>BNCR01000013.1:13955382-18755382 GCA_014656515.1 Oryzias celebensis
AGGATAGTAGCTCCAGGAAAAGGCATCCTGGCTGCAGATGAGTCCACTGGTATGTTTGTCTCACATTTATTATAAAAACAAAGACTTTGCTTGGACCGCACCAAAATAAAGTTAAAAGAAGTTGCACAAGTCACAGCAAACTATTGTTTTTCTGCAAAATTCCACTGGCTCAGGCTCATTTTTTGTAGTTTGGAAATTAAACATACATGATATAATTCAAGATTAAACAAACAGCCTAGTTAAAACTGGATGATGATCAGTGGTTTCAGAATGCAGATTTTCTTTATTTTTTTTGTTGAATTTTTTTATGTCCATAAATCTTTGAAAAGTCTTTGTTTACATATTTTAGAAAAGAAAAATGCATAAAGCGAATATATGTTTTCAGAATTTCTTTTGTCATTTATGCACAACAAAATGATGTTACTCCTGAGATGTTTTAAAGAATATATATAATTCAGGATTACAGATAAAAGATAAAATATCAAAAATGTAAAACATGTAGTTTTAAAATATGTAAATCTAGTGTCACCAAATGATAATAGACTATGCTGGTGACGGTCTGATGTAGCATTTGAACTGAATGTTGCACATCTCCTACGGATAACTAACTTCAATAGTCCATCTATTGAATGATGCTGATGTTGATGCTGATGTGTTTTCAGGCAGCATGGCAAAGCGTTTGAAACCCCATTGGGGTTGAGAACACAGAGGAGAACAGGCGCCGTTACCGCCAGCTGCTCTTCACGCCGACCAGCGCATCGACAACTGCATCGGAGGAGTCATTTTCTTCCACGAAACCCTCTACCAGAAAACCGATGGATGGCATCCCCTTCGCCAAGCTCATCAAAGACCGTGGCATCGTTGTTGGCATCAAGGTAAACAATCCAACCGATTTGTGTTTTCAAAAGCTGTCTTTTTACTGTGAAAACAAAGTTTGTGAGACAAAACTCTATTTTCTAGGTGGATAAGGGTGTTTGTCCCTCTTGCTGGAACAAACGGAGAGGACCACAACTCAGGGTAAACAGCAGGACACTCTAGCCGAATGCTTCCTATCTCTCATAGAAACCTTAATAATCCCTGATTGATGGGTCTGAATCTGTGCAGGTCTGGATGGACTGTCTGAGCGCTGTGCGCAGTATAAGAAAGACGGTGCAGACTTCGCCAAGTGGCGCTGTGTGCTGAAGATCAGCGATACCACACCTTCTGAGCTGGCCATCTTTGAGAATGCTAATGTGCTGGCTCGATATGCTAGCATCTGCCAGCAGGTTTGTGTCACGACGTACTTTTGGAGAAAAAAAAGGGGCTTTACAGCATACTTATCTGTTCTATAACATAAATATCTCCTAACATTTTCTAGAATGGAATTGTTCCAATTGTGGAGCCTGAGATCCTTCCTGATGGAGACCATGACCTGAAGCGTTGCCAGTACGTCACAGAGAAGGTAAAGTGACAGCAATTCCACTCATCAGGGTTTCAGAAGCTTTATCCATTTTCATAAACGACATTTAAGTTTTGTTATTTGCATCTCAGGTTCTAGCTGCAGTCTACAAGGCTCTTTCAGACCATCATGTGTACCTGGAGGGGACATTGCTGAAGCCTAACATGGTCACTCCCGGACACTCCTGTCCCACCAAGTTCAGCAACCAGGAGATCGCCATGGCTACCGTCACTGCCCTCCGCCGCACTGTGCCTCCAGCTGTCACAGGTCACACATGCACTCAAAAATCTATGGAATTTATTTACGTCTGGGTCTAAAACCTTTTCACATATAAGTAAAAGTGTTCAATTTACTTTAAATATGTGGGACGACTGTACTTATCTGGTTCTTTGCTGGTTTTGTCCAATTGAGCACATCCACAATCAATGATTCAATCCATGTCTGGGAAAATCTATAAATAAAATTTGTGTTCTATCAATGCAAGTCACATAATCTATTGATTAAATTATAGATCAATTTTCAGTTTGTACATTTATTTTGTACATCTGCTGCAGAAAATCTTTTTCCTTTTATATTTTGATTATGACATTCAGATACAACATTTATTTTGTGGAAATAAAATCTCTAATTGCAGAAAATATTTAAAAGTCTAGTCTGGACAAAGTTTTTTTTTTTTTTTAAGTTGGAGGTATTTTGCTTCTGAGAAAGCCACTTGAATAAGAGGAGAAACATCTTTAATTAAAATAAGTGACTCCAGGTGACTCTTTTTAAGTTTTCTGCTGTGGAACCATAACTTTAATTTAACACCAGTTTTTCATCAGACTCAAGATTTTCTTTTCTGTGATGCACACATCTACGTCAAGGACCCTCATGGGTTCAGTTTCTTCCTAACAAGTCATCATCTTATTTTTAAAAACACGACTGGGAAGAATATAATTGCATTACTTCCTTCTTTTTTTTGTTAAGAATGTAAGGATTAATAGTGGAATAAAGTATACTTTCCCTTTGCCTCACGATTGTCATGTGAATCTATATATATATATATATATATATATATATATATATATTATATATAATATATATATAATATATATATATATATATATCTTTTTTTTTTCCCTCCAGGAGTTACATTCTTGTCTGGTGGTCAGTCTGAAGAGGAGGCCAGTGTGAACCTGAACGCCATCAACACCTGCCCGCTCCTCAAGCCCTGGGCTCTGACCTTCTCCTACGGCCGTGCCCTGCAGGCCTCTGCCCTCAACGCCTGGAAGGGAGAGCTCAGCAATGAGAAAGCCGCCACTGAGGAATTCATCAAGCGGGCTGAGGTCAGTACTGTAAACAGCAAATCTGTTTACTCTGTGTAATCCTTGGAGATTAGTCTTTAACTGGTCTGACCCTTTTGCTATTGGACGTTAACTCACTCTGCAGCATTTTAGTGATGCTGACAGTCATGGCTGCTTATTGTTTAAGAGGTTTTGAAGTAGTTCAACCAGCTAAACAAAAGCCTGGTTGGTGCAACCAATGACTGGATATTTTAAGAGGTCATGTGACCTATGCTTTCTATAGGGCCTTTTGGGGGCCAGGATCTTGCAGGTTCCATCTGTCATTTAAAAATGAGCTATAGGCAGAACAAAATATCATAAACATCCATGAGTAGCCCTAAAGTAAGACCCACTCTAATGAAAATCTTTTTTTTGTTTGTTTTTAACACATTCTTGTGGCATTTTTCTGATGCTAGAGAACATACGTATATAAAGAGAATTAAACTCACAATTTCACTTCTGAGTTTTTCTTTATTCAAATTGTTGTGAATAAGAAAAATGTCATTTAACAAAAAAACATATTTAAGTTGAAAATAGGCTGGGCGGGCCACATGCTCCCTGCTCTAGGCTTTCAGCTACAGGGAGGGGAAGGGGGGCGGGGTTGCTCCGTACCAACAGTTCCTCCCACAGAGTTTATCAAATAACAGCTACAATATGGTGTTCTTTGAATCAAATATGAGCATCCAAGCATAGCAAAAGTTTCTGTACTTCCCTTAAATCTTTTTTTTTTCCCCTCAGGCGAACGGGCTGGCTGCTCTTGGCAAGTACGTGTCATCTGGATCCGGCAGCTCCGCCTCACAGTCTCTCTATGTGGCGAACCACGCCTACTAAGCATCAAACGACCACATTCAGCGTGGCCTAGTCTTAGTCTTAAATCTGCTCTTCTGTCCCCTCTCACTCCTCCATCGACCACAGGCCTGCACTCTCTATTGTATCTTAATATCAGAGTAATAAACATCGTTAGATCCGTGTATTTTAAAAGAATGTGATGTTACAATTTTAAAGGGAACAGGCTTATTGTTAGTTTGTTTTTTCCCTATTTGAACAGTTCCAGACAGTTTTGAGGCAAATTTGAAATGTTACGTTTGTGTCTCTGATGAGGCTGAAATACAGAAGCCAGAATGCGATGAAGATCATCAGTCAGTATTCATTACTTGCCTCTTTGAAAGTGCGCCTGCCTCCATGTCAGGTGCCTTCTCCCTACGAACTTCCAAGCAGGCTGAAGTCCGCATGAGTGTTAGTGTTGCGCTTCTGTTTAAAACACAATATGAGCTCATACCAACATCCACATTGAAAGTAGGACCAACTAATGATACATGGGCATCGGTTAAAGCGCAGTTTGGCGACGAGAACAGTGAAAGATCTGAACTGGGTTAACTTTTGACAGAGGGTCCCAGCAGAGATCACACGGTACTGTAAAAACCCGCTCCACACCGGCTTTCACCCTAATCTTTTCTTGTGTTCCTTATGGCCATTAATACATGAACTAAAAACATCATTTGTGTCTTTTCTGTATAACATTAGTTTTCAAAGTCATGAAGTAACTGATGTATTTTGTTATGTGATGGTGTCAATATTGTGTGATGCTTGTGTCACCTGAGCTCCCTGTCCTGCTTTTTCCTGCTGGCCCTTTAGGAAGATCAGAGGAAGTCTGTTGAAATGTATGTTTTAAAACAATGGACCAACATGTGGGACCAGCAGCACAGAAACATTCACTGCTTTGTTGAAATACTGTTTGTGATGTTAATATTGTTCTTGAAAACACTTGGTGTGTCATGTAGTGGAGATAATAAACAAAAATACAAATTAAACCTGATGGAGACTGTTTTTGTGATTAGATTTCCTAGAGTGTTGCATTATTTCTTTATTGAAACAAGGACATTACATCAATCACTTTTTTATATAAGTTTGTTTTTTAACTTGTATTCAAATGAATACTGATATAATATAGTATAATATATAATAGTAGTTTAGGAGCTTAAATTACATTTCTTTGTATTTTTACACGATTCACCTTTTTCAATTGTTAATTAGCCACACCTGGGGAAAGGTGAGATAAGCACCTGCTCACCTGCACTCTGGCAGGAGAGAGAGAGAGGAGACCTTGGTCTGTTTATTACTGTTGACCACTGACATGTTTTATTTTACACCATTGGTTTATTTTGACACCACGTTTTCTGCTCATTTAACAAATACAATGTGTTATATTTTATTTATTATGTACCAACAATACTAGCTGTCTCTCATTTAGAAAAGTCCTCCTCAAGAGTACAGATTTATGAACATTTTGTTTTATTCTGTAAGAGCTGAACTGCAATTTGAATTTATTTATGTAGGATCTTTGTTCTGTTGTGTCATTCTTTACAGAAAAAAATTACGCTTTCTAAACGTCAATTAAAAATAGAATCCCGCAAGTAATATGTTTGTCAAAGAAGAAAAAGAGGGAGAGAGATCACAGACCAACCGGTTTGACGAGCTGGGGGACCTGCAGGTCAGCCAATAACCACAAGAGGCGCTATTGAAAAATCTTGAATGGATACGTTTAAAAAAATCACCAGGGAGAGAGCGGGCGGTAACAGTTTATCTTAAAATTTAATTTTACAGCATTTTTATTCTGATTATTATAGCAATTGTGTATTAGATAAATGTGATGTTCTTTAAGAAAGGTAGCTACACATCAGCAAGGCCCAGGCGTTTGCTTTATTAGCATTTTGTTTCAGCTGTCACGTGACATATGACTATACGTGGGTTATATCAACGAGCGTACTACAGTCATTGACAGAAATGGCCACCACGGAAGTGGGTGAGCGAATTCATTGATTGCTTTCTTTTTTGAGTTTTTTTATGTGAAAGTTTGTGAAATTTAATGTTTTCTGTTGTGAAAAAGCATGTTGATATATTGCTAGGTGATGTAGCTGTTAGAAGTTCCGCTATTTGTGTCTTGTTTTGACGCTCAGATGCTAACAGCTAATTTATTAGCAACACACTCACTGCCTGATCTGCTACCAAACACATTCACCTTATTCTTCCTACATCTTTATTTATCTTCCTTACATTTTAAATTTTCTAATATGAACAGCAATTAAGTTAATTATTCTCCAGATATAAGTTTAATATATATTTGGCTGTTTTACCATTAATAAAACGCCTTTACATGATAATTTAATGTGAATTTTCTTGTTTGTTTTTTTTT
Source organism: Oryzias celebensis (assembly GCA_014656515.1). NCBI lineage: Eukaryota > Metazoa > Chordata > Actinopteri > Beloniformes > Adrianichthyidae > Oryzias > Oryzias celebensis. The sequence goes on from BNCR01000013.1 coordinate 13,961,336, forward strand.
TGGTTTTTTTTTTTTTTTTTTTTTAGCTGTACGATTTGGTAGGTTGTCTTTCTTATTTGCACTTAACTGTCCATCTTTCTAAATTTATGATACGGAACATAGGCAGTTTTTAAGTAAGCTGTTTAATGAAAAATAGATCAAATATGTAATTTTTTTTAAACCAAAGACATCTGTCCTATGCATCCAAATCTGTGTTGAGGGTTTTTGGTTGTTTACTTACATTTATTTGGTAATCGACAATTACAAATGTTAACTTATTATCACTTCTGCCATTTTGGGGTTTCTCTCAGAGCGCAGACGAGGTCACCTTGCTGCCCTGTCTATAGCAGCCGTGGTCATCCTTGTTGGAGTCCCCTTGTGGTGGCGAACCACTGAAACGTACCGCGCCTGGTTACCTTTCAGCCAGATAAGAGACCTATCAAAACTGCAGGTCTGTTTGTTTATGGAAAACTCAGAACTCCTTCATTGCAGTTTATCTATCTTACTTTTAAAAAAAATGCTTTTTGTTTCTGCAGTTGCATTTAAGTGCTGATGTTGAAGTCGTGTTTGCACGGGGTACCCTGTCGCCTGAGCAGCAGAAGAGGGTCCCCCTGACCCAGACGCAGGATGAGGAGCATGCAGTAGATGGTGATGCAGTTTAGAATCCAGGATTTTGAAGTCATGCAGTCCGTGCCTGCATTTATAACTTTTTATTCCATTTCTAGAGAATACCATTTTGAGGTATACTCATGAAATAATGTACCGCACAGCTACAATTATGGAAGAGGATGCTCTGAGCAAGCCCACTGCTGCAGGTGAACTACCTATCAAATGGTGTGTTGTGTCAGTTAAACCTCAGGTAGTTACACCTGTCATTGTAATGTCCTTTTCCAGAGGCAGATCTGTCTCTGCACATGCTCAGTGAAAGTCCATGTGGTTCTTCAGTGGTGTATGTGATTCCTGAGGTTTCCTCACTGCTACCAGAGGTAAAAGCTCTTCATACTTTTATTGTGATAGTTATAAAAAAAAAAAAAAAAATTTAAATAAATTTTTTTGTAATTTAGTCTTTTGAGTGTAAAGTCATCTTTTAAAATCATCCTTAGAATGTAAAAGTGTATATTGGTCAACGCCGGACGGCCATACTACGCATCGATGCTGAGATGAGAGCAGGAAAGACGGTGGAGCAGCTGCTGACTGTCCTGAAGCCTCAAATCAAGCAGGTGCTTCAGGTGATGTCTTTTAGCCACACAGACATCACATCTGCCCTCAGTGATAGGGTCCGTTTTAACCCTGGGAGCAAGGAAAGTATGACTCGCAGTATGAGAGCCTTCACATCCAGTCCAGGTTGGTTTTTATCAAAAGTTTGATCACATTTCTTTGCAGGCCTTTCTTTCTTATTATGTGCTTGTCTTTACCTTCTTTTTAGGTTATGAGATAACTTTCAGTCTGTTGAACCCTGACCCAAAGTCACACAGGCTCCATTGGGACATAGAGGGTGCCGTTCAGACTTACATCCAGCCTTTTCTCACTAAACTGTCACCTGTGGCCAACTTCAGCATGGACTCTCAGGTACAGGAGGCAGCACTGCACAAGTTTCAAAGTGCAGAGTCATCATGAAAAGTCACCCTGCAGCTTCATTCTTCATTTGCTTTTAACAGATGCTACACTACGCTATGCTGGGTGTCAACCCACGCTATGACAACGAGCGCAGTGCTTTCACTCTTCACGCCGACAGCCTTGCACATGTCATCAACCCAGTGGAGGCCAGACTTGGTAAAACTGTTATTACTTGCAAATACAGAGATTACAGTAAAGGGGAGCAGTTGTTTACGTTTGTCTCATTCCACTTCAGGTTCCAATGCTGCCTCTTCCAACCCGGTGCTGAATTTTCTTCTGTATGTGCCAGACGCCCAGCATTCACCACTTTACATTCAAGACCACAAGAAGATGGATGTACCTTCGAATGCATTTCACTCTCCACGCTGGGGGGGAATTATGGTAAGAAAACTTACCTAAAAGTGACATTGGGCGTTCCCAGTGGTCTTTCAATTATAATTATGGTGTTTTTAGCCCAAATCTAAAAAGTTGGAGCTTGTGGTCTTTTCTACATACTTTTTATAAACAGCATTTTTACATATGCTCCTGATTCACAACAGTTTGTATAAAGAAATACTACGAAATGCAGTTTTGGGCTTAATTTACTTTATATATGTCCTCTTTCATAAAAAATGACACAAGAACATGTTAAAAAAACATTTTTATCAGCCTGGATCTTTAACAGGATGTTACTCTACTTTATGTTGTGTGGCGTATGCACTCAAAATGTTCTCCTGTGGATTAGAATTGGAATTTGTTTTTTTCAAGCAATCAAAATAGAATACTAAAGCGAAGAAACAAGAAGTATATATCCATGCATAGATACATCAAATTTAGGATGAACAATCCTAATTTGATAGGAAAATATAAAAATGAAAGGTGAAAGAAGATGCATTTCCATGTATAAACATCCACATGTAGATGATGCCATTATAATTGCTCTTAATCATAAATTGACATATTTGCATTGATAATCTACATCTAATTTACATCTCAGCACATTTCAAATGGAAAAAAAATCCAATCACGATGAGTCAGACCTTTTTGCATTTTTGTTCTTTCCCTGCTAAATATGTTTTTCATTTGAATCATCTGGGACATATGGAAATATCTTGCAATAAATGTCATATTTTTGGAGCCTCGCTTACAACCACCTGCTGCTGTTTTCTTTAGGTGTATAATGTTAAAAATCTCTATGGACCAGAGGCGGAGTTCCCAGTCAACATCGACATCAACATGGCTGAAGTCATGGGTGTTTTCCTGACACAGCTTCGGTAAAAATTGGATTCCTCTGGAGAAAATCATCTTTGTCTGCTTCACACTAGAAAACGTCCGGGTAACGTGTTTTTTCAGGCTGTTGGTGGGCATGCAGTCATCCCCTCCTCCTCCAGGCTTCTTGGTGGCTCCGTGCGGCAGCGTAGGACTGGCCGACTGGGAGCTGGACCGTCTCATGTGGAGTCGGAGTGTGGAAAATATTGCTACAGCAACCACAACCATCACTTCTCTGGCGCAGCTGTTGGACCAGATAGGAAACATTGTCATTAATGACAACATTGCCCAGCAGGTAGACGGCACCCTCAGCTGTAAAAACAATTCGTAGTCTGTATTGTTTATTGGGTTTGAAACTTGGCCCTGTTTTTTCAGGGCAACTAAAATATTTTAGCTTATTATTTAAACAGTGAGAGAAATTGTAATGAATATAAAACGTAGTAAATTCTGTCTCTGGAGTTTCCAGTGCTTGGAAAGTTTTACTGCAGCGTCTATGTAAGCTGGAAATAAGGATGTTAGAGCAAATAGGAAGCTTGTGATCAATCCTTTGATTAATAAAACATGAAAGAGTCACTCCTATCATGTTTTTATCCATTGCAAAGATGTTCCCAGTGGTCTTTTATTCATGTTTTTGCCATTTTAGCTCAAATTAAAAAACCTGTGTCATTTTCTAGCACAATTTCTGTTCATTAGAAATTCACCTCTGAGTTGTGAGCGGGACCGTTGGTGCTTAGCAACCCCCTCCCCCCTCCTCCCCTCTTTGTTATTGAGAGCTCTCTGTTTACATGCTCTCTGCCAGCTTACAGTCGCTCACACCTCCAACCTAACATTACTGGTGCGACAAAAATGGTGAGAAATACTGGAGCTATCCAGCTATGCAGCTATGCAATTTTGAACCAGATGCCAGCTCAGATGAGGAAAACAAGACAGACATGAATGTCCAAGTGGATGCATCAGGATGAGGCGGAGCTTGGTCCTCCCAGCGTATTTATCTGCTCCTGATACACATCAGCTTGAATAAATAAGTGTCCTCCCGTCATGGGAAAAATGCCACATAAACATGTTAAAAACACCCCCCCACCCCCCAAAAAAAATTTCATTGGAGTGGTTTTTTGGGAATATTTATTGCGGGATTGCACTTACAGTGGGAGTTTTGTGTTTTTTTTTTTTTTTTTTTTTAGGTGTCCAGTGCTGTCACATCTGTGCAGCTGGCTGTGGCTGAGCTGGAGGCCGGGAACCTTGGCTTTGCCCTGCAGTACAGTAAAGAGGCCATCTTGGCGTCTGAGAAAGCCTTTTTTGACCCTTCGCTTCTCCACCTCCTCTACTTTCCCGATGACCAGAAATTTGCCATCTATATTCCTCTCTTCCTGCCTATGTGTGTGCCCATTTTGTTGTCACTGCTTAAGATAGCATCTGAAGTCAGACAACGGTACAGAGAAAAACAAGCCAAAAAGGACTGAGAGACACTTGAGCTGCAGAAAATGTATAACCTGGTGAACAAACATTTTTATTTGTAGTTTTTTACATGAACGTACAAATGCAAGCATGGAGAATGTTTTTTTTTTTTTTTTTTTTTTCTACCTAACTGAGCTTTGAGGTTAATTTCCTTCATTTTTTTTCAAATAAAGGTCTGCCAAGAGGTTTTAAAGAAAAAAAGCTGCTGTATTTGATGTTAGGATTAAATGCCTAATTTATTATGTTTTATATTTGAGCTGTTTGTGTGAGTCGTTTGAAAGTAAACACTGAAGTTTGCCTAATTTCTCTGGCCCTATTTTTCACATTCATTCAATCAGCTGGAAAAAATACTTTTTTTTTTTTTTTTTGCACTAGGTCAGTTGAAAATAAACAAGAAAACACATTTGTAGGATTCATAATTGACAAACTATCATGAAAACAGCCATCAGTCACATAAAAACGCAAACTGTAAAAAAAAAAAACTTTCTGTAATAATCTGAAACATTCCCTTGACTTGAAGCATGGAGAAATAATTATAAATATTTATTGTATGCATTATACTTGTTAAGTATAATGTCTGTGCAACCAAAAATTGGGATAGTCTGTGGTTTAAAAAAAAAAAGTAAAAATATGAAGTTTAAAAACTTTCAAGCAATATGATTTGAGAACATAAAAATATATATGATAATTACGTGCATGAATAAAGATTTTAAAGGGACATTATCAATAACCAAAGATTGTAACAGAAAACATCCATAGTCATATTTTAAAAAAATTAATTATTGTATATTGATGATAAACCCAATTAGTATTGTTAAATTATAAAAATTGTTATATTATTTGGTTATCTTGGACCTCTTCAGTAAACTAAGCTCTGTCCTCTCGATTTCAAACATGTTTTGCATCTAAGTTACGTATTACTGTTTCATTTCATTTATTTGACAGGAATATGGTGCATTAAAAAACATCTCTGCAAATGTACCAGCGTTATTCAATGGGATATTTTTTATCTGCATTCCCTGGAGAGATGGCAAATTTGCCTCCTTAAAACTTTCTAAAATTAACAACAAAAATACAACATTAACATAAATGACATATAATAACATTGTAATGAGTAATAATACAATATAAATATAAATGATCAATGGGAATGAGAATAAGGGGAAAAACTTAATGTAAACATAACAGAACTAAAGATTCAGGATCAGGTAGTAATCGATAAATAGTAAATGATAAAATAAAAATACAAAAAACAATGTAAAATACTATTTAAAGCTAAAAGTATTATATATATAAATATATATATACATATGTTATATCGACTTAATTTTAAGTTTTATAATTTCTATTGCATTGTAATTATTAGCATGTCTGAAACTTTTTAATTAAAAAAATTATATCTTAAAACACATTTGCACATGTGTATTGTTGAATTGAATTGTTCATTAGCTCCACAGAGACCATCGTTTCATCTGCTATTGAGTTGATCAATTTTGATAAAATACAACAAAAACATTGTCAATATGATAGAGCTGGACCTCGTGATTGACGGACCAGTTTGGAAACTTGCCTTGGCAATACCATTAGGGTTCAACTGTAATAACTAGCTCCGTTCGATAGATGGCGCTAAGCTCCCCTTTAAGATGCTCCTCTTGTTCCACAGACAAGGAAGAAAGAGAAGCGCGGATGTTTGCAGAGGTTTCGATTAGCAAAATCTCGCAACGTTTAATTTCTTCGCCTTTTCTGCATCTACCTAGAGGGCTGCTAGTCCACTTTGCTGCAAGTTACAAATTATTCGTGTAGACCCACGTTTCAGCAAATATCAGAGGAAAGTAATTTTGCGTAAATATCTTGCGAAGAATCTCCGGTAGCGTCAAACCTTTATCTCTGTTAGCGTTAGCTTTGTTTGCGTTATCATGTCCGGAGGACTCGTTCGAGGACCCGCGGGAAGTAACGATTGTCGGATATACGTGGGGAATCTTCCCCCCGACATTCGCTCCAAAGATGTAGAAGATTTGTTTTACAAGTATGGAGCTATTCGTGACATTGATCTGAAAAACCGTCGAGGAGGACCGCCGTTTGCCTTTGTGCAGTTCGAGGATCCGAGGTGAGCGGCTACCCGGCCACGTTTTAGCGCCTCAGTTAGCTAGCTACACCCAAAGCTATTTTTACAAATACAAGTTCCAGCCCAAAAGTTTTCGCCCCTTTTTGAAGTGTATTTGCTGTTTGGTTGTGTAAACTTATATTGTGTGACTTTTGCTCCCGTGTGGCTCTTTTTAAATTAACTCTAAAGAGGGGGCAGTTTCAAGACTTGGTGAGGCCTGCTTACGGAAACTCGTGTTTGCCTGCAAGCGTGTCTCAACTTAGTTAAATGCAAATGGTAATAGCAGCTTAAAGTTAAACTGCATTTTTTTTTTTTAGCAAAATTTATCAGCTGTAAACACCGCAAGTGGGCCTTTATTGGTAATTTCTACTTTGAAGTGAAGTCCACATGTGGTGGTTGAAAGTACCGTTTTAAGAAATTACTTGTTTTGAAGGTAATAAAATATCAATGAGATATAATGAGACATTTTAATATGGGATTAAAATCAATATTTCAAAAAGTTAAATATTGTGAGTAGTTAAATTTGCCCATTTCTTATTTTAAAAAAGGGAGGGAAAGAACCATAAATGAAAACAAAGACTATCTAAAGTAACTTCAGAAGAAATCTTTTACGCATTTAATATTTAATGTGTCATATAGAGTATGTTTAAATACTCACTCAGAAGAAATTTGCGGTGTTTACTAACATGTTCTTGTGACACTTTGGTGGACATGTAAAGAAGTTGCTCTGCTCCATTCTGATGCATCCACTTGCAGACAAATGTGTACGTCTTTTTTTTCCTAGTCTGAGCTGGTATCTGGCTCAAAACTGAACGGCTGGATATATTTAATATTATTTAAATTTTATTAACCATTTTTGCTGCAATGGTAATCCTCCGGGGGTTGTACGGGCTGTTAGCTAGCAAGAGAGCATACAAATAATAGGGGCTTGCTTACTTTGCTCCAACATTTCCAACCACAACTCTGAGGTCGATTACGAATTAATTCCTGGCACTCTGCAGAAACTGTTTTCTAGAAAATGACTTTTAAAAAATATATATTATTGTTTAAAAACGGCATCATTTAATTAATAGAGCTCTGGGAATGGCTTACATTAGATCAAAATATGATTCGATTAGGACTTTAAGTGCAAGTAGGTGTATTTGGATGTGTTTGTGTGTTTTTATTTACCTTTTTCTTTCCGTACCTTAAATTTGACTAAATATCCTAATTCCAAAAATCTAAAATAACAGTTGAGTATAAAAGAACTAAGCACAATTTACACTAGAAGACGAATATTTTAGACAATTTGTTTTATTTTTCATTGTATTATTTTTCCTCAGTAGTTTTTTTATCATGATTTTGTTTAACAGGGACGCTGAGGATGCCGTGTACGGAAGAGATGGTTATGATTACGATGGTTACCGTCTACGTGTGGAGTTTCCAAGAAGTGGGAGAGGGGGTGGCGGTGGCGGCGGTGGTGGTGGTGGCGGCGGCGGAGGTGGAGGAATGGGACCACCAAGGGGGAGGTATGGTCCCCCGTCTCGGCGCTCCGAGAACAGGGTGATTGTGTCAGGTGTGTTTTATTTTTTCCTCTGCCTGTCAAACACGTCTTAAATTGTCTGTTGCTAACATGGGAATCATCGTTTTTCCCACCAGGTCTTCCCCCCAGTGGAAGCTGGCAGGACCTGAAGGATCACATGCGGGAGGCAGGTGATGTATGTTATGCTGATGTGTACCGTGATGGCACTGGAGTGGTGGAGTTTGTGCGCAAGGAAGATATGACGTACGCTGTGCGTAAATTGGATAACACAAAGTTCCGCTCCCATGAGGTATGTAACAAACGAAAGCCTAACACTAACTTCAAAATGGCTTTAGGGTCATATCATGACATTTTTAAAAATAGGATTTTTGGGGGGGTGGATGGAGTGGAGGAAATGCTCTAGTACAGTGGTGTCCAAATCCAGGCCTTGAGGGCCGGTGTCCTGTGTTTTCCAATCAACCTGCCATTGAATTTCCCTATTGGCTAAACACAGCTGGTCTATGTAACCAACGACCACAGATAAGGCAGGATCTCTGTAAACCCAGCAGGACCCCAGCCCTTGAGGCCTGGATTTGGACACCTGTGCTTTAGTAGGTACAGCTACACTGAACTTGAAAGTCTGCATGACATTACTTCTAGATTTATGCCATAAAATGGGACAGCGCGATGAGGTACATATGATACCTCTCACTGGTTATTTTCTGAATTTCAACTTCTAAACTCTTTTTATGCTCTTTTGCTTAATCTTTATTTTTTCTTGATCCTTGTTAGGTCACAATATGCAAGACTAAATTAAATCGGATCAAAAAGGAGATGTTAACTTTTAATTATAAAATAAACAGGCCCTTCCTTGGAAATGTTTGACTTTTACAGATCTTGACCTGACATCAGTTTTGGTGATACTTAGGGGTCATTTCATGTAGTTTTTTTCGACTTGTACGCAAAAAATAAAAAAATTTAATGGAACCTACTACTGGAAAGTCCAAACATTTGTAAATTCTTTCTGTTTTCACAAAGATGTGCCATATGCAAATTAGCCAATTCAAACTTCTCATCCAAAAAGTAAAGAGGACCTAGCTGCAGACAACAGCAGTCCTTGACCGAAAATGAGCCCTTTTCGGTTGAAAAACACCAGTTTATCTGTGTTAGGTTTATTGCTACGGTTAGGATCTTCTAATGTATGCAACTTCTGCTTACAGCTAAAGTTGTGAAATTTCCCCTTCTGGCTAGTGAAGCGTTTGGGTGCGATCTTGTCTGCAGCCGGTCCGCCGCCAGAAAGTGGATAAGCGTTTTTTTACGTTGCTACTCTGTAAATGCATCCAGGTTTTGTACGTTAAAATAAAATGAAGAATTTTTGATTGATCCTCAACTGGAAAATATTTTAAGTGGCATCTGTTTCAAGCTGTGACTCTTTTGTGGGTTTAATGTAAACAGAACCTTCATATTTGTGCTTTGTTTTTATGCATTTCCAAAGAGACTAAAAATGTTACTATTGATTTTCTTTACTTGAGTTTTGAAGTATCTTGTGGAGTCCATATTATATCAAAAAGTTAACGGAATGTCTCCGTTTTCATGGCTGCTTTTGTGTGTGTGATGTGTTGAGCCTGAATGAAGGGGCAGAAACATGAGGACATTTGACTCTAACAGGCACGAACTCTTTCTGGTGAGTCTGGTTGTTTATAAAAGGTGAACATTGTTGTGTTTGCATGTTTGTGTATAGGGAGAGACAGCCTACATCCGTGTGAAGATGGACGGCCCCCGCAGCCCCAGCTACGGTCGCTCTCGCAGCCGCAGTCGAAGCCGAAGCAAGAGCCGATCTCGCAGCTACTCCCCACGACGCAACCGAGCCTCTCCCCGCTACTCGCCTCGGCGCTCCAACTCCCGCTCGCGTTCACGGTCCCGCTCTCGCTCCCGCTCACGTTCTCGCTCCCGCACCTAAACGTTTGGAAGCAGCGGTGTGCCTGAGAGGAGGAGGAGGCAGAGGCAAAACCATTTACCTAACAAATCTTGTGTTCTCCTGGAGGAACATCTCATGACACCTGTGTTCAATCATGTTGTCTGTTTTCTTTTTCCTCACACTTTGTGTTAATTTCCTTTATTTTGGAGACTTTATGGTCTGTTTACATGACCCATTTGACTTTCTTCCCTAGAGTCCCCTCACAAAAACATGATTTCTGTTTTCCATCTCTTTCATTCTGCAGCACACTTCTCTTGGCTGTCCATCTGAAATTCTTTTATTGCTTTGGCTTTTTTTTTTTTTTTTTTGCCTCTCCTTAGCAAACGCAAATGTCCTTTGACCTTCTTGTGTGTTTCTCTGTAGAGTTCAGAGGAACAGGATAGGATGGGAAGAGAGGAAACAGTTCATGTTAAGATAAACAGGAGGAGGAGGAGTCAAATATGGCACCAATGGTATGATGGCTGTGCCTTGTAAACTGTGAAAATCTGCATTATGAGGCTATTGTGACATTTATTTTAAAAAACCACCACTTTCCAGTAGATTGCTGTTGAATGTTACAGTAAACCATGTTTTGTTCGGAAGACTCTAAGGTTGTTAATTTTTTTTTTTACATCCTTTTTTTTTTTTTTTTTCGTCTTTCAGTTTTCAAAGTAATTTTGGGCTTAAATTTAGATGATGCCCTTTATGTTTTATCCCCCCTGGTAGCTGCATTTATTAACAGTGAATTTTGTTTTGAAGGTGTGATTCTAACTCACCTCCTTCTCTTTGCTGCTGGTATTCTAAAGGTTTGGACTGGGCTCATTGTCTCCCCATTCCGGAACTGGATCAGGATTCAGGATCAGATTAGGATTAGGCTTCAGGATGGATACATGGAGCTCGACCCTGGCCCTGTCCACATAACCCTGGCATACCGGAATCGTTTTTTTTTTTTTTGTTTGTTTTTTTGTTTTTGTAGCCCAATCAAATTGAATTGGCCTTCCATTTAAAAAAAAGATCCCATCTAGGTCTCTGAAACCACAAAGGTTCAATTACTGACGCAATAAGGAGGAATTAAATTCAAACAATTTGTAATTTGATAAGAGGAGGAGCAAAGCTTGGATCAGATCCAGGAGGAGGTCTGGAAGTGACAGGATGGATCTCCACAAGTAAGGAGAGCGGTAAATAGCGGGAAACCTTTGACAGCAGTAGAGGGAGGGGGTGGGGGGCATGGAAAGTTGTAGGAATGTGACATTTACTGTTTTTGTTTTCTCTCCCATTAAGGTCATTCTTATTTTTTTTTATAGGTGAAACATTTATTTTATTCCCCTTGACTCTTGTCTCCAGTATTTCAAAGCTTTTTTCTCTTTTAATAAAACATTGAGTAACACTACATGTGTTTGTTCAATTTCTCCATCTTGGCATACAAGACTGTATGGACAACACACAGTGTACATGAAATAATGAATTTATGTAGATATTCCTTTCAAAATTACAGGACATCTATTTTTATTTGTTTGCGTGCAAATGAACTGAAGCAAGGATTTAAATGCAGAATATTTTCAAAATCTATATTATTTATTAGAATAGTTGTTTCCTTTCCACATTTTTAAAAACCTCAAATTACCAAAGTGAAAAGCAAAAAAAAAAGGGTATTAAAATAGAACAGTAAATGGAAAACTAATTATATAACATAAACAAAAGTAATGGCAGAAATTAACTTCTTGAAGGTTCACTAATTTAAAAATGAGTAGGTTTAAGTGAATTAAAGTTCAGACTACTGCGATCTATGCAGTACATACAGTGCATGTACTGCAAGTGCTCTGTCCTAGTTTTGAGTTGTATTTAAACAACCTTCAGCAGTAGCTGTATGGGAGCCTGCGAGGTCATTTTTAAATGCTCAACCACAAACAGCAGTATCTTGGCAATGTGTTTCCAAAATGTTATAAAATGTACAATATTATGGCCATACATTAACCAAATAAAATAACAACTTGAACATAGTATATTCATTAGAGATAAGATAAACATCATTTATTTGAGCAAAATTAACTTTTCGCATTTTTCTATCAAATCTGTGTTGGCCTAAGCAAGCAAGAAATGTTGACGTCTTAAGTTAAAAGCCTCTCAAAAACTGTAGCCAATCCCTTTAATAGGTTAAACCTTGGTGCAAAGTAAAGTTAACTGCTTCCTGAGAAAGATTTGAAAACAATTATTTTAACAAAGAGGCACTATTTCTTCTATTGTTGAAAATCCAGTGTTTTCCTGTCTAAATGCTGTCTCTTTTTCCCAGTAAACATTCATTTGTGGGACGATTACCAAAACTGAGCGTATGATAAATTAGTATGTCCTACTTTGCTAAACCCTTTCTGTTCATTCTGAACGGTTTATTCTGCCATGCACCTTTCTTTGGTATTTATTTGGAAGAATTACGTTTTAAGAAACAAAATCTATTAGCCACTTTAAAGCTGAGTTCATTCCGATTTTTGTAGCAGGTGGTGAAACCACGCATGGCTACAGCGGCCAGCCTGGTTCTCAGCCTGTTCGAATGTTGCGATGGAATGTCATCAGCCTGCATTTGATGCAAGTCAGCCAATGGAGATGTGCTGAAGATTTGGCAGTTCTGGTCACATGCATGTTCCTTACAAATGGGAGAGCATTAAGGGGGAAGTAAAGATGGTTTCCCACTATATCTGTGATTTATGGACAAAGAGTATTGTTATCCCTTGCCAAAAAGTAGTCTATGTTCGAGTACTAGTATAGTCTATAGTACAACATAAGCAGTACAATTTAAGTTTCGTTTAGTTCATTTACTTTTTATACTGGGCACGTTGTTATATAATAGAGACTTAAATGTTCTTTTATAAATGAAGATTCTGACAATAACGATCTTAAATGTTTTTATTATTATTATTTTTGTTAAAATAACCCTTTGTTTAAAATTCCAATGAACATCATCACGTGATGACTCGTTTAATTTTAACCTTAATTTCCCAATGTCTTACTTTAAAGTCATTTGAAACTGAGCCTATATAAAAGTATATAGTATGTATAAAGTATTAAAATCTTAAAAACCGAATACAGTGGAGCATAAATTGCTAATTTTACGGCCATTTTGGAAACAGTGCATTCTGGGTTGAAATAAAATGCGGGCTTCTCCCCACGAATAAAAAACCATGACCACCTGCGTGGAAGCTCCGGCGCAGCCAATCACAGAGCAGGACCGAGGTCGAGGGCGGGGCCAACGCACCATGCGTCCTTCCATAAATGAAAGAAAATCAGTGCGGCGTCCAGAAACGTTCACCTGAAATTACTGCAACTTTCTAGAGATATAGGTAAGCCGTTTGTTCTTTGGTTTGGTTTGTTGTTTCCGGAGTGGCTTTTGCGCGGACGAGGGGGAAAGAAAAAGCTCCATGAAATACAACGCCGCATCGCCGCAATTCAATACTTCTGCTGGCACACACGCGAACACAGCAACATGAAAGCAATGCTTGCAGGGACGTTCAGACTGTTGTCTACCGTGGGTGAACTGTCAATTCAGAGACCCTTTCTCCTAGATAAGAGTTACACTTGAACATGCTGACCTGTAATGTGTGTAGCTTTTAAAACCAGGGAGGCTCAGTCGTGACTGTAGTTTTCATGGAAAGCTTCTGTACATTCATTCCACTTTGTCCATTTGCAGTCAAAAGCCCATCATGTCAGACAAGAAGGCGGTGATCAAAAATGCAGACATGTCTGAGGAAATGCAGCAGGATGCAGTGGATTGTGCCATGCAAGCCATGGAGAAGTACAATATCGAGAAAGATATTGCTGCATATGTCAAGAAGGTAAGCTGAGTCTCTGGATCAAATGTCTAAATTGTTTCTGTATAGAAATCTTGTCAACTGTCTTTTTTTTTTTCTTTTTTGGCAGGAGTTTGACAAGAAATACAACCCAACGTGGCACTGCATTGTTGGGAGGAACTTTGGTAGCTATGTGACCCATGAGACAAAGCATTTCATCTACTTCTACTTGGGTCAAGTGGCTATTCTGCTGTTCAAGTCCGGCTGAGGTGTAAACCTGCAGCACGCTGAACCCCAGCCTCCGCCTTTCTGCAGACATACTATGTAGTGGTTTCCTGCCAACTCAGTTATTTCATGATGGTAGTGTTGCACTTAGGGGGGTGGTCTAGTCTGGACTGGTGATCCATCATTTGAAAGATGTGGAGCTCTCTCTTGATGGCTGAACTCCCACCGGGTTTATTTATGGCTCGTATGTCTGAATGTTTGCCGTGTGCTGATGCACCGAGCTGTCTAGTTTATTTACATCTAGTGATGACTTATTTTAATTGCATTTGGATGAGCAACAGGGTTTTTGTTAAAATGCCTTTCATTTCCCTGTACCAACCAAACTAGATGCCAAAAATGGTGTGGTTTCTTAGTAGGGGGAGAATGCGCGAACATTCCTGTGCACAATGTTGTTTTTTTTTTTTTTTTGTGAATATGTTCAGTGTTACTGCTGCTTATAATGGAATGTAACTGTGCTGTCTTGTTTTGGAATATTTTCAATCAACAGCTCAAATGTCAAGCACAACTTGGAGACATTAAAATGGATAAAATTGCTACAACCGTGTTCCTGAATTTCTGTTTGACCCTGGAATTATTCCATTACCTGCACAGCAGAAATTATACATTATATGGTAAATGTGGTACTTTCCAGCACACGATGCTGAACATACATGTTCTGTATTAAATGTTTTTTAAAAGTCATCTAAAAGGTTTAGATAAGGTGTGGAAAAACTTGAATATTTTTTTCTCTGGCCATTATGTGCTCATGTGCATTTTAATATTTTGGTTCAAACAAGACTTAAACTACTTGCTTCAGGGCTTACCACCACAACTCATCTGGCTCTGTGCAGTATTATCCACTGTGTGTGTTCTCCACATCCGAGGACCTCCTTCAGGCATCTTTCCTGGTGGCTTTAACCTCAATCCTTTTAGCAAACATTCATTGCCCTCCCTTTGAACAGGTCCAGATATCTTTTTTTAGTGGTATTATCTGCTGTTTTCAATAGAACTATTGTAACAAGGGAATCTACCCTTTGTGGGATCAAAAGTTGTATTCTAATCTTAATCTATTTTAGAAAGATCTAACATGAGCAGCTTTTCTGGTGTACTTATTTCTGAGCCGATCCATCCTTATGATTTCCGAAGAGATCCTCAACCTCTTCCTCTCCCAACTTTGCCTCTTCCTCAGATCCACTGTCTTTAAACCAACATTGTGGCAGCTCTCACCGCAGTCATCTACAGCTTTGCTTTCATTGCTGACATGCTTTTGCTACATATCGCACCTGAAACCTTCCTCACTCCTTCCCATTTAACCTCACTCTGTAACCCTAAGTTTTAAAAGTCTTATACTTTATTCACCTTCCATTAACAAAAAGTAGTACACTTTAGGCGTATTATACGCTTGACTATAAATAATTATAGCAAGTGTACTCTAGCCCATGTAAGCCTATGTGTAGTACAGAAAGTAAATGTGGTGTAGAAAGTGTACAAATGGAGTAGGAAGTGAACGTGTAGTGTAAGATTTATACGTGTAGAGTAGTAATTATTCAGGTCGTATGTGAATTATATGTGTAGGAAGAATACTAACCTAATATTTTTTCAGACCAAATTGGCCCATTTTCACCTTTCGGCGTCCCTGCAGGAGTCACTGCAAATCAGCTTTAACTAATCCGCACATTTGTACAATGTACAGGTTTTACACCAGATGCCCTTCCTGACACAGCCCTGTATTTTATTGGGGCTGGGGACCAGCACAGGGAGACTTGTGGACCCTTGGGGATACATAATTAGGCAGTAGTGTGAAGGGTCTTGCCAAAAGACCCACGGTGGATTAAGCTCATTGTGCCCCTACGAATCGAACTCTGAAGTATACTGCCTAACTTCTCTAAGCGTAGACTAAGTATACTTGTTGTACACTTAGATCAAATACTTTTTGCTAAGGGTCTGCTCCCTGTAACCTCACCATTCCCCTTCTGTTCTTCTCATCCACTGTGGCTTCATTCTAATCCTTTCCAAAGCAAAAAAACCTCAACCTTTCTATATGTTCCTCCACCTGCTTTTTGCTCTCACTATAGTACAGATCAGAATGTCACCTGCAAACATCAGAGATCCCTGTCTAACTTAATCTTTCTGTCTTTTCTTTACCACAGCGACAACAACTGCAATTCTAGAGTTCAGCGCTAGGGGCAGTGATGATCTAGAGTGAGCAAACCACATCCGGGTTAAAAAAAAAAGAAAAAGAAAACATGGCGGGAGTGACTGACCCGGCTTCTTCCCGTCGTGCTTTCCCGGCGATGTCTCTCTCAGCTGAGGCGGCGCCGTTCGTCCCCGAATCGCAGCTTAACTGTCTGTCGGACGCAGAAAAGCATTTTTCTCGATGCTCCGCGAAGCTTCGAGCCTTACGGGCCGACAGTGTCCAGCTGAAAGAGCAGCTGAACCTGCTGTTCGACCAGCTGCTGTCCGAGAATTACAACAAAACCCTGGATGCCAGCGTCAACATACGACCAGAGGTAACATTTGTTTGCGTTTGTCATCATACTTTTATTAGAGTAACCATTGAAAAAAGTCAGTTACATTTGTCAGATTTAAAACACAGAGAATGCAGTACTTCATTAATGTACTCGAGTTTAGTGCCAAATCACAACTGAGTCTGAGTCTTCTTTAAAATATTTTCTTTCTGTAGGTCTTTTTCTGTCTCCGTCCTTTTCTCGCTCTTTATTAATCTGATCTATCGTTAAACACATGACAAAAAGTTATTTTTTTTACATATTAAATAAAAGTCTAAAAAAATAAATACAGTTTAATGATTTAATTGGTTTATTTCAAGTTATCAAAACAAACAAAATACATTTGGAAGACGTACAAAATAGCTATATGCATTGATATTTAAAATTTTGCATTTATAATGAAAATGGAGAAAACTTATACATTCTAAAAAGCAACATAACTTTTTTTTAAAGAAAAGTCTCTTGTTCCTGTTTGGATCCACCCATGTAGGACACACGCGCATCCTGACTGTTCACCAGTTGCAAAAACATTGACGAAGACAATATTTATTTATTCTATTCTATTAATATCTTTGCAGTGAAATCTTCTGCATTCCGCTCTTATGCAAACCACTATTTGCAGAAGTCATTCTTGTTTGCTTCCATTTCAGGACGTGTGTTCTTTGCTGAAGCACACCAGCCTGCTCGTTCCACTGAGTCAAGAACATTTAGTTGTCAAATTCTGCCAACTGGTTCATCATCTTCTCAATCAGCTAAAGGTAACGGTTGTTTTCCTCCAGTTTGGGGTTCCTCAGTCTTCTGCTGACTTTTTGTTCACGTTTATTATCTTAAGGTCATCATGGATGAACGCACTCTCAATGTGCTGCTGACCTACACTGTGACGGCACTCAAAGACTGCAGTGCGTGGACACACTCTGATGTCCTCCTGGCACTCTCCACAGTGGTGTACGGCAATGGGCCTCACTGTCAGCTGGTACACGAAACCCTCCTCTTTACAAGAGCGTCTTGAAGAGCTTTTGCATTTTCACAGCGAGATCTCCCTCATTTGCAGCAGGTGGACTGCTTGCTGAGTGAAGGAGGACTCCTGCTGCAGTACAGCTCTCTTTCACAGCAGAGCATGGAGTTGCGCCATGTTGCTCTGAACTGCATGGCCAACATCTGTCTACGGTAAGGTTTTATGAGTCCGCCTTTAGCTTTGCATGGACAATATATTTTTTTTAACATTATGCTTAAAAAATTCATAAATTTCTGTATTTTTTATAAACCTCTCAAGCTTTCAAAAGTGTTGGATTCAATCAATAATTAAAATGATAATATTTTGTCTAATTTCCAAGTGTTTTAATGCAACCATCTACAAGTTATTTGTTAAACGTACAGTTTAATCAAATATTTCACAAAATACCAATCATCCCTACTTATTTTTAGCTTTTATATCCAAAACTGAACCAATTTGTTGCGTTTTTGTTGCTAAATTCTCTTTCCTTCTTAGTATTAGGTCTTGTACTTGTTTTTGTGTTTCCATAAGGATTCCCGGTCAGCCACCTTTGGATGATCAGTACAGAAACACATGTTTTCAAGTCTTCCTGAAGACGCTGCTGTCTCCAAAACCTCCCGACACGGATGAGCTTTTTTACTGCGTGGTAACAGAACATTAATTTATTTTTCAGAAATTATAGCCTCCTGACCACCAGCAATGCAAAGTTATCCTCTGTAAAGGACATTTCTAAGCCTTAATGTATCCTAACTGCTGTAGACTACCAAATTGGCATCTGCAGAGGACATTTGGAGCTTTTCTATGAAACTGAATTTGAATGCTTGCGGTCCTTGTGGGAATTTTAGTTTTTGATAGATTTAAAAAAAATGATTGCACAATATTGTTTTTTTAATTTGATAGTCAGAAGGATATTTATTTACTTAGGCTCATAAATTATTACCTGAATGATACCTCTTATGTTTTGAGCAGGTCATCCAAGCAGCTCTGAAGGGCCTTCAGTATTGTCTGTCTGGTGGAAAGTGGAAGTTTGGAGGAGGAGATGAACTTGGATCTTTGCTGGCTGCTGTAAAGGTTGTCGTCTTTTTCCAGCACAATTACAACACTTCAATTAGTGCTGTCGTGATTATTTTTTAGTGCAATTCATTAAATCGATCAAATTACCATCATTTATACTTTTGTTTAGAACAGAAGATCAGAATCAACAAAAAGATTCAGACAGAAAGAAATGGTGTTTATCACTTAAAACAAGTTTTTTTTGGATCATTTAACAACAAATCCTGAAAATGTTTTCCACAGTTTTTCTATCCTCACAGTTCTGCATCACAGAACGTTCTAAAGCATTGCATTTCATTGCAGCGCCGTTATGAAAAGCCGCTTTTCTCCACGGCAGAATCAGTCGATTCACATTGATTATGGAATCACTGCACTACGCAGCGCTGCTTTTCTCCACATCAGAATACGCTAGAATTAAGTTAATTACGTAAACTGTTACCAAAATTAGTTTTCTCATAACTTATGTCAGTCAGTTTGACCATACCAATTTAGCATCAATTATTTTTTTTAATAGTTGTTTAGCCAATGATGTCACGAATCGTTGACAGATCTAATACGTACCTGCTGTAGAATGAGGCTTGGTAGCCGTTACCATGACAACGAATCACACAGTGTATCAAAAAGGTTTTTTTTGTAAACCTTAAAAAAATAATGACTTTAAACTACTAATAATTTATTTTCTATTTCGTAAGGGACCACGGTAGGCCTATAAGCGAGGTAATGCTCTTTGAGGTGACCATTATCAGAAATGAGCAGGCTTCACAGATGTAACATTCCAATGTGATCAGGCTTCTGCGTCATTGATTAATTTCTCATAATTGACACCTCTTCAGGGCATTATCCCTTACTTAATAGATAATAGTTATAGATTAAAAATTAGATTTATACGATTTAAAAAAAACACATAAAATATTTTTGTAATTAATTAATCGCAATTAATGCGATAATTTGACACCCTTAACTTCAATACTGATTGTTTTTTTTTTTTTATTCATTTTGCAACTCGTCTTGTGCAGAGACTCATGTTCCAGGGAGCTCCAGGTCTGAGTGTGGAATGGGCGACTGTGCTTTATCCAGCTCCTCTTCCTCAATATGAGGGCGTCCCTTCACCAAAACCTACCGAACCTCCAGCACAATCAGCACCGGCCAAAAATGCCACAGCTCCAGGAAAAACCTCAGGAGTAAAATCTATTTTAGCTATCAATGTTTTTTCTTATCGTGCTTGAAATGAAATCACTCCAATCTTTTTTTATTTGTTTGTTTTGCTTAAGAACAAAAAAAGGAAATCCAAAGGAAAAGGTAAGAAGACACAAACTGAGAGCAGAGTAGATGAAAAGGATGAGGAAGACAAAGAAGCTGTGCCCGCACTCCAGAGAGATGAAGAAGGCAGTGGTGATGGGGAGGCAGCGCAGAAGCCTTTCCCTCCACTTTTTTACCCGTCCTGGAAGCTGAACAGTTCTGACTCTGAGTTTTCTGACACCGAGGGAAATGCTCAGAGCAAATTAAGGTAAAGATAATCTTCTCATTTAAGTATTTGATTCTCTGGGATGTGCTTAAACTTCAGTGTTCTGCTGTTTCAGGCTAAACCACATCCGTGTGCGTCAGGGAGCCCTTCACTGCATGTTAGCAGTTGTGAAAGCTGTAGAGAAGAGGACTCTGTATGGATACTGGTCCTCCTTCATCCCTGACTCACCCACCGTGGGGCCGCCACCCCTGACCCTCCTCACAATCATCCTGAAGGATCCATCGCCAAAGGTACCATCAGAGTTCACAACGGTGTGTTTCACTCACCTTTAAGGATGCTACTTTTACCTTGTTCTGACCCCCTTCAGGTGAGGCTGTGCGCCCTCCAGGTCTTAACTGCCATACTGGACGGCTCCCGTCAGTTCCTGGCCGTTGCCGAAGATACCGCATCGCCCCGAACATCTTACACCCCTTTCTCTTTATTACTGGCTACCTCTGTGAGGGAGCTGCACAGAGCCCTGAGTCTGGCCCTTCTGGCTGAGACGTCCTCCCAAACACTCACTCAGGTCATAAAGGTACAGCTGACATCACTGTGTGGTTGTTCTTCAGTCCAAAACCGTCAGGTTTTACATCCATCTCTGATGAAGTGTTAAATTGCTCTTCCTGAGTAATCCTGAGAATTTTAGTCCACAGTTAGGATGCGTTAAAATCTTGTACTTATCAACAACACTTTTTCGGTATTAACCTGTGGAGTACTGGTAGGTGTATTGGTTCAGCCACAAGGGGGCACAATCCAGCTCTTTTTTGTTCTGGTCCTTATTCTGTGAAAATGCAGTCAGGAAGAGCCAAGTGTCAAGTAATTCTGAAGCTGAAAGTTTAAGGTTTGTTGTCATCCAAGTTATAGCTAGAGAAGGAGACATTGGTGAGGGAGATGGATGAGGGGATCCGCGTTGGTGGGGAGTCTGATGCTTCTATTTGGGGACTTGAAGAGTCTCTATTGTCTCATAGTGCCTTGCTTTCTTGGTGGCCAACGTTCCGTACCATCGTCTCAGACCTGGCCTGCTCACATCGCTATGGAAACAAATTCGACCTTATCTGCGTCACAGAGGTCTGTATATTGTGATGCACATATTTAAAAAAAAAAAAAATATTTCTTGTTGATTTTATATCTGCTCTCTCTTCAGATGTGACTGTCCGCGTCTCTGTCCTGACCCTCTATGGAGCTGTAGTGACGACTCAGGCTCCCCTTCCAGAGGTGCAGCTTCTTCTCCAGAAGCCAGATGACGGCAGCGCAGCGGCTCATTCACGCCGCAGGACTCAGCCCTGAGCTGGAGGCAAAGAAACGGGGAGGCTCAGAGTTCAGCTGCATCTTCAAAGCAGAGCTCTTGCTCACACTCGCCTCTTCACACACCAGTGGAAAAGGAGGGTTCTCCGCCATGGCTCCTCGAGCTGTGCCTCTCGCTTGTTACTCAGCCCAGAGAGGATCACTTAGACAGCGAGGGAGGGGATGCTTTAGAGCCCCTTCCTGTTCGTTTAGCAGCTCTACAGGTGAGAAAAGAAGCAAACATAAAGTTCTGAGACTAAACTTTTGTGAACTTTACTTTATTTTCATGCGTGGTGTCTAGGTCCTTTCCCATCTTGTGCGAGGATATTTCAGTCTAACTCAAGCAAGTCTCTGTGAGATTGGGCATGCCAGCACCCTCTGCCTTAGCGAGAGCGACCCGCCCTTACAGCTGCATGGCTCCAAGGTACAACCCTCTTTGAGAGGTCATTCACAAAACATTCAGAAATCCTGCAATAGTGTTTTTTTTTTTTTGTTTGTAGTTACTCGAGGAGTGTGGCACAGGAATGATTCTGCAATACCGAGCAGACAACAATGTACCTGAGAGCTCGAGAGTCCCAGTAACCCAAGTAAGAAGTGTCTGCAGCGTTGTGTACATCTGCTGAACAAGTTTAAAAACCATAAAAGTAAAATATATATATTTAATGTGTAAAAAATAAACATAACACACTAAAACATCTGTTCTAATTTTCTCAACGACACCACCTTAAGTTAATATACATTCAAAAAATTCTAAAAAGCAACATAACTTTTAAAGAAAAATGGAACATATTTTATGCATCTATAGTTGGCTCATACTAGTCACTGTTTAGAGGCTCCTGGTCATATTTGTCTATTTAGTTATGTTAGTAACAATTAGCTGTCAAAATTCATAAAATACTTATTTTTTTGTCCTATTTAAAAAGTGGAAAGTCTTTAATTTTGAAGTTGGGTATTTCTTCTCATTCTATGTGTAGGGTTGGGTTTAAAAAACAACTTTTTTTGAATCTGTTTCTACTTACAAGTTCATCAGATCTTGTATGTATTTTTAGGCAAAAAAAATCTGCTTTCAGAAGTTTTTAATGTAAGAATTGATCGTTCTATTTCGTAAAAACTCTGCCTTTGTTTAGTTTAAATCTGGGAGAAAAGTGCTTTAAAACTAAACAAAACTGATTTAAAATAGAAATTTGAAAGATAAATGGATATTAAAATCTAGTTCATCGGTTTTTAAATTCAACAGTGAGTCGAAATGGATTCGGTGAAACCCCGCCCTGAATGTGTGTCTTGATGTAGAAGTAACAGATTACAAAAACGACACCTAAAGCTGTTTTTATGACCAGCTTTTCATGTACTCTCAGGTTTTTTAATCAAAACAAATCTTTGTCAAATAAGACCTCAGCATCATGTCTTTATGCTGAATCTTGTTGCATTTTGTAGGTGGTTCAGTTTTGGTCCAGCGTGCTGAGCGGGCCTCTAAATGCGGCGCTGCAGAATGAACAACACTCCACCCTACAAGCCAGCGCCTGTGACACTCTGGCGTCCATCCTGCCTCAGGCCTTTGCACAGCTGCCTGTGAGTGACCCTCTGACCACTTCTCTCCTCCTTCCCTCTCTGTCCTGAGCTTTACACAACCCTTTCTGTGAGGTTTTCTAGGAAAAAACCCAGCTGATGTGCATCACCATGCTGCTGGGCCTGACTTACCTGGAGAGCAGTCTGGTAAAGATGGCAGCAGTGAGGGCTTTGGGAATTTATATACGATTCCCTTGTTTGAGAGAGGTGTGGACTCTACTGAGAAATAAATACTTCATCAAAAGATTACACTCTATGAAATCTTTAAAACGTGATCCGTATTGTTCCCTCAGGATGTGATGTTTGTGGCCGATACTGCGAACATCGTCCTCGCCGCCCTTGACGACCGCTCCATAAACGTCCGTGCTAGGGCTGCTTGGTCCCTCGGAAACCTCACAGACACGCTTGTTGCAAACATGTGCGACAACTGATCCGTTTTAGACTGACAAAAATGCACGTTTTAAAGGATAAGCGTTTGTTACATGTTCTCTTTTCTTCAAGCAGGCAAAGCGTCGGTGTGGATTTCCAAGAGGAGTTTTCAGACATGCTCCTGCTGAAAATGTTGCAGGCAGCCACCAGAGCTTCGTCTGACAAAGATCGGGTGAGTCTGTTGTATCAGATGGATGATGGGAAAAGGGATGCTCACTCCTCCCACAACTCAGACAGACTTTTTTATTTTGGCTATAAATCAAATGAATCAAAAACCTTTTTTCTACAAATACCCTCATTGATTTCATATTTACCTCAAAGTCAAGTGAACTTTTTCCGTGTCATTTTGATCACATCTGC
The DNA here is from genome assembly GCA_014656515.1 of Oryzias celebensis. Taxonomy (NCBI): domain Eukaryota; kingdom Metazoa; phylum Chordata; class Actinopteri; order Beloniformes; family Adrianichthyidae; genus Oryzias; species Oryzias celebensis. The sequence goes on from BNCR01000013.1 coordinate 13,984,937, forward strand.
AAGCCTAAATAATGCCCATAATCACAGTTATTGATGACTAGATTAGAGAAATGTTAACTATTTTTCCTCCACTCTGCCAGGTGAAGTCTAGTGCTGTGCGAGCGCTCGGGAATTTGCTTCGGTTTCTGCGTGAAAGCCAGATGACTCGATCTGCCTTCCAGCGCCCCCTGGAGGAGGCATTTGTTGCTCTGGTGAAAACCGTCCAATCAGAAGCTACGATGAAGGTCAGATGGAACGCTTGTTACGCATTAGGAAATGCGTTCAGGAACCCAGCTTTGCCACTAAGTGAGTTCTTCCTTCTGTCAACTTTTAAAAAAGAACATTTTTATTGTCAGAAACCGGTCAAACATGCCTTTTCTCTTTATTAAGAGTCAGCAGTGTGGACTCATGATGCCTTCTCCGCCCTCTGCCATGCTGTTACTTCTTGCAAAAACTTTAAAGTCCGGATTGAATCTGCTGCGGCCCTGGCAGTCCCCACCCACCGCGACTGCTTCGGCGACACAAAACAATTCATGTGTGTGTGGCATTCACTGGCCACAGCGCTGGAGCACAGTGAAGACACAAACGACTTTCTGGAGTACCGCTACAGCGCCAGCTTGCGAGACAAACTTTCTCAAGCCCTCCTACACCTGCTGAGCCTCAGCCAGTGGCAGGACATGCCTTCACTTGGAAAATCATTATCGGGCGATGAGGGAAGTGGCGTGAAAACGCATCTAATCACGTTTTTTTGCATGGATCAGACGGTAGAAGAAGCGGACCAAGAGAGAGACTTTAAGGGGGAGAGTTTCTCGCCTCAGCGGAGAATTCAAAGTTTGCAGGAGACTTTAAAAAGGCTGAAGGAGCTGAACTCGAATGGAGTTGGAGATGAAGAACTAGAAGGAAAAGAGACTGTGGCTAATTTCTTGGAGGATCTGTTAAAGACGTGAAAAGTCTTGGTCGATCAATTCTGCAGTCTTTAGTGAAACTAAACAAAAACGAATTAAAGTTTTTAATATTACTTAAATTTTAAGGGTGTAACGATTCATTTTAACAATTCGGTTCATATCATTGTGGTTGTCGATCCAATTCATAGTTGATATTGGATCCTTTTGATTGATCCGTGTAACTCAGATAAATACCTGGTACTGAAGAGTGCAGGTGAAATTTTCAAGATTCCTTAGATTTCTTGCAAGATGATCAAGTGTAAATTAAACTTGAGTACAAGTTAACAAGAACTAATGTCTAATCCATTCAATATTTTAAAAAAAATCCAATAATTGTGTTTTTAGTTAAGTTTTTCCATTTATTTTTAGATTTTTAACTGAATTGATCTTATGCTAGTAAAAAATAACTTTTCTTTTGTACCATTACTGATATTACACTAAAAATCAAAAGGCACTGATAGCTTTAACGAAATACACACGTGTCAGATAATTTGACAAAAAGAAAACTCTAAAAAGTTTGAACAATAGTGGTTTATTATTAGAAAAAGTTGAAATTCATTTTTCAACTTGTTTCTAGTTGCTGATCAGAGGCAAAGTTCTTAGAATATAATTGCAGTTAAATCTGCTGCAGCAGGAGGATTTTAATTGACACAGAATGTATTTTATTTTGAAAGGAACTTGCATTGGCTGCTGTCAAAGTAATATAATAAAAATATAACAATTATAATTCAATTATTATAAATACCTTTATTCATTTAAGTTTATTTTTGTTACAAAAGAGCTTGATTTTATAAATGAAAAGTTTAATGTCCACAAAAATATAATATATATTTTTTCTCCATAAATAGTAAAGTAGGACTTTGGCTCTCGCTGGGTTTTGGTCTGTAAGAAACGCAACTAAATACCTCTTTTAGTGTTAAAGGTCGCAGACCCTGCTCGAACTTAAGTTTTAACGAGAAATGTTGCATCACTTGAGACAATGTTTGTATGAATGCTGTTTGCTGAATATGCTGGTGCTATTTACATAATGCAAACGTTGCTAAAGGTTTTAAAGGGGGAAATGTGTTTGAAAGCCACGTTTTTCAAAACCAGAGGCCTTTTCCCTCGTTTTTATGAAAAAATCGTGACTGTGACAAACCGAGTAAACTCTAGGCATGATCCACTCTTGAACATTCCGCCCATTGAGTTACATTGAAAATTAAAGTCCACACATTTGCATAAAACTTGAACTCTTATTTGCATAAAAACCATAAGATGTTTTAAAAAGCTGAATACACCATAAATTGATCAATCTTTGCTGAACAGTTTAAAGTTTGAATGGTGTCTGTAGAGCCCCTGCGACAGACTGGCGACCAGTCCAGGGGTGTCCCCTGCCTTCGCCCATGAGTAGCCGGGTTAGGCTCCGGCAGCCCAGTGACCCCGAAAGGGATAAAGCGGTTCAGAAAATGAATGAATGGTGTTTGTAGATGAAAGTATACAGAAGTTCATAGGTTTCAAAGTGCACAAAGTTGTTGTAGGATTTGAATAATTTCTCATTCATTTCCTATGAGGCAAATTTTGCTCAATATTTCAAAAACGATAAAGTTTATGAATGCCAAAAGTACAAGCAATAATGTCCTGCTGAACGTTTTGATACCAAGATTTCTCCGGAAGAAAGCAGGAGAAAAAAAAAACGTCACTGAAAGTTGCTACAATCTCTTAACCAGCAGGGGGCGACAGAGACCTGAGACTAATGAACCGGATGTTGATTGGCATAACCCGGAAGCTGAAGGACCACGCGGTTGGGCTGCAGGAATGGAGGCTTTCGAGTTATTTCGGAAACTTGGAGCAGGCGCTAAATTCGATCTTAAAAGATTTGGTCGAGACGCTGCGAGGTTTAAAGTAATATATATGTTTTATCCCGCATAGTTTTGCTTTTGTGTACATTTCTATTTGCGGTAAATGTATCATACACTGCTTAACACGTGAATTAAGATGCAGTCTTCAGTTCACACTCAAAGTGTGAACAGTAACGAGTTAATACAATAAACGTTGAACAAATATAATCAGGTGTTTGTATTTATCTTTTCTTTTAGGTCGTCAGGTCTCGGGAGGGGGATACGTTATCGAACTCTCTCTCTACAATCGATTATTTTGGGACAGATCCGACCAGATCAGCGCAGATCAGCACCCAGACAGGACAGGATGAGGAAGAGGAGAGCGGGGAATCTGAAGCTGCAGGCAAAAGAAAGCGCAATGAGGATGGTTATCTGAACGCCAAAAAGAAGAAAAGAAAAAACAAGCCAGTGGCAGTTAAAGGTAGGATAACAGCTAAATACTTGGTTTTCATTTCACGGTTTGATTTACAAACTTTTTTCCCGTTTCCAATTGATCTGTATTGATTAATCTGCGGTTAAGGTTGTGGGGACAGCAGTAGTTTTGAACATATCCGAAAGGTGGTATTTTAGTCAGATCTCCAAATCTCCACAGCTGGGTTTTTGGATTATGGAGCATCAGTGTCTCTCCTCTGATTTCCTTCTGAATGGCAGAGTTGCCACAGAGAACCCAATGCCAACCTGCAAAATAAATCTATTTCTGCTATCTTAATTAATATTTTTAACAATTCCTTCATAGCTTACGTCTTGTGACTAAAGGGGAAAGTAGAAACTGAGATAGATCCATAGATTGAGAGCTTTGACTCAGCTCTCTGTTGTGATGAAATGTTTTTAAAGTCCCATCATCTCTTGATCTATTTCAAAAGCGTTCTCAGTGGTCTTTTAATTTTGAGTATGCTGTGTTTAGGCAAAATTAAAAAGCTGTGTCATTTATTAGGACATAGTTTCTGCAGAGCAGCAGCAGTTCAATAGAAAATCATTTCAGAGTTGTGGACGGGATCGCTGGTGTGGAATAAGCCCATCTCTACTTCCTGACATCATCTGTTTACACTCTCTTATGCTAGTTTAAAACCTCACACAACCCCAGCTTAACATTACCGGTGCAACAAAAATGGAGAGCAGTATCGAAGCTTTCCAGTTGTACAGTTTTTGAGCCAGATGCCAGGTCAGACGGGAAAAACAAAGACGTTCGTTGATCTATTTGTCTGCAAATGGATGCATCAAAATGGAGGGGAGCAGGGAGTATGCGGGCCTTCTACGTCACAGCTACAACCTTTTTCCAATGACATTTTTTTTCCTCTGCTCCTGATTCACAACGATCTGAATAAATAAATACTCAGAAATGCAATTTTAAGCTCAATTTTCTTTATTTACATACACCATCATCAGAAAAATGCTATAAGAACATGTTAAAAACATCAAAAACAAGATATTCATGGGAGTGGGTCTTTAAGTCCTGGAGGAGTGGCCAAAGATTTTCAGGCTGGCATTGGGCTCCTCGGATAATTTGTCCTGTCTGGGTGGAGTGCTCCTGCTCCAGGTAGAGGAGTTTAATTATCATGGAGTCTTGTTCACGAGTGAAGATCGGAGCGTGAGATTGACAGGCAGACTGGAGCGGCATCCGCTGCAATTTGGTCGCTGTGCCGGTTCGTTGTGGTGAAGAGACAGTGCAGCTAGGAGGCAAAGCTCTCAATTTACCAGTCGAGCTTCTTTCCAGTGGTCACCTATTCGCATGAGCTCTGGGTCATGACCGGGAGAATGAGATGCTGGATACAAGCGGGTGAAATGAGCGTCCTCAGTAGGGTGACTGGGCGCCCCCTTAGAGTGAGAGGCTTGGTCACCTGTAGAGATCAAAGCAGATCACATCAAGAAGAGTAAGTTGGTGACTCGGGCATCTGGTCTGGATACCTCCTTGACGCCTCTACCACTGGGCAGAGACTCTGGAGAAGACCCAGGACAATGTGTCTCGGATGGCGTGCAAATGCGTTGGGGACTCCCCAGAGGAATTGAAAGAAGTGATCTGGAAGAGGGAAGTCTGAGCATCTCTGTTTAGAGTGCTGCTCCCACAACCCAGTCACTGATGAGTGGAAGAAGATGAAGGACAGCTTGTAACAAAGAATTGATTATAACAAAGTAAATATCTGTGCTTTTCTGCCTGTGTTGTTTTCTTACTGACTCCAGACATTGCAAAAGCTTTTAATGAGTCTGAGGGAAACGGCATCAAGTTGACATCGTCCTCTGGCGGTAAAGTTCAAAGCCTGCAGTGTGATGAAGAGAAATCTTCACTGAAGAAGCTGAAGCGACTTCATCAGGAGAAGGTTAAACAATATATCTACTCAAATATTTATTTTGACTGGGGAGGTGAGGATTTCTGATGTCCCACAATAACTCAGTATTTTGTAATTTTGCATTTTCTTTCTTGTTTAATTAATCTTTTTTTGTTTTGATTTCTAGATCAATCGTATCCGTTCTCAGCACCGAATAAATGTTCACGGTTCCGACGTCCCCGATCCTGTGTGCACGTTTGAGGAGCTGCAGTCTGAATATCGCCTGAATCCCCGTGTTCTCCAGAACCTCAGAGATGCAGGGCTGAACTCTCCAACTCCTATACAGATGCAGGCAATTCCACTCATGATGCATGTATGTACACATTTACACAGTTTGTGGATTTGTTACCTTTCAAAGAGGTGCTCTTCTTGATTTCTGATGATGCGATTTCTGGCTCAAGAGTCGGGAGCTTTTGGCTTGCGCTCCCACAGGATCTGGAAAGACTTTGGCCTTTTGTCTCCCGCTGCTCACCCATCTGCAGCATCCTGCCAATCTGGGTTTCAGAGCCGTGATCATTTCTCCAACCAGAGAACTGGCCAGTCAGGTACACATACATGCTTTTCTGGCCTTGTTTAGGAAAGGATGGTTTAGACTAAACGCAAAGTTCAAGCTAAAGCAGGAAGCTGCAACCTTTGGCTCCTCTTTTATCCTTATTATTGTGGCTCTTTAGTTTTTGAAGAACAATGCTAGCAACAATAAATAAATAAATAATCAATTAGGTATTTAAATTTGCTATTTCTATTCAGAATTTTAATATGTCAAACAACAACAAAATGAAGGCAAAATGTTTTATTTACCGTCATAGAAATTCTGGAGAAACATGTTTTTATTTCAAAGTTTGTCAAATATGTCTCCAAAAGTTTTAAAGTGGTTAAAGTTAAATGCAATTTAAAACAATTAAAAAAATGTAAAAGTTTCGTGTTTTGTGCCTCACATCCTAAAAAATTGAAATAAAAAGTTTAGTTTATTTGAAATGTTTTGAGTTTTTTTTTATATTTGGATTCTACTTTTTACTAGTATATGGATTCTACTTTAATGTTGTTTTTGCTTTAATATTTGACAGTAAAAGGAAAAAAAAGATGGCACTGCACCAAAAACTTAATGATAAAAACATTCTGTTTGACTGTCTTTATATGTTATTTCAAGCTATTCTGCTGCAGCAGCAGCATCTTGTTTCACACAGGTTGTATTTTATTTTGAAAGGAACTTGTGTGTGCTGCTGTTAAAAGTAAAAGAAATAAAAACAGTTATAGAAACATAGACACTGTCGTAATTCAATTATTGAAATATTCATAAATAAATTTCATTGACCACAAAAACATACGTATTTTTTATTTTTCTAAACAATAATGTGGGACTTTCCGCCTCTCGCTGGGTTTTGGTCTGTAAAAAACTGGACCAAATGGCTCTTTAATGTTAAAGGTTGCAGACCCCTGAGCTACAGTTTTAAATCAAATGTTCACAGTTATTCTCACCTCATGTACTGGCTCAGAACAGTCAACTCACTGCTTCCTCACAACCATGTGCCGTCAAAGGTTGTTTTGAAGAAGTTTTTGTGTTCAGACTTACAGAGAGTTGCTCCGCCTCTCAGAGGGGGTCGGGTTTCGAGTTCACATTATCGACAAAGCTTCCTTGGCTGCTAAGAAGTATGGCCCGCAGTCGAACAAGAAATATGGTGAGTGCCTGCTAACATGTGCACATGTAGGATGGGATGAAAGGCCAAAGCATGGCTGTGTCCTCACTATTCAAGTTTTGTGTGTGTAGATATACTTGTCAGCACCCCCAACAGGCTGGTGTTCCTTCTCAAACAGGATCCTCCTGCTATTGACCTCAGCGGGTAACAGTTTTTCTAAAGTCTTTTATACACCCTTATTATTCTGCTGTCTGACTCCCCTTTCTGCTGTGTATCTCAGTGTGGAATGGCTGGTTGTGGATGAGTCTGATAAGCTATTTGAAGATGGGAAGAGGGGCTTCAGGGAACAGCTGGCCACTATTTTTCTTGCTTGTTGTGGTGCAAAGGTGCGCAGGGCTTTCTTCAGCGCCACATGCACGCCCGAAGTCGAACAGTGGTGTCGCCTGAACCTCGACAACCTGGTTTCTGTAAACATCGGACACAGGTAGAGTGTTTTTTAATTGGCACCATTTCCTCTTGGGGATGATTTTTAGCATCTTTTAAGCGTGACGTGCATGTGCTCAGGAACACTGCAGTGGACTCGGTGGAACAGGAGCTCCTGTTTGTTGGCTCAGAGAACGGCAAGCTTGTAGCCATGAGAGACATTGTCAAAAAAGTACAAACAAAACACACAATTTTATATTTACTGGTCAGAGACTTTGCAGTTTGATCAGGTTATGTTTTGCTTGCACCTTTCAGGGGTTCCTTCCACCCATGCTGGTGTTTGTGCAGTCTATAGAGAGAGCTCGGGAGCTGTTTCACGAGCTGGTTTACGAAGGCATCAACGTAGACGTGATCCATGCGGAGCGCACACAACAGCAGGTACTCCCAGATCTAGAAACAAATGAGTATTTTCTTGATTTGTGGAAAACAATTTACCACCTTTGAGCTGCTGTGTTTCAGAGAGACAACGTGGTGAACAGTTTTCGATCTGGGAAAATTTGGGTGTTGATCTGTACAGCTCTGCTGGCCAGAGGAATCGATTTCAAAGGAGTGAACCTCGTAGTGAACTACGACTTCCCCACCAGCGCTGTGGAATACATACATCGAATCGGTTGGTTTTCATATTAATTTAGAAAACAGTTGGATGTAGAAATTGGTCAAATATTCTGTTATGTTTTTATTTATTTGAACCTTTCTAGCTGAATATAGACCGTTCTCTTCATGCTCTTAAAGACCAAATGTCTTTTTCTTGAAGCGACAAGAAAATTATTTATTCTGACCAGAATTTTTCGTGCTTTCAGTGCAGAATTCATGGATCTTTGTGTCATGGCCTTCATACCTTTTTTTTTCTTTGTCCTTCTTTTCCTTCATCTGTTCCTCAGGTCGCACAGGCAGAGCTGGACATCAGGGAAAAGCAGTCACCTTTTTTACAGAGAGTGACAAACCAATGCTGCGCAGGTACTAACAGTCAAAATATTTATGACTATGTTGTTAACGTCAAGCATTATGGCTGCACAGTACAAGACAAAAGTCATGTAGGAATTCATTGCTGGATCGAACAAAAAAAAATATTTTTGCAAGATCAGACTGTCAAGACTGTGGTGATATGAAATAATGATAACATTTCTAAAAAAAAAAAAAAGAAAATTGTCAGGTAGCGCCACAGTGAGGGCATAAGAAGGTAAACTTTAGGGCAAACATGACTTAATTGCTGCAGATAAAACTTGCGGGTACTCTTTTTGAGAGATTGTAATCAACTGGAAATTATTTGTGTGTTTTTTCTAAACCTGAGAAGTACTTGTGTTTAGAGTTAGATCTGAAGGTTGTTTTAGTTCAAGTTTGCACATGGAAAATAAAGTGAGGCAGCATTTTCTTACTAATACTGAATGGGAAAAACTGATATTCGTTGTCCTTAAAGTCCCACTCCACTCTTCTTTTGAGCTATTTAAGCACTATTCAGCTGAACAACATAATAAATTTGCAACAATTTCAAAAGAACGTTTTCAACATTGTCATTATGGGGTGTTTTTCAAAGATTTTTTCAGGAAGAAAACTTATTTAATCCATTTTGACATAAGGCTGTGACATAATAAAATGTGGAAGAAGTGAGGCGCTGTGAATACTTTCCAGATGCTCTGTATGTCCTCCATCATCAGTAAACTGCCACATGTTAAAACAAAAAAGACACTTGATTTTTGTATTTAAAACGCGGATTAGGTTTTTAACTTGAACTTATTGTTAATAAAAGTGTGGAAGTAGATTTTATGCCACCAAAACAATTTTTTTTTTTTTTTGCTTTCTCTTAAAAGCATTGCAAATGTTATCAAACAAGCTGGCTGTCCTGTTCCCGACTACATGATCGGCTTCAAAAAGTTGCACAGGTAAACAAGGATAATGATATTGTTGTACTAAAACTGTGTCTGATTCATTTATCTTTTTTTAATGCTCACTTTTCAAGGATTTATTTCATCGTTGAGTTTTTTATTTTTGTTGCAGCAAGGTGAAGCGGAGACTTGAAAAGAAGCCTCCGAAGAGAAGCACAATTTGCACAACGCCGCGCTTCATGATAAAGAAAAAAGGCAACGCAAAGAAAAGTGAACAGAAGACAGTTTCAGATGGAGGGCACAAGGAAGAACCTGTGACTCCAACACAGAGGGAAAACAAGACAAGAAAACAGAGACTGAAGGGAAGAACTGCAGAAGAAAAAGTTTCTGAAAAGCCCAAGAAAGCAACTCAACCAAAGAGGACACATTCTACAGGTGCTCAGTAAAAATGATCAGTCTTTGCTGTACTTTAAAATTGTTGAAATAATAAATTCCTTAAAATGTCTGTGTATGTGCAGCAACAATTTAGTTGTAAAACAAGTTGTAAAACAGTTGTAGTTGTAAAACAAGTATTTCTTTTTCCTTTTTGTCACTGAAAACAGCAGCTAAGATTACTACAGAGAACAGTTGATAAAGTGATGCACACATTATTTTTAAAGAAATCAGATTCCTTAGATTTGGAATCAAATGAATCAACAAAAAATGGTTGAATTTTTTGCCTTTTTCCATTTTATATCAAGTTTTTATATTTTTGGTTTATTTTTATTAAGGTTATAAATTAAGTCTCACAATGCAGGCAAGGTTATAAATAAACTGTATGAAAGCAAGGTCAGTACAAATTTACACCTGATAGATTAGTCCAGTGATTTCAATCAAAAAAACTACTTAAGGAAATATCTGAGGCTTTTTTTCCACCACTTTTCCATTTCAAGCAGTAATTATAAATGCTTAACTCTTGAAAATGTAATTGGGCTTAAATGCTGACTGTTACAAATTATCAACATATTAAGCTTAACTTAAGACGGTTTAAAAATTTGACTCCAATGCATAATTGGACGCCATATTGGATTGGGACAGATGCCGGTTTACTGCTGTGCTACAATCGTACAGACGGAGCTGGATAAACAAAGCTGTGACTTTTCACAATCAAATTATTACTGTCAGCTAATAGAGGAGAACTTGTAGAATACATTTTTAGAAGATCTGAGTGAGTTTTCTCAGAATAGTGAACGTTTAGGCTGATCCTGTAGCCTTTTCAAAATCAATGGTAGCATTAGACTTTGAACTATTTCCACGGGCACTGGAATTATTTCTACAAATAAAAAACTGAAAGTGCAGTGTGCAACAGTATTCAGCCCCTCTGTGTCAATACTTTGTGGAACCCCCTTTTGCTGCAATTCTTCTGCAAGTCTTTTAAGGTATGTCTCTACCAGCTTTGCACATCTATAGACTGAAATATTTGCATATTCCTTGCAAAACAATTCAAGTTGAGTCAGATTAGATGGAGAGCATTTGTGAACAGCAGTTTTCAGATCTTGCCACAGATTGGATCTTTGGGGGTGCGAGACGAGCAAGAGGCAAGGTCCGCAGCCAAAGACAGGGACAGACGATTCACCTGGAATCTCTCCCACTCCCACGGAGAGGAGTGGGAAACAGGGACTGCATATGGATTGCACCACATCAATCAGAGGCATGATGATCTAAATAAAAAATAGTACTGAGTAAATGACAAAGAATAGAGGAGAGAAGTAATAGACAGTACTTAAGTGCACCATACTTTCCCCAGCTTCTAAATATCTAGTAGCCTTCTTGCAACTAATTGGTATTGAAATTTAATTCAAACATATTAATGATAAGCTGCATGTAATATGGCACGAAGAGAGGATGGTAATAATATTAATAGAAAATCTGCAGTTTTAGCATGTCAATGTAAATATATTATTAATCAAGTCAGCCTGTTTGAGCCCACTAAGCAGAGGGAATGGGCCACCCTTGAAGCCAATGGTAAGCCACTTAAGTGTCACAAAAAGTCCATTAAATGTGGCGTATACCAAGGAGACACCATCTTCACTACTGTTCTGCTTAGGTCTGAACCCCCTCAGCCAAAAAATCAACAAGACTGGCTATGAATACCGACTCAGGAACCGGGCTACCATCAGTCACCTCCTCTACATATATGATATCAAGCTAAATACTCACTAAAGAGTGAGCGTGACATTGATTCCCTGGTTCACACCGCTAGGATCCACAGTACTGACTGAGATGTCATTTGGACTCAAGAAATGCAGTCACATGGTGACAAAGAGAGTCAAGGTAGTACACAATGAAGGGGTCTCACTCTCTGAAGGAACAATAGCAGACATTGATAACAGTTACAAGCACCTTGGAATTCCACAGGCAAATGGAAACCTGGAGCAGGCAAAAAGGAAAGCCACAACAGCCAAACACCTCCAATGAGTAAGGCAAATCCTGGGAAGCCAGCTCAATGGCGAGAACAAGACCCGGGCAATAAACAATTATGCACTACCAATACCCTGCAGGAAAAATAAGATCTCCAAAGGAAGAGATAAAGACCACGGATACTAAGACATGAAAGCTGCTCACAATACATTGAGGGTTTCATTCCAAATCCAGCACCCTAAGACTTTATACAAGGCGCAGGGAAGGAGACCGAGGACCAATGAGCATGGAAGCCACTATCTAGGATGAAACATCTGGAATGCATAAATACATCAAGCTCAAGCCACCAGCTAATAATGTGCTCAGTGAATGTCTCAGGCAAAGAAGATCAGAGGATATGGTGCTGGAAGACAGATTCTCACGTGAGGTCAAACCCCTGCATGGGATGATCACTGAAGTGGCTGATCTCAATAAGTCCTACCAATGGCTAAAAAGGGCTGACCTACAGGACCTAACAGAAGGGCTCTTCCTGGCAGCACAGCACTGTCCTGAAACTGACGGCACAAATTTTTCCTTCATTTTGTGAAATGAAAAATAGTCACAAGCTTTTGTACTTTTGTGCCAATAATGTAGAAACAGGCAAATTTGTCCCATAAGCAAGTTCTGTTAGCAATTGTGGTATTGCAATGTTTTCTGTTCAGTAAAGGCTGCTTTCATCTTTTTGTAGGAGGTTAGACGAAAAACCGTGGATGCCAGCAACAGCTCCTTTTGATGGTTTAGTTTGTACACTGAATTGAAAGCACCCAATGTGTACCCCACCAATGAAACCTTGGTGGTGCAAGACAGCAGGCAGTAGAGTCAACTTGCAATTTTTATCTCAAAGAAACGGCTAAACCTGTGGTGTCATAGCAAACCGCTCTGTTCACATATCGACAGACACATGCCTTGCCTCGTTGGCGCAGTAGGCAGCGCGTCAGTCTCATAATCTGAAGGTCGTGAGTTCGACCCTCACACGGGGCACAGATTTTGTACACCCATAGCCAACACAAAGGCTTATTGCTGTTTTGGGTACCAACCCCAGCATCAGGTCTTTTCCTACTATGATACCTTTCTCACTATCCACTTGTATATTGTCTTCTTCATCACACACGCGCACACACATTGTGTAACATGTATTTCTTCTGACAATTTAAAGGGCAAGCACTGTCCTGAAACTGACGGCACAAATTTTTCCTTCATTTTGTGAAATGAAAAATAGTCACAAGCTTTTGTACTTTTGTGCCAATAATGTCGAAACAGGCAAATTTGTCCCATAAGCAAGTTCTGTTAGCAATTGTGGTATTGCAATGTTTTCTGTTCAGTAAAGGCTGCTTTCATCTTTTTGTAGGAGGTTAGACGAAAAACCGTGGATGCCAGCAACAGCTCCTTTTGATGGTTTAGTTTGTACACTGAATTGAAAGCACCCAATGTGTACCCCACCAACGAAACCTTGGTGGTGCAAGACAGCAGGCAGTAGAGTCAACTTGCAATTTTTATCTCAAAGAAACGGCTAAACCTGTGGTGTCATAGGAAAACGCTCTGTTCACATATCGACAAACAGCTGCCTTGCCTCGTTGGCGCAGTAGGCAGCGCGTCAGTCTCATAATCTGAAGGTCGTGAGTTCGACCCTCACACGGGGCACAGATTTTGTACACCCATAGCCAACACAAAGGCTTATTGCTGTTTTGGGTACCAACCCCAGCATCAGGTCTTTTCCTACTATGATACCTTTCTCACTATCCACTTGTATATTGTCTTCTTCATCACACACGCGCACACACATTGTGTAACATGTATTTCTTCTGACAATTTAAAGGGCAAGCACTGTCCTGAATTTGACGGCACAAATTTTTCCTTCATTTTGTGAAATGAAAAATAGTCACAAGCTTTTGTACTTTTGTGTCAATAATGTCGAAACAGGCAAATTTGTCCCATAAGCAAGTTCTGTTAGCAATTGTGGTATTGCAGTGTTTTCTGTTCAGTAAAGGCTGCTTTCATCTTTTTGTAGGAGGTTAGACGAAAAACCGTGGATGCCAGCAACAGCTCCTTTTGATGGTTTAGTTTGTACACTGAATTGAAAGCACCCAATGTGTACCCCACCAACGAAACCTTGGTGGTGCAAGACAGCAGGCAGTAGAGTCAACTTGCAATTTTTATCTCAAAGAAACGGCTAAACCTGTGGTGTCATAGAAAAAGGTTCTGTTCACATATCGACAGACAGCTGCCTTGCCTCGTTGGCGCAGTAGGCAGCGCGTCAGTCTCATAATCTGAAGGTCGTGAGTTCGACCCTCACACGGGGCACAGATTTTGTACACCCATAGCCAACACAAAGGCTTATTGCTGTTTTGGGTACCAACCCCAGCATCAGGTCTTTTCCTACTATGATACCTTTCTCACTATCCACTTGTATATTGTCTTCTTCATCACACACGCGCACACACATTGTGTAACATGTATTTCTTCTGACAATTTAAAGGGCAAGCACTGTCCTGAATTTGACGGCACAAATTTTTCCTTCATTTTGTGAAATGAAAAATAGTCACAAGCTTTTGTACTTTTGTGTCAATAATGTCGAAACAGGCAAATTTGTCCCATAAGCAAGTTCTGTTAGCAATTGTGGTATTGCAGTGTTTTCTGTTCAGTAAAGGCTGCTTTCATCTTTTTGTAGGGGTTAGACGAAAAACCGTGGATGCCAGCAACAGCTCCTTTTGATGGTTTAGTTTGTACACTGAATTGAAAGCACCCAATGTGTACCCCACCAACGAAACCTTGGTGGTGCAAGACAGCAGGCAGTAGAGTCAACTTGCAATTTTTATCTCAAAGAAACGGCTAAACCTGTGGTGTCATAGGAAAACGCTCTGTTCACATATCGACAGACAGCTGCCTTGCCTCGTTGGCGCAGTAGGCAGCGCGTCAGTCTCATAATCTGAAGGTCGTGAGTTCGACCCTCACACGGGGCACAGATTTTGTACACCCATAGCCAACACAAAGGCTTATTGCTGTTTTGGGTACCAACCCCAGCATCAGGTCTTTTCCTACTATGATACCTTTCTCACTATCCACTTGTATATTGTCTTCTTCATCACACACGCGCACACACATTGTGTAACATGTATTTCTTCTGACAATTTAAAGGGCAAGCACTGTCCTGAATTTGACGGCACAAATTTTTCCTTCATTTTGTGAAATGAAAAATAGTCACAAGCTTTTGTACTTTTGTGTCAATAATGTCGAAACAGGCAAATTTGTCCCATAAGCAAGTTCTGTTAGCAATTGTGGTATTGCAGTGTTTTCTGTTCAGTAAAGGCTGCTTTCATCTTTTTGTAGGAGGTTAGACGAAAAACCGTGGATGCCAGCAACAGCTCCTTTTGATGGTTTAGTTTGTACACTGAATTGAAAGCACCCAATGTGTACCCCACCAACGAAACCTTGGTGGTGCAAGACAGCAGGCAGTAGAGTCAACTTGCAATTTTTATCTCAAAGAAACGGCTAAACCTGTGGTGTCATAGGAAAACGCTCTGTTCACATATCGACAGACAGCTGCCTTGCCTCGTTGGCGCAGTAGGCAGCGCGTCAGTCTCATAATCTGAAGGTCGTGAGTTCGACCCTCACACGGGGCACAGATTTTGTACACCCATAGCCAACACAAAGGCTTATTGCTGTTTTGGGTACCAACCCCAGCATCAGGTCTTTTCCTACTATGATACCTTTCTCACTATCCACTTGTATATTGTCTTCTTCATCACACACGCGCACACACATTGTGTAACATGTATTTCTTCTGACAATTTAAAGGGCAAGCACTGTCCTGAATTTGACGGCACAAATTTTTCCTTCATTTTGTGAAATGAAAAATAGTCACAAGCTTTTGTACTTTTGTGTCAATAATGTCGAAACAGGCAAATTTGTCCCATAAGCAAGTTCTGTTAGCAATTGTGGTATTGCAGTGTTTTCTGTTCAGTAAAGGCTGCTTTCATCTTTTTGTAGGAGGTTAGACGAAAAACCGTGGATGCCAGCAACAGCTCCTTTTGATGGTTTAGTTTGTACACTGAATTGAAAGCACCCAATGTGTACCCCACCAACGAAACCTTGGTGGTGCAAGACAGCAGGCAGTAGAGTCAACTTGCAATTTTTATCTCAAAGAAACGGCTAAACCTGTGGTGTCATAGGAAAAGGTTCTGTTCACATATCGACAGACAGCTGCCTTGCCTCGTTGGCGCAGTAGGCAGCGCGTCAGTCTCATAATCTGAAGGTCGTGAGTTCGACCCTCACACGGGGCACAGATTTTGTACACCCATAGCCAACACAAAGGCTTATTGCTGTTTTGGGTACCAACCCCAGCATCAGGTCTTTTCCTACTATGATACCTTTCTCACTATCCACTTGTATATTGTCTTCTTCATCACACACGCGCACACACATTGTGTAACATGTATTTCTTCTGACAATTTAAAGGGCAAGCACTGTCCTGAATTTGACGGCACAAATTTTTCCTTCATTTTGTGAAATGAAAAATAGTCACAAGCTTTTGTACTTTTGTGTCAATAATGTCGAAACAGGCAAATTTGTCCCATAAGCAAGTTCTGTTAGCAATTGTGGTATTGCAGTGTTTTCTGTTCAGTAAAGGCTGCTTTCATCTTTTTGTAGGAGGTTAGACGAAAAACCGTGGATGCCAGCAACAGCTCCTTTTGATGGTTTAGTTTGTACACTGAATTGAAAGCACCCAATGTGTACCCCACCAACGAAACCTTGGTGGTGCAAGACAGCAGGCAGTAGAGTCAACTTGCAATTTTTATCTCAAAGAAACGGCTAAACCTGTGGTGTCATAGGAAAACGCTCTGTTCACATATCGACAGACAGCTGCCTTGCCTCGTTGGCGCAGTAGGCAGCGCGTCAGTCTCATAATCTGAAGGTCGTGAGTTCGACCCTCACACGGGGCACAGATTTTGTACACCCATAGCCAACACAAAGGCTTATTGCTGTTTTGGGTACCAACCCCAGCATCAGGTCTTTTCCTACTATGATACCTTTCTCACTATCCACTTGTATATTGTCTTCTTCATCACACACGCGCACACACATTGTGTAACATGTATTTCTTCTGACAATTTAAAGGGCAAGCACTGTCCTGAATTTGACGGCACAAATTTTTCCTTCATTTTGTGAAATGAAAAATAGTCACAAGCTTTTGTACTTTTGTGTCAATAATGTCGAAACAGGCAAATTTGTCCCATAAGCAAGTTCTGTTAGCAATTGTGGTATTGCAGTGTTTTCTGTTCAGTAAAGGCTGCTTTCATCTTTTTGTAGGAGGTTAGACGAAAAACCGTGGATGCCAGCAACAGCTCCTTTTGATGGTTTAGTTTGTACACTGAATTGAAAGCACCCAATGTGTACCCCACCAACGAAACCTTGGTGGTGCAAGACAGCAGGCAGTAGAGTCAACTTGCAATTTTTATCTCAAAGAAACGGCTAAACCTGTGGTGTCATAGGAAAACGCTCTGTTCACATATCGACAGACAGCTGCCTTGCCTCGTTGGCGCAGTAGGCAGCGCGTCAGTCTCATAATCTGAAGGTCGTGAGTTCGACCCTCACACGGGGCACAGATTTTGTACACCCATAGCCAACACAAAGGCTTATTGCTGTTTTGGGTACCAACCCCAGCATCAGGTCTTTTCCTACTATGATACCTTTCTCACCATCTTCTTGTATTTTGTCTTCTTCATCACACACTCACACACGCATTGTGTAACATGTATTTCTTCTGACAATTTAAAGGGCAAGCACTGTCCTGAAAGTGACGGCACATATTTTCCCTTCATTTTGTGAAATGAAAAACAGTCACAACCTTTTGTACTTTGGTGCCCCGACAATTAAAAGGTCAAGCGTTGTGGTGTAAAACAAGGCACATATCTTTCCTTCATAGTGTAATGAAAAAAGTCAGAACCTTATGTTCCAATAATGCCCCAAAATAGACCATTTTTGCCTTAACCAATCTCAGTTTAGCATGTTTTTCCTTGTAGGTTTTTTTGTGCTGTAAAGTAGTCTTTTAGCTTTTGTGAGTGAGTCACATACAGTTAGTTATGTCTTTTTTCATCGTCTGATTTGCATATGAAGCACATCAGTGTCATATTTCTAATGCTAGGTAAGAATTGTGAGGTGCTGTGAGGTAATGGGAGAGAGTATAACAAAGGGTAGATTGGAAAATTAGCTGAACTAATTTCTAGCCAACAGTCCTGCCTACTACCCAAATGTTATTAAAGGCATCTCGAAGAAAATCATAGGTTTCACAGTGGGGAGCAGAGAGCTGTATAGAAAGAGCTAAGATGAAAGATCTAAACTAAGAGCACTGTCAGTGGCGTGTCTAAACAAATTCCTGAGTTTACAGACGTAGTCCTCCATTTAGAAAATGATGCAGAACAATATTAAAGAATAACTTGGTGGCTGCACTTGATTTACTACTGCAAAGTTCAGTATTTCTTAGCAACTGTGTCACATTTCCTGGGCTCACTAGGGCCGCCCTCTGCATCTACACCCAGTGTAGTTGATGAAAAGACTGGCACCAGTGTCATCAGACAGTTGACGAAAAATATAAAAAAGAAGTAATTAAAGATAAATGCCTTTGATGATGGTAGAAAGACTGAAACAGTAAAGTTTATGTGTCAACTGCAGCTCTAGTCAGTATGTGCAGGTCCTCACCTGCCTCTCTCTCTTGTATTTGAACAGGAAATATGTAAATTTGCTACTTTCTTAACCAAATAAACGTTGAAAACTCACACAAAAGGTAATCATAGAATAGCCATGTCTAAAAGTATTTATATTTTATTTTAAATAATAAAAGATGTAATCTAAATCTTTATGTCAATATGTTCAACAGGCGACTCAGCTTTTCCCCTTCATAGATGACTCATCTTCCTCTATCTCAAAGTAAGGTCATCTCTATTCTCACTTCTATTTTACCATCTCACACCTCTGGGCCAGTTTACCTTTATTCAAGAAGTTTCACTGAAGTTGGAGAGCCTGTGGAGAATTGTGGTTTGTTAAATTCAGGTGTTGCTAATATATTTTTAGTTCAGGAGATTCTGTGAGATAAAAAGGTGTAACAGGTCCATATTACACTAATACATGTGCAGTGTATCAGACTTGGGTTAACTGTAATGTTTGTAAGAAATACAATATCTAAAAATGACTTTAAATTTGTGTTTGTCATTTTCAGTGTTGTTAACTCTACTATTAGCCCTTTCTTCTTGTAGTTTCTTCCAAACTAGAACACTAAAAACTCCAGTTAAGTTGTTGGCTATATTTTCATGTCATACACTTTTCCAGCAGTGTGAAGCAAACAGAGGAGTCGGCTTTGAGTTTGTGGAGCTATAGCTTTTATTTCAATTGCTTGTTGACAGCTCCTGCAGGAGGATATGGAGCCGTACACCTCCTTTTGTTTTTGCATAGTCTCTCATCCTCATGCTCAGACTTTTAAAAGGGGAATAGTGGTTTTGTAACATCTTTTACATCATCAAATGCACCGATAAGGTGCGTGAGAGTCAACAATGCAAGTCCTCATTCAGCACAGATGGTACAGCTTGTAGAGATCTTCATCGATTTTTTTCTAAAACCCTTTCTCCATTATTTTTTTTTAAACAAGATAATACACATGAAAAAATAAATAGGACAGAAAGTTAAAAAAAATGTTTTAAATAAAACTCTTGCAGTGTTACACAATTTGTGCAGTCAAGACATTAACCAGTGTTGAGAACTAGTGAAAACATGTGCTTTTGAATGCATTTTTTCAACTTTACAAAAAAAAAGCGTGTTTTTTTCAGCGAACAGAGGGTCACATTTTTTAGACAAAATTAAAAGACATAAAAAGAGCCTTTATCATTGATGTGATTCGTTGAGGAGAGTCAATGATTATGAACAGCTTTACAAATTACCAAAAAATGTAGGATGCAATTTGTGATATTGTATATCAAAAACAAACAAACAAAAAAAACCCTTAAGGACAAGCAAAAAGCAAGTGCAACCAACAGCTTCACATAGAAACACCTAAGTGGGAAGTATTTATAAAAAAATACAAAAAACATAGCTTAGTATGAACAATTAAGACATATCTACAGGATCTCCTCAGGTCAGACCACGGACTGGCCTGAAACTTGTTGGAAGATTGCTTTGCTCTGCTGCAGTGCTCATGTGCAGCCACTGGGGAGACTGTTGTCTGTCATGCAGAAGGATTCTTTTAGCTCTTTCTTTGGCACTAATAGAGGAGAAAACAAAAAGCAAGTCTCACATTTTTGTTTTTAATTTGCAGATTCTTCAACATTAATAATAATTTGATGCCGCACAAAGTTGTACTCTTTAGCGACAGAGTCAGAGAGACAGAAAGAACATAGGAGTTACTTTTTTACTTTTCTGATTAGAATGCATTCCTGCTTAAATTGTGGTTCTTTTTAACTGAGCTCGCATGTTTACAAGGCAACCTTTAACTATCACCAATTAAACCATACAAATAAAAACATTGAAACAAAATAAGTAAAGATTTGCCAAATTAGAATGCATTCAATATCTATTAAGAGCACACTAATTTTTATTAACGTGCAAGTATTAAAAAAATATAAAAGGTATTTCATTGTTTGACAGAATTGTATTTGAGTACTGCATACATTTAGATAATACTTCCTCAGTCTTTAGTAGTGCTGCTTGGACACCTTTTATGGAGTGTGATTAGAGCTTTCCGGTGTTTGTTCGTTTTGTTCGTCATTTTGCTCCACAGGACGAAAGGTTCCTGCCCTGTGGTAAAAACAAAATGTACATTTGCACTTAGAAAACTTTTCTATTCAAAGAGACAAGTACTGATTTAAAAAAAATCTACTACAAAAAGACCATATCAGGCCAAAACAGGAAATATTAGATAAACACGAGTGATTTCACTGTTTGGTCATTTTTTTAGGAAACAGTTGCCAAGATTGCTGCTACAGTGCGTCATATTGTCACATTCGCTTCAACTTCTAAAAGGGACTCAAGGGACTTTGAAAAAGTCCCAATCCAATCATCTTTTGAGCTGATGCAAAAGTTTACCCAGTGGTCTTTTAAATACTGTTTTGAAGCAAAAGTAAATAACCTGTGTTGTTTTCTAGGAAATAGTTACTCCAGAGCGGCAGGAGTTAATCAGAAATTCACCTCTGAGTTGTTTGCGTGGAGTAAGCACACCCCCACTTCCCGGCATCCATATGTTCATACTCTATCTTAAAGCCCCTCAAACCCCCAAACTAACATTGGCAATTCAACAAAAATGTCGAACAATATTGGAGCTATCCAGCCGTACGGTTTTAAGCCAGATGCCAGCTCAGATGAGGAAATTAAAGAAGTAGGTAGACATCAGAATTAAGTGGAGCAGGGAGCTTGTGGCTTGCTGTAGAAGCTTCAACATCACAACTACAAGCTTTTTCCAACAGCATTTTTTGTCTGCTCCTGATTCACAACAATTTGAATAAATAAATACAAATTCAGCTCAATTTTCTTCATATACATATATGTATATATATATATATATATATATATATATATATATATATATATATATATATATATATATATGTATGTTCTCAATCATGAGGAAAATGCCACAAGAACATGTTAAAAACACTGGGTTGGTTCTTTAATTGGTAACAAAAACAATACATATATTTTTTTTTGGTGTTGCATTTTTGGTGTATTACGCTTAAATGTAACATATTTCAAACATTTTTTTATCTAAATAATAATAATGAGATACAGTCCATCTGGATGAAGCTCATCTGCCACATTATTCAAACATGAAGTGGTAGAGTTAGATAAGCTAATTTACTTTAACAGTTAAAGCACATTGCCTGTCCCTCCTGGGAGAGGATCCCTCCTTCATGTGGACTTCTCTGAGGTTTCTTATTTTTTTTCCCCAAATCTGTTTTTCTTTAGGAGTTTTTCCTCCCCGAGAAGGAGGGTCTAAAGGGCAGGGATGCCCAGCTTAGCTTAGTCTGTTTAGTTTAGTTTATTTATTACTTATTTCTTAAAAAATATATCTTTTGCATTTTGCTCAAATTAATAAAAACGATGCTGATAAATGTGATAATATATATTTAAGACATTTGTTTTTTCTTAAATTAAACATATTTTAGATCTTCTTTTTCATTCAGTTCAATTGTTTTTTTTCCTAAATGTGACTTACAGTCCTTACTATTAAAATCCTGTGTGTAGATAAAAACATTTACAAATAACTAATAACTCACTTCACACTTTGTGAACTAACTTACCGCCTCTTTTTGTACAAAAAATAGCCGATTCCCAGGATTGCAACCACTAGTACAAACATAATTAACACCACCATGACGATAGTTGCATGATCCGGTGAATCACCTGCAAACAGACAGCAACACATTGAATAATTAAAAACAGTCACACTTAACAAAACACTGAATTTAGTTCAGAGTATGTAGCAATGATTGGTTAAAAAAAAAAAGAAATAAACTCACTTTCATTTATCAATGAACTGGCTGAAAAAAAAGGAACATCATGTGAAAAATGAGATACAATAAACCTCAGCAACAAGTTTATAGTGATCAGACAACTGAGAAATACTTTCAATTACTTAAATAACTCTGGTTTAAGAAATTATTTAACTTAACTTATTTTTGAACTCAATGGAACCTGTAATATTGATTTTTTTTTAAAACATTTATAAAGTCATAAAATTATATAATATGAATATTTTTTGTCTCCTAAGACCTGACATTTTGCTTGGCGTACATTTGTAATTTCTCTTTGCTATAACGGAAGTCTGAAACCTGAAAGTGTAGAAACATAATTTCCTTTTTTACACAAGGCAGTTCCTAAATAAAATGCTGTCTACAAATGAGGGCATAACTTTTACATTTAAAAAGATGCACAGTAATAAATGTAAACGCCACACCCAGAGACTAGACTTTCAACCCTGATGCACCAAGAAAATCCAGGAAGTAATGCACAACACCTACCAGAAGGAGGCAGTAACAAGCTTTTGGTAAATGAGACCAGAAAACAGCTGCATGAGGTGTCCATGAGATGAAACAGCTCACTAATATTTTTAGAGCTAAATCTGTGTATTTAATGACTTCAGGCCATTTTAAAGGCTTCTTTTTATTGTTTCCTTTAGAAAAACTTTCACAGCATTTTTTCATTCATGATCCTACTCTTTTAAAGGACACACTTCATGACCAACTTTCAAAGAAATTGTATTACCAACTTATGTAGGAACAGTTTTTAGTTTGGAATAATTTCAGTGTATTAGTTGCTTAAATGTGAAGCCAAAATGATATGAATTTGTGCTAGTTATGAGATGATTACTTAGTGTACGACTAAAACGTTACCTCACCGTACATAAAAAAAATCAATAGGAGTAAGAGACTGATCATTTTGTTTTATGTAAAATGGCCTTTTTGTTGCAAAAAAGTGTTTCTTTAGACATGAAAAGGTCCTGAACTCACCAAAGGTAACATTAATGGTCCTCATATCATTTCCGAGTTTGTTGCTGACATTGCAGGTGACCAGGAAGTTTGTCTTAGGGATGCGGAATTGTTGAATGGCCTTTCCTTTCGTGTATGAAGTTTTTATCTAAAATAAACATGATTTGCAAAGCTTTACATTGACGTGAATTTGAACGGTTTAACCCAACCCTTTCCGAGCTTCCTAACTCACAATGGTGCCGTTGATGTTCCAATGGAACCAAGGTTCTGGTGCTCCCTCAGCCTCACATGTCAGGACTTTTTCTTCCTCATTGTTATCAGTCAGACTGGTGATCACAGGCATTCCTGATAACATAGTAATTGACAGTTGGTTAGAAAAACATCTTAGCACAACGTTTAGGTCACAGCAGAGCAAGAAAATAATTTGTTAGTCCTCATTTTCTACAAGATGTCCCACTTAGAAAAGTAAAGCTTATCATGGACTCGCATAGGTATAAAATCCTCTATTTAGGGTATTTTAGGCAAGTTAGAAAGGACACTGCTGTTCAGCTGTTTGGTGGCTGAACTGAATTAAAGAACTAAGCTGCAGTTCATTATATTGTTATATAAACAAATTTAGACTAAGAATCCCTGCAATTTTTTTATCACCACTCAGACAAAACCAACACCAGTTTACAGAGTTTAAATATTTAAAAATGTGAAAATACTTTAACATGCAAACTTTTGAAGATGTTAAAAATCTAGAAGTATGAAAGAAATGACTATTAGAAAATATCCCAAGTACTTCAAAGCCTCTTCTGATGTTTATTCCTAATGCAACAAAACTGAATATAATCTAAGTCTCCCTTATGTCTAATACTTAATTTGCCCTTTTAAAAATATGACCTTGTTCCAGCTAAAATGATCAAATAGGTGGCAGCATCATGGCAGCATCTTCATTAGAAAATGATCTAATACAGCAGTGGTCTCCAATCTTTAACAAGCCACGGACTGATTTAATGTCAGACATTAAACCATTTCCTAATTCATAAAAAACAGACTTTTCAGGCTTTTGTTTCCCTCAACTTTTGAAGGTTAAGTTATTCTTCATCTTATGTAAAATATCTGCAGCTGGTTTAAACTTTATTTGTAAACAAGATTTCTTTTAGAAACCATCAAAATGTGATATAGATTTTCCCTTAACTTAAAACTGTCAAAGTGGAAGCTACAAAATCAGATGCCAACTTCAACCTCGTCCAGGTGCGATGGAAACATATGAAAAGAAAAAAAAACGTTCACTAAAATTGGTATTTCCGGAGTATAATAATAAACGTGAGATGACCGTTTGAACAACTTTATTAGCAGCATTCTTGGATGATGATGTGTGGGAACAACTGTTGCAATATATCTATATTTGGAGTAAAGACTCCTGGTTTTCACCAGGAATGTCGCTTTCTTTTATTTTGAAGTCAAAGGCTCTTCGTCCGTTTCCTCACTGGCTCTTTTCTTTGAAGACAAATGTTCCAGCTACTTGTGTATTTTTGTTAACTTTGCTAGCTTTGGGGTTTGAGTTTAACGGTCGGTGCATCTGCTTTAAGAAAGTTGGGGATGTATTTTCATCATGTGACCGAGCGACTTGACATGAATGAGTGTCAGAAGAATGAGTCAGATGTGGTGGAGATAATCCGGCTGTTTTTCAAAATAAAACTTCCTTCAGAACCAGATTAGAAATAAGACGGAAAAAAATGTTCTTTGTGCCCCAGTAATTAACTGTCCCATGGATCTGGCGGGTGGGGACAGCTATTATGCAGGACAAGATCAGAATCTTTTTCAAGCTTTTCTCTAACTGTCCTCTTAACCTAATTAGAGCGTTGGAATTTTAGTCACTTCTGAAAAATGAAAAACTGAACAAAAAAGAAGAAGAAGCAAACATTTGCTCACCTTCTACGACAAGCTCTAAGCTTTTTTTTAAAGTCAGTCCAGGTGTGGAGACTTCACAGGTGTAAGAACCTGCATCGGCGTAGTGTAGCCTCGCAAAGTCTGGCTGACTCACCAATTTTCCATCCTAAAAAACAGAAATTACAGCTTGTATTTGACTGAACAGTTCCAGTAAAATCCCTTATTTGTTTATGTAAAACTGAGCATTTTTACTTCTCTATTTGCCCTAAATTTGGCTTTACTACTGAAAAGCTAGAAAAACAGGATGTCCTTTCAGAACACTGGTTTCACAAGAACACCTCTCTATTTGAAGTCAGGAGGAATTTTCTCTGTTGTGCGATTCATGCCACACTTTTCATGTGAACAGTTTCACTTTGCTGATTTTTGACTAATTGACTCCTTTAGTAATAGAATGTTTTGACTTTTTTGTTCTAAATCTGACTTATACAACCCAATCACATAAAGGCACACTGATAATTGAAGCTGCCACATAAGACTGAAAATGTGAAATGATGCTGTCAGAGATGAGTAAAATGTGAAGCCAAATGGAATCCAGTTTGAGAAGTTGTAATTTTTGATGCTAAAGCTAAACTTTACCTTTGTCCATGAGACTTGAGGGTCCATTGAAGTCTTAAGGTCAAGATTTACAGAAAAAGAGTCCCTGACCATTTTCACAACCCTACCAGAGGGGCTGAGATCCAAATTTACATCTGAAAACACACAAGTTACAATCATTATGAGTTACATTAATGCACAAAAATATATTTGCTATTTTCCTTTCTGGTAATGTTGAAGCTGAATTACATTTTTTACATTTGAGTATTGAGTTGCTTATAGATGACTTTTTGGAAAGAAAACAGAAAGCGGTTAGCTGCTGATGACGGTCACTATCACTTTGTGGTAACCAAAGCTACTTCCTCATTAAACAAAGTTCCAAACCCTTTCATAAGTAATGAGTGTTAAATACACTGGAACTGTAACCTGCTTGGACTTGGAAATGCTGTTCCATAAAAATAAAAACATTTAATAAATGGTACAAATACTCACAGTGAACAGTGATGTTCTGAGAGTCTTCAAGTTTCTCATTCTCAGGAAGTGAGCATTTGTAAAGGCCAGTATCCTCTTTACTGACCAAAGTTAAAGTGAAGGTGTCTGAATTTACAACCCGTATTTTCTCGCCCTAAGAGAAGAATGCAGTGCAGTTATAGTTTGGGGTTTCATGAAAACAACAACAAACAGGCGGCCAATGACGGATGACTTAAAGAAGAGCGTACAATTTAGATGTTACATCTAAATTTATACAGACGTTTGTGTAGCTAATGACAGGTTCAGTGCTAAATGTCAAGCTTTTTTTCACACTGTGTGTTCAAGCGGCCATTTACAATGAAAGGGCTATGTAAACAAGTGCACGTTTTGAGCTTTTGCTTTCCAAAATCTCACATTCAAGCAGGTTTCTACAACTGTTTTTGGGCTGTACAGCATAAAACGCGTGGCCATTGAACGCACACTGCCAGTTAAATCAGGCCAAATGTTAATCAATCAGGGACTCGGATTTGGTAGAGACGTATTAATTCATGGATGTCCCAACCCTTTAATTAAAAATTCCAGTTTGTGCCCGGCCGGACTGATTTCACAACAAGTCATTCATAAATCGAAATAGTGAAAAGAAAGGGCCTGGAGCAAAATTCACAGGATTTACACAGCTTCAACATTTCACACCAAGCCTCTACGGTGGCTGACATGAGCTGGTAAACAGTAGAAAGAGAAGGAGAAGCCCCTTCCTGCTTGCGTGGTGTGATGTCGAGAACGTGCCTTTGTGTACTTAGCATCATTGGTGAATTTCTGCTACTGTGACTTTGCTTTCTTCTCATAAGTAATTCTCATTGCAGCAGATGCTTTCTAGCCTTGGCTGAACATTGGACAAGCTCCAACCAACCTTTTTGTCAAAGAAGAAAGAGTTAGGCGGTGGGATTCCATCTCCAGCACACCTCAGCGTCACATTGGCCCCCTCCATAATGGGGCTCTTGGACACAATATCAAGATGAACTTTCTCGGATGGATCTGAGTCAAACAGAAAGAAGTGTTACACAAGTAGTCCACAAAAATAAAAAGAAGTGACATCCTGGCAGTAAATCTTTGGACACATTAAGTAAAATATTGTGGAGAAACAAAGATCTGCACTGATGTTGACATTTAAAAAAAGAAAATCAAGATCAAGTAAACCACCTATTTTTAAACCCCCAACAGAAGCTTTGGATTAAAACACACACACACACATGTAACCTCACTTTACAAAAACCTTGCCGAGTGTTATTTACGACGACCTTCAAAGAAGACGACACAGAGCCTGGATCGGCCCTCTGTGAGTCTGCATAAACAAATCTAAACATATGTTGGTTTCCATGCAACACGAAGAAATGAATGATTTGTCTTATATGTTAGGTGTTTTTGCAAAGTCAGTGTGTAAGGGCTGGGTATAAAAGTTCTACACTAAAACACACAGAGGATCACTTCTGTCTTGACCCTGCAGCTTCACAATTGTTGATTTAGTGTTCTGTTTCATCACTGTTAGTGGTTCTGTTGCTACAATCCCACATAAAAACCTTCAACTGCTGAATAAATCAGCTAAAACACCCTGTTAAGGAAAAAGAATTCCAGTCTGCTGGATTAGCCAGCATGTAAATTCAAAAATCAAATATTAGATAAGAACATTTATGATGTCAAATTATTTTCATAATAAGGAGAGCAGCTAAATGAACTGACTAGCTTAATCCAATATATTGGATATATTATGCAGTATTTGTGAAATTCATTTTCTGCAGTGCTCAGTTGTCAATGATATGTAATTAAAGTGTCCAACTTTCCACCTGGACTTCTGTCCACAAAGCTGTATTATTCTGTTTTACTCACAATGAACAGGAAACGGTTTCAGGTCAGTCTCATTCTGGACGCGCTCATAAGTGGACACACAGGTGAACACAGCCTCAGCATCTTCCTTGGTTGCTACATACTGGAGTGAGGAGTAGGATGTGGACAAGCCTGTAGCAGGATCCAGCTTCACACTAGTAGAGATGGAGACACCTGGAGGACATTTGACACTCTCAGTTAGGGCAACACGTGGAAAAACGTTTTCAGGTGACTGTCTGTAATACTACTCAGAAGTTGATATGGTCCATTGGTTAAAGTCCAAAACCATAACAAGGGATTTCAGTAAGTCAGCAACAACTCAGCTTTACCTTTTCCATCATTTTTTAGGGCACTTTTATTTTTTGTCCATGTAATGGTAGCTGCAGGATTTGAATCTTTTACAATGCAAGTTCCCACCTGAACACACAAACAAACAATATCAGACAGATATATGACACATGCAGAGAAACGGCTATCATTTTTTGTCGTTTGAAAGGTTTTTTTGTGTAAAGATTAATAATTTAGATGATTCAGGAAGATAGAGCCATCACATTTGTACATCATGGTTTTAAGATTATTTTTGAGGTTTTTATTTATTTCTGTAGATTTTGTTCTACTATTCCAGTTGTTTTATAAACTCACTCAAAAATGAACAGATCAAAATCACGATAACGCTCTAGCTAGTTTAACGCTGCTGTTTTGGTGAATGCTCCATCTCTCTCGGGGTGGCTTGGCATTGTTTATGAGCCTCCGTTTTCTATGGCCGACTTGTTCTTTTTCTGAGGAGTGGCTTTTAAACGATCACAATAACATAAAAGTTTGACTTGAAGAATGCTGGTCAGCCTTTTGTTGTTTTCCTTCAGTCTTGACACAAAACCTCTGAATCTTTTCACTGATGAATCAGTGAATGCACCACCTCACCACGGCTGAGACAACTTTTACTTTAGCTAACAAAACTACATCTTTTAGTCATCTCCATCAAACAAACATTTTTTAAATCTCAATTACTGAATAACTGTTAAAGACATTCATTCTTTTGAGGAAAAAAAAAGAGCAATAAATATTTGCTGTTTTTAATGATTCCAAAACAGGGGCGAAGCTAGAATATTTAATAATGTATTGGGTTAGAGGATAACAAAGCATATGAGACGGTCAAAAGAATGTGTAGAACTCAGGCGCATGGTGTGTCCATGATTACTCCACACTGGACGTTTTAAAACGTCTGCATCCAATCACACAGCACACCAGTGTGATTGGATATAAATCCAAAACTTAAGCACATCTAAGACAATGTTCAACAACAAATACATTCAAAACAGTCAAAATGTATTAAAATATGGCTCCTAATTGACTGTGCTGAAGCGTATCAATTATTACTTAAAACATAACACAGAGCCACATCTTTTCTCATCTTTTACACAGACAGATTTTCTATCCGCTGATTATGAACTTAAAACAAAACAAAACAAAAAAAAACATGTAACTATATGATGCAGTGAATATAATTTTAGTCTTTTTCAAACACCCTTGCATAGTAAAAATGTTTTAAAATATATCTAACTGGCTCCTACAAATCCAGGTGGGCCGTCATACACAATACAGGGGTGGCAAATAATTAGAGGTTTAAGATTTCATTTAAAAATAATGCTTTTTTTTTGTTTTGTGGTGCTTAAAGAAGCTTGTTTTTATGGTTTCTTAATCTTTGTAAACAATTATACTAATATTGACTAAAAAATTGGAGGGAAAAGCTTTTTGCTAGGGGGGCAGCTTCCCCCTCTTGCCCCCATGTAGCGTCGCCCCTGCTCCAAAATATAACTTTCCAAAAGTATGGCGCTTCTTAAACAATCTAAACCTAAAAACAAAGGTTTATCTTACTGTGGTCATTATATCCTTCTTCAGTGCTTCCGACTTGTCAATTATCTCCACTGAAGATGGTTTCTCTGCAAAAACAACAAAAGGCATTTAGCATTCAAAGTTATGGCAGTTCATTTTTCAGATAAGATCAAAATATAAATGTGTGGGGTTTTAGCTCCTATAGTTAAGTGTCATAGATTAAGTTAATGTCTGAATGGATTGTTTTCAGCTTCAGAAAAATGTTAACCTTTGGTGAAGTCTTAACTAAGTCTACGATCATCACAAAGCATTTGGTGAAAAAAATTACTAAAACAAAAGCAATGAATGTTGTGGTTAAACTAGACAGCAAAATCATAAAGTTAGAAGTCACTTTTAAACTTACTGTTCACTAAAACATTGACGGAATACTCTATTAGGTTAGTGAGGTACACCACCATACAGGTGAAGACTCTCTGATCTCTGAGCGATGCTTGGCTGATGGACAAGGAGTAGTCATCATCCATGTCGATACGAGAAGAATAATCCTCTGAAGCCTGAATGGTGACCTGATTGCTGTTGGCTTGTTTAATCAATAGATCTCCTGGGAAGTCATCATCCTTTACCTAAAACGTGAGATTGGGAGGCAGTATAAGTGGTGATGCAAGAATGCAGAGTTAAAAGCGGCATTCTGAGCTGCAACACCATACGGGGAAAGTAGGTTTTCAAAAAGATATGTTTTGTCACATCTTTAAGTTAACTGAACACAAAATAACTCACGGTTAAAACAGTAAATGACAATATAGTACAATTTTCTTTTTTAAATTTAGGAATAATTGATTTTTCAAACTTCCTGTAGCATGTGATGCTAAACCTGCAGGACACACTAGAGTTTTAAATGCAGAAACTTCCATTGGTTTTCCAACACTGGAAAACCCATGTGGTCAAATTTGGTCATTTTAAAATTTAATGTAATTAATTTATTTATGGTTGCTGTTAATTGCTGCTACCCAAAATGAGCAAACAAACAAAGTCCAATTGACTTGAAAATCATGGAAGAAAATTGTCCTTTGTTTCTCCAGTGTTAAAAAAAAAACACTAAAACAAACTGAAGCCACTTACGTATTTCCACTTGACAAAAACCAAACCATCTACAGCCAGTTTTCCGCCATTGCAGGGTATTTTAATGGTCTTTCCATACCATGCAGTGATATTTTCTGATGCTTGCACTGAAATGCAAACGATAAAACAGGGTTACTATTCATACAAACAAAAACACATCCACACATCAAGTCCTTAATTACAAGTCTCTCTTCTTCCATCTCAGAACCTTGGAATGAGCAGAATTCAACTAAATTATAGGTGTGGTCAATTTACAGAAACTGTCTTTGCACAGCTAAAACTTCAGACCAATCCTTGTTTTTTCTATCATGCCTTTATTTTCTGCTTGACACTGCACATATGAATTCAATGAGGTCTTAGGTGTATTCTACCAGTAACACACATTTAAGAATTTTTTATTGCTAGAATTCAAACATATTTGTTGCCTATTTGTAGGTTTAAATGGTGCTAGCACAAAATTCACTTCCACTTTTATTTTCACATCGTTATGGGAACGGCAGACGGTGTAAAAGACAGGTTTGTGTATATTTTAGGAAACAGCACAAAATGAACACTGGGGGTGATGAAGACAGCTTGTGATGAACCAATCAAGGAACTGAGAACGTTCCATAAGAGGGAGGAGGAGAAAAGCTGCTTCAGGGCACCGCAATGGCAGCCGAGCCAATGTGGAGGAAAACGAGACATTTCCAACTGACAGCTCTCATGACAGGCTATAGAAGTTGCTTAGTTGGAATTATCCTTTGACAGAATACTGTTCAGTATTTACAATGTATACTTCCAGATTTGATTTAATTTTGTATTTTACTGAATCTGTTATATATATATATATATATATAATAATAATTTATCTAAAGCGTTTTCTGATTTGAAAAAATGCTTTTGAGAGGGAAGCAATATGTGCCAGAGGTCACAGCTCTTAAATCACATGAAATGTGCTGGTCAGGGGTCATGGCTACAGAGCTGAGAGACATCTGACAAAGAGCAGATGATTTGTGGGGGGAAAAACACGCACTGACACAAAGCAACTTCCTATTTGTTAAAAAAGTACACCAAAAAAATGATGTCTTTCATTGCTGCGTTTGGGCCTGGACTTCAAAATTTCCCACAGAAGCAAACGAGCATAACATCCTTCAGTTTGTGTTGAGAAAAGCGGACCGCAAAGATGCAGAGGAAGCAACCCAATTTATTTAATATAGGGAGAATGGGCTGTTTCAGTCAGCAGGATTGGGAGGCACCGGCCTGTCTGAGGAGCAGCAAGATCCTTGTCCTTCTGGGTCACACAAACCTACGAGTCCCTTGTTAAAAAACAAACAGAAATGTCTTTCATTACTTCATAACCACCTAATCTAAACAAACAATGGACACTGTCTAGTTTTTTTGGAATTCTTGAGGCAGTGTCCAAAAAAGTGCAGCCAATAAGCCAGCAAGGAAGGAAATTGGAATCTTCAACAGTTTCTAATATTCTCCATATAGGTCACATTTTGGCTGACAGTTTAACTGTCTCTCAGTTCAAAAGAGAAAGAAATTGAGTTTAAAGACCCACTTAAATAAAAATTGTGTTTTTAACATGTTTTTGTGGCATTTTTCTCAAGGATGAAGGACATTTATGAAGAAAATTCTGCTCAAAATGGCATTTCTGAGTAATTTTTTATTCAAATTGTTGTGAATGAGGAGCAGATGAAAAAAATTGCCGTTGGGAAAAAGAGCTCATTTGTGAGGTAGAAAATACGCTGGGCGGGCCAAAAGCTCCCTGCTCTGAACTCCCAGCAAAGGGGAAGTGGGGGCGGGGTTGCTATGCGCCAACAGTCCCATCCACAACTCAGAGGGAAATTTCTAATGAACTGCTGCCACTCTGCAGAAACTATGTCCTAGGAAACAACAGGTTTTTTGATTTTGGTAGAACATTGCATAATCATTATTAAAAGACCACTGGGAATGATTCTAAAATAGATCAAACGATGATATGGACTTTAGATTCAATCTAGACTTATTTGTAGGAAAGAAGCTAAAATCTGCACTTTGATAAGTTATTTTGTTCTTAAATTCCAACAGTGGGAAGCTAACTTGTTTCATTATCTGAATATATCTGACTCTAAACAGGAAAAGACAGAAACATCTTTCCAAATCCATTTCAATGATATAGATGTGAGACAAAAAAAGAGAAAAATCTCACTCTCAAATTCAAGATGTACCTTTAAAAGCTCAGCTTCTTTCAGTTTCATGGGTGTCTGGTTCTGATGGCAGCGGCTGTTGCGTTGGTTTTTTTGTGGTTTTGTATGACGCTTCAGTTAAACCCATGACTTTGAATCTGAGTCAAGATCGAGAAGTGAGCAAGCAGATTTCAATTGTCTGAATTCCTTCACTACTCACTACAGTGCGTTTTAAAGTGCATTTGTCATTTTGTAGAGGAGTCTGAATCTACAAGTCCAAAATCCAGTATTCTAAAAATTTCCCAGAATTCTGAAAAAAAAAAAAAAAAAAAAACCTGTGTGCATTGATACTCACTAGATTGGTGAATGTAGACCACAATGCATTGCGTTTGAACGATTTTGAAAGAAATGATTTTGAATACATTTTTTAATAAATGATCTAAGTTTTCATCATCAGAACACAATGGATGCGTACAGAGTATTTGTAAACTGTTCATATTTATTAGGTTTTTATTTTGGGAAATCTATGTCATAATATTTGCTGTGAAAAAACTAAAAAAGTAGTGAGCATGGTTTTGAGGGCTTGACTGGAGCCTTAGAAAACATGTGAAACAACAAATAACTCAGAGAAACTGATAAATTAACTTGAAATAAAGCATAAAAGAGCTCCATAGTGAATTAGTAGCTTGATGAAGCGCCATTTAAGCAGTTATTGATAGGACGAGAGCAACGATTTTCATACAGCACTTCAATAGACAAATTGTAGTGAATTTAATTACAGTGGTTGGATAACAGGAATGCAGTGAAGCTAGGCTTTGAGCCTGTGAGTCAGAGCAGTGCTATGTGGTAGTTCCACTAAAGGATGCAACTTGGACACTGCCATGAGGTGCACGCCCCAGACATCTACTCTCCAAAAACACAAGCATTTTTCAGGAATTAAAAGAAGCTGTTCTACCTCGTTAGATCACTTCAGACAACAGCTTGAGTTATAATTACAGCTTTCTCCAACTTTTTTAAATTATTTTTTTATTTTTCCCTCCATAAACGAAAAGAGAGAATAAATAATAACACATAGCAACGGCTTTAAAAAGACCCTCACAATATTTACGTGTTTTTAAGGCTTAATTTATACTTTTACCCTCAGTTAATAGAGGAAACTAAAGCAGTATTGCCTGTGGTAGCCTGAAACTAACAGCAATTTGAAAATGAAATGACATCATTTGTTTGTCCGGCTCAAAAAATGTGAAATTACATGGAGACCTATTTATTTCTTGGACAGAAAAATAGTTTGAAATAAAATGTGGAACGTAATGTAAGGATATGTTATTTAGAGGGAAGAGTACTTTGCACAATCAAATTGGGAAATAGGTCAATGATGAGTCTCAGTGGAGCCCAACAGAGTAGGACACAATGCAAGTGGCATGCAACTGAATCTGTGTTCTTAAGCCTGTTTTTATCTAGAACAAAACCCCAGACATGCATGTGCAACACTAAGGAAAACATCCCAACTGTGAACTTAAGTGTCAAACTATTATTATGGCCTGGACTCCGGTCTTCTGGAAATGCTTTAGGGGATTACCTGCTTTGCTCAAAATCCCTCACTGCTGACATTACTTCATAGTGTTGATGGCTCATTGTTGGTGTTCCAGACATTTACTTTGCCTGACCATGAGACACGTTGTGTGACCTCAGGGGCACAACGCTGTTCAAAATGTCCAAGGGACGAACCAACACAAAAAGTAAAGGAAAATGTATCATCAAAAGCTGTGATAGTTCCTTAAAATTGTGCCTTCACAGTTGTCATCCATCCATTCGCTTTCTTAACCTGCCTTGACCTGCTCAGGGTCACGAGGTTGCTGGAGCCAACCCAGCTACTATTTGGAGAGAAGGCGGTGTACTCCATCACAGGGCCACACAGAGACAAAGTAAGCTGAGCTTACCAACACTTCCTGTTTTTTACGCATTAACACATTTGTGACAAAAGTAAATGAAAAAGTGTTTTCAGAACTACTGAAACAGGCTTTCTTTCCTTTTCAGGCTGCAGCTGGAGGTGGATAAACACCATCACACACTGAGCTCCTCCTATTTGACGGAATGTTTAGATTTGTTTAGGTGCAATTTTACAAGTATTTGTAACACAATGAATAATAATGACTAAAATTGTGTTTTGGGAACTAACTGCATTACTACCAATTCAAGCACAGACAAACAGCTCATAAATCTGCGTGTACAATGATGCATTCATTTGCTGCTATCTCCCTCTCACATTCTTCCACATGGTTTCTTCTTAGCAAGGCGCTCAGCATTTTTCACTACGCTGGAACTTTTGCGCTCCAGCTGAGAATTCTCCCACAGTCACACTCTTGTAGCTCTCAAATGGCAAGTGTCATCACTTTCAGGTGGAATAATGTGATGCCCAGCATAATATGCAGAAAAGTTTCCAGTCACACTATTTCCTCATGGAAGGAGTGTCTTGTGTCAAAGGGCACCCGTTCACACATGACTGATATCAGTTCCACTTTTGGAGGACTGTCTTAATCATTTCAGAGAGTCAGGTGCTTTTCGGTTAGGTCATCACATCAGAAGGGGAACCCCTGTCCTGTCCGTCAAACCTGAGTCGTTTGAGGCCGCAGCTTTAACTCAGTGTAACACAATGTTCAATTTCAATCACCCCTTACGTTTCAGCTTTTGGCAAACCATTGCATTCCAATAATTAACTCCCTTTGTTATTTACTGAGGACATTTGGAACTTTTCAATTATACCTAACGTGAAGAGGAGGGGACTCTGGGATGGTAGTTTTATGGGTTGAAAAACATTCTGACTGTACAGCATTAAATTCAAGCATGAGGGGGGTTAGTTAAATATGTTCTACTAACCAGTTCAGCCAGATTTAACCAGTTTCAACACAGTTCAGTACCATGTACGTTGCTCATAGAAACCTGTAAGTCATTAGAGCTCAGCAGAATTACGTATAAAAGTCTGGAAAGCATAAACAGAATTTATTTCCAACATTCCTCAGTCATAAAGAGAATGTGAGGACCGATGTGCACCTTTTTAAGGAAAATATTAATGAAGAATGAAAACAAAAAAAGAAAAGCTCATCTTTTGGTCTGTTTGCAGGCAGAACTACCAAACTCACCCGGCAGGTTTTGCAGTTGGATGGCGTTTTACCAGAAATATTTTAGTGTCATCCACAGTCGAACCATTGTGTTTGTTTTGACTTCTGTAATTCTGAACACTAATACTACACCAATACTGTTAAAATCTTTCCTTCAAGCAACATGTTAACTGTAATGTTAATAGAGAGATGCATCAATATCAAGATTCTTGTGGACAACATTGTCATACTGGCAACCAAACTATTTTATCAATAGTTATTTGACATTCCAAAATCCCCTACCATAATACCAGTTTCTAATGAAGGATGACTTACTTATAGTGTAATTCTAGTATTGATCCCTGTGACTCTTCAGTAGTAATGGATAATTGCGGTGATTTGGAACTGATAACACAAAAACATTCCCTTAAGGCTATTCATGTATTTTCTCTTTGTAAAAACCAACTTTTAGGGCGTCTTTGAAGTGACTCGGACTTTACAGTTTCGTTTTGTTACCGTGATCAAATATACAATAAGTAGAACACTTAAACAAATTGTTTGACAACTTTAAGTATGATTTTGTCTGAAAAGCCACAGTCTCCTCGCTAGCCGCTGTCAAGAGAAAATGTTTCACTTTTACACGAGCGGAAGGTCTTTTTTCCCAGTTTCACCTGAATGAGTCAGCGGTTTCATAGTCAAACAGGCAGGTTTCGGCGTATTTTGGAGATTTAAGCTAAAATACCAAAAGGCAGGTGAGCTTCGACTGTCTGAACAACTTGTGTATACAACAGCAGAACACCTTTGTTCTTACCTGTGACGCAAAGGAGAACCAGCGGGAGGAACGCAGTCAAATCCATCCGGAGCGAAGGAACCTTGACGGAGTGAGCAGGTAGATCACAGTTTGAGCTGTTCGAGCACCGCGACGTTCAAGGACAGGAGGTAAGGTAAAAATAAACTAAACAGCGCACGCTCGGACAGCAAAGAGGACGCTGGAAGAAGCGAAACCAGTTTACGACATAAAGGGGGAGGCGCCGTTCACACCGTGTCATTCATGAAGCTTTAATGCTGTGGGAAAGAAGTTCAGATTAAAATTTAGGATTTAGGAAAACATGCTGAATTCGCGTTTTTAAACTGGTGTAAACAGACTCAAAGTTGTAACTACTGTTGACTGTTAGGGAATTTAAAAGTAGTTCATCTGAATTGTGGGTGTAATAAGCCCCTCTTCCCAATATTCCCCTGTTTACACCGTCTCCTGCCAGCTTACAGCCCATTGACTGTATATGGAGAACTGGACAGAGCTGGTGTGACATCTCTCGTACAAAATGCCTCATCGGCTCCAGCGAAATGAAGCCAATTCAGCCACCATTTTCCACGATACGGACGTCGCCAAGTTTGAGCCAGACGACAGTGATTGGTCCGAGTCGGTCTGAGGCAACGTTTCTATGGCAACTATTGTCCGCAACCATGAATGAGCTTGTCAAAATCCACACTCCTTCCACTGAAAGCAGGGTTGGGACTGGGAGAATCTGTCAAACGTTTGAGGTTCAGGCCAGCAGGCACCACATGCTTTTATTGAGGTATGTGATTGGTCGGTTTGTAACTTGATAACTTGCGGTGAAGAAAAATATCATGCAAATTAACTAGGATTACCAAGAAGATGTTAAAAAAGGCATCAGAACAAGAATGGTTATTCTGCCAAATAGAATAACTAATAGCTGTTTAATCCAAGTTTTGAGATTTTTTTTTTGAGCCAGCAGTTAGTCAGGGGGGAGTGGTCACTCAGTCCAGTTCTTTTATACAGTTAATGTTACAGCCCCTCACAACCCCAACCCAACATTACCAGTGCAACAACAATGGCGAGCAATATTGGAGCTACCTAGCCGTACAGTTTTGAGCCAGATACCAATTTGGCGAAGAAAATTAAGACGTCCATGGATCTAGCCATCTACCAGTGAATGCATCAGAATGAAGCAGAGCAGGACGCTTATGGCTTGCAGCTTTTATGTCACATCTACAAGCTTTTTCCAACTGCATTTTTGGGTCTGCCTCTTTTTCACAATGATTTAAATAAAGAAGTACTCAGAAATGCAATCTTAAGCATAATTCTTTTCTTAACAAATGTCCCCCATCATGAGAAAAATGCCACAAGAACATGTCAAAAACTCCAAAAGGAAACAAATTCAGAGTAAGTCTTAAGTATAAGAGCAGTAAGTATTAAACTGGATTAGTAACTAATTTAAAATATATTTTAATTAAAAAACATGACTATAAAGCCTACTAGACAGTATATACAGCAATGACACTGTAAGGTCACAACGTGTGAAAGTGTTCATGAGCTGCAAAGTGTTGAAAGCCTATGAAGTGTCAATACTGTGCAGACTGTGTAGTTGTTAGTTTCCTGAGATTGCCTGAGGTTTTCCTGATCTTAACAAAGGTCAGAGACAGTTAAGATTAAACATATAAGATGTGTCTTTTCACACATGTCACGTTATAAAGTTAGTTTATCGATTGAATTTTTATTTTATTTAGGCTTTTTCAGCATTTTTATTGTAGATCTCATGACTTAAAGGTGTAGGTGGCACCCTTCCAACAGTCCAACAATGAAGTCATGATTCATTTGACAACTATCTTTGTTACAGTAAGGCGAGGCAGATTTTCTGAGACACATTTCAAATGCAAAAGTCAATGTAAAGTGCTATGTAAGAAAAAAAAAAAACCAAACAAACAGGAAACGTGTGCAGAATTTGAACAATAGTAAAGAGCTTTCAGTTTGAACTTCAATGTAAAGATGGTTAAAGCACATCACAGCTTTTCATGAAGCTACTTATTGTGAAGCTCCAACAAGTTGGTTGGTTCCTGCAGACTTAAGGGTTTGTGAACAATATGCAGTAAAACAAAAAATCCTGTTTGTCATTGTTAAGCTGACAGACGCTTGAGTTCAAGAGTTGAGCTGCTATAAACAATAAATACAAGTTAATGTGTTGCATGGTTTTCTGGCATGTTAGTTGTCACGGCACGAGTTCTGACGAGGACCAGGGGGCATTGGCTCCCTGTGCGTTTCAGGATTGATTTTAAAGTTCTTTTAATGGTTTATAAATGTTTTAATGGTCTTGGGCCTTCTTATTTAAGTGACCTGCTTTTAAGATATGAACCCTCGCGGACCTTGAGGTCCTCTGGCACCGGTCTCTTAGTTGTCCCTAAGGCGAGGACCAAAACCTATGGGGAGAACTCATTCCACCATTATGGTCCTCGCCTCTGGAACGGCCTGCCGGAGAGCCTCAGGGCCGCAGAGACCACAGAGGTTTTTAAGAAGAGGCTCAAGACCCACCTTTTTAATGTAGCTTTTTTATGATTTTTAGAATTATTTAATTTGATCTTCTCCTCTTTAAAAAAAAAAAAGTAATTATTAACTTTTATTTGAATAATTTTTGAATAATTTTATTCAGTTAATTTATGTACACAATTATTGTTTTAATATACTAACCTTATTTATTTATTTTTATTATTATTATTATTATTTTTTTATTATTATCATTTTTTAAAAATGCTTTTTATTCATTTATTCTTGAACTCAGTGTTTCCCCATGGGAATCCGCTGTTCCGGGGTCCTCCTGCCTATGGGTGAGCTGGTGCTGCGGTGCTCATTCTCAATAGGGCAGCTGGGGTACCTGCATGTTGCGGGGGCTCTGGACTGCCCTGTGTTGGGCTGGACCTTGGAATAAACGGATCCCCGTAATATCGTTTCTCAACAGCAGTACTGAGCCAGACTTTTTCCTTAGAGCTGCAGTTTTTAATCTTTGTTCAGTTTTCCTGTGGGGGGTCTCATGTATTGTGGGGGCTGGGTGGATGAGGGAGGAGCTGGGGAGGGAAGGGTGATTATAATTGTCATTGTATTTTTTTTGTTATTATTATATTTTTAATATTATTTTTATCTTATTATATTTTATTTTTATTATTTATTTTTATGTAAAGCGCCTTGGGTTTTCACAAGAAGGAAAGGCGCTGTACAAATAAATAAAGTTTGAAGTTTAATACCTTTTGCAACTGGGTCTAAACTTTACAAGGTGCATGTGAATGCAGCACGATCCATGGCTCCTATATTTGTTTATGAGTCACATGACTTTGAAGTGTGACATCATTGCTGTGTCTGGGTTTTCCGGTGTCGGTGGAGCTTCTGGGAAATCCCTTTGTGTGTTTAGTACTCAGGAGGGAATTAAGGGACATTTCAGACTCAACTCATAGAGTGTAATGACCAAACATCAAAACATGCGTTTAGAGAGACAATGTCTATAAAGTGTGGATCTCCCTTAGAGTTTATAACAGTCCATGTTTATGTGTTAATGGCGATGGGCATTTGGTGCATGTACCGTCTCTGCTTTAAGGAGCAAATGCATGGCAACATTTTGAAGAATAGTAAGGTGATCTTTTGACCTAAACTTATGGTTGAAACAACCTCTGAAGAGCTCAAGCGTTAAATTGAACTCCATCCACCTATTTTAAAATAATTTTAAAATTAATCCTTTTCAGGGTCATGGGGTTGCTGGATCCTATCCCACCTACTGTTAAGCTAAGGCAAGGATCACACTGCACAGTTCCTAAATTGATTTACCTTTTGATTTCAAAATTATAATACAAATAATGAAACTAAAATAAGTAAATATAACAATATAGTATTTTTCTCTCTTTAATCATAGAAACCTGGATTACTAGGTCTGGAAAAAATCAGATATAAAATGTCTGGAAGTCAGCAGGAGGGAAACGTTCTGTTTATTTATGAAAATGAGGTTATGAACATTTGAATCTTTTGTTTAGTTTTATCTTAACAAATAAATGTTAAGATATCGACATGAATATTATATGACAGAATGTGCACTCCATTCAGCTGCAGTCTGAGAGGTACATTAGACCAAAATCCAATCATTCTACCATTTAATTTTTTAAATGGGGATTTCTTTTGGTCAAGTTGCCTAACCCACTCTTCCACCATATAGACTTTGACGTTCTTCAACCCTAGCATGTCTCAAAATCAAAATCTAGTACCTTCCATTAATCCAGATCATTCATATTATGAATGAAAAAAGTAAACATGTTATTGATTTCTTTAAAATTATCAAATGGTTGTCTCTTGTCTGTTTTTTGGACTTTAACACTTTGACATCTATCAAACGGTAAAGAATTGCTGAAATTGTCCGCACATCATCCTATGAAGTGTTGCTAAATGCTATTGCCCACATGCTGTCATGATGATGCTTCTTGAGTAGACAATAGCACATATTAGAATAACAATCTCCAGGATCTTAGTAGTGCACGTCTGAGGTTAAATATGGTTAAGCACAGATTCCTTCAAAAAAAAAAAAAAAATCAGCTGCAGCAGTGAAACCATGCAACTCCACCTAATTCCAGCGTTTTAAACAAAACCATTGAGTAGAAAAACTACACTGACAAAACAGGCCCCTCAAAAATACGTCCAAAAATCTTCAAAATTTTGAATTTTTTGCCTTAGGCAAAAAAAAAAAAAAAAAAAACTCCAAATGGGATAAGAAAAATGGTGTTACCAAAAATTCCTTTTTTACTGACATGTTTTCATAAACTAAGATTACTTTGCTATTGAAACACTTATTTGATTAGATCATTTTCCCTGCAAGACAGAAACTAAGACTCTTGTTTCTCTTGAAACAAGTATCGTTTTACTTTAGGATTCAGTTGCAGTGATATTTTGAAAAGTTGCTCGACTTGCAGACAATGGCAATTGTAAAACGCAGCAGAATTATTGATTTCAGATGGAAAACTGTGGACAACATATGTAATTCTAGCAAAAGAGCGCCTAAAATGTACAGAGGAATAAACAATTTAAAATACCAATGTATATGATATGCCATGAGATTATGGAAAAGACTGGTCTTTTCCATAACCCATTCACGCATTAGTATTCCAAATTATTAGCATCTGTAAATGAGCCTAACGGTCTTGGTTTGAATGTTTCAGTAGATATTGCGCTTTTATTTTTATCTCTGCCTTATAAAGACTCACCCGGTGCCCATTTTATAAAGTAACAAGTTTATTCAGCACATCAGCTGTCAGGGAAAATCCTGCACAACACTATCAGACACATAGATTGTAAAGTTGAGATCTTTTTATTCATTTACGGTAGATAACATAAGAGAATAAAGAATTAATATAAATTACTTGAACATTGCTCTATGCTTTACATATGGTCACATTTTTGCCAAAAGAACACATAAGTACAAAACTAAAAAGCAAATAAAAAAATTACAGCTTTAAGGCCACTTACCCCCTTCACAAAAGGGTCCAATGGAATGAATAATTCAGAGCTCCCTGGTAAAAAAAAAAAAAAAGAAAGAAAAAAAATCCAACATACATTAGATCACTTTTCAGTTTGTTTGATTCTGGCAGCTTAGGATATTCGAGATAAATCTGAAATTATTATTTTCTGTTCCACTTTGCCACATAAAGTATTAATATTTTTATATCTGAAAAAAAAAGGTTAACAAAAGGTAAACATGGAATTTTGTTGAGAGGATTGAGGACCATTTAATGTTTTTAGAAAAAAAATATTTACTCTAAAAAAATAAAAACAGTATAAAATCCTCTTAATTGTCATTTAGAAGTTTGTGTGTTTGCCCTGCGTGTGTCTTAACAAGATGAGACTATGTTGTCGGGTTGAAAACCCTCGCTTGTGGTGATCGTCACGGGTGACCTTAGCATGAAGGTGTTTATGAACAGGGGTGTCCCATTCTAAAGAACTTTTCAAATGCAGGAAGAAAAAGTTAGGGCAATACAGGTACATCTTCCTTGTGGAATGAAGTGTCATCTTTTTAAAGCCAATAGGAAAAAAACAATCAAACATTCAGTTTTTAACTTGCCTTTAGGAGAAAATACACTGCTTGGCATCAATGCATGGTTATGTCCACCACTGGATGTTATTGTTTGACAGGTATCTATGGCAACAAGATTTGTACTCCAAGTACTTCAGGGTCAAACTAGGCAGGACAGAACCTGCTAAAATGTTATTATTTCAAGAAACATAATAATTCCTGGGTGTGTGTCAAATAAACATACCATTGTATTTAAAATATTCTACTCTGGTGTTCAAAAAACACATTTTTCAGTCAAATTTTTCTGATTTTCAGCTCTCCAGTGAAAATTCTAAACGTGGGTAAACTATTGATCTATTAACTGAATATCTGAACACAGGAAGGTCAGCACCAGAACTTAAAAGATCCTAAACAAAAACAGTAAAACAAAAGGTTAGTACATCATTAACTGGATACCCTGTAGCATCAGGAGAATACACATCCTTAGAAAGTCATCTGCAGGGATGTAAGGCTATTGTTTTACTGCCAGTTAATTAGAATAAAAATTTGAAATAATTTTTCTATCAACAATGACATCAAGCCAGATTCACCCATGTTTTTGCAACTTTAAAATACTACCAAGAACTCAATAAAACCACAACATCCTTTTTAATGGGACTTGGATGAGTACAATGTTACTACGTGTCAATACTGAAATTAAAAACGACATAGGAGTTTGTGGTCTTGGCCTTCAAGATAACTCTCTGAGGTCAGAGCTCTGACCACTGTCTCTTCCGTTACTTTTTAGACACAACGCCACTGAAAAAAAACAAATCCCTTTAAACTACTGGCACAGATGAACTATAAAACTTTCAAATAAATATAAAAAAACTGTTTAAACTGAACTGTTTTAGAGTAAATATTTTGCAGTCATCTGGGTAGGAGATACAGCTGATCCAGACTCTGAGGTAAGGAGGTTTTAACATCTGCTGGACTGCATGTTTGTAGCTGATAGTTTGAATGTTTTCTAGTAAAATGATACACCTTTTCATAATGCTATCAGTGGTGGCGCCGCCCAATTCCCCGCACCCCAAAATCAAATCAAACAAATCCAAAGAGTCAGGGCTCAAACATGTGAGGAATGATGATCATTTAACCATATGATAGCTGTCTAATTGAAGTGGAGACAGGAGGATGAGGCTGTAGAGTGAGCCGTTTGTCAAGTCTCAACACAGCATCTGTGAGGAATTGCGTCGTCGAGGCCGAGAGGTAACCACTCGCACAAACAGACGATCAGCAGTTCTCTCAATGGAAACCTGTTGTTTGTGGTAGATGTCCATGGGATATGTGGAGAACCCATTGCAGGCACAAGAACATGCAGACATGAACAAGGGCCTTCTTGCTTTAAGGCAGATAAAGTCAGATTCTTT
The DNA here is from genome assembly GCA_014656515.1 of Oryzias celebensis. NCBI lineage: Eukaryota > Metazoa > Chordata > Actinopteri > Beloniformes > Adrianichthyidae > Oryzias > Oryzias celebensis. The sequence continues at coordinate 14,029,177 of BNCR01000013.1, forward strand.
TCTTTAAACTCCATAATTCCCTGCTTAAAAAAAGGAAATCACCTTTCCATCAGGAGGAATGGTACAGTCCACTTAACAAATTTGTCCAACACTGAAGGTGGAAAAGTTGACAAGAAAAATGGCTAACTGTGTCTCCCCCTACTGGTTGCATAGGAAATAAATGTTAACCACAGATTTTGAATGTAAACTCCAGTAAATTGTTTGAGGCCCTGAAACAGTGGGGGCGGGGGTGTAAATTAATTCATAGCAGCAGTAGCAGATTTAGGGCGTTTTTTTTAAACGGCACACAGTCCTGAGTCTGACAGGAGTGTTTAAAACCAGAGGCCAACACTGGCAAAGCTTGTAAACAAAAAGCCTCTTTTCTTTCCAAGTCTGAATCTCTCACATCCACTATTTACTCTTTTCCTCCTCTTAGTCATTTGGTTTCAGCCACTTTGTGCATGGGCATCTCTGTTTGGCAACACAAGGCAAATCTCTCTTAAAATGCTTCTGTTCCCGTGAAGCTCTGATTTCACCAACACTCAGAGGCCTGGCAGAGAAAAGAAGCCCTTTTTTTCAGGCACAGCTTCATGGAGGAGCCTCCTCCTGCCCCATTTAACCTTCATGCTAGAGGTTCAGTCTCGGGCTCACTAAGGCAAACTCTCTTAGGATGTTGCGGGCCACCTCGACTTTGTAATCGGCGATCACCAATGCCCGCTTTACATCGTCAAAAGAATAACCCTCGCCCATCAGCTTGGCGATCTTCGCGTCCTCGTGGTCCGACTCTGGGCTTTGGGATTTTCCAGGCTGAAAGTCAGACGGGATCTTTCTGGGGAGTGGCTTAGGAGGTCTGGCCGGAGCTTAAGGAGAGAAGGAGATAATCTAAGTCAATAAAAATAATAGGACAATGTTTTTTAACGAGTCATTTCACTCCATTCACACATCTCTGAACCTTCCTCTAAAACTCTGTTCTCTGACTACCAGCCCCTTCCAAACCACAAAAACAAACGAGTCCTCACAATGTGAGGTATGAAAGTGGGGAACGGTCCCTTCCAGGAAAAGTCTGCGCTGCCAGCACCGTCGCCAGTCTAACACACCCACTTTCTGCACAGAGCGAGCTGTGATCGGCAAAATGCTTTCATTTTACTTTCATTTTATATGCACAATATGGTCGCCCATCTTTGCAAAAGTTTGGATGTTGTTTGTTTTTGTGTGCAAAACGCAGACACGCTGCCACGGTCGGCTTTAGGTTGACGTCATGAAAGGGGCGGCACCCACAAGGAGAGAAAGTGCCTCAGAGATCGAGTCGTCTTACTTCCGGGTATGAAAAGCAGCTTGTGAAAATAACTGGTATTTCATAAAAAAATGTGTTCTTTACTGTGTCAAAGGTAATATACGATCACACATATGTGTATGCAGGAGTTTACTCTGAAAGGCTTAAGAATAGCATGATATATGCTCTTTAAATATAAAAATGAATTGTTTGGTGTTTGCCTCTGATCCTTTCAACAAACAAGGTTCTCAGCTCACTTGCAATTGAACCCTGGTGCGTTTCAGTGACAGCGTGAATCAGGGGTGTCAAACTCCAGAATTTGTGGGCCGGCATCAGAAACCTGGTCCTATTTGCTACTCTTATCCAGGATCGGGAGTGTTTTGCCAATGAGAAGCTACAATGGTGGGTTAGTTGGAAAACATGTAGGACACTGGCCTTCGAGGCCTAGAGTTTGACACTTGTAGTATCAATGCACACACACTGGTCAATTAACCACAGCTGCCAGTTTTACCCTGATACATGTATTTCACAAAATATGTAGTCAAAGCACAAAACAGTTTACTTCTTCTTGCTTTTACTCTTCCTGGTTAGTGCTCATCTCAGCTGACATAACTGTGTGACGTGCAGATAGTTTGGTCTGAAAGTTGTTGAACATTCTTTTGGTTTATTCAGACGTGAAAACAACCTAAAACAACAAAACTTATTCCCTTCCAAAAGTTCCACCGACTGAAATTCCTCCTTGGATTCTTTAAGAATCCAATAGCAGCATCTTATTAGTTTACAAGATGAAGAAATGGTTTATAGCGCTATGAACCAAATCAAAATAATAAAAACTTAACCTTCAACAGGAGGGAGGAGGTCGTAATCTGGACAGACTTTAAAAGCTGTGGGCCGTCTGGAAGGAGGTGGGGGTGCAGAGTTGTTCAGCAAGTCGCACACTTTGTCTAGACAGAACAATCAGGTAAACAAGTCTGTCAACAGAACTCCAAACCGCATGATCTAACTGCAGAATGACAGCTGCACGTCGGTGACAGCTCACCAGAGGCTAAGCTGGAGTGTGAAGGGAAGGATCCAGTGTTGCATGACGATGAGGAAGATGAAGACGAGGAAATGTCAATGAAACTGTTTCGTGCAGGAGGAGGGGGCGGTTGAGACTGCTGACAGCTGCTCAGGGAGTTTTCTGATGGGGAAACACAGCAGACATCAGAAACACAAACTAACTTACTGTTTACTAAGTGGTGCAAACCGACTGAATGGTGTGCAGAGTTTCAATAAAAGCTTCAGGGTGCGTTCTAATGCATAAAAATGTGACTGATAGCCATCAAAAATTCATTTCAAACACCTCACAGTCTTCACTTGTGGTCTTCACAAATACTTTAAAACAAGTAAAATATATTTGAACCTCAATGAGGACAGCTGAGTTAAGAAATAGGCCAGGTTCTGAAGGGAAGGGAAAGCTTGGAGCTTAAGATAATCTCTGGAAGTTACCGTGAAGTGGAAGCAGGGTGTCATAGTCAGAGTGTGTTATGTTAACGGAACACGGGCCTGCATGCGCTCCCTCTGAAACTGACGGACCGACTGGTTCTGCTCGTTGACCTGCAAATTGAACCAGAACAAGTTTTCAAAAGTCCCTCCTGGAAGATCTTTCAAATTTTTTTTATTAAATGTTACTATATTGGAGAGGGGAGTTTACACGAAAGATATCCATAATTTAATATTGATTGAAGAAAGCAGCTCACCGGAAATGGGGGATTTAGGCTTTTCCTGGTGCATAAGAGACTCTGGAGAACTGTTATCCATGGGTCTGCACGATAAGAAACAAGTTTTGGTTTGGATCCCCAAGATGAAATGCAAATAAAAGCCGCGAGCAGTGTTGTATTGCCCGCCCACGCTGTCCCCTTTGACCCGCCCCCACTGGCTCTCTCCACCTCTGCCCTCACCCCGGTCAGAGCTGCACGTAGCAAATTCTTTAAGAAATAAACACTTTTTTCGAAATGGCAACTTTTCTGTTGTTTTTATCTCCATATCAACTATTGTATTTTTTGGTTCCCAGGGAGTGACAATCAGGTCTACATACATTTTTGGAAACAGCAAAAGTAAATTTTTGGATTTCCTTAGCCACAGGTTTTTTGTTAACCACGTCCACATTTCTAGATTGTTTATGTCATATACCGTATTGTTTTGTTCAGCTTGAGCCAAGGATTCTTGTATTACATTTTCACAGAATTTCAGTAAAAAATATGCAAGCAGCAGGAAAACACCACTTTTGTGAGCTTTCTACACTTCCTCCATTCAAAATGTACAAACTTTTAAACCAACATTTTTTCCAAAGTAGCTTCGTAAAGATGATTGAAGAATTAGGAGGTGATAGATCAAAATGTCTAGGAGGAGTCTAAATTTGTAGCTGGAACTAAAGGTGATTTTTTTTGGGGAAACATTAAGTTGGTGGCCTCTTCCCAAGGTCAAAGGTCAATGAAACTTTGGTTGTGGCTGTAGACTTAACCTGACTGCTTGTGAATGAAATGTTGTGAAAATTGCCCAGACATATTGTGTAAAATGTGAAAATTACCAAATTTAAGACTTTCCCTTACAATTGCTGTCAAACCGTAGGTCCTGCGGCCATCCCATAATTTTACATTGTAATTTCCTTGACATTTGGCTTTAGGTTTTATGTGTTGATAGTTAGAGACCCATAAGAAATTTTTGCTGTGATTTAATCATTTTTTTTAATGTACATGAGAACTATAACTCAAGAGTCAGAGAGCTATCCCCAGCCTCTCCACCAGATGTCACTGCTGCGTTACAGCAGCATTCCTGAAATAGTACATCTGAAGAGTGAGCTAGGGTATGAAAACTAAGCCTTTTTGAGGTCTCAAAGTGCCCGAAGGAAGCCTACACTCCTGCTGCTGCCTTCCAGAGACTATTAATGACCTTAAAGTTTGCATCCAGCCAACGGTTCATATTCCCCTTAAAACATGTCTGAGCTGATTTTTACATACCAGAGAGGTGTATTACACTATGAAGGGATCAACACGGCTAAGCTTTCCTTATGGGGTCAGATTTACAACCCAGAAGCTCAAATCATATATTCAGAAAAAAAAAAAAAAGCTAAGTTCTAAACAAGGCTTCTACAAGTTTAATTTAAAACTTTTGACACTTTTTAAAGACTTTTTGGAACTGGATTTATAGCCTAAAATAAAATAATTTATACTGTCAAAAATATTTAAATAGTAATAAGTAAGTATTGATGGGAAAAAGTAAAACAACAAAGTGATTCTTTAAACATGTAATTGATGTATTGAGTAATCCGTACTTTGGACAGTTGATGATATGAAAGTTATAAAAATATATGATTTTTCAATCTTTTCAACATCTAGTAAGTAAACTTGTAAATAAAAAATACACATATGCGACCATTATGTCCTCCTTAAATCTGCTTCTCTTTTGGATGTTTTGTAGCACAACCTTTGCAGATAGGTTCTTCAACCATCAGCAAATTGATGGAGTAGCCTGCCCACTCTACTGTTTTTACTTTTCTAAAAAAAAACCTTTTGTTGAATTTAAGATTTGCTTGACTGAGGTAACCTAAGATCATAACATCCACATGACAAAGACATGAGGAGTTGCATTCATCTGCCATTCTTCTTAATCTGATGTACTTCTTCTGGAAAACAGTTAATCTAAATTGAACTGACTGCAAGATCTGCTTCTGTTGCTCTCAGCTCACACTAACTAAGCTCACACAAAAAGCCACTCTGCTACAAAGGTGTATTCAACAAGTTTTTCATAATGATTGCCAAGACAAGGAAGAATCTGCAAAAAACATGTAAAAAGGTTGTTTTGTTTCTTGTCAAGAACATGAAACTACAACTTTAAACCCTCGCCTTTATATATGTTGAGAACATATTCAGCAAAAAGATAAGCACATATTTTGTTATTATTAATGATTCTTGGAAATAAGACTGTTACACAGGCATTCAGGTCACTCAACTGTGACGTAGATTATTGGGGGAAACAAACTCTGCTTCACTTTAAGCAGACCGAATGTGTTTAGTCTGAATACACTCTTAAAGACTCACTCAGTCATCATCATCATCTTTTGAGCTGTGTACATATATATATATATATATATATATATATATATATATTTAAGTAAATAAATATTGCAGTTATAGAATTGAGGAGGAAACAATAGTTTTAGCAAAATTGTGTTTCTGTTAATGGGATGCGTAAACAAAACAAAACATAAACTGTAGCATTTCACAACATCAGTGGAACCAGAGCTCTCCCCAATAGGTTTCAGCTTGATCCTAAGCAACAGCTGTATCCCCTGTTTCCACTACAGCCTGACACACACAAACACCTAATCTAATTCTGGCTGCTGCTAAAAGGCTATTACATGTTCAGCCATCATTCTTTAAAGCTGTTAGGAACCAGAACATTCCCCTCAGGCTTTAGACCTCACTTGTACAAGTTTCCTGTGTCTGAGGCCTCGGGGGAAGATGAAGGGAGTGATTGAAAAGAGGAAACATTTGATAAAACATAAATTTCTCAGTGGTCTTCTGAAGATTCACCCGCAATGTTCCTATTCTCCTTTAAGTTGTTTTAAAGGTCAAACACCATTTTGTGGAAGATTTGAAAGTCTTCCTTCCGACAAAAAGACTATTTTAAGGAGATACGTTTCCCTTTTTTTAAATAAGGCCAAACTGTCTTGCAGAATTTAAAGAACAATTTAAAGAACAACTTGTTTCACGGCCCTAAAAAAAACAAAGCACCACACTCCAGCGTCCACATTAGATTTGTTTATGCACAAATGTTGGTAATAATAAGGAGGTTTTTTAAAAAAACATGAGAGAACAGCATTTACTTCTTTTAACTGGAAATACTGAAAATACCCATGAAGTTAGAGGCAAAAATAAAAGATAAACAAGGTTAAATGAAAAGCAAAAATCCAATTTTGAGGTAAATACATAACAGATGCTTCAAAACAATTTAGGGAAATACATGCAAGGCTGTTTAAGCTCATTCGCTGTTGAGCAAATCAGATGTGCCTCATTTTTCACTATTTTTCAAATTAGTGAAAAGTTTAACCTTGTAAAACTGGAAAAAATTGATGATTTTTTAAATTGCAGCAGAAAAGTGCCACCCTTAAAAACAAAGTGGTTTGGTTTTGTGGATTATAAAAGTAACAGATGTGTAACACAAGTTCTATGACTTAACAGACCACTTAAAAGAAACTTTACATGTTCAAATGGCTGTTGTAAACTGTGACCCACAAAAAGAACAACAATTTCAGTTTTCATTTGAATGCTGGGCTGTTATGAAGGCTGTTTTGTAGTTGAAATGTCGGGTGGATCAAAGTGCCTTTACAGTATACTCGGCTAAGATGCAAACGCTTTTACAAAGGTGAAGACAGAGTGTCATTACGTTATTAGTGCGTGTGTGTCTCCAAATACTCACTTCTGGCTTACACAAACTAAGCGTGGCGGTGAGTTCTGGGAGAGAACTCTGTCATCGCTGTTGGCTAGTGGCACATCGTTAGCAAAGACCTGAAGAGGTAATGAAGACAAAGCAAAGATTTCTTAAATGAAAACATCTTTTAAAAAGTTTTAGATGTATCTGACACTATTTTATCTCAGTATTACACAGAAGTTTTCCCTTTTTAGTGCTTGTCATTCAATGCAGGGCCAGGGTGTGCTTCATTGAAGATTGTGTTTAGTCCTTAAGAATGTTTCAGATCTGCCATCTTATTGACAATAGTAAGAAAATCCAACCAAAGCTTGCTAATGCAAAAGAACCAATTCAGGAGGAACAGTGTACAATAAAAATGACATAAAACTCAGACTTTCTGAAGAGGTTTTACTAAAAACTTTTGAGATTATGGAGTTTCTTTGTAAACAATCTGCCAAAGTTAAACTTTTTCCTGTTTAATGTTTTTCTTGCACAAAAGTTTTCAATCCAATTTATTATATTTGAAATATTTTAGAATGACTAATTGTCTAACCTATGATGCCTTTCTAGATCAGACGTGATAACAAAAGTAAAGAAAAAAGTTTTAAAAATTTAATAAGGCTTAAAAAATAGTTTATAACTTGGCCAATGTTTGTGTTTTTTTCTGAGAACAATTTAGAGGATAAGCTAAATGTAATGGAAATGCATCTGACCTTGGTGGGCAAAAACTGGGTCGTACTTGATACAAGAATCATTTGATTTGAGTCTAACCTTTGGACACTCTGACTTTCCCGCCCCCTCCAGTCGTTGATTGAATCTCCCAAAGTTTTCAGGTGGACAACTGAGAGGTCTTCTATTTATATGAGACAACCTGGCAGGTCCAAGCTGGAATGGTTCTAAGGCTCTGTAGGCCTCCGCCATGTTGGCATCTTTGGCACATCGGCTCTCGGGAGGAAGGTAGGAATCTGACAGCTTTCCAGTAGAAGAAGAGAGAGGTGAGGACAACAAAAAAGAGCCAGGGACACAGGAGTGGCGTGCCTCGGGAAGGATAGGAAGGGGACGGTCGGGGGGTGGAGGCGGAGGTAGGTCCCTGTGGGGTGGAGGTGGGGCAGGGAGTGGCTTGTCCTGCTTCCTGGACATGCCTGGCGAAGACTAGAGAAGCAAAGACAATTATCTTTGAGATTTCGAAGCCTATTTCAGTTTCTCTGGAAAGCGTTCCAAAGATAAAACAAGCATATTTTTAAAGCATTTCCCTTGAAGACATGACAGACCTTTGGGGAGCCAATGGGACTGGCAGAAGGGGAGCGTAGAGCTCCCTTCTGGATGAGCTCACGTCGTGGGGGCACTGGAGGCAGGCTGAGATGTTGGCTGCAGTGAATAGGTTCACCACCAAGCATTTTCCTATGTTGGCTGCTGGGTGAAGAGCTTGGAGACACCATAGGGGAATTCTGGCGCTCTGAACAATGCTGTGATAAAAGACATTAAGGAAATTGTGTTTTGGGTAAAAGCCTCCTGGTTTATTAAGACTTTTTAAACCTACTCTGAAGAAAAGTATATATTTTATGATTTTAACCTGTTCTTGTGTCCCTTTCTGATGATAGACCACTACATTTCTTGCATTTAGTAAAGCAAATCTCTTGTTCACAGAGCTTTACCTTTCTAATGTTGGCAAGTCCGTTCATGACCAAAAAGTCTTCTCTGTCCTCCTCATCATCGAAGTCTAGCATTGGGCTGCTGTGTCGGTCCAGGAAGAAGCACTTGGCGCCCTCATTTCGCGGGTCGAAGGGATCTACCGTGATGGGTGCCGTCCCTTTGATCTCACAGCGGCAGAAAGGACAACCCTGTCCATCTGATTCCTGCAAACACATTCATGTGGATTGAGGCGTTTCATGCAAAACAAGGACAAACAAACAACAATCAGTAACATCTCCTTTTAAATTTTGCTATGTTTCAGGTAATCAGACATTAGTTAGAAAGTCAAATTGCTGCTACAGGTTTCCAACGAGAATCCTTCTGATGTTATCCTCAGCAGAAGCCCCACACTGCTGCAGATCATGCTTGGCAACATCACAACACTCACTGGCCACATGTTCATGCTCCACTTGGCAGGTGCTTTCACACACAGGTCAAAGGCTCCAAAGAACAAAGCAGCGTTTATGCAGCAGCTTTTGGCCTACTAATTTCTGAGCAGATGTACAGGCATGTCTGTAAAACATCCAAACAAAGAGGGCACGGAAAAGGGAAGGAGTGGGACGCCAAACGGAAACGAGCCCACAGAGAGAACAGAATGTCATGATGGTCACAGGCAAAAGTGTTTAGCGTTTAGTGTTTAGCAACAAGCGCAGGACAACCAACGTTGAGGTCTTTTTTCAGAAAATTATTTACTCAATTATTCACAATGATCATAGAAAACTTCAAAAAAATACTTTCTTGTGAATCTAAATAAAATTAAACTCAGAAAATGTCCATCTGCATGGCTTTAAGAGTGTCTGGATGGATACAGATGAACATCTACAAGGGGCCACCCTCCCATTCACCCCCTTTATGAACAGATCAAAGCCAGGCATTCAAAAAAAGAACAGGATGTGGAAAGGCCAGATCATTAACCAGCTGTGAGTCAGGATGTCTTTTCCACCTCAGCTGACTAACATGCAGAGGGAACCGCTGCTGACGTGACGGTGTGAGGGAGACGAGGTTAGTTCTGCTGTAGAAGTGTGCCCTTTCACTGACTCATTAGTTCCCTTTTGTGATGTAGATACGAGGAAAAATGCTAAGAACTAATCACACTAAGACATGGTGTCTTCTGGTTATATCAAACAGGAAATGACTCAAGCATCATCACTTTATGTGCGGTGATGATTCCCATCCGTGAAGCGAAGGGCCGAGGATCTGAGAGCCCTCATTTGACAACTTCGCTAACTGAACGTTTCAGCACAGAAGGTATTGATGACGTCTTGCCATCTACACACACATTCTTCAAAACCTCAATTAAAATGATAAAAGACGACTCAAACTTTGGAAAGCTTCAAAGACCACTGCCATATTAAAGCTAAACTCAAACTGCACATTAAAGTGACCTAAATCTAACTTAAGTCTTCATGTGACCCATAAATGATTTTTCCTCTCCTCCTCTTAGCGGCCAACCATTTACCTCTCTTTCTGTTTTTCTTATCTCCTTCTTTGAAAAATGCCAAGCATGTGTCACATATATGGGTTTTAGAATGTGTATATAGCCCGGTATGTATACACTGGACAAGCAGGGAGGGGCTTCTTCTTTCAATACTGTTTACGAGGGCATGTCCACCACCTGCAGTTGAAAGAGGCTTCTTGTGAAATGTCAAAGCAGTTCAAATCTTGTGAATTTGGCTCCAGAATATTTCTTTCACAGCTCTGTTCTGATATAGAAAAGACTTGGTATCATTGGTCAGGCACAAACCGCAATTATTTCTCCTCCATGATTAATTTTCATCTAGTTGGCACTTCCAAGTCTGAGTCCCTAATTGGTCAAAGTTCAACCTGATTTAACTTTCAACGGGCATTCAGAGGCTGCATGTTTTGAACGTAGAGCCAAAAACAGTCCTAAAAATCTGCATAGCTATGCGTGAACACCAGATTATGAACATGAAACACCCATTTTTGTAGACTTTTTTATGAAAAGTGACTGCTTGAGCGTGCGTTGCCAAGGGCAGAGTGCATGTAGCTTAAGAATTTCCTGATGTTGATAGTCAAGAGCACCATTGGTGGTTGTTTGTGACTGTCTTGACTGATCTAGTAATCCATGTTTCTGATGTGGCACAACATAAACCCCAAAACACAAACAGACCCATCCTTTATGCACTCTCGCCAATCAGATTTTTCAAAACAGACCCAGGACTCTTTTATACTGAGTGTGGGAAAACAACAAATCACGTTAAAGTATTACGGGAAAGGCTTGACGTCACTAAGCCAAAACGAACATCAAAGTTCTGCACAGGAGAAAACCAAAGTGGTAGATACATAATTACATGAGCAGCATTTGTTTTTACTTCTGCAAACAGAGTGCTGTGAGATGCTGAGTCATCGTCTGTGCATGCTGGTCACTTCAGGGTTGTAGACTATTCACACAAGTTTAAACATTTAAAATATAACGTGAACAACCACAAAAAGTATAGCTTTATTTAATAAAAAATGTCTGCAGTGTGAACTCACATCCTGATTCTGACTTCTGTAACTATAATTTTAATGGTTCCTCTGTAGTTTCTCTTTAATTTAGTCGTTTTCTAGTGTTTCCTATGTGAATCTGTCATGCTAACCAACCCTGTTGAAATACAGGCCCCAGAACAGCACCTTAAAAGTCTCAAAATAACTTTTGAAGCAAATGTAAAAAAGGTCAATAAATAGGAAAATATTGACCAAACACAGCAGACACGGGAAAGAGGTCAGAACCATCCAGCTTAGGTCATCTTGATTTTCAGGATGCAAATATTATAAAATTATCTAATATTATAATATAAGTATTTGGTGCAACTTTAAGTATAAAAATTGAGCCAGCTTTCAGAGTTTTATCTTAAATGCAAATAATCCATATAACCAAAGAAAACTTTTTCGTGGGATATGCAGGAATTACTTCAGCACACAGCGCTTTGAAGTTCACATCCACACTACAAGAAGCAGAGAACCCCTTCAGAATGACAATAACATCTTAAGAACATTGATCAAGCAGACAGGAAGAAAAAAAAATGATGGTTGAGATGCCAGCAGTCATCATTTTCTCTTTATATTAATGTTCCTTTTTAGCTTACCTGCCAAGCCGTGAGACACAGCGTACACATCAGATGTCCGCAGGGTTCGATTTTGATATCTTTGTCATTCTCTGCGCAGATCTTGCAAAGCTGGAAAGTGGATCCCATTTCACAGTACAGCTCATACTGCTCCTGTTGAGGCACATTCAGACTCTGTTATTCATTGGATCTTTGTATTTTTCCCCTCATGCATAAACATTTAGTTTGACTGACAGTCAAACGATGGAATTCAGCCAGCTTCAAATGTTTTTGTGTTCCATTCAAATTTCTAGCTGAAGTTGCCTTTTTTCATTTTTTCCCCAAACTTTATTTAGAAACACAGCTTCTCAGCACGCTTTTAGAAGTGTAGCTCTGCGCGTGGGCAGGTGGGTGCAAACTAAAGTTAAAACCCACACAGTCAAGAAGCTTAAAGTTCACATTTAAATAAAATGTGGCAGGAATGTAAACTCTAGCAGAAAAAGATTATGCACTACGGTTCAAAGGTCACTTTTGTTGTTGAACCAAAAGAAAATGAGCTATAGAAAGGGTCTGAATTGGTCTGCAACAAGAACAAAAAAGGACAGCCAATCATTTAACAAAAAATAATACCTCAGATGACTTCAGCATTTCCTAATTGTTTTATTACAGTTATTAGCACTTGTCTGTTGGGTTTTAGTCTCCTCAGATTATAAGAGAAGGTACACATAAAAAGGTATGTAGAGCAAAAACGAAAGTTGAAAGAAGAGCATAATCTTTGTCTTATCACACAATCAAATCCAAGACACTATCAAAACCAAGACAAAAGTTCTTAAGAAATTATGACTGAAATTTGAAATTTGTGTTAAGATGGCCACCATGTAGTGTGTTCTGTGTCTTTATTGTCAATCAGTCTCCTTCAATATCATGTCTTCAGTACAGAATTACTTTAGATTGCCACATTTACATACATTTTTGATTGCAAGCAGACCTTTGATTTCATTCTGTGATACTGCACTTATTTTTCTGCAACGGTTTGAACTTTTAAGTTACATTCACAACGCCCTCGGCAACGCACATTCAAGCAGCCACTTGAATGAAAAGTCTAAGTAAATGCACGTTTCGAGCTTCGTTCACATGTAGCTACGCACATTTCTACGACAATTTTTGGGCTTTCTGTACAAAACGCATGGCCACTGAACACAAGTTGCCAATTAGACCAGGACAAATTTTGATCCAACAGGGACTCCTGCTTGGTAGTGACGTTTGTATGGCCTCCCTATTCATGGAAGAGCCAACTGTTTGAAAACTGATCATCAAGAAGGAACTAATTGTGGTTAATTAAACAACACTAAGCTCTATCAGCATAGAGCTGTGCAAGAAGAAGCCTGGAGCAAGATTCTTGATATTTGCACTAGTTTGTACTGTAAGTGGCGGACATGCGCTGGCAAACAGTAAAAAAGAAAAGAAGAAGCCCCTCCAAGCTTGTCCAGTGTGAACACCATGGGCTAAACGCTCGTTCATGAACCCAAGTTCTCGAACATGCAAAGTCTGAAAATGTTCATCTCTGTCTAAGAAAATGTATAAATGCTTAGTCAGGGGTTTCACACGCTTAAAAACTCTGTCATTCTACTTCACAGATTTCATCTGTCCGGGGTCATTTTTAGAATTTATCCCCCATGATAAACGAGAGACCACCTTACTCTGCAAAGATCAAGTTTCAAACACAAACCAACCTGTGTCACTTTGATGTGATCATGAGGCATTGGGTCACACAAATCCGTCAGGTCCGGATTGTAACTGCGACCGTCAGGGAACAAGTAGCTAGGAATTTAAAAGGAAAGAGGATTTAAGTGTTTTAAATCACTAAATATTGATTTATATTAAACTAATGAAATATACATATTGTTTATTTTTAAAATAAAACTAACAAAAAACTAAAATATATTTTTTAACACTGAAATATTGACTAGAAACGCGGCTACTTTTTGGAAAAGTAGCATTTTTTTCCAGCCACTGTGAGGAATCGCTGAACAAGACTGCATTCTGTCCAGTAAATAAAAGCAGGCACGCCTGACAGACTCAGGGTCTGTGAGATGGTCAGATATAACAGAAGCAGATGGCCTTGAACCAAATTCAAGTGCAAAGACATCACTTTTTGTTCCCAGCTTTAGACAAAAGATACATGCTGGGTTTTTTTCGAAACAAGAAAACACTTTTCCAGTCTCCAAACACCAATGAAAGTGACTGAGACACAACACTTCTATTTAACCTACAGTGTGGATTTTAAACAAGTAATCAATAAGCACAAAGAGAAACAAAAAGGAATCGTTACGTACAAGCCCTCTCGAAAGCCGTCGATCAGAGCTTGAAACAGTGGTTTGTTGTGGGGGATGGTCTGCAGTATGTTGCCGTCGCCGGTCACGTAGCCAATCGCCCACTGACCCAAACGTGTGCAACTCAGTCTGAAGATGTAACTGAGAGGAACACATATTTACAGACACTTCCAAACATGTCAGGAAACACATTAACTGCAACATGTTGACTCACGTGTTCCATTCTCACAGTGAAATAGTGGCACGTTGAAACTGTTCAATAACAAAAGATGTGACGATTTACATCAGCTTTAACAAGGTCATGTTTAGATCCAATTTGCAATACGGATCAAATCAATTTAACATTGATTCCTTTTCACATTTCCATCCTACAACCAGTTTAGTGTGGCCATCAAAGTCAGATTTCAGATAACTAGTGTTATAAATAGGGCTGTCAAATTACTGTTTTAATTGCAAATAATTAATTACAGACATTTTAACGTGTTAATCTTTGATCACATGAATCTCTTGCTTCCGTGTCGTCTGTGCCAGAAATGTATTTATAACATTAAGTAATAAAGTATTTAAAAACATAAGGAAGGCCAAAGCAGAATTTTTGGGCTATAGTTGACAATGCACAAAGGGATTCTAAAAAAATCTGGAACCAAATTAAAAAACTAGTAGGACAGGACACTAAAAGCAAAACGTGTTTGGGAATAAAAATGGATGTCCAAACTATAAACGATAGATGCATTATTGCAGATGGATTCAATAACTTTTTCATTGAGTCTGTTTCCACTATTGCCTAATGTTTTGTATCTACTGATCTAAAAGCTTGGCCAATAAATGAATTAGAGCTAATTTTCATCATCAAAAATATTACAGAATCAGGGGTCACCTAAACGATAAGATCCCTTAAAGCTACAAAAATCAAAGATGTATTTGGCATTGATGCTTTTATGTTGAAGGAACTCTGTTCCATTTTAATCACTCCGTTGACCAACATTCTAAATCTTTCTTTCTCTGAGGCAATATTTCTAAGTAGGAAATATTGAAGAATGGAACTCTGTCCCTCAGAACATCAGAGAACTGGGATCACTTTTATTGTTTAAAAATTATCTTTAGAACTGGCTGGTGACACCTATCAGACATATCGATGTACATTATCTACTAATATCTCATATTTAATCAGGAGTCTATAAATCTGCATGTTGTTTGTGTTTATTTGTTTTTTGTGTCCCTTTTAATATGGTCTTTAATAGAGTCAATTCACATTTTTACAAAGTTACTGTCGACCTCTACAGCTCTGTCTTTGCATTCATTCTCATAATGCATTTTGCTGTCACCTTCTTCATTTGTTATTTTTCAAAACTAAAAGATATGAGAAGACAAAGAATGTGACTATTTCTTTTATGTGAAACATTCCTGTTCAATTAGTTTTCTAGTGCAAAATTACGCAAGTCACAAAATGACATTTATGAACTAAAGTGCCTGACAACCACTAATAAAAGTAATAAAACTAAAATGTAATGTTTTTTCTTTATGCTATAAGGTGCTATTACTGTGAGGTTTAGATATCAATTTAATGGATGTATCAAATGAAATATATGTGTAGAACTAAAGACTGTGACATTTTAAATGATGGTGAAACTATTTAGAACAGTGATTTGGGTGGATCAGCAAACGGATCCGACCAAGCAACAATTTTTAAACCAAACAGACCTCTAACATGTAATTGCAGTTCAAGAGGACTTTAAACTAAACACTTTTTGCACGAGAACTCTTATTTCTGCAAGGCTAAATATTGTACTGAGTCATCACTTAATCCAATAGTATGGAGAAACACAAAAACTCTCCTACGCTGACAGAACTGCAGAATTGCAAAAAATAAGAACAGCCTATGAAAAAAATAACAAACACAATTATTCCTGCATCACTATGGTAACCAGTCAAACTGAGTCAGAACCAGGCAGTAGGTTTTTCTGCTTTGGATTTCATCATACGACTGATTTAACTCCACAACCAAAGTGGTGTCACTATGTTGAGATAAAGAAAAACCTCCCAGGAAATTCTAGATAATGTCATCATGGACTGTCACAATTTTCAGAAAGGAATTCATCAAATGGAGTTCTACATTGCAGCATCATGGCTGTGGAGTGGACACCGATGCTGTCCTGGTCTGGGTGGGCACTGTGGCAGAGTTCCTATGGCCGAGCTGCTCCTGGTATGACACAATCCCCATTACTGTTTCCTTCCAGCAGAGCCAAGCCTTAAGTTTATGCCGTTAGTTTAATTTGGGTTGTATGTGTTAATGAAGGGGAGGGTGAAAGGTGGGTTGAGTTTTTATTTTGTATATTTTTTTTGTGTTTCGGGTTGTGCGATGTATAAGAACTTATAAATAAAGTTTAATTTGATTTGAACTGCATTGTAAATACTGGAAGAGAAAAGGGGCCAGATAAATGAACAGTTTTTACAAAGTTTTGCAGAAAAACACATACACGTCCTTCTAAATACCTGCCAGGCTTGCTGATGAACTTCTGCAGTCGAGCCTTGACTTCATCATAAGTAAGAAAAGCCATGTATCCTGGGTGTGTCACTGCCAGGAAATTCCAGTTTCTCAGTATTGATCCCCACGGCTGGAAGAGACCAACAAATGTTTAAACTCAACTAATCTGCCATCATTTGACATTTATTTTCTAAAGTCCCCTATGTCCGTCTGCCATAAATAACTGATAAAATGTAGACTCAGTTAAACCTAATGAAATTTTGCTAATATAATTGCACAGAGTAAAACAAGTACAAAAGTGAAGGTTTCAGATATTTGGCTCCTTCACAAGAAGCTTCTCCTCTGTTTGCCTGTGTTTACAGCTGGCTTGAGCTTTGCTGTGGGATAAATTTACATTCATGCCAAAACATTTGACATGGACTGGAATTAACAAACATTACTTAAACGAGCATCAAGTCTGTTTATTCAACTGTTTAACAGGAAAAAAATGACCTGCATGTGTCACATATTAAACTAAAAAAAGCAATCTGTAGCAAAACTTAGAAGCAAATAGATGTTATATATTACTTATTTCACCTGTTCAAACTCTAGTGCATTCATGTGTTGCATTCAAATTCAGAGATCTAACATCTTAGGAAGTGGCTTAATTTCATTAAGTTTACTATTTAACTATTATACCAGGTGTTGGATCCTACATCTGGTTGAATTCACTTTGATCATTTTCTTCAGAAAATACATTTCTCTTAGAAATGTATTTCTTCAAATGTCCATTTGGTAAAACAAAATCATGCCAGTGTAGTTTAATGATGTTTTTTAGACAAATACTAATTTCATACATTGATTCCAATTTAAACAAATGGTTTTCTGCAACAAATAAAGTTGTGGAGTTCCACAAGGTTCTTTCTTTGGACTTCTATTTTCTCTTAATACAATCCTCAACCAGCTGATAATAATAATAGGGATTTGGGCACAAATGTCCATTACTATATGAAAATAATTTTAACCTTGGAAAACAAGTAAGTAAAATCAAAATATGATCAAAAACAAACAAAACTTCTTTTTAAAAAAAGCATCCTCCTATAATTTCCCCAACCTGAAAGAGGCGTGTGAAGATGTCAAACTCAAAGACAGAAATGTAGTCATTGCAGGTGAGGTCAATGGTGGATTTGAGGGCCATAGCCTCCAGGCCCGACCTGATGGGATGCACTTCATGAAGGCACTGTCTGAAGACTTTCCATGGCACTACTGTCCTGCAAGAAAACCAAACTAATCACCAGTTGAATCTTTACCCACAATAATAATAACCGGATTTTACTACACAGTGTGGAAAATGACATTCACTCAAATGGAATGCAGAAGACAATGGATTGAGAACATAGAAAGCACTATTTAAATGGAGAAAGATGACAAGAGACTTACTTTTCTCCAAAATATGTTCTCCAGAAATCAGCAGCATCAGCTTTGGTGATTCTGAAGGTGTCCCCTTGGAACTGGCCTCCAGGAAAGATGGCTTTAATTTCAGCTAACATGTGACTGAAGATCAGTGACAGCTTTGTCAAGTTCCTCCTGTAAAGGAAACAAACAAATATCTGAGGTATATATGAAAAAAGATAATTAGCTTTCTTAAAGCTTTTCAAATTAAGCACGGAAACGATCTAACCTGGTGATGAGAATACCGATTACATAGTTTACATTAAACAGTGAAGTTCATGAAAACAATGCATCAAAAATGAAATAAGGTTCATCTTGGAGAACTATTCTTCTGATGATGCTTACATGAGCTGTAAATGCCACAAGCTGTGCAGTCATTCATATTTTCCATATATGGGGAAAATTATGAAATATATAGTAAAACAGACAACATTTACAATGGTAGAGCGGTCAGCCAATGTGTTGAAGTGTCCTTGGGCAAGTCACTGAATTCCACATAGGTCCTGTTGGTTACAGACTGGCACCAGTGTTTGGCAGTAGAGCTGTCATCAGTGTGTAAATGTGTGTGTGCATGGGTG
Organism: Oryzias celebensis; assembly: GCA_014656515.1. Lineage (NCBI taxonomy): Eukaryota > Metazoa > Chordata > Actinopteri > Beloniformes > Adrianichthyidae > Oryzias > Oryzias celebensis. The sequence goes on from BNCR01000013.1 coordinate 14,047,446, forward strand.
AATGGGACTGTGACTGTAAAGCACTTTGGACCTTCTCGGAAGGTAGTAAAGTGCTGTATACGTTTATGCCATTTACAAAACAACAAGAAAACTGAGCAGGAATTGATTTAAATATTTATGCAATCCAGCTAAACAAAAGAAGACTGTTTCTCTAGTCTTAGATATAAGAAATAAGAAGTGAAGAACCTCAGATCTGCATGAAGTTAACTGCTGAATTTTGATGACAACTTCATCTTCATTTTTCAATTATGTTTTTAAGGTTATGCATTTACCTTTAAACGTAAACATTTACTTCGTTGTTTACTTTTCCCTCCAAAAAATTCACAATGTTTGGGTTCATGTTAGTGTCCACAGATAAATACCAAAATCCGTTTTTTTTTTTTTTTTGCAGTGCTGCCACGTCATCAATTTTTACCACACCGATAAGTTTCAGCTCTAACAGTATTTAACGGTACCGGCATAGTGGTGTGGCAAAAGCATGGACACGGCATGCACTGCTCCGATGCGGCTTGAAGAGCACGAGTAGTTTGTGGCAGAGAGTTCTACGCCAAATACCCTGTGTTTTAAAGGCACAGGGTGACCCATTTAGGCAGCAGCATGAAGGGTCTTACCTAGGGACCCACACTGGATTATGCTCATGTTAGTATTTACTGATAATTTTATTTTAGGTTTGCAAAGGATATTGTTCTAAAATAAAAGGTTTTCATGTTCATGGTTTGTTACTTGTATTCTCTCTCCTTGTTTTCACACAGAAAAGTATTAAAAGAATACAGAGAAGATACTATGTCAAAAAGCAGTACCAATAAGAGGAGTAGTTTTCATAAAATCCTAATGATGCCTTTTAATGTCCGTCATCGTAATGAAACACCAAGGTGTCCATGTGTGCTGTGTTTTATTCGTTTTGCAACATTATCTTGAGAATCCCATAGTCAGCTGCTGCAGATTCTTTCTTCCTGCTGGGAGCAGGAATTCACCTCCAACTCACTTTCACATCAAACCAGAGCTTCTTAACACTTCAGAGTGACTCCAGGGAACACACACCCAGATGAAGGCTTTAGCACAAAACATGGGAGTGCGAGGAAAAAGGCAGAGCAAACGGATGTGGCCTAAAAAGGATGTTTCAGTATTATCAGGCAAAAAGCATACCAACATACCGAGTGTAATGTGAACATGCTCTGTTAGTTGTTCTTATTTGTGTTATTGTTTGTTAAACTATTTCTAAAAAAAACGTATGTACTTTTTTGGGTTGTCAAACAATACAGGTAGTTTGAACAAACTGGAGTTGGACCTCCTTGGTGTATTTGGTAGAAAGAAATCTTTTGTTTACATTATTTATATCAATTTCATGTCTTTTTCTTGTAGTTGGATTTTTATAAAAATATAGCACAGTATTCTTTCTCTGTGAGAAAATGATTAAGAAAACAGACAACAACTGTTTTTGCACTGACAAAGATAATAAACAGTGAAATATGTATATTGCCGTGGTAATGAACAAAAAAAAGGACTTTGGCAATAAGGTAATAACAGCTCACATAAAAGTTTGAGCTTTTGTACTTTCACAAAACATAATTCCTTAATTTGCGTGAATTTCTCTTCAAGATCATAATTTAAAAAGAAGATAGAGCCTAACTGCTCCAAAGATGTAAAAAAATGGTGTCCTTACAGAATATGAGACTATTTAATTTTTTGTCTGAATAGTCACAAACAAGAAGGTCATCTGAAACGAACAAATAAAGTCCCTAAATCTGTTATTTCTAATGTGCTACATTACCCAGTAAAGGATCACTGATCTACAGTTTCTTTCTTTGTGGCACATTCATCTCATAAATAATTCATAAAAGAGCAAATGCTGATTGCTTATATAGCTCCACTGAGTTTTAGGTGAAGCCACCACCCACTGGCAAATGATTTTCCTTCCACTTAAAGAGATCAGATCCTCAGCAGCTTCTGGGCATCACTTGGCAATGACTAAAGCTCCAGTGGCTAATATAACATGTCTCACAGATTTTTTATTTTCAAATAAAGGTTGTTCGAAACAGGATATACATAACACTGTATGACTTTATCTGTACACAGACATACCTGCTAAATCTTTTAGTTTCAACAACGAGAATAAGAACTGCCTGTTCTCTGGTTTATGTTTGTTGGTCACTTTATACTTCTTGGTGTCAAAAGCATGCCTGTGGTTAAACCTCTCCAGGATTTTAACACGCCTGCCAGAATGAATGCAAATTGACAAGGCAACTTGGCACATCTTAAGAACCTAAAAACACAGTAATGCCACACTGTTTTCTGTTGGCTGCAAAGTCAGACTAAAGGCTTGTTTCCACTGAGTGGTCCGGTCCAGTCCAGTTAATTCTGGCTAGTGTATCCACTCAGTTAAGTCTCACTCCATTGAGTGATTTGTTTTCACGGCGCATACGTGGTGTAGACTGCTAGCGTGTTTGTGTCATTGTAGTGCAACGACTACAAAAGCAACAACAACAGAGGTCATCCAGCAGCTTGTTTGTCTTTTTATTGCTTTACTTCTAGTACTTCGTATATACCAGGGATTGAATGTTGTTTGAAAGATTATTGCGAGAGGCTAAAAGGAATATCGCCGTAAAGAGCAAAAAAATTTACCTTATGAGTGCTAGTTTATGAGTGCTATAGTGACGCTTTCTATAAGTCGTCCAATCACTTTCTGCCAATCAACAGTTGGCCACAACGACTCTGCCCTAACCCTTCCATTCCACTTTTCTATGGCTCTAAAACTGATGGGGTCCCCTAGAGGTACGGTTTGGTACTGTTTAATGGGTCTATTTTACAATGGAAATGTTTAAAATAGTGCACCGGACTGCTCAATAGAATAGCCCACGTAATTTTAACTAAACTTAAAATACTTCATGCTGACTGACCTACGGTATATATTCCAAGAATGGCCGGTCTCTAATAGACGCTGGTCTCCAATAAAAGCCGGGTCTAACAAGTGTTAGTTGTATTAGACGCCAGTGGCTGGGCTTCTTTAAGAATCAAGAGAGCCGGTGCGCGATGGGAAAGCAGTCTGCTTGGGCCTCCTGAACTTTATTTTCATTGACACATCTAAAAAAGGTACCCGCATTTTATTCTTGTTTTTGTTTTTGTCCTTTCAGGTTAATGCGGGACAGAAAACTATCAAACTCCGTAAGAGAGAGATGAAAACACAGCGGAAGCAGCCGTTCAGACTCAGTGGAGAGAAGCTCTCAGTAGCTTGTAGGAGATTCTAAATGTTTTCATGAACCAAAACATTGAGGCACGATCACTGATGTTTTGGTAGAGCTTTTCAAAAGAAATCAACCTGATCTCTTAACAATCATATATGTCTTTCGTGTATTGTAAATGAGATAAAGACAGACATCGCTCCGTGTAGCTAACAGCTAAAAACATTAGCTGCTAGCTCCTTGTAGCAATTCTGGGGCGAATCCTAAACTGCAGAGAGGCTGCAGAAAGAAAGAAAAGGAGCAAACCTGGTTTCCTGTTGAGCAGAGAAACCAGCAACAAATTAGAGGAACTGGTTTGAACATGGATTACTGAGCAAAGGAATAGGTGCGCATGTTTCCAGGAAAATGATTGGTCTGAAAGCGAAACTGATTTCTGATATATTGATAACTCAAAGAGAAAAAAAAACGTTCACAGCAAGTGCTAATCAGAACAGAATACCATTTTCCCATCATTTCAATAGATCTTGAATTGTTCATCTGGTGTTTGCTGCATTTTGTGACCGAATTTCACAGCAAAATGAAGCCATTAACCATCACTATTATGTCTGTGATGGAATAAACGCCGGTCTCCAATAGACGCTGGTCTCTAATAATTGCCGGGTTGGCCGACAATTTTTTAAATGAACCCCCCTGCTACTATTGGAAGATATTCGGTATGCAGATACTTCAGTTTAGCCAGCCAATGCAGCTGTAGCTCAAGTTGAGAAAAGATTAACCAAGAACAGAAGACTTCTATAAATGAATAATTAATGTTAACACAAGTTCAAGTTCACAAAGTTGGGAAAAAATGAAGAATACCATATAACTAACCCATTAACCCAATTTAATTCAATTTTATTTATACAGCCTGATATCACAACGATAGCCGTCTCATAGGGCTTCACACCGGTATTTATGCAAAGAACATAAAGTCAGTCATAAAAATATAAACAATAGCTGGTTGCTAAACTAAACTAAACACACTTATCTAAACTGGCATCTGTGCCTCTAGAACCTCCTTCTCGGTGAGGGACAACTCATAAAAACCCTGTCTTGGGGGAAAAAATAAGAAACCTAAGGGATGTCCACATGAAGGAAGAATCCTCTCCCAGGACGGACAGGTGATGTGTTAGAACTGTTAAAGAAGAATTAGCTTAAGTAACTAATTTATAGTTGAAGTCAACTCAAAAGTTAATACAAGAGCTGTCATTAGCTGTGCGTTCCTAGAAGATGCAGAATCTGAAGCTCTATCCAGCTTCTTAGGCTGCACAAGCAAAAGTACGAGTCTATAAATGATGAATCTGAGGTGAAATTTGAAAAGTTACATGTTCATCACTTATGCCGCAAACTTGTTTTTTCAGCAATGTGTATTTTCAGCTCAGGTTTCTGTTCTGCATTTCTTCTGTTTATCAAACTGGCCTCCATTTGACACTATTACAAAATGATGGTATTGCAAAATATGCAACATGGTTCCTTAATGCATGTCAATCCATGACTTCTGTTATCAGGATTTGTATTTTTGTGCTTGGTTTTATTTCAGTACTGATCCCACCAGGTGTTATTTTTCAGTCAGCACTGATTTCATTTGTATCGTCAATATTTAAGTCTAAGATATTTTTTCCGCGACTTCTTGCGCGCCCCCCCCCCCATATATGTGCTTTTCGCATTCCTGATTTAGGTTAGGTAATGCACTAGATTTTTTAAGCAGTGCTTTATTTAAATAATTTAACTCTTAAATTCTCCTCTGCATGTGGGTCCTTCGAAACATTTTTCTCTTAAAATTACTTTTAAAACAACTTTTAAATGGAAAAAAATCAATCTTTAAAAGACCACCTTCACTATGAAACAAAAACAGCACAGGATTACATGCTCAATGTGACTTCAGATCATTGAAAACAAACAAGTCCGCACATGTCAGCAGGTTTTAAAAACTTGATTATCTGCAGGACTAAAGTACATAATGTTGGATGCATTGCTCCATAAAATCAGGTTTGTGTTATTTTTAGTGCTGAGTTAACTGAAGTCCCACAGATCCAACGTCTTAAACCCCTTTGTCAGCCTTGTCCCTTTGTATCTTCAAATGTTCACTGAAAAGTTCAATAGATTTTCAAAGACAGTAAGAATGCTTTGTAATTCTACAGAGACTCACATTTTAATCTCACTAACTTTGGTTTGCTTGGTTTTTAACTTACTTTAACCTCCCCTTTTAAAGGAGTCTATATAGTTATACATATAATAAGATAATACAATTTAATTAATGTTCACTGCTTTTCCAGAACCTAGATACTGATAAACAGAGCAGATAACCTTAAAGCTTGCTGACATTAGCAATTTTTTTCGGCTTATCTACCATCACCATTAGGATAAATTATTATTTATCGAGCAAAGGAAAGTGTTCAACCCAACAACCTCCATGAAAGCACCCCCATTAATGATTGGCTCCTGTTGGTAGGAGCTGCGACTGCTCTGAAATCCACCAAGATAAATGTTTGCTGGTCATTCTTTAAAGTAAATGTCAATTGGTTTTATTTTTTCTGTCATTACCATGAGGGGTATACTTGAGCGCAGGTTGCACAAATGCACCCTCTTGTACATCTGTAAAGTTGCAGAGCTGCTTTAATAAAATCTCAAATCTGAGGTTTGTCTTCTGGCCAGACTTGCAAATACTTCCCCCAGAGACTGAGAAGTGTGTTACTTCTAGAGAAGCAACACCTCTTTTGGAGGTAAATTAAAACCCAATGGTACAGAAGCACTGTATCTAACTTCCATATGTTAGTATAGTGTAATCGTGGTCTATGTTTGTGATAAAAGATGAAAGATGTGAAAGAGACAAATTATTTTTTTCCAGCAGATCCTACCTACTTGATTGATCACAGACAGCTACACTGTTGCTGTGGTGACACTTGCTCTCAACCACACACTAGCGCCTTCCCTGCTGATTTCCTGTCATCTGAACATTGTCTGCGTCAGAAGTGTGAAAATAGTCAAGGGCTGCTGCCCAACTAACCCACAATAGCAGTTTTTTTATTGACAAAAGACAGGTAATCAACCCTAGATAAGAAATGAAACTCTAAACCAGAACGACACAGACCCACAAAGTTTGACATCTTGAATATGTTACGGTGTCTTGGTATAAATTTAAAACTGACTTTTTAAGTTCCTTTAATATTTGCCAGCAATGACACAGCTTTGACATGATGACTTAAAGTTTGTCTAAACACAAGTTTATCAGTAAGTATTTGCAAGCTGAATGTCTCAGGAATTCTGAGATAAGGAAATTCTTGTAAAAAGAAGAATTTTTTTAAAGCAAGTTGCTGAAGCAAGATCATCAGGTCAATTTTGTCTGTCATCAGACAAAATTCCTTAAAAGTTGAAGTAATAATCTAATATCTCAAGAGAGCTTTGGAGCCGGTTTCTCCAATAGAAATAAAACAGAGCAAAAGTACCAGTACAGTCATCAAAAATATCTAAACAACAAGCACACACACATGCAAACAAAAACTGAAAGCACCCTTCTATCATCGCTGCACTTCCTGCCCAAACAACTCTTTCCTTGAAGTTCATAAATGTGAACTTCGACCAAGAAATGTCACCTAAGGGAAAAACTAATACTTTACAAGCTGTTTTTTTAAGTGAATATGACAACATACCTTCAGACTAACAAGCAGAATTTACCCAAATGTGGTGGGATCTGTTTTAACTAATGCATGGCATTTAAAAAAACATATTTTCAGCTCATCCAAGTGAGTCAAGAAGGAATTTTAGTCCCTAGATACAAGACACTAATCATTCAAGGACAACAAAACTACATCACTTTGCATAGTTTTATCACAATCAAACAGAAATAATAAATAAATAAAAGTTTATCCTAAAACACCATGTGACTTGGAAGCAATTCAAGCCCAACTCTGACATTGTAAATTGAGGCTCAGAGAAGCTTATTTGTCATGTCCAGGTGGCAGTTTTTGTCTGCACATATCTGGATGGATTTTCTACCAGTGGAGCTTCCTTCTGGTGTCCAATGCTGTTGAAAGCACACAGGGTTTGCTGAGCCGGCTGTGGGAGTGCATGCATGAGAGTGGAAGTATTGATGCTCTGCCATACAGTGGTTGCGTATGAACCAAAAATGCAGTCTTAGCAGGTTTTCCAGATAAGATCAGACTCAGACTTATAAACTAGGACTGTGACAATTTATATGCAATGATGTCAACCATTAACATACCTTGTTACACAATGTTTTTGTTGTAAATGGTTTCTATTATGTAAGCTTGTTATGTAAACACTGAACAGACAACAAAAGTAGAGTGAAAGACCAGGGCAGAGCACTGTTCTGTATTTGCGTTTCTAAAGCAGTTCTCAAAAAATAAGTTAATTAGGATGTTAATTTCCACTCGGATATTTAGAAAGTTAAACAGTTGCTGTGGTATTCGTATTTTGATGTGAAGAAAGTATGATTGCAGCATGCACGCAATCATTGTGGTCTATTTTGATCAATTTAATAAGCATCAATGTACACTGGATTTTCTCAGCGACTTCTGGGAAATTCCAAGGGCACTGGATTTTGGACTTGTGGATTTGGACAGCTCTACAAAATGGCAAACACACTGTATGGTTAACTAAGTAGTGAGTTATTAAGGAATTAGGACAAAACCTTAATGTCTGCGTACATTTTAACTGAAAAAAAATGAGACAGTTGCATATATAGAAAATGGCTTCTGGATCTTGATTTTATCACTGATCCAGGACAATGTTTACCTTCCTGGGATGCTGCAAAAATGAATTGTGGTGACATCCCTTGTCACCAAAAGCACTCGCTGCTCCTGGAATATATGTACACATACAACCTCTGACATTTTCTTTTACTCCACACTGATAAACGTGAATTTGATTCAGGAAGCAAACACATGACGCAAACATTATTAGAAACAATTTATTGTGAGAGAACTTTACTCAGTACTGCCACAATTTGTGCCTGTATGCTTTTATTCAGCTACCCTCAATGTACAAGTTTAACCTGAAAGCCTACAAGCTCGTTAAAATACAGCAGTTAAAATACTGCTATGTATGTTATCTTTGATATACATTACTGCAAGGCAATGGCTGTTCTGTTTATCCAAGTTAAATTTATAATGCCAACACCTCGAGATTTTATGATGTGGCAGCAAACTCAAGATATAGAACTCTTGCGGCTTCTATAAACAAAATGAGGAACACGGAACAGTTACCATGCAGCTATTTTGAAATTCCTGTGACAGCAAAGCAAAAATGTTAGTGCATGCATTAACAGCTAGCAGAAGCATTACTGAATGCTGACTGAATGCATTAGCAGGACAAAAATCGGATCCAACCATTAGAAAATGCAGGCAGTTCTGTGAGGGAGAGTTCATTTAGTGCTCATCGTGTTTTACACCCAAACGTACGGGTCAGTAAAGCTGGTTCAGTATGTTTCTGTCTCTGTCTCTCTCTCTCGTTCTCATGTCATTGAAGATTAAACTAGCTTTGTACCAAATGCTACCAGCTGATTTGACATACACACTAATATGAAGACATGTCATGATAGATACAAAAGTTTTTTATAATATAATGATAAAACTTAAGTATTAGCATGAGAAATTTGTTGTTGTTGTCTTTATGTTCCCATACTCAAGATACATTGTAAATGTATCATTAAAAAAAGTTTTAACTAATCAAAGAAAATCGAAGATTCTGATGAAATATTTCTATACTTATTTTCCCATCCAGTTTGGACGTTTTAAATATTTTCTTTTAGTCTTTCAGTCTTTTAGTTAAGACTGAGACTTCCTTTTTGATTAAAAACATAAAAGAAGAATCTTTTATATTTTCTCTTTTTATCAAAAATCTGGCCAAATTCTAACATCTAAGCTAAGTATTGATGAACTAAAACAGGCAATCACCATAGTCCCAAATTGGGGTGCAGTGGATTTTAAAGGTTTCACAACATATATTTAATAAAACATATAAAGCACTTCAAAGCAATACACACAAATATATATGACATCAAAAAATTGCTCATTGAGGGCTACTACTGAAAGCGACCCAGCTTGCACTGCTTCACACCAGTGGTTTTGTCTGAGAGATTTTCCCTCATTATCTGCGTCTTCCGTGATGAATGTGAGAAAAACTTTTGACGGTAGCTCCTTCCACACGCACCGGAAGCGGCAGGTTTATTCACCCCTGAAACACTTTTGGACAAGCGTCTGGCAATGACTTTGATGCATTTTGAAACAAAGCCAGTAGAACCAAATTTGATGCGTGCATCGCATTCGATACAAATGCATTATTGTTTTGAATGCTGCACAGGGGGGGTGAGGGATCTGTGGTTTACATTTGTGCCATTCCGTTATACGTTGCACTCCTAATGAAATCAGTTTTTCCAAAAGTTTAGGGAAATTCGTGAAGTAGAAATAGTGCGATAAAGTGAGGGACCACTGTAATGTAGAAGTGTCTAAGTTTTGTGATGCATACAAATTGTATTATGTCAAATTCACATATTACTGTTTGTGACAAATTGGACGCTTTTGCTCAAAGTGGTTTTTGGAATACTTTTAAGCTATCAGCACCCTATTGTGTACCTATAGTAAAATTTCTGCTGTGTTTACCTGCAGAAATCTGGTTGACAGGTTTAAAACAAATTGCACGACTTCTTTACTTTCCAAAAATTGATAAATTTGAACTAAGCCTCACAATACCCACTCAAAAAATGGCATTTAACTGTTTGAAAACTTATTATGAGGAAAATGTTGCATTGTTTGTAACCTTTATGCAGCTACAGTTGTTAATACTATATAGGGTGCAGCGTCATTGTGACAGTTCAAAGAAATGCCATCGGTCTGTAGGGGAGGCTTTGGCAAAGAGCCATTTAAAGGCTGAACACATACAATTTGAATTAAAAGAGAAAATATGAAACATGCAGATGAAAGTGCGGCAGCGGAAACATATGATGTGGTACAAAGTGTGCGGGGGACTTTTCCTCTTCAGCTCTGCTCTTGGCACTCATGGTGAACTCCTGAGAATCAGCAGCAGCTTAAAACTCCACTCAAATGTTACAGACCCCCTCGCACAAAACGTCTCAGTGATTATGAGCTTTCTTCAGTGGACCATGTTTTTAAATCTTATCATTAAATACTGAGAATTTATAAAGAGAATGTTCATTTTTAGATGTGTAGCATTGACTTTTACTATAGCCTATTCACAAAATGTGACTTTTTTCAACTCTTGCTTCATTTTCTTAACAGACATTCTACATCCAAGTGCAGAGACCACACAGTGATTTAATTTCTTAATAGAAAACCATGAAAAACCATATTATTGTGATTATTTCCAAGTTTGAAACTAAAGTAGGTTACTGTATTTTCTTTTTATTAGTCCTCACGCTCAAAGCTAGAGAGCACAATCTGGGAACCACAAATCTTATGTTTGCATTTTGCTAAATTTTGGCTGCAGTCCTTCTAAAGGTGACTACTGAGAGTCATTGCAGACCAGGAAGTACCAAATGTTGTAGCCCCTCAAAAGACCACTGGGAGGAAGCCATTTTCACTTGACCCCCTTTATTAAAACTCAAATTTTACGCCAAAAATGTAAAGATTCTGATGTTTTTTTTTTTCAATGTTTAAATTTTAAATGTATGACAAATGTAATGGTCGGGAGTGGTGTTTCTTTTGACAGAAAATAAAAACTCATTTTTTTCTTTTAAAATGTATTGTGCTTGGTGAGCTGATCTTTGTGATCAGATTCAGGTCAGATATAATATTGATATTTTGGAAGAATTTAAACCTCTTGTCACGTTTTAGCTTAAGACATAAGTGACACTTTTATGTCTAAATCATATAGCATTTATGACAATAATTATTGACCCAAAGTTCATCCATAATGCAGAAGCACTATAGAAACAAAGTGCATCAACACTGCTTTCGTGGACAAGAAGACAGTAAGATTCTCACATTCACCCTGATAACCTGGCAGTCCTAGAAGTTTTGGGCAATTTTGTGAAATCAAAAGTGTATTCTGGGAGAGTACTAATACTTTAACAGAAAGAAAAGCACATCAGCAATTGATAAAAGTGTTATTAAAAAGGTAAAACTAAACAAGAAATACAGAGTGGGAGTGGAGGTGTCTGACACAAAGCATCTCTCAACAGGCACCTGAACAGCCAGGCTTTTTATTGACACTGTGCAACAATTCAAGACAAAAGTTAAGATGTTTGGCCACAATGGACACTTCAAGCTTGGTGACAAAAGGGAAAAGAATTGGACTTCATGTTTGAGATATATCTAAACATATAGCTGGAGCTAGGTCAGCTCACCAAGGAACCTCAAGGAGTTTTTTTTTTCTTCCAAGTCAGTCCCCATTTATTCCAATGCATATCATTCCTAATTCTGCTCAACTTCTGGTTACTAAAACTTGCTTATTTACTAATACTCAAAACAACAACCATAGAGCAACCTTTTAAAAAATATATTTCATCTTAAATTTCAGATAAAAATTGTTTTTTATATTTTGTCCGACAGATGACCTTTGACCATCTCACAATTAGTCTTACTGGGGATGTTCCACAAACTTTCAGACTGTCTTTGTGTCCAAATTCGGGTGCTGCATTCTTTCAGAGCCGCGGCCTTTGCGGTAGACGTTGGCCGGGTCCTCTGTGGAGCGGGTAGATCGGATGTTACGGCTGTGTATTTGGACGGTCTAGCCTTCAGATAATTCCCGCCGTTACATCAGAGGATGTTCTGTTGCCTAGCAACCGAGAGGCGCAAACAGAGAGTTCGACCTTAACCATGGAGCTCGAAATTTAATGATTTGATTCAACTTTTAATCTTGGAGGAGTTAGATCAGATGCATCACCGTCGCATGCGCATGCTTTATTTCAGGCTGATGCGACAATATGAAGATACTGTAAACGAGATCTCAAAAAGAAGAAGGAAAAGAAATGTCTACAAGCTCTAAGGAATTACATATTAACTTTAGCTAGTTTTATGGACATACCGGTATATTTTTAGATACATCATTACTGTACAATTTGCTATTAATGTAGCAAATATGTGGGGTTGTAGACTCCCCAAAAATGGTTTAATAAAAATACTTTTTTTTTGTTTGTTTTTTTTCACAGAACTTATTACAGTTAATATACCTGAGTATACGTACCTACCTTCTAACCATAAAGTATCTGTACATAATATCTACAAACAATTTTTTACTATTTAATTAATCAGACTACAATGGTGTTAAATGTTTATTTTATCTTCTTATTTTTTTATTGCAGAAATTAATTTTGACAATGTTTAACATACCCTTATTTGAAATCAGGAAAAGTATTTTGTCATTCTCATATTTACCCAAGTATAATAATGGTTTTAAGTCTCATAAAAAAACTTAAAACCACATATACTAAAAATGCATTTCTTGTGTATTTCTTTTTAACCAGACTAGATCCCTGTAATGGAAAATCAACCTGAGTCTCCCAACAGTGAAGATCCAAGACCGGACTTCAGAGTAAACAGGCAGTCTCTTGCAGTCCTCCTTAACCTCCTTGACCAGGATTGGCAATGTGGGTGGGGTCCTGTAATTAAGACCCTCATGTTTCTTTTCTGGTTGGCGAGCTAAGCATCTTACAGGGTGGTTTCTAGAGTGTTTAAGATGCCTCGTTCCACTGTCCACTGCACCGTAATGATGGCAGTGGTGGCCATTTGTCACAAGGTCAATCATCTTTGAAAAACTCCTTAACGCCTGGAGGTGGTGTCACGTGGATTTGCAGGGCTGGCACGGAACAGAGCCTTCCTCAAAGCTGCAAGTGTCATCAATGGATGCCACATCCGAATCAAGCCTCCTAGTGGCCCTGATGGTCACTGCTACAAAAAACTGTTCCCATCCATCATCCTACAGGCTGTGACCATAGGGACTGCTTTATTGACACTTGTGTGGGCTGGCCTGCGTCAGTGCACAACTCCAGGGTGCTCCGCCACAGTCCACTGTTCAGGCAGTTGGTCTATCCGCCTCCAGTGCACTTCATCCTTGCAGAAGGTGGATACCTGTGCCTCCAACGCCCACTTCTTCTCATCAACCTCTACAAATGGGTCAATGAGGGTGGTGCAGCCCAGCACTTCAACAGCCATCATTCCAGGGCACGCTCGATTATAGAGTGTGCTTTTGGATTGATGAAAACAAGATTCACAGCCATCTTTCTGCAAGCGCTGGAGGTGCACCACACCTTCGCACCTCAAGTTTTCTTTTTACATGTGCATGTATGCCATGTTTATGTATTTATGGATAATCTTTGTTCCCACAGCATCCATCAACAGCCATCAACAGCCAGCCCTGCAAACCCTGCAGATGCACGATGCAGTGCAGAGCGAAAATGTATCCTAAAACTCTCCCTGCAGACCACCCTACAAGATGTTCCAATCACAACCCAGAAAGTTCCAGGCCTGGGTTTCAGTTGAAGTACCCTATCCATTCTCAACCTCATTTGTAAATAGTTGTAAATAGAAGTGTTTGAATGAATTCATGACAATTACTGTTTTGGATTTAAACCTTTATTTATATTAACAAGACCTCACACATTTTTAACATAAATATTAACTTCATTTTTAGATTTTTTTTAGAGAATTCCTAATTCTGCCTCCAGATGATCACATTTTATTACAAATCATAACAAAAAATGCCTGAAAACAGTATATTGTTTTGGGTTATTGTCATTATATATCATTATTGACATTAAAGCTGCAGCTTTAAGGGGGCAGAAGGATTGAGCACAACATCTGACAGGTCACAGTTTTCCGTGTAACACAGACTGTAATGCTACATATATGCTACTAAAACAGTGGATTCAATTCTTTTATTATTTATAAAATAACGTTTTTAATAGAGTTCTATGAAATAATCTTGTTGCATTTATCCGGCGCGTCATTAAAGGCTGGTCCGTGAAATTACCGTCAAACTTTAAACCGGTCCGTGATCACACAGGACACAAAGAACAGCTTGTTAGCGCCATACCATCGCCGCTAACAAGCTAGCATCATAACATTAGTGTCTGACAACAGCACTGTTTCCAAATCAACACATTTTATTAATTTGTCTGTTGCTGCTTTAAGTGATGCAGCTTTAACTCTGGCTCTGACTAGATCCTGTTATGAATCGCCTCATATTCCGCTGTTTCATCAGCCAAACTAAACGCTGCACAGGTGAAGAGACCACAGAAGTGGGGTGCTCTGTCACGTGTGTTTTGTTTACCTCGCTTGCAAGCAGCAAAGGAGAAGAGGACAAAAGAAATTCTTCAGAAGAAGAGCTAATAGACATGACTAAGTTTACACAAACATTTACTCTCCATGTGGTGACTAAACCTCTAACTTTTACACGACAGAGAGGAGAAAATGCTCGGAACTGGCGAGTGTTAATTTCGCACTCTTCAAAATAAAAGTCTATCGCGATAGGATCATTTTACTATCAAGAAAAAATATTATTGCGATATCGATAGCTATCGTTTTATCACCCAGCCCTATTTGTAGACCATTTTTTCCAAAAGACTGTCAAAAGTCTCCCTCCTAACTTGTGCTCTCTGCTCTTCTGCCTCCCTCTGTCTGCAGTCTCATGTCCTCCCTGATTCGGTCTAGAAACTCATCGCTGTCCCTTCTTATTTTTCTTCCAGAAGGTGGCTCACTCCTTCCTTCTTCACTTTCTTCAGTCTCATCTCTTTCATCCACTGTTGTACTTGTCCCTGGAGTTTCCTCATGGATAGAGAAAATTAGGACAGCAGGACAAGTGGAAGGTCTCTGTCATAATACCTCATCCACAAGGACAAACCAGGGCCAAGTAGCTGCAGTGGGCTTCCCAGAAGGCCCTCTCCTGATGCTGGATACTTACAATCCTGAACACACGAAATCATGACATTTGGAAAGAAAAGATACAACCCTTTTATAAAATGCATATTTAATGTGTATCAAACATGTTATATTCTTCACAACACATTAACATACTTTGTATTTTTTTAAGGTTGTCCCACTTCTTTTTGGCCTGAATGGGGGAACCTTCTCCTGAAGTCCCATTTTCTCCAGGATTGTTCTGAAAAATAACAAGAGGGAGAGATAACAGGGTTAATTCCTCTCAAAAATATGTTTCACATCAAAACATAAAAGGCACTAAAGTCCAATGAGACGAAGACGAGTAAAAATGTGTTTTACCTCCATGCTACAGCAGCTGAAAATTTGGCACCAGTAAATAGATGGTCATTCTCCTTCCTGAGGTTAATTAAAGCTGTATTCTGGTCTTTGGTACCGATGTAAAATTACGTTTTTTATTTTTAAATTACATTTTCATTACCAAAAAACCCCCAAAAACAAACGACAATTGGGAAACAACTGAAGGATCTAGCATACGAGCCGAGACTGCTATTAAAGTACTTGCTGTAAAATTTCAGATCAAAATAATGTTTAAATATCTTATATTAATGATCAAAACCATAAACTTATCAGTTTAAATTGACAACTTACATTTAAAAGTGATATCTCCAACTCCGGGTCCCCCTTTACAGTCCTCCATTGTTATCAGAAATTCACCAGGTTCGGCCGCAATGCATCTTGGGATACGAACAGCATAGAAGGATAAACCAGAACAATCCTTGGAATTGGGAAAAAGAAGTCCGTATTCGATGGTCGCATTTGAAGCAGCGGTTAAATTTTGACAGCAGTTGTCAAGGCGCTGTGACGTAAGCGGCCAACAAATGCAGCCCAGGAAGAACACAGCACTCAAATTTGGACACAGCCAATTTACTAATTTCTGGAAACAGTAGAGTTTGGTGACACCGTGTAAGACCAACATGAAGAATGACCATTAACAAGCCTGATACACGCTTATGGGTGAAGTCTTTATACACAGTCTGTGTGTCTAGAGTCATTGGATAAAAGTAAAGACAGAATATCAGCTCAAAGACCTCCATGCTGATTTGGGCTTGCAGCCACAAAAACCCCAGCATGTTATTGAGGTTGTGGTGAACTCTTGTGTGCTCTCAAGTTAAATATGAAACCTGACAGGTACTAAGAGTAGTAGCTTTGCTACAGTGACATCATGAAACATGATCCCTTGATCAATACATTTAAAACAGAAAATGATTCACAAAAAATGTATACAAATAACATGTGTTGATGTTCTTTTACATGTATCTAATTTAAAACTGGTACAGAACACATGGTTTCATTGTTGTGACCTTTAAATTAAACAGCATTAAATTTAAATTGCATTTTGAGTCTTCCTCATGAACATTTGGATTAGAGAGGCTGCAAATATAATCACAGTCCAGGTTTATTTTTCACAGATTTCAACAGGAAGTTCAGAAACCCTACAAAAACTATGTTGAGATGATCTAAACTGAAAATAACATCATTACCTTGACAAAATGTGTTTTTCTTATTCAAGAAAGATCATTTTTTGCTTTTCTCACTGACGCATTACAAATCACGGGCAAAAAAAGAGCAGAGAAAACATATTCAACAGACTCCTCTATCAAATTAGACAATCCATTACAATAATAAACTGTTATTTTTTCATACGGATGCTTTTAATATCAATTCTGTGTTAAATTACCCAAGTTCATTTTGTTTAAATGTTCCCTAATTGTTTAGTGAGTCAAACAAATTAAATGCTAAAATATAATAACAAAAGATACTGACCTACATAAATGAAAAAATGCTGGTAATAGTAATGAAAGTCTGAAAGGAGTGGACAAATAATGTTTTAATAGTTTATAGCAAGTAGGACTCCTAAGGATTACAGCCACAGTTGAGATAAACCATTGGCTGTATATGAGAGGTGGGAGAGATGGGAGCTCTAGCTCCCTTGTTGATATATATATATATATATATTTTTTTTTTGAAAACCATTACTTTTCAACCGTTTACACAATCAATGTAACTCCACTGGAATCCGCAGGAGAAAAAAGCAGCCTTGTGCAACACTTTACAGTAGTGAAGTGTTTATGCGATCAACGTGAATGAGCTGATTCGGTCGCAGAAAAAGCCTCTCTGCCCAGTTAAGCAACACTTTACGTTATGTTGCTTATCAGCGCAAAGCCTATGTGAAAAGTTACTTTTCTCCACGTCAGACTCACCTGATTCGCATTGCTCATGCTAACGGTTAAAGAGTTACAGTGTGTCAAAGAGTGTGTGTTACTTTGGTATTGCCGGTGACATTTCAGGTGTTAAAGGCTTTAAATGGTGCATCCCTTTCTTGTTTAATCGATTTTGGTTATTTCTTCTATAAACATGGTTTATGCCTTTGTTTCACGTTAGTTTCTTACAATCACCATCACGACGTTATCAGCAGTAGTCTAAGTGATGCATTACCAATTAATCACAACCTAACTGATAGTTATTTCCATAAAATTCCTTCATTTTCTTCCGATTTATTTATTTATTTATTTAGTTTTACATTCTCTGTGTAAAAAAAGAAAAACTATTAAAACAGTATTGAAAATTTTCAACAGCTTTTTTCTTACATTTGAGTTCAATGAATATCCTAATCCAGGCACAGCCACTAGCAGGTAGCGTTACCTCATGACTTCTCAACCCTTTCTCTTATTGTGGTAACTTAATTTTAAAACCTGTTTTTTTTAAATCAATCTAATTTTCTTAAAAAACGAATATATTCTCTAAATTTCTTCTATTTTTCTTTTAGCACTGTTGGGTTTCTGAGGCAGCTCAGTCTGTTTAATGTGGCAGTCTCCAAAGCTGTCATGCAATTTTTTGCATTTTTATGAAACCCGACGTGCCATTTGGCTTCAGAGTTGCTGGCATGACTGAATATTTCCATCACAAAAACTTATGACATACTTAGTTCCTCCTCTTTTTTTTGCATGCATGCAACTTTTTAAAAAAAAGATTTATACTATTATGCATGAAATATGAGCAATGTCTGAAAAAAAAATCAAAAGCTGTTGCTTTTGATTTATGCAGAAAATGTCCTTGTTTTTCTCTATTTTTCCATCTCCACCTCCTACGCTTCTTATAATCTGACTCATTTAGGCTCATGTCGACATCATAGTGGGTTGGTTTCAGTTCAGACAAAATGCAAATAGAAAAAAAATCTAAAATTGGATTCCAAATGCAGTGGATCTCAAAAACTAGATCACAGCTTAAGTCTGACTCTTTTCGGCAACCCTGAAGATGACTGATTTAGAGTTTTAGAGCACAGTTCTCACTTAACGTCATCATACTATCACTGCCAGTAGCTGTCAAAGCACAGCATCTGTCAGTGCAGCTGAATCCCACAGAATATACTGCTCGAGCGTTTCTTATTTACCAGAACTTCTGCTTGATCTGGATTTTGAATAACCTACAAACCTAAAAAAAAAAAAACTGATTTTGAGTACAGTAAACAGAGAAAAGGAAGATTGAATCCTGATCATTGGGTAAAAGAGTGTTTACTTTAAGAGGAAAAACTGAATTTCTTCATGAAAACGACAGCAGTTGTACCATCTGACATGTAATACTTAAAATCTCTCACCCTCACTGCTCTAACAAAAGCCTCAAAAAAAGGCACACAGAGCAACACTAATGCTCTTTTTATAGCTTCATAATAAACTCGCCATATAAATCTAAAAAAAAAGTTCCATTAAAAAAAAACATTTATTGATAAAGGTCTTACCTGTCCTGTGACTGCTCCTCATACATTCTCTCTTTTCCTTCCTTAAAGAGGCGGATGGCCCGTTTGGATTTATTCATGAGGCCATCGATGTAGATTTTAAAATACTCATTCTCACTGAGCTGAGTGAGTCTCTGGTTCTCCTCATATTTGCCCAGTATTAGGCGCAGGTGTTGGTAAGCATCAGGTAAGATGTCAAGAATGTAGGGTGGACTGTTTTTCAGCTGCAGGCGTGGATTTTGGCAGAGTCGAACCTGTGACAAATCAACCCAAAACCATTCTTAATCCTCTGCGACTACAGGGGAATCCATATCTGTCACAGCAACAGACGCAAAATATTTATAAGGTTAAAGTGGATTATGCAAATAATCGTGTGGCTTTTGCAGCACAAGTGCTCAAACAGAGAAGCAGCATCCACTGACTTCAGCAGGCTCACTTTTTACGTGAACGTGGCAGCAATAATAATAATAAATTATGATTATTATTATTATTATTATAACAATAATAATGTGAGTCCCTTTTGGACTTTTTTTTAATAATTCGTCTGACCTTAAAACATTTTTGCATCAACAAACCTTTTTTTCTGATTTATCTGAGCAAAGTAAATTAATATTTTTTCCCCCAAGAATGCTTACATTATTATTTTCAGCTGCTCTGTCCAGCATGGTGTTGGTCAAAGACCCACTCCGATGAAAATCGTGTTTATGGTGGTTTTTTTACTTGGTTCTTACAGCATTTTTTCTGATGATGAAGGACATGTATTAAGAAATTTAAGCTCAAATTTGCTTCATTAAGCATTTCTTGATTCAAATCATTGTGAATCACAAGCAGATGAAAAAAAATGCTGTATAAAAAAGAGCTTATTTGTGATGTTGAAAATACTCTGGGCAGACCACAAGCTCGCTACTCTCCTCACTTGATGCATCCACAAGTAGACATCTAGATCCATGTACAGCTTTGTTATTCTCGTCCAAACTGACATCTGGATTAAAACTGTGCGGCTGGACATCTCCGATATTGTTTGCCATTTTCGTTGCACTGGTTAAGTTGGGGGTGTGAGGGGCTGTAAGCTAGCAGTAGAACATGTAAACAGCTAGTTCTGCAACTGGAAGTTGCTCCTTGTCAATAGTCCCAGCCACAACTCAGAGGCAAATTTCAAATGGACTCCTGCTGCTCTGCAGAAACTATGTCCTTGAAAACTACGCAGTTTCTTTATTTTGGTAAAAAACGACATAATCCTAATTTTTAAAAAAAACACTGGGAATAGATAGATAGATCAAAAGATGATCGGAGTGAGTCTTTAACACAATCCAGCACAAATCCAGTGACTGTTGAATAAGTTGAGCTGCTTTATTAAAACTGAAAGTGGAGTCAAACAAAAACTCACACTAAATGCTTTTTAGAACTTAAAATTAAAAAGAAACATGCATAAAAGTGTGGCCCAATTATGCATACATCTGTACTCGCTTTTCAGATAACAAAGCCTGAGTCAGCCATCTGGCAGACAGACTCCACAATCCAACACTTACAACTTTATCCATGAGCTTCCAAGTTTTCTCCACGGTTTTCCGATCAGCTGCAGCTTGCTTTGGTGGCCCCACTGCATCCTGGATTGCATCAAAGATGCCTAAAATGCGACCCTTGCTTTTGTTAGGCCCACGTCCACCAGGGTTTCGGCCGCTGAGGGCAGCTGCCATGTCCTAAAGATTGGTGAAAGACAACAGTTATACACTTATTGAGGGTTCTGGCTCAAAAATATAAACTTAATCTTTGATTTATTTACATTAGAAAAAGATTTAAAGGGATAACACATTTGTACAAGAATGCAACGTTACTACCGTATTCCATGTCTCAAGTTGTGTCACTTTACAGTTTTAATGTCATTATCATGTCTGGATGTCACTGCTAAAGTCCTGAATCTAATCAATGCAGATTCACAATTTTGTTCGTTAATTTGATGAAATGTTAGTTTATTTCTTTAATTTTAATTTTTTTAAAAAAGTTTTTTGTAATGAAATGTTGTTTTATACAGCAGGTGATTGAAGCAAAACTAATTTTAAAAAGACTTTCATTACTCTGATTGGAATAAAATGCAAACAGGGGTATGTTTTCCCCACCAAAATAAAAGCATTAACATAACTTTAAAGAAAATAATGGCACATTTTAAGTGAAAACCGATTAGTTTGATCGATGTTTTATATAAACCCCCCTTCAGATATTACACTCACACAACCCTTAAAAACTTAATAAAAGTGTAAGAATCTATAAAATCTTAGTAGATAACAGCAAAAGCAAAACGTTCAAATAGTGCGCGTGCGTAGTTCTACAGTTCGAAAAGAACCCGACCAAGGTTCCTTCCTGTGAACTAGAGTTCGTTTTAAACCAGTTAACCGGGTGACTTGTTCGTCGGGGTTGTCAGGACCTGCACGTACGTTTACTTTTCCCGCTTTGCTTCCTGGACCCGACCCGAACTACCTCACCCGGAGGTGAAGGGGCCGCAGTGCCTCAACAGTCGACCCAGCAGCATATAAATACGGCGTTGGTGGGACGGGAGA
Organism: Oryzias celebensis; assembly: GCA_014656515.1. Classification (NCBI taxonomy): domain Eukaryota; kingdom Metazoa; phylum Chordata; class Actinopteri; order Beloniformes; family Adrianichthyidae; genus Oryzias; species Oryzias celebensis. The sequence continues at coordinate 14,068,867 of BNCR01000013.1, forward strand.
GGAGACTGGGTCCGAACTTACCAGAATTTGCAGCTCTTGCAGCAGAACTCGGCCCAGTGGAGCGCTAACCGGTCAGAGTGGCTCCAGAAGCAATCCACGGGACCGGCCCAGTCACTTCACGGCATGTCCCACAGTATTACATCCTCCGATAAGGGCTGCTTTTTTTTTTTTTTTTTTTTTTTGGCCGAACGCACGCGAGGCTGTGCCTGTTCCCGTCCACTCAAGGAAAAAAAAAAAAAAAAAAAAAAGAAAAGAAAATTAAAAGACAACCTACATCCTCTTCCTCGTTTCAAAATAAAGTGCGCATACGTTAACGTTCAAATACTTCTTTTCGACTAGTGTTTTGTAAAGTGTGAACGCAAGTGCTGAGTAAATCAAATCTATTCTGAGCTTAGCTTCCTGTGAACAGTCACGTTCTAACTCGCACGCGGGGTCGTACATCCCGCCTTTTGTCTGCGCCTTGACTGTTCTTTTCAGGAGGAGTGTCAAGCTGTGTTTTTCAGGAAACGACCGGCGTAACGCCAGATAGGCAGCCGCTGGGGACTGAGCGGAGCGGAATGGTGGTGCCGACAGATGCCTTCAGGAAACATCACCACTCCTGCCGAGCTCCACGGAACACTGCCGCGATCCTCAGGGGACTAAGTTGATTGAAAAACATTCATGAAAAAAATGGTTTTATTGTGACAGCACGGTTTCCGGTTGACTGTTTATGGGTTAAAAACTCAGCTGATTATTTACTTGTTTGGGAAAAAAAACTGTTCTCGACTGATGTTGCATTCTAGCACACGAGCGCCACCTACTGACAAAGCTATGTGCCGACAGTTCCTTGCCACCATTTATTTTACTTTAAGTGACTTTACTTTGACAAAAAAGAGAAACTGGGCAGAAAATATCATAAAAGGAAATAATACGTGAAAAATGCAAGCCGAATAATACATAATAACTAAAACACAGAAAAGTTAAAGCATTTAAAGCAGGAGCGTAGATGAATGTGCACAGAAAGGAAAGTAAGATCACCAAAGAATCCAGGATCAGACTTTTTACCATAAACATCATCTTGGTTCTTATTGATCTACTTATTTTGTTACCTTAAAGACCGACTCCAATCATCTTTTGATCTGTTTTGAAAGTGTTCCCACTGGTCTATTATAATGATCATGCTGTTTTTAGTCAAAATTTAATCACCGGTGTGGTTTTCTGGAACATAGTTTCTGCAGAGTGGCAGTAGTTCATTAGAATTTTGTGTCTACATAGAGGGTGGGACCACTGACACTGAGCAATGCCGCCCCCCTTCCTCTTTCTTTCGTAGAGCGGAGAGGAGCAGGAAGCCCAGTGTATTTTCTACGTCACAAAATAAGTTCTTTTTTAAGCTGCGTTTTTTTTGTCTGCTCTTGATTCACAATGGTTTAAAGAAAGAAATACAATTCTGAGCTTAATTTTCTTTGTATTAAGTCCTGCATCATGAGAGAATTGTTCAAGAACTTGTGAAACACAAACACAATTTTCATCAAAGTGGACTTAAACTTATTTTAAAGTTCATAGCCTCTTAAGTTACACTCACATTTATTTAACCTCCCTTATCAACTCCTGTGATGTGAACTGCAAAACATACTTGTCTCTTTCTTGTTTAAATTGACTGACCCAAAAGGACAAACATCATTAATTTCCCACAGAATAAACTTTGTGTTGGATGTCTGATCAAGTCTGTTTTTCAAGTGAAAACAAATGTTTACAATGCAGAACCTCTTCTCCAAAGATGAAAATAATGTTTCATTTTTATTCCTTTACTTATTCATTTATTTATTAAGCCTAGATGGTTTTGCAATTGCTACCCAAATTTACCATATATTAGGCAGTATTTCTTATTTTATTTTACAAAGAATTTGTTGGCAATAGAAGAAGACTTTTTTTTTTATTGATTAACATTCTTCAGAAATTTCACCGCCAGACATATCCTGCAGTTTGGCACATCAACCACACAAGCATTTGAAAGAGAGCAGAAGCCAGAGGAGCCTCTGGTAACCTTAACTTTTTTTGGTATGTTTTTTAAATTGGTTAAGTCTCATTGTTGAAAAGTATATATTTCACACATAATTACAATAGTCACATTCCTAAGTGATGTCCGCTGATGAAAACACGTTTTTAAATTTAAGTAACTTGATTCATCAAAAACATTAAGAAATTAAGAAAATCGATACGTCGTTTCACGGTTGCAAACAGCACATTTTGGCCAGTAGAGGGCAGTAGAAACTGTAGCAGCACTTCCTGGTAGGCAGGAAAATAACGGGTCCGCGCAGGAAAAAAAACTCTGGTCTATCTGCAGGTATGTGTAGGTAATATATAGTTTAAAGAAACAAACACCACATGTCATATTGTGATTTTTGCTAATACTTTAAGACAAGATTTTTACTTGTGAAGTTATGAGTCGCATTTAATGAAATTTGATCAGGTTAGCTAACTTGTTGTCTGTTTGCGACAATGCTACTGGCTAGCTAAGCCAAATAGTTAAGCTGTGCTGTAAAAAAAAAAACAATGTTTTCTTAATGAACTAAAACAACTTTTTAAAAAAAGAAATCATGCCTTACTTAAATTAACATTCAGAAATTAATAATTGTAAATGAAAAAAAAAATACTAGTTTATGTGTCACGTTTCCAAATATTTAAGAAAAAAAAAGTTTAGTATGCAGATTGCAAATTGCTAGCCAATTTGCTACTCTCCAGAAATTTTCATTTTGTTTAGAAATCTTTATAAAGAATGTTGCATATCATAATTGACCTAACTACCCTCGCACTGAGGTTTCTGCTTAGTGCTCATTGAAATTGTTTCATTCTTGTCTTGGCTGTTGCTGAAAGATCTTATACTGCACATTGGCCTTAATTTTATACATGAACCTTTATGTAGGTTAAAAGCAAACTTTGGTGGTGCAAAAGATGGAGTCGTTTGTAGGATGTTTCTTTTTGCTTGATTTCTAGGGGAAAATAAAAGGGAAACTCATTGTGTTATCGCACAAGCTTTACTCATCACACTAGGTTCCTGCTTTACCAATAGAATAGCTGCTGTTTACAGGTCAGTCACGTGACTACAGGAGCTCCTCAAGATGTTTGGGACTGACAAAGCAGATCTGGCAAGTTTTTTAAGGGCACAGTCAAATACTCAACCTCTGACCTCATATCAGTAATAAAAAAAGTTAAGAATTTTAGCATCTTTTAAATAAGACATTTAAAAAGCTATGCTGTGTAACTGTGCAAAGTTTATTGCTTAGAAGATTTGCTATTACAAAAAAGGTTAACTTGCACCAAAAAGATAGTTTGCATAGATAGATGGATCTCAGTAATACATTTTTCTGCATTTTCTATTAGATGACAATGATATGATCAGTGTCAGAATCGAGAATTCATTACAATTTGATGTTCTGTACATGTGTACTTCAGCACAGTTTTGGTGGAACCCCCTAAAAATAACCTGCAGGTGAACTGTAATGAAAAAAGTGCTTGTTACACAATAATATCAGACTAACAATATCAGAATCTTTTTTTCCCACTTTTGAGATAGACTCTGAAGATAACTAGTGTTCATATGTGGTCTAAAAATCTATATAAAACAATGTAGAGTACAAATAGTCAAAGGAATAAATCAAATGTAGAATATTTTGTGAAATAATAATTGAAAAAATATTTTATAAAATGAGGGTATTAGTCAGTGTGGGAGCTTCTGTTTGATTATTTGTTATTGTCTATTACTTAAAAAAACATCATAGGAGCTGGGGAAAGCTAAACATGAGCCCCACCCTTATCAGTCCAGACCAGACTCTGTGTGCATGACGTTTCAGCACCCAGACATCCACAGATGTCCAATTACTCATCAGTTTTACATCTATTTGACGCCCAAATATGCCAGTTAGCATGCATTGAAAACTAAAGAGATATGCTGGGTTTTAACCAGAGACACCCTACCTCTGCAGGGGTCTCTGCCAGAACTGGCCAGTAGAACACTCTCACATAATCTGTTTTCATCTGGAGTTCAGGCACAACCAAACTGAGGTAAGAAAATAGTGATTGATATCTAAACACCTTTGTATGAAAACATTCATATGTCTCATTAAATGTGTTAATAGTGTCTTTTAAATGTCTTAAAGTGTAAAATTGTTCAAATGTGCTATAAACTTTGATCAATTTCAGTTTCAATTTCATGTAATTGGTTTCCAGATTTGGACTCTAATGGAAAACATCATTTCTGAGTTCATAACCTGGAGCCATGGCAAAATCAAAAGATGGTGAGTCTATGTTCAGTTTGATACTCAAAGACAATCTTATTTATCAGTTTCTGATGCATTTATATATAAAAATGAAAACTTAGTGATTTTAGTCTAAGTATATTTTGAGTAATGTCAAAGCTCCTGTGCAGTGGAAAGTTTCCTGGAGGAGATCAGAGCACAGATCGTGTCCGGGCAGAGGAATCCTGGAGTCCTCATGGAGACCTGGAACTCACTAACACCCCCAGACCAAGTGAGGGTGCTGCTTCGCGCTGTAGAAGGAGGCGCATCACAATCCAGAGAAGCTCTTAACCAGATATTTTCAAATCCGGAACCTGCCTTTGAAGCAGGTAAGCCATATCTGACCTAAATTTTATTTTATTTCTATAAAACAGTATGTATTATCGTAAAACAGAGGAAACCGCAATGCAGCAAAAATTTTTTTATGTTTATTATCGAATAAAACCTTTAAGTTAATTAAAGCCTGATGGTGTCCTCCCACTTTAGCAAAGATATTTCAAAATATGCAAGTATTTTATCTCAGTCATCTCAGTTGTAACAATATAAGAAATTATAATATAAGAAATAAAAACAGCAGTCTGCTTTTTTTTTCAGTGCTTCCATGTACACTTAGCTATATTTTGAGAGTATTTAAAGGCCTGCTGTAACATCACCTTGATGGAAGAAAATAAATATAACAGTCATCCTCATGTTTTAAAAAGTTATTTGCATTGTTTGATTAAACAGCTTTACTGACCTGTATATGCTGTCCTTTACCTTATTCAAATGCACAGCCTTGTGGATTTTTCTGTTGTTAATTGTAAGCTTCTATGAATTGTATCTTCATTTTAAATTCACAGTATGTGCTCAGCTCACTTTTTTAAATCTTTTTTTAATGGGGATTTGGACCCTGCATTCTGAAACTGTCCCAGAAACGTTTATGATTAAAAGCAACAATCAACGATGAAGGATTTAGAGTTAAATCCCAAGATATATTTATTCCCTAACAAAGGAAAATGTTAGACTGAGGTGAAAAGCCTCCACTACACAGAATTTAAAGAACTGCAGTGGGGATTAAATAGAGTTGCAACTCAAAAGAGAAAAAAAAACTACCAAAACCTAAAAATAGTTCAGAAGCCAAGTAAATAAAAAATATGCCTGAATTAACTTACACATACAGAACAAAACCACAGATTTCTCAATTGTCAATCATTATTAAGTTAAAATAAATGAAATACATTTGTTTTGGATCAATGTTTCATTTGTTTTTTGTTTTTTTCCATTTCAAAATGTTTCTTTTGAACAATACAGAGAAAATAACAAAAATAAAGCAACAAAAACGATATATAACAAACAACAAAGATAACAAAATAAAAATAAAATCTATATATATTAGAACACTTTTTTACATTAATATATTGTTCGAAAAGGAGTAGGAAAAAGTTAAAACTTTTTTAATCCTACCCCTAAACGTATGCCTTGAGTTTATATAATATAATCTACATCAAGGACCTTTTCTTTGTAAGCTTTAAATTGACACAGATACGTTTTCTTTCTGCATGACCTTAAAAAAGTCTTACTTTTGTTGTTCATTTAGTAAAACCTTGGTTTCTTGACTGAATGCAATTTTTGATTTTTCAACTTAGTTATGAAAAAGTCTGCAAGGCTGCTTGAAATCTGTTTTCCTACATTTGGAGGCAGCGCCCTCTGTAAGTGAACAGCCACTATAACAGTTTTGTAAAGCAGACTAGACAACAGTTACACATATCTGAAATTATAGTCAGCCAACCCTGCTGGGGTTAATTTATCCTTCATACATTTTTTGTTTATCGTAAAAACTCTATAAATATAGCAATTTTATTTACCTCGTTTTTAGTTTTAAAATGCAAGAATTGCAGTGCATTTATCTTTAGTGTTTTTACTTTGTTTTTTTATATGTTATTGAATAAACATAAATATATTATTTACATTAATCAGTTTTACACCACCTACTGCAAAACAAAAGTAGCCTTTTGGTCTAATTTAAAATGTTTTAGATTACTGTTTTGTGCATTTTCAAAAACACCTTTTATTTGCTACATTACTACTTTTCTTTGTCCAACAGGACAAACTCAACAGCACAACATGATGACGAAAAGCAAAAAACCTTTAGATGAGACACAAGCTCCAACAGCAACACATTGCAAACAACGAGAAACCATGGATGAGCAAAAGCAACAGATGACGGAAATATTCATTGACATTAAAAACCTCTTGAAGGATGCAGAAGCACAAAGCAAAGATAAACTTACAGATGGAACATCTACATATGACCTTATGGAAATCCAACTATGCCAAATTCAGGAAAACATGGAAAATGCTTTTAATGAACTTAAAGAATATTCAACACAAGTCCAATCTGAAAAAGCTCAGATTGAAACAATCAAAATTAAAATACAAACAGAGAGACTGGACATAGAGAGCGACAGGAAACTGATTGATACAGAAATGGATGCACTAAAGTGCACGAGAAAGAAGATTGAAGGTGAAATGAACGAGTTAGACAACAAGCTACAAAGAGTAAAGATAGAAATCAGAGAGATGGAAGTGGTGAGCAGGGAAGTCCAAATGAAGAAAAAAGATCTTGAAAAGATAATAAGAAGTAACAGGAAGAGAAAAGAGGACACATCCACTAAACCTGAGGAAACTAGAAAAACTGTCCAAGACACAGAGGAAGGACAAAACAAGACAAGAGAGAAAAGTCTACCGCAGCTGCCTTACATTTGTGATCAATGTAAAGCCAAACAAATGAAATGGATTAATTTTCAGGCAAAAAAAAGAAGACGAGAGCTTGACTGCCAGCTTGAGCAGACAGTAAGACAGAGAGACGAGTTAGAAATTGTAAAGATACAAATACATCAACAAAAACAAGATGTTGAAAAGAAAAAACAAGATGTAATGACTTCAGTCCTAACAATGGCCAATGTGAAGGCTAACATGGAAAATGTGTATGAAGAAATCAGAAGTATCATGGAGGACGTGCTCAGAATCAGATCAAATATGGCAGATTACAGCAAAGACTTAAAGAAATACCAGGTAAGTCTTTTTGTTTTTCTCAATACTTTTAAAGGTATAGTTGTAAATCAGCGATAACCAGACCCATCTTTACCGTTCTTTGTGGCTTGAAACTAAAAAGGGCTTAACTATCAGTTCTGTTATTAGAACAAAGGGCGCACTATAAAATCTCAGCAGCCAGAGTTTCTGTTAGCTTTCACCTATCTGGTGTCTTCTAACATGGCCAATGCTGCAGGTAAAGCCTTAGTCACATGCACTCATATGGGGAGCTGACTCATTGACTCATTTAGCTGAAAAAATGAGACTGAAATTCCCTGACATAAGATATGAGAATTTCTTCTTATAATTGATCAGGTGTGTTCACTCTTTCAGCACTGAGCAGGTCAGGGACAGATGGAAAACAGGTAGAAGGATAGCTCTCAGAAACCAGGGTTGTACCTTTTGATTCATTAAATAGTGACAAAATATTTTTCTCTGTGAAGGATTCTTTGGCCTCCATGAAAGATCAAGTCAACTCATGGAAAATGAGAAAATCTTCAGTTGGTAAGATTTTTTTAGGGGATACTGTTGAACTTGAAGAGCATCAGAAAGAATCAAAGCCAAACTTTAAAACAGGAGCTATAGAAGACATAAGTGAAGTGAAAGCAATAATTTTGCTGCAGCCCTCTGTGACGTTGGAAGGTCAGGATAAAGTTAAAGAAAGTAAACACCACCACACTCCTATGGAGACACAAATCCAGGACCTAACGTTACCAGGTAAAGATGAGGCACAAGTTGTGATGGATTCATCACAGAGGGTGGATTTAGAAAAAAAGATATCTGAGCTTAAGGGCCAAGTTTATGACATGAAAGTGCAAATGTATGATAATATACAAAATGTTAAGGAAAAGAGTCAAAAGATGACAACGCTTATCACAAAAATAAATGAGCTTCACTGTCATGAGCCAGACACGTCAAGCCATGATAAAGCAATTGAAGTGTTGACTGAAATACTACGCAAAGAAACAATGGAGAAAAGTACTTTCAGAGATCAAATAAGGCAAGATGAAGTGGAGTACAGTACAGAGGCAAATCAAGGGTCATATTGTTTTAACACCGGCATAGAAAAACAAACGCAAAATCAGGATTTAAAAGTAGATCTGCAGGTTAAGTTTGAAGACAAACATGACGTTTCTGAAGCAAACATCCCTGAAGATGCTGCAGTAAAAAGGCTGGAGTTGGAAATTCACAGAACTATTGAAATAATCAATATGTTTCTTTTAGAAATTGGGTACCAAATTACAGAAACAAACACAAATGATCAATTTAAAAATGAAGATGGTGAAACTGAAAGAGTATTTCACAAAATAAAACAGTTCCAAGAACTTTTGCAAATGGTAAAAACAGCAATAGAGCAAAGTAATATGTGTGTCAAAATAGATGCAAAGAACATGAAATTTGCTGTGGAAAAGAGGAGAAGAGAACTGGATCACAAGCTAGAACAAATTTTAAGGCAGAGAGATGAATTGGAAATCTTAAAAATAAAAGTCCAGAGAGAGTCTATAGAAACTCTGAAGAACTTTGAGAACATGACAAAATGTTGGAGCTCCATAACAAAAATTATCACAAAGTCCAGAGAGAAAAATGAAAAGATAAAAATAAGAATGAAGACAACGGATATCAAATTAAGACTCCTGGAAGAAACAAACACCACAACAGATGCAACTCAGCAACAAAACATGAAAAGAATTTGCCTTTTAAAAGCAAAATGCACGTCTGAGCTTGAAAACATAAGAAACAAAATAAAAAAATTAAAAGAATCAAACTTTGAGAAAGTAATGAGTGATGGAAGGAAAAATGAAAAAGTTGAAACAGATGCTAAGAGAGATGACCAAACAAGAAAAGCAATAAGTAAACAAAAGGAAGATGCAGAAGACCAAATAATTACACTCACAACACAAAAACAAAAACTACGTGTCATAAAACTGGCAGAAAGTTTGGATCCAGAAACAATAAATAGTATTTGGTCAAGTAAGTCAACAAACAATAAAAAAAAAATGCAAAGAGACGAATCTGAAAGACGTACCCAGATCCAAACAGAACCTGTAGATGGAAGAGTCTCACCAGAACCTGTTGCTGAGGAAAGCTATAAAATGAACAAACAAATTGAAGAAAAGAAACAGGAACTTAATGAGCACTTCCAACAGATGAGAAGAGAAATTCAAGAAATGGAAATTCTAAAGTCAGAGTTGCAAAGAAAGAGGAAAGAAAATGAACATGTACTCAGAAAACTTAAGAGACAAAGAGGGCAAAATGAAATAACGTTGAATAAAATAAAACAGGAAAATATATCATTAAGAAGAGAGACTAGAAAGAAAAAAAGAGAATTAGACCAAAGACTAGAGAAAACCATGAGAGAGAGGGATGAATTGGAAGTTTTCCGCTTAAAGATGAATCGAATAAAGGAAGAGCTGGTTGTTCAGCAGCTTCATGTCAAAGACAAAACTCCAGAGCTGCATGTATACAGTGAAGATAGAAAACAAAGTTTGGAAAAGTCTGAGAAGAAAAGCTTTCAAGAGGCAATTTTTGAAGTACACTTAAGCACAGAGACTGCTGGTTTTATTGAAAACCTTCTAAGGCTGAAACAACAGATCCATGAACATTTGGTTAAAATTATGGCAGACAAAGACACTCTGGAAAATCTCAAAGTGTGTTTAGACCAACAAAAAGATGGACTAAAAACTTTTCAAAGTGAGAAGCTTAGGTTGAGCGAGGAAGTGATCAAAGTTAAAGCTCAAATGAAGACAGTATTCAACAAAATCATCCCAGAGAAAGAAGAAAAAACTGATAAAATGATTAACACAAAAGATGATGTCCAAAACCTAGAGCTTGATGTTGCTCTAGGAAAAGTTAAAAGAGAAAGACAAGAGTTAGAATTGCTGGTGACAGAGTTGGAGATTAGGAAAAAAGAAAATCAACGAATTGTTCGAAAGATCATTCAGAAGGAACAAGATGTTAAAAGGATATGGAATGAAGTCAAAGAAGAAAAAGATACTCTCAAAAGAGAAACTCAAAGAAGAAAGAAAGAACTTGGTCTGAGATTAGAGAGCATTATCAGAGAAAGAGATGAACTTGAGGTAATGAAGCTCAGGTTTAACAAAGAAAAGGAAGTATTCACAGGTGGAATGATCAGTTTGGGAATGACAGGAAACTCGCAAGTTCCAGGAGAAATCCAGAACGACTGGACTTTATTGCAAATGTGTACAAAGACATATGGTAACATGAAGACAAGCTGTGAAGGTCTTATTGAGGTAATTAAGGGTGTCAAACGACATATTAGTCTACATGTTAAGATAATCACAAATTCCAAGGAAGAAACGCGTAAGATCCAATTAGAAATTAAAAGGCAAAAAGAAGAAATACAGAGTTCAGTGAAAAGGATTCAAGAGGAGCAAAGGTTTTTGCAACAAAATGAAAACACAGGAAAAGACCAAAGCCATGTTAGGACAGAAAAGAAGATGAAAAAATCGAAGGGTGTGACCAAGAGACAGAGCAAGACAGATACCTCCATAGAATTGGATAAATCTGAGACAACAATGATTCAAATTGATAAACAGGAACAAGACAGGAATGTAATGCATCAAACTAAGGAACCTATTCTTGAAAAAGCCTTAAAAGGGAGAGAAAAACAAAATCTCAAAAGTCAAGATGCCAAACATGAAAACTGGCCAACAAAAAAGAGCGGGGTGAAAAAGGTTAAAGAAAATAAGCAAATAGAAGAAACTAAAGAAGCGCTAATTGCTCTAAAAGACAACAGCAACAAAATGAAAGAAGAGGCCGAAGCTGCCATGTTGGACCTGCTTCAAGAACAGGAAAAAGTGAGTCAAATGAGGCTAGAGGTTGAAAACGAGAGAGAAAGGTGTCAAACTGAAACAGATAGAATAGAAAGTGAAAAATCTGAGTTGAAAATAAGAGAAGAACAAATCCTAGACACAATGAAGTCGCTAGAAAGCCTTGAATCCAAACTTCAGGAACTGAGTAAGACTCGCTTGGAGGACTTCAAAGAAAAGATGGGCGAATTAGAAAACAAGATGGGCAATACAGTCAAATTATACTCCAACATGGAGAAACAGGTGAAATCATTTGAAGAGCTGAAACAAAACATGGCTCATTATAGTGAGAACTTCCAAAGGCAAAAGGAAGCCATGAAATGTGCTCTGTTTGATGTGACCAAAGAGAGAGATGGAAAGGAAACACAGAAGAGAAGAATGAATGACGTGGAGAGACAAGAACTTGAAAAACTCAGAGAACAACTTACCCAAGAGAGGCAGGATCTGGACATAGCATCCAACAAAATGGCAGAAGAAAAACTAAACTTGGAATTGATGAAATCTGAAGCCCAGAAACTTGGGGAAGTCATGAAGCAAGCAGAGAAAGATTTCAAGATGGAAAAGGACAAGATGGATATTGCAAACATTGAGCTCCAAACAAAGACTGACGCTGCCAATAGGTTGATGGAGGAGATGCACAGAGACAGATTAGGACTCAAACAACTCATGGCAAATGTTGACTGCCAAAGAAAAAGACTTGACGATGTCTTGGACTTAGTCGTCAAACAACAATACCAAAGAGACAGCAACGAAAAAGAGTTCGAAGAGCAAACAGAAGAACTTAAAATCCGACTGAAACAGGTTCAGGCAGAAAGAGAAGAGCTAAATGCTCTGAAAGACAACAGCAACAAAATGAAAGAAGAGGCCGAAGCTGCCATGATGGACCTGCTTCAAGAACAGGAAAAAGTGAGTCAAATGAGGCTAGAGGTTGAAAACGAGAGAGAAAGGTGTCAAACTGAAACAGATAGAATAGAAAGTGAAAAATCTGAGTTGAAAATAAGAGAAGAACAAATCCTAGACACAATGAAGTCGCTAGAAAGCCTTGAATCCAAACTTCAGGAACTGAGTAAGACTCGCTTGGAGGACTTCAAAGAAAAGATGGGCGAATTAGAAAACAAGATGGGCAATACAGTCAAATTATACTCCAACATGGAGAAACAGGTCAAATCATTTGAAGAGCTGAAACAAAACATGGCTCATTATAGTGAGAACTTCCAAAGGCAAAAGGAAGCCATGAAATGTGCTCTGTTTGATGTGACCAAAGAGAGAGATGGAAAGGAAACACAGAAGAGAAGAATGAATGACGTGGAGAGACAAGAACTTGAAAAACTCAGAGAACAACTTACCCAAGAGAGGCAGGATCTGGACATAGCATCCAACAAAATGGCAGAAGAAAAACTAAACTTGGAGTTGATGAAATCTGAAGCCCAGAAACTTGGGGAAGTCATGAAGCAAGCAGAGAAAGATTTCAAGATGGAAAAGGACAAGATGGATATTGCAAACATTGAGCTCCAAACAAAGACTGACGCTGCCAATAGGTTGATGGAGGAGATGCACAGAGACAGATTAGGACTCAAACAACTCATGGCAAATGTTGACTGCCAAAGAAAAAGACTTGACGATGTCTTGGACTTAGTCGTCAAACAACAATACCAAAGAGACAGCAACGAAAAAGAGTTCCAAGAGCAAACAGAAGAACTTAAAATCCGACTGAAACAGGTTCAGGCAGAAAGAGAAGAGCTAAATGCTCTGAAAGACAACAGCAACAAAATGAAAGAAGAGGCCGAAGCTGCCATGATGGACCTGCTTCAAGAACAGGAAAAAGTGAGTCAAATGAGGCTAGAGATTGAAAACGAGAGAGAAAGGTGTCAAACTGAAACAGATAGAATGAAAGTGAAAAATCTGAGTTGAAAGTAAGAGAAGAACAAATCCTAGACACAATGAAGTCGCTAGAAAGCCTTGAATCCAAACTTCAGGAACTGAGTAAGACTCGCTTGGAGGACTTCAAAGAAAAGATGGGCGAATTAGAAAACAAGATGGGCAAAACAGTCAAATTATACTCCAACATGGAGAAACAGGTCAAATCATTTGAAGAGCTGAAACAAAACATGGCTCATTATAGTGAGAACTTCCAAAGGCAAAAGGAAGCCATGAAATGTGCTCTGTTTGATGTGACCAAAGAGAGAGATGGAAAGGAAACAGAGAAGAGAAAAATGAATGACGTGGAGAGACAAGAACTTGAAAAACTCAGAGAACAACTTACCCAAGAGAGGCAGGATCTGGACATAGCATCCAACAAAATGGCAGAAGAAAAACTAAACTTGGAGTTGATGAAATCTGAAGCCCAGAAACTTGGGGAAGTCATGAAGCAAGCAGAGAAAGATTTCAAGATGGAAAAGGACAAGATGGATATTGCAAACATTGAGCTCCAAACAAAGACTGACGCTGCCAATAGGTTGATGGAGGAGATGCACAGAGACAGATTAGGACTCAAACAACTCATGGCAAATGTTGACTGCCAAAGAAAAAGACTTGACGATGTCTTGGACTTAGTCGTCAAACAACAATACCAAAGAGACAGCAACGAAAAAGAGTTCCAAGAGCAAACAGAAGAACTTAAAATCCGACTGAAACAGGTTCAGGCAGAAAGAGAAGAGCTAAATGCTCTGAAAGACAACAGCAACAAAATGAAAGAAGAGGCCGAAGCTGCCATGATGGACTGCTTCAAGAACAGGAAAAAGTGAGTCAAATGAGGCTAGAGATTGAAAACGAGAGAGAAAGTGTCAAACTGAAACAGATAGAATGGAAAGTGAAAAATCTGAGTTGAAAGTAAGAGAAGAACAAATCCTAGACACAATGAAGTCGCTAGAAAGCCTTGAATCCAAACTTCAGGAACTGAGTAAGACTCGCTTGGAGGACTTCAAAGAAAAGATGGGCGAATTAGAAAACAAGATGGGCAAAACAGTCAAATTATACTCCAACATGGAGAAACAGGTCAAATCATTTGAAAAGCTGAAACAAAACATGGCTCATTATAGTGAGAACTTCCAAAGGCAAAAGGAAGCCATGAAATGTGCTCTGTTTGATGTGACCAAAGAGAGAGATGGAAAGGAAACAGAGAAGAGAAAAATGAATGACGTGGAGAGACAAGAACTTGAAAAACTCAGAGAACAACTTACCCAAGAGAGGCAGGATCTGGACATAGCATCCAACAAAATGGCAGAAGAAAAACTAAACTTGGAGTTGATGAAATCTGAAGCCCAGAAACTTGGGGAAGTCATGAAGCAAGCAGAGAAAGATTTCAAGATGGAAAAGGACAAGATGGATATTGCAAACATTGAGCTCCAAACAAAGACTGACGCTGCCAATAGGTTGATGGAGGAGATGCACAGAGACAGATTAGGACTCAAACAACTCATGGCAAATGTTGACTGCCAAAGAAAAAGACTTGACGATGTCTTGGACTTAGTCGTCAAACAACAATACCAAAGAGACAGCAACGAAAAAGAGTTCCAAGAGCAAACAGAAGAACTTAAAATCCGACTGAAACAGGTTCAGGCAGAAAGAGAAGAGCTAAATGCTCTGAAAGACAACAGCAACAAAATGAAAGAAGAGGCCGAAGCTGCCATGATGGACCTGCTTCAAGAACAGGAAAAAGTGAGTCAAATGAGGCTAGAGATTGAAAACGAGAGAGAAAGGTGTCAAACTGAAACAGATAGAATAGAAAGTGAAAAATCTGAGTTGAAAGTAAGAGAAGAACAAATCCTAGACACAATGAAGTCGCTAGAAAGCCTTGAATCCAAACTTCAGGAACTGAGTAAGACTCGCTTGGAGGACTTCAAAGAAAAGATGGGCGAATTAGAAAACAAGATGGGCAAAACAGTCAAATTATACTCCAACATGGAGAAACAGGTCAAATCATTTGAAAAGCTGAAACAAAACATGGCTCATTATAGTGAGAACTTCCAAAGGCAAAAGGAAGCCATGAAATGTGCTCTGTTTGATGTGACCAAAGAGAGAGATGGAAAGGAAACAGAGAAGAGAAAAATGAATGACGTGGAGAGACAAGAACTTGAAAAACTCAGAGAACAACTTACCCAAGAGAGGCAGGATCTGGACATAGCATCCAACAAAATGGCAGAAGAAAAACTAAACTTGGAGTTGATGAAATCTGAAGCCCAGAAACTTGGGGAAGTCATGAAGCAAGCAGAGAAAGATTTCAAGATGGAAAAGGACAAGATGGATATTGCAAACATTGAGCTCCAACAAAGACTGACGCTGCCAATAGGTTGATGGAGGAGATGCACAGAGACAGATTAGGACTCAAACAACTCATGGCAAATGTTGACTGCCAAAGAAAAAGACTTGACGATGTCTTGGACTTAGTCGTCAAACAACAATACCAAAGAGACAGCAACGAAAAAGAGTTCCAAGAGCAAACAGAAGAACTTAAAATCCGACTGAAACAGGTTCAGGCAGAAAGAGAAGAGCTAAATGCTCTGAAAGACAACAGCAACAAAATGAAAGAAGAGGCCGAAGCTGCCATGATGGACCTGCTTCAAGAACAGGAAAAAGTGAGTCAAATGAGGCTAGAGATTGAAAACGAGAGAGAAAAGTGTCAAACTGAAACAGATAGAATGGAAAGTGAAAAATCTGAGTTGAAAGTAAGAGAAGAACAAATCCTAGACACAATGAAGTCGCTAGAAAGCCTTGAATCCAAACTTCAGGAACTGAGTAAGACTCGCTTGGAGGACTTCAAAGAAAAGATGGGCGAATTAGAAAACAAGATGGGCAAAACAGTCAAATTATACTCCAACATGGAGAAACAGGTCAAATCATTTGAAGAGCTGAAACAAAACATGGCTCATTATAGTGAGAACTTCCAAAGGCAAAAGGAAGCCATGAAATGTGCTCTGTTTGATGTGACCAAAGAGAGAGATGGAAAGGAAACAGAGAAGAGAAAAATGAATGACGTGGAGAGACAAGAACTTGAAAAACTCAGAGAACAACTTACCCAAGAGAGGCAGGATCTGGACATAGCATCCAACAAAATGGCAGAAGAAAAACTAAACTTGGAGTTGATGAAATCTGAAGCCCAGAAACTTGGGGAAGTCATGAAGCAAGCAGAGAAAGATTTCAAGATGGAAAAGGACAAGATGGATATTGCAAACATTGAGCTCCAAACAAAGACTGACGCTGCCAATAGGTTGATGGAGGAGATGCACAGAGACAGATTAGGACTCAAACAACTCATGGCAAATGTTGACTGCCAAAGAAAAAGACTTGACGATGTCTTGGACTTAGTCGTCAAACAACAATACCAAAGAGACAGCAACGAAAAAGAGTTCCAAGAGCAAACAGAAGAACTTAAAATCCGACTGAAACAGGTTCAGGCAGAAAGAGAAGAGCTAAATGCTCTGAAAGACAACAGCAACAAAATGAAAGAAGAGGCCGAAGCTGCCATGATGGACCTGCTTCAAGAACAGGAAAAAGTGAGTCAAATGAGGCTAGAGATTGAAAACGAGAGAGAAAGGTGTCAAACTGAAACAGATAGAATAGAAAGTGAAAAATCTGAGTTGAAAGTAAGAGAAGAACAAATCCTAGACTCAATGAAGTCGCTAGAAAGCCTTGAATCCAAACTTCAGGAACTGAGTAAGACTCGCTTGGAGGACTTCAAAGAAAAGATGGGCGAATTAGAAAACAAGATGGGCAAAACAGTCAAATTATACTCCAACATGGAGAAACAGGTCAAATCATTTGAAAAGCTGAAACAAAACATGGCTCATTATAGTGAGAACTTCCAAAGGCAAAAGGAAGCCATGAAATGTGCGCTGTTTGATGTGACCAAAGAGAGAGATGGAAAGGAAACAGAGAAGAGAAAAATGAATGACGTGGAGAAACAAGAACTTGAAAAACTCAGAGAACAACTTACCCAAGAGAGGCAGGATCTGGACATAGCATCCAACAAAATGGCAGAAGAAAAACTAAACTTGGAGTTGATGAAATCTGAAGCCCAGAAACTTGGGGAAGTCATGAAGCAAGCAGAGAAAGATTTCAAGATGGAAAAGGACAAGATGGACATTGCAAACATTGAGCTCCAAACAAAGACTGACGCTGCCAATAGGTTGATGGAGGAGATGCACAGAGACAGATTAGGACTCAAACAACTCATGGCAAATGTTGACTGCCAAAGAAAAAGACTTGACGATGTCTTGGACTTAGTCGTCAAACAACAATACCAAACAGACAGCAACGAAAAAGAGTTCCAAGAGCAAACAGAAGAACTTAAAATCCGACTGAAACAGGTTCAGGCAGAAAGAGAAGAGCTAAATGCTCTGAAAGACAACAGCAACAAAATGAAAGAAGAGGCCGAAGCTGCCATGATGGACCTGCTTCAAGAACAGGAGAAAGTGAGTCAAATGAGGCTAGAGGTTGAAAATGAGAGAGAAAGGTCTCAAACTCTGTTAGATGTTAACAAAGACATGGATGGAATGGAAACAGAAAAGAAACAAATTGTTGATATGGGGAGAGAAGATCTTGATAAACACAGAGAAGAAGTGACCCTTGAGAGGCAGGATCTGGACAGAACATGTGGCACTATGAAGGGAGATGATCTTGAAATTTCTAGTGTAACTGAGGCAACTGATGACCATTTTGAGGGAAAGTTTCAAGAGTATCATCTCATGAATCTGTTTGAATCTCTGTGTATCGTGATAAGAAAACTCAAACATTTTAATGCAATTACTTTTTGCCTAATCTCAGAGAACTTTGACCGGTTAATACAGCTTAACAGACAAAATTCTGATGCTCTTTCTGAATATGAAAGAACAATCAATTTAGAGTCATGCAAATCTATAATTGGTGCTATTCTGAAGTTTTTACGGAATAAAAAGCTTCTTCCTGCTACACTACAAAGTGAAAAAGCAGTACAGACTGAATCTGCAGATTTACCCGTGAAAAGTCAAAAAATGAAAATTGTTGAACAAGATTTGTTGCATCCTGAAACAGATCTACTGAAGCCTGGGGTAGAGAAGTTTAGTTTCAAAGGAAAAGATGAATATTTAGCACCGAAAAAGGAAATTGATAAAAACGAAGACCATTTGAATGAGGAAAAACGAGATCACTTGCGAAAGATCTGGAAGGACACAAGAATAGATCAGAAGGAGATACGTCAGATGAAGAGCAGAAGTCATGAAATCAGGCACAACTTGGAAAAACGATTGAAAATGGTCAATCAATTTGTTAAAAGAACTGTGTTACAAAAAGGAAAGACAATTGTAGAGGACTCAGTGAGGGTACTGAACCAAAGTACAGAATCAGTAACTCAAAGTGACAGTTTCAGAAGCAGTGAGATATTTAATTCCAGGTATTTAGAGCTCCAACACCTTAAAGCTACTGTACTCAAAGAAGTTGAAAATATCTGCACTAAAGGAACAATTCCAAACACTATGACCAGTGAGAAAGGCAACCAAACTGTTCAGCTGGACATAACCACAGTCAGTGAGCAGATTACAGGAGGGAAAGAAGGGACACATCCAGAAACATCACAAGGACTTCTCTGTCAGCTCCGTCATTATTGCTCTCGCTGTTGCTGTCTCTGCTGTACCTGTCAAAGGAGAATGTGCCCAAACGAAAAATAAGAAGCAGTTTTTCATCATTACCATTGTTCATGTTCATTTTACCTATTTGTTGCAGAAGTAGCTTTTGTATAATCAGCAAACGTACAGCAACATTTTGATGTTTGCAATGAAGCCTCCTGTGACTGGAAAATAATGTTTGCAGCAAATGCCTCAAACACCTAATGCTGAAATTCAGTTTAAAATGCTAAATCTGAGAGTATTTGCACCAGAATACTTTATGAAGTTCTTTTAAAAAATTGTATTTGTGTTTGTATTTACTGCTTCTGTTTTTTTAACAGCTTTTTGTTTTATTTATGGCCAAATGAAGCCAATAGTTTTACTTTGTTTGATTTATTTTCACATCTAATTTAAAATACAATTCTTTAATGTAAAGAAAATGGTTTCATATTTTTGTGGTTTTTTAACATTTTTTGTTACATTTGAAAAAATACCTTTCAATCCAAACATTATAATGTATTTGTGCGTGTTTTAAATAAATTCTATTTTGGCTGACAAAATTTCTTCTGGACTCTTGTTTAATCATTGAAAAGTACCTTTGGTTTCAGTCATGTTTCAGTAATCAGTGATTTAAATGTTATAGGGTTGGAAATGAGGAAGTAGCTGCTGTGCTGAAAATCCCACACAAAACAATGGCTTATTGGCAGTTTTCACTAACTTCAAACAAATGTCCATATTTTGACATCAATTTCTCCTATCAATACAATGGAACCCTTGTGAGAATCCTAACACTTTAGGCTACGATGTGTGTTGGTTTGATGTCTCCAGCATTAAGCTTATTCTCACAATCTCCAGTTTAAGACAGGATTGGGGTGATAGTTGCCACAGAACTTTGTGAGTGCGACTTTATTAAACTAGAGGAATATTCCTGCATTTTGCTGAAAAAACTTGACTTTGTGACAATTAATTCATGGTTTTCCACCTTGCCAGGAAAAATATGTCTTCCAAAATCCCCTTTCCACACTCTAAGTAATAATATCTCCACTCCAGTTCTTTAACATTCCACTCTGAAATACTTAAAACCTTGAGGAGTTTTAAAAAGAAAAATACAAACCCAAGATCCAATGTCTTTTGAGTTGATTAAAAGTAGAACAGTTTGAACTTCTTGAGATTTTCTTTTTGCAGAGGTCAAAGTTTTTAGTTCAGTTTAAGGATTTTGAAAGTTCCGCCATTCATTTTCAGTGGTGCTAACAAAGAAATTTTAGTTAAATAAGAAAAAAAAAAAATTGGCGAAAAAATGAAGTTGAAACTTTCAAGCATTCAACTATAAATACTAAAAGTTTCGATATTTGAATGAGTTCAATCATTGACGGGGTTGGAGAATTACAGATGTTCCAAAAGTTAACGGAAGAATACAGAAACTCAAGTTGTTTGTGTGCAAACATTTGTCCAAATGCAAGAAAAAGGAAGTACCAATAATAAATTTGGTGTTACCATTTGCCGTGATAAGCACTGAAATGCAGAATTCAATCTGCTTGTCAAGGTAAATTGGTCAACTGTAGTTTGTAATCCCTTAAGGGAAAAATGAGATCTACTCTTAAGATAAGTTTTGTTTGCTGTTTCTCTGGCTTTGAAGTTAATTTTCTGTATCTAATAGAATAACATCAGTTAGAATTAACCGCATGACCAAAACAAAATTTCAGAGAGTGGAAGCAATTTTATTGTTTAAGATGATGCTTGAGGATACTAACAGTGTTTTCTTCTAAAGACAGATTACTGAGATGCAACCAGTGTTGTACAATCATTTTTAATCAATATACATTTTTAAAATGTCTTGGTTAATCTGTCCTGTAGATGCAAAGTTAGATACCAACACATCACAAATCTCTAAGTAGCAAATATTACAGAAAAGCACACCCAACAACAAGTCTGTCAGCAGAAAAGTCTATCAGTATTTCAAGGATAAGATGTCAAGAAAAATGGGCCACCCTTAAAACAGACCTTTTTTGAAAGTGTATTAATCTTACATTTTGCAAGAAAAGTAATTTGTGAAATCAGATTGCAGTATGGATGGAAAGTGGCAAATGTTTTGACCCATTTGAGAACAAAGAATGTGTTTGTTAGGCCTCTAAAAAAAAAGTCATGCCGTTTGTGGGATTACCAAGTCTGGTTATTTTAATACAATCAAATCTAACATCAAAGTAATGAAAACATATAGAGAAAGCATAACCATAAACTTTATTTCTAGCAGTTAAAGTCCCATTCCAACCACATTTTTTTCCTTTATGGAAAGCGGCAGTAGCTTATTGGATAAACAGTTCTGGTTTGTGGGCGGGACTGTTGGCTCATGCATGAGCTCTGTCTGGCACTCATGCGTGAGCTCATAGCCCCAAGCTAGCATTAGCAAAAATAATTGTGAGAATTATTAGATTAATCAGCTGTACATGAGAATGAATGTGCGCAAAGGGAGCGGAGAAGCGTAGTGGTAAGAGACTTTGGCACGCCTAGTGAGTAGCTGCGTCATTAGCCCCAGTTTTTTCTAGCATCCGGTTTCTGATCCAACATTATTTGAATTAAGAAATACTCAGAAATGAAGTTTTAATCGTACATTTTTTATGTAGGTCCTCTAGTATGAGAAAAATGCTACAAGAACGTGTTAAAAACACAAAAAAGAGGATTTTCATTGGAGTGAGTCTTTAATCAAAAATACAAATTTTTTGTTGCATTTTAAAGAACAACTTAATTAACTTAAACTGCAGACACTGGATATAACTTGAACTGCAAGTGATTGTGGAAAAAAAGCAACTGTTGCCTAAGCCCTTTATGAATGAGAAGAGTGAACATAAAAAAGGTCAGAAAAGGTCAGAATAGGCAATGTAAATGCTATGTATAATCATTTGATTAGTGTCATGTGGCTGAACAAACAAAACATTCATCCAAAGATCGGTTGACTAGAAATAGGTGAAAAAACAGAAAACAAAGGGAAAATAAAAATGGCACAAATATTTGGTCATAATATTTACATCTGGGGTCACTTTACAGTACTGATACTATGGTATTCAAATAGCTACTAAGAGCTAAAAGTGCCAGGGGCAGAATATTACAGCAGTTGATAGCTTTTTTTTTATTGCTGCTTACACAAAAAGAAATTGTGAGCATAGTTTCAAAATCTTCATCAGGTAAAACATCACATAACTGTTCTGAGCCTTACAAAAATGTAGTTTTTCCTAGTATTTTTACAGTTTAAAAATCAAACATAGATGTCAAAAGTCACACTGCCATTCTCACAAAATTCAAACTGCTGTAAGCTCGTTTTAAGAGCATTGTTCAGCTACAGAGCAACAATCACAATATGATCTGAAAGAAACAGGAAATTCTGCAGCATTTGAACATTGCACTGTAAAAACCAGGCTGCAAAAAAGTGTTAGCTATCTCTGCTCTGTAAACCTATACAGCCGAATGAGATGTGCTGCTTTCACTCACTGTGTACAAAGGTTGGACAGTAAAATTTTGACTTCACTAGGATGAACACGAGCTTAAGTGTACTTTCCCTCCACGGCATAAAACATTTCTGGGAATCTGCACAACAAACTTCAGGGACCATGAAAATGCTACACTCAGCTGAGTTGGCTGATAAAAGACTTGAAGGCACAAATATGCATGAGTCAAGAAACAAAAAGCAATATATTTTTAATAGTCTCCTAAATAATGAGTGATCATCCAAAAAAGCAGAGAAAATTAGATCAACAATGCAACCAGTCAATAGTGATACGTCGTTTAGTAAAAGATGCTACAGGACACAGCTAAGTCCAGAGTTGTCTGAAAATCTAGAAGCAACTTTATCTAAGGGCAGTCCCAACTCCTGCACAGGTGCTGGAACGAGAGCGGAAACAGTGTTTGAGCTGGACTCAGGCTCACAGGGCACCTCTTCTGCGTCAGGTGAGGGGGCAAATAATGGAGAAGGGGGTGAGACTCCATCATATGTGTGGGACAGGGACATCACATGGGAAGGGTTGCCGTTTGTTGTTGTGACTCTCATGTGAACGCCTTCCTCATCTCTGATCCTGCTCTGCTGGCTGCCACCGCTGCTGAGCACCTTCCCATGGTCTAAGTGTAAAGTGGGATAGGAACCTGACGCATTCATGTCCTGGAAGAGCTTGTTGAGCTTGCCTGGGTCGTGGCTGCTGCTGCTTTGACTGGCCTGTGCGATGTGGCACAGCAGCTGGGTGTGCTGGCGCAGCTGGATGATTTCTCTCTCTGTAGCAGCATTCTGCTTCAGCAGCTCCTTGGTCCGGAGGGTGATGGCTAGCAGGCCTGACTGGTTGAGAATCTCTGCTGTGTTGAGAAACCGGCGCTGGCGCGTGGATGTGCTGTCTGGCCCTGGACAATCTGGGTTGTGAGTTGTCGAAGAAGGAGGAGATGAAGAGGAAGGAGAGGAAGAGGAGTCAGATGAAGAGGGCGGGGATGGAGTCTGGGAGCTAGAGATGGATGGAGATCCTGTGCTGTGAGGTTTTTGGCGATTATGCTGAAGTTTTGATTGACAACTGCAGCAGCCAGGCAAGCAACTGTGAACTCTTTTGGCCTCCCTCTGCTGCTGCTCAGGTCGAGGCGGATGGCCAATCACCAGATCCTCCCTCTTCTCTTCCTCGGTACGAACTCTTTTGCTCTGACTTTGGCCTTCACTGCCACTTTCTTTGAGTCCCATTGCTGGGGCAGCACTTTTCCCCTCAGGGATCTCCTTTCCAGGGTGGGGAGCAATGCGGGGGTAAGAATTCAGAATGGGTAGGTATGAGTTTTTATTGTTGTTGGAGAGATTGGTGCGGTTGCCTCCTCTTTTAGCATGGGCTTGTCTTGGTGTCAGAGAGGAGGACGATGTCAGGCTTGAGGTTGAAGGGGTGGGCACCACTGGCTGCTGTATTAGTACAAGCTGAGCGGCTGCCTTTCCACCTGTGAGGCTCTGCCAACCGCCAGTCCATGAAAGAGGACCATGTAGAAGTTGGTCTGCTCCAGACTGTCCCCAGGAGGTTGTGAGCAGGATTTTATGTAGGTAGCAAGCAGAGAGCAGAGACAAAGAAAGAGCAGAAATGTGGAGGAAGTTAAAAGGACACAGATGTAAGTAGCAGGTCAAAAATCCTTAAGAAATATACTATGCATAGGTGCACACCATATTCTGAAAAAAAAAACTAATAATACAATCCTGACTAACCTGTTGCAGTGAGGAAACATTTATCTTTACACATTCATATTCAGAATT
Organism: Oryzias celebensis; assembly: GCA_014656515.1. NCBI lineage: Eukaryota > Metazoa > Chordata > Actinopteri > Beloniformes > Adrianichthyidae > Oryzias > Oryzias celebensis. Next base: position 14,092,874 of record BNCR01000013.1, read on the forward strand.
ATACACTTTTACCACCAAATTAGATTGTGGTTTTGTCAATTCCCATTTTGGCACATTGCATATTAATATTTAAAATTCAAACCAACACATTTGTCTATTTATGTGTGTATTCTGGCTGTGAGTGGTATTATTAAGTGAATGATCCCACTTTTCATGTATAGATAATGTAATCTAACTGTATCAACAATTCTATTTATTAAACTCTGTCAGCTACTGGAGAATCCTAAAACTGTGAAGTTTATTTGCATAAAAAGGTGCAAACTTGATAGCTTGTACAGAAACATTTTGAACTTAATTTTAAAACCAAATCATGGAGGATTGCATTTGTTTAACAGGTAAAATATAATACCCAATCAATGTAAGGCATTAGTCATTGATGAATTTTGTAATATCAACATTTCTGGCTCAGACTGAAAGGTCGGCACTAGATGTAATTCAAAAACAATCAATCATTTGTTTGAGTGTGGTTGTATTTTTTTATTTATTATCTAAGTTGTCTTTCTAAATCAGGCCTAAGAGTATAATTAAGTATTATATAAGCTGAATTAAAAAGGCATTTACAAAATAATAGAAAAATAGATTTTACATTTTATTTATTTGATTTTGGCAGAGTAATATTTTGTTTTTTGTTGTATCTTTATTTCATAATGTTTCATGTCTGTAAATTCCTGCTTAGACAGGAGTTTTGTAGTGCAAATTAATATCTCACCTGCAGGTTTTTGAAGATATAGATGGGGGTCAGCTCCTCATGGGGTGTGGAGCTGCTGGTGGTTAAGTTACAGGCCCTCTTAGGCTCCCTGTCGCTGCTGTGCTGGTCATCAGAGCCAGCCTCTGAGGAAAAAAATGGTAGTTTGCCATTTTTGACACTGTATTTGGGGATCGGTTCAAATCATTAAGCGTAGTGAACATTTTTAACCATGTAGCATGACTGATTGGATCACAACTGTTACACTCATTGAAACATACAATGTCAGGGTTCCCTGTGTAAACCATGCCAGCCCAGGATCATCCACAGTATCATTCAGCTCACCTGAATACCCAGAGTCCTTCTCGGAGTCGCAACACAACATGTGTTTGCTCATGTCACCCATTCCACTCAGGTTCCTGTGGCTTCCAGCCAGAGAGGCTCGCAAGGTAGCACTGTTGCTCTTTTCTTTGGCATTCTTTGAGCTGCTGCAGGAAGTAAACTCCCCTGAATGACCCTGCTCTTTTGGCATATCAGAGCTGTGAAAAAAAGATTAAAATCATAATGTTGTCATGCATACAGTAAAATATTAAATGTAATAATCGTGTCAGTCAACTAAATATGAAACAAAACTGTGTTTTGTGTTGGCTGGAGTACATGCAAGGACTGAGCAATATAACGGACTCTCTAATGTGTATTAGAACCATAAAAGCAATAAGAGGAATGGTAAAGCAGTGATTTTTGGTCTGGTTACAGGGAGGCTTATGTCAGCACACTTTTCCCAACTGAACCTGACAAGCTCCAAACCAAAGCGAACAAAACAGCTTCATAATGGGCCTTCAGACAGAGGCAAATCACTGTATGAGCCTTTGTCAATGCCTGCCAAGATCACAGCGTGGGGTTCTAATGAGATACATCTCATGACCATAAGGGTTTCAGAGACTGACAGTAAAAATGATGTCAAGTAGTTCTACTACTTAAAAGAGCTGTGAAAGAGCACACAACCTTTTATCAAGAATTATCAAGAAAACCATCTGACTTCAACTTAAAAGCCACTAAAGCCATAAATGATTGTAATCTTATACTTGACATTCTGAGATATTAGGTAAGGTCCAAAACCTGGTTGAGACAGACAGACTTCCTGCTATGTTTGCCCCAATCATGTCACCCAACGATGTTGCTCTAGAGAGGCCTTTGACCATAAAGCCTTGTTTCCACTGAGCAGTCCGGTCCGGTATGGTACAGTCCGGTTCAGTATTTTTAGCGTTTCTATTGTAAAATAGACCCATTAAACAGCACTGAACTGTACCTCTTGCGGACCCCCCATCTGTCGTAGGTCCATAGAAAAATGGAACAGAACGGTTGGGGTGGAGCCCCTGTAATTGATTTGATTGTAATTGATTTGCAGAAAGTGATGGCGACTTATGCAAAGTGCCATTATAATTTTTTACGGCGGTATTCCTCTTAGCCGCCCGCAATCATTCTTCGAACAACAGTATATTTCTGGTATACACAATGTCCCAGAAGTAAAGAAATAAAAAGACGAGCTGCTGGATGACCTCCATTACATCCATGACATCCATGCGCTGTGAAAACAAACCGCTCAGTGGAAGCGAGGCTTAACTGAGTGGAAACACTTGCCAGTATTAACTGGACCATACCGTGCTACTCCTTACCAGACTGTACCGGACCAGACCGTTCAGTGGAAATGAGGCTTAACTGTGACCATAATCACTACAATGGATCTCCTCCATGGACACTGGTGTCTCTGTGGTTGTACTCAGCAACTCCTAGATATGAATATGCAATACTGTACGTAAACATTGTTCAAACACTCTGTTTTTAAATGTGCTTAAGACTATTGTTTTCCTGCATGCATTGCTTCATCTAAGCATTTTTTTCCTTTCATGAATGGATTAGTTCATTGGTGTTTGTTTGACTTGTGATCTAACTTTGTTTTAATGTGCTTGTCAGGAGGTTTGTTATGTTTGTGTTGATAACCTGCAATGCTATCAATAATACATTTTATTTCCAAAGTCTCCTTTCAGGCACTCAAGGTCATTGTACAGTTCAAACTGTGAACATGTAACAAACAAAACCCCACAAAGTATAAAAATCAAACATTAAAAAATATGTAACTAACTGAAGAGATGAGTTTTGAGTTTTGTTTGAAATGAGTAAGAATTAACTGATATTGCAAATGTTGATAGTGAAGGAATTCTAAAGTCTGGGTGTGGAGTGGACAGACAGAACAGAGATAGACGAGGGCATGTTTGCAAATAGCTGTGTAACTAAAAAGCTGTATTTTGTGTTGGATGGGTAAATGATTGGAAGCTTGTGGAGTTGCTGCAGAGCAGGAGTGATGCGCCAGGATGGCGGAGTTGTAGTTATTATGTGTGCTGTTGGGTTTTGATTGGTGGAGTTTGTGAAGTTTTCTGGGGAAGAACAAACAGTAAAACATTTGTCATAACTGCCCTTACAACTAAATACTGGCTGTCTGCTGGCAACTTTATAAGTTATAGGTTTATAAGTAACTTTATAAGTTATAACTAAGTTATAACTTTAACCCTGAGGCATATTTAGGCTGAGCTCCTGGTTATTCTGAAGATTGCATTGTCTTAGTATAAGAAGGCCAAGAACTTTGTAATTCACAGAGTGCTTGAAGTGTTGCTACAAAAACAAATAACGATAAAAAGCCAAATCTTCAAAGAGAGGCCAGGCAACAGCTACACTGGTGAACATTAAACTCCCAGTAAAATGTTTGATATCTGAGACAATCTCCTCCTGTTTGAGAACATTCTGGTACCATGTCTAGAACAAGACAATCTATTACTAAAAGCTGCAGGCTTTTCTCACTCACAGAGGTCTGTTTGCTGGTCTGAAAGCTTAAGAAAAACTGCTGTTGAAGTCAAACCTTGTTGTGTTCTCAATTGCGTTCCAACCTCATTGGTTCTTTGTTCCACTGATCTCATGCCAGTCAGGGGAAGATTTTTGTAAAAACTCTGTTTTGATACTTTTGATTGTACCCTCAATGTTTTATGCCTTTTCTTCAATAGACCTTGATGTCTTTTTATTACAGGCCTATCAGCTTGGATTGTACCTTATCCCCAGGAGGAAATGGTTGAAATATAATTTAAAGCTCAGGAAAATCCAGACTGGACAAAGTTGTTATTAAACTCTTAGAAAGTTGGAGCTGCAGCTAAGGAGAGGCATGCTGACTTTTCCAGAGATGTTCATAAACGCGCAAGTGTTACTATCATCACTGAAGTAACTAATACAATATTAGAAAGGTTACAAAATAGAACTCTATTATAAGACAACAAAGATAGATCCCAGGCAAGAATTTGTCATTTTTAAAATAAATTGTGTTGACATTAAAATGTTTGGTAACAATAAATAATCTCAAAAGTTAGACTGCATCTACTCAAAAACTGAGCTAAGACAAAAAAATGTTGTCATTTATTATCACACATTGATATTGATTTGTACTCATCAATTTATTAGTGTGGTTTTCTCATTTTTGTCCGTTCATTCTGAGCTGATTTGTGTTTGTTTGCAGATCTGCATCTTCATACAAGGCACTACAGAGATTTGCTGGAAATGTAACCAGCTATCCAACAAACAGATTGGGAGTTACCTGCAGGACAAAACAAGCAAATATTTCTGTTTCCACATTCAAAATTAAATCAACTTTGATTTATAAGTTCAAAATTCAATTTCCAGTTCAAGGTGACTTGATTACAATCATTTGTCAAATTGAATAAATAATTTGTTAGGTTATAGTACAAAGTTTTCATAAAAATAGCCATTCAAACCGAACAATAATTAAATGATCCATTTTTGCACTTGATTAAAACATATTTTTGGTATAAAAAACAAAACAAAACAAAACAGAAAAAAAAACATAATAATTGAAATTAGTTTATTTTGAAACCCAGCATGAACATAAACAAGGTAAAGTCACCAACAAACTTGGGAGGAAGCCAATTAAAGGGCCTGTATCATGCAAAAATCAACCTTTTTAAAACTTTTAAGTGTATTATGTCTTAATAATACCCCCAAACTGTATTTTATTGTTAAAATACTATTTTCTAGCTATACTAAATAGCTATTTTCAGTTTCATTGTTCTGGACAACGTTGGGGCAACGTTCAATGATTCAGATTAATAAACATTTTTCAGATTTAAATCACCTAGTCTTTGCAAATGATGATTGTGAACAATTCATAACACTGTCAGGTCTCAGCTTTTCCAAAAGGGGCAGTGCATACTGAAAATTCTGTAGGGTGCCCAAACTTTTGCTCGCACCATTATTTTGTTTTTTGAATTGAGAGACTCTTGGCTGGCTACAAAACACGTTTACAAGCTGAAATACTTGCCAAGGGGGCAGCACAAGGTACTAACTCTGCAGGGTGCCCAAACTTTTGCACACACAATTGTTTTGTTTTCTTTTATTTTAAAAGGGTAAATGACAGAAATAAAGCCTTTTTTTGACATATTAAAAGAATGTCTCATCTGTAAACTGATGCCTTTAGAAGAGTTTTCGATCTTTCCTTGGGTTCTTTATGCACAATAATATAACATTTTACTTGGGGTGCCCAAACTTTCATTCCTCACTGTATATTATCAAATATATGAATATAGTTTACCTTTAAAGGCTTAAAAAGAAGACAAATGTATAAACTCTTTTCAGATGGGTGAACCTCTAGGTTGAACCCAGTGTGACCTTCCGTCAGGCGACAGTATCACCACACTGCTGAGCAGCTCAGATAGTCTACAGAAGGAAATTCTTTGAATCATTTCTGTTAGTCTAAAAATAGTCCTGAAGGTAAAATCATCTGTCGCTGCTTTTGCACTCTTTACTGCAACAGGACACCACTAAAGTTCTTCCAGAATGGAGCTGCAAAATGTCAATACTGATGCAAAACGCATAAACAGCGTGTACCTCCAGTATATAATTGTACTGTAATCCTGATTACAGTGGGTTAGGTCTCAGGGCCAGTTTCATTACATAATTCCTGTCTCGTCTATGAGGTTTTAAATCTTAATTTGATTTATTCAGTTCAATATTTATTGATAGTTTTGCGGTACATCCTTCTGTTAAAATCTATATGGGCTATAAGTATCACTGGTGTTATGAATGGGAGCTGTTGGAATTTATGAAGTCACAGGCTGATGAAACTTTGTTTTGGACTGATAGTTTTTTAAAAGTCTGCTTAATTTGGTCCTGATTGAGTCCTGATCCTAGCATTCCATCTGTATTCTGACTGCCATCAACTGGACATTTCTGTGTCCAATCTAAGCTTGTAAATAAAACTATGTGACTAAAAATCACTTCAGTCATTGACCAGGAATTACAAGGGCGGGGCAAAGCAACAAGAGGAAGAATAATGGAAGTTTGACGTTTTGTAATCCTTGTCGGGATATTTCACTTTTCAGACTAGTATCTGTGTATCAAGGTACAATGATGACTGTTAATGACATACAGATTGTTGGGAAAACAGTGTGAAAAGCAGTGAGTATCACGTTAAAAGTTAATGAGCCTGCATTCATCCGACCACATTTCGATGTCCGTGTCTCATCGTTGCTCTGCTACTCTTGTTTACATCCCGTAATGTTCGGCTACGGTGGCCGTTTTAGTTCAGTTGTTCCGCTCTGAGCACAGAGCCTATTCAGACTGAGGAAACTCAGAGTGAACCGGAGCTCAGTCCGATTGGGAACAAACCGATACCTCCTCAAAAGATGAGTCAGAGAGTGGTTCCTGGCCCCGGACCAGGATCCGTTTGGGTGTATTCAGACTGAAAATTTGCTTTAGATTATCAGGGGAAACCATCCCTGATTCACTTTAAGTGAACTAAATGTGTCCAGTCTGAATATAACCAAACAAGTTTGATTTAAAGACCCACTTTGATGAAAATTGGGTTCTTGGTGTTTTAAACAAGTAGCACATTTCTGTTGATGGAGGACATAAATGAAAAAGTTAAGCTTAAAACTCCATTCATGAGTCTTTCTTTGGTCAAATCGTTTTGAATCAGCAGCAGACAAAAACATGCTGTTTAAAAATGATTGTATTTGACATAGAAAATACAGTGAGCGAGCCACAAGCTTCCTGCTCCGCTCCATTCGGATGCACCACTTGCAGATGACTAGATCCATGTATGTCTCCGGTTTCCTCATCCAAGCTGGGATCTGGCTCAAAACTGTACGGCTCCATTATTGCTTGCCATTTTTGTCGCAACAGTAATGTCAGGTTGGGAGTGTGAGGGGCTTTAAGCTAGCGGGAGAGAGTGTAAACACAGAACTCTCAGCAATGGGGAGGGAAAGGGGGAAGGGGTTTGCTCTGTGCTAATGGTCCCATCAGCAACCTAGAGGCAAATTTCTAATGAATTACTGCTGCTCTGCAGAAAAAGATGCCCTAGAAAATGACTTTTTTTTCTTAAATGTTAAAACAGCTTAGTCATAGACCACTAGGGACACTTTTACAATAGCTCAAAAGATGATTGGAGTGGTACTTTAATTTGATATATTTTAATGATGTTCTTGGTTACAGAAAAATGTATTATTTCAGTAATGAAGCCTTATCCGATGCAATTTAGGATTGTTTGCTTCATCACCGAGTCATTATTCACTTTTTTTTACAGTAGATGTTTGTACAGAAACTGAGTTTTCATCTATTAAGTCAGAATAAAGATTCTTTTAAGAGTTTGATCTCATTTGATATATCGATCTATTCTTTCAAATTGCACTTGCAAAATCAATGTTGCTCTCTTGAGAAAACCATATTTATCAAATAACTAAACAAAATCTAAAAGTCGTTTTTCCCTTCTCACAAATGAATAATGGTATTACAAGAAAATCTGAGGAAAACAAGAATAAAGAAAAAGCAAAACTATTAAATATAAAGATCAATTCAAGAAGATCAAAGCCAGACTGAATATTATACTGTCTTTAATTTTTTTCTTTCTACAATGAAATGTCATAACAGCTAAATCTGTCATTTAATGCGCACTAATCTTAGCTGTGTGATAAAAGCAAACAAGAGAGCAGTTTCCCTAAAGCCCCAGTGTAAACATGCCAGCACATGTGCGCGCGGCCGCAGCAGGACGGGCATCAGAAGGTCCGGTGGAGTGTGCGGTCCCACCCCGGTGCGGTTATGTAACACGCGGTGGAAACACGAGCCGCTGTCAGCCCTTTAATGACACTCCTACCGCCCGCCCGCCTCAACCCACCACCCAACAAACATAATGCATTATTCTAACACTCAAATGCAATCTTTAAACGCATCGTTATAGTATGTAGATCTAAGGCGTCTGCACCAAACCTCATATCCGAGTTCCTCACCTTTAGCGTTTCCTCCTCGGGGTGAGAAATGTCATGTCGCTCCAGCCTGCTCCCCCCGGATCTACCCTCCGGTCCTGGACGGAGTCACGCGGGTGTCACTAACGCTCCCCGGGTCAGCATCTCCCACGGAGGCTCAACGAACGCCGTGGTGCTCGCGGACGCGGCGGTCATGTCCGCGGAGCTCCGCTCACACGCAGCTCCCCGCTCATTTGCGTAGCCACGCCCGCCGTGTCATTGAAAATGTGCGCCTCTCGAACTCAACAACGAGAGCTTGACGTAACGCCGGCGCGTTGGCCAATCCCGTGCGGGCGCACGTGTTCAGATAGTGACGTTGGACCTGCCATGTGAGGGTTGTATTCATACTATCGTGGTGCGTCCAGGTGCTGTTGTAAATCCTAGACGTGTTTTTCTTTTTATTTGAAGAAAAATAGACACATACACCGCCAACTGTAACTTAGTGAACATTACATTAATAGAACTCATTAAGAGTGACAAATACTTATAAGTGTAATTAGCAAATGAGAATGATCAATCCAAAACCAAATGTCATAATTTGAATAACAGACTAAAACAGAATTTTCTAAATAAAAGTGTTGCTAAGAATACACATTACTCTTTAAATGTGAATTAATTTGATGTGAATGAGTCTGTGGGCTGACTGAGCGATCAGAACAAACGAAAGAAAGAAAAATGACAAAGCAAGCAAAAGTCTGGCACTGGTAACTTATGATGATGTGATAGAACAGTCTTCAATGAGAAGAATGTTTCTAAAGCTGTGACAATGTTGTCTCATAGAGATATTCCTCATCTCTCATCAAAATTCGTTACTGTCTCACTTTTTTGCCTCAAAATATGGAGAAGTTCCTCTTAATTTAAAGAACAAAGTAAAAAGTTCTTAAATTAGTAATGTAAAGATCAAAATGGACCGCTTCAAGGTTTAAAAATGGAATCAGACACTTAGGTCTTCAGATAGTTTCCTGTACAGGGATGGTCAATGAATTATAGCATCTGTTTAAGACCAATGAACTCCTGCAACTAAAAATGTTTAAAACCACAGAGAAGCTGCTAAAGACATAATGGATAAACTCATGGGTTGCAGACATAAAAAAACTAGCAGTTTTACTATTATGTAACAAAAATACTTTTGTCTTCAATGATTTTCCAGTTTTTTTTACTGTTTAGAAATAAGTAGATAGAGCCGTGTCATAATAGTGTGGGGTTCTGTCTGTGGGATTTTGTCGTCACTTCAAGACATTTTAGTTCTGATCACTTGTGGGTGATTTCTGCATTTTATATTGCTAGCTACTGGGCTACAAATGACACCATTATCTTAGATTTCAGCTAAAAGTCAAAGTATCAAGATGTTTTTACCAACAGACTATTTAGTCATATCGAAATAGACTGCCATCTGCAGAGATGAAACGCACCCTGGTGCAAATAAAGCTCAGAAATGTTACCCCCACAGCAAACAGATCTAGTGCAGCGGACAAGATGCAACCATTTTTACCACAAGCTGCTTCAAAGGTTTCATTTCCAGTCAGAACCCGAACGCCTCACCGGCATCAGCGCGTGTTCTCGCTGTCAGTGGCATGGTTTCCGATAATCGCTGCAGCCCCTGAAGGCCACGGAGCGAGCCGCGCATGTGTTCGGTAAATGTGAGCAGGCTAGCGGAGGCGGGCCCGCGCGGCGCTGCACATGTTCCCGGGAGGACGCGGGTGCGCGGCAGGAGCTCCCGCGTGCGCGAAGCAGAAGGCTTAAGTGTGTCACCTGCTGACGTAACCACATGTGAAGAAAAATAAAAAGATCCCACAGGCAAAAGGAAAAATCTGGAAAAAGAAAAGGCTCCAGTAAAATGGAACATTATTTTGCAGTGGTGCAGGACAGGGGGGGGTGCACCATTTCTTGTTTGATGTGACAGACTGACAGATGAGGTCAGACTGAAAACTTTCCGAACCATTTGCAGATGATATTGTGATGTTTTGTGAAAACATCTAAAAAAGTGAATGTTTGACCTGGAAAGAGGAGGAATGAGTGCCAAGGGCTCAGAGCACCAGAGGATGTGGTAAAAAGCTGGTTGGAACAGGTGGAGGAAGGGTTCAGATGACATCTGTACCAAATGAGTCAGCAAGAGGGAAGGATTAAGAAAACACTGGTGAGACCAGTGATGGTGTGGAGATGGTGGCTCTGACGGGGGAAAAGCTGAGAGACTGAGCTATGGTGTGAGGAACAGAACCAGAAAGCTCATATAGTTGTTTCTGAGGTAAAGCCAAAGGAGCTAGCTTAGGAAATAAGTGATAAAATGATGTTGAGATGTTTAGAGTTGGTAGAAAGGAAATCTAGAGGAGGGAGAAATGGATGTGAAGTAAAGATTGAAAAGAGGCAGATGACTCGCGATGGCAACACCTGAAAGAGAAATTAAAGTGTTTCCTAATAGCTAAAACACATTTTTCGATACATTAGACCCGTTTCCCCAAAACAAAAACGTTTTTTTTAAAATAGGCTAAATGTCCAAAAAACCTGACTTGTGAGTCAAAAGCTCACTTTGAGGTCACAAGACTTTGTTGTCAAAACTAACAAATGCATACAACACACTACAAAACAAAAAAAACTTGACACTGTATCTAAATGGATGTTAATGTACAGTAATGCCCACCCACAAATAGAATAAAAATATTCAGGATTTGTTCACCTGTAAATCTGTACCTGATCAGGCAACACGACTTTATTCACATCACAGGGTATGTTTGCCCTGGCCAGACAACAGAGGGAAAATGATCTTGTGTGCTTGATCCAGCCTTTACAGGACTCAAATGAAATGTGATCACAAGCCATATCCATGGCATGCAACAGGTTTTCCAAAATGTGGTTTTCAACTCCAAGCAGAAAGAATTCTTAACTGTAATCAGATTAAGGAATGGAGAATAACGTGGTAAGAAAAACTACAACTCATTGGTGATTATTGTCTGATGAACTGATATTGTCCCAGAAAACAACTAAATATGTATCCTATTTTCTTGCTGAATGTCCGTATGATTGTAGCATAGTTTGAGTTTTGCCTCTTTGTGAATGCCATCTGTGTTTTAATGTGAGAAGGTGTCATGTATTCTACAAAGAGTAGACCCAGAGTTTTGTAAATTGTGTTGAGTGCAAATAGCTATTTAGGTTTAGACAAATGTGTGATGCTTTTGAGAAAATTTGTTAAAGCAGTTGATTAGGTGGTTTGGAGAATTGCACTTAGTGTTTTAGAGCAACTGGGAAAAACTGCAAACGGTCATTTAGCATAAAGTGTTCACAATGGACAAGCTAGGAGAGGCTTCTTTTTCTACTGTTTACTAGGGCAAAGTATAAAAGTATTAATACGGTAAATAAAAATTGTGTAAAATTTGATTTTCAACAAAATGATTTACAATGACCCAAAACACACAGCTAAAAACACCCATGAATGGCTCAGAGGAAACATTGGACTGTTCTAAAGTGGCCTTCTGTGAGCCTGACATGAATCCTATTGAGCATCTTTGGAAGAAGCTGAAACGTGTCGTCTGGAAAAGACATCCTTCAAACCTGAGACAACTGGAGCAGTTTGCTCATGAGGAGTGGGACAACATACCTGTCAACAGGTGCAGAAGTCTCACTGACAGTTACAGGAACTGTTTGTTTGCAGTGATTGCCTCAAACGGTTGTGCAACAAAATATTAAGTTGAGGGTACCATCATTTTTGTCCAGGCCCGTTTCATTTTATCTTTGTAAATAATTCTGTTAAAGGATGGTTGAAAAGCAATGTCTGACTTTAATTGGTTCAATTTCATAAATCTTTTTATTTATAATTATTAGTTTTGTCAGATTTGAGTTGTTTCTGTGACCATTGTGAGCTTTTCTTCCATTTACCGAAGGGTACCAACAATTTTGACCACGTATGTAAAGGACTCTGTCATATTATTCCGGCCGGGAACAAAGCTTAATAAAATTCTCTTCCATGATTGATTTTCAAATAGTTGGCCCTTTTGTGCGTCACTGCCAAATCAGAGTCCCTGATTGGTCAAAGTTTGCCCTGGTTTACCTTCCAACACGTGTTCAATGACCATGTTTTGTTCGCAGAGCCTCAAAACCCCTGTAGACTCTTGTGTAGCTATGCGTGAACACGAGAGTTTTGAATGCAGAAGTCCAAAACGCGCATGTGTTTGCATAGGCTTTTCATTGAAAGTGGCTGCTTTAACGTGGGTAGTTGAGGCCAGTGTGAAAGCACCTCGGTATGTTTTTATGACATTTTTCTGATGATATGTAAAGAAAAACGAGCTTAAAATCTCATTTGAGTTTTTCTTCATTTAAATCAGTGAATCAGGAGCAGATGAAAAAAATTCTGTTGGAATAAGCCTGTAGACGTGACAAAGAAAATAGAGTGGACCACAATCTCCCTGCTCCTCTCCATTCTCATGCTAGTTCCATGCTAGTTCCATGCACGTTTTTGTTTTCCTCGTCTGAGCTGGGATCTGGCTTAAAACTGTATGTCTGGATCGCTCCAATATTGCTCGACATTTTTGTTGCACCGATAATATTAGGTTGGGGTTGTGATGGGCTGTTAGCTAATCTGAGAGCATGGAAAAAGATGGGTGACGGGAAGTGGGAGTGGGCTTGCTCTGCACAAACAGTCTCGTCCAAAAGTCAGAGATGAATTTCCAAGAACTACTGCTGCCTTCTGGAGATACTATATCCTAAAAAGCGACACATGTATTTTGATTCTGGATAAAAACGGCATTATCATAATTAAAAGACCACTGGGAACGCTTTAGAAATGGATCAAAATTGATCAGAGTGGAACTAAAGTTTGTAAAATTATTGGAGCTTGCCTTACAAATCCTGTAAATTATAAATAACTATGATAGAAAAAAAAAAACGAATAACTTTATAGACAAACATTTATTGCATTGCTTTTTTTAGAATTACATTCTTTGACAACAACATAAAAATTAACAGCTTGAATAATCATGTATATAGGAAGACATCCATTGCTTTCATTTAGAACACCTTTAAGCCTCAAAGGATGACAAGACGTGATAAAATAAAAAAATAAAGTCAGAAGGATCCGTTGAAGGCCGAGCTGGTTGCGTGTTCCACCTTTCTTTTTACTTGATGAGTCGCCCCTCCAGTCTGGGCTGCTTTATGTGCACATTTGCAAACAGCTCTTTGGTGGCGTCCAGCTTCCAAAGCTTTACAAAAATGCACACACATCCAAGTACCAAGCAGAAATCTGATATATATTCAGGCACTGGGAGGGCTCTTTGACCTTGTTTTCAAAATATCCTGAGAAGAACAGCACCATCACTCAACACTTGTTGAGACTCGACTCGTTGCGGCAGAAAAGCCTGCAGTGTCTGAGTTGTTCACACCGACGGGCAGCTCGCATTGAACTATTTGCTGGCGTTGAAGACATTGATGTGTTTTATTTAATGAATTTCTCTCCCTGTACAAGTCAGATTTGTAAAACTGTTCAGAGGACAAAAATAATTTTAAAAACCGTTTAAACGCAGGATAAGATAAGCAGCCACATGCAGCGTGGACTCTGTCCTCAATCAACAGTAAATTAAAAAAATACGAAGCTGCCAACTGGTGCTGTCATGAAATGACACCTTTAAACACGTTTTAAAGTTGAGGTTCTAGAATTTTTTTATGATGGCAGTTGAGTTGGCTTGATATGATGCCGCTACAGGTGAAGTTGGCTGGTGATACCCAGAAAGACCGGTCGACATTTGACCTTCATTTTTCTATGGCAGTTGTTTTGGTCTGAATATCCCACCAGGCGAGGAGTTTCTTGGATAACACAGACTTCAGAAGTGCCTCAAATGTGGGACTTTCATCTGCAACATCCTAAACATGTTGCTTGAAATTTGGGATTAAAAAAATAGTGTAGTGTTAACTACTTTTTGAAAGTCCTTGCTTTAAAAACAGCACACAGGCTGTGGATGAACGTCTTCCCACAGACTGCAGGACAACACTGACAGAAAGCACAGATCCTATTGCTGTTTTCATTCATGCAGCAGCGTCAGATTACAGTATTCCTCGAAAAGATGCTTTAAAACATCAATACTTTGTTATTCCTGATGCGCTCTGAAACCACAACATTCAGTCTGATGCCCGTTTACAAACAAAAACAGAAAAAACAAAAAAGAAAAACTGTCAGAGGCTGCCTCCGTCATGGTTCACAGCTGGTAGCCCGCTCTACACATGATCAACATGCAGATCCCATGATAGAGGCATCAGCTTCTCGCAGCATATAAAACCTGTGATATGCAGCAGCAGGTACTTATGAACCACCTGATTGGATCACAAACAGCGTTTTGTCTGACCGGAAGTGTCCACACGGATGCGTTATGGAAAAATGTGAGTGACAGGCACGCACATCGCCCCTGAACCCCAAACCTCAAATCAAAGAGACAGATTATTTTATGGCTGTGCAAAACGTGGCTATGGTCTGCATGTCACATGAGTGTGTTTGTGTGTGTTCAGTGGGAACAGGGGCGGTTTACTCTCGTATGCTGGCGGAATAGGAGAATTGGGGAAAATGGGCTTCCTGGATGGGATCATTGCAGTCTAGAGGGTGATCTGAAAGATCAAAAGAGACGACATGAAAACCTCCCAATCGCAGAGTATGATTGACAGTCCACAAATACTCACATTTGTCTGGAGGAGTGAGAGTGATGGTCTGAGCAGTGAACTCCTCGTCAAAGTATCTCGTGTCTGTCTCTGATGTGACCTGTGGTTTGAAGGGTGGGGTCAACTGGAGCAGGACGAAGAGGAAATGAATTAGCTGGCCATCCATTTATAGTGATCTTGCTGCTTTTTTCTTTCAACTCATTGGTATTCAGTAGATTAAAAGCACAGTCAAACTACTGGACTTGGTTTAATTGGGAGGGGAAACGGGTTTCACACCAAGTGGGATAACTTTCTGTAATTACAATGGCTGTCCCCTAGAGGGCAGAGTTACACAAACAAGTAGAAAAGTTATAATATAGACCACAATGCATTGCGTTTGAACAATTTGTCACTTAAAAAATGACTGTACATTTATTTTTTATAATTCAAGTTTTCATGATCAAAACACACAAATAGTCTAAATAAAATTAGGTGAAAGTAGTGAAAAAAACATGCTCGTCTGGATATATGTCAGACATAAAGACAAACCAAAGTTTCATTTCCTCTTTTCCTTGCAGAGGGTCTTACCTTCTTTTGGACCACATCTTGCCAGTTGATGTTAATAAAAAATCGGTGGTTCATTACTTCTATGGCATCATTGGGACCTCCACCTAATCTGTCAGTCCAAACAAGATCACATAAAAATGAACTGTGTTGTCCAAAATGACGAACCATTGTGAGGTTGCAGTTCAGTACCTCTGTTTGGGGTCTTTCTTCAGCAGACCAGCTAGCAGGGATTTGGCCTCAGGGGAAAGGTTTCTGGGAAAGCGGATCTCCTCCATGAGAATGAGCTCAAACAAACGCTCATGGTCCTGGTTATAAAACGGCAGGCGGCCACACATCATCTCATACATGACAACACCGAGACCCCACCAGTCCACAGCGCGGCCATAGTCATTATCTTCCAGGACCTATAAAGCACAGATGTTTTAAAGTTTCATGTCTGGGTGTGCACTTTAGTTTGTCACTGGTTAGAATTTTTTTCTTTGATTTTGGTTGACTGGGTGAACAAACTTTTTCTTCTTTGCAACTACAAAGCTGACTGTAGTGTTACACTTTATTCTTGGAGGGAGCAGCAGCTTCAAGTAAAAGAAAAAACAAATGATTTATTGCAGTTCTGAGCATAAATGGTTGCAGGGACAAGACAGGCAGTAAGCGTACCGGCATGTTTTTAATAAACATAAAAAACCCCAAATGTTTGTTCTTAATACAGGGGCTCAAGTTTTAAGATAATATATTGAACTATCCAACTATTGAATACAGTAACTCACAGATCATGTAACTGTAAAAATATCACTAATGTAATCAGAAGCAAAGCTTGTTCTATGTTATTTTTTTAGCTTCTATATTTCTCAGTGATATCAGTAAGTATATAGTATATGTATGTATTTTGATAGAACAAATGTTTTATTCACACGTACTTTCTCAAAATACACCATAAATTACAAGACATTAAGCTTTATTAATTCTAACTTTACAGTTAATTGTTACAATTTTTCTGTAACAAAACACTTACTAAGAAATATTTATTTTGAATCACATAAGCTCAACTAAAGGACAAACAACACAAACTAAAACTATAAGAAACACTGGATTTTAAGAGATAGGGAAATCTTGAATTTTGCAAACAATAACATGACAGGACAATACTATAACTTTAAAAGTGATGTAACCTCAGCTTATTTCTACATCTGTTTGCTAACTTTTGGCAAAAAAAAAAAAAAAAAAAAAACAGTCGGAGAGATTTGAAAATATTATAGAACTAAATGGAGCACAGCTATGGCCTTATGACGCAGATGGGTAATTACCTTTTTCCAGAGTCTTTAATATGGATAAAATGACTGTTTTTTTGTGGTTAGGGCAGCTTGACCTCAGAACGATAATCTGAGAGGAGAGACGGCAGGCTTCCTCTTTACGAGACAGGAAGTCTGTTGGAGGAAGCTAAATATTCCTGCAAGGGCAGCCTGTTTTCTCCTCAGTATCAGGGACCAAATATCATAAATATTTCTGTCATGACAAAATGCTAAAGAGCTAATATTCAGCATTGAGAGTGAAAACGGATCAGAACTGCAACAGCACCTTCTTACCGCCTATAAGTGAATTTAAAAGAAGGGGTAATGAAACAATATTTACAGAGTGCTGCAGTAATTACATAGAAAACGATCTATTTCTGTAGAAATGTTATAGAGATCATTCAAAATGCTTACACATAAACAAATCTAGCATTTTTAGTCTACAAAAAATGTAGCTAAATAAAAGTTTACTTCAGTTACTACATTAAGATGGATAATGATGAAGGTCAAGCATCCACGAAGATGTTCCTAAATTTCTTAGTTCTCGGCTTTATATCCATGTTGAACTAAAGCGAGATTTTAAATCTGCTCCCTGCAGGTGACAGAGGTTCTGCTGGCTTGAGAAAAGAACAGGTCACTGTCAGGAGCAACATTGAATCAGTGGTGAATCTGGTTGTTCTGCAGCTTTAAGTAACCCTTTCCATAAACAGCATTGCTTTTTTCTTCCAAAAAACTTATTGAGAGTAAATTAATTTGAAGGAAAGCAAAAAGTAGTTCAAAAAAAAAAAAGAAAAAAAACTTCTATCAGAGAGCAGGGGATGCAGTTTATTTTTTTATGGACAGAAATGGAACTGACGAATTTTGTTCATGGAAACAAATTTAAACTAGATTTGTCCCAAATCTGCTTCTTCTGCTGAAAATAAAAGATTAAAAAAAACAAAACCTTTCTAAACTGATGTGTCACTCTCAAGTGGCAAAATAGCTATATCTCAAACTTTGCTGAGCAGTCATCTGTTATTTGGCTTGGTCATTCTAATTGGCTGAATGTAAGAATAACCCATTTTCACTTGTTTTGTTGAGTTTTTTGTCTTACTTTTACTACAAATGAAAAATCTAAAGAAACATAAATAACGTCATAGTGATGTGTAACTGGAGCAGGAGTGAAATAGTATAAACTAAAGCTGCAGAATCATTAATAGCCCCAGTTCTTCTGTCAGTTTCCACCCCCCCCTCTCCTTTGATGTGCTTCTGGGCATTGAGAAGACGCAAGCTCCCAAGTAACAGCAGCTTCTACAACATGTTTGCTAGACATGTAATGTGAGCTTAAATACGAGAGTGTTCCTGAAACATGCCATAAATTCTGTCCTCACCTCAGGTGCGAGATACTCTGGAGTCCCACAGAAGGTTTTCATGGTAGCATCAGGAGTAATACCTTCTTTACAAAGACCAAAGTCTGTGATTTTTATGTGTCCATCTTTGTCCAACATCAGATTTTCAAGCTAGGAAAGAAAAAAGAAGAAAAAAAACCATATCAGTTTATAAATAAACATGGAACATGTTTAAAGGCCCACACTGATCCAAATGGTTATTTTTCATCAGTAATGTTAGGTTGGAGGTGTGAGGGGCTGTAAGCTAACGGGAGAGCATGTAAACATAGAACTCTCAGTAACAAAGAAGGGAAGGGGGCAGGGTTGCTCTTTGCCAATGGTCAGAGACAAATTTCTAACAAGCTACTGCTGCTCTGCAGAAACCATGTCCTAGAAAATGACAGTTTATCTATTTTAATTTACTTTGGCTAAGAATGGCAAAAATCATAATTAAAAGACCACTGGGAGCGCTTTAAAAATACATAAAATAACTGGAGGTTTTTTGAAAAGATAAAAATAGTGGCAGAAACTTTCCTAAATTGAACCAGTTTGAAATGGATTTATCTTGAATTTCTATCTAATAGGGTATCCATGACTACCATTGAAGCACACTAAAGACATTATTTCTTTTATGACATCTTTAAAACTTTTTAAAATATATTAGTAAGTATAGCTTTTGGTATCATTAAAATGTTTGTGGTTGATCCCTATGAGTCACAGAAATCAACTATGTCTGAGAGTTTCTTTTTTTCTTGTGTCTGTTGTCCAGAATACAGACAGCAGTTTCCTTTCTTCCAAATCTATGTTTCCATCCATCCATCCATTTTCCTCCGCTCATCCAGAACAGAGTTGCGAGGGCAGCAGTCTGAGCAAAGATGCCCAGACTTCTCCCTCACCGGCCACTTTCTCCAGCTCCACTAAGGGGACCCTAAAGCACTCCCAGCTCAGCCGAGAGACTATTTCTCTCCAGCCTGTCCTGGACCTTCCCTGAGGCCTCCGCCAATGGGACATGCTCAGAAGACCTCCTCAGGGAGTTGTCCAGGAGGCATCCGGACCAGATGCCCAAGCCACCTCAACTGGCTTCTCTCAATGTGGAGAGGCAGCAGTTCTACTCCGAGCTGGTACGAAGACCGACTGGTAAATTGAGATCTTTGCTTTCTGGCTCAGCTCCCTCTTCACCACAACGGACCGGTACAGCGACCGCATAGCGCTGGACGCTGCACCAAACCACCTGTTGATCTCGCGCTCCGATCTCCCCTCACTCGTGAACAAGACCTCAAGATACTTAAACTCCTCCACTTGGGGAAGGAGCACTCCACCCACCCAGAGAGGGCAAACCACCCTTCTCCAGTGAAAAACCATGACCTCAGACTTAGCGGTGCTGACCCTCATCCCAGCCTCTTTAAACTCAGCTGCAAAGCGTTCAAATGCAACCCTCACAGTACGTTTGGGTCAGCTAAGTCTTTCCAGCCTCTTTCCCTGACAGCAAATCCAACTCACCACCAGGTAGTAATCAATGAACAGCTCCGCCCCTCTCTTTACCAGAGTGTCCAAGACACACAGCCGAAGGTCACTTGAAACGACTACAAGTCGATCATCTATCTCCTGCCGAGGTTGTCCTGATGCCACGTGTATTGATGGACACTTTTGTGTTTGAACATGGCATTTGTTATGCACAAAGTATGATGAGCACAGAAGTCCAATAACAAAACACTGCTCGTGTTCAGATCAGGGAGGCCATTCCTACCAATCACGCCCTTCCAGGTTCCATTGTAGTTGCCCACATGGGCGTTGAAGTCCCCCAGGAGGACAATGAAGTACACCGTTGGGTAACTTTCCAGTACCCCAATGAGAGATACCAAGAAGACTGGGTACTCTGAACTGCTGTTTGGCCTGTAGGCCAAAACCACTGTCAGAGACCTGTCCCCCAAATCTATGTTTCCTTATCCTACAATCCATGAGTAACCTTAACTGTGTGAGCTGTGAAAATCTTTGAATATGAGATCACCTACTGAGTTCTGTACTTCTGGGTTTGGCCTAGATAGAGTTGTCAGAAAATGTTGTGTTGTATGTGTGGGGGTGTGTGTGTGTGTGTGTGTGTGTGTGTGTGTGTGTGTAGGGGGGGTTATGTGATGATGTCTTATCAAAAAGTACCTGACAGCAAATCCCACACACTGTGATATGATGCATGATGTAGGTCAGGTGTTTTTGGAGTAGTTTGCTTCACCTTAAGATCACGATAGACAACATCTCGTGAATGAAGGTACTCGAGTGCCGACACGATTTCTGCACCATAGAAGCGTGCGCGGTCCTCTGTGAACACTCGATCCCTTGATAGATGGAAGAAAAGCTAACAGAACAGAGGTAATGATGTCAGAGATGTTCAGTTAGCAATGACAGATGCAGATTATCAAGTACTGGTGACTTACCTCGCCTCCGTTGGCATATTCCATTACAAAACAGAGTCGGTCGTTGGTTTGGAAGGCATATTTCAGTGTCTGCAATGACACCATAAAGCTATTCAAAATTATGAGCCAAAGGATGTGGGATCAAGTTTTAAAAAAGACGCTTAAAATGTTCAAAGGTTTTTAACTGAAAATTTTTAATTGAAAAGAAGCTTTTTTAAATAAAAAGAAAATAATATTTGCTTATCAAAGCAAGCAAGTCTGGCTCTTTCTAGTTTTTGGCTCAGCTCCTAAAAGTGACTGTATTTCCATATGTCTTACCGTGAGAAAAGGGTGTCTGGTGTTCTGTAGCACTCTGCTTTCTGTAACCGTGTGGGCCACCTCATCCTGTCAACGAACACAACCTCATTATACTCGGAACACTTGCCCTGTCAAATGCCTGTCTGTACAAGAGCTTTACTTTGCAATACAAAGTATTATACTGGTCCCATCAGCTGCATTTGCATCAACATGTGGCTCCAGAATCAGAACACCACAAACATGAGAAAGTTGACCTAACAAACATATGAAAGTGGATGCAACTGCACACTCCATTTAAAGTTAAAACATACTGTTTTTTTTTTTTTTTTGTAAGCTTTGAATTTTTAAAGACGTAAAATCAAATTATTTTACAGTTAATTAACACAAATTTAAAGAGTATGTTAGCACTTCAACTGGCCTCAAAGCTTCCCTTTCCTACATGACCACATTTCATTGACTTAACTTTGTTAGTGTCCTTCTTATGTTTCCCATCTTTTGATCAATGAATGAAATATTTTTAAAAACCTGTAAAAAGGTCGCTTACCTTGGCTATGATGACCATTTTACGTAATATTTTCATGGCATAATGAACTCCCGTGGACTTCTCTTTGACCAGAATCACCTTTCCAAACGTGCCCTTGCCAAGAAGCTTCAGGTACTCAAAATCATTCATTGTCTGAAAAGTAAACAAGTAGTTTAGAGGACTTTATATCACAGTTTATCTTTCGTGGTCTCGCTGATTTTTTTTCAGTGCAATTTTCCAGGCTTTTTATTTATTTTTTATTTTTTTACAGTGCACCGTGTTTTGGATCCCGATTGGCTCGAGACCTTGCCAATCAATCTTCGGGCAAAGCACCTGTTGTGGGGGTCAGTGCGGCGCTGTCTGCTTTCGGAAATCCAATAAAGATGAAACCAATTATTATTTTATTTATAATACGTGCACCAGTTTTGTGGAAACATTATGGAAACTGCAATTCACCACTAGGTTTTTGTCTTATTTTCCTGCCGCTGCTGCAAGAGGTGAGCAATTCACTCTCAATAAAGAGGAGTTTGATATGTCCCACCTGATTTCAACTGAAGAGAACACCTGAAATCCTGCTGGATCAAACTATGCTCCTAAAGACATTTTATTTTCTTCCATGACGATGATGGAAAACGATGAAAACCATGAGGATTTTTCATTTTCTCATGATGAAGAATATTTATTAAAAAAAACAAAAAGTTGCAGAAAAATTCAGTTATTTCCAGCTTTTAATTAATTATTTATTTTTTAAAAAATAAAGCTTCCTTATTATAGTGATGATAGCTCCTCCACCCCCCACAGCAGGTCCTCCACTGCACACTACAGTCGCCTGATCAACCTTTATCATCCGCCTTATTTATTAAAACAAAAGCTTCAGATACAAAACAAAAGTTGCAAGTACAAATTTTAAGTCTCAATTCTAGCTTCATATAGATCAGAAAACTTTATTTATTTACTTTATGAATGCATGATAAACTTTCTTTTCTCAGCAAACCCATCTTAAATCACAAGATTTTTCATAGTTTGTCTTTTCTATCAGGTTCATTTATCCTAAGTATTACTCCACTGTCCCATTCTTTTTACATTTTAGTCTTTCCTTTTAAAATGATGTTTGTACTTTAAATTCAAAATAATTACATTTTTTAATAAAAAAAATAATAAAATCCCTAACAAAAGCCATTCAGTCATTCTCTGCAGTGACTATAAAAAAACTAAAAAACCTTTGAAGAAAGAATTGAGCAGCTTTGCTCTGATAGGAGGTCAGTAAGATGCATCTGAGCTTGATGTCAACTCTGAAGAAATGTCCCTCTGACAGCAGAGGTCAAGCAATTTCCTTGATCCTCCACTGCAAAGAGGAATGGCGACTATTTTTCAGAATGTTTACAAACATATGCATCTATCTTATCTATCTTACTCAGCTCATCCTCTTATTTTGCAATCTGTAGGCGATTATAACAAGCGCAAAATAAACCTGTCGTTGTTGAAAAGTGATGCACTTACTACTTTGTTACGGCTCTTGGACATCATCACTTCCATCTCCTCCAGGCTGCTTTCACAGGGGGAGCTGAACACATCCATAGGCTCCTCCTCCTCCTCCTGTTGGTGCATCTTCAGGCTATTTGTCACGGACTGAATGGCCCGCATCCACTCCTCCCTGAGAAGCAACAGCGCCACAAAAATCCCAAAGCACTGTAGCTGCTGGCTTTCAACTAGAAATCATATTGTCAGCAATAACGAGATGAAGCGCAAGCCATACCTCTCCTCGTTGCTTTCCACGTGAAAGGTACGTTCAATGACGGTGGTCCATTGTAAGCAACGGATAACAAAGGTGTTGGGTCGGGGTCTTTCAGTCTTCATTAATTGACACTCTGGTGGTAAAAAAAAAAAAAAAAAGTTAAAGCTAAAAGAATGCTTGAGGGTTTAAACAACTCTGCAGGGAAAATGGCGTCATTCAATTATGAAATTAGATTTACTCCAAAAGTTTTGAAAAGTTTTTGTACTTGTAATAGATTTGTGTCTGTAAAAATACAAAAAAAGTTTCCTCATTCTATTCCAAGAAGAGGAGATAAAATGGGCGAAGATATCAAAATCTCCTGAACCAATAGTGACAACCTTTGTTTTTTTAAAGCTACAAAGTCATAACAAAATACATTAAATGCCATATTCTGTGCATCTTCAGAAGAATTGTTATCTGAATTTTGTCCTTGTAGATCAATACATGCGCTCGAAAGTGCATCATATTTTACACAGAAAAGAATTTGGAATAGACTGACTTTTTTTTTTTACTGTTATGAAACTGTATTATAGCAAACATGTTTTATTATGGTACAAAATCTTTTTACACAGAGGCCATTTCTTTCGTACACATACGAGATCCTTTTACAGACACAACAAAACATTTTTACAGGACGCAAATCTCTGTGAAATTTTTTTTTTACGGCCGGACAACACTTTAGCCACAAACCTCGCTTCATAGTAAATACTGAAACTTCCACATGGAGTCTCACCTGCCACTGAAAAGTTGTTGAGTGGGGGGGAAGTCGAGTCCCCAAGATCCGGCTTCTCTTTGTAACCAATGAAGGAACCGTCACTCTTCAAGATGAAATACCGCGGCCTCCATGTCTTAATATATTCACCTGGAGTTAAAGGAAGACATACATGTATGCGTATGCCGCTAAAATATAGGAATGCTTGTCGATCTTGTGAGACATTTTCATTTTTAATAGATTTATGAAGTTGGCAAACCAATTAATAATCATGAGTTGTACTTTGTTTTATCAGTTACCTCTCTTGTGGAGCCAGCCCTCTCTGACGACAGTGACCTCAGTCATGGCTGGAGAGGGGTTTCAGAGAGGGGCAGGAAGTTGGGGAGGGGGGCTGTAGAATTTCTTTCTTCAATTTCTTTCCGTCTCTGTCAAAAGTAGAAAATCTGAAGCGAACCTATGCAACGAAAACAAATTAGCAAAAGGAAAGTTGAACAAAGAGTGTCTGACCAACATGCTTTCAAAATAATAGCAGAAGAAACTCCGCCTCCTTCCAAAATATTGATTTGTTCATAACATGACAAGGACTTGGTTTTTGATATGTAAACAAGTGCATTTTTTCACATTTCTTTGAGAAACACCACCAGTAAATCCTCTCATTCAAACCTAATGCTAAAGTGGTTTTTAACTAAAGAAAGCGAGGATACATTTGAGTGAATTATTTTTTTAAAAAAAGTTTCCGTTTTTATCCCCTCACTGTCAGAGAACTTGTCAGACATTCTGTGCTAGCGCAGTTAAAGTGAGGACTGTCTTTCTCTCTTAGCTTACCGGAGGGAACAGGCTGCACACCACCACCCACGTAAGACGTGACTGGGAGTTCACGACTGTTAACGACGTGGGTTCATGCCCCACACTTCCAATGAGCGCAGCACGGACGTCAGAGGAGCCAGAGACCCACTTCACCGCTCAGGTTTCTCAATCTGCTGCCTTTGACCGTCTGCCACTCAGCGCAGGCAGGCTGCCGTTAGCTTAATGCTAACACTCCCAACCCGAACCAACCACAGTGGAAAAAGTTGGAAAACTAGCGTTCACTTTGTAGATACATCGACTTTTCTTTCTTTTTTTTTTTTTTTTTACGGTTCGTGATTTTTTTAGAACTCATAACACATCGATATAAGACTTTCAAATCACCACACGAGTCCTCTAAAATTCGTTTTGTAGCTTTAAATAGTGCGAAATGCATTGACTAAAGCGTTGAAAGCCACACTTGTCCTTCTTACGGGCGACTTCTGCGCAGTTTTCCGCTCCGTTAACCCCGCCTGGCACTGGTTGGAAAGCGTTCTAACTGGTAAACAACTGTCTCGTTTTAGCCACCATTGATGGACCGAGTTACACTGACTGAAGTCGTTTTCAGAAGGCAGCTCAAAGGAACAAACAAACCCGCCTTAAAAGTTCACAAGACACGTGCACGTAAAGGAGTAACATAGTTTCACGCACATTTCACGGACTTCTCTCCCACGTTGCTCTCTTTTTTCCAGCGCAGTCGTGTGCCAGGTTCGGTTCGGAGCAGGCCGTCCACACAGGAAAGTTCACTGCACTCTTCTTCTTGCTACGTCAGGTCAACGCTCGCTGTTCTATTGGCGCAGTGCGCCATCTACAGGCGGGAAACGGAACTTCACTTCGAATGAATATTTTCTGGTCTGTTCAATATGGAGGACTGGTATAGACAAACTGATTTTATATATATATATGTATATATATGCCATTAAATAATGTGTCGTTAATAGTTTAAAATTAGCACTAAATAAATAAACTTGGATATAAGCAAATAAATGTTTAAATATATGTGTCATTAAAATATAACAGTATCAATTAGGCATATTTAGATTTTTCACAACATGTTAAATGTTTTCATGGACCAGTGTGGGGTGAGGTGAGAGAGATCAATTGAAATAAATATGTTTAATATTAAATTATTAAATAAGATTGTCATTAATTATTTAAAATTGTGAATACATTAATAAATTGAAAATTAGTATAGAAGCGTTTAAATATATTTGGCATTAAAATAGTCTTTAAAAAGCCCTTTTAAATATGTAATTATATATTTAATACTTTCATGGACCAATGTGAGCTGAAAGTGATGACTTGAAATAAATATATTAATCATGAAATGATGAAATAAATGTGTCCTAATTAATTAAAATCGGCAGTAAATAATTAAAAGTGTCATTAAATCTATCAATATTTAATTAAAATTAAGTTTTAAATAATTTTAAAAACATTTATTTGTTTCATGATTTAATGAAAAATTTGCAGCATTTCATTGGGTTATCTGTCAAACTGTCCCATCAAACAATTGCTAATTAGTGATTTACACTTCTTCCGTAAACAATACCTACTGAGTGGCTTATTCTCATGAGCTCAGCGAATGCCAACGTTTTACTGTGACAAAATGCTACTCTTCCAATCAAGAAAGAACAACAAGCTGCAAGATATTTCACAGTCTACTCTCCATGGAATTTTAACAAAGCTGAATTGGTTGGTTCTGACAAAGCAGTGTCAGCAAACACTGCGCAAAGTACGCACAGAGGTCACCAACTTTCTGCTCAACAAACTTCATGTGGCGTTAAAATTGGAATTGGCTGCCATTGCCAAATTGCATCCACCTTTCTGAGTGCAGTGAAAAACATTGGATGCAGTGGTGTAAAGCACAACACCACTAGAGCAGTGGAGACACATTATCTGGAAGAATTTGCATATCTATGCTGCAATACAATCATTAAATCCAAGCTTGATGATAGCTAAGAGAACCATAACATGACTGCATTGTACCCTTTTTGTTTTTAAGGAGCTTTGGCTCTGTATTTGTAAGTAAAAAAGAGGAAACCAAGACATTTTGGAAAATTCTATGCTTCTAACTTTGAAATAACAGTTTGGTAGTGAATTCCTCAGGTTCCAACATGACACATCAGTGAGCAAAACAAAGTCCATAAAGACAGGGATGAGTGTGTTTGGTGTGGGAGAATTCCACAGATTTCTGATTTGATCCTAGTAGAACACATTTGTAATAAATCAGAGTAAGGATTCAGCGCCAGGCCACCAAAATCTGTAACAACTCCAAATGACCAGAAAATCCCCTAAACATGATTCTGTGTATGTGGAACACCGCCCCAAAAGAATTGAAGATGTTGCAAAGGGTGAGTCAGCATCATAGAAAACACCATTGCAGAACAAACAAATCTTTGTTTTGTTCAACCTTTTTTCATTTTTTCAATGTGTACATCCAAATCTAAAAAAGGAAAAGTTGCATTTTGTTCAAACAACAACTTTTAAAACTGACAATCAATGAACTCACATGATGATCCAAAGGGACAAATCTGGATTAGAATATAAGAGTAGCTCTGAGTAGTTTAAAACAAAAACAGGGATGTTACAAAACAGCTATTATTAAAGAGAAGTTTGAAATATATTTTTTTAACTTTGGGAAAAAAACAAGGAAATGTGATGCATGCAGTGGTCAAAGCAAAAAAAAAAAAGTCAAGCAGACAGACTTTTTATTCATGTATTTGTTGCTTTTTTTTGGTCAGGCAGGTTACAGATAATCAGTTGTTTCTTTAATTTGTTTTTAAGGCCTTTTTTAATACAGAATCTACTTTTGCTCAAAGTTTAAAAGTTCTGCTCCACATAGATAAAACATATTGACACAGTTCTAAAACGCTCTCTGAGTCAGCAGGCACTTCCTGATGATGTGACCGTATACGGCTTTAACTAACCAAAAACCTGACAATGAGATGACAGTTATGCATGTGATGAATACACATGAATAACAATTGAGAACATTTCAACAGCAGGAAACTAGATGCTTATTGGCACTTCCATGTGTATGTGCATGTAGGTATATTCATGACCAAAGAAAAAAACTTTTTTTTGAAGGAGGAGAAGTTTTTCTTGTCTTTAAGTTTTCTTCTTGAAGGAGAAAAACTACAAAACTGAAAGTGAAAAACAGCAAAAATGAGCCCTAGCTTTGGATTGACACAACAATGACATGACCTCTACTCTCTCTTTGAGGCTGTCAACAGAGTTCACCCTCCACATTGGCTTTTTGCATCTCCTGGATCAAAGCTGCAAGAGACAATGAGCAGTTAATGCATGAAAAACTGTCTTCATTTACTTGATTAGGAAACTACTGGAGCATCTATGACAGAACTCACCAGTTATAATCTCTTCCTTCATTTTTTGGAATTCTTTTCTCACTTCTTCTATGATTTCCTAGAAATAAAAAGGTTGCATCAGGTTTTTGAACTTTTGTGATATTTTAACAGAAACGGAAGTTGGATATTTTTAAAGGTCTGTGTGACATCTAACCCATTACAACAAGGTGAACTCTTTGAAATTCTGCAACAACTTCTTGTTATTAATGTTTCTCAAGTGAAACATTAATAATGTAAATGTAAAACATTTAGGGCTCTAACCTGTTTGAAACGCTCCATATCAGCACCATTGTCTGCACTATCAGAGGTCTTCTTCCCCACCTTCAGTCTGCACAAAAAAGGAAGTATTTATTCACAGCCAAAGATTTAAATCTTATAAGAGTCAGCCAGAGGATGCAGCATCAGAGGCACGCTGAGTGCGATCTAGCAAAAGATGCTGGTGTTAAAAGTCTTAGTTCATCTTTTAACAGCAGCAGAGTGAGAGCACACTGAGTATGTTCAGTTCTCTAAATAGGTTATATGCAGGTGACAGCATGTGTTTCAACAAAAGCAACCACTTCCTCATATCAAGTTCCTGCTTTGAGTATCATTTAACTACCTTCCAAAAAACATACTTCTGCTTTGGTATGCAATGGCACATCAAAGAGTCCATTGTTAGCTTACAGACACACTTCATGAGCGGCAGCCATCCGGTTCAAGTCATCGAGAAAACTCAGCCTTTGCGGCTTTGCACTGCGGTGACTGCCTGCTGCTAAGAAGCAGACAGCTTAAACATGTTCGCCAAATTGTAGACAAAACCATCGAGTGTAGAGAGCGTCATTTACATCAGAGAAGCAAGAGGCCTGGACTGATAAATAGAGGAATCCAGCAGCATCTAAAGCAGAGACCACCCACACAGCAGCTGGGGTCTGAGGCTTTGCCGGTACCTGGATGCTGGAGTGGCAGCAGAGTTAGAGGAAGGGCTTGTGATGGAGCTGGAGCTTGGGCTTGAATCTCTTTGAGTATTGATTGAAGACTTGAGCCTGTCATTAAGCATGAAGTTTTTCTTTGGACATCTCAAAAGAAGACACTGTGATTCATGTCTGCAGGGGTCTCAGACTCCAGGCCTGCTGGTTTTTAAGAAATCTCGTGTCATCTGCTGCTGATTCCCTGGATCAGGTGTGTTTAGCCAGTAAGAGGCTTCAGTGGCAGATTCGTTGAAAACGTGTAGCACCCCGACCCTCAAGGCCTGGAGTTTGAGACCTCTGATGCAATGTAAAAGATGGGTTTCGTACCTGGGCATGGTGGCAGATTTATCCCTAGGAGGGTTGAATTCTGGTGATATAATATATGTATTTATTTAATGAATTATCATATCAAATAAATGATGTTTCTCTTTGGAACTGCTTGTCTTTGGAGTTAAACATGAGTTAAGAGGGTTTACTCACCTGCTTGTACTGGTGATTTAGCAACTGAAGAGTCACATTCATCCTACAGACAAAGACATCAAATCTTAATGCTCATCATTCTAGCAGCAGGAAACAAAGACATTATTTAAAAGACAGAGAGAAAATCTTACTGCTTCTTCCTTTTTCACAGCCGGTTTGTCTGCAGCTTTCCTTCTGTTGAAGTTTGTGAAACATTTGAATTTTACGCTCTAATAGACTTTGGGAATGTTTTTTTGTGTGGATTTGACATTGTATTTTTGAATAATTTTTAAATTTGAGGTCATTTTTGTGGTGACTTGCCTTCTTGCAAGAATGGCGCTCATTTCTCCCATCAGGCCTCCTCCTCCTCCTCCTCCTCCTCCTCCTCCTCCTCCTCCACCACCAGATGAAGACTGTTTTGGGGCTGGCGCTGCTCCCCCATCATCCTTTTCATACAAAAACACCTCCAGTTAGCTGAAGCTGATCCTTTCCTCCATCTTTACAGCAAAACACACTTCTAACGTCCACACAGGTGGACAACAGTAACATCTGCTAAAAAAAACGAGAGAATCTTCAAGCTTTGACTCCTATGATGGATGAACGTCGTTTTGACATAAAAATCGTTACTTTCAGGCTTACTTTTGGTGTTTTTCGCAGTTTGGCTCCTGCCAGTGCTGCAGCAAGATCATTGGCTCCACCTCCTCCGCCTCCTCCGCCTCCTCCGCCTCCTCCTCCAGCAGGAGGAGGTGGTGGTGGAGGTGGGATACCACCCGAAGGAGGTGGAGGAGGTGCAGGTGGACAGGAACCAGAGGGTGGAGGGGGTGGGCCTGGAGGTGGCGGAGGTGCTGGTGGAGCAGGAGGAGCAGCTGATGAAGGAGAGGCTGCAGGAGGAGTGGGAGGCCCTTGTGAGGCTCTTTCCTGCTGCTCCTTCTCTTGCTGCTCCTGCTTCTGTCGTTCCAGCCTGAAAAGACAAAGCATTGAGTCAACTCCAGTCATGTTGATGTGATTCATCCAAAACCTGATTTGGATGAAGAATTCATTCAGCTTCATTCCTGCCAAGTTTTGTGTTTCATTTGCAACAACATTTGGACATGAATCTCAAGTTTCCTCCTAACATGACAAAAGAATTGTACCTTCTCTGCTGTTCCAACTGTTGCGCAGTCGGCCCATTTTGTGGTGGACCTGTGAAAAGTATATAAATGTCTCTTAGAATGCTCCTCTCAATATGCACACCCATAAATACATTTAAAAACACTCCTTAAATGTCAGTTTAAAGTGCAATCAATTTAATTAATTTGACCAGCATCATCAAAAGGGGCAAATAAAACATTGTTTTTCAGAATTATTGACATCTTATACAGCAGTCCTGGACAAAAGGACCATCTTATTTCTGCATTTCTTCTTTCTTACTGCACCTTTGAGAAAAGAGAAAATGTCCCCCCTGCCATATGGTTGAAAACTCACCCAAATTTGTTCACACCTTCAAGTAAATTTGGACCTAGTGACTAACCCAAAAAATGATGACATCACAGGCCGAAATCTCTCATAGAGTTTAAAACATCTATTAAAAATCCAATAATGAAGCCAAAACACAA
This sequence comes from Oryzias celebensis, assembly GCA_014656515.1. Taxonomy (NCBI): domain Eukaryota; kingdom Metazoa; phylum Chordata; class Actinopteri; order Beloniformes; family Adrianichthyidae; genus Oryzias; species Oryzias celebensis. Next base: position 14,123,672 of record BNCR01000013.1, read on the forward strand.
GTGTTGGAGATGTCCAAAGAAAGTTTTTAAATTATTATGGGATGGCCATAGGACCAATGACTCAGTGGCTATTTTGTGGCAAAGTGTGAAATTGAGCAACATTTACATTATTGTATAATACACGAAAAGAAAACTTTTGTTTGAGCGATCTTCACAAAATCTTATACAATCACAGCCAAAGTTTTGTTGACCTTTGACCCTGGTAAGTGGCCGCCATCTTGAATGTAAAAAACAAAACAAAACACATTTAGTACCAACTAGAAATTTAAACACTTCCCAGAGATTTTGATCTATCGCCTCTTAACTCTTCGAGCACCAGGAAGCTTCTATGGAAAAAATGTTGGTTTTAAAGTTAGTAGATTTCGAACAGTGTTAGCGTGCCGAGCTCATGAAAGTGGCGTTTACCTGTTGCTTGCTTATTCTTTATTGGGATATTGTGGATTTTTAAGACATGAATTTGAGACGAGCGAAATATGATTAAAGGAACATGTTAGTAATGTAGTCGTGGTAAACAAAGAAGCTCTGTTACCAAGGAAAATCCAAAAATATACATTTGCAGATTCTTCCAAAATTACCCAGACATGTTCCTCTCTCCAAAGCAACCAAAAAACTAAAATGGTTGCTATGGAGTCAAAACCAACCAAAGCTGCCATTTTGAAAAAAAAGTGTATTTTTTCCTCAACTTGTCACTTGTAGTTTTGACCAGGATGGCGGAGGAGGAGGGCGAAGCACACGTAGCTGCCGCTCGGCCAGCTCAGCCGGGCCACAGTGGGCCGGTGAGGGTGGGGATGGGGAGTCTGCAGGCCATAAACACCACTTACATAAACAGAGAAGATGTGTCTGCCTTCTGAGATAAACAAATTCTTGTTTTGAGACCGCTGTAACTCAAAGCAAGAATGTCGCTTTTACACCGCAGAGTGCCTCTTTTAGCATTTATCATTCAAACAGCTTCTAAAGTTCACTTTCACATTCGACGTTAGTTGCAACTGCACGTCTGTTCTCAAAATACAGTATTGCAAAAATGTCGCCAACTATTTATTTTTCTTTTTACTTTGGTTCCTTTGGTCTCCTGCAGGGGATGTAGTTACCTGCACTTGCAGATGCATTGAGCATCTCTAAGGCATGTATCATGGAGCTGGCAAAAAGAGAAGCGTCCTCTTTGGAAGCAAAGTTTAATCCCCACACTTGCTTGGGATCTCGCCACTGATGGAAGGTCGGTGTGGCTTGGTTGAACTTCATCCCCTTGAGGATGGGACAGTTGATCACCACCTGACACGAGCAGAAAGCAGAGGAAATACGAGGAATGACTTACAGTGCAGGTGGTTGTAAAAGTTAAAGCGGAGGTTATGAGGTTATGTTGTAGATGAAGGATCATGTAGATGTTAAATGTTGAGGATGTTCATCTATCCCAGCACATCCAGCAAACTTTATTCAACTCTTTCACAAACAGTGGAAGCACAGTAAGTATCACTCTGCCAGGTTGCTGACAACAGTAGCCATGATGATCCAAACCCCCATCACGCGGTGCGCTGTCGGTTTTTACCAAAGTCAAACGTTTTGACAGATTTTTTAATGTCGTGCACCACAGAAAGTCAATTTGAGTTGAGTAAACAAAACCAGAATAATACTTGAGGCGCACAGGGTCATAAGGACAACGAAAGTACGACTTATGGTCTAAAAATGTGGTCACTTAATTAGCTTTAATTTAATTTTAGTCGGTTAGATTCATGAGGTTCTGACTGAAATGCACCAACAACAAAAAAATAAAACTATGTATAGTTGTTTTTAATGACTGCTGACATCATAGTACTGCTACATTTACTGCATTGAGATGATCCTATGCAGTACAGGGTGTCTTGTTTTGAAAGGCAGTCATGTTAAACTCTGTCAAAAGCAATAAAACTATTTGATGCTTTGAAGAAAATAATCTATTTATGATTATGTTTTATTTATGCCAAAAAAAACAAGTTTTTTTGTATGTATCATAACAGTAACATTATCATCAATGCAATGTAATATTTTTAGGTAAGACTTTGCAGCTCCTACTAATTACAATTCTACAACAGCTCATTAGCATTTTTTAGATGATTATTATTGGCAGGGATGCCATTTTTTTTCTTTTTAAGTCTAAGTGAACTTTCATAGAAAGTTTTCTGGTAAAGAACAAAAGTTAAGCTTTTGTTTTGGATAGTCAGCTCTTTTTGAGCAGGTACAAAAGACTCTTTGGTCTTTGGTGTGGACCAAAAAAAGCTTATCGCCCACTTAAAGAAGAACTTGGTCCTCATGGTAGAGAACTCTGGTGCAGCTTTCCAACCCCCTGTTCAAAGATAACAAAAACAACAGTCAACGCAAAAGCTATTTATATTAAGAGAAAGCTCTCAGGGTGAATTAAAACAAGTTTTGGACATTTCTACGTGGATAAGAGGATGCTTTAGATACACGATAGCTAGAATCCTTTTACTGTTTCCAGATAATATCTTGTTTTATGCAATATGGCCCCAAATGTGCAGCAGTCAAGACTGCAGAATGAAAACCAAATCAATATGCGGAATTTTCTGGCATTTTCTACTTGATCAGAAGCCACAGGATAATCCTGGTCTGAGCGTCTCGTACCTGTTGGTCGGGCTGCAGTTTTCGCCCCACCACTCTGAAGGTTTTTGTTGTTGGGTTGTTATAAATCTGGACGCGGCTCACTTGAGGAACATCAGATCCTACCGGAACCCAGCGTTTGCTGCTGTCATCGTACATCATGACCGTTGCTTTCACTTGACACATACTGGACTCACTGCAGGAAGCAATACATGAGACAACTTATTGCATGAAGAAAACTGCCCACATAGGTTTAGATGGATCAAAACATGCTTCTGACATATTTTGATATTAGAAAATGAGATAAACAAGTGGTTAAATTACATCCATTAATTTGAAGTAGTGGTCTTAACTAAACAAAACTTTTAAAACACAAAACTTTTCTATATTGACGTTTCAAAATAGCTTAAAGAGTGAAAGAAGTCTATGGTGTATTTTGAGAAAATGTGCCCAAACTCCACAAAATTTTAAAATATCAGATTCAGAGGTATTTTGAGAGTACATCAGGATGAATTTTACTCAGCAAAGCTTTCACGCTTCAACTTCATCCTTTTCTGCTGAGGAGCTGCTGCTGTGTGGCTGAAAACCAATACGTCTTGATTCTGATTTTGATGTAGAAGTTCTGCTTTTGGTCGTGCAAGAGTTTTTGTTAGCCAGAATTGTTCTTGCAACCCTCTCTAAAACTGTCAGTGGACTGGGTGACAGCTTCCTTTGTCATCACCATAAATTCCTATAAAAGACAGAGAGTTTCTTCCCTATTTTTTAAAATAAATATCAGTGAAGCTCGTTTTTTTCATGTTTTTTTTCTTAAAGCTGCTGGCTGTTAGTGATTTAGCTACTGAGCAAATTTTAGCCAATTTTTAAGAACTTGAAGTGTCCAATAGATCAACAAGTGCACTCCAGCTCTTTTTTAATTTGCAGTTTTGTAGAAAAATAGTTCACGTAATTTGTATGTAAATGAAACTCCTACTTACATGAACATGAGAGGTACTTTTACCGCTGTAGATGTTACAGAGTAAAAAGAATGCAAAATACAAACCCTTCTTGACGGTTTGAATAGCTTTTAAATCTCAAAAATACTTGTGTTTTAAAAGTTTTCCCACCCACATGCTTTTCACACCCATTTATGCTGAGGAAATAAAATCCAGCATGTCTTTAGGATAAAGTTTTGAATCAGAACTTGACCTGTGAGGTTCAGATCATTTCACACTTTTATTTTCAGGACACTGAAGCAACAAATTAATAAGAGTCAGAAGGTTGTCTGACATACAACTGTCTTACAAATTCATCTGCTGTGACAGATTCGTTTATCGTTTTAGCAACAGATTTTGTATTTACTGACAGTAAACAGGAAATTAAAATTGTTGCCTAAAAATTTGTTGGAATTGAGGATGCGTTTGGTTTTTATCTTAGAAACCGACTCCGATCATTTTTCTGAGCTATTTTATAGCTATTTTATACGCCACAAATAAGCTCTTTTTCAAACAAAATGTTTTTGTCTGCTCCTGATTCTTTGAATTTGAATGAACTCAGAAATGACATTTTAATGTTTAAAACATGTTTAACACATCAGAGTAGATCTTTAAGTCTTGTACAGCTGAAGTTGGTTTAGTGTCCAATCAACCCTCAGCTAGCTTGTGTCTGTGCTCTGCTTGGTATTTCCTTTTCACTTTAACAGTTTTTGGTTTTCAGAGCAATGCATAACCACACATTTTTCACCCAAAAAAGATCAATACATTTTTAAATTATGTTAGAATTGTGCAGCACAATGTTAATATCGCTCTTGCTGAGATGTTGGATTACATGTTGCATGTTAGGCCAACCTGCTTCTTTTGCCATATCTGAATTGTGATAACCCCAAGCACAGTTTCACACGCAGTCCTTCGGTTGGAGCCCAACTGCAGAAGGTTCAAAACTTCAGTGATGCTGTTGCTCTTAAATAGACTTTGTGCTTCTCTACTCACGATTCTGAGAATTTTTTCCCCCTCGCATTTGGGATTTGTGTTCACAAATGTTCAGAATTAGTTCATTTGAACTGATGCTGCAGTTATATGTTGCAGAATTTGTTTGCGTTCTTTTCAGTTGCGTTGTTTTTTTGCAACTTCAACTGTGTGGGAACTCTTTGCTTCCTGCCGAAAAGCTTTTCATGCGTTGACCACTTCCTGTATTCGGCACAAGGCTTTAGAGTTTTGCTCTTTCCCTGCTTAATGATACAAGCTTTTCTCAACAAATGCATTCGGGATTTCATAAAGTAAAAGCTTCTCGGGACAACAGATATGTTTCCTTCTTTGTGACAGAGGTAAAAGTAGAACAGCTGCTGGGAGCTGCAGATGCAGCAAACAGCAGGAAGTGCAGTCTGGGCTGGGTAACAGTTGGGTCTATTCCCTCTTAAAGTCCTCTAAAAAGGTGAATGCTCTAGTAGATCAAATATAAACGGCTTGAGAGAACAACAATCTTTTTAAGAAAAGCCTTGATGTCTCAACTACACACAGTCCTTGGCTTGTCTTGACCTTTTCTGCACGTGCCACTGGATTTCTTTAAATTAATAAAACATCATCCTAAATGGAGCAACAATGTAAGTGCTGATAGACAATGACTCACCCCATGTTGCAGCTGTGCAGTCCAGAGTCTCACTTGCTTTCAAACTGTTTCTTTTCTCCTCTCGGTCACATCTGCTGCCTGTTCTGTCAAACCTGCCGTCATCCGTGCTTGAACACCTCCACTGCTGTGTCTACCAAGTGGTTGCACTTGCACTTCTGCCTCTGTTCTCATTTCCTACACATTTTTTTCTCTCTTCCTGTTCTTGCCTCCTTCACTCATTTTTCTAGATTCTCATTGTCACACCCCTCCCAGGTTTCTGATTCCCAATGGCAAAGTTCTGATCCATGTCTGCTTTCTTTTTCAGTCCACACAGAAGGATTTATTGAGCAGGCAACCGATTTTCTGCATACGTAAATTGAGTGTGTGTAAAGTGTAAGCTGTGTGTTTGGAAACATATTTAGACTATTGCAGATAAAGAGGTTGTGTGGCTCAGATTGTACTTGCACATGCTCTTCCGTTAAACCAACATTTGTTTTTGTCTCACTCATGAACAACATTAGACTAAACTAAACTAAAAAGATGCAACACTTTTATTTTTTGCAGGCGCTTATGTTGCAGTTTAAAGAGTGATATTATACGGAAGCTACACCAAATTCTTCTGACTCATGGGTAAAAAGGAACCTGCTAAATTGATAAAAAAGTTCAACAGTCTATGCTGCAGTTCCTTCCTCTTCATAGGGCATCAACTTGTAATGAGATGTTTGGTCAGCACACTATTAAAGCTCTGATTTCATTAATAGATTTTGAAAGTTGTGTAGCTTATCATGACCTTTGCACTTCTGTTGGACTCATTCCGATGAAAATTGAGTTTTTAGTGTTTATAACAACCTTTGTGGCATTTTTCTCATCATGCAAGACAAACATAACGAAAATTAAGCTTAAAATTGCTTCTTTATTCAAATTGTTGTGAATCAGGAGGAGATGAAAAAAGGCTGTTTTTAAAAAGAGCGTATTTGTGACGTAGAAAAAACACTGGGCAGGCCACAAGCTTCCTGCTTCAGGAAGTGATTCATCCACTTGCAGTCAAATAGATCCATTAATGTCTTCATTTTTCTTATGTGAGCTGGAATCTGGCTCAAAACTGTACGGCAGGATGGCGCCAATATTGTTCGCCGTTTTTGTTGCAACAGTAATGTTCAACAAACATAAACATAAAAATCAGGTAAGTAAACAGAGAGTTCAGTAACAGGCTGGGGAAGGGGGAGTGGGGTGCTCCAAGACAACGGTCCTGGATACAACTCAGATGCAAATTTCTGCCACTCTGCAGAAACTATGTCCTAGAAAACAACACAGGTTTTAAAATTTTGGCTAAAAATGTATCATATCTAAAAGATCACAGGAAATGTTTTTACAACAGATCAAAAGAGGATCAGAGTCTCTAATAGATATAGGGCCGGCTGCTACATTTTTGGGAAAAATGCCGGGGCTGCTATTGGAAGATATATAATGTGTCATATTCATGGATATAGTTTACTATGAAAGGCTTGAGAAAAACGTGGAATATGCCTTTTAACATTGGAATCAATGAAATTCTTCTCATTTTGAAAAGCGGCCTCCAGTTGTCATTTGAGGAACTGCAAATGTGTGTTAAATCTTCATTGTGAAGCAGACTTCTGGACGTTTCTTATTTTAAGCCACTTCTTTTTCCAGTGCAAAATGATTGGAACATTTCAAAACCTGTTCCACAGCCTACCTCTGGCTCTTCTTCCGTGTGTGTCAGTAGGAGAACTCAGATATGGTTGCTCCTTGGGACAGTTCCTTTGTCACCAGGACTCAGCTGGAAGCATCTGCATGCTTGTTCACACGGTGCGCTCCACAGGCAGCTGAACACGTCACAGACATCAAACCTTGTTAGGTGAGGGAAGCTGACTTGCTAAGCAGAGGCATTTTGCTGGTGTATTAATATTGTACAACATGCACAAGTGTAGCTAGCCAGCTTATAACACGCACAGTATCTCAGGGTTCACAAACTTCGATGCTCTATAACACTTCATTGGTTACATCACTCCTGTTCCCAAGTCTTTACACTGGCATTCAGTTAAATATAGAATTGGTTTTAAAGTGCTGCTGCTGGGGAATCAATTTTTCAGTGGTCTGGGACCTAAATACTTGTCAGATCTGCTAATGGCACAAAACCCCAACAAGACGCTGAGATCTACAGGAGTAGTCAGCATCATGTAAGAACCAATCCGGCTGAAGTTGCTTTTCATACATGAATTGTTGGTCTATGTTTTACTTTTGAGTTGGTGAGGATTTTCAGTAAAAGTCAAGTAGGATCAACAATAGAGACAATAATGGAGAGTGTTAAAAAGAAGTGAAGAAGCGAGTGCAGGCAGGTTGGAATGGGTGGAGAAAAGAGTCAGGATTCAAAGGGAAGTGTGATAGAAGAGTTTCAGCTCAAACGAAAGGACCACAGCCATGTAGTTTGGCCTAGAGACAGTGACACTGAGGAAAAGACAGAAGCAGAACTGCAGGTAGCAGAAATGAAGATGCTGAGGTTCTCTTTGAGTGACCAGGATGGATAGGATCAGAAATGAGTACATCAGTGGGACAACACATGTTAGAGGTTTTGGAGAAAAAGATAAACACGTGGATTCCTTAGTTTAAATACGTAATATAACCATAAAACAAAGACAACACGACCAACCTTTTTAATGTTCATATTTTTAGAAAATCACATTTTTACCTTAAAAACATAAAATGTTTTTTTACTTAGCCTCTTTAATTTGTGGTTGAAGATCATTTTGTAACGTGATACCCTGAATTGAAACACATCTCTCTTTAACGTTAGTTCAAAATTCAGATCACTTTCTTTACTGTTTGATATTATGTTACTTGCCAGTAATGTTTCATCTTAAGGCATTCATGTAAAAATAATGAGATTTCTCCCAAATGTATAATATTTATATTTGATAAAATGAGTTGAAGAAAAAACCTTGAGAGGAGGAAACGTGGGTCACGGCAGAAGAGAAAACACGTGAGCTAGTGAAGCTGTGGAACTGCAAAAGAGGAGAGGTGAAGACAGGGCAGGTGTTCACTGTCAGAGTGTGAAACTGAGGTGAAGACGCGATACGCTGCAGAGAAGTGTCACGATAAATGTTATAAGAGAGAATTAAAGAGAACATTTAATAAAAGCTAGAATACTGGGAGTTTGGCTTTGTGCAAACACTACGGTTTGGTAGAAGAATGAGAAACGGGGAGATGCTGGATAGGAAACAAAAAAGATCCATAGATTTCAATAAATGGAGACCTTAGGAATATGAGAAAAACTTTAGTTTTGATACAAGACATGCATTAAATAAGTCAATAATATTTGGCAGTTTGACTTTGATGATGAATTGTGTGTACGTGGGGTTAAAACAGTTTTGTTCCAAGTGGAGAACAGGATGGAGGAGATCCAGCGAATTGTCTAGAACGGAGAGAGGTGAAAAGATTGTGATTGGCTGCAAAAAAAAAGAAAGTAATTTAGACATTTTCAATTCCTAATTGATAATGTGTGATGTAAGTGGAATTGAGGCGGGTCTTCCTTATTCAAATTGCGGCCATAAGCCCAGACACAGATGACTCAACAGAATTCAACAGAAACAATTGATTTGTTGTAGAAATGAGTGAAGATCATATTTGAAAAAAGTTTCAATGTTTTTAAATACCTCTAGTATTGTTCCCCTTTTCCAGAGGGGATTAAGCAATCTGTTTGGATTCTTGATTCATTTCAAGCTTTTTTAAAAGGCTAATTTTGGTTACTTACCTGGAACACTGTTGTGGTTTTGTTACGTTTAAGGTTTTTCACCTCAAAAGCAAACTTGAAGGGAAATGCCAAACTCAAAGTGAAGTCAAAGTCGAACAGAAGGGAAAAATCTCAGGAAACCTCAAAGTCAAGCTCAAAGTTAAAGTCAAACTTAAAGTGAAAGTACTACAGTAAAACTACTGCTAAAAGCAAAACTAATGTTACTGCTGCAACTGTAAGAAATAAATACATTTGAGTGAAATTCGTCTTCATCTCTTCTTTTAGAAGTATCCCATCTTTTCAAATGTGAGAACCCACACAGTTAAGGCTGAAAAACTTGACATGCTCATCTTCAGTGAGTTATCGCTAACTTCCTCTTAGCTTCCACCATCTCTCAGTTCCTTGTTCTCCTGTGTTCTCACAGGCTGATTGAAATCTACAGCAGCTTAAATTATCACAAGACATTGACAGTGTATAATAGACCACACATTAATACCCCACATACAGTGCGAAAGGTATGCGTGTAAAACTCGTGGTGATGGCTTGTTCATGCTGCTGATAGTTCATCACTTGAACTGAAATGAGGTATGGAACAACAAGGACATTTTTAAAGAATTCCATTTTTAATTAAGTTTTGTACATTTCCTTTATCAAAATACAAGACAAAAACAAGAAGTTGAAGAAGCGTTGCATGCAAATTATTGTGTCAACAAACCACTGCTAAAATGACAGACGAAAGACCACAACAGGATGATTATTTTTACACAGTGATGTTTGCACTTTGCAGCCATTCAGCAAACTATTATGTGTGCAAAAGGACAGTGGTCCACATTTCAGTTTTTTATGTTTCAACGGTCAAAACAGTATTGTAGAAATGTAAGTTTTAGTCCAGAATCAGAAGATAGTAACAGTACTCTTTCTATGATGGAATAACTAAAAGAAAGAAAGAGTGTCTGTAATGATGGATAAGCCACAAGCCTATCAAAAATGAAAGTCTCAAGACCAAAGGAAAGGTTACAATATGAGGGTGCATATTGTACAATAAAAAAAGTATGTCTTCTGTTTTTGCAGTGAAATTTACACTGTTTAATTGAAATGTAATAACTGTGCATGGAAGAGAAGAACAAATGTGGCATTAGGGAAAGCTTAGACAGTCTTATTAAAGACCCAATCCAATGAAAATTCATTTGGTGTGTATATCATTTTTCTCATGATGGAGGGCATTTGAAAATTACGCTTAAAATTTCAGAGTATTTCTTTATTCAAATCGTTGTAAATCAGAAGCAGACAAAATAAATGCCGTTTGAAAAAGATTGTAGTTGTTTTATACAAATTACAATTGACCCTCTACACTCTCCCTGCTCCGCTCTATTCCGATTCATCCACTTGCAGACAAATAGATCCGTGAACTTCTTTTTTTCTCGTACAAGTTGGCATCTGGCTCAAAACTGTACAGCTGGATAGTAGCAGGAAAGTATTTAAACAAAGGCAGGATGATGGGAAATGAAAGCAGCCTAACTCCCTGCCAATAGTCCCACCTATAACTCAGATATGAATTTCTAATGACCTCCTGCTGCTGTGCATAATATGTCCTTTAATTTTGGCTAAAAATGACTCAGTTATATCAAAAAAACATTGGGAATGCTTTTAAAATAAAAAAAAACTTTGGATTGGAGTGGGTCCTGTAAACCGAAAAGATTCACTTCAACGTGAGTAGCCTAAATTTAAAATTTCACACTTCAATTAAACAAACAAATGTGGTGTTCAGGAAAGTTGTGGACTGTTGGAAATAAAAGGAGTAAGAAGGATCCTCTCAAAAACATGGATGCAGGAGCTGTTCTTTCTGAAACACTTTAAAAGATCACTGACAGAAAGATTTATACTTTTATTTCTAATTGTTTTAATCTCTTAGTTGTTGTTTTTAAGGAATATAATGTATGACTTTTGAATCTATGTTGAATGCGGCGCCATATAAATGAATAAACCTGAACTTGAGCGTGTACTTCTGCATCACCCTCTTTTGAGCTTTATACTAGGAAGTAGTCATTAATGGCCATTATTTAATTTTAATGGCAGGCCTACATCTTTAAAAAACACAGCAAAACAAAGGAACTTTGTCACTGTATTTGTTTCTTTATTTCCACCATTGGTCACAGGAAGTGAACTTTGAAATGCTTTAGCTAAACTTTAAATGACAGAGTTGTCTCAGTAAAAAGATTCATATAATCTTTGGATGAACTTCCATCTTTCAAAAAGGATCATTTAAGCTTTAGGGCTAACCTTATTGATCCTCTTGCATCTCACCTCGTCTGTAACAAGACATTTCAGGGGATGGTTATCCCCCGCCGACAGTGTCTTGTAATTGGTCAACTTTAAAAAATTTAAATTATGCTTACTGTTATCTATGTTCCCAGAATACTTAAATCTGCTGAAGGTGAGCGTGGGGGGGCCTTTTTGCTTGCTGACGTGAGGCCCTGGCCCTGGCTGGTCCGCCTGCGCCGGATGGCTGCCCGTCTGCACTTCGGGTCTGGGCTCACTCCTTCTCTGGCCCTGGGAGGGGGTGGGGCAACTCTCTTGGGGCCCGCGTTTGCTCCAGGCAATGCCTACCATTGCCACGGGGTCAGGGGGGAGCGGACCAGAGGGAAGGGGATGTTTGAGAGAGGGATGGTGGGTGTCCATCCCCAGTACGGGACCTTGGAGATTTGGCAGGTTGTGGTCTCGCCTGGTTGGGCTGCCTTGGTCCCGCCAGTGCCCAACCAGAGATCTTACAGTGGCGGTTCTTGCGGGCGAGGGCTGGGGCTTGTTCCTGGGACTGGCCCCCTCTAGGCTCAAGTTTAATAAAAGACAAGTTTAAATAAAAAAGTTAAGAGTTAAACATAAAATTATATGACTGCATATCTCCAATGTTGCTTGTGATTTTTGTTGCACTTGTATTGTTAGGTTGGGTGTGAGGGGCTGTAAGCTAGCAAGAGATAGTGTAAATAGAAAGCTCTAAGGAGGAGGAAGGGGGTGGAAATTTTTGTTATTGAACTGCTGCCGCTCTGTAGGAACTATGTGCTAGAAAACAACATTTTTTTATCTAATGAAAAAATTATAATTAACAGACCACTGGGAAAGCTTTTAGAATAGATTAAAAGACAATCGGAGTGAGACGTCAAACCAGTAAAGAAACAAGTCAGCATGAGTAGCCTAAATTCAAAATGTCACGCTCCTATGCACGAGTGGCTCAGTGAGGCGTCTTTTTACCTTCACTTTCTGCAGAAGTGCCACTAAGGAAACTGTCTGCAAAAATGCTTTGAATTCAACAAAAATGTGTTTTGAACGCTTTAAAACCTTAAGAAGTGACGGGAAGGTGATTCGAGATACCATCTGTATTGAACTAAATTAGGTTTGACATAAAATAATCAAACATTTCCCAAAAAACTAGTGAAACATTAAGGTATCTAACAAAAATGTCTTATTGTTTAATTGAAATGTGTTGAAATTTGGATTTTAAAGGTTTTCTTCTTATTTTAATTTTAACAAAAAAAAAAAAAACTGTCAGTACTGACAATTTATCATGAGTAAGACTGCAGTACATATTTACGCCACGAAAATAACCTATGATTCATAATTGTAAATCATAGAAAAAATGCCATTAATAAAAGCATTTTGATTCACATTTTGCTCAATAAAATGCTAAAAGAATTCTGTGATATTCTGTTGTAACCCTGGAGAACCCAAGAACAATTTTAATCTGGGCTTTTAAATGTATTTCAACTATTTTTTGTGTACATTTGTTTGTTTTGGGTCGCAGCAGTTAATGGTGGCCAAGAAAAAAATAAACTCCGGCCAAATGTGACCCAAATGTGTGGATGTATTACAAGCTTTTTTTGAGTCATCTTCCTTGTTGCCTCCTTTATTAAAGATTCCCCTTTTGAGGCCGGATTTCCGTTGTTTCAACATTTTGTTAAAGACAAAGGTAGACAAATGTTGGAAGGCTGGTTTTTATTCACACTATGGCGGTCATAAATTCACATTTTGTCAAAAAATCTGTGAGAATTTAAAACGTTTTATCCAATTATTTTAATAAGAATTGAGAAAGCTTCTTGAGAAAGGGAAATGTAAAAAAAAAGGTGACTTAAAAAACTTCTTTTGCCATGGAACCATTCAAGCATTGAGAATCTTCACAGGTATTTCCAAAATAGATGAACAAATTGATGACAGAAACCCTGCACATTACAGCTGCTCTGAAATTAAACCCATTCTTCCTGTTACCTTAAGTTTTTCACTTGAGTCCTGTTTGGTCCCTTCATAGAAAAGCAACTTCTTCAGTTTATTCAAACTCAACTTTATTAAACTTTAAAGAAATGTACAACATAAACAAATCAATGCTTTTCGTCACAGCTTTCTGTAGCAGCGTCTTGAATCATCTCCACGATAATAAGAATATTCAAACCAGAACCGAATGTTTTGGAAAACTGGACAATTCCAAAAAACTCTACAGGTTGCAACTACTCAGGATGGACCAAAATATACACACATTTTCTCATTTTGAAATAAATTAATGTCCATTACAATTAACGGCCATAACGAGGATACAGGAGGCATTTGTTTGAGGCTTTTGGGACCTGCAAGACTGTTTATATTTTGAATGCTGCAGGTCAAAGTTACACCAGCATTTTCATGAATGGAGCGTCCACAAATGTTGAAGGAAAAAGAAAAGTCCCAAGTATAAATTTTAAAATATTTAACATCCAAATAAACAGAACTGGACACAAGAAATGTCAACTTCAACCTTTTATTCTAAAATAAAACTAGCTTAATAAATGTATTGAAGAATCTTTGCCAGATTTAACCTTTGACATTTAAACTATAGCTGAGGTTTCTGGAGAGAGAAATGCAAATGTTAACTAATTCTTTTTCTTTTTTTGTGTTAGGGCTTATTGTTCTCTCCATTTTCCATTACTTTGCATTTTTTCTCCTCAGTCGAAGCCTTAAAGATGCTGGATCTGTAGAACTTGAGCTCCTTAATGCTCTCCTGGATGTCATCTAGAGCTCTAGAGGGAAAGAAAAAGTATTTTTACTTAATGTCATGAAAAGATGTTTGTTGCAAGATAAACACATCAGAGATTGAAATTTGCTCGTGGTGGATTTATTTTTGACAGATGACTTACCGGTATTGTAAAAAAATATATATATTTTTACAAGTTATCCATTCAGTAAAGACAGTTTAATACAAATACTGTATTTTCTGCACTATAAGGCGTACTAAAAATCCTTAAATTTTTCAATAATTGTCCGTGCGCCTAATAATCAATCGAGTGCGCCTTTTGTGTGTACCAAGTCCCAAAATCTGTAAAAATGTTCTAGAGCAACATTGGGAAGTGCTCCGCTCTATTGACTATCAGACCACTTCTCACTGAGACAGGAGCGATTAGTGCATGGATGAGCACACTGTGTGCATTTTGAGGGTCACAAACAAAGATTTTGGTAAACTGTGCTCCTGGGAAACAGTGTCGCTGGCGGTAAAGTTATACCACATCCCGAGTTACTGCAGAAACCCACCTTAATGCAACCAAAACTGTCGAGAAAACTGTTGCTGAAACTGAAAACTGAAACTACCCCGCCCCCTTAACCTTTGCCTATAACTGAGAGCCTGTTTGGTAGCTTACACTCCATCAGAACCCCAACCTAACATCACAGCTGCAACAAAAATGGTCAACAATATGTGAGCTTTCCAGTTTACAGTTTTGAGCCAGAAGCCAGCTCAAAAAAGAGAAACAAAGACGTACATGGATAAGCGGAGCAGTGAGCGTCACAAATACGCTATTTTCAAAACAACTTTTTTTCATCTGCTCCTAATTTACAACTTGATGAAAAAATACTCAGAAATTCATATTTGCGCAGAATTTTCTTTGTATGTGTCCTCTATCAGAAAAATACCACAAGAGTATTTACAAAACAAAGTGGGTTTTACAGAAACCACAGTTTCCAAAGTCCAAAGGTGAGAAAAAGTTTTCACAGGTTGAAATATTTAAGAGTGTCTCTGTGAGTGATCAGATCTGCAGGTTCAGCATGAGGTAAGATTGACTGTGAAATTTTAGAATAAATTTAAATGATTCAGTCCTAAAATCTCACATTGAAGATAGGAGTTTGTGACAGAGTAGCTCAAGAGGACACACATATGACTTGATTTGGGAGACTGACAGGAATGAAGACAGCTTGAACTTATGTGAAGAAGTTTGGGGAGAATGACTAGAAAAAAAAGTGACTAGATGTGTGTACATGACAGAGTGTCTTTAATCTGATCAAAGATTGGATTACATCTGAACTGTGTTCATGGCCCTGAAAAACATCATTTGATTATAACAAACATTTACATCCGCCACACGTTCGATGGGAATAAATCATTTTGACATGTGCAGAACTTCCTAACATACGGGAAACAGCTGTAGAAGTAGTAGTTGCAGAGTTCCGCTGTAAACAAACATGGCTGCAGTTAAATTGTAATGAGATGAATACGAATTGTAGTGAGTGAACTATTATCTTTATTATTTTATTTTTTAAGTGACTGCTCGCACATAATTTTCTAAATACGTCAGAGCTGAACTTCTTTTCATGGCCGCATGGCCATGGGGGGGGGGTTTGGAGTTGGATTAATACATACCAACAACAACATTTATCCTTGGCAGGACGTAAATACGTGTGAACGGCATCAGCCTTTATTTTTTCTGGACAGGATTGGTAACTTGAATTCACATGATTGTTTGCACGGTTTCCCAGAACGGCTCGGAGCGTGCAGCAGCATTTCCACATTCAAAAGCTGCCTCTGGAGCTCTGACAACCAGCAGCTCGCTCGCGCTGAGCAGCCGGCCAGACTGTAGTTTAAAGTTCCTCTGGAGCGCACATCCTAACAAAGCACTCTCCCTTGCTTGCAGACATGAAGCTACAGAGTTCGGCTGCTCTGCTCTGAGACACAGACGCAGCCGGGCGGTTCTGTTTGCGTTTTTGTATGACTCAAAGCCAGCGCAGTAATGACCCACAATCAGATTAACAATTGCCATAACCCACCCATTTCAATCCGAGCGATTAGGTCGACCGGCGTGTTTACATGACGCATTTTTTATCGGATCAGGCTTTTATTCTATTACTTGTGTCCATGTAAATGCAGCAAATGAAAGGTGCAGCAATAGATTATCGTGAATGTCTTACGGTCAGAGTCAAGCACAAACTTCTCTGTGTAGCAGATTATTTTGGTTTTGAAAGTGAAGTCATTTATGTGCTGAAACTCGTCTTAAAAAAGATAATATAAGCAGCCCACATTTCTGAGAAAGCCAGAACGCCAACAGAAAAGATGAAACAGAGCTGCATATCCAGAACTGAATCCATCAACGTCAAGAACACGAAGAACATCTCAATGTTCTAACAAATCTCCTCAACTAGGTCCAGCTTTCATATACAGTCAATGGCTGCAGTGTAGATGACATAAGAAACTACCATGCATGAACATTAGAAGATATCTCCCAGGACGGTTGGATCGTGTTAGTTCTGGTAGCTTTTAAAAAAAAACAATTTCACATTCCTATGGAAGAACTGCCCTCTTTGTGTTTGTACTGCATCAGTAATGTAGCTGCAGTTTCTTATTATTGCTAATTAATTAGCAATAGACTGAAATAAGTCTAACAATTATCAGATAAAAACATGAATGCTTTTGAAAATAATTGATTCACAATTGAAGTATATATTGAGAGCAGTTTATGAGGTTACATGAACATTGGGAAAAGGCTCCTTATCTACTCTAATTCACTGTGTGTAAACCTGGGAGCTGCTTGCAAAGAATAAAAAGAAAAAAATAAAACTCTACTTTTCCTTAAGAATAAAGTTGGACAAATCCAAACCTTCCTAAAAAAGTACCAGGTGTTTTCAAACTGCATCCCCCACCATTCCCAATTCTGAAATTAAGGAGGCTGATACATTTTAGTCAGAATGTGCCCAAACTTTATAGGAAGAAAAAAAGAGGTACTTATCCGCAGACACTGGAACACGGAGTTGTTTTAATTTATCTCAGAGTTTTTTTTCTTATTTTGTCAAATGTTTAAGCTCAAGTGAACACCTAAACTATCATTCCCCCCTTACTTTAAATAGAAATAAATCAGATTGTTGTGTGTTTGTTCTCACTTACCTGTGGGAGGCTTTCTTATAAGGCACCATTTTGTATTCTTCTGGAAACCACCGTCTAAAAATTTTGGCAGAACAAAAGAATTAACTTCAACTTACCTTTATATTTAACTCAGATTTTGGTAAAGGCTACAACATTATAATTGCTTATTTTACTGAAGTGCAGAACTTTAACACCGAGGACGTCTAATTTCAGTCCTTCAGGGTTGATGTGTTTGTTCTTGAACTGTCCCTTGCATGAATCCTGGGTGTTCCATTAAGGAAAAGCAGCAGTAGTACATGAAAAATAAGCAGGGCTGGGACAGGTATCCGCTCCCATTAAAGACCCACCACGATGAAAAATCATGCTTTTGGTGTTTTTAATATGTTCTTGTGGCATTTTTCTCATGTTGGAGGACACATATTTAGAAAATTAAGAATAAAACTGAGTTTTTGAGTATTTCTTTTCTTCAAATCTACGTGAATCTGGAGCAAACAAAAACAAAAGAAGTTTGAAAAAGATCATATTTGTGAGGTATAAAATACACTGCTCCTCGCCATTCTGATGTATTCTCTTGCAGATGACTAGATCTATGCATGTCTTTGTTTTCCTAGTCTGAGCTAGTGTCTGGCTCTAAACAGCTGGCTTCATTACAAAAGACAAATAACTGAATTTATGACTAAATTAGCTCATATGCAAAAATCTATACAACCTGAGCCTAACCATAAATAAACTCTAAAATGTTTTTTTTAAACAAGGAAGTTTCAACAGATCTGCAGTCACACAGACACTTGCCTGCAGAGCTCCTTGATGGTGCTCACATCAATTATTCTGTAGTGAAAGTGGTGCATTAACTGAGGCATGTACTTCTCCAGGAACTTCTTGTCTGCATGCACAGAATTACCTGGAAAACAGCAGATCGTGAGACACCAGTGTAAAGCTGAGCAACTTGTTTGTAATTACAACAAAACAAAAAAAAACACCTCACCAGCAATGGGACACTGTCCAGGTGGGGTGTGCTGCCGGATGAAGGACAGGAACTCGTATTCGGCTTGTTGAAGGGTGATTTTACTCTCTCGCACAGCCTGGGTCAGCCCTGACTAAGACAAACAACAGCAGACAGTTAAACATTGTGCAACTTTCATAAATTGCACAAGATGGGGTTTGTAAATGTTTGTACACTGATGAGTGAAAGCACAACAAAACAGAAATTCAAAGCACTAGTTTTGAAAATGTTTTTTTGTAGGACTTCAGTGTCTGAAGTGTTTTCTGCTGAATCAGCTGTCAACCCCGGACATTTGAATTGGTTCCTAGAGGCGCAGCAGAGACAGACCTGTGCAAAAACTCCAAAAAGACCTAATCATCTCTTAATCAATTTTAAAATCATTCCCAATGGTCTTTTAATTAAGATTATGCTGCTTGTATCCGAAAAAGCCTGTGTCATTTTCTAAGACATAGTTTGTGTAGAGCAGCAGGAGTTCATTAGAATTTGGTCTATTATGGATCTATTGTCTACAGGAGGATGCATCAGAATGGAGCGGAGCAGGGAGCTTGCGGCCTGCCATTGTAGGACCTACATCACATCTACAAGCTTTTTTTAAAACTTCATTAACTGATTAACAACAACGTGAATAAAGAAATTCTCAAAAAGGCCATTTTAAACTTATATCTCTTATATACATGTTCTCAACCATGAGAAAAATGCTACAAGAACATGTTAAAAACACCAACATTAACATTTTCAGAGTGGGTGTTTAACC
Source organism: Oryzias celebensis (assembly GCA_014656515.1). Classification (NCBI taxonomy): domain Eukaryota; kingdom Metazoa; phylum Chordata; class Actinopteri; order Beloniformes; family Adrianichthyidae; genus Oryzias; species Oryzias celebensis. Next base: position 14,142,489 of record BNCR01000013.1, read on the forward strand.
CCTTGTTCAGACACAAGTGGCTTACCTTCCCATGATGCTCCTTGCACCAATCTGACATCTCGTCCAGGAGTTTGTCAGGTTGCTTAATGATCAGATTGGGCCCCTTTTGCAAAGACAGAAAAAATAATTTCTTCTACGATAAGCAGATGGGCAACAGCCAACGAATCACTTCTTTTGATCAGCATTACCTCAGCCAAAATGTTAAGGTCTGAGTCTGTGATGATGCACGCCATTTCAATGATTTGGTCCTTTTCAATATCAAGACCAGTCATCTAAACAAACAAACAAACAAACACAACAGTTAAAAAACTGCATTCATTTCTGTTTTCATTCAACAAATTTTAGAACTAAACAAATGCTAAATCAGGGCATCATACAGGACAAATATACAGCTCTAAAAGAAAAAAAATTCATTATAAAATACATATTTTTAATGATATTGATTTAAAGGTATTAGAGCGGAGCACCACCACTATCCTCCAATGAAAAGTCCTCTCCGCTCCTGACAGTGTAGCTGACTACAGGAATCTGTTTCCACCCAGGAAGTCAGGATCTTTCTAGAATCTTTCACTTCTTTGGTGAAATCTTTCTACGTGCAGCACCTCTACCTAACTGTAATATGGATGATGGTTGTGATCACAGCAAACCCCTTTGAAAAACAGAATGACTCTGAAGCTGCATTTAATTATGTATGATATTTTATAACAAACATTTTATTTAATCAACTCTAAAAATGACTAAACTTAATGCAGTATTTCAAAGATTTCTTATCTTTACTTAAGGTGAGGAAAATTGCAATGAAATGTTAGAAAAATAAAAACTACCCGAACACACCCAACCAAAAACCAAAGTTACTGCATCTCTCTGTGATAATGATTCAGCCAAAATAAGTTTTTACATTTTTAATTTGTTCTTTTTTTTAAAACAAAAATGTAGCTCTAAAAAATAATTGACAGTGCTAATAGCTGGTCAACACTGTCAACACAAAGAGAACAAAGGCTTAGGAAAAGAGTGATGACTCTGCAGATAAACCACAGATAAACAGGATGCTTAAAAAAAAAAAAAAACTTTTTCAGGTCAAATAAGGGTCAAGTAAAAAACTGTCCAATAAACAAAACCCCAGACAGCTTAAAACCTAGAATCAATATAAGCTATTTTTAAATACTAAAATATATCTTTAAAAATCAAAATGTAAATTAGCATTACAGCTAAGCTAGCAACATCAGCATCAACATCAACAAATTATTAACATATTGTATTTGAGACTAAACATCTTTTTACATCTTTCTGAAAATACATTTTTATTTTTTATCATTGTAGTCTGAATTTTAAGCTCCACACAATTAATTTTGAATAGTTAAATATATACTTCTAGACTGAAATGCTGAGGCTAGCTTATGACAGTTCATATATATAAAAAAAAAAAAAAAAACAATTTCCGCCGTAATGGGACATTCCACCGTTTCATAAATGAATACAATTTACGCTCAAACTGCGCACAAACAGCAGCAGCAGGACGTTTTTCAATGGGACTTGCCTCCAGGTCAACCCACACCATTCTGTGGGACATCTCCGAGGACGACATGTCAACACTGCAGGAGTCCGAAACAAAACTTAAACTGGAGACTAAACTGAAGCCCGCGTGCCGCGGACAAACTTCCGGTTTAAACTGGTTACCGAGGCGAACTCTAATGCGGCGTGAATGTCCGCGTGCAAGCGGAGCAGCAGGAAACCTTCTAAAGCATCCAGACCAAAGTGAAGCAAAGACAAAACGTGACTGACCGAGCCAGCACGCCGTCATGCTGCATGTACACTTCCGCTTCAGTCTTTTTTGCTTGTTCAATGGCGGCTGGCGCTCACTGTTTGAGGCGTTTTATCGCCACCTGCTGGAAGCAAAACGCATGTGTCTACTTGGAAACGTGTGGGCTTCAAAGTAATTTTGCTTTCGTGGATAATAATGAAATTCTGCTTTCTTATTGACTACTAGTCCAACTATTCCAACGCTTTTTATCTAATGTAGTAATGACAATTGATTAAAAACGAAGTGTAAAGTGGGTTTGTGGAGGGTTAATCCCTTGCCTGCATTTACTTTTTGTTTTTGATTTCAAGTAAATGCTAAATTAAGGTAATTTTGGAGCAGAAGCAGTTTGATGCACATTTAATCAAGCGGCGTCAAGAGAATAAGAAGGTATTATTTTCAAAAGTTGCTTTTTTCACATTTATAAGATTCAAATTTGTTTTTTTTCCTGATAAATACAGTTAATGTCTGACAAAACATGTTTTATGATTTTATCACTGTTCATGAAGTTGAATCCATCCATCCGTTCATACATTTTTCTATGCGGGTTGATTTCTCTTTCACTTGAGCTTAATCTTTACTCTTTTTTTTGTTTGGTTTTTCCTGGAAAGATGTTCGTTTTTTTCAAAGTAACTATTTTCCTTTTTTTTTTTTTTTGCTTGAAAACTTTCTATTTGCATTTTGGAAAATATTTTTCGTCATGGGATTCATGTAACTTATATCAAAGCTGTACAAATAGGACATTTTAATATTTATTTTTCCATGTCTGACATTTAAAAGTGTACAGCTTTGGTCGCACATTATGCCAGCTTCACATTTTTAGAAAATGCAGAAGGTTATGTAAAGAAAACTAGAAGGGTGTTGTGCACATGTACTTTACATAAATATTACCTATACTGTTTCATCATTCCACTCCCACATTTGCAATTTATATTTTTAATGAATCAGCCACACACGCTGTGCTCCACCTGCTGAGTTCTCACGCAGCACTGATTAGCAGAAATGTGGGGCACAGAGCAAACGAAAGAGCAGAATAGCTGCTGAGTTTATGATTAGCGTGTGTGAAACGGTTTATTTTAACCCAAGAATACATTTTCGAAATACATTAGATGAATCAAATTAGTGCTCACAAATGATAGAACTGAAAGTTCTGTTCTATGAATGTCTTGATGCAGTTCTGAGCTTAAAGTTCCACTCCAACCGCCTTTTAATCTATTTCAAAAGTGTTCTTGGTTTTCTTTTAATTATGATTATGCCATTTTAAGCCAATTAAAAAAACAAACAAACTGTCATTTAAGAGCATAGTTTCTGCAGAGCGGCAGTAGTTCAGGAGAAATTTATCTTGGAGTTGTGGATGGGACTGTTGGTGCGGAGAAAGGCCACTCCCATCTGTTTATGTGATCTGTTAACTTACAGCCCCTCACATCTGACAGCTCCCACCAGGTATTATGTATTAGATATCTAAATAATGGCTTCTCCGAAGCTCACAGCTATAGATATGCAATATGAATGTCATAGACATCAATTCATAGAGGTCTATTGCATATCGTGGTTTTGATCAGACGACTTTCCCACCACAGCTAATTTCATTGTGGTCCCATCAAGCCTTGGGACCTCTTTCTCATAATAATCCACTCTGACAATAGATTCATCCGTTTAGCATCATTTTGTTACATGACAACTTCAAAATGTAACGTTTCTGAGATCTTTAACTCCAGGTACATTTTAGTAGAAATGTTTGCTTTCTTGAAACGTGAACTTTATGATTGCTAGTTTTCTCTGAATGAAAAGCCTGTCCAGTGGCGTCTTGGTTAGCTCTTTCAATTTACAGCAGTAAGAACCGGGTTCGTTCCCACGCTGAGGCTTTTCTGTGTGAAGTTTGCTTCTTCTCTTCCCTCTACAGATGTGGATTTTCTCCTGCTTCCTACCATTCAACCTGTTTCACAGGTTAACAACTGTTGGCAAATTGCTTCTGTGTGTTTGTGTGTCCCTGTGACAAACTAATGATCTGTTTAGGGTGTACTCCACCTTCAACAGTAGCAGGATTAGAACCAGCAAATCTGTGACCTCATAAGGGATTCCGTGGGTTCTGAAGATGAATGGATGGATGTTGCAGTGTTCATTTTTTTAACTAGTAAATGTTTTAAAAAGTTCTCTGAAAAACATCTAAAAATATCTCTGATCGGTCGTGATCAAAGTCAGTCTTTTGATTTGACCTTTACCCCTGACAGGAGGCGCCCAGATTATTAGGAAGATGGGACAAATTGTGCCTTTCACTTAGATCTGAGAAAAAGCTTTGGGAATGATCTAAAAATGCATAAAAGTAATACATTATTTGAAAAAAGATCATTGATTATTTTTAAATACATATATTAGGCTGCATACGTGAGCTGTAGTGATGAGAAGGCAGCAGGAAGGGTGGTGGGGGTGTCCTCCCCCTGAGGATGTCTGTGTTGGGACAAATATTAACTGTAGAGGTCCCCATCCTCCTGCAGCTGCACACGCCCCTGCGCTGCACCGCCTCTCCTTGCAGCGGACCACCCGACAGCAGCAGGGAGGTTTTATTGCATCGCAGAGGACAAAAGTGGCTTCTCTCTCTTTGCTTGGTGAGCTGCGCGCAGGATGCTGCCGCGCGCTCCTGGAATAAGGACGCTGACTCCGTAACGCCGCGGCGCGTGCTGCTGGGCTCGTGCGCCACGCTTTGTTCCTCCTCCGGAGTTCCGGATCACTCCATCCAGCCTGTGACAGGAACAACCTTCACAGCCGCCCGCTGAGGCCGACCCCACTGCTGGAATTTGTCCTTGCTGGACGCTGGGATGCCGGCTTCTCCTCTCATCCCCGCGCTCCTGCGTGAGTTTGAGCATGTTTGATATCTTATGCTGATTGTCCACACTGAGAAATGCTTTAAGGATCTCAGTCCTAATTCTGTCAGCGATCCTGCTCTCTGCAGCTCAAACACAGAGGTTGGTAGTGACTCCGTTGCATTTTATGTAGTAACTTTTGGGAAAATCTTTCTCCAAAGAGCAGTTTTTTCTGCATCTTACTTTGTACTTTTACTTATTTGGAATGAAAAACCCTAATCGGCAATGGACTGCATTCATCCGGCTACTTTTTGGGGTATCATTTATTCATCAACACAATACGGGGACAGCAATGCCTTCCAATGTAATAATCTGCCAGTATTAAGATTTCTGCTTTGACTGTACCACGATGAACACATCTGCAAGCCTGCAAGAATATTACAATATTAAGAGAAAAAACTTGCACGCATAGCTGGGTAATACATCACTTATTTAACCCTCCAAAAATCCTTCTTCATCAAGGTTATCAGCACCGACCACCATGCATTTTAATTATCAGTGTGTGGAATGTCATTAAAAATCAAGTGTCCTGCACATGGACTGTATAAGAGAACTGGACTGACCAATCCCTCTCCCCTGTTTCAAATAAGAAGGACCTGCTAACTCCGATAAGCCAAAATGCCACAGACTTCGACTGAGAAAAAAGCAGCTCCATCATTTCTCCATCATACTTGTCAGAATAACCATTCTTGCTCTGATAGCTTTTGCTTAACATCTTCTTGCGAATCCAGTTTTTTTTCATTATACTTTTTCTTCTTCATGGCAAGTTATTCAAGTTATAAGCTGACCAATCAGATGCCTCAGTAAGAGCATGGGGTGCCTGCTGGCCCCTACCTGGAACGTTTGATTGACAGCTTCTCCCGAGCACCTTTCAGTGGATGGGGTGTGGACTTTGAACTCCTAATTGGTGACAATAGTTGCCATAGAAACGTTGACTCAGACTGAGTCAGTCTGTCATGAACACTTATTAATGCACCTTCTTCCGTTGTCTCCTTAGTAACCGCCTTGCAGCGTGCCGCCACCATACCAAAGTAGTAAATGTGTTGTACCTGATGTTGATAAAGATGTCCGGAATTGGTCAGCGAAATATAAAGTTTGAATAAGTGAATTATTCGGACACGGTCTGCAAAGCGCAGGACTTCCATTATTCTTTCTCTCGTTGCTTTGCCCTTGTAAATCCAAATATATACATATTTACAGCATGGCTTTAATATTTTTTGCATTATTTTTCAAATACTACAATTGTGTGAGTGTGGAAGGGGGAGGCAGGGTTCAGAATATGACTTGTTATTTAAATAGAGTTCAAATCTGTGGAATTTTAGCAGGTGGTCATACCAGCAGTGGTCGGACGTTCTTTGTCCCGCCCAGTTGACCATATTCAGCACATTGTTTAGGTGGGCGGAGCCAACTCTGAGCGTCTGTAGCACTTTTTATATCACTTTTCATTCCTGGGAACACAAAGTGTTTGACATCCGAATAAATTAAATAAAATTATTAAATTAAATTAAAACAAGAGAAGGCTTTAATTCAAAATGTTACAAATAGACTTACAAGTTTCTTCTGCTATTTTCTTTTCATCTCTTACTAAAGTAATTATTTGGATGCCTACTGTTTACTGAAACTAGAGCTACTCTTATTTAAGTGCATCAAAGCTCTGAAATTGAATCCGGTCTGCTGTCAAATCCTCCTTACTCTTCTTGTTTTGTAAGCCATTCTTCCTTTCAGAGTTTGCTGCTTGTTGTTGAGGAGGAACACAAACCTCCTGCTCGCTCTTCCTGTGCTGTTTCCTTTGTGCGTCTGTACTACAAACTCTGACTGACTCACTAGACAAGTTGTAGATAAAACAAGGTGACACGTCTCTGTCCTGCTCCCATCAGTCCCTCCAGGTAAAGCAGAGAAACAGAAAACCTTCCTGTAGGGGCTCCCTTGCAACAATGGCGGCATTTCAATACAACACAATAAAAAAGTGTAATTGCCTACAAATCCAATGTAATGTTATTATTATTCTTAATTTACTTATCAATATTTTTGTTGCTTCTACATTAATGTGAAATGAACTCATACTCCCCTTAAAAAAGGAACTTTTTGAAAAACAACATGGAAATGACTGATGGGATGAAGCCACCAAGAGACAAGAAATTTAAACTAACAAATGTAACCAAATAAATTGAATTCATTAAGCTTGAAACTGTAGTTACTGGATCAAATGTGGGTTTGTGCTTATTTAACATACCTTAAAAAACAGATGCAGCTTTCTTCTTTGATAGGAGTTTGAATTAAACCGTAACATCAATTGGAAACATGTTGTCCTGATTGCATAGATGTTTTTATCTTTTAAATAGAGAAATCAGTGGAACATGGTATGCAGTGTCTCACCCAAGGACACTTTGGCCTGTAGAGGGGATGAGATTGAGGTGTTTTTAATAGATGATGATTACTCTGTCAAAGGAGCCATGACTGTTAAATGTGCATGTCAATGCACGCATGACCGTCAAACCTGAGTGACCTTTCTTAATTTAACTATCAGATAAAGCATGCTGGCCTCTGTGACGAAGGGGTTCTGCAGAGAGTTGTGGGGATGCTCAGCGCGTTTGAATGTGAAAATGGGGAATGTCCAAGGAACCCGTCACTGCGGGCTGTTCCGTTCACAGGGGAATTAATTTCCCTGGAAATCTCTTTTCATTTGGTTGTAAAAGCTCCTCTGAACTCTGGTTTGCAGAGAACAGTTCAGTGGAACAAGCTCTTGCATAGACCGAAGGATTTGGCTTGAATTGGAGGGAAACGGTCAGTTTCACGCCATCATCCAGTTGGCTTTGCCCTCAGCAACACTCAGTCGCCCTCAACAACACGTGTTCAAGCGACCACTTCCAATGGAACGTCTATGTGAATGTGCATTTTGGGCTTCTGCATTAAAACTCTTGTTTTTACAACTATTTAGGGCTCCGCGTACAAAAAGCCACTGAATGAGTGTTGAAACTTAAACCAGCTCAAACTTTGACCAATCGGGTATTCGAATTGGTAGTGACGTATACATGATGTCCCCTTTACTTCATGCAGGTGCCAATGAAAAGTAATCATTGAGGATAAATTAATAATTGTGGTTTGTGTCCGGCCTGAATTATACGACATCAAGCTTTTCATGTATCGGAATGGAGCTGTGAGAGAAACCACTTTGACATTTCACACCAAGCCTCTTCCAACTGTAGGTGGTGGACATGTGTAAAATTAGAGAAAGACAAAAGAGAAGAAGCCCCTCCCTGCTTGACCAGTGTGAACATCATGGGCTACACAGGTATTCAAGCGGGTTTAGCTTTTTAGGGGCAACATAGCCTAAAAGGAGCTCTGGGCAAAAGCAAAGAACCAAGAAGAAAACCAACAGATTCCACAAATTCTCTGACTGCAGAGTATTCATGAGGTACTTTTAACTCATCACTAAACCATATTTACCCCCCAGATAATTTTGAACTCTTTCATGAACTGGCACAGTGGGCCTGAAAAGTATTTTATATCTATATAAGATCTTTTTTGTGATGTAGGTGGGCCACAAGCCCCTCCTCTGCTCCATCCTGATGCATGCACTTGCAAATAGATCCATGAACGTCTTTGTTTTCCTCGACTGAGCTGGCATCTGGCTGTACAATTGGACAGCCCCAATATTGCTAGCCATTTTTGTTGCACCGCTAATGTTAGGTTGGCTGTGCGAGGGGCTATAAGCTAGCGGGAGAGTGTGGAAACAGGGGTGAAATGGTGGGGTTACTTGGTCTCACCCACAACTAAGAATTGAATTTCTGATGAATTTCTGCTGGTCTGTAGAAACTATGTCCTAGAAATGACAGGTTTTTTCTACTGACTTTGCAGAATAATCATAATTAAAAGACTAATAGGAACGCTTTTACAATAGATAAAAAAAAAATATTGAAATAGGAGTTTAATGACACAATTTTACCCCCCTTTTGTTAGTTTCAGGTCTTTGGTCTGTATAAAGTTTGTCTGCATTGACACTAAAGTGAACCGCACCAGATTATGATAACAGCTGAAATGAGTTAAACATAAACTAAATAGATCAGGGTTTGCTTCCTATTTTTCCACCAGTCAGAGGAAATAAATCCTGAAGCAAGATCTCATACATATTAGGCAGAAAAATAAACAATCACTTTTTGAGGAAAATAATCTAAGGGTTTGTGATATCTCTCTTTGGTGGGATGTGGTGAGGGGCATGAAGATGATGATCCGAGGTCAATGATCAGTGTTTATTTTGGATAATTGTAGAAAAAGAAAACAAACTAAAGGAGGCGGTGACATTTTTTGGACATTTTTCCACTAATTCGAAGCAAGTCAAGGGATCTTCCTGATGTGAAAAAGGAAGGGGTTAAGATGACTCAATGTCTCCGCGCTTGCAGTGATGCTTTGCAAAACTAATCTAATGGCATCTGATGTAGCTGCTGCAATGTTTTTTTTCTAGAGATTTTTGTGCCTATTTTACCAAAACTAATAGTATTCATCTTTATTGTAGATAAGAAAGACTACTACTGCAGTAAAAATAATTTTTCTTTTGTTTTGGTGTTCATTTGATGTTTTACATTCCTAAATTCTAGATTTACAAATGTGAGTGTGATGTTTTTATGTTTTCATACTAATTCCAACAGTAAAATCTCAGTCTGCACTTAAGGACAGAATGAGATCCCTAGAGGTTGGAAAAACAAGAACACCAACCGCAAAGTCAATTTATTGTGATATGTTGTTCAAACCTGGAAAAAAAATCTTTGTGCATGAAAAAATGAGCTCTGAAGAAGCCTGGAAACCTGAAAAGTGTATAAAATATCCATGACTGTGAGTTGCTTTACAGATCTGGCAGCTGGATGAGTGAATATAGGATAAGAAATGTAAAGGTGTCAGCTTGAAGGTGATTGGATAAGACGAAGGCGTGTCAGGAATTGATTTTAAGTGAAGTAATGTGAAGTTCAGTCTCAGACTACATTTTTTGTCTTTCCTGTATAAAGTATTAATGGATTTTCTTTTAAATGATTAATGTTTTAAAAATTCCTTTGTCATTTGAGATTTAAATGGGTATAATTTTGAAAACTCTTCAGTATAATTTTATTTTGAAAATATGTGGAGAACAATTGTGATCATCCAATTTGGAAAAAAAGCAAATTTTTTGGTGTGTGCAGATTTAATGTTTTTGAATATATTTAGCTTTTAAATGTAGCCCTTCATGTTAGTGAAAAGAACTAAAAAACACATTTTTGTCTCAATAACAGAAGAAAGATCATTTGTCTTCTACTTCTGCTTTGTCCTGTGCAGGGTCACTATTTGTGATTCTTATTCTGCTGCTTGTGTGTTAGAAAGCATCCTGAAAGGATCAACAGCAGTCCAGTTGTTGATGGGAAGATGAGAGCCTTCATTAGACGCTTCATGGGAAGTTCAGTGGTCCATGACAAAAACAGCATGTTCTACCTCACGGCTTTTCTTGTAGTTTAAAACGTGTCTTTTGCTACTAATTAAATGCAGCCGAACAAACTGAATGAGGACAAGATTCAGACTTAGATTTGATTGTGTACTGTGGTGGAGTCCAAAGCTCACTGGCTGAAAACACATTTAATGGGCTGCTCTCTGTGGCATGCTGTTCACGATCATTCAGCAGATTCCTGCAAAGTGTTCAAAATGCATGTCACAATGGGAAATGATTCCTTTTGTATGTGTAAGCTGGATTGTCATGAGATGTAATGATCAGGATCATCAGGGGAATAAATCTTTGCAAGCTCCGTTTGGAATGCAGAATCACTTCCTGATTGAAGCCCTCTTTGAATGAAAATTGGAACAAAAAATGCAATCCTTACTCAAATAAAATAGTCATATTTTACAATAGGAATAAACCAATAGAATTAACTTTCACAAAAGCTGGATTTGCTTCTATGGCTTGATGTTATGTTTTTAGAAAATTATATTTTCCTTGAATGTGAATTACTTATTTCTAATTCATCCTCAAAATGTTGTATTGAAAATAAGAGCATTTGGTGTACAGATGGGGGTGCCGTGGTTAGCGCTGTCGCCTCACATTGAGAAGGCCCTGGTTCAAATCCTGTTTGCAACCTTTCCGTGTGGACTTTGCTCCCTGTAGGTGTGTAGGTTTTCTTAAGGCACTCTGACTTCCTCCAACACATTTCAAAAACATGCTTCATAGGTTAATTGAAAATGTCTTAATTGTCCGTAAATGTGAGTGTGTGACCCTGCAACAGACTGGCAACCTGCCTTCAATCAACAGTAGCAGGGTTGGCTCTTACGACTCTGTGACCCCAAAAGGGATTCAGCAAATTCTGAAGATAGAGAGATAGATGGAATGATGGATAATTCTTCAATTTGTAGTTCTAGAAGGTGTTCCACCAACTGTCAGGCTTGTTGGTCTCGTCTGTTTGCCTGTTTTCTGAAAAGTTGGGGTTTGGTAGCGTCTCATCAGACCAATACGGTGCAGCAGGTTTGATTTCCACATTGCCTGCGTCTTTGTCCCAATGTCCTTGGGCAAGACACTTAACCCCACATTACTTCTGGTGGTCTGGTTAGCACCTCGCATGACATCAGGGCTACCATCCGTCATCAGGAAGTGTGTGCATGGGTAAATCCGACTTGTAAATGTTAAAGCACTTTGGATCTTAAACTCCCACTCTCATGATAATGGCGTTTTTGGTGTTTTTAACATGTTCTTGTAGCATTTCTCTCATGATGAAGGACATATATAAAAAAAATTTAGATTAAAACTGCGCGAAAAGTCCCACTCACAGTTCAGAGTTGAATTTCTAAGTTCTAATTTCTTGCTACTGCCGCTCTGCAGAATCTATGTCCTCGAAAATGACAGGTTTTTCCATTTGTGCCCCCAAACAGCGTAATCATAATTAAAAATGGGAACACTTCTATAAAAGATAAAAAGGTAGCTGTAGACAACTGCTTATTTAACTGCTGAAGTGCCTGTAAATTTGTTTAAAATGAACTTTTATTGAACAATCTGTGCTAAAATAAAAACAGAACTGGAGTTCAGCTAACTGGAATGCCTATAGTTTGAATCCCCTTTTTTATCTTCATCCATATGTTGCCTTAATGGTTAACAAAAGTGAACTGAACTCACTTAAAACTGTTTTCTAATGAGAACTTTAAAAATGGTTTTGTGATCATCTAACAAATCAGGTTACCTCAGATTACTCCACCGATTATTATAGATTATCTGTCAGTCATACCAAATTAGCAAAACTCGTAGGTGTATAAACATGTTTTTTATATTTGTCAGTGCTCAGTATTCTCAAGAGTCTCTTTCGTTTGCCTCTTCTTCTACCCACACTCGTTTTAGACACTTTCTGTGACCTTTGTGATAGAGTTTTCCTATGATACTTCACAGAGTCGGAGAAAGTGTCAGTGCCTCCTCCCACCTCATCTGAGCTGATCACACAAACGATCATCTGAGATGTGTCTGTCACCTCGCCTCTATATTTAGAGTAGATCATCAGTGGCAGGCCAAAGGATCCGTCATGCGTGGAGATTGGTGAATCTCCGGTGCCAGGGGTTAGGATGTGACATCTTGTCGCACTCTGGCCTTAAATCTCTGGCAGCTGCCCCTTCTCATTTCCCCCTCAACCTCCTCTTCCTCTTTCTTTCCCCCTCCTGACTTTCCACCTCCAAAGTGTGCCTCTGAATTTCAGATATTATTGTTAATTTGTAAGTAAGGCTGACACTCGGAAGGGAAGACGGCTGTCGGGTTGTCATTCTGTGCGCTGTAGAACTAATGTCTGCATACTTCAACCCCCCACTTTGCCATGATTCTTTCTTATCAGTCTAGGTTTACCTTAGGCCTCTCTCACTCAGATTGCTGTCATATCACATTCTTTCACTTTGCCAGAGCAAAACCTTCATCCAAATACTTTCACTCAAACTGAAATGCAATGTAAGAAGCACCTTCATTTGTGTTGTTTTACGTTCAGGAAGGAGGAGATAAGATTCTGTCCGTCTTAGGATTCACGTGTGGATCAAGGTTTTAGTTGAAAAAAAGAGATTGAAAAGCAGTTTGCAGAACTCAAGTGATATAAAATAGTTAATCCCTTAAATTGTGTTTCCTGCTTTCTTTCCCCATGGTGTTTTCTCTTGAAAGCTACACACCGAGCATGTGACAAGCGTTCAAGAACAGGCTAAACGCACGTTCTTAAAGTACAGTTCATGGTGTTCACACTGCACAAGCAGGATCGGGCTTCTTGGTTTTTTTTCTTCTCTTTTTTTCCTGTTTACTAGCGCACGTTCGACACATACAATTGGAAGAGGCCTGGTGCCGAATATCAAAGCGGTGCAAATCTTGCTCCAGGCTTTTTCTGTCACAGCTCCATTCCGATATATGAAACATTTGTTGTCACATAATTCTGGCCGGGCACAAACCGTAGGTATCCATTTCTGCTCCATGACCAATTTTCAAAGAGTTGGCACTTCTATGAACTAAGGGGATATCCCCAAAATGCCTCTACTAAATCTGAGTCCCTGATTGGCCAAGGTTTGACCCGGTTTAACTTTCAACTTGCATTTTGTACGTAGAGCCCAAGAAAGGTCATTAAATCTTGTGTAGCAACACGTGAGAGTTTTGAATCCCGAAACGCGCCTTTATGTCAATAGACTTTTCATTGAAAATCATTGAAAATCTGAAGTCATTACTATTTAAAAAAGGGTAAACAGTATTCTCTGACATTCAAAGGCTGCACCCAACCACAAGTGTTTGTGTCATCATTCATATTCCATGGAAAATGACCAAGAAATCATAATTTTCTTCCTGGGTGTTTAAACTTATGAGCACAACTGTAGCTTAGTATGTTCCTATTTGCGTTTCAAATGTATAATGATATCAACATGTCTGGCTTATTTCTACTTTAAAAATGTACATCTTTTATGGAATATAAGGCAGGTATAGATGTCCATCCATCCATTTTTTTAACCTGCTCTATTCTTATTGGGGTTGCCAGAGAATGCCCCTGGCTACACATCTAGTGACACTTTTAGAGGAACCATCTAACCTTTGAAGCATGTTTTTGGACGGTGGAAGGAGGCTGGAATGTCTCCACAGATTTGAGCCACGTTCTTCTTGCTGTGAGGCGAGAGCGCTAACCGTTGCACCATCGTGCAAGCTTCCAGTATTATGTTCTTCTGTTAATACCCACCCCGATCCGCTTTTGATCTATTGTAAAAGAATTCCCAGTGGTCTTTTAGTTACGATTATGCTGTAAATAAAAAAAAACAAAACAAAAAACACCCACCCAGTGTATTCTTGCATCACAAATAGTCTCTTTTTCAAACTGCATTTTTTATCTGCTCCTAATGCACAAACATTTGAATAAAGAAATACTGTTAATATGCCTAATGTTCTCAACATATGTCCTTCATCATGAGAAAAATGCCACTAGAACATGTTGGAATCCAAAACATGATTTCATCTGAGTGGGTCTCTAATATACTAATCTAAATCATTACCAAGTAAGGTGCAAAACAATTTCTAGTATTGATTTTTTTCTGACAGCAAGTGGTGTGATGTGATCGAGTGTAAGTCATTTAGGCAGCATCTCCCGGTGAAGAGGGAGTTTTAATTAGTTGAGTGCAGCAGCTGACAAGGAACTCACCCTGCATCACCTCCTTCTCCCCCTGCAACCCTTTCACATCTTCTTCTGTCTCTCACCTCTTCCCGCTTCCTGCTCACAGTCTGTCAATCTTCCAAAGTGGAGGCAGATGGAAGACAAGGCACATTTCAAACACCGCAACTGGAGTGCTTTATACTTGCACAGAGAAATGAGGCAAAACCCAAAAAAGGTTATTTATATACGACGATGAGAAGCATGGATTTTTCTTAATCCGTTTCACCACTTCAAATAAATCTCAAAGGCACCTGCAGGGGTTATTTTTGTCTGATGTGAGAGGCTTCCAGTGCTGATGTGGAGAATTAGAGGTCCCTTGTGCTGTTTACCACGATGGAATTTTTTAAGAAATAGGGAAGTTTCATTTATTCAGAATATTTTAGAGATGGTGAAATGGCGTACTTTTTAAATAATGTCATGGGGAGTCTAGTTGGCCTGATATCAGAAACAGTTTTTCTCAAATTGGGCCAAGTTTTTATCAATGGTGGATACAAATTATTTCATGAAATAAAAATAAATCAGATCCTTTTGCGTAACAAATTACAGTTGAACCCCCTACTAACAACTCTGAAACTGAGTTTATAGGGTTTGAGTGTAAATAAAGACTAAACAGAGCAGGAAGCAGCCTCTGCATCTAAGCATTTGGCTTATGGTGTTCACACTTGACCAGCAAGGAGGGGCTTCTTCTTCTTTTTTGTTTTCTGCTGTTTACTAGCTTTCTACAGTTGGAAGAGGCTTGCTGCAAAGTGCATAGCTGTGAAAATCTTGCTTTAGGGTTTTTCTTTCACGATTTGGCCGGACACAGACCGCAATTATTATTTTTTTCCTCCATGATCAATTTTAAACGGTTGGCACTTTCATGGATTAAAGGGGACACCATCCATACGTCACTACCAAATCTGAGTCCCAAATTCAACCTGATTTTACTTTCAATGCGTATTTAATGGCCGTGCGTTTTGTAGGTAGAGCCTGAAAATGGCTGTAGAAACTTGCATAGCTACATGTGAGCCTGAGAGTTTTGAACACGGAAGCCTGAAATGTCCATTTACGTGCGTTTACATAGACTTTTCATTGAAAGTGGTCACTTTAACGCAAGCTGCAAAGGGCGGCGTGAAAGTAGCTTGACAGTCAAACTTTGGAATACCTCCAACTATAATAAAAAACAAAGTGTTGCACATGTTTACCTGAAAACGAAAAGTTACTCTTCAGCAATACTAATCTAGTTTGAATAAGTTAAATAATCTCAGGTGACATAACTTGCTTATGCATGTTCTATAGCTTCTTTAGAAATTCAGTGGTAAACTTCTCTGCAGAAATCCAGCATTTGGCAGATAATGACATGATTGTTTACCAGAGGTAAACACTCATGAAAGCAGAAATCCTGCTGGTGGCACTTAGAAATTCGCTGTCTTGCTCATTAACTCTTATTTAAATCACTGTGGAGCCTTTGGCAATCTGGGAATTGTTGATGGTTGTGTGCGTTATGATCATGACAATGTTTTTTTCTCAAAAACGAGATACTTTTTTAAAGTCAGCACTGATAAGCTGGTATGTTGTAATTGTGGAGGAAGAAGAAAGAAAGTGAAACTTGTATTCTGTTCCAAAAAGTTTGCACATCTGATTTCAGAAACCCCCTTTGGTCTAAAAAACAGACTGAAGTAATTTTCTTCTGAGGCCAAAAGACAAGAGGAGAGGTCATAGCTTTAAAAAAATGTAAAAAGTTAAAAAGTTAATTATGTCAAATATTCTTTTTTAACCAGAACATCCAGTCTAGCTGAATAAAAACAACTGAAATGAGCATTGTCAGACTAATAACTTGCCTGGGATAATTAAATGAAAAACGAACTAGAAAAGCCAGATGATTAATGAGTCTGTCTGCATGAAGCACTGATGTTAGGCTGGCTTAACTGTGTGCCATAATAAACACAGCAATAATGATGGAAATGAAAAGCAAACAAGACAAACTAATTTATTATTTTCAAAAAGATTTAAAGTGACCTGTTTAAATATGTATTTGATTGAAAGACTTTGGTAAGAGAACAACAGAGAATCAAAAGCTTTTGCAAAACAGAATCTTTGCCTGTTGGCTACTGGTGCATTCCCCTAGACCAGGGATAGGCAACTTTAGGCCTCAAGGGTCGCGTTCCTGCATTGTTCCAACATACCATGCTCTGGTTTGTTCTAAATTGGCTGGACGCACCTGAAGCAGGTAATCAGTCATGAGTAGGGCTTGGATATCTGGAAATCATGCAGACACTGCGGCCCTCAAGCCCTGCAGTTGCCTATGCCTGCAGACATTCTCACTGTTATAATTTAAGGCTGTGTTTACATTCATTAGATTCATCAAATAAAGAAAAATATCTTTTTCTGATAGTTTTTTTATATTTTATTCATAACTGTGTTAATTCAAGTTTTTATTTATTTAAGTTTATTCAAGTTTTCTGACGTTAATCGCGTTAGCACATTCGCAACACCTTTAACTCCCAACATGTTTGCAACGCGTAAAAAAACAGACTGATACCACTAAAACCAAAGTTACTGTGACTACGCTAACTCACAATCTGTTAGTAACATGTAAAAAGAAAAAAACAAAACAGTCCGACACTGCTACATGTTAGCCGCGTTAGCATTTTCACAATAACAATCAACATTTAGACAGAGTGCTGTGTACCTCTCAAAATCGTTTAGAAAAAGTCGATTTTGCATAATATAGACCCTTTAAGTGCGCCTTATAGTGCAAAAAATATGAAAAAGTGTAAGTATATTGATATGGAGTCTGTTTTCATGATACAATGATCGTGTTAAAAGAAAAAGCAGGAACACATTGAAGATGAGGATGTGACGTCACTGTACTTGGTGTTTATTTATGGCTGTGCTTCTGTGACAATCAGGACAATCAGGAAATATTTAATGCATTATTATGAAAAACAATAGATTTTGAAGGGAGCCTGAGGATTCATATCAGCTGTCAAAACTTCAGGCACAATCCAAACCATTTCCTGAATCAGTCATGTGGTACAATGGATGTTATATGAAGCAAGCCTCGTCTTTTGAGGAAACGCCCCCTCCTTTACTCACTTCACACCTCAAGACCAAAAGTAAGTTTTTCATAACCAAAAAAACAGAAAAAACATGTTTGCAGATACTCCAAAAATGTAAATATATTTTATTACTCTGTTTATTTGTTTCAACTTCATTGTTCTTTCTTCAAATAACCACAGTAGCAACACTACAGTTCATACAGTTGATGACTCAGACCAGAGAGATGCGTCAACTTGTCTAACTTCGATTGTCAAAGGATGTTTTTGTTCTGTGTCTGTACACAGCAGAGCAACCGTGAAACCGTGGAGCACCTAACAAAGCCAAGAATAAAAGCACCAAAGGATTCCTTTGTTTTGTTAACGTTTGATTCTAAGACTACAGTCTCTTACCTTAATCCTTCAGGTTTTGTCCCCTAACTTTGACTAAAATAGACATAGCCTCCTCTTTAATGCTTGCGCTTGCATGTATCACATGAAGAAAGGCAGATTCTGCATGTGTATCCAAAAAAACAAAGCACAGCCACCGTTTCTAGTCAGGAATCTCTTGTGTCCATTCCTGGACTTTCCATAGTTGCGTTCATAAAGGCTGACAGTGAAAATGCTTTCAGGACAACATCTCTTCTGTTTCATGGTTTGGAAGAGACATTTCTAAAACCAAAGCACTTAAAGAGCTTTAGTTTGTCCTAAAAATATTAAAGAGCAGATTTTATGCTATTCCTAAGCCTGTCAGAGTAGACTATATCCATTTAGATGACCTTTGGCACACTAAAGAATAATTATTATTAAATATGAGTAATTTTTGTAAGCTCTTTTTCAACTCGGGAGTAAGACGTCTCAGTCTCTGAGGCACCGTCTTTCCCTCCTTGAGGGTGCCATTCATTTCATGACGTCATCCTACAGCCGGCCTCGGCGGTGTGTCTGCGTTTCGCTAACGAAAAGAAACAACATCCGAACATTTACGAAGATGAATGTGCATATTGTGCATGTAAAATGAAAGTGTTTTGCTGATCACCGCTAGCTCCACAAAGAAAGTGTGTATGTGTTAGGCTGGGGGTGGGGCTGGCAGCGCAGACTCTTCCTGGAAGGGGCTGTTTTCCCTTTGTGATGTCACAATGTGAGGGCCCACTCGTTTTCGTGAATTGGGAGGGGCTGGTGGTCAGAGCACAGGGTTTTAGAGGAACACTCAGAGATGCGTGGAGTCAAACACTGATTTGGGGGGGTTTTATACATCATAATACACTTAAAAGTTCAAAAAATTGATTTTGCATGATACAGACCATTTAAAGTCTCTACTCTAATTATCTTTTGATTTGTTGTAAAAGCATTCCCAGTGTTCTTTTAATTATTATCATGCTGTTTCTAGCCAAAATAATAATAAAAAAGTGTTGTTTTCCAGGACATAGTTTCTGCAGCGCCGTACAAGTTCATTAGAAATTGTGGGCTGGACTGTTGATGCAGAGCAACCCCTGTCCCTCCTTCCCCTACCCATTGCTGGGCCCCCCTTTTGTCCATGTCACAAATAAGCTCTTTCTCAAACTGCATTTTTTATCTGCTCCTGAAATACTAGAAGTGCATTTATAATCCTAATTTTCTTTACATTTGTTCGAGATCATCAGAAAAATGAGAAAACAACATGTTAAAAACATCAAAACATAATTTTCATTTGAGAGGCTATTTAAGCGTTCAAGGTCATTGAGAAACAACAGTAGAGCTGTTTAAAAGAAAATGTTTCATTTTCACTCCCAGTCCTGCTTTTCAGACCTCAGCTTTATGCAACTATGGAAAATGACAGGAAATCTGACATTGCAGCAGTAACAAGCATAAACATGAGCAAAAGAAAACACTCTCTGACAGGCAAAGATACTGCCATCAAGCCATCTCAAACTGCACGTGACAGCGCTTCTGACACTGCTTTGCATGCAAATGCAGCATTCGCTAGCTCATTAACTGACATCTAACTCATGTGCCGGACTACAGTTCTGCTCATGTTCTGGAAAATTAGGACTCAAATTAGAGGATAATGTTTGGTTTGTTTTTCTCTAACTATTTTACTTTTTTTTTCTGATGCAGCTACATTTAGATCCAAGCTCACACGCATGCATTTAGAATCCAACTTGAACCTCGAAACAACCTAAATGACATGAATCTTATAAAAAATGTACATTTCCTAAAATGAATAACTAGTAATGATGGAACTTTAGCTGTCAGATAGTATTGGTGAAGAACAGACCAAGATGTTAGTTTTTTAGGTATATCAGTTGATCAAATAATGCATGAGGTTGAACCTTGAAACAACTCAACCAAATGAAAGTAAAATCAAGATTTTCAAAATAAAAGTAGAACTAATTTGATTAATGCCGGTTTAAACTTTGGGAAGATTAACATATAACTTTTTTTGTATTAATTGAAATGACGTTTAACTTTTTGAAATTCTTTGTTCTTCTTAGTGAACTAAAAAATCTTGCTTTCTTGCTTGACATGAATAATACTGTTAAAAGAAGAAATGATAAGAGATTCAAATGGTTAAACAAAGAAATGTTGGCAACAAATGGTAAATGGCTTTACAGTCACAGTCCCATTCACACACACATTCACACAATTTGTAAATTAAATTAAATTTGTCAAATATGGTATTAAAAGCAAATGGTAAATTGAACCATTCAGGATGTAAGTTTTACCAAAATTTTATATTCACAAAGTGCCGACATTATTAGAAAGTAATTTTGCACCACTTTTGCACCACAAATTTGATGCTAACAAGCCCATGCATTGTTCTGCATGTAAGGTTGGTGGAAAGAGCAGCTGAAAAATGTAGACGTTGTCTTAAACTGACATGTTTCACTGCTGTCAGATAAATAAAAAGTATCTTCAAGAGCAAAGCTAAATATTTGTAGTTTTCAAATCCATTTAACACTTCCTGACTTGGAAAATCCCCTTTTCCAGACAGTTCTTTCTCGCATGTTATATTCAGTCAAGCAAGGAAAGAAAAAAAGGTCACTTAAATTATTTTCTGTCTCTTTACATGCCATGCTTTATCCTTTGTTGGTTGCTTTTTGTGTTTTGTTTTGGCTGCTGTATTGTGTGAAACCATGGCAACCATGTCACAAGTAATTCTTGAGTTCAAGCAGCGTAAGTTACCATGTCTTTTGTAGCTTTTCCCCTAAAAAAAAGAAATGCTGATGATGTTCCCTAAAATGTGACTTCATCTCCATCATTTTGTTTTTTGTGAAATTCTCTCACGAGAACTGGTTCATAAAAGATCACAGGAAAAAAAACAAGAAAATCACTAGTAGTAAGTAGTGAAATTTTCTGTCCATGCAACCTTAACAGAAATCTTATAATATAATAACAAAACCTAAAAACAAGAACTTCCAAACAAGTATCAAAAAAGGAAAAATCCGCTAAATTTAAAGCTAAAGAATTACTGAAAATATGTCATACAGCCCATTAATGTTTTTGCTCTAGTTCTAAGCATTTTTTTAAATTTTAATTTGCCTAATTGTAGATTATTTTGATTACAGTGACAAAAAACAAGTGTAATACATAAAAATGACCCATAATAGACACTAAATATGAACAAAATGACAATATAATCTTCGTACATGTTGACCAAATCTAATAAATCCTCAAATAATCTAAAACTAGCTGTCAGGGCTCCACCTCCAACCACCAGAGGGAGCCCTCTCCTGAATATTGATCCCCCACTTCTCCATCAGATGTGTCTCATCAGCCTCACCATATATATTTTTGCCCATGCTTCTTGTTTAGCAAGTAATTCTGAGCGCTTTCATCTGTTTATTGCCTCCTGGTGTTTAACCTTTGCCTGTTTTCTCTACTCCCTGTCTCGCTCCATGCTTGTTGACTCCTCCCTGGCTTTTGACTACATCCTGTTTTGCCATTGCCTGTTTTGATCGTTAATAAACGTACCTGGCTGCACCTGGATCCACACGCCTCCGCGTCTTCGTCACACTAGCAGTCATTATAACATACAGTAAATCTACATTTCCAAAATAATAACAATATATTACAGTGTAACTTGTTAGCATTTGTTGAACTTAAAAATAAATCATCCTTAAAATTGAACCAAAAATAACAAAGCAATTTGAGTTTTTTTGAGTCTTAAACTAAGTTTTTCTATTATTAAGAGTGTGGAGCGAAAGAACTTTGACTCATTTTAGCAATAATTTCCATTTCTAGATCTTAGCTCATTTAAGAAAAAAAAGTTTAGAAAGAGATAGAGCAAAGGTAAGTTAAAACAACTTAAAACCTGATAAAATATCTACAATGTCTAAAAATAAGGTTTTAAATCTTTACAAGTATCTAATAGTTTGCAGTGTACAGTAGAGTTATCAATCAAGTTTAAACAAGGCACACCGTGCAGCTGAGGCAAAGAAAAGTTTGCAGTGGGAAAGTGTAAAGAGTATGCCAAGCAGTAAATACGATGTGCAAGCTGTGATGAATAACCCGTCACTCCTCGATTTCAAAGCTGAGTTCCACGTCTGCTCCCCACTGTGCTGTGAAGTAAAGCCGCTACCTGCAGCTCTCCCACGGGCTGTCACGGAGGATCTGTGCCATTCCCTCTGGCTTTGTCCTTTTTCTGTTTGTTTCTTGTTATATTTTGGCTTGTTGTCAGTTTTAAGTAGCTGTGTTTAGGCAATCTTTCTCTCAAATGTATGAGTTGGTCAAACCAGCTTGTATTTGGCGATCCCAATTGTTTGAGTCTGTTAACTAGTCCCTTTAGTTTTCAGGATGCAGTATGGAAAAGTTTTGTTGATCCTTGTCAGGTCCTCAGTTATGCTTAAGATTCAAATTTTTTTTATAACTATAATTTTTAATACATATTAATGATTAATAATTTGAGTGTGCATCTTCTCCCTGATAGTTGGACGCTCATTCCAAACATTACTGCTCCTACATAGATGTCTGTTTTCCCAGCTTGACATTTACCTGTGGTTTGATTGGCTGTCAAGAGTGCAGCATTTGAACAAACCAAACAAATGATGGTCTGAACTATTTTTAACCCTCTCAACTATAAGCAGGGTTTGAAAAAAATAATCAAATGAATTGATCATCACTTTTGTTTTTTGGCAAATAAATACTTTAAAGTGTTTTAGGTACAAATGTAAAATATTATTAATGAAAGACACAATATTAGTGTGCAGTTCTGTGATCTATTTTTCACAACCAAATTTAAATTGGTTTTGGACTTAATATGTAAAAAGAATCAATATTTTAGTTGATCAGAGTGAAATCTTAAATCTAATTAACTTGTGAAAAAGATGTGCTGAGATTTCAAAACAACTCTGTCGTTCTATTTATCTGTAGAAGCATCCTGAGTTCCTGAAGGATTTGTCTTTCTGTGCTTCAGAACTAGGAGGCTAAAGCAAAGATGATGACTTGAGTTTAAAACTCTAGAGTTGCACTGAAGTCTCACAAAAAGATTTGAACCTGTTTATTTCTTTTTTTTACTATGGTACGTATGAATGCTCAAGGGTATCCATTAAAAAGTGATAACTGACACCAAAAAATAAAGGTCTGCTTGCATAGCCTGAATGTTCTATGTTATTGCGTTGGCATAACCACCATTTGGTAACCGAAAACAGAAACCTCGGAACATAGGTTGACATGAGTTATTCCACAGTTTATCATAACATCAAGAAAAAAAAACATTTCTGTCCTTCAAATGGCACTATGATGCACATGCCAGTATCTGTCAAATTTTACAGACAATGTCAACTCTGCCTGCAATTCTAAATAGTTAGAATTGCAGGCCGCTTCTTGTGAAAAATGATTTAAACCTCAAATACAACACAGTTAAGTAAGGGATAATGCCCTTCAAAGTATGCATTATCACAAAATGAACGCAGCAACCGTCCTCTGCTTTGTGTCAGACGTCTCAGGCTTCCACTTTCATTTCTGATAATGCGTGCTTGTTTTGTCATCACTGATTATTTTATTTTCCTATTGACTGCACCTGAGAACAACGGAACCGCTGCAGGCTGATGCAGATTTATGTCAACTTCAAATCTACTGTTTGGGGATCAATTTCATTAAAGCAAATAGATTACTTTTTTTCTGTAGCAGAGCCTGGAATTGACTAATACTAAACCACAATGCACAACAGTTTGTGTTTTGTTGTTTAATGACCTAAAAAGTGTGAATGTGGAAAAAGAAAAAAATACTTTTGTTTAAATTTGTTTGTTTGTTATGAGAAAAAAAAAGAATTTGTCTTCTGCATAAAATTCCAAAAAAAGCATCCATTTACAGTCGAGAACGGATGGAGTGTCGTGAAAAATCAATAGAAATCCTCCTTCTCTGTGTTTATTTCATGCGGGCTCATTTTTCACTTCAGGAGCTAGCGTGTGTCGATAGCTGGCACAGAATTCAGGCGAACATCGTTAAGATGCTGTGAGAAGAGAGCCATCTCTTCATGTTTGTTCCTCTTCATGTCAGACTGCTTATGAGCACACCACCCACTGCTCCAATGTCAAATGACTCCCTGAGCACAAGAGTGCTCACTGAACATGAACTTTATTCATGTTGACAGCTACAACTGCAGCTAGAGAAGACTCGTCCTCCTCTTCTCCAGGTGGACGAAGATCACACAGCGCAGTCTGATACAGACGGGAACAAACAGAACTTTAGAACTTTAGTCTTACTTTTTGGCACCTTTTTTTCCAGATTTCCCACTCCTAAAAAAGTAAAGTAACCTACAGTTTTATCAGAATGACTGCAAACATGCAGCTTTTTTGGACGACATTTTCAAATAAGTGCATGTTTAGGACCAACATGTGATTCAGGTTTGCCAAAAATACTTCTCTGTGTATTAATGAGATCTTTGACAACACAAAGAAATTACCTCCTGCTGTTTTAAATTAAAAATCTTCCAGACACTTGAGAAAATAGCCCGGGGAATTCATTAATAGATGCTTTAAAAATGTAATTTCTGTAAAAAGTCGATCACACAATTATTCACAGCCTGCTTAAAGATAATGAGAAACTCGGCAGAAAACGCAATTTCTTTCATTCAAAATTAGTACTGGGAAGCGTACAATACAGACCAGCAACCAATTATATTCTGCCTGTTATTCATTTGGCCTCAAAAATGGTCAATAGGAATAAAAATTAAAAAAACAAATCCTTCCTTTGTTCCTCAACGGGGAAATTTCACATGGAAAAAGAGATTTTACAGATATTTTCAGTGTGGAAACTATTAACAAATAAAAGCTAAAGTGTATGGTCTGCCCCCGCCCTCACCGCCGACTCTGAAGCAGGCTGCTTTAAAACACTCGCTCGCCCCCTCTGCCTCTGCCACCCTGGTCAGAGTTGCACGTGAAAAATTCAAAAAATATATATTTTTTCAAAATAGCTGTTTTTCTTTTGGCTTATCTGCATAGCAACCATTTGGTTTTTGGGTAACCTGGGGGTGACGAACAGGTCTATGTAGTTTTTTTTGATGAATTGGCAAAAGTAAAGTTTTGGGTTTCCTTGGCAACAGAGGTTTTTTTTGTTAACCCCACCTACATTCTTAATATAGTCATATCAGATATTATAGCTTTTGATTCAGCCTAAGCCAGGAATTCACAGGAATGTTTGAACAATAAAAGAATGCAAGTTTGTGAGCTTGCCACAACGCCATTCAAAATCTACAACTTCTACTTCCAATATTTTTGCTTAAGTAGCCTCCCAATGAGGGAATTTAGAAGGCAATAAGTCAAATGGGTTTCACCAAACAAAGGGTTTTAATTTTGTTCATGAATTCAGATTTTTTTTTTTCCTCCCTATAAGACATAAGATGACTTTGCCCGCTGTGAGGTCATCATTTTTTTGACTAAGTCCAAAATTTCTTTCACTGGGTACGAGGTGTGTGCAAATTTTGGTGGGTTTTAATTATGTGTCAGGGGCGAAATTTTTACTCCATAGCTCAGTAAGAGAGAAGAATTGCAAAAACCACAGGGTGCAAAAATGCTTCCTGGAAAACAGGAAACCTGGAAATCTGCACAATTAAGAGTTAACTGAAAACTTCAAAAAGCACTGGATGAAAAAAAACTATTAAACACATTATCATCAGCATTTGATGCATTTTTTAAATTTAAATGTTTTTAATAAAACATTGCTACATTTCCTATTTTTGTTGTAGGTTTTCATCTAGTCTCACTTAGTGCTGCCCAAGTCCTCTTAAAAAAATGATTATGCATCATGGTTTCTCAAATAATCATGAGTCACACATCCTGAGACAGTTACCCATCAGACCATGTCTAAACTTGTGACTAGGACATGTTAAAGCTGCTTTCCTCTGCTTGGTTCAGCGCAATTGTTAAAAGAAAATGCACAAAAATAAAACACAGATGCTTGTAAAGTAAAGATCCGTCTTGCTTTGAGTGTTTTTTAGAAAAGGACATGCAGTTTTCTGAACATTAACATGTTAACTCACAAGTTTTTGCTTTATGAACGCAAAACATCACAAAAAACATGAAATTAAATGTGAACACGGGAGATGAAATGTTAAAGCAACAACTCTAGTGGTCTTTGCATGTTACATACCTGTCATTTTATAAATCCTCTATACATAATCAATTTATACATTAGAAAAATTGACAGAATTTACTCTCCAAATCCGAAAAAGCTGGTTGTTACCCGCAGGGTTAACTTATAGCACAATCAAAAGGGGCCTGTAGATATAAAAAAAGAATCCTACAATAGTCCCACTCAAATCGTCTTTTTTTAAAAAAACTTTGTACTTCACATCATCCTATTCTGTTATACTTCAACAATTTAAATTACTTTTTTTTGTCTGCTCTTAATTCATAACAATTTGAATGAACAATACTCAAGATTTTAAGCTTGAATTTAAAAAATGAAACAAATACAGAAAATACAATAAAATCTAAAAACAATTTTAAAAAATGTAGCTTAAATTCTTGCCCTCCATCATGAAAAAAATGAATAAAGACAGGATTTTCACTGGAGTGGGTCTTTCAAGTTCTCTGCTCTGAGACAAATATGCAATGATGCCATTTTCCAAAGAAAAAGAAAGTGGACTGGACCGCTGTCGGATGTTTTATGCAGTGTGTGCAGATGGAGCAGGTATTCTTCACTTTTCTTTCTTTTCTTTTTAAATTTGAAGAAAGCCTCGCATTCGAGAGCCTCGCATTCCTCACGTTTACCGTCAAACCTGACTGCAAGCTCATCATTTCCATCATGTCACTGAAGGCTCTCTCTACAGTCTGCGCGACCTCTGACCAAGGGCGCGTTCTTACAGAGCGCCGTGACAGGACAGTGACAGGGGCTGTGACTAAGTCTGCTGCACTTGTCATGCCTGTCCTCATTAAAGCTCTTTGATTTCTAAGCAGAGTCTCCACTAACCCCCCCACCACCACCCACCCATATTTAGTGAAGATGATCAGATAAATGCAGCTACATTGACAAAAATGGAATGCAGGAGAATGATTCATACTGCGCAGGTCAGAAGAATCCCTCTGTTCTCACCTTTCTCTTGCTCCTCAGCACCCACCGCTTTTTCCTGGAGACTTTCAATATTTCATGAGGCACCAAAGAACAAGGACTTGACATGTGACAACGGTTTTCTGTCTTTTGTTTTCCTTTTCTGTTGCTAATTTTAATTATTTAAAAGCAAATATATCTGCACAAATTAAACAAAGAATGAATCATAGCTTATTTAAGCCTAAATGACAGTGCAAAAAGAAAAAAAAAAAAGAATGGAAATGTCATAAGTACAAACAGACGTTTGATTGAAGAAGAGGAGGGAAGCTGACAGCCGAAAGAATGCGAAGTGTGAAAGACTGCAATGAATCCTGGGAGAACTAGAGGAGTGACTTATGTTCCAGATGAAGCAGGGCATCTCATCAGTTTAAGGAGACGAGGCGGTGCATGATAATGATAATTGATAAAAGCAAAAAAAATAAATAAAAATAATTCACAAAACCAATAGGATTCAAACTGCATGTTGTGTGTCTTCACTGCCTGCAGGCTGTGATAACAGCACCACCCACCAGCTGAATGTAAAATGACTCGCAGCAGTGTCTCTTCTGCTTCATGGCTCATTACATTTCTAATGATCTGTTCTTGTCACCTGTTATTACATCCCGTGGTCTAAGACATAAGGTTTTTTTTTTTTTATTTTATGAAAAAACAATTCAATCGTCCGCCTTCTGAGTCTTTCCTGACATGGAATTCCCCTAGATCCCAGCTATCATATTTATCAACTCAAGCAGAAAAGCTCAAAAGTTGTAAGTTGACTGAGCAAACGGATCTGCAGAATATTAGTCGTGTATGAATGTGGGGCGGAGATCCTACTTTCACCCCAGGTGAAAACGGGTGGGGGACGAATGACAAATTATTCCCTTTCATTGGGTTTGCTAGACTGAGTCCGACCACCTGGGAACGTCACACAGTTATAGCAGCTCATTTGGGGCCAGTATTTATAACACGCATTCAAGCAGCCACTTCCATTAAAATGTCATGTCTATTGAGATTAATAGTGACTCAAAAGTTGGGGGGCAAGAGTGGGACAAAGCTTTTTGCTGGTGCGCCCCACACCCCTCCCCCCCACAGCTCCGCCCATGGATTATATTGATAAACTGTCATTAGTTAAAATTTGAATGTATTTACCCCTTTAACACAGGAGATAAGCATCAGTGTTGACATTCTTTTAACTACCATAACTCTTTAGATATCTGGAAATCATGCAGACATTCTTTTAGCTTAGCATTCTTTCTAACATAATCACTGTCCCTCTTCTCAACGTGTCCGAACATCTCAATCTTCCTTCCTGCTTTTATGTTCCAAACATCCAATATGATGTCTTCATTTTTGATCCTATCAATCCTCATGATTCCCAAAGAGAACCTCAAGGAATCAAACATAACATTTGGTTCTATGTTTTATTACTTTGGCAAATTTGAGGTGATATTGGATCAGAAACAGTTTTTTAACAGTGCATCCGAGGCACAGAAGAAAGCGTTGCACAAAATTATGCTAACCAGGGAGAAGCGAGATGTTTTTAAAATCTGTAAACAATATTATTTTTTTTCTTTGCATGCTTCTCAGACCTAATCTGAGCCCAAAGGAAGAAGCAGTTTTGAATATTTCTTGCTTGTGGTTGTCATGTTCATTCATGCAGGTGTGTGAGCCACCAGTGACACAGGAGCACTGTTAGTTTGTGATGGCTTTTCTTTTTTCAGTTTATATTTGATCAGGAAATACTACAAGTTTAAATCACCAAAGGGGAAACTTTGAATTATAAAACCCATAAATGTGTTTCTAAACTCTATTACTAAACAACAAAAGGAATTTAATGTTTTTTTTATTAATTTAAATGCGGGGGCATAGCTATTTTTGATTTAATATTAGTATCATTATTGACAAAGATTAAGAAACCATTAACACAAGCTTATTATTGTAATAATAATAGCATGTTTGCTAAAATAAGGGCTGTTTTATTATTGTAAATTTGAAGCTTTTTTTGGAAAACTTCTCCTCTAAGATGCAGGTTTTACCTTGAGAAAACCTAAGAGAGCTGGTGCTTTCCACCTAACCCAGGATAAGATATAATCTCCCTTCTTAGCTGTGACATTTTAATATACACAGTGCTACTGTTGCCAGCTAAAAGTGACACCTTGCATTAGTGTGACCTATTGCCATCAGCAGGTAATGTTCAGGGCATCTCTGTGCTCAGCAGCTTCCTTTCTCTCACAGAATCCAGGGGAACAGAGGAGCAGCAGGGAGAGTCTGAGAGATGAAGACAATTCAATCTTGATAGAATAAACAGATAAATGTTGAACTAATGCAAGGATGATGGCACAGCAAGCATCTTTTTCAAATCAAATAATTCTCTATAAAGGTGTTATTGAAAAAAGGGGGGTAGCTGCTGCGGAGAAATGGCCTTAAGGTGTGCTCATCATTGAACTGTCCTTCCAAATCCAGCTAAAAAAACAAAACAAAAAAAACTTAAAAAGTTTCAAGAATAAAAAAACAAAATCAAAACATTTGTGGCCCTTTCTGTCAGGGACTGGAGGTGTAGGACCCACAATGCAGGAGATCGGTCTTAGTGACAGAAACTTCCAGATTTAATGAATGACCCAGAACACGCCAAAAAAAAAAAACCTATGGCAAACCAAAAAGGTGACAAAGCAGAGCAGATGACTTGACAAGCCAAAACTGAAAAACAGATATTTAAATACGAGGGTACACTGACAGAATCAAAACAGCTGTGGGTGATCAGCATGAACCTGTGGGGACTGAAACCAAAACCAGGAACAACTGAAGAACCAAACTAAAGCACACAATCCTCACACTTTTATAATAACATTTTACAAAAAAAACCCAATTGTAATGGGTGTGGGTTTTGAATATTTTTTAAAAATAAATTCAAAGAACCAGACGCCAGAGCCTCCCGGACGCCTCCCTGGGGAGGTGTTCCGGGTATGACCCGCTGGGCGGATGCTCCGGGGAAGAGGAAAGTCTGGTCATCTTTGCTTTGACTGCTGCCCCCGCGACGTGGATGAGCGGAAGAAGATGGATGGAAATTCAGAGAAGAAAAGAATCATCTTTGCGTCTTTTTAATTAATTAATTTACTTCTTTTGCAAAATTGAACAGGAGAGTCAAATCTGACATTACAGTTTCAACTCCTGCTGAAATTTCAGTTTTACCTAAATGCACTCAGTAGGGTTGATCAGTAGTTAACTGCATTTAACTCTTGTCTGATCATGACTTGGCTGTAGGCTTGAGACTGAAAGAAAGTGGTGAAACGGCGTTTTAGGTGTGACAGAGAAGTTCGAGGTGGGACTGCACCAACAATCACTTTTTGAGTGACAGATAAGGTTAGACAGGAATCTCTGTGGACTATTACGTTTGCAGATGACATTGTGATTTGTACTGAGAGCAGGAAGCAGGTGGAGGACCATGTAGAGAGGTGGAAGTTGTCTCTTTAAATGACATGAATGATAAGTAAAGAATTTTCTTTGCAAAAACTGTTCCAAAGGTAAAGGTGAAGCTGGGAGAAAGCAAAATGTGGAAGAAATACTCAGTAAAGCATAAAAGGGCTTTCAAAGGCTGAGTGCCAGACATAAGCAAGATGGGTCTTCTCAAGTTTAAAAAGCGTGCTATTGCTAATTTTATATATGCTTCTTTATTAATTAAAAGGAATAGGAATATCCTCAGAGCTGTATCTATAACTTTGAAGTAAAAAAAAATAATGATTGTGACGATTTCATGAAGGAGATCACAGCACTTAACATCAAAAGCACTTCCATACTTTCCTATTTGCAAGCAATGGGGGGGAATTTTCCTCACAGCTTTTCAACTACGTTAAGGGCAAAGTTTCCCTGGAAGGGCACTCAGAAAAGAGAGAGAATGTGGTAGTGAGTTCTATCAAAGTTTATGATGCTTTAAAGGTCCCTGTGCCTTGATAATGTCCATGTGAAACCAAGGAAATAGTAGTACAAAGCTTTAACTCTAAAGTCCATTTGCTTTATAGGCTGCTTGGTGAATGTCATACTACCTGAATTTCTTTATATTTTTGGACTCTTCAACATCTGGCGATGCCTGAAGAACACACACTCTTTAACGTACCACAAATCTTCAATCGTTTACTGTTAATCAGCTGATTCTGATGTGGAGAAAGGCGAATTTCATACTGGTTATGCATGACAATGCAAAACCGCCAGAATCATCTCTGCGACAGAGTCAACTGATTTAAGCAGATTACAAAAGCACTTCACAACTATAAAGTGTTACAAATGGCTGCTTTTCTCTTTGCTTTTTGTTGGAATTATTGCTCTGTCAAAAGGTTCTACAGAGCAGTTAGTCATGCTCACAATTCTTACAATGATGATAATAAATCCAGTTGTTTGCTACACATCCATTGAGCTGGAATATGCTGACTGGATTAAAACGGTCTGGTGTTTTGAATCATTAACCATGAATGATCTGTGTGTGCACAGTGCTGCAGGGGGTGCTGATGACATGGGCCCAAACCGAAATGAAGAGGGTTGTTGGAGACAACGCCACACTGCCGTGCCATTACCAGTTCTGGGTGGGCGATGACCCCTCTCTGGACATTGAATGGCTGCTTCTAAAGCCAACCAACAGGCAGAGGGTGGTAAGTGTTTTTGGTCTGCTTGTCCAGAAAAAAAAAAATCTGAATTCTCTTCACATTTGAACCAATAAAACCAAACGCTGATTAAGTTTGAAAGGTACTGCAGTTATGATAGAGAGTCATGTGACCTTTGGATTGTTTTTGTTCAATACATAGACACATCATTCGTTAATTCATTTTAATATTTTAGTCTTTAGTCATGAGTAAAACAATGCAATGCATTTGCTGTTTCATTGAATTTTCTCCATGTTTGTGTATTTTTCTTGTTGTGATGACTTTCTACTTACAATAGATCATTACCTACTTTGCCGGACGTGTCATTGACCCCAACGAGGCTGAACGTGGCCGTGTGGCTTTTGCTGGAGAGTTCTTAAAAGGTGACGTGTCTCTGTTGATCAGGGACTTGTCACTGATAGACTCAGGGGAGTACAGCTGCAAAGTCAAGAAAGGCGTTCAGTACCACTGGAGCACCATTCATCTCATAGTTCTGGGTGAGGATTGTATCACACTTTTTTCATGGCAAGTATGAAGATATTTATAAGCGAACAAACTCCCTGTTCCATCACCGGTTCTCGGTTGGGGTTAAAATATTTGCAGAGCTGGAGTTATTTTGAGCAGCAACTACCTCCCAGAGGACAAGCATGTGAGCCGTTGTGAATGGATTTCATTATTATACTGTGTTACGAAGGCTCTCATGGACCAAAATTATTCATGATTTCTGACTCTTTGTCTTCTCAGCACCAGTTTAAAAAATAAAATTCATTGACTATAATCAATTTTTAAAATCATAACACTCAGTAAAGACCCCACAAATTGATTGTTTTCCTTTTATAGCAATTTCTTGTACTTTTTTCAACCAAAAAACTTCTGTTCTTGTAGTTTTTAAGTAAGAATTCATATTCTGTCAATTGCAGTTGCACTTCTGTTAAGCCAGTCATTTGAAAAAAAGTTTTTAATAAATAAATTAGTTTAAAAACGGCAGTTGACCAAATGACATAAAAACCCACTCTGAGAAAACTGTGTTTTTAACACATTATGCAGTATTTTACTCAGAATGGATGATAAATATATATATATATATATATATATATATATATATATATATGATTGATATAAATATGATATATATATATATTGATTAAAGAAACACAAATGCAATTATATATATATATATATATATATATATATATATATATATATATATATATATATATATATATATATATATATACATATATATTTATATATAAATAAAATTGCATTTGTGTTTCTTTAATCAAATTGTTATGAATCAGGAGTAGACGAAAATTAAATGCAGGCTCTCTGCCCCATTCTGATGTATCTACGAAAAGATGACTAGATCCACACGTCTTTATTTTCCTCATCCGAGCTAGCATCTGGCTCAAAAACTGTACGGCTGGATATTTCCAACATTGCTCACCATTTTTGTTGCACCGCTAATGTTAGGTCGCGTTTAGTTTGGAGTCAGCCCTACACATAACTCCATCGCCCACTACGTGCTTTCACTGCTGACTAAAACCTTACATCTCCGTCTCAAGATCCTGTTAGCCCGTCCTCTGTTCACCTCGCATTTAAATTCACAATCAAGCTGATATTCATGCGTTATTATAAACAGCTCACATCTGTTTGGATCATCAAAGCAGTGGTAAGTCGTCTCCACGTCTTAAAAAAGCTCACTCAAAAAGCTATGCGGTGCGCAGGATAGTAGACGTGTCCCCTTGTGCTCCAAGGAAAAACGACCCAAATTAATCATCTTAATGTGCAGCTTCACCTAATAACGCATGCAATTAATCTTAGCTCCTTTTTAGTTTATTTATTTTAATACCCAACCAACCGAGATGTCGAGCTTCCGTCCTAAAGAATCCTCGAGGGGAGGCCCCAAGACGCCGCCGGTTACTGGGCCCGGCTTGGCGTCTGCGGAGGCGATCAGCGATGCTGGTGACCTCAATATGAACATGCTACAGTCTATGATGTACTCCCTACAGTCTGATATTTTCGGCAAACTTGACGAGATGGCCATTAATCTACGATCGGACATCAGATCTGTCAGACAGGAGTTCAGTCGAACTACTTCAACGCTCGGTCAAAGCTCATTCCTCGATGATTGGCGAGCTGGAGAGTTTCGGCCACAGACCATAGCAGCCGCATCGCCGAGCTGGAGATTGTATTATGGGAAACCCCTAGTCATATATTAGAGGTCAAATAATCTCATTTGTAATCCATGAGAAGAAAGAAAAGACACCCTATATGCTTCTTCTCCTTCTCCAGGTTTTTACAAGGAATGCCTCCTTCTCCAATCAGAACTTGATGCTCTCAGTGGAGACCATACTGTTGAACTACTTCTTAAATCTAGAAGTCTATTTTGTATACAAGGTGACAAAGCTGGAAAGTTACTAGCCCATCAAACACGACAGTCTACCTCTACTCGCCAAATTATACACATCCGAAACCTCCTCAGATAAGAACGATTTTGACAACTTTTTTCCAAACTTAAAATTATTTTAATGCAAACTGATATGGTTAAACAATTGGAGATGTCTTTTACTACTGAGAAACTTTTAACTGCCGTTTCCAGTTTGCAGGATAGTGAATCGAGTTTTCCAGAAAATTTCTACACAAATTTGCCCCTCTTTTGATAGCCATGTTTAATGAATGATTTATCACTCAAAGGCTCCCACAATCAGACAAGGGCAAAGACGGAATCACGTCCGAGGCCAGGCAGGAGTCAGAAACGTGGAGCAGGTCAGGGTGGCGAGGAAACAAGCAAACATACTAATGTTTAGGATTGATTGCAGGGCAGAACAATACTTTGCAATGAGCAAAGGCATGACGGGCATATAAATATGGTGAGGCTGATGAGTGGATGAGAGACAACTGGTGGAGATGTGAGGGATCAGAATTCAGGAGAGAGCTCCCTCTGGTGGTTGGAGGTGGAGCTGGACTTCTGAGGCCAGACACTAGGAGAGGAAATTCCTGGGGGCATATAGGAGGTAGAGGGTATAAATCCTCAATCTCTGCAAGGCGAGGGCTGGTCCAGCGCAAGATTCTCCACTGTGCTCATGGGACTAAAGTCAGGCTTACTAAAATGTATAAGGATGTGGAACCAGCTTGTGACAGATGTCACCAGGCACCAACTAATCATCACAGATCACAAATAAAATATTTGAGCCTAATCCTTTGACAGCCATCTTTGGTGCACCGCTGCCATCTATCTCATTTTCCTCATCAGACTCGTCTACTCTTTTCTTTCGTTACCTTACTGGCAAGATGCCTAATTTTGCTTTGATCGAAGTGTCCAAGTCCTTCATCCAACACAATGTGGATTAAAAGAAAACTTCATGTTCTAAAACTAGAAAAAAAATCAAATTTAAACTCAAGGGTTCACCTGAGGAATTTTACAAAACATTGGACCCTTTTTTGTTCATATTGATGGACATATTGATATGTTTCAGAGTCATTTAACTTTGATTGTGTGAGGGGAAGAGGGGTGGACGGCCATGGTCTCACCGTTTTTGTAACAATTATCTATTTTTATTTTATTTATTTATTTAAAAGTGGTCCTGTGCAGTTTTTGTTGTGGCTTTTTATTATTTTGTCTATAGATCTGTCTCATATAGGGGTTTCCTATCAGTATGAATAATTCTTCTTTCACATGTTGTACCTGTTTATATGAACAAAAATTAATAAACAAAATGTGGGAAAAAAAGGCTCACGCTCACAGCTCTCAGGCTGGTTCATTTCCATAGCTTGTCAGCTGGTTTGTAATAACTTGATTTAAATCTGTTTTTCTTTTGAGTGACAGCTGTGAAAAGAGAAAATGAAGGAAAGAAATTGTGCGAAAGAAGGTGAATAATATGAACCACGTGTGATCTAAATCATTATTCCAGCTGCCATCTGAGCAGCCTTGCTGGGCTCCTGTACAAAATGAAGACTGACTGGTTACGGATTGTTCCAGAGTAAAGACAAAGCACTCTGCTGTGGGAAAACCCAGCATCATAATTTGTTGGGTTTCACAAATGTCAGCCAGCTAAATAATGAAGTTCTGTTATAAATCTTTGGAGTTAGCAGGAAAAAAAGCTCATTATGTATTTGACTCTGGGTTCCTTTGTGCACAGAAATAAAGCAATGTTATGTAACATCAGTATCAAGCTGAATGTTTCCCATTGATGTCACTCCATTGAAACCTCTTTCAAAATTACAGTAATTCAGGGTGTATTCAGTCCAGAACCTTGTGCTTGATCTGTATTCAGACTGCCTTTCAACTGGATATTTCTGTTTGGTACCAAAGCTTGTAAACAAAAATACTTGACTAAAGATCTCTTCAGTGATTGGCCAGGAATTATGATTTTAGCAACAATCGTGGAGGTGCAGTCTGTGTCAATATGTTGCTAAAAAAATAGCTAAAGTTAGTATAACAGCACAATTTGTTCAGAAACAGACAGTAACTATGTGCTTGTGTCTGTTTATAGTAAAGCCATCTAAGCCTCGATGCTGGATGGAAGGCAAATTCTTTGAGGGCGGTGAAGTGAAGATGAGCTGCAAGTCTGCCGACGGCTCCAATCCCATTCACTACAAATGGGAGAGATTAGGGGAAAAGGGCAAGTACGTTGGGAAGCTGCCTCCACTGGCCCTGATCGGTGAGCAATCGTTTCTACTCTTCTGTTGGGCTGGTTTTTAAAAATTCGATTTGTTGAACTTAATCTCCTCTGAGAAAATGCAGTATTGATTCAGCAAAATCCCCTTTTAAAATCATCCTTACTGCAGTATGGGTTTGCCTTTTAAACAACAATCAGCTTTTCCATGAGTCTTTAAATTAAGAATCTTAATTTTTTGTTCAGTCCAAATCTTCAGTTGTGTGAAAACTGTTTTTCGGTACTAAACAAAATTAGTTTTTAAATGGAAATGGGAAAAAAATTATAATTTAGGAAAAGTTGTGAAACATATGAAACTGAATATAATTGATTCTGAATTGTGACAGTGAAATCCAGCACTAATTGAGTGATTCACAGTTCAGTTCAGTTTCCTTTTGTATGTAGGCCCTACAAATTCGAAAGTCACACTGGCAGACAGGTTTTATTATTATGAAAGTGTGCCTAAATTTGTATTTTTTGGAATTTGAAAATAAAATATATATTTCTTATGTTTTTTTACTGCCTCTTTTTTCATCTGTAAATTTCATCTGCAAAAGGCAAATACCTAAGTGTTAGACAAAAGAAAAAAGTGCTACTATAAATTTGTAATTTAGGTCAATTGCTCTTTGCAAACCTGCTTAGTTTAAATTATAAAATGTATACAAATGTAGTTCAGGTAACACCTTAAAAACTCTTTAGACATATAGCCTCCGATTGATATTTTACTTTGCCAGAAATACAGCAGTTTTCAGTTTGTTTATTGGATTTTTATGTAGATTTTCCTTTTTATTTTGCCATAAAGAAAGATTAACCATTCCATGTGGCTTCACCCTTATCCCTACATTTAGCCCTCCAAACGGAGGGATATGGAAAAATAGGGTCATCAAATCCGGACATTCCTAATCCTCGATGTCATCATAAATAGTCATCTCAGTTGCACATCATTGCCAGCGCTAGGAAAACGCAAAACAACATTGGTTATGATTAAACAAAAAGTCATTACTCAAAAACTTCTGGGCTTCAGAGCACACCTACGTGAAGAAATAGGTTTCTCACACTACTGGTGAAAGGATATCCAGCCTGAAGTTGCTACGGCTCCCCCTTAAAAACCAAGTTCGGACTCACTAAACCTTAAAATGTCCCTACAATTGGACCAGTTAGGAGGAGCCGTAGGGCATCTAGGGAGTTAATTTGGATTTGGCCTAATATCTTGTGTGATCACTGTCACACTAACATGTCGAAATGTCTGACAAAAAAGGCTTAAATACCCATTTTTTAAAAAAATATAATAATAATGATATACAATTATGCAAAAGTACTATTTGCACAAATTCTTCTGCCTTCCAGAAATCCATATTTGTGGAAGGTAAAACTGTGTTTTTAAATTTGCTTTGCATTTCTAATACCAGTAGAAGATAAGAAATAACACCTGGGCTTATTTTTTTCTGAACTTTAGATTTAAAAAACCCAGAAACTGTGACACTAAAAAACTTGACCAAGGACAACGCCGGCATCTACAAATGCACAGCGAGCAACGATGTTGGAGAAGAAAGCTGCACAGTGGAGGTTCAGATGCATTGTGAGTGAAGGAGTTCGTTTTCTTACAGAATTGTAAATGTCATGTCAAATAAAATGTGAAAACATTCAATAACGCTGAACAATAAAAGCAAAAAAAAAAAAGAAGTAAAAAAGCTTGCCAATGCATTTCAAGATGCAAGATCAGTTGAACACAAGACAGGAATGGACACAATGAAAGGTATTCCTGTCAACCGAGGACGTGGTTTGCATTCTGTAACCTAACATGGATAAAATAAAAGACCAAGATATGTTTTTTTCTGTTAAGTTGGAAAATCTGCTTCTTCGTTTGCATAAACCAGTGGTTCTCAACCTTTTGCTACAAAGATGCACCCTCAAGGGAAATCGTTTATTCAGCCAGAGACCACCTAATGAGCACAGGGCAGCTTCATTTGTACAGCACCTTTCACACAGAGAAGATGAAAAGCATTTTACAAGGAGACAAAAGGATTAGACGATAAAAAAAAGGTATTGGAAATGGGTTTTTGGGCTGTAGTTGGGCAGAAAATGTATGTGTTGGTCATTGATTCTGCTAGTTGTCCCATTTAGGCAGATATAGTCAGTAATGTTCATTATAGAAATACTAGGAAATAACATTGTGTGATTTTTTAAATAATCTATTTGTGTACTGGTGCAGAAAAGAATTATTTGGTCAAAAACAAAAGTCAAAAAAATGTCTTATAGGTCCAATTCTGGTCCATTCTTCTATGCAGATCTTCTCAAGAGCTGTGATGTTTTAGGGCTGTTCGGACTCAGACTTTCAACTTCCTCCACAGATTCTCTATTGAATTGGAGTCCTAAGACTGGCTAGAACTTTCCAGAACCCTGAAATGCTTTTTAATTAAAAA
The DNA here is from genome assembly GCA_014656515.1 of Oryzias celebensis. NCBI lineage: Eukaryota > Metazoa > Chordata > Actinopteri > Beloniformes > Adrianichthyidae > Oryzias > Oryzias celebensis. The sequence continues at coordinate 14,181,034 of BNCR01000013.1, forward strand.
CTCATTGTTGCATTTGGTATCAATGTCATGCTGGACAGAAAGGATAAGCAACAGGTCCAATATTTTGTTTGTTTGTAGGAGCTAAACACTTATTTCCTGCACCATTAAGCTAATAAATTATTTTGAAATTGTACAATCTGATTTCTTGGATTCTTTTTTTACATTCTGTCCCTCAAAGTTAAATTGTGTTTGCAATAAACATTACAGACCTTTCATCTTTTAAATTGGGACGACTTGAAGAATCTATGAGTTTTTTTATGTTTCATTTAAAAAAGAGAAACTAGACACAAATAAATTTGGCCATTAACACACAATGAAAAATTTTCAACAAAACTGAAGCTGGAAAAACTGAGAGTAAAGCCAGACATTCTAAGTAATAAATGCAGAGACAGATGTTTGTGTTCTATGAGTAAATAATGACATATTCAGTATAGTAGCATGTTTTTAGGATTTTTTTCCACCACCAGCTTTTTAAATCCTTTGAATCCCTTTTGATGTCACTGGTAGGTTGAAACATTTTCCAGTCACTGTTGGGCAAAGATTGGGTACACCCTGGACGGGTCACCAGTCCATCAAGGAGTGTTGTAAACGGGACATTTTTAATCTCCAACGTGGTAAACTATCATTCTGACTCCAAACATCTGTGTCATTTTGCTAGATGTTAGGGGAATGGGCGTGGTTGCTGGCGCAATAGTCGGAGTATCCTTTGGCGTCCTCCTCATCATCCTCATTATCTGGTTGGCGTTCTGTAAAAAGCAAATGAAGAAATACGAAGAAGAAGAAACCCCAAATGAAATCAGGTAAACTCTTTGAACATGAAAATGAAAAACATCATACCCGTGCTGCATAAGCCTTAGTCACATGCACCTGTACGGGGGCTTGACCCATGCGACTGCTGCAGGTTTTTGGGTTGTATGAGCCCATGGAGGATTGTAAGCAGGAGCTGCTTCATCTTAAGGGGAACACAGGTGTATCTTGCAGTTCCCTTGAGGCGTACGTTCTCCTTAAGGGAGGTTATTGAAAATGGAACGTACCATTGTCATGGACGTGGTAAGTGCATTGTGAAGTACACTATACTACCAAAAGTATTTGCTCACCTGCCTTGACTCACACATGAACTAAAATGCCATCCCATTCCTAACCCATAGAGTTCAATGTGATGTCGGTTCACCTTTTGCAGCTTCAACTCTTCTGGGAAAGCTGTTCACAAGCTTGAAGAGTGTGTTTAGGAATTTTTGACCATTCTTCCACAGAAGCGCATTGATGAGGTCACACACTGATGTTGGTGGAGGAGGCCTGGCTCTCAGTCTCTGCTCTAATTCATCCCAAACGTGTTCTATCGAGTTCAGGTCAGGACTCTGTGCAGACCAGTCAAGTTCATCCACACCAGACTCTGTCATCCATGTCTTTATGGACCTCGCTTTGTTCACTGATGTACAGTTATGTTGGAAGAGGAAAGGGCCAAACTGTTCAGTTGTCCACAATATTCCCACAAGGTTGGGAGAATGGAATTGTCAAAACTTTTTTTTTTGTATCCTGGACCATTCAGTGATCCTTTCACTTGAACTAAGGGGCCAAGCTCATTCCCTGAAAAACAATCCCACATCATGATTCTTTCACCACCAAATTCATAGAAACCCATGAAGTTCTCTGTGTACTGTACTTGGGCTAAGGTCACATGAAGTTTGGGGCTCTGTAGCAATTGACTGTGCAGAAAGTCGGTGACCTCTTTGCTAATTGCGCTTCAGCAGCCACTGACCCCTCTCTGTCAGTTTACGTGACCTACCACTTTGTGGCTGAGTTGCTGCTTTTCCCCAAACTCTTCCATTTGCTTTGATAAAAACGACAGCTGACTGAGGAATATTTAGGAGCAAGGAAACTTCACGACTGGATTTGTTGTACAGGTGGCATCCTCTGACAGTTCCACGCTGGAATTCACTGAGCTCCTGAGAGCGTTCCACTCTTTCACAAATGTTTTTGATAACAGTCTGCATGCCTGAGTGCTTGATTTTATACACCTGTGGTCAAGCCAAATGATTAGGACACCTGATTTTGATCATTTGGATATGTGAGCAAATACTTTTGGTAAGATAGTGTATTTGTAAGAATATTGTAAGTTGCACGCACTTGATGTACGAATAATGCTGTTGTATGGTGCCCTTATGCCACACTCTAGTCATTAGTAAGGTACAAGTACTGGTTGCTTACTGACTGCGCTTAAATGCTGGATGCACGCAAAAAGCACTTATCACTTGAACATCAGTAACAGTCCCCTTGCGCAATGCGCAGAGTTTGGGGGGGTTGAAAAAAGGAAACATTCTTAAAACTTGCCAGCATCTCACATATGTCGCCCTTACTTATCTTGTGTGTTGTAGTTCGCTATGACCAGTCGTCTGCAGCACACCCATAGAAAAATGTGCATGAACATTTTCGTAGTATGGGTTCACCTAGCGGTCTGTTCCTGCAGGTCACCTGCGTGCCCTGTACAAGTTTGCCCATTTTTCGCCCGCAGACGGCCTGTATCCACCTGTAACGGTAGTAGTGACTAAGGTCAGAAGTGCACCATAAGTCTTTGTCATTCAACCACATTTGCTTCTTTCAGGGAGGATGCAGAAGCTCCTAAAGCAAAGCTAGTGAAGCCCAACTCCCTGTCCTCATCTCATTCCGGTAGCTCTCGCTCAGGCACCTCCTCCACCCAGTCCATGGTGCACAACACAGGAACCTGCGTCCACCAAGGTGGCGTTTCTGTTGTAGCGCCTGGAAAGAAAAACTGCCACGCTCCCACTTTTTCCCAGCCTTCGGCTGTCTACAATCAGGTGCTTTCCAAGACATTCGTATCCCGTTGCACACCGACCTCCTCATCCACTTCCAACTCCAAGCCCAGCCCTCCCCCCAAACTAAGCCATGTGAACTCAAACCACATGGGGGCTACTTCCAATATGGACCCCGCCCAATGCCAGGCTTTCAACACTGTGTAAAGCCATGCAGAAGAAAATATCTATAACACAGGCTGTGAATGATAAGAACAGCAAATATGTTATCTAGCTATACCTGTACTCTTGCCATTCTCGGACCAGTGGACACTTGAACAGCATTAACAATATAGAAACACATGAATTCCAGTGGTGTTTGTTGACAAGTGGTCATTTCATCAAGGTCATCGAGTCTAATTATTAAACTGGAGAGAACTGTAAAAAATGACATAATTCAACAGCAGGTAAATGATTCATTCTTTTGGGTCATTGAAAAAATAAGAATGACAAAGAAGTGAACGAAATGCGCTCCAGAGTCTTTTCAATTCTACTAATAGCTTGAGACCATACACATAAGCTTCATCCACGAAACGCGCCTCCATCTGTGACTGAACCCATCAAGCACATTTTCTGTGCTGTTCATTTTCACAGCGTAAAGAAATAACTTTTCAATTCCTCCTTCTTTGTTGGCTGAAAAATGTTGTCGGTTTGCTTAGTGCCTCTTTTCCAGTTCACGATGCTCGTTGCTGTCTTGTCAAATTCCAAAAATATTGGTCACTATTATTATGATAATGCGTGCCATATTGTAAAACAGAGAACTAATACGTTTGAAGATTGTTTCAGGGTGAAACAAAAGACCCTGAGTAAGGAAGTGCCATAGTCTGAAGGTTTACACTAAAGCCGAATCTGAATTCCTTCCCTACTCCCACACTTAGCCCTCCAAACTGAGAGTTTTGAAAAAATAGTGTTTTCAAGTTTTGGACGACACTCCCACTCGATGACGTCACCAACAGTCACCGGTCAGCTACGTTAGCGCAGAGCTGCCAACTTTTGGAAATACATAACATCAGTTTGATAACTTTAAAAAGGTCATGTTAAATAAAAAAAGTCATTATTATATTTTAATGTAAACATCTGTGCTTCAGAGCGCACCCACGAGAAGAAATGAGCTTCTTCTCCAGGCCATAGCATGACGCGGTTTACCGTAGAAGCGGAGGGCTCGGCATCCCTCCGCCACGAGGGTTACCTTAAAAAAACATTTTGGATGCTCCTCTCCCTTCAAATGCCCCTAACAATCGGAGGGGTAGGGAGAAGCCGGAGGGGTAGGGGAAGAATTCGGATTTGTTCTAAAATTGATTATTTTACTGTGTTGTTGAAGTATTTTCATGCAATATTAACAACACTATGGAGATTATCTTTTTTTTCCTAGCAATTAGAAAAACATGAATTGTAGGATGTTTCTTTTTTTTGTTCTTGTATCTTATTTACAGTAATAAATCCAAACAATGCAAATGACTTCCCGATTTATGATGTAAGAGCCCTTGGCTCCCACAGTCTGATAGTTTTTAGATTAAAATGTTTTGGTTGTGTTGTGTTTTGTTGAAAAGATGACAGGATATGATTGTTGACAATGTGAATTTTTATTCTTAATCTAAGGTGTTTTTGAATTCCTAGTTTAAATGTGTTACCAAAACAGAGAAAAGGAAAAGCTTGTGATGAAGAAGAGAATTTGATACGATGTGTATCTGCCGATCCTCTCCTGCCCCGATGTTTATCCTAAATGTCAACGTTAGAAAATGTGGTTTTTGTGATGGTCTCTGAATGGGCAAAAGCAGAAATGTATTTGTTTAAAACCATATTAGACCTTTTAAGGGATTTATTGTAAAGGTTTGAACTAAATGCACCATCACTGATTCTAATATTAGACTTATTATTGATTCTCTGCCATCTATCTTCTTATATTGGACTTCTTTGCTGCCTCAACACTGCCAAATGTAAATGTATTCTGCTCCACAGTTTTAATGCAAATATGGATGCCTCATGTAGCTGATATGAAAATCTGATTATGAGCCCAACAGTTTAGTAGCACATTTTAAAGTGCAGTATCTCTTGATTTCTTCTACGTAATAAAAGGAAATATCTGTTCAACATGTACAGCATACTCTAAATAAATTCCATATTATAATTAAAGTCATTGGATTAGGGTGTATGTGCTAGTTAAAATCCATATTTAGATAAAAGTCAACATTCAGACCACATTCGAAATATCTAGTTCAAGTTCAAAGTATCTCCACATTATAAATTAAAATCCATAATCAGATTAAACTCTGCATTCTGTCCATATTTAAATGAATATTTATTTTAGAGCTAAAGACCATATTTTGATTAAAATTCATAATAAAAATTAAGTCAAAAAAGGCTTTTCTATGTTTTGCAGCAACAGGAATTTTCCTGTTTGTATGTTAATGTCCTGGTTAAAGCATTGTTTGTGACAGATGATGTTTTAAACCTTTCCTCATTTGTTAGCTGTTTGTTACCATCTCTCATGTTAACGGGTCGGTTTTGACCCACATCTTAAATGAGCCAGAAGACATTTAAAGTGTTGTGCTCATAAGTTTACATCTGGAATAAATTATGAATTCTAGGTATTTTTTATAGAATATGAATGATGACACAAACTTTTTTCCATTCATGGTTAGTGGTTGGGTGAAGTCATTTATCATCAAAAAATTCTGTTTCTCTTTTAAAATCTTAATGACAACAGAAACTTCCTTTGTTCAAAAGTTTACATATCCCAGTTCTTCATACCTTGTATTGCCTCTTTTTTGCATCAATAACAGCTTGAAGTGTCTTGTGGTCGTTGTAGATGAGGTTGTCTAACGGTAAAGCAGCCCATTCTTTTTGGCAGAAAACCTCAAGTTCCTTTAAATTCATGGACTGTCTTGCTTGAACCGCCTGTTTGAGATCTCCCCAGAGTCGCTTGATAATATTTTGTAGCATTTACGCAAAAAAGGCTTTCTTCTGGCGACTTGATCATGCAGCCCATTTTTCTTCGGGGGCCTCATTGTACATCTTGAAACATCCACACCAGTTTTTTTTTGGATCACAGCTAAAGTTATCTGTGTTTTTTTTTTTTTTTATCCTAACGATTTTTCTGGCAGTTTCTTGTGACCGTAGTTTGTTTTTAACAGAACCCCGCACATTTCTAACTGGTATTTTCAGCTCCTTGGATATCCTCTTATAACCCTCTCCTGTTTTGTACAGCTCAGTTACCTTTTCCCGTAGATTTTCCCGTAGTTCGTCATCATCCAGAAATGTCAGTGGAGCACTGGATGAAGGATGCAAGGCTTTGTTGGGAGCCCAGATCCTCCAAAAGCTTTCGTGTACACACACAATGATTAAAGGCAAATGAGACACAGGTGAGGAGGGTTACCTTTAACTGCCCTTAAAACCCTTTTGTATAAGCTTGTGTGCATATTTTAAGAAAATCATGAGGGAATGCATACTTTCAATCAGGGTCATTTGGGAAGTTTCTGTTGTCATTATGATTTTAAAAGAGTTAACAGTTTTTTTTAACAATAAATGGCTTCACCAACCACTAAATAGCATTTACTTGTATAGCACTTTTCTACCTTCCTTGAAGTATTCCTTGAAGGCTCAAATCATTTTACATGCACAGTCCCATTCACCCATTCACACGCTGATGGTGACTCCACTGCCGAACGCTGGTGCCAACCTCCCACCAGAGGCAATGTGAGGTTTAGTGTCTTGCCCAAAGCCGCTTCGACACATGGACAGGCAAGGTGGGAATAGAACCTGCAATCTTCTGATCAGAGGTTGACTGCCCTACTGCTGCATCACGGCTATCCCTACAACTATGAGTGGAAAAAAAGTTTTTGTGCTATTTTTTATATTCTTTGAAAAATGACTTCTTCCATGGTGTGTAAACTAATGAGCACAAATAATTCCATTGTTTATCATTCAAATATTTTTTAATCTCTTGGTTATCCTGATAGGCGTCTTTAATGTGACGTTTATAAGAGTGATGACACTCAATCATGTAAATCTATGCCTCCTTTTTTTACTGTGTAAAATCATGTATATTTATATATAGTTTTTTTCTGATGGAGTAGATGCCTCAGAATTGCTAGTTTACCAATTAATGCCAAACCATGTTCAGAATGGACAAAGGGGGTTGCCATGCCAACCACTGGATTGTTATGGGTCAACTTTGGACCCTATCAAATGCTGTCTTTCTGAATATTGGCAAATGGAAAACACACCAGTCAGTTGGTAAAACACAGGCAATAAGCTAATTTTTCTCCATTAGCAAATTATAATAACAGATCATTTGAATATGTCTTCAATCTTTCAGGTTTTGGTGTGCTTTTCAGTGGAATTAATGTTTTCTGAGTAACAAGAGCCCCCTAGTGGTTAGCTGGTGAACTGATGTGGCTCCAGGAAGTTTTTTAAACCAGCCTCAAATTCCTGTGAAGTCTGAGAGAAAGCTGAAGGAGAGGTAATTACTGCACACGAAAGATTGTGTAAGATCAAACAATATCTTGATTAATTGATAAAATATAAAGATTAATAGATATGCAAAAAATGTATACAAGGATACATAAAATATAAATAAGGTAACTCTTTTCCATGTTTTGCAGCAAAAGTCATGTTGTGTTTTTTCAGTAAGAAAAAAAACTGCTTAAAATAAGTTTTCTTTTTGTAATATTATATAAGATATTCACGTGCATGTTGACATCCTTCTTTGCATTTCAAAGAGTGCACACATTTCTTCAGTCACTAAATGTCTTCGCCAGCTAATATTAAAAAGCTAATATATTAAAAAGCATTTTTCAAACAAAGAAAGTGAATAAAGTTTACTGTATTTATGATGCCATTAATTGTTCATGCAATCATTGTTGCACAGATTAAGCCAGTGTTTCTCAGATGGGGGCTTGTTTATAAAATACTGCTCAGCACAAAAAAGTTCAGGAGGTGAGAGGAAAAAATATGCAAATTGAATTTCAATTTAATTTTGCAGCCTATTTTTTTTCTCTCCATAAAAAGCCCAACTTTTATTTTGCTAAATTGTTTTATTTTATTGTGTGAATGCACATTTTACAACATGAAATCCACATACAGTATTATAAAGAAGTCCCCAGGTCCTCTGCATGCTTTAGATTTTTTAAATGTAGGGCTGACTTGATGACTTTGACTGAGAAATAACTCAAGGAATCATGTTAGTGTTTAAAAATAAAAGCTATTCTAAAGAATCACACCTTCTCACATGATGTAGACAGAAACATGCTGTTCCGCCTCTCTACCTTTGTCTGCTGAAGTGCGAGGAAGCTCTGGACTTCTTGTTCTTGGAGCAGCAATATAGTTCTGCTCAGACTGTCACCATGTGTGTTACCATTGTTTTGTGAAAACAAGAATAAATATAGCTTCTTCACTTTAAAGTGCTGGGACGTCTGTGTGCTGCTTTATTGCTGCATGTGTTGAGCAGTCCCTGCAAACAGGCTGAGCTGGGTGAGCTGTTCCAGAAGAATGAACAGAGACACTTGGGCACCACAGGATCTGCTGCTGTCAAACAACCTTACTCGTCTTCGAGCGCTACATTCAGAGGACCTGCACATCTGTGGATGTGGTTTTGGTTGCAGCAGAGATCTGGAACTGTTCTGCTATTGACTGGTGTCCCACCTCTCGACAAAAGTGGGGACAATCTTAGAAGCTATGGTGGAGCGTTAGGGGCAATTTTGGGATCAAGATCCACAATTCCAGTTGAGAACCAACCTTTGGACCATTGTTGGCTTTCCTTTTATGTGTTCAGTGGTTAATAGACGTGAAAATACCATCTCTGAATCCATGGTGCATAGAAAAACGGAGAGATTTTCTGAATCTCATTGTGCTAAAGCCAGTTGTTACAGTTCTTCTGGACTAGGATGAAGCTTCATGTCAACAGATGCTGAGAAGATGCAGGAGCTGCTTCAGGTAAGATCATCTTTGCTGGTTTAAGGCTGAGTCTAATGATAAATCTCTTTATTTTTCATTCCATTTTTTACGAAAGCAGATGAAGTTGAGGCTAATTCCCCAAAAGGAAATGTCTGATATCAAAACTCAATCCAAGAAGTTTGTGAGGTTTTTCTTCTTCCAATGCAAATATCTTTCTCTGTTACTAAAATAATTTAAAATTTTGAGTTTATTTATTCAATGATTAAAAGATTACTTACGTAACAACTCAAGAATTACAATGAATTATGGTTATTTTTTTCTTCTTTCTTTCCAAAACAACAACAAAAATCTTTATTTTGTGTGAAATTTAAGATTATTTCTCTTTGGTTGAAAAAAAAGGGGATTTGATTTTTATGGGATGTAAAATTTAAGTTAAACTTTAATGTTTCTTTGATTTTTTAAAACTGGTTTGAGGTGTTTTTTCATGTGACTGTGCTTTATTTTCGAAAATCTTGTTTTTTTTTTTTCATATGACACAAATAGAAGATAAAGTCTATAATTTGTTTTTAGTTCAAATGTTGAAACAATAACTGATATTTTTCACGAAAATAGTATTTCAAGATGTTTAAAGGTTTTGAGCAGTTGTAGGACAAATGACAGCCACACGGTGGCAGTCATTTTCAATTTCACTGAAGGTTTTGAAACAAGAGATACCTGGATTGAAAGATGGGATAGGCTCCAACAACCCTGTGACCCTAAATTGGATTTAGCGAGTTTAGAAAATGGATGAATGAATAAAATGTTGAAAATATTGAAGTCTGGATGGAGGGTAGATAAATGTAGGACTGGATAGTTGGATGGAAGAATGAACAAACAGCTAGAGGGACTGATAAACACACAGGTAGAGGAAGGGAGGTATCGAAAGGTTGATGAAGGACAGATGGATCTATGGATGATTGGATGAATAGACCAAAAGGCAGATGTGGTTTTTCTTCTAATCCATCATTGTAACAATCGTGATTATACTGTTTGCTGATGGACCTTCATGAAAAAGTAGTTATACTTGTTCATTACTACAGTAAGCCTAAAAAAGGTCCAAATACTGATTACCACCAATGTAAGTTTGTCCTCTTTAGAGGACATTTCTAAACCTAAATATATCTCCAAATCACTGCATACAACTGAATTATTTCATTTAGGTATCTGCATGAGGTCAGTTGTGGCTTTTCAACAAAACCAAATCTTAAGTGTTGGGAATTGTAGTTTTTCGGTGGATATTGAAAAATCTGACTGGACATGGTTTTTCCTCTAGTAGTCAGGAGGATATTAACATAAACATCTTTGAAATATTGAAAAAGCTATTTGAGTGAAAGTTTCTTCTTTTAAATTTAATTTAATACAAATATCCAAGGATTTTGCAAACGTTAAAGTTACAGTAAGAGATATAGTTTCAGTAGGAGGAGCAAACCTGGAAAATCTAGTTTGAACAAGTACACAACAACCGGTCAACGTTTAACGAACAAAAGCTGCATTTGGGAATTGCTTATCGTCTCCTTCAGTAAATAAAAGTGCTTCCTACATTTTTTTACAATTCAAATGTTACTCAACCCCCAATATTTGTTTTTTGTCTTATTTTATTTAAGTCATTTTAATGATTACATTTTATTTTATCATTTTTTAAGCATTTGATTCTTTAAAAGAGTACATTCTGGAAGTTCTGCCCTCCTCTGCTGCTTCATAACTGCGCAGAGCTCCCCCTGCTGGCTCCTCGTGTTACTGCAGGGCAGAAGGAGGTCCGAGAGCGCAGGACTCAGTTTCGTTCTTTCTGCTGCAGTGAACTTTTTTCTGCAGTAGAAGTAGACATCTTGCAGATTCACAGCCCAAACTTTTCCCCTCTCTTATAAAAGAAGAGATCAAGGACTGGGATGTCTTTTGTGGAGCTCCCAGGGTCTGTGGGGGCCGTATTTGCGCCGTTCCCTCTGCCCGCAGCAGCGGAGCGCATTCGCAATAAAGAGCGCCTGGAGGCCAGCCTGTCTGGACTGTTTGAGCTGGAACTTCTCAAGCAGAGACAGGAGAGTCTGGTTCACGGAGCTCTGCTTCTCGGGGACTCACCTCTGCCAGCAAGACCAGATCCAGCAAGCGGCATCAACCCGGGGGGCCACACTGTCCAAACAGTAAGTTTTTACAAAGATTTGCTGAAAGATTTGGAGGAAACTTTCTGCATCTCACTGCATGTTCTGCAAAACTTTGTAAATGTAGAAAAAGGTGTCCTTACATTCTAATTTCAAAAATTGCAGATTAGGTTTTTGTAACTTTAAGAGTTTGTAAATAAAATACAAAAACAGTGAAAGAGAGAAAATAGTCAGCAAATTGTTTACTGAAGTCAAACTGTTTAGCTTTTGGAATCTAAACAATCTGCAATAAATGGAGTCGAATTATAAGGTTGAAAACTATAGAGGGATAGCTATGTTACTAAAACCAGTGGCACAGCTAGAACATTTTAAATGGCTGAGAACAGCTTTTCGGATGAAAGGATCAAAAATACATACGTTTCAAACTGTTATTACTGATGGGATAGTATTATTATTGAAAATAAGAATTTGCTCTCGCTATAGTGCATAGGTTTTGGCTGAGGTCAGGGTGATGACGGCCCAGATGGGCCTGCGTTCACATTGCAGGGGCGTAACAAAGAATTTGAGGGGCTCAAGATTTTAGCTAAAAAGATTGCTCTTGTTGTTTTTTTGCTATACTTAAAGAAGCTTGTTTTTATGGTTTCATAATGTTTGTCAATGATGATGAGTTTCCCCCCCTGTAGTTCCACTCCTGGCTGAAACCCATAGACGGATGGATGCATGCTAACCAGTCTAAAGAAGACAATACCAACATTGTTTCTAATTCTAAATTAATTCCATACATCTATTAGCAGCCTTACATGTAGAATGATTCATATATCATCAATAAAACCACTCATTGTTCTTCAGAAAAGGGCCATACGAGTCATACATAAAGGTGGTTATTATGATCATACCACTTTTTACTCATTCAAAATTATTAAAATTAAAAGATTTGATAAATTACTTAACTGCAAAAATCATGTATAGAGATCATAATAAAATGTTGCCTAATAACATACAAAAACTGTTTAGGAATAGACATGGGGGGTGCTCCCTAAGAGGGCACGATAGATTTAAAATAAATAAAGCACGGACCGGAAGAAAACAATTCTGTATTTCATTTTGTGGGGCAAGACAGTATAGCTGACAAAATCAAAAGGAGTGCAATTACGCAATTTAAACTTCAACAGAGAACAAAAATCTTTCATGATGATAAATGCATAAATAAATGATCGGAAAATGGTTATGTATAAATATATGTACATATATGTATGTGTACGTACAGTATATAGCCTTGCATGTATGTGTGTGTATATATGTATATATATATGCGACAGACTGGCGACCAGTCCAGAGGCGTCCCCTGCCTTCGCCCATGAGTAGCCGGGTTAGGCTCCGGCAGCCCCGTGACCCCGAAAGGGATAAAGCGGTTTAGAAAATGAATGAATATTTATATATTTCTTCTCTTGCTTGTGTGTTATTTTTTTTCTGCCTCCATTGTACTAAAAGCGAGCTGGAAGGTTGCAGTAAATTTAATTAAATTTAGTAAAGAGGGTGGGATTAAATACATTTTCTTTTAACTTCTCCCCAACCCTTTTTGAACATTATTTTTGTTTTATATGGCTTGGTTGTTCTTTTGTTGTTTGTTATGACTGCTTCTAATGTTCTAAATGAACTGAAACTGAACTGAAATAATGCAGAGAACTGACAAAATGCTGTACCCATGAAAAACTACACTTTACTCTGAAAAAATCTGACTCTTTTATAACATTTTTGAAATAGATGTTTTTCATCTTTCTATTTATTTATTTTTTTTGAAATATATAAAATAACAAATTCCCCAACTTTTGAACAGCAGTGTTTGTATAAGCAAGTTTTAGAACGTTGCTGTGATTTCTGCAGAAGTCAAACTGGGGGGTTAATTTGACCGTGAAGCTTCGTTAGGGAAACCAGATCACGTTCGAAGTGGCCACTGACAAAAAAAAACTTTTTGCCGAATGACAGGAAACTAAGGAGTTTGGTGATTTAGAAAGTCATCCAAGCTCATGGAGGTGCAGAGTTTGAAGCCTTCATGTTCTCACACTCCGTATTTATCCGTTCTCTGCAGCTTCAGCTCTTCACTTCTGTACATGACAATGCCAAAAAGCAGGACATTTTCTAGATTTAAATTCAAAAAGAAGAGGAGAGGCTTCTGAATTCTGCAGAACATCTGCATTTTTACATTTCATCCATTACTCAAAGTGCAGTATGAGTTGTTTGTTTCAAAGAAAAAACAGCAATTTTGTCTCATTTCACTCACTCAGCTGCCCAACTTTTCCCAAATGCATGATTTCCTGCAACTGTACAGACATTTACAAAGAAGAAAACAGATCTTCCAACTGCCCAAGATGTAGATGAAGCAAAACAAAGATTTGAAGGGCCTTACATTCCATGTTTTTTTAATCCAAAATCGTTTTTTATTCTTTTATTTACTGTAACTAACAATAATAAAACTATTGTAATATAGTAATGCTAAAATTCAACAAACTATGTAATACAGAACCAAAGAAGTGGTTTAGTGTTTCCATATGGTAGGTTTCAATAAAAAATAATATAAACTAACATTTATAACATTATACAGTGATTGCTGACATTTAATTTGCCTATTGGCTTACTTCAGTGTGTCCTTTAAAGTGTTTAAAATGATAAGTTATAGTAAAAGGACTGATAGGCAAACCGTTCTCCCCTGATGAAGAAACAGACCGCTGTGGTGACAAACTGTTCTGTTGTTCCCCCTCTCCTGTTTTAGAGCTGTCTGCAGGGCAGTCACGCTGACTCCAGGTCATCTTTAGAGGAGAACGTGGCAGAACTGAAGATCAACTCCGATGTCAAGTTGGTCGATTTGGATAAAGTGGAGGATAAGCCCCTCACTTCTGGTAAATGAATCTACTCTGCATCTACTAATAAAAAATAACTAAGGCTGGGATGTTAGAATTCAGGCCTGAAGCTCCTTACAGGCCAAACACACCTGATCCGGGTAATCAGCAGCAGATAAGGAAGGATTTCTGGAAACCAGTTGGAGGCCGACCCCCAAGGCCTGGAGTATGACACTCCTAAACAAAGCCATCAGTTGTGAATGCGTGTGTGGATGGGTGAATGTGACTGTAAAGCACTTTGGGCCTTCAATGAAGATAGAAAAGTGTTATACAAGTACTGTATTTGCCATTTACCAAGGCCTTAGTCACATCTACCCATACAGGGGTTGACCGTTAAGTGTGCTGCAGGTTTTTCTGTGGTGGGTCAGAGAAAGGACCAGCCACATCTTAAGAAGAGCGTAGGTTTGTCTTGAGTCTTGTGCAACCACCTTAGGGGCGTCATGGAAATGGACTGTACCATTGTTAATTGTGTGGTAACTGTATCCTGACAGTTTTGTGAAGATAATCTAAGTTACTAATGATGCGTGGGTGATGTTGTTGTATAGTGACCTTACGCTGCACCAACAAATTCCTTGCACAGTGCGCAAGATTTGGGCGGCTGAAAAACGAAAAATCTGCATGACTCGCCTGCATCTCACTTACTTCATTCACGCTTACGTGTTGTTTGTGTGTTTGCGAGGACCTATCAACCGCAGCATGCCCATAGAAAAAAATTCATCGATGATCTTGATATTTCATTGCCTGCAGACGGTCAATTCAGCCATAAGGCCAGTTGTAACCAAGGCACAAGAGGTTAGAGAACGTCATTGGTGTCTGTTTACATGTGGTTTTAACAGTTACAGTAGAGAAACAGCACGAGATGGAAACAAGGAAGTGATCATTACACCAGCTGTTAAATAATGAGCAACGGTTTGAACAGATGGTGGTTGGCTTTACACACCAAATTAGTCCAAAAGAAAGAAGGAAACAGTATTTAAAGTGTAATGTAAAACACATGCTGTGTTACTGTCTTTGTGTGAGTGTTGGTCTGTTGGCGACCAGCTGCAGAAAAGACTTACAGTTCTCACACCAACAGACCATCAGTAAGGTATTGTGGGTAGCTTTGCATTGATTTACAAGCCTCTCTGAGAGCATTACCAACCCCTAATGTCAGTATCTTAGGGAACATTTTGGCCGGTCTCAACATTTATCGATTCATAAATTCCAAAGATACCAAGACTAAAGATCAAGGTCTGGTTTGAACGCCAGGATGAAACAGTCCTGTCTAAACAGTGGGTGAATATTAGGGCAACTTTATTCTGTCCATTTACAGGAGTTTGTGAATGCATATCTTTGTAGACAATGGTAATGTGTCTTGAACATGCTTATAGCATACTCTGGTTTGTCGCTACCCAAACTACCACTTGTATCTACAGCTGGAAGAGGCTTGGTGCAAATCTCGTGAATCTTGCACCAGGCTTTTTCTTTCACAGCTCTATTCCAATTAACAAAAAAATTGGTGTCGTATAATTCCATCTGGACACAAATTATGAATTTCTTCTTTATGATCAATTTCTCTTCCGGTAATCAAAAAGGACACTATTGATACATCTGTACCAAATCTGTGTTTGTTCAAAATTCGACTGCTTTAACTTTCAACGCACGTTCAATTGTTGAAAACGGACATTGAAATTTGCATAGCAATGACTGAACACAAGAGCTTTGTACGCGGAAGCTTGAAACGCACAAATACGCGTTAACAAAGACAGTTCATTGAAAGCCATCACTTCAATGCAAATTGCAGAGGCCTGTAGTTTAGCTATTTTATTATACTTGTACGTTGAAAAAATGCTGGTAATGTTCTTAATGTTTTCTGTTTCTCAGGTGATGTTGATCCACACAGATATCCTGAACCAGATCACCACCTCGTCATCTCGTGTTCTCTCTCAACCCCGCAGAGAAGCCGGATGACAAAGAGGGAAAAAGCACTTCTGTCAGAGCCAGCAAGACAACCCATTGTTTCTGAGGGTACAATAGAAGAAGCCAGTCACCAGAGTTATGAGCAGCCCCTCAAAACAGAGACCTATGGGCTTATCCAGAGCCAGGCTCCTCCCATGAGGTCCTCTAAGCCCCGCACCAGCCTGACAAATGAAGCTAGAGTTGTCAGTGTGTTGACGCAAACTAGCTTGTCCTGCAAAGACGAGCAGCTGTCATCAAGAAAGGGTTCCCTAAAAGAGACATCTCAGTGCTCAGAGAAAGCGTTTCTTCAGAGTTGCCTGCCCCTGGATCAGACACACCATCAAAGGGTGGGATGTTCTGAAGATTCATCGTCAACCGATCACCAGCTAAATGTCTTGCATCAGCTGGGGTTTTGTCATAAGCCTCGACAACCTTCGTTTACGAACACCTTTAAATCTGTCTCCTTTGACCATTCAAACAGCAGAGTGTTGCACGCACCCCAGCACTCAAGCAAGAAAGATTCACCCCAACATTTCAAGGACTACCCGTCACTCTCGGCACTGACGAGAGTTTATGAGAGATCTCCTCTGGAGGAGCAGATGGTCAATGCAGAATATGTTCCAGCTCTTCCCTGTCAGAACTCCTCCCAAGCACACCACGTCTCCAGCCTTCACAAGGATACAGAAGTGTCCAAGATCAACCAAAGCGTCCATTCTTTAGACCCGTGCCTCCATCAGGAACCGCAGTCTGTCCCGTCGTACACCCAACACTCCAAGTCCAACGTGAGCCCAAAGAAATGCAGATCAAATGAAGACAGAAGTAGTTTCAGCAAGAAAGTAGTCAAGAAAGCATACAGATCTCAGGCACAGAGCAACCTTCAGAGAGTTTCCGATCGCAATTGCAGCTCCGTGGACAGAGATGGTGGACAAAGTGGAAGCTTTGGAAAGGGAAGTCGCAATTCTCAATCCAGGGTCAAGAGACAGCAGCAGACTGGCAGCGGCTACAAGCGCCAGTCTACCCAGGAACTCAGCCAAGACGAGGCTGATCATGCTGCCATCCCGCCACCCATGCAAAAGTCCATACCATCAAACCAAAGGGAGCATTTTTTAAGACGCGTACGAAAATCCCGCCCCACACACACACCGGTCACTTACTACCAGCACTCCTACCACCATCAGGCTGTGGAGTGCCGGTTTGAGAAGGACAAAGGGTTGTGCCAGGACGACTTTCAAGCAGGTCAGGGTGAGTCTGAGTCCACGGCCAGTGAACCGGACCCAACAGAGTCCAGCTCCTTATCAAGTGACTCAGATGAAAGCGGGGGGTTGGTTTGGCCCCAACAGCTTTCGCCCCAACCCTCCCCCCCACTGCCTCCTGCATCCTCCCTTGGAGCACCTCTGCAGCCCAAAGCATTTGTCAAAATTAAAGCCTCCCATGCTCTGAAGAAGAAGATCTTGCGCTTCCGCACTGGTTCACTCAAAGTAATGACTACTGTATGAATGTTTAGACTTACAACATACAATAATATTTTTTTCTATTTTCATATATTACTTTCCAATAATTGCATCATTTGTATCAGCAAAAACTCTTTAGTCCAAACTTTTTAAATGTAACTGTGTGGTTGACTTGTTTTAATTAGGATTTTTGAAGTTTTCAATAAAAGAAAACGTGGTGACTTCCTTCACCCTTTAGGAGACGAAAGAGGGAAATAACTTCTATTTGTTCATGTTACTCATGATATGAATAATTTGGAGACGACAGAGACAAACTTCTTCACTGATAACAAACTCATTTCTATGTATTTATAAAGTTTTAATTCAAATACAAACCACTTAAAATAAATAATCTGTTTTAGTCTGAATGAATCCTATAAGTTGACTTTTTTCCAAAGTGCATTTCACTGTTGACCCAAAAAAAGGCCATTTGAGCACATTAAAGGATTATATTGATTTTGCAGATGGGTATCAGTGGCATGAGTGCTGTAATGGTTTGAATAAAGGGCTTAAAGGAATGAGCCGCACTTCCAACGATAAAATAAATAAGATTGTCTTCTATCCTTCATTCATAGCCATAGTTTCTAAAAAAAACCGTCAAGACTCACTTAGATCATCTTTTGATCCATTTCAAATCATTCCCACTGGTCTTTTAATTATGATTATGCTGTTTTTAGTCGAATTTAGAAAAAAAACCTTCTAGGACATAGTTTATGCAGAGCGGCAGGAGTTCATTAGAAATTTGCCTCTGAGGTTTGGGTGGCACCATTGGCAACCCCAACCCCTCTTCATTGCTGAAAGCTCTCTGTTTGATTCGGTAGCCTGTGGCCTACCCAGAGTGTTTTTAACATCATAATTAAGCTATTTTTAGCTTAATTCTCTTAATAAATTACCTCTGTCATCAAAAAATGCTACAAAAACTTGTTAAAAAAACGAAAATATCATTTTCATCTGACTGGGAAAGAATCACAAAGACAAAAGACAAGTTTACAACCATGTTGGTTCTGCTATAGCTTTTTTTAAACTTAAGTCTAATTTTTTCGGTTTTAAAACTATTTCTACTGTTCTATAAGTGCTTGTTTGGAAAGATCGTCTCTTTTTTAATAAAAAAAAGCTTTAAAATACCAGAATTTGCTGGTGAATCAACCTTTGAATGCTTTGCTTCTTGAAAAGTGTCATCTCTTTGTTCTCTCCATCCCTTCTCTGTTGAGCCATTTATCTCTGGAAACATCAAGGAGGGTTCTGTTTTTGCTCCCCAAAGGTCATTCCAAACGCTCTCGCAGAGTTCAGTCTGAATTCTAGGTTCTAAATGCCTTTTTCTCTCCCATGTTTGATGTATGTTTGTTCTTGCTGTGTCCTAAAAAGGATAACTGTGCAAAACTCCTGTAAATTGTTTATGATCAAGAGGCCTGCATGTGTTGGTTTATGACACAGAGACTCAGTTCTTTGTAAAAACATTGTGCAGATGGAAATGGGGAGGAGGTGGAGCTCAAGCACAATTATTTATAGGAAATTGGTTAAACTCTTTCATCTCCATTCGAAATCCCCTGATATATTTCAGGTTTACTAACATTTTCTCAGCTGGTAGTATTTCTCCCTAATATCCCTCCTTCATCCCCCCATCTGTCTGTGCTT
This sequence comes from Oryzias celebensis, assembly GCA_014656515.1. Classification (NCBI taxonomy): domain Eukaryota; kingdom Metazoa; phylum Chordata; class Actinopteri; order Beloniformes; family Adrianichthyidae; genus Oryzias; species Oryzias celebensis. The sequence continues at coordinate 14,199,831 of BNCR01000013.1, forward strand.
AGTAGAAACATGGCCCCTAACAGGGCCAGGAACTTGGAGCATTTCCTGCCTCGCCAAAGAGCAAGGGGAGAGGAGAACCATGAGGAGCAGGAGGGGAGAACAGAGAGGTATAGAGCTCACAGAAGAAACCCATTTTTAGAGAGAAGAACGATTGGAGAGGAGAGGGGAAAGAGAAAAGGAGTAGGAGGCTGAATGTGGGCCTTCTGCACATACATATGGCTTTGATTTGCCAGACACAGAGGGTAATGGTGAGAGAAAGAAAACAGAGACGCTTTTATTTGGGTGTAAAGGGAGACTTGTGTTTTTTTCCTCTGTTCTTTCCATGTTTACCTACTTCAGCTCAGTTCATTTAGATTTTATTAACAGGGGAGTACTTCTCTTAAACTGAATTTAAAGCGAACTGCGGTAAATCCAACCAAACAAAAAGTAAAATAATAAGAAAAACGGGAGCACAAACAATTTTATCCACTCTTCTAAATGGGTGATGGCTCACAGGACAAAGCCATAAGCAGATAACACAGTTTTTTCTTAAAAAAAACATGTTTAAATCTCATCAAAAAGAAAACAAATATGATCAAATACATCAAAGTCAAAGAGCACGTACGATGAACTTTGTTCTTAGTTTCATTTTAAAACAGAACAATTGTTTGTGCTTATTAAAACAGCAGCAACACAACCTCAACACTATGCAGATTGCTTCAAACATACTAGAGACTGCCCCCATGTGGCAGCAGCGTGATATAGCATCAGCATACAGTCATGTTGGGTCACCTTCAACAATAACAAAAAAAAAACCCTTTCATGAGATTGTTGCAAAGTTTGATGGTTCCAACAAATGTAAGCTGTTGTGTTAACTGGTTGTATGTAATGAAATTCTTAACCCAGATGCAGGTTAAGCTGCTGGATTGTTTAGAGTTCATCACAGGACAAAGTGTGCAATGTAGTTCAACTGATAACTTTGATAAGATTTTACTTTTTTTTTAATATAAAATGTAATTTTTGATGCATGGGTTTTGACTGATTCATGCTTTATGTCTTAGAGCGTTGCATGAGTTTACACAGATTTATAGGAAATGTGCTTATCATGACAGTGTAGTGGAGCAGGCGGTTGGGGTCGGACAATTTATCCGTCCATCCATCCATCTTCAGATCCCGCTGAATTACTTTCAGGGTCAAGGGAACCGCTGGAAACCTAAAATGTATTGTGCAGAGTAGAAGGACTTACAGTAATTCCTTTTTAACCATACTTTTTGATACTCCATGCAAAAAGATCAGCTTCCTGTGAACAATATTGCACCTTTTTTTCCCAACACAAACTAACGGTCATAACAGCTGATATCAGTTCTGCAGATCATCTCAGGACTGTGGTGGCATTTAAAAGGAAAAGAATCAAACTTTTAAACAGAGAAGGATTTATTACCAAGGAGCATCGTTACAACAAACACATTTATTTGACCTGATGTAAGGGCGGCTAAAGCATTTCAGCTCAACGCTGACATGAAATAGAGGCATTTATGGAAGAAATGTTGCATTAAATCAGCTACATGTATGTACAACATCAACATTTTCCTTCTTCCAACTTGCACATTGGACATAGGCAGGCTAAAGGGATTCTTTTTCATTTTATTGCACAGTTTTAAAATGATCTGACTTTAAGGAAAAAAGATGGAAATGTAGGAGACATTTATCCATCTAAAGGGAAAAACAGAATTCCTTTTAACCTTTAATATATCCTGACTTGTGGGATTATTGATAAATATGCTGGGTTCTTTTTTTTCCTTTTTTTGGCAAATACTTCATTTAATTTATGTCTGGCACCAAAAGAACTCCTCCATGTGGAGGTCAGATCTTTGGAGATGACCCCCAAGATGCATTCCTGCAGAAACATGTTGAAACTACAGTGACTTTCCCATTTACTGCTGGGTTTATGTTGCAGAGTGTTGTTTCACCAATCCTGCAGACTTAAAGGTAAAGAAACAACAACAGGGCAGTACATCCTGTCACTTTAAAGAGAGAGACACATTCAGATGGTCACTCAAAAGTCCAACACCTGGATTTAGAGAAAGGATCTGAATTTAATCTGAATCTCCGGCTGCATCCTCGTTTGTATTCCCTCTTAATCCAATCGAACAGAACGCACGATACAAGGGTGTGCAGCGGCTTAACCTACAAGCTGCAGAGGGGCGGCCATATTTTCAAAAAGGAGGACAAAATGGGACTAAAACAGACATTGTTACTTCTGAGTGCGCGTTCTTTCTGGTGGTGACAGGCGGGGAGAGAAATCATGAGAGGGGCAGCGTGCACAGTTCATCTTTACACTGATTCAGCTCCTCAAGCAGGGTGGGGCTGCTTCAGGAGCAGCAGGGGAGGCAGGTGGGGTCAGTCGAGACAGGGACAATTGACTCTGGGACGTCACGATGGAGGACTTCCGGCTGCTGGAGCTGCAACAGACAAAACAGAAATGCGTTTGTGGTTTTCATCCAATATCGTTGCATAGTGAACGAATTTGATGTTTTAGTCTTAACGATGAGGACAAATCTGACCCTTCCCGCATGTCCTCCTGATGCTCTCCATCTGCAGGCCCCTCTGTGGGTTCGGCGCCGCTGTCCTCCCCCTCCTCGTCCTTGCTCAGTGGATAGAGGGGCCAGGGAGGCTCCTCACTCTCCTGCTCACTGCACTCGGTCGGCTCCACAACAATGGAGGGGAGACGCTCCCGTCTATAGAGGAAGTCTTCCGGATAATCGGAATCGTCATCCATGTCCACTTCAGGAAAAATCTAATGCCGAAAATAAAGAGTGTCTCACTTCTCCTTCAAACTTTTATTGATTGATTGATTTATCATCACAGAAAAATAACCTTTTTTCATAGAAACATACATAAAAAAAGTAATTAAACTTATTCTGGATTGTGAACAGACAGAAGGAATTGGGGCAGCTGTGCTGCAGTGGTGGGGCAGCCAACCTCTTATAGGAAGTTTGCAGGTTCAATTCCCACCTTGCCTGCCCATGTGACAAAGTGTCCTTGCTCAAAACACTGAACCCCACATTGCCTCTGGTGGGAGGTTGTCACCAGTGTTTGCCAGCAGAGATGCTGTGAATGTGTTTGTGAACGAGACTGTAAAGCGCCTTAGGCCTTCAAGGAAGGTGGAAAAGGGCTATACAATTATTTACCATTTAAACTTTTTTAGTGGGATATTTTTATATTACATTTACTCACAGTGCCCTCAGGTGATTAGTCAAATGTGGAGACTAAATTTCTATGTGACACCAAATGGGGTTTTAACTTTATAAACATACAGAACTAAAATGCCTTGCATGGTGCAAATTATTCAGTGTCCATTAGCTCCACTTTACTCATTTTCATCCCTAATACATGTGTTTTGTCGGCTTTGAATTAAAAAATAAACGCAACAAGAGTGTAATATAATATTTAAATGTTGACCTGATAGGCTTTGCTGCCTCTTCTCTGGCCTGAACTCTCGTCCATCTGTGAATCCACTTGACTGAGAATGGCATTCATACTGAAAAAACAACAAAACAATAAAACGGTGAAACTTGAGCAGGAAGAAAACCTGCATCTTTAGAAACTATCCCAACTAGAATTTAAAAACTAGAAAAAAACCTAACAAAAGCAGAAATGATCATGGCATGCAGTAAAAAGGATGCCAGATTTGCTGTTTAGACATTCAGTTGTCACAACTTTTATGTCACAGGACGAAAAACGCCAATGCATTAAGCTTTCTTAGGTCAAATAATTAACACAATCAGAAAAAATGTGACTTTTTTCTGTGGATGTTTCCACTGTTCATGACTTCTTTGAATGTTTTAACAAAGTTAAAGGGGCCATTCCACATTAACTGACTTTTTGATCTTTTAAGAGCATTATACTGTTCATTCCTCACTTTAAACAACCTCAAAGTAACATTTTGATCTGTTCTGAGTAATCCTCTAAAATCCTGTGCTCTCTGTCCCCTCTTCTACCCATGAAAACGAGCAGGTTCTCACGAGCTGACGTCTTAGATTGAGGTCAGCCCCTTTCAGGAGGAGTCTGCGCTGCCAGCTCGGCCCCCAGGCTAACACACACGCTTTCTCTGCGGAGCTAGCGGTGATCTGTGAAACACTTTTATTTTTATATGCCCAATATGCACATCCATCTTTGCAAAAAGTTCTGATGTTATTTGTTTGCAGACGCGCAGGCGCGCTGAGGCCGGCTCTGGGATGACGTCCTGAAATGGGCGGGACCGATAAGAAACGGAAGGCAGTGCCTCAGAGATCGAGTCGTTTTACCTCCACAGAGTCCACAAAAATAACTCAGATTTCATAAATGATTTGTTTTTTTAGTGTTCTGAAGGTAATATATGATCACATGTGAATATAGTTTATTCTGAAAGGTTCAAGAAAATCATGGTTTGGCCTTTTTAAAGAGGAAGCGTGTGGAGAAAACTCACAAAAGTGCCTGATTTTGTCAATTTTTCTCAGTAACTCCTAACAAAACTTTAACACCCTACTCTGAAAGATAGTATTAGTGACAGAGAAAATACCCCCGGCGGGTCACGAGCTCTCTGCGACGAGCTTTCAGAAAAGCGGAGTAAAAGAGCACAACTCCGAGGGGAATTTCTAAAAAACTCCTGCTGCTCTGCAGAAACTATGTCCTTGAAAACCACACAGGTTTTTTGATTCTGGCTGAAAATAACCATAAATAAAAGACTGCTGGGAATGCTTTAGAAATAGATTAAAAGATGATTGAAGCGTGACTTTAATCTGGTGGCAGCAGCATCACTCAGGGACATGAAAGTTGATGCTATGTGTTGCTAGTCATGTGATAAGATTGAAATCAAGCCACATTTATACAAAAACCTAAATCCGATTTTAGAGTCGCCAAATGTACTATATCCATCTGTCTGGTCAGTTTTAATAAGTGTTAATAAGGTCAAAAAGAGGACAATAAAATCTAGAAATCAACTGTTCTTGCACAGTCCAGCCTTCACAACTACAGGCTGGACCATACTGGATAGTTCTGACAGCACTGCTGATGGCGCTTTAAGTAGAGTATTGAGAGATTGTGCTGATTATTTGCTTTGACAGCTGGCTCATGTGAGATTTGGCTTTTCAAATGTTGATTAAGGCACGAGTTCAAATGAAGATGCTCCATCTGTGTCTCCCGTCTGGTCGCGAAGCTTTACGATCCAGCAACATCAACTCGATAAATGGTCCAGCAGTGCAGCCACATTTCTGAGCCTTTGGCTGCTGTCTTTTTCTCTCATCAAAAATAATTTAAAAATGTGATTATGTTTGCTTTAGATTTGGAAAATAAGTCAGTCTAGAGGTCTTTTTATTCCCAGCATTTCACTTAATGTTTAAGTGAAAACTATTTTTTAAACTACATTTATATATAAAGCATAATAGAACAAACACAATACACAATTATGGTTCAAATATGTACAAACGCACACATCTATAGGAATATCCATAAACACAATACTAACATGTGCATGAATATTATTTAAAACATTTTTAGATTTTGAGTTTTTACATTAAACAGTGAGAACGCCACATTTTAAGTGAATCTGATAGAAAATGTTGCCTTTTTTTATGACATTAAGGTCACAAGACATAAACCTCCAATCAGCATTTACTGGAGCATTTGAAATACTTTTCTTGTTTCCAGAACAAAATGGATTTTTTTCAGATAGGAGGTTTTTCATCTTGGCCATTTACTGTACTTTTTTAAAAAATATAAACGTAAATATCTTCAGATATAAATTCACATGGTTTTTCACATAGTTATTTTTTTTCCCTCAAAATTCTTCAAATGTATTAACTACATTTTGTCTAGAAGTTGTATCTTTTTATCAAATGCATTTTAATACATAAACATCAAAAAAATTGTTATTATTTGAAACATGTTCACTAAAATTATTTTTGGAGAAAAGTTTTCTATGCATTTTTTCCCCTAAGGGTTTCCAAAAATTTCACAGAATGACTCTGGCATTACAAAGCCCACTGACACATTTCCATTCTAAAAAAAAGTAGGTAAAAGTATGAAGAAACAAATAAGTAAAGATGCTTGTGGTTGGGGCTTGGGAGGGGAGGGGGGTCTAAGGAAAGAGCCTCTGTTGCAGAGATAATCTGCAGATAATCCCTTAATGACACTGCAGGCATTATCAACAGCGACAATCCCAAGGATGGGGGAAGGGTTAGAAATTAAGAGAACATTTGATTTTCCGTAATAAGGAACATTTGATTGTACTGTAAGATACATTTTAGCGTCTGACAGTGATGTCTTCAGTTTGTGTTTTGGGTTGTTTTAGCACACCGATAGGTTCAGCATGGAATGAAAAAAAAAATTCAATGTTATTAAAGTTGTGGTTTGGTTATAAAATGTTTAAATAAAGTTTTTTCCTCTTAAAAAAATCATGTTTTTGCAGCTTTTATTTTGTAAATCTGTGGTGACCCTATTTTTAAAAAGTTAAAAATCATTACTGTTGTTCCAAAAGCATTTAGGAATTATTTGTGCATTGAAAAAAATATTTATTAAACGTTTTAACTTACCTGTGTGAAGCAGGAATGCAACTCATTTCCAAAAAACTCAAAATCCAAAGAACAATAAAAAAAAATAAAATCCAAACTATACCAAATATACCTGATATTTCCTTCTTGAAGACCGCACGGTTTCGTCCTCTTCCTCCAGGTCACAGGTTCCTTTTTTTCAATATCCACCTCCTCCTGTCAGGGTTTTCTCCTCCCCTCCTTTCATTTTTCCACAGAGCCCTGTTTAGTGACGCACGCCACGCTGGGCATTCTCTTGCTTGTGCTGTGGAGCTCCTCCAGTTGACAGGCTTACTGTCTAACTCAGTTAAAAACAAAAGCTTGATGTAACATGTGAGTGTGACGCATCGTGGAGGCCTCGTGCACACAGATTAGCAGGTTAGCTGCCTGTGCACATTTATCATCATTTAGTGATTAATAGTGTATCATGATTAGTGCTGGAGGATTGTCTCGGAATAACTCCACCTCTTCGTCATTCAGCGGTTGTTGTTGGATTAACAAATAGAGGAATTGAAATGCTCCTGAGAAAGTCTTTGTGAAATAATTCTGAACCATTTACATTTGCAGCAAAGGATGAAACGCTGCCAGAATCAAATGTACAGGACTGCATCTATGCAACAATGAGAATGTTCTTGTCCAGCCAGCAGGGAGTGCTATCACATAACTGTAAGAATGTTGCTGCTTTCACTGGCAAAAGGGGTAAACAAGCAACACGTTGATCAAAAAAAAAATAACTTTGACTTCCGAATTGAAGCAAGTTTAAATAATATTTAACTGGGGTGAGCTCAATTCATCATGTGATCACTAGGTGGCTTGTTAATCAAACAAATTAATTTTCATTGAAACAATTATGATATATCCGTTTTTTTTTTGTTTTTTTTTTTAAATCAAATATAATTTGGTTCCACAAACCATTAAGTAAAATAAAGTAAAAAAAATATCTTCAACTGCCAAATACAGTGAGGAAAAATTGTGTTTAGCTGTTCCACATTCTGCATGTTGTCTCACTTTTAAAGATAAAAAAGATCTATGTTAATCATAGAGACACTTCAACTGTAAGAGACAGAATTTAAAAAAAGGGAATCACATCAGGGAATCACATTGTATGATTTTGAAAGATTGTATTTCAAATATAGAGCAGAAAATAGTAATTCAGTCCCTAAACCACCTGTTACTTCTTTAAGAAGCTTTTCTATCCTCCACTTGTTATCAGTGTCAACTGTTTCAACTGGTTATCTGTGGAAAAGGCCCCTGTCCACACTCTGAAACTGCCACTGCAACCAACGTCAAAGAGCTGTCGAAGGATACCAGGGACAATAGGACTGGAATGAACCAATCTACAGTAAGCAAGTAATTTAGAGAGAAGAGATTACCTGTTGAAGCAATTATTAGAAAATGGAAGAAACACATGACAATCTCACTTTACCTGGAGCTTAATGGAAGAAGAGAGTAAACGATAAATACAATAATACATTTATTTTGGTGTAAAATCAGACTTTTTAACATAGCGGTTTTTAAGAATTTTGATCACCAAATAAGGCCCTATTGTTCTGTTTTTTGAGGACTTAAACCAGTTTTTCATTTTCAAATTGTATCAAATCTTCGAAATGAAAGAGAAGGATTGCTAAAAATACATATGTGGTCCTTCTGGAGCTTCTTGTCTGCTTTGTGTAAAACCCAAACAATGGCGCTGTATATAAAACAGAATCTCCAAGAAGACCTACCATGCAGAATCACAGCCTGATGCAAAAAATTTCCATTTGTTCAAATACAAAAGAAAAGATGAAGAGAGGAAAAGAAAACCCTGAAAAAATAAAAAACACATGACAGTGCTTTGACGAGGTTTCTCCAACAGGTTTCACTGTTGCAGCTGCTTTAAGCAGTGGCTGTTTTGAACAGACGGAGTGCAAACAGAGGCAGAGGGAGACGCAAGAACCAAAAAAGGTCTCGAGATAGAGCCCAGAAGAGAGCAGGCTCCACAGGTGGAAGCACTGGAGAGGTAGGGGGGCAGTTAGCCGGTAGAAAGGGGAAGAAAAGAGAACTTTAACCGCCAAAGAGGATGTAAAAGAGAATTTCATGTTCTCTGCACAGACCGATAAAAGGACACGGTAAGTGAAGTGGGCGCTCACTGACTGTGTTTGCAGTTATGAGGCCTGCGAAGGTGGCACAGAGCATGTGAGGACTCAGAGGGAGAACAGAACCTGGTTTTGGACTCTTGCAAACTATGGACCACCGATGTTGAGCGGCTGAACCAAAACAAACAGAAAAAGGCGCACACTCTTGGCATCATGTCACTAAGCTCTGACCTTGGTTCATCTGACCTGGTGGAGAGTCCTCAGATCTCTGGACCTGCAGGACTCCAGACACTGTTGGACCTGCTCATTGGTGTCTATCAGGAGTTCTACTCATCACCATTCTCAAGGGAGAAGTATGTTTCTGGTTTTCTCCAGTGGGGTAAGTCATTGTCCTGCTTCCCACACATCTAACAAAAATAAATATAAACCCTAATTTGATGACTACATGTAGGCAAACAGTAGAGGGGTCCTTTTTGATTGTTTTTCATTTGACCGTACCCTGAGAATGTAAATTAAACTTTTTCTGTCACAATCCTAAAGCTTTACACAAATGTAAAGCTATTGTCTAAAATGTGCATACATTTACTTAGGTAAATGATGATGGCTGTTCTCTTTAGTGTAACTTATAATAAAATCAGTAAATACACAGGACTGCTCAAAATAATACAAAAAATAAATAAAATAATAAATAAATATTTGACTCTGAAAGGGAGTCGACATCCAATTTTGATCGTATGAAACCACATGATCGAGCCCAATTTCCATTGACGTGATCAAATCAGGACCTTCCTGGTACCTGTTCTTATCTCCAACTTTCAAAACTGTATGACCAGCTTTAAACTGTCAGAAAATGGAGGTGTAGGACCCAAAAAGCAGGAGATGGTGACAGAAGCTTAAACATTTAACAGTTAAACCTTAAACAAGACAAAAGTTCTAGAGAAAAAACAAGGGTGACAAAGTAGATGACCTGAAAAAGCAAACTCTGAGGGAAGGTAATTAACAGAAATGAAAACAGAGGTGGAGGATCGTCAACCTTTACCTGGTATGACTGACAGGAGCACATGATAGAAAAGTCACTGAAAAACCTCACCAGATATAATGTAGATCTGTTTAAGTATTTCTACCAGAGAGCATTGGATGCAGTTTATTTTTCTTCTTTAAAAAAGACAACTTTTTCAGAACCAGCATCCCTGGTTGAGTTGCTCTCTGTGCTGACTTGAGTTTGCTATCTTTGTATCCTGTTAGTGAAGTTGATGTATGTCTTCCTCTTTTTTAAATGTCTGCAGAGAGTTTGTTGTGAATTATCGACACAACATTTACTATTTGATAAATGTCTTTGTTACACATCTAACACTAGTTCCAATTTGATTTTACCATTATCATTTCAGACTAAAATATATTGACAGATTAAGCGATTTTGGACTTTTTTTTGTCATTTTAATGGATTTTTGTTTGATTGCTGATTATAGGATTATGTGATATCAGTTATGTTACAGATTATCAGATATAATCCATTCTTCTGGATTTATATTGCAGATTATGTGAAATAACTGCAGATTGTTGATGCCTAAAAAGTAAACACTGTTGTAAAGTTGTTTTTGTTTAAGAGAAACATAGAGAATTTCCACCACGGATGCCTGCCTTTCTGTGTTCATCCATGACAAACATTTGGTTTTACCTTTAAATATGATGGGGAAACATGACATGATGATTTTACTGCATTATGTTTTGTAGACATGTATAAAAATGAAACACACGTGTCTTTACTTTAACACAAAACTCTGACACTGTAATAAACACAGATGTCACGGAGGGAGTCACTGATCAGTCCTGTGACCACTTATAACATTCTTGGATCAAAGACAACTCAGTGTAAGTTTTGTTTAAAAACGTTTTTTTAAAGAAGAAAAATAAACTGCATCCAATGCTCTCTGGTAGAAATATTGTACTCAAACAGATCTAAAAGAAATCTGCATTTTTCAGGATAAAAGTACATCTCCTGATGATTTGTTAAATCCAGAAGACCATTGAAGTGTTCCCCCACTAAATCACTTTTTGCTGTCGCTCTGTTTCATGGATTTTTTTACAGTGCAATTTGCATGGTTTTTTTTCTTTTGATATATTTGACATTTTAGTTTGTTATGTGTCCTGATTGACTGTTAAATATCTTCTGTGCTGTTGTCTCTCTTGTACAGAATGCATTCAGCTTGCCAAATTTACGAAAACCTTTGATCACAAGCAGGTCTTTGCTTCCCGTCTTTAATAGTGGATGGATGAGAACTTCGAGAGTTTACACGAGAGAAAAGAGAGAAAAATGTATAAAGTTTGTAGTGAGGAGTTTTACAGCCTTAAAACATCTATAATTCTACATTGCAGATTTCCTTCATCACATTACATTTACAACTTAACAAAAGAAACGAGAGAGAGAATAAACAAGAGAATATTGTACTTCCTAAAACCAGAACAGCAGAAATGTTTATGAATCTCACCAGGTGAAAGCTGAGACAACCATTTTCAATTTTCTTTGGTTTGGAGTTGCTGGAGCCTATCCCAGCTACTGTTAGATGAATGTGGGGTACACCCTGGACAGGTCAGCTGGGCATGTTTGGCTTGGCAAAGTCAAGAATTTCCTGACATCAGAAATTTGGAACTTTGTTTTGAGGGGTAAAAATGGACCAAAGTTATTCTAGTTATTCCAGTTATTAAAGTTTGGCCTTATTTACCCTGTTATCCATAAATATATAATAAAATATTGAAATATTTACCCTAAAAACAGGACAGGTATACCTTAGAGTTGCCACTTCTACTGTTATTTTGTCTAAGGGGTAACATAGCAAATTCCCACCCCCACCGAAAACAGGGATTGTGTTACACAGAGAAGGCAATACACATGCTCCACTGTTTATTACATTTTATATAGTCTCTAAAGAGGAATTCAGTCATCATAATATTACTCTAAACCAGGGATAGGCAACTCCAGGCCTCAAGAGCCGCATTCCTGCATGTTAAAATACAGTACTATGCTTTGGTATGTTCTAACTGGCTGGACACGCCTGAACCAGGTTATCAGTCATGAGTAGGGCTTGGATATCTGGAAATCATGCAGACACTGCGGCCCTTGAGGCTTGGGTTGCCTATCGCTGCTCTTACCACAAATACACTGGATTTCTTACCATTATTGTTTGACATCTTTCTCAGTTTAGGAGGAAATACACTCATTCGTGTGAAAGTTGTACGTTACTGGTCTGAGTGACCAACTGAGGTATTTTGTGTGTCATGTGATCACATGGTTGTAAAAATAGCACAATTCTAAATTTAACTGCAGTGTGTAAGTGGAGTGTTGTACACGGTGGCATATTGAACATCTTCACTGGTGATGAAGCACGTTTCTGGTAGCTGTTGAAGATTATGAAAAAGACTTTGAAAGTCAAGCCATGAGCATATATTAGCTGAACTGATCATCTCTGATGTCACCTGTGGGATTCTGAACAATAAAAAGAAAGTCTAAAATGGTGTCACCATGTTGTGTTTTCTCCACCCACCTGATCTATGTTTCACAAATTGGCATTTTTTAATGTAAAGTTGTAGTCTTTTGAGATTTTACAACTTTTGGAATTTGCTTTCTTAATGTCTCGTTCTGATCATTATCTGATCAACTTTTGATCTATTTTAAACGCGTTCACACTGGTCTTTTAATTATGAGATGCCGTTTTAAGCCAAAATAAAAAAAAAAAAGACCTGTGTTGTTTTCTGCGACATAGTTTCTGCGCAGCGGCAGTATTCATTATAAAAATCCCCTCTGAGTGATGCGCGGCGCAGTTGTCACAGAGTAAGCCCACCCCCAATTCCCATCATCATCTACACTCTTTTTCCACTAACTTCCTCAACCAAAAAATACCAGTGCTACTATTTTGAGTCAAATGCCGGCTCGGACGAGAAAAACGAAGACGTACCTTAAACTAGTCGTCTACAAATGGATGTATCAGAATGGAGCCAAGCAGTGAGCTTGTGGCCCACCGACTTTAGCATCTACATCACTGCTACACGCTTTTTCTAACGGCATTTTAACTGCCTTTTTTTTATCTACTCCAAGGATTTGAATCAAGACATCCATAAAAATGCAGTTTTAAGCTTAATTTAGCTTATTTTTAATGTGTCCTCCATCATGTTTTTTATTACTAACTTTTTTTAGGTTGTATCCACAAAATAAGTTGTGAAAGTATTCACAATTGTATGGTACTTCACCTACCACTGTCATAAATTGTCCTTGGACCACTAAAACAAAAAGCCTTTATAGTCCCATAAACATAAAACAATTAACAGTTTACTTATTAAAAAAATATCATAATTAAATAAAATCTTTCATATTTGGAGTTTTTTTTTTCATTTAAAAACAGCATTTAAAGTGAAAGAAGATGGTTTTATTGCAGCAAAAAACATTTATTTTAGTGGTCAACAATAAATGCAGCTTTAACAATGAAATGTGTTACACTTAGTTCTGTCCTGCCAGATTGAACATGTGGCTGCTGTGTTTTGTATGTAGCATTCCCTCCATGCCTCTCTGAGTCTGGACTCCTTGGAGGTCTGGTCAGTCCTTACATGGTTCAGCTTGCAGGAGAAGTCAGTAAGAGGTACTGAGCAAGAGTAAATATTTGGAGGAACTCCTAACAAATAAATCCTGCCTTTCATTTCTTTAGAAGTACAGCCTCAAAATTGACTGTTTACAGAAAACAGCAACAGCAATGGCAAGTTTTCTTGAAGATTACTAACCTTAGGCCTAACCCGAACCCGAACCTGGTTCTGGTCTTTTTATAGGAGAAGAGCGAAAACTTCGGTCAATGACCTCAGACTAATAAAGCTCTGGTGCCGTGTTGTTGTCTGTGGCCTGATGCTCTTGAAAATTTCAACTGTCCTTCATGTTTTATTTATCTGTTAGTATTTGTGTGGACTGTCCCAACTTTGGAGATAAATTCATTCCTGGAAAAAGAAAACTCAAATTTAATGAATGTCATTTAAAAACAACCTTTTTCTCATCAATTTAATTTATAAATTTAGACTTACTTGTCTCTATTTTCTGAATTATAGTGTAAAAATATTTTCAACAAGACAAGCTTTTTGTTAGTGTAGGAGGATCAAAATAGATAATTCTACAAAAAAACATTTTTAAAACATTTTTTATGTTTATTTATTATTTCCTTTTATTTTGGGAATCTAAAATGTCTTGATTTTTTTTTGTTTTTTACCTCAATACACATCAAATACAGAGTCCCTAAAGTGACTTCAAAGCTAAAATTAAAAATACTAGTTTCTAATGCACACCAGATAGTAACTGGTGTGCATTAGAAACGTTGTTTTCTTTTTACTTCGATGTCTCTTTAATAGCTTTGTAATAAAAAACACACAAAAGGTTTACTTTAATTTAAAACGAATGGATTCATGTTTATACTTTTTTGTGTACTTTAATGTTCTAAAACAGAATGAAACGGTGTTTAGGTCGTAACTGTAACAGCAATAACAGCCACTCAAAGTGGCAGCAAGCAATAAACTATCAGCCGACACTTCTGCTATTTTTAAAACAGGTCTTCCTTTTGTCCAGCTTACTGCTTAATAGTTATCTGTTATACAACCAATATATATATATATATATATAGAGAGAGAGAGAGAGAGAGAGAGAGAGAGACCAATCATTTTCATGATTACAAAAAATTAAAAAATTAAATAAAAATGATAGTTAGCACAGGGTAGAACAACACACATGCTTTTTAAATATTGTTTTGCACTGTTTTCATCTTCTGTTTGGTCTAATTTTAGCCCGCTGAGTTGCTAAAAGCCCCAGTCACATTATTGCTTTGTTTGTTCAAAGCCTTGCTCCAATAATAGCTTGCATGCTAGCATCTGCAGTGTTGGTAGTGTGGAATTTAACTGTACAACAGGTGCAAGAGGGGAACAAATAAAGTCAGCAATGACCGTTTAATTTGTCAGCAAAGACAGCTGTGCTATGAACCCCAAACTGTTCATAATTAAATAAATAAATATTATTTTGTGCAATCTGACACTCAATCAATAAATATCTCATAAATATGTTAAAAGATCATTAAATTGTGAAAAACCTGCACACAGGTACTAAACTAGCCATAATATTATCAAATATATTTCATTCAGCTTTAAAACCTGTTTATTCTTTTATAACAGCAATTTGAAATCATTTCTAATCATGTTAAATATTACTACAATTACTGTATATGTATATTTTTCCACTACTAGCGCAAGTCCGCCACCTACAGTTAGAAGAGGCTTGGTACAAAATGTAGAAGCGGAGCAAGTCTCGCAACAGAAACAGTTTGATTCATTGCTAGCATCTTGGCAATGGCAGATATGGATTAAAATCATGTCAGGGGAGTAGCCTTGGTTCATCTTTATTTCAAAAAACAACTACAGATGTCATCAGGCTCGTTGCCGAGTGAGTTCAACAGATGAACCAGCTATGTTCTGAGTTTCATTAGTTTCACCGCGTTACAATCAAATCCAAGTCCCTGATTTGTTAAAGTTCAACCTGGTTCAGCTGGCAATGCGTGTTCAGTGGCTACAGGTCTTGAACGAAGAGTCTGAAAACAGTCGTAAAAACTTGCGTAGTAAAAAATGTTAAAGAGGGTGTAAAAGTCTAATTCTTTACAGACTTCCACCTTTAAGCCAATTAAAGCATCAATCATTGACTGTATCAGAGAACTGGACAGAGAGACTCCTCCCCCTCCCATTCCATACATAAAATCACCACTGGCTCCAAAAAGGCCACAGACTTCAATAGAGAAATAAACAGTTATTACTTGTTCTTTATATTTGTCAGAATAACCATTCTTGTTTTGATTCTTTATAAGCATGTTCTTGATTGATCCTCATTTGTTTGTTACTAAAGTTATTTAACTTATAGACTGACCAATCAGATACCTCGGTCAAAGCCTGTGGTCTCATGTTGAACGTTTGAAACCTTTGATTGACAGATTTTGTGTAGTCCTCTTGCAAGTCGTAGGGTTGTGGACGTCCAACAAGCTCAGTCCTGATTGGTAAGAATAGTTGCCATAGAAACGATGACTCGGACAGACTTGGACCAATCACTGCTCACTGACAGCGTCAAAAAGGTGACATCGGCAACTGAATTGAGTTCATTTGGTCGAAGCCTGAAGTAAGCCATTTTCTGTGGGTGATGTCACACTCACTCGGTCCAGTTCTCATAAACAGTCGATGGCATCGATCTCTTTTCTGTTCTCAGACTTTCTTGGTTTGTACTTCGTGTGTTATAGGTCCATGTGTCTCTTTGCTTTCACTTATTCACAGCTGAGCCTCTGGTGAGGGGCACTCAAAAGATGTGCATTAAAAGAGAAGACTTCCACATCCTTAAAGTGATCGGTCGAGGAACTTTCAGTGAAGTAAGTGAAGCCAATCTTAAGACAGTTTTATTCAGCACCATGCTGTGAAGTATGTTTATCTATTGTATAAATCTTATTACTCAAGTTCTTTTGCCACTAGTGGAAAACTCCATGTTTTTCCAGAGATTTCCTGTTTCTGAAGAACATGTGATTCATTCAGATCTAAATTCAGATTTCCTAAAATAAACTTAAAGAAACACATGTCTAGTGGTTAAGGTTTTAACATTTTTAGATTTAAGAAAAACTTACACAAATCTCACATTGTTCTTTTGTAAGTTCTGCCATTTGTGTCTTTTGGTTCAGCTTCCTGTCTTGTCATTGTGTTCTTCTTTCTTACTTCTATGTACTGGTTTGTACACTTTGATTGTGTTTACTCCTGGTCTTTGTGTCCTTCTCACAAACATTCAAATCGCTGCTGTGGAGTTCACAGCTGTCTGTGATTCATATCTGTCTTTTCCCGGTTGAGTACTTTTGGTGCCAATTTTAAAGCCCCCCTGTCTCTTTTCTTGGCAGGCTGGTTGTGACAAAACTTTCTTTCCATTTTGGTAAAAAGAACCTGTGCTCTGTAAAAAAATAAAAAACAGAGCTCTAAAGGATGTTTAGAGTGACGGTAAATATTTAAATCTTTATTGAGCAAACCTTTAAAACTGTCAGGAAAAATTTTAGGTTCTCTTCACTTGGTTTTCTTGGAGATGTTTCTGAACCAATACTTTACAGAGACAATATTAGGGTCTAAAATACCTAAAAGTGTGTATCCACATTTAAACTAGAATATTCTTTTTTCTTTCACCAGGCTTTTGATAACTAATAGACATAGAAAAAAATTAGGGAAACAGAAGTTGTTTTATTATTGATTCCTCAAAATAGCTTCCTCTAAGGACGGCTGTGCAAACTCTATTTGTGTCTGCTTCACTCTTTATCAAAGCAACATTTTATTACCTGAGCAAAAGGACAATCTGCAATGTTTTTTTTAAATCAAGGTTCCTGTTGTTTTAGGTTGAGGTCATTGCTTTGCGGCAGAAATTTGTACCAGTTTTTTTGTGTTTTCTTTTCTGTTTAAAAAATGTATTTCTTTGAACAGGTTGCTGTAGCGAGGATGCGAAGGACAAATCAGGTGTATGCTCTGAAGATCATGAATAAATGGAACTTATTGAGACGAGGGGAGGTATTACTATAGCATAAATCACTGCTACCATGACAAATATATTTTTATCATCATTAGATTTATACACTGTCCTTCAGTTCCGTTTTCTAACTTTCCAGTCACCTGTCTTGGAACTCAACTTTTTTCCAGTTGTCTTTGTTTGTTGTATACAGACAGCGTGCTACCAGGAGGAAAGGGAAGTTCTGCTGAGGGGGGACAAACGCTGGATCACAGAACTGCACTACGCTTTCCAAGATGATAATTACTTGGTAATGCCACAATGTTTGATTCATTTCTAGAAATTCTTCCTTTTTTTTATCGTTGCTTTCTTACCTACTCTCAAACCTCTCCATCAGTACTTGGCCATGGATTATTATCCAGGTGGAGACCTCCTCACGCTGCTCAGTAAATTTGGAGATCGGATACCTGAAGCTATGGCTCAGTTCTACCTGGCTCAGATGGTCCTGGCCATTGATTCTGTGCACAGGTTGGGTTATGTACACAGGTATATTATTTTCCAAATTATGTCATTAAATGTCATTGTTTCCTCTGTCTCAACAATAGGCAACATTTGTTTAAAGACATACATGTTTAAACTGAAACTTCCCTTTGGTTTTTACAGAGACATCAAACCTGACAACATTTTACTAGCAGCTAACGGACATATTAGACTGGGAGACTTTGGCTCCTGTCTGAGGCTTCAAGAGCACGGAATGGTAATGGCTTTTTGTGGCTAAAAAGTATATATAAAACCGTAACCCATTGATGCACATTGATCCAAAGTCACATCGAACCACTTCTGCTCCGAACCTAAGATGATGGTCATATATCCCAAAATGCCACACCATGGTGACATAAATGCAAGTTTTTCAACAAATTCGGCAGGCGGCTGCGCGGCAGCATTTGTAATCAGGAGGACGCAATCGCATATTTACAAGCCAGAGGTTTTAAGAAAAGTTAAAGTTTTACGGCAACTGGAAGATTTTTCTCTAGTTGACATCGATCGGTGGCTGTCCGGGCACATTTAGAGGTTGCACAGTGGCAGTCCAGTGACAGGTGGAGAAGACGCCATTACGAAATTGGGCAACAGCCACAGGGCGGTGGCAGTCGGAATCACTGGGCAGCAGCAGCTCTGATTGGACTATGTATAAATGTCTCCAGACGGCAGATGTCCATATCAAGTGGCAGCAGCCCCCTGGTAGCCTGGGGAGTATAAAAAAGTGGGCCATTCTGCACTCCTGACTGCCACCGTCTACGTTCATAAGCACGTCAACAATTTTCAAAAGAATTGGTGTCGACATGAAATCTTGAATATTCTGTCAATGCCTTCCTGTGGTGACATCAGTATAACAGAAAACACATCATAAATGTGTTCTGTCTGCCACATTTGGACTGTATATCCCACATCATTTTTCTTTGAGGAAAATAGGTCAGGGTTCTTATAGGATAGCGTTTACATTAAAGCAAAAACACGAGGAAATATTTTTTTATTCAGGTGTCAAGGAGTTAAGAATAAATACATTTATGAGTGATAATGTCCAAAAGAATTACAAAACAAATATTAGAAATGTATTTCTAACAAAAAAATTGTCATACTTTTATTTTGAAAGTCATATTTGAGATTTGGTTTGTTTCAACAGATACACTCATCCATAGCTGTAGGGACTCCTGACTATCTGTCTCCAGAGATCCTAAAGACAGTGCAAAGAGGGGAAGGCTACGGCCTGGAATGCGACTGGTGGGCTTTAGGCATCTGCGCTTATGAAATGCTGCTGGGGATAACGCCATTCTACTCAGAGTCCATCTCCGAAACGTACGCCAAGATTATTAACTTTCAGGTACACAATCTAACAGTACATTTTAGAAAAATGCATGAAAAATTGTATTCTTGTAAAGTATTATGAAGGAAACAGTGAATATTTCAAAGGAAGTAGAGCAGAGAAAACCAAAATAAAAGAGAAAGTAATGAGGTGGTCATGGTGTAAATGCAGGTTCTTTTGTTTAATATAAACATAAAGGATTGATTTCCTCTATTTCCTTTTCTGTGATCTGCAGGAGTATTTTGAATTTCCACCTTCTGACGGCACAGTTTCAGAGAAAGCTTGCTCCCTGATCTCTGGATTAATCTGCGAGAGGGAGACCCGTCTGGGCCGAAAAGGCTTCAGTGACTTTAAGAGTCACCTGTTTTTCCACAGTGTGGACTGGGATTCCCTGCATGACCTTCCTGCTCCCTTCCTGCCTGAAGTCTCCAATCCAACCGACACATCCAACTTTGACATTGTGGAAGACTGTCTTCCTGACATGGTATCAAAAAACGAAGCACTTTTAGTATTATGAGGCATAAACCTCAAACTCTATGGTAATGTTTTTGTTTTCCTACTAAACCACCTAGAGGTCACTAAGTGAACTGACCTGGCTCAAATTACTTTTCTTTCTAAATGAACACAGAAGTATTAAAATTACCGCTTGGCTTCATTTTCCAAAAATGAACCAAATTTTACCAGTTATTTTTTAAAATGTATAAAAAATATAATTTAAAAAAATTAAATAAATAAAAAAAAGTCTAGTTCCCACCCGAACTGAACTCTTGTGGTTGATACTAACAAAAAAGGCTGCAATCGGATTCGGTTTAAAGACACTTTCACAATAACTTTCAAAGGTGAGAGTAAATTACTTTTGAAATAAGAGCAATACCACTTCAAAATAAAACTATTATTTCAATGAAAAGTGAAAAATGCAAAATTTTTCTGAAGCAAGAATTGAAAAGAAACGGTCAACTACTTACGTACAATTGATTCTATAGAATCTGATTCATAGTCTCAAACAGTTGGATTTAAACAAGTAAATATGAAAAAAAAAATGTGAAAATGTTGGTGTTTTAAAAAAAAAACATTCTAATAACGTGAATAGAAATGAAACATTAATGTACAGTATGTAACCTTTTTTGTGTTGCACTTCCACTAATTTATGTATCAAAAAAGATGTGCACAGTTTTGATTATATTTCATATTTCTAAGTTTTTTAGCCATTTTCAGCCAAAAATTAAGATTTGAAATTAAGATTTGATACCCAGAACTTCTTTTTGTCTTGGTTGGAATATCAAGTCCTCAGTATCTTTGAGTGAGTAAAGAATCTTTATTGTAAAAATTTGTTACAACCAAAAGTTTGTCTAAAAATTAAAAATCCCTCAGTTTATTTAAGTTGATTTCAATCTATACTGACACAGAGCAGCAAAATTGTTCCACTCCAATCATCTTTTGATCTAGTGTTAAAATCGTTCCCAGTGGCCTTTTAATTGGGATTATGTCGTTTTTTTACCAAATCAAAAGACATTTTCTAGGACAGCTTCTGCAGAGCGGCAGTTCGTTAGAAATTCCCCTCTGAGTTGTGAGCGAGATTGTTGGTGCAGAGCAACCCCATCCCCTCTTTCCCTCACTACTGCTGAAAGCCCTCAGTTTCCACGCTCTCTCGCTAGCTTACCGCCCCTCACACCCGCAACTTGACATTAAAATGGCGAGCAATGTTAGAGCTGTACAGTCGTACAGTTTTACGTACCTGATTGATCCATTTGTTTGCAGGCAGATGCATCAGAATGGAACGCAAAACTTGTGACCCGCCCAGTGTCTTTTTTACGTCACAAAACCAATTTTTTCCCGACACCCTTCTTTTGACCTCTCCTGATTCACAACAATTTGATTAAAGAAAGGCTGAGAGAAACAATTTTAGGCCTGATTTTCTTTACATTTGTCCTCCATCATGAGAAAAATGCCACAAGAACATGTTAAAAATGCGATTGTCTTCAGAGGAGGTCTTAATAGTCCCTTTGTATGACTATCTGCTGATTTCAGTACTGCACCATTGTTAGTGAATCCCAAAAACAACAAAAAACCTACAAAAAAGTCACTCAACAAATACAGTTCTATATACATGAGTGTGGGTACCATTTTTTCTACATTTCTACTGAAAAATCTTAATATATAATATTAATTATATATTAATATTAATCTTAATCTATATACACACTTCAAAGTCAAAAGAAACAGAAGCCATTATTTACAGAAGATAGAAAAATAAGGAGAGCACAAAAACAAATGTGCAAAGGAACAACGGAGCTGTCTGAGTCTTTTGGAAAAGGTACTCCGTTGTTTGTCCAGTACCGGGTGGAGCGGGTGGTCAGGGTTATATATGATGGATAACAGTTTGTCGTCTCCACAACTGCTTCGAATGTCTCTTGTCCGCAGCTAATGATAGAGCCAGCCTTCCTTCTCAGTTTGTTTAGTCTAACATTCACTAATACTAAAACCCATCTTTCCAATTCTTCATTAATCAGGAAACACTGTCTGATGTCATGAACACAGCCCCAATAGGAGTACACCTGGCTTTCATTGGATACTCCTACAATACCATCAGGTCAAATGAACTTCAGATTTATCCCATTTTGGTCGATCATTTCCTGATTGAGGTATATTTACTTAATAATGTTTTATAGCCAAGTGGAGACTCGAGACCCCAGCCAGGACATCATGATGCAGATTGACCAAACGCAGCACCGGAACCGGTTCTCACTGGAGAAAAAGGTGAGTCTTCACCAGCAAAAACGTCTGGGATTTGACATGTGATGATCGCAGATGTAAGCTTGTGTGTTGTCCAGTAAGCTCATTATCTGATGTGGATTTAGAGTCAATTGGGGCACAATTTACCTGACAACTTGCCCACGCTAATGGAGCTCCCACACACGGTGGAACAAAGCTGCGCCGCATCCACAGACATCTTTAAGGAGGCAGAGGAGGAGAAGGAGGTGAACCAAGTGTCAGAACTTCACGAACAACTGCAAAGGTATCTTCTACTTATACTGAAAACTCAAAAATTTAAATGTAAAAGTAAATCAAAAAACACAACTATATCACATTAAAATTTGATTAATAATCTAAATAGAAAATCAACTTCCAAGTGAAGGTAAAATAAAGTTTACATCAATTTGTTTAGCTGAGGAATACTTTGAATTTTCCCAACAGAGAGTTAAACGAAGCAAAGAGAAGATGCCTCGATTTGGAAAAAGAGACGGCAAGTTTGAAAGAAGAGAGGCTCCTCTGGAGGGCTGAGAGGGGTATGGTCAAACCAAACATCATCAAATCAACCACATTTAAGGAAAAACTGTTTAGTTTGTAAACCCTTAAGTTTGCTTTGACTACACTTCAACAAACACAAAGTTCATCAAGTTTTATATTTTTCTTCTTATTTATTTAGTATTTTTGTAGCTACGTTTTTTTGTATTTCAGACCTGCAGACAATTAAAAAGAAAAAAATAATGTTTGATGAGTTTCCAATGTGATTCACAATTGTTTTCTTAAATAAGTAACATAGAAAATATTGGATTTTGTTTAATATATATATCATATTTTTTGACTCTTCGAGGAGCATTAATAGGCAGAAAAAATGAATTAAAAAAATCCCACACTTGCTTATAAAACCTTGTAAAAATCTCACATTTTTAAAATCCAGATTTGAAAATATTCCTAATTTCTATTTCTACAATTCACCAATGAACAAAAAATAAAATCAAGTTCAAGGGCCTAAGAAAGCCAAATCTGATCATCAAATCCAGAAAAATATTATGGTTTTTAAAGGACTGTTGACACGTCAAATTATATACATTTTTGGGGGGTTCTTTTGTTTCTTTTGCCTCTTTTTAAAAAATATGTAGGCAAAGCTAAGAATCACCGTATACATTTGGATTTCTTTTGTTTTTACCCAAGTCGTAGACCAGTCGGTGAGCCCATAGAGCAAAAATGTTCACGCCAACTTTTCTACGGGCGTGCTGCAGGCGATTATGGCAAACACGTATACAACACGCAACGATAAAGGAGTGTGAAGTAGGTGAGATGTGGGCACGTTCTACAAATTTTTATTTTTTATTCCCCGAACATTGCGCATTGTGTAAGGGGCCTGTTAGAGTTGTTCAAGTGATAAGTCTGCACTCTTAAGTGCGCGTCCTATGGGAACCTTGGGTGTATTCAGACTGAGAAAATCGTTTGGTTCAGACCAAGTCCGCTTCATTTGGTCCAGATTGAGTCCTGAACCTTGCATTTGTTCTGTTTTCAGACTGCCATCTGCCGGTTACTGGCAAGACAACAGCTATAAAGTGTTTATGACAGATAGATTATATGTATAACATTGAGAAACAATGGGTATCACTTTAAAAGTTGTTTTAATGAGTCTGCATTCATCCTTGCTGTGTCTCATTGTTGCGGTGTTATGGCGTTGTTTTTAAGAGATGTTGAGAAACTACAAAGTAGCTTCTGGGATGACGGTTCTCCAGCAGCAGCCGCATGACACGTAAAAAGACACAGACAACCATGTAAGAAACGTTTTTAGCTGTGTTAAAATAAACATTCTAACAAGTAAGGAATTGGACCATTTTTTTCCTGTCTGATAACACGACAATCGTTGCTTTACATTTGTCCGCAGCTCATCTGTTGCGTCATTCCTACTCTGTTTACATCACGTGACTACAGGCTACGGTGGCCGTTTTGGTCCAGATATTCCACTCCGGGAGCAAACTGTTTTCAGACTGAGGAATCTCCTATTGGAAACAAACCGAGATCACCTTGAAAGATGGGTCCTAGAGTGGTTCCTGGTTCCGGACCGGGGTTCACTTTGGTGTACTCAGACTGAAAATTTGTTCTGGATTATCAAGGAAAACAAACTCTGCTTCACTTTTAACAAACCAAATGTGTCCAGTCTGAACACACCCTTAGGTATCACGTAGCCGGTCAGTAAAGAGCCAGTACTCGTGCTTTACTAATGACTGGACTGTGGTACAATAGCATCAACCATACGTCATAAGTGGGTGCAACTTACATTAGCCTTCCAAACACTTTACAATATGCTTAGAACATGCCCAAGAATTCTACTTTTCATTTTCAGACTGTCCCTGAAAGTGGCCGCACGAGCCTCAAGGGAACTGCAAGACACAGCTATGTTTCGTTAAGATGTAGCTGCCCTTGAACAGGTCACCCATAAGGGTGCAAGCGACTAAGGCATGAACGTAATTCAGTTAGTTGAAAGTCTCAATCATAACCTTTTATAGTCCCAAACCTTTCACAAACTACAGTTCGTGAGGCAGTGTGTCCTCTAGTCAACCGCAGTGACTCACAAACCCAGCTATTTCTGCTAATACTGGAGGTCTGTCCGAGCAGAGCAGAGAAGTAAATCACTGTCTCTGAAAATAGCCTTGGTATGCATTTACTTCAATGCCCATCATTGGTGTCATCGGTACTTTAAACCCATGATGCTCTAAGATAAACATCAAGCTTCTGTTGTCTCAAAAGTAATAACTCTGTATTATCTTCGGTCCCTCTTTTCACATAGTCCACCATCATGTTCATCATCACAGACATGTTTTTATTTGAGTGTTTTTGCTTCCACTAATCAGAAGTGCACCCTGCTGATGCTCCTCTCATTTTACCAATCGTAGAGCTGTGTTTCTGCCAAGCACCTCTTGCTCTGTCTTCCCACTGTCTGGATGCACCAGAAGATGTAAGCTCATCTATAAACCACTTATTTTTTCTGTCTAACACACCATGTAAACAGAATGTGCACCTGTCCCACTTTTTAAATGATCTGTAGAACCTTTGTGCACTGTCAAGTTGCTGCTGTAATGGAGGAGATTGATCAAACTGAGCATGTCTTGAACGTCATGAAGGGTTTTACAGACCTCTTTCTGCTCTAACTTGAATGTGTTACAGAAAGAGAGGGCACCCCCAGTCTGTCAGTACCCCCTGGTGATTCACATCCACCGACATCTGGTTCTGTTTCACAGGGTAAGAGCCCACACAACTCAACTGAAGGCTTTAGAGAACTGACATCCTCCAAGCCTTATGCTTTGAGAGCAATCTAACTAAAGTAAATGGACTTTCATTCATTCATTTTCTAACTTCTGAACAACTACAAGTCAGATGTCTGAGAAAAATGGACAAATGAAAAACAATGACATCAATGTTATATAACAGACTGAAGAATGTTCTAATGCTTTACACTCGAAGTAAAGTTTTTTGCCTTCCTAAAGTCCAGTTTTAAAACTTTATAACAGGTCACAGGTTATGTTTTATGTTTTGTACATTTTTGCATTTTGCCACATTGGGACAACTCCTTACACCATGAAGTTCAGGAACACGCTACATGTGTCTTGAACACCCTTTTAGCGTATGCTGTTCACACTGGATTGCCTCTACCTGATACTAGCGCATGTTCATCCCCTACAGATGGAAGAGGCTGATGCAAATTCTCAAATCAGTACAAATCTTGAGGATTTTGCTCCAGGCTTTTTCCTTAACAGCTTTATTCGTAAATATGTATAATTATATAACTTAGTGTCATATGATTTTAGCCAGGCACAAAATGCAACTAAGTTATCCTTAGTGATCAGTTTCAATTCAATCATCAGCGATTTCAACCCGGGTGATGGACCCCAAAGTCCTCAGCCTCTGCTTCCTCAAGAGAAGGCGTGTCAGGAGGATTGAAGAGATCCTCGAAGAATTCCTTCCACCTCCCGACAATGTCCCCAGTCAAAGTCAGCAACTCCCCATCTGCAATGAAAATGGTGCTTAAAAAAACTGCTTTCCCCTCTTGAGGTGTCAGACGGTTTGTCAGAATCTCTTTGAAGCCAACCGATAGTCCGAGTCACAGCTTGTTTAGACTGCCAGACACCTGTCAGATGCCTATGGAGTCCCACAAGCCAGCCAGGGTTGATAGAACTCCTTCTTCAGCTTGATAGCATCCCTTACTTCCGGTGTCCACCATCGGGTTTGGGGTTGCCTCCATGACAGGCACAATAGCAATTGTTTAATTGAACAAATTGAACCTTTATTGTTGAAAATCTTTCTTTTTTAAATTACATTTTTAGACAATTTCTAGTGAAGAAACAATAATCCATGTCCCAGAAGTCATTAAAAAAAGCAAAGTCTGTTTAGTCTGCACCAGATTTTCTTTTTCAGATAGTCTTCAATTGAACTCAAAAGTGAACCCTGCAGCAAACGTGTGACAAGTGGATGATTCAGCTGCAATTTCTAATATATTTTGCATTGAGATAATTGACAACTCGACATTGCTGTGTTATCTTTTTATTTTTTTACAGAAGATTTGCTGATCAATAAAGTTTGACCCTTTTTTTGTAAACCCATGGTCATGTTTAGATTAAACATGTCAATAAAGGGCCATTATAAGTTAAATCTCAATTGTAGCATTTCTGTGTGAAAATTGAACTTCTTTTTTTTTTTTTTTTTTTTTTTTAACATTCCTGATTTACCCAAAGCCAAAATAAAGTAATGACAAAGGTTAATAAAAAGACTACTAGGAAAAAAAAACCCGGGATGGATGGATGGATGGATCAACAGCAAATTGAAAACACTCAGTAGTTAACTAGTTTCTGAAATTCTCCACTTCTGCAGATCTTCTTTAATCATCCTCACTCATAAGGTCCACTAAACATATTTTATAGACTTTATACGTTTTTCTTCAAATCTCATATTTTCTTCTCCCGCAGGTTCGTCTGCCACAGATGAGAAGTGAATCATACTTACTGGCATGTGCAGAAGGGGGCGATTTCCAAGTTTGGTAGAGACACGCTCAACAGACTAACAGTGCTGCATCCCAACTGTTCCACCTCTTAAATGGATTAAATGACTGCTCCACCCATCTCATGGCTCTGCATGCTGATCCTTATGATACAAAATAAAGACAAAGCAAGAAAACAACATTTTTGGGAGATCTTAACTTTGGGAGATCTTTGATTAAAAAAAAAAAAAAAAACTGGGAACACAGATTAAAAGTACCAAATGCCGTGGTAAAAGAGTTCCTTAGCACGTCATCTTGCCTGGTTGTCAAAAGCACCTTTATGCAGATGATATTTTAATATATTTTAATTTAAAATATTTTTAAAATCATATTTTTACTGTGTGACATTAAAAGTAGTGATTCAATTTTAAGTGACATGGGGAAAGACTATGCATCTTAGACCATATTGGTGTAAATAAATGACGATTATTAGGCTTTTTCCTCAGAATCAGGCATCCATACCTATGAGTGTTCTTTACATTTGAATCACAAATATGGGTTTATTTCCTATGGCTTTGGTAGTATTCAGAATCGTTCAACTTCTACATTATGTGGGTTTTGTGGTTTTTCACTAAATGTGCTTTTATATTAAATTAATGTGTTATAAATAAAAACGAGAAATGAGTATTGGTGTTTTTACTTTAAACTCTTGGATCTTTTCGCTGAAGTTCAAGGATCGGTAAACATTTGCTCTATTAAATAAATTTCTGTCTTTTCATGGTTTTTTTGTTTCATTTTATCACAGAATTGATAATCAATCCTGTGTCCTTTTTATGCATTTGAGAGTAAAACAAATGGATAGCATTGTGTCAGTAACTATGTGCTGTTTAAAATAATACATTTTATTCAAATTTATACATGAAATTGATTATTATTACATCTATAGTGGATATATTGTGACCTGGGTTAACGAGAGTGTCCTCGTGTGCTGTTGACCCAGAGAGTATCAGTGAAAATTGGATTACCGTTGAGGAAAGATAAGATTGAGGTAGGTGTGTTTCAAGGACAGACAAAGAAGAGGAACAATACTGAAGGACTCAAAGTAGAGTTTGAATTTAGGAACAATGAACGGTAAAACTGGAGAACGGTTTGATGGATGAATGGGCGGTCAAATAGATGGATGGGTGGCTGGTCAGATGGATAACTGGGTGGGTCGGATGGAAGGGTGGATGGATGCATGGATGGATAATGTTAAAATGTGATAGACTGGCCACCTATACATGAGATACCTGCCTGGCCTTCACCCGACTGGGATAGGTTCCATCAACCCACTGACTCCAAAAGTAATTGACCAGTGTAAAAAAATATGTATAAGTGGTGGATAAATGATGCTGAGCCCTGTGATGGATTGGTGACCCAGCCAGGATGTGGCTGGGATAGGCTCCAGCAACCCCATGACCACAAAAGGAATGCAATCATGCATGGAAAATGAATGAATGAATGGATGGATGACTGAATGGATGGATGGATGGATGGATGGATGGATGGATGGATGGATGAATGAATGAATGGATAGATAGATGGATAGATGGATGGATGGATGGATGGATGGATGGATGGATGGATGGATGGATGGATGGATGAATGAATGGATGGATGGATGGATGGATGGATGGATGGATGGATGGATTGGGTTGACCAACATCTCAAAAACAATCACTTTTTGACCATCTTTTTTTCTTTTGTTTCATAAACAGACTAGGGATAACCTCATCTTTCCCAGCTTCTTGGAGGATCCCCATACTTGTAGAACACGGGGCCCATTTTTGCTTTGTCCACGCATGCCCCCCCCCCCCCCCCCCCCCCCCCCCCCCCCCCCCCCCCCCCCCCCCCCCCCCATCCGTCACCTACAAAAAAGCCTACAGGGTCTCAATCCCGCGCAAACGTCACTGCATGATCAATATTTGACACATTAGTATCCTATGCTGATGCTTGACATCGTGGCACAGCAGCATCCTTTACGCGATTGGCTGTAACAGGGAGGCAGCGTCACGTGACTGGGTGCTTACATTGGCGCGTGCTCTGCTCCGATCACCTGATCAGCGCCGCCACATTGCTGCCCCGCCTCCCCCGTGTTGTTTTGTCCCGCTTTGTCTGCGTTTGACTGTCACCCCCCCCTCCTGCTCTCATAAGATCCTTGCCAGACGGTCAGCATGTCCTCTCTGCTGAGCCCTTTCTCTGTCCGCGAGGGACCCTGCGACAGGAGGCGCGGCCCGAGCGCCCCCGCGGCGGGGCTGGCCTCTCCGCCGGCGCACGAGCGCACAGGCGCGGAGGCGAGGAGGAAGCTGGCAGCCGCCGCGGTGGGAGGACGGAAAATCACGCATCCTGGAAAAGCTATCCTTGCAGGTTTGTTATCTGTGTATTTGTTCGTTTTCATGCGTTCAGTGAGATTAGTGGAGTTTCGCCTCATGGCAACCTAATCTCAATCTGTCGCGCATCATGGCTGAAGTGGGTCAAAACGCTCTGAGGCAGCAGAGAGCTGGCTTTCAGATCTGCCTTTGCCCCACTTCCACCCTCAGATCCACGTTTGAGCATTTCCAACAGAAATAATGACTAACAAACTGGCATCAAATTCCTAAAGTATCCAGGAATAAACCAGATTCATGCTGAGTGGATTTTTCTTTGTCCTGCAGGTGGAATAGCTGGAGGAATAGAGATATGCATCACCTTCCCTACAGAGTATGTGAAGACTCAGTTGCAGCTGGATGAGAGAGCCAATCCGCCTCGATACAGAGGGATCGGTAGGTCATAAGGCCTTCAGGAGGTCCACATCAGGCCAATTTAACACCAAATACGCATCAGTGATGTCAGACAGCTGACAGGGATTTCTGTGCTTTTTGTGCTTGCAGGTGACTGTGTGAAGCTGACGGTGCAAGATCACGGTCTCAGAGGGTTGTACCGGGGTCTCAGCTCCCTCCTGTTTGGGTCAATACCCAAATCTGCTGTCAGGTGAAAAGTCCTTTAATCTGGAGCTGCAATAAACCACTTTGCAGCTTCACTGCTCTGACTGAATCGGAGGAGCAGAAAAAATAGAAGAAAAATGCTCCTTTTTTACAGCTAAATTATGTTGAGCCAGACAGCAATTCCCTTGCAATAATGGCATAAATTGCATTGTGCCATTGTATAAAAAAACCCTAAATACACTAACATTCCTATTTTAAAATGTTTAAATTAATACTTTCTGTGTTTTTTCAGTATTTCATCATAAAATGATCAAAATATTTGAACAAAAGTCTTCCACTGTAACAGTAAAAAGTGCTGTACCTGATGTTGATACATTAAAATTGGTCAGTGAAATATCATGTTTGCAGGACTTCCATAGTTCTCTCGTGGTTTTGCTCCGCCCTCGTAATTCCTGGCCAATGACTGAAGAGCTCTTTAAATCATGTGGTTTCGTCTACAAGCTTTGGTTCGACATTGAGGGAACGTTCATGCTGGGCTGCTTGGTCCGCACCAAAGTTTATTTTCTTAGAACGTGTGCTTTGCTTTGTAGATGTGAGAACACTGATGTGGACTTCAGTTTGTGGGTTTCAGTTTGTTCATGAGTGAACTCTGGGGGGGCTCAGAGAGACGATACATTTAAATGAACCCCAATTTAGTTTACTCAAAAAACAACCCATTTTGGTTCGGTCCACTCTCAAGAGTGCAGTGTAAAACCAAGTCAATTCACGTGACAATGTAAAATTTCCCACCCATTTGTTCTAAAAGCTCTTTGACTGGTATTTGTAGTGGGGTAATTGATAAAGTAAACCTATTTTGTATCTATAAACAGTTTTTCACACTACTTTCCAGAAATTATTTAGCTATTTTTCAATCTTCAACCTCACATATTTTAGGAGGATTATATTTATATATATATATATATATTACAATCTAGAGATTTTGACACACCTTTCATTTCCAAAAAACTCAGATTCTTATTCTAATACAGATTATAAACCTTATCTAAACAGCTTTAGCCTTTTAAAAAAATGCTAACATTTGTATGGTTCTGATCACTTTCAACTGTAAATTTCTCACTGCTCCTTTACTTTTAATTAATATTTCAATTATTAATTGTACTTCTGATTTTTTACAGATTTCTGGTTTGTTTAGGTGACTAGACCATCTTAAGGTTTTTTTTGTTTTTTTTTACAGGTTTGGCACATTTGAGATACTTAGCAACCCAATGCGGGATGCCACAGGTCGGTTAGACAACACGCGGAGCCTCCTGTGCGGTTTAGGAGCGGGGATAGCTGAGGCTATTCTGATTGTCTGTCCAATGGAGACTCTAAAGGTTGGTTGAGGTTGATCCTGTACTTTTGATTTGATCTTTTCATTTCTTTGTTTTACTAAGCTGTTCTTCCATGTTTCACAGGTTAAGCTGATTCATGATCAGTGCTCCCTCCGTCCTCGCTACCGAGGTTTCTTTCATGGCGTTAGCGAGATCATCAGAGAACAGGGTAAGAAAACACAAGGCAGCGTGCTGCATTATGCGTCTATAATTTACATAGTTTTAAATAATGATGTTTCTGTCTTATTTAGGTTTGAGGGGAACGTATCAGGGTC
This sequence comes from Oryzias celebensis, assembly GCA_014656515.1. Lineage (NCBI taxonomy): Eukaryota > Metazoa > Chordata > Actinopteri > Beloniformes > Adrianichthyidae > Oryzias > Oryzias celebensis. The sequence goes on from BNCR01000013.1 coordinate 14,231,185, forward strand.
TAACGCCAACTCTGCTTAAACAGGGAAGCAATCAGGCAATCAGATTCTATGTAATGAACTCACTTAGGAACTGGTACAAAGGTGAGACTGTTTTTTACCTGACATAAAAGGAAATAATGGAGTTTATGGCTGGTGCTACAGTGCTTTTTTAACTTTTTTTTTAACTGAGTCTTGTGTCTTTATTTATACAACTGATTACTTATTAATAATATTCATAATAATCTTAAAGGTGACGATCCCAGAAGAGAAATGCACCCAATTGTCACAGCAATGTTCGGAGCGACGGCAGGAGCTGCCAGCGTTTTTGGAAATACGCCTCTAGATGTGGTGAAGACCAGGATGCAGGTAGGAAGCTCTGGCCGTATTATCACCATCAGTTTCCGAGTTTCTCTTCCTTGAGTGAAAAACTTCACTTGGAAAGTGGCCCAGTAAGCAGTGAGTGTTCAGTCAGAATCAAATCTTTTTTTGAGTTTTTCTGAGAACACAAAAAACAACCCAGACAACTTTATTTAAAGCAAAAAAAAAAAAGAAAGAACATTTGATTTCTGTTTCTATTTAGTTTGATCTCTGATGTTGCATGAAGCCAAATTACCTTTCCTTTTTTTAAACAGTGGTCTAAATCAGCAACTTTCATTAAGTGGTTGCACAGAGGCATGACTTCCGTAATCAGGACAAAATCTGCAGCAGAACCAAACTTCCCAACCATCTGCTGTGAATGCAGTTAATGAAAATAATCTACACACGTGGACAAAATTGTTGGTACCCCTCAGTTAAAGAAGGAAAAACCCACAATTCTCACTGAAATCACTTGAAACTTACAAAAGTAACAATAAATAAAAATTTATTGAAAATGAAATAATCAAAATCAGCCATCACTTTTGAATTGCTGATTAACACAATTATTTAAAAAAACAAACTAATGAAACAGGCCTGGACAAAAATGATGGTACCTCTATAAAACATTGAAAACTATTTGACCAGACTGACATGATTAACTCAGGTGTGTCCTTTAATTGACATCACAGGTGTTACCAAACTCATAAGCAGTCAGTCCACGTCCAATTTTGTCCTTGTGTGTAACAGCTAAAACGCACTAAAGCCATGTTCACACCGAGCATCTCATGTGCTAAGAAGGCGTTTACTGGACTGGACCTGATATTAGCGCATGTCCACCACCTACAGGAAGAGGCTTGGTGTGAAATGTCAAAGCGGTACAAATCCTGTGAATCTCTCTCCAGGCTTTTTCTCTCACAGCTTTATTCTGACAGATGAGGGACTTGGTGACACTCGCATCCATCATCAGTTTTCAAACAGTTGGCACTTCTGCGAATGAAAAGAAAAGTCATTTACGCATCATTACCTAATCTCAGACCCTGATTGAGCAAAACTCGACCTGGAGGGCGGAGCTTAAATTCTCCGACAAGAAATTATAAAACTGCTAATGGTTTAGAAAAAGCTGACAGAGGAGAAGTCTGTAGTGAGGAAAAATCCCCTAATATAGAGTAAAAAGTGAAAAAAGACCTACATTAACCTCCTGAGGGTGTGAATCGTATAGTAAAATAGTAACAGGATTCATCATGTTTTTCAGGTCAATCATCAGGATTTCTTGTAGCTTTATTGATTATTATCTTTAGCTCTAATATCAAAACTAGCCTAATTATGCACGTGCCATTATTTTGTGTTCTGTTATTTTGAAAGGGTGGAAATAAATTCTATTTTTTTGACACGTTAAAAGAAGGTCTCAACTGTAAACTGATGCCTTTAGGAGATTTTTCACTCTTTCCTTGGGTTCTTTATGCACAATAACGTAACATTTTACCCGGGGTGTCCAAACTTTCGATCCCCACTGTATTCTGTTAAAACATTAACATTTTATGCTGTAACAAATGGCAAACAATTTCAGTTCCAGTTTGCTATTCAAAGTTTAGTCCTGCAAACACACTTTAAAGACTAACGCTGTTTTCACTTTATTGTAGGGTTTGGAGGCCTATCGCTACAAAAACACAATGGACTGTGCGTTCCAGATCCTGAAACACGAAGGACTGCAGGCGTGAGTAACCTGACGAAATGGCTTCTGAAACAGGGTTTCAGCTGACCGCCTCACCCCATTTTCTTGTGCAGGTTCTACAAAGGCACAGTTCCCAGGCTCGGTCGCGTCTGCTTGGATGTCGCCATAGTCTTTGTCATTTATGAGGAGGTGGTCAAATTACTCAACAACGTGTGGGAGACGCAGTAGAAGCGCCCAAACGGACTAGTGCCTCATGTTATGCACAACTCAACACCTCTACTCCAGTTTGTACTGCGATCTTCATTGCTATAAGCTGATGAGTCATTGTGAGGAACAACTGGGTTTAAGAATTTATTTATGTTAAATTAATCCTCAATTAACTTTGATGCATTAATTTGAATACATTTCCCATTAAAGTATTTTTGGTTTAGGCCAAATTAATCTGCTTTCTATTAGTTTTTAGTTACATTGTTTTTTGGGGAAAATTCAACCTTTCCTTAATTTTTAATACTAATTATCTAAAGAAATGACTGTCATTACTAGATAAAATTGGTTTTGAATAGAATATTTAGAAATAAATTGCTATTAAATTGCTCTTAAAAAACAAATCCATTCAGTATTTGGGCAATGATACTCAGCCCAGCTGACATCCACACTGTTACGTTTGCAAAATTCAGTCAAACCAGTGACAAAAAGTTCAGTTCTTAAAAGCCAATGAAGTGCTAAAAGGCTCCCACAACATTGTAGACTCAATTTCTCAAGTTTTATGACATTTCTAAAGACAAGCTTGAATAAAAACCAAAAAGGGAAGAGTAGTTCAAAAGGATGTTCTTTCTTTTTGTCTTTTTTTTATGTAGCACTTTTATACCATTCATGTCTTTGGCTGAACTTATCCTGAAACCATAAATGTGTCTTGATTCACTGAGTACTTAAAAGACTGTGCAAAGAAAAGACAACAAACTCCTCCCATCAGGTCTTCTGCAGTGCAGTGACACACCGCTGAACGCTAACACGAACGCTTGTCTATGCTGTTGAACTCCTAAACATGAGCAGCATGTTTTTGTTATGGCCGCAGCTTAACAGTAGATTCTTTATCGTGATCCTTCTCGTTAGCTTGATCAAACAACGTTTGTACTACTCGTTGGTACGTTAGCTTTTGGATTAAAGTGCCGCACCCTCAAGATTTTCTTTTTTTTAGCCTAAAAGTTGGATGATGGGCTGATAAAAGAAAATAGGACACTTTATGAAATGGAGGAACAGAAATGGATGGAAGTAATAAATGAATATACAAGGAGTGTTGATAGGAATTATGGGTAAAGTGATAAAATTATAGTATATGAATGAAGAATAAATGAGCGAGGGAAGTCGGGAGTGAATGGTGGAGGGGTAAGGTGGAGATTGAGAGAAGACGATGGTAAATGGTTTATCCGGCTTAAATAGATGGGTCAGGTTGATGGTCGTCGGGTGGTTTAAAGCGGGGTTTGCTTCTACAGACTGTCTTCTTACTTTATCCCTGTGAAGTCATTCGGCTGTTTGTGTACAGACCTGCACTGCATGTAAAACTGCAGCAATCTAGATCCGTTCTGTTCCGTCAGAGTTGTGCAGAAAATAGTCTCAGTTTGAGTGGATCCAACTCCTTTCAGCTTCTATGCCAACAACAAAACCACCACCTCCTAAATGTTTGTTCATGTTCATAACCTACATCCACCTGCACCTTTAGTCGAGAGCTCATAGGATCACTGGAAAGGTTCCTGTTGGGCAGACATGAAAAACCAAAACATGCAATGCGCTCAGACTCATGAAGTCACAGAAATATCATGTATGATGAAATACTTGTGAATCTTGGATTGGTGTGGCTGTGCTGAGATAGTGTCTGGAAAATAAAGTGGATACTGATCATTTCCTACTGTGTCATATCCTATTTTTACCTCAAGTCCCACTCCAACCATATTTTGATCCATTTTAAAATCATTTCCAGTGGTCTTTTAAGTATGATAATGGGGTTTTAGCCAAAAAAAACCTGTTGTTTCTTGGATCACAGTTTCTGCAGAGTGGCAGGAGTTTTAGAAATCTACCTTAGAGTTGAGGGCGGGACTGTTTGTGCATGGCAGCCCCGCCCCCCCTTTTCCCTCTGAGCAGGGAACTAGTGACTTTATGTGAATTTATGTACCAAACACTTCAAATCACCAAATTTGTTGAATTCTTCATAATCCAGTTAGATTTTGAACAACACAGCCGAGCCCCACGTAAGGTTGAGCGCCGCTTCTTCTGTGTTGCTGTCAGTAGCAAATACTGATATACACAACTACAGCGCACCCTAGTGGTTGTCAGAGGGAAAATAACAAACACATGAACCAATAAAAATAAAAATTAATAAATGACACAAGTCACACCTGAGTATAAGTCACACCCCTGATCAAACTCTGCAAAAACTGCCAATGACACACCGAAAAATACAAAGAAGTGCAATTTAAGCTTAATTTTCTTAATCTATGTCCTCCATCATCAGAAAATTTTCACAAGAACACATTAAACACCAAAACAAGTTTCATTGCAGTGAGTCTTTAAGGTCTATAAGATGGATGAAGAGCAATGTTTTATCTAGAGTACAGAGTTGGGTCCTTCATTTTTTTTTTCAGTTATTTAATCTACTACTATCTCAGTGGGTTGTCCAGTTTGGATTTTGGACAAGCTTCTGGATTCTTTCAGAGCCTTGATGCTTCTTAGAAGACCAACTAGTGACTCATCACCAGCTCCACTGATTCAGAACATTAAAGGAGTTCCTACCAACTTCCCATATAGAAATGATCAACGAAATTCTCAAGGGAATTAATTAAAATTGGGCACCTTTATTTACACATGAAACATGACACTCCAAATAATGTCCTTTTCTTCGAAGAGGATCATGTTTTGGCTCCAGGTTGTGTTTTTGTGTGAACTCACCAAACATTCAGTAAAATGAGTCTTTAGTCTTTTAAATAAATGTGCTCAGTCTGTGTTTTTTCAGTCATGCTGAGGTTTATGTTTCCATTAAAGTTGGTCAATAAATCAATTAAATAGGCGTTAACATGGTACTGAAGTATCTACTTTGTGAATACAGAGTATTTTATAGATTTTAGCAGCCAACTATAAACTGAAATTAGGAGATTCATAAAAAACACTTTTATTCACATTTACATTCAGACTGCTTCGACAGCTGGCGTTGTTTTCACCAGATAAGAAATCAGCATCAGCAATGTGACTTTTCTGACTGCAGTAATGGGGGTGTTAAAGGCTGAAGAAGTAGGACGAGCTGCACAGCACCTGTCACCTTCCAGTGCATCCACTTCTGTCAAATATCCTTATTTTCTTGGATTTCTAACAGATTAAACACAAAAACCCTCTTGTCTCTGAATGGAATGAGCTAAACCTGCATCTGTACAGTCAGAAGTGGACTTTGTCTGTTTGCAGTAATCTAACCTGATTATTGGCGAGCCTAATGACTTTCTCTTCAGCTTTTAAAGCCGGGCATAAAAACAGGGCATGTGCTTCAGCACTGAAACATGGTACTGGAGACTCCGATTCGGTTTGGCTGGATGCTGCTTCAGCTGTCAGTCTGTGACGCTTTCAGGAAGCAAATTCAGGAAGGGAGGTGCTGCTGCTATCTTCTCCATCTAAAAAACAGAAAAGAAAATGGTTTGAGCTGGAAGGAGAGAATTCTGAACTCTAAAATCCCCAAGCTGTGCTTACATCCTCAGACATTTGTCTTTGCCGCCACTGGCGACCCGCTGGCCATCGGGGCTCCAGTCCACTGCATAAACCTGTAAGAAATCATATTAAATATGCAGTTTACAGGAAGCACGACTTCTTGTTTCCTGGCTTCTTCTCACTTCATCGGCATGGCCGGGAAGGTCCATGCTGAGCTTCCCAGTCTTGACGTCCCACACTTTGAGAGTGCTGTCGCTGCTGCCACTAACCAGCAGCCGGCTGTCTGCAGACCACGCCACCTGATACACCGACCCCACGTGACCGCGCAGCGACATCAGGTACCTGCAGGGAAACATATTAGTGCATCAATGTAGACTTCAAAGCGCTCGCATCTGGAAAACTGGAACACATCTGGAAAACTTCTGAACATTAAAGTCCCAACCTGATCATCTTTTGAACTGTTTTCATGTGGTCTTTCAATTCTGATTCTGCCGTTTAAAGCCACAATCAAAAAACCTGTGTGGTTTTCTAGGACATAGATTCTGCAGAGCGGCAAGAGTTCATTAGAAATTCACCTTCATTAGAACTCAGTTCTCTGTTAACATGCTCTCCCGCCAGCTCCTCAGAAATGCAATATTAAACTTAATAATCCCCCGACATGCTCGCCATCATCAGAAAAATGCCACAAGAACGTGCGAAAAATTGTTGCAGTGGGTTTTATTAAGAAGTTTGCTCACTTTCCCGTCCGTCCGTCCCAGATTTTAACGGACTTATCGAATGAGGCAGAAGCCAGGAGCCTGGTGTCGGGGGAGAACAGCACCTCGTTGACCAGAGCGCTGTGGCCGGTCATCCGCGCCAACGGCTTTTTCTCTGCCGCAGGATTCCACAGGAACAAGGTGAAGTCGTCTGAGCCGGAAACCAAGCGCTCTGGATTAGAACCCTGGAAAAACAAAGTCTGAATGTCAGAACAAGTACGAGTAGGACTCACGTTCCTCACTGTGATGGATACTCACCCTGACTTTGTTGTACCTCTGCAAAGCTTTCGCCTTCACCTCCTCCACTAAAGAGGAAAAAAAAATGTTTCCAAAGAGCACGAACTTTGAATCCTCTCGTTTTTAAGAATGTTAGCGCTTACAAGAGCCGGTGACATCCTGAGGGTTGATGGTGGCAGTTGCGGGTTCAAACGCTCCGGTACGAAGGACATAGTCTGTGCTGAGAGCCAGTGTGTTCACCCAGTGGGCGTGGCCTTGGAGAGTCCTGCACTGCACCCCCTGAGATGAAAGAACAGTAATGGTTTCATCTCATTGATTTGTGTTTTTTGTTTTTTTTTTAATCAATTCTCACACAAACTTACATCTTTTGCTCTCCACACTTTGACCGTTCTGTCGTGGGAAGACGTGTAGAGAAGTCCGTCTCCCCCCCACTTCACGCAGGTGACAGACTGAGTGTGGCCCGTCAGGATTTTATCACAGCGCCCCAACACAGTGTCCCAGATGCGCACCGAGCCGTCCTTAGAGGTGCTTGCTAAGTAGCGACACTCTGGATTACTGGGAGGAACAGGAAGTCCAGGCATGAATTTTCAAAATGGAAAATGTATGATGGCCAGCTTTGAATTCGATTTGATGTCATGGATGAAAAGTAGCAGAGATGAAGAAATGAGTGCTTACAGATGGAGAGGCTCCCAGCAGAGCCAAGTGATCCACTTTGTATGTCCTGTCAGAGTTTTGCCAATCTGAGCCCCCGTCTCCGGATCCCACAGACAGATCTATACGGAATGACATGATGGCTGAAAATCAACGTTCAGGATTTTAAATCATTTTCTGTGGCTAAATATCTTAATGCAATGATAAATATTTAGTATCCATTTTGTCAAGTTTATAAAACCGAGTTTAACTTTTTTTTTCTCCGTAATTCTCTGAAACAAGTCTTTGTTTTGATCTAGTCATAAATCAATATTGGCCACTAGGGGGAGCACTCAGGAGTAACACTATGATTTATGTGATTTAAACAGCGTTGGGGCAACAGATTACAAAGTAACGAATAACTGTAATGTAATTACTTTTGTAAGAAACGGAGTAACGCAACTAATTACAGTTCAAATTTTGGTATTTACAGTTACTGGACAATAGAAACCCTCATTACTTCATTACGTAGGTTTTGGAGGCTCTTACAATTTCTCTTGGTTAGATGCACCGAAAATGCAGATTAATTTAAAAATAAACAGAGCAACTGGTGCACACGTATGTGTGCACAGAGTTGGAGATCAGTCAAAGTACAGACATGCCTTCATTGTTGCAGTCAAAGTGCTTTCCAAACTCTCTGGAAGATGAGACAAAAAGAGATGCTGTCTTGAAAGGAGAATTGTCATCTCTGCAGAGCAGCAGGTGAGCAGCAGAGCAGAGATCTGCCCTGTGAACTGATGTGTTTGTTAAGAATGAAACGACTCTAAACACGCTCTTTGGTGTGAAAGACAAGAGTACGCTCCTTCCTGGGACTCGAAGATGATTATTTATTATTCACCCTTTCTTTCTTTATTTTTCTGTACACAACTGGTCAACAGGAGTTTGCGCTCAATGATCTCTGTCGGCGTGGGGTGCATATTTTGGTAGACCTGCAGCCGTGCAGAACTGTGCACAAAAGGCAGATGTAGAGAGAGAGAGAGAGAGAGAGACTGGTGCATTGGGTGCAACTCATTGTCATGGAATACATAAAGCTGTCCAGAATGAACATGGAGGAATTTAAGAGTTCTTTGTGTTTTCAAAAAACTGAAGAATAGGAATCTAACAGTATTTCCACATCTGACTTTGAGCTGTAGCATAGAACACATTGTAACTTATTTTTGAGTCATTTTCACACTGTTGTCTGAATTCAAATGAAGCCAGGTTATGTCTTGAACCATGTTTATACCTTGCACAAGATTATTGCTTTAAAAATATAGTTTTTTATTAATTAATTTTAGTTTATTTTGTTTATTTACGAACCACAGAAGTCCTATTGAGATAAAAAAAATCTATTTTTCAAAGGAGCTCTGATAAATGAAATACAAGAGGATCTTGTTTGTGCGAAGCTGTTCTTCCCTTGAGAATTTGTATGAGTGGAAAAAAGTAAAGTAAAGCAACGAGCAGTGAATTAATTTGAATTTTTCAAATAGGTAACGAGTAAAGTAATTTAATTATAATTTTGATCCAGTAACTAAGTTCAGTAATTACTTTTTAGAAATAACTTACTCAACACTGGATTTAAAATGTTTAGGAAATGTGCTTCTGGGTGTGAAAGACAACAGAACTATATCTTGTTTGTCCAAATACAATACGATAAATTGTTTTTAGTCTTTATTACGAAGGAAGCAGTGGATTTTTTTTAACTGGGCAAATAAATAACAAATCTGGATTTAGTTGGTTAGCCAGATAGCAGATATAAATCAGAAGGTTCTGAATAGCCAGGAACCAGCTTTTTAATTAAAAAAAGCACAAAACAAAAACTGAAGATTCCTTATCAATGTATGTGTGTAACAATTTGTGTGAACATGTGGTAATGGTCATGCATGAATAAAGTATGGAGCAGGGAATAAGTGTGCTTAATTATTTTCTTTTACATTTAGAACAGACTAAACTAAAGGTTAAAAACTTTTTAGATTTTGTTGGGTAACAGAAGCTGCTGTAACTTACTTTATATTAAACTGCTAAACACATTATAGACAGTTTTTTTGCTGTCTTTTTAACCTTTTAAAGCTGAACGTATCATATTTGATACATTAATTTGTCAGCACTCCACAAGAACAATGGAATGGAAATACAAATTTCTTGTAGTTTTTTGGCTCTTAGAATATTTTTGATAGCTCAGGAAAAAAGATATCTTTGAGCTGTGTGATCTGATGTATCAAATATGATACAAATTAAAACATATAAAAAATGTTTTTGTTTGTTTGTTCAGAGACCTAGAAGGGCTCCAAATTCAAAGAATTGAAAGGCTCAGGCTTTACAGGGTTAAAGTCTTTCTTAAGCTGCTGCAGTTTCTGCACATTTTAAAAAGTGGGTTCCTCCAATAAGCAGAAAGTCTGGTAAAAAACTGCAAAGTTCTATTGTGCTCATTTTATCTAAGTTGACTACAAAACCTGGTCTCATATAGAGCAGGACATGATCTCAAAATTGATGTGTTAGACGACAGTTAGAATCCCATACCAATTATATTTTCATCTAGTTTCATTTGGTCTTTTATGCATGATTATGTCGTTTTTAGCCAAAACCAACAAAACTGTGTTGATTTCAGGGACACGGTTTCTGCAGCGTGGCAAGAGTTCATAAGAAATTCACCTCTGAGTTATGGGAGGGGCTGTTGGCACAAAGCAACCCCACCCCCCTTCCCCTACTCTGCATATTTTCTAGGTCACAAAATTCAATCTTTTACAAACTGCATTTTTTCATCTAATCATGATTCACAACCATTTGAAAAAAGAAATACTTAGAAATGCAATTTTAAGCTGAATTTCTTTTATATATGTCCTCCATCATCAGAAAAATGCTAAAAGAAAATGTTAAAAACACCATTTTCATCAGAGTGAGTCCTTAACATATATAAACAAGAATTTTTATGACCGATTTCAAATATTTCCATTAAAAAAAAGTGTCTTATTGTGACTTACCTGACTATTCTTGCATCCTGAGGCCAGCTTCTTCCCATCAGGAGACCAGGCAATGCTCAGCACCCAATGCGTGTGCCCTTTGATAAAGAAAAGCACAACTCTTGGGGACTCCGCGATTCAGTAGTTATGTATCCAAGATAAGCAGCAGCCTCACTTAAGTAACTTCATACCTCTGGCAGTGTGGTGGGGCGTTTCAGTTGTTAAGTCCCAAAAACGCACTGTAGTGTCACCAGAACCGCTGGCCAGGTATCTGACACAAACCAGGACAGAGAAAACAAAGCTTTAGCCAAAAGATTTTTAAGGCAAAGAAATAAAGCCACAACCTAAATGTAACTTTGTAAATGTGCAGGAGAATCTAACTAACAAGCCTTCAAATAGAAGCGTAAAGGCAGAACGAGAGCAATTCAAGTCTGGACACATATCCTGTTCTTTAGACCAGTGGTCTGTGCAAGAGTTGGTACTGGGCTTTGAAGTGGACAAAAAAAAAAACAAAAAAACAAAATTGAAAACCCCAAGCTAGCAAAGTTAACAAAAACAAAAGAGTTTTTTTTTGTTTTTCTTTTTTCAGAAAAGAGGCAATGATGAAACAGAAGAAGAATCTTTGACTTTAAAGAAAAGACCACTAGTAACCCGTTGGAGGTGGCCTAGTTACTGCACTGTGGCAGAATGTGAACAAGAAATACATGTGATCTGACATCAGGCTCTGCCTCATCACACGTTGGATGCACTCACTTCCCGGTGGGGCTGAAAGCCGTTGAGATGACCGCCTCGGTGTGTCCCTGCAGGGTGCTGGTACAACGAGAGACAGCCCGGACTCTGAACACAGCCTGAGGTTGGTACACCACAGGCAGCACCTGTTCCGTTTCCACCCCAATTGCTTTCACACATGAACCCAGACTAGACACCACCTCTGTTTCCCCACGCACAAAAAACGCAAAAGGAACTGGCTCCTCCTGCAGGAAATGACAGCAACAACACCTAATTACTTTGCAAATATCTTGAGCATTTTTATGTGGCCCCTATAATTATATTACACCACCGTGCTTTAACTATTCTGGCAAAAATGCAATTAAAAAGACTGAATCTCAGTGTTAATTAAGAAAAGTTAACTCTCTTTAAAGCTCAACCACTAACTAGCTGACATTTGTATGTTTTAGCTGAGTTTCTACATTTACATTTCATTATATTCTCTGTCTACATAACGTACATTAAATTTACCTTCATTAACAAGGAATTGCAGACCAACTGCAGTTTTTCTGGGGTGATATCCAGAGGGACATCAAAGGGAGAACCCAGAACCACTCCATCCTCGTCCTGAAACTGGATTAACAGTCGCTCCACGTCCTCGCTCGTCATTTTGAGTTCTTCAGTTTAAACCCAAACCCTGAAATATTTCATCAAGCTCAGGGAAAATGTCCTAAAATAAAGGGAAAAAATGTAAAAGTTTACTTTCAGCTACCGGGTATCAAGCTACCCGGCGTTAGCTTAGCAGCACGAACAATTTAACTATTTTAACAGCCGACAACACAAAAAATTAAACTACTATCTGGTTAGTCTGCTGTTAACAGGTTTACAGGACAGCTAGCTAGTTATATAATAAGAAGTTACCTTCAGTAAATCAGGAATGACTTTCTCCACGTGGTTCCACCACCCAAAGAGCCTCTTGGTGACAGATGTGCTAGAAATACAAGTTGTAGTTTGCGCAAAGAATTATGGGAGGACGAGGCAGTCATGCGAATTCATACCCTACTTCCCAACTACTGGAAAAAAAAAAACATTCAGTGCGGGACTATATAGTGCCCTGTATTTTTAAAAGCAATTCGGACACCATGCTGACTACTTTTTGGTCGTCGTTCTTCGTCTGATCTTGTTTACACGACGGTAGAAAACCAACAGAATGGTTGCATTACCGCCACCACATGGTCTGGAGGCTCACGTCTTGTTCTAAACGCCGATTGTGACGTCACTAATTTGCCGGAGGGAAAAAAAATATTAACCGTTTACGAAGGCTGTTTATGAATCTACTGTTGTTTTATGATGAAAACGTGTCTGGTATCTTAAAAATTATAATTCTCATAATAACTCATAATAACTTGTGAGTTAAATTTTAGCATTTGTCACTAATCATGCTCAGGGTTACGCCATCTGCTGGGCAAAATAGTTTAACATTCAGTTCAGAAAAAGTGTAGTGTTTTTTCTTCAATGAAACCATATTACAACAAAAAGTGATTTTCATCAGTTTATTTACAAAAATATTTAAAACGCACTTGGTTTAAAGAAAAAATACGTACTTTCATATTTTAAAAAAGGAATAAGAAAATCAAAAAACCCAGCCAAACAAACAAATAACATGAGATGTTCCAGCATTACTAAATAAATAAATAATAAACATACAAGATACAAAAATTAAACATAAATAAAATGATTAATGTTATATTTTACAGGGTCTCTCACATATCTACTGCTTTGACAGCTTAAAGGTGTCTGTCCTGGTCCTCTATGCTTACAGCCAGTCTTACACAAGACCAGATTTTCATTTGACCCGCTGGACCATAGGGCGTCTGGTGGAGCAACCTCAGGTTCCTCAAGCTCTGGGGTGGGCACAGGAGACTGATGTCCTGGTGTTCCTTTCCTGGCTGGCGTCTGGCACATCTGACATGCCACGCTCCACTGTGAGTGACATTGTCCACAAAACCGCAGACCACATCCTCCAGCTGATACGCACGGTCATCCAGGTCCCCAGCATGGATGAATGCCATTATTCGCCTCTGGTTTTGAGGAGCTCGCTGGGTCTGTTGCCTTCCAAAAGGTTGTGGGGAGCTTTGATGGCCGCCACATAAGAATAAAGACCCCAAAAGAAAATGCAGCTCATTATTTTAACAAGAAGCTTTTTTATTTCTTACAAATGCAGGCTGTATGTGACTCTAATGCCAAATGTTTTGATATTTTTGCTGGGTATCCAGGATCGTTCACAGGTTCTGCGCAACCGCCCAATTTTTATTAATAAAACAGACCCACCAGAAGGATTCATCATTCTAGGTGATGGTGGGTATCCCTGTATTGGGAATCCCATCATGCTGCTGGTAGAGAGCATTTGAGGTGATGAAGACATGGTGGAGAGCAATATTTCTTAGGGCATTGGAAATAAAGCCAACCTTTGCTGTTAAAATAATTGCCTGCAGCACCATCCTGCACAATCAGTGATGATCAGAGCATCAGCAAAGGGGTCTGCTTGGAGCCCACAGATGTTTAGCCACAGCAGGACACCAGGAACCAGCAGGATGAGCAAAGTGGCGTCTGTCTGCGAGGACAAATCTCTCTCAAACAGTCAGACTAATGGCTCTTCAGGCCCATGATTATTGGTAATATGTGTAAAAAAGAAATGTTAACTATAAGATGAAATTGTTACCCTTGATCGTTATATGTAAATAGTTTATAGATTGTTCAGATTTAAATCATACATGCAAATAATTCATTTTTGTAAATACATTTATTAAACAAATTTCACATTTTTTGGACAATTTTTTCAAGAAGACTTAAGAGCCTCTCATCTCGCTCCTCCTCTCTCCTGGCCCTTTCCTCCTCTCTCATGGCAATTTCCTCCTCTCTCCTCTCTGCCTTCTCCAATAAACTGATTAGGCTACCACGCTGTGACCTTTTGGCTGAAGGAGCCTCTTCTATGTCGTCCTCTTCCTCATCTCCTGTCTGCTCCTGCTCTTGTGGCACTGAGGCAGGGGATGGTGCAGAGGATGTGGAAGGGCTCTCCTTCCAGGCTGAGGCAATGAGGTATGGAGGCCTCACTGATGGCCTGCTGCCAATGGCCTCATTCATCAGGGAGAACCACTTCCACGACGCTGCGGGTGGTTCCCCTGCTTCAGTACCACTTCCGGTAGGAGGGCTTATAAGTTCCTTCAAATATCAAAACAGACACTTGTGAACAAAGAACTGAATAAAACTACAAGGAACTGTCTAGGCCTTCATTTGACAAACCTTATATGTTTCCTTTAAATGTTCCCACTTCTGAGCTGCTCTGGCTGGACTAATGAGGTGGGTCAGCCCCATTTCCTGTATCACTGCTCTAAATAGACAGTAACAACAAAAACCTTTACCCCCATGTGACACTGCTCAACAGCTTAAAGATAAATGAATGAACATCTCAGCTGTGAACGTACTCCCACCCGGCTGCTGAGGAGAAGCGTTTGCCTGAAAACAGGCTCTCTTTCGCCATCCGCAGGCGGATCAAATTCTGGACGTCCTCGTCTGTCCCTACATATGTAAACACATTTTAAAAAAGGTCTCATCAACTTATGACTGCGAGTAGAAATCACTCATTTGTTGTGTACTACCTACTGCGTTGAATATTCCCGCCTTCAACGCAAAGCAATAGCGCTAGCATTAGCAAAAAGGTAGCGTTAGCAAAACTGTATCTTTGGCAAAATTGATCAACTGCAGGAGAATATACATCGTTGGAAAAATAATTACTTAATGTAACATTTGTCATATTAAATATGTAGCAATATATTCTACTGTAAATACTTACATGAATACGCCTTCTCCTTGGAGCTATTTGCTTCTGCCATTTAGAGAATCATTCAAACGCAATGCATTGTGGTCTATTTGCCAACGTAGTTAGTATCGATGCACACGGGTTTTTCGCAGAGAATTCTGGGAAATTGCTAGGGGACTCGATTTGGGAACTCTGGATTCAGACATCACTGCAAAATGGCAAAAGCACTATACAGTGCACTATCCATAATCCGGAGCCTTTTTGCCTTTAATTTAAATGTGTTTTTGGATTAATGGCTCCTTCTTTTGTTTGGTGAGGGAATAGAAAAACAGGTTTTACATGGTGATCAGAGTCCAGTACAATGACATATGAAAAATGATATTTATATTTTCTTCTTGAGATACACACTGATTTCATTTTATTTATTTATTCATCCAAAAGTCTTAGTAATATATCATAACTGTGCTTCCTACAGGTCTACATTTTCTCTAAATAAATATTTACCACTTGTGTTCATCTTTAAGTTTTTTTTAAAGGTGTGACATATCAAGGTGACGCTAATTTGTGATCTTTAACAAAGAAGAAAAAACACAGCTTGATCTTTCCGGCTCTTTATTACAAAGTTTAGGGAATAACTCATCTTAACCTTTTGAGATTTATTTTAGGCTGAATTGCATTTATGTTCTGGAGAAAAAGAAAATAAAGTGCTGAGAATTTCTTCTTATTTATTGATCCCGTTGATGTCCTCAGGAGTGAGTCCCTCTGCGGTAGCACGCTTTGATTCCATGATCTGCAACGCAAAACAAAAATCATTTTTGCAAGAAAATATGACCTGTTTTGGTTTATTTCTGTTAAGTTGTAATTTTTTCTCTTTTATTGTGTAGATAACCCATACTATTTGCTTGTAGCAGATCTGAGTCAAATCAATTTTATAGTCAAGAAAATTTGAACAATCATCCAGATATGAGTGATTTAAAATAAAATGTAAGCAGGTAATATCCAGAGATTTTACAGTTATACATAGAAATTAATCTTCAGTAACTTTAACTAAAGTCATTTCTTAAAATTTCAACTTCCCTTTTAACATGAGGAGAATAATTACTTCGTTTTAATGGTTATCCACAGGCTATTATTAAACCTATTTAACCTTCGAAGAAATCTGAACTAACTCCTATTATGAAGAGTTAAATGAGTTTGTAATAAATTGGATTATAGCAGTTGTAAATCATATAACTATAAATAACAATCGCTTAGTTTGACATATTTCTTGCAAATATTGACTTCATTTGACTTTTGTTTTGTAAAACAAGGGTTAACGAAGCAAACTCATTTGATTAGAATTAAATTTGATTTTTGCCTTTTTGCACTCACAGAATAAAATGTGGTTTTTTTCCAAATAAAAAAGTTTGTCAAATTTAGATATTCTGGATATAAAGCTTTGAACGGAACGTTTCCTCAGATGAGAGTGAATTTTTTAGATGAACAATGAAAAGATGACAAGTTCCAGGAGATCCAGAAGAGAACTCACCTGAAAGTCGGCGCTGAGGCCAACAATGCTTTGCATGTTGGTACTGTAGTAACCTAAGACATATTCTCCTCCCAGCAAAGGGGTCTTGTCTTTATCCATGGATATCTGCAGCCACACATGCATGATGGTTAGGAGAGTGCTTGATTTATGTTTAGTTTAGATCCAAAATGCGTTGTGCTGCAGTTACAAAAGCATCTGCCACTGTGCACTGGGGATTTTTTTTTAATTGTTGGCGTGGTTATGAATGTGGATGGCGGCAGTCAGGTGTTGGGAATGACGCCATAATGAAATTGGGAAACAGCTGGGCAGCCACAGGATGGTGGCATCAGCTCTAATTAGACAAAGTCTAAATGTCTCCGGACGGCACTTGTACATATCAAGTGCCATCGGCCGCCAACCACCCAGTATCCCGGGGTATATATATAAAAAACTGGCCATTCTGCGCCTCACAGCTCAGATTTTTTAATCTTATCGATTTACCAATTTTTAGACACCATAAAACACAATGTTATGTCTTCCTGGTATTCTTTTCAGCATCAACCTCAATTAGTCAATACGCAGGCTGTGGAGCCGCTGTGGTGCTATCAACACCATGATGAGTTTCGTGTAGCATCAATGCCATGTCTCTATGTGGACCCACGGTGGCTGGGATCGCCAGATTGACATCAGGTCATCGCCCGGCCCCAGCCTCATGTTTACAGCCCTTGTCAAGTGCCCTCCCTGCTGTCGTACGATTTCTAACAATCAGATGGTAGAAGTGGGATGGCAGCACGACCTCCAAAGGTGCCCTAGTGACCACTGACCAATGGATTACCTGGATGACTTCACTTATCTCTGGAAGTTCGTTCTCTCGAACCCAAACAAAGCTCTCATAGTCGGAGGCGTGCTTGAATCCAACCTGCAGGTCAATAATGTCAAAAATGAATCAGATGTGATGTTCGTTTGTGGTGTTTACTCACACATCTGTTAGATTACCTTATACAGGCCAATCCAGTCCCACGTGGATGACATAAAGTCTTCTAGGACGGTATAGGTCAGAAGGGCGTTCTCACCAGCGCTCCACACACCCAGAGGAGACACACACACCAGCGGCGTGTCCCAGCATTTCCTCATCTACAGAACCAACAGAGATGGAACTGTAAATGTCGCTGATAAACAAAGAGGAAAACCTCAAAGTCTCCACTTTTTTTTCTCACCTCCATTGTGAAAGTTGCAATGACGGGCTTATGGTCACTGACCCCGTAGCTCATGTCACTTGTGTACGTGTTCTGGTTTACCAGGATGGGATCCTCATCCTCTTCATTGACTGTAGATGTGGAGGCCTTCTCATCTTCATCATCACTGCCCTCTGACGGTAAACTTTTGGGCTTGACTCGCCAGAGGATCCGATCTGTCCAGGCGGGCTTCCTTTTCTTACCACTGACAAAGATGGAGATAAATGTCATTTTAGGGTCCTTTAATCTTAAGCTAAGACAGAATTCCATTTAATTTTTTTTCATGTGAACCTAACATTCAAATTTGTGTCAAGAACAAACAAAGTGAAGTAAAAAAAACAGTGCTGGTGAAACAATACAAAGACGACAGAGTTTAGTGTCTACAGTGCAACAGGCAGAAACGTGGATTTCTATTGGTTTATGGTTTTTAGGCAGGAGTCCCTCCAGACATGAAAGCAGAATGAAGCAGGTTGAGGGCCACTGGTGATCCCCTTTTGAGCAAAAACTTCAACCCACAAAACTACTGAGACAAATTAGCCAGAACAACTGTCATTCACCATATCTTATTTTAATTTTTATAGCTCCTTTGTATTTTCAAATTTTGCTTGAAGATTTATACCTTTATATATATATATATATATATATATATATATATATATATATATATATATATATATATATATATATATATATATATATATATATATATATATATATATATATATATATATATATATTAATACTTAAAAAAGTGAATTTCCCCCTTTTAATTCTACTATTGCTAGCGTGCCACTAACATCTAAACTAGACAGAGTTCATACACGAGGCTTGAAATCTGGAGAAAAGTCTATAAACTCTGACAGGACTGCATTCAAATCAACCAGAATTTATCAGCTGACGCAAATAACCTAATAAATATTTCTTTAAACTTTGTGGTTGTTTGTCTGGATAATTTATTTCAGGCAATTTAAAAAATTGTTTAACAAATAGCTTTTATTGTTGAGAGTTAAAAAAATAGTGGGTATAAAACACAAAAATCTCATTGATGTAGTCAAAAGGGACCATCCATCCATCTTTCCATTCATGCATCTATAAGACTTGCTTTGTCCCTTTCGGGGACACAGGGCCTGTCCTGGGTTGTTGGGAAAAGGCGGGGTACATTTATCCACAGCTCCATAGGTGAAACAGATTTGGCCCCCGCATGCTGAACATTTTCATTTTCTTTGTGACGGTTAAGTACGTTTCTGACTCAGTCCAGTTATACCTTTGAGTGCAGCACTACAGTCTCAAAAGCTGAAAAGCTTCGTGCTACATTTTTTAATTTTTGAAGTGTAATGTTTTTTTTTTTTGGATTTAGCTTTGTAGGCTGGCTTCGTGTTGCAAAGACAGCAATCTCCACTTCAATGAGGAGAAGAGGAAGGGGATTGTTGTGGACTTTAGGAGAGCTCACACCCAGCATGCTCCACTGACCATCAATGGTGCTGCTGTGGAAAGGGTCAACAGCACCAAGTTCCTGGAGTGCACATCTCCAAAGACCTGTCATGAAACCACAACACTGCATCACTGGCCATAAAAGTCCAATAATACTTCCTCCACATATATAAATATTCCCCTTTTTAATTCTTACAAATGAACGTTCTGGTAAATGTTCCCGTAAATCTAAGCAGGTCATGGTTCTTAGGTGGTGCTTAAATCTGGGAAAAAGTGTGAGCAACTTCGTCTCTTTTTTTCCACAGTCATACATCTTCAGTGGGTCAAGATAGCATCTGCGAACACATAAACTCTCTTGTTACCTTAAGTGTTAAGTCAGTGTTCAGACTAAAGGTGCAGTGACTGCAAACCTAAAGTGAAAGGCAGGCATGCGACAAAGAAACATGATGTCTTACTTAAAACCCAACCACGTCTTTGGAGATCTGTGTAAAATTCAAACATAGTCAAGAGCAATAATCACATTTAATTAAAATAAATAAATAAATAAATAAAAAGAATTCTTGACTGGTTCATTTGTGTTTCGTTACCTGGTATCATAGGTGTCAGATTTACGATCAAACTTGTAGGTCGGTTTGAAATTAAGCGGACCTTCTTCAAACTCCTGCAGAAAGGGCTCCTTCCTCTTCATCATGATGAGCTGCAGGCACATGAAATGAATCAGAATCTGTGTATTACTGCTCCGAGTCTCCAAAAAGAAGTCAGAACACGGCTGTATGTGAGAACTGGACTGAGTTCCAAACAGGAAGTACCTGCTGGTTCCAAGAAGCCAAAATCCCATAGACATCTATTGAGAAATAAACAGCCATAAAACATTCTTGCTCTGATACCTCTTTTTAACATGTTTTTGATAATCCTAAATTTTTGTTCATGATATATTTTCTGTAGTCATAAACTGACCAATCAGATACCTCAATCAAAGCATGTGGTCTCATGTTAAAAGTTTGAAACGTTTGATTGTCAGATTCTCCCAAGCTGGCTTTAAAGCGGTAGGGGTGTGGACTTCCAGCAAGCTCACTCCTGATTGGCCAGAGTGGTTGCTGTAAAAATGATGACTCAGACCAATCATTGCTTACTGACAATTTCTAGTTCCAACATGGCGGCGTCTGTATCCGGGGAAAAAATGGCAACTGAATTTATGTCATTTTGTTGGAGCAGGAAGTAAGCCATTTTCTACGGGTGACATCACACTCACTCAGTCCAGTTCTCTTTCATAATGAAATGTTAGCACATGAAATGTTCCTGTGTTAAAAGGAAATACACAAAGAATCTGGATTTATGTAAGGATGTTTTAACAAAACATCAAGGCATACAATCCTTCAAAACAGCATCTCAACAAACAAAAGGTTATATTAAGAAGGGTTTTATTTGTGTTCTCCTAGTATGAACACCACGCATCTGATCGGCAGATCCAAGCAAGCGCACCGATTGGCTGACAGTAAAAGGCTGCTAATTGGTTGATTAGCTGACGTTAGATTTGTTGCAAAAGTATTGTCTGTCTGGAAAAAAAGTTTTGTGACTGTAAAAATGATTTGTACTTGTAGAAAAAAACTGTCCATCCGTAAAAATGCTTTGTCTGTGTGTAAGACGTCATGTTACAGACACATTTTCTTTACAAAAATCTTGCACTACTAATACAAAACTTTTTTATGGAGGACAATTTTTTTTCTACAGAGACAAAACATTTTTACAGGCGCACAAATTTATCATTACAAGTACAAAACTTTTTTTACAGACAGACAATACTTTAGCAACAAATCTATAACCAGAGAGGACCTACCTGGTCTCTGCTCCACAGCAGATCGAGGCGTCCGCCGTTGATGGACGACCGCAAAAAGTGCAAGCCGTGGTCCTGGATACGGAAGTTTAGATCACCCAAACAGAAAACCACCCTGAAAGAGAACGTCATGGCTTGGCATTACAATGTGACCTGCTGACCATGTCTGTGTTCGTGTCTTGGCTCTGACTTGTGGTCCAAGACGTGGGGCGTGTTGAACATGTCAAACTCCTGCGTCTCCAGGATGTACTCCAGCTCATCCACACGCTGCAGGGCGTTGCTCATGTGAGCTGCAAGGTGGCAGTTGAGGAAACAAACCATGTGGCCGTAGAAGGAAAAGCGCACGGACACTCCTCCTTTATTACCCTGGACCCAAAACACAAAGAAGGATGACTTTAATCTGTCAAATACAGCTTTAAAAAAAAATCAACTTAAAAAATGCTTTTCATTGTGATTACCGTGATACAAATACTATACAAACTATTGGAAGTACTGAAAAAAGTACCTTCATGGTACAGTGCTTAAATTTTAGCCTTCTTTGTTTGTGAGTTCAGTTTTCTGGTCCAAGCTGTTGCACATTTCACTTCACAAACACAATGGCTGCTTCATAACGACGATCTGACACCAGCAGGATTCCTGCTGTTTAATAATGTTCTCCTGCAAGGTTGAGGGCGAACTAGCGCCGGCGTTCAGAGCTCTCACCCAGTAGCCGAAAATGCCCGTGCGAATGTAGGTGCTCTGGATGTTTCTGATGAAGGGGAGATGCATTTGTTTGGCAAAAACCAGCAGCAGCAAACCCTGCATCCGCACAGAAGTGACCTGAAAGCACATTAGAAAAAACAGAAAGAGATTTTTTGGATTTTGTTTTAGCTAGAAGTTATCTGAGTTTAAAGATCCACTCCGATGTAAAATCGTGTTTTTGGGCGGTTCTGAGTGAGACAAAGCACAAGCTAAAGGACAATCAAAACAGATAAAAGATAATGCTCCCCCAGTTATAAATTGGAAAAGTGTTAAGGGTTTACTTGTTTTATGCTGCAAATACACTTATTGTTAGCATAATTGTTGACTTTTTAACACAGGAGTTAAAAAATGTGGAGACAGCCTCTAGTGGTCATTTGTGGAAGTACAACATCTGAGATTTCCGGGTTTGATTCAAATATCAGGAGCAGTTCTCTCTTCAGATCAGCATTAAAACATCCACTATAATGAAAATCATGTTTTTGGTGTTTTTTAATATGTTATTGCGGCATTTATCGGTTTGTGGAGGACATCTATAAAGAAAATTATACTCAAAATTGAATTTCTGAGTATTTCTTAATTCAAAACATTGTGAATTCTGACACATCCACTTGTAGACAAATAGATCCATTTACTTCTTCATTTTCCCCATCTGAGCTGGTTGCGCCGCTAATGTTAGTTTGGAGGTAAGCTAGCTGGAGAGGATGTAAACGGAGAGCTCTCAGAAACTGGGAGGGTAAGAGGGCAGGGTTGCTCCGCCCACAACTCAAAGGTGAATTAGTAATGAATTTCTGCAGCTCTGCAGAAACTATTTCCCTGAAAGCAACACAGGTCTTTTTTTTTTTTAAACAACATTATTAAAAGACCACTGCTTTTAAAATTGATCAAAAGATGATGGACGTTTTGATCAGACGATGATAAGTTTTACTTAAATGTTCCAGAAAAACTGGGTAAAGTTTCTTTTTGTTTACCTTCACGAAGCCTCTAGGTGCCAGTTTGTTCATGAAAAGGTGGCTCCAGGAATCCTCCCATATCAGGTCTGACATGAACTTCACTGGGGTTGCTCTCACTTCTTGCAAGCTAGGGATACAAAAACACAACAATCGAGTGAGCGGCAAGAAAAGCAAATACAAGAAAGTGGTTAAAAAACACACAGACCCGTGTGAAAGGGCTGGATAGATATTCTTTAATAAGTTTTTAAGATGGAGATAAATTTTCTCTAAGAATGCAACAAAAAAATGCAGGAGCTGGATTGAGTTTGTATTACCTGTCAGAATAGATTTTGTTGAAAACAGACTACATGTTTATGGCTGTATAGTCTCTGCTCATCATTTTTTATAAGAGACAGAAGGCACACCCCCTAAAGTTGATGTTATTTATTTATTTATTGCATTTTGTAAAAAGGAAAAAAAGCAATAAACAAAGAAACACAACAATCAACAGCAAGCTGGCTTTTTATATCCACATGTTTTTCATTTAATTGAATGACATAATAAGTCTTAAATTGTAAATGAGCTTTGCTGCTCATTTACTACAGAAACTGAATCTTCAAAAGGTAAAGAAAAAATGTCTTATTTTCTGTCTTAGCTTTTCGATAGTAACATAATCTGATTTAAGAAAACATGTCTTAGATTTTTTTCTTTAAATGAGAATTCTTGATTTTTTTTTTTTTTTTTTTAAATATTTAACATTTTCGGACATTTGGAACGTATTTTTACGGGCCTGTGTTTGCAGTGTTTGTAATTCTCACCCGATCACACAAAGGTCTGCATCCAGCTGCAGCAGCGAAGTGATGTCTTCAGGAGGTTCTGCTGTGGCTACGTTCCAGGTCACAATGTGCAGCCTGTCAGAAAATAACACAACTTTAATGTGTGTTTATTGTTGATTTCACCTCAGAAGGGTCAGAGAAGAAACAAGAAGCTGTGACAATGTCACATGGTCTTCATGGTCTGAGGGAGTCCATGAAGTCTTCCACCTGAAAGCATTCGTCGGCGTGAAGTGCCCACAGAGCTGGAAGGCTTCGTCCAGCCGGCGGGACACTTCCTCCCCGGCTTCATCGTCAGAGCTCAGGTCTTCGATGCAGGTCATCAGCTGCGACAGGCGCTGCCGCAGGACCGTTTTAGACCTGGAGCCCTGAGATGTGGAGCTGCCGGTGCTGTCTGAACGTCCCCGTGGGCCGTCTGGTAAAAAGTCCATCTTTGAAGGGAAAAGAATTCCAAACGTGCACAGGAGTTTTTGGATGTAAGGACAAATATGGAATTGAAAAAAAGACTCAAAGTCTTGGTTCAGTTGCAGCCATTTGATGATAGGACCTCCTCTCTGTCCAGGTGAAGAGAAGTGGTGCGAACTGAGCTCTAGTTGGTTCAATTTTCTTGGAAAAGCTGCAGTTGAGGAGGAAAAAGCAGAGCGGCCAGTGCCTGTGTGGTCACGCAGCGATGGAGAAACCTCTGACAAAGCTGCGGGGTCGACTCAGGAATGTTGGCAGGAGCGATTTGCAGGCAGACGTGTGAATGTGTGGAGGCTGATCCTCCATCACTGTGAGCATTGTTGCAGGGAGTTGGATAACCCTTTAGATCCCCTGTAAGAGGTTTACTACCAGCACTCCCTTTATTGGAACAATACATGAAACCTCTGTCATGTAACAGGGAACAGAACACAATCGGTTAGTCTATGATTTGGCTTCAGCCCAGCCTCATCTAATGCAGGGAGGCTTTCAAAACCCAGAGATGGAGGGGCTTTAATGAAGTTTTAAACTCTATTAGTTTCCATTTTAGATCATAAACTTGAATGCTTCTGATTAACTAATTGTATAATGTGGCTTAAAGCCATGTGGCCTACAGAGAGGATGTGGAAAACCTAAAAAGAAAAGTCTGGAAAACTAAGAAAACGTCGGAGTGTTGGAGATGCTTTTTGCCTTAAAAAATTCTAAACCATTTATTTTGCATATTTCCAAAAATAAATAAAGACCCACTCTGATAAAAATTGTGTTTTTAACATGTTCTTGCAGAATGATATAAAGGAAATTAAGCTTAAAATTGCATCTGTTCAAATCATTGTTAATCAGGAGAAGATAAAACATGCTACTGGAAAAAGATTTTATTTGTGACCTTGAAAATAACGGGCCAGAAGCTCCAATCACTTGCAGCTGAGTAGATCTTGGTTTTCCTCATCCGAGCTTGCACCTGGCTCAAAGCTATACGGCTGGATCGCTCCAATATTCCTCGCCTTTTTAAATAATAACAGGTAATGTTAGGTGGGGGCTGTGAGCGGCTGTAAACTAGCGGGAGAGCATGTAAACAGATGGGTGACGGGAAATGGGGCGGCAACACAACTCACAAGTGAATTTCTGTGTCCTAGAAAACGATGCAGGTTTTTAGATTTTGGAAAAAAAAAGGGCATTATTATGGTTAAAATTCCACTCGGAAGGCTTTTTAAAATAGATCAGAAGATGATCAGAATGGGACTTTAATCAAATAAATAGTAACGCAACTTTTTAGAAATAGTCAATTATCATGTATCCTTGATGCTTTATACTAAATTAATGTCAGAAACTGTGGAAAATATGATGAAAATGTTCTATATTTATAACTAAGATGATGAAAATAGTAAAACCAGCAGTTTTTGACCAGTTGTTTGCCCAGAGTGTCCTGTCAGCTCGGGTCTTACAGTCACATGCAGAGTTTCAGGGCTCATTCTTTCACAAGTGCAGATTTAAGTGGATAACTGAGCCGCCGGTAAGGAACTGTTTATCGCTGAGATTTAGAATCTAGATTTATAAGCTGCTTACGGAGATCAGATTGTTCTTTTTTCTGGATCATTTCCACTTTTCTTTTCTTTTTTCCTGCTCTTGTTCCCAGTATTGTTTCCTGCAGTATTGTTTTCTGCAGTATTGTTTCCTGCAGTTTTGTTTCCTGTCTCTTACCTGCAGCTGTCTCTCCACCAACATGAAATCCTTCAGCGCTCATTTTTTTAAACCTGCAGGCACATATAAAAAGGGACTTCAACAAGTGATGTCAGTGATGGGTTAGTAAAATTTGTCAATGTGAAAAATAATGTAAATTACAAAAGAAAAGAAACAAACATTACCCTTAAGTAGGTTAATTTTGTGATCAGAGCAAAGATTTTAACACAAGACCAAAATAAAATCCTATTTTTGTATGGTTTTCTCTTTTTTGAAATAAATGAAATACACCAAAACAAGTAAGAATTGTAATTCTTACTTACGCTTTCTTCCGTCTGACCCAAAAATTGCTCAACATCTTTTATTTTGTAAGATTGTAGACCCAAGCATGGAGAAAAAAATGATGATGAATCTTTTTGATTCGTACAGTGCTGACATTTAGTTAGAAACATTAAATATTTTGGCTCTGAAGGCAAAAAACAAATAGTACATAGTGTTTAGAATCCTATCTTGACTTTTTATTTAGGCAAAGCGTTCTAAAAAACTTCTCACAAACTATTTGAAATCATAAAAAAAGCATTTCAAATGAGAGCTGAGAGGTTGTTTGATAGTTGTGTAGTGTCCAGCAGGTGGCAGTGTTTCCTCTCATCAGGACAGATGTAGTGGTAGTTGAGTGAAGAACTTTACAGACATTTGTTTGATAGAAAAACACTCATGATATTGACCAACGAGCTCACTTAGAAACTGCGTATACCGGCACTGGGATGCTGCAGACCCAGTTATTTGCTGCTTCGGAAACATTTTTACAGAGGTGAGGAGGCTTGTCATGTACATGGAAGAAAACAGAACCTTGTGGACATTATAAAAAGTGAAAAATGATTCACCAAATAAATGCCTGTTTTTGCAATAGGACAGTCCTGTGGTCTTGGTCCAATCAGGCAGATAATGTTCGCTTCTTTGGTTTACTTTCACACTTGGTGCTCTCAGAAGCAAACCAGAACCGGAAGCTGACCAAACTGCCGGAAATAATCATGCAGTTCCAGAAAAAAAGCAACAAAGACAGAAAAAAAAAAACAGCTTTTCCCACTCTGACGAACATGCAGTTATTTCCTTAGAAATTCTGTTAATATCTAAGGGTGGATTCAGATTGGACTCATTTGGTTCACTTAAAATGAACTGAAGTTTGTTTTCCCCGATAATCCGGAATTAATTTTCTGTCTGAATACACATGGGATAGTCCAGCACTATATAGTCTATTAGTGGAGCAGCAAGGTCCTCAACTCTTAAGGGGACCAGGGTTCCCATGTTTGGCCCTCACGTTCAGATGGGCTTCCACACTCAACAAAAATAAAGAAAAAGTGGACTATCCAAACTATACAACAAACCCTGATAAAAAAATCAAATCTTTCTAATTGCACTCTCTCTAAAGTCTGGGCCATGCAGGACACTAACTTTATCAAAGCAACAACAAAATCTATTCACTTTTCATTCATTCATTGTGATTTCTTCTTGCATGTATGCCTGCTTATCTGATTTAGTTGTTTTCATTCACTTCTGAAAAGGCATGAAAGGAATGTAGTCACACAAAAAATGGCTACCGCTGTACAAGCCAACTACAGATTTTTTTTACCTTCATGGGGGAGATTAATAACCTGACCAGTTATTTATCTTCTTTTGTTAGCAGAATAGGTTTAGACTATTAAATGATATCTGTAATGTGTACAGGTTGGCTAAAACTTTAGTCTAAAAAGAGCTTTTTTTCAGAGATGTTAATTAGTTATTTGGTTTGTTTATTAATGTGTAGATTCAACTTTATATTTTGGGTTATTATTTTAGGTATAATACTTTTAGTCTTTAACAAATGAATACAGGTGAGTATAACCATTCATTTTAGATGCAAATTGTCACCTTGCATTTTTTGGGTAATTTCAGAAGGTTGTTTTTTACAGTGTAGTTTTTTTTTCTTGCTAAGTTATTTATTAATTTATTTTTTGTAATTTGACAAAATGTCCTCATTTTAGACCAAACTTCCCTAGAATTTATTGTTTTAGGTGTGAAATTATTTTTTTTCCCAAACATTTTAAAGTAAAGTATCTCGAAGACTCTTGTACAACTTTGATTTAGTTAGACTCACATATTCATTCAAAGTCTTTCTTTTCTTTTCTTAATGTCAATCATACCGTCTAGGAGATCCTGTCAGAAGAAGCTGGAAAGCTGCTTTGTTCTTCTCCGTTCAGCCTCGGTTTTCCGTCTTTCATCAGTTTTTGGTGCTGCAGAGTTGTTTTTAGCTGTTGCCTTTTTGGGTACAAGTTTCTCTCTCACACACACACACACACACACACACACACACACACTCTCCACAACAGACTTAGACCATAACATCGGATTAAGCTCCCAGGTTGTTATTGACCAATGAGAGAGTAAGCATGAATAGGTATTTCAGTTTGTGGAGGCAGACTGACGCACAATCCTTGGTAGAAAAAGACTCACTTTGTGTTGAAAAATAATCCTCAGCTTTTAAATAGTGTAGAATCTTTGTGGTGCAGTAATTTAGTTCATTTTTAAATTGTTTTTTTTTTCTATGAGGGTTTTAAAAAAATCTCTTGCAGTAATATTACTGACTGTTTAGTGATTTTATTTTTACTATTTTATCTACAAAATGTTAGAAAGATGAAAAACTGTCTAGACTGAATCCACTGCATTTAGTCAAAGGAGTTTGGCAGTTTTGAAATGAAACGAGAAAGTGGTTTATACTTTAAATAATGCTTTACCACTATATAAGTATCTTCAGTTTATCTTTAGCGCTTTACAGCCACAGTTCCATGCACACACACATATGCACACTGATGTGAATGTGTGCGTGCGTGGAACACACTCTGGAGTTGTGGTTCACTGTTCCACTGTCAATATATGCTTGTACAAATATGGTCTTCATGGAATTTAATGAAAAGATCCTCTGTCCAACTGTTAAGCATGGAGGAGGATCAATCATGCTTTGGGCTTGTATTGCAGCCAGTGGTACAGGAAACATTTCACCAGTAGAAGGAAGAATGGATTCCACAAAATTTCATCAGATTTTGGACACTAACTTGATGCCATCTGTGAAAAAGTTGAAGTTAAAGAGAGGATCATAATCCAACAAATAGATAATAATCCTAAAGGGTAAATGATGGAAATAAAGCCTTATTTCTTGCCATTTTGAAAGGGTGTCTTATCTTTAAACTGATGCCTTTAGGAGATTTTTTAAATCTTTCTTTGGGTTCTTTATGCACTATAATATAACATTTCATTTGGGGTGCCCAAACTTTCGATCTCCAGTGCATTTTATTTTTTTTCAGCTGTTTTTAATCTAGCAGTCGATCAGTTTACTGACCCCAATGCAAGCAGCTTCTGCCAAATTTGCATTGAAAAAGATGCAGCAGGAGCCACAAAAAAGCATCAGAAGAGGAAAGGAATTTTGCAAAAAAAAAAAAAATTATTAACATAAAAGATGCCATTACTGATCAAGACTTAACTTTATAACAAGGCTTTTGGAATATCTTATCTGGTTATTAATTAAAAATATATCTTATTCAATTATTATCCCTTCTGCATTTTAGTCATTTTAAATTGCCATCTTTGCCTTGTATTTTGGTCCGTTTTAAACTACTACTGCTGGCATCCTATCTTTTTATACTTTGTATTTACTGGAACTATCTTATATAAAAACCTATGTCTAAAAGGAAACTCTAACTTCTATACATTTATTATTCTCAACTAATGCCACACACTACCTTTGAAACTTTATGCATTTTGCAGGAATCTATTATGTAGAAAGACTGCAAGATTTGTAACCACATACTTTCATGAACACGTTTGTGTGCTTTAAAGGGTTGGCATTTAAGCCGAGAAGGTCAGCCGGCGAGCAGACCAGCATCTCACATATGGCGGATGTCAGCATACAGAAACATGAAAGCGTGATTAAAATAAATATATTACTCTGTGAACTACACATTTTTGTTTGCGTATTAATGCTGTCAGTAATGATGACTATTGAATTCCAGTTATTCTTCTTTTTTTCTGTGTACAATAACTTACAAAATAAATAAATGTATTCATGTCTTATTATTATTTCATCTATTTTCTATTTTGCTAAAATGTAGACACTAAACATACTCAAAAGATGCTTACTGGCAGAGAACAGTCTGTGAGTTTGTGAGAACCAACATTTAAAGGTGTTATTTGTTTTGTTAGATTTAGAACTATATACTGTACATGAAATTATAATGAATTTACCTAATTTTAAACATTAATGTATGGGGTAACATATCTGTCAAAGGACACACAAAAGACACATATAAAGACAAAGCTGTCCACAAATGAATCATTTGTCATAAGTATGAGACAGTGTAGTTTATAAACAACAATTCTATAGAATAAAACAAGTACAGTATATCACATTTAGGGCTCTGTGAACAAAATCTAAAACAACAATTCCTGACATATTCCAGCAAAAAAAAAAAAAAAAAAGAAATTCAGAAAAGAAAGATAGTACTCAGATCCTACTGACGTTTTCTTCTTCTTCTTTTAACTGCCTGCTAGTTAGCCTACTTTAGCTCCAAGTTGGCTTTCTTGTTTTTTTTTATTTTCAAACATAGACTGTAAATAAAAATGGACAAAGCGAGTTATTTGGACTACTTTCCACGACTTCTGGGTCTAAATTGAACCGCTGCTACATTGTTACACGATCAAAGCTGTGATTGTCTGGTAACAACAAAATGAGGCCTGAGATCGCTTTTATTATCTGTTTTTTTATTCAACAGAGCTATGGTCACAAGTTAATTTCTCCTCAATAGAATCAATAACATTCTAAAACATTCTGCTCTATTTTTGTTTCATGAATGAGCCTCATTAGGCATGCTCACTTTGTTGTATCAATGTTTCAGGAGTCGGCATATATGCCTGTGAACCTGTGACATATTTTTGACAGTGAGTTAACTATAGACATGTTTTATTCAAGATAATAAGGAAAAGTATTTTCAGAACAAAGACAAATCGTGTTCAGAGCAGACATATTAAATGCAAACCTAAATGTTTAATTTAATTTCTTTTGCAATTTCTTGCACAAATGATTGTTTCCACAATGTTGCCTTTTTGAATATGCTTCTTTTTGACAGTTATCTTACTCTATATTATTGGCTTTATAGTTGTGGATCTGACATCTAAGTCTGAGTTTTTTAAACTGGATCCTTCAAAATGAATAAAGATCATCTTTATAAAAAAAATCCAATTTGTCTGAATTCTTGAAGGTTTTCATAAAACAGAGACTTGATTGAAAAACATCAAAATTATCATTTTTCCAGTAACTAATGTGTTGGAGTAAAGGGTAAATACTGTAAATTTATACAAGAACACAGAAAATTCAGTTGCTTAATTCCATTTTATTGTTTCTTTACATCTCCGATTTACAGAAGTGTTATTAGAGAAGATGACTAAAAGGCACAAATTCACAATAAAATAAAGAAAATGGGAGACCAGATAACAAGAGTGAGGGAGATTTAAAAACATTTTGGGGGATATGGAAATATTTGGTTTCCTTATACTCTGATTTTAGAAATTACAGAACTTATCAACAGCTTTTTATGAGATTGTCTCTGTCAAAACACCTTTTCTCACAAATCTGCACGGTTAGGCTTCTAAAATGGAAAATAACAACCACATTTGAACATCTTTGTTACCCCTCTGTGAAACTAAAATGTCCAGCAGCCTTATAGAAGATGCTTCCAGAACAGAGGAGAGCAAATCCCGAATGCTATGAAGCTTCGCTCTGGGTTCACCTCGAAGGTTAATAGCCTGCCGTTCCATGTTTTCAGTGAGAGAAGTAAGTGTTGCTCAGAGACTGACAACAGAGATACAACAACATTCAGAACAAAAATATATTCATACACTGTCCTGCCAAAGGGACGTCTAGTGAAGAAGGAGTCTTCTTTGAACTGCTTTTCAACTATTATAAGATGGATTAAAATCTTCAAAAACTTTCAAAATTTCTACACATTCTAGCAGCTGCAGCTAAATTTTTAGACAACTACACCTCTGGGCGTCATGGTGGTCTACGATTGTGCCTGGACAGCAGGATCAAGGAGGGTTTGCTAAACGTTTGGCAGGACAGTTTCATCTATATATGTGTGTTCATCTACATTAATTGGTTTCACTATTTACAAGGTCAGTACATATACAGTACATCCACAGATCTCCATGATTTGATTGGTAGCCTCACATACACAGAGCAAGATGATTGATGGAGAAGAGATGGTTAAACGTTCAGGGTCAAAATGGGGTTTGTTAAGGGTGGGGGTCCAAGCAAAATAATTCTAAAGCTGAACATAAAGGTTGCATTTTTAGTTGTATCGTATAATACCAATTGTCAAATTGTGCAATAAAAAACCCCAAAAGCTGATTTATTATAGAAGGAGAACCCTCACTGAAATATTCGTAAATTTCTGAAATTGATGAGAAGTTAGTGATGAATCATCCCAAATCTGCTATGTTTTACACACCATAAAGCGCACTTAAAAGCCTCAACATTTTTTCTAAAAAAAAACAAACCCCACAGTGGGCCTTATAATCCAGAAAGCCTTATGGATTAATTCTGGTTGTGCTTACTGATGTCAAAGCGATTTTGTGAAGTACACGACCCTGTCTCAAAATGTCAGGGTTTTTTTTCTTCAAGGAGTTGCAAACAAGGTTGGGTGTTATTGTAAATATGCTAACTCGGCTATCTTGTAGCAGTGTCTGACTGTAATTTATATTTTGGTCTACTAACAAGGTTAGGAATTAGCACAGTCACAGTAACATTAGTTTAATGGGTTTTAGCAGTATCAGTTTTTTTATGTGGTGCACACAAGGCTAGAAGTTACGGGTACTGTAAATACGCAAACACGGCTAATGTGTAGCAGTGTAGACTGTGGGGTTTTTTATGTGCTGCTGACAAGGTTAGAAGTTAGCATAGTTACAATATTGTTTGTTTTAGCCAAATCAGTCTGTTTTGTCGCAAACAATGTTGGGAGTTATTGTGAATACGCTAACATGTAGCGGTGCTGGGCTATGTTTTTTTTTTTTATGTGCTAACATGGTTAGGATTTAGCATAGTCACAGTAACATTTATTTTAGCGGCACAAGTCTATTTTCTTTATTGTGTTGCAAAAAGGTTGAATGTTATTGTGAATATGCTAATGCGACTAACGCTAACGTGTAGGGTGTTACAAACAAGTTCTAGAATTACTGTGAACGTGGTTAATACAGTCAGACTGAAAAACTTGTTTCTAACTTGTTTGTTTCACTTATAGTTTGCAGCTTATACATGACATAATTTTGAAAATAGACATTTCGTTAACGGTGCACTTCACAATCCGGTGTGCCCTATAGTTTGGAAAATACAGTACTCCTAACAGGTCAATGCCGCCTTAAATTTTCTGAGCTTGAGCTCTTTTGATGCCTAATAATTACCAAAAAAGAAATGCTCAATTGGAACAGATTTTATTTAAAAAAGGCTAACATTTAATCTGACTCCAAATACATGTGCAGGATTATCCTTTTCAAATATAAATGTTTACATATGTATATATTTATATATATAATCGTGTTTCTACAAATAAAAATAAAGTTTTTTTTTTAAATTCAATATTATTTACAGGCAAAAAACGTAACTTATATCAATAAATTGGGAAAACATGATCACCTTTTGGACTGTTGATGCAGAAATTTATGGGAATAGAGGGCCATAAAGCATTGTGTGATTGGATTGTTAGCAAAACGTTTAAGGTTTTTGTAAAGTAGAACGACTGAAGAGAAAAGAGGCCGAGACGACATGAAGGAGAAGGAGCAGAAAATGTCTGGTGTTCCTTTTTTTTTCTTTTTAACCCGGCCTAGCACCATCTCTCCTCAAAGATACACTTTTTGTGTAGCTCAGATACATTCATTCACACTGAAAAAAAAACACAACACACAACACACTAATGCATCAGATCACAGAAAGAAAAATCACCTTATGGAAAGACATATGAAATCAAACCAATGCTTAAAAAGTTGTTCCTCAACAGCGTAGTTAGTCTTCAGCTAGACCCCTGCTTTGCTAATACTGAACAGCAGAGTCAGATAAAATCACATCGATGAAAAAGAGACCATTATGTTATGACAGTTATTGCTATTGCTGGATAAGACCATTTATCCACTGGAGATGACCTAACAGACAACAGGACGAGGGACTTGGATGTCAAAGATATTGCTCATTCATGGCGCTTTTTGTCGTTTCCACACATTATTTTTATGTTATCTTTACATTTCCACATTTTTCGTCACTGCATGTTTAGGAAGCAGCAAAATCATCATCGAAGAACTAAAACAAAAAAAATGGCTGTAAACCTTACAATGCCACAGAAACACACACAAGCACACCAACACACTAACATAAGCGTGCACAACCACACGGACTAACGAAGCAGCAGAAAAGGTTAACAAATGCTTCAGCATGTGGAAGCAGGTCCAGGGAGAGCAGAGGATTTCCTTTCTGGTCGGTCAGAACAGAAGCGTCAGGTGGGTTTTATGCTCTGGAATGATTTTGAAAAGCAAAAAAACAAATGCTGCGTGCAGCAAATAAAAAAGATTTACTACGAACACACACACTCACACAAACAAATCACAAAATCTGGACAAAAACAGGAAATGAGAATAAACATACGGACACACCTAGACGTTTTAAAAATTGCTTTGTGTGTCTGTGTGTGTGCATACAATTCCCCTCCTCTCTTAAACTATATATTTATATACACTGTTTGTATATCTCAAGTAGATAAATTATACTAATCTCTGCAGTTCAGGATAAGCAGAGAGAGAAGAATAGGAACAACTGACACGATCTATGCCGAAGGCTTCAGAGTATACATTTGGACACTAGATGGATAAATCAAGTAAAGATGAAACAGATGGGCCTTAAGGTAGGAAGGACTAGGTGGAAGAGATCAGCTGAATACTGAGAGTGGGTTGGGTCCAGATCTCTGAATACCAGATTCTACTGCTGGAGGTGGGTTTTGGACCAGCCAGTCAGATTTTGAGACAGTTGAGATAAAGGAGGATGTGAATCCGCTGGTGTCTGGGTATTCTGGTCTGGAATGCAAGACAGAAAAAAGAGTAACATCAACCAAATGGCCATGAAAATCCTGAAAGTTTTGCTCATTATAAAAGGGTGTTAGAATTGACTTTCTCAACTTTCTAAAAATGCGCCAAAAAAAATGCCAATCAAAAGTTGTTTGACTGATAATGGAAGACAGTTCCACATTCACTTACGAAAAAGTCATTTATGGGATTAAAATTAAAACAAAAGTCAATTCAACCAAAACATTTGATACTACAGAGCCTACACTTCCTGAGAGGAGAATGAAAATACAAACTGTGAATTTTTGTGAAAGAGAAATAGAAAAACCCAATTTAAAGCAGATTAGAAGGATTTGTTGTCACTGAATGTAAGTGCTGATGAAAAGAAAAGTGAATGTAGTTGGTACATTACATTACTCAAGTTCCACAAATGCAAAAATAACAAAGACATTTTTTTTTTCAAAAATAAGCTGAAATCCAGTAATCTTCCAGCTCTGACATTAAAAATCAAATGCATCTGGTCTGGTGGAGCATGTGCCCTCGCTCAGCAGTAGCCTGGTTAGGCTCTGGCAGGCCCTGTGACCCCGTAAAGGATTAAACGGGTTGCAAAAATGGATGCCTTCTCAGGACAGCACTAACATACTGTTTCAGTTTTGCACTCGGTACTGTTGTATTGTTGTAATGGAAATGACTTCAGCATCAGTGAGGCAAGTGCAGCAAAGCGCCATGGTAAGGTACAAATAAGCTCTATGTTTCCACTCTGCTGTTTTGGAGTGCCCATCACTGCACGGCAGCAGCAGCTCTAGGGTTCACTGGTTGGGTCCTTGGAGCTCATAAACCCAAGTAAGTGCAACCCAAAAATTATCCATTGCCATATTTCCGTTGCAATAAATCTCTACTGTGTGAGTGGTTAAATAAATATCAAAATGATCAAAAGAAAACACGTGATAACGAGCAACATCCCCTCCCAGCTAAACTCCGCTGGAGCCGGCTCTGGCTGCCAACAATAACTCAACTCACCTGATCTGCAGCAGCGTTCACAGTCCAACACAACCTCAGTCCTCTAATGCCACCATCCCTTTCACCGGGTCTTTTACTCTCATCTAATGCAGAGAACAGAAGTGATGTTAGTTTCACAAAAAGTGCTCTGGTGTCTGACTGATTCAAATGCAATCGGCCGTTGGCTTGCCTCGTCGAGCTCCTTGCGAGTCTCCTCCTCCATGCGGCGGATGTCTTCCATGTTTAGTTCAATCCACTTGTCGATCCAGCAGAACAGCTGACGGTGGAAATTAGTGAACAAGCGCTTCTCTTGCTGCCACCCAAGCGAAAGACAAAAAAAAAAACAAAACGATTGTGATTTGGCCTGCAGAGGATGCTTTTAACTGCAGAGATTTATTTTCAGAAGCTGGTGCAGTGCAATAAATAATGCAGTACTTTCCATTAATTCCATCCTGTTCATAATGAAACAGCTGCAGGTTAAGCTGTTGTATGCACAAATATTAACTCTTGGGTGTTAAACTGTTGCCGAAGTAGCTTGTCCAGACCTTTGTCAAGGTATTGTGTTTTGGCGTGTTAATAGAAGCATGTGTTGTAATGCTAAAGGTTTGACTGCAAAACAAACCTTTTGAATGAAGTTCTCCACTTTATTTTGTAGGCCCCACCACTTGAATTTGACAGTAACCAGTTTGTAGGCACACATGTGAGGGCAGTCTTTCTTGTTAGGAAGCTCCTTCTGCATGTAGACACAGACAAATGCAGCAATCTTTACGTAACAGAAACGCAAAAATTTTCCACTTGTGTTTGATGTTCTTTAAGATGAATTCAAATCTTTAATCACAACTTGTTCTAAAAAAAACATTTCTCTGTTTCCATCATAAAAAAAAATACAGTAAAATCAACCGTTTTCCTTTAATTTGACTTTACAAATTTCTAATCTTGATCACGGACAGCCTGTGGTGTGTAATGTAAGTTGCACGCACTTCTGGCGTGAAGGTGATGCTGTTGTATGGTGTCCTTACACTGCTCTCTAGTTAGTAGGGTGCGCACACCGGCTCATGCACATAATACGCAATTGCCCATAGGACGCTCGTAGGGTACCCACACAAGCTACGCTCTGATTGTGATTTCTTAAACTACAGACACACTGGGCAAATTACACACATTCAAGAACCCCTGAATGCAGGTTCTTTAACGTTCAACTTATAGTGGTTGCGTGTTTTTTGTACTTGGAGCCCAAGAATAGTCTTGGAAACTTGCGTAGCTACGCATGAATGCAAAAGTTTTGAACACAGAAGCCCAAAGCCGACGTTTGCATAGACTTTTCATTGGATGCAGCTGCTTGAACACGTGTTGCTGAGGCTGGAGTCAACATAGCTTGACAGTCAGCCTGTGCACTAGAAGCATGCACGTTCACTTGAACAGTACTGTGTTGTTTGTGTTCACTGCAATTGCCTGCAGCATACCCATAGAAAAAAATTGACACAAACATTTTGGCTCTACAGGATCACTGATCGATCTACAACCTTGATATTTTCCACTGCTTAACTGCGTGACCCATGTTTAGACGTTTTTCACCTGCAGACCGCCCATATTCACTCGCAAGGGCAGTTTTTTTGGAAGGAATTCCTAATTCTATACATTTCTTGCAATAGTGGCATAATAATTTGGAAATTCAACTTTGACTAAGAACTCTGTGTGAAATTTCACATTTTGTTTATGACATTCTATACCTTCCAGTCTGGTCCAAGAGGCCCTCGGCCTGTCTTCGCTGACTTAAATTTGCAGGGATCCTCTTCTGGCTTGTAGTCCTAAAATAAGAAAAACGAAACAATGAACATTAAGAATAAGGTGATATATGAATTCATGGAGATGAATGAAGACTTTTCACACACATAGTTAAATACCTTTGGCTCTACTTGACTTCTGTCTGCAATGTCAATATAGACTACATCCACCTTCTTCCAAGTTTCTGCATCCAAACCATGTACCTGAAATAGCAAATAATTCTTGAACAAGCTTCTTTAAAGATCTAAAGCTTGCGATCGTCCATCTTTACTAACATTTTCCTGGTGTCCCATGTCAGGTTTGTGCCATGTCTCAATCTTGATCAGGAAGTTATCTTTCATATACTCGTTCTTTAAAGAAAAGACAAGAAGTTCTGGGTGAAATAGAGACTCTTGCAAACCAAAACAGACATAGCCCGCTTGAAATAGGTCAGTGGCTAGCTCTCATGCCAACACACTAAAACCCGCAAACACAGAATCAAGATGTCTAACCTTAGTTGTTCAGCTGTGTCACTCAAATAGATCATATTTCCCTCTCAGCTTTCAGGTTAACTGACTCACTCTTTGTGCATTAAATGAGCACAATAAACACAAACAACATTTTTTTTTAAGTCTTACCTACTTTAGGCAAAAATAACAGAAGGAAATACTTACTGTGATAACTGTAGATCCAGGTGAAGAGAAGGAAGAACAAACATAAAAAGAGTACAAAAAATAAAAAGATAATATATGTATCATTTTAAGAATCAAACTTTTAACATCAATAGAAAGATTGTTGGTCACAATGTTGTGTTTTTGTGTTTCTTTGGTTGTGTCTTCAGTTGACATTTGTGTGTGACAGATGGCTGTTCTGCAGAGTGTATCGCCGCCCGAAAGGCTCAAATGTTAGAAAGGCTCTTCTAACTGAATGTATAGTAAATTATTTAAGTGCTCCTTCAAAGGTGAAAGAGACACACTGGGAACACACAGGAGCGACAGCGATCCAGAACAGAAATACTTTGAGTTGCTGGAATGTAGCTTTGTTTTTAAAACATGTCAAAGTTGCAAAATTGAAAGATGAGACAAATAACTAGCATTTTTGTTTAAATTTGTGCTATTTTAGTGTGTACATTTCTGGTTTAGTGAATTACATGTATACACACCTGTGCGACAGTATGGATACGCGTTCCAGGCCTTCTCGTGAATGTTGAGAGCCGAGGAAGGAGCCAACATTCTGACAAATGACGGCACTTTACTTCAGGAAACAGAAGCAACGACAGGACAAATCTGTTATTGGGATTTACATTTGTTTGTTTGTTATCTATACAATGGGGGAAAGGTAGATAAATTATATTTCCATATTTTTTTGTAACTAATTTCTATCCATTCAAGCTGTTGACTATATTATTAGTATATTTATTTATTTATTTATTACAGCTATAGCTGTAACATTAATTTGTCATCCCTGTTAATAATGGTTCCATTAACTGAAGAAAACACATTAAAAAAACAAATTACTTTTGATCAAAACATGAAACTGTAACAACATATAAAAGAAAAAGCCCATTTAATTAATATTAAAAAACATTTTATCATCTGCTAATAATGTCGTTAGCTAAGGGTCTAGTGAAGCAAAAGTATATAGTTCTTTCAAGTACTCAAAATGCGAACAATCATTTTATAGCATCTACTTTTTCACAGATTCATTGTGTTTACCTTGGGAACCAGTATGTTTGTTGCAAAACACGTATACATATTTGACTCAAGGTTTCTATTATACTTTTAGCACATAGCTTTACAAAGAGATCAAAGTTAAGCTAGCTGCTAGCTAATCGATCTGACTTTAAACAAAATATTTAGTCATAGATAAATTCTCTAAACTTTATTTTGATATTACAATATTTCATAATGGAATATTTACGATAAAAGCATCTAAAAAGTCTAAAAAACGATTGTTTGTTTGATATCTTGTTAGTAGTTGGCCATCAAACCTTGAAGGAATCAGATAACTGGCCAAATTGGATAAAAATAAGAGCTCATAATTTGCCAGTGATAATAAATGAATTATTTCCTAGTGAACTTTGTATGAACTGCTTGTGAATCCTTGGGCATTTGAAAAGTGCATTTATATGGAACCCCTCTCACATTTTACATCCCAGGATACACTAACTTACTCACTCAGCCCCTTTCTTGATCAATAAATGTTGATTTTTTTTTTTAAATAATATTTTTTCACGGTAGCACACACAATCACAAACCAGTGAATGTATCAACAACAATACAAAAGTTAAAGGTTTTGTTCATTAGGAGGACCATGTGGGCCGGGGGGTTGAAACACATGACAAATGGTTGCTGCCTCATAACCATCTGCTTCCCCATTCTTCTCTATAAAACGCTTACCTTTGCAAATGGTAAATTTTGTGTGTGTACTGCCCCTTCTCTCCTTCTTTCTCATAGGGCTCATTTTTTAGCACCTCCACTCCTTCACCTCCACCCGTCTCATTCTTGCTGGCTTCAGCCACTGAGTACAGTTGGCCAACCTGGTACTGAAAAGCAAAAGGAAAAGGATTTAGAGAGGAATAAGAAGTAAGTCTCCATTTTCCCGCTAAGCTTACATTAACCTAACTTTAACATTGCATTTGGGTCAAAATTGACCGCACTTAAAAACGAACACAATTTGAGGGTTAAGTATGTTTTTATTTATATCGTTCCTCACATTTTACTATCTTCATTTTTATTTATCTGATTTAAAAACAAACTTATTACACATATTCTAACACATTTGCTTTTGTGTTGAATTTGTCTTCCCTCTTTAGCAGCTTTAACAAAAATGTTGGACCTGTTTTCCTTTTTTCCTCAACATTCCTCTTTCCCAACATCTTACATCCTCCTGATCCCGAATCTACAATGGTTTCATTCATTTCCTAATCACTTCTAATCTATTATAAAACAACAACACAGAGGAGGCCCAACACTAATAGGAACACAAAGGTATTATTGATCAATGCGGTTTGAATTCTTCCTTTGTTTTGTTTTTACAAAATGTCATTCAGTAAAATCTCCTTTTGAAGGCACTTTTACTAATAAAAGAGGTTTCTATTTGTTTTAAGCATTCTTCGCATGAGATGTATGTCTTTACGACATGATTCGATCTCAGCCTTTATTATGTAGCTTCTGTTTTATGAAGAAAGAGCTCAAAGGTAATGCAAAGATGGAACAAAGAGGCATTCAAAGACCTTACAAAGCATGGAAAATGTAGTGATGGATGAAACTCCAGTTCGTCTGATCTAAATTATTTTCCAGATTTAATGTGGAATAGAAGTTTAACTGTAGGAGTTGTCGAAAAGATTGAAGGGAAACGGTGTGCTTAGTGAGCAACTTTTTTTACGTTTTCCTACTGAAAATTCACATTTTCCAGGCTGATGCTGATACAATCAAAACAGGGAAAAGAGATTGCTGACAGACAGAAAAAGCACTTTCCTATTCATTATTTCTGCGGTACTGGAAAAAAAAAACAGTTATCTGTTCAGTTGTTTGGACTGTTGAAATTGTCAGGGAGGAAGCCAAAATACTCCTCATCAGCTCTTCATACGCTGAACTTCATCAAAAAGTCACAGCCTTGCATTGCAATATTAGAGTATCCATGCAGTTAG
The DNA here is from genome assembly GCA_014656515.1 of Oryzias celebensis. Lineage (NCBI taxonomy): Eukaryota > Metazoa > Chordata > Actinopteri > Beloniformes > Adrianichthyidae > Oryzias > Oryzias celebensis. The sequence continues at coordinate 14,272,219 of BNCR01000013.1, forward strand.
ATCCTGTATTACCCAGTCACACATGGTTCTGTGACTATACTCTTCAGACAGTACAGAGGGCGGAGCAGAGGTGGTACAGAATGTAATATCATTATAGTTGTTATAATAGCATAATAGGAAAATGGAAACTTACTTCTTCCACAGAGATAGGTAGAAGCACTCGACTGAAAGAAAAAAGGGGAATTTATATTAAAAGTTTTATACTAGCAAACTTTATTAATTCCAGATAATCAATAAATGTATTTTTGATCATAGAAACAGAACAGATTGTGGGATAAAAACAGGACAGGCACATTTTAAAACCTGTGATGTATTTTTTTGCTTTTTTTAAAATATATTTTACAGCCGTTTAGTTTGTTTTTAATTGTTCTTACTAATAACTAAGAGCCAAAAGGTTTAAAAATAAACATTACCACTTCAATTAAATTCATAGCATTTCTTTCTATTTGGATCAACTCATTTTACACTTGAGTAACATGTCATTAAACAAGCCTAATCAGAAATTAAAAGATGATCATAAATTCACATTCAAATGTCATTAAAGCACATGTAAAGTGGAAGTGGTGTACCCAGTTTCCTTATTTCCCAAAATGGTTGTGTTTCAAAGCTTTTAAGGCTTTTGTGTCTTTAGAAAAAAGGCTAAAAAACTTTGTTTTTACATTATGTTGAAAAAATAACCTAAAACTCATGACCGGCAAACTGTAGCCATAGTGAACTGTGCACTGTTGCTTTGGTAATGTAAAGCCATCATCATTTCTTTGGGTACATACATCCAAAGCAATAAAATTCACCTTAGAGAACAATGATAAACAACTTTGCTAGTGACAGTAAATTGCTGGATTGACCTTCTCCTACAAATACACCCACACATGTATCACCACAGACATGTGTGTTCATGCAAATCCATTCTCTATATCTGGGACTTGGTGTTGTCTCAGCTTATAAACCAAATTTTGGAAACTGCCCCTTGCACATCAAATACAATGTAACATAGTGTTCTACTCTTGACTTAGTTTTTATGATTATATATGCCCAGATTCTTGTAATCCTGCATAGTTAAAGACCCACTCTGATGCAAATTGTATTTTTAACATGCTCTTTGTGGCATTTTTTTAGCTGCTTTTTAAAATTGCATTTCTGAGTATTTGTTTTTCAAATCGTTGTGAATCAGGAGCAGACAGAAAAAAGGATATTTAAAAATGATTGCAGTTGTGACGTAAAAGTCGTGCTACGGCAAGCCACAAGCTCCCTGCTCCGCTCCATTCCAAAAAATCCACATGACGACTAACATATCCATGTACGTCTTTGCTTTCCTTATCCGAGCTGGCGTAACCCTAACCCAACAACTATGACCTAGGAAACGACACAAGTTTTTGGATTTTGGCTAAAAACGTTATAATCATAATTGACCACTGGGAGCGCTGTTAACATAGATCAAAAGATGATCGGAGTGGCTCTTTAACACTAAATGTAATTAGAGTCTGACTCTTGCCTGGGATGCCATGTGCTCCAAAGCTGTAATTTGAACATATTCCACGAAATAATCTTGCAAAGTAAATAACGTTTACGCTACATTAGTGTAATTTAATTTTGTGTGCAGAAACAAAACACCTCCCAAAGTTTTGCTTTTTGCCTCCTTGTATCTCCTTTACCTAAAAAGATCAGGTGTCGATGTTGCCTTGAAAAAGCAAACGACAGAATAAACGCCCTTTAATCAACTTTTGTGGCATCATTTCTTGTAAAACATAATCTTATGCTACAATTTAAAGCTTATATAATTTTTTGGACCAATGTGGGTCAGTGGTTCAGGTGAGCAAACTGTCAGTATGACGTGGATCCAATTCTTGAGTCTCCTGACCAGCCTGAGCCTTGATGTGTGTTTCAAGCTCTGGCAGCTGACAGTCTAAGTGCCATCAGCCCTCCATCGTGACCATTTTAATCACTTCTCACGCCAACTGCCGAGGCTGTTAATCGCTGCAGATATCCAGCCGTGCCATCTCTCTGATACTGTAAGCCCGTTTTTTTTTTTTTTTTGGTGATAGACCATTTATTGATTGAATCCATTTAAAGAAAGGGGATCAAGACAGTAATTGGTGTAAAGGAATAGGGCTGTATATCACTGCCACTTTGCCAAATCGATTTGGTTCCACAAGGTCAGGACTGGATTTGATATTTGATTCAATGATCAATCTTCTTCTTTTTTTTAAAATTAATTTACATTTTTCAACCCAAATAGGAATTTAAAATGAGAAAAAAAAATTATTCAATAAACGACTAATTACATTTTAAAGAAAACAGCAAAGCGGTTTTGTTACCAAAAAAATGCTGTGAAAAATAATCAATCTGCACATTTTAGGAATCCATCTGGAGAAAACTGACCTTTTAAAACGCAGCTTTATTAATGAATGTCACAAAAAATAAGACTAGAAGCCACATCTTATCAACTTTTTTGGCACTTTCTAGAGATAAAATTGGTCTGAAGCGTGAAAATCAAGCAATTAGAACACAATGTGATATTTTCCACAAAGAGGCCAGTGTGATCTCAATGTTCTGATCTCATTTCACATGTAGGCCTCATCAGAATTCAAAGTCCCCATACCCCCACCCCCACCCCCACCCCAACAACCTGTTAAAAATCCTCCACATGTTCATCCCGCGGAGGCCTGACATCCACCATAAGCCTCTTCCTCCACCTGTCTTCTCCTTCAGCTGATGCAAGCATCCCTTCATCCTGGGACATTCTGCTTCTTTCATCCCCCGGAGCTTGGCGCACGCACGCACGCGGGGCTGCGCTCCATGGCGCGTTTCACCTTCACCATGGCGCATCAATAACATGGCCCTCACTGGCACGGCGCGGCACGGCCCCGGCTTATGCCCCTCAGCTGTCATTTTTAGACGCACGGAAAGCGGAATTTAGACCTGGGATTTGGATGTGAAGGCTGGGATACGTGAAGGGCATGGCGGATGCTGATGCAACAACAGCGCCCCTGCTTTTTCTTTCTTTCTTTTTATCATCCAGATTCATGAAATGACAGATCGCGAACAGAGAGTCCTGAAAATTGAGATCTCCCCCCGACACGCTGCTGTAAATCCCCCTCCTGGGCTATAATGTCAGCGCAAAGAGCGCATCAAACGCGCGCCAAGATACGGACACTTACTATTCCTTTATCAGCATTTTCCTAATTTTTGTGGCTCCGGATGGTTCTGATCCAGATGACTCCGCTGCAAACACGTCCGGAAACAGGCGTCTTCTTTCCCAGCTATCCTCTCTATGTCATCCTACCTCCACTGTCGCCTATTTTCTCCAAATTCACTTCCTGATCGGAGCCGCGGCGCGGCGTTGCTGTTACGCACAGAGAGAGAAGAGGAGGAGGCGGTAAAGGAGGAGGAGGAGGAAGAGGAAGGAGGCGCACTATTGGAAACGATAGTCCTCTCAGGGAGTGGTCAGCAGGGTTTGTTCTCTCAATTTTTTTCAGGTTAAAGGTAAAAGAAAGATAATTTTAGAAGATTTTTTTTTTAAAAAGAACAATTTCAATTTAAAAACAGCTATTCTAGTCAAAACAAACAGGTAAAACTACAGAAACATTTAGAAGCAAACTTAAATGTGACATTTTTTTCAGAAAAACGGTTCAAATTTGGGAGAAATTATTTATTTTCTGAAGAGTAACGCGTCACGCAGCGCGTCACAACGCCCTGCGTGCTATGGCAAGCAAAAGATGTCATGAATCACCAGGAAAAATATCGTACAGTGTATTTTGTGTAAAATTATGTTGTAAAAAAAAAAAAAAAAAAAACAAACAAACTGTTTTTTGATTGCCAACATACAGTTGTTTACTTAGACTTTTAACTTAAACTTTTAAGACTTTTAATTTAAAATTGTTTACTGTTCATCTTCTAATAATGGCCAGACTTTATTAAACGCTGGTCTTCAATAAAAGCCGGATCTAGTTGTAATAGACGTCGGTCCATAATAGTGGCCAGACTCCTTTCAGACTCCCCTCCCTGATTCTTCGGGTTAATGCGGGACAGAAAGTCGAAACGCCGGGAAACAGCCATTCAGACATTGTGGAGAGAAGCTCTTTATAGCTTGTAGGAGATTCTAAATGTTTTCATGAACCCAGACATTGAGGTATGATAATCAATGTTTTTGTAGAGCTTTTCAAAAAAATTAACCTGATCTCTTAACAACCATCCATGTCTTTCATGCATAGTAAATGAGATAAACACAGATATCGCTACGTGTAGCTAACGGCTAAAAACCTTAGCTACTAGCTCCACATATCAATTCTTAAACAGCAGAGAGGCTGCATTAAGAAAGAAAAGGAGCAAGCCAGGTTTCCTGGTGAGCAGAGAAACCAGCAACAAATTAGAGGAACTGGTTTGTACATGGATTACTGAACAAAGGAAAAGGTGCGCATGTTTCCAGGAAACTGATCGGCAAGAAAGCTAAACAGATTTTTAATACACAGATTGATGTTCAGAGCCAGTGTGAATCAGAGCAGGATACAATGTTCTCATCATTTATATAAATCCAGAAATGTTCATCTGTTATCATCTGCATTTTGTGATTGAATTTTAAGCAAAATGAAGCCATTAACCATCACTATTCTATCTGTGATGGAATAAACGCCGGTCTCCAATAGACACTGGTCTCTAATATATATACATACATATATATATATATTCTGAAAATGTTAGTCGACTGTATTTTTCCTGATGATATTGTTTGCTTGTCATAAAACCTGTTCGTTTTTTTTGTGTGTATGTGTGTGTTCTTGATGGCCGAAGCACTGTTGTTTAGGCCACTGCATTTCCCTTATGATTCATGATATATTTTGCTTGCCATAATTAAGAGACGTCAGAGCGCGATGACGCACTGATGATCATCCACCACCACTGCCTGCGTGGATAACGACAGGATTTCGGCTTATCCACCAACCAAACTTCCACTGATTGACTCATACCGAACTTAAACCAAAATTCGAGGCCGGTCTCTTTTTTTAAGAGAAAAGATAGAAACAACCGGAAGTCCCCTGACCAGCTTTTTGCTCCTGCATGCTTGTCTTCATGAGCCATAGCGCATCACTGTAATCTTTCAGTCGTTCAGGATATGCATGGGAGTTATGTAACAAACGGTTGCTGTATTTATAGCACATCTGTGTCTTTTAACATCCTCTCCTTCCGGTCTGTCTGGGAGCACTTTTAGCTTTTGCAGATTGGAGACTAATCTTGTCAGTTTGGCTTTAACGCCACATTTTGATTTCCATTATGGCCATTAGGGCATGTTTTAAAAACCAACTGGATTCCTTTTACATTAAATAGTGGCCGTTTGTTATGTCTTTTAAAATATGTTGGCATCATTTGTGTCATTTCTTCTAACACAGAATATAAAAATATTTAAGATTGCACTTTTTTGGTGTTATTTAGTCTCATTTGATTTTAAATGAGACATTTTCTTTTAGCCTAGAGACAGTTTGTGTCTCTAAAAGTTCATTCATTTTACACCTTTTATATATATTTTTATTCGTGCAACAAGGATCTGTCCTAAAGCCCCCCATTAAACCTCATCTACTTCCTCCCACAAGTTTTATTCCTACATAAACCTCTGCTTGAGAACATCTTCTGAAAAAGATGTTTTTAATAAACTGTGGTCATCCTTTTTTAATTTTTATTTGTATACAAAATTGAAGATAATTTTGCAGTTTTGACTCATTACAAGCACAGCTACAGCCTTACAGTAATCGCAAAAGCATCTATGGAAAGTTAGAATTAACAATAAAAAAATGAATAATTTGGCTATTACCCACGACAGCCCTCATTTTCTCCAATTAAATGTTGTATTATCCGTTCCCTTCTCTTCATCATCTATTTCATTTTGATTCTCAAAGAGTTGTCACTTGCTGCAGCTCACTTCCCTTTAGTCCCACCCAAAAATTTTAAATAAACAACACAAGGAAAAAAGTCATGAGCAATCTAAAAACTCATGTAAGAATTTTATGTTTCCTTTAGTTTTGTCACATTTTGTGGTTTTCATAGGTCAGTTACGTCAAGTTGTTAATTATCCACACTTTTCTTCACTCCAGTTAATTACCCTTCATTTATTTAAATGTCAGGTTTTCATTTAATCCCATCAGGTCATCTGTTATGTCAAGCTTTTTTATTTCACCTTTTGCTTCATAGTTTAGTCGCACTTTGAGTTTAATTAGTATCAAGTCAGATTTCAATTTAACTTCGAATTTATTTTCTTTTCATATTTTGGTGTCTCATTTGATGCTTTATTGTGTTGTGTGTCGGGGGGGCATTGTATGTGTGATTAATTTTGTCTTGCTGTTCGGCTTTCAAATTTGGAAATGTTTTTAATGTGAAGCACTTTGAGCTTCATTTGTTGGAAAAGTGCTCTATAAATATAGCTCGATTTGTTTTTATTTGATTTGAATTATTAAAGTTAAAGTTCCCACCATCAACCTCCAGTCTTCTGCATTATTTTTAACTGATCTAAGACATTGTATTTTTTCATTATTTTATATTTTACTGACCTTTTGATTAATATTTTCTTGGTAATGTTGAAATACTTTTGCTGGGGCAAATGTTTAATTTTATAATAAGTAACAAAGCAGCTTTCCCAACCTGCAGATCTGCCCTTGAGTTTCATTATTAGCTCACTGCTGCTTTGTCCAAAAATAGTCCAGGAATTTACCGTGAATTAAAGTCTTCTGGGAAGGCCAGAACAAACAGTATAATATTATAGCCTGTGCTCCTTTTGTTTTTGTTTTTTGTAAAATGGTAAACTACAGTCCAAATGATTAAAACACATGTTTTTTAATCAAGGCAGCAAGAAAGATCCAACGTCTACCTTTCCCAGAGTGACTGATGTTTCCTTGTATATCAGGTGATAAGGTGTCGAGTGAAGAGCATCAGCTAGAGTGTGGTATCAGGTGTCATAGCAGGACCCTGACAGACTTGAAGTGATAAACCAGGGTGTGATATGACAATGTGGCAGGAACATCTGCTTTGGGATCCTGTCAAACGCCAAATTTAAACTGATGCTTTGAACCAAAAAATCATTAACGGGGATTTGTGGAAAAATGCTTTTTTGAAGCTAAGATTTGTTTTAGTTATAAAATTCAACAAAAACTGCAGAGGTTACGTGCACCCCTTCACCCCCTTTTTTCATGATCTCACTGGCCTGTAACCCTCCCCTCTCGCCCCTGTCACCCTGGTTAGAGCTTCACATAATTCATTCATGAAAAAAAAACATGTTTTTCAAAATTGCAGCTTTTCTGTTGGCTTTATCTTTATAGCAACATTTTTTTTGTTGCCTGGGCATGGCAAACATGTCTCTGTAATTTTTAAAAGAATCTGTAAAAGTACATTTTTAAATTTATTTGCCACAGAGGTTTTATGTACACCCCAACCACATTCCTACTTTAGTCACATTGTATCTTATATTGTTTTGTGCACATAGAGCAGGGGATTCATGTCCTCCATTTTCACAATATTCCAGTAAAATGTGTGGAAACGCCATGTTTTCAAGCTCGCCATGGTAACACCGTTCAAAATCTACAAACTTTAAAACCAACAATTTTCCAAGTAGTTTCCCAAAAATGGTCGAGGACTTAGTAGGCAATAGATCAAAATCCATAGAAATTTAATTTGTTAGCTCTTATTAAATTATTTTGAAATATTTCATGAAATGGGTTTTTTAATGGCTTTTTTAATGAAACATATTTACACGTGCATTTACTGATTTCCAGTTTCATTTTTTTAATGCCAATTTTAAATTAGTTCATAATTTGATGGTGTGTATACATTTTTGAACTTGTCTCTTCCAGTCCTCCATATTCTCAAACACATTTTTTATTCTGACCTCTGCTGGTTGATTAAAAAAAAAACACAAAGCTCCACATTTGTTCTCCTCAAATTGTCTGTAATCGTAATTAACCACTTTAATCAGACACGGGTGCAGCCGGGTGAGCAGTGAAAAAAGGCTAAAAATTTTTATTGAGTCCCACAAGTCCATCCACATTCAACATGGAGAGCTGCATAAACAAAATAACTGAGCCGTTACTGTGGTGATCCCAACAGGAGCCCTGTTCCAACATTTAAAAGACTTCCACTGAGCACATTTAAATAAACCAAGAAGGAAGAAAGAAAATAAATATACAAATAAAGGTGAAAGGAGATTTTTGTGCAGGAAAGTGCTGAAATGAGCTTGCCAGGGGGAGAAAAAAAAGAGTGAAAGTGCTGCATTTCTCTAAAACAGTAGACAGGCGAAAGCTACTGACTTTAAAAGACATAAAGCTGATGGATGCATCTGATAAAAAGGCATAAGAAAGCATCTGTTTTTCATTAGGGGAAAGCTGGTTTCATTGACAACATGACAAATGACCTCAAACTCTCTATTGGAAGGCGCTCCAATAGCTACAGCTAAAGCGAGAAAACAACATAAACACTCGAGCATTGGAATTTGGCAGAAAACTAAAGGGTGTTTCACATTCAAGCAGAAAATATCGACATCCACTCACTGGTACCGTCTACAGTGTTAGATGTTAGTTCCACAAAAAAAAGTGGAAAAGTCCTGTAATCATCGTCAAAACATCGGCCGTGAGCTCCTCTTCATTAAGCTGGCAGCGTCCACTGGAGAAATCCAGGTGAGGGCTGAAATCTAGCTGGATGCTGTGGCATTCGGACAGTTAGCAGGCGGAAACACAGACTCATGAGAATTCTACGTCAAGCTCATTTTCTTTTATTTCCCTTCGTATTTCCTTCCCTTTTTCAGGAAAGATCACTGCAACCCCTCTCTTTGACTAAAATAGGAGTCACTGCCTGTTAGTGTTACGAGTTGAAGCATTTCCGATTTCTGACGCCTGTCTCCAGCCTGTCTGTGTTGTTTTTTTTTGTTTTTTTGCAGCATTGTCCTTTTTTTAAATCTTTTCCTCTTTAGACAAACGCCTCAGGAATGTCTGAGCCGTTGATTTTGATGAATATCTTCGCCTCATCCACTTTCTGCTGCTGCTCCTTGGCGAGAGTCCGTCTGTAGCAGATCAGGTAGAGAGGCAGCAAGAAGCCGAACATGCTGAGGGCGAGGAGTCCGATGTTGACCTGGAAGAGAACATCAGTGTTGAGAATGCCCAAAGTGTTTTGTATTTATTTATCTATTTAATTTCTGCTGTTGTGTGACTTTAGAAACGTACCCAAAACGGGTCTCCCTCCAGAGGTCCCATCATGGCTAAGAAAAGGGGCTGCTGCAGCAAAGCAAACACAGCGCTGACCAGGGACTGCATACCTGTCAGACTGCCAAACTGTGAGGAGGGATACCTGAAAAGAGGAAGCAGCTGAGTTCAGATTTTTCATTTGAAGCACAGCAGACAAAAATGAAGAGAACACACAGCAAAACATAGAAATTAACACTTATATTGTCTTCATGTCAAATCTGATCCGTTTTCAAGTATGGCTTTTGCTCAATTTCGACCCAAACACTTTACAAGTGTTAAAAGTCGAATCAGAATGACTGGGGAGGGCCTGGAAGTGTGTCGCTGCAGGGGCACTTACACAGCAGCGTAGAGGCCGCCAACAGCCGAGTGAATAAATCCTCTGACCACAGTGTGCAGGATGAAGGACACGATCTGTGGAGACAGACAAAATGTCCAAGTTAAAACTGGAAGGTTGGAATCTATATGCTAATCTGGGCCAAATATGCAAAAAAAAAAAATTCCCACTCCGATCATTTTTTAAGCTTTTTTAAAAGCATTCCCTGTGGTCTTTTAATTAGCTGTTATTTTCTAGAACATAGTGTCTGCAAAGCGGCAGTAGTTCATTAGAAATGTGTCTCTGAGTTGTGGGTGGGAGAGTCGGCTCGCAGCAACCTCGCCCCACTTCCCCTCCCCGTTACAGAGAGCTCTCTGTTTACACGCTAGCTTAAACACCTCCAAGATAACATTTTTGGTGTAACAAAAATGGCGAGCAATATTGGAGCGATCCAGTCTACAAGGAAAATGGAGTGAAGCAGGGAACTGAAATTTTCAATGTAAAATTTTGTTAAATGCCATTTTTTGTCACAACAATTGAAAAAAGAAATACTCGGAAATGCAATTTTGAGCTTAAATTTCTATATGTCCCCTCCAACATGAGAAAAATGTCACAAGAACATGCCAAAAACACCATAAACACAATTTTCATTTGAGTGGGTCATTAAAAGTAAAAGTTCCAGAGTCAGGTTGGTTGCTCACCTGCAGAGGAAGATTCGGCACCAGACAGGTGATCCCAAATCCCACCAACAGGATGTTTGTGAGGACGAAAGCTCGGAGGGCGTTGGTCACCTTCTGTGTCTTTCTGTCTCGACGTTTGGGCTTCGTTTCGTTTCTTGTGAGGAGAGGACACGACAGATTGCTGGACACTGATGCCAAAACCACATTTCTCTGCACTCGGTGAACTTAAGGTTCTCTGACTTACTTGCTCAGTGGCTCCTTGTCCTCATCTCCATCATCACTGCTCTTTAGCTTCCAGTCCATGATCTGACCAATCACTGGGGTGGTCATCAGGCAAAGCAGCTGAAGCACGCCGAAGATGGAGGAGTAAAGACTCACTAAAATGAAATCCATAGAGTCAATGAAATTGTGATTTAAAAGGTCTTAAATGAAAAGTACGCTATGTTCTGCACCATAAAACGCACCATTTTTTCCAAAGAATTTTTTCATTTGAATTGCGGACAAGGCTTGGTGTCATTGTAAATTTGCCAAAGCAGCTAACTTGTAGCTGTGTCGCACAGTTTTTTTATTTTTCTGTATTGCTAACAAGGTTGGGTGTTATTGTAAAAACGCTAACATGTAGCAGTGTTGGACTGTGTTTTCCTATGTGTTACTAATAAAGTAGGCAGTAGGTGTAATCATAGTAACATTTATTTTAGCGGTATCAACACGTTTTCTACAAGTTGCAAACAAGGTTAGTTTCTATTGTATGTTTCTTTAACGTAGCTTATGTGTAGCAGTTTTGGACTGTGGTTTTTTTTACATGTTATTAACAAGGTTCGGAGTTAGTGTAGTCTCAGTAATGTTTGTTTGTGGTAGCTGGGTTAGCGTGTTAACAATAACACCCAACCTTTTTAGCAACACAAAAAACAAACTGATACCGGTAGCAGTGTCGGACTGTGTATTTCTATGTGTTGCTAACAAAGTTAGAGGTAAGTCACAGTAACGCTTTTTTTAGCCATATTAGTCTGTTTTCTATGAGTTATAAACAAGGTTGGGTGTTATTGTAAATTTCTTTAACTCAGCTAACATGTAATGGTGCTGGACCGTGTTTTTATACGTTTTACAAAAAAGGTTGGGAATTAGCGCAGTAACAGTAACTTTTCTTTTAGCGGTATCCATCTATTTTGCTGCAAAACAAAGTTGGATGTAATTTTAATTTGCTAACGTGGCTAACATGTAGAGGTGTCGGACAGTTTTTTTTTTTTTTTGTTTGTGTTTTTTTACAAGTTATCGACAAAGTTGGGAGTTTGTGTTGTCACAGTAATGCTTATTTTAGCAGTAGGATACCAGTATGTTTTTTATGTGTTGCAAACAAAGTTGGGAGTTACATATTGTGAATATGCTAACAGGGCTAATGCTGCTAATGTGGCTAACATGTAGTGTGTTACAGGCAAGTTTTAGAGTTGCTGTAAACGCAGATAACAAAGTCTGACTGACTGATAGACTTACTGTATCTCTGACTCTTGTCTCATGAAATGTGCGTCACAGTTCGTTGCGCCTAATATATAACGTAAGTTCCGTTCTTGACTTTTATTATTTAGTGTATTGTATAGTATGGAAATTATGGTAAGTAAATGTCAGAAAGATAAAAAGGGGAACGAAAGTGTTAATTTACTCTAAAGTTAATAATTACTTGAAAGCATTAGAGCTGTATTGAGCGTAAAACACAGTTGTTTGAAAGTCAATAAGCTGCCATTATGAGAGAAATTTACGGTTCAGGGAGCAGTGACACGTGAAAAGTGCATCATGAGGAGCCACTCATGATGTGTGCTCTTTGCTGATGCTCGGGGATAAAGTTAGTTAATGAATACAACTAATGGTGGCCAGTGTTTTCACACTGCATCTAAATGACAGGTGCAGAGCCAGGTTATTGCTGTGGACAACGGTCAAGACAGATAGAGATTGAGCAAAGTGGGGAAAAAAAGGATTTTAGGTGGGCTTGGGACTATGAGGAACAGGAAAGACAATTGCAGCTTTTGTATACTACTTTGTAGAATCTTTGTCATCTTACCCACTTCCATCCTTTCCACTGAAAAAGTCAGTTCAATCGGGTAAGTGTGGTCACTTGAAAGTCATATTTAAACAGAGAAACTGCTTGAAATTGTCCAAAGACTGAGACAAACTGACAGACCTGTGCTTAGGTCTCCATCAGTGAGGGACTCCAGGACGCTGTTCATGGCCCCCATGTAGAACAAAAGACGGAGTTGAGTGATGCTCATAGTCAGCGCGCTGAGCAGGAAAATTGGGCTCATGATGCTTCTCATGAATGACTGAGCTGCAGAGGACGAACAAGGACATAGCTTAGAGCTCGTCAAAATCTAAACAACATGTTCGAGTTGCTCTTACTTTCTTCCTGGGTCTTGCAATCCATTTCCAGATCCATGGTGGAGAGGCAGAGAGTGCGACCATCTTTGGCCACCAGCTCCTTCTGCTTCACATTGCTGCTGACACTCAGGCGACGACCCACCGTGGTGACCTGCTGGTAGAACTTCTTCCCTGTGATTTTGTGGTCAAAGCCGAGCCAACTGAACTTGATCTTTACTCTTAAGGAAAAAGAAAAAAGATGCAGATAAAGCTAAACACGTAAGGCATTAATGCTTACTATGCTTTCTGCACTAAAGGACACCCCAGATTATAAGGCGCAATGAATGGTCTATTTTCAAAATCATGTCATTTTTAGGGCACACCAAACTATAAGGCACATAAAGCGAGACAAGCTGTGTTAGCTTATTTTCCATAACACCCAATCTTCTTTGCAACAACAGAGGCTTTTATGCACGCCATTTAGTGTGGAAAATCTGGTATTTGACACTCACGTGTAGTCCATGTCCTCTGGTCCTGGAAATGGTTCCAGGGGCCAGTTGAAGAAGCAGTTCAAGAAGACCAGTCCTGCACATGCGGCCCAGACCACCAGGATGGTAATGAATGGGACTCCAAAGTCATAGATCACCTGTCGTTGAGATAGATCAGAATGTTTTCACACTTTTAAACATCATTATCCAAAAACATAGCAAAAAATCTGGAAACAAAGGTCTTTTAACCTACTTAAGATTCAGTATTAGCAGTGGACAGATGAGCAAAAAAGCAACAACATTCTTAAAAAGAAACAATACAATCCATAGTTAGTTTCAACATTTTTACATTGAATTTGGTTGAACTGATTCTCAAAGACAATTTTTATTTAATTCCAGATAAAATATAGGCCAAGGCCATTACATAAACTATGATCATTTGGTCCAAAAAAAGATTTGGCTCAACCAAATCAAACAAATAGAACGTTTTTAAATGTAGCTTTTATCTTTTTTTTTTTTTTAAATTAGCTAAACAGTAAAACTTACTTTTTTGGAAATAAACTAAACTGAGCTGAATTGTTGCTATTCAAGTATTAATCTGACTAACATAGCATGTGTAAACCAGATCACTACTGCCCTGTAGTTCATCATCATTCCACTAGGGGCAGTGGAAGGGCTTTTCCTGATCGTTGTAAAATGGCCGCCTCCATTAAAAAAAACTCCTTGCTGTAGTGAAAGAATGCTAAAATTATAGACTATCCGTTCTTTATAATACAGTTACAATATGTTAAAAGTGTGTGCCTCAAATTTGAGACAGTGAGTAAATGACAATATTTTTGCATCTTAAGCTAACATTGTTGTGAGCAAAAACTTACCAAATCAAACAACTTAGTATAATTTACACGATCTGTATCTCATTTAAAAAACAGTATTAAATGTTCTTTTTTAATAGATTTTCTCTGAATTTATGTCAATTCTTTGAACAATTAGTTCACTTCTTGCTTTTCATTAAAAAAAAAAAGTTTAAATTGGAAACAAAATCTGAATAAATGTTTAAAACATCATTTTTATTATCAAATATGCACTAAATGTATACATTTGAAAAATTATGGATGTATTGCCTACAGCACCAAACATGTAGATGTAATACCTTTGTGGTGTGAAGACACCACTCTGGTATTTTCGTTGGGCTTTCAGTGCATTTGAAGGTGATTTAAATCTTTATTGTTCATGCTTACCTTGACTCCGGGGAAGGTTACAGCCGAGGAGGCGTACGACCCGATCATCAGCGCAATAAAGGTTGAACGAAGGTCTCCAAACATGTTAGGAAGCTAAAATAAACGAGAAAATGAAATCCAAAAAGGGCAAAAAAATGTCCAAATTTCACACTAAAGCAATACAAAAAATAATTCTGATGGTGCAAAAGAGTTTTGAAGTGTAAATTGTGTTAGTCTGAGGTGCAGAACAGATTGGGTGGAGTTTGAAGATGATGCTTACTGACAGTGGGGTCAGAGGTCAAAGAGGGAGCCAGGCATGGCTGTGCATCAGGGAACATAAAAACGAATAGACTTGATACCAGCAACATGAAGCAGCGTGATCAAACACACACAGCTGCTCCGCACACGCCACAAAATCTGGGGACTGCACAAGTAAAACGACACGGGAAGACGGGTTCATTTCATGTTTATGCTTTTTGTTCCGCTTTGTTGAAACTAACGTTTTGAGAGAAAAGGTGGAAAAACATCAACAAGAGAAAGGCATCCCCGCTCTGTTCCCTTTTCAAGAGACTGAACAACAACAAACACATTCAATTACATAAGACTGGCCGGAGAACCCTGTTTACAGTATTTCCCAGGAGGGCCTGTTAGCCTGTTCACACAAGAGTTGCGTTAGAAGCTGCTGGATGAACACGTAGTGAAGAGGTGACCTGGCGATTGACATTGGCGAGGGGCCAACTGAAGCCAGGGAGGGCAGCTGAGCGTTACCCAACAGCCGTGGGCTGAATGCGAGCGCCTAAAGACCCGCCGAGTCGTCATCAAGAGTCGTGACTAATGATTAACCAAACACTAAGCCTCTCCTGCCTCCTTAGGTTGTTAGAGAGCTGAGGGGCAGTGGACTGAGACTTGGATGAGCATGGTTAACCATATGATGATGAATCTGGTGGCTGAAAGGTTTTGAAACCAAGGCTCAAATCATATAGAGAGCCCTGCCTGATTTATTAGAGTCTGGCTGGGAGCATCACCATGGCAGAGCCTTGGATTCCTCCGGCAAACAGTATGGGGTAAACTGATGCCTTGGGGGCAGGAAGGAAAACAGGCAAATGAATGTCAAGATGCCAACCTTTTAGCCCCTGAAACTACGGGAAAGCATTTGTTTTGAACGTGTCTGCAACAACAAGAAGGTCCTGGTTCAACTCCCAGTTGGGTTATTGTCTCTGTATGGACAAGAAAACCATCCAGGGTGTACCCTATTTTTGCCCAACAGTGCTTGGGATAGGCTCCAGCATCCCCATGACCACAAAAGGGATATAGCGGTTAGAGAAAATGGATGATGTTTAACAACATCAAAATTTGTGGCAAAAAAAATCTGTGAAAAAAACCACATTTGCCATTGACAACAATGCAAAAGTAAATGTAGTTGAACAGTGAGAGTGAAGCATTAACATAAATAAACATAAATAAAAAGATCTCTGTCTTTTATCAGTCAGAAAACAAAGAAATCAAAAGAAAATTAAAGTAATTTCTTCAGGAGGAGACAACCGGCTTCTATTTATGCAGAAGATGTTGAGTTTGGTCCAGCACGCCAATATTTTTTATTGACATTTTTATTGTTTTGTTTTATTAAACAAAACCATTTTTCTTCTAATATTGGGCAACCCAAAAAAATGGACACTCGTGGAATATGATAAGTATGTTAAAACATAATTAAAATAGTTAAGTTAAGAATAATTGGTGTGGGATTTTGAGAATTGAAGCAATTAAAACTCTTTTTTATGTATTTCATTTGTAATTTTCATTCAATGTGTCATGCACTCTATGTATAAGTACAAATTTGTTTATGATTAAGAATAACTCTTATAGAATCATTTACATCTGTATGTGTATGTGTAGTAGTGTGTCACAAATCGTTGCTGTAACTTCCCACCTCCAGTAAACGCACCACTTGATTCTCTATCACCTTCACCTGGTCCCTCCTGCTCTTATACTGCTGACTCTCACCTCACCACAGCCAGATCGTCATTTGTGCCAACAGTGATTTTCCAGCTCTTGCCAAGTGTTCTAGTCTCCTGTGTATTTTGATCCTGCCTCGTTTTTGACCACGTATCTGCCTGAACCCCTCTGGATATTCCTGCTTGATGCCTTTCTGCCTTTTTGGGTTTTTGGATTCTGAACTGTTTTTGGATTACGCTTCTTGTCACGCCCTTTTGGAGATTCCTGTTTGTGCCCGGACTGTCTGCTCGATTACTGGATCTTGGACTTACTACGGACTTTGATTTATGCTGCCCTGGATATAACCTTTAGAACTGAACTTTGAATAAAACCCCTTAAAAGACTGTTCTGATATTTTGGTCTTCTGTTGGATTTCTAAGGGTGCATGACAGTAGTGTCTCTTTTATTTTCAATTTCTTAATTATTCAACCAAGTTGAAATTAATCATCCATATACCTATTTTATATTTATTATTATGATATATTCTTTATTTATTATATTTGATTGCTCAAAATAAATCAATTTCTAATGCAAGTGTTTAAGAAACTTTACCTTACTGTGTTACAAGTTTGGTTGAGATTTGAGCTCAGTTTTTTGAAGGATTTCAAAATATATTTCTTGCATTATAATCATAAAAAGGCTAATTTAGCAGGTCAAATATTTGGGTTGATGCAAAAATGACAAATTCAAATTAAAGCTAACGTATAAAATTACTCCTTAATTTGTTTGGTTTATTTGGGTTATTTCTTTAATATCTCTTTTAAATGCATTATTCTTTTAGTTTTGAAAAGCACAAAATTAGCCAATATGCTTTAGGACATTCAGACAACCTTGCAATTCAGTCTAATAAAAAACTATTTGTGATACTTGACGGCAGGATTGATCAAATTTGACTCATGTGAACAGCAGAATCTTTTTAAAATAAAGTTATCAAAATAAATAACTAGAGTTCAGTGTTAGAGGCCGGAAAAACGGGGGGGTGGATGGGGTGGAATGCCAGACAAGAGGCGAAAGAGAGGATGAGCAGGCAGGAAGCCAGCAAACTATTAGAACAGAACAGGAAGAGTGAGGGAAAGTGCTACAAACATAAAGAATATACATCTGGACAAATATCAGGGGCAAAACATCTGCAGCAGGAGGACTCCAAACACCCAAAGGTGCACAGACTTACTGTGAGGGAGGTGAAGGTCATGCACATGCCCCCAAAGCCGTTGAAAGTCAGCGCGATGAAGATTAGAACAGAGAGCTCTGAAAATAACACAGATGTTATCTCATCTTTTGTTTTATGGGGGGCGGGAATGGATGTTTGGCAGACCTACCAGTAGGTTTGTAGGCTCCGTATGCAATGAGCAGGCAGGAAAAGCCGAAGCATGTGCTGGAAATAGTTAAGAATGTCAACTAAAGCAAACATAAGAAGAAAAAAAATCTTTTTTTTTTTTGGCTCACCTGCCCAGCAGACGCAGCTTTCGAGGCCCATACTTGTCCATGACGATCCCCAGCGGCAGCGTGATGGCAGAGAGCAGGAAGGAGCCCACTGTGAAAGCCAGGTTCAGCATTTCATCCTGCTCTTTGCAGATCAACCAGCCGTTCATCCTCAGGTTGGCTTCTGGAGAAACCAGGGGCTTCATCTCCACCCCATCACCCAAACCCACCACACCTTCCTCGTTGTCATAGTACTCATACTCGTCGGGCGTCTGCTTTGCCAGAGGTTGGGACAGATTGTGGCTGGAGCTGTTACCTGAAGAATACAGCAGAATTCAGTGGACAGGCCAGTGAGCAGGTTAGGATTGCTCCAAGTTGATACAACCTGAGAAGAAATCATGTTTCTGACACTGATCCAGAAAAAAAACAACTTTTTTTTCCTAATGAGAGTCCCAAAGACACACAATGATAACCACAGCTGAGACTTGCTGCTACTCGCTCGCACAATTTTCTTCCTCACATGATCTTTGGAGATTGACACACAGTGACCAAAAGTGCATCGAGTGCATGCAGTCATGAGTGACGAACCTCCTAGCAGAAATATTGAAGTGTCAGCATTTATTGTGCAAACACAGTAGGAAAGAAAAGCCAGAAACTTCTGAAAAACCATCTAACTTGTGGTTTGGCACCAACAAAATTAATGTTGGAATTTCACATCTAAATTGTTGTCAGAGCTTGCAGGTACAAAAAGTCCTAGAACAGGGTGAAAGAGGGAGGGCGGCCTGGCTTTGGGAACTTTGGATCAAAGATTTCCAAATTACAGTCCGGCTGTAATCTTCCTAATATGATCAGAGTCACAGGAATCGCATGTGGTGCTGTAATGTGAAAACACAATCCCTTCAAAACTCTGGACTTAAGATCAAACTTAAGTTTTAGTCTAAAAGTGCCTGTGGAGAGGGAAAAAGTGGGAAAATGATATTTTCTTTAATTGTTGTATGCTGTGTTTACTTGTACCAAAAAACGTTTCAAATGATTTAAAAAATAGTACTAAAAATTTAGATAATGGGAGTGGGTCTTTAACATTGTTGTGAGCGAAACACACTAAATTACCCAAAATATCATAGTTGATGCTTTCTATGTAAATAAAAAAAGGTTATAAACAGTTTTAAAACATCTTCATTAAAAATAAATAGTTTTCTGTTTGTGACTTGATATAGTTGACTTTTAAATGAACTTTTCTTCTTGTGAAGAAGGAAAACTGTGCCTCAGCACAATCTTTAAATCTAGATTTATCTGACAGCCGTGCCCACAGGTGGACAGAAATTCAGAAATTCTTCTACTCATCATTTTTCTATCAATGTTCTGTCCCTTCCTAACCCTTTGTATCTGTGCACTTTAAACCTCACGGGTAATAAAAACGCTCCGTTTGGATGACTTTGTTCCTCCCTCCCACGTAACATGTCTGAGAAAAGCTTAGCTTTTTTTTCTCTCTTCGTATCATCAGAGTAGAATATGCACAATCAGGAATTCCCAGCTGTGGGTCAGACAAGGAGCGTCCATGTGACTGCTGAGTCCAATGATTCAACTTTTCACGTCTTTACTTAGTTATCAGTAATTGGTAAAGCTTTTGGCACATGCATCTGCAATTTGTAGGGTTCATATTAACCACCACATGCAGTTAGTAGAGTAAGTAGAGTAATTATGTACGTGTTAATTCGTTTATTGCAAACAGATATGCTGAATCTATTTTGACAGCCTGACAAAGATGTCCAAGCCCCAGCGCCGGACTGAATCTGGTCAGACCGCATTCATCAGTGACATGTTTATACTTCTAAGTATGACAGATCTTGTAAGGTGAGACTGTAGCTATATATGTATTGTAAAGTTGAGATCACGTGGACTCACCTTCTTCGTGGCACAGGTAAGAGTAAAAGCCCTCGGACTTGAGCATGATGAGGAGTGACCCCCATCCCAGTAGCACAGCAGAGAAGAGCAGATTCTCAATGATGGCAGTGACCGCCATCCACCAGCGTCTGGCGAAAGCGGTGGCCAGAGTTGGAGCCATGGTTGAAGAGTGGAAACGGGCAAAGCAGTGCAGCAAAAAAAAAGAAAGAAAAAGGAGCAGAAAGCAGAAGTGGAAGGAGTTGGGAAAGCTGTGAGAGTGGCGAGAGCCTTCTCTGACTGCTGCTCAGAACCAAGGGCGAAGGACCTGTGAAGAGAGAAGTGCAGCAGGGAGGAGAGTTTGTGATGTAATCTTTTCAGGAATACCAGGGAGGGGCAAGAAAAAACTTGTGAGATCAAAACTAGAGACAACTGGGTGAAATGAAGGGTGCAATCTTTTGTTCACAAATCTTCCTTCAAACTACTTCAAAACGTCAAAGACAAGTGAATTAACAACCATTTGTGAATTATTAACTGTCTTGCTGCAAATCATTACATTTTTCAACTATCAGGGCAAAGAATTTGCATCAGATTGTGGACGGCAAGAACAGAAATATCATCAACAAACTGGTCCAAACTGGAAAATGAGAGTCCCTTGTCTTCCCCCCTGAAACAAATGCCCCTCTTTTATCCTCTCATGTCCATCCAAGCACAACTTTTATCTGCAATTACAGTTGAGCGTAGAAAAAAGGGGCTCAGTAAACAAGTGTCTCAAAACAAGAAAACTATTGTCTTTTGTTTTATACACTTAAAAAAAAAAGAAATGTACCCCCAAAAAAGTTCACAATTACAGTCAGTTTTGTCCATAGATGTCCTCACCTTTAAAGGCTGCAAGCAGCACTGTCCAGCTCCCACCTCTCCAGTCTGTTGTTGGCTCTTGATGGCAGGTTTTTGTGAAAAATCCACATTTATATACTTATCCTCAGGACTCTCCCATGGCGCCCCCTATTGACTGCTTTCGCCATCAATTTTCAGGGCTTATCTCCAAGATAGTGGAAAGACATCAAATCTGTGGACCTTACTCGCCTGAGATCAGCTTTTAAATAAATAAAGAGCTGTTGACAACCTCACAGAGGAAATGAGAAGATCAAAAGACATGATTGGAAGGTTTGCTACTAAATTGTGTGGGGTGTAAAGGATGAATCACAGGAAAACTGGAGGAAAATGAGAGAACCGGTCCACCTATGCGGGTATTAGGAGTTTCTCTGGATCAATTGGAGGCATTGATGGAGCGGGAGAGCGGTCCAAAGCGCTGACGCAGTTTCAACTGTTATATCGGCTGTTTACTGCTTGTTGTTTACTGACTCCGCTTATGTTTTAGTCACAGACTTGGGGCAGCAGGTTTATTTTCTCACACTGGTTCTGATATCTGCACCCCTGCAGGATTCGGTTATGTAACCCGTGTTAGTTTATGACATATTTTATGGTCACACTTCTGCACATCTTGGTCTGCATGCCCTCACACGTGTTGTCTTTTATGATTGAAAGTGTTCCTCAGGCATTTTGTCTCTTGGATTTTTTTAGCTATGAGAAAAAAAAGATCAAGATCCTGTTTTTCAGGTTGGAGGTTTCCTTTCTGTCCTGACATGTAGTGGAGTCTGTTCCAGCTCTGATCAATACCCAAATCAATCAGTGAGTGAGCACTAACACTAACGTGCTTATGTGTTCTGTTACTACAGTTAAATCATCTGATTTAAGTGAGGAAAAAAACAGCTTCTTATCACTTCGTTGCTTTGCAAGATGGAGAACTCTTGTTCTGAAGGCATCTCATCTTTGATCATAACAATCAGCAGCCATTGTTTTATTAACAGCCTCTTAACACACATTTATCAATGTGATTGGCTTCTATTATAATGTAAGGATTTTATTTTATCAACACGTTTGCATTCATTCTTGTCACATCTAAAAGATTTATTTTCTAAATTTCAATATCATTTTAAGGTATTCAAATTAAAAGTCAAGAAAATTATAAACGTTTTAATTTATTTTATAAATTTAAATCTCAGAAGTTTTAAAAAATTTGTTTTTGGCCTAATAATACACACTTCCCTTAGTTTACACACACAGCCAACCTAATTAGTTAAGGGCAAGACTTAATCATCTATCTGATGGGATTAGTTTAGAAAATTCTTCAGCAACAACAAAACATTTACAGGGAGAAAAAAAAAACCTGATTTAAAAGCTCCAAAGGAAGCCTGGCTAAAGTATTCTTACTGCGTAAAGCTTTTAAAAATATTTAGTTAGAATCAAAGCAATAAAGCGAAATGCCTGAATTAAAAAAAAGCTCCACTTTTGCTTAAGTCAGACTCATAAAAGTGTTTTTCATTGGTACTTTTGGTATACAACATTCCCTTTTTCTCAGTGAATAGGCCTACACAGTCAACATACATACGTGGACAAAATTGTTGGTACCCCTCAGTTAAAGAAGGAAAAACCCACAATTCTCATATCTCGTATATGATTATTAATCACAACAAAAAAAATACAAAAGACAGACAAAGGAATGTCTATGCCTGGGTCATTCCTACTATTCAGTGTCTTTTGAGTCCCCATGACATAAATAATCCATCCTTCCATCTTCCTCCACTCACCCAGGACTGGGTCGTTGGGGCATCAGCCTAAACAAAGATGTCCAGACTTCCCTCTCCCTGGCCACTTCCTCCAGCTACTCTGGGGGGACCCTAATATGTTCCCAGGCCAGCTGAGAGTCTCTCCAGCGTGTCCTGGGTCTTCCCTGGGACTTCTGCCTAGTGAGGCATGCACTGAACACTTCCCTAGGGAGGCGTGGGCATCCGGACCAGATGCTCTAGCCACCTCAACTGGCTCCTCTTGACATGAAGGAGCACTACTCTACTCCGAGCTCTCTGGGTGACCGGGCTTCTCACCATATCTCTAAGGGAGCGCTCAGCCATCCTACAGGGGAAACTCATTTCAGGCGCTTGTATTTGGGACCTCGTTCTTTTGTAGATGACTATTGGAACAAAGATTGACCAGTAAATTGAGAGCTTTACTTTCTGGCCCTGCTCTCTTCACAAGGAACCGTTACAGCAACCACATAACGGCAGATGCCAGTCCAAACCGTCTGCCAATCTTAAACTCTGATCTTCCATCATTCGTGAACAAGACCCCAAGATACTTAAACTCTTCCACCTAAGGAAGGAGCCCTCCACCCACCCAAAGAGGGAAAACTAACTTTCTCCGGTCAAGAACCGTGACTTCAGACCCTCACTTCATCCGCTTCACACTTGGCTGCAAACCGCTCCAATGTTGGCTGGAGTTTGTCGCTTGATGAAATTCCTGCAGTCCCCAAACCAGATCCCTTTCATACCCTGGCTGTGTCTAGAAATTCTGTCCATAAAGATTATGAACAGATCAGGTGATAATGGGCAGCCCTAAAGGCTGGGCAGTCCAACATGCACTGGGAACAGGTCCAACTTTCTGCCAGCTATGTGGACCCTTAAGCTCCTGCTCCGGTCATACAGAGATGGACAGCCCTCAATAATGCTCCTTCGTGCTCTCAAAGCAGGTTCCACAGGACACCATGGGCCACGTGGTCGAACATCTTCACCAAATCCACAAAACACATATAGACTGAGCGATAAGGCGTACTCCAGCACCCAAAAGAGACCCTTGAAGTATTCCTTCCACTGCCCGACAATGTCCCCAGTTGAAGTCAGCAGGTCCCGACTTGCATTGAAAATGCTGGTGCTTGTACTTTCCCCTTCTGACGCGTTCGACAATTTGCCAGAATCTCTTCAAGGCCAACCTATAGTCCTTCACCATAGCCTTACCACACTCCTCCTAGGACTGAGTTTTTGCCTCCGCAGCATCCCGGGCCACAGGTTGCTTAGATTGCCAGTACCCGTTAGCTTCCTCTGTAGTCTCACAAGCTAATCCGGCTTGCTAGGACTCCTTCTTCAGCTTGACGGCATGCCTTACATCTGGTGTCCACCACCAGGTTCGGGGATTACCGATGTGACAGGTACCAGAAACCTCGCGACCACAGCTCCAAACAGCAGTAGAGACAATGGAGGTGGAAAACATGGTCCTCTCTGACTCAATGTCACCAGCCTCCCTCAGTACTTGTTTGAAGTTCTCCCGTAAGTGGGGGTTAAAGACTTCCCTGACAGAGGGCTAAGTCAGAAGTTCCCAGCAGACCATTACCATTTTTTACTATTGCATTTTAGTGATTAAAGTTTTTAAAATAAGTTTTTCAATTGTCCACCCTGTAACTATGGCAAAAGTCCCTCTAAAAACACCCCTTGATTATTATAGTTATACGATCCTCTAGATTTATCAAAACTTTGGAAATTAACCTATTAAAAAGTATAGTAAAGACCACTCTTTTATCAACCGTTTTTCATTGTTTTAGAGTGGTATACTGATGCAACAATGCACAAATTGTCCACTCTCTTATCCCTCTTTATAGCAGCAAAGAAAAAAAATGTAAGTTTAAAAAATACAGATGCAAAAAAATCTTCCTTGATGTTCACCTTGTTCTAGCTAATTGTTCATCACATTAGTAGTAATGGCTTGCTTTCGCTTAAAATGTCCACTGTTAACTTTAACAGGGTGAGCACATGGTAACAGGGTGGACATCCAGTATACTGTAGCGGAGCCGGTTAGGTTGATATTTCAAACAAAACACGCATGTGTCGTACAGGCACCACATTCGGTATGGATTTAGCGTTGGATCCCCCCTTTCAGAAAAACATGTTAGCCACAACGACAACAAAAAAAAAAAAACTCAAAAAAAGCAGCCATTAGTTAAGACAGCCATTCACTCAATCGTTATAACATTATTCAATATTTATTGATATGTTTTGTGCTTGTTTTGTTTCATAACTGGCATTACTAAAAAAGAGGCCTGAATAGATGTGTCAACCATGTACAGTACATGGTAAATGCATTTAAAGAGCCTATATCATCCAATACACACACCCACACACACACAAATATATTATCCTAACTATACACGGATATATTAAGCTTTGAATGATAAGTTATGACCTGATTAGAAAAAACGTAAAATATAGATAAATCCACACGCAGATGTAGATTATGACATTGTTATTACTATTAATCATAACTATAATTTATTTACAAAGCTTTAATGATGGGTTATTATAGCAAAACAACATAAAGAGTTGAGCAGTTGGGTTACAGTTAAGAATTGTCAGTTGTCAATAAAGTTGCGCCATCTTGTGGTCAATACTGACAAAGCAGGTACAAGTGTGTAAACACTGGGGAAAATAATTACAAACATAGTTGAAAATTTGAATATAATAATATAATAGGTCTGTCCTCCTTAGATAAAAAAGGTTAAATAAAAAATAAATAAACAAACACCGTTTAAAAAATGTATTTATTGCACACTTAAACCCGCTTCGGGGGAGTGGGAGAGATTTCTGATTCCAGGTGGATCGTCTGTGCTCCTGTCCTTGGCTGTGACTTCGCCTTTGGCTCTTCCCGCTCCTGTCTTTGGCCGTCACCTCGCCTTGGCTGTTCCAGCAACCTCACTTTTCTTTAATAGTTCTAGAACATCACCTGTCCGTCCGGGGTTGAGGATCTCTCCTTCATGTGGGCAACCCTGAGGTTTCTTAGTCCCCCCCCAAAAAAGATAGGTTTTTTTAAGAGTATTTCCTCACCGAGAAGGAGGGTGTAAGGACAGAGATGTTTGTTCAGCTTAGTCTATTTAACAACCAGCTATTGTTTACTTTTACATGTTTGATTTTTTTTTTTTGCTTCTTGCAATATACTGATATCAGTCGAATGAAACGGCTATGGCTGTTATATTATATGACGATGGCTATATAAATAAAATTGAATTGAATTACAAATTTTGAAGTTTACCTTTTAGTAGTCTACTCAGTGCATCTCAGCTAAAAACACAAAGGTTTTTTTTTAAAACGTTATTTCTGATGAATGTAAGCAGGGGTGTATGTTGGTTGAAAAACAAGTTCTATTTACACAAATCCATGGTGATAACTTGCATCATTCACTGTTCCTTGAGTCTTTTATCAGTGAAGATGAGTTGCAGCTAGTAAAGACTCAAGTCCCAGTGATAAGAGAAGAATCTTTAGGTGGAATTCAAGTCCAGGAGCAGCAGCTAGAAGCCAGAAAACATTAATTAATAAATATATATATATTTTGAGTTACATTGCTGTCAAATAAATGACTAATTTAAGCAGTTTAAAGAGAAAAGCACAGGATAAGACATGTTTCCAATAAAGTCACAAGGAAAGCCTGACCCAAATGATAATCTGTTCCTTCACTTTGGACAAACTGAGCGAAGACAGATTAGATTTTCAAAGCTATTCCACCTGAATTACACAACTAGATTCCTGTTGTCCTTCTTTGAACCTGCCCTGGACTTAAGTAAGGAAAAACACTGTTCCTTGAAGTCTGGAGTCTGAGGGTTCACTTTTGTGTGTTTTTCTGGTTCTGATTTGATGTGAAGCTTGTAAAGACCCACTCTGATCATCTATTGAGCTCTTTTAAAGCTTCCCTGGTAGTCTTTTAATTGTGATTATGTCATATTTAGCCAAAATTTGACTTTAATTCTTTGTGGGCGGGGCTGTTGGTGCAGAACAACACCGCCCCCACTTCCCTTTGCCGTTGCGAAGCAGAGCAGAGAGTTTTGTGGCCTGTCCGGCATATTTCTTAATATATGTCACAAATATGATCTTTTTAAAAAAAACATTTCATCTGCTTCTGTTTCACAATGATTTGATTAAAAACAATCCTCTGAAATGCAAATTTAAGCTTAATTTTCTTACACTATGTCCTCCATCATGACAAAAATGCCACAAGAACAAGTTAAACACACCAAAAACACAGTTGTCAGGAAAGAGGATCTTTAAACGTGGATTCTTTGACTTTAAGCAGCCTCTTCTGATCTAATCAGTGCAAATTATAACATTTTGTGCATCAATATTTGAATGTTATAAATCGTACCTTTTGCAGATCGATCTGGAATGGAAATAGACAAAGTTAAGGTCAAATTGTTTGTTGATGAATAATAAAAAACACAAATATTTGTGCAAAATTTCCAGGAAAAAACGAATCTTACTGTGTGAGCTTGTACCTGTGAGGGAAAGAGATAAAAATAAAAGTGTTAAGTGTGTGAAGTGAGTCAGTCTGTAAATGTTACATGTTTGGTACACACTTTCGATAGTGAACGTGGCCTCCATCCCAGCATGGATGTGGTCGGTAACGTGACAGTGAAGTAACCACGTGCCCGGGTTTCCAGCCACCATTTCCACCGTCTGGAAAGTCCCAGGGAACAGATCAAACACGTCTGCGCGGTGCACATGATCCGTCTAAGGAGAAGCACACACAGGATGCACAACATCAAGAAGAGGAAGCCGGCAAATGTGCACCTCAGCAAAACTGACACACTTCCTCTGTCCTCCACAAAGAGCTCAAATTAACCTTGTAGGTGAACGTCTCTGCGTGGAAATGAACCGTGTGCATGTCAACCTCGTTGCCCATTCCCAGCAGATACCAGTCTACTTTCTGGCCCTGTGTCATTACCAGTCCGTGGAGGTTTCCGTACAGTCTACCATTAATGCCTGCAAAAGACAGAACATCAACAAGATGAACAAAAAACAGACTGTTGTTGAAAGAAACTCATTTTAATGTTGATTTGATGCTATTTCATGTCTTTTTGGGGTTCAATCTAATTTAATTTTGTTTGCATTTATTTATATGAAGCAATTGAAACTAAAAACAACTCAGTGGCTCTGTGGTAGAGTGCGCACCCTGAGACTTGAGGGTCATGAGTTCAAATCTACAGTCGAGTCATACCAACAAAAACACATGTAAATGGTGCTATTGCATTTACTCTGAATCTCTTCATTATAGACGTAATGGTAATTATAAATTCAGCAAATAAAACATTGAATCGTTAAAATGTAAAGTTTGTCAAGATGCTTGGGAGATGTGAAAACCTTTTCCAAGAAAAGTGTAAAAATAATAACTTATTTATCACTGTAAAATGTGTCAAAATGAAGCTGCGTCATTTGATTATTAGAAATCATTCATATTTTTTAATGGAGGTTTTGCATTAAAACAATTTTCACACAAGTTTCACATTCTTTTGCGACTTTAGTCTACAGTAAAAAAAACAAACTATTTTGTCTTTTTTTGTTGAAAGACCCACTGTGATAAAAAAAAATTGTGCTTTGGGTGTTTTTTCTTTAGGCTTAATATGACATATTTAAATATTACTCTGTTCAAATCGTTGTAAGCAGGAGGAGATGAAAGAATGCAGTTGGACAAAGAGCTTATTTGTGACATGGAAAATATGTTGGGTGGGCCATAAGCTCCCTCCTATACGCTTTTAGCAATGTGGAGGGGAAAGAGGGTGGGGTTGCTCTGCACCAACAGTCCCACCAAAAACCCTAAAGTGAATTTCTAATGAACTACTGCCACACTGCAGAAACTATGTCCAAAATAACCCACATGTTTTTGATTTAATTTAAGCAGTTTAGTGTTTTCTTTTTTCAACAAGAATCAAGGTTTTTTAGAAGGAGTACGGCACTACAGCAAATATCTTCTTTGCATTCTTTGCAAAGTTACATGAGCACAGCTGATGAGTCAGAATATTGTTTTTTATTACTATTTTGAATCCCACGCTTTGAAAACTAGTTGAAAGTTTTCCGTGGGGCCCTCCAGCTTGACTGAAATGGATTGAGCTGTCTTCCTTGTTGGATCTTTATTGCTCTATTGGGAATCATTGACAGAGTTTGATGCAATCTCACCTGAGTTCTTTTCTTTTCATAGAGCCAGATCCTTCAGATCCACTTAAGAGTCTCTGAGTGTTACAACCAAGTGAATGAAGAACATTTTCAAAGTTTTTGTAAAATATGACTTAATTTCTTTTTCATGTTATCAGTTTTAAAACAGTTTTGTGTATTTTGACTAGTTTTGAGATACAAAATCTGACTGTGGAGGGCAACTGTTTTACTATAAACTTTAGATTTAGTCTGTCTGGGATGTAAAAACGACTTCATTGATTTCAAGTATTCCTTCTATGTCATTAGCAATACCGCAGACTGTTGACTTCTGTCTCCACCCCTAAACTTTATCTGTATGCACTATGTTGGGCGTTGGCCATTTTTTTGATGCGCCCAAATCTACAATTCCAAAATTTTGTGCTCTGGAAATTTCTCAGAAGTCTCGGCAAAAAACCTGTGCATGCTCATTAGATTGTCAAATCTAGACCACAATGCATTCCGTTACACTTCCTTGAGTAAATACTTCACTACAAAATCCAAGTCCCTGATTGATCCAAGTTTGAGCTGGTGTAACTTAAATTGAGTGTTCAGTGGCCGCACATTTTGTACGTACAGCCAGAAAACAGTTGTAGGCACTTGCATAAACGTGAGAGTTTTAATCCGGAAGCCTGAACTGCACGTTTACGTGCATTTACATAGACTTTTCATTGGCCGCTTGAACGTGCATTGTTAGGGCGATGTGAACGTAGCTACAGGGGCCATGATGTGCTACAGGTCCAGCAGCTTCAACCAACGGAAAACTCCAGAGAAATCCCACCTACCAAAAAAGCTGTACTGTATGCCAAATTGGACTCTAGCACAGCCCAGAAGTCTTTTAGACTTCTTGACTCTGTTTCATTCAATCTTCATCCTCTGTAAAATATTTACCGTCTTTTTAAACAACATTTCATGTAGGAGCATTTGAATATTGTCTGACATCAAACCAGTCCATGCCTCAGAGTACGTCAATAAAAACCCCTGTTTAAAGATAAATAGAAGGATTTTTGTCTTTCCCTTTTGTTATGACTAATATATGTGAATTATATGAGTAGTAAATGAGATAAAATAAACATGAATAACATTTTATTCTACTTTAATGACTAAAATAAATGTACTAATAACAAAACTGTAATATTCTCCTACTGAAGATGGTAACAAATCAGTTAGAAACTGATTTGTGCGTTTGTCTTGTTGGACTCACTGTGCATCAGGTTACTCTCCTCAAAGTCTTCATCTCCCTCATAACTTCCAGGGTCAACACCGAGGTATTCTCTGATGTTGTCGTCCAAGTACCAGGACTTGTTTTCATCATACACCAGGAAAAGCAGCGCAAACTCCCTCTCTACGTCTGTCCTCCTCCTGTCGGAGCCCTCTCCGTTATTCAGAGTCCCAGGTCTGCACACAACCAGAGGGCCCAAAAGCCCGCTGTACAGATCCTGAACACAAACACAGGAAAAGCCCGTCACAAACTACAAGAGTTATGCTAGAGGACATCTGCTGGGAACGTGTACCTTGATGAAGTCAACAGTGGAGTAGTAAGCATAGGGGATGCAGTTAGGATCTGAAGGCCCAGGGCCAGAACTTTCTAAAATATCCCAGGTCAACACCAGAATATGATCTAGGTAAGAAAGAAGGTAGAAAATTGTATAAGCCAGAAAAGACAGTTTAATAATAAATATTTAAATAAACAAATAAATAAATGCACAAATGTCTAGAAATAATAGATACCATTTTAGGTCTTCAATTCAAAAACTGGTCTAAAACTGGTCTAAAACCGGTCTAAAGGTAAAATGTGCCTTTTATATTTGCATTGATACATTGTCCTTTGAGCGGTACAGAAAAGTTACAAATGAAAAACAAAAGTCGACTAAACAGCTTTTCACAATAACATATTCACAAAAACACAGAATCCTGTTTGCATCTCAAAAAAAAAATGACGGATACAGTTAAAACATACGCTACTGTGACTACGCCAAGTCCAAACCTTGTTAGTAGGAAGTAAAACAGCACGGTCTGACACAGCTACGAGTTAGCAGCATTAGCATGTTTACGATAACACACAACCTTGTTTTTAAACTTGTAAAAAAACAGACTGACATTTCAACAGAGCACAGCTTCAACATCAGTAAACACAACTAGAATTCTTCCATATATATGGTGCACAGCTATATTTTTTTTTTTATTAAAGCATTTAAAGCTCCTTTTCCCTGCGAAAAATGTTACAGAATACTGGTATATCCATTTATAGATGGATTTCCGGCTGACCCTGAATTGTCATTTCAGCATTTGTTCCCAAAAATAAACTTTGGATTCTGTACAGGGAGCCATGATGGTGGCCATGCTCCCAGCCCTGGAAAAACTGCCATCCTTCTTACCAGGGGAGACAGAAATGTGTGATCCACTTGCCCTGACCCCGTGTGCACTGATGGAGTATGGTCGACTGGCTTTATTCTTGAAGGTGATGAGAATCTGCTCTCCTACTTCTCCTTTGATTATGGGGCCTCATGTGGAAAGGAGAACGCGTTTGTAATTTCAGTCTGTCCTTAATTAGAACAACATCCAGGGCGCAAAGTCTTACCCATAATGCCCAAATGTTGTTGGTTAGGTTGCTGTTTCTTCTGAACTCTGAAGGTGTCATCAGTGTATTCTCTATAAACGACTTTCCTATAGCGGGAGCCAATCCGATCCTCTCCTTTCTCCACAAATATACTGCCTGGACTAGGAGACATGTACCAATTTGCTTTGGTTAACAAACAGTAATAAGTTAAACCACTAACGATAGGCTGCAAAGTCCCAAAACAAACCGACACCATTGTGCTGCAGTCACCTCACTGACAAACCTGTCTTCTGCTGAGGCGTGGTGCTTCTCCAGCTCCCAGACTCTCTCTGGAGAGTAGTCCCACTCGATTTCCTCTGCGCTGATAAAATACTTCACAACCCCGGTGGGCTCCACGTTCACGTGCTCCACTTTTTTATCTGGGCACAGGTCGACTTTGTAGCGATGCCTCATGCCTGCTGAGTAGTGATCGGTTGTTCTGCAGCTCACCTCATAATCACCTTCAAATGAAATAAAACATACATTTTTGTTCATTTAAGTTTTAATAACGAGAAGCACATGAGGAACAAATGCATATCTACCCACACATTATCAGTTACGTGGGAGGGTTTCACTTCCATTTTCTACTTGTGTTTACGTCACTAAGTCATAATAGAGAGAATAAAATCCCTCAGTGTCAGTTACTGATATAAAACAGCACAAGGTACAAGCATTATGGCTAAATTAACAAGTAAAAAGCTTCATCTGAGCTGGACGTGTCTGTAATAACAGATACAAAATGGTTTAGTTGAGCTCATACAAGCCAACCTGAAACATTTGCATTTTTCTGCTCAGCTTTATTTTCTAGAGTCTCAGAGATGTAATTTAACACAAACCCTGAGTTTTACTCAAGGCAAAACCAAAAGGAAGCCTTATTCAGCAAATCAAGTATAAACAGAGAGCTCTCAGCAACAGGGAGGGGGAAAGGTGCGGGGCTGCTACTCGCCAACAGCCCTGCCCACCAATCAGAGGCAAATTTCGAATGAACTGCTGTCACTCTGCAGAACCTCTGTCCAAGAAAACAACCGTTTTGTACAGTTTTGGTTAAAAATGGCATCAATATAATTAATTTTAAAATAGATCAAAAGATGATTGGAGTGAGACTTTTTTGAAGAATGGTGGTACAGGGAAAAAAATGACAACACATATTGAAACTAGTAAAGAGAAGAAAATATTTCTTAATGTTGAAACTGATTAAATTAAAATAAATTTAAATTATAAATCAAATGAATAACATGACAAACTGAATTTAATGACATCAGAACTGTTCTTGTTCACCAGCTGCAGAGCTATTTCACCATTTCCAGCGTGATCTTTTTTAATCTCGTTTTGAAATTATATTTTAGTCATTTTAAAGGCCTTAAAGACACTGTACTCAACAGATTTTAAGCGTTAGCCATGTGTGGATTTAACCTTCAGGTGAAATCTGCAAAAAATTAAGCACAAGTCACTGATCAAACAGTTAAAGTGCTCAAACTAAACCAAAATAACTGCAGTTTTTTCTTATGTTATACTTTAATACTTTAAGTGTTGGGTGTTTCCTTTGTTTTCAGGCAACAATAATTTCTGCGACATGCAATAATTAAGAGGCTATAAACCAGATGAGTTATAACCTTGTAATGCTTTATTGCAACAGCTTTTCCTTTAAATGCGTCACTTTTTATTTTCTATGCATCAACACTTCATTTTAATTTGCTTCAATCGTTTAATAAATGGTGTCTGTACAACACCTTAACTTTATACTGTTGTTTAAAAAAGAATTTAATATAAAAAACTGGTCACATGATTCATGCCTCCTTAAATAAACAGGATTAAATAGAACTAAATGGACTAATGGACTAACCAGCAGTTTTTGGGTGCATGCTGACAGCTGCAGCCGTGTGTGGGAACAGGTTCACGGTGTCTCGGGTTGTGCTCTGTCTTTGAAAGGTATTTCCCTCAAAGTAGACGCCGTGGATGTCCGCCTCTGTCCCCAGCCCGAAGGTGTACCACATAACCGTATCCCCAGCACACATCGCCAGTCCGGGAAGGTTCCCATACATGTATCCGTTCACGGCTAAATGGATTTTTTAGAAAAACATGGGTGGGTTCAGCTCAAACCTAAAAGAAATGTTTAAATGCAAATTAACAGTCAATATTTACCGTGCATTTTGTTGCTCTCTTCAAAGACTCCATCCTCATCAAGATCTGGATTTTTGCCAAACTCATGAATATTGTTATCCAAGTACCAGCTCAGGTTTTCATCCATCACAGATAGAAGAAGGAAGAACTCCCTATCCACACCCTTCTGTAAGTCAAAACACACACGTAAACCGTGAAATGCTGGGAGAACACTTGTTGCCAACTCTGCTTTTTCCTGACAACAGAGTCTGCAATTTAGCAAATTTGATCAAATGAGAAAAGGACGACAAATGAAATCGTTTCCATGATCACCTGGATTCCGTTTGGCCCCAGCGTTCCTTTCTTGCACACCAGCAGAGGTCCGACCAGTCCTGAGTTGGTGTCTCTAGAGGGATCAGTGGCAGAGTAGTACAGGTAGGGTATGCAGGGGGGGTCCGATGGAGACGGGCCATCCAGAACCTGCCAGGTGTAGGTAAAGTTCTCACCGGGGCCAACGTGGGAACCCGGTTGGTTCACACCTCCACGTTTTCATAGAAAAAATCATGAAAAGGTCATTTAATGACTTTTCCCTTTTTTCCCAAGGTGCAGATCATGGTACAGACTACTACAATACGACAAAACGTCACCTCAGATTGTTTTAAATATACTGGTTATTATAATAGTATAATATTTCAAATATTACAATAATTTTATTTCATGTCATGTTTAACTTCAACTCAACTGTTAAATTGAAGATCTGAGTATTTCAGAAGTTGATGATCTACCGGGATTTGGCACAACCATAAGTTCTAAAAAAAATATCCGGAAAAAAGCTAGTGTGGAGCCGATCTGCAGGCGTGGCCTGGTTTGTTGAGTCTCGATTTCTGCCACAACATTCGGATAGTAAGGTCAGGATTTGGTGTCAACAACATGAAAGTATGGATCCATCCTCCCTTGTATCAACAGTTCAGGCTGCTGGTGGTGGTGTAATGTTTTGGG
Organism: Oryzias celebensis; assembly: GCA_014656515.1. Classification (NCBI taxonomy): domain Eukaryota; kingdom Metazoa; phylum Chordata; class Actinopteri; order Beloniformes; family Adrianichthyidae; genus Oryzias; species Oryzias celebensis. The sequence continues at coordinate 14,306,308 of BNCR01000013.1, forward strand.
GAATATTTTCTTGGCACACTTTGGGCCTCTTAGTACCAATTGAGCATGGTTACAACGCCACAGCCTACCTGATGAAACCTGAGCATCCCTTTATGACCACAGTGTACTCATCTTTTGATGGAGGATAAGGCTCCATGTCATAAAGCTGGAATCATCTCAGACTGGTTTCTTGAACTGGACTCCATTGGCCTCCACAGTCACCAGATCTCAACCCAATAGAGCATCTTTGGGATGTGGTGGAACGGGAGATTGACATAATGGATGTGCAGCTGACAAATCTGCAGCAGCTGCAGGGATTAGGGCTTTTTAAGAGTTTCTCCTCACAGAGAAGGAGGGTCTAAGGGCGGAGGTGCCAGTTTAGCTTAGTCAGTTCAGTTGAGTTTAGCAACCAGCTGTTGTTTTTATTTTTATGATTGACTTTATGTTCTTTGCATAAATACCGGTGTGAAGCCTATTGAGACGGATGTGGTTGTGATATTGGGCTATACAAATAAAACTGAATTGAACTGCGTGATGCTATCATGTCAATATGGACCAAACTCTCTGAGGAATGTTTCCAGTACCTTGTTGAATCTTTGTCACCAAGCAATACTGAATGCCAAAAGTGGTCCAACCCGGTACTAACAAGATGTGTCCAATAAAGTGGCTGGTGAGTGTAGGACACAATGTATTGCCTTGGAACGATTTGTTATTTAAGTTTTCATCATCAGAACACAGTGGATTTATAAATAGTTCTTATAAAATGATCATATTTATTAGGTTTTGACTTTGGCAAGTGGACATCCTTTTTGTCATTTAAAAAAAAAAGAGTGAACATTGCATTAAAATCCAGGTCACTAGATAGCCCAGTACTATATAGTCTTTTAAGAGTTAGAGAGTAATGAGGGAAATCGGACATAGCCTTTAAAAAAAGAAAATTAACTTAAACTATAATTTTTTTAAAAATTACACTAGAAACAAAAATGAATAAATTAAATACAAATGAACAAAAACAGTCTTTCAAAACAAAAAAACAAAAAACACATCATAACTAAATATACAGTATTTTCCGTAATATAAGCAGGACTTTATTTGTTAAAAAAAAAAAAAAAGAAAAAACGTATTTGATTCTTACGATCAAGAGTGCCTTATATATGAATTAATTCTGGTTGTGTTTCCTGATGTTGAAGCGGTTTTGAGAGGTACACGGCGCTCTGTCAAAATGTTTGGCTAAGTGTGTGAATGCGCTTTGTGGCTAACACTAACATGGCCACATTGCTTGTTTTAGCAAGATCCGTTTATTTTTTTCATGTAGTAAACAACACTGAGTCAGGTATTGTGAGTACGCTATCACTGCTAATGTGTAGTGGTGTTGGACCGTTTCTATGTGTCGCAAACAATGTTGGGAGTTACAGGTATTGTGATTACACTAACATGTAGCGGTGTCGAACCGTGTTTCTTTTTTTTTGCTAACAATGTGGGAGTTAGTATTGTCACAGTAACTTTGTTTTAGCACAATCAGGTTTATTTTATTTTTTTTTACATTTTGCAAACAAATTTGGGAGTCACAGGTAGTCTATTCCAAATACTCTAACATGGCTAACATGTAGCGTGTTACAAACAAGTTCTAGAATTACTGTGAACGCAGTTAATACATTCTGACAGACTGTTGGACTTAAATCTGATACTTTTGTGTCGCTTAATGCGCCTTATAGTTCGGAGTGCCTTATATACTGTATGAAATAAGTTCAAAAATAGACCATTCATTGACAGCAAGTCTTGTAATCTGAAGCACCCTATAGTGTGTAAAATAGGGTAATGTAAGAAATGTCTTTCCGGTCCTCACCATCGATATAGCTGCTTCCTTGGAAGTGTTTGTCATAGTGAAGGCCATGAGGCTGAATGCTGTAGTTCCTATCAGCTTTATTCATGAATGAGACGCTGATTATGTCTCCCTCCTCTGCCCTCAGAGCTGGACCTACAAAGATGTAGAGAAAAGATACACTCAGTGGAAAAAAGACACAGAATCCAATGCTTGTCACAAAAGAAAAAGACCGACTTTTAGAACGTTTATACATTTCTGAGGAAAGTCAAAGTTTACCCAAGATTCCCAGGTGTTCAGTTTCTGGCGTCCTTGGTTTTGGGTTGGCAAAGGTGCCGTCTGTGTACTCTCTGTATGTCACTTTCCAATACTTGCCTCCTATCCTTCCATTACTTCTCCCAAAGAAGACCTCTGAGGCTCTGCGAAAAGGATTGTGGGAGAACAAAAACGAATGTTTACAAAGACCAAATGGCTTTGCCATGGACAGTAAATGGGGAAACAAAGCCAGACGGACTGACTTTGTCATGAACAATCACAACTAAAGGCCACTGCAATTTTCCGCAAGGTTTATTCCAGACACGGAACTGTCCACAAGAATGAGCAAGAAGCAAATGGTCGGCTCTGTCCAGACATCTTACATAAACAGAAAACCAAACGAAAACATCTGATTTGGCAATAAAAGAGCCAAACTGTCAACTTTAGCGGACAAACAACGACCTAACAAAGTGACTCATTAAAAAAAAACAGACATCCACCCACCTGTCTGCTTCAGTGAGAAATGCCTTTTTAGTCAGATCCTTTCCAGAGGGAGCATAGTTCCACAGGACTGGCTCTGCAGTCAGGTAGAAATTCCTCACCACGCCACTCGTTGCCATGGAGACAGTTCCACTGTCACATGACTGCACCTTATAAAAGGCCTGCATTCCAGCTGGAAAAGACGTGCAAAAAGGGTTTCCATTTGGCAACCAGAAAATGGAGAAGCAACAGTAAAGGTCCAATGATCTTTTTATCTACTGTAAAAGCGTACTGTGTGATCTTCTAATTATGATTATGCAGTTTTTAGCCAAAATAAAAAAACCTGAGTCGTTTTTAAGACATGGGTTCTGCACACCAGCAGGAGTTTGTTGGAAATTCACCTGAGTTGTGGGCAGGAACGTGTATCTGGTCATCTACAGTACGAGTAGATCAGAACGGAGCTTGTGGCCCTCCCAACCTATTTTCTACATCACAAATACGAATTTCTTCAAACTGCATTTTTTCATCTTCTTCTTATTTACAACAATTTAGAATTTAGAAATTCTCAGAAATGAAATTTTAAACTTAACATTCTTAATATATGTCATATATAATAAAAAAGTGTTAGAAGGTAAGCTAGACTGAGATATTACTGCTAACCCACCTCCTTTCCCTGAAATCCAGGATTTCTGATGGTTACCGGCATTATAACTAGGGGGGGTTGCTTCATTCAGCCTAACATAGTTATCCTGTTGTAGCCAGGTTTCTGTTAGGGCAAGTAGGCTAAGTTTGTTATCATTCATTAATTCATAGACTGATGGACTTCGAGGAAATGTATCAAATGTTTAATAACTCACATTTAATGACATCAGAATTTTGCTTGTTCTTTTTGAGATACTAGCAGCTAATACTTTTAGGTTTCTGTGTCTCACTCCTTTCACTTGCTTTTCGGCACATAAGCTAAAGCTCGGAGTTGCTCACTGCCTCTGTATGGGGTTTGCACCAGCGCTAAAGGGAGCTCAGAGGAGAGTTTTGAGCTGCTGCTCTGTGCCTGGATCCTGGGATATCTCACAATCAGACAACACAAAGCAGCTGACCCTCCCCCGGGAGGCATTTTCCTCTGTCAGCAACTCGTGGAGCACAGCCAAAAAGGGGTCAGAGGTCAGGTGTCCTACCCTGTAAGTGGTCGTTAACTTGGCAGGTCAGGAGCCACTTCCCTGATGCTTTCGGGACCATCTGAGCCGTGGCAAAGGTTGCGGGGAAAAGACTGAGGGTGTCGGTGCGATGGCCGCGGTCCAGCAAGGTGTTACCGTGGAAAAAGGCAGAGTGAATGTCCACCTCATTGCCCATGCCGAACAAGTGCCAGGCCACAGCTCTGTGCTGGCATAACTCAATCACAGGCAGATTCCCAAAGACAAAGCCATTAATGGCTGTCTCACACACACACACACACACACACACACAAAAACAAACTTCATTGTTTTGACAACCAGAGAGCTGTGGTTTCTTTGGAGAAACTTGGAAAATCAATTAAAATTAAAAAAGTTTCTGAAAAAGTAACTAGATGTCATACTCCTGGAATGCGTGGGAGCGTCTCCTACCATGCATCAGATTGGACTCCTCAAAGTCTGGGTCGTCTTCGTTGACTTCATTTGGATCAAGACACTTCTGAATGTTGTCCATAAGATACCAGCTCAGGTTTTCATCCATCACACTGAACATCAGGAACACATCCTGGTCCACATCGCTTCGAACAGACACGTTCATTTGCTCCCTGCCCTCCTTAAGGGTTCCTACAATCCCAGAGGGACGACAGACAAAAGGTCTCTTTCCAATGTTTATTTTAACAAATTATTTCTATTGATTTTATTGAGTGGTGGTACTGGACCTTTCTTGCAGGTAAGAAGCGCCCCGATAAGCCCCGAGGCAATGTCCTTAGGGGCGTCTATGTGAGAGTGGTAGACCCAAGTCAGGCAGTTGGCGTCGTCGTCAGTAGGGGCAAACTCCTGTCTGACCTCCCAGCGATATGTGTAGCTACCTCCCGGTGGAACAGAGTCGTCCTGCTTCAGATTACCTGATGTTCTGTCTGGGTACAGCGCTCCTGCAAGACACATTCAGTGCATCTTGTTAGAAAAGCTGAGGCTGAATGCCTTCAGCTGTCCTTGGATTGTGTCACAAGCGTTTTAACCATTGATTGGACGTCACATATAGAAAATGACTTACTTCTGACTCCAACAATATTATGTCAATTCAGTTGGCATTTTTTTCGTAATACGCACACCGCCAGTAAGCAGCGATTGGTTCAAGTCAGTCTGAGTCACCGTTTCTATGGCAACCACTCTCACCAATCAGGAGTGAGCTTGCCCACACCCCTACCACTTGAAGGCGGGCTACACAAAATCTGTCTAACATTTCAAACATTGCAAGTAGGGGCAAGCAGGCACCTCATCCTTGAATACTTGAATAACTACAGAAAAAGTGTTATTAGTAGTATTATCTAGAACATGTTAAAAAATGTAACAAAGCAAGAATAGTTATTCTGACAACTACAGTATATAGACTGAGTAATAGCTGCTTCTTTCTCAATAGGTCTTTTACTTCTTAAAACTAGTGAATACTTCCTGATTGGAATGCAATCAGTCCAGTTCTCATATACAGTCAATGTTTTTAACACTTGTTCTGATGGTTTGTTAAGTTTTCAGCTGCTGTAGTGGTTGCAAACACACCTGATTGATAATCTTACTAAATTAGAGGTGTCAAACTCCAGGGCTTGAGGGCCGGCCTCCTACTGGTTCTCCAGAAATCCTGCTTTAGCTGCTGCTGATTACCTGGATCAGGTGTGTTTGGCCAATAAGGAGCTTCAATGGCAGAGTGTTTGGAAAATGTAGTCATTTTCTTTCAAAGCTTCACAAAACCTTTTGGTTGAATTAATATGAATGCACTTAAATTGGTAAAGAGAACTACATTGGTTTAAAAAGATTCCGGTCAGAACTCTGACTTTAAAGGTTGTTTTTTTTTCCATTATCAGTAGCTGCTCTGTTGTGATTAGGATGACTGAGGTGCCTGGGGACCACTGCAGCTTTCTCTGAATGAAGGCAAGATATAGCCTGGACATACACTTACCCCTAGGGTCACCTTGGGTCACTAATCAGTCTATCAGGAAGAAAACCTGAGTAACTGGAGAAAACCCACACAGGAACTGAAATAACCCAAATGGTGTTCAATTCAGAACCATTTTTCTACTGTCCCTCTTTAATACATTTATGTTTGTACTTAAACTATGGACATTATCAAGATCTTTGGGTACTTTTGAAAAAATGCGCTTGGTATCCTAATTACCTAAATGTTCTGAATGTCAAGTTTCTAACAGTGAAAAATCTTTTTGGACTTTGGTTCAAATGGCCTTCATCTTTTCCTTACAGATGAGCATGTGGGATAAAGAATGTCCTGATTTAATCAGTATTATGTATCAGTTGATGTCACTAACCACGCCTCCCTGTGGCTGCTCAGGTTACTGTGCAAACTGTAATCTCTGCTGGTATTTCAAGGACATGTATTGAAACACAATCCAGCACAGGTTAGAAGTTTTGGGAGAGGTTTGGAGATCTACCGCTTTGCCTGTTGTCCAATTCTTTCCCCACTTTTGACTGCTGGTTCTCTGGATCAGATGTGCTCAGTCAATCAGAATGAGAAGAAACCTGAGTCAGCAAATCAGCAGAAAACAGAGAAGAAGGAACGGAGAAACAGGAAGACTTGGTAGGATGTTACTGATATGATTGGCATCCAAATCCCTGATGCTCTCTACAATTTGACTCTTGACTCTTTGTGGCTAAATCACTCAAAAAATGAAGCTGATAGCTACGAACCCTTTTATTTTAATTCTTACTGTAGCTTTTATTTTGCAAACATTTTATAAAATTGTCATGAAAATGTGTATATTTTCAAAGACAAGAAAGCAATTTAAACTTTTGCCATTTGCACATAAATGTATGTGACTAAAAATACCAAACTGCCGTATAGTCTCCACAGAAAATATACATATTTTTCCAACTAAAAAGGCTGCTCTTTCTTTAAATGTATCAAAATGTGTTAAATATTATTAATTGTTGGACTTTTTTTGGACATCTATTCTCCATTCTCTTGCTTTGTGCTGCGTTACCCTCTGAGTTCTTCTGGTAGAAAACGCCATGAGGGTGCATGGAGTAGTTCCTGCTCGCAAAGTTCTTCAGGTGGACAATTATGACATCATCGACCTCAGCTCGCAGTATGGGTCCCAGGAAGCCCAGCCAATCAGGACGAGGAGCCAGCTGGGTGTAGGAGGCGTCTGTGTACTCCCGAAACATGGCCTTCTTATAAATACTCCCGATCCTCTGAGGCCCTCTCTCCAGGAACACCCGTGCATGTCTGAGGTGTAAACACAGAGCGGGGGGTTCACCAACAGATGACAATAACAATCATGTTTTGCACGTCCAGTCCAGTGTGAACACCGGATGCGAAATTCACGTTCTAGAATTTAGTGTGTGCTTGAACGTGCATCACATGCCCAGAGTGACTAAGGACAAGCACAAACCAGACACGTGTGACAGATTTCATCAGGTGATAAACAGTGAACATAAAGGCACGCACAACTGTTATCATTCTCTATGTTATGTCTGCTTGTTGGGTCATGGTACACTTCATATATGTCTATGGGTGCAGTGGGATTGCAGTCTATGTATTCATACTCACAGTTTTTTATGTAAACCTAAAAAAAAAACCCAGAGTTTTGAACATTATTAAAACAAAGATAAATTGCTCTGGACTTTAAGTCACATGTAAATTGGGATTTTTGTCAGGCAAAAGAATAAAATCATACAGCTAATTTAGTAAAGCAAACCTATCTAACAAATCTACTCACTTTTTCTATTAAATGAAACAGAAATGTGTAAATGTGCCCTAATGTAAAAACGATCATTGGCTAAAGTTCATAGTTGATCAAATACAGCCCATGAACATGACTTATAACCTAATTATAGAATCACTCAGAAATAAACAGGTACAACAAACCAGCAGAGATTTAATCTGCACATTAAACCTTTTTTTAAAATGATGTATCCCAGGCTAAGCAATATTTGATAATAACACATTTTAAAATTACATTTAAAAAAATATTAGAAGTGACTTTAAATCAAGACGTGCAAAAACAAAATCCAGAATTTATTTTTTTAACTTCTTGATGCATCAGTAAACTTTTGTTTGAATAATATTTCAACTAAACAGCACGTTTCGTAGTCAAATTTTAAATATTTCATGTTTCTGGGAGGAAACGAAGCTTATAGACTTCCAGTGTTGAAAGAAAAGTGAAACTGTCAGATTCACAACTGAGGTCATCCATGCAAGTCCAGCATTGTGCAACAGTTAACTGGTTCAAGTTACATTCGAAACAGAAATCTGGTTTCTTTTTTAGTTTGAAAAAATATTTCATTTTAAAGAACAGTGTTGTTTTAGTTAAAAGTGTTGTTTAAACAAACATATTGTTTTCAAATGTCTTAAACGTTTCTAAGCAGAAATGTTTGGAATTAAACTTTTACGTAGTCTGTTGGGGTGAAAACTGCACTTTGAGGTTTGCCAAACAGTAGGACACCGGATAAGATGCTGAAGACTTGCACAAGTTTTCAGTTTGTTAGAAACTCTGCGCGCGGTTCGGTTGCGGCCAAATCCCGCAGTTTTCGGTGTGCAGGAACTCACGCGTCCTTTTCGATGGGTTCCCCGGTGAGCAGGTTCTGTCCGCTGGGCGCGTAGTCCCAGGAGTCCTCGATGATTCCCACATGGTAAACTCGCTCCACGCCGCGCCTCCTCTCCGCGCCGGAGCACGCAAACAGGAGCAGAGCGCAGACGAAGGGCGCGCACGTCGGTGCCATGTCCGGCTGCTCGCTCGCTGTGTTCGGGGGAAAGCCTGCCTCCTCCTGCTCCTCCTCCGGACGTGCTGCTGCGGCGGAGCGCTTACGAAACCATCGCAATGAAACGGGCTATTCAGCCTGAGGACACCGACCGCCTCCAGCGGTACCAGACGGGCATGGATCACAACGGATGAGGATTTCGATCCAAATTTAGCGCAAAAGTCGAGTCATTGGAGTTTATAGTTTTGAGCATCTTGATTGCTTTAAAATACGTTTGTAGTCTGACATTTGGTTTGCACTCGTGAAAAATCCCCCCCATCTTCCCTTTGGGGGCCAAACACTTTCTGTTGTTCCAGTTTCTCAGAATCTGGTTCTTCAACCAGCGGCAATCCCATCATTTACTCAACCTGCCACAGGCAACAACCTTTTATGCACTTAGCTTCCAAATTCAGTACATAACTTGATAGTTTGTGTGGCAGTGCTTTACCAGTACTAAGTGATACCGCGAGGGAATGATCTTCTAATTTGAAGAACATGTTTAGTTTAAAGTCCACGTTCACTAAGTGATATCACTGACACGTGCAGTGAAAAACCTTTAGACTTTGTGTGGTTGTTCTCTAAATAGTACTAAGTATACTGTGGACAAATGGTGATTTACTAATTTGAGTAAGGTTTCATTCAAAGACAAAGTCTGTTAATGATGTCAATTTTATTCAGGTATGAGACTTTGGGAGTATATTACTCATACTCAAACAATATAGTAAAATGGCGTTTTTTCAGAGGTAGTACTGTAAAGAATACTCAGTAGTAGTAGTAGTGTGAAGGAATGGTGATCAGCTTATTTAAGGAGATTTTAGTCAAACCCAGCCTGATGAGTGATGTCAAGATTACTCATTTAATCAAATTTTAGTATTATATTAGGCATACTCATTAAAATATTTCATAGTTTGCATAGTGGTAATTTATTAAGTAATCACTAGCCTACTACTAATTTGTCTGACATATTCTATTTAAAACCAAAACCTGCAATGTGATGTTCCTCATTGTTTGAGACTTAAGTAGCACACTACTATGTAATAAAACAAGTTTATTGTAACTTGTTCTGTCCAACAGCTGCGCAAACAGAAATGAGCTGAAGGCCTCTTGTATTTTTACTGTCACAGCTGGGGGTTATGAATCTTTTGACGCACGAGGTGTATACTTGTATAAAACCCTTTTGTACTTGAGGTTAAACTTTATTTACATTGATTTTGCCTGTATACCTTTTTTTCCTGGTTGGACTGGACAGAAAAAAGAGGAGAGTGGGATGAAAGAGTATGAGGTGCCACTGAGGACATTATTCTGAAATATCATTCATAAACACAGGTGAAACCTTACACACACACACACACACACCAACACACACACACACACACAGGTGAAATTCCTGTATACACACAAGTGAAAATGTGTTCAATTAAATACACATGTGAAATGTGCTCACACACAAAACTGAACATCCTCTCACACAAACAAGTGAAAATCCTCTCATACACTCTGGTGAAAATCTTCTCATACACTCTGGTGAAAATCCTCTCACACACTCTGGTGAAAATCCTCTCACGCACACAACTGAAAATCCTCTCACACACTCTGATGAAAATCTTCTCATACACTGATGAAAATCTTCTCATACACTCTGGTGAAAATCCTCTCACACACTCTGATGAAAATCTTCTCATACACTCTGGTGAAAATCCTCTCACACACTCTGATGAAAATCTTCTCATACACTGATGAAAATCTTCTCATACACTCTGATGAAAATCTTCTCATACACTCTGGTGAAAATCCTCTCACACACTCTGATGAAAATCTTCTCATACACTGATGAAAATCTTCTCATACACTCTGATGAAAATCTTCTCATACATTCTGGTGAAAATCCTCTCACACACTCTGATGAAAATCTTCTCATACACTCTGTTGAAAATCTTCTCATACACTGATGAAAATCTTCTCATACACTCTGGTGAAAATCCTCTCACACACTCTGATGAAAATCTTCTCATACACTCTGGTGAAAATCCTCTCACACACTCTGATGAAAATCTTCTCATACACTCTGATGAAAATCTTCTCATACACTCTGGTGAAAATCCTCTCACACACTCTGATGAAAATCTTCTCATACACTGATGAAAATCTTCTCATACACTCTGATGAAAATCTTCTCATACACTCTGGTGAAAATTTCAGTAGAAACAGAAGGCATTGGACAGAAAAAAGAGGAGAGTGGGATGAAAGAGTATGAGGTGCCACTGAGGACATTATTCTGAAATATCATTCATAAACACAGGTGAAACCTTACACACACACACACACACACACACACACACACACACAGGTGAAATTCCTGTATACACACAAGTGAAAATGTGTTCAATTAAATACACATGTGAAATGTGCTCACACACAAAACTGAACATCCTCTCACACAAACAAGTGAAAATCCTCTCATACACTCTGGTGAAAATCTTCTCATACACTCTGATGAAAATCTTCTCATACACTCTGGTGAAAATCCTCTCACGCACACAACTGAAAATCCTCTCATACACTCTGGTGAAAATCTTCTCATACACTCTGGTGAAAATCCTCTCACACACTCTGATGAAAATCTTCTCATACACTCTGATGAAAATCTTCTCATACACTGATGAAAATCTTCTCATACACTCTGATGAAAATCTTCTCATACACTGATGAAAATCTTCTCATACACTCTGATGAAAATCTTCTCATACACTCTGATGAAAATCTTCTCATACACTCTGGTGAAAATTTCAGTAGAAACAGAAGGCATTGCAGTAGAAACTGAAGATATTTTAGTAGAAACGGAAGGCATTTCAGCAGAAACTAAGGCAACTCTCGTTATCCGTTTTCTCCGTTTTTGTTTTAATATGTAAATCGGGAAACAAAAACACTATACTTTTTTTCATTTTTGATTTTAAATTGAAAAACGAATGAACAAATGATACATTTAGAAGAATACTCATATTTAGTGAAAGAGTGCTTTCAGAAAAGTCAAACGTATGCAGAGATTTCAGAAATGTCGGTGAGAAGTTTCTGTTTGAAGCACCAGCTAAAAATTGATATTATTGCCATTGTAAACTGTCTCCTAGATACACAACGTTACGGAATAAAAACTATTATGGACAAAAGTCATGAAAATAACTTTAGGAAGATTTGACATGACAGCTTTACACCAGATTTGCCCCTTTACATGGAGCTTCTTCATATATATATATATATATTTTTTTTTTTGTAAAATTCCATGAGATGCTCAACTGCAGATAAAACAATCACTTTTAGAGTCTGTCTGATTTATTATATTTCACACAAAAGAAGTTATCCCCATGTGTTTATTAAATAATAGAAGGACATGCAATCGAAATTATATGATTTTATATACCATGACAAAATATAGCTTGCGATAGTCCTCATTAGATTCCAAACAACAAAAAAAGTTATTTGATAAGAGGTGATTAGTTGCGTTTCCATTCCACAGATGCGCAAAACTTTATTGACATTCTGGAAATGACGAAAATAAAAACCCAATTTCGCAATTTGACTGTTTCCATTAAGTCATAATCATGTGAATAAACACAAATAAGTAATTCAAAATCACGGGGATGGATAAGAACTAGTATTGAGAGCTTGCAGTGTAGCCAGACCATTCATAATGCATGTAAACAGACGCAGGAGAGAAGCCTGTTCAGTGGTATTAAAAAATATATTTCTGACAAGTAAGCAGTTGGACCTTTGTTTCTGTTTGATAACATAAAATCCAATCCAATTTCTGTCACGGCTCCAGCGCTCATCATCCTCTGTCAAAGGAGACGTCTGCGCAGGACACGGAGCTGCAAGCGGAACTGCTCCTCCCGGGTGGGAGCGGCGATTTTGATGAAATCTTGGTTGGTGATTTAACAGAGGAGCTGTGACTCCAACAATTCTGTTTGACACGCAACTGTTGATGAGCTGTGATGCTGCGGGACCCCTCGTAGCGCTTGCTGTGCGGGGCTCAGCGCAGCCACTTCATTCCAAGAAGCGCATTGAATTCGAAAAATGTGTTTCCATTGCAGTTTTGCGACATTTGTCCACTTCGATACGTCCTTCCTAAAAACCACCTCCTCCAAGCGCAAAACTTTTTTTTTTTAATAAATGCGAGTTTTTTCGAAATGGTGGTATTTCCATTAAGCTAATTTAGCTTCTCAAATCCAATTTGCGCAATTTCAGAGATAATGTAAACACGACTATTGTGACATATTTGTGGTATTACCACTTTACACCGTCTTTTGAGTTCGCTAAGCCTATGTACCATAAACTATTATAGCTGCTGCATTACACAGATGCACAAAACTTTATTGACATTCTAAAAATGGCGAAAAAACAGTTTCGCAATTAAACTGTTTCCATTAAATCCTAATGAGGCAAATGAACACAAACCGACTCACTTGATAAGTCATTTAAATACACAGGAGATGGCTGATAACTGTTTTAAAAAGGGAGTATTTGGGTGACGTCACGGCTTCTGGGGGGCGCGTGCAGCGTAGCTAGATAAACTATATAACTGTAAACGAGCCAGACACAAACCTTTTCCTCCTTGTCCCCGTATTCCATGTGCCAAAGGACCGCTGAAGTTGGTAACGTGAATGGTAACGTTGGTAGGGTGAATCCTGTCAAGTTTGTTGTTGACGGTGGTAACTGGATGCCATCACAGTGCCGAGACGGGAAAAGCGATGCCAGCTGATCATCCACCGTTTCGTACTCAGAGACCTGGGGGTCCCTTGCAGGGCTGCGTTTTTAGCACTTGACGAGGTGCGAATAGTCTCTGATGGATATTAGCTAATAAAGCTGATGCTTCAGTCAGAGTTGTTTGGGGGGCTGAGACGACATCACCGTGGCACACAAACAGGAAAAATCCCGCTCTCAACAAACTTCTGTTTTCACTGAAATGCCTTCCATTTCTGATGAAATTTGATAAGTGTATGAGAGGATTTTCACCAGAGTGTGTGAGAGGATTTTAACTTGTTTGTGTGTGAGCACATTTCACATGTGTATGTGAGTGAACACATTTTCACTTGTGTGTATACAGGCATTTTACCTGTGTGTGTGAGAGACCTGTGTTTATGAATGATAAAACAGAATAATGTCCTCAATGGCACCTCATAAGAAAGAGGGATTAGAGATGGTGGGTAGGACCACAAAAGAAAGGGGAGAAAAAAGGGGTTAAGGAAGCTGGAGGATGATTACAGAATGGGTCTGAGAGGGTGGTTAGATTCATAAAGCAACAGGTTGCTGGAAGTTTAAATATCAAGTTTACATATGAGTCTAAAGGACGGGGCCTGTCCACACGCACACTCAAATATTACAAACATACCTGTTGGCTCCAAAAGTCTTCACATGCAGACATGTCAACACATACACCATACAACATACAGCTCACACACACATACTCCTGTACACAAGATAGGGGAGTGCTTATGCTCTACTGATGTGTATGATGGAAGGTAAAAAGACAGAATGCGCCCAGTCACCCCCACACCAAGACTCCCACAGAGCAGCTGTAAGCCAGGGCCCCCCGACACTCATTCGGGATGGCACATAGAGGAAATCCCGTCAGCCACCCAGACCATGTCCAGCGGAACTACCATAGGGGCCCCCAACACCCAAGAGCAGACGGCATAGGAGCGTGGAGAGTCAAAGCCCTTGCCCAGCCAGAAGAATATGCCTCCCACTGAACCAAGGGTCCAGTACGGGAAGCAACCCTCGAAGAACCCCCAGCCCCAGTCAAGCTGCACACCACCACTCAGGAGTTCTGGGGATCTCCCCACCCCACTCCAGACACAAGCCAGGGCCCCTCCAAGAGAGACCCAAACCATGCTCCAGGCAGCAAGACAGGGGCCACCCATCCCCACTCAGGAGGAGGACCTCCAAGAGAAGCGGAGGTCCTCAAAAAGTGTTGTCAACATGTATCAACCAGGCTCACCCATTTTTGGCATTTTGGAGAGGCCCAGGGTCCAAGGCCAAGGACCGGAACCAGCACCCCAGGGACACGGACACCCCCAGACTCAGATGTGATGTGGTCCCCGGCTCATGGTCTTGCCAGAGAACTCAGGGATTCCACTCCCTGTGTGGAGAGAGGTTTGCCAGGGCCTGGAGGCCAGCACCCAAGGGACACGACCACCGTTGTTGAGGGCTTGGTACCCCCGCCAGGGTAGGGGCTAGAAGATCCGAGGTCCCACCTTCCTTGTGTGACGTGTGTATAGGTGTGTGTTGGAGTATATATTGTTACATAAGGGTGTGTATAGTAAAGTGTGCAGTTAAAATTGGTGAGAAGGGCACTGAGAGGACATTTCCTGGTTGCTGGCAGTGATGTTTGTTTAAACTATGAGTGAGTGGGCCATATAATCAAGTTCCTGTTTTTGAGAGCCTAGCAGAGCATTTTCATACTGCTTTTATTATTTTTATTAAAACAATATCCTGGTGGTGTTTTTACAGTCCAGCAGGCCTGCCGATCTTCACTATCCTCTCTTAAAAGTTTTCAATGTGACGAGATGACAAGAAACTTTGGAGTTTCATCACAGCTTAATACATCAGAAGTTCAGCTGAAAACAATTGGAGGGAGAGATTTTCTATGTGAAATATCACAAAATGTAAAACAGATAATCTGCATGCACAGTGACAACATAAATTCATATGCTTGGTGGGAAAATGTGTTTCTTATTTGAAACTAACTTACCTGGAACCAAACTTTCTCTGGGGCAGTTTTTGTTGACAAAGTCACTGTGTTTACAAACAAACAAACAAACTTAAAGTCACCTGTTTTGGAGTCCAAACGTTGATATGACCTACTAGCTTTCTGTCAAACATTTGTGACACGACACACTTTCACAAATAAGGAGGTCACAAGCTCAATTCCTTGTAGAATTTTTTTCTCTCACTCAGTCTAAACGCAGTCTACACACATGCGCCACAAGTTTTTTTATTTATTTTTGAGAAACATTGAATGATTATAGTAAACTAAACAATTAAATTGAGTGTAATTTTTAGAATTAAAGCTAGTTTAAAACAAAACAAAATGTTAGCTGTTAAAAACTTACTGTTTTCAAAACCAAATGCAACAAAACAAAAATATGGGACACATTGATGAAATTATTGGTACGTTGTAATAGTTAACATGGTGGTGCAGTGGTTAGCACCTTTGCCTCATAGTAAGAGGTGCTCAGTTCAAGCTGCAGTGGGAAATCATGTGTGTTGAGTTAGTGTATTGTTAGTGTTAGTGTAGTGGTTGTGATTATCCAGGTGAAAGATGGCCTTAGCTCAAAACAGCAGAAGAGGGTGTCGTAAGACAACTAGGACACTTTTTTATTTATCATATATTTTGAAATAAAAATATGGTATTATTGTCGTAAAAAGAAGCACAAAACAATTGCTGGAACATTTACAGCTGGGTCCCCTAACAACTGCATTTCTTTTTTTACAGTAGTACAACTTTAAAATTGAGTAGAATTTCTGTGTACTGTTTCATTTTACTGTTTTTTTTTTAACTTTGTTTTTTTTTTTATGAAATACTGTACACAGAAATTCTATTGTATTTCATTTGACAGGATTACAGTTGTAAAATGCTTTACAACATTTACTGTCATCTAGCAGCCAGTGACTGCAAAATCTACAACAAACATTTTACAGTGTACTCACTGAATGAAACTTAAGTAGTCTATTAAACTATACAGTAAAACAAACCTTCTTCAGTTGTAGTACTGTACAAAGTACTACTGTGAAAGGATGGCGATGTACTAATTTGAGCTACAGGTTTTATTTAGATCCAAAGTGATGTCACTTAACTTATTTAATGACTTTTCAGTATAACTACAATGTAAAATAAGAAGAAATTAAGAAATTAATTAATTAAGAAATGGCAATCTATTAATTTTAGGGTCGCTTAGAAAACTAATGTATTTCTAAATGATGTAATTGTTCCACTTTGTATGAGACTTCCCTCAACATAACCGTAAAATGACTTATTAATTTTGCTGATAGTATTCCATGAAGTATTGAGTAGTACTGTGATGGGAATTAAAACAGGTCAGCATGTGGAAAAGAGGGCATTTGTGTTTTTATAATCCATTTAATTTGTAAACATTTCCAAAAATAGCAAACTAACTAATATTTTCTTTTGTTTGCATTGTTCTTAGTGAAACCATTTGAGCATTTTCAGTGGCTCTTATCTCCCTTTTTTTGTTGCTGCACAAAATCTCTCAGCTCTTCCAAGGGATCTTAACATTGTAACTGTTCTTATCTGCAAACTTTCATTGCCAGGAAGTATTAGTGCAGCAAATGAATAATCTGACAGAAACACTTCTTCTTACATTTTGGGCCAAGTTTAAAACAACAAAACCCAAATTTGCAGCAGTCTCCGATTTTCATGAAAACAGGTTACTGCAATTTTTCAATTGAAATTAAAATTTGTTCAAGAATTTTGGATGAAATAAAAACTAAAATGAACAAACACTGTAAATTCCTTAGAAGTCATGTTGAGGCCAAGAACAACACATGAAGCAGGTTTGTAAGAAAATGACAGAAACTAACAGACTCACATTCTTTGCATTTGGGATGCCAACAACAATACTTTACTTAAAATGGCTTTTTTTATGTGTGTTTTAAAACTGTAAACAGATTTTAAGAGTTCTTAGACATGTTTTCACTTCAAACAGAATCAGTTCAATTCTGACGCCACTTAAGGACACATGTGTACAGAGATTGCCACCTGCTGGCCAGAACACAGAACCACAACCTTGAAATCATGGTACAGGAATTTGCCCTTTAAATGTGCAGGTTAATGCTCGTTTAGACTGCTCATACATGTTTTGTTTTAGTAAACATATTAAGTAAGTAGCACTAGTAAACTCATTTTAATGAATCAGGTTCCACAGAAAACCAGGACTTTTTGTATGAATACTGTCTTTAAAGACCCTCTCCAACCAAAATTGGGTGGGGTTTTTTTTTTTTTGCATGTTTTTGTGGAATTTTTTGATAATAGAGGACTTTTATAATGAAATTAAGCCCAAAATTGTAATTATGAGAATAGTTGTGAATCAGGCAGAGATAAAAAAAAAATCTGCATTTGAGACATGGAAAATGCACCGGGCAGTTCATAAGCTCCCTGCTCCGCTCTGTTCTGAGACATCCACCTGTAGACAACTAGATGTACCTATCCTTATCCGAGCTGACATCTGGTTAAGCAGTTAGTTAAAAAAAAGTCATTTTTACAATATTGTGTTGGTGTTTTTGTCACCAGAAAAACCCCTAAACAACCCATTTGGTCCCACAAATTCTTGGTTTACAAGCTTTAGTGTGTGGATGAAATCTTCTCAGCGAAAAGAACACATGTAAATTATAAAATAATTAGGTTATATACAAATTGTTGTCTGGTTGATATAAATGGTCATGACAAAACTCTGTTTTGAATCTCGTGTTGAATGTTAAATGGTGCCACAATTTACGTAGTTCATTGATTTAAAAAATATCATAATATGTTGTTATATTTAATAGCAAACAAACAAAAGACTAAAACTAATCCAACATGTATGATTTAGCAATTTATAGTGATGATTGATGACCCTATCCTATCTATATATTCCATCATATCTATTTATATTCTATTTATTCCACAAATACGCTGTAAAACTGTAATTCCCTCCAATACTGTTATTGTTTCTTCACCTTTTAAAAACTAAAAGCCCCCTTTTAAGGTTGTTTAAATAACATTAAACATTTTTCTGTTAAAAATGATTACGATACTTTTATTTTCTTTTGTTTTGTTTTAGCTAAAGAGAAGGTTATCATGAGAAACTTTTCTGGAATTCACACATCTTTTATCGCTTTAAAATGATTACAATTATTTAGTCATCGAGAAAAAATATTTTTTTGTCTCGTATGATTGAAATTTATAGACTAAAAGTCATATATTAAGTTGAAATTGGATTAAGAAGAGGACAAAACCTGACCTCGAAAAGACCAGAATGGTTTATTCCGCAGGAGTTCACCCGCACACCACAGCGTCATTCTCTCGTGACCGCGCACGTCGCCGGCGCACATTCCTCCCGCAGTGACCGGTTCCAGTACTGTCTGTGCGGGCTCGCAGACATGGCCGCCCTCAGCAAAATACCCCACAGTTGCTACGAAGTTGGCCACACCTGGGAGCCGTCGTGCGTGCAGTCCGCCGTGGACATAACCGGCGCCGCTCTGGATGTCTCCTTCAAAATATACGCCCCTCTTTACCTGGTAAGGCTTCTTCACCGCGAGACTGCTCGGGAGTTAGCTGAAGTGAGCGCGCTAACCAAGTTTGGCTAACCGGTTTAGAAGCGAACTAATCTAGATTAGCCCGAAAGGTCCAAGTTCAAGGCATGCACGATTTTTTAATTTGTTAAATGGACAAGAAAATAAGTCATTTGTTTAAAAAAAGGATAGGGGAAAACGTCGAAGACTCATTGCACCAAATTCAAAACAAAACTTTATTTATAAAATTGCCAGTCTCATCAATTTGTGTCAAAGCTGCAGTGGGTCCATAAAACAGTGTTCTAGGAAGAAAACTGCAGGACTTCTCTGCAATTCAACGCTAACATGATATACTGCCTTAAACACAAGATCACTCTGATTAAAAGCTAGGTGAAAATAAACCTTTAAAAAGAGTCCTCTGGTAGAAAAGTGAAGTAGTTCGCTTCATTTCTTCACTATTTTAACGTTTCCTTTATTTATTTGTGACCAAACGATATTTTTTGAGCTTCACATCTTCAGTTTAAAACTATTGTAGGAATCACACATGTATTTAAAATATATATTAAAAACATTATTGTGTAATTTAAGATATATTCATATAACTAAAAGAACTGGATCGGTCATTCAGGTGCTTTGAATGTGTTATCCATGTCTTTTTAGCTGCTAGTCGTATTTTAGCTCTTGTTGTTGCTCTCTTGTGTGTGTAGAGAGCACTGCTCTAATAATCGGATCATTGTTTAAGTTTAAGGTTTTCTTTTTATTTATCTTTAAAGAGCTGCTTATAACCTACTAATTTGACAATAGCATGGGATTATAGGTTGAACCAACAAACTGCAGCCCTGAATTATATACCTATGTAGATAAATTCTTTTTTTTTATGCCATTTCTCTAAATTCATCATTTATATGTCTGTTGTAACTGCTGAACCCATAGGTCAAGGTAACTAACTGATCAATACTTGTCATCAGAAAGTTTCATAGTACATTTAAACAGATTGGCTAAGTCAAATAGTTCACATAACCAGGCTTCTTTAGCAAGTTTTGTCAGCTTCTAGTCTTGTTAGGTCTGAAAGATATTTTTACTTTTACTTTTGGTGTAAATCATTTATTGTCGCTGCGCTCCAACTGTTGATTGCAGATAGCAGCCATTCTGCGGAGACGGAAGAAAGATTACTACGTAAAAAGACTTCTTCCAGAGATCCTGTGGTCTACCTCGTTCCTAACAGCTAATGGAGGCTTGTTCATTGTTTTCTTCTGCATTTTTAGGTGAGAGATGGAATTGGGTTTCATACAGATGATGTCGCGCAGTTTTAAAGACAGAGTTGAATGTTAGGCTTCTATAAAAGGGAAAGCAACATTTTTATTTTTTTATCATCTGATCTGTTTGGGACCTTATTTTATTATGTTTTTTTAGATATCTTTTCTGATTATTTACAGGTTTTTTGCTCTAAAAAAAACTATAACTTATTTCTGCACTGATTAGCAAAGACTTATCACATCAATGCTTTCTATTTTTAACCTCAACATGTCAAAACTTGCTATAAAACTTTATCAGTCCCATCTTAGCAATGCATTGTGGGAATGGTATACAGTGGTCTCTCGATTTTTGTGGTTCACCTTTGCAGTCTCTCTGTTTTGCAGATTTATCTCAGTGCAACTTTTTTTCCCAGCAAATTGTATTCTTTGTTTTGATTGGCTGAAGACCCTATCAGTCCATCTCCTCTGTGACGTGTCTTGACTTCTTTAATACATTCGGATTTTTCTGCAAAGGTTTGAACTTTGAGAGTTTAAACAAGAGAGAAAAGTGTGAAAATATTCATGTCTGTCTGAGTAAAGTGTACCAAGTGTGCAGTGAGGAGTTTTAAAGCCTTAAAACATCTATAATAGCTGTAAAAAAATAAGGATGACTACTTCACAGATTTCACCTATCCCAGGTTATTCTTAAAGCCTGGGATAAACGAGGGACGATTATATGTTAGTTGTAGCTCAGTTAGCCTGAAAAACACAATAAATAAATTTATGAGCCAAAATGAAAAGTCATAATTGTTTTTTCTTTTCTTTTTTTTATGTCAGAAAACTATTTGGAGGTTTCTACTCCTGGTCAGGATTCGGCGCTGCCCTCCCTGCCTCCTATTTCGCCATTCTTCTGGAGCGAAAGAGCAGGTGGAGCTATATTTTAGTTTTCTTGTTACCTGGCGTGTAGTTTGTGGAGGTCTAACTCGCTCTCTTCCCTCCCCAGGAGAGGTCTGCTGACCATATACATGGCAAATCTGGTAAGGGCTGCTTTTATTTTAAGTTTCAAATGTCCATCAAAATGTCCAACAATCCATCTGTTTAGTTGCACTGTGGCCTCTTGTTGTTGTCAGGCAACAGAAACGCTCTTCCGCATGGCCGTGACTCGAGGCATCGTCAAACCCATCAAACATGGAGAGGTGAGCCACTTTACCCACCCACCTTTTTCTGGTTGGTTTTCTGGTTATTCTGGTTAGTTATCAACAAGACTTAAACTTACTAAGCTGTTTTTAAACGTTTAATCAAATATGATAGTTTAATTAGCTGTAGGATGTCTTTAGCCGCCATTGCTAACAAATAAAAAATATGGATTTTTTTTTTTTAATGATGAAGTCTCAGTTTAAACATAACTTGATGTGGTGGAAGAAATCAAATGTGTTTCTTTCTCAGGTGCTGCTGTTCTGCATCACTGCATCGCTCTTCATGTTTTTCTTCAGGTAACATTTGATCTGTGACACACGCTAATCTTATCCCATCATATTGCCCATTCTAAAAAAGCTAAATATTTAGGGTAAAACAGATGGAATATTCAGATTTTTTCCCCTAATGTTAATGGATCTAACCACCTATTTGTAAGAACGATGAGCTTTGGAAAAACTTGGAAATACTGAGGGGTTTACAACTGCCCATCACCTGATAGGATTTGCTCAAAAGCCTAGTCACAACTGGCCCTTATGGGTAGATAAGGGCTGTCTACGGTTGAAAAATGGGCGAACTTTTATAGGGAAACTATGTTTGAAGCCCACACAAAATATCAAAGTTGTAGAGCGAAAATGTTCATACCCATTTTTTACTATGGGCAAGAACAGCATGGTTGCAGTGAACACTGGAACAACACGCAACAATGAAGGAGGTGAGACGCAGACGAATAGTATTTAGGCTATTCTTTTTACCCACAGTTTGATGTTTTATCAGAATAAAGTGTAGGTTTAAACATAGTCAACGTTTTGGGGAAGTAATGACCTTTTTCCTTTTTATTCTAGGAGTAACGACGGTCTTAAAGGTTTTGTTTTTTCTGCGTTAAAGTAAGTTTGCCTTTTTTTTCTTTTTTTTTTGCTGTTGTCTTAAATGGAACAATCAAGGAGTGGAGGAAGCTTAAAGTGTGCGTTTTTGGTGACAGATTCATCATTGGGAAAGAGGAGATTCCCACCCATTCAAATTTGATGGTGCCTGTGGGTTCAAGGCCCACAGAGGCAGCTGCTGCCGTAGAGCCTGTGCATCCACCGCTGCCAGCAGAAAGCTCCAGGAGGGGAAACCTGATCGCCAAAACGAGGAGGCTTCTAGAATCTATGTAAGTGTGATGCAAATGTTTTGGATGGAGCCCAGCTGCAGGTTTTACATTTATGTTTTGTCTCCAGATGCAAACAGGGTCCTAGACACACATGCTGTAAACATTACCAAGACAACTGCATTTCCTACTGTGTTAAAGTAAGACGTTTCCAGTTTTCTCTAATAAATCCATTGCTTTTATTTCAGGGAAATCTAAGCGTGCATTTGTTGTTTTTTATCCCCTGCAGGGTTTTGTCCGGATGTTCAGCATCGGTTATCTTATCCAGTGTTGTATCAAGGTGCCGTCGGCCTTCAGGCAGATTTTCTCCAAACCCTCACGGCTTCCCTCGATTTTCTACAACAAAGACAACTTCCAGCTTGGAGCCTTCTTGGGCTCTTTTGTCAGTATCTACAAGGTGAATTTTGCATGTTTTTTCCTGTTAAAGTCCCACTCCGATCAATCTTTTAATTATTATTATGCTGTTTGTAGACAGAAAAAACAAACTGTTGTTTTCTAGGACATAGTTTCTGCAGAGTGGCAGCTGTTTTTTTTATAAAGTTGAAAAAGAAACTCTTCAGAAATGCAATTTTAAAATGAATTTTCATCATCAATGTCCTCCATCATCGGAAAAAATACCACAACAACGTTAAAAACACCAAAAAAAAACTTTTTTTAAGCCAGAGTGGGTCTTTCATTTAATCTTTTTTGCTCTTTTTACTTGTTTTTTTTTTAATTGTGCGTCTCTCTTTCATTTAGGGCGCGAGCTGCCTCCTGCGCTGGATCCGTAACATTGACGACGAGCTGCATGCTCTGATAGCTGGTGGGGCGTCATCTTGCTTCTGTCTTAATTCTTCCACAGAAATCCCCAAAGACTCATGGATTGTTTTTCTTTAATGTATTTCAAATTTATGTCATCTCTGTCCTAAGGGTTTTTGGCAGGAATCTCAATGTTCTTCTATAAAAGCACAACAATATCCATGTATCTCTTCTCTAAGCTGGTGGAGGTAAGACATTTACACTTAAAGCAGACTCATACAATTGATCAGGTCGACCATTGAAAATATTAAGATGTGACTAAAGTGAGAAAATAGAAATGAGGACAGCGTGAGAATGACATTTCAGAAATACAAGTGTGTGCACGCATTTTACATGAACCCTTTAAAGCTATGGTCGCACCGCCCTCGGCAACGTGCGTTCAAGCGACCACTTCCAAGTCTATGTTAATGCTAATAAATGCTTGTTTCAGGCTTCCGTGTTCAAAACTGTCATGTTCACACATCGTTACACAAGTTTCTACAACTGTTTTCAGGCTTCACATACAAAACGTGAGGTCATTGAGCTGGCATTGAAGGTTGAAATTTGACTAGTCAAGGGGCTCTGATTTGGTAGTGACATATGGATGACATTCCTTTTCATTTACAGAAGTGCCAACCGTTTGAATAGAGGAGGAGAAATGAATCATTGTGTTTTGTGCCAGAACGGAATTATATGACACCAAGTCTTTGAATCAGAATAGAGCTGTGAAAGAAAAAAGACCTCTTCCAACTTCAGGTGGACATGCGCTAGCATCAGGTAGCAACAGTCCAATGTGAACGCCATATGATAAGTAAACTTTTGTATGCACGTCACAAATCTGGTGTGATTGGAGGATAGCACCGGAGCTATAGCCTTAGTGTTGACATTATTTCAATTACCAAAACTCTTCAACAGTTTAATCAATTAACAATATTCCACTAGATTCTGTAGCAGAGAAAAGCAGCTTTGTGCCGTTTTATCTTACTAATGTGTTGCATAAAAGTGTAAAGCTGATATGCTGCTTATTTCCGTCTCAAAATCACAGACCATAAAAAACAATGGACAGCTCAACCCCTCCCCTCTCGAGTTCCAAATAGGAAGTACCTGCTGGTTGCAAGAAGCCAAAATCTTATAGAATTCTATTGAGAAATAGACAGTTATTACTCAGTCATTTTATTTGTCAGAATAATCAATCTTGTTCTGATACATGTTCTTTCTTATCCTGTTTTTTTAAAGACATTTTATCTTTATTGAACGTTATTCAAGTTATAACAGACCAATCAGATGCCTCGGTAAAAGCATGTGGTGCCCGCTGGCCCCACCTCAAACGTTTGATTGACAGCTACTCCTGAGCTTGCTTTCAGTGGAAGGGGTGTGGAGTTTGAACAAGCTCACTCATGATTGGTGACAGTATTTCTCCTAAAAACACGACTCAGACCGACTCGGACCAATCACTCTCAACGGGTTGCAATGTGGCTGCAGGCTATCAGGAAGTGACGGAGAAGGCTCTGGCCTGATTTCATGAGGGCCAGAAGTAAGGTATTTCCTATGGGTGACGTCCGCACCTTGTTTTGTCCAGTAACCCATGTCGATGGTCAAAATCAGCCGTCTCCTGTTAATGACATAAACGGTCAAAAGATTACAATATGTCGAAGAGTGTGCGTTATTTAGCTGTGACCTCCGACATCTCTTGTGTTAAAGGGTTAAACTCAACAACTATTAACACAGAGGTTTGTTGTTTATGGACACAGTTTGGAGGTGGATGAACTCCTGCTCTGAACGTTACTAAATATAGAGAGATCTTTAAACCATCTGAGTTACGTAATTCAGGTTTCCCTCAATGTTGCGGCTGATTTGTTTAACAGTGTGCAATTTTATTTTAAGAAAAGAATCTCTTTCTGTCTCTTCAGACCATGTACTTCAAAGGTATCGAGGCTGGACATTTCCCCTACTTTCCCCATGCCGACACAATCATCTATGCCATCTCCACCGCCATCTGTTTTCAAGCTGTGAGTAACATTTAGCACACAGACGCGCATGTGAAAACGGGAATTCTTTTTTCCCTGTTTTTACCTTGGAGAACCCTGTCAGTTCTGGACTTTTAAAGTTAATTTGACTTTTCTTTTTTTGTTAATTTTGGATAGCAACAGTTAACTGAGACCAAAAGATTTAAAAAGGACAATTTTGACCCTCTGGGTTTCTTCTCGATAACTATTTTTTTGGGACTGTTCTAAACCTGCAGGTTTCATGTGTTCCTCCGGCAGGTTAAGTAAAAAGCATCCTGTTATTTTTGTGTTGCCAGGCTGTGATGGAAGTTCAAAATCTGAGGCCTTCATACTGGAAGTTCTTGCTACGCTTAACTAAGGGCAGGTATGAATGCACGCTACAGAAAATTGCAACCATTTTTTATAGTCTTGACTTATTTTCATCTTAAATGTTGCGGAGCCTGCAGGAACACCTGGGAATCATTGACACTTTTTTTATCGGTCACACTGTTTTCTTCTTCCTTCTAGGTTTGCTCTGATGAACCGAAAGCTGCTGGATGTGTTTGGAACTCAAGCGTCCAGAGACTTTAAAAACTTTGTGCCCAAACTGGACCCTCGTTTCACCACGCCGCCCAGCCCGGCCGTGCTTCCAGCAGGAGGCGACATCCAGCTGAGATCACTCTGAGCCAAAGTCTTCTGTTGTACTTTGGGATCACCGCAGATGGAAACGGACAATCTGACTGTTCATCCATAGTAATTTATGGATTTTTTTTTTTTTTTACAGGTGATTGAACTTCTCAGAAGTAATGTTCCTTTGTTTTAAAATGAGAGGAGCTTAGGATGGCACAAAAACTGGAAGTCTATGTGATGTCATAAGTGTTGGTTGTGGGGCAGAAACCTGATCATGTCTAAACACTTAAAGGAAATTGGTATTGAGAGAGGCAAGTTGGATTATTTCATTATAAAAATTCCAAGTCCAACATTAATTACAAGGCACAAAAATACCTTTTGACTGAACAAAAACTATTAAAATGCAGTGATTGACATAAAAAGTTCCAAAAAATTAACTCAAGTACAAACACATTCATAGCTGCATCAGAAAATTCCCTTATTCTAAATCAGCAGATCAACGGTGTGACTTTAGAGATTTTAAATGCCTTTCGTAGTCTTTTTGTGTCTATGATGCAGTTTTTCTTTGTTTACGTTTAAGCTAAATTAGAAAATCTTTTACATTTTTGTAGCATTGAACTGCTAAAAAGGAAGGCTAAAAGTAAGAAGGGAAGACGGATTTAGCTGCATGTTTGCACTTTCATTTAAAGGCAGAAGTTGTTTCAAGAGATTAAAAGGGTTTTAATACTGTTTTGGAAGAAATTAACATTTCTGATGAAGATTGGAAAGTTTTGTAAATGTGGATTTTGAGTAAAGCTCAAAATTGAGAAAAAGCTTTGAGCCAACATTAATTTCCTCATAACTCTTTCAATTGATTTAACTTTGTTGGAAAAAAGTTAATATTTAATCCCAAACAGCAGGTCACTTGAAACCTGCTGCTTTTTACAACAATGAATGGGAACTATACAAGTGATGAGCTGATAGGGAAGCAAGGCTTTTATTTTGAAAATAGGAACTGACTAAAAATGGGTAAAAATGCAAATGTATTCAAAGAACGATATATTTTTAGAAAATCTGGGAATGTGTTGCTTAAAATCCCTTTTCATTGAGTCTTTGATACTGAATGTGAGACCACAGGCATGAGGAGTCTTAGAAAAAGCCATGGGAAAAAAAAACATCTGTTTTCATTAGTTATTATGACAAGTAAAACCAGATTGCATTGAATATTGGGCATATATAAAGAGAATATACTGGATGATCAAAGTCAGTTTTAAGTTTGGTTTTCAGTCATCGTTGAAGAACGTGACAGAGCTGGAAATCTGTGGATCTTTGAGCTTCAATATCTGAAGACTTCAACTAACGATTATGAATGTGGAAAAAACATGTTGGTTGTGCAATGCGTGATGCAATCGGGCCAAAAATTTGAAAAATTTGGACAATATCACTTCAGCACCCATAGCTGTTAAGTGAATTCAGCCAAAAAACAGCACATTTATACTTAGTTGATAAAGATGAGCAGATTTTAAACAAACCTTTCAAGTTGTTGTTTGACCCAAATGATCTACACACAGAACAGAAAGCTGAGGACTTTAAAAGATGAGTTTTTAATTTGCAGTACCTTTTAATTCTGTTGGACATGAATATCATAAAGAAAAGTGAGATGATTGAATTGGTGAGCTCTTGTCCAGCAAGACTTTTGTCTTCTATGTTATACTTTTCTTGCACCTGAATTGAAGAACTTAAAGACCCACTCAGATAGAAATGGTGAATTTAACAGGTTTTTGTGACATTTTTCTGTGAATAGAGAACATATAAAATGAACCTTAAATTTGAATTTCTGAGTATTTCTTCATTCAAATGATTCAGAAACAGATAAAAAAAAAAAAAAAAAAAAAAGCAAAATGAAAAAGAACATTTTGGTGATGTCGAAAATTTGATGGACAGGAAACAAGCTCCCTGCTTCGCCCATTTCTGATGCATCCACCCGTAAATGACTTAGATTCAGGCACCACTTTGTTTTCCTCGTCCAAGCTTCAAGTCAAATCGATTTATTTTCTCCTTTTGGAATTGTTTTATTCTCAAACTAATCCATGTTTTGAAAGTTTGAGGTATAAATTAAGGTGCTATGAAAATATTTTTTTATGACAAAATACATGTTTTTAGGGAGAGTTGCATAAATACATTTTGTGAAAGTTTGATCCGCAGTTCAATAATAAATAATTGCTATTGAAATGTCAAAATACTGGTAAACTTGCTTCATTTTTCCTTTTCTAGTAAATCACTGATAATTATGATCACTATAGACGACCTTGAGAATCAAATTTGCAGTTTCAACCAGTGACATGTTTTAGAAATTCTGCTTCTTACGTTCAATCATCTAGAATATGTGGAAAAAAGCACAGCATAAAAATGGTGCAAAGAAATCTTACAGAGTGGTATGTTATGTTGTGGTGTTATTTCACTTTGTTTTATTTTAAGTGAAGAAACTTTAATAAAAGTATTTTACACTTAACTTGGGTCCATATACTTATTGTTCAAAATTAGCAACTTAAAGACATCTTTTTTAAAGTTAATTTAAAAATCAGCGTATATATTTCATTACTTTTTTTTTTTTTTTTAGTAATTTTAAGTATTTTTTTTAACTTGTTTTTTTTCACAAACATTTATTTTAAATTTTTTTCTTTACATTTTTCTTTAATGAAACTTCCGTTTTTTCATCATATCCTTTTTGAAATTTAGGCAAAAAAATCTATAGCGTTCTCATTCAACTTAGAGTCTGTACATTTCCATGTAATGCAATTATTACTTTACCTTTAAAAAAATATTAACAATGTTGACAATTGTTGTCACAACTGCATAGTACCACATAAACAGACAAACTGAACAATGGGACCACCGAAGAAAGCAGAAGAAAATAGGAAAAACAAAATATTACTTTACCTTACTTACTAGCTTACAGTCAATGAGTACGACACTTTTAATAGTACACCTAAAATAGTTCCCAAACAACGAAATCAATAATAATGAATAATAATTTTAGTCGAATTGTAAAGATAGGAAGTGACGTCTGACTACTTCCGGTCTCACTTCCGAATGTGGCTCTGTGCTGTTCAAAGTACATTTGTTTGAATTTCGTGTTTTAAAAGGATAAAACGTCCCCATGGGGGGTAAAAACAAACAGCGAACTAAAGGAAATGTTCGGGTAAGTTTTTTTAAACAACAATTACGTTGAAAATTCTCCGTTGTCAGCAAAGAAAATGCGCTGTTTTCCCTTAACTCGCATCAAAACTCTGACCACCGTTGGTTTACGTTATTCTTTGAAATGACGTCTTCGTTTCTCCCAATTCTTCCAGCCGTCGAGCAGCGGCCGAGCTGCGGAGGTTCTGACCCGGGAGGGCGGGGTGATCCCGGGCTTCGTGGGTTTCGGCTCCACTACCACGTTTGAGCTGAGTTACGTGCCAGCTGTCCACGGCGCGGAGGACATCGACAGTCAGGTTGATGCCGACTTCCGGATGGTGCTGAGGAAACTCTCCAAGAAGGATGTTGTCACCAGGCTGAAAGTGAGTGTAAATGTCAGAGAACATCGAAGGAAAACATGTAAAAAGGGATAAGGCCTCAGTGGAGGGTTAGGTTGATGTTTGAGTGTACTTTTATTGCTTTTTCACCCTTCCAGGCTGTGCAGGACTTTGGATCCATGTGTCGGGAAAGAGATGCAGAAGAGGTTAAAGGTGTTTTACCGTTCTGGCCGAGGATCTACTGCAAGATATCGATGGTGAGCTGAGTTAATTAAAAAGACCCTTTCTCTCTCTCTCTTTTTTTTGACTGTTCTCTCCATCCTGTTTGGCTGACAGGATCACGACCGTCGCATAAGGGAGGCTACCCAGCAGGCCTTTGAGCAGCTGGTGCTGAAGGTGCGCCGCAGCTTGGCACCCTTCCTGAAGAGCCTAATGGGTCACTGGATTCTGTCTCAGTGCGACACCTACAGTCCTGCAGCCTCTGCTGCGTGCCTGGCGTTCCAGGCGGCATTCTCGCCTGCCAAGCAGCCGGAGGCTCTCAGCTTCTGCAAAGACGAAATCCTCAATGTGAGCTTTGGCCATACTTTTAGTGCGAAGGAAACTCCCTGCTTTAACCCCCTGAACTGTCCTGAAATTCATCCTCTCTGTTTTAGGTTCTTCAGGATATTTTGTTGAACGAAACGGCCGACTCATTGAGCGATCCACAGTATGTTTAGCATGGCCGCCACTGCCTGTTTGCAAGTGTAATCTATCTGAGACTGAGCCTCTGCTTCCATGTCTAGAAACGTCACAGCGGAGGAGAGGGAAGCCAAGTATCTGCGCATGCTGACCAGCTCGCTGCTGGGCGTGAAAAAACTTCTTTCCCTCCTGCTTCCTAGCGACAGGGCAGCCCTTGAGGATCGACTAGCTCCTCTGCTAAGTTCTGGGAAGTTTTGGAAGTACAGCAAACACAAATCCCCTCAGGTATGCCTGTGTTTTGTTACAATTACTTAAATATTCCCAAAAGCATTTTAGTTTAATTGCTCAGCATCAGGCGTGGATCGTTACTCAGATGGCGATCTGATAAGATTCATGAATCAAAACGAAAGATTCACAGATTGAAAACGATTTTGACTATTTAACATATTCTGTTTGAATAGTTGCTATATGCACGTCTTTTTATTGGATGTTTGAAAATTAGAATAATGTGCATTTAGCCCCTTAGTAGTCTGGATACAGATATTTTTTATTTTGTTCACAATAATTTCACAATGAACCTGAAACTGTCCAAAAAACTCAGTGTTGTCATTTCTACATCACTGTAAACAGCCAATGTGATTGGTCAACTCACCGGTGAGTTCAGAGACTACTGATGCCATCATTTATACCTGAAGTTAGAACTGAAGATCAGATTCACCAAAACAGATAGGGGGGAAAAAACAAAACAAAGATTTTGAAGGAAAGAAATGGTATTTGTCTCTGTAAACAATGTCACTCAAAGGTTTTTCTGTCAACTTCCTGGTTAACTTCAGGACTATACAAAACATACATGTTTCTGTAGCTCTGTATTATTTTACAACAAATCCTGAAACTATTTCCTACAGTTTCTTCAAAGTTTAGCTGATTACAGTTGCAGTAGATAAATGACATGAAACTGCATTCCAGTACGGTTTTTCTACCATGCTAGCTAGCAGTCATATCATATATCACACAATTGATCACAAAATATTTGTAATTTTTGTAAGCATTATTTTATTTATATTTTTGAATCAAATTCTGGACTGTATTTATAAAAATGTTTTTCAGAACTTATTTCAGTAAACTGAACCAAAGTTGCAATTATTGCAACCACGAGAAACACTTGTTAACTTTACTTTGAAAATGAGAATTTTACTGATGCTTTTACTAAATTGTAAGCTATTCTTACAGAACATAATATCTCACTTCACAGGTTAGAGGCGCTTTCTTTGAGATGGTTTGTTCGCTGTGCGAGTTCACGCCCGGACTGGTCAAAGCGGAAGCTGGCCGGCTCTGCCCAGCCGTGCTCCTCAGCATTGACGACACAGATCCTGTGGTGCTGCCTCCTGTGTGGGAGGCAGTTCTTCACGTTGTCTCCTCTATTCCTGTAAGTGTTCCAACAAACTGGAAGCATCTTAGGTGTATTTTTCAGATACCTAATCTCAAGAATCTCCGGTTTTATTTTCTTCTAGGATTGTTGGAGTCATGTGCATGCCAGGAAGGGCTTCTTACCAAAACTTTGGGCTGTTTTGAGAGAGGGCGGTAAAGGTATGGCCAAAGCGCTTCACCCTAACCTGATGCCGTTGCTCAGCAAGTTGCCTGGAGAAGTCACAGACCCATACCTGGATTTCTACACCAGCTTCTTCAGTGCGCTGATACAGGGGTAACTCATTCTTTTGTCTGTTTGGAGCCCATAACAACATTTTGGGACAAATTTTCAAAACTTTCATCTGTGATTGTCGTTTGTGACGTTTCTAATAGATAACTTTAATTCTGCGATTGTGTTTTTGGCAGTCTGTCCAGTGAGCGCGCCATCACCAGCCAATCAGAAAGCGCCGCAATAGTGACCTCCTTTGTGGAGTGTTTAAAGTTCAGCGTTCTGAAGGTGGAGGACGGCCATGACAGCATAAGAACTGCTCTTGTTTCACAGCAGGTGGGAACCCAAAACTTGCATATCTGTTTTTGAACTAAGCACAAGCTTGAATCTGGAACTTTCTAATCTTATTTTTTAATGTGCTTGCAGCTTTTGCCTTTGTTAGAACGGGCTCTGAGCGAAGCTTCTCTTCAGAATGGGCCTCTTTTCTTTCTGGTCACCGACATGCTCATTTCCTGGGAAAGACGGACGACTTTGAACGGGGAAGGTGAAGCTCCAGCCACCAGCAAGATCTTTCAGAGACTTCTGGCAGATTTCTGGGAGGACATCGGCCTTCTGTGTGTCCGCTGCATTGACGATGAGGAAGCAGATCCACGGCGCCTGGAGGGATTGGCCACCCTGCTCCAGGTCAGTTTACCTTCACGTCCCTTCAACACCGGCCTAAATCAGTTTGTCTAAACCCTAATTTTTGTCCAGGTGATGCGTTCTCCAGAAATGACGAGGACCAAACACACGCAAAAGAAGAAATCCGCCCGAATCTGCTTTTCCAAGCCAGAAAAAGAAGAGATAACCCCTGAGGACAGCGTGGAGAAGCCTGCGCAGGCAAACCTGGAGCTCACGGACGAGAAGACCATCGGGGCGCTACAGGATCACCACTTTGAAGACATCGTGTGCCAGCTGGCGGTGATCTGTTTGACGCACGTGAACGAGAGGAACTCGGAGAGGCACCTCGTTTTCCTCTCTCGCCTGATGTGCTCTTTTCACACACCCAGAGTCTTCAAGGTGAATGAAGCTAAAACATTTCAAAATGTTCATACTTTTGGGGCAACTTAAGACTTTCTACGTCTACACTGTCTATATCATGTCAATTTTGCCATATTTATCATAACTGTAGATGAATTCAGCTCCACTTTGTTGCCCTAAGCTTCAAAAACACGCTCTTAAACAGGGTTTTGGTTGCTTCTTATCATTCTCGTTTTAGACCATGGCTGAATCCGGTGAGCAGAAAAATGAGGAGGAGATGAAGAACAACCCGGCGGTGCAGTTCCTCCTGGAGCGAGTGGTGGTCTGGCTGGCGGAGAGCGGCTGCAGTAACACCGAGCACCTGGTGGAGATGACCTTCAGCTCCTTCCACTGCTGCAGCCAGCAGGAGATCACCCGCATCCTCAGCCACATCACCACGGTAACACTCCCCCTGGTTTAGGTAACTCGTTTGCACGTCGTCGTCGTGGAGTTTGAGGGTTCCTTCTGTTCTTTTCCAGATGGGTTTACCGTGGGGAGTCCTCCTGCAAGTTATCCAGAGAGTAAATGACAGTTTTATTTCCTTTAAATCAGTCATTTATACGTTTGCTCTGCAGGACGAGTCTCGACTCGATGTATATGTCTTCACACAGGCTTGTAAAGACTCAGAGACTCTAATAACTTGTCGTGACTGGCTGAAAGGTTCGGTTCTGGGGGAGCAGCTTCTGGAACTAACCAAGGAGCTCTGCAGGGTAGGGAGCAGTTCAGCGTCTACAACAGGCGGCCACAGCTGGACCCTCATCAGCCTGGTTCTGTCCCAAAACCACAACAACGGTGAATCCAGTCGCAACAAAAAGTGTTTTGTCATCAGCAACTGTTTGAGCCTAAAATCTATTTTCCCGTCAGAGTCTCTGATTGGGGACGTCTACCTGGAGAAGATCCTGGAGAAGCTCCACACCACTTTATCTGAGACCAAGAGTCTGTCAGATGCGGGCAACGCAGAGCCGCTGGTCTCCTTCATCTGCGACGTGGCCTCCTCTTTCTTCTCCTCGGTCCAAGACTGTCTGTCGCTGCTGCCTGCAGAGGAGCTGCTGCTCACCGTTTTCCAGCTCACCGCCCAAGATCAAAGACAAACGCGTTTGACAGGTGAGCTCCTTCGCAGAATCCCCGAAAGAACGGACTGATTACTGACTCGGGTTGTCATGTGATTCATTTTTTTAAACGATTAATTAAATATGGCTTGAAGTAATTAGTCTAATGAATCTGTTTTTAGTCCAACCTAAGAATTGCTGTGAAAAACCTCATTTTTAGGTACGTTCTTTTAAATTTGTGACTTTGTGGTTCAGAAAAAGATCCAAATACATCAAAATGTGACTTTATAAAGTATTTTATTATAACAGACTTCCATCCTGTACTTTTATGCCACAAAGGGGTGTGTTCTTCAATACTAAACAATTAGGTAAAAAAAAAAAAACATCAGGTTTAATAATCTAAAAATGAGAATGAAGAAATGAGACATGAAGAGGCAACATTGGAGGAATCGAACAGTTTAGACTTTTTTGGTATATATGGTAAAAAGCAGGTAGTAAGACGTGAACTTTGACCTCTGAAATGATGATTTCTATCACTTAATATGCCATTTGGAATATACCTCTTTCCTTTGCAGCAGTGTGAGTTCAGTGTGGGCTCTGGCAGTTACCATGAGAACCCATCACACTGCGTATCAAATACTGTGGTCCGCTTTTTGTAAAAAACAATTTAAACATAACAATTAATGCAATAATTTGACACCCCTGTAAATGATGCTTTTTTTTTTTTTTAAAGCTTCTCTCGTAGAGAAGCTGAAGGGAGTGTGTGTGGTGGGGGTCCAGTCGCTCGTGCAGGACTGTGAATGTGAGCTGTCAGCAGATGGTTTCCTGCACAGCGCTGCCATTTGGGTGAAGAATCATCTGCTCACAGCCTCTCTGGATGTTAAGAGGTAACTCGTTTTCATCCCTTTATTTTTTAGATGTGGAAAAATATTTGTTTCTCTAAATCTTCATGTTTTTCTTTCTTTTTTCAGTTTGCAGGTCCTGGTTGTAGCTGTCCAAACTTTAATCGAGACGATTTCTTCTGTTAGCGCCCAAGCTTCTCCCATCATCAGCAGCTTTTTTAACCTTTTGATGCCCAACCAGACGGAATGGACGAGAATCCGGCAGGCTCTCCCTCCCCAGGTGAGAGTATTGCTTCTTCACAGACACAGATGTTATCCATGGCTTTGATCGGAGTGAAATTCCAGAACAGCATTTCTTTTTTTTTTATTTTAAAGTGGATCGGCTTTGCTGTGCTTTCCAACCACTACATAGAAGTTCGGGAGAAACCCACTCAGGACATGTGGAAGTTTCGGGAGTTTAACTGTCTCCCAGTTCACCTCTGCGTCTGTGCTGTCTTAGCAAGGGCGGCTCAGACAGTTGCAGCTATGTCTGCTGGTCACAAGGAGGCGGAGTCTTCTCTGCCTCTGCAGCACCTGACTTCTGCAGGTACACAGTAGATAAATATTTCTTTAGTCTGTCGTTCAGAGTGGAGACATTTTTTTAAAATCAAAACTTTAACCCTTTAACATTGGAGCTTTCGCTCCAGTGATAACGTTCTATTGACTACTGTAACTTTTCAGCCTTTTACATAATTAATGTAATTCCAGCAGATTCTGTTGGAGAAAAACAGCTTTGCAGAATCAGCTGATTGATGTCGATCACTTAAACCATGACTGGTCAACCCTAGTCTTCAAGTGCCACAATCCAACCTGCTTTCCAGCTCTCCATGACCATCTTTCTTCTGATTGGCTGACTCAAGTGATTCCACATTCAGATTGACTGAACACACCTGGTTTAGAAGGTTAGGATCAAGCAGTCCAGGGAGAGCTGGAAATCAGGCAGGGTTGAGGTTCTAGAGGTCCAGGTTTTGCCAGCCCAGACATAAACGGTTGAGGAGCTTGTGCTTATTTAGGTGTTGCCGGCGACATGTCCAGTGTTAAAGGATTAATGTTATAAATTGTAAAAATAAATAAATAAAAACTAAAAAGCAAAAATCAAAAGGTTTTGTCAAAAAAATTATGATTTTGCTCAACTTTGATTTTTTTTTTTGTTCGTTTGCTTGTTTCATTATTTACACGTTTAATAATTTTTGTGTGTAAATTTGTGCACAAGAGTATTTATTTAAAGGCACTCGCCAATAAAAATGCGTTTTTGGCATTTTTAACATGTTCTTGTGGCATTTTTCTGATGAAAGAGGACTAATTAAAAGGAAATTAAATTGGTCTTTTTGATTATGCCGTTTTTAGGAAACATTTAAAAATTGGTGTCATTTTCTAGGACATAGTTTCTGCAGAGTGGCAGGAGTTCATTAGAATTGCACCTCTAAATTGTGGGTGGGATTGTTGGCGCAGGGCCACCCCGCCCCCCTTCCCCTTCTTGATGCTGATATTACTTGTTTGTAGATAACCAAATACTTATTTTTCATCGTAAATTACAAATAAATTATTTAAAAATCAGACAATGTGATTTTCTGGATTTCTTTTTCTCATTTTGTCTCTTGTAGTTGAGGTATACCTATGATGACAATTACAGACTCATCTTTTAAATGGGAGAACTTGCACAGTTGGTGGCTGACTGCTTACTTTTTTGCCCCACTGTGTGTCTTCCGTTATTTAAAAAAATGCCACAAGAACATGTTAAAAACATCAAAAACCTTTAAAACTTGTTGCTGGATATTTTTCACGTTCTTCCCTAAAAGAAACTTTTTTTTTTTGTTTTAAAAAGTGAAACTATTTTTTTATTTGAATTTTTTTTTCTTCCTTCACATAGAAGTGACATTGGGTACGGCAGGGCCTAAAGCCCTGCTTCTCACTCAGCTGAAACCTTCAAAATAAAAGCTGGAACTGTTTGAATGATGACTTGTTTTTGTCAGCTTCAGAGCTGCTGTATGCACTGCAGTGGTGCCGGGAGTTGAAGTTCCGCCCTGCCCTGGTGTCATCCTATTACACCCTCCTGACTGAGTGGGGGTTGTTAGATGGACTCCACAGCAAACTTCTCGATCAAACGCTGCTAGAAAGACTTTATTTAAAGTGAGATCCATTCTCTTTTCTTTGGCTCAGCAAAGAGATGCAGGTAAAATCATTTTCTGAGGTCATTCCTCTTGTCTTGTTTCTGAAAGGTCTCTGCAGGATGGAGGTCTTTGGTCTCTGACTCTCCAGAACTTCTTCTCCACCAACAACCGAGCTGGAAGTTGCGTTGCAGCTGTCAGGAAACTGTACGACAGTGCCGACAGGTCAGCGCTTTCTTCTACCAGAGACAGCAGCCTGATGTCCCAACCGCGCCTTTTCGTAAAATGAAACTTTCCCCTTCAAACAGTCTGTTTCCAGTCTCCCAAAGCATACTGAGCACGCTCCAAGTGATCGTCCCTGTGATGACCAACGAGGACAGAGAGACTCTCATCACACTGGCCACTGCTGGGTTGATTAACTGGCAAAAGAACGATGGTGAGACGCTGCCGCCGTCATACAAAACACAGGGATGTTATTGGGGGGGGTACCGGTGGAGTTTTTGGGGACCAATACATCTAGGCATATCTTACAGATGTGCATGGGTGTCTGGCGGTGCTGCTCTGCTGCTTAAACGCAAACACTGAGGTGGAAGAGGACATCGTGAAGGCGGTGCTGGCCACTGTGATGGAATGGAGGAACAGCAGAGAGGACTGGTTTCTCCTCAGCTGGTAATGTGGACGGGTTTGACCCCCCTCACCCCTCACTTTTAAAATAAAAGTGATCACAAAATTCACTTTTGAATGAAAACTTAAGAAGGGAACAATCCAGATGAACAAGATTTTAACTAAAGAAATAGTTCAAAATAAGGCCAACTCAGGATCAGCTTTAAGTGAATTAAAAAAATTAAGCATTTCATTTAATTTAATTTTTATTGAAAATAAAAGAAATACTGACAACTAGAATTTCAACTAGAAATGTACGTACTTCAAAATGTTACTAAAAGAGATGTTTTTTTGTAAATCTACAGACACACCAGGCATGAGATGCGTGTTCTCGTGCTTTTTTGAATACAAGTTTAGCCCATGGTGTTCACACTGGACAAGCAGAGAGGGGCTTCTTCTTCTACTGTTGACTAGTGCATCTCCGCCACCTACGGTGTGAAATGTCAAATTAGTGCGTCTGGTGAATCTTGCTCCAGGCTTTTTCTTTTCATAAGTCTATTCCAATAAATGAAAGACTTGGAGTCGTAGAATTTCGTACAGGCAAAAACCACATTTATTAATTACGCCTCCATGATCAGTTTTCAAACGATTGGCACTTGCATGAATTACGAAGGACGCTACCCATTCATCGCTACAAAATCCGAGTACCTGATTGGTCAAAGTTCAACTGGTTTAACTTTCAACATAAGTTTATTACGTAAAGCCCAGAAATAGTCGTAGGAACTTGTGTAGCAACATACAAACGTAGCAAATGAGTTTTCCCCGAAATGCACATATATGCGCATTTAAAAGGAATTTTCATTGAAAGTGATCGATGGGACAGAAGAGGTTATGGTGGCTTCATATCCGCTCCAATACGGCATCTGTTGTTGGTGCCGCCCGTGGCATCCCTCCTCTGACGTACCAAACTCTGGTAGAGCATTATCACTTTGGTACGCCACATCAGAGGCAGGTGGCGCCAACAACTCGCCCATCCATTCCCCTTTGATCTTGCAGACAAAAAGATCCATTTACGTCTTTGTTTTCCTCGTCGAATCTGGCATGTGGCTCAAAAATGTACGGCTGAATAACTCCAATATTGGTCGCCATTTTTGTCGGTAATGTTAGGTTGGGGGTAAGCTAGCGAGAGAGTGTTAACAGGAGCTCTCAGCAACAGGGAGAGGAAGGGGAGGGCGTTGCTCTGCGCCAAAGGTCCAACCCACAACTCAACCACCATGGACTACTGCCTCTCTGAAGAGACTATGTTGTGTATGGCTACAAACGGCATCATCATAATTGTTAAAATATCTCGATCATCAGAGTGGGTTTTTTACGATAAACCAAAATGTACGTGTGCCAACATGTGTTCGCGACACATGCGGGTGCTCAAAAGACTGTGAGCAAAGGCCTTTTTGTTGTGTGTTCCATCATGTGACAGTGTGTTGTTTCCTCAGTGACCTGGCGGAGACCGCCTGTGAGCGGTTGAACCTGGCGGTGGAAACCATGCGGTTCTTGTCCTGGCTGCTGGTTCGCCACCCAACAGTTCTGGGTGCAAACCAATGGGATTTTGTGCTCTGCTCTGTATTAGCCTGGCTGGAGGTAACATCTGACGTTTTGCTCTCATCCTGGAGAATCTGGCGTCTTTAGTGTCTCTAACGTTTGGTTTTGTTGTTTCCAGACG
This sequence comes from Oryzias celebensis, assembly GCA_014656515.1. NCBI lineage: Eukaryota > Metazoa > Chordata > Actinopteri > Beloniformes > Adrianichthyidae > Oryzias > Oryzias celebensis. Next base: position 14,345,245 of record BNCR01000013.1, read on the forward strand.
TGCAGTGAGAGCGTTAGCAGTCTGTGGAACCCATGGGTGCAGCTGTTTGTGTGCGAGACCGCCACCCTCGTCGTGAAGCTCAACCAGTTCTTCACCTCCGCTCCATCCGACGTTCTGCAGGGATTACCGCCTGAACTGGCTACTGAGTGGACAGATTTCTTCGTGGAGGGAATCTACAGCCTGCTGGTGCCTCTTCTCGTCAAAATCACTGGTAGGTGATGTTGTTAGCTGTGAAGTTATCTTGATGGGTGACTTCAGTAGCGTACTTTCAGTTTTTTCAGATGTCCCGCGTATCTTGATCTTTGAATCGTTTCATGTTCGTTCAGAGGCCTTCCCTGAACCGGACGATCCGGCGTTCCCGATGGCCGCCTTGCAGTCTGTGGGATCATCTCTGACGTACATTCCGCTGCAGCAGCTGCTCAAAACCTCGCTGCCGCCTCGTTTCATCGCTGACCAAAAGACAAACCTGCCCGAGAGTCTGCAGACGCTCCTCAACACTTTGTGCCCCCTGCTGCTGTTCAAGGCCAGACCTCTGCAGGTCACCGTGCACCACCTGCTGGACAAGTAAGGCTCCTGCGGGACAGCATTTCACAGCTAACCTACTGAACTTCTCAATGAAATAAACATGTCTCTGTAACAACTAGAAAAGACTCAAAGTCCTTCCATCAGCAGACATGTTTTTTTTTTTTTCATTTTTAGTTGTAAAACAAACAATTCCCAAAACTTTAGATGAACATTTCTCTGGTACAGCTTCTCTGCCATGTTTGCATATAATTTTATCACAAGATATCTTTTATTTAAAAATCATTATATATAAAATAAAATTGTTTTTTTTCTGAAGTTATTTCAATAAATTGAACAACAGTTGTATTTATTTTTTCATCTACAAGATATTGTACTTATAAGATTTATTTACTTCTGGTGACATTCGTTTTGTTTTTCCTAAAGTGTATTTTACTATACTTTACAAAATTGATATAGAATCATCGATCTCAGACTTTGCAAATATTTGTTTAGTATTTTTTGTAAAAGTCGCACTGGAGTATACCGGAGCCATCAAGTGCAAAATAAAGGAGAACAAACTAGGTATAAGTCCCTCTGGAGGATAACTTTTAGAAGAAAAATGCAATGCTTCTGGACAAATCTGCCAAACATGGCCTGCTGTGTTCACACCAAAACGCGATTCACACACCAAATCTATGCCCGCTGCTTCTTTTGATGTGCGTCAAAGTCAATGCTCAATTCTTATCCAAATATATGTTCACAAACCAGACGCTCGTGTGTGAGAAGCTCCTGTCAAATTTTTAGTCTCATCGCTACATGGAAGCATTGACTGTATATCACATTTACAACGCATGGAACGTACGGATGACGTTGCAACATCATTTTTGTTATTTTTTAAAGAGATCTACAAAAATCTCCGTAAACACATCTCGTTGCCTTCTCTGTCTGAATGACGGCACTTTCAGCGGTACTTCCTGTCTCTGTGACGCAGTTTGATGACTTGCTGTCACGTATTAGTAAGAGGAAGTAAAAATAAGAACAAGAATAATAATGTCTCCATGCAAATAAAAAAATAATAAAATTCAGAAGGAGAAGGATCAGATTCTCTTCCATGTTTGTCTTGGACTGCGCTTCTTCTGTGCTGCTGTCAGTAGCAAATGCTGGTACACACACCTACAGTGCGCTCCGGTGGTTTTTGTGGGAAAACAGCAAATATATAAACCAATTTTTTGTTTAAAAATCTAAAATAAGTTGCTCCTGAGTATGTCCCCCCCCCCCCAGCCAGACTATGAAAAAAAATGTGACTTATACTCCAGATAATATGATACTCAAATTTTCAGGAACCAACCTTGAATACCTGAGTTTTGGATTCTTGTTACTGGCCTATCATAAACCAAATATAATCAGTTTGAATGGAAACATTGAATAAATGTTGAATCAGAACAGGATTAAGTCAGTATTTTGACAGACGTCCAGGTGTTCTAAGACTGTCGGTCTTTTCTAAACTAAGACAAACCTCCCCGTTTGTTGTCGATTGCAGAGTGATGCCTCAGCTGCCCGAGTGTGACGGAGAAGGAGAAGCCAGTAAGTCTGACGATGACGACGGAGACGAGCCGTGCCTGTAAGCAAGCATTAAAAAAAGGACTCGGTTGTTCCGATTTACGTCTTCTCACTGCTGCTGTGCGCCGCAGGTCCCCTCCAGCCTCCCTCATGGCCGTTCTGTCCACCTGCGAGGAGCTGTGTGAGAACATCCTGGCGGGGGTCCAGGTGGGGGAGTTCGCTGTGGTGCAGCCGCTCAGTGTTGAGTACTCCTGCATCCTGGGGTACCTGCTGGCGTGGAAGCTGCTTCTGACGTTCTTTAAGTCCTCCCCTTCCCATGTGAGTTCTTTATAGTGACTGTTAAGCTACGTTCATATCACCCTTGCAGGTTCCTACAACCATTTTTGGGCTCTACGCACAAAGCACGTCACTACTGAGGGCATGTTACAACGCAGATCACAAGCCATTTCAGGCTTCAAAGCTCTCACATTCATCCTTAGCTACGCAAAAAACCATGATTGTTTTTGTGCAAAATGCATCACCATTGAACGTGTATTAAGAGGGGCATGTGATGCACATTCAAGAAGCCTCTCACATTCACGCGTAGCCATGAACATTTGTAGGACTGTTTCCGGGGCTCTACATATAAAACCCGTGGCCATTGAACGTAACTTTAAGCTACGTTCTCTCCATCCTCGGAAACGTGCGTTAAAGCCATCACTTCCAGTGGAAAGTTTGTGTAAACACACGTTTACATGTTTGTAGCTACGCAAAATCCTGCAATAGTTTTTTGGTTTTTAGTACAAAATGTGTCACCATTAAACGCATGTTAAAAAGGAGAATATGAAGTGTTTTTAGGAACGACCACTTCCTATGAAAAGTCTCTGTAAACACTTGTAAATGAACCTTTCATGCATTTGCGTTCAAACTTCTTGTGTTTGTGTAGCTACGCACATTTTAGGACCGTTTTTTGGCTTTACGCACAAAATGCGTTTCCACTTAAAGCACGAAAAAACATTAACTAGGTCGAACATTGATCAATCAGTGACTCTGATTTGGAAGTGACGTATAGATGGCTAAATGTGCGTTCAAGAACGCTCATCACATTCCTGGCGGGTGTGGATGTAGCTTGAGCCTGTAAAAAGCAGATCTTTGGGACCAAGGCGCCGTATTGAACGCCGCTCTTGTTTATCTCCAGTTGCGCGCCCATTATGCTCAGTACCTCAAAAGAAGCTGCTCCCTGAAAAACCTCCTCCTTCATCTCTTCAAACTGATGCCAGAGAACCCAGTTTACCCGGGACAGGGGTCGGAGACCAAGGACGCCAAAACCTTTTTCACTGAAAGCCTGATGCTTCAAGTGGACAGTAAGCTAAACCTGCACGCCGCTTACAAAAACCTTCCCTCTTCATCAAGCTGAGTCTCCTTCTTTTCCCTTTGACTACAGAAAAGGAAGGTTTTGAGTGGGAGCTCCCTCACCTGGCGTGTGGCGTGTACTACAGTACGGTGCAGGACCTACCCGCCATGGTGCGACTGTGGTGGAACAGCCAGGAGAAGAGAGTGAGCACCGCCGTGGAGAAGTTCACTATCAAATACGTCAGTCCAGTCCTCTCAGCACAGGAGATCTCCTCTGTTCACAACAGCACGCAGATGTTCGACAGCATGACTGTAAGTTCCGAAATATCAGGACTTTGGACCTCAGACGTTGTAGCAAAAGCTTCAAGTCTAGACGTTCAGTTCTTCGTCTTGGATTCGTTGGTGAAGTTTTTGCATCGATTTCGTTTCTTCCAGGTAAAAGCTCGACAAGCAGCCCGAGAAGTTATCGCGACCTATTCCGTCGACGACATCTTCATCGAGTTGGTGATCCAGCTGCCGCAGAACTACCCTCTGGGCTCCATCGCCGTGGAGAGCGGCAGGCGTGTGGGCGTGGCCGTGCAGCAGTGGAGGAACTGGATGCTGCAGCTCAGCACTTACCTGACGCATCAGGTACGGAAAGGAGCTGGAAATCAAGAACTTTAGGGTTTTTTTTCTCCCTCAAATATAAAAAACAGGAGTTTGAAATTAAAAGATTAAAAAAAAGTTTCATCTTCTATTAAAAAAAATGTTTACAGACTTTTGAGGCGTACACAGTTCAAGACTGCTTTTCAGATTATTTAATTAAATGTTGGATCTTTCTCACGTTTTATAAGAATTAAGAAAATTCTATTTTTATCCACTGTAGCAATAAGTGTCTTTCCCCCTTTTTTGCCATTTGAAACACTGTTTTAAAACACACCAAACACAATTTCTTTATCAAATTCACTGTTAGATGTTTATCCAAAAGGGATTTCATAAATCTGTAGCTCCTGACAGGAATTTGGGTGTGGGAGGAGCTACCATTAAGAAAATCTTTACTCGCTTAACAATCAGAATTATTCTTTTTTTTCTGTCTCCATGTCTGTGTTCATGAGATTATTAAGAGACTCTCCCAGTACAGTGAGCTTCACCATCTACTGCAGGAGTGACGGCCTCTTTCAGCGGTACTTCTGTCTCTCTGTGACCCAGTTTGGAGACTTGCTGGCCGGCATTCGTCTGAGGAGGGAAATTAAAAAAGAACAAAATTAGAGAAACTTTTTACTCATGTCTGAAGACAAATAAGAAAAATATCAGGAAGTTCAGGAGGAGAACGTTTAGATTCTCCTCCATGTTGGTTTTAGACTCCACCCACTGATTACATCATCAACTCATCATGGGTTAGTTAGTCTCACCGGCGACAAGGTTAAATCCAGCTTCTGTGGTAGACTGAAGTAGACTTCATGCAATATATAGCTGAGATGTTTTTTCTGCTGCAGAGATTTCAACCAGGCTGGTCAGTACACCAGCTCTTTGTTGCTCTTTCTCTACTCAAAGAGAAATGAACCAGAACAGCTGAAGACAGCAGAATCCTGCTCATAAGAACCGATATGAAGTCCATGTCTGCCTCAAAAAAGGGTTTAAAAAAGATCAAATGATGATGATGGGACTTTTTGTGCAGAACGGCAGCATCATGGAGGGCCTGGCTCTGTGGAAGAACAACGTGGACAAGCGCTTCGAGGGAATAGAGGACTGCATGATCTGCTTCTCCGTCATCCACGGCTCCAACTACTCCCTGCCAAAGAAAGCCTGCCGCACCTGCAAGAAGAAATTCCACTCGGCGTGTTTGGTGAGGGTCATCAACTCATCGCTTTCACAGCAGCAGCTCAAGTACTAGTTTTGACCTCTTTTATTTTCACTCTTTTTCCACAGTACAAATGGTTCACGTCCAGCAACAAGTCCACTGTCCGCTCTGCAGAGAAACTTTCTTTTAATCTCTGAATGAAAGCCGCTGTTCCCCGAAAATGCTGCGTTCTGTAACATCCGCTGTGGGTTTTTAGGTATCATGACCTCCTGCTAACTCTATTCATTCTGTAAACCAGGCTGGAAAACAAACTGAGAAAAGATGCTTCAGAAACCAGAAATTTCCTAATATTTAGGAGTTTAAAAGCTTGACAGGATTTTTCATCCGTGGGACACTTTTGTATTTCTTTCCTGCAGAAAGAAGAGTTAAAAAATGGAGCCATAATAACAGAAATAAACCTTGTTACAGTCTCAAACTTGGACTTTTTCTTTTTGTTGTTTGCTTTTCTCCCAGTCAGCTGCCGCGTCTGGAGCCCTTTCATGAAGCGTTTAGTTGATTTCTTCCGTCCTTCCCTGCAGGTGGAGCTGACTAACCTGTGCTTGTTTCCTAGAGAAGACTGTAATTAGTCCGAGCCCGCGACTTCTGCACCGATCTCCCAGACTCATTTATCCCGAGGTCCACCTCCTCTTCATGTTGAATAATTTATCTGCTAACGGAGACTTGCTCTCATCACACTCGCTCCTATGGAATTAATTATGACAGATTATGCGTGATCAGTTAATTAATCCCTTTCATTTGGTCTGCCGCCTGGCTGCTGCCGTTTTTATGTTTTTTTTATTTTTAATTCGTCACCTCGGTCGGAATTGATCAATCCGTACAGGCAGCATCTATCATCGTCCTGCCCTTGACCTTTTAATCGCCATTGATCTGTTTGTCTGACATAAATATTTCTGCTGAGCCCCCTCCTCCCCTCATGAGTTTTGACAGAAACACTCACACCAACGGCCTCCAGTCTTATTGCTCATTATCTGCTTGATTAAGCAGCAGAGCAAATGTTATGCCCGGCTGTACGCTCCCACGTTGGAGCGCGCTCTGTACACAACACATGCAGCGTTTCACCAGGAGATGGCAGTAGAAGCACAAAGGTCAGCTGACTCTCCTCTTTTTATTTTGTTCTGAACTCTTGAGAACCCTCAGGGTCAAATTTGGCTCTCTGTTTTTTTGTCCTTTTTTTTAATTATTATTATTTCTTGATTAATATTATTTTTAATGTTTTGATTGTTTTGGTTGCTTTTATTGCTGCTTCCCAAAACAAACTAACAAAACCAAATGTGTTTAATTTTAAAACCCCTGAAGAAAAAAGATGCTGGATTCTCCAAGGTTAAATATGTTTATTAATAATATTACACTTGTTTTAACTACATCCTTTCTAATTAAAACTTCTTCATTTTAATGACTACTGCATCCTTTAGTAGTTTTGAAAAGAATGACATCATATTCTTGTTTAAAAGGGACTTTATGACAGACTTTTATTCTGTTAAATTATTTAGATGTAATTTCATGATCAAACAAAGCACTTTTAATACATTTTTTTGTAAATTAATTAGTGATAAATTTTTGTGACTTTTTAATCTGACATTGACCATAAAAGTCAAATTAAAAGAATGAAATGACAGTAAAATTGAATCTGACTGTTCTTTAGAACATATTTAGTTGCAATGTCTTGACCAAATTATGCTCTTTTTATATGTTATTTATGAATTAATTAGTTGTCATTTTAAAACCAAGGAATGCACTTCTTATTCATTTATTATCTGCAAATGATATACATTTTTAGTGAATACGAATAGGACTTTTAAATTTCCCATCTCATTTCCCATATCTGAATTAACCTGATAGTGACAATTACAGAGAAATTGCAAAACGGTGACAAAAATCATTTATTAAAAAAAAATCACCTAACAAAATGCTTTACATAATTTGAAATAAAAAAGCTCACAGATGTGGAGGTTGTAATTAACAAATCTGGTTAAATTCTGAGGAGCCATTAAAGTCTATTAAGTTTTTTTTGTTTACATAAGATGATTTGCAATCACAAGGGAGTAAATACATATATTTATTATTATATCTAAACACCATCCATTCTCCAAACTCTGCTTTATCCTTTTCAGGGTCACATTTGTTGCTGGAGCCTGTCCCAGCAGCTGGGTTAGGCTCCAACAACCTATTTTGCTGCTGTTGGGTAAAGGTGGAGTTCACCCTCAATACAGATATTTGTTTACATAAAATAGAAAGGGATTTTTTTCTCTTGTGCACATGACATATAGATAGACCTGTTTATAATTATGTATGTTTTTTTTTTTGCTTTATTTCTGATTTCTAATAGAGTCTATTATATAATATATATCTTTGCTGCTGTAACCTCTGGTCTAGGGGTCTGGGTTAAAAAGAACACAAAGGATACTTTTTTTTCCTGCTTTCAGATGCTCTCCATCCCCCTGCTGTCCTCTCCCACTGACCCACTTGCATGAAACTGACACCACAACAAGCTAATTAGCTGCCAACAGCCAGTCAGAGCTCTGGCCTCGGTGGCCCCGGAGCCTGATTGGTGCAAACTTGGTTACTTCATAATTAGCCAGGCCTAGTTAGTTCTCATTTAGCTCCCCCTGACCTATTTGTCGGCCTATTAGTATTCCTCGCCACTCGTAGTAGTGCGGTCCGCTCCTGCTCAGCTACTCCACGGGCAATTGCTCATCTCTGGAAATAGCTCCTGTTTTGTTTGTGTGTGTTTTGTGCATAAATTAAGCATGTCGTGTGACTCTTGTGAGATGATTCCCACACTGTTTGTTTTGTTTTTGTTTTTTGCATCTTTTCTGCTGTCTTTCTGCTGCTTACTGCCACCTGCAAAAAAAAAAAACAACAACAAAAAAAAGACTCACAGCTCATTTCAGTGTTTGCATTAAAATGTGATCCAAACACTGGATAAAGAAAACCTACAAAACAACAAAAAATGGTTAAGAAGGGCAAAATCATAGTTAAAAGACCACTGGGAACAGTTTGAAAATTGATCAAAAGATGATCAGAATAATAAGTTAAATCTTAATTAAAGAAATCAGTTTTGTTTTATTTCAAGTGTAGTAAAAAATCTGAACTAACAACTAGACCCCTTGTTGGTGGGATTTTGTGTTTTTGCGGTAAAAAACCCATTAGATTATTTCTGGAGCCGTGCTGGACTCAGCAGGATCAAGTTAGTTATGATTGGCTTTTTCAATCTATTTTTTACATGCCCGAGTTTTCTTTTTTTATGTGCATTACCCATTATAAGTACAGGGAGGCTGCCTGTCTGCCACACTTTAAATCAAATGTTATTAGTCGTCATATAGGAGCGTTTTTATAGCTTTCTATTACTGCTGCCGTGATGCAGCAGCAGCAGAGGACACGAGACACCAGAGGTTGAGCATGTTGTGTTGATGCACCACAGCCACAGTGCATGTTCAATGACGATTATACTGAAAAAGAGATTCCCTAAAAACAGGGGAAAAGCGCACCACTGTTAAAAAAGAAAATCACTAGAAAGCAGTAAAAGATCTGTCCATGCAGCGTCATTTTCACTGTAGAAATCAGATAATAAAACATAACAGATCTAGAAACAAGGAGTTCCACACAACCATTCAAAAAGGAAAAAAATCCCAAAATGTGACCATTAGTTTTAGTCTTAAATCAAGTTTTTATGTTGTCAAAAGTTAAAGCAGAAAGAGTCATTTTCATGTCCTTATTACTAGATTCTAGCTCTTAATGAATCTCAACAGTTAAAACAACTTCAAACCTGCCAAAATATCTTCACATTTTTGCAAGTATCAAATAGTTTGCAGTTTTTAGCATCTCATATTCTAAAAGTATCTTTAGCTTTTTTTTTTAAACAATGTGGTCTACTTTTGCATAATACATTAACATAAGCTAAAAGGACTAAAAAGCCTTTTTTCCTACCAAACAATCCTTGTCTACGCGGCAAAACAAGGAGACGAGAACTTTGCGGGGAATCTAAGCATGACCAGATGCATTTTAGTCGAACACGTCCTAAATATTTAAGGTTGGATGATTTTTAGCTCATGCACGAGAGCGAGAAACGCAGACGTCTTCCATCTCTCTGCAGTGTTGTTGTTGGGTAGATGGGCTTGTCTAATTCCTGACTCCATGCAGACGCAATTAACCCACAAGTTCACTCTACGCAGATCTCTATCATGCTTCATTTGCTAAATTTAGACAGACCTGCAGGCTTGTCTATAAACTGCATGAATGCTATATATATACATAGCATGAAAGGTAAGGAAAAATTGGGTTTCCACCCCCTGTGGCAAGATTTGATTTACTGTGATATTTAAATGGCCACACTGAGAGAAACTAGTGCCTCTATAACTAATCCCAAGGGCATTTAGATACATAAGGCAGCAGAATAACAAGACGTTTAACTCAGACCACAGGAGGGGCAAGAAAAAAAATCTGCATTTGGTTCACTGTAATTAAATTCTATATTTAGACTCTGCAGTTTGCTCCTGGTCAGATAAATCTCAGCCTTTTGTCAGAAACAAAATAAAAAAGATTCTGTTCAGAGTTAGAGTCTGACATCGAAATTTCAGGATATTGTTTGATTCAAATCTTTGATTCAGTGAATGTTACCTCATTTAACCTTAATACATTCAGAAAGTGAATGGAGCAAGAGATGAAGTGCTAATGTCTGAAGTTAGAGTTAAATATATGTCTAATAAATAATGAGATGTAAGGAGACAACACTCATTTTTAAGTTTAAGTGTTGATGAGTTAGACTGGCATTCATTATTATTTTAGAGGACAAACATTTCGATTAATAATTCAATTAATTAATCGTTTCCACTTATTACACTAGCTTTTTTGTCACTGTAATCAAAATGAACGATAAATAGGTCATTAAAAACTCAGAAAATACAAACCATTAGCATAGAAATAGCAAAAATCCATAGAATTTTCCGCACTCTAATGCACACTTAAAAGCCTTAATTTTTCGACAATGCGCATTATAATCCTGAGCGTCTTTTGTATGGATGTGGTGAAGGTGATTTTGAGAGGAACACGGCGCCCTGTCAAAGCGTCAATCTGTTTCGCTTATTATTCTCTTTTTGAATGCTTGTCTTTTTTCTAAATTTTCATATTTTCTAAGATTATTTTGGGATGTAAAAATGACTCGAATAAAGTAAATGGAGTTGTACTTATCTTTTCGAATCTGTTAAAACCAGACAAAGATGTGGCTGCTGCTTTGAAAACGTCTGCGTTAGGGGTAGTTTTGTATGTCTGGGGTGGGTTAGAGGGAAAATGGCTTTTTTTTTTTTATAAGAGGGCACTCTATCCGTGCCCTCTTTCACTGCAGAGGTCTATTTTAGGCCTAAATTCATAAATGATGCATGTGAAAGTAAGTGCCTCCACGGGAGTCAAGGGTCAAACCTGTGGATGGACAGAGAAACTGTAAGATGAATCCAACCGTGTTGTTTGTCTCAGAGGGCGGCAGCCTCAGCATGTTTAACATTAAAGCTCATGGCCCAACAGTTAGACCAAAGACTGAAAGCTTTAGATTGACTTTGTTTGTTTTATAGCCAACATTCTTAGAATAAGTGAAGCAAAGCTTTATACTAATATAGATCTCATGTAGACAGGTAAGCACGGAGGTAGAAGGATCGTGATTAGTTTTTTTAATCATTATAACAGCTAGAAAAATAACTATTTTGATTCAGTTTGGAGCTGCCCTCTATACAACAGCTTTATGTATGGATGTCTTCATGACTTTGGAAACTTCATCCCTTTAACACCGGACTCCAGTGTCGTATTTTTCAGACGACTGTAACTCTTCAACTGTTTGTGCAAATAATGTGATTCCAGCAGATCCCTAAGTGGAGAACATCAGCTGATTCCAAGGGTAACGGCTTTGGAAGAACACTTTTGTGTGAATAAAATGTGGCAGCGCTTTTGTCTGTGTCAGATTCAGCTGATTTACTTAAACGGACACAGAGTCGCTGTACGTCAAAGAGCCTGTGTTGTTTCGGAGTCACCGGCAATTTTCCCACTGTTAATGACCCGCTCCCATGAAAATAATGTTTCTTTAACATGTTTTTTGTAGCATTTCTATGATAATGGAGAACATATATGTAGAAAATGATTCTTAAAACTGTATTTCTGAGTATTTTTTGTTCAAATAAGTTTTTATTTCAGCTGGAAAGATTACAGTTTTGAATTCATCTTTAAACTGTCTTCTATAACAAAGTTTCCAAAGCTTAATGTAAGCCTGTCTGCATGACTTTGGACACTTTTCTGCAACTCCAATGGAGCGACAGGAGCCAGAGCAGGAAATGATGCAAAAAAAATAAATAAATAGAGAGAATCAACAGGTTAGAGATGGAAAAACTCAAAAGTATCCATAACTGCAGATTATTTTCTAAACAGAAACTTTCAGTCTGAAAGTTCTTAAAACCCCTTATGAGGACTATGCAGAATCGTCCATCAAGTCCTTTTATTCTTTTAGGAATTCCCATGAAAAGTCTCTCTGCTTCACAGCTTAAAGCAAGAAGTGCCAGCGTTGTTCTGTGAGTCCCGAGCTGTCTGTTCCGGCCTGCTTGGCGGGTAAATCAAAGTCTGATCCCGGCTGCTCAGCTCGCCTGCATCAATCATCCCAGCAACGCCACGTAAACGTAGCACCGCAGCTCCACAAACTCAGCCAGAAAGCATCAGATCCTGGAAGATTTTAACAATTAGGTAAATCCTAATGGGCAATTACTTTGATTTGTAATCCTAAAGGTTTTTAATGAGCTCATTTAATGGTGCCATGGAGCATGATGGAGTATGGTAATTGGCTTTTATAAGTTGTGTAAAAAAATCAAGGTGTGCCTGTGAGGTGGGTGGTGCTACTTTATTCTGGGAGCCATTATGGAGCATAAACAGTTTCTTTTTCTCTCAGGAAACTTAAAGAAAAACTTTTGGAACTCAGAGCTTTAGGTTTAAAGAACACAGAGTTCTAGCAGTTTCTGTCTACAGATGTTAAAGGGCCACTCTGGTCCTCTTTAACCTCCGGAGACCCTGCGTCCTCATGCGAGGACGTTACGTTTGTGCCTTTTTGCACAAAGATACCCACTTTTTCAAATCTTAGATCTGTTAGCTACATTTAGAAACGCTGCCCCCTTCATCCTGTGGTGACATCACAGAACCAGTATCCGTAGTAAAAAAATGGCAGGAATGAGTTCCCACCCCAGGTAAAAATTGTATTCCAAATTTTATGAATGAAACCAATGTTTTTTTCTAAAATACTTCTTTTGGTTTCATTTGGAGTTAAAATCTGGCACATGTTATTAGTTGGTTGAAGCTAGGACATAAGTAAAAGTGAAGTCCTTAATCGAGGACATATTTTTTTTACAAAAACTACTTGCTGTACAAACTCATTATGCTTATTGGGTCCTAATAAGAAATACAAAATGCACATCACACAAAAGCTCGGGTCTCAGGAGGTTAAAGGATTAATTTTGGGGGAAAATAAAAACCAGGGACTTCACGATTTGGCACAAACCTCTGGGTTTTGTTTTGATTTAATTTACAATTTCTGCATTACAAAAAAAAAAAACAAATCAGAAAAAATCTTTTTCTTCAAATCAATTTATGATTTGTGCATTACAACAAAAAAAATCAGAAAAAATCGTTTTTTTTTTTTAATTTGCTTGCAAGCAAGTAACAATGAAGAAAACACTTTCAGTTGGCTTACGCCTGGTGCAATGTAATAAAACAGTAAATGTTTTGGCTTATCCCTGACTTGCACAGGTGGTTTGGCAGAGAATTTTATCCCGGACGCCCTTCCTAACAGAGCTGTGTTTTATCCGGGATGGACACTGGCACAAGTAGACCCAGACATTTTTTGTATGGTCTTGTAGGCAGTGAAGAGTTTTGCCAAAGCACACTTGAAGCTCATTACACACTTTTGGGAATTGAACCCTGTTTTCCCACGAGCCGGTTCCCGCACTTAACCAACTGAGCCACTGTAGTAAAACAAATCAGAAGCACAACATGCTTTTGACACTTTAAACAAATGGGATGCAACAATTCATTTCCCCACGATTTGGTTCAATGGTGTAATATACAGTTCGGTTTTAAATTGAGATTGTGTCATCCCTGGTATAAACATACTTACTTTAAAGAGTTAAAGATAAGAACCAAACCCAAAGCTATTTTTAGTCATTTTTTCCCTACAGCTGCTACAGACACCTCATTCTGCAGCTCTAACAAGGTCAAAGTTGTTGGGAAAAGAGTGAGATGGGGACTAAAGTAGTCAGGCAAGACGGAAGAGTCATTATTTTTTACAAACAACTGACAGAAAACCAGAGAAAAAGAAAGGACGGAGGCTTGGAAAAAAATATACAGTGAAAGGTGGCCTAGAAGGGAGACTGGGACAAGCCAGACAGGAATGGAAGGTAATGGACAACAGGAGCAGACAGAGGGAAATGAGAAGAAAGAAGCAGGATGTGCAGCCTGAAGCTGTGTTCCAATAACAGCTGTCTGAGCCTGAATCTGATATCAATTTATTCCACTGATAAATGCCTCTGCTCAGCTGACCTTTACGCAGAGGGATGCATGCACACTGCTTATTATTCTATGTGAGAGACCCAGCTCTTTGCTACAGTCTTAGATAAGTTATTTGTAATTTATCACTGTTGAATTGGCTATAACAGGAGACCATTATTGGCTGATGTGAAAAATAAATTTCCTCTCAAGTATCTGTGTCGCCTTTATCTTTATGTTATTAATGCAGCTCGGCTCTTTTAGCGCCAGTCAGCGGTGCTCCCATGCATGCAGGCTGTATTTTTTGCGTCCAGCTAATGGTTAATAAACATGAGTCCTTATTATGAGAAAAGAAAGATAAATTGACATCAATTCATCAGCTAGAAAATGCTGGGGTTTCAAAGATTGAGTCAAGAGAAAGATCCCTGAAACGGCTGCTGCCTGTGGGGTAATGCTCACTTTGTGTCGACATTATCTCTCTGTGCAGTGGAGCCTTATCAACTAGCAAAAGTAACAAGGTAATCAATTAAGTGAGCCACAGAATTAACATAATTAATAGCTTGTATGCCCAAGAGTTTCCTGGGGCCCTGCGCTGTGTGATATTACTACAGTGGCCAGTCAGAACTGTTGTTTGAACTGCAAAATGGAGTCCCACTGGTTGCTGTAGGCATCCCTCCCCTAAATTAACAGTGTTCTGCACCAGCAGCCCGAGGCAGGGTGGGCTGCACGTCTTGGAAAATTTTTGTCAATTTTTTTGTGTGTTTTTTTTTTACATGTTCAAGACAGGAAGAAATAAAAACAATAATTTGCAGCCAACAGCCCAGCCCAGGCTCTACAGCCTAGAGGATCAACAAATCACTCAAAACAAAAACATGTTAACCCTATATAACCATTCATATCATATTTGACACATTTCTTTGACCCCTATCTCATTAGCATGAGCCAAACTGTCCTTAAAAACCCCTTATTTATATCCCCATCCGTCTGCTCCGTTGTGCATTATTACACCACTAGGGGCAGTAGAAGGGCTTTTCCTGCTCATTTCATCAAAAGCTTAAAAAACATTTTAATTTTAATTGGGCTTTACAGGGTTAAAGATCACCATTGAAAAAAGAAACAAATAATTTAAAAAAAATCAGCATTTCATTTTAGAAATCAAAGCAAAATTCCAGAAACCAAACCGTAATTTAGAAAAAAAAAAACATTCCGGAAAACGAAAGAAAATTTCCAGAAACCAAAATGAAATGAAACAATATAAGAACCCAAAAAGATAGATCTTATGGGAAGTCACTGACTGACGGCGCTTGACTTTTGAAAAAGAGGGAAAGAAGAAAATGTTTTGTCCGAAATTCAGAAAGAGCTGATTGAGCGATGACAGGACTTTGCAGTGACTGTGGCCAGAAGCTTAATGAAACATCTTTTCTCTGAAGATATTGTCATGCCAAACAACTTCTGGTTGAAAAGGTGAACAAACATTATCATCCAGTCAGTGACGTCCTGTAATACCTACCTTTACCAGTTTTTTCTTTGTTTTATTTTGATTTCTGGAAATTAATTTTGTTTCCGGAATGTTTCCTTTCTATTTCGTTTTATATTTTTTAAATTAATTTATTAACTGTGTTTTGGTTTCTGGAATTTTGTTTTGATTTAAATATAATGCTGTTTTTTTTATTATTTGATGTTCTTCTTAATTGTTGTTGTCAGGGTTCCACCATCTAACCCGAACCTCTCCTCCTCCGACCAGCAGATGGAGCTCTCTCCAGAAATCTAACGGGCTGTGGCATCCCACCTCACTTCAACTCCCAGCATGCATCACCCTCCCAGCCCGCCATCCCAGCTGTTCATCATTATGGTCATTAACACTGCTGTTTATAAGCCTGCTGATCACTCTGCTCTTTGGAGATTAATCTTGATATCTTTCAAAACTTTATTGACAAGAAATCAATAACGTGACAGAAGGGCAATCCCTAAGAAACATTCAGATAGAATAGTTAATATTTTATATCAAAATGAGTTGTTAAAAAATGTCAACAGGATCAGTGCTGGACTGATACGATGCTCATATAATTACGACAAAATTCCACTTGCATTACTAAAAAAAGGAGTGTGTGTCACACACATTTTTGGGAATAATGACAGTTTAAAGAAATGTTCAGAAAGAACACAAACCCAGCAGGGAAACAGTTCTTGTATTCTAATTGCGCAGTTGGCAGATCACAGTTTAGGAGCTTTGGAGCGTAAACCCATGAAGTTCTGCTGTGGACAATTCCCGTTTGTCTTCACAAATGCATAAAAAAACGTGTGAATTGTGTTTGTCTTTGCACCTTTGACAAAATAAAAGTGTCTTCAGTTGGAGGCGTTGAAAACCCCAGACGTGCCATCCAAAAGACACGAAATTGATTTGTAGTCATTCAGGTTTGGATGCCAGCAGTCTCCAACCATTTCTTGGCGCAATTTGAAAGCACAGTCATTTCTGTAATGTTCTGCGTTTGAATGCAACAAACACCACGGGCGGATTTTAGTGGAGCTGAATGCGCCTGTGCCCCTACTGTCTAGATTTCACTGGTGTTATAATGAACACGCTGACAGTCCAATTAGCATGATGTCACAGGGCTAGCATGCTCCAGTGAAATGACTTTGCAGCTGTCCCACTGTGATAGCACAACGCACCCTGTTTCAGCATCACAACACTTCCAATGAAGCATGCCCACTGGTTTATGTGGAACTTCCTGATTGGACTTTTGCATTTGTCTTCTTGTCTCCTTTAAATCGCTTTTTTTGAATAAGAACAAAAAAAAAGAACTTTTCTGTCAGGTTACAAAGGAAATCTAGATGCACTCGTATTTTTTTTGGACTAAATAAAGCATTAAAAAACTGAGATTAATGACATGTAAGCCGCACTGAAGTGTAAGTCACATTTTTGGGAGAAATTTATTTGACAAAATACAGAATCAAAAACATTTTTGAAAAAAAAACATTGAACAACCCTAAAACCCGCAGTGCCCGTACAGCTCATGTGACTACGGCTTTAAAAAGCTGTAGTTTATATTACGCAGATTTGAATGTAGAATGTAGCTGCACCAATAGGCTCAGGTGCTCACAACAAAAGTCATCTATTTGTACTTGAGTCTAGAAGCTCTAGGTGAAATATGTGGGATAAAAAACACAAAATAAATGTAATTGAGTCCCTCTGAGAAGGCTTCAGCCATCACTCAAACACTGGCCTCTTATTTTTAAACCCCGACAGCCTCAATGGAGAGCCCTGAGCCTAATAAGCTCCCTTGAGTCATGAAGTTATTGTTACTTCAAAAGCAAAAGACACAAGAACAAAAATACAAGCTGTAATTAAAGTCAGAGATAAACATAAACTGAAGCAGATTTCCTTTAGTCTGTAGCCTTAATCTGATTAGAACGTGCAGAGAACAGAGGATAATCTGAACTTGGAAAAGTGTTTGAAGGAAATGGAAAGTATCTACATGTTTTTTTTTTCTTTGTGGTAGTAAAACAGTTTGTTTCAGATTAGTATAACATTTGATAAATACATACAGCCCCTTTCATTCCAAACCGAACATTAAAGATGCAACATAAAGTGGTGAGCAATATCCTGCCATACAGACTGGAGCAGAGCAGGGAGCTTAAGGCTCCACCCCCCCACGGCATTTTCTCCTTAACAAACATGTACTTTTTTAAATTGCTTCTTTGACCTTTTTTCCATACATCTTCAGAAAAACATGTTAATGTTATCACAGTGGGTCCTTAAGTTAATCTGTGTGAAACCCAGAAAAAACTAGTTTCACTTTTTGAAGCTAAATTTCTATGATAGAAAAAAACATTTCTTTGCTGTAACAGTATGATTTGTATTTGTTAAACGTACAGTAAAACATTGTATACCATTGTTTATCTTTCTGTCTCAACTTTGGAGATATTTTTGGTGATACATTAATATTATTTGTTCTTTTATTGGCACAATGACCGTAAATGAAGATGGCTGGTTTTCCTATGCAACAATATCTAGTGAAATTAGACATCAGTATCTGTCACAACATTTTGATAAGCTGCACACAAAGCCACTGCAGGATCAGTTCTTTATGTATTTTATATACTGAAGTATTAACATTTGACTACATTCTTTACTGTTCTTCCAGTTTAAATCTAATTTGAAATTAATCTAAAATATTTTTTTCTTTTGGTGACTTCAACCTTCAGGATTTATTTTGCAGATAGAAAACATGTGCAGGACAGTAAATTGGTGATGTCTGCATCTTCTAGCAGGTCTCATTTTCTCATAGTTTTTCACAATTTCCAGAACCCAGCTTGACCATGACATGTTCTCTGCATGTTTTTAATGACTTTTGCTAAGAAAGTCCGACTTATTTCACCTCTGTTTTGACCCTTTTACTTCGGGTAAAGCAGATCACCTTTGGTGTGACAAAATTCCAAAAACTATGACAAACTTAGAAGAAATTGCATACTTTCTTGTACTGACCAATAAGTGTGTTTTCTTGTAGATGACTCAAAGCACTTTGAAGAACAATGACTACATTTGCAAATGTTGCACATTTTATGCACGTTGGGTTTGTCTCGATTGCAGTTTTTCCAAGCGAAACATTCTGCTGGAAGTTGTCATCAGAAGATTGTACACTGTGGTCATAAGGGATGCTTAAGTGTATTCAGGAAGGCTGGGGTGTTGTACCGGCGCTCAAGTGGTACCACGGAGTCTGAAGTGTGCAGGGAAACTATCCCCCATACCATTACACCACCACCACCAGTCAGAGCCATTGAAAACAAGGCAGGATGAATCCATGCTTTCATGATGCCAAATTCTGTGCCTACCTTCTGAATGTGGCACCAGAAATATAAACTCATCAGACCAGGCGACGTGTTTCCAATCTTGTTTTGTCCAATAGGTGAGCCTGTGTGAACTGTAGCCTCAGTTTGCTGTTCTCAGCTGACAGGAGTGGTACCTGGTGCATTCAAGGTGAAATGAGTTGTGCGTTCAGAGATGCTCTTCTGCAGACCTCGGTTGTAACCAGAGGTTATTTGAGTTACTGTTACCTTTTTATCAGCTGGAACCAGCCTGGCCATTCTCCTCTGACCTCTGGAAACAAAGGCATTTCCTCCCACAGAACTGCGGCTCTGACCATTCTCTGTAAACTTTTAAGATAGTTGTGGGTGAAAATCCTGGTAGAACAGCCCGTCTGAAACCAACAACTATGGCACGTCCAAAGTCACTTCAGTCGCTTTTCTTCCCCATTCAGATGCTCGTTCGATGTATGTATCATGTAAAGAAATGTGTGCATTTATTTAAGTAAATAAATAAGGAGTCAGAAAATGTAATATTAATAAACAATGTAATAAATAGTAGAAAAGAAAATGCATGGAGGAGTTGCAATTATTTTAAAATCAATGCATCACAATCTTCAAAGTCCATCCTCACAAACTAAGAGTCTCTGTTTGGATGCAAATATATCAGTTTTCCCAGAAAAGGTTTCTGCTATGAATAACAAACATATACCAGAATCTTAGTGTGGGAATATCACTAAACAAAAAGGATTTTTTTCCCCCCAATATCCAGTCATCTGTATATTTTCAACAACCCCAAAGCAAGTTCTGTCTGGTGTTACACTGAGAAGGCATTATTCACAACACAGATTATTAAATATAATAAAATCCATGATAAGAAACAGAATCTAGAGAAAAAAAATCACACTCGTACTTAGAAGCAAAACTCTGTGAAATTGCTTGTTTTGTTTGTTTTTCTCATCTCCACTTCACTATATCAAGAATGAAAAGCTCCAAAAATGTGTAAACAGGTGCTGCCATGAAAAAGCACATGTTCTTACCTCACAGCAGCTGTTCCGTTCTCTTGCCACTGGTTTGCATGTTGATCACAGATGAAGAGTGATGGAGCTCAGATCCAACTTCTGATGCTTTTGTGGGTACAAACAGTTTTAGAAACACAATCAGTGTAAAAAAAAACTTAAGATTGGACATGTTTGGCGAATCAGAGATAATATATATCCAGATATCCAAATTTAAAAGTTTGCACAATATTTGCTGTACATTAAGTTGTCACTTTTGTCATTCATTTAGTTATTGTACTATATAATTGTTATAACTTTTTAGCTGTTGTTTTTTGTTTTTTTTTAGCGCTCTCATGTTAAAGTGCCATTTAAATAAACATGGTTTGATTCGATTTGATTTGATTGCAGCACACTGGCCTTTCTTTTTTTATAACTGCATCTTTAATGTCCACAAATGTACAGTATAAAAGTTTTAGGATAAGTACAGAACGTATCCGGTATCGTTTAATGCCAAAAAAACTTAATTTTTTTCCCCTTTTGTTTCATTTTTGACCGTTTCATTCAAATTCTTCTTCTGCGTTTCAGTCAGTAGCAAATATGGATACACACATCTACAGTGCCCTCTATTGGTTGTTGCTATTTTTTATTTTTTTTTAGGAAATCCCATAAGTCGCACCCCTGGCCAAACTACGCAAAAACATGACTTATACTCAGAAAAATACAGTACATATGTAAAATAGTACATACATACATGTAAACACATTACATTGATTTGTCATGCAAAATGTTGTGAACAACTACAATAAACTTTATCACAAAAACAATAATAGTAGTTTAACAAACAAACATATATAATAGAAAAGTAACTTTAATTATAGAAGTGTAACAAAACTATATGAACCCTTATTTTTAACAAAGATCACCAGAGACGGAAAAAAAGTCTTCAAAAATGGTTGTCAAGTAGAAGTAATTGTCCAAGTCGTCACTTGAGTAAGAATATAAAAATAACTGGTGAGAAAAGTACTCCAGTTCTGAGCAGTAGTTTATGTCATTTACTGGTATACTCCAAAACCTTCTTATTGAAATAAAAATATGAAATAACTGAACAGTCTATGAACAAATATTGCATTTTATTTATTGTTTATTTTATTGCGTATCTCAAAATAAGGCTGGGAGCTTTCTGTGTGGAGATTGCAATTTTCCTCATGCATGTGTGGGTTTTCTCCAGTCACTCCGTCTTCCACCCAGAATCCAAAAACAAGCTTCATTAGTTTCTCTTAATTGTCCCTGGGGTGTGCATGGGAGTTTGTGGCCCCACAACAGACTGGTAACCACTTTCCCCCAACACTAGCCAGGATAGGCTCCAGCAACCCCATGGCCCCAATAGGGATTCAGAGAAATAGATAATGCAAAAGAAACAAAAAAAAAAAAAAATGTTTGCCAAAAAGTTACTTAAGTTTATTAAACCGAGTGAGTCTAAGTGGGTACCCACCCACCTCTGAATTACACCAAGTTCACTTTGGAGATATCTGGTTGTTCAAAAGTCACTGCAAGGGCGCTGCAAGGCAGAGCAAATCAAAATGTGAGATGAAGGATCCAAACACATAAAAAGGTTCTAAAAAAAAAAAACCCACCTGAATCAGCATTTTCTGACATTCAACAGGTTTTATTTTCCATTATATTTTTGAAGAATAAACCTGTTATTACATATTTGACTTTGAAACATGACTGCCTGTATATACTTCACATCACTCTGCTGTGTGTCTGCTCTGGAGTTCCCTCTGTTTACTCATGGTCGAGCAGAGTGTCCTTTTGCTCCATCTTAATGGCAAATCTTCAATAAATATTTATAGGGAGCATTGGGGATATTAAAAAACATGACATGCTTAAGTGGGCTTTATTCTCGAGGAGATAGAGATCTGTGTGGAGTTAGCAAAGCAGAGGAAAAAATATGCAGGCTGTTGTTTGTTTGTTTGTTTGACTAACAGAGGACTTTCACAAGGACATCTCTGATAGATGCCAGTTACACAATAACTGTTTCCCTCTGTCCGTTTGTCGTTTCTTCTTGAATAATCCCCATCTTTGAAAGCAAGAGAAAAACACAATTACTATTTTGAAAGCTTTTAATTTGTAGTTATTTTATTGTTTTTATATGGTTTAAAAAGGATTTTTGGTTAAAAATAATTAAAACTTCAACAAAATGGGTTTGATTTTCTAAAAATCTTAATTTGTTGTGTTGTAATTGAGTCAGTTCATTCTACTGGAGTCAGGTTCACACTGGCCTCTGTAACGCACATTCAAGCGACCACTTCTGATGAAAAGTCTACGTAAACGTGCATGAATGCGGTGACTGAACATGCCTCAAACAATGAATCAGTTGAACTTTAACCTATCAGGGACTCGGATGTGGTAGTGACGTATGAGTCAGGGAAGTGCCAACCGTTTAAAAACGGATCATGAAGGAGAAATCAATCATTGTGGTTTGTGCCCGGTGGAAGTATACAAGATACCACTTCCACCTCCACCCCATTATTATCCTAACTTAGAAGCACCTGTTTGAGGTCATTAGCTGCATAAAGACACCTGCCCCCCCCCCATACAATCAGGAAGATTAGATTTGATCTAATCCTCAAAATTTGTAGCAATCCCGACCTCCTCCGTGTCCTACATTTGCATCTAAGCTCTGGAGTCTCATCCTAAACATCTGCTGTCGAGAGCCTTCTGTTCCCCAAACATTCCGCTTCCATCGACCTGTATCTTCGCGTTGGTTTTAATTATTTCTTTTTTTAAAACTTTTTCACTCTTTAGATCATTCGTGGGTTAAGAAAAGTTTACATCACATTATTGTCATGCGGTTTTGATTCATTCAAATTTGAATGCAGCTCCACGTCTGCTCCGGGCTGATGGAAGCTCTCTCGGGTTGCGAACCTCTCAGGATGTCTTGTCCCTGGATACTGAGGGGGACAGCGGCCCATGAGAGTGGGATTAATTAAGGTCTCTGCTCTGCAACATCCAATCTTAATTTGCAGCGCCTTCTAATAATGGAAGATTTTTAGTATTTCACCCACAGTTTAGTGCTGACAGGTGATGCTTGCTCATTCCGGTTCAGGAAAACCCTCATTATCTCCGGGAGTGTCTTGATTATTTCGTCAACCTCCATGTCTTCTCACCAATCTGGCCAGTTTAGCACCAAACAGAGAAATTCCTGAATTTTGACTCTTTTTATTTCCATAACCATTCCCACTGCCGATCTTACAGCAGCCGACTGCCAAAAACAGCAGTTAAGAGGTTTATCAGAGATCTTCTGCAGGGAATTTCTCACTTCAGCAGCTCTCTCTTGCGGCGCTCGTCTCTACTTGTCCATTAATCAAACCGTGTCAGAGAAGCGTCTCCAAGGTTTTCTGAAGGTAATTGAAGATGTAGACATTTGTCTTGTCAGACGGGCATTTGATCTATGCAAAGTTAGCTTCTTCCCGCACTATTTTGAGAGACGTCTTGGAGCCGGTCGGTCTGAGGCGGACCAAGGCTGGAATTGGGCTACAAGCAACAAGAAAAATGTGGGAAGGAAAGGAGGAGAGACAATGAAGTAAAGCCAGATGGACAAGTGACAGGGAAGGAGAGAGGTTTACCTGCAGATAGCATCACCGCTCAGTAGATTCTGAGCCAAATTGGGCGTGTGGGCTGAGAAAGAATCAGTTTAAGCCCTTGAGTGACAGACGACGGCTTATCAGCGACTGCTGAGAGGAAATAGGCTGTTCTATGAATGGCTTCATGTGAAAGTTGCTCATTTGTTTGTTGTGTGTTTCTTGATCAATCCGAATCTCTAACTACAACTAAAACCCCAACGTTTCTTCTTCTGTCTGGTCTGTAAGTAAAGCCTTAGTCACAACTGCCCTCACGGGTTGATGTGGGCTGTGTGGGGGTGTAAAAAAAAAGTGACGGCTAGTGACACCTTTTACACACACACATATAGGTTATAGCGAACCTGTTGTAGGTTGTAGCGAACACTTAACAGGCAAGTAAGGGTGTCACACGGACTTTTCCAATCCCCCTAAACGCTGCGCATGTGGCTCATTAGTGATGTTCAAGTGGGAAGTTTGTGCTGCAGTCACTTAGATATCACACTTGTTTAGGGTCAGTAAGGGGCCATCTCACTAACAACCAGAGTGTGGTGTAAGGGCACTGTATGACGGCATCACCTGTCCGTCATAACCCTAAGGGCAGGTTTTTGTTTACAAGCGATTTGCAACCGCTTGCGTCGCAGTGGTCACACGGTCATCAGAACAGAATCGCTTCAGTCGCTGCCGAATGCTGCTGGCAAATGGAATTTTACACTTGTAGTTCAACTGGTGGCAAATTGTGTTATTTAATTACATTTATTTCAGAAATTATAGTACGTGACTACGGAGGAAACTGTCAGAAAAATGTTTCAGACAGAAAAATGATGAAAACATAACAGAAGAAGTAAAGAAATATCAAACTTTACAAACAGACACACAGAGAGAGGAAGAGAGAGCAATGCAATTCACCTCATTTTTATTTTAATTTGTACTTTTTTGCCTTTGTATTGCCTACTCCTGCTCACGATATATGTATCAGACGCATCACAATGCTATGTTCCAGTTTTACAACGTCACTAAGGTGTTCATATGAGCCTCAAGAGAACTGCAAGACAGCCCTGCATTCCCTTTATGAACCCTGGGCCTCGACCATGAGCCTGGACAACGCAAAAACCTCACAGCACACGTACAGACCCCCCAATGCAGGTGTATGTGACTAAAGCTTAAAATGACACAAATATTAGTCTGATCATTAGTTTGAATGAACAACAGCTTCCTCTTTCAACATTTTCTCCTCGAGAAAAACATGGAAAAACGTGCATTTCTTTAAAGTACAGTCAGATACGGTTCTTGCCTATGATAAAATAAAATAATAATAACAAGGTGTAAGTAAGGTAATGTCAGTATAAAATCAAGCAACCATGAGTGAAGGGGCAAAAAAATAAACCGGGAAACCAAACTATTGATGTTAATAAAAATCAATGTATATGTGTTTTGAAACAGCCAGATGCATGTGGTTCTTATCACACTCAGAAACAAAGGGTTTGGATGTTTTGATCATAGTAAATAAAGAGGTTTGAACAATCATAGTGTTCTGTAACTTAACATAACTTCTTCAGAGGAGGAAAAATGTTCATCATGTTTTCCTGGCCTCCAGCGTGTAAACTACAGACGGCTTCCTGTAGCTTTGAAAACATGTGTGCAGGCAGACGAGCGATTCTGTCTGGTAGAGGCAGCCTTTCCTGCATTTTGTTGAAAGATAAATCATCAGAAACTCAAAAGTTGCTCTCCTGTCTTGTCTTTTTGGAGGTCACGCAGGATGCTGGAGCCTTTCACAGCTGTTGTCTTGTGCAGTAGACCTTGGACAGATCACCAATGATGAAAAGAAACTCCACCATAAAGAATCACATTTTAAGAGTTTGAGCCCGTGTCTGTCTAGCTGGATTACGTGAGTGCGATGACCACTGACTCTACAAAAGAACTGGACTGAGTGACACCCCCACACACACACACACACGCTTTCCAAACAGGAAGTACCTACTGGTTCTAAGAAACCAAAATCCCATTCACTTGAATTGACAAAAAATAACTATTACTCAGTCATTCTGTTCGTCAGAATAAATATTCTTGCTCCAAACCCACTTTTTTTTAAGAGGTAGAGGTGTGGATTTCCAACAAGTTCACTCCTGATGGGCAAGAGTGGTTGCAACAGAAATGATGACTCGGATCATTCACTACTTATTGCCGCTGTTTGACTCCAACATGGTGGCGTCTGTATTGGGGAAAAAAAGTGATTGAATTGACTTGGAACAGAAAATAAGCCATTTTTCATGGCTGTCCAGGGAGTAGTTGGGATAGGCTCCAGCAACCAATTCACTCCAAAAGGGATTAAGGGGATTTAGAGCGTGGATGGGTGGATACAAAGATACACAGAATCAAAAGATTTTCAGACATAAAAAATAATGACAATAAATGAAAAAAAATGAATAAAGACAAAAAAATCAAATTAGGAGTATTCTTTCTTTAAAAGCATTTATGCTCCCTGATGATCTGCAGGTTTTTAGCTGAAATTTTGTTGCATATGTTTAGAGTATGGAAGCTCAACGCACTTTTTTCTTTCCAGCTTTTGGAACAATTGTGCTACAACTAACACAAAAAATGCTCTGATTTTGGTCCTGGTTTAATGTTATTCTGCTGATTTGGCTTGAAGTCCTCTTTGCATTAGAGTGAATCCATCAGGAACATAAAAGAAGAGGTCCAGAAGTTCATCACACTGCTATTTTTCTGCCATGGATTCAGCAGACTATTTGAAAAAGAATCAAATATTGTCCAAAATATGTGAAAAAACCCCAATAAATTTCAATTGACTGCATTAAATTTTCACATGACAGCATCCCTTTCATGCATATTTAGCATGAAAAGCAGCACTGTTACTGCAAGTTTAATAGAAGTTGATTTATCGTGCTGTACAAACACGCAGCAGAGATAAATGATCAAGAGGATTCATTCTTCATCTTTTTTTTTCTTTGTAAAAGAGAATCCACTTCTATTCTGTCACAGAAATATGAATCATCTCAGGAGGAAGACTGACAGTCTGATGGTTTCATGAATTAATAAAGCTCTAGAAATTCAACAAAGCCTTCGCATTAATCCAAATAAGGTCATAACTCAGCTGCGTTTGCTTTGAGAGAACATGTACAACAGCCAACATCCCCGACTACACATGAACAACTGCTCTATTGCCTTTTTTTTTCATCGTACAGAGCGCTACATGCTAATAGCTTTTATTCTGAAACAGCAGGGTGGTGCTCAGCTCAGCAGCACGCCCATTTTTTAATAAACACCACACTGCTGAGTCACACGGATTCCGTGTTTGTCAGCGAGCAGAGAACGAAAGAAGTTTGACATTTTAGTCAAATTAAAGGCGACAATATTAGATCTTTTTTGTTATTGCTTGAGTATTAAATTTTGTGCATCTTTCATTTTAATCAGAAGCCCTGAACTTTGAGTTAAAATGTTTATTTGTTTATTTTTTCTTCACTGCTAAAAAGGAACAGCGAGAACAAAAATGATCAAATGCCTCATTTGCAATCCTCCCCACAGACTAACTCTGAGCCACACTTTGATGGAGAAAAGTGAATTACGACTTAATGGACAAGTTGTGTTCACAAGATTTATTTTTTTTCTTCTTCTCTTCATTCTGTTGAACTTTTGGCATTTATCCTGTTTAATGATTATTATTTAATGTTTTTTTTCATGTCACCATGGTTTAGTTTCGATCCAGTTATCATTTCTTCACTTAAAAAATCATCTCGTATCATCTCAGCTGCACTACCGCCGTCAGGAATCTCTTAACAGACTGAAGAGCAGCTGTTCAGCCCACTGACTGCATCTTCTCTCGGCAGATGGTTGAAATTAAAGAAGCGAGTGAGTCTTTTCTGGTGAAACGCACATTTTTGGGGCTTTTTCCCCCTCATACCTCCCACTTCCATATTGTTTGGAATAAACCACTTTGCTCTAAGACTGCAGGGGTGTTCCTAAAGTCAAAAACATGGCAGCAGAACCTTGACCTTGTGGATCCTAGTCATTGATAAGTACTGTGGGGTTCTGTGTTCTTAAATGTTCTCCTTATTTTTATATATTACAGGCGAATTCTTTAATTTCATCTGTTGGATTCAGTTCATTTGTTGTATTGTCCAGTTTCAGTGTTTGAAATCAGTTCATTACTGCCTGCCAGATTCTTTACATAATCAGATTTTAATGATGTTTTTAAGTTTTAGTAAACAAGTGAAGTTTTTTTTTATGTTTGTGAAATGTTTTGTTTTTGGTTTTGATCAGTTTGCATTGATTGTATATAAGAACTGGACTTAGTGAGTGTGACATCATCCATAGAAAATGGCTTACTTCTAGCTCCAAAGAAATGAAGTGAATTCAGTCGCTGTTATTTTGTGATACAGATGCCACCATGTCTGAACCAGATGTTGCTAGTTATCAGTAAGCAGGTAGTCAGCAGCTTGTACCAAACAATTTCAAACTGCTGATCTCCTGTTGAGACATTTTACCATGTAGCTAAGGATCAGGATTAAAATGTGTCTTACTTGGATAGACCACTCGGTAAGCCTGAAGAGAGAGAATGTTAACACACATCTACTGCCATGCTGTGAGTCACAGGTCATGGAGAACACTTAAACAACATGTAAGGATAAGTAAGAATGAAGCAGGAAGGTGTGTTGAACAGATTTTTCAGATTTTTAATTTTAATTTTTTATTTTTTTACCTCCATGAAAAATATGTATGTTGGAAAGTATTTTGGAAACATGCAGGAATGCGGTCCTCAAGGCCTGTGTTTGCCTATTAGGGGATCAGTTCCCAAACTATGGAATGTGTTCCCCCTTCCTGTCAGGTCTGCCAGATCCCTCTGTGTATAAAAGTGGCTTAAAATCACAGATCTTTCTGTGATTTTAAGTCACTTATACAAACTTATCTTTTTACTCAGGCTTTGAACTCCAGTGAGTAGATCTAGTGGGCCACCCATTTTTATTTATTTTATTTTGCTTTAATTATTTTTTTTATTGTCTGTTATTGCTCAATGATTTTATTTATAAATGATTGTATATTCAGCACTTTGGTCACTCCTGCTTTTATAAGTGCTA
Source organism: Oryzias celebensis (assembly GCA_014656515.1). NCBI lineage: Eukaryota > Metazoa > Chordata > Actinopteri > Beloniformes > Adrianichthyidae > Oryzias > Oryzias celebensis. The sequence goes on from BNCR01000013.1 coordinate 14,373,503, forward strand.
CACAAATAATAAAATTATAATAAAATAATAAAACTTATTGATTAAATTGATCCCTAGTGTGGTGTAAGTCTTGTGAATGAGGTGTACACATTTTTGACAATACACTTACCACACACACAACAATTCTATGTTCCATTTTCAATGAGCCTCAAGGGGACTAAGACACACATGAGATGCATCTTCATCCGTTCACTCCACAACCTTCCACATACCCGGAAAACCCAAAAACCCGCAGCATCCGTACGGGTGAATTCCCTGTATAGGCGCACGACATGCCTAAACCCGAAACCCAAGAACCCTGATCTTCTACTTTAAGGAGGTTTTGTTTGTTTGTTTCATTTCGGGTAGCAGCGATTAGGAAAAGAGCATAATAAAGAAGAAAAAAAAAGGAAAAATAAAAAGTTAATTTAAAAAAACATGCTGCCAAATTTGAGCCAGTGGGTTCTTTGGGGTTAAACTGAATCGAATCAAACGAACTAAATACGAGTGCTGTTCAGCAATCATTCCCCCATTTTCTTTGTTGATTTATCTGGGTCATACAGAGAAGCTGCGATATACAGACACACAAAAGTAAAAAATGCAAACCTTTTAAAATCAAAATTCAGTCTTAATTCAATTGAACAAATATTGCCTAGAATTTATGAGGAAGGTTCTTAAGTGCAAATACATTTTTTTTTTACTTTTTTAAAAATACCTGCAGAACGTGAAAAGTCACTAAAGGTCACCACAATGGATCATTAACTAACCACACAGCAGTGGCGCATAAATGACAGAACAACAAAGGAACAAACATTTACAACAATATGACCCCAATCATCTCTATGCTGGACGCCTACTGTGGTCAGGAGGACCTCTGAGTAATGCGACCCCCCCTGGCGTGTAACATCTGCTTTTTACTGACCCTTGTCTCCATAACAGAAGAGCCGACTGTAACATCTGCTTAAAGGTGACCCTGACCCTGTTTGCAGCTTGAAGGGAAGTTGGAGCTCTGTCTCCACATAGATCATTATCTGAACCTGAGGGGGCGATGTTTGTGGAGGAGGCGCACGGGGAGGCGGAGTTCTGTGAAAAATCTCTGCTTCTTTCTGAACTTTTTTGCAACTTTTGACACATTTTTTTCTTCTTCTTCTTTCAGCTGGATGGTTTCTTCCTGTCACACCTCCGGGGGAGTTTAAGGAGCTGTGCAAACAGTTTAAAAATAATGTGCTGCCGGTTAAATTTCCACAAAGAAAGACCTCCTGTACAGCACCAAAAGTAAAAAAAATATTTTAGTAGAGGGGTCAAACATCTGTGAGAGAATAAAGCATAGTTTTACTGTTTAAATAGCTGTCTTAATCTCTTCATTTCAGGGTTAGGGTTAGGTTGCACTTTATCTTTAAACTTTGATAAGAGGGAAAACACAACTGCTGAAGAATATAACAATATACCACAAAATAATTCCCAAATAAATCCAATGACAAAAAAAAAGAGGTGGAAAGTGGAATGTGAATGTGCACATCATGAACTAACTTGGAATGAATGAAGGATGAGTTTGGAGCCTTACATGTGAAGTCAGCATGCAGGCAGGCTCCTTGAAGCAGCACTCTGGCAAACCACCAACCATCAGGGGGAAAATCCTGATGAGGCAAAAATAAAAAAAGAACTCAGATTGCAAAAGAGATGCTGAGAAAATGAGCCTAATTATGTTTTTTTTTATTTCTTGATGCAAGTTAGTATTGTGTTTGTGAATGTGTTGACAGGCTTTTGTACAGTGTCATCACACTGGAGTGTGCAACAGTGCTGGGAAGGAAGCTCACACAAAGGAATTGCTCTCTGTGGCAGAATGAAGGAAGAAGAAAACTAAATGAAGATGCTTTTGACTTTCAACTAATAAGATGACTGAATTAATTTACAGTTAATTTGAAATGTCTATTTTAGTTTCCAACTCTCTTTCTAAAGGCAGGTAACTCCTTTTAAAAGTAATAACAATATTGAAGAGCAAAAAGAAATATTTAAACATCAGTAGACTGAAATAACCAGGCTGTCTTTTTGAACATTGTTTTGCTAATTCACTGTTTAGAACTAAATTTCTCGTTCTTTCTTGACAAAAATTTAATGTTTTTTTTTCAGCAAAATTAAAAGAGAAATCCTCTTTTTTCCACAAACTGTATCTGCCAATCACTGGTTTTAATCTTCAGCACCATTTCCTTTGTTAGAAAATGTTGGTCTCCATTTTATTTATTTATTATTTTCTTCTGTTTTTCCACGTTGTTTTTGTGTACATTTGAGGTGTTACCTTCTGTTTTCGCTGAAGTGCAGCCAGACCTTCATCGCTTCAACTCCAGCATTTTGGAAGCGCGCGTCCACGCTCGCCCCGGCAGTCACCGGTCTTATACGAGTCCGCAGGAAAAGCAAAATGATCGGCTAGAACTATAAAGTACTGAACAGAGTAGAAGTGATTGATATGTCCTGGCTAAGACAAATAGGCCTTCACTGAAACTATGCACAGACATGAGGAACAGAATGCAGCAACTTCTTTCATTTCCAGTAGAACTGCGCAAGTTGTAACGGTTCCTACTTTGAACCAAAGTTTTGGTCCCCAACCCTAGTTGGGAGTTAGTGTAGTCACATTAATGTTTATTCGAATGGTATCAGTCTGTTTATTTACATGCTTCAAACAAGCTTGGGAGTTAAAGGTACTGCTGACACGGCTAACGTTTCTAACGCAGCTAATCCATATTACATACAAGTTCTGTGAACAGAGTCAAAAAAGTCTGACTGACAGACTTATCTCTGACTCTTTCACCCCCTTCAAAACGCCTTCTGGTGCACCTGACATATGACCTAATTTCGAAAATAGACCATTCACTGATTTTGTGGGTTATAATCCGATGTTTCCTACATTGTGTAAAATACGGTACAGATGCTTATTCATATTTGAGCTGGATGATTTGTCCCTTAAAAAGTCTAAAATGGAGGTTTTCTCCACTGCTTTCTTCATTTTTAGCTGACACATACAGTGGGAACGGAAAATATTCAGACCCCTATTTTTCACTCTTTGTTATATTGCAGCCATTTGCTAAAATCATTTAAATTAATTTCTTTCGTCATTAATGTACACACAGCACCCCATGTTGACCAAAAAAACCCAGATTTGTTGAGGCTTTTAGAGATTTATTAACAAGAAAAAACTATAATATCACATTATCACACGTATTCAGACCCTTTGCTGTGACGCTCATATATTTAACTCAGGTGCTGTCCATTTCTTCTGACCATCTTTGAGATGGGAGATGGAAGAAAGTTATAGAAAGTAAACCATCACTGCAGCCCTCCAATAGGGCTTTATGGCAGAGTGGCCCGACGGAAGCCTCTCCTCAGGGCAAGACACATGAAAGCCTGAATGGAGTTTGCTAAAAACACCTGGACTCCAAGATGGTGAGAAATAAGATTCTCTGGTCTGATGAGACCAAGATAGAAATTTTTGGCCTCAATTCTAAGCGGTATGTGTGGAGAAAACCAGGTACAGCTCATCACCTGTGCAACACAGTCCCAACAGTGAAGCATGGTGGTGGCAGCATCATGCTGTGGGGGTGTTTTTCAGCTGCAGGGACAGGACGACTGGTTGCAATCGAGGGAAAAATGAACGCGGCCAAGTACAGGGATATCCTGGACGAAAACCTTCTCCAGAGTGCCCAGGACATCAGACTGGACTAAAGGTTCACCTTCAAGTAAGACAATGACCCAAAGCACACAGCTAAAATAACCAAGGAGTGACTTCACAACAACTCTTTGACTGTTCTTGAATGACCCAGCCAGAGCCCTGACTTAAACCCAATTGAGCAACTCTGGAGAGACCGGATAATGGCTGACCACCGAGGTTTACCATCCAACCTGACAGAACTGGAGAGGATCCGCAAGGAGGAATGGCAGAGGATCTTTCCCAAAAAGACTCATGGCTGTTTAAGAGAAAAAGGATGCTGCTACTAAATACTGAGCAAAGGGTCCGAATACTTAGGACTATGTGATATTTCAGTTTTTCTTTTTCACAAATCTGCAAAAATGTCAAATTCTGTGTTTTTTTGTCAACATGGGGTGCTGTGTGTACATTAATGAGAAAAAAAAATCAACTTAAATGATTTTAGCAAATGGCTGGAATATAACAAAAAGTGAAAATTTAAGGGGGTCTGAATACTTTCAGTACCCACTGTGAGCAGTTCAAACATGTGCTTTTCAGTGCTCTTAAAAGGTCTCCTTCAAGAGTTACGCTGAAGGACATCGTTGTTTTTTTGTTGATTTTCCCCATCTGTTGGCATCTCAACGAGCAGCCAGTGACATGTGTGCACGTGGGCCAGGCGTGGTCAAGAGCATCACTGATGGTCATGGAGCTGCAGAGGGGAGAAAAAACCAGGACAGAGGAAATAAAAAAGAATTGTGAGGAAAGAGTGTCCAACAAGGCAGAAAATAAAAGCATCTGAGGGGAAGAATAATGAAGAGACAAGCAACTGACAAGCCTGAGAGAGAGGCTGGTGGATCATCATCATGGAAAGAAGGGAGGTGTTTGGATGTGGAGAGGCAGATACAGAACCTTTTCTACAAATCCTGCCATCTGTGAGTGATGAGGACACTGCAGCATATTCAGAGATCATCAAACGTCTGAAACAGCACTTTGGAAGTGGAAATTAGCTCCTTCAGGACCTCTCCCTTTTATCTCGGACAACAATATGTGTGTCAAATTCAATTTCATGAAAAACCCTTTCTATTCTGTCGGCAAGTTCAATAAAGGGACGGAAAGATTTTGTTGTGTTAGCTGCAAATCAAAATGATTGAATTTTCAAAGTGCTTTGTCTGTGGTGTTACTGGTGACAAAACAAGTTCTGTTTTGTTATGTTTCAAACATTTCTGAAACTTTTTTGTGTCATGTCACCAAAAACTTGATATAAAAAAGTACATCCAATTACCCAAAATCCTTTGGTAAAACTTTTCCTCTTTTGTCTGACTGATTCATGCTTTTGTAATAAAAGTACATTCATTTCATGTTTTTATTGTCATTTTTTTTTCTTTAGGAATAACAAGACTAGTAGGTGAAGAAAACATAAAGGGAGGAAATTCCAGAAAAGGAGAATATAAGGAGCGACTATCCTTAAAAAAATGTTTTTGCATTGATAAAAAAACAAAAAAACAAAATACTTCCCTAGTTCTGAATATTTCTACTAATTTGACCAAAGAAGTTCAACGTTTTAGTCTAAAATTGTCAAAAGTATCCTTTATAAAGTTAGTTCATCTCGTTGGGATGTGAATCCTAACGGTGGTTCAGTCTAGTGCTTCAAAATTTGGCAAAACATTTTTTTGTTTTAGAATGGCTGACATGTTTGTATCAGTGTTGCCAGATAGAGTTGTGGTTTTCCAGCCCAAAAGTCATCTAAATACCACCACACCTGACAAAATAAACAAAATGTGAAATAGTGATTATTTAGCTGTAGTTATGAGTACTTATTCATCTATTATTTATTCATTAGTAAGTAAGTAAATCTATAAAGCACTTTTCAATGGGAGAGCAACAGGCGCTTCATTATGTTAAAACAAGATAAAAGCAAAGAAACAAAAAACAAACTGTAAAAGATTCTCTGGCATTTTTAAGCAAAACACAAGCAAAAGATAGATAAAAAAACACACTTCCTGTTTTGACTGAAAGTCCAATTTTGAGAGATTTTATAACATATTTAATCTTTTTGCAGTCAGTCAGAGTAAAACATAAAATAACTGACTCCTATCAAACTTTATTTGCAATAACTTCAAAACAAACGCGAACCCCTTTCCCCCCCTAAAACATCAAGAACAATAAAAGAAAAAAAAAAAGAAAAGAATAAACAAATACTAGGGTTGCTGTTATAATATTATCATAAACGAAAGCGGAAATTGTTCCTGTATGTTTATTTTTCATGAGAAGAAATTGTATTTGTCGCCTACTTGCATTCCTTTTTTTGTACCACTCTAATAATCCCAATGACCAACAATTAACTAAATAAATACATATAAATAAGAATGAATAAATGTGCAGATCTTCCACAGCTGGATTCCACTGGAATGTTTGTTCCGATGAAAGATGCTCCTAACATTTTTCTAGGGAACACCAACCCTTTGGCAGATGCTGGTCTCAAACCCCTGCTCGAAAATGAAGGAAATTCATTTATGCAAACTAATATTTTGCACAAAAAGTGTTTTTTTGCCGTGTTTCCACGTGTGCCAGTTCAAACTACTGAGGGGTAATTGAGTTTTTCACTGACCCCTCACTTTCAATCAGCAGAGGAATCATACCTCTGCTGCAAAAGTGCCATCCTCTCCAGGCTGGATTCCCTCCTGACGGATGGGCTGATTGCAGCTGCTTTCTTCGGTGTAACATGACATCTTACTGCCATTACCTAATTGCCCCTTCAGTCATCATGCCCCCGACTGACGGAAAACCCTGGATTTCTGCCTTTTGTCTTTCAGGCTCTGTTGCTTCCATGTCTTTTTCTCATACTGCCTCCTTTTTATTTTCTTACATTTTTCTTTTTGAGGCCAAGTTCTTCTTTAAATGATGCGCGTTCTTCCAAAAACCGTCAGGTTCTTATCCAAAACATTGAAACAATCACTGCAAGTATCAACAAATATGCTTTAAAAACAAACAAAACAAAAAAAAAACCCAAAAACATAAATATATGGAACAGCAATAGTTATGGAATAGCTGGAATTTATGGTATTTCAGCTGTTTTGTTAAATATACCTCTAATTAGATAGGTAACTTTTACCATTATACATGTACTTTCCACTCATTTTCATCACTATTATTGTAAAAAGCTAATTTTTATCATTATTTAAACAAAACTAACATTTAACAATGACAAATTGCTGAAATTCAACAAGGATGGAGTTCAAACCCACATATGCATCGCCTCGAACACTCAGCCACCTCGTTACGTTAATGTCATAGCGAATAGTAATAGAATTTAAGGGGACAGTTACATTTCATTTTGAACGCTTTCATTAAGCATGTTTTTCTAGGACATGATGCAGTTTTTAGTTCTTTATTAGTTGCGAATCAGATTGATGATACGTTGGCCTAAGAGCACTGAAATGTTGTTGTATAGGTGACAAATGAAGAATCAATCGATCTATCTATCTATCTTTGCACTTTTTGACCTTTCTGAATTCCCAAAATGTGGGAATCTCGACTGCATGTTTTTTGGGTAGAGGGGGACTCGCTGTGCACTCTCCCCTGAAAAAAGACAAACGAAAAGTTTAGCCAGCTATCTACTGTACAAACATAGCCTACTTTGTCTTATGCCAGTCCAACTTTCTGCCACATCAATTTGTAAATGTTGTTTTATTTTTACAACAGTTGCTTTAAGAAAGGGTTATATGAAATAATCCTACAGAAACAGATCTATGTAATAAAATTATTTGAGTTTGAAAAATTGCTTTTTATTCAGCTCTTTCTAGTGAGAAACTCAAAGTAATAAATGTAAAAATGTTCTTTTAAATGATCAAACAGCTGATGTGTCACAGCTGTATGAACCACACTGCATGCTGGGTAATATGCTGGAGGAGCACTGCTGTTCTCACGGCGAGAGATAATTATTATGTACCAAGACGATGGTATACTGTACTCAAAAGGCTTGATTATCTACAGCTTATATAACAAATTGATCACCCAACCGCAGCAAAGTGTGCTCTGATTAGTAAACATAATCAACGAATTGTATAAAGAAAAAAAGAAACGGACCAAAGTGTGGGATTATGACGCATATTCAACAGGGGCACATGTTCAAACACTTTTGAAGCCAAAAATATTTTAGAAGTAATCACAAAACAAATCTTTTGGCATCTATTTATTTAACAATTTCCTTATGATACAAAGAAACCTCTAAATCGAGTAATAAACCCCAGACACAATGTGAGAGAAACACCTTCCACACAATTCCTGCTGTCTCTGTACATCTTCATATGCATCAAGAAGCTGAACTACCATGGATCAAACTGTAATCCTGGTGTTTGATCACCTTTAAAGTGGATCTTTTTTGTTAAGTTGGTGGCAGTGCCTTTAAAATCATTCACTTGATGTACACAAAGACTTGTGTTGAGTGTACACAAGCAAAACAAAAAAAAAACACTACATTGCGAAGCTCAAAGACACTGAAGTGTTTCACACCACAAGATGAAAATGTAATTTGTTGTCAGAAAATGTTGGCGATCTCGCAATTTGTGATCATTTGCTGCATATTTTGTTAAATCCCATTATTTGAAGTCAGACTTTGCTTGAGAAAATATTCCAATAACAGAGAGGTGCCAGAATTACCAAAAGAATAACAGAATGACTTTTATTAACATTTCAGTCATTTTGAACTCAATAAATACACGGTGTTGACCTACAGTGACCAGCAAAGAGATGGGTGCTCCCAAATTTCAAGGACAAAAGAAAAACAAATCAAAGATTTAGAAAGAAACATATTCCTGAGATGCAAAAGACAGAGATAAAAAAGCAAAAAGCACATCACAACATACAGCTGTGTCACAATGTGTCATCTCTAAAGATAATGTAAAGTTTGAGTTGATTGATTTCAGTGTCAATATTGCAGAAGAAGACAGCGCTGAAGCCAAACTATACAGCAAAGCCATTGAGGCTGTAACAGGACAAGATGGGTCTTCATCCAACCTGTGGAGAGCACTTGAAATGTAACAACAACAACAAAAAAAAGAAGTAAACCAAACCGTTATACGCTTGTTTTTGTTTTCCTGCTAACATAATCCTTCAGTTTTTCAGTCGCACAGAAAACTTGGATAACATCGTGACGTGACGGACAAAAGGATGGATGGTCCTCAGAGAAGTTCAGTCACTGTTCACTTCTGCGTTTTCATCTGGAGCTTTGCAGTGTTCTGGATTAGTTGTTCCTAGCAGCAAAAAGCTGTACTGTCAACTTCAAAAGAGGCACAAAAAGGGTGGAGCGCAGTTGAAAACATCGGTTAGAAAGACTGCTAGTGACATGGCTGAAGAGCATTTATTCATATCATTTTGAAGACATAAATTCTTATGTAGCCTATTGTGTTTAACCCTTTACCACAGGAGTTTCAGCTCCAGTGTTGACGTTCTTTGGACTACTGTAAAACTATTTATGCAACGGATTCTAAAGTGGAGAAAAGCAGCTGATATGCAACACTTTCTGCTTTAAGTAAACGTTGGCGTCTGCAACGTAAAGTCTCATGTGTGTTTTGGGTTTCTCCATTTAATACTTTCACATTTGATTGAAATTGTTTATTCCATTCAATCAAATGTAAAAGTATTGAATGGAGACATTAAAAGAGGTTTTGAAGACCGTTTTCGGGGTCAAACCCGGTTGAACTTTGACCAACCTGACACTCGTATTTACTGGTGACACATGGTCAGAGTCCCCTATAATTCATGGAATTTCTAACCGTATGAAAGTAATCATGGAGGAGGCATTTATGATTGCGGTTTGTGCCCAGGTGGAATTAAATGAATCAGCCTATGGGGGAAGATTTCACCAAGCCTCTTCCAACTACATGCGCTAGTATCGGCTACCCGATGGTGTACCGCAGTCTGGCGTTTTACCATATGCTAGATGTGCGTTCTTGAATTTAGATTTAATTGGTTAGAGAACGCGTGTCCCATGCCCGCTGTTAACATAGCAATACAGTGGTGGACTGCTTACGTAACTCGGACTCTGTTAATGCAATCCTTTTTTCCAGCGCAGTCACAGTTTACACCGGACAAGAGTTCCGCTAGTTTGAAGTGTCTGTTATTTAGGTGTCGCCTGCAACAACTCCGATGTTAAAGGGTTAAAAAAAATCAAAGGTTGGTTAGTTTTAGTAAGTTTCCACCATTTTGTAAAATGTCAGAGGATTGTGTTCAATTTCATAGCTAACAAATCAGCAGTTCCTGCACAGCTAACTGTACTGCAACTCACTTAAAAAAAAAAAAAGTTCAAAATCAAAAGAGAATGGACACACAATTCTAGAAAAATGATTTCTGCCTGACGATAAAGATGCAGCTTGTGTCATCTGTTATTGACTTTTTACCCAGATGACATCATATAGGAATTAACAAACAAGTGCTAACCTAAGATGCTAAAACTGAAGACACAACGAATTAAAGCTTAGGGAGAAATTACAACAAAATTTTTAAAATATTTAATAAAACGTACACATTTCTTTGTGTAGTATACAGCCACACAAAAAAATGGACATAGAAAGAGAAAAAGAAAATCAGGTTTGGTCTGAAAAAGCCACTAAAATAAATAAAACTTCTCATTGCCACGTTAGATATTTACAAGTGATTTCAAAACACAAACGTCATTATTTTCTATGAAGAATGCTGTTCTGAGTGATTCATTTGACATTTTCTTTCATTTCTATGGAAACACTCACTTATACCTGCAAAGGTTAACCATAAAAATGTTCCTGCAGGATTACAACCTGCTTATTTCTGAATAAACCCTCAAAGAGACAGAAAAAAAGTGTGAAGATGAAACAAATAAATCACTTTATGAAGACAGGAACTGGAACATTTAGATGGTGATATACAGTTTAAGGTGGAAATGAAAAAAAATGCAGACTCGAGTTTAAATCCTTACTTAAATGGTGACCTAATGACTTCCAGCGTGTGATTAACTCCAGTAGAGCTCAAATTGTGGCACATTAAAGACATTATTGGCTCACTTTATTTGCATAAAGTTGTAAATTGGTCACCAAACTGCAAGGTCCACCTTTTTCTTTAGTGCCTTTGGCACAACTATGTTTTCCTTAAGTAGATTGGTGAGTCGCTTCAAGGCCTGGAGATATTTATCGGTCTTTTACAGGAGCGTAGTCCAGCCACATTACTTTTAATTTAAAGGTATTAAATAGTAAATAAACATTCACAGTGTAACTTACTGTTGCTTTGTTAATTGTAGTTCTTGGGGTTGTTTTTTTAAAAAAGAAAAGGATGTATTTTATTATAAATTTTAATCTCAAGTTTCACTTCAGTGTATATATTTTCCCCCTTTTATACTATTATGTTTTCATGCTTAAGCTCAGTGGACATGAAGGCTTTGGGGGTAAAAGTTATCCTTCTGTGAAATTATTATAACACACCTCCATCCATTGTGAGTTGGTCTTTAATAACTTCAGTGCAAATAAATTAAACATGAAAAAGAACTGAAAAAAACATGCTAATGTGTAATATAAAAAAATTAGTTCTTACACATTATGTACATGCTTTGCACATAAACAAAACACACTTGATTTAAAGTCTTCTAAGAAGATTTATGGAATGGAAACGAAGGGGCAAAAAGCTAATTGATAATGTGGCTAATATACAAATCTGAAGGAATACAGGAGTCCAGAATTTAACAGCAATTGTCACATTTTACCCACATTTTTGAAGACACCATATACAGCAGGGAGCTCGGAACAAAATAGTGGACATTTTTCCTTCTTCGTCTTTTTATTTTTAAAATACAAACACGTGATTTCGTTTCAAAACGATGCACTTTTTTTTCCTTCCTAAAGTGAATTATAGTCAGCTTTGTCATCTTTCTGCTACCCATATGATGAAAGCTAAGCCTCCAGGCCATCGAGCTGTTGGCAAAAGGGCAATAGTAACTCATTCAGACAGATCTTGTGCTTTTCTATTTGTCTCTAGTTTTTAAGTTCGAAATGAGGCCCCTCCAGATTTATGACCCAGCACTTGTACTTCATTCTTTCTCTACTTTCTTTACTTTCTTTGTATTTTGAAGATGTGGAAGTGCAGTTTGCTGATAAAACGGAGACCAAATAAAAGGGGGTTTCATTAAAACAATGTAGATATTGGAAAAATCAAAAAAATAATGGGTTGATTTGACCTATTCAGCAACGAAAGCTGCCTGCACCCTAGGATTAGAAGAGGTGTCTATAACGCTACACTATGATATACGCAAAAAAACTGACAACATTTTCGTAGTTCGTGTACTCAGAATTGCTCGTTTTAAGCTACGTTCAAACTGACCTTGGCGACATGCGTAAATGCGCATTACAGGCTTCCGCGTTCAAAAGTCTTGCATCGCTACACAAGTTTCTACGACTGTATTAGGGCTCTTTGCACAAATCCTGCATCCAGTGAATGCAGATCCATTTAACGTGTGTTAAAAGTTATACCAGTTTGAACTTTGACTAATCAAGGACTCCAGTTAGTTAGGAATGTACCCTTTCAGTTCACAGAAGTGCCAACGATTTGAAAATAGATCATGGAGGAGAAATTAATCGTGTTTGTGCCAGGCCAGAATTCTACGGCACCGCGTTTTTCATAGATCAGAATTGAGCTGTGAAAGAAAAAGGCTGGAGCAAGATTTGCGAGACTTGCACTTCAAAAATACGTACCAAACCTCTGCCAACGTAGATTCATGCGCTCCTATCAGGTAGCGATGATCCAGCGTGAACGCCTTATGCTAAACATGAATTTGAGAATGTGCTAAGCCTACATTCTTGAAAATGCGTCACATGCACGAAGTGAATGTAGCATTACAGCGGTGAGGTGCTTACGCAATGCATGTAAATCCGCTGACCAACTATAGGTGGCAGACATGCGTTTGGATCGGGTAGCGCCAGTCCAGTGTGAACACCATATACTAAACGCTCAGTCTTGAATGCACTTCATATGAACACGTCCGGTGAGAACGTAGCTTTAGAGTAACACCAGATTGTTCCCTGCGCTTCACGAGGTCTAAAATGGTTTCAGCATTACAGAAAAAGAAGATCGTCCAAATCCGTACAACTTTTGGACATTAGAAAATGATGGTGGTTTATTCTTGTGTACCTTTAACGCTAAACAAAACCTATAGCTGGCTTAAAGGCGGTGCCTCTAAACTGCAAGCCTGCGCAGCGCAGAAATACAAATACAGCAAAAAAAATTCAAGAAAACGCTTTTATACATTTGTTTGAGTTGGTGGAAGGCTTTAGCTTTCGTACGTATATTTTTTGGTGGATGTGTTTTCTGCTCTAAACAAATGCCACGTTACTCCTACTGTTAACGGTAAGAATCCTATTTTACACGTATCTGACAAAAGAATCTTGCTACGGTGTTTTCCACAAAACCTTCTTCGTATCTTACAAGCGGACGAGCGCATCACCATCACGAGTCTATTTAGAGGAGGGGAGTGGGGCAGGGGTTGACCATCGAAAAGTTTTTCACATGAGAGATGTGCGTAAGGCGTCAGCAGCACAGATCTTCTTTCAAACGCAATGAAAAAAATGCATAATTGAAAGCTGTGGGCCAAGCAATGAAATGACCTACGAAGAATTTACATCGCTACGGACGGACAATAAACCAAGGCATTGACAGAAATTCAATGGCGTCTGTGTTTTTTTTTTTAGGCACCGTGTTGATGTGATATGTGTTTGCGGATGTGTGTGGCCACGGGATATGACGATGTGTTTGTGTGTGTGCTTGGCCTGAAACTCCATAAAACCGACGAGGTGGAGGCGGGGTCATGTAAAAAGCTGTCATGAGATATACAGATTTCCAAGTATTTACATGAAAAGACGGCAAAAAAAAAACTTTAAGAAGAGTGAGAGCTCAACAGTAACAGCAAACCTTTAAAAAAAACATCATTAAAAATTATACAAAAAAAAAAAACACAAAAAGAATGTGAAATCATAGAAACACCCAAGGTGAACGTCTCTGCCTGCGGGCTTCTCACTGACTCAGAAGGGTCGGCCAGAAGTGAGGAGAAAAAGTGGGGGACAGCCAGAGAGAAGAGAAGATATAGAGACTAAAGGACTGAAAGTAGAGGGCGAGCGCTGGACAGCTCCCTCTGCAGTCTAAATGAAGTACTCCTTCTTTTCCTCTGCATGCGCGTGGTTACCCTCAGCGTTTATGATGGCTGTGTCGGCGTCAGGCGCATCATCTGCTCCTTTGGCTTCGTTTGTCAAATATGTTCCTGCCCGGAAAAGAAAGCAAGAGTAAAAAAAGAATCAAAACGAACTAATTTCAGCTTAAACAAATACTAAGCAGCTCCGTGTGGCGTTGGCTGCTGACGGCAAACAAAACAAATCTGAAGACAACATCAATGATGCAACATCATTCATAGAAAAAAGGATGAGAAGCTGGGATAGCGCGATGCATGTAAACACAGCCAAATGTGCGACCGGGGCTAAAACAAGAAAAAATCCTTTAAATATCCTTCATCAGAGTAACAGCAATTGGTCACAATGACTAACGAGGACCTTACATGACATTAAGGCATCAGTAAAAGCTGCTGTTCACCTTTTTCTTTCTTGGTGTCAGGTTGTGTCCATTGACTGTATATGAGAACTGGAATGAGTGAGTGTGATGTCTTCTATAGAAAATGACTTACTTCTGGCCCCAACAAAATAGCCAATCCAGTCAACATTTTTTGGGATTTGCTGGAGCCAGACATCGTCATTAAGCCGTTATCGATCCAAGTTTCTTCGTTAATGCCACTATGGCAACCATTTTTGCCAATCGGGAGTGAGCTTGTTAGAAATCCGCATCCCTTCCACTTGAAAACGGGCCAGATGAAATCTGTCAATCAAATATTTTGAATATTTGACTTGGAGGTCTGCAAGAACCACGTACTTTTCTGGAGGCATCTGATTGATCAGTTTAAGATTGGAATAACTTGGTCTGCAGAAATAATGTAAAAAAAAAAGGATAAGCAGGAAAAAAAGCATTTTATTGGAGTATAAGTCACATTTTTTTTCAGTTTGGCCTGGTGTGCGACTTATAAGCAATTTTAAAAATAAACTCGCGTCACTGTGTGTATCAGTGTATCAGTATTTGCTTCTGACAGCAGAACAGAAGAAAAAGAAGAAGTGCTGGCATCTGTGGCATCTATTATTGTGTTGCCAGTTATTGTTATCTATTCTGTTACTATGATTTGCCTTTCAAGATGAAATGACAGATTTTAATCCCGCATTTTGATAAAAATATTTTTGACTTATACTCCAGTACGATCTACACGTTATTTATTTATTTTTTTGTCTTAAACGTATTCTCTGCAGTGATTTGTAGTCCTGAAAAAAGGTAATGACTCTTTTTGTCTCAATAGAAGTCTATGACATGTGATGTATGTGTGAAATATGATGTCTTGGAGCTAATGATGATTTCCAGTCCAGAACTCCGTCCAGTTCTCATATAGGTTGTGTCTTTAGCTCTTATTTCTTTGACGTACTTTGGTCTTTTTCCTGTTATTGCTAGCTTGTCAGGTACTTCCTCACACATGTTGTACAGTTGTAACTTGGAAACTAGGAAAGAGCAACACTAAACTAGCATAACATGGGACTGCTGCAGTGGTTTTACCTTTATGCCTGGCCAGGTACCTTCCCAGAACAATGATTAAACACAAGGTGACAAAGACCACTACCGCCACCACTCCTCCGATCAGGGCATGGTCGGTGCCATGCTGTCCCAGTGCGTTGGGATCTGAGGAGGAGAGATAGAAGGGAACAAACACAAAACATCAAAAGTCAATTAGTGAGGTGAGGGAGTAGGGGCACCAGAAAAAAAACCAAAAGGTGGCGCAAAGCAGAGCAGGGGCGAGTTCGATTATTTCCAGATCGCTCCTGGTTTAGCGATTGTTCTGAGCTGGCTGTCATTTCTCAGTCAGAGCACAGCAGCAGAGCCCACGGAGAATAATGAAAAAAGAGACCACACTGACACAAAGAGACACACAAACCCACATTCTCCCTGAGAAATGATGGAAAAAGAGAATGTAAGAGAGACTTTGGGGTGGTTAAAAAGTGAATAATTTAGGAGCCCCAACATGCCTGAGGAGTCCCCAACATGCAAACCAGGGCAGTGGATAAATAGCTACACAGAGTAAAGAAATATTTACAGGAAAAACCCTGATTTTACGTCTGTATTTTTTACATCATGGAGGAAAAAAAAATTATAGTAAAATAAATTAGACACGAGAGAATTACAACACCGCCAGGAAAGCCTGAAAGAAAGCAAAAAGTCATGAAAAAAGTTTTCCTTTTGGTTCACTCACAGCTCAAGGTGTGCTCCAGCATGACTGCTGCAAGTGTTCTTCAGGATAAAACCAAGCTGACAGTGATGTGTGAGGAGTCTGCAAAAACGTTGATTCACCAGGCTGATTTTGTTCAATGAAGACATTTTTCAGAGCACAAGTTGCAGTTGTTTGCATGGTTTGGCCAGGATGCAACTTATACTCAGGTGCGACTTTAAAAAAAGGATTAATCATTTTTATTGATTAGAAGTGATATAAAGAGTTTTGTTGACTTGTTAGCATGTTTTCTATGCTATGGTAATCTCA
Organism: Oryzias celebensis; assembly: GCA_014656515.1. NCBI lineage: Eukaryota > Metazoa > Chordata > Actinopteri > Beloniformes > Adrianichthyidae > Oryzias > Oryzias celebensis. The sequence goes on from BNCR01000013.1 coordinate 14,389,792, forward strand.
ATATTTGCTCGTAGGTTGCGTTACTATAAGACACACTCCTATGTTTGATGAATATGATCACGGTAAGGAAGTGTGCATATATTCAGTCTATTTTTGTTATCAATTCCGTTGTTATGATGACATTTCTGTTCTTAGTCCCGTATTTTGTCAAAAAGAAATTCCCTGAAAAGCGTAACTTCTTCCTTATTAGGCATTTTTTTGGCATCTGCGACTTATAGGCTGAAAAATATGTTATGTGTCCTTTCATAAACATATAGACAGATTTACGCGTTGGCTCCCTTTTCCTTTTCTGTTGTTGTCCGCACTATGTCTGCCCATGTGGTCAATTGAACAGCCGGCTTACTCTTGCCACATAAGCCTTCACCACGGGTGGAAACTGGCCTCTCGCCGCTTCCCGGTGGACATGCAGCCACACCGGCCCTCATGAGAACAGGCGTGACTAGAGCGGCTTCACTGTACTGCAGTTCTGCTTGGTCAGTGGAGCAGAAAGCGGAGATACGTTCCACTCAGACTGTGTTTTTGATGCGTAAGAAGAGTCAAAGTCCCTGGACACTCTCTGGAACATCACAATATTGATTCAGAATTCATAGAAAAAAAATATGAAGCCCGTTTTGAAAAAAGTCAAGGATAATCCACTTGGTTTTTCTCTGCTGACCGCGGAGGGTTTTATTTATTTACTTTCTTTGAACTTTGATATGAAAGGAATCTGTTTTTGAGAAACTGCATCATCTTATTAAAAAATATTTAGATGTTTTTTTTAGTCATTTTGTTTAATGAAGCTGAAAATAACACATTTAAAAGTAAACAAAAATGAACAGGAACACTAAATAGATGATGAAGCAAAGGCCTAACTGAAGGGAAAGAGACTAAGTTAGAACTTCTAGGCAAAAGTGCTGTCAAGAAAAAGTTTTTGACTGCTTCTGATACCACTGAGACATCTCTATCCAAGGCTTTTATAAAGCCTGGAAGATGTGACGTTACCATGAGATTTCCAGGATGATGAATTGTTGTGGATAGTGGATACAGTAAGTTAAGGGCTTTGATTTAACATACACCAAAAAAAGCTGAGATGTGTTCTTCCTCAGGATGTAAAGACAAACCAACAAACGACATTTCTTCCCACAGCCTTGATTCTTGGTATTTTTGAAGCTTCTCCCGAGCACATCTCTCGGGGAAAAAAAGGTTTTAAACAGCGACCTGCGGTGTGATCGATCAGAAATTGGAAGTGGATGTGGTTGATGTAAAAGTACTAGTACTGAGTGGTGTGATCCAAAAAAATTTGTTTTAAAACTGCATCTTTTTATTTTAAAAGAGCAGCGAGCTTTAGTCACACGCACACGTCCGGGGGTGTGTCTTGCAGTTCTCTTGACGCTCTAACGACCACCTCAAGAGACATGTTGAAAAGGAAACTTACCAAACTCATGCGTTTGGTAAGTGTATTGTGAAGTATCTGTAACCACTTTCTGAGAAAGTACAAATGCCACATCCACAGGGTGTGCCCGTAGGAGACCTGCAAAAACAGTTTTTACCTGTAGACAACCCATATCTAGCTGTGAGGGCAGTTAAGAATCTGCTAAAATATGTCAAGAAAAGGACCCAGACATTGGAATGGTGCATTTCCTGAATGTTGATGTTGAATTCGCAGAAGAAGCACCAGAAGAATGTTTGTTCAGAGTCACAGCATGTCTTTGGAACAGAACATTTGGCCTGCGTGCAAACATGTGGCATCGCACCTTTTTCTGGACTTGAGCGTGGTATGGTTGCGCTGTGAGCATGACACATGACAGTATTTGTGTGACGGACAGAACATCGTATTCAGTTTGTCCAATAAATAAGCATCTAATGTTAGAGCATTGAGATTGATCCCAAAAATAATGTTGAACAAGGAAATACAGAAGACTTTCTTGTCCAGATTTGGCGTAAAGAGACCACAAACATACAGTCACATGGTTGCCCACATTGCCCTCTAGTGTACCCGCGTAGGTAAAGAACAGAACTACCTAAAAACCTGAATTTATTGCTATTTTTCCCCTTATACAGTGGGAATGGAAATTTTTGGCACCCCAAGTAAAAATGTGATCTTATTGTGCATAAGGAACTCTAGGAAAGATTGAAAAATCTATCAGTTTACAGATGAAACATTCCTTTAATATGTCAAAAATAATAGGCTTTAATTCCATCATTTACTCTTCAAAAAAACAGGAACGGTCTGTGATGGTGTTTCTCATCCAGGTGAAGGTTTTCAGATTACTTGGATTTTCTGAAAGCTCATCAAGTGTAAATGAAATCTATGTACCAACAAGCAAGTAAAGAAGAATTAATGGCAAATTCTTTCACATTTAAGTTTCATAAAGTTCACCTCACTGTTGTTTTTCCCATAAAACAAAAAGGGAACATTATTAGAACATTCTAACGAACTGTACGGTCACGTCTTTGTAAAACTGTGTGATGAAGCAGCATGACAGGATGAAGGAGAATACTTGACAGTGGCAAAGATTCTTTATGTTCATGACAGTCTGCACTTCAGCTTTACATTTCCATGTTCACATATGCAGAAATTAACGCATCTTTCACCGCTCATCGCCATGGCGACTGTCTATTTTCAGAGGAGTATGCACGTTGCTCTGGTCCATCAGGTTGCTGAATTAGAATCTTTAGCTGTGAATTACAACAACGCTTTCACTCTACATGCAGTGCGTGCTGTGCATGGGCCGCCACAATGCACTTAAATCTGCGTTTTTGGAATGGTACCAACACCAACATGACATATATGACATAAGTTTGGAAATAGACGCCCGTTCAGTTCATTGGCGGTGTGCCTTATAATCCGATGTGCCATACAGTGCTGAAAATACGGTACTAACATAGTTTTTGAACTCATCCACCAATATCTTTTCGAGTTCCTCAGAAGGCCACAATGTTCAGTTGGTGTCAGCGACCATCCAACTTATTTAATTTCAAAAAGAGCCATCCAGCTCGGGGCGCTGACCAGTCCTGTTTCGCCTTGATAAGCTCACTTCTTTTCAGGAGCTAACTTACTTTGGACAAAGACGTCCCAACAGAGAATCCAGAACGGAGCTGCAGCTCTGGTGTTTAATCACTCAGAGAGGACATTAGTTCCTCCACCTATTAACTTCCATGAGTTATTCCTGTCTGCCAGCATCAACTTCAATGTCCGAATGCTTGCCTTTAAAGGGAGCTCCACCAAGCAACAATTACTCTCCTAAAGTGGATAAGGCCCCTCATACTAAGGCTTAAAGGAAACAGAACAGGAAAAAAAGTACAACTTTGAGTTGAATAATGTGAAAAAACATGAATTCTTCCTATTAACAAATGAATAAACAACCCAACACATAGGAACATAAAAATAACAGCTGGATTCAAAAAGGTAATAATTTAACTTCAACCCAAGTGAAAAAGGAAAGAAAAAGTCAAAGAGGATTCTGCTGGCGAGTTGTACCTTTTTATCACTCCTGACCGCATTATCTTTTAATAAAGGCATACATTCTCCGCAGTGAGATTTAATGTGAGCGCTGGGCTGGGAAAACGCTACCTTCAATATTTATGATGGGCTTCATGTCACCTGGCCTTTGTGAGTTAGACTTCTTTAAAAAATTCAGAGGGGTTAAGGGCTTTCCTGAACCGTTTTTCAGGTCTTAGAGAAGAAAAAGTGCCCATATCAAACTGTTCTTTTCTTTTAATACTTTAACAACTAACCTACATACAGGTCAAAGTGTGTCACAAAACAAAGAATGCATATTGAATAATCCATGCAGTCGTGTTATTTTTAATTCCATTTTGTTTCATCTTTAGGTTATTTAACCTTTTTTTAAAGTCTGTTTTTATTTGGCATTCCAGTTGTAACATTTTTATTCTCATAATGGCCCACAGCAATCCCCGATTTTATAAAATCTCCCAAACATAAGTTGTGTTGATCTTTGACCTCGGAAAGAGGCCGCCATCTTGAATTAAAAAACAATCCATCGCCTTCTAACTCTTGAAGCGTAATTGGTAAGATACTTGAAAAGAAAAATACTGTAATAATGGCTTTAGAAGTTGTAGATTTTGAATGAATAGCTCACCTGTTTCACGCACATTTTTTGCCAGGATGTTGTGAAAATTCAATAGACGAGTTGCTGGTTCAAGCTGAACGAAAGGATATGCCATATAATAAAAACGAATTTGGAATGTGGGCATGGTTAACAAAAATCTCTGTTGCCAAGGAAATCCAAAAATGTACTTTCTTTACTTTCTTCTAAAAATGACATAGACCTGTGTGTAATCCCCAGGCGAGCAATAAATAAAATGGTTGCTATGGAGAAGAAAAAACAGAAAAGCCGCAATTTTTAAAAAGTGTTTTTCCAGGGTGGGAGAAACAGAGGGGGAGAGTGAGGAGTGTGTATTGGTGGTAATGGGGGTGCAGGTTGTGCCTCCAGGTCATACAACACTGCCGGGGCTTTAACTTTAGAATGCTTTTACAGTTTTTCTTGTAAGATATTCTATCAACCCAGCAGCTATTACAGTTTTTTAGTAAAAGCGCTTGTCGGCTCTGTGTTTCTTCTTTCTTTTATTTTCCTTTTTTTTTTAATGAAATTGCACAAATTTATGCAACACATGGAAAAGTTCTACAACATTTCTTTCATATAATGAGACCATTTCACTTAATGAAGTCAGTCAGCAAACATTTATTATATAATAAGGAAACTTTTGCATTGTGTTAATAAAGATTACTAAAGAAAATTCTTTCTGTGTGTGAACATGAAACATGTCTGTTTCCATTTAACACAACCTCCTCCTGTTCGTTCCATTAGCATGCCGCACAATAGCCCCCTGCACGCTGCTGCTCAATACCCTTGACTTTAAAATGACTGAACATTAAAATTCCTTCCCTAAAGGCAACCTTTCTTCTTTTGTTTTGTGGCTCCTCAGGTCTCTATAGTTCAGTGGCAGCTCTGTGCAGTGATGCTTACGGTCGGATGGATCAGTGAAGACGAAGTTGGGCCGGGGCACGCACTTCGTGAACTTTGGTAACTCCTCGCTGTTGTCCCAAAAGTCTGAAGCAGCAAAACTGAGGCCGTCTTTAGAAAGTCTTTGCAAACTCCACGAGACAATAAGACTGCTTATAGACACACCCCAATCTTCTTTTTAATCTATTCCCAGTGGTCTTTTATTTGTGATTTTGTCGTTTTTAGCCAGAAACAATTTTCTTTTTCTAGGACATATTTTCTGCAGAGCGACTCGAGATTATTAGAATTTAGTCTCTGATTTGTATGCGGGACTGTTGGTGTGAAACAACCCCACCGCCTATTTCCCTCTCCGTTGCTGAGAGCTCTCTGTCTACAGGCTTTCCCGTTATCTTAAAGAATTACTCCAAAATTCCATTTTAAACTTAATTTTCTTTCAATATTTCATGAGAAAAATGCCACAAGAACATGTTAAAAACCTCAGAGTGGGTCTTTCAAGTTTCAGTATTCATAACTTTATTTAAACTCTGTGACGTCTGTAGTGGTAGTATGTTTCAATAAAGTTCATTTACGCAGTTGATGGGCTCCACCTTAATCGATAATCCCATTAATGGGATTTGCCACATCACAAGATATGACGGATTGAAAGGAAATTCCTTTTTGCGTTCCTCCTTGTTGCTAAAGTAAACATTAACATCATCTGCTTTAACTCGAAACAATCCTTCCTGATTCTGATCATGAAAACAGATTACATGACTTTCTACTTGTTCATTTTCCTCTTTTTTCGGACGAATGGATGGATGTTTACAAAGCAAATAACAGTTTCTCATTGTCCTCCACACCTAAAGACAGGGATCAAACTAGATGTCATGATTGATATTCTCCAATCTAGACGGGCCTGCCTCTCACTCACCCACAGTCGGGTCTCCTCTGATGCCTTCAAGCTCTTTTTTCGTACACTGAAACAGCCGCAGATGGTTCAAAGATGAAGTCAGTCAACCAAAGTAAATGCCAATATAACTCATAATACTTCACTGGTTACTCGCTTAAATCGAGCTCTGGTCGGCGGTTGGCAATAGCTGCTTTATGTTCGTTCTCAATAACTGCAGTTTTTTTTTTCAAAATGCCGTCTGCTATATTCAGGCTGTCAGATTCAGCACCATATTCTGGAGAATTTCTTAACATTTTAACACAGTTTTGAGGTCCTATAACCCCTTAAGACGTCACATTTAGGAAATATTTAGCAATCATTGCTTTTGTTTGAGTTGTTTTACTGGACTCACTGTCAAAGGTTACATGGATCACTAATTCCAGAATTTTTTTTCTTTACAAATCCTGAGATTATCAAAGATTAAACACATGAAGAAAAGAGACAAACCGACACTTACTTTAATCCCTAATCTCCTGGTTTATCAACTTCTCTGTGAAGTTCATTTGTCAGGAGAAAAGACAGATATTTATGTTAAAAGTAAAAAACAAAGAAAAACGTCGGATTTTATCTTAATCAGAGAAAAACAAAATAAAAAGTTGAAAATAATCTCCAATGATGTATGCAATTAATAAACACAACAAACTACAAAATATATTGGAGTGTTAAACCACCAATAGTTCCGGAGCACGACTGCGTCTGCAGCTCACTGCTGGATTCTTTTGCCTTGCAGGCAAAATTGCATAAAAACAGGGACAGCTATCAGATAATACAGTCAATACGTTGTGGTGGTTTAATGTTAAAGAAAAAAAACACTTTTTAAACAAGTTTGGGACAAACTAACAGGAATCAGAAAAAGCTGTCCGACATAATAAAAATACATACATTTAAAATTCTTGTCTTTCTCTGCAAAATACGACCAAAACACAAGTAAAGATTCCCATAAACTGATACCTTTTTAAAGGAAAACTCTTAAATTCCTCTCTGATCCTTTTTTCATCGACTTTAAACACATTCCCTGTGATCTTTTGATTACGATTGTGATATTTTTAGGCAAAATCAAACATTCTGTGTCGTTTTTTAGCGCAAAGTTTCTGCAGAACAGCAGGAGTTCTACGCCACACATGAGCTCGATTTAAATAAAGAAATACTCAGAAATGTAATTTTAAGCATAATTTTCTTCACATTTGTTCTCCTCCATCAGAACATTGCCATGAGAACATGTTAAAAACATCCAAAACATTTTTTTTTAATCACAGTATGTCTTTAGCCTTAGCATTTATTTAGTCTCTTGTTAGGTCAACTTCTTAATGAGAACTGTCTGTCTGGGGAAAAGAGAGATACTTTTCCTTAATAATACTAAAAAGGTGATCTTCAGGCTAAACTGCATAAAAGACAGGGACAGCAATCAGATCATACAGTCAAGAAACATTTATAAAGTATTTATAAACACTTACAAGAAGCAGAAAATTATGTCCTATAGATTCCAAAAAGTTTTTTTTTTAATTCGCTTTTTTTGGCAAAATAAAACCAAAAGTGCAAAATATTCACCTAAATCGATGCATTTCAAAGGAAAAGTCTTAGTGAACTCATGCAAAGCCAATAATTGAGATCCAAGACCCTGCAGGTTTTAGAAAAAGCACCTGGATCTGGACTGCACTGGTTTCAAACTCTCCTGATTTGACATGCTATCGTTTTCCAACTACCATCAGGTTAAAGCAGCTTTGGAACAATTGTTGTAAAAGCTAAGAAGCACCTGATGTTTCTGACATTCGCATTTTCAAATCCTGTTTGGAACTCAACAATCATGAAGAACAAACCATCGGCCATTTCAAAATGAACCTACAACAAACAGAACGTTTTTTTAATGATGTTAATAAAATAAATCAAATGAAAAAGAACAATAATGAATTTGCATCAAATTTCCTCCAAAAACCAAAGTTTTCCTCCTGTGTGGCTGGACACTGGCACATCTCCTCACCGTGCTGCTTTTAGATTTCGGTGGAAGCCTGACAGACATATTTGCATCGTCGTTTGAACGTCGGCCCATCGAGAAAGGCTTAGAAAAGACAATTACAAGCGAGCACACGCCGCCATGGGCGGGCACGGTTGTGTTTGTCCTTGCACGCCACGGCTTGCAGGGTTAAAGTGGATTAATTAGATTCCAAAAAAACAAATTACCTCGGCTAATCATTCAATAAAAGCCCACATGTGGACACTATCCTGAATACTCAACCCTCTTCTTCTTTTTTTTTTTTTTTTAATTCTGTCTCAGAATGAAAAGAAATGGTGGTCAGCGGGGAATAATTTGCACAGCGAAACGATTCATCATGTGAATTCATTAGGTCACAAACATCTATCAAAGCTGCTCAGAAAAATCTATAAGTTCTCAAAAAAGAGCAAAGGAGACAGAAAGATAGCAGCGGTTCTTTCATTTTAGAACATGATGTCATCGTACTAACCCAAATAAAAGAGCAATTTGGAGGTTTTTTTTTTAATGAAACATGAATAAAAGCTTTTCCCGTTGCATCCTGCACACAGAGACAGCTGAAAGCGTCGCGATTTTATGAAAAGAATTGCCGCTATGCCTAATTTATTTCCTCGGGATCTAATGATTTCTGCTTCTCCTCAACGCTTTATTCCAAATTGTTGCCATAACTCTTCACCCAAAGCCAGTTAGTGTGGTGGGTCATCAATAAAAAGGCTGAACAATAAGTGGAAGGACCTTTGCATTATGGTCACTCCCCCTCTGCGCCTCGGCTTTTACAGAGCGACAAGCAGGAGGGAGTAAAGTAAAAAAAAGAAAAAGAAAGGAATAAAGGCAGCCAGCGCTGTTCAATATTTAACAATTTCAGCATTAAACGCAGCAACTAACCAAGAAAATATGTCCTTTGTTCATCACACCGGCTAACCTCTGTCTCCACTATTAAAGCAAAAATCGATGGCAATGAAATCAAGGAATTACCAAATCCCTCCCAGGGATGAAAACTGTTCCTTCCCTGATCGAGTTTTCAAAAAAGGTCAGCGCTCGCCCTCAATGAGGTTGAAGGTAAATGTCGAGTTAAGATCACTTTCTGAGAACAAACGCTGCTTTCAATGAAAAGGCTTATTTTCCATCTGGATAAGAAAGAAGAGTTTTAAATAGGAGTGCTTATTCATCTTTTTTATGTTCGTCATTTGTAAACATCAACCTTTTAATTCTGCAAAATGAAAGTCTTTCGATTGTCAGTGAAAAACAAGAACCTTGAACCTGGATTTTCTGTTAATTATGACTCCAATATTCTAGCTGACCACGTTGATGAGGACCAACAACACAATCCAGGCCCGTGGTGTCTGGGTCTCCTTTATGACACGAAATAAGACATGAAGACAGTCACAAAATCAATCTTTCATCTTGAAAATGTATCAAAGATGAAAGATCTGATGTCTAAGCAGGACCTGGAAAAACAAGTTCATTCATCTTTTGTTGACTTGACTACTGTAAAGCTACGTGCAACTCAGGGCATGTGACACATGTTCAAGAACATGCTAAACGTGCATTCTAGCAGACACTGTTCACATTGGACTATCGCTACTCGATACTAGCGGTAAATGGAAGAGTCTTGGTGAGAAACGTTGAAGCGGAACAAATCTTACAAATCTCTTTCCAGGCTTTTTCTTTCACAGCTCTATTCCGATATATGAAAGACTTGGTGTCACACGAATGAAATGAAATGAAAAACTATTACCTACAAAGAGTATGATGGCAGGGGAGCGGTACAAATAACAATGCTTAGCTGGAAGTGGAACAGAAAAATATTTTGGCAACATCCTATACCCAGCTTTGTGGGAACTTTCTCTGGTATTTCTGCCCCTTTATCTTGAGCTCCTCTTGAGAAACAACTACTGGGCCTAAGAAAAAGATAACTTTTATTCCACCAAAAGATGGATAGGTCTTATTTCCCTCCTTTTTTTTTCTTTTGGTTTCTCTGCACAGGCACGGACACCAGGCATGAATAATAGTCGGCTCCTCCGCAGCGGGCCCTTCTCCCGCAGCAGTAACAGGCGTCAAGGGCTGTGCTTGGCCACACAAAAGCAGATTATGAAAGGTGAACGGAAACTCCTGTGCACGGTTCAACCTTTTTCTTTTTTAGCCCAACAAGACCAACGGTAATTTGCAAGCAAGGATTAAAAAAAAAAACACATTTGGCAAATTCTGGAGAACACAGCGGTGGTGGATGAAAGAATGCATGCATGAGTGTGTGTGTGGAAAGAAGGGCGGTGTGGCATCGCATAGACCTGTGATACTTAGTGAAAGAGTTATTATAGCCATTAAGGCCGGCTGGGCTATTGGAACAGTGTGACTGTTGGTACCTGCCAGCACCTCATTAATAAAGTGAATCACCAACTGCAGTTATGCATCAGTCCAAACCGCATCAACTGTAGAGGAAAAACAGTCGTCGTTTCTGCACAATAACTTTAGTCCAAAGGTCAGAAATGGGAAGAATTGGGGTCAATCTCTGATGCTACGCACACACTGGTCATGTGACGCGTGCTCATGAAGTTGTGTGACTACAATAAAATAACTCTTCTAACTAACCATCACAATTTCAAAAAGGACTTAACTAAACTGTGTTCTGATCAAATATACATTTCAATTTGCAGGTCTCTTAAAAGCTAAAATTTTACTTTGCAGTAGCAGACCCACAATGCAACTCTCTCAAAAGCAATAATCCCCCCCCTCCAGGGATCTGGAACACCCCCTCCATTCTGTTACCTGATGACGTTAGTTGCCCCAGCCGCATCCTCCAGCAACTCTTGAATGTTTGTTTTATTTTTTATTCAGGTGCAAAATGTAATTCCTTTCAGACTTTCGAGTCTCTTCCCAGTGGGACGTACCAAAATACTTTCATGGTCAGGTTTCCAGTGGAGATCTTGGTCGGACGCCCCCGGCAACATGGAGTCAGGCGAAACTAACAACCTCTCCAGCCAGCTCCCACTCCTGGTAATGACTTTGGATCTCCATTTATCCAGACATTACTACCTGACACCAAGTTTTTGGATTGTTGATGAAACCTGGCAGACCAAGGAAACCCCCATGTTCTCACAAGGAGAGTGTTTGAAGTCCAATAAAGAAAAGCTTCAGCTGGAAGTCAAAGCAGCAAAACTACTTGGTTCTATATATTTCTTAAAACTTCCTGTTTTATTTGAAAAACAAGAGAAGAAGGAAAAATACTCCAAAAAAAGAAGGCAAAGTAGCAAAGAAAACTATAAATAACATCCTTAAAATGAATGCATTGCTTTTGATGATAAACATGCACACAATGACACTAAATACAAGAAAAAAAAGTAGGGATTTATAGTTGTTCAGAAAAAAGAAGAAAAGGCGAAGTAAAAGCGGAGTGGCATGCTGAGGGGCTTGCGGCTCTACGTGGATGGTTACTGTACCTCTGCTGTCTGTGGGGTCTGAGGCGTGGGTGCTTAACTGAGAAGAATCTGGAGGGATAAGATGTAGGAGGGGAGTGGTGGATGGAGGCAAGGTGGTAGGGACGTCTGGTGGAGGGCAGACAGACATAGATATAACAAATGAAGAAAATAATCGACACACAAGGATGAAAACTTAACCAAAAAATAAATTAAAGTAATCAGCGGAAAAGATTATTCTGTCTTTTTTTTTTGCCAGCATTGTAAATCCAAAAACTTTATTTAAAGTTCAGCTTCTTTGACAGCACTGAAGCTTCATTTACAACCCTTATTTCCATGAAATAAAAAATATCTGCATTTATTATTAAATTGAAACAAAATAATCAATGTATTTACGTAAATGCATTTTTTAAATTTAACCACCATCTTTAAAGTTAGCCAGATGGTGGCAGACAATGAGTTACCATTGATTTTGAATTGGCTACAGGATCAGCTTAAACCTTCACTGTTCTGAGTAAACTCACTCAGATCTTCTTAAAATGTATTCTACAAGTTGTCCTTCATTGTCTGACAGTTTTATTTACTTCTGAAAAGTCACATCCTCGTTTTTACAGCTCTGTTTGTACAATTGTAGCACACCAGTGAAACAGCATCTATCCCATTCCAATATGGCGTCCAACTTTGTGCATGCAACAAGCTAACATGCCATCTCTAGTGATATAGAACTCATTGAGAGGCACCCAGCTGCAGGTAAAATGGTGGATGGATCTAATGAATGCCGGAAGCGGAAATAGCTCTGTGTGCATTTTGTTTTAGAAAATACAGCTCGGCTCAACGAGACATGACAACGTAAGCTAAAAAGTGTGTTAAAAATTCTCCATGTAAAAACAGTTATGTTCTTGCTCAAACATTAAATAAATACATCAATTTAAAGGACTAGATGCCTCATGAATTTCTGTTTGTCTGCTAAGTTCTTCCATATGATTGATTCAAAAGTCCATGTTAGCGTTAGCTTAGCTTAACTAAAGAATGAGTCCGTTTTCACCCATAGACATTTTATCACTTTATTGTTATTGTTTTTACAGTCAATGTTTTCATTGTGCAAACTTCTCAACCTTCAATGGAATATCTTACTAATGCTTTAAACAACATATTTGTGAATTACTATTCTAATTACAGAGTTGGGCAATGACCTAATACCCTTTACCGTTAATAGTAATAATAATAAACATAATATATTAAAATATCATCAGACGTCTGTGTTTGTTTTTACACATCCTTTGTTCTGATGTTTGCCGATTTCATCCGTTTTTTCAGCCACTGGGGGCGATTGAGGAAGCCACAGGAGTCGGAGCCTTGATAAGGAAAAGCGAGGTCCTGCTCCTGGATTTTGTTTTTGATGTTATGCTTGCAGAGGTAAGATGGCGTATCTACAGTATGTGACTTGTGAAATTTGAGTCATTTATTTGGTGGTTTTGGTCAACTTTTCACTTAGAATGTAGAAAACAAAGCAGATAAGAAATACAGAAACTATTACAAGTTTGGTTTGACTGAACACTCAACTCATGTAATGTTTTTTAAAGTGGTTAAGTTCCTGCTTTCCTGTCCGCAAGTAAAAAGGAGTTTGAGGAAAAAGCAGTGAATTCATGATCACTGCTCCTGTTTTAGACTTCTCATAGTATAATAGTCAAAGTCCTTTACGGCAGGGAAGTATTTTCATTGTTAAACGTTAAAAGGAAGGAATGAAAAACAAGGACTGAAACAATGTGTGACCAACTTAATGAGGTTACATTGCAGCCCTGGCTTTAATGTTTGTGTCACTCTGCATTTTGTGGTGAGCTAAAGGCTTTTAATTGGCTTTGGTAGTATTTCTCTGGGCCAACTGTCCTCTGTGTCTTCATGACATTTCAGCATGACTCATAAGGGAGCAAACTGCATGTCTGTAGGAAATGAGGGCGAGAGAAAACGTTTCCCTGTTAGAGCAGAACCATTAAAAAGGTATTTTTTAAGAATTATGGAGGCAGTTGTAAAAGGCTAAAAGGTGTGCTAATCACTAATGAAGGGGAGAAACAGACTCAGTGCCATTTCAGGCGAGCACGGCGTGAATCTGAATAAGACTCTTTGACCCTCCCACATCCAGGAGCCGTTATTTTTCCAGGCAGAATTTGCCAATTTAATATCACCGCCATCATTTTGTGCGGCGGTTAATTCTGCTGTTAGCTTAGGCTGGCATTTTGAAATATTTGTAAGGCATATAATAGCATGTGTGAAAGGTACACTAATTAAAACATCTCTACAATAACTAGTCAACTAGTTAAAAGGAAATTATTTAATCAGTGAAATGGAGGGAAAGATGTAGAAGGGGGCGAATAAGTGCAAAATCATGGATGAACGGGATCCTTTTTGCCAACAGTAACTGGGACATCCCACTTTGTATTTTTTTTCTTTTTATTTTTTGGCTTAACTGCATGTGAACTCTGCCTGTTAAAGCTTTATCTCCATGTCATGATGAAGCCTATAGACAGCATTTATATTTCAGGATGAAAGATGTAAATATTACATGAAGTATGAAAGTCCTTCAGGCTTGGTGAATAGTTTCCAGATCAGAATGATTTTCACACAAAAGTTCCCATTTTAGAAGAAAATGAAATAAAATACAGAATGTGCCCTTAATTAATTTGTGATTTTGGAAATGTTTTACAAAGTAAAGTCAGAAAATAATAGTAATTAACAATAACACTTCACATTTCATTTTTATGTTTTTTTTTACTTTGAACTGCCACTTTAATTGAAGCTAAAGACTACAGATTACGTCATTTTTATGACTTTTGTCATTTAAATTTGATTGACAAGTTCCTAAATTTCGTGTTTGTTTAAAGATCCACTCAGAATATTTTTTGAATAGTCATTTCTAGAAACATAGTCTCTGCAGAGCGGCAAAAGTTGTGAGTGGGACTATTGGTCTGGAGCAACCCGGCCCCCCCTTCCCCTATCAGTTGCTGAGAGCTCTCTGTTTACATGCTCTCCCGTACAGCCCCTCACACTGCCAACCTAACATTACCGGTGCAACAAAAATGGCGAGCAATATTGGTGCTATCCAGCCGTACGGTTTTTGGCCACATGGCAGAAAACAAAGATATGCATGATCTAGTTGTCTGAAAACAGATGCATCAGAATCGAGCGGAGCCGGGAGCTTGTGACCCGTCCAGCGAATTTTCTGCGTCACAAAAATGATCTTTTTCAAACTACGTTTTTGTCTGCTTCTGATTCACGACAATTTGAATAAAGAGTTACTCAGAAATGACATTTTAAGCCTAATTTTCTTTATATTTGTCCTCCATTTTCAAAAAAATGACACAAGAACATGTTAAAAACAATTGTTTTCATTGAAGTGGTTCTTTAATAATGTGGAAAAAATAAATAGATTTGTAGTTTTCACGTTTAGGTTTTAAAGTAAATTGCTAATACATTTAAACTGTGTTGTATCAGTAACATTCAAAGATGTGCCGTCATACAATAAAGCATTGTCTAATAATTTCAAATGACAAAATGTTCAATTTGCTCTTTATTGAATTATGACTGCTGCAGTTTGTTTGATTTCTGGTGAAAATTGTATTTTTTTACTGCATTTTACAAAGAAGTGGCTTTCTGCAGCCTTCATTACTGTTTGTATCAGGCTGTTAGCGAAAGATGTATGTTTTCCAAGTTTTAGCAGCGTAGCTGAAGGCAACTTAAACCGTCTTTTCATAAGGTTTTGATTTCAACATAAAGAACAACTAAATCTTCTCTAGGTGAATGCATAAATATGATCGTATTGATCTATTCAATTAGGTTGTATTTTGAAATGTCCATCTGATAAAAGAGTGTACAGTTTGTAAAGCAGAGAGACATTAAAGGTTTAAAGCTCTCCTCTCACTCTCTTTGAGGAAAGCATTATTACTTAATGTCAGGTGAGGAGAAACAGAAGGGAGAAGGAGCGATCTGTTTTCCCTGACAGTGAGTTCCTTTATCCTTTACCTCCTCTGGCGTTACTAGGAATGACTCCTCCTGATATTCCTGACAGTGCAGCAGTACATTTTTTGCCTCCCTCATATGTTGCTCTCTTTATGCATGTGGGATCTGGGGCACAGGTTTATTTAAGGAAAAGTGTTGGTGGCAGCTGTGTCACCTAAGGCCAACATTTTTCCTGTGAGAGATGATACTTCTCATCACTCTTCGACTGGTGTTGGTTTTTCCTGTAGAGTATGACGACAGTCATACTTTATGGATTTCTGGGAGCTCATGCTACCTTCACACCAGGCTCAGAATTGAGTGACCACTTTCAATGAAAAGTCTATGTAAACATGTGTATACAAGCAATTCAGACTTCTGTGTTTAAACCTTTGCTACGCAAGTTTTTAAGTTCGATTTCAGGCTCTACTGCGGGGTTGCTGGAGCCCGTCCCACTACAGTTGGGCGGGTCACCATCCTGTTGCCAGGCCCATGGGGCTGGAGCGATTACGCTCACTTCGGTTCCCAGGAGGCTGACTGGTGGGCAGATATAAGGGCAACTGGCTCAAGTCTCCTTAATTTTACGACATTTTTCTTAATTTCCTCGAGATAAAAATAAAAAAGATCCTCATATTTGATCCCTATTTTCCCTTCTCGGGTCATTGCAGGACTGAAAGTCTTCAAACTGTTAATTTGTTAAATAAAAAAGTTTGGGCATTTATTTATTCATTAGATGTATATTTCATTTATATATATATATATATATATATATATTTTTTTTTTTTTTTTTTCAAGGCAATACAAAAAATATTACAATTTTATAAATAAAGAGAAGCAGAAACAAGAAACCTTATGTCATCTGCCCCCATCATTTAATTCTTTGAAATAATGACTGAAAAGCTTAAGTAATAAAAAGTAACCACAACAAAAGAATTAGCCTGCCAACATGTGATTAAAATATGAAAGAAAAGCATGGTTTGCAGTGAAATTAATGCAAAAAATGTGTCAATTCTAAGGTTTCTCATGAATGCACTACACATTAAAGCATTTACTAACATGTAAACCATTATTTTTTTGCAAAGATTTGGTATTAAAAAAAAAAGTCCAGTGAGAAATCTTTTGTAAAGATTCGAAAATCAAGAGTTGAAAGAGTCGATTCTTTCCCGAGAGGCAAACTGAAAGAATCGGCTCCAGAGAAAGAATCAAAATGCCCATCACTAAGTAACACAATATGCTAAAAGTGTACACAGCAAACAAAGTGTGTATGTAGCATAAGGTGCTTTTTATCAGCCCTTTCATCCAGCAGGGAGGTTCAAATCCAGTGCTAGGTTGAAAAACTGATGTGAATCCTCCCTACAACCACTTCTCTGAACTCACCGTAGACGTAGAGCACATATTCAGCACTGCTCCTGCCAAGGTGGTTGCTGGCTTCACAGCGGTAAGTGCCATTGTCTGTCTTGTTGAGTGAAGTGAAGGTGAGCTCTCTACCATCAACAATCATCCTGTCCAGGTCCGGAAGTTCACCTCCGTCTTTCGTCCACATCACAGGATCTGGCCTGGAGTCGAACAGTTCATGAGCAATAATCAGACTATGGTAAATCGAGGGTGGAGTCACCTCAGATCCTTTTAGACTTCGCGTGACTTACGATGGGTTTCCTTTGGATAAACACTCCAACTTTAAGTACTGGCCCTCTTGAGGGACTTCAAGGGAGTGGATGATCTCCACACGAGGGGCATCTGGCGGCAATCAGAGTGGAGGTAGAATAACTAAGGACACATTTACAATTTTTGCTCATAGTAAATATCAATTAATGCTGTATTAGCAGAGTTGTTGCCGGTGGCAATAATTAGCACATGCTTTTTAAACTACCATAGCCCTTCGGCCGGAAACGTAACTAACGTAATTCCTACTGAATTACTTAACTAGCAAAAAATGTTGCATATCTCAGTGAGGCTACTTTTCCCTGAGTAAAAATCAGCCAGTTAACGGTATTTGCTGAAAACCCTTTACCACTGTAAAGTGTTGCATATCAGCACATAGCGACTTTTTTCCACTTCAGAACCCCTGTGATTTACGTTAATTCTGTAAATGGTTAAGGAATTATTGTAATTCAAAAAAAGTTCAGACTGAAGCTATGGTTAACCCTTTAACACTGGAGGTGTCGCCAGTGACAGCATATAACACACGTTCTTCAAACTACCGTAAATCTTCAGTCGTTTATGTAATTAAGATAATTCCAATGGATTATGAGATTGAGAAAAGCAGCGTTCTGTCAAGATTCAACATTTTGCTACGGTAAAGTGTATTTTACCAAAGTAGAGTGTTAGATATCGGCACAGCTTCAGAATCTGTTGGAATTACATTAAGCTCGCCAGATTAAGCGCGTCAAAGAGTCATGGTAATTTCAAGGACTTCAACCCTGGAGCTACAGCTGTGGTGTAAAAGGCTTAGTGCCTGTTTTAACTTCCTTCTGTGTCTCTTTGCAAACATTGTGCTTGGGTGCGTGTACTCACACTGGACCTCCAGTACTTCAGTGGCCTGCTGCGGTGCCTGAGGTAGCGCCACATGGTCCACTCTGCAGGTGTACGCCACGCCATCGTCATTCCTATCGACGTGCAGCTGCAGGGAACTCTGCACCGTGAACGTCTTCCCCTCTGCATTCACCTCTTTAGCACCTATTGAGAGTTACAGTTACAGCACGTCATCAGCAGAGAAACCACTAAAAGACACCAAAGTATTGTTCGCGTGTTACTCAAAGTTGTTTAAGCCACGATGATTTCCACAGATAGCTTTACACTGGCTCTACTAGTCTCTTTTAACTCAGTACACTTTAGAAAAGAAGGTTCCTGCTCATTGTGCTAAACTGCTAAGGAGAATTTTAGAGTTTAGAAAAAATCACTTTTTTGTGGCTATAAAGCAATTTTTTAAAAAAAAGTGTAACTTTTAGAGCTTTTCAATACTTGATTTATAAAAGTGTTATATATATATTTATGTATAACTTGTTTTTTTTTTACTTTTGACAGAAGCACATACAAAGTAATTTCAAAATAAAATACATTTTGTGTCAAATAACATATTTGACAGTGCAAAGAAGACAAAACAAACATGGCATTTATGTCACTATAACTTTGGTTCTCCTTCATCTTTTTTCTCCTTTAACTATTGGTGTAGAATCTGGTTTAAAAATATCAATACAAGTAAAGGCATTTATCGCCATCATTTTGTACAGTTAACAGACAGCACTTAAAAAACTTAAACAAATTCACCAAAACTATAAGCCCATTATTTATTCAAATCGCTAACATTTCTTCTTTAAAGCAAAAGAGCCACAGTGGAGGAATATAAGAGTCGCATGTGGCTCCGGAGCCTCAGAAGGTTCAGAAGGTTTGAGGTTTCAGAAGGATATTCAGAAGGTTGAATAGAGTTACACAATGACAGAGACATTCATAGGTCAGAAATCACCTCTTACAAACAAAAGTTCTCAAGAAGAGAAAGAAAAAAAACTGCATTATGCGTTATAAATGGCCATCATCATCCAGACTACACACTGACATGGAAGCATTTCCATGTGTTTTTTTCATGGGTTTCTCCAACTGACAGCTACGTAATTTTGCATTTGGAAGCAGCTTTGACCATCTCCCGTCTTCAAGCTTCAACCGACATAAACGGGCCAGATTGGTGTACAGAAATACAACACAACAAAGAAGACGGTCTCAAAGGAAACAACAGGAATGGAAATAAAGCACTAAATTCAAACACATTTGTTAAGGAAATGCATGTTCTCTTCTATTAACTTAACGGTTTCCACCACGTTTTCTAATGCAACGTTCACACCGAGCATGTGATGTGTGTTAAAGAATGCGCTAAAGGTGGGTTCTTGAACGCACGCTTAGCCCATGGTGTTCCAATTGTACAAGCAGGGACGAGATTCCTCCTCTTTTCTTTTTCTCCTGTTTACTAGCGCATGGCAGCCACCTACAGTTGGAAACGTGTCGCTGTTATTGTCAAAGTGATGCCAATCTTGTGAATCTTGCTCCAGGCTTTTTCATTAACAGCTCTATTCCAATACATGAAAGACTTAGTGCCATACAATTCAGAATGAGCACAAACCGCAATTATTTAGTTCTCCTAATCAATTTTCAAAGGATTGATACTTCCGTGAATTAAAAAGGACACCATCCATTCGTCAACACCAAATCAGAGTCCCTGATTGGTCAAAGTTCAGCAGGCTTAAGTTTTGTCGCATGTGCAATGGCCATGCGTTTCGTACGTAGAAATCAAAAATGGTTGTAGGTACACGTGAGTTTCAAATGCTTTATATGGGAAGTGGTTGCATGAATGCAAGTTGCCGAGGGCGGAGTAAACATAGCTACGACAAAAAGCCAGATCCTAATAGGATGATGTGTTCTGTTCTGTATGACACGGTCCAGCTCTGATTTCAAATGATTTCATTATGGAAATGTTTGTCCTCTTCTGTTGGCTCAACTTTTTTCATCATGTTTTCTAAGACTGTCTGTCTTATTCTACTCCACAACTTTTACCCATTGAAGCAAAGAGCCCACACCCCAAGAGATTGATGATTGACAGGTTTGCAGAGTTAGCATCATCCAACCAATTAAAAAAAAGGGAGCAGGTATGGTTGTGTATCTTCCGGAAAAGAGGAACCAGTGGGACAAACAGAGGAGTGAAAATTTTGCAGGATGAAAGGAAGAGTTAAAAGGTTTTCCAAACATGTTCTTTTCTGCCTTTATCTCTGCTTCTGAAGGCACAGCGGCACAAAGGTGTTAAAACCTTAAAATCTTTGTCCCTATTTTCCACTTCTGTTAAATATCACCACAGCAGGGCAGTTGGCCCAGATCTGATCAACAGCGTAACATTTCTCCACTGTCCTGGTTTTAGTGTACTCTGCTCATCCTGGATCCTCTATCTATCTAGCATATAAATGTGTAGGTTGGTCATTTCTTTGTAGGAGTTTTGATTTTTTGCTGCAGACAATGCCAGCTGACCTGCAGTTAGAGTGAAAAATGGGAGAGATTCCAGTCTGCTGTGGACATCATTCATATGTTTTATGCTACGTTCACACCGGGCAACTTTCAACGCATGTTCAATGGCTACTCATTTTGTATGTAGAGCCTGAAAACGGTTGTAGATACTTGTATAGCTACATGTGAACGCGAGAGTTAAGAAAGCAGAAAATAGGTGTTTACATTTTTTTGGAAGTGGCCACTTGCCAAAGGAAGTGAAGATGAAGCTTTTGAGTTAGAAGTGCAGATGGTGGTGAAACAAAATGTTCAGCAATGGTAAGAATCATTTGCCTGTATAAGAGAACTGGACTGAGTGCGTGTGACGTCACCCTTAGGAAGTGACTTACTTCAGATTCCAACCAAATTAACTTAATTCAGTCGCCATTTTTCTGCAGTATTTTCATCGCCATGTTGGGCCCGGACATCTTTAATAGCTGTAATTAGTCTGTAGGTCTTAGTCTACATTTTTATGGCAGCCACTCTCTCCAGTCAGTAGAGAGCATGTTAGAAGGCCACTCCCCTTCCTCTGAAAGTGGGCTCGGGAGAGTCTGTCAATCAAACGCTTCAACCATTCAATGCTATGGCCCCCTACTTTAATTTTTGCATCTGATTGGTCAGTTTATAACTTGATTAGCTTAAACTATGACAAAAATATACTTAAACATGTTAAAAAGATGTATCAGAACAAGAATCTTTATTCTAACAAATATAATGAGCTGGGTAATAGCTGCTAATTTCTCTGTAGAAGTCTATGGGATTTTGGCTTTTCTAAATTTCCTGCACTCAGTCCTGTTCTTTATATACAGTCAACAGTCAGAATTGATCAAGTCCCACAAGAACTATATATTTTTTTCTATAGTAAAATTGTTCCCAGTGGTCTTTTAGCTATGATTATGCTGTTTTTAGCCAAAATTTTAAAAAATGGCGTTGTTTTCTAAGACAAAGAAAAAGCCAGGAGCAAGATTTATGAGATTTGCATCGCTTCGGCCTTCTATTCCCAAATGAAACAAGCAGTTCCTTCTTAGCCACTCAGAAGGAGATTTCACTGTAGATAATGTTCCATTTTACCAGTTAAGTCCTCAACTTTTCCCACAGCACCAAATTGTTGGTCAATCAATAATTAGGAACATGCGCTTCTTTGATTAAGTCGTACATGGCTTCCCAAGCGTAGCACCCAGTTATTAATTAAGCTGTGGAGGTGACTGTCTTCATTCCCAGCCTCAGTTAATGGAGAAGTTGTTCATGAGGGAACAGATGACACATTTCTTTAGCAGTCCAAGATGACCAAGTGTTTTAACCATCTATTAGACAGCCTACCCCCCCGCCACCCACCCACACCCACACACACAAAGATGTTCCTTTTTTTTCTATATAGACAGTTCTGCTACTTTTTACATAACAGTTGTGATGAGACTTGCAAAAATGCTATGAACTTCAGTGGAATCTTAAGGGTAATTTAAACAGCAAATTTCCAGAATGACACTGGAGCCGTAGATTAGCTGTTCTCACACTCTTTGCAGGGTAAGTCTTAATTCCTGCATTTACCTGAGGTTAGCTTCTCAAGAGCTCAACATGGAAAGTGCAGATGTATAAAGTAAAGTCTTTGTCACAACTCATCTATTACTACAAATCATATTATTGGCTTCACAATGGGGTTTTTTTTTATTCAAAAATAAGAATAAAGATGGTTTAGTTGTGTGTAGCCTCATTAGTGCATAATAACACAATCGTTGTACTTCACTACAAATAGCCAAACACAATATATGTAAACCAAAGCAGCAAATCACTTAGGGGCGGCCGTGGTGCAGCAGTAGGGTGGTCGGCCTCTGATCGGAAGATTGCAGATTCGATTCCTGTCTTCTTCCCATGTGTGGAAGTGTCCTTGGGCAAGACACGGAACCCCACATTGCCTCTGATGGAAGGTTGGCGCCAGTGTTTGGCAGAGGAGTCGCCATCAGCGTGTTAATGTGTGTGTGAATAACTGTGAAGTGCTTTGGGCCTTCAAGAAAGGTAGAAAACTGCTATATAAGTTTACGCCATATGATTTTATATAAAGCAATATTCATTTATTTAGCAGTAATAAATGCGTGAGATAATGAAGAAAAAGAAAAATCAGAGAATTTCTTTTTTTAAATTGAACGACCATAATTAAAAATGTTTATAGATAAATTATGACCCAAAAATGGTGGAACTTTCTGCAGGATTATAATAAATAGAAAGACGACAGTGTTTATGTTGAAAACCTTGAAAAATCTAACAAATAAAAAAAAAACAACAACAAATAAACACTTTGGCCTGGTTTTTGCTAAAGAAGAGACAATTTAATTCAACTTGTTACCTTTTTAACATTATCACCTGCAGTTTAAGCTCTTTGGGTGAGGGCTAACTTTTACAGAGGTGAACAGAAACACTTAAAACACTTAAAAGTAATATAATAAAAGGACAGAAGACGGATTCTTCCTAACAGGTTAAATCTGTATATTTTAAGGATCCTGGTGTTAAAACTGTGTCTCTAAATTACAAAAAAAAAGAATAATAATTTTAGAGTTTGGCTGCATAAAATCGATCAAAGCCAATGCTGATGTGGGTAGCTGAATAAAATTGCATGTGTGTGTTTGTGTTTTCATGTATTTATATATGTGAGGGGACCAACTGTTACAGTACATATCACAAAGAGTAAACATCACTTTTTAAAAGAGTAGAGCTTGGTTTTAGGTCATGGATTAGAAATGGTTATGGACTGACAAAAAGAAAAGTCCTACAATTAAGTTTTGTCAGCTGTCAAATTGTGGTCCTCACAAATATATAAAAACATGTAGACACACACACACACACAGACACTGTGTGAGTATCAGAACTCAGTTTGAGGTTCTAGATTAAAAAATGATTGAATGATTAAAAAATCCAACTTCTCGTTATAAGATCTTGTGTTTTTTTTGGTCTTTTGCTTAAATTCAGTGAATATATAAATGTTTGAAGTGGTGGTTAATTACATAAATAAACTTTAAAGAAAAATGGAAGTCTGCTGCAAATACACAGCCGTTCAATGTAATATCTGCTTAACTTAAACTACCACAGTGTTGTTTGAGGATTTTTTTTCCCGGTGCTCATTGGAACTTAGTCCTCATTTCCCCTCTGAGTGGAAACTCTGTTAGAATTCAAATCAACTTTCCACTCTAAAATGAGAGGAGTGCTGGGGCTCGGCACTCTTTGGTGTATAAACATGGACAGGTGGCCGACCTCTGTGATGTTGCTGTTAATGTGCACAGGTGCTGGGCCGTTGAACTCTATTTACCCCCAGCTTTTGTGCTGAAGGCAAAGCGGGATCGTTCCGCATTGCCAGAGGCTAAGCATAACTTGGATGCACCTGCATATGACTGATTAATCAAACACGGAGGAGATGATGCAGCAGTTACTGCATTCGGCGTGCTCTATATTCAGACCAACTTGTGGTCTGGACAAAAATGTAACTCATACATTATGCACTAACAGTGATACTGTCCAAATCCCAAAATACAGTCTTAGATTTCTACATTGATGTATGTATGCATGCTTTTTTTTTTTTTTTTTTTTTTTTTGCGGTGCATGTGTAACAGGAGAGAAAGGTTAAATATGTATTTTTGGGAGTGTGACTTAAGCATCTTTTATTCATGCCACTGTGACTTGCAGGAGCCATCTTGAAATTACATCTTTAACGGTCATTGATCTGCCTCTTCCCTGGGGGAGGGGGGGTCATATGAATGTAATCCCACCGCAGCCTTTTTTTTTTTTTAAACGGGAGCAGAGTGAGGTAGTCAAACATTGGCAAAGTGGCAGAAAAAGTCTTTTACTTTAAACTAGAAAAGTTCTATGATTGCCCAAAACTTGGTTTTAATTTGTGGGTAAAGGTTCTCATTTATCCAGGTGACGCCTTGAAGTTGAGTCATGAGATCTGGACCTAAAATCTTCTTTTATTGTTTCAATTTTTTTGGTGATTCTCTGAAAGCTGATCTTATTCACTATCCAGGACAATTGATCAATTGATCATCAACTTCAAAAAGTTGTCTTTACCTGATTTTTCTTTCAAGTACCACAACTCTCAACCGTCTTATTCTCAGCAGAATAAGAAACAATTATAGTTAATTTTTTAGACAAAAGGTTACGTTGAAGGTGAAACAAACTGACTTAACATTATGCCACTTGGCTCAGATTTGATTTGAAAACAGATCGTATTTTCGGGAATTTAAGTCATGTTTTTTTCCTGCTTAGTTTGGCTGGAGGGCATTAGAGTGACTTAAATTCAGGTGCAACTCATGTACAATTTTTCACTTGAGTTTGAATGACATCGATTGCGTAAACAGTTACAGTAGTTTAAAGAGAGTGTAATTTAGGTGTTACTGGCAACATCTCCATTGTTACCCTGTAACACTCGAGATGTCACAGGAGAATCCTAAATAACAAACTTTGACATACCGTAAATCTATCATTCATCAACATAAAACATCTGATTCTGAAGTGGAGAAAAGTAGCTTTTCACATCAATTTGCACCGATATGCAACACATTGCTAACATAAAATGCTTCTCCACAGCAGAATCAGCTGAATCAGGTGTTAAGTAAGTATAGTGATAGAACCAGCAAAGAATATGAACCGAGTTTGTCTGCAGCTGAGGTTTGATGCCCTTTACAAGTTGAACTATGTAGAGATCTGACTACAGCTGACTTTGAATTAAGTATTTGGTTGCTGTTCTCGATGTCCCTCCCCCCTTTTTGGAAACAGGAACACCTTGTGACATAATGAAGCAATAACCTCCACAGTTTAGGTCAAAGAGTATTGTAATGCCAGCATCCCTCATTTTGAACAAACATTCCTTTCATCTCCTTGGTAGCCGCACAGCTCCTCCCAGGTTCAGCGGTGTGTAAACAACTCTTGCGCGTGGCGATATTGGAGAAGGTCTCCCTGGGTTACGGTGTGTAACTGAGATAGAAATATGATTACCGAGGAGGGACTATGGGGGAATCTCGGAGGACAAAGGGACCGACAAATAAGAATATCAGATTCCGTTGCACACGCGTGTGGATTTATGTCCTTATACGCAGACTTGTCTGCACCGTCTGCTTTGTTCAGGCGGACACACCATGACAACAAAGACACACAGACGCTTAGAATAGGGTGTCTGTTCACTTCATGGGAATGGGTGACGGGGCTGCTCCAGTGGACTTGCTGGTAATATAATCTCCTCTGTTCCCCCAGATCCCACACCAATATGTCATCTATTCCCAGCATGGCTGCCCCACCATCAGATGACATTTCACACTCAACACACTCTGATCCTGTCAGACTGATGAACACTTGAAGCGCACTTCTCACCCACCTGCATTCTCCAACGTCTACTGTATATTAGCGTCTTTTCTGTTCGGTTGTAAACGACCACGTCGTTTCCTGCTGACACAGCTTCATTTATGGGAACGCACGCTATTCCACACGAATCAGTTACATTCATATCCATGGCGCTGGACTGACTTTGACAAAAAAAAAGTAATTCACACTTATGTACTGCTAGAAAAGTAATGAAAGATGTGCATTTTTGGCCAAAAGAGAAAATTATGTGGAAATGTGGGCGTCAATTACAGCACAGAGAGCAGACTTTCTTTCTTTTTTTCTTGAAACAAAGTTGTCCGTTAACGAATTGTCCAAAACAAGGAAACAGATAATTGTCTTTGTCAAGAAAGATATGAGTTCATCCAAGAAAATCTGGGACTCCATTGGCTTTAGATTCCAAAATGTACTATTTATTATTTAACGAGGTAAATAATCACCCAAAACAACAACATTGTGACTAAATTAAAAACATATTTCTGAAAATGCTCCTGGAGTGTTTTAAGTGAACATTCTGTAAAGTTAACAAACTTTTGGCTCAAACTTGTGAGTGTCTAAGCCAAGAAGACGTTCTCTGCGAGCCTTAACAAGCTTCAGCAACACAGATCCAATTTAAATGAGCCAGTAATTAAAAGCAAAGATAACACTGATATGAGTTCCCACCCGCGTGGAGGGACATCATTGATCTAGTCTTATCTCCTTGCTTATCCGGACACTGGAAATTAATGCCCGATCGGAGGCTGAGCTGTCTGGACTTAAGCCCGGATACAAAGGGTGCAAGCAGCAGACCTCCCCGACAGAGACTTTGATTGAATCTGGGGAGGGCCAAACACCACTCCTATCCAAATTCCTACAGAGAGCCAAAGTGGATCTAACAGCTATCATTCAACGTGACATTTGTATTACGCGCCAAGCTTTCTTCTCTGGGGGGCAATTATCACAATTTGCTTTGGAAAAGTCAGAAATAGCTTTGTAGAATAGAGGTGTTTGCACTTGTTTACCTCACACTGACATATGACTGAGACTTCATTCACACCATGTGTTAGTCACGTCTCAAACTTTTTCCCCTCTTAATTGCATCGTCACAAAACGCCGTCACATTTCTCCTCTTCTGTCTAAACAATTAAGCTATGTTTACACTGGACATGTGTTGCAGATTCTGTATAGCCCATAGTGTTAACAATGGATGGGAGGGTGGTCTTTTTATTTTTTTTTCTTTTCCTACTATTTCCTAGGGCATGTCCACCACCTACAGCTTGAGGAGGCTTGGTGCGAAATGTCAAAGAGGTGTAAATTTAGCAATTCTTGCTCCAGGTCTTTTCTTTCACAGCTCTATTCTGATATGAGAATAGTATAATATAATTCCACAAACTGTAATTATTACTCTTCAAGACCTTTTTTCAAACAGTGGATATTACTATAAATAAAGGGGGACGCCAATCAAAAGTCACTATCAAATAGTGTCCATAACTGGTCAAAGTACAAAGATTTAACTTTCAATGAGTGTTCAATGAGCACGCGTTTTGTTTCCTGTATCAGAACACAGTAATGCTGCTTATAGGATCTTATAAGACTATGCTCAGCTCTAGTCAGCAACATATTACATTTTCACAATATTCTGTCAATAATTGTGCCATTAATAGGAGTACGCCACTTTTATGAGCTCGCCACAATTACAGCCTACAATTACAGCATCAGACTTTGATTAGAGCACTTTACTTCAAGCCCCATACAAACATCTCCAGCAGCTTGCTAACTTTATATCACAACAAGTGAAGAAATATCACTCAACCGTTCAGGCGGGTTAAAAAGAGAAGGTTTTGTCGTCTGTGGTGGACAAAGACAGTCAGTCATTAGTGGAAGCAGCAGTGAAACCAAACAAAATGATTCGTTCTGATAATTACTCCACTATATAGGATTGGAGTGTGTTTGTTTCTGGGAAAAGAAGAGTGAAAAGTCTGAGAAGGCTTTAGCAGTTAAAGGATTACTTTAATTAGGAGGGAACATTATACAGTTTAAGGCGGAACTTTGAAAAACTTCAGGAAAGAGAGAATATATCATTTGTTTCAAATGGGAGCTCTGTCTGCTGCTGTTGCTAATGAGCACACAAACACAGGAGATAGATAATAAACATGCAATCATTTAGATTTTTGATTAAAAAACAATTAAATACAAATATGCAAAAAAAACATGTTTAAAAAAGTCTAATTTTAGATTTATGAAAATTGACAGAATTCTGGGGAAATTCAATCCCGATTTGAAGCCTCCTGACTTCACGAAGCCTGGTCACTCCACAAAGCCTCGCAATTCCACAAAACCTTAAGAAACCACAAATCCTTGGGACACCACGAAGCCTCACATTCCATCCTCCTGAATCCACAAAGCCTCACAACTCCACGGAGCCCTTACAACTCCACAAAGCCTGGCGACTCCATGAAGCTTCAGGACTTTACAAAGCCTCAGGACTCTACAAAGCCTCACAACTCCATGAGACTTTACGACTCCATGAAGCCTCAGGACCACTAAGCCTCACAACTCCATGAAGCCTCCTGACTCTACAAAGCCTCACAACTCTACGAAGCCTCAGAACTCAATGAAGCCTCACAACTCTACGAAGCCTCACAACTCCATGAAGCCTCACGACTCTACGAAGCCTCACGACTCTACGAAGCCTCACGCCTCTACGAAGCCTCACGACTCTACGAAGTCTCACACTTCATGAGACTTCACGACTCCATTAAGACTAATGACTCTATAAGCCTCACAGCCTCAACAAATTAAGTGTTTGGGTTTGATATAGAACTTTTAAGATAAGCAAGCTGGCTGCTTATTATATTGACCCTAAAAGTGATTTAGCAGAATTGGAAAATGGACGGAATTTTGTTTTGCCAGTATGGTGTGTGGAAAACACTAAGAATTTATGGCAACAAAAGAACATGGGAGTTTTTGTAATCATATTTTTTTTTGTTTTCATTCCTACATTTCCTCTCTATAACAGAAAGAGACACAAACTTACATTTAAAATTTTTCATACTATGTGATTCAGAGATACTCCCTTTGTGATGTCTGATACACTGACATTTCGCTGTATTTTTTCCAGTCTATGTGCATACAAAGCTGTGAGCCATGTGAATGCAGACCCAGGTGTGGCTCACCTTTGACCTCCTTCTCGTTCCTAAACCAGCGCAGGTCAGCAGCGGGCTTGCTGCCCTGAGTGATGCAGGTCAGCGTGATGTAGTCCCCCTCCACAGCAGGCTTTTTTAGGCCGTTGATCTCTGGCTTCTCTGGCACTCCTACATGATTGAATGGAAATAATTCACAACAAAGCAGAGATTTACTCAGGCACATAATGCAGAAAGTTATTGCAGCAAGTTGGGAACAACA
This sequence comes from Oryzias celebensis, assembly GCA_014656515.1. Taxonomy (NCBI): domain Eukaryota; kingdom Metazoa; phylum Chordata; class Actinopteri; order Beloniformes; family Adrianichthyidae; genus Oryzias; species Oryzias celebensis. The sequence continues at coordinate 14,418,844 of BNCR01000013.1, forward strand.
ACAAAATTTTTTTATCAAAATGGTTGAATCTGTCAGTTTAGAGTGTTCCGACTGTCTTTTTCCCGCTTAAATCTCCCTCCGCCAAAACTCTGTGAAAAATGTAACAGCCCGTTATCTACTGTGAGTTTCACGCAATTCCAGTTAATTTACCAACCTAAGCTGGAACAGCCTTCCTGTAATCCCCATGACAACAGCAAAAATAAAAAGCTGGAATGGCATAAATCAAAGTACAAAAGGCAGGAGAAAAAATCTGTCTTTGTCTGCACGGGTGTACATTGTTTAAGCAAAAGGCCTGTGACCCTGGAAATGTAAATGACCGGCCTTCGTTCTAATGACTGTTTTAAGCCACTCGCGTCTGCCCTTTATTGTCGCTGAGCGGTGAGTATGCCTGGGGGGCTGAGAGACTGAAAGGTCTGTCAGTCAATGCCATTGAATGACTTACTGTTTCCGCGTCTGTCTCACTACCTGCTGCAGTGTTTTTCAGGGTTAAAGAGCTTCCTTTTTTCTGCATTATGCAAATCTTGTTTCAAATGCACTTTTTTTACAGATTAGTTCTGGACAGAGAATAGAGAGGCATAACTAAGCTGTCCATCATATACATAGGCTTTGCACACACACACACACATACATATATATATATATATATATATATATATAAATATATTGCGCTTGCTGAATGAGTTGTCACAAGGTTGCAAAGCTTTAACCTCTTACCTGGTCTCTGTCATTGTCTGAATGGAAACTTTGTTTTTTTTTTTTGTTTTTTTTTTTACAGTGGGCGTGGCTCAAAGATTAAGCAAGTCATGATATGTATGTGTGTTCATTCTGTGGTTGATTTTCTGGTTTACCATTTTCAACTCAAACTAAGATCGTTTGTTTGATGGACAGAAAATGTTCAACTCTTTTTACATTTTAGATTAAATTTGATTTAGTAGCCTTCACCCCAGAGTGGCAGGGTAAGGCTCCAACATCCCTGTGACCCCAAAAGAGATAAAACAGGTTTGGAAAATGGATGGATGTATAGATTAGATTAGATTAGATTAGATTACCTTAGATTTGATTAGATTATGTACAGAAGATGGTGGAACTATATAAAACACATAAAACATGTAAAAAACAGAATTAGCAAAAGGCTATTATTTATCTATAGTCTTCTGTGTTAAAAAACACAGGATGCCACAGACATACACAGTAAATGGAGATGGAAGAAAACAGCGATAAACATATACTTAAAAGCAGCAGATGCTAAAACACAACAGGTGAAGATTTCATGTTGGCAGTTGCTGATGAGCTGTTGTTTAAAATGTTTCAGATTCAGAATATCAGATATTAGTAGTTGTTTAATTGGTTCTGGTATAAAGTTTCTCTCTGTGGACCTTTACACGGAAAGAGATGTAGTACTGTGTATTACTTTACACAGACCAGACTGACTGAAGGTGCTTCTAGGAGAAGCTGCTGGAACCAACTTATGTGTCCTTATAAACAAATTATAGGTCAGCAAATTTGTTGAGGTTGTAATACTACTCATGGTCTCGTCCTGTCACTTACCCAAGACTGACGAGTGATACAGGAATTGACATCGTTCCTTCCTTCCTTCCTTCCTTCCTTCCTTCCTTCCTTCCTTCCTTCCTTCCTTCCTTCCTTCCTTCCTTCCTTCCTTTCTATCCTTCCTTCCTTCCTTCCATCCATCCATCCATCCATCCATCCATCCATCCATCCATCCATCCATCCATCCATCCATCCATCCATCGCCACTGAATCCCTTTTTAGGGTCACAGAGTTGCTGGAGCCTATCCCAGCTTCTGTTAGGTAAAACCCCAAAAATGCCGCCATTTCATCAGAGTGCGTCCTAAAACCACTAAAGGTAGAAAAAAAAAAAAAATGCTGCTTCGGTTATTTTTTTTCTGATTGAATATTTGATTAGGGTATGCTTTACTTGTTTATTTAAGCATTGTGTAAGGCTTTAAAGGCTGAACCCTCATTTCATACATGTAGAATGATAAAAAATAGGTAGACTTTTGATAAACATCAGACAAACATTGCAATATATTTTTGAATGAATGTAAAAATCCCTGTTATTCTTTTATATAAATACAATAAAATTTTGTGATAATGAATTTTAGTTATTTAGCAGAGCTATATTAGCTCCACAAATCTTTTTTTTTTGTTTGCAGTAATATTTACAAGCCGGCTTTTATTTGTGCAGCAAATAATTTGAGCAGGAAGCCTAAATGTTTATTTTCTAAATGATTATTAATCGTGTGCATTTCCAGCTCCTGCTGTCAGATAAAGCCGTCCCTGATCGTTTAGTACGATTATTGAAGCCGTGTCTCTGTTTTCCTCGTGCGGACCATTAACTATTGTTCAGTATTGCGCAATCATTTTCTCCGTATCTTCCCTGAGTGCTAGCCTTTAATGTCTCTCATTTTCCCAATGCTTGTTAACACAGAGAGTCAAGCTAATGGTCCTGGAGTGCTCTAACACATCTATTAACATTAGCAAAAAAAAAAAAAGTAATTGGAATTATAATAAGCACGCCAGCAGAAAATGAGACAATGTTTGCGCAGGGCGATGATCACAACACAAACACTAAAAGGGGGAGGGAGCATCATGGTGTTAGGAGTCCACAGCTTCACCAACAAGCTTTTATTGATCAGTAACAGACAGAACAGTAAAGTGTGGGCTTAAAAACTCACTAAAGCACTGGTGGCCAACCCTGGTCCTCAAGAGCCTCAACCCTGCCTGTGTTGCCCAATTCTCCCTCACCAACTTGCTGCTGATTGGGTGACTCAAGTGATTCCACATCCTGATTGACTGAACACCTGATTTAGGTCGTCAGTTTTAAGCAGTGCAGGGAGAGCTGGAAAACAGGCAGGGGTGAAGCTCTTGAAGACCAGGGTTGGCCACTCCTGCGCTGGAGCTTCAATGTTGGGTGCAGGCATTGACTGTATCTGAGAACTGGACTGAGTGAGTGTGATGTCACCCAGACAAAATTTCTAACTACAAAATCAAGTCAATTTGGTTGCCTTGTGGTACCCATGCAACGTCAGTAAGCAGTGATTGGTCCGATTCAAGCTATGTCCACACTGAGCATGTGATGTTCCTACTGGATTGTCACAACTCACTACTAGCGCATGTTTGTCACCTACAGTTGGAAGAGGCTTGGTGCAAAATGTCAAAGTGGTACAAATCTCATGAATCTTGCTCTAGGGTTTCTCTTTTATGACTCTATGCCCATATATGAAGACCTTAGTGTCATAGAATTCTGGATGGGTTCAAACCGTAGTTATTAATGTCTCGTCCATGATCAGTTTTCAAACAGTTGGCACTTAAGTGAATTAAAAGGTACAAAATCCATAAGTTACTATGAAATTTGAGTCCCTGTCTGGTCTAAGTTCAACCTGGTTTAACTTTTAGCGCGTTAATTGCGTGCACTTTTTGTACGTAGAACCCAAAACTGACTTTTGTAGCAGTGAGCGAATGCAAGAGTTTTGAACGCAGAAGCCCAGAGTGCAGTGATTGTAACTCAGGAGTCTACTTGTTGCAAAGCCACACCTTTACCACTTGAAAGCGACTACACAAAATCTGTCAATACCTGCGTTTTCATTACACATATGTGCAAAACTTTATCGAAAGTACTTCCTTTTTTGAACACGAGGGGGACGGGTCAGTCAAATTCTCATATGCAGCCAACAGGTGCAAAACAACAACAAAAATGATGAATGAACATCTGCACTTACCCAGAACGGTCAGGTAGGCTTTGGCTGTTCTGACAGGCATCGTAAAAAGGGAGCAGGTGTACATGCCCTCGTCCGACAGCGAGACGTCACTAATGCTGATGGTCAACTCTGACCACGACGCGTGCACCAGTTCAATCCTGTTGTCTCTCAAAGCTGCAGACAGAAACCACAAAAAACAGAAAAAAGGAGTTGAATCCTCAGAGAATAATGTTCTCACTGTTCCTCATCCCTCTGACTGGAACTTAGTAAAATATTCCATCTTTTTTTTTCCAAAAATGGAAGTTAATAGCTTTTCAATATAAACATTGCTTGAAGAACAAAAAACAAATAAAATATTGTTAATTTTGGTATATTTTTAAAGGACAAACATAAAAATGTACTTTTGGATAATAATTTCCCTCTAAACGTTCCAACCACATTCCTCCTTCAGTTTTTGCTTCCTTATTGTGGCTGCAGACATTAATTTATATGACAATGTAATCTGCCAGAGGACATAAAGAGAAAGAAATCAATACGGCAATAAAGGCGCAGACAGAGAAGCCTAATGAGAATTTGGCAAGATGCTGGAGTTTAAATAGATCTGCTGAGATGTGATGCTAAGCTGAAAGCGACTCCACGGTCTTTAAACTTGACATCACGCTTTGAGTGAAACACATTTTTAACAATACAGTGAAACCTTGATTATGAAAGGATAAAATGGAGCTCTATAAAACAAATTCAGAAATGTGGAGTGCTAAAGCGAGATTGATGCCGTTATTGTGCTTCTAGTTACTAAAGACATCACATTAATGCATATTTAGGATCATAATTTAACAATTTGTGCTGATTGGAGGTGGTGGTATAGTGGTATGGAGATCAATTGTGAGCTAAGGCTTCATGTTTTTTACAACCAACATTAAAAAATGCAACATATTTTCTTCTTATTTTCCATTATAGTAGTTCTAAATTACATTTTTTTTTCTGTTTTGGTGTCAAAAGTACAAATATTGTCTCGGGTGGAGCCAGAGAACCCAGATTCAGGTGCTCTAAATTGACCCCATTCTTCTCCGTCAGGTTTGTCCCACCAAAGACCACTGCTGACTCTGCTAAAGATGAACATGTCATCTATGTCTTTTGTTGGGTTGGAGCTAATCTAGTGAATTTGTACTAAGCAGATAACACTCACAGGAAATTACCAAAATAAAAGCATGGGAATCTAATCAGACTTTAAAGGTTAACACTGTTTTATTGAGATAACTTCATTGGACGATAAGAAAGTAAAACATAGGCACTAGTTTGATTTTATACATGTATTAGTAGACGTTTGTTCTAGAGAAAAAACAGTTTTCGCATCAAAGAGGGAGAGGACAATGCTACAGATTTTTTTTCAACATTTTGAGTTTTTTTTAAATTAGAGAAGGAAAATGATAGGATGTCATTTGTTTTCTTACTTTTCCAATCGAAAGGAGAGGTGTCAATTATTTCCTATTTTTCTTCATATCTCCATCTTTTATCTTTATAGCTAAATGGCAGATTTGTAGGCGTAACATCAGCAGGGTTGGCGTAACTGATGCTTTAACTGAGCTTCATCGGCGTTTGGTTGATTCTGCAAAGCGAACCGTTGTCACTGTCAGGCCTCGCTGAATTTTCTCGCCTGTTGTGTTGCCATGAAAGGAGCAGTCTGTCGTATGAAATGCGTCACTGGCGAAACCTCTTCTGGTGCTGAAATGCCACGGAGTGTACCCTCTCATGTCGCTGGGCTTCCCAAGGGACGTAAGGCTTTGCTGCTTCCGGGCTAAACACCAGCGGTAAACGCTAACACAGCTGTAATCAGTTTGGCTGAACGACAGCTGTTCGCTCTCAGTTATCATTTCTTTGTTTCTCTCCTGGTTCTTCAGATTATCTCACATAAAGTTGCTGTGAGAGGCTGGTATTCTGTAGGCACATGACACAGCGTAAGTTTCTCTGCTTCCATGTGCTCATGGGTAAACTCAGCTGTGAGTGTGAGACCACCAAATCCCTTTCAGTCAAATGTGCCACTGTGCCTTTGAGCACAAGTATATTATGTGTGTTCCTAACAACATAAAGACGCAGTTGGCATGACTCTCCTCGTAGAACACGTGCGACTGCGACTGCGACAGCGACAGCGACAGCGCTACGACCCAGCTGTTTGTTCCATCTTTGCTGGGCAAGAAATTACAAACAGGGAAATGTCAAAAAACATATTTACCGGCTCAGTAAACACTGTAACAAAGCCCCGCCCACCCGCCTCGCAGAACAGCCCCCTCTGACAAGCAGCATGTGACACATCCAGGAACTGGATGGTCGTGTTCCCCCCCCATTTTTTTCCCAATTTCCTGGATCAGATTTGATGATTCAGTAATCAGATTAAAGGTTAAAGGTCATAAAAAGAAAGGGCAACACTTCACAATACAGAAAAGTCTGAAACAGTCATCCAACAGTTTGTATAGATCTATTTAAGGCAATAAAGATTACTTGGAAACAAATATGAGTCTTCTTATAATGAAATTTTAGCTGCAAGTCGTTACACAAAATTACTTTAGACATTGAATCTGTTAAAAGACATAAAAGTAAAGGGATGAAAGTGTTTTCATTAATTATTGAAAACTAATTTTAGCAGATTTTACTTTAAGGCTGACTGCAGCATTTACTGCATTCCTGACTTTTTATCTCAAACACTGATTGATGAGTTCAAAAATAAGAACCAACTACAAAAAGTCAACTTTTTAATGCTTTCTTCTAAATTATATCTTTTAAGACCCACTCCAATCATCTTTTCATTTACTTTAAAAATCGTCCTCAGTGGTCTTTTAATTATGTTTATACTGTTTTTAGCCTAAATCAAAAAACCTGTATCATTTTCTAGGACTGTTTCTGCAGAGAGACAGGAGTTGAAATTTGACTATGAGTTGTGGGCGGGACTGTTAGTGCATGGCACTTTCCCCACCCTGTTTCTGAGAGCTCTCTGTTTACATTCTCTCCCGCTAGCTTTCAGCACCTCACACCCCATACCTAAAATTACCGGTGCAACAAAAATGGCGAGCAATAATGGAGCTATCCAGCCGTACAGTTTTGATCCAGATTCCAGCTCAGATGAGAAAAACAAAGACGTCCATGGAACTACATGTCTGTCGGTGGATACATCAGAACGGAGAGGAGCAGGGAGTGTGCTGCCCGCCCATCGTATTTGTTACATTGTATTTCAAACAGCATTTTTTTCGTCTGCTCCTCATTCACAACGATTTGCTAACAAAAAAAACTCAGAAGTTTTCTTCGTATATGTCATCTATCATGAGAAAAATGCCACAAGACACAAGAACACTACTTTCATTGAAGGTCTTTAAAACATAATTTAAGTTAAATGTTAGATCATGTGTTCTTGTTTTAAAGAAAAAAAATATTTGAAAAAGTCAATTTGTGGTTTAAAAACCCACTTTTTTTCAGATATATAGTTGTAGTTTAGTACTTACAGGCAAACAAACATGCATAAAATATATATCTAAAGCAGACTAATTTGGAATAAAAGTGGAAAACTATAATATATATATATATATATATATATATATATATATATATATATATATATATATATATATATATATATATATACACATACACACATTTGGGGTAACAGACATGTTTTTTGCCTCTATTTTAGCAGCACTATATATTTTTTAATTTATTTGATTTTCGCAGGGGGCAGGTCTTTCTAGAAAACTTTTTAAAAAGTGATCCATTTTGCTTCACTGTTTTCTAAGAAATTTACTGACAGGGAAATGACACACTGAGCAAGTAAAAAAGAATCATTGTCCAAACGAAGGCAGAAAAGGGTTCTTCTATCTTCAGCAAAAGGCCGGCGCCCCTCTGCGTCCGTGTCATTGCATGTTAGGAACATGGAGTTGGCGGCGTGCACGCGTGCGAGGGGGAACGTTTAAGTGGCATTTTCTTAGCAGCCCCGACACGTTCCACCTCGAGACGTGACAATTGTTAGTCTGCCAAAGCATGGGAGGCTGGCTTCAGAAGCTCGGCGGAAGCAGCGACATTTTCCATCTAATTACAAGTGCTGATGAATGTTGGCTCAGCGAGCTGCCCGCGCTGAGGCTTCCCCCGGCACAGCCAAGACCAATCACAGAACATTGTGTAAAGGACCGTGACACCAAAGCCACACGGTCCTCTGTTCCAGAGCAAGAATGGACAGAAGAGACGAGGGGGGGATGCTTGATATTTCTCTTTAAATCGGATTGGGGGGCAGTTTGAAAGCGAAACAGCAGCTGAGTTTAGCTGCGAAAAGATGACTTTTATCCCTTTAAAGCAGCAGTGATGCTGTTATTTTGACATTTTTGACTGACTAAAAACCGACGGAAACTCTGAAATCAGATAAACTAAATGAAAATTACAAACAATGAAAAATTTGCGTTACATTACTTTCAAAATGTAATTAGTAAGTGTAAAATACTCCTAAAAAAGGGTGTTGGCAGCAATTATGTAAAATATTTTTGTAGCTATTTTTAAAATTCTTTTGAAAGTGCTAAACATGTTTAGGTTTTTCAAACAGCATCAATTAGTGCAGAACCCTGAAAATAGCATCAATAGTAATACTACTTTGAATGGGTGGATGTGTTTATTTACACTCTCTTCCCACTACCTAACTCACCAGGAAAAAGTTGTACTTTGGTCAAAATATATCATTTTCACATTTTAATGAGACTAAAATGCATAAGTAGCTTTATTCATTTTACATTTCTAATGCATTACACATAATAATTAGAACATATTTAGACCTCTGGTGCTGGCAAACTGATGTGCCAGCATAAAGAATCACTGCATTTCCAACTTTTACCAGAGGAAGCAGTGATGAACAAGCACAACAAGAAACAATGTGAATCCAGTGCCTTTGAACATTAAGCCTTGATGTTACAGAAACTCTTCAAATCTTTTCATTTGCGTAATTCTGACAGATTCAGAAACGGATTTATCACACATTACAAACGTGCTTATGCAATTATCGTAAACATTCTGACGCAGCAAGAAGCGGCTTTGTGTCACACCGCATTTTATTACTGTAATGTCTTAGATTTTGGCACACAGCTGGATTTTTTCTCCACACAAAAAAAATCATTGCAATTATCGTACTTGCGAAAAGAGTCAACGGAGTTAGCTAGCTTTTGCTGACGACAGTTTAAGTGTTAAGGGGTGAAGTCACGTTGGAAGTGAAACAATGAAACAAAACAAAACATAATAGGTCATTACCTGGAAGAACTGCATTATGGGAAAACCATTTTAAGAAGTTCTTGTAAACTACAACCAAAAGAAAAAAATTGAAAAAGGATATATTCTAAACAAACATATTTTTTGAGTATTTCTCTAACAAAAGAAGTAAACTATTGGCTTAAGTTATTATAAAAATAATTTAGTTATTTTGTTATGAAAGTGAAAATGTTAGTTGTGACTATAAAAGAAAAACTACAAACTCTGTATGCTCTTGCTACGGTAACAAATAGGGTAAAAACTGCCATCGAGCAATGGGGAGGCACTGGCAAAATCTTCAAGATTTTATGCTGCTGCCCGATTTAAAAAAAAAAACGTTGGTGTGGTCATACATGTAGATGGCAGCAGTCAGGTAGGGATAACATCGTTACGAAATCAGCTGGGCGGTGAAATCTGGATTGCTGGCTGGCAGCAGCTCTGACTGTATAATTGTCTCTGGACGGCTACGGCTATCAAGTGCCACCAACCTCCAGCCACTTCTGCCACAGAGTGATCTTGAAATGTGCTCGGGCGGCCACTGACCGGTTTAAAAAACATCATCCAGTTGCCGTTTAAATTGAACGCGAGGCGTGTAAAAATGCGAATGCTGCCTCCCAAGTACAAACGGCCGCTGTGCGGCCATTTAGGTTGCTGCGCTGTGGCATTTTTGAAAAAGTGTGACAGTAGTCTTATTTTTCATTTCAGCATATTTTGAAATTTGATGCCAGTGCATGAGACATTTGTTTCATGAACATAAAAGGATGGGTTCATCTTTTCTGTGAGAACCCCATGCTGGTGCTCAAATCTTGGCATCGACATCCGTCAAACCTGCTGCTCGTCTGCGTGTACAAACAAAACCGCATGTTTGTGTACAGCCTGCACACCAAGAATGGAGCCACATCCAGCACTACTTCCTCCGCTCCTTTAAGGTCAAACCAAACGGCCACAATCCTTCCCCTTCTTAGCTCGCCGTGTTTGTCCATTTCATTTCATCCCTTTATTTCCTCTCCTCCGTCTTCTCTGTGCCCTTTTTTTTCTCTTGGCTTTCTGCCGTCCTTCCCCTCCCTGTCCTTTCATCTATCCAGGGACAGTGTGTATTAGTACAGAACCGTGACAGGTGTTTGCTCATTCAACTGACACACTTTTATAATGAGAAAAGTGCAAATTTTCACAATATACATTCGGCTGTCTGTGTCTCGATGTGGCTGTTCTCCTTTCCATGTCAACAACCCATCTGGGAACTTAAATCTGTGTCTATGTGTGTAAGGTAGTGATAGTGCAAGGGAAAAGCAAACAGAATTCGACGCCTACTGAATAGCTTCATGTATATTCCGTATCGAAGCCGTTCCTCCACCTCTATTGCCCATCATGCCTTTCTGAGGCTTTGTGGAATGTAAAATGGGCCATACTCCACAACGGTAAATGGCTTGTGGAGATTTTTTTTTTTTTTCCAGTGACAGAAATGATTTTCTTTCAGTCTCCATCTGCCATGCTGAGTTCAGTGGGACACCGTCACCAGCCCTACTTCATTAAGTCCTTGTGAGAGGCAGGTCAGTGAGGAGACAGCTCTCGCCCATCAACTCTATTGTATTTTGCAGAGGAATACATTTTCCCCCTGCAGCTAAAAAAGTAGCAGAACAGCTGCCCCGGTCCATAAGGAGGAACATATTTTTCCGGGCACCCACTATATCTTATCCTTCACAATGACTTTGAGAATTTTCTGGGGGGGAATGTGGAGATCTTTTTTAGTCCCATCCTCATTTAAATACAGACCTATCCCCACAACATATGCTATCTCTTTTTTTTAAACCCCCTCAACTCTGCTCTTCTGAACTTCCAGTTAAAGACAAGAAAAATACACCTCGTCTCCTACCAGAAGGTACCTTTTATTACAAGAGAAAAAGATGGTTAGAACTAGAACCGCTGTTTTTCTTTGACGACACCTTTCTGTCCACCATGAAAAAACAAAGCAGCCATTTTTAAAAATGTTTTTACAGGCACTAATGAACTTGCAGATGTTTTGCTTTGCATTGTGAATACAAGCAATAATTTTTCTATTGTATTTTAGCTTTATAGAGAGCACTGGCTAGACTATACGGTGTACCGTCAATAGCCTATTATTGAACTTATGTCATAAGTGAGGCGCATCGAACTATAAGGAGCATTAAGCGAGACCAAAGTCAATAAATCCGTCAGTAAATAAAACTTTTAATTTTATTTTTCAAAACTTTTCAAAACTTTATTAACTGTGTAAACTAATTCTAAAACTTTTCTGTAACACGCTACACATTAGAAGCGTTAGCGTATTCACAATACCTGTAACTACCAACCGTGTCAGTAACACTTAAAGAAACCCTAAAGTCAGACACGCTACACGTTAGCCATGTTAGCATGTACACAATACCTGTAACTCCCAACCATGTCAGTAACACTTTAAGAAACCCCAAAGTCAGACACGCTACACGTTAGCCATGTTAGCATGTACACAATACCTGTGACTCCCAACCTCGTTAGGTACATAAAAAAACAAACAATAACCAGAAAAACAAATGCTTTTGTGACCATGCTAATTCCAAAACTCGTTAGTAACATGAAAAAAACTAGTCCTGTCAATCGATTTAAAAAATAATACGAGTGAACCACACTTTTGGCTTGTGATTAATCACAATGTTTTACGAGTTACATTTTATACGACAGTATACAGCTTATAAGCTTATAAGACTCACTGTCATTTCTTGAAAAAAACGATAAGGCTTCAAATGCGCCTTACCGTGTGCAAAATATGGTGACTAACAGGTTACAACAAAACATCAACATGGGCAGAAAGAAGCTAGAAAGAATCAGTTCAAGGTCACAAAAGGAAAAAAAGAAATGTTGCATCATTTTGAGTTAAAGACTGTTCTTTGGAGCTCTCAAGCAGCGCCTCCTTAATTCTGCACCTTTATTCCACTAAGACCTGTATTCTACTTCTCCTCCCTTCCCCCTCCCTTTTCCCCTCCTTTCTCCCATGTTTTATGGTCCTTGTCTTCAAGATAGGGGACTTGTTAGGAATCTCTGGAGATTTACAGGCAAGTTCTTCATATTTTCCTATTCCGGAGAACACCTTACCAATCTTCAGGGCCGATATGAAAGGATGTTTCTGACACGGACTTCTCCAGGAGGGAGAGAAAACGAAAAAGATTATTTCAAAAGTTTAACTTTCCTGCAAGGATTGAGTTTTGAAATAGAAAAAAAAAGCCTTTTTTTTTCTTTGAAGGCATGAAAACTTTGGAAAATCTATCCGTCTAAATGCTCTGTTGCTCTGAATGCATCACAGCTGCACCGGCAGGACATTCCACGTGCACACACTCATGAAAATTCGTACACACCGAAAATACGCCTGCTCACACACCCATAAACAGGCAGAAAATTGATTCAGAGAGCTAAATATTTGACATCTGAGAACCTGAATAGTTTCATATTGAGCTGCTCGGAGGCCTTAAAATGAGCAGTTGGCCCCTTAGTTGTTCACCCGTAACACTCATTTTAATGCCTAAACGGGTTCAGCCATTCGCAGATGGAGCAATACAGGCAGATACGCCAACAAGCAGGGAGCTGTGGACATTGTGGGACATTTGACAGCATAAATTCGAAACATGGAGGGAAAAAAAGCAACTTTCTCTACATACAACTGAGGTTAACGTGTAGCTTGTATTACATCGATGTCAAAGGGGTTGTGTAATTCTAACAGCTATGAAAACATTTTCTTTTTAATCTGCATTTTATTTTATATAACGTACTTTGTCTTCAATTCCACCCACATCACTTCAAAGCAATCTTCTGTAATGCATCTTAAATTATACCTTTATTATCTATAAAATAAAAAATACAAATACAAAATAAAACCCGACTCAAAGGAGGATAAAATGAACATTTGTAAAAGAAAAATGAGACGGTTTTAAGATCCGGAACATTTTTAAGACAAAAAATTAACATTCGGGCAACAAGTGATTTTAAAAAGTGGATTTTTCTGAATTTAATAAATATAAGATTATCCTTCCAACCACCAGAGGAAAAAAGAATGTGAAGGCAACGACTTTTTTTAAAACTACAATCCCTAGATCCCCACCCTCTATTTAGTGTCATTGAAAAGTCTCAAATGCCTTCTGTGAACGGCAAAGAGTTAATCAAGTTCATTTAGTACACAGCGGTTAGGAGATATCCAGGTTTAGAAATGTCCTCTATTAGGGACAAAGTTGGATCTTTGGCAGTCAGACAGATTTGAAAAAAATTAACCGAAAGGTCTTGCAAATACAGTTTACAATTTGAAATTGAAAGCAAAAATTGAGGATTGCATTTTACTAATGGGGTTTCATAACTATAAAAATCCAAGCTGAAGACAATTTCACCTGTCAGACAAATGAGGATTAATCCTTTGTATCAAGTTTTCCACCATTAATGTAATACAATTATTAGGAAAGTGTAGCGCTCTGAGAATTATAATGAGGTGGTAATCATTGAACGCAAGTTTAGAAAAAGTGCTGCACTTTGGCGATCCATATGCAATTACTTCTATTTTTACCTCAACATTTCAGCCTTCAGGTCTTTTTCAATATAATAGCTCTGACGCATTTTATAGGTCACACTTCAGTCACCTGCCTGATGGTGATTAAACTATTAGAGACTAACATTAGAATGAAAGAGGGATAAATGCTCATTTTAACATTGCTCCTCCTTTAAATAAAATAAACCTCACGTTTCCCTTCAAAAATGTCATATTGAGGGTTTTTGTTCTCAGAGAACGATGACCGCCTCCCTCGTGTCGTAGTTTTGAAACAAACCAAAACCAAAAGAAATGAAAGCAGAAATGGCTGCTTATAAAATTATACAGCAGTTCCGCAAAACAACAATGAAACGGGAAATTCCCAGGTTTAGTAGACCAAATAATGTTTTACTAAAACATTTTCCAAATGTGTCTTCACTAAAGAAAGTCAGGAATCATCATTTCTGGGACATTTTTAAACAAGTTATAGAGAGCCAGGTTGTTTACCGGGAATGGTACGCTCCATTCTTTGCTGTTTAGGAACAGTTTTAACATCCTGGTGTTTCATGGGCAAGAATTAGTACAGTATTTCTTTTATACAAGTTAACTATTTTCTTTGTAGGTTCTGACTATTTAGAGACCAAAAATAAGTATTTCTTTTGCATGTTTAGACTTTTTTGTGGCCACACATTAGTATTTTGTTCGTAGAAATGAACTGTTTTGTTGTCACAAATGAGTACTTTGCAACAGGTGTCAGTAGTGTGATGGAAAAATGGAAAGAATACTTTGAAAGAGTTGATGAATGAAGAAAATGAGGGAGATCAGAATGGAAGAGGTGACTGTTGTGGAACTGGAAGTAACAAAGATTAGTAAGGGTGAAGTGAGGGGGGCATTGAAGAGGATGAAGGTGGAAAGGCACTTGGTCCTGATGATACTGTATCCCTGTAGAGGTATGGAAGTATCTTGGAGAGATGAGAGTTTTTGACTGGATGTTCAAGAGGATCTTAGGTGGTAAGAAGATACTTGAATGGAGGAGAAGTGTGATGCTGCCCATTTGTAAGAATAGGGAGATGTGCAGAGTTGTGACAACTACAGAGAAAAAAAGTTGATGAGCCATACAATGAAGGGACAGAGTAGTTGAAGCTAGACTAGGAATCTTTGTGAGCAGCAGTATGGTTATCCTAGAAAGAGCACAACTCGTGCAAAATTTGCTTTGAGGATGTTGAAAGAGAAGGTCAGAGAAAGTACACTGTGTCCATAGATCTGGAGAAAACTTATGACAGAGGAACTGTGGTATTGTATGATGATGTCTGCAGTGACAGAGAAGTGTGTGGACATGGATGAGGGCTGTAAGACAGTGGTGACAGAGGAGTTCGAGGTGGAGGTGGGATTACATAAGGGATCAGCTCTGAGCCCCTTCCTGTTTTTTGACAGATGAGGTTAGACACGATTCACCATGGACTATGATGTTTGCAGATGATATTGTGATCTGTAGTCAGAGCAGGAAACAGGCAGAGTAGAAGCTAGAGGTGGAGGTTTGTCCTGGAAAGGGAGGAATGAAGGTTAGTCGGAGCAAGACGCAGTACATGTGTGTGAATTAGAGGGACCCAAGAAGAAGAGTGAGCTTACAGGGAGAAGAGATAAAGAAGGTGGAGGATTTAAAGTTCTAGGATCAACAGTCCAGAGTAATGGAGAATGTGGAGCAGAAGTGAAGAAGTGAGTGCAGGGAGGTTGGAAAGGAGAAAAGTGTCCGGTGTGATGTGAGATAGAAGAGTTTCAGCACAAATGAAAGATGAAAGAGACGGTTCGGTCATGTCCAGAGGAGAGACAGGGTATATATTGGTGGAAGGATGCTGAGTCTAGAGCTGCCAGGCAAGAGGATGTTTATGGATGCAGTGAACATGAAGGTAGCTGGTGTTAGACCAGAGGATGCAGAAGACAGGGTTAATGGAGGAAGCTGATTTGCTGTGGCGACTCCTGAAGAGAAGGAAGAGAAAATGAACTATTCCATGGACATACAGTTTAACAGTTTTGTGGTCACAAACTAATATTTTGTTCCTACTTTTTTACCTATTTAACTCCCACAAAATAGTGCTACGTTAGTAGTTTTTAACTACTGTTTGGTGACCACAAATTAGTATTTGATACGATTGACGAGCTTTTTTAGTTGTTGTTATCTATTTATGTTTTTGCACCAACAGTATGAAATTTAATTTGAAGTAAATGGGCTTTGTATGTAAGCTGCAAACGTAGACAAGGATGATAAAACTGTAATAAACATGCTCTTCATTTTTTTATCCACAAGAGAGAAAAATAGATTTTTCCTAATGTTGTTGTGATGCTGATGCAGCTTGTGTCTGCATGTTCCGTCATATGCTTAAAAAAAATGAACTAACGGAAGAAACGTTCCTCCTTTTTGGCCAAGATGTAGATAGAAAGCTGACAAGCTGGAAAACAAACTGTCAAAAATGAGCTACGTCTAAATGTCAGGCCACTAATTAATGATCTCTTTCCAAGGATTTGTGCAAACAAGCCTTTGTTACCCGACACCTGCCCTCAGCTGCTTCAGCTCATCCCAAACAAAGCTCTAAAACACTCATTGACACCAAATATGTGCAGTGGGGATTTTCCGATGACGATTAGAGGCATAGGTGAGCTGTGACACCTCCATGATGAAAGCGAACCGTCTGAAGTGAGAGCAAAAGGACACGGCTCAAACTGCAAACACAGTTGTTGGTGTTGTGACAACAATCAGCATGAAATTAGAGGCAGCAAATTGCATTTGCCACATTAAAAAGGAGAATTTAAAGAACGTACGTTTGCTCTAATACGGCGAGTCTACTAAATAGGCCTGCAAATTTAGCCTGAAAAGTAATTACAGATGCATAAGCTCTTTCTGGGGAAGGTAAAAACGAGGAAATTCTAATTATCTTTGAGTCTTGACAAATTTTTGTCCTTCCAGGAAATAAAGCTATTATCAAGTCCTAAATTACACGAAACCAAAGAGAGCAATTTGTTAGAAGATAGAAGCCTCTTTTGAATCTGAGAAAAGACAGAATCTCTTTCGCCAGAGCTCATCTCTCTGATACTGCCAAGCCCAGCTTAAATGTCTCAGCAGCGAGGGATAAAAACGACAAGAGTGGCTGATTTTAGTACTATGAATTTTTTTTAATTGAAAAAAAAAAAACTGGCTGCTTGGGCACTAATCTCATATGCTCATGGAGACCAGAAGATGACCTGTAATAAAAGTTCAGAAGCCACAGTATCCGTACCATAAGGTTCACTTCACCGTATCGGCAGCTGTTTTGCTCTTACTTGCTTTATCCACAACCATCACAGAGCAAAACATTGGGGAAGTATTTCATTTTGACTGGTATGAAATATTTATTTTTGTTTGTTGTGATGCAGAAAAGGAGTTACAGCTGGACGTTTCAGATGAAAAGGATCCGCCTGTTTGGAGCTGTGAGGTTTGTTTTGATGTTGATGCATGAAGTTGTAAAGACAGGCGGTGTAGAGAAAAACGCCCCAGACAAATAATAGCTCCGTAACTCAAAAAGTACTCAAAAAAGTTACTGTTACTGTTAAAACAAACACCACAGAAACATATTAATGTCATTACTTTTTCTCTTAGAGTAACCAGCCTGTTCGAGAAATGCAAGTTGTAGACGCATCCTTACTTCTCGCAAAAAGTGTTGTAAAGAAATAGCTCGTAAAACAAAATTAACTATCTCGAAAAATGAAGAAAAAAATATACGTTTTAAAAAACCCTAAAAATTCTTAAAAATAATTAAAAAAATAATTTAATAGAAAATCTCAAAAAGCGTTTTCTGTTAAAAAATAGAAAAGTTCGAAAAACAAATCCTGAAAAACAATAAAGAAATTCCTGGAAAATCATAAATAAAAATCTTCAAAAATAAAGTACATGCCACAAGGTGGACCACACTCCCAATCTCAGCATCTTGGTCCGCATGGACTTCGCCGCTTTGTGCCTAATGTTGTTGATATCGTGAAGAGAACCAAAACCAGCCGGACAGATCATGTCAACGACACGGACAACTATTAACTGGTAATAAAAGTTAATTTTACAGTTTTCATGAGCAGATGAGGTTAGTGACCATTCATTTGTAGTTCTTTAAAAAAATGAGCATGAAAACACACAAAAATTATGACAAAAAACACAAGAAATTAGAAAAACAAGAAACACCTTTTTTATTGAATGCAGAAAAAAAGAAACACAAAAAACACAAAATTTAGATAGAAAAAGACCAGTTTTTTTTTTTTATTTGAAAACAATACATTTCCACAACCACTTCAGTCAGTTACCAGTTCATACTGGTCAAAGAATGAGTAGCTATTGTACTGTTATCTAACAGGAAGGTTTTCAGAATGAATCGGGATAAAAGACGCAGAAACTCTGAGACTGGGTTTTTGCGTAAAATGGCTCAGTCTCAGATTTTTTTCTCAACAGAAAGCAAAGAAAATTAATTTAAAACCTACTGTGATCAAAGACTCTTCCAGCTGAGAAATCTCTTTGCTCTCACACTGCCAGTGGCACTTTGAAAATGCTCAGCATCTCGTGGCTCCCATCAGCATGTGCATCTCAACTTGCTATGATCAGCAAAACAATTCCCAAAGCGTGCACACACACACGCGCGCACGCACGCACGCACGTACGCACACAAAAGAAAAAAAATCCAGAGAAGCATCACAATTCAGAGGCCTCAAAGTACCCCTTTGCTCTTCTGATAATACAAGAGTCTTTGGTGGCTCTTCCCATTTACCCTCTAACAGTGCTGCACTGGAAATGCCAGGAAACAGACCCCCAAGGTCAGCCCCCAGAGTGATATGGAATAACCTGCAGAGATCACCATTGAAGTTCAATAGATCTTTTTTAGTGCTCCTCTCTCCAAGCAGAATTATGTGCATGAAAAATGTTCTTACGGCACACACAGATACACACATGGGCGGATAATGTGCACATAGGAGAGCTATGATGCTTTTTTTTGGACTAAATATCCAGCTTTAGAGGTTGAAATCAAAGTATGCCATGGTTTTTGAGTATGGCTTTGCAATACTTTCATTTGGCACTTCTCTAAACCCAACAGGCTTTAAGGCTGTGGTACACAGGTCAGCAATAAAATTTTTTTTCTTTTGTTGTTTTTTTGTTTCCAAAACGTATTTACTCTGGGTAGCAGTGGATGCAGTTTGTTTTTCAAAACAGAAACATAATTGCAAAAGTTTAATATGTTTAGGATACTTTAGAGAAAAAAAAAAACTTGAAAAAGAATTCATCAATATTTGTCACAGTTTGTTGTCAATAGCCAGGACAAAAAAACAAAACAAACAAAAAAAAAAAAAACAGGGAATGGATCAAATGTAAAGAACAAAATATGTGAATCCCATCAATTTAAAAGTTAGTTAAGAAGCTAAGACAAAAAAACACAAAAACGCCATGAAAGATTGGAACAAGTCTGTGTTTTGCTGTGTACAGCTGAGCAATAAAAAGTTGCTTTTACTGTATTTTTAAAGTTTTGGTTTTTCCATCAGTCTTTCTATCACTTAAATATCAAGCCATATTTCTATCTTGATTAATTTTTGTTTTTTCAGTTGAAAATGTTTAATTGCATTGCACATATACATGTATGAAATGTGCTTTCTAAAGAACGTGTGTTTTAACTTGATTAGTTTTTAAACCATTTCCTTTTGCCCATAAGGGAAAATGTGATGAATCCACCTTTAGACGATAAGTCAATCAGTGTGAAGTCGGAGGTCCAGCTGTATAATAATAAAAATATAATAAAATAATATTATTGTCCCAATATACAATATCAAGCCTTAAAAAATAATTAAAATGTCTATTGAAGTGTGAAACAACACAATGGGGAGCGGGATAGAGAAATAAGACTATAGAAATGCAACATAAACCTAATCAAGACAATGACAAGAGTGTGTGGTTCATCCTCTTAACCAGCTGGACTTAACAATTTTAGTCAGAATAAACCAACACTATGAATCTTGTTTTTTGGACTTTACTACTGAATTCAAGATAAATACGCAGTTTTCTTGCAGCACCAAACAATTTCTTTGTAAAACAAGGACAAACATCAATCAATGGAAAATTCATTAATTGTGCAAATTTTAAAACTTGATACAAATATAAAAACATATAGAAAATTTGGTGTTTATCTTACAAGATTTGAGTCTCGTCTGCAGCGACAGAGTGCAATGTTAACGGATAAATCTTGATTAACAAAACAGAAACTTTGTATTGTATTGTAAAGTAGTTTAATGAACACACATGCTGTTGCCTCAGGTCATTTTGATGGATGGAATTATCAACAACTGCTAAACGTGTTTTAATCAACACAACTTAACTGTGGTCTTGAGTGAGTTTTGCGGCTGACCTGAACACATCAGTCTGCATGGAAGCCAGAGAAAACTTCAACCTTTCCTGCTTTGGTTGTGTTGTTTGGCACAACACAGTCAAACAAAAACACAAAAATGTCAAACTAGCCCCATTACACAAATACTGACGGCTTTTTACTTGACATACTTGTGTGCCTCTGCAGGGCCACCATGGTGTCTTTCTAAAGGGATTTTGCTTTTAACTGACTTTTACCTTAAAATATGTGTAGTTTGCACTTGCACAGTTTGGAAATGTGTATAATTGAGCTTGATGATATGTCATTTTTTATGTTTTAAAACAGTAGACTCAACCCCCCACCCCCCCACCACCACCACAGAGTCCATGGGACCTATTTTTGTGTTTCATTTAGAATCTGATTCCAAAGGAAGTTTTATTTTGGAAAACTACTGGATTCTCCTCACCACATCCGGCTCTGTCACATGGCATGGCTGTCCCAATCACTAAATCAAAACCCCCAAGCAAGCAAAATTTGCAAAGTTTTATTTTTCCCTCAAAAAAAGAGCCAATGAGGAAACAGAGAAAGAGCTTTAGATTAAAAAAAAAAAATAAAGCTGCATTTAACAGATAAAAATACTCTCTCCTCCAAATATGGATTTATTGAGTCAGTTGCTCCCAAAGCCAATAATAATATTGCATAAAATTCAGCAACCACCTGTTTAAAGTTACGAGGATGCTGTTAATAAAGTTGTTCCAACGGTGGACTCATGATTATGATTATATTTAGAAAATACCAGTTTCAGTGACTTTTTTTTTCAAAATACAATTATTTTTATATTATTATTTATATTATATTTTTATATATATTAAACTGTATTTAATATAATTATTGCACCTTAAAAGTCGGACGAGGCTGATCTATATCACATTTTAATGGTTCCTACGTGAAATGTAGGCTAAAAATAAAATTTAAATCAGCCGCAGATATTTTACAGGGGACGAAGATAAACTTTACTCCTTAAAAAAAGGAAAAATGGAGGCAAAAAAATGTTTAGATGGCAACTTAATTCAGGCTGCTCTATGAAAATATTGCCTGACAATAAACTGGTCAGAGGCCTGAAAAAGGTTGGAGATCACTGCTTCCAAGCCGAGCAATCTGGTTCAGTGCCTCTGTCGTTTTAGGGATTTATTGCAGACAAAACAGAAATGTACAGTAAAAAAAAAAAAAAAAAAACTCTTCTACCACTGCTGTAAATACAAAAAATCAGCTCAAAAACAGAGGAGCTCTTACCCCAAAGAGCTTCATATGACTGTGAGAATGTGGCGCATGTGTTTTTTGCAGGAGTGTGGGTGTCAAGGCAAGCATAATAAAACCCCACACAATCCCTCAGTGGAGGAAATGATAAGGAGGATTTAAAAAAAAAAAGGTGCTCTAAAAATGGATGTGTGTTTTTCACATGTATGAATACTTACAATATTAGAACGACAAAAAAAGAAGTGTTTATCTGACAGATGAACATGAGGTGTATTCTTTTTGTACCCCCAAGACAGCTCTCCAAACCCCCAGCCACCACAATGCTGCCGTAACACAGGAAACACTTTTAAAGATGGTGTCTGTCTTGTGGAGGCTGCTGTTCGACAATCTGCCGCTCACCTTTCTTGTCCCCAAAGAAGAGGGTTTGCTGTGCCGGATTTGACCACTGGAGGGAGGTGTTGTCATTATGCTCCACACGGCAGGTCAGGTTGGCTGTCCCGCCCTGTGTAACGGTCACATTCTGAACCAGAGGATACTGACCGCTGGCACCTGCAGCAGAATGACAACATGCATCTGTGAGGACAACATTCTGTTCAAAGTATTTTGATTTAGATGGCAGTCTGGAGTCAACAGTGTAAAAGATAAATGAATAAAATATTCCCAAAACAAAACCTTCTTTCATTGACATTTCATGACAGGAAAAAGAAGAATAGTCTGTGTCTGGGGAAAAAAAGCTTAACACTAATTACAAGACAAACGTTCATGGAGGTTTGCCAGCGACTGCTGTGTGCTAAATTAGACCCTCACACTCAACACACAGGAGGCATTTAGCCAAGAGTATAGAAACCTAAGATAGACGGGTAAGACCAATTAAAACTGCTCTTCGCTGACATCAGTGTGTGGATGCTGATGTGTGTTATGCATCAGATGAGTCAAAGCAGACCGCTGAAGTGAGGTTTACATGTGCGGTGACGTTGTGCATGCACAGGTTTTCAGCACTGCGGACAGCGCCAATGGGAAACTCCTTTCCCCTCCAGCTTTCAGGACCCTGGACAGTTCCCCTCGTGGCCTGAATCTGGAGGCGTGCTTGAGACACAAGGCAGGGAGCGCGATAGGGGAATAACAATAATAACCACAAATCCCAACCCCCCCCAGAGAAAAGATTTTAAAGACTGCGAGAAGGCTTAAGCTGGAGAGATGACTCATCTCCTTACATCTCACCCATGATCTGAAAAACGAGAAAGACACAACTCACGCTTAAAGACGTCAAATATTAATGGATTTCAACATCGCTTCAATCCTTAGCAGATGAAATTTTGTGGATTTGGTGCATCATGCTGATAATTACAGGTAAAACGCCCTCAGACGGCATTTTAGTTTTGACTTAGCTGGGGGAGGAGGCAAAGCCCCCATCGATGAGACGTGTGGTGGAGGAAGAAAGTGTGGATCGGAGGGAACACGAGGTGAAGGAGGGAGAGGAGAAGGGAGGTGAGTCAAGGAGCACGGGTCATTTCCAGTGTTGATTAAGGCCTCCCAAGGTTAATCATGCGTGTGAGAGACAGGGAAGAAGAAGGAGGAAATGGAAGGAAAAATAGATTTCCAGCAAAAGGGAGGCCAGAAAAGATGTTTTATTCATGGAAGTTTTGCATGAAGCATGATCTGTCAATGATTTACCGTTCTCCCGCGCCTGCCTTTGCTCTCTTTATTGCTTCTTCCCTTTTAAATCACTTACTTTTTCCTCATTTTATTTCTCTCCCCCCTCGTTCGAGCAGTGGGGGCGACATGCAGCACAATGTGGTGCGCTGTAGCTCTTTTGTGCCCGGCCTCAAAGGGAGTTAATAGTTAACTGCCATTCCAGATGCAGGCGGTGAGAGCTTTTTGGCGGAGTGCAATTTCACTGCAGAGAAAGTGTCGCTGTGAAATGTCACTGAAGCTGGAAACATATGCTTATCTGTTGACGAAAAAAAAAAAAAAACCTCTAACCGTATGTTGAGCTGCTTTTATTATCAACAAAAGACACAGAAGACCTAATAGGTGTTTTTGAATGTGTTTAATACGTCTTAAAGTGAAACTTAGTATCATTTATTTCATTTATTGCAAGTGAAAAATCTAATATTCTGCATATGTGGTGACAGAGAAAGAACAATCATGAAAGCTTTACCAAGATTTGAAGGCAAATGTGAACTTGAAGTAGGCCTGCACGACAAATAGAAAATGTATTGCGATATCAGCCCCTGCACAAATGTTCTGAACGTAAACAAGCCTTAAAGTATTTAACGAAACAAATACAGCCCTTTAGTCTGCTGACCAAGTGCACAACCCCCTTCATGTCACTGACCAATCGAATAGAACGTCTTTATGTTACATGTCCGCCTCCTAGTGGACATCATCACAATATCATCCTGGGCGATACGCAAATTGCAAAGGACATCGTAAACTGCGAAAAAATAGTTATTTTAAACGTACACACATGCTAAAATAATCTCACAGCAGCTTGAAGTATTTAACAAAAAAAATTGTCCCCTTTATGCATTTGAATAATTGGACAAAGCCCTTCATGTTGACCAATTGAATAAAGCCTTTCTATTAGCTCTCTGCCTCCTACGCAGACATTATTGCATTATCAGCCAGTGCGGTACATGTATTGCAAAAAGACGGCGTAAACTGTGAAAAATGGTTACCTTAAACGTTTACTGACATGCTAAAACAATCTTGCTTGACTAATCAAACACAGCTCTATAGACATTTGGCTAATCGGTTAACCAATCAAATGGAGCTTTTTTATGTTATATGCCCGCCTCCTATGTAGACGTGGGTCATTTGGAGTATAATTGAAGTCATTTTGACTATTATTTAAAAAAAAACTGTCACAGTGGAATTGAAATTGATGCATTTGTTGTTTTTCTGTTTGTTCATGTTTGGCAAGTCATGTCATCATGGCAATATTGATCACCGATATCACACATCATAAGTGTTCCTGACACCATGCAGCTCTAGCCAGCAGCTCTCATCCCTCTCCCCACATTTCCAACACCCCCCCTCAATCTCAGATGTAAAATGTCCCACAATTCCTTCTGGCACCTCCACGGTATTGCTCTTTACCGACTCCTTTTTTTCCAACCCTCCATCCTCAGTCTGTAATCGCCACCTGGTTACTGATAGCGATGTAGGTAGGCTGGAGCTGGGTGTCAGCGAACTGATTTAGGTTTACAACTGGATGAAATATTGATTAGTTTTCAAATTTCCATTCAAAAACCAGTATTTTTCAGTTATAAACCAGCTTTCCTATAACTAGTGATTTAAACTAAACAAATGGTGCTGATGGAATTTGGCATTATTACATTAAAAACTACAACAAATTCCTAAAAAAAGAGATCATTTGATGAGTAAAATTCAAAATGGCATCTGTTAGGGGAACACTGCTGCTAATTGCTTAGTTGACACTTAATGAAATACTATCTTTGCCAAAACTCAACTTTTACTTCATTTCTGCTTTTCAAACTCTGTGGTGCGAGGGAAAAAAAAGAACTTCACTTACGTTACTCTCTCCATTTATGGGTTAAAGCTAAAGGCAGTTGGACGAGATTCATTTCAATCAAACTCACAGCAACAGGATAATTACAGCAGCAGCATTTCCAGGTCGTTTGCCAGATCACCAGTTGCAGATCATGGATACTTCCTTCTCAGAACTGTCTTTGATGACGTTTTAATGTATGCCTGACTTGTGTTAAAGCTTTTTTATTTTTTTTATCAGCCATTTACTTTCTTCTAGAGTCAGTGGATGTAAAATAAAAGAGTATTGTATTTGTCTGGCTTAGAAAGAAAGTTAAAGCTCATCGACTTTTTTTAACAGTTCATAACTCAAAGTTAAGAAAACTCCTAAGATTTTGAAAATGAGAGTATAAAAGATGGAACAATGTATGTGATTATTGCTAATATTATAAATTAACATAGTGGGGCAAAGCTCTGTGTAAGTTAAAATATAAAAAAATGGGTGGATAAGTGGAATAGTTTGTTAAAATTGACTTTTCTCTGTTTGAGAAAGAGTTTTGGTTTCCAGGGGCTCCATGACATAATGCTGCCCCTCAGAGGAAGGAACCTGCTCATGTTTGCGTATTGCTGGTTAGAGCACTGGCAGTTGTTAGCCAGTGTGTTGGATGCGGTTAGCGTTCTTGCTTTATGTCTGCCGGGGAAGAGCAGCCACTGCTGGGGCCTCAAAAAGAAAAAAAAACCTTCCTGCTGGGCTGTTGATAACATTTGAAATTCAGACTTTTTGTTAAAGCTTTTTCAAAAACTGCTTTGACTCTGGATCTCGATGCTGCTACTGCGACACCAGACTATAAAAGCGGCTGATGTTTTGTACAATGCTGGAGTGCATTTCCATTATACTATTATTATATTATTGTATGCAGAAGCTCTTTATTAATAAAGTAAATGTGTGTCTATAAAACCATTTGTCCAAAATTGTCTTTTTTCCCAGAATTTTATTTTGAAAAACCAAGGTATTTTTAAGAGGATATTGTAACTTTATACCAGTCTGTCATTTAAGTAATTTAAAAACCCACTTCAATTGTCTTTTGATCTATTTTAACATTCTTCCCAGGGGTCTTTTGATTAAGATGAGGCAGTTTTTGCCAAAATAAAAAAAAATTTAAAAAACTGTGTTGTTTTCTCTGACATAGTCACTGCAAAGCAGCAGGAGTTCATCCGAAGTTAGCCTCCTAGTTGTCTGCGAGACTGTTGGCATGGAGTCAGCTCTCTCTTCCCCTAGCTTACAGCCACTCACACCCCTAATCTAACCAGTGTAACAAAAATGCAGAGCAAGGAGCTTGTGGACTGTAGCTTTCAAGTCACAACTACAAGCTTTTTCTCATCAGCATTTTTCTGTCTGCTCCTGAATCACGACTTCAATAAAGACATTCTCACAAATGCAATTGATATCTTAATTTTCATTGTGCATAAACTCCATCATCAAAAAAATGCCACAAGAACATGTTAAAAACACATTTTTCACTGAATTGAGTTGTTACATGACTTTAAATAAATCATATTCTAATGATATTCTGAGTCTGTAGGTAAAATAAATAAATAAAAAAAACAGTACAGCTTTTGACACCAGTGTTGAACGTATACAAACTCTACAATCCATCCCCTCCAGATTGAATCTCGGCGGGTGGGGGGAAGAGCCCAGCAGGCTTTGTCCTTTGCTCATTAACCCCAATTTGTTGATCTTGAGCATTGCTCGGTGACCCCAAAGATGTCTGGGCAGCTCCCAGGTGTGAAGGTGATCCAACCCGTGACTGTGAACAATATCAACCTAACACTTTAGCCATGTTAGAAGTGTTAGCCACGTTAGCATAGACTGATAACACTAACAGAAATGCTACTGTGACTACGCTAAACTGCCAACCTTGTTTGTGTCATCAAAAAACCTGCAGTTTGACACCAGTTGCCATGTTAGTGTTCACAATACCTGTAACTTCTAACTTCCAACCTTGTTTGTAACACGTAACACAACAGACTGTTACCGCTAAAACAACCTTTACTGTTACTAAGCAAACTTCCATTGTTGTTTGTAGCACAAAAAAACACTCTTACACACGCTGTGATAGCAAAACAGCCAACCAAACGTTTTGAAAGAGCGCTGTGCTCCTCTTAAAATTGCTTCAACATCAGTAAACAGAACCAGAATGAATCCGAATACGAGGCGCTCTGCATTATACTGTCGATTCTTGAAAAGGATCAAGGCTTTTAAGTGTGCCTTATCGTGCGGTAAAAACGGTCCCTGGATATGGTAGGCTAAGTCAGTTCAAATGGGCAGACACCTGAGTCAGAAAATCAGGAGAAAGCAGGGCAGGGAAGGCTGGTAGATCTCAAGGGTTTGGCATTCCTACTCTAAAGATGTTTTGAAAGGTGAGACTGGTTTTGTGTTAAACGAATGAGTCAAGGTTTTGTTGAAGGTCAAAGGATGTATGTCCTTCGTTCCTTTCCTCTGTGAGGGTGCCAGAAAAGACCAGAGATCCCTCTGTCTTAGCCCTGCATCAGTGTCTAGCAATACGTGTCCCCTGGGACAAAAAGGACTGAAGGGACCACAATGATGGTTATATTAGAGCAGTGCAGTGTTCAGTGCGCCTAATTGGCCAGTGGAGTAGGTCCTTCCATTTCCCCCTCTAGCCACCCAGACCTGATTTAAATGTTTCTCCTGGGGAAAGAAGGCAGCTGTTCTCTCCTGATTTCCATGTCTAAATTAAGGTTCTTTGCTAACTTCAACTCAACTCTTTCTCCTACTTTCAGCTTCTTGCGCTGGGTTTTCTAGTTCATATCTATTCCTCTCAGTTCCCCTTCTTGCTTCTTTTTTCCCTCCCTGCCACTTTTTCTCCTCTGGCTGAATCCTGAAGGGTGGTATTTCCACATTCTTGTCACAAATTTTCATATTCTCTGGGTTTTCTAATGCTTCCTTGTCTTTTCATCCTGATGGTCCTTTTTTTTTTTAGCTGAGAGGTCTCTGGCTAAGGGCGGAGTCAGATTTACTAGCCTTAACTTTTAACCGCGATCAAAGGTTGAGACAACTCGACAAAACTCCTATCTGGAACAATGTCCCACATACATTTTAATTTACAATAAACTTATTTAAATGGAAATATTGTTAGTTGTGTGAAAAGAATCTCCTTTCATTCATGTAAAGTTTTATAAGAAAAATTCTAACATAACATAAATAAAACAAGATTAAAGACTGATGTGGGCAAATACTACAATGGACAGTTGAATAATATTGATTGATTGATTAATTTGCTTTATTTCAAGCATTTATTGTAGACTGAAAATTACTACGAAAAGTAATGTGTAATGTTTTGTGTAATGCCACTCTCAATTCGACACATGGGGCATTAGTTACTATTTAAAGGGATGAAATAATTTAATTGACAAATTTTTGGTTAAATATATTATTATTTATACCATTCATTAATCTAGTTAATACACGTGAAAAGTGCATTAGCCTAGCTAGTCCAATGCATGGGAACAAAGATAGTCATCAAGTTAGCCTGAAAAAGATTTTGCCCCATTCGCACTCGCCTTGCTAAGCTACTAAAGTTGGGTTCATATGAATTAACTTAGCTAGGCTACTGTGCCCAGTGTGTACATATAGATCACTAGAGATGGCATGCTGGCCGGTTACCATTGTCCAAGATACGTAAAGAGCGACGCCAGAATTGAATGCTAAAAAAATGCTAAAAATAAATTGCTCAATTTTGGTCTTTGGATTTTGAAAACAAAAAACTCTGATCATCACAAAAATAAGACTAAGGTCATGGTATTAATGTTTTTGTACAAAGTGCAAAGAGTACAGAGCCACTACACGGTTGATAAAAAATACACTTTTATTGCGGCCTTTAGGCCATTTATTTGTAGTATGTAGCTTTTAAATGGACCATAACATGAAAAAACACCTTTTTACATTTAAAGTATGTTATACTGTTCATTCTTCACTATAAATGACCTCAAAGCACTATTTTGACCCGTTCACACATTTCTGAGTAATCCTCTAAAAACTTGTGCTCTCTGTCACCTCCCCTACCCATGAAAACGAGAGGGTTCTCATGTCAGGAAGAGTCTGCGCTGCCAGCACCGCCCCCAGGCTAACACACACTTTCTCTATGGCACTAGCACTGATCTGAAAAAGGCTTTCATTTTATATGCCCAATCTGCACATCCATCTTTGCAAAAAGTTCGGGTGTTGTTTGTTTGCACGCGCAAACGTTTTAACTAAAGAACATTTTTAACAGAACAGAACAACTCAAAATCATGACTACAACTCCATAGCGACGACTGAGCGCACACACACCTTTCCCCCCACCCAGCGCCGCAACTTAAAGGCTCTGTCCTCTTTTCTTTTTGATGGAGTCACTCCCATGAATGCGTGTTCTCCTGTGATATTTGCATCTGAAGTTAGAAGGAGGAGCTTGTTTGAGCTTTTATGTGAACATATAAAACTCATAAAGTACAGTTCGCATCGTTCATGTTAATGAGCTGTTCAAAAGATTCGATTCGTTCGTGAACGTCACTTCTCTACCACCTGTAGTTTTCTCAAACGGCATTTGGTTTTTGGTTTTTGCACAGCAAAGCGATAGAGATAAACCAAGTACCTTTTGTGCAAAAAGCACTTCAGAACAATTGAACAAATAATTCTGATTCGAATATGAAAGTATCCTGAATGTTTACTGTCTGCACTTCCTCATGACCTTTCAAGAAGAGCACCCGAGTCTACAAGCAGTTCTTATTTGGGCATTCAAGATGCAGAGAAACAAGAGAGCCATGCAAGTAGACAGACGCACAGACACTGGGAGCCGCTGACCTTTATACCCAAAGAGAAGCTCAAGCGAGCCGTGGAGCAATGAAGTATGGCTATGAATACACGATTACAGAAGGGATAAAGGGAATCCACGCATTTAATCAGTTTCATTTACTCAGTTTGAGTAAGTTAGACACAACTATCGATCAGGATAACTTGTGAAAATGTTGCTTGAGCCTAAAAAATGTTTTAATCCTTTGTGTAGTTTCTAACAGGCTTAGAAACACCAATGTTCTACTGAAGTACTGGACAATTTGACTGAAGGAAGGGTTCTTGGCGTGTTTGGATCAAAAGCAGAGGGAGCTGTGTGGGTGGGTATGGTGATAAAGTCAGCACAAGGACACAGATAGAAGCATTTTCATGTTGATGGAGACACACATCCAGCCCAGTTGTACATCTTTACACTTCAGCAAACATTTGGCCTGATTCTCTCTCGCAACAGCCCATGAAAGTAGAGGACACAGTTTTAGGCAGAGAGAGACATCTTACATAGAGACATAGTGGTGCTGAAATTAGCTTTGGTGTGCCAAAATGAAAGTCTACAAAATACAATTCTTTGCTCCTGTTCTTTTTGGTAGTCCAGAGGTGATTTTTCACAAAGTACATCTTCCATTGTTTGTAGAGTTTAGACCAAGAAGGCGGGTTATCTGTTGATAATATCTCCTTGTGTCTTATTCTTGGACAGAAGGACAGATTCAATCGTAAGTTCCTACTTTTTACCCCAAGCAGCTCAACTTTGGATTCGTTCATACCATTTTCATCACACCTTTTAGGAATGTAGAGTTTTAAACCCCGAATAACATACAACTCTTGAAGATTTAGTTTGGTAGATTGAGTGGTTTCTGGGTTTTAGGTCAAACTACCGTTGATCATAAACATCACCATCAGGCAAACCAACACTTGACATGCATCAATTATTCCTCTGCAGACCTTCCTGCTGCCCTGTCCTCAAAATATTGATTCAAGACTATTGATGTCACTATTTTAAGCCCTTCATTCCTGAATTTCTTTCCACTTATATAAAAGATATTCTTCAATGTTTTTCCATTCAATGTAATCCTAGATTAAGTGGATTCCATTGCAAATTGGCGCCACATGTTTGGAAGGGTTAAACATACAATCTTTCTGTAGAGAAAAAACAGGTGCAGCTGCAGAGAACACCATCCCAGGATGCAGAAGTAAATATCTTTATTTATCGTTTGTCTCGTTGAGCACGATGTGGTTTGGGAACCATTTTGAACACACCTTACCCTAAAGACAAACTTGAGCTCCAATCCATCAAATGTGATGGGCACCAGAGTTCACTTAATCACACCTGGGAACAGAACGAAATGATAACACGACCATATCACACCAGATTTTAGGGGGTCAAAACTGTTAGGGTCCCTAACCCCTTGGTCTATGAGACAATATCAGCCTGTGGGTTATTTGGTACTGGTTGCAGAGAAAAAAAGCTTACAACTTACATCAGGGATGGGCAACTCCAGGCCTCGAAGCCTGCATTCCTGCATGTTTTCCAACATACCAGGCTCTGGCATGTTCTAATTGTCTGGACACACCTGAACCAGGTAATCATGAGCAGGGCTTGACAGACACTGCGGCCCTCAAGGCCTGGAGTTGCCTAAAGCCTATTCCTGACTTCCATGATTTACACTTTATTGATTATCTAACTCTGCACAAATTTTTATTTTGGAAAACTACAAGATTCTCCCCATCATCCATCGTACAAGATGGTTCATGAAAATTCTAGGGATCAAGGTGCTAGGGCACACTATGGATTTTGTTTATGCCCAAGCTTTTATCTTTTTTGCCTGTCCTTTAATGGCATTTAAACACAAATACACACGCAAAAGGATTTTACCGTATAACAAATGTATTAATTAGAATTACGTTAGTGTTTTTGCACGTTTTATTTAAAATAAAAAGCAAACAAAAAAGGAAGAAAAGCATGAAATCTCGCAAAAAGAAATGTATGCTCCAAATCTTTTTAATGCATTCCACTTTCTTTTTAAACACTTGTTTGTTAGCAGCGTATCCTCTCACATGCGACTTTCAGTGGGTCCATGTTTCTAAATAAATAAATGAATAAAAACATCCCACCAGGAAGTGCATGAATGAGATGGAGAGAAGTACATGGAACATGACAGCTTTGGCAGCACCAGTTAGTGTCTATAAGGTTACACAGGTGGCTACACAGCTGGGTACTCACGCTTTTCAGACTGACTGATTTTTGTGAGCGTTTGGCAGCGCCACGGCCCCTGTAATTGGAGAGATGGTACAAGGTCGAGAGTCTGATCATCTCAAGATCTGGTGTGAATTTATCAACCAGATATGTATCCTGTCAAAGAGTCCTTGAGCGAGCAAACTCTTCAGAATTTCACACATTCCACTGGCTTATGCTAGCAGGAGAAACACTGATAGTAGATCAAATAAAAGAAAAATGAAAAGAATTTTCGACAGAATTTCAAGAAATTGATATAAAAAAAGCAGCTAGATAATAAATATAGAGGACAACTGGAAAAGTCAACTTCTTCATCCCTTCTTGGCCTCGCTCTGTGACTCCTCATTTCCACCCCAACAAATCTTTACACAAACTCCCCCATTTTTCTCAAGAACATGTTGCGTGAACAGTGTTATTTTTGATATGACCTTTTCATGAGGAAATTACATGGCATGTTCCAGGGAGAAAAAAGGCTGTTAGAAGTATGGTAAGAATGCCGTCAGTGTTTGAAACTCAAAGAGAGGAAAAAAAAAGGTTTTGTTGTGTGCAACGTGTTTTTTTGAAATGTCACGTAAGACCGGTAAATTGGAAAATATGGAGCAAAGTTGCATGACAAGGATTTGTTCTGAACATTGTTCAAACATACATGTGGTTTCATTAAACTGGGACGTTGTAAAGTGAAAATATTCACATATACCCTTCACATATTAGTACGTTTGCCATTTCTTATGAGTTTTAAGCATGGTTCTTTCAAATATTTCCCATAAAATGACTTTTAGGAGATTTTAGTAACAAAATTTTTATTAGATTAGATCATGGCAGCGCGGATGGCTGCTATGGTGCTTTGAATGTATGAAATCCTTTGAGCGCCTGGTGCTGGACCACCTGAAGGACATCACTGAGCCTCTGCTAGACCCCCTACAGTTTGCCTACAGAGCGAACAGCTCAAGGGACGACGTGGTCAACATGGCTGTACCTCAGGAGTCCCCTCTGAGAAACTCCTGAAGTATGCAGACGACACCACAGTCATTGGACTCATCCGGGATGGCGATGAGTCTGCATACAGAGGTATGGTGGAGCGGTTAGTCCTCTGGTGCAGCCAGAAACACCTTGAGCTGAACCCACTTAAAACAGTGGGTCAACGGTTTTACATGTAACTCATAAAACTTCAATCGAGTATTATTAAAAGCTAACGGATGAGGGTTCAAATATCCTCTTTATCTCTAAAAGATAAGGTTGGAAGTATGATGCACTGATTTACTGGGATTATGTTCTGGAGTATTTGATGAGCAGGAGACGTTGCAACAGTGAAAAAAATGAAAAAAGAAAATATCCAATTTTTTCAAGAGATAAATGTGAGGTTGTGAAAATTGCTGACATATAGTTGTTGAAGGTTTCAGATGTTTAGTTGTTTTAAGCAAATAAAAAGGTAGATGTTTCTGTAAAAAGGTGCATTTTCTGAAAAAAAGGAATGGATTCACATTAGCAACCATATCAACATTTTGTAACAAAAAGTGCAATATTAACCAGTGACAGTGCATTTGGATTCTGAATTAATATTTAGAACACTTGTTGTCGACTTACAAGACAGCAAATTTGATATTTCTTTTCTATTTTTACTCCAAAGTCCATTTTCTGGGATATTTTGTGTGTGTAAGCGCTAAACCCGCTGCTGCCACACTGAGCCCATACCTGCTCTATGCAGATGGAAGGCAGCCCCTGCAGGGGGAGGAGCTGCCTTTGTATTCCCGTATTCCGATCACCTCAGGACAGACATTTCTGATATGAAAATATGAAAAATAATCCTCTGACAGCGGAGTTTTCAGGTTATTGCAGAGCTGCTGCCATTTACATGCAGTAATTAGACGGAGCAGCTGCTGGTTCATTCCACCTTAAGCTGGGTGTGCATCTTATCCATTGTGGTCAAATGAAGGGGGACTTTATTTATTTTTTTGCTTACTTGTTCTGGCCAGCAGCTGAGCAAAACGATAAGAGCTGAAAACCTCACAGATTTTACTGTTACCAAAAGAAGTTATGAATCTTTGGACACAGAGAGAGTATATTTGTATAAACCCCTCTTGTGTTTGAAGCAGGATGAAAGAGTTACTTTTAATTTAGAAAAGAGTTCCCCTTTTTTCAATTTAAAAGCACTTTGTTTTGCGTGCAGAGTATTACACTAAAGCAAACAAGCCTCACTTCAGTTTTTGTTTTGAAAAACGGTTCAAGCGTGGCTTTTTTGAAACGATACTTTTCTCGAAACCACTCTTATATATCGGGATTTATATAAAAAGAACCCCACACACTTATTACAAATTGATGACCACACATGTTTTCAGACACATAATTTACCAAGTATTCCTGTCCGTGATTCAGGCACATCAATTTAAAGGGCAGAGATATAAACCTCCATTCGTTCCTAGTGTAAGCCGCCTAAGCTCAAGCTTTTGCAGCCCAGAATGGCTGTGGGGATCTCGCTATCCTCTCAGGGCCAAGGTCAGACATCTCAGGGTTTTATTACAAAAGTAAACCTGGCCTTCATAAATACTTCATACAGTCCTTTCTGGCAAAAAAGAGGGGGGTGAAAGCGAAGGTGAGTTCGACAGAGAAGTACTTTTGACAGAAGAAGGAAGAAAAAAGACGGAATGGAGAGGACGACTGAGGCAAAAGCAGAAAAAAATTAAAAAAGGAACAATGTCGGAAAAGTGTCTTTTGACCAGGAAGACAGGCTTGGAATTTTTTTAAAGTCTTGAAAAAGAAAAAAAAATGTCTTTGAAAGGATGCTGTGAGTAAGTAAAAAAAAACAAAAACAGGTGAGTCAAATAGGGCTTATACCTGTACATTTTATTTTCATGCAGCATGTGTGCAGTGTGTTCAACACCTAACTACATTGTAAGGCTGCAATTAGACCTGACATTTCCATATAATTTAAATTCAAGCAATCTCAAAAGCAAACACACTTTCTGGGTGATAACATTTTTCAAAGCACATCTCCTAAAAGCTCAGGGTTATGCAAATCAGCTTTATTGTGTCTTTCCTTTATCACACTTGTCGAAATAATAACTTGAAAGAATGGGTGTTTTGATGCTTTAACGCGCAGTAGGAGAAAAAGAATGACTGCAAGCAAAGGGTGGCGTTCACGGGGAAAAATAGAATAATTGCTGGTGCTACTGCCGCCAAAACTCCCCAAAATTCCCACATCAACACCATGATGTTTGAATTGGCATTGCGCTGTGAAAATTCAATTTTTTTGGAATTAGGTAGCTTTTTTAACTCTTTGATGAATCCATAAAAAATGTTACAACCTCTTTTTTTAACGAGATATACAATATTTTCTGAACTATAAGGAGCACTTAAAAGCCTTATTTAAAAAAAAAAAAAAGACAGTGCCCCTAAAAATCCGGAGCAACCTTAAATATGGATTAATTCTGTTTGTGTTTATTGATGTCAAAGCATTGAGAGGTCCACGGCGCTCTGTCAAAATTTCAGAGGTATCAGTCTGTTTTTTTTCCTGTCTTTTCCAAACAAGGTTGGGAGTTACAGGAACCGTGAAAAGCCTAATGCAGCTAGCGTGCCGTGTGTTACAAACAAACAAAAATAGTTTTTGAAATCCCAAAAAACAAATTTGCAAATGCACAAATTTTTTTTGTAAGCAAAAAAACAAAAAAAAAAAGTTTTTGAAAGTTTTTCATTTTTTTTTTCTGAACCGCTTTATCCCTTTCGGGGTCACGGAGCTGTCGGAGCCTAACCCGGCTACTCCTGGGCGAAGGCGGGGGACACCCCTGGACTGGTCGCCAGTCTGTCGCAGGGGCCACAGTCACACACTCACACTCACATCCACACCTAGGGAGAATTTAGAGTAACCAATTAACCAATTGTGAGGCAAGAGCGCTAACCACTGCGCCACAGTGCAGCCCAGGTTTTTGAAAGCAAATATTTGCTTTTGTATTTTTAGGTTTTTGAAAGCAAATATAAAATGTTTTCATTTGCAAATTTTGAAGTTTTGTTCCTAAAACTTTACATTTTGTTTGCAATTTAGGAAATTGCGATCTCAACACTGTGAATTTTGCTTGCAATGTGGTGGAACAAAATTCACTCCAGTGTAATTATTAACACATGATTTTAATCTTTATTTAAGAATGTAGTCATTTAAAGATTTTTAACAATATATGGGTTATTCTCACCATAAAGTTTTGAAAACGAGCTAAACTTTTCCTGGCAAAAGTGTTTTTGAGATTTCATGGATGCAACCATTTTGAAATGAGCAGGAAAAGCCCTTCTGCTGCCCCTAGTGGACAGATGATGCACTACAGTGCAGGAAATACAGACCAAGTTATATCAATGGGTTTTTATGGAAAGTTTAGATCATGTGATGAGACAGTGGTCTCAGAAAGGCCTGTATCGAATATGATATGAACGGTCATATAAGGTTAGGAGAGATCTGTAAGATTGCTCTCCGCCCTCCCAGGGGGCTACACAGCAGGACGCATTGGGCAAAAAGAGCAAGTTTTTTATTGTTTTCTTTTTAAGTACAGCTTTTATCCTCTGGCTTTTGTCAAATTGACTCCTCTGCTGCACTTTCTTTCAGCCCAAGTCACTGCTCACAATGCCAGGACTGACACCAGATCTCCAAGCTCATGACGCTTCAATCTATCTAAAAAAAAACAAAAACTTGGTGAATCTTGTAACTTGTCTGACAAAACAAAGTCTTTACTGTGCACTTGAAAGAGCATTTTACACACGTGGACAAAATTGTTGGTACCCCTCAGTTAAAGAAGGAAAAACCCACAATTCTCACTGAAATCACTTGAAATTTACAAAAGTAACAATAAATAAAAATTTATTGAAAATTAAATATTCAAAATCAGCCATCACTTTTGAATTGCTGATTAACATAATTATTAAAAAAAACAAACTAATGAAACAGGCCTGGACAAAAATGATGGTGTGAGAATTGTGGGTTTTTCCTTCTTTAACTGAGGGGTACCAACAATTTTGTCCACGTGTGTATATAGCTGTTTATTTTCCTATAGAAGTCAATGGAATTTTGGCTTTTCAGAGCCAGCGGTTACTTCCTGTTTAGAATTCGACAGGGCATTACAAAGCATTACTTAATCCAGTTCTCATATACAGCCAATCGTTTTAACTCACCAATGGAAAATCTAAACTCAAGACGTGTTTTCATCATTAAAAAAGGTTAAATAGTCTGATTCTAAGCCCACTTGCCCATTTAAGGCTTAGAAGTTTAGATTTGATCTGTCAATCAGTTGTGAAACCTGAGTTTAAGTGCATTCATTTCAAATCTATAGATCGCATTAATAGACACAGAATGTTTTATTATCTGGTGAACTGCACTTGGTTCCATTTAATTTGTTTGTTGAATGAGCTTCAATCTGGAAGTCAAAGGAGGAAAAAACCTTTTTATCCCAAAGAACATGTTTTGAACACACCTTAACAAAACTGGTTTCTATACAATATGTAACACAAGAAATTTGCTAAATGTGGCAGAAATATTTGAAATCTAAACAATTAAAGGCAGAAATGATGAATCTACATGTGATCTTTCAGATCAGTGACTGGGATTCTTGTGTAAATGCACCATTTTTGTCTCATCTGTATTTCTGTACGCAAGAGTATCATGTCAAATAAAAAAAAAAAAAAAAAGAAAATTTTAATTAAAACGCAACAAAAACTAACCAAATGCTAAGACTCTGCTCTCCTGCTAACAGTGCAAAGAAGTCTCCATGGTGCCACAGTGGGACAGAGATGGATTTGAATACGGGAGAGTCTCGACACTGAAGGAGATACTGCAGGCAGACATGCAGCTGGATGCAGATCAGGAAGAGATGGAGGGAATTTAATTACACATTTAGGCACAGCAGGAACATCAGAAATGGTTGTGTAACGAAGTGTACGGAAGAAAAAAAATATCATGTTGACGTAACTAGTATTGCAACTGATAGGATGGTAGAAGAAAGCTACATGGGAGACAGCTATGCAAGGAGGTGACAGTCTTTTGAGATAAGCAGCATGTCGCGGCTAAAGAGGCAAACTTTGAAAACAAAGACTGTAGGCATATAATGGGTTTTGCAACTGACTACAAGTTATATAAATAGAGAGAAATAGATCCTTTAGAATATTAATAAAACGCAGAAAAAGCAAAGAGTTTCTATAAAAAAAACAATAATTGTAAAAACTACAGAAACTTTGTTTTTCCAGTTTTAGGGTTTTCAGTTGTGCATTTTTCTCCTGATTAAAGTTTAAAAATGATAATCAAACTCCTAAGAGTTTAAAATTCAAACTATTTGCAGAAATAATTGGTCAAAAGGACAAAAAAAATCCCACTTCTCTTTGTTTACTTTGGTGCTATTTTTGTTCAAAGTCTCTTTAGGAAGGCTCATCTGAGCAAACGCTGAAATTCTCACAGATTTTTCTGCTGTTGTCGGCTTCTTTCTATTCACTGAACTCCAGACGGATTTTCGGGGAGTTGATAGGGTCGCTGCTGAATCGCGTTTTCAAAGAAAAAAAACATTTGTATGACGGAGAATGCTTCGGCGGCGCTCATGAATCACTCTACCAAGGCCAAAAGTAACACTTCATTCAGCCAAAACTCTGATATTATTTCATAAAAAAGGTAAAATATTAAGATTTTTTACATTTCCTGTGACTTGACTATCATCTATTACAGTGGTTCAATGGAGGATTACATAACATAGGGCTTTGATTTTAGCCTGATGGTATAATTGTGCTCAAATAAAAAGAGTTTAATAAAAGTTGATTGTGCAAAAAGAATAAGAAAAATGTCTAAATATTCAAAGAAAATATTTTTAAAAAGAAACGTTTTAAAACCAAAACTCATCAGAATTTTTAAAGGACACAACTTAAAGCCTAAGTTGTTTAATTATTTTTTTTAAGTTTTGAATGAGAAGCTGCATGAATAAATGAGAATAAACCCAATAAACCCACAGGTTTCCAAACTTTTTTGCAATGAGGGCCAATTTAGGATGGTGAAAATATGTGAGAGCCAACAAATATCGAAAATGTTATTGCAATGGGATACTTTTCATTTTTTCACGTGGAACAGAAATACGTCTAAATGCATTTTAACCAAAATTATTGTGAATTTCTGATTTGAAGACCAAAAAAACAAAGAAAGATAAGTCTGTCTGAATTTTTTTTGTCAACATTAAGTCTGGTTTCAAGTGAAACGAAAGGGGCAGCTGTGGTGCAGCAGTAGGAGAATAATAAAAACTGTTTTCTTATTCACAGGTACAAACCGCTATGGTTTTGATCACAGAAACTAATAAATCTGTTTTTCTCGCTTGACCCTTAAAGTTCTGAAGGTCAAGTAGCCACAGGTGGTTGCCACAGGTTTACGACGGCTTATAACGTAATTCAGCCAATCACAATCAAGAAATTGAGAGGTTCTTAGAAAGTCCTATTGATTTTATGACAGGAACCTGAAGCTGGAAGAAATTTTACCGTGGGCCACATTTGGCCCAAGGGCCGGACTTTGGACACACATACCTTAGGCACGTGTGTTCTACTCCAGGCAACAAGAGCATTTATTGAGGTCTAGCCGGCCGGTGTGCCTGCTCGATTGGAAGAGAGACTGAGACACCCCGTTTGACCCAGCCGTCCTGCCACAGCGCCTGATGCCAGGTCTGCAGTTCCCACCCGGGGGAACTTATCCCACCCGGGGATTCAAGCACGCTCAGACAACAGTGTCCAAAAGAATGCACCTCTCAAGCTCTGCCCACAGATCAGGGGTGCATAATTCTAGGCCTTGGCTAGAAGATGCATGTTCTACACATCCTAGACTGTCATCTCACAAAGATTTGTGTACTTTTTCTGTGTAGTTCTTGTATCATTATTACATTGATATAGCATTTAAGACTGAAAATTCTGATGTAAATTAATGTACTACGTTAGCAATGTGTTGCAAATGTCGATATGAAAAGCTGCTTTTTTACAAATCCCCGTTGATTGCATAAACAGAGTGAGTTATTTAGGCGTCGTGAGTTGGAGAGAGAAGTAGCAGAAGCCAGGACTCACCTTGAACTCTGCCTTTTGAAGCCATCACTACGTTCGCCAAGTACAGAGGAAGGGTTGGATGGACAGCAAGTGAGGAAGACAGCGGAAAACAGGGGAGAAAAGAAGAGAAAAGAGAGAGCATGCTGTTAAAGGGATGCAGGAAAGAACAGATCGTTTGTGTTTTTTTGAGGTGCTGAAATGAAATGTTCAACTCTTGAGAGGTTTGGAAAGTCCCGCTTTAGCATTTCATAACATGACAGCAGTCTGGCTGTGCCACTAACCCATGAAAGCCCATAAACCCCCCTGCAGAAAAACAAAGGTCTCCTTGGCAGCGAGGACCGACCTCAGAGCGCCGCCTTTGAGACGTTTTCTCCAGCACAACACAACAGGATAGTCAAATAAACAGACAGGACGTCTTTTAAAAGGGCCTTTGTGTCTGCGTGCATGTCCCAAGGGGGACTCCTCTGCTTTGCCAAACTGAAGGATCTACTGGAAAGCCTTCAGGGAGCCTGAAAAACGGCATCAGAGAACAAAGAGAATCTCCATGCAGGTTCAACAGAAATTATTGGGTCCATTTGGGTCCATTATCTGTTTCAAAAATAAATCTTAAGGAGAACAGTACCTAGGCCTGCACAATGAATTGAACATGTATTGTCATATCAGCTCGTGCCTTAAAAAACTAGCATAAACTACATTAAATAGTTACCTTAAATGTTTACACACATGCTAATACACGCTTAATACGCTTAACAGCATTCTGTTATTAAAAACAAAAACAAAACAAAACAAACAAGGCTTTCAATATATAATTAATATTCTGCCGAGCCTTATAGTGAAAACTGTAGGCTATAATTTTTAAGTTATGTTGAACTTTTATGTTTTAGTGGTTCTAGTTGTTATATGTTTGTTTTGCTATTTGTTCTCCTATTGTAGCCCAAATTAAATTGTCATTGCAATACAGATCACTAATATCGCACATCGCAAGTTTTCCTAATGGCATGTAGCCCTAGCAAGCACGATTAAATCAGGATAGCCAATTTTCAGAGTCTGATGAAGACGATTCTGTTTAGTTAGCTCACAACATGAGGGAGCGAGGCAGTCACTAGAGAGAAAACAAAAAAAAAAACAACAAAAACCCCCCTGATGTTTCCATCCAGCGATTTGTGGTAAATTGTTCCTCATCATTTCCATAAATATCTGGTCTTTGGCATCCCTGATGACACACAACGGCGGGAAAGTGATTAGGGAGCAAGAAGAAGATCCAATCTTCTGAGATGGATTGTTTTTTGATTCATAAAGAGGTTTTTGTGTGTTTTTGATGTGTCACTGGTGGAGAAGGAGATGGAACAGCGGAGAAAGAGGGCACCTTTTTTGCTAGCGCTGCCTTTCACACGAGACCAACAGTTTTGGTGGAAAAACTCCTTGTGCCTGCCTGT
The DNA here is from genome assembly GCA_014656515.1 of Oryzias celebensis. Taxonomy (NCBI): domain Eukaryota; kingdom Metazoa; phylum Chordata; class Actinopteri; order Beloniformes; family Adrianichthyidae; genus Oryzias; species Oryzias celebensis. The sequence goes on from BNCR01000013.1 coordinate 14,460,010, forward strand.
CAGACTTTGCTCAATTGCTGCCTCTCATTCCTGTTAGCAGAGTGTGAGCTCCCCCGGCATCGCTGTGGCTCTGTTGATCAGAACAGTCAAAAACCCGTAAAGGCGAAAGACGAAAACAAGTGCGAGGTCAAGTAAAACTTGATAAATCTGAGTTTATTGTTTTAAAAAGGAAGACAGAAGACGAGGAGAAAAGCAAAGAAAAAAAAGGGGAAAAATGGTGGGAGTCTTATACACTAGAGTCTCTGCACTTGTATGGCAGAGTATCACAGTTACTAGGCAACCGCCACAACAGTTGAGTAAGTCGAGCTGAAATTGCATAAAACACTTTTCATTCCACTCTCGTTCCCTCATTTCTCCATGCGCCGAGGCAGAGTATTCCCAATCGATTACACAATGCCCACCTCTCACATGCTCCAGATGCTCGCTGCCGATTGGCCAGAGCGCGCTGAGGATAAATAAGAAAACAGCTTCCAAATGAGATCTGAATTGGCTATTTAGGATTACTTTAGCCCACGGTGTCACATTTCAAACTGACACTCTCGGGACCCTTCTTTGCCCATTGTTTCGTGCACATGAAACATCTTAAAGAGTTCGTGAGAATAACACTGCATCTACACTTATTTATTCATTTTTTTGTGATTAGATCACCTAATGTCTGTGAAGCTCGTGTGCAGATGCATCGAGCTGAGCTCAACAGTGTTGAATCAAGCACAAAAACAGAATAAATGAGTGGGTACAGTTGGAGATGGGCTATTTTGTAGGAATCATTGACTGTATATGAGAACTGGACTGAGTGACCCTCCCCCCTGGCATTCCAAATAGGAAGTACCTGCTGGTTCCAAGAAGCCAAAATCCCAGACTTCTATTGAGAAATAAACAGGTGTTACTCAGTTCATCTATTTGTCAGAATAACAATTTTTGCTCTGATTCCTTTATTTAACATGTCCTTTTTTTCATGTAGTGCAAGTTATTGAAGTTAAAAACTGACCAATCATATTTATTATTCAAAGTGTGAGGTCTCATGTCGAACGTTTGACAAATTCTCCCAAGCCCGCTTTCAAGTGAAAGAACGGATAAACTCACTTCTGATTGGTGAAAGTTGTTCTTATAGAAACGTAGACTCGAACTCAGACTAACTGACTTCATCTGGTTACCAAATGGTGGCATCCATATCCCAAACACACTTATTGGTGAACTTTATTGGTGACATTAGAACTATCGACTGTATACGAGAACTGGACCAAAGTAATTGTGACATCACCCATAAAAAATTGCTTTGGGCTCCAATGAAATGAAGCCAATCAATCAACATTTTTTTCACAATCCGAATGTCTTCATGTTGGAGCCAAATACCGTCAGTAAGCACTGATTGGTCTGAGTCAGTCTGCATAAATGCTTCTATGATATCCACACCCCTACCATGTGAAAGTGGGCTTGAGGAAATCTGTCAAACTTTGAAGACCACATGCTTTATTGAAGCATCTGAAATTCAGGTTGGAACATGTGTATAACTTGAATAACTTGCACAACAGAAAAAAATATAAAAAAAAAAAAAAATAGGATGAGCAAGAACTTGTTAAAAAAGTATCCGAGCAAGAATGTTTGATCTAATAATATAATGATTGAGTAACAGCTGTTTATTTCTCAATAGTCTCAAGTCTGTAAGATTTTGTTTCCTCAGATCCAGCAGCTATTTCCTTTTTGGAACCCAAAAGAGGAGGAGTCATTCAGTCCAGTTTTTATGTACAGTCATTGATTAAGACCCACTGCCACTCACAACTCAACAACAACAACAACAACAACAACAATGAAGGTCATCCAACAGTTCATTATTTTCTCTTGACTTTTAGTACTTTTTATATACAAAGCATTTGCGGGCGGCGAAGAGAAATACAGTTGTTTTCTTGGAGCTTTCTTTTGTCGTAATGACCTTCTGCCAATCAGAAGGTTTTAACAGTAGCTTTGCGCTAACCGGTCTGTTCCATTTTTCTATGAACCAACAACCAACCAGAGCACAAAAAACAGTCCAGCTTATAAAATAGCTGCGTTTTATAATGAGGAAAAGACCGTACCATTGCGCTCAGTGGAAAAGTGGAAACAAGGCTATGGCGTGATGGGAGTGGGCTTTTGCTTTTTTTTTTTTTTTTTTTTTTTGCTCAATGGCGCCAAACCAAACTGGTGTGACCACATGATGTTCCCCTAGCGGTTTGGCGCTACCTCAACATTGCATTGTGAAAATAAACAAAACAACAAAAAAAATTATATAATAATTGTAATAATATTTAAATAATATGTCATCATATTTAACTAATGTTGATAACAATTTTACAAATGAAATGTCTTCAGCTGATTAGATTTATATGTGAAAACAAACAGTTTTTTAACCAGTACATTTTAAATATAGAATTAGTGAAAGGACAACAAGAAGGTAGAAAAGAATATTTCCAGGATTTGTTAAATCACAACACAGTAATTACAAAGGAGTCCATAAAGGCCTTAAAGAGCGCAGAAAAGCTGAGCTGCAAGCCTGCTGTTCTCCATCAGTAGGGGAGCTGTCATAAATAAACTGTGTGATAGTTCATACAGACACCACCTACTGTGGCCCCCCCTCCACACTTGCACACACTCACAAACAAGCGTACATAGCAGTGATCACAGTTTTCCCTTAAGGGATGAGTCTCTTGGGAGGATGTGTGTGTGTCAGTGCAGCATCCATCCTGCTTTTTGCTCAATTTTCCTTTCCTTCAGCTTGTGCTCACTCAGGAGTTCATCCCAGCACCTGGTTTCACATTATTTCTCCTCTCCTTATTAACTCTTTTCTTATCTAAATTTCACTCTTTTTTTCCCTCATTCCCAGCCCCCTCAGGCTGCCATTTTCTTGCTTTGCAGATGCATTCAGACTCTGACAGGGAGTGGAAAGTCTATGGAGATCGATGTGTGCAGCGCGCCTCTTAGGGCTGTCGCATGATGTGATGGAGAGTTTAGCTTATCTTTGGTGCGGCAGCAGCTGTTTCGCCGTGCCACTGCTGCGCTCGGGGTGTTTGAAAATCGACCAAATATTCCGCCGCGCTGAGCAGAACCGTCACAAATTCTTCGTCACCTTTTGGCTCAGTAGGATACGGAGCCATCCGTTCACTTACATAGGCCGGCGTAAAAAAAGGTCTAAGAAGGTAATCGTCGCCAGTTTTTCACATTCGGGACTTTTGATTTGCAGGAAAAAAAAAACAACTACAAAAAAAAACATAGAGTTATTACAGACAGATTTATTCAAATCTCATTTGATCGAACAGAAGCCAAATTCAAATCTCATTCTATTGTCTCTAGATGACAAATGAGATGGTAAACAATATTTACAGACGGAATTAGAGACATTTAATTTGGCTTATTGTCAGCATGATTTATGATTTTTTCATATTCATTTTTTAGATCCATCTGCCATGCCTTTATGTTAACACATTATATTGTCATCAAACATATTTGGTTTTGATCCTTCCAGCCTCAACTTAAGTTCTACTATAATGAGCTTGTACAGGAGGTTGTCCTGTATGGGGGAATGAGGCTTTTGGGGTTTTTCAAGGGTCGTAGACATGTGCGGTACATCTTAAAGGGAGCGCAGGTGTGTCTACGATTGAAGCTCATGGCCCTTAAGGCAAGTACCTAAAGATATGTAATGAAAACGGGACGTACGATTGTCCTGTGTGGTAAGTGTATCGTGAAGTATCTGTAAGGATAATGGAAGTTACACACACTTATGCTCTTACACTGCACTCTAGTCGTTAGCTCCTTCACAAGTCACAACTGCATTAACAGATGAATATGGACTGTCTGTTAACCTGTATGGGGCACACGGATCGTACAACGGTCAGAAGGTCCGTAGAGCATGAATGTTCATGCCCATTTGTTCTATGGGTATGCTGCGGGCGACGGGTTGCAGCGAACACTTACAAGGGTAAGTAAGGATGAAGTAGGTGAGACGCAGGAATATTGTAGGGGTTAATAATTTTTTTAAACCCCCGAAACCTGGATATTGCGCAAGGCGCCCTTTGTAGTGCTGTTGAAGGGATAACTGTGCACTCATTGCACGATAACTGAGCACTCAACCTGTGCATGCAGTCAGTAAGGAGCCATTTTGTGCACCTCACTAATGAGAAGAGTGGGGCGCAATGGCAAAGATACAATTGTCTCAAATACTCATACGTCATAAGTGCGTGTAACTAACGTTATCCCTACAAATACTTTACAATACACCTTTCATGATGTCCCTTAAGGTGGCCACGAGTCTCAAGAGAACTGCAAGACGAACCTGTGCATCTTTTAAGATGTTTCCAAACCTGTCTACCTGTGCCTTCACGGTTGTAGACACTGACAACCCAAACTCCTGAAGCACCTGTACGGGTGACTAAGGCCTGCAAATGCTGCATGAATGCATGCGCAGGTGACACAGAAGTGCTTTTAGAACACCTGTAGGATGTCCAGACAAATTACACTCTGTCAGGTTGCAACAGTCAGCCTCCATGTAGGGGGTGCACAGGAAGCACACACTTATCATGTGAACGGCATTCATGGGCAGGGTTTGGGGTAGCTGAAAAAATATGTATCACCTACCTTACCCTTACGTATCTCTGTGTGTTGTATAAGTGTTCCCTATGACCTGTCGCTCACAGTATACACACAGAAAAAGACTGCAGTTGAGACTAAGGCTGTACTTGTAGATAAAGAAACTGCTCCCAAACTGAAAGACACATTCATGAATGTACAAACAGCTGCAACACTTCTTTTTTTCCCTTTCTTTCTTTTGCCCAAAAAGTCAATAAAAACATAAAGAATTGTTCAAACTATCAGGAATCCACCTTTAGGAATTCCACTCTTCTTTAGCCTGTCGTGTTCTGCTTGGCAGTGCATCGATCTGCTCACGCGTGGAAGTTGCATGTGCCTTATTAGCTTTGTAAGGGATTTGAGTTGGCAGGTGAGCAACAACCCTGTTTTTCGGGGTAAACGCAAAGCGGTGACCTCCCCTATTTGGACCATACATCACTCTCTGTTTCCTAGGTCTAAAGAAACACCAAGACCCCTATTTCAGGCCTGCGCCACAACCGCCTGCTGTTCCAGTGACTGTGTGGGCCTGGTCCAGAGGCAATGCACAAGGATAATGAGTCAAGGGATCGACAATTTATTCTGACAGGTAACGGCCTCCAGCTAAAGACACAGTGAACATATTAGGGCTGTGGAGCTGATGGATTGCCAACACTCAAGGGTTTTATGCGTATGTTGGTGCAAGTCAAGCACATGGCTGACCCTGAAAATAACAGCTCTTTTGCTATCGTGGTTTTTCCTGGCAGGACTGGCTTATAATAATTCACCAGTTCTTTATTATTTTGTTTGTGTCACAATGGAAGATGTTCTAAGGGAAACAAAAATAAAAGTGTTGGAAGAAACGGCCCCTTTACCAGTTACAAGTAGATTTACTCTCTCTGTCAGGATTTGGGTCTCAAATCAGAAGAGCACCAAAAAAACAAAGAAACAAAACGACAGCACACAATATGCAATGAATACATCTGCCAAAACTACACAAATAATAAAAAAGGAAGAAAAAAGTACATAGAAAATTCTGAAATTAAAGGATGAACAAATATAAAACTTTTTAAAGCTGAAATTGGAATTTGAGTTTCTGGTTTCACTTTTTTTTAAGGGAAAAGTTAAGGGAAAATCTGAATTCCAGCTTAAACTGGTCTTGCAAAAAATCTAGTTTAAAAAGACAGCTTGAAGCTGTCTGGAGATGTTTTACAGAAGATGGCAATTCAGTAAAAAAAGTTACTGATTTGAAAAATGTGTTGAACCTTCATTTCCTCTAATGGACACAAAACTATTGGTTAGTATTAAGTATTAAGTGTGAGTCATTTTTCAGTTTCTCACCCTATGAAGCAAGCTTAATTATTTGCATTAAAGAAATGCCCCTCCCCTACCTGACACCTCGAAGCCTCAGTATAGAACGTGAAATCACTTGGTAACAGCACTTTCTCAGAACTTGGAGACTTTTTTTCCTCTAAAATTTGTTAACTAAAAATATTGCAAGTTCATTTTGTACCCCTTCTTGGTTTAAGAGGGCGCAATTTCCCTCTGACCTTTGGTTAAAAGTTCACCAAAATAAGATAAACACCAAAACAGTTGTAAAGCCAGTCGTACAATCTTTTTTTGATGGTTTTTGGTTTGGTTTTGGTGAATTATTTTACTAAAAAGCTACTTTGATTTGATTGGAACTCAAATTTGTGCATAATTAGGAGTGTTTTTTTGTTTTGTTTTTCTTTGTTGGGTGGGCAGGCCCACCAAAACTCTTATTGCTTTTCCTCTTATCTTTGGCACTCTTTGACAGTAAACTCCACTTGATATGTTCAGCACACTTCAGGCACATTTTTGAGGAGATGCTTTTGAGTGATGCAATAGTTTACCCTACGAGCATGTACACAGACTCTTAATCTTGAATTTCCTACAGTATGTTATCATCTCTATGTTTATTATTGCAATACAGCAACTTCAACTGGAGGTCTTCTATTTTTTTCAAAATGTAGTTTCATTTATTTCTTATAATAAAATGATTTGATTTAATTTCTTTTTCTTTTTATGAATTCACATACCATATATTCTCCACTATAAGTTGGACTTAAAAGCCTTCATGAAAAAAAAAAAAACACTACAACAATACGCCTTAAGATTCTTTAACAGTCTAGAATTTCTTTGTGACATGCTACACGTTAGCCGCGTTAGAAGCATTAGCCACATTACCATTTTCACAATGTAACTCCCAACTTTGCAACACATCATAAAACCAGACTGATTCAGCTAAAAAATACAATACTGACTACGCTGTATACCAACCTACTAATTTGTAAAAAAAAAAAAAACAAAAAAAAAAACAGTCTGACACCACTAAATGTTAGCTGCGTTAGCACCTTTTACAATACTTCCAACTCCCAAGGTACCAAAACATAAAAAACAGACTAATACCGCTACAACAAACGTTACTGTGACAATGCTAACTACAAACCTTGTTAGTAAGTTGTAAAAAAAAAAAAAAAAACAGCATTACACTGCTACACATTAGTTGTGTTAGAGTATACACACTACATGTGACTCTCTACTTTTCAACTGGTCAAAAATAGACCGATACCGCTAAAACAGATGTTATCATGACTTCGCTAATTCCCAATCTTGTTATTATTTTAAAAAATTCTGTCCAAAACCAATACATGCGACATTAGCGTATTTACAACACCTAACCTTTTAATAGAGTGCCGTGTACCTCTCAAAATTATTTCAACATTAGTCAGAACAACCAGAATTAATCCACAGATAAGGCTTTCCAGATTCTAAGGTACACTGTCGTTTTTGAAAAAGTTCAGACTTTTATGTGTGCCTTCTAGTGCGGAAAATACAGTACATGCGGTTTATTCTAGGGAACAATCAGAGCCCAGACTGCATTTAGTGTATTAGGAGAAGGGTTCAGTGACAGCAGCCTGATGGTTTTAATGTCAGGACATTTCAGTATCCAGCTCCTCCGTCTCTTGACTTCACAGCCGCTTTATAAGAAAGGTCATAGCCTCCACGGGTAACACAAAAACAACATGCGGACGCCGCTCGTTTACAACCGCACATACTGACGAGGGATGGCACCACACACACTGCACAGCCCCCGGTGTTACTGTATGAGTAGAGAGTGCACTGGTGTTAGTCACAGAACTCTCACCCACGCTGCCACAAATCACTTCCTCCTCCTGGACCTCAGAAGACAGCATTTGTGTGCACAGAAGCTCCAAACAACTACACACCATCGCTGGTTATAAACATTTTTTTCCCCGAGTTTTCAATCTTGTTAATTAGCGGGGGAAATGTAGAAAAAAAAACAAGTTGGATGTACGGTTTTATGATAGAAAACATCAAAAGATTTACACCCTGGATTGAAAAAAAAAGTTTTTTTTTTAATATTGAACTATTTCAAAGCAGCTGTCTTTTTAAAGAAAGCTTATTATCTTCAAAGCAAAGAAAAAACAAAAAGAGCAGTATTTTGTGCATTAATGTCTGTATTAATTATAAGGACAAGATGAGTCCCTAACCATATGAAAGCTCTTTATTTTTGGTTGATCTAACTGACAAAACATTATTTAACAAAGTTTAATATTTAATTTGTAGCAACTAGAACAGAAATCCTCACACATGCAAACACACTTCCCCTGTTTTTAACTTTCCTGACTGTAATTACCAGGCAGCCACCTGGATGCCCGTCCACATGCTGACTTGTTTTTGTGGCTGAAAATAGCCTGATCTCTGTTTTCGGTCTCCAGTTCCGTTAAGTCAGAACAGCACATGTTGCAACATGTGAAAAGCAAAACGCGAGTGCGGGGCTTCACCGCGGCCATTTAAACACTGCAGCTGCCTATGTTTATTGGCATACATTTCCAAAAAGCAATCATTATTGGTAGGAACATTTTTTTTAAAAAGTGACAGATGAGCTTCCTTTATGTGACTAATGACAAACCCGACTAACATCTAAATCTTTCTATGGAGAATAAACACAAAAGAAGGATAAATGATGACCCTCGAGGCAATTTTAGACATTTTTTTGTACATCACAATACTCAACGGAAAAATGCTTCAATGTGTTTTTTTTCAATTTGGGACTCATGACTAAGACAGGAAGGGCATTTCTTTCAATTAATCCTTTTCAAACAGTAGCTGGGAGTAACTATAGTAACAGTCAATACAAAATATTAGCTTTGTTGCTTTATTCTGGCGAGTGCAGGACCATTTTGTTCAATCACATGATTCAGCTGCTTTCAAAGATACAAAACCTCACCAGAAGGGAGGTAAACATATTTATTTTTAGACATTTACAGATGCTCAGATGTGCTAAAGTTCAAATATAACATTGAAGAAGAACTATTAAATTATTGGTGATTCATAGAGATTTTTTTACCCACTTCGATTATCTTCTGATCTATTGTAAAACCATTCCACGTTGTCTTTTAATGATGATTATGCCGTTTTTAGCCAAAATAAAAAGAAACTGTTGTCTTCTAAGATTTCCTCATGCACTGTATGTCCTCTATCATTGAAAAAACTACCTCAGGAACATGCTGAAAACACAGTTTTCATTAGAGTGGGTCTTTAAGAATAAGAGTTGAAAAAATGTTGACTTTTGTTTAGTGTTAGCATTTAACATGCATGATATTAGGCTTTCATGTCAATGAGTTACATTCAAATGCAAGACTATTCTGATACAGAAATCATTGTCTGTTTTTGGCTAAAGATTTTTCATTAAACTGGTTGGTGACTGCAGTAGGCAGCATGTTATTTTTTTAGTCAAGCCTTCATTAGGGAGGCAGCTGCTGTTCAGCAAGTAGGGAAGTTGGCTGCCAATTGGCATGTTGGTAGTTTGACTCCTGGCTCCTGGAAACGTGTCTTTAGGCAAAACATTGCACCCCACATAACATCTGGTGAATTCACTGGTTTTTGAGAGTGAAAACAAGAAGAAAAGTAATTTTGTGGAAAAGAAGGGAGTAGTTTCTCGTTTTAAAGTGTTTTATGTCGATATCTATTCTGACCATTGTCAAATGTTTGATTCACTTAAACATTTTTGTACCCATGCAATTTTATTTTTAGCTAGATAACTTAAAAAAGTACATTGTTAATTTGTAGATATATATATATATATACATTTCAAACCCTTTAACACCAGAGACGTTGCTGGCAACACCAAAATAACACAAGCTCTTTAGTGTATCATGAATCGATGGCTGTTCACATGATCACAGTGAATTACTAATGTAAACTGTTGTATAACAGCACAATGTCACATTTCGCCACAATAGAATTAGATGATTTATGTGGATTGCATAGGCAGTAGTAAGCAGTAGTAACTAGAAAGTCTTGCATATCAGTGCAAGGCTATTTTTCTCCACTTGATAATCCATTGGAATTACACTGATTGCCTAAAAGATTGAAGAATGACGGCAATCGAAAGAATGTCAACTCTGTAGCTAAAGTTCAAGTGTAAAATTGTTAAAATCCAGGTGGTGTATCTAAAGTTATTTAAATCCCACCACTAAGTAAGGTCACAAGGGAGCATGCACTTCCAAATGTATGCAGAAGATACACAGCTTTACGTCACTATGATTCCTGATGATTAAACAACACATGTATGTTGCACTTTGGTTCGTGAAGAGATCTGTCCTAGCGGTCCCAGGCCACACAAAAAAGGAAAAAAAAATACACAACTTACATTATTACCATTTTATTGGTTATTTAATTCTGCAGGAAGTTTTATTTAGGAAAACTACCAGATTCTCTCCTCCACATTCATGTATATCTTCAAAAGCACAAATGACAGAATATATTTAACAAAAACTCCTTTATTTTAACATCTTCTTTGGGAATTGACCTGATTTCAAAGTAAAACTAAAAGCTAACTCTAAAAATGTTGCAGAACAGCGCGGCAGGCGTTTTATTAGCTGTTGCTAGCTTTAGCATCTCATAGAAAGAAACACTTTCGAACTCGACAGGCGACCTCTGTTTCAGGTGTTAAAACAAATTCGTCATACTCCCACGTTTTGGAATCATGAGTGTTCAAGCAAGATTTTGCAAAGTGTGATTTGTTGGTATCAGTCTGAAGTTGCAAAATGAAACCAGTTCCATGTAACTGAAGAAATTCTTCCTATTTTTGAAACAAGCTCCTATTTGCTAGTTGCCATTTTATTTTCGCTTTTCAAAAGATGGGTGGGCTGACATTACGCCAAACAACAGAAACCCTAAAGAGCAGGGGCTGGGGAAAATAATTCCTAAAAAATAAATCTTAAAAAATAAATGAATTAATAAAATTGATTTATTGCCCATCCCTAGCATAAAACCGCTATCCTCCGGCCAACATATCTTTTTCAACTGAGGATGTAAAGTAGGACATGGCCTACTGGTAAAGCACTTGTGTTACAAAAGCTTGAACAAATAATGCTGACTGAGTGAAAGACGGACAGATTGATTGATCAATAAAGGATGCAAGATGCACAGAGAAAACAATCTTTCACCCCAAAATTCTATACTTCAATAACAGGAGTGAACAAATGCGCATACACTGTCCCACAAAAACAGACCATAAACTTTTAAGATCTTTCAGAAATTCCTCTGGGAGCACTTTTCAATTTGCTCATAACAGCTGAGGGGTATGGAAAGCATGGATCTCCCATAAAAGATGAAGTTGGACACAAACTGCTGTTCGACTGGACGGTGTACACATCAGAATGGATACACACGCTGGTAATCACACACACGGGGCGTTCTGTCAGGCTGGTATAGCCCATAGATGATGGAGAGACTGCGCATAGCCTATAATTCTGCAGAAGCTTTTTCTTACCTCTTCTTTAAATGAATAGTTTAGAAATTGAGGTTATGTTGTGATTGATGCCTGAAAGGATAACAAATGTCTCTCTACAGAAGAAGCTTTAGAGCAGATTCACACGTTTAGTCATCAGCCTGTAATCTTCAGTTATTTATCAGGTTAAGGTGACAGGAGGATTCAAAGCTCTAACTTTCAGATAAAACAAGCATCTTTTTTTTTTTTTTTTTTTGTACTCCGCCCAGAGGTCAAAAGAATCTGTGTGGAAACAATTTTTCACTCGGCTCCAGGCGTTCCCTTTAATTCGAACATATACATCTGATATTTCCAGTGGATATTCTGTTTTGTGACTTTATCCTTCCTTTTAAGAGATCATGTTGAGGAGCGAAGCTTTTATCCTCAGAGGAAAGGATCACACAGCCTCCTCCCCCTCGATAGTGAGACTTTGATCAAAAATGTGTCGTAGCACTTTGCTCCAGATGAATTATTCAAAGGTCAGCGAACAAAAGCATGTTTGTGCCGGGCTGACTGGCTGGGGGGGTTTGAATGATGGTAAATTGGCAAAGTGTTCGCTGGGTCTTGGTGGGGAGCTGACCGCTGAGCCTCGCCCTCAAGGGACCATCGGGCATCAAACAGCGCAAGCTCCCTGTGATTGTTGCTGCTCCTGTCAAAGCCAGGCTGTTACCTCACATTGTCAAACCATCAACTTTATATCTTTTCAGGGCATTATGTTTTCTGCAGCTTTCAAGCATGTTGAGAGCAGAATGGACTTTTAACTAGCGAAACAAAATGTTTGTTCTTGTTGGGCTATGTGTGTGTTTTTTTTTTTATTTCATGAATGCTACATTTGCTTGTCTGCTCGTTTGTGTGTGTGTGTGTGTGTGTGTGTGTGTGTTAATAATCAGTGAATTCATGCAAAACTCTGTTGGCTCTATTGCATTAGCACATTAAGTTTGACTGAGCAATTGTGTGTGAAGAGTTTGTGCAATCATAAAATCGGTCATAAGGTCCAATTTCTAAAAGGAAGCAACTCTGGAAAACAACACTCAATGAATTGAAAAAATAAACATGGGAGTTGGGTCAAATTCAGACTAGATATCTCTTACTTTTACAGATAGACATGGATATTTCCCCTGCGACAGACTGGCCACCTGTCCAGAGTGTATCCTGCCTTTGCCCAACAGTAGCCAGGACTGGCTCCAACTACCCTTTGAGCACCGATAGGGATGTAGCAGGTTTTTTTTAAATGAATGGATAGCTAGACAGATGGACATGGATTTTTGGTGTTAGTTTTAAAGCAACTAGTTCTAAAAGACTACGAAACGTACATTCAACTCGACACAAACACGAGTTTACATCGAGTTTTTATTAGCAAGTTTCAGGCTTTAACGTTGAAAACTCACGCAACGCTATGCAAGTTTTTCAGTCAGTTTTTGGGCTTTACGTAAAAAACGTGCGGCAATTGAACACGCATTAAGAGTTAGAGCAGTTCAACTTAGACCAATAAGGGACTCGGATTTGGCAAAGACATTTAGGTAGTGTTCTTTTCAATACACTGAGGTGCTCATGTGATCATGAAAGAAAAATTATTAATTGTGGTTTGTTTACGGCTAGAAGTATGTGACATCAACTCTTTCATATATGAGAATACAGCTGAAAAAGCCACACCATACTCTGAAAAATGGTTTGACAAGTTACCAACTCTAAAGACCCATAAAGAACTCTTTGTCACCAATCGTACTTGGGCACAGGTACTATGTACGCTGGTCCAGTAGGTAGCAAAGTTTTGTTCTTCCGTTCACATCGATATGGTTTTATAGCCCATCTCTGGTCTTTAAACATCAGTATCAGTGCAATGAGGAGCCCTGAGTCACAAGGTGTTGTTGCATAAGCGAAGCTATAATGTACAGTGCATTATGAGCTTACAGCACAATCCATACAGTTTTTTTAGTCCATGAAGCAGTGGAGTGTCACAATGATGGCATCAGAGTGATCACAGCTTAGTAAATACTAGTAAGGCTCATGACTGGTATTAGTATCAATGTATTTAAAAGGCAAAACCCCATAGATTCTCCGTTTTATCTTGCACAATGTGCAAAAACATTGGCTTGCCATGCTTCACACACTGAATGTGGGAGAAAACAAAGGAGCGATGAGAGCAGAGGTGGGAGGATAGGGCTGACCTTGAATGTTCTTATGGTTTATGTACTGTATGCATAACACGATTCATTACACTGCGGCACCTTCCATTATTTATGAGGTGTTTCGAAGAAAAAGTCAAGAAAGCTTGAGTGGGTGATGGGAATTGATTAATTAAGAAAAAAATAAAATAAAAGTAAGAAAAGAAGGCAGAGACAAAATATTAAAAGGGGTTTCTATTAAAGTTTAAGATGGCATGGTTTTGCACTAAAGTCTTCAATTGGAATTATCCATCCATTTAGTATACCATTCCGGAGAGAACACTTGAAATTTGTAGGTTTGTCCATATTTTACTGCTTGGACTTATATCCGATCTCCTCAGTCACCTGCATCCCCTCATATAACACTGGTAGTACCGAGCCAACCAAGTGAAACCACCTTCAACCTTTCAGGTTTATAAAGAGGGAAGATGAACAATTATTTTTTAATATATAAAAGAGTGAGTAAAGCAAAAACCAGATAAAACATTTTCTCACTTGTTAAGTTGTGTTGATCGTATCATCAATGTATATACATTTATTTAAATGCAGTTCTGAAAAGTTTTGTACACTACAAAGGGACATTAGTACACCTCAGTACATGTCTTGAAGGCATAAAAGTAAAGAGGGTTTCTGATGGCTGCAAACGTTTTTTTTTTATCCATAATCAATCTCTCCAGTGGACCATGGATCTATGCTAAAGCTTTTCTTAGCTGCTTCACTGGAAAGCCATTTCAACCAAACAATCAAACCAATTCTATTTGTTTCAGTATAGAGGATAATGAGGTGCTTCCTCGAATACCGAAGAAAAAAAGGAGATCAACCAGCCTTATCCTTTTGGTTAAGACCCTTTGGGCCTTAAACTTAAATTTACCACTGTATTTTCAAATTAAAAGACCCCAAAAAGGTTTAATGACAATTTTTACATCATAGAATGAAAGTTTTAGGTGCAATCTCATTAAAAAAACAACAACAGATGTTTAACAAACTAATTTACATGTTTTTGAATGAAAATAGGGCAAAAATTCACAGATTTCTTTGTGCCACAACACAAAGGCACACCACAGGCTTCACATCTCCATGCTGTGACCTTTCTAATGTTGTCATACAAGCATTATATGGCTTCAGCTTCCAGGTGAGCCAAAACATTTGAATTTGTCTTCTGGGAGAGCTGCTTTCCATTGACATTTTTCCCAGAATTCTGCTTTTTTTGTCAGCTTATATTACTTATTTTTTAAAATAAATAGTCCTTGTTATGCAAGTGGAAAAGGCTAAAAAAATGCATTTAGGAGTAAGATATCATCAGCATACATGAATTTATGTTTAAAGCAGTTCTGAAAAGTTTTATATACTACAAAGGGACATTAGTACACCTCAGTTCAGTGTTTTGCCCAAAGGACACTTTGACACATGGGTGGGCAAGGTCGGAATCAAATCTGCAATCTTCCAATCAGAGGTTAACCGCCCCACCGCTGCACTACCACCGCCCCAGGATATATGTAATTACAAGTAAACACATGGAGCACAGATTTTTTTAAATATGGAATTACACCATTTGTTTTCCTCTTTTTTGGAGAAAGGCTGCACATTGTTCCAGCATAATCTTGGCTAAAAATCACCCAGGGATTGGAAAGAGTCGACAACCATTGCTTGGCATTTGTTCACCTACATTCAACAGGTCAAAGTCTGAAAAAAACTATAATATGGGAACTACCTTTCAGCCCAGATTCAACCGGAACACAACAGATGTTCAATGTATTTTGTCTAATCTTTTTTACAAACTTTTACAGTGTAGACACAATTTTACAGTAAAAGTTACATACATGTAGTATAAGGCGCTACAATGGCACTTCACCCAACAAACACAAAAGGGTATAAATGATCCCGATATAGGTATGATCCAAAAATAGATAGAACGTCTGTGTGTCTTAAAGAACAAATTTGATTTTCATACCAAGTTTTGATGTAAAAAAATTGTAGTACGAGATGATTAAAAAGAGGCTGTTACGTCTTGTGTGGCTGAGATAAAGATGAAGAGAAAGCTTATTAAATCCCATTTTAGTGTCAATACATAAATAAACACATACACCCACACACACACGCACAAACCCACACACACATATACACACACACATATGCGTGTCTGTGTATTATATATATATTCTCTGATTCTCTGGGAGTTGAGGGTCCTGCGCAGTACCTTAGCTGTTCCTAGCACTGAGGTCTTTCCAGGGATCAACTGTAGCCACTCCTTCAGTTTGGGGGTTACAGCCCCGAGTGCTCCAATTACCAAGGGCACCGCTGTCACCTTCACCTTCCAGGCTTTCTCCAGTTCCCCTTCGAGTCCTGGTATCACTCCAGTTTCTCATGTTCCTTCTTCTTGATGTTACCATTGCTTGGTACTGCCACATCCACCACAACAGCTTTCCTCTGTTCTTTATCCACCACTACAATGTCTGGTTGGTTCGCCATTACCATCCTGTCCATCTGTATCTGGAAGTCCAACAGGATCTTTGCTCTCTCATTCTCTACCACTTTCTGAGGTGTTTCCCATTTAGACTTTGGGGTTTTCAGTCCTCATTCTGCACACATGTTCCTGTATACTTTTCCAGCCACTTGGTTGTGGCTCTCCATGTATGAATGAATATTTAAGTTAGATCTTTTCACTAATAAGATCCACTGCATAACACAACTCAAAAATCGCTGCTCTTTTCGGAACGACACGTTGTACTGTGTCTCTGTATACAAGACCACTGCATGTTTGAATTACAATTAAGCTCCGCCTCAAACTGTTATTTGTTAAAGTTTTGGCTCAGACATATAATTAAATGTGTGAATATCTTAAAGCACAAACAGGAGTTTTCATGCTTTGTAAGAGGACTCTGCAGTTAGCTCATGGTATCCACTCATGCATAAAGACTCGAAAAAAAGTCCAAGACATTCAAATCCATAACTCAGTAGCATGTGTGTAAGATGAGCTCTTTTGTCTGGTTCCTATTTTGTTTTGGGGCAAAATGTAGATTATTCTTTATTATTAAAATAATTAGGCAAATGTGACCTTATTAGAAAATATCTTACTGATTATGCTCATTAAATCCAGTTGATGGTGCACCTTTTGTCATCCACTATCTTTTGCTCATGGCTAAGGAAATAATTTGCAATTTCATAGCTAAGATTTACTGAAAATAAAGAAACATGTTCAATTACAACAGACAAATTTGAACTCATTCTAGGTACTTGGAAAAAATTGAGCTGGAACTAATTTATTTTTAGGGGCAAATTATCTACATAGGTAAATATAATTGTTTTTCGTCCCCTCTTTTGTTTGTTTTGTTTTTCAGCATAAAATTAAAGCTGACCTCAACATGCTCCTATTATTGCTGTCCACGGGCAAGAATCCACAAGAGTCATGTTTTAGGAGGACGGGAGAGAGCAAAAAGAAACGCGAAGCAATCATTTAGCCCTTGGAGGAAAAAGAATAAAAAAAAAGAACACACACAGCTAATTATGAGAAAAAGAAAAGATGTTTTAAATCAATATTTCTGTCACTTTTACACTCCCTACCACCTTTCCTGTTGATCCAAGCCTCACTCATTGTCGCTCTCTCCGTTCTTTGTCATTCACTGCAAAGGTGTAAATTGGACACAGATAATTGAATATTATTATCCTGATAGGACACCATCTGTTAACTGTCCACCCCCAACATCACAGTGGTACCACACAGTGTGCACACATCCCAGAGCAGCACGCTGTAGAAAAGTCTGGGCACGTTTTGCTGTGGCTGTGGGACACTGTACTCCTGCAAATTATTAAATGCACTCAGAAACATGTTTTTATTCAAAAATATGGCTTGAATATATCTTAACTTATTTCTTACCACACACTTTGAAGGCATTTTCTCATTATTTGTCATGAGAATTAAAAACGGTAGTTTAGCAGGGCTACTAGCTTTTTTTTTTTTATCTTTTTTTTTTTTTAGCTAATAGTGTCAAATGTTTAGTTGTTATTTCTTGATTTCTTCAGCCATGATGTCTCAAGTGTAGATTTTTTTTATAGCCATATCATTTGAAAGCTCTGTTCTGTTGTGAACTAGTCAGATTTGATTAGCTTGGGAGGAAGCTTCTAGCTTAGCATGTTTAGTAGTGGTTCTTACACAGCTCAAAAAAAACTGTTAATTGTCATAAACACAGATATATTATCAGAGTGAGGAAATTGAATTCTGCTAGCTGAAAGAAAATAAAATGTGGTAATATTAGAATTTAGGCTATTATGAAATGACGTCCATAAAATCACTTTAGATTTAGGTGGGTATCGTTACAAAGACTTTTGCTTTGTTTGCTTTTTTTTACTCTGGGCCTTTTCCCAATCTAAATGGTTATGACATTTTGTCTTCAAGTCATCAATTACTGCCTGTCTAGTTAATGTTTATTTTTAGCTCATTAGAAAACCTTTTAAGAAAAAAACTGCTTTCATTCTGGGAGACTGTCTGCATCCCACTTTAGAAGGAGCATACTGTATCTTATCTCCACAAAGAACAACAATTTTATCATATTAAACCTTTTCACATCATTTTGGGCTTTTGCATTAAAAATGTTCGTATTCATTCATTGCTACACAAGTTTTTAATATCAATTTTCAATGCACCATTGGACATCTGTTGAAAGTTCAATTAAACTTTGACCAATCAGGGACTTGGATTTGGTAGTGACTCATGGGTAGCACCTTTTCTTATTCACGGAAGTGCCAATCTATTATGGAGGAGAAATGAATAATTGCGGTTTGTGTCTTGCTGGTTTAATTCAACACCAAGTCTTTCATCTATTGAAATAGAGCTGTGAAAGTAAAAGCCTGGATCAAGATTCGAGAGATTTGCACCCCTTCAACATTTCTCACCAAGCCTCTTCCAACTGTAGGTAGATGGACTTGTATCGGATAGCATCAGCCCAGTGTGAACGCCATATGAAAAAAGCATTATCAAGATCCCGCGTTCAGCATTTTCTTGAACATGGGAGACATGACCAGTGTGAAAGTTAGCATTAAATTGTTTACCTACTTAATGTAAATACGATGCCAGCTGATTCACAGTGATCATGTGAACAAAGAGGTACGGAATGACAAAGAGCGTCTGTTAATCAAGTGTCACCAGTGACATCTTCAATGTTAAAGTGTTAATCATGCAACAGTATAGAAAACTATCATCAGAACCAGGATACAAGCTTGAAGTCTATTACACTTCCTTGCCACAAAAAACAAAGCCATCCGAAAATCTACAAATCATGAAAAAAAAAAACAAAAAAACAAATGTAGTTTTCCAAATTACTGAAACCACAAACTACGGCTTCGCCAAAATGAAATATATTAATTTGTTAATGATTTAATGAGCAATAAATCAAACTGACTTATTTTACCTTGAACAATCTGGTAACAGCAGAACAAATTTAGATAAATGACCGTCTTATATTCACCTACATTTTAACATTTCTTGATGCACCAGCTGAGGTGGAGGTTTGCACAAATTATGCAGAATGACAGTTTTCCACATAACTCTAAACAAAACCCAAATGCCGAGTGAAGCTGGATCATGATCCTCACAAATAATGAAGAAAAATTCCTGTATGGACTTTAGAAAAGCCTTAATGGTCCCTTCTCCCATCGTTGCCTCTCTTGTCTTCCAACACACATGGGTGATTAGCAGTTGGCATTTTGTCTTGGCCGTGTACGAAATGAGCACAGCAACATTACCATCTCAAAGATGCTCTCGTTTCCTGGTTAATGATCAGGACACAATGGCTGCTCAAACACTTGATGGATCATTGAAGGACTTTGCTATTTGGCTTTGTGCCTTTATAGTCACTTAGCAAGCGAGCACGTGTGCGCTTGTGGTTGTGTGCGTGAAGCAGAGTTGCAGGCACTCCGGAACCTGTATGAGGACTCCTGCAGACCCTTCAATGGGAGCAATAATGTCAAGGAGTCCCAATGTCATATCCATCACAGCTGACTAACTGTCAGGGCCAGACAAAGGTGTTGACACGTCAACACCACACGGTGAGTGAGGAGACCATTCAAATGTCAGTTAGCTGACGCACAGCCATGCTCTCACAGATGGGCACAAACCAGTGATTGTCAGCTGGTAAGTCAGGTAAAAGGCCACTGCATATAAAATGCTCAAGAGGAGCCATCCATTGAGGCTAAATGAAAGAATATGTCTTCGTCCCCAGAGGAAAATATTCAGTTGCTACAATCACACCTGTCAACTTGGGCAAATCGGACCTGAGCGGGTCTATTCAAGTCAGGGTGTGTTTAGAAAGTTCTTCATAAGCGGCAAATCTGGAATTGTATTTTCAGGTTTCAAATGAAAATATTTACTTGGGGCTTCAAGAATAAACGTGGAAAAAATATCGTAGAAATCATTTCTGCTGTTGTAACCTGTGGAGAGGGGCTATTAGATTGGAGAAGTCTTCTGTCTTCTCTGCACCAGTGAGGAGTCGAGCTGCAGCACTTCCAAACAGCTGCAGGCCAGATGGGACCCTTTGACTGATTCCTACAAACAACACAGTGGTCAAGATGAGATCATAAAAAAGCATCAACTGTATACTACAAATGTGGTCCCTGAGGGTCTTGGGGAAGTGCAGGAGCTTCTGTAGCAATAGAAAAACAGTCTGGGCCCTCAGGAGATTAGACTCAGTTGAACGACTTATAAAAACACAAAAACAAGTTGGAGATTTTAGGTCGCCTACGCCTTAGTCACATGCTACACTCACTCAGAAACTGACATTCAAATGATCACTTTCAATGAAAAATGTATGTAAACGCGCATACGTCCATTTTCTGGCTCTACCTACAAAACGTGTGTCAATAGTCAAAGCAGTTGAACTTTGACCAATCAGGGACTTGAAGTGATGCATGGCTAGTGTCCTTTTCAAAATATGGAAGTACCAACCAAGATGATCATGAGGGAAAATTAATAATTGCGGTTTGTAGTACAGCTGTGAAAGACGAGGCCTAGAGTAAAATTTGTGAGATTTGCAGCACTTCAACATTTCGTAGTTTGTACAAAGCCTCTTCCAAATGTGAGTACATGTAGTATGGGGTAACAACAGTCCAGTGTGAACACCATTTGCTAAAAGCACGTTCCGGAATGCCCATTGAACACATGCCAGGTGTGTATGTAGCATTAGGGACATCGTGAAAATGGAACGTGCCATTGTCAGACGTGTGGTAAATGCATTGTGAAGTAGTGAAAGTTTCATGTACTTATGGGTGATTGTACAGTACTATAACGCCACACTCTAGTCACTGGTCAGTTGCGATGTATTGCTGCAGTTGATACACAAGTTCCTGTAGGATGCTCACACAAACTACTCACACAAACTACACTCTGATTGTCTACTTCCTTAACGATCAACCTGCAAGCATGGAGCACACAATGGGCGCTCAAGAAGCATTTTTCACTTGAACAGCACTAACGGGCGCAAGTTTCTGGAGCCTTGAAAAAAATTTTAATCCAAGCCTGCAACTAGCCTGACTTCAAGATACCCCGACGTGTTGTTTCAGTCTTTGTTACGACCTTGACATGAACATTTTTGCTCTATGAGCTCTCTGTGTGATTGACAATCCCAAAACTTTTTGTAGACTTTTTGTAAACTTTTGTCCCCATGTTTTTGCATGCAGTTAGCCCACTAAAGTGAAAGAGACAAAACATTGAGAGATAGGATTTTTTTCAAGGCGAAGCCTCAACAAAGGTGTTAAACAACACTTTCATCCATGATAACATTCAACCAAAAAGGGTGAAGCCACAATTTTAAAAATGTGGAGATGATGCCTGATGCAGTCTGAGGCAGACTTGCCGCTGCCATAACTTCAGCTGCTCCAATCATCCAACCATAATCCGCAAATGGAAATGTATGCACAAGGAAGAAAACAACTTGAAAACTCGAGCGGGTTAGGTCACTCATGCAGGAGAATGTAGGTATAAATATCATTTGCATTTGTTTTCCTGCTAATGGAAAAGCGATTGTGGAAGCAGCAGGTTCATTAAGGAGACACATTTGGATTAGTCTGCAGATGTGAGAAAGTTCAACTTCACCACTGTTTTCAAGCCTCCAGCAAAAGCTCCATCTCAGCTCTATTCCAGACATTAATGAAGCTTCACTCCTTTTCAGTGTGAAGAATCAGTCAAAACAGTGGCAAACCTGCCTCACAATATTACACGAGAATAAACTCATCAGCATAAATACATCACAAAATGAAACTTTTTTTTTCTTTTTTAAAATTCCATTACGGTTAAGAGAAAACTCATTTCAGATTGACTGATTAGCTGATTAAAAAAGAAGCACGGCCTCGTGTGAACAGCATTTGGTGGCTCAATCTTTTATTGGAGAGGACTTTGAATACATAAACAAATATTTAGATTGAGGTGAAAGCAAATTGAGGCAAATATTAAACAGAAAACTCTAAAAACTAAAAAAAATGGAACGCAAAGAAACATAAATGTTAGTAAAACAAAAGACATAAACGGTACTTAATCTAAGCAAAATGAAAAACAATAATCTCTAATCAGTGTTGTGTACTTGGTGGGCAGTCATTTGAAGATGTCTGTAAAACAAAAAAAAAAGGAAAATCAAATATTGATTAATTGAATGTCAAAATTAAAATAATACATTTAAAATCCAAATGCTTTTACTTTAAAAGGGTGATAAAAATATGATAAAGTAAAAAAGGGTTAAGTCTGTGTGTCTTCCCAATTGTAGCGGCTGATTGTGAGGTCATCTTTAAAATCTTTCAATTATCTAAAGACAAATAAACTTTGTTGGTCTGGCTGGAACACCTCCTATCAAGGACACTGCGACTTTCGAAACACACTTTTCTGTGGAAACTGGAAAAAATGAACCATCACCAGAGACTTAAAAGAACAGAAAATAAGAACATGAATCAACTTTTACATTTACAGCAAATAATGTAAAAAAATGCAGTGGATCTGGATGGCTTTTAATCCGACAAGACCAAAGGTTTAAAGAATCACTGGAAATTTGTCGAATATTAATGTTCTATAGCTTTGATGCTGACTTAGTCAGTTCCTGCCTGACTAAGTATTTATATCACATCTTTTGGGCTTTGCTTCCATTTATTTCAGAGATCCATCATGTTCAATATTACTAAAATATGTATTTCAGCTGTCATTTTGATTTATGTGCTTTGGGATATTTCACATTTTCTTTAATTTAATGAAAAACAAAATATATATATATATATATATATATATATATATATATATATATATATATATATATATATATATATATTTTTTTTTTTTTTCTTTTTTTTTTAAATGAAAAGCAGAAATGTACATAATTTAGTTAGAAGTAATCAAAGAAACCATGGTAACCAACCAAAACCTGGATGAATATGGCTCTTACCACTCATTTTATAGATCTATAGATCTATAGATATATGTATACTTATAGGCCTGGGCGATAGTGGCATTTTCATATCGTGATATTCTTTTTCATTTGAGATGATAACTATATTTATCACCATATAAACCAAGTAACTATATCAGTCAAATTTGAACTCCCTGTGGCTCATTAGAGAAATGTATAATCATCAGCAGGTTGTTCAGATTTAAATGTTTCTTTTCCATCATACTTTAAACACAACAGATGCACTAAAGGAACATGATGCAACAGTTTTTTTTATCCCAGGAAACTAAAAAAAGCATAAATATTACAAACTAAACTGCAAATTAAAGCAAAAGCTTTCAAGTTTCAAAAGAAAACATAAATAAAACAGAACACTAAACTGCTCGATCAGTTCCATTTAAAAACAAGGCATTAATTCTACAGATACATTTCTAATGTTTTCTATAATGTTTTCAAACATGAAATTGACAAAACTGTTTCATCAGCATCCTGTTAATAAGCTAGGAACTAAAAGCAAATTCTCTGAATTTCTTCTAGTAGTTTAGACTGTTGCTGCTGTGAAGGTCTTAACTTTGCTGTTTTTGCAGGAGAATTATCGTTTATTTCACTCTGAGATTGTGCGTGCTCGGTGGAACTGCTTCATGTGATAAAAAGGTTGGTGGTATTTCCAGTTTTTGAAGGAACATGCTTTCTACACAATTTGCAGAGCACATTACTCTGTTTTTTGTTGGATTTTAAACACCTGAAATATCTCTGCACAGGGGCCGAATTTGAATTTTTGAAATACTGGCCAAGGTGGCTGATTTAAAAAAAAAATCTACCGGCCAAACATATTTTATCAGCCAAATTCACTGAAAACACTGTTTTACACAGCGTTAACAGCCATTAACATTATATATAAAAACACTAATTTTGTAAATGTTTTTCTTTAAAATTCTAATACATACATAAAAAAAACTAAATATTTCTTTTTTTTTACGTTTACATTTTTTTTTTTTACATTTGTTAAAGGCAAAATTGAATTACCTACAAGTACATGGATCCATTTCTCTGCAATGGAATTCTGTTTCTCTTAAGCTCCGTTCACACTGGCCTTGGCAACACGTGTTCAAGCGGGCGCTTTCAATGACAAGTCTTTGTAACTGCTCATGCAGAAGTACGTGTTTCGGGCTTCCGCGTTCAAAACTATTGCATTCACACGTCACCATGCAACTTTCTACCACCGTTTTGAGCTTCAAAACACACGTCCATTGAGCGTGCACTGAAAGTTAAGCCAGGGTGAACTTTGATCAGTAAGGGACTTGGATTTGGTAGTGATGTATGGATTATGTCAGAGAAGTGCCAACCCTTTGAAAACTGATTATGAGGGAGAATTATATGATACAGTAGAAACAGTCCACTAGCATCAGGTAGTCAACACCACAGACACACGTGTCACATGCTCGATGTGAACATTACAATATAGTTTTCAGCTGTCTGTTCTGCAGCAACTTATTTAAGTCTAAAAAATATTCACCTTCAATAAAACTGTGTTATTATTCTGCTTTGGATCATCCGTTTGCAGCAGTTTGTGACAAAGCCTATACGTCGTGTGTTCTCTTTATTCCCTTCAACGTAAAAGTCACTTTAGATGCTTTACATCTCACTTCACTGCAAGAGAAGAACTAATGTGCATTTTTGTGCTTGGCTGCATGTTTGTTGTTATTTCCGTCACTTGAAAATGAGCAGCAGCATTATCTTAATCACTGTGACAACATGGTATAAACTATTCAGGATGTAACACCTCATCTTGCAAAGCCAATCGTCGATCTGACGCTTAATGGCTCTCTCTCGATGGTGGTTTTTAATACATTAACTTCCGAGCTGTTTTACAGCTTTTATTTTCTTCTCGTCTATTAGTACAGCTCCCTGCATCGTAACATCTCGAGTGAATGCCTCTCACTCCCCCCAAAGTGCCTCCTAGGCAATCTGTCTTTCATCGTAAAATGAAATGAACGCGGTCTAAAAAATATTTTACTGTCCCACTTGAATCACGGTTTCCATTATATTATTATTGGGGTTCCTCATAATTTTGATTTGCGGCTGCCTTCATAGCTGCTGGATGTGTTTATATTCTTTTTATTGAAATGTTATTTTTTTTTCACAGAATATTCTTACATTAGTTGATATTTGCACACAGCGAGTTTTTCTTTATTATAATAATTTTTCTTATTCCACTTTGGTTTGTGCTCATTTTAGGCGATGTCACAAGCCAGCAGCTGCTGTAACTGCACACATTTTTTTTAGAAAGTTTAGTCCAAGCTAGCTAGAAAGCAAACCAAAAGAAAGTGCAAGACTTTTCTGCAATTCCTCACGTTATTCACCGAACACAAACTGAGTAAACAACCAAAAGACAAACAAAACCGCACAGTGACTGTACTTTTTTCACAAGAATTATTATTATTTTGTTTTGTTCTGTCTTTAGACCCTAATTGGATCCCCTGAACATCAAAAAAACACAACACAAAAATTTTCAAACACCTTAAGTCTGCAGAAAAATTAGTTACAAGTGTTGTGAATGCCTTAACGCTTCTATTGTGGTAAATGTAGCGGTCTCAAACTTTGTATTTTTTTACATTCTAATAGCGTGTTAAAAACAAATTCTAAAGTTACTGCGAATGCTGTTAATAAAGTCTTACTAATGGACTTATCTCTGACTCTTTTGTTTTCTATTATCTCAGTTGTTGCTATAAAAACACACATATAAGTTAAATCCCATCTAAGCTATGCAAAAAAAAAACGCTGAAAAATTATCTTTTTTAAAGTAAACGATTCAGCCCTCCCAACCGATGAAGCAAAACAGATTCATTATACTTTCATTGTTTTATGTGACAAAGATACTGTACACAATGCAATGGAAAGTATATGATTTTACATTTTCCAACAAACGTATTAAGCTCTATTGCAGCACGTGTCCTATCAGAACTATTACAAAAAAAAGGAAAAGGAAATACGGGAAAAAATAGTAAAAGGTTAACTGTTTAGTGAATGTTTATGGACTAGTGTAAAAGTAAAACTGTTGTGATTCTATAAAAACAAGTTTTTTTTCCGGTGCTGTTTCCCATCCATCACTGATGTAGTGAGCATAAAGACGTAGAGAGTGTAGGTTTCCAAAGCTTATTAAAATGAAATGGATGAAAGTGCTTGCCGATATAAAACAGCAGTGATAAAACAACACTTGTAAATTCAAAAAACACTTGTCATAAAAATGCTTTACACCCTTTTACTCAAAGATGATGAGAAAGATTTTACATGTTAGTGCTCAAATGAAACCATGAGTACAGTTGCTTGGGAAGGCCGCCTGCTTTTATGGGAGTGTTAACAGGTGAGTACATTAAGAAATGCTCTGTGTCATCATTTTATGTTTCATTAAATAAAGATAAAATGGAATTTGAAACCCATTTCAAAAATTAAAGATTAAAAAAATTGAAGGTTGGTTTCTTGATGCAATTGAGATCTTTCAGAGAACTTTCATCTTTGGTGTAAGATGAAATGCTCTACATGAAGAGAACGGCTAAGTTCTCTTCTTTACGACATACTAAATACTCCACCTTTAACCCTTGTTACAGCCTTACTTTGGACCTTTTTTCTCGCGGCCACTCTGCCATCCCTGTCTGTGTGCGTTTGTTGTTACTTGTCAGCTGAGAAATACATGCAGCAAAGTGAGGATATGTAAGCCTAAGACCTTTTCATCTGCATTTAAGACAATTTATTACCTTTTAAGGCCGTATTTCTGTTAAATGAAATTTAAAACTTTTTATGAACTCACAGTCAACCTGTACGTGTGAACGTGAGCGTTTTGAACACGAAACACTCGTTTAATAGAGTTTTTCAAGGAAGTGGATGCTTGAACGCGTGTTTCTGAGCTCAGTGTGAATGTTGCTCAAAATAAAGTTAATTTTTTTTTGTCAACATAATTTTTGTAACAAAACATGTTGTTAAACTTTTTCAATTCAAATTATCATTACGGTTTTCTTTTTCATAGAGAAGGCTTATTATTGCTTTTCAATAAATGTGAAGTAATTACTGCTGCGCCTTTAATTGTACTTGTTTAGAGTAAAATATTCAACCAAGCAAAAGCACACAGCCACAGATTTTGTTTTTTATGCCTCAAAAAATTATTTTCCCAAGTACTTTAATAAGAAGCGAAAAAATGCCAACATTTGTCTTAATCAGACATGCTTTTTATTTTATTTTATTTTATTTTAATTTTAATTTTAATTTTAATTTTAATTTTAATTTTAATTTTAATTTTAATTTTAATTTATTTAATGTGTGTAGCAAACTTAATTTTGACATTAACCAAAAAATGCAGCTTTTACTTTAGGTTTTTGAAGGGATTAGATTCAACTTGAACAAAAAAACTGATTTGTGGGGGACTGTGTCTGCTGTGACATTTACAGCACTGAAGTCATGAGGGGAGGACACCTAGGGGCCACGGTTGTACGTCTTCCTATTTTAACAGGAGGTAGTAACCCCCCCTTTTCATCAGCATCACTCACCATCACCACCATTTAGACTCGTCGTCACACTTCCTCTTTAGACCTGCCTATTAGTCGCAGTTGGCTGCTCTTTCCTCCCCCAGGAGAAGATCCATAAAAACACAAAATCTTTTTTCCGTCCATGTGCATCCATGCATTCCAGCGCACACAGAAAAAAACAAAACAAAAAAACTCAAGGAACCATTTCTGTCTGACTCATGCTAGTGGAAACTTTCAAAACAATCAAAGACGATTAAAGTTGCTCTCTGGTGGAATTGCTGTCTTAGCTTAGCTTCAAAGCTCATGCAGTCTTATCCGTTCAATTTCATATTAAGAGGAAAATAAACGCTTTTTCTATGACTGAAGCTGAAGCATAAAGAACCCAATTCCATCAGCGTGCAAGGTGGGCTGTCAAAGGGTATAAAGGCACTTCTAATATTAGCAGTGCAGTATTAGCAGTTTTGCCAGAAGTATCTGAAGCTACGGAGTCAAGAGTCTGATCAGAATTGAGGGTGAGCAGCTGCAGCAGGCGGAGGAAGGTTGGATTTTAACATCCACAGATGTGCACACAGAAAAAAAAGGGAAGCAAACACATTTTTGAAGGCAAGCTAATATATTTCAATGGGCTGCTGAAATAGAAATAGGTTCTTTGGCTTTCTGGGACGTTTTTTGCTAGACTGGTAACGGTTTGGCAGAGGATGTAAATATTGATGTAGACTTGAGAGCATACAATTTTGCCAAATTGCTAATTTTGCTGACAGCAACACAAATGTTCGTTGCCGGAATGCAATGTGCACCCTGAAGAAAATCCTTCCTCTAAGCTTTATCGATTGTAGGGTTCCACTCCACTGTGAATGGATATGTGGTTGTTTATACTTTTGTGTGTGTGTGTGTGACCATAGCATTGATCCCCCACTTTGTTCCAATTATCAGTAAGGTTATAGGGCCGAATACTGCTATTCCCGCAAGCTTTAGAGCAACAGAGGGAAGTACATTTGAGAAGAAGTGGACAAAGAAGAAGCACAGAGGAGTTGGAGAGGATTACAATGGATGCCAACACAAGTATATGTAAACACAGTATAAAAATGACCACCTCTCTCTCTCTCTCTCTCTATAAAGACTTTCCGTATCTCTGGATGCTACAAGCAAAAATTGATTAATCTTGTTTCTTGAAGTCATAAGTCAAAAACTTTAAAAAAAAATACGAATAGAGGACTAAAACTGATCATTTTTAAGGAGTTTTAAAATTGAGTGTTGTTGCATATCTATATGTCTGTGGTGTTGATAACTGTTGCTGTGTTGACTGGATCTTGTGCCCATGTTATTCTGATTGGTTGATTTTCTAAAAACATTCTAAAGCTTAGAATTAACATTTGCTTTTACGACTGTCTGGCTTTTTGTTACATTATTAGTGAAGTTGGTGAATTCTGAGTTGAGCTTTACACCAACTCTGACAACATGTGCGTGTTGTTAAAGTTACAAACCGACCAATCAGAAGCCCCAATGAAAGTAGGTGGTCTTATGGTGAGCGTTTGATCGACAGATTTTGTGTAGTTCACTTTCAGTGGAAAAAGGGTTTAGACTTCCAACAAGCTCACTCCTGATTGGCGGGAGTGGTTGCCGCAGAAATGTTGACTAAGACTGATTCAGACCAATCACTGCTAACTGATGCTGTTTGGTTCCAAAATGGCGACGTTTGTACTGCTAAAAATTAGTGACTGACTTTATTTGGTAGAAGACAAACGCAAGTAATTTTCTATGGGTAATATCACACTTACTTAGTCCAGTTCTCATATATAGTCAACCGGGGTGTTGGAGCACGCTGGTGACCTGTTAAGAGTGTACCCAACAACCTAACAATAGTTGGGATAGGCTCCAGCAATCACATGAGACTAAAAGGGATCCAATGAGTTCTGTAAAAGCATGGATGGACATATACTGCCATGTTGCAATAAAGAATATTTTGGATTAAGGTGAACAACAGAAAAGCTTCTTCTTGCCATTGTGGTTTCAGCAGAGTGTAAATATTTATTGTGCTCATTGACGATTTCCAGTTTTAACCTCATAAAAACCTGCACTCCCCACATGTTTGTACCTTAACAGATGGCTGGATTATTGCCGCATTGGCAGCGTTTGGCAGAAAACAGTGGCAGAACTATGAAAGTCAAAACGCTTTTCTTTTCTTTTTCAAAGTCACAATGCTCACAGTGGGTTTAATCACACTGAACAAAAAGCTTTCATAGTGACGCCGCAGAGATTTTTCAGCAACCTCCCTGTCCCACTACAATCTGCCTGCTGAGTGGCTTTTCCCCCTTGCTTACCAAAGGGCACCCGTGGTGTGAATTAAAAGATTTAGTGTTGTTACAAATTGATTTTTCTCCTTACATTAAGTGCCGCCTGTAGGATTTTACATCAGCTTGTTGACTGCGGAACTCAACAGCAATCAGGTGTAACCTATAAAGGCCGCGGCAGTAGTCAACAAGGTTGACATATGATGTAGGGATTGATTGCGCCCCATATTAGGATAAATGGCAAAGCTGAAATTCCGTTTATAGTACATTCGAGACTGAGAAAATCGGAGAATAATGGTTGTTGATAAATGTAAGAAAAAAAAGCTAATAGGGATAGCTTAAGGAAACCTTAGAGAAGCAAAAATTTGATTCCACTGTAGAAGTGTGTGACTCAGCACTTTTATTTCCCCCCTCAAGTGTTTATTAAAATCTCTCTTGCTCTTTGAGCTGCATTGTTTGATTCCACTGATTCCACTGTAAGCGCCGCCGGGGGGCTTGTTGCCAGGATCCGGAGCAATTGAATTAGGGATTTGCCATTCCCTTCTCACTGCTATCCTCCTGACCATTTCCTGCTTCTGGGAAATCCCTACGGACTCTTCCTCTCCATTCAGCTGTGGACTATAATTGTATTTAGGATGCCTGTACAGAGCCCAGCGGAGTACATGACAAGGAGAGGCAGAGAGACAAAAAGAGATGCAAACAGAGCTGAAGGGGCTGCCTCAACCTGACCAAGACTGTGTGTGTGTGTGTGTGTGTGTGTATAGGAGGAGGAGGCGTGGGGGGACACAGAAATAAACCGGTAAAGACAGGAAGGAAGTCTAACAAATGGATACCTGTAGTGAAAGGAGGGAAATAAAAACTGTCGATAAGTCGGAGCATGTTGGAGGGCATCTATGGCACTTCCATCAGGGCTGACTCAGCACATCTCGATCTGGGTTCTGCCTTGAGGTTGTCATGTGCGAAGGAATAAGGACCAACAAGAAGTCAAAACAACCAATGGAAAAGTAGCCTAAAGAGATAAAAAGAGCCATAAAGTAGCTATCTCGGTAAATGTTGTTTTGTTATAAAGTACTTCTATCTTAATTAACCTTTTAACACTGGAGAAGTCACCTGAAGTACCCTGAATTAGCTGATTCTGGTGTGTGTGCCAAACTTGTAACCACCAGCAGCAACGTGGGGTTCAGCATCATGCCCAAGGACACTTAGAAGGATCACTGAACCTGTGATCCTTTGATCAGAGTTTGACTGTTCTACCTCTGACCTACAGACATCTTCAATGAAATACAAGGTCACGGTTACCACAAAATTTCAGAACTGACTGGGTTTAAGTAATTTGGAAGTACGCATGCCGAGGACAACAATGCACAAGTCTTTCTTGTTGTCTTTCTTTGCTCTCTTTAAGGGTTGCCAGGAAATCCGTTTTTTTTTTTGTCTTGGGCTTTACACCGAACACCCTTCTGAACACTAACTTCTGCATTTGGCCAGACTTGGGACCAGCATGTGAAAGCAGCGGATTTGTGCCCCTTAGTATTCAGGACCTGAGCAAACATTTTTCCTCCAAAGCCTCCATCATACCAGTAACTGTAAACCAAACAGTAACTCTTGTGATTCAAGTCCTTTATTTCAGAAATACCGTTTAGTACGTCACAATCAAAACAGCCATGGTAAAATGTCAGTTAAGTCATTCATGGAGAAACTGCATCCCCGCTGTCTGGTTTGCATAATATGTGTTAATAAATTCACGTGTGGATTAATTCACCACATTAGTGGAGCTATTAGTCCGAGTCTAAATGACAATGCATTCCTGATATTAACATAACTTCAGGTGGAGAACACTGGGAACTGTTAGCTAAAAAGATTTTCTGTACATCAACGTGTAGCAAAAATATCTCCTGCATCCAATAACCTTTTACCGTTGGACCCCTGACGTTTCCCAATCACGATCTCCCACTGGTTCCTTCTGTTAGTCTCAACAGTCCTAACAGTACTTTGGTGCCTGGTTTGGCTCAGTTGGTTTTGTTGACGTCATTCTGAGACACAGTAAATGTGGTGAGGGATGAATTTCATTTCTGTGCACCTTCAATCTCAAAATATCAATGGTGTCAACACAGACCATGAATTCCCATAAGCAAACGTTTCGCCTCCACTAAAGCAAAGCAAAAAGTTGATCCATTGATAAACGTCGATATTTAGCAATTTCACGCAACGCTGATCACTCTCAATTAAGAGTGACATGTCTACCACACAATGAGGCTTAGTGGACTATGATTGGTTTTGATTTACACTGTCACCTTGCAGCTAAATGGGGCTGGTTGACACATTACCCCCAATTTGCACTGGTTCCTGAAGGAGTGGTTTGTCCTGCTACCCCCTGTGTCATCAATATCTAAAACTTTGGTAACCAGGCCTTGTGTCCTCTGCTTCTTCAGTCAGTTCTTGTAAAATGCCGATTTTGTGTCAAAAATGATGTCATGTTTTTGTTCGTCCAAAATTAGGAAATCGTCATCCATGGTGAAAATAGACAGTGGTGTTCTCTGCGGTGTTTGCTCTCACATCACCATAAAATAAGAAAAAAATTACATATGCTTTTTATTTGTAAGTACAACGGAAGTTTTTATTTTGAAACTTGTTTCATTTTTAATATTTTTACCGCAAAGTTAACACTTCAACCCACTGGAAATAGAACTCCTGTGTAAAGGTTGTGTTACGAAGGACTTCAGACACGAAGGACACGATGTAAACATTCCAATCGATTATTGACTGTTCTGTTTTTTTGTGTCAATGCAACAGAGACACTCTGCAGACGGACCAGTGTATATTAGCCTTTACTCTGAGCACATTGCATCGCCACAGTAATGTGGTGGATAATTCTCACACATTTGGTCCCGAACACATTTTCCTCTTCTCCTGAACAAGTGTGACTAGCTCTATCCAAGGCCTCATTCGGTCAGTGAGAGCGTGCCCAGTTCACCCTATGGCTTCACACCCTGGCTTGCATCCAGTGGAACCACAAAGCTACCTTTGATGGTGTCCAACAGTTTTGTCAAACATGTGTTGATCAGGGTCTGTCCTTCTGTTGCACCAATTGGATCAAAGGGGGAGGCCACTCCTCCCATCTGTGTCACATTTCATTTTCTCACAGGCACAACGCGCCTTGCTTTTCCAAACTGCGAGGGCAAAACCGTGTAATCACACACACAAAAGAGATAAACAAAGATGTGATGCGCCTGCAAAAGATAGCCCGTTTAAGTAAAGTGATGGATTAGAGAGAAAAGTATGAGACATTTATTTAGAAGAGGAAGAATTACGAGAAAAGTGCTAATTCATACTCATCTTCTCCTTTTCTTTTGTCCTAATTCCTTCTTCCTCCACTAAAGATGAGAGCCCTCTTTGGTCTTTGATGACCAGGTGCTGGGCAGGTGGTGTGGAGTGACAGCATGTCGCTCTGCATGTGTGTGTGTGTTTATGCAATTGCATGCATGTGTGTGTTGGCGCCACAGAAGAAAATCCATCCCCACAGTAATAAGAACGACGCCAACTGCTCCTCCATCTGGCATTGAGAAAACTTTCTCTTTCCACCCTTCCTCCTTCATTTCTCACTCCTACATGTCTTATCAGCTGTTAATTTCCCGATACCTCACTGTCACCTATTTTGACATTTCTCAGAGATGTAAATGCTTGACTACCCACACACTTCACCCTTCAATCAACACATCAGATCTGAGAAAAATCAACATGAACCTCTTTACATTTGAACCTGCTGCAGGGGGCTCTTACATACAGACTTCTGAACTGTTCTGCAACAAAATGCATATTACGAATGAATGTGGCCCCAAAGTGCAAATCACACCAACACAAAATCATATTAAAGACCACAACGACAAAAGCAAAATAAATAAATACATAGAAAAAACATTACATTTTTTTCATCAAAACAAAACTCCAGAAACAAAAAGAATTAAACAAAATAAAAAGCTTCAGAAAACAAAAGTGATCTCCAGAAATGAAAAACGAAACATAACAAGAAACCAGAAAAGGTATCTACTTTGGGACATCGATAATTGGATGATGACGTTCAGGTTTTTTCAAATGTGTCTTCAGTCTAATATACATTTTTTTATGATTAGTAGGATACAATGCATATCCAGTATTGCTTCATGCCAAATAACTTCCAGTTAAAATGATGTACAATCTGTTCGATCCAACAAAAAAAGTTTACAAACATAATCAATATAAATAAAGTTTAACCTCAAATACAAAAGGGGTTTATACAAATATACACCTTATGTGTCAGAAGATTCATAACCCCTGTTCTAACAGTAAAATCTGTTCAACACAAGAGACCTTCAGCTCTTAATCTGTTTGCTAAGCGGTTGGACAGGACAAGAAGAAAAAAAAAGATGTATAAATGTCATATTTTTTTTAAATTTTGATTTCTGGAAATTGGCTAACTTTTGTTTTCCAAAACATTCAATAGCTAGTTCTACTAGCTATAGGCTACTAGCTGTACAGTAATTGTTAAGATTTAAAAGATTAGTCTGATTTGTTAGTATAATTCATTAGAATTGAATAAAAATGAAACTTGCAGCTTGCAGGTTTTATCATAATAAAATACCAATTAAAAGCCAGTTCATGAAAAAACAGTGGTTAAAACTTTTATGTTTTTTTATAATTATGCTTTTATTCACCTATTTTTTGATTATTTTTAACAGTCTCTATGATGTGAAGCTTTTAATATACAACTTTGTTCATTTTCTTTTGCGTCAAAGCACTTTATAAATAATGATGATGATGAAAAAGGAGCCTTGAGGTCCTATCAAACATTTGTTCAACTGCAGACTTCCACTTCATTCATTTAATAAACAGAAACATCTGGTTTTATAATTAGTACCAAAGAAATGGAAGCAGAAACAGATGCCAATGCTAATCAATTAATTGAAACATCGTTAGTTTTCAGAAACGTTTAAAACTTTATTTTACGTTAAGGTCACACTTGTTTCTTTAAGTACAGTATCTCACTGGAGTCTTTACAGACATTTAAAGAACATGCCTTTTGCAGGTAATTGTAAGTCTGCTTGTGGTTTTGCCCTTGTCTAAATGGCGAGGTACTTTGGAAGGACAAGAGTTAATTACTGATCACTTATTATTCCTTTGGCATTCCACTGACCCCTTCACAATTTACTCCACATTTGCAGTTGCGCGCATCCCTCCCTCCATCCATGTTTCTCAAAAAACGCACACCATAAGATGACCTGACATGTAGACAAACATGCTTCTACACAACACGCATTAGTTGACTTTCCAGCTTCTTCCAGGCGTTTTGATTGACAGAGGATGCCAGGGGAAATAGGTTATGATGAGGCATCTGGCAAATGGGCTGATGGGTAATGAGGGACCCAATGTTGGCAGCTGATAGTTAGATAGTGCATTAAATGGCATCTACCATGCGCTAAAAGCTATATACATTTAAATATGCCATTCTCTGGGTGACAATGTTCCCAGAATAAAACTCAACCCTTATAAATAACATTTCACACAAATTTTTAACATGAATAATTTAAGGTAATTTTAACTTTTTTAAAATGTATTTAGTAAAACTATTGGTTAGGGCTTGACTAGTGCTGAAACTTAACATTATTAATATATACAAAAAAATGGAATATCATTCAATTAAAATTTGATTGTCTTGATAATCAATGGGGCTTTAACACTTTTTGTAGTCAATGTCAATGTAAAAAAAGAAGTTCTTTAACACAATTATTTTAGTATTATCAAAAGATTATAAGGACATTTTACACCAATAAAAAGATGAAGGACAAAAGTTCAATTTGTTTCTTCTGTGCACTTTGTTTCTGCAAACCTTTTCATCTGCAACATGTGTTTATAAAGTACTTTACTTCAGAAAAGTTCATGAAAAAAAGATAAATAAAAAGGGAAAAATCAATATGTACATTTACAAAGTTGTATTTAAAAATATTATCAACCATAGATCAGGGATAGGCAACACCAGGCTTTTTTCTTTAAATTACTCTTTTAAATGTTTTAATTGTTTTTGCTATAGTGTTAGAATGTCTATTAATACTCTGAAGATGATGGAGAACATTAATTACACTCAGGTTGAAAAAAATTAACCTGAAAATGATCTAATTTTTTAGGTTAATATTCAGTGCTTTGACATTATTATTTTATGTCCCGTAATTTTGTAAATGTATCTTACATTACACCAAACTTTAAAAAATATAATCAATTATAAAATACAAAACGAGACAAATTAAATTCCTTAAACACCCACTATGATGAAAATTGTGTTTTGGCGTTTTTAACACATTGTGATATTGGTCTCATGATAAAGAACATAAATAAAGAACATGAAGCTTGAATTTGAATTTCTGAGTATGTATGTTTTCAAATCGTTGTGAATCAGGAGCAGATGAAAAAAATGCAGTTTGAATAAAAGAATATTTGTGACAGAAAATAAGATGGGTGAGCCACTCCCTGCTCCGCTCCATTCTGATGCATCCACTTGTAGAAAAATAGATCCATCCACGTCATTGTTTTCCTCATATGAGCGGGCATCTGGCTCTAAACTTCTACGGCTGGATAGGTCCCATATTGCTAAACATTATAGTTGCGTTATTGTTGGGATTGTGAGGGACTGTAAGCTAATGGGAACGCGCGTAAACAAAGGGATGATGGGATATAAGTGGAGGCTTACTTCAGGGTAGTCCTACCCACAACTCAGAGGCAAACTTCTAATGAACAACTGCTGCTCTTCAAAAACTATATTCTAGAAAATGACCGTTTTCGTATTAAACTTTGCTTGAAAAAGGCATTAAAGATCAAAAGATGATCAGAGTGGGTCTTCAAAGTTCAAATTCTATTGAATCCATAGTTGTGTACTGTGGTTTACACCTTGTGTTGGAGTGGCCTCTAACCTCAAAAAACAAAAAAAAAAAAACTACAATACCCTAACACACTTCAGACGTGGAATTTCCTGCTGACATTGATGGGAACAATGCAGCTTCGGAAGGCTTCTGGATTTATTGCTGATTTCCTGCTCACTCGCTGTTCCCATCAGTCCGACAAACAAAAAAGTTAAAATGGCAGCAAAGGACTAACATTAGATTTCTTTCGATTGACAGAAATTTATAGGAGTTGATGTTAAGATCTTAAGGAACACCACAAGCCTTCTCCCCCCCCACACAC
This sequence comes from Oryzias celebensis, assembly GCA_014656515.1. Taxonomy (NCBI): domain Eukaryota; kingdom Metazoa; phylum Chordata; class Actinopteri; order Beloniformes; family Adrianichthyidae; genus Oryzias; species Oryzias celebensis. Next base: position 14,497,003 of record BNCR01000013.1, read on the forward strand.
CTTGGGTAGTCAGAGAGATAAAGGGGGCCGGCTGTTCTCACTTTGGGTGCTTACAGTGGCAGACATTGTCCATTTGGGATACCATTAGAATGATGTAGTGCCTGGCTTTCTGCTGACAATAGCACAGACCTTATGGGCTCTCTGTTTATTATAGACCATTACAGATATTTACTGCAGTCACCAACAATGGCCTGACCCCTGAAAGCTCTCGACTAACCTCTCATTCTGAACTGTTTGTGGTTGTGACTCTGCTGCAAGCCTCCATTACTAGAAATGACTGTTTTAACGACTGCAGTCGTTTTCGGATGCAAAAAAAAAATTATATGGAAATGGACAATGATCCTCTAGTACAGACCCAGTTGCTTCTGTCGCCAGTATAAAAATAGTGGCACCTGTTGATAGAGAAACCATTCATTTATCATGTTCGAGGATATACAGTGGTCACATGTCTATTCCACGAGTTGTGTTCTAAAAGAAGCCTGCGTTATTTTGTATAATTACGATAGATGTTTCAAGGTTGAAAAACGCCTCACTTCCTACTTTATGCATCTTTCTCTGACAAACATTTTCACACATTTCTCTCTTAAAACTCTCAAAGTTCAAACCTTCATAGGAAATCACATCCAGTATTAAAGAATGAACCAAAGATCTGCTCGTGATTGAAGATTTGTGTAATTTTGGCAAACTCGATGCATTCTTTACAGGAGACATGGCACAGATAAGATTGATTGACAATGATCTGCAGACAATCAGGATGCAGAACACAATAGGTTGTAAAAAAAGTAGCATCAAAGCTGTACTAAATACCACTGTATGTGTTTGTAGCTAAAAATAACACCAAGGGTGAATAAAAGTTCATCACTCATACTCTTAAGCCTGACGATTATATAGAAAGTCTCGTAAGTGGGATCACTAAGGTAAAATGTTACAATCTTTAAGACATCCCATGAATGCAGAAAACGGGAGTTTCAACAAATCAGGGTGGAAATTGTGGTCTTACCTGTTCAGGAAATAACCGAGATCGGGTAACAGGTCAGCATCAATGTGGGGAGGAAAAAAAGAGAGAAAGAAAAAGCACTTAGTGCAGGAACATATTTCTCAAAAACCGTCCAAAATAATGAAACTTTTAAACCAAATCAGGACACAGCAGTGTAGAAACGCTGCAAGTTGTCTTCCCATCATTTCTGCTGAAAGCCTTTAGCGTCTCCTCTGCTGTGCTGTAAGATCTATTTCTGCTGCTTGTTAACTCTGTTCATCAAACACCGTCCACAGCTGCCCTTTCACATACGCATCAGACATCAGAAAAGGAGGCAGCATGAGCTGCTTCCACAGCTGGACATATTCCCAAGAGGCGTCTGGGGCGATCATACAGAAGCATAAGGAAGATGATGGTAGTTTTCGTTTTTAACAGCTCAGGCTGTAAAGCGAGGAACATTGGTAACTGTTTTAAGTTTGCACATATAGTGGTGATATCTTTTGAAAAATGGAAATAAAGTACAATAGATCACCTGCTGTCAGAGGATTCTTCATGACAGAACAGGCTGTTCCCACCTGAGATTGGTACTCAAAAAGAAAAAAAATCAAAACTAGAGCTTGTAGGAGTGATTATGTTTGTGAGAAGAACCTTTCTTGCTCTGCTAACCTTTTTTTTAAGTTGTTATACTAACCCTAATTTTTTCATCATATTTTCATCATATTTTTCTGTCGTGTAAGTTATTCAAGTTATAAATTAGTAAATGGTAAATACCTGTATAGTGCTTCTCAGTCACAGTCCCATTCATACACTGATGGCAGATCCAATCCCAAACACTGACGCCAACCTTCCATCAAAGGCAATGAGAGGTTCAGTGTTTTACCTAAGGACACTTCAACACATCGCCGGGCAAGGCAGGAATGGAACCTGCAATCTTCCGATCAGAGGTCGACCGCCCTACCCCTGCACCACGGCCGCCCCAATCAGATGCCTCAATAAACGCACAAGGTCTCATGTTGAACATCCAAAACGTTTGATCGATTTTGTGTTGCCCACTTTCAAATGGAAGGGGAGTGGACATCCAACAAGCTCACTCTTGATAGAGGAGAGTGGTTGCCATAGAAACAATTTCTTCATTCAACAATTGACTTAATTTTTCTGAGTGACTCATATACAGTCAATGGACACAGATAACAAAGCTGACTGATCCATTCATTTTCAATACCCGTTTTTGTCCCTTTAGGGGTCACAGGGCTGCCAGAGCCTAACCCGGCCACTCGAGGGCGAAGGCAGGGGACACCCTTGGACAGGTCGCCAGTCTGTCACAGGGTCAAGGTGACTGATATGCAACTAAATTATCATCACACCTTCATAAAAATACCTAAATAAAACCCACCTGCAGCTCATTTGGAAGTAGAATTTCTTAGAACAATAACATATGTTTGGAATGTTTGATCCACACCATGGGGCACACTGGCTTAAAAGGCAAACCGTCATTGATTGGTCTATTTTCAAACTTATGTCAAGTAGAAGACGCATCAAACTATGAGGTGCATTGAGGGTATGGTAACAAATACAATGGCAAACGCGTGATGGGAAGACATCGGAAGAATCATCAAGATTTCATGCTGCCGTCCAATTTGTTTTGCAAATCATTGGTGTGGTCAAAACTGTCGATGGTGGCAATCAGGCGGTTCAAGGGTGCAGAATGGCCTGCTTTTTATATACACTTAAGCTCCCGAGCAGCCAGTGGCATTTGATATAGACGGCCACCATCCGGAGACATTTACATATTGTCCACTGAGAGCTGCTGACAGCTGATGATTCTGGCTGCAAACAACCTGTGGCCCGATTTTGCAATAGTGTCATCCTCGCCTGTGTTAACCACGTGACCTCAAAATGTGGCCGGGCAGCCACTGACCAATGTCAGCTTCTAGAAAAAAAAAAATCATTGTTTATCTTTTTCTTAAGACCTCTGTGGCCACCATGTGGTGTGTAAAAATGCGACTGCTGCCTCCTGATTACAAACGCAGCCACCTGCCCAATTAGCTGAAACGCTGTCTTTTAGGTTGCAGCGCGATGGCATTTTGTGATACGTGACCATAGCTTAACTGAGACAAACAAGTCAGAGATAAGTCCAAAAGTTTGTCAGACTGTATCAACTTTATTAAAAGTAACTCTAGCACTTGTGTGTAATACGCTACACGTTACCTTAACATTAACTTTTGCTTTCATTACGTGAAAAAAAACAGACTGATACCGCTAAACAAACATTATTGTGACTGTGCTAACTCCCTTGTTAGTAACGTAAACAAACCAAAGTTTGACACCGCTACACATTAGCCACTTTAGCCACGTTAGCGCATTCACAATATCATCCAATCATACATTTTTACAGAGCACTATCTAATTGCTTTAACATTAACACAACCAGAATTAATCCATATTTCAGGAGCACCGTTGTTTTTGGAAAAAAACATTAAGGCTTTTAAGTTTGCCTAGTATTGCGGAAAAAGCTGTGTATAACAAAGTATTAAAAGGCATTTGACTTCATTGGAATAACACCAAAATCGGCAGCAGACAGCCTCACCTACAAAAAGCCAACATGAAGATCACACAGACTGGTAACAAAGATGGTAAAATGATCTTGTGAATTGAGTCCATTTGTTTTTCTTTAGAATAAACAAATGATGTTGTGGAAATGACTTGGTGATCTCTCCTGGATTCAAAAAGGAGAGGGACTATAATCCACTCCGCCTCTCCTTTCCTTTGCCCTCCTCTTCTTTGTATACACTAAACTGTGCCCCCTCCCCCCAAAGAGGGATAAGAGGATTAGTGAAGGTTCTCTGAGAAATAATCTCACTTCAAAACAGTGTGTGGTTAGCAAACTGACGGAAGTCAAAATCTAGCGGCCAACGCGCCACGTTTGTGTCAGGCACGGTCTGTCGATATAAAAGCCATCATCAGCTGGACCAATTAGAGACCAGCAGGGCTTGATGGAAACTGAGCTGGATGTTGGTTCTGTGAAGGCTAAGGAAACCACAAACCGCCAAGGCTTTGATGAGAACCTTTGCTGTCGCTGTGAACTCATCTGAGCTAGAGTTTGTGCACATTAAACCATCGCCGGGGTGGTGAAACTGACAGACGGACGGTCATTGGGGGAAACAGAAAAAAAAAAGATGCCATTAAGGGTTTTCAGCTGGATGATCCACTGGATTACAGACGAGACAGAAACACGACTTTGTACCTGATTGCTGTCAAAGCTAGTGTATCAGCACATAAACATACTATCCGTTTGTTTGGCATTTAACTCTTCATAGTTATATACATAACACAAAGCAGAACATCTTTTTAATACTTTAAAACCGGAGCTTTAGCTCCATTGTTGACATACTTTGAAGTACAGTAACTCCTCAACCGTTGACGTAAGTAACGTAACTCAAACGCATTCTGAAGCAAAGAAAAGCAGCTTTGTGCTAATATATGGCACTTTATGCATAGCCAATATGCAAAGCCGCTTTCTCCTCTACAGAATCAATTGGATTTACAAAACGGTAAAAGAATTGTGGTAGTCCAAAGAGTGTGCGTTATTTATGCCTTAAGCTACATTCACCTCAGACGAATTTGTGCGTCAGCGCAGTCCAGTCTCAATGACGTGATCAGCAGGTGGAGTCTAAAACCAACATGGAGGACAATTTGATCATTGTTGCTCGTTCTCCTTTATGGTATTTTTTATAATTAGCATCGAGACAATAAAAAGTTGCTTTTAAATTGAACCCTTCTTTTTTAATTTATTGCTTCATGGAAGCAATAAAGATACAAATTTTGGATGATAGCTTCTCCCACACATGTCAGAAGCATTAGGCTTACAAACACATTGTTTGACAAGCATCCAATAGTAAATTTGACACGCATAAAAAGGTGTGAATCGGTTTAAATTCTATCTACAGATCTATGATCCACAGGAATCATCAATGTTGTAGATAACTCAGTGAGCCCAAAGAGAGAAAATGGATGTGACCAAAGCTTAAGGTGTTGCTGGTGACATCTCAAGTTTTAAAAGGTAAATAGACCCAACGTAGAGTGGACAGTACTGTTGTACCCATACGGTGGGAGATATAAACACAAATATCCAAGGAAAACACATACATGTAAGGAGTGAATGATTATTCTACATAGAACAATTACCAGCAACAAAACAGAAAAATGTTGCATCAAAGTGTCTTGAGAGTCGAAAAAATCTGAAAACCTGAAGCAGGTTTCATGCTCAACTTTAATTAATATTATGTAAAATGTTTAATAACACCCCCTAATCTGCATACGAAACACAAAAAGCCATAGAGGCTCAGAAGTCAGCAGAAACTAAAAGTGAAACGCTGATCTCAGCTTTGCACAGAAGAACTGACTTAATAAGTGCTGCTTGTGAGCACCGCATTTGTCCAAAGAAGAAGAAAAAGTCCTCAGTTTTCTTTTGGATCACTTCGCTCTGGACTTTGAATGAAATAGGTCACAAGAAGATGCTAAAACGCAGGTGTGCAAGAGTAGGGGAAGTTGGAACGACGACGTAAACCTTACAGCCAAAAGTTCTCAGAAACCTCCCCAAAAATCTAAATGCACAACAAATGCAGACGCATCTGAAAATGTCATCATGCAAAAAACAAAAACTGTGCAGCAAGAAGTGTTATTAAAGCCACTAAATTAGTGAGAATATGGCATTGGGTAAATACAACGTGTTTACTAAAACCATCTGTGTTTGCTCATCAATAGTTTAATGCAATCTATAGTTTTGTAATTAGAAATCATCTGGCAAACATCTGGTAGCCACCTAAGAGGGAAATATGTTACAGAAGCCAGATGCTCCACTTGTGCCTGCATTTATGAGAGAGCATAAGCTTGTGTATGTGTAAACGATTGTTTATTTTTATCGTCAAGTAATTTTGTCATTATTTAGGTGAGAGCTGAAACTCAAAAACCTGATAACAAGCTTTTATTTAAGTCTATTATCAGGAGGACAGATACCAAACAAATTATTTCATTTAAAGATGAAACTTCTGACTAGGAGTTGTAGAAGAAGTGTAAAAAGTCCACTACATTTTCAGGATGTTTTCCAATTTTCCTCATTTTGATCTAAATATAATTTGAAACACCCATATGAAGGATAAAAAAACCACAATAAGGGTTACCGGTAATCTAGTTCTTAGCATTCATGGTAAAAGCATCACTCCAAAGAAAAAAAGCAAATAAAAAAATAAATAAATAAAACAGACTTCTGTTGTGCTAAAGCAAATTTTAAACAGGCGATTTTAATAAAGATAATTCTGCTGAGCAAACAAAAGCTGAAATGAGCCATTTTATATGCGATTTTCTGCTTTTCAGCTGTCAGAAAAGGCACGCATGAACACAACAGTCCGCATACTTATACAAAACTCACAATAAGTTAGGGATATTGTTATTTACTTCAGTGCTTTTCCTATTTGGTCTGAATTTGAACGAAAGTTATTTCTTACAATAAATGAGAAGAAACGCCAATATATTTAGTTTGATAAATATTTATAAAAATGAAGAAAGTATCAAAGATAGACCTAAATAACAAAAACTGGCCATGTTGATAGAGGGGATTTCCACCATTTCTCTAATGACAGCGACGTCTCATGACTAGCTTCATGATGTTCTGAGGCAAAATGTTCCACTCATCACAAGTTCTACATGAAGGTCACTTGGGGGTGGGTTCGGATCATCCAGTCTGTGCTTTAGCTGGTCCAGATGTGCTCTATGGGGTTCAAGTCAGGGGACATTGCTGGCCATTCCATACGAGGCACCCTGACTTCCTGAAGTCCAGCTGTGACATTTCTGGCATGAAGTGGAGGAGCATTAGCATCCATGAACAGAAAGTGAGGTGTGTACTGGTGGAATTTGGGGATGATGATGATGGGTTCTGTGAAGTCCCAGTCTCATTTACAATTACCATTATCAGTTTTGCACTGACTAGTGACCCCTGCCCAGACTGTTGCAACTCCTCCACCAAAGCCAACATTGGCGTGTCAGTCAGCTCGCCGTCTACAGCGCCGCTGACGACCATCATTTCTGTACAAGCCCAGCACTCAGTGAACAGCATGGTAGACCGTTGCTGCATTGTCCAGGTCCCATGGTCTTGTGCCCACTGTCTGGATGTCTCCTACAGTGGTCATTTGGCATTCAAGTCAAACCGGTGGAGTCGTTGTGAATAGTTTGTATGGAAATCCATCGCATCTGGTAAACAGGCCTGCATCTGTGTGGCATTTGCACAACCATGACAGAGTGCAGAGGTCCTTAGGTACTGGCTATGGTTGTGGTACAGGACTCCACTCTTTGGTCTGTCACAAACTCTGCCAGTAGCCTTAAAGCAAGTCTGCTGATAACACTGAGACACACCAACAACTGACTGCCTACTACCAACCTGAAGGCGCTATGACCAGATGGCGCTGCTCGACCATTAAGAGACATCATGTGTTCACAGATGCTTGAATGATGAACTTGGAATGACTTACTGGCAAAACCAGCTTTTTACAACCACAGAATATTGAAATTGATGCCAAATTACTTTTACAATTGCTTTGGCCCAAATAAGTAAGACACACTGTACACAGTGAGACCAAACACTAAATGAGGTGTCCATCACCCCTTTAACATGACAATCTGTGAAGTGAAACAAACACAGAGTTTTGACTATATCCCTAACTTATTCTGAGTTGTAAAATTGTATTCTCTTTAGCACAACACAAAAGTAAGACACACTAGGATGTTGTTAAAAGCCACATTTATTTGAAGTTAGGCTGTCACTATTGTCAAAGTGTCCTATAATTGAAAATCTGTTAGCTTTTCATCAAAGTCTAATGAATGAAAAAGACAAGATACACAATGTAACTCGCAATCTGTACAGGTTGTTCAGCTGAGCTGCATTTTTATCTGCCATTTATCAGTCTGTGAGATGATGAAGATGGTGAAATCATTTAAAAAAAAACTGACAGTGATTTCCTTTTGTTATGGATGAGGCTATAGCCTTGAACATTTCATCTGTTAATTACTCCAAATGGTTAATGGTCTGTATAAGTCAATTAATCCAATGATTCACGTTCTCCTGTGTGCCAGCATCAAACACAGCATCATTACTTCCTTTCTCCACTGATGATGACATTAATGGCTGCTATACAGCAGCTATCTAATTCTATTAAAGAGGAGGAACGCGAAAAAATGAGCAAAAAAAAAAAAAAACAGAAACAAGGAACTAATATCCTCCTTGGTAATAAATAAATAAATTCCCTATTATTGAAATAATCAAATCTTTACACTCTACTTTTCTTTCCCTCTGCATGTCAACATTCATTTTGCTTTGATCTCCTGCATCGTCTTTGATCTGGGAGGAAGAAGCGTTTGCGAGGATCAGGTTGCACGAAAACGTCCACAGGAGGTTGCTGACTGACACGGCTAACGCCAGTGAAGTGTGAGCAGGCTCAACGCACCACATTATTCCAGCGAACGACCTGTATTTATCCCAGCAGGTACACGCTACTCCAGAGAAATTTTATTCGGAGCGTAGAAGTGAGAGGAATGCACACTCATTCAGGCACATGCACATTCCTACAGTCATTTTTGATCCCCCTCCCATCTGTGCCGGAACACTAAACACCCACAGAACACCCACAGAAAACCAAAAGTAAGGATTTGCTGCTTTTAATGATATTTAGAGTGCTAAAACATTTGTTTACATTTGCATGGATTCTTACGAAGTTGTCGAGGCAACACCTTAAAAAAAAAAAAAAAGAAAAAAAAAAAAATCTGACTTCAAACCAATAAAATCATTTTTTTTTCTCTGTCTGGTGAAAAGGGACGTATGGTGACTGTATCTGTGAGGATTCTGTGGTTAGCTTGTTTTTTAGGTGGTGTTTTTGGCAACATTCTGAGTTGTTCCCTATAAGGCTGATTTACACTGATCCGTCTGTAGTGCGTCTCCGTTGTTTTGACACTAAAAAAAATAGAAGGTTGAATAATCAGTTGGAATGTTTATAATTCCTCCGTCATGTCTGCGTTTGACATCCGTCTCTCTACAGCGCAACACGAGCCGTTCGCAGGAGTTCTATTTCCAGTCCGTTGACACGTCCAAAAGTTGTACATTGAAAATAAAACTGTTAGATTTTGGTATTTTATTTAAGTTGACATGCCATCAGCACAACGCAGATAACACCGACTGTTAATACCGGCATCGATTTCGGCACGGACAACAACATTTTTTTTATTTTTGTATTTATTTTAACATTTAGTTTATTTTGGTAGAAAAACAACATCATTTATGACACAAAACATGCATTTTACAAGGTCACTGTGAGGAAAGAAATGACCCAGGGCCTGACTGTTTAAGTTTTAGACAAGCAGAAGAGAGCCGGACGAACTACTCCACATGGGGTGGCAGGACAACCCATTCCTCCGGGACCCGGGGGAGGGGGGGACGGACCAGATATCCAACGGAAACAATGTCAACAAACTGACGGTCGTGAGTCAGACTCCCACACAACGTAAAGGAGATGCATCACAAATGGACCAGCGTAAATTAGGGGTCGATTACTCCAGGTTCATGTTAATCATCCACAACTATTTTCACTTCTGTTCATTTCTCTCGTGTCTGGTTTTCAGATCTACATTGTCGAGTCATCTGCTCTGGATTGTCAAGCTTTTGTTGTTCTGGTTTATTTAATAAATGTTTTAGTTTCTGTCACTAAGCCCAGATTGCCGGGGCCGCTCCTCTTCATGTGTCTTTCCTGAAGATCGCCGGGGCCACGCTTCCTGTTTCCTGTCCCAGAGGGTAGCTTGGCAAAATTTCTTGTTCTAGAGGAGGGTCACTGGGGCTGGTCCCCTTCATGTTCCCTGTCATCAGGACTGCATGCCTGTTCTTGAGGAGGGGTTCTCTGTCACCCCTTACAGCTGCTTGGCTGCAGAAACTCAACTGTTTAGCTTTTGTCCCCTCCTCACAAGTGCTGTATTATGTTTGGGTAGTTGGAATATGCCCTTTTGAGAGGGTGGACTGTGAGGATTCTGCAGTTGGTTGTTTTTTTTAAGTGGTGTTTTTGTGAGTTGGTTCCCCTATCAGTCCCCTTTGATCACCTGAGATTTGCACTGCTTTGACATTTTAGGCAAAGCCTCTTCCAACTGTGGGTGGCGGACGTGCGCTAATAAACACTAGAAAAAGAAGAAACCATTTGACCAAAACCAATATGCTATTTCAAGAACGCATGCCCAGCGTGATTGTAGCTATAAATGTCGGCTCTCCCAAATCATTTTTGGAATAAATATCGGGGCTACCATTGGAAAACATGCGATATAATAGACTTAAAACACCAGTGCCTTTGTGTGGTATTGTTTTCTCTGTGCAGATTTAATATTAGATAATTATTAGAATTATGTAAATATAAAGAGTATTAATATTGAAGAAGCAACAATGAAGTAAATGAACAATCCAAGACAATGTAAATAAAACAAGTCCAGGATTTACTAAAGAACCAACAGTCATTGCTCATTTGAGAGACAACAGGGATTGTCATCAATCCAGCAGCCAAACAAACTTGTGGTGTCAGCAAGAGTGGGTGGGAGGGGTCTGTTTATCGTGACATTTTAGCAATATCTCAATAAATCACAGTAAGATCCACAGCAGCTCTTTTAACAGCTCCCTCCTGTCAAACCCCAACAAGTGCAGTTTTTGAAGTGCAATCAGAAGCCGCCTCTGCTCTTTTGTTTTCTACCAGCCGCCCTCTCTGTGTGAGCGTGAGGCACAGGAGAGTCTCGCTGCTCTCACAGGCATGTGGCCGCGTTGATGTGACAGTCGGTTTGAGATAGCGCGAGGTTGTGTGCAGCTTCTGGAGGGTTCCTCTGCTGGAGTTTAATGAAAGAACAAAGCCAGACGTGGTACACATCCCAGGCGCAAAAGCCAACCCACCTCTTGTTTTCACATGGAGGCTCAGTTCAAGCCTGAGTAAGAGTGAGAAAGCAACAGGACAACGGAACAACCATTATCCGATTCCATTTCCCTCCCATCTTTCCCTGAATTCTCTGCGGTAATGTGCCTTTCCTCACACCCCCACTGTATCCCGCCAACCTGCTATTTTGGCGTGCTGCATCCACAGTCCCCCATAGGTTGTTAGCCTTTCCAGAACACCGCAACGAACATCACAACCAGCTCATCCAAAGGAGCAGCTCAGGGGCTTGTTGGTCAATACTTCACCAGCAGCAGAAGGATGTTTAATGACTCCTGCGACTACACAATGCATGTCGTGGTAACTAGAGAGCAGACGTCAAGAGGGTTAGCTAAAATAAAACAGACAACTCCTAGATGCTAATCACATAATGACTGTCAAATTACCTTTAGTTTTTTTTTTCTGTGCTGACTGTGCTGTACTGCTTTACTTTCTTCTTCACATTTAACTGCAGACAACACCACAGACAGACAGGTGAGCAGCAAAAGCCGATCCAATCCAATTTCCTGTTTGAGGTCTGTCTAAAACAGCAGCAGTCCAAATCCTCCTGCTACAGTAAAACGGTACAATGTGCTTTCAAGAAGTTCGTTGAACCCGCGTCAAATGACCGCATTTAAATCAACAAGTGCAAATGTTTTCAAAAGAAATATAAATATGCTAAACCACAAACACTCCTCTGTAGAAGACACCTTTACAATGCATAATGCTAACCTTTTAATAAACAAAAATATAATTTTTGACTCATATGGTGGATATATTTTTGCACAAAAAAAGAAAAATTTAGAAATGATCTTCTCATTAAAAAAATGATTTACCATTTTCCTTTTTAATGATCATCCATCCTTCTATCAAAAGTGATCATGTTCATCTTGATGAAGCGATACAGCGACAGATAAAACTATCTGTAGCTTCAAGAGGGCTTTGGATGGCTGCAGGGACAGACTCTACAGCTCACTTTGAAAAGCTAAAGACAGCAGGTAGAGGAAAGAACACCCATGAGGCAAAGAATACTCCTTCTGAAGGATTATCTACTGTGTAAGTGACCTTTTACTGAGACACCTGATAATGATTTTGCTTCTTTCAAGCTGCGTCCGTGTTAAATCCCCATGTAAGCGTCTGTGATCCGAATGTTCGAACCATTTTATTTGGGTAGACTGATGTTGCGTTTTGTTTGTGTTTTTTCTACTACAAAAACTGGATGGAAACGCACGCAAATGCATAACTGAGTCCAGAAGGGGAATTAAAATGATCACAATATGTTTCATGATCAAAATCTAAAACACTGATGATCCATAGAGTGGACACATATCAGGAGCAGTACATTAACATATCCAGAAACACTCGTTTTCTTTTTAAATTGGTTTATTCTGTATTTCAAATGAAAACTAAAGATAGAACATCCTACCCACTTTTAAAGTGAAAACAGGAGCCAGGGGAGAAGTTGACTTTCTTTAATGCTGTTCCCACAGTAGGGTCATTACAATTTACATTTATAATGTGCCCTTAGGTTGCAGATATGAGCAAAAAAAAAAAAGCAAAAAACCACCTGCTGAAAATGACACTAAATTACCTACATCCTCGCAGGTGTATTACTATTTTACATTAAGATACCTTTGATGTCTCCATTTGTCTTCATTATACATTCACGGTTAAAGATGTTCGGGTGTTGTTTAGTAAAAAAAAAAAAAAAGCCAATAGTAATTAAAAAAAAGAATCAAAATGGCATTGTGAACTCATCTAGACTTCTGCCCCTCAGATTTATAGGCCACAGTCACCAGAATGGAGGCACAGACATCTTTTATTGTTTGGATGACTAAAAAAAATAATATTTTCATGATCACATCTATTATGAATGCCTCTGTGCTTTTGCCCTTTTCAACCACACTCTGCCAGCTAATTATTGAGCCTTTTGAGCTGAGCCAGGAACGTAAAAAACAAACCTTTTCTTTGAGAGAAATGCTCAAAACAAACTTTTTTTTTGCCGGGAAACACAGTCAGGTATTAAGGCCTGTGACATAACTCTGTATTTGTCCATTTTTTTTATCTTAATAAGCTTGGAGAAGACTCACTTTGTAAGGTTTACCCACATTTTTATTTCACCTGACAGTCATTTGAAAGGTGTTTAAGCTCACCAGAACTGGGCTACGACCAAACACTTCAACTTCACTCCCCCTGACATGATGGTGTTGGTTCACGTAAGCAAACAGACGAAGTCACTGGAGTGAAAATGCAAATGGGCAAACCCGGCTCACCAGAGACAGGAAGTTCACTGTAGATTGTAAAGCATTAGTCACAACTGGGCAGTTTGTGGATGTTTGTGTCAGACAGACCATATTCAGCCAAAAGGGCAAAGGTCGACCGCTCTACCTCTGCACCACGACCTCACCTGAATCTCACCAGCGCTTCAACCTGCTCAACAGAAGCAAGTCTTTCTACAGCAACAGCTTTGTTCACATGTGTCACATTAAAGACTACATCTCTTTTAATGGTTCTGTTCAGTGCATCTGTTTCACTTGGTTCTTTCTTTCACCTGAAACTATTTCATATAAAATAGACAACGTGGAACTTTGAAGGGCAAAATTTGCAGAACAATCCTTACAACTGAGGTATCGCATCACAATTGGGAAACTAGGTGGGGCTAGGGGTTTATATCGACTGTAGTGATCAAGTTGATCTTTTGATCACGGAATATTTAAGTGATAGACACCTGCCAATCAAAAACCATACACCCACTGCAAAACCACACCAGGTGTCATGAAAATAAAAATATAATGCATAGAAGTTTTTGACACCACACTGTAAATTTTTGCTGTAGAGTTGCACATTTGAGTTGACTGTAAAATGCTACATTTTAAAGCCAGCTCCAAGTGGTCATTTGAGGAACTGCAACCTTTTAGCACCTGCGGGATGGTTTGAAGTGATAACAATCAGCAAATATGCATCCAAATAGTGAAGTAAAAATACAAAAATTATATGTTCTGAGCTCTGAAAATTGCTTTAAAAGCAAGATGACTGTTTTAGAAAACAGCAATGAAACATTGTTTTCTTTGCATCATTCAGTATGTTTTCTCTATCTTGTTGGGGTACAGAAATCCCAAAAAAGTAATAGTAGTAGTAAAAACCCATGTAACCTGCTTACAAAAGCAGAGAGGGATCCATGACTTCTTTATAAATGCCCTCCACTGTGGAGCAGATAAACAGTGAATCCAACATGGAATTGCTAATGAGATTAAAGTGGAGAGCTGCTTCAACAGTCTACATATGATATTTCAAAGAGCTCCCTACATGTCACAAATTAGCTAGTGACATGCCTCAAATTAGCCTTTGTTCAGTCCTGAACCACGCTGACTCGGAGTAATTGGGAGACTGTGATTCAGGATGAGAGAAGGGATGAGTGTGAGGCTTACACAGAGCATGTGAGACAGAGGGGCTGAAAAGAAACCACTAATTCAGGGTCTTTGTCACCATTAAAACAGACCGTCGGTGTTCCACCAAGACAGTTTACTGTAAAAGCATATAATAAAACCTACTTTTGGGTGTGTTTTTACAAGTGTAATTTATTTTCCACTACTAGGGTAGTGATGGGAAGAGGGGCGTTAAACAACCTGCAATCTGTAGTGTGAACAGAGCCTGTAGGTGCCTGTAAGCATTTAAACATTTTGTGTCCATAATTTAGTATTCCGTGGCAACAAATTAGCATTTCCTGGGCAGGGATGAGTAATTTGTGTGCACACATTAGCATTTTGTATACACAAAAAAGTATTTTAGAATTGTCAGTTACTACTACCAATTTGTGTGAACTAGATGTTAATTTGTGCCCACAAAATAATAATTCTTGTCAAAATTAAAGCTAATTGGCATGTACTAAATGCCAAATTTTGCCCACAAAATGGTGAAAACGTGTTTGCAAAATGCTGTTTTTTGCACAAAATAAAATGCTCATTTGTGCCTATAAAATGCTAATTGGTGTGCACAAATTACACATTAAAGGAAACTCCTAAAAAAATGGAAAAAAACCCCGCAAAAATATGAAATAATGTACCGTAAGTTGCTCAAAACAAAAAATGTAGTGTTTTGATTTAAAGGAAGCAGAAAGAAACAAGACTTGAGGAGCCGCATCAAAAGCATGACAGGTGAAGGAAAATCAGAAATAAAAAAGGCTTTGGCAGTCTGCAAAACAAATAAATAAACAACAGAGCAACAAGAAAAAAAACAACAAAATCCAAACACGAGCCTGCTTTTTTGTCACCCTGTTTTTTTTACCTGACCTTTGACACTCATGCCGCACCACTGTAGCAGGTGTTAAAACACACACACACACACATACACACACTAGCTTCTTCATTTCTGTCTGCAGTTGTTTAAAAAAAGGAAACAGCCCAGAAGATTCCTGTTTGACAAAATTGAAAGAGAAGTGTTTTATTAAGGATTTGTGGTGCCAGAAATTCTGCAACCATCAACTAAAGCTGCTTCAGACATAAAAAAAAAAAAAAAACTTCACTTTACAGCCATTGTTTGATGGCTTCTCAGCCATTTCCTATTAAAGGAGAATTGGTGAGGAACCCAAATAACAGCAGCAAACATCAAATTCTGTCTCAGCCACAGAAAACGTCTCACAAATGTGCACCTTTGCTTTACGCCACATCTTGCTTTGTTTGTTTTCCCAGAGAAGGAAAGGGTCTCGGCAGAAAGCCTCAGCGATAATGACACGAGACCTCTCACTGTTTTTTTTTTTTCCTCTGTATATTTTTTTCCGGAGCTCCTACTGTAACGAACAATTGAATTGATTGTTGTTCCGTCCGGCGACACGGCAGGCTGCAAAATCCAGCAAATTATGAATGCATTACAGAAAGAAATTCAAGTAAACTGAAGAAATCAGCTAAATTTGGTCATTTTTCACCACAAAGGTGGGTAAAAAAAACTTTAAATACCCACTTTGAGAAAAATCATGTTTTTGGTGTTTTTAACAAATTCTTGTGGAATTTTTCTGACAATGGAGGACACATATAAATAAATTTAGTCTTAAAACTGCATTTCTGAGTATCGTCTTTCCATATAATAAGGAACATTCTCAATGAATGATCGATTATTGAATTCCTGCCACATATTAGTCTCACTGAACTATAAGGTGAGTGAGACTAAAGAGTCAGAGATGAGTCTGTCAGTCAGTCACTTTATTAAGTTGTTTGGAACATGCTACACATTAGCATATTCCCAACACCTGTAACTCTCAACCTTGTTTGCAACAAGTAAGAAAACAGACTAATACCGCTGAAGCAAACGCTACTGTGACGACACTAACTCAATCTTTTTAGTAACATGTAGAAAAACGCAGTCCAACACATACATGTTAGTCACGTTCGCATATTTACAACACCTGTAACTCTCAACCTTGCTTACAACACGAGAAAAAAAAACATTGTTACAGCTGAAACAAACCTTACTTTGACTACACTAACTCCCTTACGCTAACAGCTACACTACCTTATAATTAACATATAAAAAAAAAACAACTCAGAATCTGACACAGCTACACACTATTTGTGCTAGCATTTTCACAATACCACCCTACCTTGTTTGCATCTTTAAAAAAAAACAGTCGACATATTCAAGTCATTGTGAATCAGGAGCAGACAAAAAAGATGTTTGAAAAAGAGCTTGCCCTGAGTGGCAACAAGGGCAACTCGGAGAATTTCTAATGAACTACTGCCACTCTATAGAAACTATGATCAAGAAAACTACATCGATTTTTTGATTAACATGGCATAACCATTATGAAAGGAGTACTGGGAACGCAGCGTAATCCCTTCGCTCACACGTGATAACATCCATAACCTGTGTAAGGTAGAAAACTTTTCTGAAACACACGCACAGCCATTGGTGATTGAGTACCTCTTGTTTAACAGAGGTGCACCGAGCTCGGGTCACTGGGTTTGAGAGCATATTCAGCAGAGCTGCAAGCAGAAGAAAGATGCTGAGAGAGAGGACCGATGGGGGCACAAAACCCCCCTAATGCACTTCCTTTTAAATAAGCTGCACATTAAGCTTTCATGGGATTCCCACTGCTACTCTAGTGGAGCCAAACTGCACGCACCGGCAGGGTACAGTAAAGCATTTTTTAACTCTTGCACTTATTATTATCATTTTCTTAAAAACAGGAAACATTTTATTTTGAAGGACAGTCACTGACAGTCCTCAAATGGAGTATGAACTTTTATTGATCTGTTGATATGTTTTAACGCGTCTTTAACATCTTCAATTAAAATCTGCATTTGAAAAAAAGTGCTCCTTATAACCCGCAGCGTTCCATTTTGCTGTTCCAAACAAGGTTTTTGTGACTTTGCTAACGCTAATGTATAGCAATGAAACATTGTTTTAAGCTGCATACAACTGTTTCTTATTTGTTACAAACAAGGTTTGGAGGTACAGGTACTGTAAATACTCAACAGTATCAGACGGCATTTTTTACGCATTACTAACAAGGTTGTGAGTTAGCATAGTCGCACAAACGTTTGTTTTTAGCTGTATCAGACATTTTTTTACGTGTTACAAATAAGGTCTGTAATCGATTTTGTAAATATGCTAATGTGTAGCTTTTTTTTTTTTTAAATTTATGAGTTACAGACAAGATTGGGAGTTAGCATAATTACAGTAACTTTTGTTTTAGGGTTATCAGTCTGTTTTATGTACACTGCGTAGACTGTTGTTTTTAACATGCTACCAAAAAGGGCGGTAGTTGGTGGTAGCCTAATGCTAACGTGTAGTGGTGTCAGACAATTTTTCTTACCCTACTTAAAAGGTTGGAAGTTGGTGCTAACGTGGCTAATGTGTAGCATTTTACCAACAAACTGTAGAGTTATTATGAATGCAGTTCAAGTCTGACTGACTTTTTTTTTTATGTATGCACTTGAGAAGTTTGAAAATAGATCTTAATTTGGTGTGCCCGATAGTGCAGAAAATTCAGCACCCCGGCTTTCTTTGCAGCTGTATTTATACATTGTGAAAAATAAAAAAAATAAAAAAATCTCTTTGGCAAAGTAAGCTCTGAAGATATTTGGAAACTGTGGTTGTTTGATATTTTGATGCTTTCCCACATGACTCAGCATGTATTTCTATCACCAGATCATCAGATCACCCCCCTGCCTTTGAACTAACAAGTAAGCCTGTAAACATTAACAAAAACAAAAAAATGCAAATCCCCAATCAGTGTAACAAATGCTTCACTGCTTCTAAAATATTCAAGCTAAACCTTTTTTTTTTCCTTAAACCATACATTAGCTTTGCACAGGTTGACAGCTGCTGCATGTCTTCCTGCTCCCTTCTTGTCTGTTTCACCAAAAAAACTTTCAGTTTTTGAAAGGCTTTTAAAGATCCTCACTCAAGAGAGGAAAGCGTAAAACGGTCGTGCTTGACAGGTGTGTGTTCTGATGTCTGACCCGTCAAACCCGTTGGCACGGTGACAAAGCGAACCACGGTGCAGCTCAGGAACGGTGCGTCTGCAGATGGACTGTTTAGCAAGCCAGGAGCAGAGGTGAAGTAAATAGTGACATTAAAAATAAAACAACACAACAGGAAAAATCCAAAAACATAACAAAAAAAATGTTTTGCTCGGCTAAGCAAAAACGTAAAATCTCACTAAATTTTTTTCTCTAGTTTCAAATTTAAAGACCCACTGAATATTGTGTTTTTGGAGTTTTCAACATATTCTTGTAACATTTATTTTTATAACGGAGGCCATATATAAAGAAAATTAAGCCCTAAATTGAATTTCTGAGTATTTCTTTAAATCAAATCATTGTGAATCAGGAGTAGACAAAAAAATGCTGTTTGTGATAATTCCACTTGAAGACTATTATAAATACTATATATATCTGTGTGTGTGTGTTATTGCTCGCATTTTCTGTAGTACTGGTAATGTTAGGTTGGGGGTGTGAGGTGGTGTATACTAGCAAAAGTGCATGTAAATAGAGAGCTCTCAGCAACAGGGAGGGCTAAAACAATCATCTGAGTCGATCTTTAAATATCTTATTAAACCTAATATTAAAACACAACTAAAGTACAAGTAACTTTTCGGTATGTCCGGTAAGTTTTTTTTTTTTTAAATACTATAAATCTTGAATATGCTGCATGTAGGACTGGCACATTGGAAACCAGAGTTTGTTTCCCTGGGGACGCCATCAACTTAATCAAGTGTTGTTCCTTAGGCAAGACCCTTCATGCTACTGCCGAACTGTGTATTCACAAAGAGGGCTGGGTCTCCCCAGCCCAAAAAAAATACAGGGTTGTGTCAGGAAGGGCATCCGGAGTAAAACTCTCTGCCAAACCAAGTGTGATGTGATGCTGATTCGCAGTGGCGTTCCCTTAAGGGATATACTGAAAGGTGAACAAAAATCTACTATTTTAAGAAGAACCATTATTTGTGAATGCTGAGTCTGTTATTAAGAGACTTATTTGATATGGGGAAACTAGGAAGATTTTTTTGACTCACAACTGACATTTAATTTTTAGGAGAAATTGATCTTAAAAAATGTAATTGAAGTCTCACTTTAAGATGATTATGGCCTAGAAATAAGGATAGTTAGATGGTTGTGTCACTTAAAACAGAACAGGTTTTTTTCAAGAAATAAACATATAAACATTTTTGAGCAACACGCTTGTTTTAAGACCAATTTCCAATTACCTGATCAATAAACATAAATATATCAGTTTTTATAGCTAATCTCAAGATTTCATGTTGTTGTAAGAGGGCAGGACATCACACCGTATTTTAAAAATCTTTCCAAGATAAATTCTTTTTGTTCCTTTTAGATTTTTTTCACTTATAGCAAGGGAAAAGCATCTTGCATATTTTGTAACTTGTTTTGACCTTCTTTTCTAGTGTAATCGAA
Organism: Oryzias celebensis; assembly: GCA_014656515.1. Classification (NCBI taxonomy): domain Eukaryota; kingdom Metazoa; phylum Chordata; class Actinopteri; order Beloniformes; family Adrianichthyidae; genus Oryzias; species Oryzias celebensis. The sequence continues at coordinate 14,516,865 of BNCR01000013.1, forward strand.
GCACTAGCAGAACAATTTTAAAATGTATTTTAGAGATTATTGTTCTCCAACAAGTATTTGTTGCAACTACATTTTATCTAGGCAGATTTCTGCAAAAGCAAAGCAAATGAGGACAGACTTTTTTTCTCCCACCCAAAGTGTGTTAAGCTGACTATCCAAGTGTGAAAGTGGTCTTAAATGAATCAAAAATGCATCAGCTCATAAACTCTATAAGCGCGCAACTTCCTCATATTTCTTGTCTTTATAGCCGCAAACAGAATGTAAGATCATGCTAACTTGAAAATCTGTTAAAAAAAATGATTTAGAAACATTTATTTATAGATGGTTGATAGTAACGTCTCTTTTGCATATATATATAAGACCATCTTAATATTGTTTTATTAAAAAATGTTTTTAAACATATTTTAAAAGTATTTTTAGAACTGACTTCACAAATAAATCCCAACTGAACTACCACAACTTTTTTTAACCATCAACCAGGTTTTCTGTGTGTCTCTTTATCTCTCCAACAAAAAAGGACATTTTATTTTGAAAAAAAGAGAGCTCGTCTTTCAGTCCTTCGGAGAATTGAGGTCGTTCCAGAGACACAAATATTAAAAGCGGCGAGAGGGCACTGCCTTTATGCACATTCTGTCTGTTCATGGAGCCTGAACCAACATAATGGCAGCTTTCATTTCTTTTCAGTGGGTGTTTTTCAGGGTCAGAGGTTCAGTCAGCAGAGTCTTCAGATTTTAGAACTGTTTCACCAGGACTGCAAAGAAACAAGGAAAATTGCCAAGGATTAAAAAAACATAAATCTGTCTACAATCTAATATTAAAATCAACTGTAATACAAAGATTTTTTGCTTTTTTTAAAATATAAACATTTTTCTGTCCAGCAGTTAAGCAAACAAACAAGATCTGATGGCGTCTTGTGTTGGATTTTTTTACTGTTACAATACAGGGTTATGAATCTTTGGAAACACGAGGTGTATATTTGTATAAACCCTTTTTTGTATTTGAGACTTAACTCTTTCTCAATTGTGCTTGCACACATTCTTTTTTTGGACCAGACCGCATCTCAAATAATCAAGAAGTATTTAAATATTAAGTAAATATTTGACCAATATGTTGTGTCATTAGGTTGGGTCAAGAAGTCTACCAGATTATCATTTTTACTTTATAATGTGTTAACCATGGCGTGGCTAACGTGTATTGTTTTCCAAATTAGTTCTAGAGTTACTGTGACTGTAGTTAATAAAATCGGACTGACTGACTTATCTCTGACTTTTTCTAGCTCAATACGCCTTACCAAGGTGGGCCCTATTCATATCATGCTTAACATTCCAAAAAAAAATTCAAATTTTTCTGTTTGGAGGTCTTCAGTAAGCTACTCACCGGCTTGGCCTGTAAAATTTGAAGCATGTGGATGTGTTTTTGTGTTTGTACAGACAGGTTAGCTAAAAAAAAAAAAAAAGAGTATTTTCATAGCGCACTCTGGCAGGGTCCATAGAGAGCTAATCCTGTAAGTCCAAACACAGGGATTGTGGCACGAATGCACTGCTACTGTTGCAAAGACATCTGCCAACACTCCCCTCTCGTCTCCCACTACCTCTCACTGAGTCTCTGCACTCCTGTTTTATTCATACTCCTTCTGGAGAGGAGAAACACAAGATTAAGAGTCTGTGTGCGCTCGTGTGTGTTTGTGTGTATTGGTGTGAAACTTGTGTGCACGTGTGTTATACGCATTTTCAACCTCACGTGCCTCTTTTAAAAAAGCCAGTGTGCGTCGCCATTGGAACACATTCAAATCTAGAACACTGCACTGAATAATCGATGGTCGAAGGGCTTTGAAAGAGAAAACAACGAATCCAAACCATGCATGCTGTAATAGATTTTACCTTTCTGTACGTCATCTGATAAACATCTAAAGCCTTACTCACATGCACCTAAACAGGGGTTGACCTGTGTTTTTGGGTTGTCTGGGCCCATGGAGGGTCATAGACAGGAGCAGCTGCATCTTGATGACGACTGGTGTGTGTTTTGCAGTTCGTGTGGGGCTCGTGTGGCCACCTCAGGAACGTCATGAAAATGGAACGCGCCATTGCCGTTACTGCGTGGTAATTGTATTGGGAAGTATTTGTAATACTTTTGACGTAGGAGTGATGATATTGTACAGTGCTCTTACGTACCCTTGTGACAGTCCACAGAATTTGAGGGTTCTAAATATTTAACAATCAATACAATCTCACCTGCCTCACCCTTACTTATTCTTGCATGTTGTATAAGTGTTCACTATGACCTGTTGCTTGCACCATGCCTGTAGAAAAAATGTCCACCAACATTTTTGTTCTACCGGCTTACCGAGCGGTCTCCGACTTTGCCATTTTGTGCGGCACCCCTGCCATGTCTCTAAAAAGTTTCAGCCACAGACAACCCAAATCCACCCATAAGAGCAGTTGTGACTAAAGTTTAATCAAACGCTTGTTGCAAAATGGAGCTAACAAACACCACCCTCCATATCCCCCGACTCCCATGCATCGGCATGGCAACATGTGATCCGGTAGGCAGGAAAAGAGCATGCAGCCATTAACGATCAGCTAAGTTGAGACGACAAAGGGACAGGAAGGAAAACGACAAAATAAAAGAAAAAAGAACAAAGACAGAAAAAGACACAAAGAACAGAGTTGGAAGCAGATTGATGCCAAGGGAGTCTGTGAGGCAGATAGAGAATGAGCAAGCGAGTGGGGAAGGCAGTGAGAGGTCCCTCCTGAGCGGAGCCTGTTGAGCGAATTTATTTGAGTTGTGGCCTCTCAAGTGAATCCCCTGAATGAGAGTAAATAGACAGCAGGCACTGCGAGGCGGCCTTGCCTCACAACAGCTGCTGAGTGAAAGAGAGGAGAAAGGCAACAATAAAAAAGGATCTAACGGGTTTGCAGGCGATGGAGACAACACACATACAAAAACCCAAAATATGGGAGCGCATATGACGAAAACAAGTTCTTTTTAGTTATACAACAACAACCACACAAAGTGAAATTAAATAGAACCAACAAAAGCATATGGACTATCTGAAGATGGCGATCAGGAAGTTGTTGTTGTGACTGTTTTCCACGCAGTTCACGGCTCAAACGGCTTGGAGACCAGAGTTTCTGACAGGGGACCAGCTAATCAGAACAGAGAAGAGCAAACTTTTTTAAGTTTGACTCTCTGTCAGTTTGACTCTCATCAGAACCTCTCCGTGTTCTCCAAAACGTCAGAGCCGCTTTGGCCTGCCATGTCGACATGAACCTCACATGACCCGGCCTTGAGAAGAAAGAAAAGCTCTTTTGGGCAGAAAAAGACGTGAGTTGATCATTTTATTTTGATGAAACTAAGAAAAGTCAATACTTACCAGCCTTGACCCTGCAAGATCAAAGCTTTAGCTCCATTGTTGACGTTCTTTTTACTAATGTAACTCTTCAAATGTTTTCGTAATTCACCTAATTCTAATGGATTCTGAAAAATGCAGTTTTGCGCTGATTTTCAACACATTACCAACGTAAAGGTAGGAATTTTCTCTGCGTCAGAATCGATAAGAATCACTTAAAAAGTGTACACGGTTGAGTTATGCTAGCTCAAAGAGGGTCTGTTATTTTGCTGTCACCATTCTCTACCTAACTTACGGGTTGCGGCTTAAGGCTTTATTGCTTTTTAATACAAAATGAGAGATAGAACTATCTTTTTTTAAGCAGGATCTGTCTACAGCTTAAATATTTTCAGGACAACCTGATATACACCTGTGTCTCCTGAACACCTCCACTAAAAAGGAGGTAACACTTCTGGGAATTTCATCCCAGCCTGGTTTAGTTTTGGGACTTGAACCAGCAAACTAAACTATTAATGTGTGATATGAATCCCTGCGCAGTGAGGATCTAAGGAGGATTACAAAGTAGCGATGACAGATTGATGATTGGACACATTATAGCAAACTGCGCAAAAAGAAAAAAAATATAAAATGAAATAAAGTTTGTGTAATAACAATTTGCCACTTTTACAAAGTCACTTCAGTAGTTTCAACCTGCAAAGGGCTGAGGAATTGTTTTTTTGTTTTTTTTTAGTCTCAGCAGTTGCGTTCCTGCCGACAGCACCAGTTCAGTTCAAACATGAGCTCAATCAACTCTGATAATAGCATTTCTTTTGTTTTTCTTTTTTAAACAGTTGTACCTCACTGTGCTTTGAGCAGTCACTCTCAGAACACAAACACTTGTTTCTGAACAGGAAGTCTCTGTGGAAATCTGACACTATTCAAGCTGCACCTTCAAGACCTGTCAAAACAGGTCAAAACTTTTTAAGATGACTGGTGTGCTCCAAAGTGGTGGTTTTTTAAGGTCTTCCCTCATGTCCATGCCTTTTTAGGGTCATTTTTGCTCTCTCTTGACTGGTTTTAGTTGTGTACTCCCATGCAAACATTTCCATGTCCCTTCAAAAGGCAAAAAGAAAAAAGGAAACAAATATCAAACAAGTCCTCGTTCTTCTACCATCTATACCTGTCTCCATCAAATCAAATAAAAGAATAATTGAAGCATGGCCTGCAAGCGGCCCCGCCATTAACACTTTTTACTTACCATCACTGGCTGCGCAGCTGCTTCAGGCCCATCACCTCCCCTTTCCTCTGAAAACGTTTTTTTTAAATGCTGCTTTTCTCATGGTTTTATGTCAATAGCAACAATTTTATTTTTTGGTCACCCGCGGATGACGAAAATGATGTTTTTAGAAGAATCTCCTAAAGTAAATTTTTGGATTTCCTTGGCAACAGAGGTTTTTTGTTAACCGCGGCCACATTCCAAATATGTTCAAATATAACTGAAACTATATGTTTCATTCAGCTTGAGCCAACGATCAGGTGTTAAATTTCCACAATAATCAAGTAAAAAATATGCGAGCAGTAAAGGAACGCCATTAATTCCAACAAAGTGTTTCCAGGTATTTAATGATGCTCGAGGAGCAGGGAGGCAATAGATCAAAATACCTCGGAATAATTTATATTTAAGATTATTTTGGAAAAGTCAAGATGGCGGCCTCTTCTTGAGGTCAAAGCTCAACAACATTTTGGTTTTGGTCGTAGACTTAAGCTGACCGTATGTGTGTAAAATTTCACAAAAAATTACTTGAAAAGATTTTTTTTTCCCATATTGTTAGAAAAATCCCTGATTTTGAGATTTTGCCACAATGACGCCGCCAAGTTGTAGGTCCTGTGATCATCTCAGTCATATTAAAACGTATTTTGTACATCCCCAACATGTAGTGGATTTTGATTTTTGTTGTTTTGAGTCCCATAAGAGATTTTGACCCCATTCATTTTTTGACCTTTTCCCCTGCCCTGATGTCATCATTTTTTGTGGGGGGCAGGTCATTCACAATGTCCAAAATTCATGTTCCCTGGGTAATAGGTGTGTGCAGATTTTGGTGAGTTTATAAGCATATGGAAGGGGTGGAATTTTTGCTGAAAGGCTCAATAAGGAAGAATTCCCCAAAACAATATTGCAGTTCAGGACCGCTGCGGGACATAATACAAAACGTGTGGTATTGATATGTCTGAATCTTGTACATGAGGGTGTTTCTGTAATAATAATAATGAATAAATGTGTTATCTGTCACATAATACAGTGTTGGAAGTGTGTGTATATTTATGTCAACATTTATATCAGCGAGAGTCTAGTGTCTGCCAACATACTATACCAAAGCTTTTGGATTTCCTGATTTAGCTAATCACCTCGGTTGTTTCCATTTGCCTTTTTTGTTCTTCGTCTACAAATCTATCAGAAATGGCACTTCAGAGTTACTTGGAGCAACCCGCTGGTTCATGTATGAAGCGGCAAATGAAAGACAGAAAAGGTGAAGCGTAATGAGTTGGCGGAGCGACCGGCTCTCAGTGTTTCCTCGCTTTAGGGCGGAGTGTACCCTGTCTGGTCGATGGTGCCCAGCGCAGGCATCTAATCCATCTTCGTCAGAGTCATTGTCTTAGACAGCTGCTTTATGGCCCAATTCACACACACCTACACACAGTAGACATACTCACACCTGATTTCACCGTTGGACTTATAGAAACACACACCGACATAAAAAACCAATATGTTCTACGGTTCTAAAGCACCACCATGAAGTCCCTGCTGCAGCACCTTGACCCAAAAGCCACCTTTAATACCTTTAATATCACAGCTGCTGTTGTTTACAATAACTCCAATTTTTTTTTCTTTATATAAAGAAAAGAACTTTTTATTGAATTGCAGTCTTCTCTTCCTTTTATCCCTGTTTTTCTTTCTTGCTGTGCAGAATCTTTAAGAAATATGAGTTAATTCCTGAAGAAAATAAAACATTGTTTTTCCATGAGAAGAAAAAAACAGAAGAGTGAGAAGTAAAATGTTGGTAAGGAGATCAGTGCATGGAATAAGGAGATTGAAGGCAGAATAAAGAGAGTCAATGGATTAAGGCCCAGCAGTTAGACAGGCGAGCTCAGATTAGCCGAATCGAACGGCTTAACAGGAGCGCAGGAAGCAATTCCTTACAAGGCAAAAATAACTGGATCTGAGGAAAGCCGGCCACATATTCCGCTGTGTGAAGATGAAGACGGGCAGTCCTTTAAAGTACATTTATTTACACTTTGCTGGGAACGTATTCGACGCATTCAAATCTGGTCTTCAGCAGCCTGCTAAGTGATCGGTCTTCAACCATAAGGTCAGCACTTTAATTCCCAGCTCGCCCACGTATTAAAGTGCCTTTTCTGAAACACAAAGTACACCCTTTCTCCTGACCCACAACATGATACCCATCTCATTATAGACACCATGCTGGAATCATAAATGCATAGATGATAATACGTGGCATGAAAAATAACTAACTTAAATTACAAAGGCTTACATAAACCACCCATAGAACCATAAAATACGTAAAAAAGAAAGTATGAACTATTTAACAGTACATGCAGACAGTGATAAATGACAGAGGTATGGGCTAGAATAGGAGTCTGTAACCTCTAACGTTAAAGGAGGGTCAGTTTCTTTTGGACCAAAGACAGCAAAATCCCACTTCACTGTATAAAAGATACGCTTTATTTTTGTTTCAGTGCATGTTAGGCCATTCATTTATAGAATGTAGCTTTTAAACATTACAAAAATGAATTATAGCCCAACTGTGCTGCATTTTTTCTATCTATGATCATTTTAACTTATTTTACTTTTGACAGCAGCACATACACATTCCTTTCAAAGTAAAATACATCTTGTGTCAAATAAGATCTTCCAACTGTCCAGATTTATTTAAATTTCAAATAAACTTCAAGAAATGTATATCAAACATGAAAGTTTCTATCATCATGTTTTTGAAAAGCCCTTTATTGTTTTTGTCCTTTTACTGTTGAATATTGGTGTTTGAATCATTTTTTTTAATATATGCATGCAAATAAACAAATATACAGCAACTTTGCCTCTGAACCACCCACTGTTGTTCAGCTGAAGAAGATGTGCTTAAAGCTTACCGTATTTAAGTCGCACTTGAAAACCTTCATTTTTTCCCCAAAAAATGACATTTTATAAACTGGAGCGCCTTTTTATGGATAATTCTGGTTGCGTTAACTGATATCAAAGCAGTTTTAGGAGATACATAGCACTATGTCAAAATGTTAATTTTGGTGTTTTTGTGAATACAGTAACACGGCTAACATGATGCCGTGTCAATTTGAGTTTTTTTCAGAAGTTACTAACAAGGTTGGGAGTAATGGTAGTCACAGTCACATTTGCTATAGTGTTATCACTTTGGGGTTTTTTATGTTACAAACAAGGTTGACAGTTATGTGAAGAAGCTAACACAGCTAACATGTAGTGGGATTTGTTTTTTACGTGTGACTAACAAGGTTAGAAGGTAGGGTGGTCACGGTAACGCTTGCGTTAGCGGCATTAGTCTTTTTTATGTGTTGCAAACAAGTCTGAGTTATGTTAAGACGCTAACACAGCTAACATGTAGTGGGATTTGTTTTTTACATGTGACTAACAAGGTTAGAAGTTAGCGTGGTCACGGTAACGCTTGCGTTAGCGGCATCAGTCTTTTTTATGTGTTGCAAACAAGTCTGAGTTATGTTAAAACGCTAACACAGCTAAGATGACAAACGCTTGCGGGGTCTGTTTTTGTATCCGTTATCCTTATAAATGATTGCAGAAGTGGTAAGACAGAATCTCTTCTTCTTTAATCACAGCGAAGAGAGAATATGAAACTTCACTTTCAATAAGAAGTGATGCAACCATAATGTAATCAACTGTGAAACACCCCAGAAACGTCAGACTTTCAATCATTTTACAGTCGGATATAAAATGACAAGTTGGCTATACCGGTCAGCTATGGTGTAACACAACTTTCAATAAAGATAATGTGGGGAAAAAAGGCATTTGCATAATCCCAAAAAAGAAAAGTTTAATGCGGGGAAAAAAAAGTCCGAAAGTATAGTGTAGGAGAAGAGGAAAAAGGAGAATTATAGTATGGCGTATGAGAGATGGAAGCGTTTCCTGCCCTGAGGACAGATCTGAAGAGGATAGAGAAGAATATAAGAGAAAATCGGTTGAAGTGCGGCACTCCGTGGGAGCGCTGAGCATAGATAATTACGCTATGTATATGCTAAAGGAAAAAGTATTGAGTATGTACTTAGATAACCACTGAAGAGTGTGAAGAAAGGACATCAAAAGGCTGACATATTGGATGGAGAAGGAGCCATTTGGTAAAGAGTCCTTTCCCATAAACCTGCTAAACAAATTTGTGTTTGGCTGCTGTGTGCTGCAGCGCACTGCAGTTAGTGAATGATGCATATGGATGTGAAAGACAACCCTTGTCTGGGATAAATCATTCTCTTTGCACACGTGTTGAGGACGGATTTACACAGAAGTGCACAGATACAAACATACAAGTTAATGCAAAACACACATATAGGGAAGTCCCCTGGTGGATTTAATTGAAGAGATTAGATGTTATCCTGTTAGATCCCAGCCAATTTCTGCCCATAGCCAAACGTAATGCCAGAGAATTCAGAGGATAAAACAAGCTCCTCACGCAAACGAGCTGTTCCCTTGGAAACAACGGCAAGGCGGTTCATAAGAACCAGCCCTAACAAACACTTTATTTCCTCTCTACTCTTTCCGTATTTCTTTATTTCTTTAAGCATGATCTTGATCTGCTCCTTCCATATGAGGGGTTTTCATTTGTGCTTCTTTTTCACCTCGTTTTTTTCACTTAAGCCTGCCATAAGGCAAAAAAAAAAAAAAAAAGTTAGTGATGAGTCAGATGGAGAATAACAAATGCTGTTTGGGTTTTTTTTTTTTTTGTTTTTTTGTTTGGGAATTCCTGATGTAATCGCTCACCCGGGTAGTTGCCGCGGAAATCCAGATAACATCAAAAGCTGACAACACTGCAGATTTGTATTTGCAGCGTGAATCTACTGCATACTGTGAATCTTATTCAGAGCACAAGAAGGAAAGGGGTAGGGGGGCAGTAAAAGCAAAGAAATACATAAATGCATGAAAATATATATAATGACAGAGGAGTACTACAAGGCACATATTTTTCTCATTGAGTGGTATGTGGAATGCTGCGCTCTCTCTCTCAGCAGGACCCGCAGTGAACAAAAGTCTAAAAATATGCCCACTTACAATTAATACCGTATTCACAACCAATGAGGCTGGAGTAGATGCAGCGAACAGAGCATGTGCGAAGCACAAGCTCAGCATGGTGTAGGTACAAGCACTCGACCACTTGTAGAGACACCAGAGGCTTCAAGTTGACCAGATGAAAGGAAATATTTCAACAGCAAAAAAGGAAGTGCAATGGTTGCAGTCACATGTACACATATGGGTGGTTGCTCCGTACGGGTGCTGTGGGTTTTTGGGGTGCATCCTAATGGAAGCACAGATGTGCCTTAGTTTCCTTAAGGTTTATACAGCCACGATAAGGGATGCCATGAAAATAGTACGTACAACTGTCATGTGTGGTACTTTTATCGTGAAGTGTCCGTTTATACGCACTTTTGATGTACAAGTGCTGCTATCGTTTGATAATTTTACGCCACACTCTAGCCGTTAGTACGATGAGCGTACTGGCTGGTTACTGACCATGAACAAATGCTGCATGGATGGGGTGTGCAGGTGATACACAAGTGCCTGTCGGACGACAGGACGATGTCCACACAAACTGTGCTCTGATTTCCTTGTGCTCTGAAGTCTTTAGATAAGCTTTAGCACTAATTTTTCACACTCATCATCACAATACAAATACACTAATGCTAAGCTTTCTTAGAGATCCTTTCATCTGACCGGCGTCTTGGAAGACTAAATTGGTTGATTTCTTTTAAAAGATCTTCAAAAGGCTTCTCCAGCTGGGGTAAAGGAACAGGTAAAAAAAAAAAAAATGGACGTCAAAGACAACAATATGACATTTTGTCTCTTATCTAAATGGTTTCTTTGGCAGGAACTCCATGTGCTTTTATCCAGCATGGCTGCTTGTTTTACAGAGCTCCATATAAATGACAAAGCTAACTGCTTTTTTAAAAAAGATGCAGTGTGTTTTTAGTTTATTTCCTTCAGGCAAATTCCGATGACTCAGTGCTCTATCACCACAGGAGTGATGACATTAGATAGACAATTTACTTTATTTTTCATTTTTTTCTTGATAAGGCTTTTTTGGATGAAAGAAGCGGCCTGTGGATAGAAAGACAGCGCGCTTAGTTCATAGGATTCAATACGTTTTTAGCTGACCATTTTGATGTTAAAAAAATGGCTAGTTTTAGTGATATTTTGATTCGTCAGCTACAACTGGTCATAAAATATCAAATACAGAATAAACAGACAAAAAAAAAACACTCCCCTACATAATCACAATTAAAAGAACAACAACAAAACCTTGATGAACAGTAAATACAGGTTCAGCAAAGCCATCAAACTGAACCATAATGAGGGGCAAAAAGGCATAAAAATCCATCACCATCGTGGCAAATTCTATGATTACTATTGATGCCGCTCATCAAGGATCCCATTGCCTCTGCGAGAATGATTGGTTCTGTCTGCCAGGGATTTCCATGTCTGAGTGTGTGTGTGCAGAAGCTGATAGGAGTAGGAAGTGTTGGTGAGGTGGTTTCATGATTAATACTCCTATTTGCAGCTATCCCCTCCACAACTTCCACCACCACCACCTTCAGCCCTTTATTGGCTCAAGGTTAGTTGGAAGCGTGTTTCTAGAAGACAATTGGACCCACAAAAAACACACAAAGAAGTCAAATTTGACACAAAATGTCAAGTATGGCACTTAATTAGAAGAAATCCCATCCTCATAAAAAATGACAAAATCTCCATTCTAACCATTTTGTGTTTAAATACTGGAATTATGAAAAACATAAACCTTCTGCTCCAGTCTGACAATCATTAAAACCAAAGTTACACCAACTGCTTACAAACCACACATTTGACAAAAGGGAGTTTGACACTATTAAGGCGGATCCACTTTGGTTCCGTCCTTTATAATTATTCCAGCGGCCCAAAAGCCTCAGACCGTCTCACAGGACATCTTTAGTACCATATAATCAATTCTTTCTTGGCCAGAGCTTCAGACAGTAATGGCTGTGCTGCTCTGTTCCAGGGAGTCGTGCCTTCCAAGGTGGAGCTGAATGTGGTAAATGTATCCAACTCTCTGATTAAACAGGGATGTTCACTTGAGATTACCAGAGATTTATTAGCAAACTCTACAAAATCGTCCGTTAAAAGCCAATATATGCACTCGTTTACAAGCTCATCATTTGGTTTTGGTCCACCAAAGTAGGTTTACGGTCTTTATTGCTGAGATAAAGCTTTGTCTTTCAGTGTTTTGTTAAAGGAATTAAAGGATAAATTAAAAACAGAAATTTCTGTGGTCAAACTTTCTTTTAAAAGGTTTGAAAATGAGATAGTCTGATTTTTGCTGAATTGCTGCACAAAAAAAAAAAAGCAGAAATTGCCAGGTTTTTAGAATTTGTATTAAAAATTGTGAATATTTCTTAAAAAGGATTCTTATCCAAAATGCAAAATGCTTTGCTCCCCAACTTTTGAGTCTATGTTAGAATGGAAAAAGATTAAGAAATCATCAACACAAGCTATTTATTTTAGCAGAAAAAGAACATTATATTTATATTGATATGGTTTTGCTGATGTTCTTAATTCTAATTTTAAAAAAAGTTGTTTTAGTTCATTTTTGGGAAGAAAAATGTTTTTCGATCAAATGTGACTATTAGACACTTAGCTTTGATTATGTTTCTTTTATTTTTGTAGTATTTAATCTCCCTTCCTTTTCTCTCTCAAGCGCTTTGAGTTTGAATTGTTTTTTAAAAACACAGACTTTATTAGAAAACAGCTGTTTCAGTTAGAGAGATGGGATTATGACTCTTATCTCTGACTGTTAACTTATTATTAATTATAATACTTATACAAATTGTTTTTTTTTTTGTAACAGACTTTATCAGCCTTGTTATGACGAAGAAGTTTAGCATGTTTGATTGGTTAGACTGTGGCCAATGTGTTTGGGCCTCCAAAGTCAAACTTTTCAAAATAAGAGCTTTTGGCCAAATTTGAGGTAGATAGAAAAAGTTGCAGTGCCAAATAAAGGTTTTGGTAAAATTCATTGGAAATGGTGATTCGCGACATCTGGAAGGGTGTGGAAGGTGTAAAATTTAAATCACAAAAGTTTATATATTGCAAAACATGCATGTAAAATTAAATGCAACAAAAACATTAAACAATGAATTTATTAAAAATATATATGAATGATTTGTTCACAATTATGAGTGTGTCAGCTATGAATGAGCCTTTTAATGGCTTTCATTTAGTAAATAACTGAAATTCACAAAACAAAAAAGTAAGATCATTGAAGTGGAGAAAACTGTTATTTTACATGAATTTTTGAGTTGTGGTAGTGGAATAGTACTCTTCTTTCATGTGCAACATGGGAAAAAAAACACACAGGCTGTTCTGAATATGATATTTTGTTGTCAACAATAGAGAAACTGAATCTTTTTCAATTCTAGCTGCATCAGATTGTAGTTCTATTGGCGTTTAAAAATAGAGCTAGCGGTCAAAAAGGGTTCTCAAAATTTGCTCATTGTGGGACTGAATCTGACTATTTATCTACCAATCTCTTTAAGAATATTACTTGAAAATAAAACAAACAAAGAAGGCAATGGAGTGGGAAAGTCGGTAGAAAAAAAAGGTTTTAATCAGATGCCAAATGAAGCTACGGTTTCATAAAGACCACAAGTCTTCCCACACAAACGTTAAGAATGTTTGACAAAAAATGTCTGTCAAGTGGTCAAAGACGTGGGAATAAACGCCACGAGGAGCTCTCACACACCATGGTTCAAATGAAGGGCAAACACCTGATATCATAACAATGCCTCAACAAGAACCCCCCACCCCCAACCATCGTTTCACCAGAGCATCCAGCAAAACGTTAGCTAGTGTCATTAATTACTCCTCAATTAAGTTGCCTATCATCATCCGTCATCTGTCACTCGGGGTTGTATTTTTTCCGCCACATTATCATGTAAATTAACAGCTCTTCAATCAATTAACACACTGATCCCTCTCATTTAGAGCTTTTGATAATCAGGGATTATAAAAATGATTCAGCACCTCTGACAGCAGGGGAAAGTTTATGAGTAAATATAAAACTTTTTTGACTGTTTTCATCTTTTTTTGCTTCAGAATTTTTACATTTAAATCATTAATTAATCATTAAATCATACACAGACCTTTTTTGTGCTTGAATAGACATAATGTTTCGTGTTTGCGAACCATTTAAGTTTAGCTAAATTATTTGATTTGTCATAAATCTATACCGGTGAATCATTTTAGAACGTATGATGGCCAATAAAAAGTTACTCTTCTTTCATAAAACTTAATGCTACAATATTTTACACACTGTAAAGAGCAATTAAAAACCTTTTTTCTTGGTTGGGTGTTTTTTGGATATGCTAATGTGGCTAACATATAGCGGTGTCAGACATTTTTTTCCATGTTACTAACAAGGTTGGGAGTTAGCATAGTCACAAAAATGTTTGTTTTAGCTGTATCAGTGTTTTCAAGTGTAGGAAAGAATGTTGGGAGTTACACTTAACATGGCTCTGTGTTGGACTGTATTTTCACTACATGTAACTAAAAAAACTGGAAGTTAGCGTAGTCACAATAAAGTTTGTTTTAGCTGTATCAGTGTTTTCAAGTGTAGGACAACAAGGTTGGGAGTTACACTTAACATGGCTCATGTGTAGCTGTGTTGGACTGTATTTTCACTACATGTAACTAAAAAAACTGGAAGTTAGCGTAGTCACAATAAAGTTTGTTTTAGCGGCATCGATCTGATTTTTTTAATTTAAAGGCAAGGTTTGAAGTAGGTATTGTGAGCACGCTAATGTGGCTAATGTGGCGTACACATCTAATGTAGCTAAGGTGTGGCGGTGTCAAGTGTGGCAGAATGTAGTTTTGAACGCATTACTAACAAGGTTGGTAGTTAGCGTATTGTTTAGCTGTATTGTGAATACACTAATGCAGCTAACCTAGCCCAAATTTCTAACGATGGTAACATGTTGCTGTGCTGGAATGTGGTTCTTTTTACATATTATTAACACGGTTCAGAGCTAGCATAGTCACAGTAACATTTGTTTTTGCAGTATCAGTCTGTATTATTACATGCTGCAAAAAAAGTATTCTGAACTCAAGCTAGAATGGATAACTTGGATAATGTGTAGCGTGTTACAAATAAGTTCTAAAGTTTCTGTGAACATAGGTAATAAAGTCTGACTAACTGAGGGACTTATCTCTGACTCTTTTGTCTTGCTTAATGTGCCTTTTAGCTTATTGTCTCATATATGACATAATTTTGAAAAAAGACCATTCATTGACGGGGCATTTCCAGTAAACCCTATAGTGCAGTATATATGGTAACTTTTACTTAAAAAAAAATACATAAAATTAATATTAATTATACGCAAATTAATGATAAAAGTGAGCTGGGTAATGTCATTCTCATCCATTCAAACACATGATTATGCAAGAAAACAGCTTTTAATCAGTGAAGGAGAACAACATTCGTTCCTCGCTTAAATGCGCTCTAATGCAAAAATATTCATGCTCAGCACAAACGCTCACCAAAATCCTGACAGACTCAGCATTCAGTCACTCTGCAATAAAGAAAAAGAACGATTATATTTTATTTCCTGAGGCTTAAACTATGTTTATCTCGCTTTTCTTCCCTAACCTCCACCCTGGTTCTCCATATCTCAATATTTCTGCCTGATGACAGCTTGATTATGCAGAAACAGTCGGAAAGACAAGTGCTTGGGAATAAATTGATATTAATAACTATGATTTGGCTGGCAGCATCTCACCCCGCTATTTTCACATTTTTGTTTATACATGGGACATCATTCAGAAAAAGGAACACTTGCTGACTTGGGGGTTGGGGGTGTAAAAACAAGGGACGAAATTGCAACGACGCATGAAAATCCCCCCTAATTTTAACATGGTTTCACCTCTGCACAGTCAATGAAATGCGACGACATTGTCTGACGAACCCAAGCAACCAGGCTCCATTCCAATTAAAATGAAGACTCATTAGTCACAGCTTTTTCGATATTTGAATCGAAGAGGAAATTTGACCAAAACGAGGACGTGAAAAGTCTCAATATTGTATAAAGCAAATAGAAGCAGCAGATAGACGAGCACACATCTGGACTCATTCATTTTTCATGCTCCCTTTTGTTGTTCTCTTGTCTGACAATCATCTGTTGTTTCAGCTAATGTAAAACGTGCTGATATGATGACTTGTGAGCGGTAAGCCCATAAAAGAAAAAACGTCCAATAATCCACCCCGTCAGGGGTTGACAGGGCACGGCCTGGGCTTCACCAAGAGACAGATTTGGTAGACAAACATGTTCAGCGAGCTCTGTGTCAGATTAAGACGAACAATAAAAACACGAAACTGTATTAAAGGCCAAAAAAACAAAAGCCCCGGTGCTTGGCGGGCTCCAGCCCCGAGGCAAACAAGAGCTTTGGGCTCTGCAGGTAATTGACAGAACAAATGAGTTTAACAACAACTCTGATTTTCCCTTAAATTTAAAGCAGACATAACAGACTAAATCTGGCTTTACAAAAGTAGCAATCCAATTGGAGAGCGCCAAAAAGTTAGGGGTATGTTTTTTTTCCTCTAACAAAATTTGATACACATCTCAATCCATGGTCCACCATACGATCCATAAAATATTAATTTTGTGTTGTGGCGATACAATACAGTTATATAAAATATATGTATTATCATTTGGCTTTTAAAAATACAAAATGAAAGCATTTCAGTAAAGAAGCTTTTTTTTTTCTTAATAGCACTTTTCTGATTTAAGAAACAAACACAAAATGTCTTAAAAGTCTTATTCCGATCCTCTTTTGATCTGTTTTCAAACCGTTCCCAGTTGTCTTTTAATTATATTGTTTTTTTATGGTGAAATCAATAATCTGTCATTTTCTAGGACAGTTACTGCTGAGAGGCAGTGAGTCATTAGAAATTTGCCTCTGAGTAATCTAGAAAGAGCTTGAAGCAGGGAGCTTGTGGCCCACCCATTGTATTTCATCCATCCATCCATCCATCCATCCATCCATATTTTTCTGCTCAACCTGGACTGAGTTACGGAGGCAGCAGTCTAAGCAAAGAAGCTCATACTTCCCTCTCCCCGGCTGTTTCCTTAAGCTCCTCTGGTGGGACTCTGAGGCGTCCACACTGGGGCCTCCGCCCAGTGGGACATATCTGGAACACCTCCTGAGGGGGGCGTCCAGGAGGCATCCAGACCACTCTATCTCTAAGGTAGCCCCCAGGAAGCTCATTTCGACCGCTTGTATCCGGGACCTCGTTCTTTTGGTCATGACCCAGAGCTCATGACCATAAGTGAGTATTGGGATAGAGACTGACCGGTAAATTGAGAGCTTTGCTTTCTGGCTCAGCTCTCTCTTCACCCACAACGGAACGGAAAAACAACAACCGCATAACGGCAGATGCAGCTCCAATCCACCTGCAGATCTCACGCTCCGCCACTGACTGACGGATGATGGAAGGTCATATCTTCCATCATCCGTCCGTCAGCCACACTATAGTAACTGCATTCACAGTAAATTTTATATATATATATATATATATATTTTTTTTTTTTCGTCATCCATTTATACTACTCCAGTATCTGATTAATTTTCCCATACGCATCTGTATCTTTTACATCTACAAAAAAATCCACCAAAACACCAAGACTTTTCTTAAAGCTGATGACAGACACATCACTTTTCTTAACCATCCTACTGGTTACGTAAAACCTCCAGTTTATATGTTGTCTTTAATCATGTAAACTTAGTTGCTTCTTTATAGCACTAAAAATTTCAGGATTTTATCATCTTAAAAACATTAAAAGACTTTTTACATCCAGAGCATGGAAGGCCAGAGGACAATGCACAGGACCAACACTGGAAAACGGAATTCTCTGAGAGCAGAGAAGTGTGTGCAATGGAGTCACGGCATTGCCTCCAGAAGGCTTTACAAAAGCAGAATGCATTTCAAAGTCAGCACGTATGACGGTATGGGGGAGGTTTTAGTGTCCATGGCAACACTGGACATATGGATCTAAAAAAGTACCGTTCATTTTTTTGTACAAACTGATACTGAAGTATTTAGATGTCTCTTTAGAAGTAAGACCTTAATAATTGAGGCAAGTCAAAGGTAAAACATATTTGGCAAAAAATACAACAAAGAAGTGTGGAGTAAAAATCTATCAGTAAATCAATAAAGCATCAGATGAGAAAGTTGACGTTTTAACGCTTGTTTTAGTTTAGAAGATGAAGCAAAAGATTTGTTTAGAAGAAGCCTGTGCAGTGATATAGAACATTTGGGCTATGTGACCGGAACTTCTTTTTGTGCACGAAAAGCAGTCAATGTTCATTTCTTATGGCTGTATATCAGCATCTTTTTTTCTTGGAGTAATAATGCTGACATAAATAGTTGTGCTTATATTATTGTTGATGTGTTTTGTGCACACAAATTATATTTCTGGGATATTTGAGTTAACACTTCACAAATTAAAACCTTTCAGAAGGTTTCAGAAGGAAATATATTCTCTCAGGCCTATTTTTTTTTTGTTCAAAAGCCGCATTTTGTCATATGAAACTCACATATTAATTGTCATTAATCAGATTTTTGTTTAATCAATTAAGAGCACTAATTTATATATATATTTGATATAAGAATTAATTAATAATAACAATTTTTGATATTGAATTAAAACGTCTACAATCTTGAAATAACAAACATATAGAAAATATCATCACATTGATGAGTTCCTTACTTTTCTTTGATCTCAGGTATGTGTGACGCTTGTTCTGATCTCCAATGAACAGCGCTGTTCTTTTACGAACCACAGTTTGAATTCAACTCTAAAAATATAGGCGAGGGTGATGGGCTACTCTAAATAACTTGTGACACTTGAAAGCTCTCCTGTGTCCAGCAGTAAGAAGGAGGCAAGACAAGCAGTACGTTTTTAAGTCTTGTTTTGTGTTTAACAGTTAAAATGTAAACTTGTTAATTGAACTGTGCTAATAAGGAGGTTTAAATCTGAATACAGCAGATATGGAAGACTAAATAAACAGAAAACTGAAATGTTTTACTGACTTATTGATTTTGAATTTGTTTATGCATTTTGATTTTTGATCGATTGAGAGTTTTTTTTTTGTTATTTTGTACAATTAATAACACAGTGCATGCTCCAGACAAATCTACTACCAAAGAAGGGATGTACTCGAGGAAGTTATGCACAACTTGTTTACACCAGGGTCCTTTGTGCTACAAAATAAGATTTAAAAAATTTGAAGATTGGATTTTCTTTTATTTCTGATCCAAATTGGCATTGACTCCAAAAGACCCACGAGCTGCGTGCGTTCATGCGTGCTAAGGCTGCGGCCCAGCCTCAGCCTGACTTTGCCTTCAGTGGCCCCAAGGAAAACTGAGTTTGAGACCCCTGACATGGAACCTTTGTATGCTTATTGATAAAAAATTGTTAGAGTTTGCAAAGTTGCAATTTATCATAATAAATCATTTTATGTATTGCAATGCAAGTTTTCTAGTCCAGTGGTTGGCGCATTCACCTCACAGCAGATGGCCCAGGTTCAAATCCTGGCTGGGACCTTTTGATGTGGAGTTTGTATGTTCTCCTTATACATGTGTGGGCTTTCACTGGGCGCTATGGTTACCTCCCACAGTCCAAAAACATATTTCACAAGTTAATTAGCGACTTGTAAAATAAAATAAAATAGATTTGATTCTCTACCAGAACAAATAGAGTTTGTCTCTCAATTCAACTTTTTTAAAACATGAAAAAGTATTTGTCTTCTAAATTGTATGATATTTTTTTCTGCAAGAATCTCTCTCTCTCTCTCTCTATATATATATATACAGTATTTATGTTCTTAAGTCTTACAATTTTTTACATATTATTTTTACATACATTTTATGTATGCATATATAATTTAAATCTAAAATGGAGTGCAACTTTACAACATAGATTTTTAACATGAATATTCGATTTTTAATATTTGATTCAAAATATTTATGGCTTTAAAGCCTATTCATATTAACTGAAAATATTGGTAGCGTAATTATAATATTTATAATAATATAATACAATTATAATGTTTATAACATAATATGAAGAATACAATGTGAAACTGATCTGGCTTACATCCAAGAAAACTTTATATCCTAAAATATTTGAGAAAACCAACCGTCAAAGTTCCATATTTGTATAATCATAGCTAAAAAGCTTAATAATAATGAATCTACACTCTTAAAAAAACTTGTGTTATTATTTCAACCCAATTCTCAGGTTATTCATCCATCTAAGCATTTGTCCCTTCTTGGGTCACGGAGCTGCCGGAGCCTAACCCGGCCACTCGCGGGCGAAGGCAGAGGACAGGCCAGGTGATTCATGTTGGCATATACTTTTGGGTTACTTTTTGAAGCAATACTGATTTTTTGGGTTACAGTGCTTCATTTTAACCCATTAATGCTTGTTTATACTGAGAATTTCATTTAATTAATTTTTTTTCTGAGTTGAAATAACACAGAAAATAGTTAGTCCCTTTTTAACCTTAGAGTTGGGTCAAAAACAACTCGACTTGGGGTTTTGGGTTAGTAACTATGAATGTTTTCGTGTGTGCCTTTCAGTTGTTGAATTGTTTTGATGAACAAGTCAAAAACTGTAATCCTGAAAAGGAAAAAAAAAAAGGTTAACAACCATCATTTATTTCAGCCAAAGCATGTGAGTGACGTGAGTTTTGTTGTTGTTCTTTCCCGACTCTAACGAGCGTGAGTTGCTAGATCCGCGCAGGATAAAACCGGAGCCACCCCCCACACAAAAAATCTGCTGGAGTCCATTCAGACCCAGGAAATAATCTGCATGTTTTACTGCCACAACTGTGATGATTGGCAAATACTTGGCAGGAGTTCTCCAGTGATGTTTACTTGGAAATGTTGCGTTTGAAAAAAAAAAAAAATCTTTATTGCATTACAAAAACACAAAAATTTAAATAAATATTTAAAAATGTACAAGCAGCATATTGAGATAAAAAATGCTGACACTGAGGTGTATGGATTCTTCTAAATGTCATTTTTATTGGCTAAACAGTAACGTTTTTTTTTTTTTAAATAGAGAAAAACATATTGTCTTTGATTATTTTTAAATAAAGTTGCATCAGAGTAAGAGATAGTAAGAGAGAGAGTAAGAGAGAGATCATTTATGAATACAACAGAGTGAAAAAATTCAATAAAAATGTATTTTATAATCTGAAACTCAATGTTAAATCATGAAACACAGATTGGAGCAAAATGACAGATTATCTTCCTATTAGCAAACATTCAAATTCTGCATGTTTACCCACTGGTTATGCATGACTCAATCATTTCGCAATTAACCTGTTACAAACTCTTCGGTGACGTTTCTAAGTGCGCTGCGTGCAAATTATGGACCCGCTGAGAGGAAAAGGGGATCTCATAGAGGCTTTACAAAGAGGGTTTTACAGACAAATGCGTCTCACAATAGAAGAAAATTGCAAGCGACCTGAGCAGACTGGAAGCTTTCAATGAAGCAATTCACTGGAAAGAAGAGTCCAATCAAAAGCAGCATGACTGTTGGAGAGCCAGCGGTGCAGATGACCAAAAATCAAAATCCGCCCCCCAACCCCCTACCTCTGAACTGTGAAGCATGCTTCTGGCATGGTGCCGCTGAAATGTACAGCCCGGTACAGGAGCTTCCCATAAGGAGTCAAACAAATCGATAATATTGCCATAAGTAGTGGAGTTAAAAATGTGACATTTAATCAAAAATGCTAAAAATGCTAAAAATAGAAGAGTCTTTTATTGTCAGGGCTCAAAACCCCCACAAAAGAAAAAAAACTGTAGTAGATTTATTTTTATTGTGCCAATTTGAATTTTTAAACACCCACTTAGATGAAGACTGTGTTTTTAACACGTTCTTGTTTCTTTTGGACATATGTAAGAAAATTAAGCTTCAAATTGTATTTCTGAATATTTCTTTATTCAGATGGTTGCGAATCGGGAGCAGAAAAAATATATGTTTGAAAAAGATTTAAGATGTATTTGTTATCTAGAATATATGCTGGTTGAGGCACAAGCTCCCTGGGAGGGAAAGGGGGGCAGGATTGCTCTGTGCCAACGGTCCCCCCCACTACTTGAGGCAAATTTGCAGAAACTATGTCCTAGAAAGCGACACAGGTATATGGATTTTGGCTAAAAAAACTGCATAAAAATAACTAAAAGACCACTGGAAATGCTTTGAAGTAGATTAAAAGGTGACCGGCGTGGATATTTAAGGCTACGGTCACTAATACAACTGCCATCGCACAATGGGAAGGCATCGGCAGTATCCGCCACCCGATTTTTTGTGAAAATCGTTGGCGTGGTCATGAATGTAGACAGCAGCAGTCAGGCAGATGCGGACTGGCTTGCTTTATATATATCCTGGTATACCAGACGGGTGGTGGGCTTTGATATGGACAACCTATGACTGATGACTGCCCAGCTGTCCCCCAAGTATGTAAAGGTGTCATCCCTGCCTGTCACTGGACTGCCACCGCATGACCTTGAAATGTGCCCAGGCGGTCACTGACCGATGTCAACTTTTAGAGAAAAATTGTCCGGCCGCCTTAAAAGTGTAACTTTTTCTTAAAATGTCTTCGGATGTGTAAAAATGCAACTGCCGGCTGCTAAATTTGCAAAAAAACTAGCATTCAGGTCGTCGCGTCATGGCATTTTTGAACATTGTGACCGTAGTCTAAGACGGCAGATGTGCCACATGCTAAACTGCAAGAACAGAAAAAAACAAATGAGAAAAGACCTTTACTCCCGTTAAACATGTCACCCTCCCATCTCAAATCATTTGTTTCATGCTAAGAGAAATCCAATCTATCATAATTACATGGATGCCTGCCTATATTGATCACATGTTAGTCAGGCAAGACTGACACTGAGCAGGAAAATTAAAATAGATGTGTGAGTGCCAGGCCTGAGCCGAGGGACTTCCACTTCACTTTGGCTGAGTAACTCACAGATCTACAAGCCTTTAAGTGTCATTTTGATAGATCTCTTTTCCCATCTCACACACGGCTCTGCGCACACATCCCGATTCCATGGATACATGGGACCTCACGATCAGTGCAAAAGTAGTCAGCACAGTTATGGTCTCAGTCAAAGTGTTTATATTTGAGAGGGATTTAAGATAAAAACAACAGGACAGACTGGGTGATGAAGGGATGGCTTTATGAAGAAATAAATGCAAGAAAAGGAAATTTCTCCAGTTCAAACCAACTCAAGTGTCTGACTGTGAAAGTGTAGAAATGCAAATTACAGTTCAGAAACATTTCCAACAATGTGAAATGTTTGCATAGAAACAACTGTGTCCCATTAGGACAAACTAATAATTCACAAACGTTTTGGGGCTTTTCATTTTTTTCAGTGATTTACTGAAGTTTTTTTTTGTTTTTGTTTTAAGAAGTTCCCTGCTTTATTTTGACAATATACAGTTCCTGTACCCTTTTTGTTAGTTCTACTTCTCCTTTTGTGTCACGCCTTTGACTTCCAGAATGAAGCTCATTTAGAAAACAAATTAACTACAGTCAGCTCAGTTCACCATGCCACCACTAGGGGGCTTGTTACACTGTATTTATTCTTTATTTCAGAACAGTTACCAATCGATTTTCATCTCTGTGAGGGTGCATTTTTATGAATGTCATTAACCTATTAACACCGGAAATGTTGCCGACGACGGCCAAGTAACACACGCTCTTTGAAATACCACAACTCTTCAACTATTTACGCAAACCGCTTCTTCAAAAGAAAAAAAAAAAAACTATTGATATAAATCACATTACAAACATTAAGTGTTGCACAACGGTAAGTTAATTGTGTGAACAGTTGAAGAGGTACGGTGGTCAAAAGAATGTCAACAGGAGCTAAATCTCTGGTGTTAAAGGGTAAGGTTTAGTCACAATAGAGCTTCACAGATGGATCAAATTGTCCCCAAATAGATCCCACGTGCTCGTCATGCTTGTCCACTTCTCATTAAACCCTTTGTAAACCCTGACCTCATCAGGGCTTTTACTGTGGTTTGGTTTACTGATTTGGGTAGAGAACAGGCTCACCTATCAAGTGGTCTGTACTTTTGAACTTTAGCGTTTCTCGTATAGGAATTTCTCAAGAGAAAAGACCAGTTTGACGTCACCTTTCCCCATGGAAGGAGCGAAACCTTAATGATTCTAAATGGCTGACTTGAGAAGACGAGGGAAACGGCGACATGGTCACAGGGAAATGTAAAAGAAAAGAAAAAAAACTGACAGATGAAGCTGTGAAGAAAATGAAAAGGTGAGAAAACACATCAGAAGGAACTTCTGGAAAGAATGTGTTGATGGGACAGGAGTGAATGTGCAGCAGGAAGATGATAGAAAAATCCCCTGACGTGTAGAGAAGCATACATTTATGAGTTTTGATGCTGTAATTACTAAAGCTTGGCTTTGTTTGAATTCCCTCACTACTCCCTATAACCCCTAAAAGATTATATAGTACAGGACCACTCAGTTCTCCAAACGGAATTTGGAGAAATGCTCTACTTTTTCTTCTAATGGTAAATATATTGTCACCTATTGACCAAAGTAAAAACTTAAAAAGTATGAACGTTTTAAAAAGACTACCTTTGAATCCACTGTGTTGTTGGATGATACATAAAAATATAAATGTAAAGAAATATTTTCTTCAAATGCACACTAGTTTTTCCCAGAGACTTCTGGATTTTGGAGTTGTAGTTTCGCACACCTCAAAAAAATGGCGAACACCGTACATAACACCCTGCACAGTGCTCTAAGAAGTGAGGGAATTCCGGCACAACCACTGAATATATTCTTTGACAAATCAGGGTCTCCCTGTGCCGGTCCCTAGCCCAGATAAAACACAGGGTTGTGTCCGGAAAGGCATCCAGCATAAAACTGTGGGAATCAGTGAAAACTGATTCGCTGCAACCCCTGACAGGATGTGCTGAAAGGTGAACAACAACAGTAATGACAAAGAAAGAACAAATCAAAGTTTGTGTGTAGGTGAATGTTTGTAAAATGCCAATAAAGGTGTACAAATGTAGATTTTACTGGTAGGAACTCAAACAGTCGGTAACATTGCTTCCTCGCCGCAGGAAGCAGAGTGCACCAGTAAAGGTAAATGTATTTTTTTGTTGTTGTATTTTCCCAGTGGCGATGTGTTACCATGCATTTGCAAGACTCAACTTGGAAACTGGTGCAAGTTGATGACCACTTTCAACCCCAGCAGCAGGCTGATAGTGCAAATGCACCAGATGTATGCAGGATCACACATCACGCCGTGGCAAAGCACATGTCCGAATGCACTCCGGTCCTGTGCACTTACACACACGATGGGGACAAAACAAGAGTCGAAATTAACAAATGTGTTTACCCCAAATCAGTCAAATCAGTCAGGTTGGAGCACAGCTGGAGAACCAGCAGGTCAGGAAAGGGGAAAGAGAAAGAAAAACAGGAAAGGAGGGCAAGGAAACTGAAGAATCGTCCTTCCAACATTTCCCCTTTGGCAAGGCACAGTCACTTCAACAAACAAGGGAATTAAACCAACATCGTTACTATCCGCTTGGATTTTGGTGTCCTACACAGTGGAGAATCCTCAACGAGGTGACCGAGTGGCCGCCCTGAGCCTGGAAGGTTGTGAGTTCAAATCTGTGTCAGAGCCATACCAAAGACTCTCAAAAACGGGACCCAAAGCCTCCCTGCTTGACACTCAGCATTAAGAAGATGGATTCTGGGGTTAACCACCAAAAGATTCTTGAACGTAGCTGTGCCTGCAGGTCACTGTTCCTCCAGGGGATGGGTCAAATGTGGAGAACAAACAGCTAATTGGGCTTTCATTTTAACTTTAAAGTGTCTGCTAAGGACTTTTAGAATTATCTCCAAAATGCTGACATCTTAGAACAATCAGCAATGAAAAAACAACACAAAACAATGACGGAGTTCATAGGAGGACACCAAAGAGGTTAAGGTTAACCACTGAAATTGAATATTGTAGTGCATTTGAAATAAAACCAAAATGAGAACACACAACACTATTTACGTGTAGAGAAAAAAAAATGCACAGCACACCAACATTAAAACCTCATTCCAACTGTGTGGTGGTGGGGGCATCATAGTTTGGGACTGCTTAGTTGCCTCAGGTTTTGGACGTATTGCTGTCATCAATGGAAACATTTGTTCCAAAAAATTTCAAGACATTCTACAGGAAGCTTTAGACCGTCTATCTAAAGCTCAAAAAAGGACGAGCGACACAACAGGACAATGACTCAAAACATAGAACTAAGACAACAGAATGACTTTGACAGAAGAAAATACGTCTCGTAGACGAGTCCTGACCTCAACCCAACCAAGAAGCTCTGGTATGACCTCAAGAGAGAGAGATAAACAACAGATAACTCACAAATATTGTTGAAATAAAGCAGTTTTGTAAAGGGATGGCCCAAAACTCCTGGTGGAGTTGTGAATTGAAACATCAAAAAAGGTTTGGTGGAGGTTATTGCTGCCAAAGGTGGGTCAACTGGCTATTTTTCTTAAGGGTTCACTTATCTTTTTCCACCTTGTACTGATCATTTTACATATTTTATTTAAAAAACACCAAAAAAACCATCATGTTTGTGTGGCATTAGTTTAAACATAGTGTGCTTTTTGATTGTTGTGACCCAGATAAACATCCAAATATTTTCTGTTTAATTTATGCAGAAATCCTAGTCATCCCAAGGGGTTCACACTTTTCATATTTTTTCTTGCAACTGTGATAAACTTGGCAAACCAAATGCACCATCGGCCACTGTATGTCTGTCAGAAGGGGAAACTAGGAGGGAGACAATTATAATTGACTGAATAAATAACAAAAAACAACAATGTTACTTAATGCTGAATACCTTCAAATGTATTCAATAAAGATCTATCAGCTATGACAAACACAGAGGCGGTGAAAAAAAACATTTAATTCCCATTAACCATTTTATTTTATCCAGAAATATTGATTTCAATGCAAAAAGTCCACAGACAAAGCTGCTGTCCAGTTGGGTCAGTTTAAGTCTGCGTTTTCTCAGAAGAGGAGGGAAAAACGGCATATAGCGAATCGCAAAAGAGGCTCTGACAAATTCAATTTCCAAGGCCTTGAGCCGGTGCATGCAAACAGGCCGACATTAGTATTACTCATATGATAGAGCAGCCAATCCATCACGAACACAAGAGAAAATAGGAGAAGAGATGAGAGGAACGATGGGGGGCGTAGGGGAGAGAAGAACAATGCATGTAAATAGCATCCACCAGTGACTGAACAGTAAATTTCAATCGGTTCCTTCTGCTGTGAAGGCATTTTTTTATATAGATTGGTGCTGAGCCCTGGACCTGACATAAAAAAAACCTTGTTCCATCAAATTATTAACATGTGGCCACAATTTAGCATTGTGTGTGTATGTTGTGTATATATGTGTGAGCATTTTGTGTGCACAAATTAACATTTTTTTGGCCACAAATTAGTATTGTGTGTGTATTTTGTGTATATATATGTGTGAGCATTTTGTTAGCACAAATTAACATTTTTTTGGCCACAAATTAGTAGTTTGTACACAAAAACTTTATTTTGTGGGCACAGATAAAATTTTGTACATATAAATTCATATTTTATACAAAAAACATTTTGTACATAACCATAAACATTGTAGCATTGTGGCCAAATTAGCATTTGTGCTTAATACTAATTTGTGAACACAAATTGGAATTTTTTGCACACAAATTAGTATTTTGTTGAGCAAATTCGCTTTTTTTCACAAAAAATGAAACTTTGTGTGCACAATTTTTGCATTTTTGTACACAAATTCGATTTGCCCACAAATTAGCATATCGTCGCATCGATCAGCATTATGTCTGCAGAAATGTGTATTTTGTGGCCACAAATTGAGATAAAATTTTAATTTGTCCCAATAAGATGCTAATTTGTACACAAAAAATGCAAAATTATGCATACATAATACAACATTGTGGTCACAACTTGTGAATAATATTTTTGTGTGCACAAAATGCTTTTATGTGCAAAGGAAATACCAAATTGTAGCCAGAAAATGTTAATTTTGCCCACATGATACTTCTTTGTGACCACAAACTATTAATTGAGAAACTTTTTTTTTTTTATGTCATATCCAGGGTTCCGTAGTCCTGTCATGTGCTATGATTGCACCAAAAAAGCGTATCTACCCATATTGACCCACAGAGGGGGGGAAACTAGATTATCTAAGCTACTCTTTTGTAAAAGACAAAGCTGATGGTTCCTGCAGACTCGAACTCTGTATGGCGTCTCAAGAAACCGACATATCAAGCAGAGATGGGTGCCGCTGGAACATGTTTTTTTACTGTATGGAACGCCATGTGGGTCAGCATTCCCAAGACAAGGCTTTCCGCTTTTTCTCTTCTCTTACGTCTCACTTAAGACAGTGTTTGTGGCTTGGAAGAGAGGAAATGTGTGGAAAGCGTTTGTGTAATTACAAGGGCCAGTGAACACTAAAGCCGAACAGCACAAAAAGAAAAAAAAAGCAGCCGGAGGCAAAAAAAACCCCAAAACAAAACAAAACCAAAACATGTTTAAAAAAATAATTAAAAAAAACACAATGCTAATTGATTGCTTTGTGTTAGTAAAGCTGTTTTCTACAGTTATTCAAAAGACAGAAATGTTTGCAGGCTGACGTAAACTGATCAAACTACAGTTGTCACCACCATAAAAAAGAAAAAAGCTTTGATTTGCCTTGACTTCTTACTCTGTGTCCATCTGTGCTGGAGAGCACAAGAAGCAGCACATGAAAGACAAATGTATGTTTAAGTCTAAATCCGTATATCAATGTCATCAAACATCAACTGTATGGCAGTCTTTCATCTGCCTGCTAAAACGTGTTTGTTAAAGAAGAAAAAAAGCCAAATAATACTTTTTTTGTCTGTTTTTAATTTTAAAGTCCCATTCAGATCATCTTTTAGGCTATTTTAAAAGCATACTTCGTGGTCTTTTGATCACTGTATATTTCTCAGTATAGTGCACACTGAATTATAAATTATCCATTTTCAAACGTATGTCATATTTAAGAAACACTAAACTATAATATGCAGAAAGCTAGACAAAAGAGTCAGAGATAACTCAGTATGTCAATCAGACATCATTAAATCCATTTATTTAAACTCTAGACCTGGTTTGAAACACGCTGCACATTAGCTACATTAGAAGCATTAGCTGCGTTAGCATATTCATAATACCTGTAACTCCCAACCTTGTTAGTAACATAGTAAAAAACAGACTGATAAGCCTACAGCTAAAACAAACTGTACTGTTACTACGTTGACTCCTGACCTGTTAGCAACATATTAATAAAATGCAGTTCGACACCCCACACATTAGCTGCATTAGCATACTCACAGTACCTGTCACTCCCAATCTTGTTAATAACATGTAAAAACAATAGACTGATACAGCTAAAGCAAACAATACAGTGACTACGCTAAATCCTGACCTTGTTAGTAACATGAAACAAACAAAACAAAGTCCGAAAAAGCTACACATTACAATAAGACCTATTTTTGTCAGCAATTCTTTAAAACAACAGACTGACACTTTGACAGAGCACGTGTCCCTCTCAAAATCACTACATCATTAGGAACCACAACCAGAATTAAAACATATATATAAAGTGCACTGTCGATTTTTTTTTTTTGGAGAGCGGCAGTAGTTCATTAGAAATTCACTTCTGAACTGTGGGCGGGACCATTGGCATTGATCAGTCCTGCCCCCTTTTCCCTCCCTATGGCTAAGAGCTTTGAGCAATGCTCCTGCTCCTGATTTATATTGATTTGACAAAAGAAACACCCAGAAATGCTATTTTGAGCATAATATCTTCCATATATGTTCTCATTCATGAGAAAAATGCCTCAATAACGAGCTTGAAAAACAACAAAAACAAATTTTTTATATCGTAGTGGGTCTTAAACTGGATAAAAATCTTTAAAAACTGTTATAAAAACAACAATTTTCAGCTTTAACATTTCATCCTTTTTTGCTGTTTTCCTCCCATTTGACATAAAATTAAAGCTTTTTTTTCTGCCTGTTGTTGACATGAGAAAAATAACACACAATATGTTTCCTTCTCCTCATTTTTCCTCGCTTCGATTGTTCCTTCACTTTCCCTCCTACGACAGTGGACGCCATGGCTACCTACGCTCTGCTTTAAACCGAGCACACGAGTGGAAAAAAAAAAAGCTCATCCTGCATGTGGCCCGGGGGTGTGCGCAGCGTTCATTTGAGTGCAGGAAAATGAGCAGGTAATGCTTTTATTTTGACATGCCACATGTGTTCCCACTGCCCTAGAACAAAATGAATTTGGCGCCTTGTTGTCAAGCATAGAGGGAAAAACCTGAGACAAGAAAATGCTTTATTACTAGTGATGTTAATAGGGGGCGGGGTCATGCACACAATGGATAAAACGGCATGAACACTCACTGAAAGGGTCACCCTCAAAGTTCAAAAAGCATCACTTAGTTTCCAAATAAATCCTGATATAAGTCACTAATGTAATCATCCTTTCAGCCTCAGAGCCAAACCTTCATTTTCGGTGAAGGGCAACGTTGCCTCTAAAGGGGCAGAGTTGTAACAGCCCCAACCAACAATTCCAGAAAGCACAGAGAGATAAGATCAACAGAAATGTGGGAGCTAATGTAGCTCTCCATGACTTATTCCATTTCAACCCACACAATTTCTACTAAAACCCTTAAAATACATTTAAAAAATATATGAAATACGATATAAATGATTAAAAACATCCACGTTTTCTCTTCAGTTTAAACTGTTAGCCATTCCCCCTACCCCTTTGCAGCACAGTCTGGTAAATGCTTCAGCGCATGAACCAATTTCTAGGTTGTCTGATCTCCAGCCGTCAGAATACTATGGACTCGGCAAG
Source organism: Oryzias celebensis (assembly GCA_014656515.1). NCBI lineage: Eukaryota > Metazoa > Chordata > Actinopteri > Beloniformes > Adrianichthyidae > Oryzias > Oryzias celebensis. The sequence continues at coordinate 14,547,499 of BNCR01000013.1, forward strand.
AGAGAGCAATCATTGTAGCTCAACATATAAACATGAAATATCAACCTTATTTATTTATTATCTTTTTGTGTCACCACCCCGTCTGAATTGCGATTTAACAACTTGCTCTGCAGTAAATCCTTCAAAAGCAGCTCCTGACACTAAATGGTCAAACTCATATCAGATTTTTAGATCTCTGGTCTGAAAGTATTTGGAAAAAGTTCGAAGGCACCGACTTTAGTCACATTATGTTTGAGTGAAAAGTTTGGGATTTATCGTAAAGAAGATTCACAACTAGTTCAAAAGCAAAAGTCTGAAGCTACGTTCACACTGTCCTTAACAACCCACTTCCAGTGAAAAGTCTATGTAAGGTGTGTCTATGGGTTCAACACTCTCGCATTAACGTGCAAGTTTTTACAACTGTTTTGGGGATCTACATACAAAATCTGTGGCCATAGAGCATGATTTAAAAGTTAAACCAGATCAATCAAGTGTCAACCGTTTGAAAATTGGTCATGGAGGAGGAATTACTAATTGTGGTTTGTGCTGGGCCGGAATGATAAGACATTAAGTTTTTCGTATATCAGATAGAGCGGAGAAAGAAAACGCCTGGAGGTTTGCACCGCTTAGACATTTTACACCGAGCCTCATCCAACTGTAGATGGCAGGCATGTGCTTGTAAACGGTAAAAGAAGAAGAACTCACCCGGCATGTTCAGTGTGAACACCATGGACTAAACGCGTGTTCAACAACCAGCAGATAAAGCGTTCTTGACCGTGCATCAAATGTCTGGTGAGTACATAGCTTTACAATATCAATATTTTGTTGAACTGAGTTGCTATGGATGACAGTAGACACTAAATTTCAAATCCTTTAAAGTTTTTGATGTTTTTTTTATGTATTCTCATGGAATTTTCCAATGATGGAGGACATTTGGAAAGAAAATAAGCTCAAAAATGAATGCCTCAGTATTTTTTCATTTAAAAAGCTGTTAATCAGGAGCAGACGAAATAAAAGCAGTTTGATAAAAAGCATAACGTAACAAACCATAGAAAATACACTCCGTGTGCCACAAGCTTCGTGCTTTATTCGTTTTGTCCATATGTAGATATTTTTGTTGCACTGGTAATGTTAGATTGAGAATATAATGTGCTGTAAGATAGCGGGAGAGCATGTGAACAGAGAACTCTCAACAATGGGAAGGGGAAGAGGGAATGGGGTTACCGTGCGCCAACAGCCCTGCCTAGAGGAGGCGAATTTCTGATTAACTATTGCCACTCTGTAAAAACTATGCTCTAAAAAACAAAAATAAAAAAAGGTTAATATTGGCAGAATTATAATTAAAAGACCACTGGGAGCGCTTTTAAAATAGATCAAAAGATGACTGGAGTGGGAGTTTAGAAGACACTCACGTCATCTTCTGCTCGGCAGAGTTGTTTTCAATTTGCGACCGAGAACAAGTAATGAGCACTGAAAGGTTTGCCGCATTAAGTCTATTCCAGGATTTACCAAAGATTCTCAATGGGATTAATGGGTAATCCATGTGGGAAAAATGGCATCCCATGCTGACTAAACCGACGTGCCCTGGCACCGTCTTCTTGGAATCTGTCCAGGGGTAGAAACAATCTTTTGATGTTTCTCTATAGTGAGGAATTCTGACTCATTTAGCAGCATTAAACTGCTGAACCTACATTTTACTGACAGTAGAAGGCAACACAGTAAACATTAAACTTATCCTGACACACCTGCCGCTTGGGAAAAGGGAAGATCTGGTCTCATCAGACATTTTTTTTTTAATTAATCCAGTCCATAAAACGAGCTAAACCTTTTATTTTTTATTTTATTTTATTTTGTTATTAGCGAAGGGTTTTTAAAATAAAAATCTAAAAAAGATGTGTGTCACATAGGTGTAATATGCTCCCAGGTGTAGAAATGATTAATTTTAATAATATATCAACATAAAATGCTGTATTGGAGAACAGAGATGTTAGTGGATCTGGGGTAAATGACTAATTATATGAGGGAAAGTACCAAAAAAAGTACTTATTGCTTTATAGTACAATGGTTTTCTTCTCCATGTGATCTCAAATTCTGTAAAAATATTTTTAGAACCCATAGGAACCACTGTTTGTGTCTGTTTATTGTCTCGGTCTGTTTATTCCAATAGTATAAGTCTCTATATTTTCATAACTCATTTTATTGAACAGGGCTTTGAGCAAAAAAAAAACAACCAAAAAAAACAAAGTATGTCTTTGTGGACTTGCTGGAAACGCAAAGTTTGAAATAATAAATAACAAAACCAATGTCTCTGACTTGGAACACATAAGAACACGTGGAATAATAACATGGCACGATGAAATTACACCGCTGAAACAAACAGTACATGTAAAGTCAGGTGGTGTTATACATCTCCTGCAAAGCTACAAGTCAATTTCCATTGTTCTTGATCATGTTAGATCTTATCCAGGAGTTCTATAGCGTCTCTGTGTTCGAGAGAGGAAGATAATACCAAACGATCAGCAGTGTTTCATGTTTCTCTGGTCGCTGTGCTCCTCTGCCAGCCATCCCCAGTATGATCTAATAAAGAGACTGTGGTGTTTCTCAAGCCTATATTTAAGAGGGACCAGAGCCAAGACCCGAAACCGCAGTTTCCACCCACTCAATTTGACTCCTTTCACATTCACCCAAAAGGCTCTACTTTTATCTCTAGCCATTCATCTTGGACACAGATGGGGACTGTTCTGTAAAACAAACAAGGCTAGAAACAAGCTACACATGTGTGCGTCCTTGTTCTATTCTATATAAATGTATGTGCAGAGGACAGAGAATAGTCAAAGCTGTTAAAAAACAAGATTGTTATGAGGATAAGTGCAACTGTGTATTCACTTCATCGTCCATTCGAACAGCTGTAGAGTAGAAATAAATAAACACCTCTTTTTTTTTTAATCTAACAGCATGTTGGGAGCTAATGTACAAAGCTTTAACGCTAATAGTGTCTGATTGTAAAAGCCCAGACAGTAAACACAACCCGACGTGTAGCTTCATGTAATGCTTGTAGTGACAATACAGATCGAGGGGGAGGCAGATTTTTAGTATGACTGAAATAAGGTGAGTGTAAGTGCTAGTTTGTGATTTTTGAAATTGTTCTTTATTTTGTTAATTTCATTTAATTTCTATAAGCTATTTTTTATTCTGGTAACTTATATCAAATATGTATATTTATTTTGGAAACACATTGAATGTTTGAATAGTTGTTTGGATCAGAAATTGACGGATTATGACTAGAAGACCCAGACCCATTGTTTCATGTTAATGTAATTTACTCAAAGAAAATGTTTTGATGTTTTTGTGATTTTTGTCAATAAAAAGTTAAGATGGTCAGAGGAGCAACACGGTTATTTTACCTTGTGACGACCTCGCTTGCATATACGCAAACATTTGTGACATCCAAACTTTAAGTAGAAGCTATAAGAGGCTAAAGGGAGAAACACAGATTTACCTCTACAGTGAGTTTGATGGTTATGACGAGATTTTTTGTGAAAATATTTTATTATAGAATTGTATAATAAAGTACAAAAGACTAGTTTAACATAGGAGTGAAGTTATCCTATTGTTTTTAAAGTAGTGCAAGTCAAGCTGCAATTGAAGAGTGTAAATCTTCTCTTTCAAGCCTTCTACAGCAGTCTGCTTTGAGTGAACTGGGATGTGGGAGGGGCTCAGTCACTGACTGCACTATCTGCTGCAATTCAGAAGAAGTAAAAACAATGCAGAATTCACGAATTTAAGAAGAAAAAATCATATTTGTCGCACTGGAGTAAAAGTCTCACTTTTGCATAATGCTGCATTAAAACCAAATGCAACCAAACATGCAAACTGTGCAAAGAAACACGACTTATACTCCGAAAAACACAGTAGCTAAAATTTTTAAAAGGGACTAAAAAATGCAAGTAACAAAGTTGCTCAACAGAAAAACCACTTTAGAAGTACATATTAAAAATGGTGACACAGTGGAAACAATATTTCTAAGTAAAATATATATATTTTTTACTTTTGGAGAAAAAGAAAAAGGTTTGATGGCAGGTCCCAGGCAAGAGTGTGTGCTAGGTAAAAAAAATGTCACGTGCAACACATGCCACAGGCATGACATACCTTGAGGCCTAAGTAATATATATCAAACTGAAAAAGCCAACAGATTCAGGGTGTACTTAGTGGACAGGGTAGTGTAGAGTCGCTGTATATGTGTCACTGATAGCTGCAGGGTACAAATCTATGACATTTAAGAAAGATGGCAATCACTTCAGTTGCTACACCATCCTGCCACATGCCATGAAAATCTTTGCCCTATAGTGCACGCAGAAACTGACAGTGCGTAGGTTTGCATTGGCTGTGAGAGCGGAAAATGTTCAGCTAAAGCTTTATAAACTCGCCGATAGCTGGCTGTCTTTCACAGTCGAAGGTTAACCTTAAAAAGACAATAATGAAAGCACTAAACACAATTTTCTATCACTTTCTTTGTGGCTTTTTTTCCCTTTCACCCAACGCATCGACACAGACATATTTACAGACAGTCTCACTGTAGCTATAGGGTATTGAAAAAGTTGTCGAGGTAAACACAGAAACTTCTATAAGCTCAAGGATTCACATAAAGGTGATTGAAGGACGTGCCACAGGAAGAATAAATCTGCTTTCAACAAGTAAACGACACTAAAAAGTACTGCACACCCTTAATATGCATAGGTTTTTTAGATTGTTGGACAATATTTAACAATTCATCTGTTAAAAATGTGAACAGATTCATCCGCACTATAAAGAACACTTAAACATCTTAATATTTCTCAAAAGTGACAGTGTAACTTCAAATTCTGAGTAATTATACTGTATATGGATTACTTCTAGTTGTATTTACCAAGCGATTTTGAGAAGTATACGGCGCCGTCAAAATGTCAATCTTTGGGTTTGGATGCTACTGTGGGTGTTTGGATATTTTTGTTAATACGCCAATGCGACTAGCATATTGAGGTGTCGGACTGGATTTTTAAAAAATGTTACCAACAAAGTTCGGAGTTAGCGTAGCATAGCATTTTAGCAGTTTCAGTTTTTTCCCATGTTGCAAAAAAAGTTGGGAGTTACAAGCATTGTGAATATGCTAACGTGGCTTACACGTAGCGTGTTGAAATTTGTGCTTTTTAATGTGTTACTAACAAAATTGGGAGTAGTCACAGCAACATTTGTTTTAGTAGTATCTGTCTGGTTTTTTTACGCATTACAAACAAAGTTGGGTGTTGTGAATACGTTAATGCTGCTAACCTGTAGGGGTAAAGAACTGTGTCTTTTTTACATTGTGTTATTGTGAATATGCTAACATGGCTAACATGTAGCGATGTGGGACTGTTTTTTATGTGCTACTAACAAAGTTAGGACTTGGCATGGTCACAGTAATAGAAATGTTTCAGGAGTCACAGAAATTTTTATTTTAGTGGTATTAGTCTATTTTCTTACGCATTACAAACAAGGTTGGATGTTATAGTGAATACGCTAATGTAGCTACCATTTAGCAGAGTTACACTACCTTTTTTTGCATGTTACTAACAAGGTTGGGAGTTAGCGGAGTGACAGAAATGTTTGTTTTTGAGGTATCAGTCTGTTTTTTGAGGTGTCGCAAACAAGGTTCGGTATTATTATGAAGACACTAACATGGTTAGCATATAGCGCTATGACTGTCTTACTAACAAAGTAGGAAGCCTTTTGTCACAGTAACCAGTAGTGATGTCAGTCTGTTTTTTTCTGTGTTGCTAACAAGGTTGAGAGTTACAGGCTTTTTGAATACGCTCACCCAGGTAATCCTTCTAATGTGGCTAATGTGTAGCGTGTTAGAAACAAGTTCTAGAGTTGCTATAATGGAGTTTAAAAAAAAGCCTTTTATACTGAAGGAAATATTTCTGACTCTTTAGTCTCACTTAACGCACCTTGTAGTTCAGTGTGCCTTATTTATTACACAAGTATGATAACAGATCATAGGTTGACAATGTGGAAAATACAGAATCCTTTTGAAACTGAGGAGACTGCTGCATGTTTTTTTGGGGAAAATAGTTTTGGTTTTATTTTATTTTTAGAGTAACTGGTGCCTTAAAGTTTGCCTTCATTCTTGTCTGATGTGTCCTGTTGCTTTAGTGGAGCCTATGTGCCAAATGTTCCACATGACTTAGGCCTTTCCAACCACCAATGGGGGCTGTGTGGGCTTGGGAAATGTCTGCCTGCGTGTGATTGTGTTCACAATCTAATGCAGCATCTAAAGCGGTGTGACAGCTTCTGCAAAAAGGGAAGGCTACGCTGGTTGCCAGCCAGAGTAGAGGTTGTTTACACCCCAAAATGTGACACATCACACTTGAAAGGAAGGAAGGGGAACTGGCACAGAATGTGATGAGATCTGACAGCTTTTTTGAGCCGGGGTCTTTGTGTGATTATATCTGCGGCTCGTAAAGAAACAAAGAAATGTAGTACTCCGTTCTGGAGTCTTTCACTTTTAAGAGAATTTATTGTGGACTGGTCGGCCAGGATGGCTAGTGATAGAGGGAGCCATCCCAAAGTAGCACAAGCATTTCTTCAAACAAATAAAACCATTAAAACACTATGCGTGACAGTACAAGAACAATAGACACAACATAATTTTAATTTCAGTTTAACTTTTTAATGTATTATATTATTATACATCTTTCTTTTATTATTTTATCATGAGCCAAAGCAGCAATTAAAGCCTCCCGTCACCACTTGAAGGAAGAGAAAACATGAGGGTGGTCTCCACTGCAGAAGCAGACATTTGTCCCAGATGAGTAAGACTGCTGATGCAGACCAGATGCATGGGTTTTTGAACTGAGCTCACGACACCGCAGCCTTATTACTGCCGATGGGTTTGCCTGCTATGTTACTCAATCAAAGCGAACAGAGATGGAGGCAAAAGTTTCACTTTTTCTAAACCTTTTATTTGCCTGCTATTTCTGTAGCCAGGCCTTATTGCATGATCAAAAATCTGGTTGCTTTAAAGTTTTACCACAGGGAAAGTGTCAGCCCAATTATGTGTGTGTGTGTCAGTGCCAGTGTGTGTATACATATGATCCAGTTCCAGCCCATGAAACCACTTGTGGCGACTATGTTTTTGGATAAAGTAAAGGACGAAGGACATTGCTGCTTCTGGGTCTCTCTAATAAACACAATTGTACTTGCCTGGCAGTCAGATTTGGTGATTTCTACAAGATCAAATGGCAAGAAACTGGAAATAGAGCAAATACTAAAAAAAATGTACCCAAGAAAACAGAAAATGGGAAAAAAAAAAGTTTTCCATTTTCATTTGTGACCATCAAGTAACTGAACCCATGTGGAAAGTGTACGAATAAACTACAACCAGATGTGGAAGCAATTCCAGAAAAGTTCTAATAAACCCAAAAATTAAGAGATTATAAAATATTTTGACATGTGTTTTTCACTGAAGTGCTTTCACTCATTGGGAAGTAACCATTTTTTTGAAAACTCTTCACCATCTGGCAGCGCCTAAGAAAACACACTCTTTGACATACCGTAACTCCTTGACTGTTCATGTGATCAACGTGAATCAATTGATTCTGACATGGAGGCTCTTATCAGCAACAGAATCAGATTACGTACATTTACGGCATAAGCACTGCGATGCAGTACAGCATATACTTTTCCTTTATTATTTTAGCGAGTAGCGAGGCTACTTCTCTCCGCTTCGAAATCAGGTAGAATTACGTTAATTGCGTAAACGGTTTAGGAGTCACGGTAGTCGAAAGAATGTAAACACTGGAGCTAAAGCTCTAGTCTAAGAGGGTTAACTTAAAGCATTTAAATACTGGATGATATTATCTGATAAACACAAGGGCCTCCCTGTAACCACCAGGATCAATTCAGGTAAACCACTCAACCTCTGCACCACAGCTACACTAGCTACAGCTACAACTACATCCGTGTGAAGCTTATAGCCATTTTAAGCATATTTTACTTCACCAAACTCAATGATTCCAACGATTCCAAGAAAACTTTATTTAAAATAATACACCTAGAGAACCTTAAAAACCTTTTGCCACCAAGTCCGCACTAAACTTTGACCTGCCATATCCAGCTTGGCCTACAGCCCATTGGCTATCTGGTTTTCAGTTCATCCTTTTTACTTCATCTGTTTTACATCCTTTTTTGTTTCTTTCTTTGTTCATTGTTCTTTACTTATAAAACTCAAATGTATAGTCCTGGTGTTCCTCACAAGCCCAGCTTACTTTGGTGCCTTGCAGCCTCACTTTGCAGCTCACGCAGCGGTCTTCTGGGTCGACCACCACCAACTCCTGGCGTAATGGGTTTTTCTGGGGTTGTCGTGTATGTACTATAGCATGCTAACTATGCACGCTTTCCCTCATTGATACGCTTGTGTGTTGATTTATAATTGTTTTACTTCTCGCTGTTTTTATCTCTCTAGATTTACGGCGCTGTTGTGCATTTGTTTTGTTATCAGACTGTAACAAACAGCAGCAGAGAACAAGGATGATAATGCTGTAATCTGTCCAAGCATTACGTTGGTGTATTCTCTTTTAATAGACTGCTATGCTTCAAAAAAAAAAAAAAAGCTAAAAACACAAGCAGATCTAATTCAGACATTTTTTTCACCATGCTACACTTATGGGTGATGAAGCAGAAATAAAAAGGGGAAAAAAATAGACAAAATAAAAGCAAGTCTATTACAGACACAGAAATCCCTTGTGAAAAAGTAAAATAAAAAGATATTGGAGAGAATCATTAAAATGATTAGGCTTTCAAATAAGATTTTTTTAAATGATGGAATTTTCCTCCTATTACGAGATATCAGTTTACGATGGCAACTAATATTTTTTGGATAAGTACTTGAAAGCAAAGTATGTACTACTTTATTATCAAATTTACCACCAATTCATCTTGGCTTCAGTAATGCCAATCTTACAGATTGGCCATCATGGGACTCCTTTGGGAGTTATGTGATCTAAAGGCGCAACTGAAGGCCAACAAACACACAAACGCTGTGGTCTTTATCTCGCACAAATCAAATCTGTTTAGTTTCAACCTGATACTGTCATTCTGACTGGACAGAGGCTGCCTGGAAGAGCAGGCATGGTGTGTGACACTCAGCACGGCGGTGAGCTGGTGTCAACTGCAGACAGGACACTGAACAAACTGCTTTTCTATAATAGACAGTGGAGTCCTGCTCAGAAGACTTTTAACCTGAGTGGCATGTTAAATTATAGCCTGGTGCCACATAGCTGCTCAACAGACATGCTCTGGTAGTTTGTCCACTGAGTCGACCATCTGTCTAACCTCCACGGTGACAGAGGGAGAGGAGTCTAGATTGATCTGCCCAACAGGTCTATCCAGGATGGATTATTTTTCTTCTTTCAACTTCTTGTCTGGTCTCATTTAAACAAATAAATAATGCTACCTTACAAGTCTTACTGTATTTGCCAAACAACAGTAGACATTGTGGCAACTTTCAACACCTCAAGGTGTCACTGTTAACATGACACCACGAGGTCACAAAGAATCCTCAGTCAATACAACTGAGGATTCCTGGTGTCTTAGAATTTGCTTAAGGCAATTGGACTTTTGGCTACAAAAACAGGGTGTGAATTTTACAGCTCTTAGTTTACAAGAGTAGATGTTTGTGGAGGGTTATGGTTTTGGCACTACCGGGACCTCAGGACTTCCTGTTTCACCACTGCTAATATGTTTAGCTTCACCATAGCTGTTACTTGCATTGATTTCACTTGTTTCCTATCTAAACTCCTCTGTCTGCTTCTCTGACACATTGTCTGATTGCTCTACATTAAGAATGAATTTGATCTTCTCTGTTTGACCTTACGATACCAAACTAGATTTGATAACTGAATTCTCCCATGTCTATTGACCGTTTTTTACTTCCTTTCTGCCCACTGAATCTGTTTCTGTCTCTCCCTTATGTATTCTGCTTACCGGATCTCTGGATTTGTACCTGACAATGGATTAAGATTTGGGATTATCTGACTCGTTTCTTCTCCACCAGTCTCTACACCATGAGGATTCTACAGATTTCTACCCTAACCTCCTCCACAAACCCCCTGTTGAGTGTTTCCCACCAGATGAAGCACATCATCACCTAATCCTGCACCAAGTTCATCAATTAACCAGCATTTATATTTTGTTGGAGTCCAAAAGTGACACATTTTGTTGGATGAGTGTAACTGTCGCAATTGAGGACCCGAATGTAGACCAGTGGGGAGCAACTTATTTAATTATCTGAATGCATGATAAAAAGTAAATCATGAACTAAAACATGACAAACCAAGAACCTGAACATGAATCCCAACTCAAAAGGCACCACTGGCATAACACACAAGAAATCCCTCCCTCCATTCATCCATCTATCCATCCATGCCCAAATCCCTCTCTCTTTTGAGTTTTCAAGCCTTTACAGATCGTCCAGGCCGACCACAAGATCTAACCTCTCCAGTATGTCCTTGGTCTACCATGGACTCTTTGCTACATTGGACATGACTATAATGCCTCAACAGGAAGACATCCAAGATGCATTTTTACAAATAATTTACACACCCACTCAGCTGTTTTTTTTTTCACATTAAGGAGTAATGATTGTGATTCAAGGTTGTCTTGGTAACTAAGAACACCACAACAAACCAGGCGGAAGTCAAATTTCTGGTATCACTAATCCTATCAGTTTGGCAATAGAGAGTAAACTTTCTATTCACTATAATGGAACAAAACAAACTTCAAAAGATCACAGATTACAATACTTCTAAATTCCAGACACTTTTACACTTCAACTCCATGCTGAAGGTCATGGCCTGAGGAAGCCAAAAGAACCACTTCATTCACAAAAAAAGCAGGAAGGATCTTAGAAATCATGTCTCTACTTGTACAAGCATGTAAGTAAATAACACTTACGAAAAACTAGTTTGACTTTTTTTCTTTTTTACATGTAAATAAAAGAGTAAAGGATGGGCTGGCTTAGTAGCTGAGTTTACTACTATTAATAGACAGCTACAGAGAACTTAACGAAATTGGCTTCTGGTTTTGCTTTAACTTTGTTTTCTCAGGATTTTTGTTATGTGCAGAACAATTCTCTGGTTGCTTTGGAGTTCTTTAAGTTTCCACTTGTTCAAGTTAACCTATGTTATTGAGAATTTCACAGGGGCACTGCTGGCTAAATGCTTTAATTCACAAGTGAAATATTATGACAGCTGGCAGGACACGACACAAGAAGAAGGCAGGCTCCAGGCGGGATTGAGAGCTTCATTTTATAATGCAATGTGAAAGGCAAGCCTGCTTTGACCATCCCGCATTGTGGCTCTGCGATAACACATTGTGTCATTTTTGTCTCTTCTACTTGTTCTGGTTCTATCTTGCAAAAAACATCATCACCAAAGTCGTTTCTTCTCCTAAATGAGTGATTCTATCTGAATGGATGGATGCTTCAGTAATCCTTAAGATGAATAAATGATTCATTAGTCCCTGTTAAGAGCATCCAAACATCCCTCTAAAGTGTCATCCAGGCCCTTTGCTTATAAAGTGACACATTTTACAAATGGAATGCGGTCACGCGCCTGTGTCTCTATCATTGTCTGAAATGAACATTTAATGAGTTTGACGTGAAGCTGAAGGTTAAAGCTTTAAAACCAAATGAGACAGTGCTGCAAAAGAGAATAAAGTAATGAAACTTAACTTTTCTAGAAATGAAAATACTTGTTAAGCTACGTACTTATAAAACGCTGTTTGCGCGGCAAGGTCAGTACAGTTTCAAAGTTAAGTCCACAAATGGGATCAGAGGTCGTGCGGTGTGATTTGAGCATTGGGTGCAACAGCATATTTCTGGCAGCACGGCAAATGTTCTGACATGCGGAGAATGTTCGGCTGTGGAAGTTTAATTAGCTCAACGTTGGCAAAGAACGTGTAGAAGAGAATGTGAAGTGTCAAAGCGGTGCAAATCTCACGAATCTTCTCCAGGCTTTTCCTGTCACAGCTCTATTCCGATACATGACAGACTTAGTATCATTTAATTCTTTTTGTTAAATTGGGGGGAATTCCCTCTTTACTTGCTTCTCATGGGGGGAATTATACATATATATATTACTTGTGAACTTGGTTACAGATCTTGTTTTTTCTCCGTCATCGCGTCAGTCCCACTCATTGATTCTGGTTCTGTAGTTGCGATGAAAACTTGCAGATTATCCCACAGGGGCCTCAAAAGTGTTCAGAGCAGGATGCTGCTGACCCCCCAAACCCCCTGCCCATGACTCCCTCCTCCTGAAACTCTGAAAAATGAGGGCCCTTTAAATGCATTTTCCAGGCATCAGAGGCATTATTTCAGCTGATTTGAAAGCATTAGAGAAGGGGGATTTCATACTGAACCTGTCCTCTATCACTGTTGACAATGAAGTGTTTTATTTTCAATCACAAATAAGTTGTTGTTGTTTTCTTTAGAATAGCAGCACAAGCCGGAACTGAAAATGCTCCCTGCAGCCCCCATGAGGAGAGCTGTCAGTCACATGTGGCCTAAACCAGCTGTATATGATCACATTTTTGGATAATAAAGTTGCATAAAAGTGATTCATAAATGTTACAAACACATTTATAGTGTCATTTTTTTTCTTAATTCTGCCTGCTGATGATTCTTTTTTAAATGAAATCAAATGTTTGGATGTTTTGGATTCTAGTTGTGATAGAGTGACAGGAAAAATGCCGCACTCTCACAGGGGTGGAAGTGGAGTCCGGCTCTGTAATGTGTATTTATTGTGTATTTCTCCACTACGTCTGTAAGTTGGGTCGTTGAAAATACTGTCCAACATTGAAGTGTGATGTGTCTCCAGCTCATTCGCATAGCAGCAGGATGGCAGTGTAGTCAGTGTGGACACCTGCGTCTCCAAATCAACACTTTTATTACATTTTCTGGTTTCTGCTGGAAGTGCAGCAGCTTTATCCTCCAGTTCTACCTGGATTTTTGTTTAATTCACCACATGTTCCCACTGCATCATCAGCCAAATGTGTTGCCTATGTGTGTGTGTGTGTTGTCGCTTTCAACTCACCGACAGAAGAATCAAAACGATTCACCAAAAGAATGTTTCTCAGAGTGAGCATGGATGTATGATATTTTGCTGTGAGACACTAAATGAAACTTTTGTTCATCATCAGAAAGTAGGCGGCGATTGCTTCACTTGTAGACGGTGGATTTTCACAGACTATTGACTACTTTTGAGACCTCTGATTACACAGTAATTTCATTCAAGAATTTCCTGCATTACAAGAGCTCAGTTTGTGAGAATTATTTTCAATAGGCGCGATACCAGCAATCCCGCAGCGAAATTCAGGCACTAGTGAATGAAAAGGCACGTCACTCACGGAAGCCCAAACCGCGCATTGACATCGACTTTTCATCGACGTTGGTTGATTGAAGGTGTGTTGCCGATGTTAAAGCATTTAAAATAAATCTGTTGAGTTCTGCGTTACGCTCAGTCATGTTTTGTCTTTACTCTTTTGCCGAGAGCAGTGTGAATGTAGCTTAGGGTCTCGTTTTCTTATAAGAAAACTAAGTTTTTACAAATTGGACAAACTTGAACCAGTTCAAACCATTGAAAGTCCCTACAGGTCTTTCATTGATAAATAAACTTCAAGTTAAGTTTTGCAGATTTAAGACAAAAGTTGAAGTTATGAAAGAAGAACTCTTGGGTGTTTTTGGCATACGCATTTCCAAGACTAAGGGAAAGAGGCGGAATGGTGGATGAAGGTCTCCCTCCATGTGCAGGAAACATAAATGAAAAGAGTTTACTGCTTATTACTGGCTTTGGGGCAGAAAACTCTGAACGTAAGAAAAATGCATGGTGAGTCTCTGAGGCTTTTCAAAGGTCTATTTGCTGCTGCGATGTCAAATTGTGTGCTGTAAAATATTGCATGGTGCTTTTCCCTGGCTGACCCATGCTCAAACATCCAAATTGAACTCTTCTATTTCTGCCGTAGGGCAGAGCCAGGGTTCTGTTGGAGACTTCAAGTCTTTTTGGCTTGGATGGGAACAGCTTGGTGTTTTAGGAGTTGGATGGTGATTCCCACTAAGTCTCCTAGTGGGAATACAGCCCCTAGTTTTAAAAAAAAAAGATTAAAAAAAAGAATGTATCTTTTTGGGAAATCCTGAAGAGAAAACCCCCTAAAGCTAGAAGACTTTCCAAACCTGTCTGACGATATTTGAACTGACCTAGAGTGCATTTTTCTATTATAGAAGGGTTGATAATTATCTGTAAAATTGTACCTGTAAGAATCGAAGGCGTGTTCTTTAAAAATGAGATGATGAGATGTCATACCGCACAAAAACAGCATTCATACTTTTTCACTCACAGATCTGTTGTGGTTCACGGTAAAGATTTCTTCATAAACTCACCTATGGAGAGAGGAAAGAGAATAATATGACCAAAAATCTTTGAAGAATCAGCATTTATTAGAAAATATTCATGAAACAAAGAGAATTTGATGCAACGAGCAGACAAAAAACCAGTCAAAGTTTCATTTTTTTAAATGAATTATTTGATTTTTTTTAATTTATCATAAGGCACACTGGACTATGAGAAGCAAAACAGTCAAGTTTTCATGAAAATAAAGTCAAAAAATTATGAGCATAAAAGTCTTAATTTTTTGCATATTAAGTCATAAAATTATGAAAAAAATAATACTTTTAAAATAATAAAGTCTTAAAATTATGAGTAATTAGTTGAAATAAAAAAAACAATGTTAAATTATGATAAAAATAAGGATTTTGTGAAGATAAAGTCGCAAAAATATGAGAATACAGTAAAGACTTTTTGAGAAAAAGGTCAGAAAATTGTGAGAACAAAATTTTAATTTAAAAAACTTAAAGCAGAAAATTAATAGAAAAAGTAAATTTAGTTGATTAATTGAGTTGTAAAATTGTGTTTAAAAAACAGTCTCCATTTTGCGATAAGTAAAAGAAAAGAGACAAAAGGCAACATTTAAAAAAAAACAAAGTTGTAAAGTAAAAAAAAAAAGATTTTATAAGAATGAAGTCGAAAAAATGAGTAAAAAGGAAAGATTTTAGGAAAATAGTCACATAATCATTTAAAAAATCCAGATTTTATGAAAATAAAGTCATAAAAATATGAGAAAAAAGTTTCCTTTTTTCTAATTTTTTTAAAATCTTTTATATAAATACAAAAAAAGTCAATTTTAAGTGAAAAAAAATTAAGTGAAATAAATGTGCTTCTTACTCATAATTTGATGACTTTACTCTTGTAAAGCTTTGACTTTATTCATACATATTAATATTTATCTCTAAGGTGGCCCTAATGTCTGTCTTCATTTCCAGATGCTGGGTAAACTGCATTTTTTTTTGCACATTAGTAAAGGCACCCCCACCCCCGCCCCACCCCCTTATCTAAAGCTTTCTGGATCCGCCACAGGTCCATCCACAGAACTACATTCTTTATCAAAGGAGGATCGAGATGTTTCTGCTCCTCTATTCTTGCTGAGTGACTGAGCGAGATTATAGAGGGGGCGGAGAGTGTTTTTCATCTGAAAAGAGAAGATGGGCGTTTGCGAATTTGTGAGTGAGTTTCAAAAGGCTCATGCATGTGGGTGGATGAAATCCCGGCATCCAGTGGAACGCAGTGTGGTTTAATGTCAGCCGCTGGCAGCTCCGTCTTCTGATGGAGGTTTTGTTCCCCGTTTAAAAAAATGATGGACTTGACAGCATTTGCATCCAGTGATCCAGCGATTGTGCAAATTATTACAATACTAATTCCTTCACCGCCATTTCCTCATATAAGGCTGACACGAAGGCACATGTGGAAACAAAGGTAGAGGAAAGCAGGAAGTGGAAGCGGAGGGGTAATGAGGCCTGGTCTGAAGTTAAAAGTAACATGGAAGTTCATCTGCCACAATCAGATGATTGCAGAGCTAATGGGGCACAAAGAGCGGGCCTCATGGAACCTCGGAGCAGCTTTTGTTCCAACCAGGAGCTTTCACATTATCCCGGGTCATTGAGATAAAACCTTACATTAAAGAGACAAACTCACTTCAGCGAACAAGCGATCTTCTGTCTGCTAAAACGATGGCTACTTTTTGCCGGTAAACACATTAGGTCCTGCCTGACCTGTCTTTAGTTCATCGTGAGCAAAAAGCAGTCAGTCAAAGCTCTTCCTGCTGCTGCTCCTGAATCCCAAACTCAGCTACACTTGGAGTGTGCAGCCGCACTAACACGACAAAAACACCCTAAAGTTAAGTTCAGGTGAAGGATGTTGAGGGATGCGCTAAACACGATTAGCCAGTGGTGTTCACCTATAGCAACTATATTTGGGGAAAGGGTTAATGTGAAATGTCGAAACGATGCATCTTTTTAGGTTAGCTCAATACCTAACTTCTGGGACTCGTAAATTGTTTTCACACCGCACCATAACTTCCCCACAGATCCGTGTCCACAGTGCCTCCCTGTCCGTGCCTTAAACGGTTCAAAATCTGCGCTTATGTCTTTTAAACTGAACGCTGAGTATAGAGCGGAATGGGAATTAAACCTAAGCTGAGTGGTTCAGTTCAAGCATAAATACATTTACCGTTCAGAGAGGCCCTGCAGACACAAATCTGCAGCACATCTTTGGGATTATCCCTATACAGCTTATTAATGACAGATAATAATCAGTAATGACAGACGTTTCTTAATCTCTCCACCCGCAAACGATAACATACTACCTATGAATTTTAACCCGTGCAGCAGTCCTACTTCCAATGGGTCTGCGCTGCTCCCCTGAGAATCTTTCCTAACCTGCTGTGTCTCCAAACTAACATGAAAACGGTGAGTTGATCTAGGTAGGATTATCATATTGGTAGAATTATCTGATAAGGTAGTACATTTGGATAGCTAAATCTATCATTTTGTGCTTCAAGAGATCGTTGGTTTTGCGTGTACTTAAACATGCATCACATTCCTGTGTAGACATTGCATTAGGAGACCTTCTTTATCAAAACACACTTGGAACGAACCCTTTCAGCATTTCTGAGCATGTGCTCAACTTTGTCCATAGAAAAAACCTCTGAAATGTGGTTTTCTTCTCTTCTATTTAAAGTAGGAACTTTATAAACATCAGCCAACCGCTCAAAGTGTGACCCCATTCCAACCGCTAGTGCTTTTCATAAAAACTGCATGATAAAACTCCAGACGGGACAAAAATCCCAGACAGCCCGGTGCTCCGCCGCTGCAGTCAAACACACTCACTGTCTCGCGCACTCAAGAAGGACCAAAATACCTTTAAGTGTTTTTGTCTGAGCGCGACCTCCAAGTTGCTTTGCGACCGTTTGAAAATCTCTAAAATGATTCCAGAGAGAAAAAGAAAAAAAAAGGCATACAAGCTGGGAAGAGAGCCAGAACAAAGTGTGCAAGTAAATGATGAATGAGACAAAAAAGAAAAACCTGCAAGCTAAGTCCTCCTTTGTCATTCTTTCCACGAGGGCTCGTACATTCTCACCGCAAATGCTCATGCTGGAGAGTTTGCACCTGCTTTCCTTTTGGTTTCCCTCACAATGCCGGGTCTGCCTTGAAATCTCCACAGGTGTAAGGTGAAGTGGTGCTCCGCGGAGAATTGTTTTAAGTAACAAGTAAGGCTTTACAGTCTTAGGGGAGGTGGCTTTAAATATGTCATTAAACAACAGAGAGAAAAAGTTATGTTTGATGTCTGTTGTGCAGAAACGACAAAAATCGTGTTTTTAGTGTTTCAGGAATCAGAAGCAGACGAAAAAAAAAAAAACATTCAGTGTAAAAAAAAAAAAGATGGGTGGGGCACAAGCTCCCTGCTCCACTTCATTCTGATACACTCACTTGCAGACAAAAAGATCAGTTTTTGTCTTTGTTTTTGTCTTCTGAGTGGGCTTCTGGCTCCAAACTGTACAGCTGATAGCTTCAATAATGCTCACCGTTTTTGGTGCACTGGAAATGTTAGGTTGGGGGTGTGAGGGGCTGTAAGCCAGCAGGAGAGCAAGTAAACAGATGGGTGATGGGAATTTGGGACAGATTTGCAACGAACTACTACCGGTCTTTTTTCTTTATATTAGCTAGAAATGCTAGCTTAAAAAAAGGCAAATTCATTATTCAAAAACCACTAGAAACGCTTTTACACTAGACCAAAAGATGTTCAGAGTGGGACTTTAACAAAACGTTAAAACAGGAATTCCAAGTGAAATGAATCATGGAAACCTCTGTGTTTTTTCACATCAATTTTCACCTTTCTCCTCGACAGAATCAACTGATTTATGCTGATCATGGGAACGGATGAAGAGTTCAATTTACAAATTACGACTGTGGTGTCTTGTGTGACTTGCTGCTAAATACCTGACTCAGGTGTTTAGTCCTTTAGAAAAAGGAAAGACCTGAGCGACCTTGCAAACAAACATTTGGTAGATTTAACTAATTCTGCTATTTTTATCAAGCAAATTTGGAAGTTACTTAAAAGCATGAGTCAAAAAACTTTATTTCTACCGTCAGTTCCTTTAAGTACT
Organism: Oryzias celebensis; assembly: GCA_014656515.1. NCBI lineage: Eukaryota > Metazoa > Chordata > Actinopteri > Beloniformes > Adrianichthyidae > Oryzias > Oryzias celebensis. Next base: position 14,566,048 of record BNCR01000013.1, read on the forward strand.
TTCTGTATTGGCTAAAGAAATGTCAATGTAAAGAGACTTCTTCTCAAAAAGGCTAAATTAAGTGTGTGCATTACAGATTGGCTTGCTTGAGTAGTGGAGTGAGCCAATTTGCTTCACTGAAAAGAAAAAAAAAAGATTATATTTTCTAAAATACAGACATACAGTAACATCCATTTCAATGACACAAATCACCAGGACTGGAAACATCAATGCCTGATAAAAGCTCCCCTACAGTCAGAGCGAGAAAACTGCCCTTATGAAAAATCCAACACCTTCCTTCATAGTGTTCCGACACTTTTATGTACCACAGGGTATAAAACGCATTAATGCAAGAGCCCGTGTGCTGTGATCTTTCCCTCACTGGAGCCGCTTCTCTGTCTGACTGTGGCCTGTAATGCGGCAGCTCTTATTGCAGACATTCCAGCGAGAAGTTCAACCACAGCAAAAAGAGGAGTCAACATATAGTGAGAATTATTCGAGAGGAGGACACGGGTTTGCTGGTTTTGATCTGCTCAGAGACAGATAGGAACCAAGCTCAGACATTTGGTTACAAAGCATCACTTTCACTGAAACTCAACTGGATCTTAAGCACAAATGTTCTCACTGTCAGGTCGCTGATGAAAACAATGAAAACCTGATCTTGTGTGGCATCGATGAGACCCTCTGAGACTGAATCCTCCATGAAGCTCTTTCAGATTCAAAAGTATTTTAGGGCAGAGTGTGAAGCTCTTTTTTATGTTTTTACGTAACCCTTTAACACATGACATGTCGCCTGTGACACCTAAATAACACGCTCTTTGACGTACCGTAAAGCTTTGGACAGCATTTGGGATGTGTAGAAGAACGAGCGAAACACAGATTTTTGAACGAGCAATCCAGCCGGGCGCAAACCGCAATTAGTAATTCTTTCCTCCATGATCAATTTTCCAACAGTTGACACGTCCATGTATTAGAGGGGGGCATCATCTTTTCGTCACTACCAATTCAGAGTCCATGATTGGTCAAAGTACGACCTGGTCTAACTTTCAATGGCCACACATTTTTGTTGCCCAAAAACGGTCTTTACAAATGTACACGAACGTGACAGTTTAGAACGCTGAAGCGCAAAATGGGCAATTCTGAACATTTACGAAGACTTTTACAGGAAGTGGCCGCTTGAACTCGTGTTGCCGAGGGCAGTGGGAATGTAGCTTATGAGTTACGATAGTTCAAAGACTGTGTTGTTTCCTCTCACATGAACATCCTATAGAAGTCTATTGGAAATTGGGTTTCACATAACAAGCACAACACACTGACAGGTTTCTTTATACACACAGACCTTTATGAGAGGCACTTCATACCACAAATAAAACTTGAAATAAATAAACAAAATGAAAGTAGTAGGTTCCCCCAAAGCTGAATTAACAAAGCCTGTAATTATCCCAATCCCCCTCGCACAAAAGCAGAAACACACCAAAGCCCCCTCTGGATTTCGGTGCCTCGGATTCGTGCAGGTAGGCTGGGATTGACATTTAGGGAACGTCGGGTTACTAATAACAGCTGCAATATATTTCTAATGAGGCACCTGCCAGGCTGCAGAGCTGTTAATTCACTCCTATATTCAGCTGAGCAGCCCCACGCTCTTCAGCTCAGCGGGGAACGCAGACTCACACAGAGACCGGGAGGGTGAGGAAATTTGTAGAATTTCATAGATAGTAATAGAGATAATAAAGCATTAATTACACACCAACCCCCAGACACCCCTCCAAAAAAAAAAAAAAAAAAAAAAGACAAGGAAAGTGCCTCCGCCTCAGGACTAACCATCATTAATGAGCACATGGTTAACTGGTTCTCCACAGAGATGATGTCATTTATATCTAAAACATGCTTTAGATGTTAAATAAAGGCTATAGGTTCAAACACACACCTGTGGTATCAATTGAAGTTTTAGAATTTCAAACTTATTAATTTTTTGTTTAAATTTTATGATAGTTTGTTGGTTTCTTTAGCAAATACACGTATCAACCTCGTGGATGGTTCAATCCACGTATTTGCTTTTTATTCATTTTGCTCAATTTTATTGTCTTCTACCAACGTCGTCCATTTTTCTGTGACTAACCCGGATCAGGTGTATTTGCTTCATTAACGGCTTCATAATCGGAATTTTAGCTGTAGTGTTGACATTCTATGGACTACATCATAATTCTTCGACTGTTTACGCAATTAACCTTATTCCGGCGGATTCTGAAGCGCAGAAAAGCAGCTTCACACAGGTACGCCACAGAATATGGGCTGTCGTTACCCAATGCTAGCGCCTAGCTACCTACTGTTGAGTGAAGCTCAGTGCAAAGTGTTGAAGTGGTGCATGTCTTGCTGCAGGCTTTTTCTTTCACAATTCTTTTCCAATATTTGAAAGACTTGGTGTCATAATTCCAGCTGGACATAAACCGCAATTATACATTTTTTCTCCATCATCAATTAATACAACTTTTGGCATTTCCCTGAATGACAAGGGTTCTTCACTTACATGACACTATCAAATCTGAGTACCTTGATTGGTCTTGGTTTGACTTGGTTTAACTTTCAACCTGTGTTCAATGGCCTCGATTTTTGTACGCAGAGCCTGAAAATAGTCGCAGAAACTCGAGTAGCGACATGCAAACTCAAGAGTTTTGAACAGGGAAGACCTATGTACATATGTGCGCGATTACATAGACCTGTCATTGGAAGTGGTCACTTCTATGTGCACTGCAGATGGCTCATATTCACTGCTTCACAAACCATCTTAATAAGTTACTGCACTTGACAAACAAACTATCAATAAGAACATTTCCTGTTATCATCATGGACACTCGTTGGGAAAAAAGTTGCTTTGGGCGAGCTCCAGCAAAACTGTTCACGCTGTCCTGCTTTCGTAAAGCAACCAAATCTGCCTGAACCAAGCCTGGATGACTTTGTTCATTTGACAGTTTTCATTTCATTCATTTCCTTTTTGCTCATTTCAACATTCTGATTCAATTCAACTCTTTTCAAATGATATTCTAATTAGGCAATGACATCGTCTAGCGGCTTCTATGTGAGCCAATAGCTACGTTTCTCACTGAGGAGTTGGGGTCACCGACTATGACTCAGACACCTTTATCATGTTTATCAAAGGATGAAAGAATGCAAAAGAAAAAAAGAGGGGAAAAAAAGAAAATTGGAATTAAATGTTTGGTTGATTATTTTTTTCTTGGTATTGCAACCTCCCTCACATTGCAGATGGGAAAGGCTTATCAAGAGGCAATGCCAATGTTATAACTTCAGCAGATATAAATCAGCAGCACAATCAAGCCAGTATGAGCAACGCAGACGAGCAGATAGAAAAATCTAAATAGAATAGTTGGGTTGTTTTCTGTCTGTGAATGAACTGCATCCTGCTTGCTTATCGGAACTATGGGGGGGCGGCTGCAGCATGACAAACTGTATCAACAACAGGAAACTATGCTCCCTTTTTGGAAAAAAAAAAAAACTTTTAATGGCTGCCATGTCTGTTTTAAAAAAAATGTCGATGTCAGGGCATTAATTCCATGCACATGTTAATAAAAGCCCCCAAAATAACTGAATTGTAACATTTATTTTGTTTTAAGTGGAAAAGCAAACTATATTTGTATTGATCAACAACAACAAAAAAATCAGGTAATTTAATCAGATTGGGATGCAAAAAAACATTAAAAAAAAAAAACAAGCAACATCAATTGTTTTTTCCTCTTCTAGTAGGAATATCTGATTTGAATCCAGGCCTGTTGAGAAAATAAAAGCATCTGTCACACTTTGCATTTACAGGCATCTTTTTTTATGACGTTATCTTTTTTCAGTGTGAATCGTAAACAACAGTGGAGCCGTCAGTGTGTTAGTACAGTCCATAAAACAGATAGCAGGTGTTTTTTTCCGGCTGTGCAGTAGTCACATTTCAGTTTCTCAGACTGCAGGTGATGCCGTATTTTAGCCGCCTCCTATGTTTGACGTGCAAAGGCTTCTTTCACTGTTAAAGAGCTGCCACAGGCTGGAGATGTCCTCAGTGTGCATCGGACTGCGTGCATGTTTTGTTTTTACATTCGTAACAAACCATATCCAGATGTGGCTGCCCGACAGGATTTGTCATGCAGGTATGGCATCAAAACGCGTTCAAAATGAATAGAACCCATCAATTTTAAATCCATGCCTCTCAGCCAATCTTACAGGTCTGTGTAATGTCTTTACCAGGTGGAAGAATCTTATTATTTTTGCATGTTTGTATGTGTTTACAAGTGTCAAAGTGAGAAAGCAAGACAGAGGAGGCATGCACAGAGAGCAAAAGGTGGAGAATGCATTGATGTACTCAGAGGAGCGAGGTGACAGCCACTTGCTAAAGAATTGATGAGTACAAAGGGAACATGTTTCACCTAAGACATTTCCTGCTGTGAAACATGTCTTCTGTCATCACTTCCTGTCATCAGTATTATTGCATCCTGCCAAGCTGAGTAGACGAAGGTGTGCGTTTCTGCATCCCTCGAAGACTGAAACCGAACATGACATTTAAGAAAACAAGGATATAAAGGGGGTTTTATCATGAAAAATTGATCCTTTTTTCATTATAATCAAATAAAGATAAATGTATAACAAATATGCTTAAAGTTTATCCCATTTTTTAGGCTATTTTAGAGGGGTTTTCTACGTCACTAATAAGCTCTTTTTCCAATGTCTGTATCTGCTCTTGAATCACAACAATTTGACTAAAAAATACTCAGAAGTGATACTTTAAGCTTACTTTTCTTAATATATGTCCTCCGTTATCAGAAAAAGGGCATAAGAACATGTTAAAAACACAATTTTCATTGCAAGAGCTCTTTGGAAGAATCTTACTGTATGCCTTGAAAAGTTACTTGATTTTGTATCTTACACAGTATGGTCAGTAAAAAATAAAATTAATTAAACCTTCTTGGGCTATTTTTATCTGCATGAAAGCTCTTTAAAGTGATCAGAGATTGATATCAAAACTAATACTTTAACAAAACTAATGGGAAGTCTCTTGCATGTAAAGAATAATGATCAAAATCAAACTTTTTGATCATTGTTAATACTTTAGGTTAAAAAGGCCTAATATCATTGCAGAGGGTAACAATATGAAATATCTATTAACATGCTGGAGGTTTTTAAGGTATGCATGGCTGAATATGTATTGTTAAGTTTTAATGCTTTCACCCTATTGTCTGTGCTGACATGCTGAAAGTTAAAAGGTCTTAAAAAGTCTTCTTGTTTAATTTCAGCCACAAAGTAAAACTTTATTTTGAAGGAAGAATTATGGGACTTCACATGATGTCAGGTTAGGTGTAACCAGTCAATATATGTGCACAAATAAAGCTGCTGCTGCTATGATGCTATGATTTTCATTCAAGATAAGGCTTCAAAAGGATCCTGTACCTATAAGCTGTATTTTGGATGCAGCTTCTTGTCCTTGTGAGAGTTCTGGCGATACTCATTTGAGTAATCTGCATACTTGAGGGCTTCATACCACCTGCACATACTTCATCCTCTGGTGTGCAGCACTTTAAGTGATGGAACCATTGCGGCTGTTACAATGCTGTCCCGCACATCTTTATTTAGCCAAAAATACTTCTGCACGGCCTGAAGACAGAACATCACTGTCAATGATGGACACAAAGCACTGCTTTAATGTATATTTTAAAAATAACACATACATTTAATTTCACTTAACATGATCATAAACAATAATGTACGGTGAAGCCATTGATTGTATATGAGAACTGGACTGAGTGAGTGCGACATCACCCATAGAAAATGGCTTACTTCTGGCTCCAGCGAAATGAAGTAAAAAAATAAAATTTTCACGGTACGACACCAACATGTTGGAACCATTGAACAAAGATTGGTCTGATCCAACGTTTCTATGGCAACAACTCTCAGTAAGGGTGAGCTTGATGAAAGGCCACACCTCAGGCTTGGATCAATCTGTCATCAAACGATCGACATGAGACAACATATTTCTATTAAGCCATCTGATTGGCCAGTTTATAACATGAATATTTTGCACTACAGAAAATAAATAATTTAAAAAAAGCATGAATAGAAAAGAACATGTTACAAAATGGTACCACAGTAAGAATGAGTATTCCGACAAATATAATGACTGAGTAACTGCTGTATATACTGTACCTCAATAGAAGTCTATGGGATTTTAGCTTTTTGAAGCCAGCGGGTACTTCCTGTTTGGAACACGAGGGTCACTCAGTCCAGTTATCTTATACAGTTAATGGCTAATCAGACAATTTTCTTTGAGGCCGCTATCTCTGCAACACCTCAGTCCAGTCAAATCAAATGATGCCCCATAAGAAACAGGAAGTCACTGACTTAAATCTAACAGACAAGAGGCAAATCTAATAACAGCTGTAGAGCATATAGATGATCTTCAGCAGCAGAGGTATTTTTTTCTCGCAGACAGTCAGTCTCCAGGCCTCAGATAACATTATTATCACCTCCTCAAAAGACTGTGAGCTTATAGGCTCTTTTGGACATAACACAAAAAGCACAAATTTGTTTTTTTTCGCATCACCATAGTCTTTAGGAACTAGGTACCGTAATCATAAATACCTTTAAAGGTGTCTAAAATTACCCTATAATCAAACTGATCACAGGCTACATTGGAATACATAGTAATTTCTTCTACAGTATGCACTAATAGGTTAAAGTACTTAAAAGCACAGATGAGACATTTTGCTTCCCTTCAACGTTTTTTTTCTTTCTTCGTGTCACTTTCCACTTCAACTGCACGTCTTTAAGGGGAGCACTGCATCATTCAGATGAGATAAATTATATTTATAATTTGTTTTCTTTTCATGTGAAATCCTTAAGAGCACCTTTTGACGAAATGCACTGCGTGAGGAACGGTGTATGTGTGCCATTGCTGAATGGCAATTTAATTCTGAATATGCTAACCATTCACCGTATTTTATATAAGGCTCACCAAACTATAAGGTGCATGAAGTAAGACAAAACTGTCGAAGATAAATCCATCAGTCGTTTAGACTTTATTAACTTTGTTCACAGTAATTCTAAAACTTGTTTGTAACAGAATACTCATTAGCAACATTAGAAGCATTAGCCACATTAGCGTATTTACAATACCTGTACTTTCCAATCTTGTTTGCTTTAAAAGAAAACGCAGACTGATACAACTACAAACATTATTGTGACTACGCTAACTCCCAACTTTGCTAGCAACATGTATAAAAAACTGTCTGACACAGCTACACGTTAGCTGTGCTAGCATATTTTTACAATAACTGTAACTCCCAACCTTGTTTGCAGTAAACAAACTGATACCACTAAAACAAAGATTAATGTTGCTAGGCTAACTCCCAATCATGTTCGTAGAATGTAAAATAAATAAATAAATAAATGGGATTACACATTAGCGTTTTCACAAACAACCTAATTAAGCATTTTGTCAGAGCGCCATGTACCTCTTAAAATCACTTCAACATCAGTAAGCACAAGCAGAATCAATACACGTATAAGGCTCTCCGGATTATAGACGAACCGCAAGTTCGTAAAAAAGAAAAAAAGCTTTTAAGTGCGACTTTTGGTGTGAAAAAAACACAGTAATTAATATAAACATGTAAAGAAATGACAAAAAACTGAATTATTTTACAGGAAAGCATTTATCCAGTTCTGAAACTTTACACTAACACATCAAAAGCAGAACTTAATACAAGAAAATCTGTGTAGCAATGCATGAAATACATCTGAAAAGATTTGAAAGACTTGATTAAAGCAGACACTTTTTCTGGGCTGATTCTTTTTTATTGCTGCTGCTTACTGGTAAATAAGATAAGTATATATATATACTTATCTTATTTACCAGTAAGCAGCAGCAATAAATATATATATAATATATATATATAATTTTGTCTTTTTTGTGCTGCGCACACTGAAAGGAGAAACAAACGTCACCGTCAGGGAGGAGATGAGAACGACAGCTCTTCCAGAGCTCAAATTTCCCAAATGAACATAAGTGGGACCAAAGTTTTCAGCTCGCCATCTTGGAATTGGTGAGTTGATAGAGCACAAAGGTTGACAGTTTGTTCTGCAGGTCAGTATGACTTTTGCAGGCGTCCATAACCATGGTGACGGAGGTTTTTCAACAGACAAAAGGCAACTGAAGAAAAACGATCTCATGGACAGATGGAAGCAGATTTCAAACATTTTAAGGAAGATAATGGTCATGTGGCAAACAAATGGACATGGTCAAGGTCATGCGACCGCTTTCAATAAAGAATTTGAGTAAAAATGTGCATAAATGCCAAATACGGGCTTCTGCGTTCAAAACTCTCACGTTCACACGTCGCTTCACAAGTTGACCGTGTTCGAACTTTACACAGAAAATCTGAATCAGCTGATTCTGATGCTATGCAACACTTTTATTAGTAATGTGTTGCATTTCAGAAAGAAGATATAAAAATATGCTTTTTCCTGCATCAGAATCAACTGATTCATCTTGATTGCTGTCGAAGAGTTACGGTTCGTCAAAGAGTGTGTGTAATGTAAGTGTCGCTGGTGACATTACTGGTGATAGGTGTTAAAACATGTTAAACATGTATAATTGTATTGGATTTCAGATGTTAGCGAACTTAAGGAAGTCAACTGTGTGTTAATTTGACATCAGCCAGAAGGAGGCGCTCTCAAAAAGCCATTCTTTCAGGAATTGATCCCAATTTTTGATCAAAACAAACCAAATGATGTATTTTTACTTGCATGTAAGTTTTTAAAAGCTTTTTAAGCTTTAAAAATGTTTTGAAAGACTCCGTTTCTGTGTTGACCTTCCTATCGTTCTATTTGGATTTGATGTCAAAGGCAATAGATCTCATGCGTCTATTCTATCCTTAAAGCCATCAAACTGAATGTAATTGTATTGAGCAGGAACAGAAGGTACAGTACAGGAAACGCTCCCGGTGACACGAGGTTTGGGACTTTTGAATCAAAAGCTCATTTGCTTTTTCAAAACAATTGCGCGCCCCCATCGCTAAACGATTACCATGAGAATGTACATCAGAACCAAATGATGGGTTGTCAATGCATCTGACAACAAGTGAAGGCAGAGTTAGATGTTTTATTCATACAGATTTACAGACTGTACTTGCAGTGAATGAATGCAGCCTGACCTTCGGGTCTAGAATGCGACATAAAACTGCGCAGAAACCTCGAACCCCTTCCTTTTCAATGGAGATCAGGATCAACAAGAGCTAGAATTTAATTAGAGTTTAGATGTATGCACTTTTACTTCCTTTTTATTAGATTTATTAATAAACCAACTCGTGTTTTATGGCTAAAATATATTAATTTTTCCAACACACGTGAGTGAAACGAGACTAAAGAATAACAGAAGTTTAAATGCTCCAAAAGAATCTTATGAGCGCTTTAGCTCTGTTTTCTAATAAAGAAATGTGTAGCCTTCTGCACATTTTGAATATATAAGATGATTTTAAACAAATGATGCATTTAGGAAACCAAAAAGTCTGCAAGATATTATTCATTTCATTGCTCTTTTGAAGGAGCTCTCAAATCCCAGAGTTTTGAGTCAGATTCAGATCCTGCTTCTCTTTGAGCATTGGTTGGTTGAAAAAAAAAATCTTAAACCTGTTTAGGAAGTTTAACCCCCAGTTCATCATCGTGAGAAGTTCCATATGTCAGAATCATGACTTCATGATAAAACGTTTCATTGAGGCTACAGTCAGTTCATTTTATTCCTTTAATCGAGCTTCTAAACCAACATTTTCCCCATTTAGGATCACAGAGATGCTGGAGCCTATCCTTGCTACCACAGGGCACGATACATTAATTTAGTAAATTGTAGAAGCCCTAAAAGTAAAAGTACCTCTAAATTTAAAATGTTTCTTTTATTTTCAAGAATTTCTCCTTAAGAAAAATATTTTAAAACATTTCTTCCATCCATAATTTTGACTCAGAAAATAGAGAGGAAAACAGGATTTTTTAATCTATCCAGTTTGGTCATTTTTGAGCCAATAAAGAATGTTTCCAATAACAGCAACCAGATTTACTTACATGATGTAATAACTGCACCATCCTCACGTTTGTCTCGAAAAAAAGCATGCGTGAAACACATCTTAGAGTCAAATTTACAATATATCCAAAAACACAGGTCTTCATGATGTGTTCTTGAAAATATGAGTCCAAACATTTCGATCTGTTCCCAAAAGTTTGAGCGTGAATTTTTGTGAGATCCAAGATCCCCAATTTGTGACTTTTATACTAGACTACTAAACACGCAACTCAGGTGATGTAAATATTGATCTAAAGTGGCAGGATAGTGTTGGATTTTAAGTATTTAATCTAAACTAACAGAATGTACTACTGTCACCGGAAGTCAATCCATTTTCAAAGTAAAGTGTTTGTCGTAGTAAAAAATAAAAATAAAAAATAGTTCCATTTACTAATAAATTCTGATAAAATATAGTTGTTTTAAATATGTTTGACAATTTGAATAAAAATTAGAAGGGATAAGAACTTTATATTGAATTGAATATTACAAAAATCTTGATTGTGTGATGTCATGACTGTCTGCTAGCATGGCGAAAAAGTTGTAACAGAACGCATCTTCATGTCATCTACTGGAACTGTGGTCAGAAATATTCGGAGGAGAACTTATCTAGAATTTGTTGTAAAATGATACAGAGCTACAGTGACATTTACATTTTGTTTACCGCTGGAAGTTGGCAGAAAAACAATGTGTGACATTGTTTACAGAGAAAAACATTTTCTTTTTCAAAATGTTTGTGTTTTTATCTGATCTATTTTAATGATTCTGATCTCTTGTTCTTGATAAAGGTGTAAGTGATGGTAATTAAATACTGTATTTATTTTTCATGCATCCAGTAAAAAAACAAACATGTAGCAACCATCCAAACATAATAAATGAAAAAGTCAAATTGGGGTTTAATCTGAATCGTTGATCTTGATTCGTGAATAGAATGAGTTAAGTAACAACCTGCAGCTCTAGTCAAACGCGTCACTGCCACTCCTAATGCGTCCCATTCCTTTGCTCTATCTTTACTCCCACTCCTTCTTCAGGTCATTGGAGCTGCAACCTCAGCGGTGAGACACAGACTTTCATTTTTTTATGACTCTTTTCGCTTCTCAGGAATAATCCAGAGTTTCACACACCACCCAAGAAGTATCGTATCATTGTGTGCTGGATCTGCCACGGAAAAGACTGACTCCTTTTAATCCCACCGCTGTCCTAAAAAAAGCTCATTTTTGTTTCAGATTCTTCTGTTCATACCTCCCTGCCTACAACATGACAAACTTTGCTCACTTCCTACCACTGATCCTATAGGTCAACGTCTGATCAAACATCAATGACGATTAGAGATTTGAGGATTTCAGGACTTAAATGTCAGGAAACCTGCTCATAGAGGAAGCTTGTGTTCCCAAATGCAGCTGTTTATTGTATAAATGTCTTCCTGTTTTGGCTCACTTTGATTCACAGCAAGAATTATGAGGCAAAAAGACCTGCTTTTAAAAGAAGAATACCACAGTAACATTTATCCGTACAAGCAGATCCAATCTGGTGTTTGTGTGCCGGAGAGCTACCATTTCAGAAATGCGTCTTTCCAAACAGTCTGCTGATTAAAGCATTTAAAGAAAATTAGCCCACAGCCACCATAAATCTCCGAGCTGCGCTTTAATGAAAGCGGCAAATCTCACCTTTCATTTCTCATTTGCATTTGAAAAGTGCTACCTTCGCTTCCACCGTATCTGCGCGCAAATGGAATCGCAATTCAGGAAATGAGGAATGAGGATAGTTGTTTTTTTTTTTTTTTGGCGACACGTATGCACAGTTTGGATCAACACCTGCATTTGGATTTATGAACCGACCTGTCTGAAGTGGAGGAAACCTTGAAGAACCTTCCCCTCTAATTACATAGGCAGGAGATTTCTCCACAACCTCCATCTGTGACATTCCGCATAACCGACCGTGACACTCCCGCCCGATCTCCCGCAAACTCGGAACTGTATCGCTTATCACTCCGGCGAACAGGAAGGCGGTGCAGACTGCGGACGGCATCCATGGCATTTCAGTTTGATCAATACTTGGCTGTTTGGGGGTGTAAACAATGACGCCTCAGATAGTTACTGAGGCAGAAAGAAGGAATAGAGCAACTTCTGTATGGCATTCACAAAAGCCCCCACTTAATGGAAGTTTGAATTACCATTTAAATAGGATTTCTTTTTTTTGGGGGGGGGGGGACAGGGAGCTCCGTACAGAAAGATAAATTACATTGTAAACAATGTCAAAACAGTTTAATGACACATATGAAATGAAAGTACACAGCCCGCGCTTTCTTTGCTACTAAGCGATATAAAGAGTGAAGTGAATAAAAAATGAGTTAGCCTGAGGACAAAAGCAGCTCTGCAGACTTGTTTTGTCTCAGACTGCACTTTTAATTGACTTGAATAAAAAACTCAATTACAGCATTCTGGCCGCTGGAGGGAAAGTGTTGGAAAGTGACAGGGAGGACGGAAGGGGAGCTGAGAGACGAGTAAGTGAAGCACGGGAGAGGAATGAGGGAGTTATTGGGTCAGAATGGCACCTCGGGGTGGGGAGTCAGGCAGCAGACAAGGTTTTCTGCAGGCCAGTCTGTCTGGGGCAATTACAACTCCCTGAAAGGTGGAGTGGAGGGTGGTGGCAAAAAGAGAAGGTGGGAGAAGTGCTTTATCAGTGCCTCCAAAAGGATTTTATGCATTTATTGTCATCTGTCCTCCGCTATTCCGCCGAGGCTGACGGTGATGCTGATTGAAGGTGAGGGCATTAAATCAAGTGAAATCAGTAAGCAGATTCACTCAGCTGCGGCGCTGATTTAGCTTCCACAGAAGTTGACAGGCCTTGTACTCGGAGAGAATTAAAGTGCAGAACATGCACAGATAAGAGCGCCCGGGACGGTGATGTAATGATGCAAAGGGAGAAAAAAGTGGAGGTGTTTTGTGGGGAGAAAAAAAATCTCCCGAGCCGCAAAGTGATGCCTTCAGTCTGATAAAGCGTGACTGACTGAAGGTCTTTTAACCCTGACAAGCCCATTATATCAAATACACAAAGAATTTGATTCTTGTTTTACAGTTTTATTGTATTAGATTTTAATTTTTTTTCTATATTTTCAATTATTCGATTTTAATCTTTAATTTTTTATGGCTTTATTCTTTTATTGTTTATTTTATTGTTCTTTCAGATGTGTTTGTGTGGTTGTGAATCCAAACAGTTGTTCACTTTTAAATATTTGTCAGGATGACTAAATCTTCTCTTCTCTTTTTAATGAAATCCACCAAAAAATTATGAGATATAGTTAGTATCCATTATGATTCATTAGGTGATTTGGTAAGTTTTGGTAACAACAATGTAAGTCCAAATCTTGACATGAGTATTTCGGAAAAAAGCATCTCATTTACCCACGGTCTCAAATTTGATCCACACATTCCAACATGGTGTAACTGTTTTCTAAAGCATTATTATCAAAACATTTTGCAATCTTTTAATACAGCAAACAGTCTTTAAAAATCGATAACAATGGAGGAGTTTTTCTCATTATAAAGTTTAGAAAACTAGCTAAACTTTTTTCACGTCAAAAGTGTTTCTGAGGTTTCATGGAAGCAGCCATTTTGAAATGAGCAGGAAAAGTCCTTCTACTGCCCCTAGAGGACTGATGATGAACTACAGGGCAGAAAACATGACCCAAGTGATATACCATGGGTTTATAAGGAAAGTTTGGATCCTGCAAATGAGATAGGGGTTTCAGAAATCCTGTTTCAAATATGATTGGAATTGCTATATAGGCTGAAGAGCTTAGTGTGTGTGAAAATCCAACATGTGAAGGTACAGTGGCTGCAGGAGTTACTGGTAGTGACGGCGAATGGGTAGGGGGAGGGGTGTGGGAGCTCTCGATATCTCGAACAACAGATTCTTTGTCAGCTTACAGCTTCCAATGCAATGTTTACGGACAGCGTGCCAATAATTCCGCTTTGTGCGTGTGTGGACAGCGAGCTCTTGTTCCATGGTTGTGTGTTATTGATTAGTCATCTCTGTGGGCAATAGGAGCTGTTATCAGGCCTGACATGGAGACAGACGGGGGTGGATGATGCATGGGACGGGAAAACTGTTCAGACGCAAAGATAATGAAGTCACACAAACGCACTTGCAAACACACACACACGTACATATCAGAACGGACAGGTAAACACAACCACACACTTCCACAGATTCCTGCACACAAAATAGACCTATTACACAACTGAGCGCATATGTATTGGCAGAAATAGATTTGTTTTCAGCACCATGGACAGCACTCTAAATCTCGAGCAAAGCCAGTACACAGCGCATATCGCTAATGGTTATCTATGGACACGGCAGCAACTTTAATCAGCCATTACTCAGGGAAGTTAAGTGTATATGCGCTCGAAAATGACAGTGAGTTTTCAAAATGAGTTTGAGGAAGTAAGCTCAAAGGGTGGGGAGAGTGGGTGGGCGGGGCAGACTGTGTCGACCAAACCTGCAGGTTCCGTGAAGATGATGCATGCATGCAGCTGCGGTCTTGTTACTCACCTAAGAAAAGAGCAGAGGAGAATGGCGATCAGAACCGTTTAACTCAACAGCAACATGGACCAGTATATAGCCAGGGGAGGACACACACATTTTTACACTTTTTGAAGCAATAACCTGCTTATCCTCGTTATAAACACCAAATGTTGTGTTTTTTTCCTCTCAGATTCAGACATGACAGCCCAACCTCACATCCCACCCTGTGTGTGTTATGCCTTTAACACCAGAGTTTTTATCTCCACTGTTTACATTCTTTCAACAAAGGCAACTCTTTAACTATAAAAGTAATTTCACAGATTCCAAGCCAAGAAAAGGAGTCTTAGGCTGATATGCAACGCTTTAAGTAGTGAAGTGCTTATGCAATCCACGTAAATCAGCTGATTGTGTTGCGGAGAAACTTAGCTTTGTGCCGTTATGCCTGGTTTGTACTTCATAGCAATAGGTCATCATATAAATCCTATTGTGTCCCTACTGCAATCGTGTAGTCTAGTTCAAACTGAGGTTTGCTGCTTTTGCTTGCGACTTACCACAATAACTGCAACAAATATCTGAGTGACATTTTAAGCCCAGCATGATTGTCTCAAGCATTTCAGTGGATTGGTATTTTCAACATGTTTGCTCAATTCTATTTGTTGAAAATGGACACATTTCAGCCACATCTGATCAGCTAAATAGTGAGGGGAAGTCAACAAGATGTAAAAGTGATCCCATAAGGAGAATTAAAAGTGGTTTGATTAAAGCAAAACAATAAAAGAAAAATATGCATTTTTTAATGTTTGAAAGTTGATATTTGAGAAGAGTATAGAAATGATTTTTAAAGCACTGTAAAGTAAGAAGTTTTCCAGGCAATAAAATAAAATAAATGTAAAGCCGATGATTTAAAGGACTTTGCTTTGAATTAAGATATTTTTCAAACCCTTTGATGAAATACACTCAAAAAATAACTTGCAATATCGTTTAATGAGACATAGTATTGACTACGACACGTTTGGAGAATTTGGTGAGTTATTGCTAACAACAATGTTAGCTTAAAATGCAAAAAATATTGACACGAGTGATTAGGGGAAAAAAGACATTACCTACCCACTGTCTCAAATTTGATCCACACATTTTTAACATGGTGTAACTGAATTATAAATAATTCACTATTAACAAATTTAGGATTTTTTTTAATACAAAAAAAAAAAAAAAAAGAATAATACTGAAGTTATTCTCCCCATAATGTTTAAAAAACTAGCTGAACGTTTTCCCCCCAAAAGTGTTTTTGAGATTTTATGGAAACAGCCATTTTGAAATGAGCAGGAAAATTTCATCGACCGCCCCTAGTGGAATGATGATGAACTACAGGGCAGAAAACATGGATTAAAGTTTTTACATTTTTTTATGGAAAGTTTGGATTAGGATAAACAAGCATTTCTCTTTAAACATAGTTTGAGCTATGAACCAGTAGGTACTTTATCATTTTTTTTCTGAAAATTGAGCAAATTGGATTAAGCAAAGGGTTTGCAGGTGTTTCTGTCTTTGATAAAGTTTTTTTTCAAATGGTTTGTTCTTCTGGAAACAGCCTTGTTTGCCTTTGGGAAACAGGTCTGTGTGAACCATGTCATTTATTTGAATAGAAGCTCACATTTCTCAGAGCTGCATTGTTTCCACTCAATCATTTGATTAGACGACACTGGAGACTCAACTTACTGAGAAAATCTATATTCAGACATTGCCAACTGTGTTTTTGGTCACCAGAATGTAGACCTAAACATAGAAAAGGAGCTTTGAATAAGTCATGTTTCTGATAAATGAAAGATGAAAGAACACAGTATGATCGATTACTTTTAATCCGTTTGTGTTATTTTAAAACATAACTGACACATCTATAGTGCTGTAAAAGTTCTTGTTGATTCGTTGTAGGAAAAGCAGACATAAAAGCAAGGAAAACACAAAGAGAACATAACTGCTGGACAAGAGGAGACTTATGCACGAAGCTACAGATTCCGAGAAACATCTTGTTTAGGCAAGAAAAATGGAGAAAGATGTTTTATAAGTCAGTTTTTCATGAAGCCAACAGATCAACAGCATGTTTTTGTTGTTCATTACTCAACTTTAGCTCGTTGCTTCAAGATTGTTTTCTTTTACTTCTGGCTCTAACCAAATGGAGACAATTCAGTTGCCATTTTCTTTTGAAAAACGGGCACCACTGTGTTAGAGCCAGAGAGCGTCAGTAAGCAGTCCGAGTCGGTCTGATGTCCATAATCCAGAATCTTCACAACTGCATTGTATAAAGGCAACAGCACAAATGCTAATGTGTGATATGGTGTTAGTCACGGCACATTAATGGGGTTTCAGTGTCAAATGTGAAGGTAAATCTCCAAAGATCACCCAGGGTCGAGGGTCTTCTCCTGAAACAAACCTTTTGCGTTTGTGTTTTGAGTGCACACACCCACAAACACACCACAACATGAACATATTGATTTTTCCTTCCTACCTCTTTTCTCATCTTCCCTGCTCTGGTAATACCTGCTTTTTTTTTTTTTTTTTTTTTTTGGTTTGTTTCTGGACATGTTCACAAAGTTCACTCTGATGGAAAACACAATCTCGTCTGGTCCTTTTTATTTATTTACTTTTTTTACAATCATGCTTTTTACCCCTATTCTTTTCTTATTTTTTTTTAAAGTAATAGAAATTGTGTTAGTATGTTAGCGGTGGCTGAGAGATGAAAATTATTTTGTGGAATGGGGATGAAAAATGACAAAGGAAGGAAGGGAGTGGGTGATAAAAAATATAAAAAAGACAAAGGATAGAAAATCGATGGGAGATGAAATACATCAGAACTCCTGGAGCAAGGTCAAGAGGATATGATCTCTCACAACACGCAGTTGTGCCTCACTGAGCCAAAGGGAGAAGAAAAGATGGAGAGAGGGAGGAAGGACGACAAAAAAGAGGGGATACAGGCAAAAGAAATGAGTCACTAAGAGAGAGAAACGAGGATGGAAGCCAAGACAGACAAAACAACTTTTCTTGAGTGAAGTTGCCGCCATTTATCAAACCCAGTTTTCCACTAGAACGCCAAGTTTACCCACAGGGGCAAAATTACTGGAGCCACAAAGCAGTGGACAGTCTGCTGATGCTACCATAAAAGTATAAAGTGGAGATCAAAAGTTTGGGCACCCCAGGTAAAATGTTATATTTTGCATAAACTTTTGCATACACCTTTAGTTTGTTTACTGTTAATTTGAAAGGGTAACTGATGGAAATAAAGCCTGATTTTTTTTTTGCATAATTAAAGAATGTCTCATCTGTAGACATTAATGCCTTTAGGAGATTTTTCAATCCTTGGGTTCTTTATTCACAATAATATAACATTTAATGTGGGGTGCCACTGTATGCTACAAAGGGATGAAATCAATCTTCTTTCGCTGCAACTTTCTTCCCATCCTGGCTAATTCAGCCGCTAAAGGGAGCCGGATCAGTAGACGGTGTCTCCGCCACAGGTCCTGGTTCAGGCTGCACACGCCATTAGCGCCTCTCTCTCACCTCCTACAGAGAGAAGGTCCAGATAACATCTGTCAACAGCAACCTCCCAGCAAACACTCAACCAATTAAAGAGCCATTAGCACTCAGGCTTGGTGGGTGGTTGTGTGGCCCACTCTGCCTGTTTGGGTTCTTCTGAAGATGAACGCCCATTTTTGTGGGCTTTTATTTTTTGATACATCCCAGGGACGGAGCTAGAACATTTTATATGGAGGGCAGGAGGGGGGCAGAAAACTTTGGAAGGGTGGTTGATAAGAACAGCAAAACGAAAGGCAATTACAAATAAAAAGATTAAAAATATGTGATTTACATATTCATGTCATATTATTAATGCGTTTTCCAAAAAATAAATAAATTCCCTCTCGCCATAATAAGGAAAAAGCACACATTTTGGCGAAGGTTTGGGTGCTGACGGCCCAGATGGGCCGCATACACAATACAGAGGCGTAGTAAAGAATTTGAGGGGCTCGAGATTTATTTTAAAAGGTTTTTTTTGTATTTTTGAATTCTTAATCTTCATAAATAGCGATAGTAAAAAAAAAACAAAAACAAAAAGATATAGAGTAGGGGGCAAGAGGGAGGGCAAATCTTTTTGCTTAAGGGCCAGCTGGCCCCTTGCTCCACCAAAGCTCCGCCTGTGAAACAGCCACTTTTTTGATCCGGAATATACGGTGGCCCTGAGGTGCAAATCACATCAACAAAACACTCTAATCAAAAACATATTAATGACCTACCATGATAATGTTTTTTGGTGTTTTGGCATGTTCTTGTGGCATTTTTCTCATGGAGGACAGATGTAAAGAAATTCAAGCTTAAAATTGCATTTCTAGCATTTCTTTATTCAGTCATTCAGTCATCAATAAAAAAATGCCATTTGTAAAGGGAAAAGGGTAGGTGGGGTCATTCCATTCTGATGCATCCACTTGTAGACGTCTAGATCCACGTTTATTTTTGTCTTCCTTATCCAAGCTGGCATATGGCTCAAACCTGTACGGCTAAAATATTGCCATTCAATGTTAGGTTGTGAGGGGTTGTCAGCTAGTGGGAGAAAGTGTATATAGAGAGCTTTCAGTTATTGGTCATGGAAACTACTTTTGATTTCCATTTTTTTAGTTATTTATTTTACATTTTGGTTTCTGAATATTTGACTTGATTTCTAAAATGTGATGTTGCTTTTCATTATTTGTTTTGCTTGTTCAATTGTGAGTGATTTGTTGATGTGATCACCGTACCTATCCACAAAATATCCACAAAGCCATAAATCTAGTTTATCTGCGTAACCTTTTTTTTTCTTTTATCTTTCACTCACTCAGCCCCACTACCACCACCCCCACCCGCCACATGTAACATTCATCACTTGCCCCAGTCTCCCTCATACAATTTTAATTCATAATAGGGACAGAAGTAGGTCATTTGACAAACATGTCACATCTGCTCCAATCAAAGGCGCATCTCTTTTGAGCGTCTGTGCTGCAGACGAGGGGAGAAGTCTGAGGCTGGAGAGCGCTGCAAGCACACCTGAAGTCAAGAGAGCTGCTGATGAAATGTCACCCGCCCCTCACAAGTCAAATATCTTACAGACATGCTAAGATGCAGCCATCACGCATAGAGGGCTGGCTTTTTATTTTATTATTTTTTTCTTCAAGGTCTATGGGGTTAAATGCAAAGACATCTGCGGTTAAAAAAGTTTGCTTTTCTTGCATTAGAGTTGTTTACAAAAACAAAAAAGGTGCCGTAGGAATAGAAACCTATTCATGCACTATTGACATCCGTGCAAGAGAGGCTAAAGGAATTAAACTTTCATGTGAAGAGACTTCTGCCTGGAGCTTTGTTATTTACCATGTCCTCCAGAAAATATAGCGAAGCTTGAATTTAAATGAATAGTTTTACTCATCACAGATTCAAAAGTGTGGAAAAAAGGATCAAAATGGAAATGTTATGACTTTCATCACAACGTGGCGCTTTCACATTACAAAAGTCGAAAAAGATTCCGCTTGTATGAGCAGAAAATTTGATTTTACGCTGCAGTCTAAAAGGAGACTAAATCACCTGGGTAACCTGGGTGTGATGTATAATCCGGGAATGTTATGGATTACAAGATTTGCTAGTTTGGGGGAGGTTTAGCCTATTGATTGCATCTAAGAAGTGAGTGTGATGTCATCCATAGAAAACTTCTTACTTTCTACTCCAATGAAATGAGGTCAATTCAGTCACGATATGGAGGTTGCAGTGTTGGACGCCAGTGAGCAAGGTCCAAATTAGTCTGAGTCAATCTTTCTATGGCAGCTACTCTCACCAATCAGAAGTGAGCTTGGTTGAAGGCCGCACTCCTTTCATGGAAAGCTGGCTACACGAAATCTGTCAAACATTTTCAACATTCAACACAATTTTATTGTAAAAAAAAATGTTTCATTGTTTTTGTCCCACTGAATATGAATACATTTGATCTGTTTTTGGGTTCATTTTTGCCCTGCTAATTAGTCAGTGTGCAGTCCTACTGTTGCCAATCTGCACCATGGTTCACTTGCAAGTGAACCCTGGTCCTTGTTTTCATGGAGAGCCATTCTTTATTTAGTCTACACCAGAGTTCTATCTCTTCTAAAAATAAAAAAGAGTGCACAATTTAAATTTTAAAAAACGCATTGCACCAAAGTGCCCTTTAGATCTCATAGGGTTTTTAAATTTTGCATGTAAAAAACAAACAAATCTATTTATTTTCTTAAAGTCCCCAGTAGTGGCATATAAAAATGTCTTGGGAAAACATTAAGTGCAGGAAAGTGAAACACAGAGGTCAGATGAGCTGCAGATTCTCTCTGCGCCCCATCTGTCAGCCAGCCTCCTGTGTGTCTGCGCCTCGCCATGGCCCCCGGGGAGGGGTCGTGTCTGCTGTCCTCCCAGTGCCCCGCACTACTCTATGCTACGAATCAGTCTGTCTGTCCACCAATAGGCGTCATACCAAACCTGCATGTTTAAATCTAGACATTTGTGTTAGCAATATTCACTTTTGACATTTTTCCCCACCCCCTGTAAAAATAATAAAAATATAGCATGCAGCCTTAAAGCTCCCAACACATCAGCTTTTGCAGAGGATATGCAGGATTTTTTTTTTTTAAATCCTCATGTCCGACACGAGTCCCCGCTCTGCTTTCACACTGCTGCCAGCTATTAATTTGTTACCATAGCTTAGCCTGCTGCTGTGACTTCTGCACGGATGTATGCACTGAGTTTTAAATTGTCAAAAGGGAATTGTCAGCGCCTGTGTATTCGCTCCACACAAGCAACTTGTGAAATCAATAATGAAACAGATCAGCACATGCTGTGACTGAATATTCTAGACATTGGAGGGTGGGGGGAGTGGAAGGGGGGTTGTAAAGTCGCAGTGCTCTGGGATTTTGCCCTCAAACCACAGGAACTGGTATAATGATCCAGTCAGCTGATAAAATGAGATACAAACTGTTTTTTAAGGCCCACACCGATTATCTTTTTTGTATTTCCAAAGCGTTCCCAGTGGTCTTAAATATGAAAAAACTGTTTTTAATCCAAAAAAAAAAAAAAATTGTTTCTGCAGAGCAGCAGTAGTTCTTTAGAAATTCACCTCTGAGTCAACCCCGCCCCACTTCCTTTCCCCGCTGTTGAGAGCTCAAAGTAGGGAGCTAGTGACCAAACAGGATTTTTTCATCTGCTCCTGTGCCCAGGTGGCTACTGACCAATGTCAACTTTGAGAGACAAATTGTCCAGTTACCCTAAAATATTAACTTTTTCTTAAAACAGCGCAACGTGTAAAAGCATGACTGCCACCTCCCGATTACAACCGCCACCGCTTGCATTTAGGTCATCGCGCTGCTGCATTTTGTGATATGTGACTGTAACGAAACAATCCATTCTCACTGCCGAGTTGTCATATATTGACGTATACGTAGGTGAACCCAACTTGTAGTTTTTTGACGCGCTGGCTCATCCAATTAAATCAAGGCTCCCCAACCTCCAAGCCACAAACCAGTACCACGTATCAGTACCAATTCCGGAAGCGGTACCTGTACTGGATGAATCCAGGTGTAGGCCGGGCTAGGGTACCGGTACGTTTCATTGGACCCCTCATTTAATCTGAACAGCCAGCGGGTCATAAAACGACGAGTTGGAGGCACACAAAGAGTACATTTTTGATGTGGAGGGCTCCAACCCATGCGTCAATATGTGACAACTCGGGAGTGACAATGTGTTGAACGAAAAGGAAAACGTATAAAGTACTCATTGATAAAACATAACTGTTCTGTTGTCCATTCCACTTTAACGTCAATAATTTTATGGAATTCTACAAAATCCCAAGAAAACTGTCATTTGTCCATCTGACAAAAAAAAGCACATTTCTCTGAATGCAAAAAAAAGCCCAGAGGTGAGGAGAGGACAAGAGGGAAGAAGAGAGGCAAGGAGACTGGGTGATGCATACTTGCAGACAACCTCTGTCTCCTCCACTTATGTTAGAAGATGAATATTTATGCATGCCTCACTGCCCAACAAGAAAACATTGAAAGTCTTTTTAAAAAACAAGGCTGCCCACTGCACACAAACGGTACCACATACGGGTGAAGACTCACTCCTTTTCATGGTAAGGTTTATTATTTCATTTTTTTTGTCACAATGAGACTTCATCAAGTCCCAACAGTTTGGCACTCAATTCTTAAAACGGAAACTTAAGCATCTAGTGAGACATTCACCAGTATGTTTTTAGCAACGCAGAGATAACCAAAGCCGTTTAATCATGTTGCTTATTTGCACATCTTTTCTTTTATTTAAAGCTCTCTACCCTGTAGCTGTTGCTACAAAAACCACAAGCGAACAAAAAACAACATTTGGGTGCTTTTGCTTAGTCTTTGTTAACAACAGATTTTACCAATGGTTGTTTGTGTTCAGGGTATTCTTTTGGGTTTGCTAGTCTTTGTTGGTTCTGAAGCATGGTGGTGTAGTCGTTAGCACCCTAGCATCACAGCGAGAAGGTCCCGGGTGGGGACTTTTCCATGTGGAGTTTGCATGTTCTCATCCATGTATGGGTTTTCTCCGGGTTCCACTGTCCCAAAACGTGCTTCACGAGTTCATTGATGACTCTTATGCTATGTTCACAGTGGGCGTGTGTTTAAGAACGTGCTGAATACGGGTTCTTGAACGGGCTTTTGGCACATGGTGTTCACACTTGTCGCTACCAGCACATGTATGTACAGTTGGAAAAGGCCTTTTGTGAAATGCAGACGTGGTGCATATCTTGCTCCAAGCTTTTTTCTTTCACAGCTCTATTCCGATAAAAGAAAAACTTGGTATCATATAATTCTGGGCGAACATAAACCGCAATTATTAATTTCTTTTCAAACAGTTGGCACTTCTGTGAATAAAAGGGGCACTAGCCATCCATCACTACCAAATTCAAGACCAGGGTTAGTTAAAGTTTAACTGGTTAACTTTTAATGTGTACTTAATGGTGGCACATTTTGTACATAAAGGCCAAAAGGTGAAATAAAACTTCAGAGTTTTACACGCCTTTACATAGATATCTTTTGCTGAGGGAGGTTTCCAGGGTGAACCCCACCTTCACCCAACAGTAAATGATCTTCCCCAACCCTGTGGACCTAAACAGGAGGTATAAAAAATGGAAAAATGGTTCTTATGGATGCAATATTTTGTCTTAGGTATGTAGTCTGGATGCCTCCTGGTGTTGGAGGTGGTGATGGTGGTGATGGAGGAAGTGAGCGGGGAAAGAAAAGTCTAGAAATCTGTGGTCATACTGCCTCCATTGGCCGAATGAGAACAAGAAGAAGGATGATACATGTTTTTAGATGGTTGTCAAGTGTCTGCACATATTTTCTTGTGCTACTCCACTACTGTAACCATTTAACAATTTATTAGTTATAATTATGGGTACTTGAATTTGTAACTCCCTGGACGCAAATACTAGAATTTTAAGCAGCCAATATGTCGTAGATGGCATTTTTATTTATATTCTCAATTAGATATTTTACTCAAGTAAAGGAGAGCAAAAAAAATGCTTTTGAACTGTAAAATAATAAAAAAAATTCAATCCATTCATGTGAAGCTTAAAAAATATGCATCTGAAAAAAATCCAAAGACTTTTCCAAAATGGCAAACCAATAAGTCCACCTATTAGCTGAGTATTTCCATCTGCAAACATCCTTTTTAAAAATCCGGATCCTACTGAAAACAGACGGCTGGTATTTGCCGCAGTCATTTGTCATTTGCAGAGTTTATATGTCATGTACACTCCATCACAAAATGTTATGGTCTGGCACGCTGTACTCTCGCGGACTTGTCAAACACAATAGTAGATGTCAGATTCATTTGAGGGAGATGTGTTTTGCGTCAGGCCTTGAATTAGCGGTCATGCCTTTCTGCTTTAAGATATGGAGGGACATGCCATCAGTGACACAGTGTGTTTCTCCCATTAGCTGCTGGAAGTTTGGAGTAGTTGATCAGCTGGAGGGCGTGAGCAAACTAGACTGTGTACTTGTTGCTCACCAGCAACAGAGTTGGACGATAATTTGTTAAACATACAAGCGCCATCCAATAAAACCACATCTTCCAATGAAACCTCTAACTGCTCCAACTGTAGTTTTGAAGCACATAAGGGAGAGGGATAGTGGAAAAGGGGGAGCAGCCTCCCTGACTCATTTGTGCCAGTTGCCACACATAATAAAATCTCCCTCAAGTTGTGCAGAGTATGTCACCCACCCACAGACTGCTTCCCCAGCCCTCCACCCTCTGCATTGCCGGTGGGAGATGAAGGCACGATAGAGGCAGGATACACAAACCAGTTGAGTTAATCCCCTAACACAGTCACACACAAACTGCAACTCATCTATAGCAACACTTTGAGTTTTCACGCAGACTGATAACATCTTTGAATTTGTAGTCATAATGATGTGATTATTTAAAGAAACCATATTTCTACTTATGGTAGAGGCGCCATTATGCAAGAAATCCCTTTATCAGACACGTATCACTGATTGCATATACAAACTGGACCAAGCAAGTGTGACATCACCCACAGAAAATGCCTTACTTCTAGTTCCAACAAATTTAAGTCAATTTCGTCACTGTTTTTTTTAAATTATGAGTTATGAATTACAAAAACTGGTTGAAATACAAAAAAAAATCTAAACCCACTAAGGACTCCACAATTTTCAGTTTAATACCAAACTGTATGTTATACCACATTGTTTTGTGTCCTTGCTGTACATACACCAGTATGTTTACGCTGAAAGTGTCAAACAATTGTATTACATTTCAAAAGCATTTAGTTTTTATTGTTTTACTATACTACACTGAGCTTAATACAAGCCAACTGAAAGGTTTTTTTATCGATACTTTCTTATCAGCAAATAAAAAAAGATGTTTTCCAATTTTTTTGCAATATTATTGTTGTTTTGTAACAAATAAATCATACATCAAACCCGTAACCCAGAATTCGAGGTTTGGACCAAATCACGAGGAAGAAGAATCGTTGCAATGCTAGAACATCCGATGTGCCCGGTCTCCTAAAACTGTCAGCAAAGACATTAAAATTCTCCAAGGCACATGTTTTTATATTGAGGCAGAATTGAGTCCATTTAGAAAAGCAAGTGAGTTGGAAACAAAAATTAATAAGGAAAAAAAAAAGTGATCACAAACACAGAATGAATTTCAATTACCTTCCTTTGCTATCTAGGCTGAATACTTTATGCCAGACACACTGTCGGCATGGAAACCGAAAAAAAAAAAGGAAGAATGCATTTCTAGTATAATAGAATCTACAAAGCACACAAGTAAAACTATTAGACTCCCTTAAAGTTTCATTTGAACATATACCTCAAGCAGTACAACTTTCTGCCATGTGTAAAGAAAAGCTTCTTTCTCTTCTCCGAGAACGCCGTGAGGCTTTCTTCATCCATGCAAGTTGGTTTTCGGTGATTAAATGGTGCAGCGTGACACCAAACACAAAGAACTTCAACTGGTAATAGCAGAAACAGTGCAACACTGCACAATCCCAACAGCAATGAGGGTTTTATCCAACACAAGGGCTCCAGAGGGGGAAAAAAAAAACAGTCAACCGTCTTGCTAGCAAAAGGGAAGTGCACTTAAAACGTCTTTCCATTAGTCACATAGCAACAGCAGCAATCTTTCTTCCCCAAAAGCATTTGTTAAAATGGTGTACTGCTGTTAAAAAGGACAAAGCCTCCCAGAGATCGACTAAAATAGATATATTAGAAGTTTTTTTTCTTTTCATTTCCAACAGTTCTGGCGAATGCACCTTTGCATTTCATTCACCGAGACGCTGCAGCTTAAAAACACGCGAGCCCAAAGGGTGAAAAGCAGACGGAGACAGATAACTTCATGTCCCGCTTTCAGCGAGGCGGATGCTGTCTCCTTCTCGTCAATCTGTCAAACATCCTAGGGTCCCGCGTTAGCATGCAAGTCCCTAACCGCCCAGCATTAACATGCAGGGCCAGGAGGCGCTAGGTGGGTCTGAGCAGAGCCTACGGCAGGTGGCAGATAGTCAATGTGCACACTCCTAAATCATTCATGTGGCTTGGCTGAGGGGAATTCTGTGTGTGTGCAACGAGAGAGGAAGATTTTCTATTGACGTTTCAATATAAGGAAGGAATGAAAAAAAAAAATGACAAGGGCCATGAAATTCTAAAGGCACATGTATACTGTTTGTGGGTTTATTATGAACGGGAATTTGGGGGATATATAAAGGCCAGAGTGAGGCAGAGGCTGATGAGAGGATCGAGAGTGAAGCTACATTCACATCACCCTCGCGCAACACTCGTTTAAGCAACCATTTAAAAAAAGAAGTATGTAAACGCACGTATATGCGTGTTTCAGGCTGACAAAACTGTCACGAATCACTGAGTTTCTGCGATTGTTCTCAGCCTCTTTGTACTAAGAGTTGGAAGGTGGTTCACCTTGAGCGACAGTCACACAGCCCTTGGCATTGCACGTTCAAGTGACCACCTTCAATCAAAAGTTTATGAGAACGCACGTTTGGACTACTGCGTTTGAAACTGTCGCATTTATGCGTAGCTATACAAATGTTCACAACCATTTTTCAGGCTTTACCTACAAAGTCCATGCTCATTGAACGACCAATCTGATTTGGTAGTGACAATGAATGGCATCTCTTTCAATTCACGAAAGTGCTAACCGCTTTGTGCCAAACTGGAATTCTATGAATTTCTTTGAAATTTCTTTGAATTCTATGAAAAGTCTTTCATTTATCAGAATAGAGCTGCGAAAGAAAGCCTGGAGCAAGATTTGTACCGCTTCCACACCAAGCCAACTGTAGATGACGGACACCATACTAACGACAGTCCAGTGTGAACACCATGTGTTGAACGTGATTTTAGCGCGTTCTTGAACACGTGTCACATGCCTGATGTGAATGTAGCTGAAGCAATGATGAAATTGGAGATATGAGAGGAAAAGCAAGGAAGGTGAAACTGACATTCTTGTGAAGGGGGGAGGTTGGTAATGAATTAGTATGCACGGCTGGTGCGGCACAATGACCTCGAGCAAGGAGCTGGCATGCCACAGACTCTCGGCTGAAACTAACACTAACAGCACAAATTATTACCTTTTCATTATGGAAATTAGCCCTTCCTCCTCATTCATCCCACTCCGTCTCTGCCTCCCCTTCTCTCCCCGACTTGCTCTCTGCTCCTCACATCTCCTCTGTGATATTTGGAGGAAGAATGGTGTTGACTCTGAAAAGCAATTACCTGTCATTTACCTGTCTGCCTCTCCGTCAGATAATGAATTTTAAGCAAAAAAAGTGAAATAATTATCTTTTCACTCAGCAAATCAAAGCTGTGGGCGGAGAAAAGATACTGTCACAGTATGTGCCACGCCATATGGCGCTAAAGCCCTTTCGGTAGCACATTCAAGCGGCACTGAAACACTGAAAGCGGTACAAGTTGTCCCTTTGCAGCATTTTCGTGTATGCCTCAACTGCAGACAGGTAAGTGGGTTATTTTGCGCTCTTCGATTGACAGTTGGATCTGAAAGTTCAGATCAGACAGTTCCTCCCTTTTGATTTGCGCTGGCGACAAACTATTTTCCAGCCTGAAGCAAGAAAGCAATACATCCATTTGGAAGTGCAAAACTGAATCACTGTAACTATTGCACAGTCACAGATTCCAATATCCAACATCCACATTTGTGCAAGTGCAAAGAAAAGAAAATTGATGGAGGGGGGTGGGGGTGTTAGGCTTTCCGTTGGGGACGAGGGAAAGCTACAACAAACAGAGAAAAGCAGCAGAACAGAACACATATGCGGCAGCTCTCCAATGTGAGGATATGTTTGCTGAGACACTTTAAATTGAAATGGACAAAATGACCAAAAAGAAAAGAAAATTATAGGGAAAGTAATGCTTTTCTCCAATTTAGATTTTACTTCATACAATATATCATATTACATAGTTATAACTTTTTTTTGAACGTAGTACAGCTTTATGCCGGTTTGTAAAAGTTTTGTTGGGTTTAATGCAATTACCAGTTTTATCTTCTTGTTTTTTTTTTCTTTTCTTTACAAAAACTTTAAACTGTAAAAACTGTAGTTTGAAAAATACAATTTGCTGTATTTTCCAAACTACAGGGCACACTTAAAAGCCTTAATTATTTCCAAAAACGACAGTGCGACAGTGGATTATTCTGGCTGCACTGACTGATGTCACGATTAACTTACAATCTGGAGAGTTACACAACACACTGTCAAAAGGTCAATCTGCTTTTCTACTAGTTACCCCAATGCGACTAATGTAAGAATGTAATGTAGTGATGTGTTTTTTTTTGTGTGTTTCTAACAAGGTTGGGAGTTACTGGTATTACGTATACACTAAAATGTCTAACTTGTGGCAGTGTCTGACTGTATTGTTTACGTTTTGCTTACAACGTTAGGAGTTAGCATTGTCACAGTAATGTTTCTGTTAGCAGCATCATTCTGTTTTTTTATGTGTTGCAAATAAAGTTGGCAGTTACAGGTATTGTAAATACACAAAAGCTGGCTAGCATGACGCAGTGTTGGACAGTGTTTTTTTTTTTTTTTTTTTTTTTACGTGTTATGAACAAAGTTGGTACTCAGCATTGTCACAGTAATGTTTGTTTTATTGGCATCAGCCTGTTTTTTTTAGTGTTGCAAATAAAGTTGGGAGTTCCAGGTATTGTAAATACGCTGATGAGGCTAATATTGTCAGCATCCGGTCGTCCGGTTCCCTCTTCAAAATCTTCAAAAATAACCGTAACGTAATACTTTCCATTAGATGTGAACAATGGAAATGAATAAGTGTGAGTTAATGTAAGTAAAGAAAGGACGTCCCCTGTTCCCACAGTCACTTTAGGGCGGCACCTCAGTAGAGGATTAGTGCCATTGAACTCGAGGAGCTTAAATTCTGATCCAACTGATTTAGGCAATTTGTCAGATTTGCTGTAAAGCGGTTACAGTCAAAGAAGCGGATGACATCAATATTTGAAATAAAAAATGACCAAATTATTCAACCAAACCTAATTTACTTTCAGCTGACTGCACATTTGACTTGATATCAGGTTATGTCGTCCAACAATGTGCAAGCACGTGATGCAATATGGGAAAGAATTAGGCAATAAAGTCTATCGTTCAGAGAAGCACAGCTCAGGTAAGGTCGGTAAGGTCTGTGTGAAATCTATCCCCATGTGCAGAAGGAGGGGGTTGAAGGCTATAAGTCTTCACAGTGGGAAGTTGCTCAATGTCAAAAAATAAAATGAGGTGATAGGGGAAGAGGAGAGGAAAAAAAGCTTAGGATGGCAGAGATGAGCAGAACTCGAGGAAGCAAAAGGAAAAGCACTGCCTGCTGTTGTTTTTTTCCCCCTGTGGCACGTTCAGGGAAACAACTTTCAGCTACAGGAATAAAGAGGAAGCTTTAAAATGAAAACTGTTGCATAAAGACAAAGCAAGGCTGCTGGAAAGGAGGTGCGCAATGAGACAGCAAGGAGAGCAGGTAAAAGGAAGAGGAGGTGGCTGGAGATGCTGATGATCTATTTGGCGGATGTTTTTGCATTGTTGGGAAATATGTATGATTCAAGCTACAGCTCAAAGCTGTCTACATCAAATCGCTGTGAGGAACTGCCCTCAAATCCTAGGAAGCAGCAGACATAACAGGCTCCTCATAGTGAATAAGATCAAGATCCTGAGTTCTCAAAGATCTGGTCGGTTTTCAGAACCTCAGGTTAAAACTAAACATGATGACATATCATAACATCATTACATTTCTGGATTTACTCTGAACTTAATCTCCCTTGAATTTTTTATCCCGCCTTGCCTGCCCGTGTGTCAAAGTGTCCATTGGCAAGACACGGAAGCCCACATTACTCCTAGTGGTTATAAGTGAGCGCCGTGTATGGCAGCATAGCCGCCATCAGTGTGTAAATGTGTGTTGGGGTGAATGGGAATGTCTCTATAAAGCACCATGGGCCTTAATCAAGGTAGCAAAGCACTTCATAAGTATTGTACTTTCTGCACTACAAAGCGCACTTAAAAGACTTAATTTTTTTGCAAATATATTCTAAAACTCTAGAGCACTGAATGGATTAATTCTGATTGTGCTTACGGTCGTCAATGCGATTTTGAGAAGTACACAGCATTCTCTCAAAATGTTTTATTTTTTTTATCAAGTGGAAACTAGGTTGGGTATTGTTGTGATGCTAATGTGGTTATCTTGTAGCAGTGTCAGAGTGTTTTTTTTTAAGTGTTACTAACTAGCTTGAGACTTAGCGTAGTCACAGTAACATTTGCTTTAGCTGTATCTGTCTGTTTTTTTTTAAAGTGTTTCAAACAAGGTTGGGCGTTTTTCTAAAAACGTTTATGCCGCTAACGTGTATCAGTGTGGGACTGTGTTTTTTGTATATTTGTTTATAATAAGGTTGGAAGTTAGCGTAGTCACAGTCACAGTTTATTTTAGAGTTATGAGTCTAATTTATTTTTACTTGTTGCTCACAAGGTTGGGTGTTATTGTAAATACGCTGACGTGGCTAATAAAGTCTGACTGATGAACTTCTCTCTGACTCTTTGTCTTATTTATTGCACCTCATTTTTGACACAAGTTCAAAAACAGACCATTGAATGGCATGCCATATAGTGCAGAAAATACAATAAACACCGTTAACCACTTAAAAGATGTTTATCCCAGTGTCAAGTTGACCAGGCACATTGTTTTGTTTGCTATGGAGAAGAAGTTTATAATTTTATTTTAAGAGTTGTCAGGGATAAAAATATAATTTAGCCACAATCACAGAGTTGCACATTTTGAAATTCAGAACTAAACCTTAAAGGTGTGAAAAATTAGTTTTCTGCATTTTCGGCACATGGAAAAAAAAACAAAGGATCCCTACAGCTCTGGAGCCTGCCAGACTTATTTCACACAACATTAAAGAAAACATCATCAGAATATCTTCACATATAGTTTTTCCACTCTGCTGATATATAATAATAGGGCATAATAATAGGACAAAAGAAAAAAAAAGGGGGATTTTGTTCCTCTGAAGTTGCTCAGCAGTAAACATCAGAAGCAAGGTCTGTGAGAAAAAAAATCAACTCCCCAGACTGACGGGACAGATCAAGAGATTTGCTGCTCACAGCAGTTCACTCTTGCCTCGGAAATTAATCAAACACGGGCAGAAGCTTTTCTGTGAATGATGCATTTAGCTAGTTTGGGAATCGCTTTCAGCATAATATTTCTCTCAGAAAACCAGACGAGCGAGAAAGGAGCATTCGTAGGGAAGCAGCTGCTTGTGGAGTCACAGCAGGTGAGTCGATGGTTCTTCAAAGTGGCTCGTGGCACATTTGCATTTGTGCAAGAAACCAGGGCCCATCTCTGAACATGGCCTAGGATCTGAATCTGTATTAACAGTGACTTCTAACTGTTGTGACAGGATCAATGTGGCCTTAGTCACGTGCACACGCTGACCTGTACGGATGTTGTGGGTTTTTGGGTTGCTTGGACCCATGAAGGGTCACATCTTAAAGAGAGTGCAGCTATGTCTTTCATTTCCCTTGAGGTCCATATGGCCACTTCAAGGGATTTCATGAAAATTGTCGTGTATTTGGTGACTTTATTGAGAAAGCATCTGTAAGGCTAATGGAAGGTGCTGTCATACGGTACCCTTATGCCACACTCTAGTCATTGGTAGGGTGTGTGTACTGGTTCCTTACTGACCTGTAGAACGGATACTCAAACTACACTCTGATGATCTAAATCTGATTGTTAAATTATTTAACAGTCTATCTAACAGTCAGTCAGGCAGCTAGCAACTAGTACCTGTCACTTGAACAGCACTAACGGGCAACTTGCGCAGTGAGCAGAGTCTGGAGGTTGAAAAAATGAAAAAACACGTCTACTTCAACCTTACTTACCCATGAATGTTGATTTAATACTTGCAACAACCTTTCACCCGTGTCGTGCCCGTACAAAAAAGGGTGCAGGAACATTTTTACTCTACGCGATTATCGAGCTGTCTATAGCCTTAACATTTCATGTGGACTACACACATGCCCCGTACAGGTCTGTCCATTTTTGGCCCGCTGACAGCCCATATACACCCATACGGGCAGGAGCAACTAAGGCATTAGGTTGCATGTTACCAGAACGTGTAGACAACTCCAGCCAGTAAGGACGACATAGAAACAGAAAATATTCTAGAACTGACTTTGTAGTATCTGTGGTAAGTGTATCTTAAAGTATTTGTAAGGCTAATGGAAGTTGGTCGCACTTCTCAGGTACAGGTGATGCTGTTGTACGACTCTCTTATGCCCCCCATTAGTCATTATTGGGGTGTGATACTTGATTGTTTTTAAGAACCCCCCCCCCGTTTACTGCCTAAATGCCTAATTCTAATGCTTGCTCACAATTCAAAAGGAAAAAAGTAGCAATTTTTAATGTAAACCTACTTTGTCTTGATAAAACTTACAGTAACGTCCACCTAATAAGTGTGTAATGAAATGTAACAAAGCTGACACAATGTGACACATGAACAGCATCCCTGATGAAGCTCTGAATACTAAACACCTTTTTCTTCTTTTTTCCTTTTTTGCAAGTCAAAGCCAATTAGGTTGTTTTGTCATTCACACTTTCATTTTTTTCATACTATCTGTCAATCATTTAACAACTGTGTTTAAGAGAGCTATTCGGATACCTTTTGTATTTAAAAACTCTGGTGTTAGTTGCTTACCCAACAGGTCGAAGATGTGGGCCACAGTTGGTCAAGGTTTTCTAAAGCCATAAGATCAATCTGCAGCATTTTCTCTCGCGTGAGAGCTCACGTAAAACAACCTGGCATGAGACGCTTTACACACAAAGCCGAGGAAGCATTTTGTGTAAATACAGAATGAATTCAGCTGAGGGCTAACCTACACTGAGATCTACCGCCCAGCTGGTTTTCCAGCTTTCCCTTCACTGTTTGCTGCTAATTACATGGATCAGGTGTGTTCAGTCAGTCAGGATGTGGAAACATCTGAGTCAGCTAATCAGTAGCAAGCAGGGGTAGAAGGGGGGTGGGGGTTGGAATACAGGAAGGTTGGTGGATCTTAAGGACCCAGGTTGGGTGGCTCTGATTAGCCCAACAACAACAACTTCTTGTTTTTTTGCAAAGGTCATGTAGGAAGCGTAAGCAGAAGCCAGTCCATCTTTTTTTCGATTTATTGGCAGGAGGGAAACCAACGAAAGGAGTGTAAATCACCCCCCCTAGTGTAAGGAGATGCGTAAAATATTGGTTTTTGGGTCCAGAATCAGGCCGAGGAATCAGGAGAGTCTTGCTCCTGGTCGTGTTTGTGAAAAAATGTCTGTCTTTAGTAAGTCTTGACACAACATGACAAATTCATGCACGAATCAGTTATATCGGAAAAGATTCCAAAGGATCTTGAGAATCCTCTGGAGTTACATTAATCGTGTAAATTGTTAGAGTTACATTTGTCCAAGAGATGTCACCATTGGAGCTAAAGCTCCAGTGCTAAAAGGTTAAAACTTGATATGTCACCGGTGACACTTAAATAGCATACACTCATCAACCTACTGTAACTGTTTTACTATTTAAAAAATTACCATAGTTCCAATTCTGAAACATCTTTGTGCTGATATGCATTAATTTAGATTAGAAATAGTTTTTGCAAAGAAAAGCGGCTTGAAAAGCCCTTCCAAAGCAGCGCAAAGCTGCTTTTCTCTTCTTCAGAATCCACTGGAGTTACCTGAATTGTTTAAATGGTTAAAGAGTTACAGTGGTAATAAGATTGTCAACACTGGAGCTAAAGTTTGCCAGCAACACTTTAATAACACATGCTTTTTGATCTAACATAAATCAATGACTGTGTCCTCAATTATCGTGATTCCAACAGATTCTGATAAACTCTTGCACTGATATGCAACACTTTACATTAGCAAAGTTTATTTTTTTGGAAAGAAAAGCAGTTGCAAAAGCACTTCCCTGCTGTGAAGAGTTTCATATAAGGGCATTGCTGCTTTTCTTCACCTCAGAATTAGCTAGAGTTAAGTTAATTGCATAAACAGGAGGAATTACGGAAGTCCACTGAATGTAAACTTTAGCTCCAGCGTTAAAGTTTTAGGATTACAGAATGAACATTACAGGTTGTTTTTAAGTTTTTGAAGTTAAATGTTCACCTTTTGGCACATCTGGGATGTGCCACCACAGCAAATCAGCTTTCACTGATTCGCAGAGGTGGTTTGGCAGAAAGTTTTATGTCGAATGCCCTTCTGGAAACAACCTTGTATTTTTACCGGGATGGGGACCAGCACAGGGAGACTCAAGATTTGGACCCCCTTGTTGCTACATAGCTTAGGCAGCAGCCTAAGGACCCACACTGGATTAAGTTAATTGTGTGCCAGTCCAACATCAAGCCACCTACTTTTTCTATTTACTTTTTTATCTTGCTTTTAAATCAGTTTCCGCACGCAAATAAAATATGATCCACAAAGCAACGACAGCCTATATGATACCTGGAGAAAAGTTTTTGTAAATGGTTTGAGGAGACATTTCTATGTTACATATGCACTTGTGAAGGACACATAATCAGTTCTTCTATTTTCACACCTACCATGCATCAACCTCACTGGCACAGACGGTGCTGTCCAGCTGTGTTTTCTGATGGACACATCATTTGTGTTGAGCAGAAGTGACTTCGTTCTGCATGTCTGGCCTCACCAGGGCCCCACCTCTGCCACAAGGCAAGGCGGCATTCAACGCAATGCAAACTTTTTCAAAGCACACCTTATTTGAACAGCACTGCATGCTCCAGCAATAAAACGGCACGCCTTATTGACCCTCAACAGGTCGTCAAGGAAACGGTCCCCACCCCAAGCCATCCACCAAGGAAGAAACGAGACCCGGAAGTGTGCAGTCTTGTCATCTGCAGTTAGAAAGTCCTGCTTTTCTCACAAATATCCTTCACAACATGAGGATTTGTCTATTGACTACAGAAGTATCCCATGGCCAACAGGTTCTGTGTTGCTAGAAGTACCAAACTACATTCGTAATGGGCTGCTTTGCGTCCATCACAGGCACTTAGCTGAGCTTTTGAAATGGAAATTTTCAGATTAAAGACAACAAAAAGATGAATCCTCTTTTTAGTTAAAATTTCACAATAAAAAGAAGAAAAAAACTGTGTTGAGATTCTCTTCTTCTCCTGCACTGTCAAAATAAAGACCTATCTCCATACATCAAAGCACTGTTATTCTTTTCAGGCGACAAAAAGACACACACACAATCATTTCATAATGACATTTACAGCAATAAGAGAGAGGAGCGCGCAACAAACAATGACACATGAAGGGAAGACGTC
Source organism: Oryzias celebensis (assembly GCA_014656515.1). Classification (NCBI taxonomy): domain Eukaryota; kingdom Metazoa; phylum Chordata; class Actinopteri; order Beloniformes; family Adrianichthyidae; genus Oryzias; species Oryzias celebensis. The sequence continues at coordinate 14,602,062 of BNCR01000013.1, forward strand.
CACATTTGTGTGCGTGGGGTTTTGCTTTTTATGATAATGAACGGATGCTATCTGTTTTCCTGGATCAAACAATGGCCTACAAGGAAGGTTTGCTGGATTGGAGCTGCCTAAGGATTACATGAGTGAGCCCTCTCAATGCAAACATGAGACAATGAGGCAGCTTTTTTGGACAGCGAGTGTGGGATGCAGAGATATTTTCCTCCTCAAGAATTCTCATTCTGTTGAAGCAAATGAAAAGTTAAAGGAGTGATGAAGCGAAACGTAGGCGGTGATGTGGTGGGTGAAATAGGATTTGCACATAGAAATGTTGAACTTTTTACGTGTAGAAGATAATTTAGTTGAAAGTCAAAACAAACAGGAAGTAGTTCGGTATAACATTTTCCTTAATAGGTTCTCTGCAATTGTTATGTAAACCTCTTTGAAAATGCACTAATGTTTGCGTTTTATTAGTCTACTCTATCCATCACTGTTTAAAAATAACATTTGTTTAGTTGACAATAACATTTCAACTCATGCATCCAATTTTTGAAACCGCTGAATTCCTTTTGGGGTCACATGATTGCTGGAGCCTATCCTAGCTACTATTTGGCAAGCGTGGGTACAGCCTGAGCAGGTTCCCAGTCTGTCACAGGGTCCATTTACTGTAAATTAATCTTGATAATATGCTTTTGTTTTACAAAAATAATTAAATATATGAAGCAATCGATTGCTTCTGTGGTAAATGTTTCCAAGACCCATTATGCATGCAACTGTTACTATTTCTCAAAATCTTCAGTTTCGTGTTATCTTTATTGCATGTTTGGCTTCACAGTCCCAAATCCAGGATGAGTAATTCCTTTCTTCCCAAAAGCATTACAGAAAAAAAAGCAAAAATTCGATGAAGTTACTCTTCAGTTTACTAAGCAGTTTATGAAAATACAGGAAAACAGCCTTTGCTGGAAATAGTATAAGGATAAATCATCTGAGGTCACTCCGATTCAATGTCGGTCCAATTTTTAGCACAGGTTTACTTAAAAATTAAACCAGGTCGAGCTTTGACCAATCATGGATTAGGATTTGATAGTGACGGAGGGAATGCGAGTCACATACCTGGTGTGTTGCCCGTAGCTTTAGACATGGAACACAAGCAGAAAAATTTCTTTGTGAACTCAAATAGGATTAGTGCATATTGTTCAAGTAATGGAAGGCCCTTTCCTTTTTGTTCCTATCACAAAACTAATATATTAAGCGTTTAAAAATAAAGCTCCAAATTTAAGAAGTGCAGTGGCCAAGAAGCTAATGGGCTTCGCTCGCCCTTCACTTTTAAAGGTACATGCAGCACTTTCGCATGCGCCCCAAGCAAATGAATTTTCACAGATTTATTAAGCCTGATGACCAAGGTTAATCAGCTCATATTTTAGTAAAAGACAACCTTCCTGTATCCCTCGTAACAGGGCCTCATCTGCATTCCAGGCTTCAGAAATAATTAAATAAAAAGCATTGAAAGTTTGGAACCGACATTTAAAATTATTTAGAAACCGTTTCATAAGCTCCTTAATGCAGATGGTGAGATGCTGATGGTAGCCTAAGGTTATTTTTCTGATTAGGCCCTGGGGAACCCATCAAGTTCCCAATTAAAGTGGGTATGGCTTTCTGAGCTGTAAAGAACATTTATTTATTTGTCGCATGTCTAATTCAAGACATCTGCGTTTGCACTTTTCCCCATTCTTTCACTGTTATTTTTGCTTTATGAGCTTTTTTTTCATTCCACTGGTTTTTTAATTACTTTTCATTCCCTCTTTATGGCCTTGTTTTTCTTTTTCTTTTTTCCTTTAATCAAAGTACTTCTTTGATAGTTTTATAAGTTGAACCCGCGGCTGTGTGGTAAGCAGATTAATAGGAAAGCAATGCCATTAAAATGGTAATGTGTAGACTTGGGCGAGATGCTGAAAACAATTAATACTTCACTTGATTTATGATACTTTAATGCATGGGAATCAACCCAAATGCATAAAAGGGACTTTTTAAAAATATTCTTGCTTGCATCGCCTTTTCACTGGCGTCAAATTAAATGTATTCATCTTTCAATCTCTGGCGTTCTTGTTCCGATTACAACATAGCTATTGTCCAAGGACACTTGAGCCACCAACAGAGCTTAACAAAATTAAAACAAACAATATGCTTAATGATATATTGCCGCTGATTACACCAATGAAGATATAAGTGGCAATTTAATAACAAAGACCTCAGTGTATAGTGTTCTTTGATTAATACTTGCTCGAGAAAGACTTTAATCTGTAAGGTAAATGTAGCTACATACTTTAAACAAGTTTGCATTGTTGTACGATAATTACACCACACATCCTCATACCTGATAATGAGGAATCCATTTTATGCTATGCAGCCTATAAGTTATACCAAGGTGATAATTAGATAATGAGATTCCTCTTATATAAGCCTTTGACAAAAGAAACATTTCCATTTTTCTGCTTATGGAGCAAACAGCTCAGCATTAAAATTGTGCGTTCATTTCCGTGCAAGGAACTTTGGACCCATTTGGCTTCGAACCACAAATATATGGAGCCTGTGACATTCAAATACAAAATAAAATAAACCTCTTTGATGAATAACACATAAAAATACACAGTTTTGTTGAAGTTTTTCCACTCTTTAGCGTGGATTCATGAAGCTTTATATTCATCAATTTTATATATTCTTTATACATTCATAAATTAAAATCATATATTGCAGATGGTGAATTGCAATCTACTGATATCACTATCATCCATCAATGTCCAATATTAATCGATAATAGTAACAATTAAGAAATCTTAAATATTCACAACAAATTTAATTTTATAAATTAGGTGCCATAAACCCATCAATAAATGGTCTGTTTTCAATTTATTTTTCGTATATAAAGTACACTGAACGATAAGGTGCATTAAACAAGACAAGAGTCAGTCAGTTAGTCAGACTTCATCAATTGTGTTTTCTAGAACGTGTTTGTAGCATGCTACATGTTAGCCACTTTAGAAGCGTTAGCATTTTTCACATTACTTGTAACTCCCAACCATGTTTGCATGTTCGCTAAAACAAACTTTACTGTATCTACACTAACAGTCAAAAAACACAGTTGGACATGGCTTAACGTTAACCATGCTAGCAACAAGTCACTCTGACAAAACACCACGTTTCTCTTCAAAATTGTTTTAACATCAGTATTCACAACTGGAATGAATCCATATAAAAGGCTCTCTAGATTATAAAGCGCACTATTGTTTTTTGAAGAAAAAAACATTTAAGGCTTTTACGTTTGCCTTATAGTGTGGAATATTCCCTCAAACGTCTACAGAATAAATTAGATACTAATAAACAATATAGAACATATAAAAACTTGCATACTCCATAACATTTATTTTCTGGATTATAGTTATGACAATCTGCATTTTTTTTCAACTAATACTCCCAAAAACCATATTTTATAGAAATCTTGGCAAGTTTTCGGCGGATCCTTGAACATTGGTTTCGAACTGTTAAAAGGACCAAAAAAGCTCCCATGATGGTTGTTTGGGGTACCATGCAGAACCATTCCTCAAAAAAACTAAATGCGTTTGGTTGAAGTTTTTGTGTAATTAGATGAAAAATGGCTGCTATTCCACAAAGCCTGTCACATTAACTCAAGGCTAAAGACCCACCCACAAATCCCCTGCATTGTGTCTTCACTCTGGTGTTATTCTGAAAGTTCTGGCAGACTGTGATTACTGGTATCTCTGTTGCTTTGGTCCAATTTCAGCATTGCCTCTATTAATCATCGCTCCTCTCTTTGTTTACAAAGCATTTCACCCTTTCAAGACCCATTCTGCGTCCAATGAGTGCTGTCCTAATTGTGTCACAACCAATCACAGTTTTACTTAGCGCCCAGAGTGGTAAAACCTTCAACAGAGCTCTGGTTTCTTCTTTTTAAAGGGTGAGAAATACATTTAGAACCCTTTCACGGTCTGGAATGCTTCATCCCGGTGAGGGTGTTCGGTATGGTGCAATCCTTGTGTTGTGTTTGTTTCTATCAATTCACAGTCAACAGCATCCACATGGTAAAATGGTGAGCAGTTGGAGCAGATTAAAGTATTTTTGGGTCTAAATGGATTGTTTCTCAGCATCAAAACAATTTTGCACCATTATGCCTGCTTGAAATGGCCCTGTCGGGCTCCTATAGAAATATATTTATCTTCTGGGCCACTGCTTCAGCTATAGGATGAGATCCTGCAGAGAAAAAAGGCCCATACACTGCAGCACAACATAAGGGGTGTGGGTAAAGCTATTCTATCAAACAAGAAAGATAAATAATTAGGAAAAAATAGCAAGGAGATATCTTGACAATAACATTTCAAGAGGCCGGCAAAAACATGATGTAGCATACGTTACTTCTACATGTATGCACACAAAACACACACACATCTCTGGGCCAGTTTCCAGGAGGGAGTCGAGGCCTCTCAGCCAGATTGGCGTCAGGGGAAGGTAGTCTCTGATCATTTAATGGGCCTGGGCCCTGACAGACAGCGCTCGCTTCATCAGCCTGTCAGGGGGCCAAAGCCGAACCTGCAGAGCTATTTCAACTCTGGCAGGCTGCGTGCTGTGAGGCTGAGAAAAACAACAAACCCACAGCCTTGAGGATTCTACGTCTTCCCCAACCGTTATACCGTCAAACCATTCAGCCAACATAATTTTCTTAAAGACAGCCCCCTAATAGGCCCAGCGTTTTTTTCAGCATTATAGTGCACACTGTCAATAAATGCTCCATTTTAGAATGTATTTCATAGACAGTTTAATACACATTATGCACAAAAACAGATAAGTCCTTCAGTAAGATGTCATTAACTGCATTCAAAGTAATTCTAGAACTTGCTTGTAACACAAATGTTACTGTGACTACGCTAACTTCCAATCTTCTACGTACCACATAAAAAAAACCCTACACAAACTGACAAGCTACACATTAGCCAGATTGGGAGCATTAGCATATTTACAATACCTATAATGTCCAATACAATACCCAACCTTGTTTGAAACATGTAAAAAAAAAAGGCTGATACCATTAAAACAAAAGTTACTGTGACTACGCTAACTTCCAATCTTCTAAGAAACACATAAAAAAAACCTGCACAATCTGACACGCTACACATTAGCCACATTGGGAGCATTAGCATATTCACAACACCTATAATACCCAATACAATACCCAACCTTGTTTGAAACATGTAAAAAAAAAAAAAGACTGATACCATTAAAACAAAAGTTACTGTGACTACACTAACTTCCAACCTAGTCAATAACACGTAAAAAAATTCCCACAATTCAACCCTGCTACACGTTAGCCGCGTTAGTGTATCCACAATACCAGTATTTTCCAACCTTGTTTGCAACATGTTAAAAAACCAACTGGTTCCACTAAACAAACAATGCTGTGACTATGCTAATTCCCAATTTTGTTAGTAACATGTAAAAAATAAATGCAAAGTCCAACATAGCAACACGATAGCAACGTTAGCTTTTTTACAACAATGTCAAACCTTGTTTGCAAGTTGTAAAAAAAAAGCACAATTAAAATTATTCCGTATTTAGGGGGAGCCAGATTATGAGGCGCATTGTCGTTTTTGAAAAAATGTGGAAAATGAGCTATCTGAAGCAGTTAGAAAAGGAGGCAGCCTGTGTATTTGTTTGTATTTTTTGGGTTTTCATTGACTGGCAACAGACACAGAAAACAAAATAGTACTTATAGACTTTTTTTTTTTAAATCCTCTACACTACCCTGTGCCACTGGGTACAAGTCCATTTGAAATGCACATGCTAATGGGACTCAAAGAAAGAAAAACAATATCAGGTTCCACACCACAAATACGCCCGCAGCAAGTCAAAACTGTGTTTACTCATGAGGAGCACATGTACCAGTGCAATACACCTCACATAAAAAATAAACAAATGAATAAATAAAGGAATCCAAGGCAACAGGGGTAAGTGGGCAGGACGAAATGCAGCATCAGCAGCTACACCTTCACGGACCAAATGGGTTCTGCTTGACCTTGGTTGAGGGTGGCTGCCTGAGAGAGAGCCACGGTCATTAGATCTGACCTGCATGAGGCTGACATATTAACATGGACTAAGATCAGCAGCGAACACCAAACGTGGACGTTTGAAATCACTTATGAAGTTAGGGCACGTTGTCAAAAACCCATCGCTAATGAGGGGAGACAGCTGCTAATAGGTAGCATGTTTTAAAAAGATTGGATATTGGTGAATAATTTTGGGGCTTGATGGTACAAGGAGAGGAAATATTTTTCATCTAAATGTTAAGAAAAGATCAACCACCCCCTAAAAGTCCATCAGTTTGATTTGACTATAACCTTTAAATGGGTATATATTTATAAAGGTCCAAAGTAGATAAGTGAATTAAAATGAAATAACGCTAGTGATCTCTTGAGGCTGGTTCCTGCAGACTCTTTTCTGAAAAGTAAGCCTTTTTCATCCAACAGAACAATTACAGTTGTTCATTTTTCTGAGAATTGATTGCCGAATAAAAAAAAAAACTGTATTATTTTTAAAGGATTTTTTTTAGGATGGATGGAATTCAAATGCCTTAGTAACAACTGCTCTTAATGGGAAGAAAAAAAAAATGGACAAAGCTGTATGAGACACTCAGGTGGCCCGCACGTAAATTTAATGTAGACTGTAAATCGCTCTGTGAGCCTGAAGAGAGAAAATGTCTGTGCACATTTTTTTCTGCAATCGTGCTATAGGTGATAGGTTGTAGCGAACACTTAAAGAACAAGTAAGGGTAAGTGAGGGTGAAGTAGGTGACATGCATGCATCTCGTATACATTTTTCATTGTTTCGACCCCCGCAAATCTCTGCGAAAAGGGCCCGTCAGTGCTGTTAAAGTAAGTGTATGCCCCTTACTAATGACTGGAGTGCTGCGTAAGGGGATTATGCAAGAGCTTTACCTAAACTTCAGAAGTACGTGCTACTTCCATTGGCCTTTTTAATTATTTCACAGTACCCTTACCCCATGCACGACAATGGTTTGTTCTATTTTCATGATGTCCCTTAAGGTGGACACATAAGCCATAAGACATAACTGTAAGATACACCTGAACCTTTCCTGAGATGCAGCCTTTCTACGGGCCTGGACAATCCAAAAACACATATCTGTACAGGTCAACCTCCATACATGCGCGTGTAAAGACAAAAGATAGCTATATGCATTTTTTTTATGGATATGGGATATTCATTAAAAAACTAATAATCGTAAAGATGTCACATCTTTTGAATATCGTTAGGACTTCCAGAATAGGAATAAATTCTAAAAAAAATTCAAAGTTGCAGAAATACATTTTTGATTGACAAAAAAAAACAACAAAATGTCAAATTTCTGGGCTCCATATTAGAAGATCCAATCAAGCCCAATCAAGCCCAAACAGAGACTTTATTTCTTGTAAGATAAAACGGATGAATGTTACTGGCAGCGTACACTTCAGCCGTTGACAGTCGTCTCCGCTGGCACGGGCGTGACGCGTCGCAAACCACTCTCTAGCTTCCGAACGCTTTTGCCAGCACACACTGGACGACGGCAGACTCACTAAGAACCCAAACCAATCCAAATGACTGTCTGACATATGGGCTGCTCATCTCCTGCTTTGGCTGATCAACACAGATTGGACTGAAGTCCCAACATAATGCTGACAAATTCGAACTGGAGAGTTTGAATTCGTCAAAGATTTTGGTTTCTACCAACAGTCAGTTTTGTGTTTTGTCTTGACATATATATATATATATATATATATATATATATATTCCTTTTTTTGTGAGGGAAGTTCACAGGCAACCTGTTTACAACCTGCTGCATATTATTTGCTAAAGTGTAGTTTGTAGTGGGAAGTGGTATGAGAGGCAAGGTGCTGAAGGGATGCTGTGGGTGTATATAACCGCAACCTGCAAAAGTACGCTTCTAATCAATCCTGGGGAGAGATGCTGTATGTGGGGGTAGGGCGCATGAAAAAACATGTATCATAACTCAAAAGGAGAGGGCTACTTAAGGTCACCGCATAATAACTGGGCCTCTGCAGGGCCGAAGAAACAGCTGAAACCCAACACATAGTCAGGGAGATTCGGAGGGGCCCCTGGTTTACTTATGCATGACCGGTCCATAATACACTTCTGCTCTTTCACTCACTGTTGGCAGGACAACAGAATCGCTGAGAAAAGGAATCGGGGAGGCAGACGTTGCCAAGACTGTGGGAACAGCCAGATTCCTTCTCCCTCCACAAAGGATGGTGATGGAGCAGCTTAGCTCCCTTGTTCTCCTACACAAACATTCAGAGAGGTGAAAGCAGGCCTGACAGTATCGGCGTCCACTCCTGCACCTGACGCAGCGGCGAAATTACTTTCCCACTTTAACCGCAAGCACACATTAAAGAGAGGTTAGTTGAAATAAGGTGAATTAGTGTATGGAAGAAGAGATAATGACCCCAAATTGAAGCACCTGCAAGTAATAAACTTGGAGTCGTGGACTAATCTACGTGCGCGGAGGTGTGCATGTGTGTGCATGCGCGGCCGAGTACCCCGCTCCTGACTGACCATTGATTTGTCTGGCTCCCTACAAGGCACATGTGAGCAAACAACTAATGGAAGAGCCAGCCTCAATTAGCCCACTGACTGATGGGAAATGTGATTTCATTTATTCGTCGCTACAAAGACCATAAACAAGTCGTGTTTTCTTAAGGATGCTGAATTAGAAAAAGTAAACACATAAAGCTCTGCTGAGGAAATATGCAGATGTTTTCCAGCATACTGTACATAAAACGTATAGTTTAGGATTTTTTATTTTCCCTAAGCAGTTTAAAAGACCCATTCAGATGTAAATAGTTGTGTTTAACATGTTCTTGTGGCATTTTTCTGGTGCTACACAACATTTTTTTTTGTTGCTGAAATCGTGAAGCAGACGGAAAAAAAGATGTTTGAAAAAGAGAGTATTTGTGACACAGAAAATACACCGGGTGAGCCGCAAGCTTTCTGCGCCAACATTCCCACCCGCAGTTAAGAGGCAAATATCTAATGAACTATGGCTGCTCTGCAGAAACTAGGTCCTAGAAAACACCTTTAACTTAAAAAAAACACTAGGAATGCTTTTACAATAGATCATAAGATGATCAGAGTGATACTTTAGACCTTTAACATCAAAGATGCTGCTGGAGAAACCTAAATATCACACCCTTTGACATACCGTGGCTTTTCGACCGTTTATGCGATCGACGTGAATCAGCTGACTTTGACGAAGAGAAAAGTGTTTTTTCATTTCGGCTTTGCAACAATGTGCAACACATGAAAAACATGAAGTGTTGCGTAATGGCAGCTTATTTCCCTGACAGAATGAGCTGATTTATGCTGATCATGTGAACACTTCCTGACTAGAAAGTGTGGCATATCAGTGCAAGGCTCCATTTCTCTGCTTCAGAATCTGCTGGAATTACGCTGAGTGCGTCAGACCACCCTCGGCAATGCGCATGCAAGCAGCCACTTCTAATAAAAAGTCTGTGTAGACATGCATTTTGTGCTTCTGTGTTCAAAACTCTTGCATTCACATGTCCCTATGTAAGGTTTTACAACCATTTTTGGCCTCTGCGTTCAAAACACACAGCCAGTGAACACGCATAGGTATGGATGGCGTCCCCTTCACTGAAGTGCCTATTGTTTAAAACTTGATCATGAAGGAGAAATTAATATATGCAGTTTGTGCCCGGCTGGAATGATATGACAGAAACCTGGAGTGACATTCACAGGATCTGCGTCGCTTTGACATGTCGCACCAAGCCTCTTCCGACTGTAGGTGGTGGGTATGCGACAGTCCAGTGTGAAAACCATGGCCTAAGTTTAGTGTCACATGCCCAATGTTAACGTAGTTAAAGAGTTACGGATTTCGAAAGAATGTAAACACTGGATCCAGATCTAAAGGGTTAAATCAATGTCATTCTTGTTGGGGAATCCTTTTAACTATTAACAGTTGCCAATATATATAATTCTAATCTGGTAAAGCTTTTAATGGTTCGGTAGGCTGCCCATCCTCTGTGTGGTTAGGACGTATTTTATTTTAGTTTATAAAATGTTATTTTGGCCATTCAAGATAAATCTATTGAACCCTCCATTCGTCTACTTTGTCATTTATGTGGAGAGGAGGAAGGAAAGATCCCCAGATCTCCATCTCTCTAGCTACTTTGTTTTAATGATCCTGAAACGGGAGATAAAACCTCTTCAAAGAGAGCCCGCAGTCTATTTATGTCAAAACGTATCCACTAGAAGTTGTAGCGACGAGACGCCAATCGATCAACTCGCATCCTCAAATGCAAAAGAGAAGATTTACTCAAAAATCTGTTCAAAAAACAACCAAAACAAATCAGAGCAGTAAAACCAGCTGTCAGCACATTCACCCCGCCAAGGAAAGTCATTTCCACCATTTGTGCTTTAAATCTCTTTCTTTAGTTCATTACTTGCATAGATGCAGTTATTTTCTCCATTGAATATCTGAAACTCCATCAAAGTGAAGAACTTCCTGTCTACTACTAAGTAGGTTTTCTTCTTGCCGCCAGAGCAGCTCTGACCCACACGGTCGTGGAAACAGGGCATGAGAGGCGTCCTGTGGAGTATGGCATCAGCCTATTGGCAACACATCCTTTGGGTCATATGTTTTTGGATGCCAGTGAGGCCTGTGTGAACTGAACTTATTTTGCTTCATCTCACCCATGCTTGGTCTGATTTTGGCTGCTTTGAAAGCCAGGTAAAAGCCTTGCTCTTCACATTAATATCTTTCAGCACATTCCAAGCAGATTTTTAAAAAAAGTCCTTCATGACCCCTAAAAACATGTAATTTTATTTTGTTCACATTTTATTTTGACCGCCAGCCAGTCATCATTTAACCCAGTATAGTAGAAGAATCACATCCTGCAACAATGCATTATTTTCCCCCCATTAGTATAATTTCATAATGCATGACATTGTCCAACACAGTCATCCTGTAGAAAGCTAATTTACTGATAAGATATTATTCCATTGATCAAGCAATGTGAACCATGCGGCTGCCAGTTAATGCATGAAGCTCATTAAGTCATTTTCAGTGTGACTGGGTAACCACTGAATGAACACAGCTATAGACGAAACACTGAACTTACCATAATGTATTTTTCGCTTTACTTACTATAAACATTTATTCATAAACTTGCAATTCACTGCAAGTCCACAAGTAATACTGAAAGGATTAACTTCTTGTTTGTTACATAGTTTTAACAGTGTAGTTACACAGATATATGCATGATACGAAACTTACAGTGCTACATGTTTATTACAAAGAACTGAAAAAATGTCATTACAGAAAACATAAATTAAAACATTTCAATTGGAGCATTTGGAGCCACTTTAATGAACATCCTAAAATGTGTGTAAAATGACAGAATACTCTGTTTTATGCAGCACTTCATAGTTATTTCAACATTTTAAAAAATACAAAAAGAAAAACTAGAAATGAAGGAAAATATGGAACATAACAACTCAAGTTAACCAGCTACTATCTGGTGCACACGAGAAACTAGTCTTTTTGACTCCCCTCCCCCAGTGGGAGGAGTCAAATGCGGAGAACACATTTTTGTGCACCTGATGGGATTTAAATAAAAACAATCTGGAAAATATGCCATGTTACAGAGCCCCTAAAAGGACATCAATTTTTTTTAAAAAGGGTTCTGGTGAAGTTGTTACACACCCGGGTGTACACAAAGTGTTCTCTGCATCTGACTCCTCCCATGGGAGGATGAGGTGAGTCACAGTCACAACTGGACTTGGAATCCAACTCCTTAATGATGAGTGTCAAAAAGAAGGCATTGGGTCCCATTTTTAGCATTTTTGGTATGACCTGACCGTGGATTTGAACCCTTGACCTCCCAAGTCAGGGCGTACACTTCTTCATCAGCCCACTGAGCTACTGATGAACTTCTAAACTTTATCTTACTATGTTTACTTTTCTTGTATCTAGGCATGCAAACACAAAACTTCAAAACACGCTTTAATGAACAAGCTAAACGTAGGATTCTTACTAGAAGAACTATTGATGTCAAGCAGTTACTGGTGGTTTCATCTTTTTAAGTTAACTGACAAGTAAAATGCAAAAAAATACAGGCATAAATAAGCATAATAATTAGCAAGTATTTTATGAATAACAGATATTAACTACGGTTTGCTCATGACCTTTATGCGGTTGAACTGCACTGGTATTAAGCCTCACTGCTTCAAGAGTTCCAGACAAGAAAAGTCTATGAAAGACGTATGAAGTCGAATGAAACAAAAAGAACAGAAGGCTGCTAGTGTTTCATCACTCCAGCCTGGGTGCAATCTCTGAAGAGAGGAAATGATATGTCATGGTCAATAAAGCAAGCCCTTCATATATTTTCAGAGACGCTGTTCTCGTGGCTTAAATCATTGTTCTGAGGATGTAGAACACCAGTTCTGATGATTTCATCTTCTTTTAGGCTGTGGAGGAGCTCAATGCAGATTATTACTTGGCTTTAGGAGAGTTTTGTGAAACTCTTCTGTATATTTTGACCACAGCAGAGTAAAAATAACAGTAAAAAGGGTACAACCATGCGGATAATATACTCCTTGTGCCTTTGTCTGAACTGCCCTTACGGGTTGATCCAGGTTGTCTGTGAAAAATGGGCAAGCACGTTCGTAGACCGCTTGATGATCCCTTCGAGCAAAAATGCTCAAGCACATTTTTTGTACAGGCATGCTGTGGTTAAAAGGTCGTAGTGAACACTTAGAGTAAGTACGGAAGTAGGGCAGATGCATTTTATTTTTTTAACCCCTCCAAATCCTACACACTGTGCCAGGTAGACACTAGTGCAGTACACTGGTAAAGTACACAATCCTTGTTTGCAGCTTTGACTTTTAGACATCAGGAAATGATGCAATAAGTGCAGTTCGTGTGATCATCACAGCATTCGCGTGCGGTCAGTGAAGGGCCAGTAAGTGCTACTAGAGTGTGTCATTAGGGCATTGTACAACAGCATCAGCCATACGTCATCAGTGCATGCAGCCTACATTAGACTTTCAGAGGCTTCACAATAAACTTACTACACGCATGACAATTGTACGTTCCATTTTCATGACATCCCTTGTGGTGTAAGAGTACGAGTCTCAAGAGAACCTGCGCTCCCCTTAAGAGGCAGCCGCATCAGTCTACGACCCTGCACTCCTCCAGTAATTGAATAAATAGATTAATAATCATTCTCTTTTATTTAAAGTTCCCGTCAAATAACGAATGCAGTTATCGGAGAGAAAAGATTGACTGTCTGTACAAAGTTATTCCAAATCATGCAACTCAGAAATCAGGATGCAACTAAGCAAACAGAGCAATGCGGTCCACACTCCAGATTCTCCACGCATTTCTGCAAAGTAACTCCAGACTGACCGGCTTAAAAGCTTTCAGGGCTGCGGCAGGAAAACTTGGAGAAAGTCAACACAACAGCCTCCAAAGATCGAGAATTGGTCACAGGATGGAGTGTGCAGTTTTCACTGAAGCAGCGCAAAACTCAGCGGAGCTTGTTAAGAGACTTTTCATATCTATGCAAGTGCAATGAATGGTGTCTGACAAGGGTGCTTGTCTGCCAATTTGGGTGTTGTTAAGAGAGAAGCACCCTGCTGGGATGAAAGATCAGGGTGACACGAGAGAATGAGGTGTGGGCAGCAAAAGGAAGAAATGAAGCATCCAGATAGGACAGAGATGGAGTGGAGGAAAGGAGGTGAAGGAGGACAAATACCAGGAGAAAACAGAAAAACATGTAGAACTAAAGATGATTTTTTTTCTGTACTTTAACCAGTAAGGGTTTAGAAAAAAAGCTGAATTTTATTATTTGAACTAACATCCTTTACAAGATGTGGGATCAGTTTCTAAAATCCGTTGATCGTTTGTTCTAAGGCAGAAAACTGCGTTTTCTATTCGTAAACCCTAAATATTGTCAATCCTATGATGCATAAAATGACGGGTTTTTATCAGATATTTTGACTTTTTCAAGAGAAAAACTGTTTTTCTGTATTTTTTCCAGAAGGATAGGGTTAGGGTTAGAACACATTCACACACTCTGCTGCAGATACTGGAGCCAACCTCAATTCAGTGTTTTGCCACTTCGACGCATATGTAAGGGAAACGCTAGTCTCACATTAGGCTTAATTGTTCCAGTACAGAAGCCCATCGATGACATCAGAGATTACCCGTCTGGTGATACGTCCATGGTTCCACCATCCAAACCATTCCATTCAGAACAATGTGGCATGTAAACATCTGTCATGAATATGTACTTGAAATTGAAAGATGCAAGTTCCACCTATGTTCAGCTAAAAGGTTGCATGAAAAGCCTATTTTTGTAACTAAGCACATTTTCATGGAATTACATCAAATCATTTATTTGAATCTGTATTGAAAAAGTTTCTTCTAGAGTCAAAATATGTGATATTTTTTTCTTTTTACTGTTGCTACTCCTATTATTTGGAAAGAAAAGAAAAAGAAAAAACAAACAAACAAAAGGCGAAGCTTAATTTCTACCAAAGCAATTCACCAGGAACAGGAAATGGATAATTTGTCACATTACAAAAGGACAAAAATAGGAAAAAAAAAAAAATATTGAAAAAAAGAAAAAGGGTTATTTGCGGTAAAAGTGTTTTTTCTTTCACATTGTCTTCCCTGTCTTACAGCATTCATTGGACTTAGAAGAACATCCTTTTTAGAAGTCGTTTTAGAAAGTGCAGCAGTTCTCAAGATGCGTGTTCTTTTTGTTTCAGCATGAAAAGAAGACTTTTATTGTGAAAAGCTGTTGATTTTGGTGTACGCTGTCATTTAGAGCACCTACAAAGAAAAACAAAAAAAACAATCAAAAGCTGAGTATCATTGGACATCTTTCTGACTTTTTCTTCCTACATGGCAAAATATCTTCAAACTCGCATGACTAAAACAATGTCTAAAAACCTGAGGATTCTACATGCTTCTCACTGGCCTCTTTAAGTACACCTGTGCAACTGCTCATTAACACAAATTTCTATTCAGCCAATCACATGACAGCAACTCAATGCACTTAGACATTCTGCTGCAGAACGTGGCAGATGAGCTGGTCTGAGTCTTTCAGAAACTGCTGATCTACTGGGATTTTCACCCACAACCCACACAGAATAAGAGAAAATATCCAGTGAGCAGCAGTTCAGTGGTTAGAAATGCCTTGTTGATGGCCAGACTGGTTCCAGCTGATAGATAGGCAACGGTAACTCAAATAACCACTGGTTACAACCGAGGTCGGCAAAAGAGCATCTCTGAACACACAACACGTGCAACCTTGAGGAAGGTGGGCTACAGCAGCAGAAGAATGCATTGGGTACCACTCCCTTCAGCTAAGAACAGGAAACTGAGGCTACAGTTCACCCAGGTTCACCAAAACTGGACAGTAAAACATTGTCTGGTCTGATGAGTCTCCATTTCTGCTGTGAAATTCGGATGGTAGGGTCAGAATCTGGAGTCAAAAACATGAATATGGCTGGTGAGTGCAGTTTGTTCAAGAGATAAATATAAACGGTGTGTCAATAACCCTTCCTCATTTTTCATTAAAAAGCTGTGCATGGAATCCGCATCTACACCCTCACTCCCTATAAATAGTGTAAACCACTGGGTGGTGTTTTGTGATAAAAGCAGTGGCCTGCAAAATCTCAATCCAGATGGTAGGAAAAATCAAAGGAACACTTGTACAACATCTCAAAAACAGCCCATCTCTTTTTTTCCCCTATTTTTGTCAGCTTCAGCATTTTTATTTCCTATCTTCCACCTTTTATCTAGATGGTCTTCACTGAATGACAAGTAGTGATTGTCACGAAGACTGCCGCTCCACAGAACACGCTGCTAATTCTCGCTAATTCAAGCTGGAAAGGGATAAAAGCAGCGCAAGCAGTAGAAGTCATATTTCAGTTTGGTTGAGAGTCAAATTTAAAAAAGCTCTAATTTGGCACAAATTGGCAAGTTAATGTCTACTTTCTTCACATTAATTAAGCATTAGTGTCTGATATTTCCTGCTGTATTCTTTCAAAAGAATGACATAAGGATAATTCTGCCTTGAATGGTCTCGTGCTGCGCTTCACAATGCTGCTTAATGTCAGTGATTTCAGCATTTCCTCACACAGAGGAAATTGTCATTCTTAGAGATGTCACATTTCTGTGGGAGGGACACACTTGTACCTGAAGCCAACAGCTCTTATTAGACATCAGAAATCCTAATGTGCCAGACGGAGCCTGCGTCCGACAGAATCAGAGGCGCATCTTTAGTCCAAAAAATAGGTCACTAAATTATGTAAATATCTGGGGTATTGAGGCAATACTTGAAGCAAATATTTTTTTAAATATATAGGATCTGAATGTCAGTTCATATTTGCATGTTTACATATATTTATAGTGGATGAAGGCGAGATGCTTCAATAACAGAAATGAACTGCTGACAGAGAGTTTCTCATTATTACATTGGTGGTTGAACAGTTTTTTTGCTACTCTATGCAATGTGATCCCAGAGCGATGTTGCTGTGTCCACAATAAACAGGAATGGGAGGAGACGTGAAGGTACATCTGATAGCTACTTTAGCTATTTGTGGCATCTTAATGTGGAAAGTGATGGCTGCACTTCCTGTTTGAAGGTAGTAAAAAAGAAAAGTTTGGACCCATTTGCCATACAATAGGAGCACAACGTTTGAAATAAAAACATGTACATTTTAGTATCAAGATACTAGTTTGGCCTTTGTGCTCATATGGACTGCATAATGGTGTAGTGGTTAGCACTCTTGGTTCGAGTCCCGGCTGTGACCTTTCTGTATGGCATCTTCATCTTGTCCATATATGAGGTTTTTGTCCAGACACTCTGGTTCTACTGTGGGTTGTGGATGGATTTTTATTAACCTGGCACTCAAGGAGTGCCAATGGGACCTTTGAGTTAGCTTGAACTACTATCATTGACTGTATTGTATTTGAGAACTGGACCGAGTGAGTGTGATGTCACCCATAGAAAATGACCTTTCAGTCCAACAAAATCAAGTCAATTCAGTCACTCTTTTTTTCCCAGATTGGATGTCACCCTGCTGGAAACAGATAACATCAGTAACAGAGATTGGTCTGAGTCAACATTGCTATGACAACCATTCCTACCAATCAGGAATGAGCTTGGAAGGACACACCCCTTCCACTTGAAAGCGGGCAACATGAAATTTGTCAATCAAACTTTTCAAATGTGAAACATTTATTGAGGAATCTGACTGGTCAGTTTACAAATTGAATAACTTGCACTACAGAAAAAAATATCATGACATTTGAATTATCAAGAACATGTTATAAAAAGTTGTCAGAGTAAGAAGGGTTATTCTAACAAATATAATGACTGATTAATAGATGTTTATTTTTCTATAAAAATCTATGGAATTTGGGCTTCTTGGAGCCAGTGGGCACTTCCTGTTTGAAACATGGGGGGGAGGGGTCAGTCCAGTTGTCATTTACAGTCAATTCCATACCAGTGACTCCTAAAACCATCAATCCCACTGCCAAACATGGATTTGGAAACATCATAGTTTGGCAACAGAACAATAAAAATACGGAAAAAACCAATAGAGCCATGTACTATTAAACCATGAACCTCCATCCTACTTCCAGTGCAATAAAGGTGGATTTTCTACTTGAATATGACCCTTAAAAACACCACCACAATATAATACGAGTGGCTCAAGCAGAAGTACTGTAAGATCGCCAAAAATATCACAAGAAGTTATACTTCCTCTTTTTCGATAATTCTATCTCTCCCGGTTAAATAAAAGGATAGACGACTCATTTCTTCGTCAGTGGGCAGATGTACAAAATCAATTTCAGTGACTATAAAGATGACTGTAGGTCGACAGAACGTGAATGCCAAGAATTGTCTTTTTGTCGCATCTGCATGTGTCTGATTGTGAAGGGAGGTGGTGTTGCCGGCGAGGGGATTGTGCGAGCACCAACTGTCATGATTTAATATTTGCCGTACTTATGTCTCCATTCAGGATTTTTTTTTTTTGCCTCCTCTCTCCCCACAATCCATCTCTGCTCAGAGTGGCATGATCGCGTTGCTCTGAGGGGCCTTCTCAAAGGATTAGCAGAGATTAGCATTAGCTGGTCCATTTGAACTGGATACACATGCGGCAGCATTTGCATGTTGGCAAACTGCTCTGGAAATGTGGTGTGAATTTATAGTGGAAGGTAAGAAATTGGTGAAAGTGAAATAGATGCTTATATAATTAGTCTACTTTTAAAATTTTAAATGCTGCTGCTTGAGACAAACATGATGAATAACAAATCTTAAATCTTAATTAATTTATGGCTGATCGCTCGAGGGCTGTGGATCGTTACTTAGGTGGTGATTCGATTCACAAATCAAGACCATTGATTCACAGATTGAATAGCGTTTCTTAATATTTATTCTAAATACGTCTAAATAGTTAAATCTATGTATTTTTATTGGACAAATAAAAATTAAAATCATATGTCTTTTTTTGCTATCATTTATACCTTTATTTAGAAGAAGAGATCAGAATTGACAAAATATAACAAATAGAAAATTTTTATAGACAGAAATCATATTTATTACTTTAAACAATGTCCAAATAAAGTTTTTATGTTAACTTCCTGTTTAACTTGGGCAGTAAACACTCTGTCACTCTGCGTCATTTTACAACAAATCCTGAAAATGCTCTTCATAATTTGGCATGGTGTATGCATTAAGATACGGCCAAATCACCATTGAGGATAATAGGACTGCACCCTCAGTAGATATGAATAGCTTAGAAAGTTCCAGAATACAAATCATTCCAATAGATACAGGAGATCCTTCTAAAAATCCAAGGATTGTTTTCAAACTCATGGAATAAAAGAATGAAGGTGAAGGGCAGAGCTGCCAGCCAGACTAAGGGAACAGTCTTCATCCATCTTATAGTATTTTTCTCTACAAAACTTTTCAACTTTTCAAAACCGACTCACAAGTTTACAGCTGATGCACGTTTCCAATGCAGTCTTCACGACACGAGCTGCTGTTTTTTAATTTCATGTGGGTGTATTTAATACTGTATTCCCTGACGTTCCAGTAGAAAAACTAACTGCCTGTTCATTTTCCCATCACTGTCTGCACCTGCTTTTAAAAATCATCTTTTAAACTACTCGTTTTTTTGGAAAATTGCACATTGTGAGACTACCATTTCTGTGCTCTTTATTGACCACAACCCCACTCTCACTGGAGAAGTCAAACATGTCAAAGACGCAACCTTTGTAGCGTCACACAAGAGGAAGGAAAGAAGCCCATGTGGATGAAGTGTTGCAGCTGACAGTAACTGCTGTTAAAACCACAAAAGTTAGGATCATGAAGTGTTCATGCCAAAGCGTACAACCCAAGCTCCACAGAACCAAAAGTGGTTCTCCTTAGGCCACTGAGGTAACTGAGGTCAAAGAAAGCGAGACAGAGATTGTTGCTAAACAAATATGCATTTACGTTGTCTCGTACTAAGGTTATTTGAAATAAATCCAAAACAAAATTGTAACTAGTTTCATAAACTGTTTAAGCCTTTAACACCCGAGACGTCACCGGTGACATCTAAATAACACACGTTCTTTAACATACCGTAACTCCTCAACCGTTTATGCGATAAATGTGAATCAGCTAACTGTGAAGTGCTGCTTAACAGCGCAAAGCTGCTTTTGTCTGCATCAGAATCATGTGATTTAAGTGGATTACATAAGTACTTCGTTATTGTAAAGAGTTGCAAATCAGCACAAGGCTCCATTTCTCCACTTCAGAATTTGGTAAAATTACGTTATTGCATAAACGGTTGAAGTGTTACGATAGTCAACGGAGTATAAAGAATAGACCTGAACCTCGGTGTCAAAGGGTTAAAAAGATAAAAAATAATTACAGGCTACTTCAAATTGACAACGTTTTTGTCTTCATTATACCCTGATGGGTATGGTAACCAACTTTTAGTGACTAATTATTGACAAAAGGCAAAGAAAAGTTAGAACTAAGTACGTTTATAGTATTCAATTAGAAGCAATCAAAAGTAATGAGCATTGAGACCATTCTGCTTTTTAAAATAAGCATCTGCTGTGGGTCCAAGGTAATCTTTGTAAAACACTTTTTACACAGCTGGAGCAAAGTAAGTAAAAAAAAAAAAAAAAAAAACAAATGGCTCCAGGATAGGAAGTGAAATTAGCAGTAATTGGAGAGCATTTAAAAACATAATAACTTCTTTGTTTTCTCAGTAGGACATTTCGAGCTGGGAATCTTTTTTGATTAGAACTGGAAATGAGTTCGCTATAAAACTACTGAGCCAAGCCTTGGCCAGATTTGTACAGCGCGTGTGCTTACTTGTGTTAAAATCCAGAATGCAACAAAAAAAAAATCAATAATTCTGGACGAGGCAAGATTAAGATTAGGAGTCTAGCCTCACTTCAGTGGGGAACATGATGACAATATCTTGTGACTCTAAATTCCTCTCGGATAGGCTTGTAAAACACGAGAGCAACAATACCAAACACTAACTTACAAAAAAAAGATTTTAATGGAATATGGAAATGCGTATTCAAATCCAGCTGGAAACCCGCCATGGCGTCTGTGACAAAGATGTGTACGCGGTGGCAAATTGTCACCGTTCCACCGAGTCGCATGGTGGAAGTAAAGCTTAGGGGTGTGTGCCACTTAGCATGGGGGGAATAATGTGGTGTAGCATATAATGGATTTGCAGTGTGGCAAAAAGAGACAGATGGTGAAGGGGAAATGTGTATTTGTGTGTGTGCGATGTGTTTCTAAAATTGGCCACACACAGACGCACACCCTTGCACAGAAGAAATCCCTAAGGCGCATTATGTATGCTGCCGCTCGTTCACCCAAGCCAAGGGTCTCAGTTCATTTGGTTTTTAACTGTTATAAATTGTCTCACTTGACTTCATTTTCCCTCCCCTCTACAACACGCCTGGAGCCATTTCTACATACGGAGACCACATCCCAAACTTGGAGCCAAAATATTTTTTTTTCCAACATAATCATAGTGGTATAAAAGTTGAAACCTGGTGAGAGCTCAGCGATAAGGAGAGTTAAGAGGCTTAAACGGCAAGACCATTATCGTTGACACACTATATGCGCATAAATGCACAAATGAAGTGGTCTCTGTATTTGCACAGATTGACACGAAAGTACACCGAGTGCAAGGAGAGACCTTGTCATTTGAGCAACGCTCTTGGTTGTGCTCCTAATAGGTATTCAGGGATCAAGGTGTCTGTTTTTCAACTGGATGAAATTTCACACTCGTGCTTCTCAATTGCCATCCCTCCTTTTACAGCCCTGGGATGTATTGTGATCTCTGGTTTCACACAGGCAGCAACCGTTGTACGCGCACCACAGACATAACGAGTCGTACAGCGCATACCACCCTAACGACTTATTACCTCTTTAAGGTACAGGAAGAACTCGACGACGGAAGCTGCTTTAAACAGAATTTAAGAACGCATAAAATGATTCCAGCAGCATACGGTTAACAAATCAGACGTGTTTCATTAAAGTTGATGCAAAAAGAGCGTCTAATGGCTTTCAAAGACTAAATTAAGATGTATAAGGCAGGAACCCTCCAGCTGATGATTAGAAAATGACTAGAAAGTTACTGCTGGCGAACAAAAACACACACACTTAAGGACTCACACAAACACTGGCATACATGTGCAGTCAATTAACATGAACATGTGTCTTTAGGGAATTACTTTTTCAATTAGCTTTAGCTTTCCTTCTGAGACCTTAATGCTAAAACAAGTGTATAGCTGTGTGTTTCCGCTGCAACAAATCCAACTTTTCAATTAGTGTAATTTCCCTCCCTAACTATAACTGTGTATTGTTACATTATAAGAGCGTGTTAAGCAGTTAATCGCTAAAAAGGTAAATCAGTGTTTCGTCTGATATAAAAGAGCCATAACATTGAAATCAAGCATGTACTGTATTTTCCACACAATACGGTGCACTTGAAAGTCTTAATTTAAACAAAAAAGTAAATACCTGAGTGCCTTAGATATGGATTAATTCTGGTTGAGCTTACTGATGTTGAAGCCATTTTGAGAGGTTCACAGCGCTCTGTCAAAATGTTTGGTTCAGTGTTTATGTAAATACGCTTGCATGGCTAACATGTAACCATGTGGGACTGTGTTTTTTTTTGTTACATGTTACAAACAAGATTGGGAGTTTGTGTAATCACAGTAATGTTGGTTTTAGCTGTTTCAGTCTGTGTTTTTATGTGTTGCAAATAAAGTTGGGAGTTGAACATGTTGTAAACATGCTAATGGCTAATATGTAGCGCTGTCCGATTTTTTTTTCCTACGTGTTACTAACAAGATTGGAAGTTAGCCAGACTAGTGTTTGTTTTTGCGATATTAGTGTGTTTATTTGTTTATGTTGCAAACAAGGTTAGGAGTTCCAGGTATTGTGCACAAGTTAACGTGGCTAATGTGTAGCGTATCGGACTGTTTTTTTTTTTTTTTTGCTTTTCCATTTAACTAACAACATTGGGAGTTAGAGTAGTGAGAGTAACGTTTATTTTAGCTTTAACAGTTTGCTTTATCCAGTCTTGCAAACAAGGTTGAGAGTTACAGGTATTGTGAAGACGCTAACATGGCTATTGCTTCTAATGTGGCTAACATGTTGCGTGTTACAACAAGTTCTAGAGTTACTGTGAACACAGTTATTAAAGTCCGACTGACTGTCGAACTTATATTTGACTTATTTGTCTCGCTCAAAACACTTTACATTTTGGTGTGCCCCAAAAGTTTGACAAAAGTTTGAAAATAGACCATTCGTTACCAGGTTGCCCTGTAATCAAGTGCATTCTATGGTGTAGAAAAAAAGGTACGTGAAACAAACCGGGACTTAATTAGGTAATTTTAAGCAAAAAAAAAATCCATAAGATCAAAAACCATTAAATAAAGTTATTTCTGTCAAAAGCAGACCCAGGTCACACAAACCGAGTCAGGGCTGAAAATAGAACAAGTGCGTGGCTGCTGTCCGGGTCTTTATCTTGCTTGACTAAAATGATTACTGCAATGAGCAGAGCTGAATCTCCAGACTTCTAGGAGGAAAAAAAAAAGCAATGACAAAATGATGTAAAAGGACATGACATTAAGAGAGTAGTTCAAAGAAAGGTTCTTAAGAGAACATTTAGTTCTTTTGAAAGTGGACCATATCAGAAAATGACATTTATACTTTTCTTTAACGTAGACTAAATGTGTTAGCAAAGAAAACTGATTTTAATTTTTCAGTCTGGTTTTGGTACAGTTGTCTTATTTTTTAAAAAGATAACTTTCTGAGTTGATATAAAAGATACCCATATACAGTTTAAAAAATCTTTGAATCCAGAGCTTACTTATGTTTGTGTCTCTTTCTGTACAAGCATTTGAGATTAGTGACACATGGCTAGTCCAAGACTGAAGCTTCAGATTAGCCACTCTGTAATCCTTTGGAATTCAAGGCTAATACAGACATCACATATGCACGCATGCGCACATACACAAATGAACTCACACAATAAATAAGAACATGTTGGTGCCTGTGGTCAAAAGTTCTGTTACTTTACTTAAAGATAAATCAAACCATCACACTGATATGGTTTGTAAGAAATGTATCTGATTAATAATTTGAACATATGCATTAAAAATTTCAGTAATATAGGTAGAATATAGATATAGGTAATATAGATTAAACACAAAGACAGGGCACCACTACACTTTAAACGTAGTTAACAGCTGTGCAACAAAGAGGCAACTCCTTGACTTCCAGAATGAAGTACTTTTGAAAATCTAAGTTATCCAAGTCATGTGTCTTTACTCATAAAATGATTGATTTGTACATCATTTCAAAAATATTAGTTTAGTTACATTAATGGGTGGGGTCTTTTGACTGACAGGTCACTCCTTTATTGACCTGTTTGTTTCCCCATATTTTCCCATTTCCAGAAAAGCCCAAAATTGAGTTGTTATTTCTGATCAAACATGGAGCTTAAAAAAAAAAAAAAAACACTACGTAAAAACCAGGCATGAGAAGCCCACGAAAGACATACATGCACATACATGAAAGACATGTTGACTTCCACCGCAATTATTCATTTTTCCTCGTTGGTAATTTTTCAAACAGTTGGCACTGTGTTTAGTGTTTGACAAGGATCTGCTACCCATGTGTCACTACCAAATCTGAATCCCTGATTGGTCAAAGTTCAACTCTTTCAACTGCCCCGCGTTTTGTATGTAGAGCCCAAATTGAGCCCATCATTGAAACTGGCAGCTCAAACACGTATAAATGTAACACTGGACTTCAAACTGACCAAGCAGAAAACCAATGAGTCGTGTGACCTCATCAATTCATTTACCGTCCCTTTGTACGTATTGACAGAAAATTTTAAAAAAGAAACAACAAATAATTGACGAAAAGACTTCAAAATTAACCACAAGAAAGTGGGGAGAACTATAAATTACAGTTGATCCTACTTCATTAAAAATATACAATAATATGTTGCCGAATGCATTGGCCAGTGTGTGGAACTCCAACCATGTAGAACCATGTCAGACGAAATACTGAGTGAAAGAGGCTCTTAATCATCTGATGATGCTTGTGCTGCTGTCTGGAAGGTTTTCTGACTCAGAAAAAGTGGTGGAGTGTTCATAATGAGCAGTGAGAGGTAATGCGCAATTATTGTCGAATGAGACTGAAACCACTCAGCTGCTCCTCTATGTTTGCATCCAGATCCTTCTTTATTTAACGATGACACTGGATGTTGCATTAACGTCTGAACTGCTTTGGCCATACATTATGCAGAACCAAAATTGAGCCAGGAATTTAGGTCAGCAAATGTTTGACACAGTAAATAAAACATGTTGACATGTGTGGTTCACATTCCGGTCATTGCATCACTGTCCCATTTTGATGCTACCAGGAGGAAGCATGAGTTCACTGGTTATTTATGGTATATGAGTTAACTCATTTTTTACGCATTCTGATATATTTTAGCAAATTCACAAACAAAAAGAAAAGCACAAAAAACAAAAATGTAAAGGGCAACATTTCTATTGCTGTATTTTTGGACTAATTGTGCAGCAAAGATTAAGTTCGAGTCTGGAAAACCTAGAAAACTTTAAGATTAGGAGGCTTAAGAAGCTTTTAGCCGACTGGTATGGCAGCATACTGTTCTACTGTGATAAGCTGCATTTACAAATTGGCCCCGATTGAAGAGTCATCAGAGGAAAATGTTTGCTGTGTTCTCGCTACAAGCATTCACCGTGAGGAGTAACATCTAAACAACTCAAATGCATTTTGGAAACGTTCAAAAATTTCAAGCATCCTCTTCGGGGATGAAATGAGCTAGAGCCTAATCTGAGGGTTAAGACTGAATGAAAAGTGCATGTTTCTAACTGGTACGAACATGAGTGACTTGATCTTTCTTGGGGGTTTATTTAGTAAACATCTAAAAAAAAAATTGGTTGGTTGGTTCAACTTTTGGTAGAAAACTGCTAGAAAACAACATAATCATATTAAAAAAAGACCACTGGAACGCTTTTACAATCGATCAAAAGATGATCGGAGTGGGACTTCAATACCAAAGATGCTGCTGGCGACAGCTAAATTAAACACGCTCTTTGACATACCATAGCTTTACAGCTCCGTACACACCAGGCATTTGAAGCGCATTTTTAAAGGTGCTTTTAGCACATGGTGTTTACATTAAACCAGCAGGAAGGGGCTTCTTCTTTTTGACTATTTACCAGCTCATGTCCGCCACCTACAGTTGGAAAAGGCCTGGTGCAAAATGTCAAAGCGGTGCAAATTGAGCACAAAATGGAAACGCTTTGGTTCATTGCAATGGCGGACATGGATTCCCACCATGTCAGTTTATTGGTTTATTATTGTTTGAAAAACAAACACTAGGCTTATCACTATGTCTGGGTTCACAAGATAAACCAGCTACGCACAAAGTTTGATGAGTTTCCGAGTCCTTGATTGGTAAAAGTTAGCTAGCACCGTGTGTTTACGACTATTTACATGATCAATCAGCATGTTTTACATCGCAAATTTTCCCATCAGCTTTGCGTAACACTTTAGATATACAACATATTAACAACGTAAAGATTTGCATTGCAGAGCAAAGCTGCTTTTCTCCACTTCAGAGTCTGCTAGAATTACGTTGCGTAAACAGTAGAGGAGTTACAGTAGTCAAAAGAATTGAAACACTGGAGCTAAATCTCAGATGTAAAAGAGTCAAAGCTTGTTTCAATGTTACTCAGTGCATTTATACAAACAATTGACCCATTTCTAAAAAGAAACAGATTTTTTATTAGTTACTTTTTCAAAAAGTAAGGCCAGGGCCTTCATTATCCTGCAACTGAGATACCATTAAATATATGTGACTAGATCTAAATGAGCATCAAATAGGAGATGTCTCCCAAACTTTCAGTAGCACATCAGTGAAGCCCAGAAGTCCAGTTTCCAGTTAATTAATAAACTGCTTTTAACTGAACTGTGTGTTCCCACACAAGAAGATAAGCTTTCAGTTCCAAACAAGGCCTCAGCAGCTGTAGGGTCATGTTCTTAGCAGGTTTATCAGTGAATATAAAGACAGTGGGGGCAGTTATGAGCAACAATATGCAGCATATTCGGTTATTAAAATCTAAGATTCAGCAGATTAAGTTGGGCCTTAGCCACAACTGCCCGTGGGCACAGGCGTAAAATTCACAAAACTGTACCACGCAGGTGACCTGCAGGAAAATATCAAAGTCGTAGACCACTCAAAGAGTCCGTAGTGCGAACATTTTCATGCACATTTTTTTTTACCACGGGCGTGCTGCGGGTGACAGGTTGTAGCGGACACATAAAGGTAAGTAAGCGTGATGTGTGTGTCGTACAGATTTTACATTTTTCGACCCCACAAACCTGCGCACCCCAAACTTGCATAAGCCTTACAAATGCTTCACGATACACTTAACATACACATGATATTTTCTATATTACTATTTTCATAACATCCTTTAAGGTGGCCACACGTGCATCAAGGTAACTTGAAGACACACCTGCGCTCCTTTTAAGATGCACCTGGTTCTCTCTACAGGTCCACTCTGTACCAGCGCATGTGACAAAGACATTAGAGGTTGTATTTTTCGTACAAATCTGGCGGTGTTTGTGTGTTCAAGGAGTATTTTCATTGTAAAATCCTCATGTTTATACCAAACATAAAAAAGGTGATGGTAGCAGCCCGCTGAGTCATCCCAGTGTGGGCGCGCATCCTTATTCTACAGGCTAATAGACGCCTGTTAAATTTCCACGCGCTGCTGCGGTAAACGGATGCTCTGCTCGTGAAAGGACATCTGCATTTCTGTTTTGGCACCTCCACGTCTCCGCGCCCGCCACCATCTGCACCAACATGTGTATGAAAGCACACAATGTTTGGCCTCCTGCACCTTCTCTTTATGTTAGCCCTATGCTGCAAGCTTGCCACCACACCTGCCAGAACGCACTGGTGCACTGATGTGCCAAACCGTGGGAGCAGGTGGCAGATTCCCCACTTCCCCCTGTTTTAACAGATTTTCCTTTTCTTTTTTGGAAGTCCCAGTCTGATCATCTGCTGATCTATTGTAAAAGCGTTCCCAGTGGTCTTTTAATTATGCTCATGCCAAAAAACCTGTGCAGTTTGGTAGGATATCCTTGGTGCAGAATGGTCGAAGTTCACTAGAAATTTGCTTTCAATTTGTGGGTGGGACCGCAATCCCGCACCCCTTCCTCTCATCCATCTGCTTACACTCTCTATCGCTAGCTTACAGCCCCTCACAACCCCAACCTCACATTAGAGGTGCAACAAAAATGGCGGGCCATAAATTGGAACTGTACAGCTGTACAGTTTGGAGCGAGATGCCAGCTCAGACGAGGAAAGATACAGATATACATGGATCTAGTCTACAAGTGGATGACATCACACAGACAAGCTTTTTCCCAATTTTCCAACATATAGGTATAAAAATGCCCCAGGAACATGTTAAAAACACCCAAAACACAATATTTGAGTGGGTCTTAAACAGCTGGAAAGAAGAGGCACGAGGCTCTCTTGATTGTAGGGAATCCCTTGGTAGCGTGGAGGTGAACTCCTCATGTTTATGCCTGTGCGCACTAGAGCATCTTGGGATACACATCGAGCCAGCGCTGTTCTATTGGGACTTCTAAGCAGTGACGTTGGGTGTCATGGGTATAGCGGGATATGGAGCGACTCATGTGTGAAAGCCAACAGACAGGCCGGAAAGTGCAAGTAAGCAAGAAAAGAGGGAACATCTTGTTTTCTTCCGTGTAATCAGCGGCTCCGAAAATCACACAGAAGGCTGCTTATTATCAGACGCTTTCCCACGCTGCTGCGGCACAAAGCCTCACACCAGGATGGGAGGATGAGGAGAGGGAGGAATGGACGGAAGTACAGAGGGACGGAGGGGTCAGACTTCAGCAGCTTAGTCTCACCGCGGGGATAAACACAGCCCCCTCAGTGGGAGTTTGGATTTAGAGAAGCAAGATCAGAGTTCAGAACAGGCAGGAAGCAGACGAGAGCATCCCATACCATCAACTGCGCACAAATCCAGCTGTGGAGGCTGCTCATTCCCCAGCACACCTGTGCTCCAAATCATTATTACTCTTGCATCAACTCTGCTGTTCTAGAACGTCTCCCTCCGTCTGCCTGGCTCAGCTCTTACGTAAGAGGCCCATTTGCATAACAGAATGTTTTCTCTGGCTACGGCATGAGCACAGGAGGCACGCTGGATAATATGTTAACAGCTCGGGCTGTTGGTAAACAACGACCTCCATCAGTCCTACTATACAGGACGCAGAGAATTCCCTGGATTTCCCTGTGCCGCCTAGGCGCCCGGCCAGAAGAACCCAAAACAGCTGTCATTTGAACAGTGCGAGGAGGAGGCGGACCTATTTCCCTAGTCCATGACGCACTGGTGCATCTCACTAATTGGTTTGCTGTTTTTTATGCTCATTTTTTTCAGATTTTTTTGTCGGAATTTTTTCCGTGTTTTTGTAGAAAACTTTCCAAGCCTTCTGTACGAATTTTTCTTGTGTTTTTGTACTTCTTCGTATTCATTTTTGTGTCTTTTAGTGCATTTTTTGGTGCTAATTATTTTGTGTGGCTTTTTTGTGCTAATTTTTGTTCATGCAAATTTTTTTGTAGCGTTTTTTGTACTATTTATTTTTGTGGGGCTTTTTTCTTCCTTATTTTTTGGGGGGTTGATAACTTGTTTTGTTATAGTTTGTACTAAAATGTATGTGGTGTCTTGGGTTTTCATTGGCTATTGTTTGGACTGATACAAGTTTACAAAAGGCTGTTTTAGATCCAATATGAATCCATTTGAAAACACTCAAAATATGAAAAAATTCAGAATCAAGTTGTGTTCACATGGCCCTCAACCACACATGTTTACAGCAGTTCAGATAGCCAGTTCAAAAGTTTTGCATTTCAGCGTTCAAAACTCTTGGTTTTACACATCACTACGCATGTTTCTAGGACGAGGAAGCTGACCTTCCAAACCTGTTGGTCTTCCAACAAGAGGTGGCTTCTTAAATCATGAACCCTGGTATTATCCTCTTGGGGGTGTAACTGTGTCTTCAGCTCTGCGCCTTTGCTTTGGCCTCACATTTTTGCACGAGTGTTCAATCATAAAGGAGAATAAAGAAAGCAGAAGAGCTCTGAACATCAATAAAAATGCTGCTGTGGAAGCAGTCAGATCCACCCTAAGATACCTCATTACACACCAATTCATTAAATCAAGAATGCCTTAATCATGCATGGTTATTAAGGAAGTGCTGTTCTCTGTCTCATTTGTGCGCACACTTCAAAGGGGCTACAACAGAAAATGATCAAGGCAATCAAGAACAAATGATCTCTCATCCGGAGCTGCGTCTCCCCCTCGTATGGAAAACAGTTGTTAAGAGTCAAGATGCTCTTTTGTCTTTTATGTTGGTAAACGTGTGACTTAAATACAGAACGTCTTCATGTGATCTGATGGAGTAAAGTGGCTTAAAGTGGTGTAAAGCCCAGCACGACCTAAACTGCATACTTCCACGACTGTTCAGCTATGGATTTGAGGGGTTTTTTCGTCTGCATTTAGAGGTGACGCTCAGATCTCGTTATGATTGTAAGATAAAAACTTGATCCTGTGGTTGTTTATAGTCTCATTTATCCATCTCAGTCTGTGCGCCTCCTCATCCCCTCTCCACCATTTTTACAGCTGGATCACCTGACTTTGAATTACAAATAACCAGGATTTCTTACTCTCACTGCCTTAGTATTTGATCCCACCCTGTGGATTACACTTAATCCACAATATATGATGGATTTTTTTGTCTTTATCCCATTAAAAAATGACAATTTCGTCCCAAAGCTTCTCCTGAGACTCCTTGGGGGTTGTTGTCTATAGCTGCTGGCCTGAGTTGACTGTAATCAGCAAATGAGCAAACAAAGAAGGCGCATGTTTAATCCTGAACGAAAATGATGGCTAAAAGCTTCAACCGACAGCCGCAAATCTGTGCGTAAAAGCCCTCGAGGATCACGCAGGTGCGCAGTCAAACGCAGCTGCGGGTTTAGGGATTTGCCTGGAAGGTGTGTCTGTTTGCATTCGCCTCCAGCGCATCAGCCATAATAACGTCTGAGCATGCACTCTGCACGTGCTGGATAATGGGAGGAACAGCAGGAGAGACTTCCTTTAGCATCCGCGCCGCGCGCAGGTAAACAGGTGAGAGACGGCGCGCGCGCGGAGGCGCATTTGGAAAACAAGACAGGAGAGAAGGAGAAGGAGAGAGGTCCCGTCCCTCTGCGCGGACCCCGCTGGCCCTTCATCCTGAGTCCTGGACCGTCCGCACGCGCAGAGCGCACGTCCGCACTCTTCACGCCTCATCGGGGTGGGGGCTCACCTTTCAGAAGAATCCCATGAATGGTGTAGAGGGTGAAAATCAAGCGATTCTTCAGATTCATCCTGCCTTTTTCTCTGTTTTCCTTCCTCCTCCTCTTTTTGCTCCTCTTCTCCTCCTCTAACCGGACCGCACGGCTTCCTTAGCTATCCAGGTGGACCCGGGAGAGTGGTGCTTTCCGACCGACTTCGAGAGGCGTTTTAGGGGCGATTCTGCTGCTGGAAGGATGAAAACCGCTTTGCTCCACAGAAGCGAGAAGTCGCAGGACTGCTGCAGGAACGCTCCGCGCGCGTGGCGCACTCTGTTCGGGGGAAACTCTGGGAGAGCCACCGCGCACCTCCGGGGGACTGAAGACAGCCGTCCGAGGAGGAGAAACCGGATCTACGTTCCCGCACTACTGCCTGCCCTGATGCTGGTCTGCTGTGCTGCACAGACCACCGCTCACGGAGCACGAGTGGATTGTTTGAGTCCCGCCCACCGCTTTCTGACTGACAGGAAAGATGAACCAATCAGAGCTGAGATTACAAGAACATGGAAAGGGAGACTAGGCGCGCGGGGGGTTGGGGGTGGACACTGTAAAAAATGCCAGTTCAGGACACTTAAAAAAAGATAATAAATATATACACAAACACATGGAAGCCTATTGAATTCA
The DNA here is from genome assembly GCA_014656515.1 of Oryzias celebensis. NCBI lineage: Eukaryota > Metazoa > Chordata > Actinopteri > Beloniformes > Adrianichthyidae > Oryzias > Oryzias celebensis. The sequence continues at coordinate 14,633,781 of BNCR01000013.1, forward strand.
GTAAACATACTGGTTTTCATAAGAATGTTTTTTGCATTTTTGTACAATTTTTTTGTTTCTAATAAAATTTTTCTCTGTGTTTTTTGTGCATTTTTTTCATGTTTTATTTCTTACCAGTTTTGTCATGTTTTGTTGTTTTTTGTGTTTTTCAAAGTATTTTTACATGTTTCTATAGTACTTCTATTATATTTTTCACACTATGGTATTTTAATTATGGTAATTTGTAATAATGGTAATTTTCATGTATTACTTTTCTCGTGCAAAATGTTTTTCTCATTTTTTGTGTTAATATTTCTGTATTTCCATACTAGTTTCCCTGTTTGTGCTTTTTATCATAATACTGTACTAATGTTGTTCATGTCTTTCTGTGTTTTTTGGAATTCTATTTTCCTGTTTTTCAAGGTAATTTTAAGACATTTTTTGTTGTACTATATTTATGTTTTTTGTGCTATTTTCAGTTTTTAATTGTATTTTTTTTTCTAGTGTTACATTTTCTTCATGTTTTTATACCAAGTTTTTGTGTTTTCATCATTGTTTTTTTGTGTGTGTAAATGTATTTCAAACATTTTTTGGGGGGGGGGGGGGGGGGGGGGGGCTTTCATCAGCTTTTTTAAAATAAAATATCTCGGTGTGGTTTTTTTGCTTATTTTTTAACAGTGTTTTTGTTGTACTTGTTTTTGTGAATTTTACATGCATCTTTTTGTGTTTTTTATGCAAATTGTTTTTCTATCCTTTTTTATGTTTTTCATGCTCATTTTTTTGAAAAACTACAAAAGCAAAGATGTACATAACAGTTCTGTCCCTAATCTTATCTGATCATGAAAACTGTAAGATCACCAATGAAAAGTTGAAAACCACAATGTTGTTGTGTCATAGACGTGATCCATGTCTGTTTTGTATAAGAGCTCATGACAATATTTCCAGTCTGGTTTTTGAGATAGTTTTTTTTGTTTGTTTTGGTTTTTGGAGGACAAAATTTATGGAAAAAAATGTACAAAAAACACACAAAAGTAGTCTGAAAATCACCTTTTTTTTAAATACACCTTTTTTTTCTCTCAATTGAATACAGTACATTTTCATACAAAAAAATAAAAATACTTGGTTGAACAAGAAAAAGTCTGTGGTGTTTGGTGTTCAATTCAATTGAATTTAAATAGCATATATCACAATACAGTTGTCTCAATAGCCTTTACACCAGTATTTATACAAAAGAACATAAAGTCAGTCATAACATATAAACAATAGCTGGTTACTAAACTAAACAGACTAAGCTAAGCAGCACATTATTGACTTTAGACCCTCCTTATCTGTAAGGAAAAACTCGTTGAAAAAAAAAAAACTTCAGGGATGTCCATGTGAAGGAGAGATCCTCTCCCAGGATGGACAGCCGATGTGCTAGAACTGTTAAAGAAGAAATAGCTTATTTAACTATATGACTACATGTTTGAATAGTGTAGCAGATGAGCTCCATCCAGATGAAAACTGTGGGGACCGCTGGGGTGCGAGACGGGCCAGCGGTGAGGTCCAAGGCAGGAACAGGAGCACAGACGACAAAAACGATTTGGCTCATTTTTCATGGATTCTACCAACATCCTCACTGCTCCACCGCTCATCCCACAAAGTATCAAGATTAAACTGATTCAGATGACTAAAACCTCTGATCTGACTCTACGGATCATGATATTGTCATGACACAATTACTCATTTTTGATCTAGTATGCCAAATAAAGATTATTGGAAACCTGCATCAGTCTAAACCATGGTCAATGCTGTGTTTCCATTAGACATATGCACAAAATTTGATCAAGATTCTAGAAGTGTCGAAAAAACACAAAGAAACTGTTTCCATTAAATCATAACTATGTGAATAAACACAAACCAACTTACAGATAAATTTAAATGTCTGCCACGGCACTAGCTCTCATCGTGTCTCATTCAGGCCACGAAGCAGCAAGCTCCTTACACGTGGGAGCGGCTTTGGATGAAGCGATTTTAGGAAATCGTTGTTTCAACCTTTGATGAGCTGTGTAATACTGCGGGACCTCTTGTGGCGCCCACTGTAGTGCCTACCAAGAAATTCTAAAAAAGTGTTTCCATTGCAGTTTTACGTCTCAAAAACCACCTCCTCCAAGGGCAAAAACTGGTTTTCAATCAATGCGAGTTGTTTCAAAATTGTTGCGTTTCCATAGTCGAGTATATCATCACAGAATGATAAAAACAGAAGGAAATATATGAGCCAGTTTCCATTGTTCTTAACAATAAATGCTGTCAGATAAAAATTTGGTGCAGGAAATTTCAGCATAGACGCTGCTGTGATCCCATGTGGGGAAAAACTATGTATTTTACTTTTTTGAATGCAACTGATTTTTTGTCGGAAACCATCTACTAATCCTCTGCAGGACAAAACAAGCTGTCAAAAAAAAAAGTATTCACTGGGTATTTGTTTCCTTGGTTTGTTAAGAAAATACTTTCCAAGATAAAAAAATTAATTCTTACAAGAATAAGAAAAATTGGTGTTTCAACTTTATGTTAAAATGTCTAATGATTCTTGCTGTTGCCAATAGGATGTGTGTTTTACATACATGTTTATCCTCTTTTAATTTTGAAGAACTGGCTTTTGGACATCACAGCTGTATGTTTTGCATCTTGACACAACTTTGACATGGCACTCAGTAAATTAACTGAAATGAATTTTTCTGAGTTCCTATCAGCCAATAACAATGTCAGTGAGAATATTCCAATTTGAATTTCTCTTACTTCTTTTGTTTGTTTGACACCAGCATAATGTCGAAAGGACATCCAAAATTGTCACAGCAACAAAGGAGGAAGCTAAAACTTTTCAAGTCCCTTTCGTACTCATCCCGCTGAACAAAAGCTGATGCTGTTTTTTTTTTTTTTTTACAGTGTGCAAACAGCATGGGCTCAGATTCAAAACTGAGAAGGAGCATGCAGACGCGGAGCTGTCCTTCTGCCAGAGCCTCACCGTGCATAAACTGAAGGTTTCATTGCTTACTTCTGCAGCGACAGTGATGATTCGGGTTGCAGGCATGTGAAGTATTAAGGCTGACAACTGCCTGGGCTGTGAAGATTGTCTTTCCTGAGGACAATCAGAAGGGTGGAGAGGTGAGGGGGCGTGTGGTGGGGCAAGGCGTTTCATGGGTGCAGGGGATGAGGGTGAAAAGCAGTCAAGAGACCTTTTGAAAAAGCTGTTAGAGCTGAAATAGAGAGTGAAAGAGCATGCTTCACAATGGCGCGCGTGGGGTGGGGTGTTAATGGATACGTTCACAAAGACTTTCTTTGACTGATTTCTGTCGCGCTTTTGCTCGGTTAGTTGTCTTTATGTTGAGAAGTTTGACAGAATCTGGAGGAATTCTCTCAAATGGAATGTTTTACAGTCTAGAATCATTAACATGTAGCAGCTGATTCTACACCAACGACTGCAGCTTCATGACCAGCTGTTTAAGACATCCATCAATCCATCCATCCATCCATCCATCCATCCATCCATCCATCCATCCATCCTGGTCCCAGGGCAGCAATCTAAGCTATGATACCCAGTCTTCCCTCTCCCCGGCAACTTCCTCCAGCTGTTCTGGGGAAATCCCCAGGTGCTGCCAGACCAGCTCAGAGACGTAGCCTATTCTATCCTGGGTCTTCCCTGGAGTCTCTGCCTGGTGGAACATGCCTGGAACACCTCCCCGTGGAGGTATACAAGGAATAACTGGACCAGATGTCAGAACCATCTTAACTGGCTACCCTACATGTGGAGGAGCATTGGTTATCAGAGCTCCCTCTGGGTGATCCAGCTCCTTAGCTTAGCTCCAAGAAACTCCTTCCAGCCACTTGTATTTGAGATCTTGTTCTTTTGGTCAAAACTCAGAGTTCATGACCATAGGTGAGTACTGAAACAAACAATGACCAGTAAACATTGAACACTCATCCTCCTCTTCACTACAACGGACTGTCACAATGACCGACTACATTCTTAGACATAGTTGCTTTTTCATATACATTGACAGCGAAACCTCTAAATAATATAACCTACAGTAACAACAACAAGAAGAATGCCTTACAAAATTCAGTGAATGTTTATGCACAGGAAACTAAGAAAAATAAAAACGGCTTTACTGAGCAAACTTGAGGTCAAAGATTTGCATTTGGGGAAGTGAACAGAAAAGCAAAAGGTCAGGAAAGGGCACAGTCAATAAATGCACCAAAACTAAAAAAAAAGAAAAAAATCCCCCTTTAAAGGTGACTCACGGCCCCAAGCAAAATAAAAATGATCTGAAATCTACAAACAAATAGCTGGTGACTTCCGAGAAGCATACTCCATATACAGGGATGACTGAATAGATAAATGAACTGAAGTGACGTACACAGGCTGGCCGGGGCAAATGACAACAAAACAGAACTCATGTCAAGGTTGGTGTCTTGCTTTTTTTCTTCCAGGTGGCAAAGCGCCTTTCCTTCACACTCCAAATGAAAATCAGGGACAGAAACTAATGAGCGATTGTAGCAAAGACCAATACAAACATTTTATTGATCGTTTCATAACTGATATTACATTGAGAAAAAAGTCACCCTCGCTCCCTTTATCCATATCTGGTTATTTTTGTGAGACAAGTTCATTTTGTTCCATGTTGAATCACTTTAAATGTTGGTGTGTTCTTTGTTGAAAGTGAGGAAAAAATAAGATTAGTGTGAACTTTAAGCCATAAGGGAAAGAAAAAAATTATGGATAACAAAGTTTTTTTAGTTTGTCACTGTCAACAAATAAAAAAAGGAGTATCTAGGTCTAATAGGTACCTGAATGAACACTATCAAACAAACCTAAACTTGTTAGGAATATGATAAACAAAAAAACTGTTACCTTACAGAAAATTATGGCCGCAACATAGTATCTTGTGCACAAAAATTAGTGTTCTGTGGTCTAAAATGATACTAGAATGTGTTCATACAAATTAGTGTTTTGTAGGCACACATTAGCATGGTGTGCACAAATTAGCCTTTTTTAGCACTTTGTGCACACAAATTGGTATTCCGTTGGCAAACATTTTTATTTAGCGTCTTCAATTAATCTTCAGCCTCAAAACACTAATGTCTGGTCACAAAATGCCAATTTGCACCAAAAATGCTACTGAAATATGAATTTGATCCCACAAAATCCTAATTTGTGTGCACAAAATAGTTAATTGTGCCCAAAAATGCTTCTAATTTGCTACTTTGTAGCTACAATATTCTAATCTGTGGCTACAAAATATCAATTTGCGCCCACAGAAAGGTATGAAAATGCTCATTTGTGGCCACGAAATACTACTTTGTGCACGATGAATGCTATGAAAATGCTGCTTTGTGCTCACAAAATAATAAATTCAGATCCCAAAAAGTTAATTTGAGTGCACAAAAAACACAAATGATTAACTTGAGGGAGCAACTTTTTGGGGGCTTTTTTGGAAGTTAATTTTAAGAGCTCTGTAGATACCGGTATGTAACAATAAGAAGGTACGATCCATTCTTTTATGTGTCGGTCCCAAGTCTGATTGTGTCAGGAAGGTCAACCGAAAAAAAGCTAAATCCAGAATGTAAATTCCAAACGAAGCTGTCATACATGCTTGGTGATGGGCCACGAAGAAGATTCACGTACAGAGGAGGACAGGAGGTTAACTAGTATAAGGATGCAGAAGATAGGATTAGATGGAGGTGGAGGACTGGTTTTGGCGACCCCTAAAGGAAGAAGCTGAAAGACAAAGAAGCAAAAGGTCAGCGGGTTTGTCTTGACAACGTGTCGAGCAGATTTTGAAATCAGCGTACAAAAGAAGACGGCACGCCTTCCGTCTTTACATTTGGTTATGAATGTACATACAAATGAGTAACTAAAATTATTATCCTAATTTTAAAGGACACATCAAAAGCTGTGCAATCAAAAGCAGTAGTAAAACATAAATTAGAAAATAAATTGCGTCTGTCGTGCCTGAAAAACAAACTTATGCAACAGTTTCTACCTTGTATGCACAAAGGCTGTAAGGCTGTGTCTTTAGCTTGATTGTAAGTCAACTCCTAAGTTCATCTTATGCATAATTTATAAAATTAGCTTTCCACACCGTCTCAATCACGCTCTCCAGACAGTACAAAGGAAAAACTGTTTGTCATCAGTAATCACTGTTAAAAACTGTTCCCACTTCATTTAAGAATCAGAGCCCACGTCTGACAAATAAAGTTTAATACAAAAATGAAGTCACAGTAGAGCGTGGGTTTGATCGCTTTCAGGTCCTGCCTTGTTGTGGACTCCCTCGCACCCTCAAACGCACAACACACGATCCTTTATTCACTGTTAAAGATCGGAATCAGTTTGTCGAGGATGTGCTGTATATAGAATAGAGTGGCTTTGGCTCGCTGATCTCATTTTGGGTCAATCCCCTTTAAGAGGGGATGCAGTCTTGTGGAGCACACCTTGTAATAGATCGTTTCACACTCTCAGAGTTGGTGTGGGCCATCACCGGAGGCATGGCAGGCTGCTTTTCAAAAAAACAAAAGAAAACAGAAAGGCTTTGGATCATGGAGAGCGGTCGGTCAGCGAAGTGACGGGAAAGAGCACATTCAAGTTTCCGCTTCACCTGGGATTGTCTCAGTGCTCCAGATGGCAGACAGACCAGCCTCTCCCTCACACTTGGTCTCACACACACATACACACACATGTGCTCTCCAGCCATTAATGGACATCCTCCTCTCAGAGTTGCAAGTAACCACCACCTGCTCCTGGCTGAGGCCAGTGTTCAGCGGTCCACCTAATGTGGGCTGACACATGTTGCCAAGCTGAGGACTCAGCACATCAGCTGCGATGGAACAAGGCGGGGCTCAACATATAAATCACCTGACCTTTTGGTTCTGAAGCCGCCTTTTGTCAGCGTGTTTTTGTCTTCAACTGAATGCCCTGCTTTGAAAAATGATGCCTTTAAACAAGTCATGAAACCAAAAGTAAAACACGTATTGTTCATATTTGTTGAAGGAGATACAAAACACAGAAAATAATCGTTTTTAGACATGTTTGTGTGGAAAAAAATACTGCAAAAAATTGATAAAATCACTTTTTTTTCCGATCATCATTTGATACATTTTAAAAGCGTTCGCAATGGTCTTTTAATTATGATTATGCATTTCTTAGCCAAAAGGTAAAAACCTGTGTCATTTTTGATTAAGTTTCTGCAGAGCGGCAGTAGTTCATTAGAAATTCACCTTTGATCTGTGGGGGAGACTGTTCCAGTAAACCCCGCCCCTCTTCTCCTCCCCGTTGCTGAGAGCTTGTCCAGCGTATTTTCTACGTCACAAATATGTTCTTTTGCAAACACCAACTGATTCACTATAAGTTCAATAAAGAAAGATTCAGAAATTCACTTTGAAACCTAACTTTCCTCTATCATAAGACAAATGCCACAAGAACATGTCAAAAACACAATTTTAATGACTCCTTAATGGGTGTAGAAGGGGTGGATGGAAGGTGTGGTCATGTGATCCCATGATTGTTTTATTGACTCCATGTGGATGGACAAAGTAGGTGGAGATGTTACCTAATGGTTTGTACTTCCACTTCCCGTGAATCCAGGTCACTTCACCAGTGAAACACTAGGTTGTGTGTGTATGTTTGTTTGTTTACTTCTTAATTTGTAGAAAAAAACAAGCTAATCTCTAAAAATCTTTAATATAAAAAAGCCTATAGTTCTCAAGTTCTCAGTTCTCTACAGCTCTTTTTATCATGTCTTTGACTGGTGATAAAGGGTGGAATAACATCATGACATTCCTGTATTTACTGTATGCTGAGCTGGGGCAGATCTGGGGTGGGAGGCAGCTGCCCTCCCAAGCAAAAAGATTTACCCTCCCACTTTTTGAGTCAATGTCAGTATCATCATTGACTGAGATTAAGAAACCATCAATACAAGCTTCTTTAAGCATCGCAAAAATAATGAAGGAAACATTTATATGTGGAATCTTGAGCCCCTCAAATTCTTTGCTACGTCCCTGCATAGTGAATGCTGGCCAATCTGGGCATCATCATTCAGACCCTGTTTGTTTCCATGCTATGGCCAAAAAAAATCTTGTTTTTGGAAAATTCACTCATTATAACTCATCAATAAAAAACTGTTTGAAATGTGTATTTTTGATTGTTTTATTTGTAACGGTGAGGTAGTGGTTAGCGCTCTTACCTCACAGTGAGAAGGCCCTGGTTTCAATCCCAGCTGGGACCTTTTCTGTATGGAGTTTACACGGCTGTGCCACAGCGGCGCTCCCAGTCTACCTGCATTTGTGTGTTGCAACAAAACCATTCTGTTAGCCTGCGAAGAAGCCAATCTCACACCTACACCACCCACACATGCGGTTAACTTGTGGTTTAAAGACTGTTTTTTTCTGAAGCATATGCAATGGTAGCAGGTCGAACAGTCAGAGGAAAGTACACAATCCCTTAGGCGGATCCAACCCATAACCAGTGCAAGAACTTTTTCCTCTAAAAAATCCAAACTGCCCACATGATTTCAAACACATTTTGCACCAGCAGCCCTTTTTTGACACAGCTAGACATTTGTGGTGTAACATCTGGATGTGTGTTATTGCTAGAATTTTTTGGGGGGAGTTCGGAAGTCTCTGCAGCGCTTCCTTGCCATCTATTTTTCATTTTCCGGCTGCTGGCTTTCACTCACTTTGTTTCAGAGTTTACAAGCAATCTGTGATCAAATCGAACGCATGAAAGGATGACCTGATTAGTGCGAAATCGCGGCGACAGAAGGACGGAGGAGATCCATCTTATTGTATGTGGTGATGCTGCGTTTCTTCATGTTGTGCGTGTCAGCGCTAATGCTGTGCCACATCTTTGCTGCGGAATGAGGTCCAGCCAGGCAGAGAGGAAGCTGGAATGTTTTGCTGCAGCAAATTCAAATCTCTTTCCCCACAAAAAAAGACAAGTGCACGGCTGGCTAATACCACAGAAACCTGAGTCTAGTTCTCCCTCTATGACTGGCTGCATCAATGACCTTTCCTTCAGTTTTTGGCAACCACGGAGTGCAACCACAACCAGGGCTGTTGTAGGCTCCCTCACCACGAGGGATATCTGCCAACTAGCTACAACCAGAACCAAATCTTTGCAGCAGAGCAGTGATGAGAATGCTACAACAATTGTTTCAGCAGCAGTCATTCTGCAGAAACCAAAGTCTGCTTACTGAGATGGCAGGGACCGGTTTTTTGGTAATGAGAATGGAACGGCTCCACATTCATTCAGAGGAGAGGAAAAAAACTGCAGATTCCCTTCAGGAATTACATTTATTTTAACATTTAACACTTTTTTTATGTTAGAGTATTAGGACCACCAAAAAAAAGTAATATTACAAGATAGCAAATATATGAGAAACAAGTCCTACTTTTAACACATCTGGTATATTTAGGACTTTTTTTCTTGTATATTTACGAGATTAAGACCACAAAAAAGAAAAAAAAACGTGTAAAAATTACGAGATTCAAAGTTGTAAATTTACAAGAAAAAAACCCCCTCCTAAATATACAACTTTACATCTATTTAAATTTACAACTTTTTCTTGTACATTTACAAGTTTAGTACCACAGAAAAATAAGAAAAAGTGATATGAGAATTAAAGTTGTAAATTTACGAGAAACAGCTCGACTTTAAATCTAGCAAACTAACAGCTTTTTTCTTGTACATTTACGAGATTAGGACCACAGAAAAAGAAAAAAAAGATGTAATAATTAAGAGATTAAAGTGGAAGAGAACCTTGCACTCCAGTGAGTGAACCCTATGTTCTTACATTCTTGGACAACTCTGTTTGCTCAAACTGCTCAAAATTGAATTTGAACAGATTAGCTGCAAGTTTATTGATAAGGTTACAAATTTTGGACGCTCTTTTGTTTGATTTCTGGTTTATTAATGTTTTATTCATTGATGAGTTTTGAGCAGGACGTCTGCAGTGTCCGTTGATGGAGCCATCAATATCCCTGCAGCTGTCCCCTTCCAATCATTTCTTCCTCAACAAAAGACAAGATCTCCTCCAGTCTGTTTGATGCTTCTGTCTTAAGAGGCCCAGTTTACGGCATATTCTTTTCTATATTCTTCTGCCAATGAAAATGGGATTTTAAGTGGCCCAAAGCTTCAGGATTTCTTTGTTTTTGAAGCCTTTCCGAAAACAATGCTTCTCAAAATTCTCCATGTCTTTCATCTTCAATTACAGCTCGGATAAACAGACAACTTTGGTGTTTTATTTCTAGTAAATTCATGACTTTTTTCTCCTAAATTTGCCTTTTTTTTTCTTGTAAATTTACTTATTTATGACGTTTACAGTCATGAATTTACATTTTCAAAACAAAGACATTTCCTAGAAAAAAAAGTCATAAACTAAGCTTACGACTTTTAAAGTTGTAAATATAACAATTTTATTCTTGTAATTTACCAGTCACAACTTTTTCTCATGAATTTAGGACTTTAAAGTTATCTAGTTAAAGTTGGTTGAAAACTGGCCCTAATGGTTCTTCGTATAAAAGATAGAAAAAAAGATATTTGTTTTTCTTTTTTATGTTAAAATAGGTTTATGATAAATGAAGGTCACATACGAATAATAAGCAAAACTTGCTATTTCTGGTTTTAAAACAAAAATATGAATCTAAAATTTGCACTTTTATAAATGTATTTTGGTTGCATTTTATATTACATGCAAACAGAATATTTGAATCATATATATGTTTTTTGTTTTTTTTGGTTCAATCCATTAAAAAAAAAAAGAAGGAAAAAAAAAATCAATTTTCCAAGTAAGTTTACATGTTTTTAGAGCAATTAAAAGATAAATATGCCACTAATTATTTAAGTTTTAATGACTCTATTTTTCATCTATTTCTCCTCTTTTTCTTTAATCTGAATGAATCAACTAATGCCGTGCTCTGGCGAATGCTTGACCGCATGCAGCCTGTTAACAGAAACATAGCCATCATCATTAAAGCCATAAAGGCTGCAGCTTTTACCTGCTCCCACACTACCATCATAATCAACAGTTAACTATTACCTTGAACCGTGCGTACTCCTGTTCCCTTGTGCACAATTATCTGCTGACAACTTAAAATGCTGGTGATTTTCCTTTGTTCATCAAAGTTTTAATATGAAAATATCAAAAAATGCATAGTGTAAGAGAATATTCACTCCTCTCAGAAGCTGGAAGTCATTTTTAAAAGGCCGTAAGTGAAAAAAAAGTGTTATGAGGAAAATGCAAGTCAGGTAACCTTTAAGACGGGAAACAATCAGTTGACAAAATCATCTCAAATTGAGTTTAACCAAGTTTGTTTGTGCAAATACTATTAGAGATATAAAACAATGTAGTCATTTCTACAAAAAATACAGTTCGTTACACAACTAGCACCTTTTTTAGAGACAAAGAGAAAAAAGATATCTGATGATGTTTTGAATCCATTCCAAACGTTATCTAGAAAAGTAGGAACAAAAAGAAAGACAACATAGTTCATAACATAGTTCATTTTTCTAGTTTTCCAATACAGTTTTATAAAAACATGTCTTTTTTTGATTTTGAAGTCTTTTCTTTATCCCTTTAACATGAGAAAAGTCACCGGTGACTTTGAAATAACACGTACGCTCTTTGCCACGCTGTAACTCCTCGACTATGTGAATCAGCTGATTCGTTCTTCAAGCGGCTTTTCATCGATATGCAACACATTAGTGAAGTGTTGCATATCGGCACAAAGACGCATTACTCTGCGACAGAATCAGCTGATTCACGTGGATTGCGTGAGCCCTTCACGACTGTGAGAAGCTGCATGTCAGTGAAAGGCTTCTCCAGAGTCCGTTGGATAACACGAATCCTGTCAACAGTTGAAGAGTTACAGCAGTCGAAAGAACGTCAAAGCTGAAGCTACTCTGTGATGTTAAAGAATCAACAAGTTTTGAGCAACAAATAAAACTTTAAAACTCACAAGACAACTCTTTGCTAGACTTAAAATGTTTTTGTTTTGTTTCTTCTGTTCACAATATGGAAATCTTTTGCTTTGTGCCACAGTACTTTGGGTGAAACATTTCCTGTCGCCCTACTAGCAAAATTCTCTCAGGCTATGTTTAAATTCCCTGCTACTCCAAAAAGTACCAACAAACTATATACTATACCTCTTCCTTTAGTAGCCCCGATGTTTTATTCCAAAAAGTTTTCAGCCGGCCGGCGCTTTTTTTATATCTCCATCAGGAAATCGGTTTGCTGTCTTCTTAGTATCACCCATCTGCTTGCGCCACTCTCAGTTACCTTTTTACCCCAAAATGTCGTGCAGATTCCTCCCTGGAATGTACTTTGGGGTATGCCGCCTCACGAAGTTTAAATGCTAAATTGAATGGGTGTTTCTTGGCGATTGGTCATCAATTTTCGGAAGTAATACATAAGATAAATATGAGCATTTTGCATAGATGATTTATGGATCTACTGTGTTTTGACTATCAAAACTTGAACGGTTTATAAGAAAATAAATATAAATTCAGTTTTTTCAAATGGAAAATTGTTCAAACGCAATGAAATGTGGTCTATATTTGCCAATCTAGTGAGCATCGATGCACACTGTTTTTTTGCAGAGACTTCTGGGAGTTTTTGGGGCATTTTGGATTTGTAGATTTGGACGGCTCCAGAAAGTGGCAAATGCACTTTATTGTGCAGTAAGTAATGAGTACTGAGGAAATTTGGACTTTAGCTTTAGCTAACATTAGCTAAGTAGCCTATGTGGATTTTTTTTTTTTTGTTTTTAGCTTAATTTGCTAACTATTCTATAATGTTAACATTGACTGGACCCTAGCAAAGGGTCACTAAAATGGCATTTCTCCACAAACACATAACATTTTCTGATCAAGAAGCATAAGACATTGACATGTTTAACAATGAAATTAACATTCTGATCCAAAGACAAGCACAACTGCTTTAGCAATACAGGAGGAAACATACTTTCGGGGTTTTTAGCTTTTTACAATAAAGCTAAACATCTGTATGTCCCTTCATACGAGCTGTGTGCAGAAGACTAAAATGCCTGCAGTGCATCTCAAAATTATCATTAAGAAACATCTGAATGAGTCAAACCTTTTGCACAATTGTGTTCCTTTTCTGTTAGTAAGAATGGCTTTTTTATGTTTACAGCGAACATGCAGTGAAGGTCAAAGTCTGACGACGAGGCAGCTATGGAGAGCATATTATTCTATATCCTCTGCATTCTGCTTGCCTCCATGGTTCCTTTGTGTGCTTGTGTGCATGTGTGTGTTTTTCTGTGCCTGCCTGTGTGTCTCTTCAGACAGTGTCTTTTTTTTTGCAATACAATATCTGTTTTCAGTCTGATCAACACAATTCTAGCTGAAGATAGATGCCGAATATACCAGCTGTCTCTTGGCAGGGGGGAGAGAAATAAATTATTAGCCGGTCCATTTAGGTTATATTTTAGCGTTTGATGGCCATATCCAGCTACACAGTGCTGGTGATGCTAGATCAGTGGGTGGAAAGCAAAGATCAAGTGCTGAAAGAGACTCTTAGTGCTTTAATTTTCCATCTTTTATGTAAAAACAGACACGGGCACATCTCCAGTTATATGCTCCACCGTCTATCATTTATTCATATTATGAGTGTGACTGTCCACAGCTGAGTTAGGGGCCAGAGACCTCGATGTGATACAGAAAGCCAAAGACGTGAACATTCACTGAGCCTAAAATAAAACCTGACAGACCACATCTTACATCGACTTTGGAAAGCTGCACTTGTGAGCTGGATCACACACACACATCTAGGCACTCTCTCTCAATCAGTAGCTTCAGCCTCTAGGTAAGGGAAGGCTCACAAAATTGAGTTCACGGTGGTCGCTTAGCAGTGTGGAGCAGAGGGTGTGCTATCAGGCCAAATTGTTCCGGTTCCTCTTGGCTCCCCTCAATTCCGTTTGGGTGTTCAGGGGTGGAATGGAGTACAGGAAGTGATCTGGCAGCAGTGACATTTACAAAAACAGAGTGAGAATTTAAAAGTCAGAATGTGAACCTTTATCAGCCTCCTGTTAAAGAAAAGAAAACGCAGCAGTTTAATGTTATATACAACCGGCATGTGTGGTGCTTTCAAGAACGCGCTTTAAGTGTACCGTGTGCACACTGTAGTGTCACTACCCGATTCTACTCACAGTTGTAAGAAGGTCAGTGCAAAAATGCTAATCTTGCTCCAGGCTTTTTCTTTCACAGCTCTTTTCCTGTGTATAAAGGACTTGGTGTCATAGAATTCCAGTCCGACACAAACTACAATTATTCATTTCTCTTCACTATCAATTTTCAAATGGTTGGACACCTAAATAACACACGCTCAGATATACCGGAACTTTTTGACCATTTTGACAATCAACAGCTGATTCCAACTGGGAGAAAAACGGCTTTTCATATCGGCTTTGCACCATTATGTAACACAGGAGCAGGCAACTCCAGGCCTCGAGGGCAGCAGTATCTGCATGATTTCCAGATATCCATACATCCATCCAGGCATGGTATGTTGGAAACAGGCCTGGAGTTGCCTATCCCAGATGTAACACATTATTCATATAAAGCGTTGATTAATTGTGCAAAACCGCTTTTCTGTGCAACAGAATCAGCTAATTTACATGAATTGCAAAAGCTCTTCACTTTAAAGCGCTGCATGTCAACTCAAGGCTGCTTTTCTCAGCTTCAGAATTCGACAGAAGTACATAATTGCATAAGAAATAAAAAGTTATGGTAGTCGAAAGAATGTAAACTCTGGAGCTAAAGCTTTGATGTAAAAGGGTTAAGAAGACTCAGCCCAGCAGCTCTTTCCTGCTCTACCAAAGAGCTACTGAGACTCTGCAGATGTCTGTATCTGCATCTCTGGCTTGTCTGAACCTGCAATGGACCTGTGTTTCTGCCCTGGAGTTCCACTCTGGGACCAGCCCCTGCCTGTACCTCTGATTGGATTATGGGAAGACTTTGACTTTGAAAAAGATGAGAAACTTTGGCATGGGATTGGGGCAGTAGACTGGATATGTTCTGGATCAGTAATGCAGAATTTGTCTGATTGAAGAAAAGCCTGAAGAGGAATGTGGTTTGTTCAACATAATAACTCCAATGCACATCAGTATTACTTCCCTATTCTTAAAGCGTAATGTTTGGGATAAGATGTAGAATATTTTATCTGGTAAAACCCCTTTCTATAACAATATTCTGCATTGGAAATAGTGAGTTCACACTAAGTTTTCTAATGGATTCAGGCAGATGACAGTTGGCTGATTTGTGTACAGAAATTGCCTCCCGAGTCTGCATCTATGAACTTTTGTCCAAACTCTCTGGAGGGAATGAGACATAAACGATGCACTAACAAGCCTCATAGCTCCAGTTGCCATTTTGAGTACATGTTCCCAGTAAATTGAGACACAATGAGAGGCTACGCAGCACACATTGTGCTTATTTCTATACTTGGATGAGAACTGATACTTGAAGAGAATGATATCAAAATGTAGTAATACTTTTATCCAGAAGACCTTGTTTGTTTGTATTACAGTAAGCTGTTTTTCTTTTTTACCTTTTGCCGTTCCGTCCTGCACAAACCAGTTCTGTTGTTAATTTGTAAAACTGAGAAAGTTCTTTTAACATATTTGACCTTTTTTTTTATTATAACGTTTGCTAGTGGAAGGTAAAACTTACTAAACAATAAAAATTTAACTCCAGGATTGCCATCAATCAAGGTAACTGATGTTAATCTAGAACCAAGGTTTTCTGCTGGTTTCATGCTGGATCCTTATGTGTCCGTGGTCATTGGGTCATGGCTCAGTTTTCCAGAATAAAACCAGTCTAAAAAGAAAACCCATGTTGTTTATCTTGTGTTTGAATAGACATTACAAAGGACCCACAATGATTCTGCAAGATGGACAAAAACTTAAATACAAAAAAATATGAATTTTTGTGTTTCTGTCTATGTCCGCTTATTCAACTCAACTGTCCTCTGGTGGATATAAGCAAATCTGTACGGTGAACACAGGTGGCCTCTAGGAAATATGAAAGTCATAGACAATTAAGAGGACATAGAGCCAAATGGACATGCATATGACAGTATCGCCCATACACTTACCACGTACAAATCATACTCTTCATTTTTATGTGATTCCTTCATGTGGCCGAACGAGCCTCAAGGGAACTGCAAGACACACCTTTGAGATGCAACCACTCCGTCTACCCTCCGCAGGCCTGAACAACCCAAAAATCTGCAGCACCCATATGGGTCAACCCCCCATTGGTGTGCTGGTGACTAAGACTCAACATTTTGCGTGTGCAAACACATGTACAAAACCGACAGCACAAGCAAAGATAGTTCTCAGGTAATTTACCAACTGCATATCATGTGTTAAACTGCTAAGAATTGTGGGAGTTTCTCGGTTTTGTGAGTTGTTAGGGACAGATACACAATATGGAAATGTCTGGCAAAATCAGGAGAAAAGTGGTTGCACTTAATTTAGCTCAAATATGATCATGATTGCATGTTAAATAGAAAGTCGACAACCTTTCTGCTTGTGCGAGCTTGCACATTGTTATTTTTTGAGCAGGAGAAGGGGATCGAGCCAAAGACAGCCTGTCTTCTCATGTAAATGCTCGAATGAGATAGAGTAGAGCACATTTAGTGTTTTCAACTTTAAAACTTCAGTTTTGGAGGAGGAATGGTCATCAAGGTTGATGTTTTTCCGCCTTTTGCCTATGTCAGCATTTATTCTATTCTATTTTATTTTTTTACCTTGGACGTTTCTTTTGTTCATGTTCTGGCCCATCTTTCTTCTGCTGTTTTTTTTCTCTCAAAGCCCTGATGTTGCATTCTGAGGCAGAGGACAAAAACCCTGAACTCCATCTTTGATCCACCCAGCATTTTTGCATCTCATTGTCCATTTTAAAGGAAGGTACAGGGTGACGTGTGCTCAGTGTGGGCTGTGATGGCCTGAGCGCCACACTTAAAGTTCCTGTCATGACTTCATTCCTTATGCTCATTTTCGACTCTCCAATGTGTTGTTTAAACATGTAATCTACCGCACACACTGATTCCTCTTTAAGATACTGCTGTTACCACTGCAAAAACAGGCCCCTTAAAAATAGGTAAAAATCCTTACATTAGTGCAGATTTTCTCTAAATAAGAAAAAGAATCAGCTATTGGGTAAGAAAAATATCCAACTAAAAATATTATTTAAAGAAAACTCTTGTCACAAAGACATATTTTCTCAATCTAAAATTGTTTTACTTTAAAAACTTTCTTTACAAGATTTTTTTCTTGTAAGACAGACAAAAGAGAGTTTTTCTTTGAAATAAGGATAAGAAAAGGTAGATAAGATAAGATAAGATAAGATAAGATAAGATAAGATAAGAAACGCTACATTACGTTACATTACATTACATTACATTACATTAGATTAGATTAGCTTAGGTTAGATCAGTGTATTCAAAGGGCACAACGATGATGTTATGATGTTTATAAAATAAATGATAAAACATGATTATTAAAGCTAGAATTTGCCAAAAATGCTGTTATCTATAACTAGTACCTTGAGTCCTTAGGTCACATTTGATGTAAAAATTAAAAAAGAAAGAAACATGAAAATGACCCAAAAAGTGAGTCCACAACTAAATGCTCTGAATGCACTCGAAAGAACATACACAAAGATTGTGACAATGTCATTACATGCAAACTAGGACAAACTGTGCCACAATTCACAGTATAAAACCAAACTTTGTGTTACACAATAGAGTGCATTTAACGGCTAAACAATCATTTTTAGGTAAAGACATGAATTCTGGTGTAGATGTTGCATATTTTGACCATGCTGGTCACAGTAAAACTCTTTTAAACACAGACTGACGTTAGGGTCTCATGTGTTGTTAATGAACTAGTTTCTTTAACAAAGACACATTAGTGACCTACAAATACGAGGTCTGGTACTCACATTTGGGACCACTGATTGCAAATGAGAACTGGACGGAGGCAGAAAAAGGATTATATCCAACTCAAATGAGATGAAGTCATATTAGTCGCCATTGTTTCATGGTACAGAAGCTGCCATGTTGGAGCCAACGGACTCGGAACAATCACTGTCGACTGGTTTTCAAAGTGGTGGCGCAAGACCGAAAATGATTGATCTAAGGAACATTTTGCTGCTCATCTAAATAGCTTTTTCAGTTCACTGCTCATATCACATCTAGTTTAGTTTTAGCCACACCCCTAAAGTAGTCGGCACATGGGATTCCTCATCTGCAGTTAAAATTGAAGAAGCTACTTGGACGAACAACAAAATATCTTTTAATTTAACCTTCAAAGTCCTCAAGAAGAGAGTCATTTACTAAAGTGATCTGTATCCCTGAGAATCTTCACAGATATCAAGAACATATGGCTTTAAATGAGATTCAATGTGATTACTCCTAAAGATTTATTGATTGTTTCTTGAGAGAGATTTTTTTTAATGGTGATCATTAATCTGTTATTGTTAATTATTGTTAATTCATTTTTGGATCAAGAGGAATCTGGACATCTCACTGTTGACAGATTTGATTCTTACACCCTTTCTCGTGCATTTTTCTACCTACGGACATCTGATAAGACGAATGCATTCTGCTTTGTACAGTAATTCACACTTTTTTTTCCATTTATCTTTCCTTCTGCTTGCTTATTCATTAAATCTGTTCTCTTGGTATTGATTGGAATGCTAACTGGATCAATCCCAGGCCATCTGTGGGAACTAAAGCCAGCTGGTCTACACCAAACTGGCTGTCCTACAGACCACTCCGACTGCCCAAGGAGCCAGAAATGCCCAAAACGCATCCCAACACCTCTTCATAACCAGTGTGCACTTAAACAGTCCGCACGAGCTGCCACTTAAAGTTGCCAATGCGTTTTCTGTGTGGGGTTCCTTGCCTCATTAGAGTAAATACACCATTGATCTCTACCCTGCTGAGTTCCAAAACTCATCATATCCAACAAAAGCCGCTCTAATTACAGTGTTTAATAACACTATGTTGATTTAGCAGCAAAAGTTCTTCCATAGAATTCCGCCTTTTTATCACTTCAGCGTGACAGATTTGTTCCTGACAAGCCTTCATTTGCACGGCTCATTGTCATCAAGACCATAAAGAAAACATCGGAAGAATTTTGTCACTTCAGCCTTCACACCCCCCCTCCCCTTTTATTGCGTTCATTGTAAAATGTAATGGCGTAGGAATATTACTGCCAATTGTTTGTAAAAACCCAAGGCTCGATTAAAGACTTCCATGTCATAATCCTTTGCAATGATGGGGATTTTGTCTGAAAATGTTTTATTTCTCCTATCTGCTCGACGGGGTTCTAAAACGTTTTACTTACACTGACTCAGACAGCTGAAATATTTCTTGCAATTAACAGCATCATCTTTTCCATAAAAAATCCTCCTTTTTGCTTCTAATTTGTAACTGATGCTATTTAGTGGTAAACCAGTCTATTTGGAACAATATCTGTCTGTTCCACTGTATAGGGAGGGACTGATAAATCTTAAAAAGCTAAAGCCAAGCTGACGAAGCTGGACTCTCTGGTCATGAATGTTGATGCCATAAATCCAGCGTTGGAAAGCCAAAGTCAGCAAAGCAATTCCAATACATAAGATGACCACAGATCAATCCTGTGATCCATTAAAATGTTGAGGGTGCAGAGAAAGTTCTCACGTACTGTTCTAATTTAGCATTTGCAAGATTTTTGAAGAAAAGTTCAATTTTTCTCTCCTTTGCATGCAGCAAACGTCTAATGTTGCATCTCATGCATCAGATATTGCAGCTCGCTGTCAGAGATGCATCAAGCGTCACGTCGTGAGTCCAACCTTTGTTAGGTAAACTGAACAAACTAGAACCATTAGTATTGATTTACAGTATCTGCACTCTCATAAATGCAGGAGGTTGACGAGAAAAATAAGAAAATACTTTTTTTTAAAAACAAATCAAGTCAAGTTTTTGCTTATAAAAGGCCCCATCTGTGGGGTTCTAGACCCTGGACATGGTTGTTTTTTGTTGGTGTTCACTTCCTGTTTTATTTTGTTGTTGGTGTTCATTTCCTGTGTTTTCGCATGACTGCTCACTTCAGGTCTCTTGACACTCCCCTCCTGGTGTGTGTTCTCTCCCTCTTTAGTGTGGCACATCTGTTGTTACTTACCTTATCGAGTGCCGTCTGCATTTGTGTCCTCACGTCAACCCTGACACCATCTCTGTTTTAGATATTCATTAGTTTGACTATTTTAAATGGCTGTATTTTCTGCACTACGAAGTATCCTTAAAAGTCTTAACTTTTTTCATAAAAAGTTTTTAAAAAGTTGCTAGTTTCACTGAAGTTATGGTGTTATGCAAAAAACAAGGCTTATTGGTCATAAAAAATGACAATATCTGTGATAACTATGATCTTTACTAGATTCTATGGAGAGGTTGCACAGTGGGGTAGTGGGAGGCGCTCTCACTTCACAGTGAAAAGGCCCTGGCTCAAATCCCGACTGGTACCTGGAGTTTTCATGTTCTCCCTGTGCATGGATGGGCTTTCTCTGGGCACTCTGACTTCTTCCCGCAGTCCAAAAACATGCTTCATCATTTTTTATGGTGTGTCTAATTTGCCCTAGATGTGCATGTGAGTGTGTGCTGGCCCTACAACAGACTGGCGACCCATCAAGGTTGTACCCTGACTTCACCCAGCAGCAGCTGGATTGGCTCCAGCAACCCTGTGACCCCAAAAGGGAGACACAAGGGTTCTGAAGATGGATGGACGGGTCCTATGAACTCTTCTATATGTTTTTCGTGTCCTGTATTGGTTCTTCCACATTTTTTTTCTTTTTTGATTTGTGTTTTGACTTCTGTGCCGATGCTTATTTGTTTCAATTTTTTTTAAATATTAAATGGGAACTTGTGCATTAAAGTCCCTCTAAAGTTAATTTTGTGTTGGTGTCAGGACACTTCTTATGAGCAAGGTTGGGATAATAGCATAATTCCCCAAAGATTACTTTTAAATTGTAGAAACGTCACACAGCTGAATTATTATAATGATATAAATTAAAATAGACCAGTGTGAATACTGACAGGATGGAAAAAATGTTTGAAATGGAGGTTTACATCCATAAAGACGTGTCAAACAACAGGATAACTAGGCATCAAATGGTTGCTTGAAATGGAGTGGGAAGAAGTTAATTTATATAATCCCACCACGGCTCAACCTTACTAGTTACTTTACATAAATGATCAACATCCTGTTCATAACTTCTGGTCAGTTATTTATGCCTTACTAACATAGATTCAGATCAGTAAGAATCCTTAAGTGACAATAAATCACATGGCTATGCAAGTAGAAGTAACACTATTTAAACTCGATAATGGCCCATGCAGATCTATTATCAATTTAAAATATGTGCAGATTATTTTTCATTAGAAAAAAATCCGTGATGTGAATAACTTTCAACCATCCACAAATGTAAATTACTTTTAATTAGAAAGTCAGCAATATAAAGCAGGTATAAAAGAGTATGAAGATTATAACTGTTATTTTCTTAACATAGATCAAGTTTCATAGACCAAAGAAGTCATTTACAAAAATTAGTATCAAAAATAAAAAAAAATATGTGCAGATTGCTTTCATTAGAAAACTCATTAATCATAAATCTCCCTTTAGGGAACCAAGTCAAGTGACGTGATTAAGACATGATTAAGAACCTTGTCCAAGACGATATTCCTTCTTCCGCTGCCTGATTAACAGCCCTCCTTCAGGTTAGAACACAGTTTATCATCAAAATCATCAGAAAAAGTTGATTCGAACAAAACTTTGGTTTAATGAAACTAAAAACAATTTATCTGGGTCACATGATAGCAAAGAGATCACCCGCAACTTAAGAATCAGCTAGAAACATATTTGAAAACCAAACAGAGTAAAGTGCTTCCTTTTTCAGATCACAAAATGAAAATGAAAAAGTTGTATTCTTTTCTTTATCAAGTTTAAAATTGGCAAAAAAAGAAAAAAATATTGAACATATTTTATTCTTTTATCTGGTCATTTGATAGTTAGGCAAAAAATTTACTGAAAACAGTATTTTTCAGAAAGTATACAGTCATGTGATTTAGTGCCCACAACAATACCTGCAAGTGGATTATGAAGCAAGGTGTGAGTGACTTTTTTAAAATGGTTTTCTAGAGAACCAAACTGCAAACCCTTGAATTTAGTGCGGACGGCATATTGATCAGCACATCAGAGGATGGACAAAAAAAGAAACATTCTTTTTCATCTTTCAAAGACATCAAGTCCAGGTACCCCGATGACATTGCATAACCTACACACCTGGTCTGACTGCTGTCGGCTTTATTACAGACGCTTTTATTGTTTAGCCAGTCTCAGCGGCGGGCATAATGGCACACATGATTGATCATGGCGGCGCCTGCAGCAGAGCATGTAGAACAGGCGACTGAGGCCATTTGAAATTAATCAGAAATAAACAATCATGTCCACATTCTGTGTCAATATTCTAAATAAGTGAAAATTGTACGTCTGCTGTGCAGTTTGAGAGTTTTGATGAACTGTAGTTTAGGGAGACACTACCTTTGAAAGCATTTAGGACAGTCATCCACATGTTTTGATCAGTCCATAACCAAAGCTCGATTTCTGAGCAGATTGTCCACATTTGTCACTGTAGAAAAGTTTACATTCCCTGCACATTTCATTAGACTGAGTA
Source organism: Oryzias celebensis (assembly GCA_014656515.1). Lineage (NCBI taxonomy): Eukaryota > Metazoa > Chordata > Actinopteri > Beloniformes > Adrianichthyidae > Oryzias > Oryzias celebensis. Next base: position 14,656,528 of record BNCR01000013.1, read on the forward strand.
TGCAATAACCATTTTATTGATCGCTCATGATTAAATTGTTGACATCTGTGTTTATGTTGTAATGATCACAACTCTGTCTTGTTTTTTTGTACACACTCATGGTTTCAAGAGAATTGTGTTCTTTGATTTTTCACTTTTAAAAAATCCTTATCTATTAGGAACGCAACAAATCACCTTCCCCAAGATGATGATGATGTTAATATTTTATTTCAGACATATACTTTAAAAGTAAAAATAAGACTAGACAAAAAGCAAAATACAAGGAATAACCAAAATGGTTCTCGGTTTTCTTGTTTTCTATATTAAAAAGGGAGGCTTTGAGAAAGTAACCTGACCCCTAACCCTAACCCTGTCCACTAAGATCAATCACACTGTCAACAGTCTTTACTCATCTCTGTAATATCGCCAATATTGGACAGAGAACTCCCCACCACAACGATTGACGAAAAGAGATTAAACACTAATGAGGGGAATGCGTTGGATCAGTTTATGTCCCAACTTCACTATTTTATTTCTATGCTTACCGGCTACTTAACTGGTACACCTGTCAGACAGCTTGTTAAGGCAATTTTCCAACTATCCAATCACATGGAGGTAAGTCAATACATGTAGGCATGCAGACATGGTCAAGACAATCTGCTGCTGTTCAAATGGAGCATCAGAAAATGGAAGAAAGGTGATTGAAGTGACTTTGAACGTGGCATAGTTGTTGGAGCCAGACGGGATGGCCTGTGTAGTTCAGAAACTGCTGATCTAATGGGATTTTCACCCACAACCATATTTAGGATTTACAGAAAATGGTCTGAATGGTCCAGTGAGCTGCAGTTTTGTCGGCAGAAATATCATGTTGATGTCAGAGGTCAAAGATTAATGGCCTGACTGGTTCCAGCTGATAGAAAGCCCACAGTAAGTCAAATACTACTGAGGGCTTGCAGAGGAGCATCTCTGAACGCACAACACTTCCAACCTTGAGGCAGATGGACTGAGACCACACTGGTGCCACTGCTCTCAGCTAAGAACAGCAAACTGAGGCTACATATCACATTCACACGGACTCACTAAAACTGGACAATAAAAGAATGGAAACATGTTGCCTGGTCTGATGAGTTTACATTTCTGCTGCAACATAAAGATGGTCAGGTCAGAATGTAGCATTGACAACATGAAAAGCACAAATCCATCCGTTTCAGAGGATCCGGCTTGTGGTGGTGTAACGGTGTGGGGGATATTTTCTTGGCACAATTTTGGCCAATTGAACATGGTTGCACTGTCAGAGTCGACCTAGGTATTGTTTCTGACCATGTCCATCCCTTTATAACCACAGTATACTCATTTTCTGATGGCTATTTCCTGCAGGATAATGCTCCATGTCATAAAGCTGGAATGATCTCAGACTGGTTTCTTGAACATGACAATGAGTTCACTGGACTCAAATGGCCTCTACAGTCACCAGATCTCAATCCAATAGTTCACCTTTGGGATGTGGTGGAACGGGTGATCAACATCATGGATGTGCAGACAATAAATCTGCAACAACTGCGTGATGCTATCATGTTAATATGGACCAAAATCGGGGAATGTTTCCAGTAGTTTGTTGAATCTATGCCACCAAGGATTAAGACAGTTCTGAAGGCAAAAACAGGTCCAACCCGGTACTAGCAAGGTGTTCCTAATGAGGTAGTTAGTAAGTGAGAGTATAAGTCCTCAAGAGCTGTTTTTCAGAGAATAGGAGGTCATGGATCACCTTTTAAACATCCATCAGCCAATGGAATGAGTTGAAGACTTTGGATTTTTAGTATCAACCTGTAACAGACGTCCAGCACTCCTGTTTGGTCACCTACCACCCTTTTCCCCATGATTCTCTCCTACTTCGTGTATCGATTGTCTTCTTTACATACTTTACTAAGCACCATGGCAGGATCGTCATTCGAGAAGTAGTGTTTTATACCTTTGATTTTTTTTTTAGAGTTTGGATCTGATTTAATTCAGTGATGCCCCTGAACTGAGACTGACTGAATGGCTCTTTTCTGAGACACAGGTGCATTTTCCCTGTTAGCTGGAGCCCTGCAGTCTTTGTGCATACTGCTATCTTGCCATTTGATGGTGACATTTCAAGAACTATTATTTTTGCATAAACTGATACTTTCTTTTCAATGTTTGCTTTTTTTTTTTGCAACCTAACCAGTTGTTTGTAACCATTTATTATTGCTGAGCAGGAGAACCACATGTGAATTTGCAGAGTCCATGAAATTAGGGAAAACAAATCCTTCTATTTCTGAAAGTAAGGGAAAAACAATGTGCTGTCTAAAAAGCTTCACAGATTTAAAAAAAGAAAATAAAAGCTTTCCCTTTGTTTTAACCTTTCCTGCCAAACCTTTTTTTTTCTTCATCTAGATATCATGTGTCGTGACACCCTAGCGTACTGTATGTGTGTAACTGAAAAACACATCAGTCAGTGTATATATGTGTCTGAACATGAATGGGAGTAGATAAAAGGGGAAGGGCATTAAGTGTCAAACCTCCTCGTCTTCACTTTGGTCTTTGGGGGAAAAGCTGAAATGAAACATCTGTCTGCAATATAACTTTTCTGAGTCAGCAGCGCCTCATTCTTCTTCTCGACCCATTGCGTTTGCTCTCAGGTTACCTTATATTGGCATACTGTCTTTTCTACTGCAAAAAGACCTCAAAATCTAAAGTCAAGTCTTAAACCTGGTTTATACTTCACAGCGATTGGCCGTCACATTAATTGTATCCACAACTGCGTGTCTAGTTCATATTAACGTTGGCTGGTTTTGCTTGCTACTGTCTGTGATGATGGCGACAAACTTCTGAGTTTATACTTTTGAAGCAACGCGATCATCTCCATTGTTTGTTTTAACAGGAAGGACATCTTAATCTTAGTCTACGAATGCGCAGAATGAGGCAGAATGAGGCAGAGGAGGACGTGGTATGTTCGCCCACCAAATAGAAGCAAGGGAAAAAACATAAAAATGAGAAAAATGTGAAAATTGCATTCCCTGGTGCTGCAAGATATGAGATACACTTTTCCAGTAACTTCTTCTATTTTCAATATAATTGTCTGCTCTCTGTGTCTGTGTGTGAAGTTCTGTATTTCCAAACTTCCTCAATTGCGTTTTCATCACCGACAGTTTTAAAGAGATATTTTTCTGGACTGAGTTTGCTCCGTCATCACTTGATGGCTGTGCAACCCGAGCCATTCCAAATCGCTTTGAAGTATAAACCAGGCCTTGTGCTACGTTCAAGTCGGCTTTGGCAACACGAGATGAAGAGTCCACTTGCATGCATGGCTATGTATGTTTTAGGACCATTTTCAGGCTCTATGTACAAAACCCACAGCAATTGAAAACCCCATTGAAGGTCAAACCAATTGAACTTTGACCAATTAGGGATTCAGATTTGGTAGTGACGTATGGATGGCGTGCCTTCTAATTCACGTTAATTCTAAAAATTGATCAAGAAGAAAAATTAATAACTGCGATTTGTGCCCGCCCAGATTTATATAAAATCAAGCATTTCATATATCGGAATGAACCTGTCAAAGTAAAAGCCTGGAGCGAGATTTACACCACTTCAACATTTCAAACCAAGCCTCTTCCAACTGTAGGTACATGGTTAGTATCGTGTAGGGACAGTACAGTGTGAACGCCACATGCTATAAGAACCAGCATATCACATTTGCGGTGTGAACCCAGCATTAAGTTTTAGAAATGTTTTTCTCCCTGCTTTCAGACGCTTTATCTCTTCTGTCCTTCTGTGATTTCTTTTTTTTTCATCATTGATGGGCCACAGAGACGTCATTAATTCCCTGCTCGGCGCAAGTGAAAGAACACGGAAGAGGGAAAGAGAAACCGTTCACAGCTTTATGGCCCTCTGATCCTTGGGCCGAAAGAAAAACATCCCAGTGGGCCACAGCTTTTGCACATGTGCGTACGACAGCGAGACAAAGAGTTGAAGTGTTTTGAGAAAAAAAAGTATCAAAAGGGAGTGATGGCTATCTGGAATCAAAGCTGTTGTTTCAAAGGGAGCTCCTTTGAGGAGTACAGCCAGTAATCTTATCACACTTGCTAAAATCAAGTATTTTGGTTTGTCTAGAAGAGTCACACAATAAACACACTTCTATGTTGGAAACATCAGGACCATTATTGACACACAAATAGGTGTAGAGCTCATGGATTTCTCATAAACAAGTGTAGATATGAATGAAAGCATCATGTCAAAAGGGTGTGTGATCCAGCATTTGCACAAATCCAAGAAGCTGTTATTAACCTCTGCAGATATGTTGACATACTTCCTGCTAGAGGGCAGGAGGGTAAACAGCCCATCAGGCAGGGGGTTCCTGTTCAAGCTGGTGGATCATCTGATGTGCGAGATGCCCATGGTCTTTGCATCTTTCCTCACCAATCTCTGCAGGGACTTCCAGTCCAAGAGGCCTCAGCTGTTCTACCAGATGGAGATGCAGCTGGTCTGAAGATCCCTCCGTAGAAGGTGGTAAAATCATGGGGGAGTGGATGGAGTTTTCTTTAGGCTATAAGGTTTACTTAAGAACCAACTGTAGGCTTTTGTTGATGCTCGGATTCATCGCCCAAAAGTATTGTGTTCTTACAATCAAAGGACAGGAGAAACAGGTAATGCTACATTCACACTAGTGAACACCAAGTGATGCGTATTCTGGAACGTGCGTTTAGTATATGGCAACCCGTCTGCTACTTACAGTTGGAAGATGCTTGGTGTGAAATGTTTCGGTTTAAATCTTGCGATTTTTGCCCCATTCTTTTTCTTTCACAGCTCTGTTCTATTTTCTGAAAGACTTGGTTTCATGTCATTCCAGCCTGGCACAACCCACAAATATTATTGGTACTTTCTCCTCCATGATCAATTTTCCAACCATTGACACCTCTATGACTGAAAAGGGACGCCACCCATGTGTCACTACCAAATCTGGTTTGTTGAAATTCAACTGGAAAAAAAATGATATCGGCTCATTCCTAACTTTTGGGGTCAGGTGGTTGCTGGAGCCTATCCCGTTCACTGGGAACACCCTGTACGATTCACCAGTCCATAACAAGGCATCCTAGTGTTTCCTTTTTTTCAATTTTCGTTTTCATAAAAGCAAAGTTTTGTTTCAGTTAGAATATTTTGGTAATGACTCCATGACCGGCTGTGCTCCACCATTAACCAAATAAGCTGTTTATAAAAATGTTCCTTTTTTCCTTAACTCCATAACTTCTAAATCTTTTAACAACATGAACTAACAAGCTTGCAGGTCAGACAGCAATCCCACAGTCATGTCACATAAATTAATGATGAATCTGAGATAATTATCCATTTGTGTAAAAAACATTACTTGATCAACAGAGGCTGCGTTTTTACGGATGAACAGTTCAAAGAACTGGTTTGGTAAAAACCAAGCTCCTGAGCTGAATTTGGTATAAGCTGTTGTAGAAGAGACTTTTAACTTTTCACAGTGCTGCAGGGATGTTTTGCAAGTCCTTGGCAATGTTTAAACAACTTGCATGATTGCCTGGGGCTGCCCTTGAATCTTCTGTGAATCAGATTTTAACAATGCATATAAATGGGAATGTCAAACTGCTGGCAGAGATTGAATATTTCTGAGAAATATCGATCTAATTGTACTTTTGGTAGCTTTTTGCCCCTCTTTTAGCAAAACTAGTAATCAGATAAGTTATTAGCATTCTCAAACACAATAGTCTGACCTAAGCTTATTCTGACAACACTCTGGGTTGCTGTTACAAATTACTGCATAATACATTGCCTTTTAACACAAAACTAAACCTTACTTAGTTTTCCAGAAACATTCTAGTAAAGTATGAAACTACGCAAATCAGCATTGCTGATTATGAAAAATTGAGCTTTGCTAACTTCAGTTTGTAGTGCAATATTTCCTCACAGTCAGAATATTGAGGTAAATGTAGGCTAAAACAAGGAAAAAGACCCAAAATTAGTGCTGATGATCATACAATTAACATTTTACATTTGTGCATTTAAGATTTTACATTTTGAATGCACAAATTAGCATTTTATGGACACAAATCAGTATTTTGTGTGAAGATATTAACATTTTGTGGGCACAAATTAAGCTTTCGTCTGCACAAATTAGCATTTTTGGGGCACAAATTTGTATTTTGTGGGCACAGTGTAGCATTTGTGCTACAAATTATTTTAAAAATTAAAACAATATAAAAAGATTTTATGAATCCACACTGATTATGAAAATGTGAAGTTTATAAAAACTAAATTTGAAACATTGCTTTAAAAAATGAAATAAACACAAGGCATTGTGGTCTATATTTTCCAATCTAATGAACGTCAATGCACACTATTTTTTTGCAAATTTCCAGGGCACTGGTACAAAGTTTGCTCTTCTGTAAATGAATAAAAATTGCTGGATTCATTTTAATACATTTTTTATCTTTGTGCCTTTTTTATCAGTTTTTAAAAAAATCCTTGTGCACTCTTGATTTGTCTGTTGTGGTTTCGGTAACACCTTGTTTCAATGCATGCTCTGAAAGAGCTGCATTGAAACGGCGGTGGCATGGTGGAAGACCAGAATCTGGCAACATCTCCAACTCTGAAAAACTTTTTTGTACACTGATCCATGCCCTTCGTTGATCCTTCATTTTTATTTGATTCATTTATATATTTTTATCACTGTACTACTTTTGAAAAAGATTATAGTGTTCATGTCTTGGCCCAAAAATGCATAAAAACTGAGGTTTATGACAGAGGTCCAGATGATGGCGGCCGTTTATGGTTTCTGGTTTCAGATGAGCGTCCTTCACCATCAGGTTTTCTGTGTTTACAGCCCCCCTATGTGCTATTATTGCACACCTGCACCTACTATACACAACCATGTTTGCAGGCATGCAAAGAACTGAGAACAAGTGTAGCAAAGAAGCGACATTTAAAAAGAAATGTATTAGAGGCAGAATGATTGAGCATCTTACAATCAGGTGACACATTTTACAGCTTCATGTTTCTAATGGAAGACTGAGCTCCACATTTAGAAAAGACTCTGGATGGAGATATGACACAAGACTGAAAGGGCAAAAGAGGTTCAAAGAGAATTTAATACACAGACCTTAAAAAGTGCACAGGTCAAGAACGTGTGTTATGTAAACTGCCTGGTTCTTAGTGGCTCCCTGCAAAGATGTTCTTAGGTGATTACTGTTATCAGCGGACGGGGCAGTTACTGTAACACAGATACGAGCAGCCATAAAACACTGCCCGGCAAAACACTGCCGCTGATTGGAAAAAGTCAGATGGCAGAACAGAAGATGGAGAGGATACCAAATGAAAGTCTGGCATCTATAAGGACAAAGGAGGAGTGACAGAAGCGAATGATGAAGAGGTTCTCATAGCATAATATGGAATTTATATAATAGTGTTGTCCATTGGAAGGTTGTTTGATCTTTTCTCGTAATTCTTAAAAGTTATTCCATTATCTGCATTTCCTTATCGAGTGCTCTCATGTTAAGCACCTCATTATTACGACTGACCAACGCCAATTCATTGCTCTGCAACCATTCTTACTCACTTTGTCCACTTTCCCTCATTGCGTTATTCATTCTTCATCCTTCACTTAAATCAAGTGATCCCTATTTATTGCCCTTCCAGTTGACTCCGCCCACTTTTCTTTTATGTGCCGTCCATACTGGAAGAAACAGTAAAACTACGTACACTACGGGCATTTGATGCACATTCAAGAATGTGCTAAATGCTTGGGGTGTTCCCACTGGACAAACAGGGAGAGGCTTCCATTTCTTTTTCATTTTCTACTGTTTGACAGTGCATGTCTGCCACCTACAGTTGGAAGAAGCTTGGTGCGAAATGTTAAAGCGGTTCAAATTTTGAGTCTTGTTCCAGGTTTTTCCTTTCACCACTCTATTACAATCCAGGCTCAAAACACAATGATTCATTTCTCCTTCATGATCAATCTTCTAATGGTTTGCACTTTCGTGAATGAAAAGGGACGCCATCCATACGTCATTACCAAATCCGAGTCCCTGAATGGTCAAAGTTTGGCCTGCATTAACCCTCCATAAGAATTGAATGCCCACATGTTTTGTACGTAGAAAAACAAAACAAAAAAAAGCGTACCTACATTTGAACTGAAAATTTCGAATGCGGAAACCAAAATGTGCATTTGTGGCCATGGTGCAGAGGTAGAAGGGTTCGGTGCCCGCCAGGCCTGTTTATGTGTCCAAGTGTCCTTGGATAAGAAACTGAACCCTACATTGCACCTGGTGGTTATATAGTTGTCACCAGTGTTTGACAGTTGACCCACCATGTGTGTGTGAATGTGACTGTAAAGAGCTTCTAAGGTAGTAAAGCGCTTTCAAAGTATAAACCGTATCTAATACTCACTGCAGTTTCTTAAACACTTTCTCTTTACTTTGATCTCCACTCGTTAACCATCCATTTACCCATTCAAGCTCAGCGGATGCAAAGATGGTAGGTCAACACAGCCTGCTTAAGGGAAACGCATGACATGCTGTTGACATTTGTAACATTCATTGAGAACAGCTTGGAGAAAGATCTTGGTTGACCTCCTCAAGTTGGATTCAGCTTTTTTCAGTGAATAAAAGACCTTCTGACAGGTCTTTCTCTGCTACTTCAAACTGGATTGTGTGGATATTCATGTAGTATTACAGCCCATGAATCTGTTCCTGCTGCTTGCCCCTTTGCTCCTGCTCCTGCACAGGTGCAGGTGGGGATAAAAGATCCTCCATTGAGGCGTTTCAGGGAGACTCTTCCTCTGGACTTCCGGCCACGTCCAGATCCGTTGCTGCAGCTCTGTGTCTTCTCTGCGTCCTCCATGCTCTATTGCATTGGTGTTCCTTGTGCATATTAAAATGCTTTGTGTGCTGAAACAAGTTTTGTTTTCCCTTTTGTTTGTTACGGTTCAGAGCCGGTCGTAACAGTAGTTATTTAAGTTATGTTGTATAGTAAGTTTTAAGATAATATGAAAATGTTGTTGTAAGTGCAAAAAATTGTGCAAAAGTCCTGACAACCTGTAGTTAAATTTAGATTTTTATGATAAACAACTTCCATCTATTCATGCTTTACACCAGTGAAAAAAAAAAAAACAGGGATAGGCAACTCCAGGCCTGTTCAGAGTCCCATAAGACACTCTGATGATGTAGTTAGCCAAATTTTCCACTACTGTCAGACTTAAGATCAGATGTTTTCCCCAAAAACCCCCATCTGAAATTTTTTGTCAACATTTATAATAATATTGCGGTTAATCGACATCTGCCATGCCGACTAGTTAAGCAACAAACAAATTCCCGAGGTTACACAGAACTGTGTAACACTTTCCCAAATCTCAGAGGCTCCCGAAGTTCAAGGACGTCAAACACGAACGAAGAAAAACCAAGGCACAAATGGAAAGAGAAGTCGGGAGAATCTGGGCTGGTGGCACAAACACCTCACACATCTGTATGTGATCGCAGTTCATTAGAGGTGCTACAATAGCTCCAGCACAATCAAATTACTGGAAACACCGTGAGGTAACACATTCAGCTCCCGAGTGGCCCTGCAGTCTGTTGTCTGCAGATTCAAGCTGAGATTTCCAATTGTTGTCTGAATGGGCCTTTTGCTGTCACTCCAATCACTGGAGTCTGATTTTTTTAAAGTGGCCATTAGCACGTCACACGTCAAATGTGCTGATATTATTCTTTAACCTTGTAAAGCTCACTACATTAAAGAATTGACAGAAAATTCAACATTTCTGGAATTGAGGTGTTTTTAAACTATTTTGTCATTTGTTTTTCAACAGGTTTTGCTTTTTTTTTCTTAATAAATCAGGCAGTCATTTAAAAAAAGAGAGAAATAGCAATAGATGGGTTATTCTCACCATAACATTTTGAGAACTAGTTAAACTTTTCCTGCCTAAAGTGTTTCTGAGATTTCATGGAAGTGTTACACAGCTGGAATGATGGGCCGACTCACTCTCTGTGCCACATTTTTTTACACTGTAAAACATGTAAGCAAACAATTAGCAACTGGAGCACACTGGATCACGTTCTCTGCTCATGCTAACCACGTACTGACTATGCTTCTTCTTCTAATGTCAGCTACTGATGTATGGAACTCCAAGCGCCCTCTGCTGGCAAAAGTGAGTACTGACTCAGAAACCCTTCTGCAACACACAAACTATTGCAGTTTAGATGGGCATAACAGTAATGTTGCTGGTTGTTTCTAAACTTGACCAAATTAAATGGAAGGGCAACTATTTTAATTGCCTGTTCCAGTCACACAGTGCCACAGAAGCAGCCATTTTAAAATAAGCAGAAAAAGCCCATCTACTGCCCCTAGTGGAATGATGATGCACTACAGGGCAGAAAACATGGACCAGGTTATATACAGTGGGTTTTTAAGAAATGTTTCAGATCATGCTTATGAGAATGGGGTCTCGGAAATGCATGTTTCAAATGATTAATAATAATAATAAATGGTTAATTCATTGGTCAAATTGCACAGTTGGGTGTAAGCTGGGGGGGGGTGTTCAAACTTTACGGCGCATTTAACTATTTAATCTGGCCCACCAAACGGGAATTAATACGATTGATTCCCCTTATTCATGTTCGATTTTTTGGTAACACTGTATAATAAATGACTTGTTCAAAACTGTTTAAAGTTTGCTAAGGAGTTATAAATGTACCTTATAGATAGACAGCAGATAACTAACAATCTTTTAGTCAGTATGTTACAAATGACCTGTTACCTGTATATTAATGATTTCTAACCTTATTAATTAGTAATAAATCTTGAAGAAGCTGTTAATAAATGACTTACTAATGACGTGTTGAGAATCAGTTCATATTTTATACATGTTACTAGGACTTTTTAAGTTGTAGTTATTTCTTATGAATTAACTATTAGTAAATGAGGACCATTTCAACTAACCCTAATCCTAACCCAACATTTATAAAACGTTAACAAGCTGTTAACCTTTATTTAAAACAAGTCATTTATAACTCAATAACGAACAGTTTCATAATAATTTCTTTGGGTAGTTATTATAAATTGTTACCAATTTTCCCTGTAATTCTGTTGGCTCCCCATAGATGGTGCACTATAAACACATTGCCCTTTGTTTAGGTGCAGAAAGTTATTCTGCAATCATGTAGTGTTGGAAGATTTTGTTTTTTTATCTGGCGTTTGAGTCACACACTCATTTTACTGTTCCAACACTATATGAATGAAGCTTTTCTCAAAGTTTGCGTTTTTCCCTGAAGGACATCAACTAATTGGTGCAATGGACACGAAAGTCAAATCTTTTGTGGTCCACAAGTCAAAAAGTTTGTCCACCCCTGGTCTAAGTTGCACAATGTAATTCAAGAAAAATGTTTTTATTTTCATTTTGTTTGATGTGTTGTTTGGTTTATTTGATATGTCGATAAAGGTTCTTAGTTGTTTATTCAATCTTTAGTAAGATTTCATTTAAATCTTATTAAATATGTCTCACAATTCTGTCACTCAACACAAAAAAGCGGCCTTTTTTACAAAAATGGGCTTGTTTTTGCAGCTACGCTATGTGCATTTGTGCCAATTTGCAGCTGTTGTTTTGTGCAGGCCTGACTGCATTGTGTTGTACTTCCTCAGACATGCTTGGATTGTTTGGAGTTAAGCTGCCTTGGTGCAATTGACAAGCGTGCTCAGGAGAGGTGCACTAAGCCTCTACAAGAAAATACAGTAATTCTGTCCATGTATCACTTCAAGCCAAAGGAAACTGGGCTGCTGAAGAGCATTAAAGTCTACTCGGTCAAATCTGGTGGGTTCTGAAGGGCATTCGACTCAACAAGCAACACCGTGCTTCCACAGACACTCACAAACACATCTTTGATAAGTGTTTGAGATCTTTAAAAAAAACAGAATCGCTCGTTATTTTATGATACTGTGAATACTTTTGAAACGTCAATACTCTTTTTGTAATGAGCATCCAAACTATTGCTTCACCCTTTTTCTTCAGTTTCTTTTGTCTTAGCAATAAGCTAAGACAAATCTTTCTGGGCAATCCGTATTTTCAGACACAGCCCTTTGTCAGTTCTTTCAGCTCCACATTGTACAAATATGTAATTCTAGATGTTAGAAACATTGCAAATGAGTTTTGAAACTTAGCTGATCTTTTTTTTGGCTGTCAGTGAACAAATTTTAAAGCAGATTTAAAAATAAATAAATAAATAAATAACATACCTTTGAGCCGTGTTCTATTTCGGCAAACGGAGGTTGTGTTATTTGGAAAATCAGTTGACCAGGCGTTCATAAATCTGTATATTTATAGGTCAGTTTTGATTGACACTTTTCTTATTTAACACTTTCATTAACAACATAGGAAAATTGGAAAAAAAAAAAAAAGCAGCCCTAACATGGACAGAATATGGACTGGATATGACATGCATGGTTTTTTAGAAGGAAATAGAACACTAGAATATGATAGAATATTGTCATTGTACTATTTCCATGTACATTTAAAAAAGGGGACAAACCAGTCACTGAGCAGCGACCGTACATCCATTAATTTACCTGTACAAAAAAATAATAAATTGTATTAAAAAATGTCAAATATTAATGGGTGGCACAGTGCTGAGGGTTCTTGCCTCATAGAAAGAAGGTCCCAGTTCAGAACTGTTCAGACCTGTCAGGGTGCAACCCGCCTTCACCCACAAGTAGCAAATCGGATAAAACTGGATAAGATTGGATAATTGAAAATGGATGGAGGGATCAGCCACCAATGGTTAGCACACAGTCACGCAGCAAAAACTGAATCATAAGAAAAATAAAAAGACTCCTATTCAAGAAAAATGGTCTTACATTTGCAAAAATGATCTCATCAAGAAGGTTTTTCAAAAGAAAAGTCATCTTAGTTTAAACTCAGCAATTGCAGTTTTTTCTCCTTAAAATAGGAAATCTTGATGAGACCATTTTTTTTACTGTTTACATGGTCTGATTGTTCTGCATCACCTCCCTGATGCTAACGGGTCAAACGGATCATGTTTAGGGTGCGATATGTCTGAGGATCCTTTTTTAATACAGTGTGAGGAGTGTTGGTAGAGGGTGATCTTCTGTGCCATGTTTTTGACCCTGTGGAGTGCTTTCTGAGCCACTGTTGAACCAAACGCCAATGCAGTTGAGTAAGATGCCCTCTGTGGAGCACCAGTCCTCTTTGTGTGACGTTATTCTTCATCAGCACCTTGGGGAGTCTCTGCTGGGTCGTTTTCCTCCAGCAGTCAGTGATTAGCTCCCCAGACTATGTGGTGTTAAGGACCAGGATTTTCACCTTACACCACCGCAAAAACACCTGCACTTGTTTCTCAAAGCTGAGACGTCCCACCCTGATATGAATCCAAACACCCGAATGTTGTCTGCAAATTTCATGTTGCTATGGTGAGCAGGGATGGATTGTGGGAATAACAATAGAGCAGAGCACTCTGACGCTGAGGGCCACAGAGGTGCATCAACCCACTCTGACTGCAATTGAACAAGTGAAGGTGGACTAAGAAAGACTCATCTGGTAAAAAAAAAAAAAGTGTCATAATCTACAGAGCCTTCAGAGGTAGTTCCCCTGCTTCTCTTGGTGGAATTCAGGCACCGTTGGAGATCTTGGAAAAATTCCAGACACACAGTTTTTTCGGTACCTGACCAAAAGAGCTCTCTAGTCTAGTAACCTCCCTCAGCTTATGCCCTCTCATTGACCTTAAGGGTTAAGCTGCTTGGGACTTTGAGGTGTGGCATGAATTTCTCTGATGGCTCCGCCTCAAAGCATGAACAGATGAGGACTAGCTCATCTACCTATGAGGTGTCATCTGTAGCAGCTCAGATAATAATCATTAATTGGAGGTTTTCAAATAATAAATCTCCCAACAATTTGCTACTCAATTTCAGGAATTGAATTCAACAAACTAAACAAACCTACTAAGTATAGTGTGCCTATTAGATACACATCTGCTGTAGATGTGTACAGGAAATCTCTATTTTGTTACTCTATAAGTCTACCAATATTGTTCTGAAAGATCTCTGTATCCAGAGGTCTACTACAAATCTACCTGTAGATATCTAATCTTGAGATATTTTTAGATGTTTATTGGAGTAATCCAGCTCCTGTTTTAATATGGAGTACACCCTAATCAGGTCACCAGTTTGCACAGGGCCACATATACACACAGGAGCAATTTGCAGACAGCAGTATAACCTGTGAAACAGGTTATTGAACTGTGGGAGGAAGCAAGAGAAAATCCACACCTGTAGAGGAAGAACATGCAAACTTCACACAGAAAGGTCCCACCTGGGATTTGAACCAAGTTCATCTTGCTGTTGAATGAAAGAGCAAACCCCAATGCCACCACCTTTTTGTTCGTAGTCCAGGCAACTAGGGATCACTAGGGATTCCAAGAAGTAGCAAACATTTCTACTGAAATGTACCTGGGGTTGAAGGTCTTAGAGACGTTGATCAAAACAGCAATCCAACATATTTATCTCTGTTTAGTATTCTACTTTGTCTTCACAAAACTTTTAACTTCACAAAATGGTGGTAAAAAACGTAATCTATTGTCAGAGTGGATTATTTTTAGAAGTATTTGAAAAGAAACATGCATCATGTGTCCAGCGAAAGGAAACTACTTAAATGGCGTACACCACACAAGGCATGATGGGACATTGCCAGAATTAGCTGTGGGAAAGTCGTTTGTTAGGCATCTAAACCACAATATGCAATAGACCATATCGACAGCTGTGAGCTTTCAAGTAGCTGTGATTTAGATATCTAAAAGATGTCTCTGTGCCTAGTGGAAAGTTGTGAATCTTTAGGTTTGCTTCAGTTTATGAGAAAACGCCAAACAATGAAGGTGCATCAGATGTCTGACTGCTCTTTTAAAGACCCACTCCAATCAAAACTGTGTTTTTAACATGTTCTAGTGCCAGTTTTCTTATAATGGAGGGCATATATAAAGATAATTAAGCTTAAATTAGCATTTCTGAGTATTTCTTTATTTAGGAGTAGATGAAAACGCTGTTTGAAAAAGATTGTGTTTGTCATTTAAAAAACACAGGGCAGGGCCACAAGATCCCTAGTCCAACGAGGAGGGGAAGGGGGGCCGGGCTGCTCTCTGCTGACTGTACGTTGTTCACACCTTTTTTCAGAAATATTCACCCAAAAAAATCCTCATTTTTAGGGGCTACAATCTGATGTCTTCTCTTGTATTCTGTTTCCAATTCCTATTACCTGATGGAAAAACTTGCTTCATAATTATTGACCTGAGAGTTTCTTCAAGAAAGTGGAGTCGTCAGTTTGACACAGCTGAATTTGCATATCACCCAACTTCATTATTCTTTGTTAAACCTTTGCAGCGATGCCACAAAAGACAGCTTGTTTTATTAATACATTGGTTCCAATTGAGTTTTTACTCAGTCAATTATACTTATTTTTCCCACCAGACTGTCCTGCATAATTATGACCGGACTTGAATGGCTTTACTCGGACTGTTGCCGATGCAATCAAAAATGAAAATCCCCAGATGATAAGGTCCAACAAAAGCTTTGAGCAGCTATAAACGCTTGAGAGGTTTGAATTGAAAAGAGAAAGTTGAAGTTGTTAAAAAATGTTAATAAAAAAACCCACCTAGAGTAAGATTTAGGAATAAATTATGGGGTTCCTTTTTTTTCCTGCGCTCACACAGCCATCTTCTTATTAAAAGAAAAATGAAAAAGAAAAGCATTCACAACTTTTTTTTTCTAAATTACTTTTTAAACGAAATAGAAACAATATTTATCTAATTCAAAACTGATGCTTTATTTTATTAATTACATGTATTTAACAATTAAAAATACTATATATAGATGCATCTGTTTGAAAAACTCTTCTCTGTTTTTTCTTTAAAAATTATAAAAGCTGGTAAAACTTGCATTGTTAATAAAATACATTCTTTCATGTAATGTGACACCGGGCGTGTGATGCACATTCGAGAATGACCTGAACGCAGGTTCTTAAAAGCACTTTTAGTACAGTGTCCATACTGGACTCTTGCTACCCACTACTAGCGCACCTACAGTTGGAAGAGGCTTGGTGTGAAATGTCAAAGTGGTGCAAATCTCTCAAATCTTGCTACAGGCTTTTTCTTTCACAGCTTTATTCCAGTAAATGAAAGACTTGCTGTCAGAGAATTCCAGCCGGGCACAAACCGCAATTTCTACTCCACCATCAAACGGTTTTCACTTCCATGAACTAAAAACCAAGCTGATTAAAAACGCCACTACAAAGTCTGAGTCTCTGATTGGTTAAAGTTCAGCTGGTTTAATTTCAACGCGCACTCAAATACATCAAATTTTGAATGAACTTAAAAACTTGCATAGTGATGTGTGAACACGAGTTTTGAATGTAAAAATCTGAGACACACAGATACGCACGTTTACATAGATTTTTCATATCAATCAGCCGCTTAAACCTGCTATGCCAAGGTTGTAGTGATTGTAGCATAAGGGATAATAGCATCCTAAGTTTTGTATGATTTGCAATATTAGCCTAGGAGTTCCACTTACGCAACATTCACACTCTCCTTGGAAACGTGCGTTCAAGCAGCCGCCTTATGCATGTGTGTGTGCATGGGCTTCCACATTAAAAACCCTCGTGTTCACACATGGCTTAGCAAGTTTTTGAATCAATGTTTTGCACTATATGTACAAAATGCATTGATTACTTTCTGAAAGTTGAAATTATTGACCTTTGACCAATCAGGGATTCAGATTTGGTGGTGACATTTGGGTAGAGTTCTTTTCAAAACACAGAAGTACCAACAGTTTGAAAATTGAAAATGAAAGCAAAATTAATATCTGGGGTTTGTGTCTGATTGGAATTCTATGACATCAAGGCTTTCATATTTTGGAATAGAGTTGGGAAAGAAAAAGCCTGGAGCAAAATGCACCAAGCCTCTTCCAACTGTCCAACTGTAGGGTAGCAACAGACCTGCGTGATCACCTAAAAGCATGTTCAAAAACCCACCTTCATCGTTCTTGAACGCACCACACATACCCAGTGGCATTATAGGCAAATCTGAAACCTGTGTGTCCGTAAAAGATATTTTTGCTGAAATTTTTTCAGCTAACCTCTACAACTTTATATGAAATTGCCCCTATTTGATTCTGTTTTTAGCCGCAAAAACCACAAAAATGAAAAACATTAGTCAGACTTCACAAATAGAGACCAATAAAAAAAAAACTGTGAGATGGATCAAGGTAATTCTAAATTAATCCTCTAAGAAAGAGGAGCACCTGGGAGCATCTGTATGAAACACTGATGCAAAAGCAAAAGTAGGAGCCGAAGTAAAAACACATGAGACTCCCACTTGAGGCGTTTAATGGGTTTGTCAAATGAAAGCTTAAAGCAGTAGCTTTAACAAGCCTCCACTACTCTAGAAACGATGAAAAGAAAACGTCATAAATATCCAAGTGCCATCACGACAACTTACTGAGGATCCTTCCTGGTTTATTTTTACTCATCAGTGTGTTTATCTGTGTGTCTTGATCCTTTACTGGAGGAAGAGCGCCGCTTTGTAATTATGTTAGTCATCTGTACTTTACTACCTTAGGCACACAACAGCACCTCATCTACATACTGTTCAGTGTATAATGTGATTCGTCTTACCAGTATGCGGCGGTGTCAGTTTTGGCGTAGAGTAATGGTCTTGGAAAGAAGCAGTCCTACGTGCATACTAATTTTCAAAACTAAAACAAATGAACAGGAAACGCACAGCTCATAAAAAGAATCAAAGGTATCATGCAGGTCAATTTTTTTCTCAAAACTTAGAGGTACTTTGCAGAGACAGGGATCTTGATTTATCACTTGTATAAAGCAAAACAGCTGGATGGCTCAGTTGGTTGCAGGACTGGTGCATGAAAAACAAGGGTTCTTTTCCCAGGGGGGGGTTGGATGAGCTTTAAAGTTAACTTATGAGTTAATATTTTACAGTGACTGGACAATTTTTCTCTAAAAGTTGACATCGGTGAGTGGTCACCCAGGCACATTTCGAGGTCTAGTGACCAGTGGGGATGATGCCATTACAGAATCGCTGGCCAGCAGCAGCTCTGACTGGACGATGTGTGAATGTCTCCAGATGGTGGGCATCCACATCAAGTTCCACCGGCCGCCAATTCAATTCAATTTTATTCATATAGCCCAATATCATAACTTTAGCCGTTTCATTGGACTGACATCAGTATATTGCAAAAAGTCAAACATAAAAAAGTAAATAATAGCTGGTGTTGCTCCTCTCGAGTTCGATGAAAGGCACAAGTTGTTCTTATGTTTAACAGACATTTATTGGACAGAAAGGTTCTTCCACGTGTCTTAACACGCTTCTTTTCATGCCTCAACAGTGCCGTCAGAACTACGAAATAAATACAGAAACTTAAATTAAACCCATGTTACAAAGTTTTATCACAGAGAATGATAAAGTAAACACAGATAAAGTTCACAATATACAAATGAAACACTTAATTAGACTTACACATTTCAACTTTTCACGTAACCTCGCACAATTTCGGACAACAAAAACAGAAATAAATAATCAAATGAAAACATACCTCATTGGCCACCTTTACTCAAGAGGAAAACGTGAACTAAATAATACTCTACTCTTTAATCACAGCTAAGCATAACAGACACAACTGCTACAGGACCTCGTGGGACTCACTTCTGGTGTAGTAGCTTGTTAACATCACCCCTGGCAACAAATTACAAACGGAACAAAAAATAAGTTCCGCCTATTTAACAATATCTTTAACTGATTAACACCAACTGCATCATTATTTATTAACTGTAAAATATTCCTTATTTATCTTAAATGATTATAAAACAAACCTTTTCTAATTTACCCTTTTTAACTCAAATATCTTCAGAAACAAAATATATCAGTGTTGCTTTTGACGGCAGCTACAGTTGGTTATCAAACAGACTAAGCTGAACAAAGATCTTTGCCCTTACACCTTCATTCTCGGCCAAAAAGTGGGCCGATAAATGAAAAAATCATGTCACTTTTCCATACTAGAAGGCAGGTAAATGTGATAGCCTAAAATTTGTTAACTAATTTCTATGTCTATAACTATGAATAAATAAGCTGATTGTTTTTCTGATTGGAATGAAACACATTTCAAAATAAATGAAGTGCAGGAAGGGATTTTATTTTGAAATACTACCTATTACAAGCTGTAGTACATCTGATAGGAACATATGAAGGTCGGTCAGAACATTAGGGTTTCGTGCATGTTTGACGGTAATGGTGAGTTGCCAGGTACTTTGTGACACATTTGCACCGCAGACTGTAACTTCCAACAGAACGCTCCATGAAGTAGGCTAGTTAAAAAAGTTAATCAGCTCAGAATATAGATTGCTTTATTTTTATCTCAGTCATTTGCGGGCTTGAATTGGACAAATGGTTCTTTCTGTTTCTCTCAATGATGGAATGAATCGCCCTATTTAAAATGTAGGTTATGGTCATTGCTCTGATTAATGAATTAAAGAGAGAAAAGTGTAAAAATAAAAGTTCATCCAGTTGCAGGATGGATGTGTTTTTCCACCAAAACTCCACCAAAAAAAACAGATTTTATTATTTGGACTGTGAGGAGAGCCTGAGTGAGGAAACCGAATCCACAGTGGGATTTTCTTTAACTTTCTGGAAAATTCTGCTTTGTTCTTAAAGACCCACTCTGAGGAAAATTGCGTTTTTGCGTTAGATTGGGAAAATAAGGGCTGTAAGGTAGTGGGAGAGCATGTAAACAGAGAGCTCTCAGCAAGAAGAAGAGGAAAAGGTCTCTTTGCCAAACGATCCCGTCCACAATTAAAAGTTGAACCTCAAATGAAGTACTACAGTTCTGCAAAAACGATATCCTAGAAAATGGCAGATTTTTTGCTTTAGCCTAAAAACGGCATAATTTATAATGAAACTGCGAACGCTTTAAAAATTGATCAAAAGATGATCAAAGTGGAACTTTAAACAAAAAAGAATACAACTGAAATATTCTAAATGTGAACACCAGATGAAGGTAAGAAGGAATAAAAAGATCAAACTTCCCCTTAATGAATAAAACCAGATATTTTCAGTGTGATAAAACTCGCAAATTCTGAGATTCTAACTTATTTATACCTTATTTAAATGAATTGAGTAATTCTAAATAATTGACCATTGTAAAAAAAAAAAACGGACATGGATGATCTATAAAGAGTGGTGCCGCACTATATCGCAGTCTCGCAGATGTTTTTCAACAGTGCACTGTCGTTCTTTCTGATTTGCTGTTGATCTTGTCAATGTCTATTTCTATGTCTCTATGTGTCTAGCAGTCACATAGTTTGACAGCATTAAAACACCTGTAATCCTACTTAACACTGTACTAATATGAGACGGCATGAACTTCATTGATATGACAATTAACCCATTAATCTTCTTTGCTCCTTTTAGGGGGCGCCACAGGGAATCATCTGCCTCCTCTGCATCCTCCTCACTCACACCATGAATTTTTCCTTGGTTTTTCTCCATGCCTCCTTCCTGGCAGCTTTGATCTCTAAGAGGACCCGGTTGTAGACATCAACCTCCAGAACTGGAAATCCTCGACCGGAACCAGAAGTACCCTAATATTGCTCTAAAAGATTTGAACTAGTTATGGTTTCCCTCGTTTTAAGGACTAAAAAGATTTTTTCTCCAATTCTCAACATTTTAGCGTCAGGGTAAGTTTTCTAATTTTCCCTTCCGGCTGATAATGTCAGGTGCCATCTTGTCTGCAGCCAGGTCCGCTCACAACCTCAGCATCCTTTTACCTCCATGATCTCTGTTCCTCCTCCGGAGCTGTCCAAACCATCAGCAATTTCACATATTCTCAGTTAAACTGCACACTAAACGTTTCCTGATGCAACTGTAGTTCTCAGCTTTAAAGTTGGGAGCCTGTTTCAACACTCAGAATGCTGATATCAAAACTTTTTGCATAAAAAACAGAGACATTTAAATTTAAAAACAGACTGCATTTGACAGCGAAAAACAAAGAAAAACAACGATGGGAAAATGTACTAAATCCCACAGTACCTTTACCGTTTTACAAATAGTTTAAAATAAAAAAAACCCTTTTTCTTTATTTCTATTTGGTTGCATTAAAATTCTGTTTTTCTAGTGTTAGTAAACCAAATGCACTTTTACATCAATTCCCCTCATCCTTCCGCCCCTGTGGGATCTTGGTGGCTGCAGCACAGTTGTTATCTGACTTAAATCACACAATTTTTTCCCCCCCATGCCTCACTACATCTGATTCAATTCACTCATGATCTTCTAGGAGCAGATTAGCTGAATCAGGTGTGTCAGAGCAGGAAAATAAGTCAAAGATGTAGAGAGCGGGGAGGTCACATGAGGACACGAGGCAGGAAACATTGTTAGGCTCAACGTATACATTTTTGCGTCCAAATAAACTCTTTTTTTAAGGACATACTCCAATGAAAATGTTCTAGAGGCATTTTTCTCATGATGCAGGATAAATATATAAAGAAAATGTATAAGGAAAATTAAGCTTAATAATTATTAATTAATTAATTAATTGCATTTCTGAGTATTTCACTATTCAAAATGCAGTAATTTAAGAGCAGATGAGAAAAATATCATTTGAAAGAGAGCATTTGTGATATAGAAAATACACTGGGTGAGCCACAAGCTCCAGAGACTTGAGTTACTCAGGGTAGAATTTATCCACTCCTGATGCCTTGCCCAAGAGGAGCTCGTTGACTACCTGACATGACGTGACTTCACCTTGGGTAATGGGCAGCCCCAACCCGAAGTTCTCAGCCTCTCCTTCCTTCAGGAGAAGGCGTGTCAGCAGGATTAAGGAGATCCTCGAAGTATTCCTTCCACCACCCGACAATCTTCCCAGTCGAAGAAGCTCCCCGCCTGCACTGAAAACAGCGCCTTCAGAAAACTGCTTTCTCCTTCTGAGGCGCCAGAACCTCTTCAAGGTCGATTGATAGTTCTTGTCCATTGCCTCACCGAACTCCTCCCACGAGTTTTTTCCTCCGCAACAGCCCGGGCCGCAGCTTACTTAGACTGGCAACCGGCATATAATAAACAAAAAATAAATAAATAAACAAAATCTCAACAAAGACCAACAGGGTGAAATAAAGTGTGAAGTGATTAATTCTCTTGTATTCTTGACTGTATGGCTTCCAGTGGGATTAAGAAGGAACCAAATACCCCAGCATGGATTTAAAGGGGAAAAAAAAGAATTTCTCACATTTTTCACAGCATTTCTGTCATGTTTACACCAGTATTTGCAACCACCCACAGACTGCGGCTGAATGGGTCATTTAAATCACAGCTGTCTTCACATTTCCCGATCAGAAGCTATCAGAAAGGAAGCCGCTTTTAGTTCCCATGCCTTTTATTTTGTTAATTTGGTTAATTTTCATTTCAAATTTGCGTTGATGAGAGCTTCTAGAAATGAAGGGAAAAAAGGTCTTAGAAGATGCAAAGTCAAAAGATTTGACAGATTTGGTTTTAAATGTGGTATAAAGAAAAGGAGAAAAAAAGGACAATCACTTTTCTAAAAGGGGCTGTCAGATACAAAACTTACCAAGTCAGTGTTTTTTTTATTTTTTTTTCCAAACACTGACAAAAATGAGGTCAGGCAGACAAAAGCATCAGGGTCTCTAGCCTTTTTTTTTTCTTGGTTGCAAATACTTGTCTCACACTACCTTTAACTTTGCATATGCAACTGTGTGTTTGTCCGTGCGAGTGTGTGTGTTTACAGATGTGACGTCTTGGCAGGGAGCTGACCACCTGGTGCTTGAATGGCATGTTGGCTGCACAGCAGGTATTGGGGGGGGGGCATCTCCAAAGACATCCTCACTTTTCCTTCCGCTTTCACTCGACTACTTTAAGACGTGTTGTTTGCTTGACGGTTGAGGTCTGACCAAAAACAGCCAAATAAGTAGATACAAGCATTGGGGCTCATGGCTGCATAATTTTTATGTAAGAAAATGTGTTTTCTGGTGTTCTTGTTTCCTTTTATTGAGGATGGAGGACATATAAAAAGAAATTTGACAATTGAGTATTGTATGTTTGGTACTGCAGGACACATCAAATTAGGCTCAAAGGTGCACCGTCAATAAATGTATTCAATTGTGTCATATAGGTTGCACACCAAAATAAAAGGCACATTATGCAAGACAGAAAAGTCAGATATAACTTTGTGAGTCAGTCAGACTTTATTAACTGGATTCACAGTAACCCTAGAATTTGTTTGTGATACGATACATGTTAGCTATGTCAGCGTATTAACATAACCCGTAACTCCTGACCTTGTTTGCAACCCTTAAAAAAACAGACTGATTTCACTGAAACAACGTTACTGTTACTGTGCTAACTCCCAACCTTGTTAGTAACATGTAAAAAAACTACAGTCTAACACCACTAAATGTTAGCTTCATTAGCATGTTTTCCATTGAGTTGTGTCAATAGACGCTACGCTAGCCTGTTTATTATCGTCCAAGATACGTGAAGAGCTTCGTCATTGTCATGGTGCCCTGTGGCTCCTCTTTATTGGACTCAGCTGTCTGCACTGATCTCATCAACTCCAGATCACTACTTAAGATAGACCTCCTCCAGCATTCATTGCCAGTTCGTTACCTACTCAGGTGCAGTACTTTGGCCACGTATACTTTGTTTGATCGCTTTCTATGTTTACGTCTCCTTTGCTTTTGCTCATCAACCATTCTCATCTCCAGGATCCACTATTTATGTGCCGATATGGGTCCATCTCCACGACCATAGTCTGGTTTCTCACCAACCGCTCTACTGACATATCCAATATGGCGTCCAACTTTGCTTGTGCAGCAATCTAGCATAGCACCTCTAGCCTAAATATCCTATTGGTATTAAAAACAGTGAAGTTTCTGTCCTGGTTATGCAACTGTGAACCAGCTCTACACCGTTTTTAGTGTGCTGGAGGGTTTGCAGGAGTTCGCACAGCCAGTACGTATGTATTTTGTGGATTTGGAGAAGGCGTTTGACAGCATCCCCCGAGGTGTCCTGTGGTGGGTGCTCCGGGAGTGTGGGATCTGGGGAGTTATACTAAGGGCTGTACGATACGACTTCCCTTTTTCCTGACATAATCAGCGGCCTGGTCTGAACCAGAAGACCCTATTAGTCACAACAAAATTCTTGGAATGCTGGTTAAATTTAGCACCAGAGGTTAGCAGAGGTCAAACCAAGGTTGTGCTGAATGGAAGTCAGTTTGATGCATGCATGAGGATGGCTCTGCAAGCCCTATGTGGGACTGCCTCTGTGCCACAAACCCTTCAGCCATGAGAGCTTACAGCTCTGAGGGCTCAGACCCTCCAATTAGAGCATGTTAAAGGCAGGATTCTCTTTACTTGCCTCCGTGGGGAACCGACAGAGAAGGCTTGTTGAGTTTTTTACTCCACCCAGAGTAATAATTACCTGAGATAATTACTTTCCTCTTTGAAGCAATTAACGGCAATTCCAGGGGCGACGCTTTTGCCCTCCATCCGTGACTGAGGTTAGAGAAAAAGCTCAGAAACGAACAGGAAGAAGCTTTTATGTTTCCTTTGTCTTTATCAGTGAAAAAAATGCTATCTGACATGTAAGCCATGTCATGATTATGAGGAGAGAAATAATCCTTTTTATCTATTCTTCTGCAATTTAGTGGTAAAATTGACTCATCTTGAAGACAACTTTCAGAATAAAAGCTCTAAAAATTAACAGCATGGTAACAAACATTATACACATTTTCTTTTTGCAGCCAAAAAAAAAAGCTTTTGATCGTATCACCTTGAGCTGTAATTATTTGAGTGGGATCAAGATCAAAACAGTTCATGTCCCTGACTGATCATGCGGTGTGCACGTGTGTTGTGCTTTTGCATGTGTTCTTCTGATGGCCGTCACATGCAGCTGCCACCCTGGGCTGAGAGCTCCCAACACTGGTGCCAGTTACTCAACATGGGGTATGCAAAATATTGGAGGAGCAGAGAATGTCCTTGTAGCAGGTCTGCTTTCAAATTCAGTTGCTTTTTTCATGGGTTAAACTTGTGCATAAACTGACCAAATATCATAAGTACGTAAAACTTTAGCCTTACGGATTCTTTACCACACGCATGACAATAGTATGTTCTATTTTAATGACGTGCCTCAAGATGGTTGTACGAGCCTCAGGGAACTGTAAGACACTCCTGCGTTCACCTTAAGATGCAATGACTGGTGTGTACGGCTCTCCCCGGGCCCAGATAACCCAAAAGCCCCCAGCACCCTTTTGGGGTCAACACCTGTACAGGTGCATGTGACTACAGTGGTCTGCAACCTGAGGCTTCAGAGCCACATGCTGCTCTTTTGTTCTTCCAGTGTGGCTCTTTGGCTTTGAAGAAAAAAAATGCAAAAAGTGTGAATAAATAATAGATTTGTTCTATTATTTTAAACTGAGGTGATCTTTAATCAGGAAAATTGAACTGACTTTTTTGTTTTTAAACCACTGCTGGCTAAATCAAAAGGTGTGAAGAGGTTTATCCTTCCTTCAAAATGCAGCTACAGTAAATGAGCAAAATGTTGGTCAAAGGTTAGATCGATTGTCAGAGTAATTTAATAAGTTTAAACTCAGGGAAAAAGTTCTTAAAGAATAATTGCAAATAAATTTACTCTATCTTGATCCTATTTTACATAGGATGTATTTTATATTGAAAGGCACTAGAATATGTTGCTTTCAAAGTAATAAAATAAAAATATTACACTGTTATAATTCAACAATTGAACATATTTATAAGCTACCTTTGATCAATGAATGGTTTAATAGCCACAAAAACATAAGTTGTATTTGTCTATACAGTAAAGTGGGACTTTGCAGCTCTCATTGGGTTTTGCTTTTAGTGTTAAAGGTTTCAGATCCTTGGCTTAAAGTATAGTTTAGAGTAACGTCAGTAAGCAGAAGAAAACGTATGAATGTAAACTCTAAAGGACCTGGCCAGGAGTCAGGACCCGGATCATATCACGTTTATCACCACACCACTGTGGCCCTTGTGTTTTTAAAATAAAAGCTTCTGTTGATAGGAGGAATTTATTAATATATTTGATATAACAATGTATCCAGAAAGAAAATGACAATACAGACGGAGACGGCATTTAACGTCTTTGTTAATAGGTGTGTGTTTTGCCAGGGGAAGCGTAATATTTATGTGAGCAAATGACAGAGAAAAGGCAGAGCTATAAGACAAAAAGTTAAATAATGCATGCATCGGCTTATATGCACAAAAGTCAGACAGCTCGTCCTTTCTTTTTTGATGTTTTTGGCTGTCAGGAGCAGATAACATGCTTGTTAAATATTCATCTAATTACTATAGATGTGGAGCGTTTCTTGTGCTGCGAGATGGCATTTTAAATGACATTCAAGAAACCATTTGGTCTGTCCCCTATTGGTTCAGGTTCAAATGGATCAAATGAAAAATGTAATGATTCCTTCTTGGAGAAAAAAAAAAAAAAAACACTTTCAGGAAGTTCAAATTAAAGGATTCAAAAAGACGAGAATCTTTGGTGGATAAAAGAAATGCAACTGCAGTCTGGCAGTGGAGGAAGATTACTGCTAAGTCTGGTTAGGCTTAGAAATGAGGAAACAAAATTGAGCAGAAACAGAATTTGTTGCAAAATGAAACTTAATTTCTTACATTTCTAAGCTTCTTATTACGACTTGGTTAGTTTTTACCGAGGCTGCTTTAAAAACCAAGATTGCATCAATAACAAAATGTAATGAGCAGTAAAATTATTTAGTATGCTCTGTTTGCTTCTTATTAGAAATTATAAAGAGAAAGATTGTCATATCGTTGAGGATGCCTGGTTCTCTGGTTATGTTCACAGAAATAATACAAAAGTTGGATCAGTTGTAGACTAAACAAAGCGAAAAATACACTATTTCGAATAAAAACAAAATCTAAGAAACTAATTTAAAAAAAAGGACTGTATTGAAAAAAAATCAACAGAATTGAGTTCTAAAAACGGATTTAACACTAATTCTATTTTAAAGCTGGGAGAGGAAGCTAGAAAAGACAAAGAAAATGACTTTTTGAGTAAAATAGATATTGAAGCTTTTTTGGTGCATTAACAAGAATACAGTCACATGTCCCTTAATTCCACTGCCTGGCGACCTACCTGGACGTTTTTCCGTAAAGTGGGCAGGTGTCATGCATTTGTTATCGAGAGGCAGAAGTTCATCCAACAGGCCTCTGTTCATCCATTGAGTGAAAAACACTAATATTTTTAAGGCATAAAAGTTAAATCTAATGAAAAAAGGAAATAATTGTTTCCCAAAAACCACCACAAAGCTTCAAACAAAAAACAAAACTAAAGAGGGATTCTGTTCCAGGTTCAGTTTTGTGCTTATTTGTTTTGTGCTTTTATTTCTAGGTTTGTAAATAAAAATAAATAAAATATTGTTTATTTCTTGTCTTTTTTTAACCTTGTCTTACCTTCCCTTTTAAAGTATATGTCTGAGATAAAATATCATTTTCTCTGTTTTTCTCATCCTGCAGATGTATGCATTCCTTTTTTGTTTAAATAGAAATCCTTGTCTTTTTTAACCAAACTAATATTTTGCATAATTGTTGGTAATTTCAGTTGTTGCTGGAAACCTGAAACTGCTTCGTGTAAAGTCTCAGAATAATAGTGGCTCCACAAAATCCACTAGTGAGGAATCTATCGACTCAGTGCTGTCAGACTGCACCCGAGCTGCATGCAGGTGAAAAAGTTAGAGATTTAATATATTGTGGAACTGCAGAGTTTTTTTTCTTCTGGAGTACGGTAATATTTTCACTGTTTGACAGATGGGTTGGAGCCACACTCTCCAGCATTGCTGAAGAGGTTAAAACAGATTAAGAAACTGGAGTTTTATTCACCCTAAAACTCAGTTTTTGTCAAGTCTACTTTTACTTTTCCTTAGATTTGAATTATCAAGTTGTCTCAAGAGCTACGCCTAGCATTTCTTAGACGTACTATAATTCGTTCTTGTGGATCCAAAGTGTCATATTTTCTTGAAAACACATTTTGACTCTTGTTTTGCTTCATTTATTTGCTCAGACGTCCGTGATCATACACTTCTCAAAGTCTTTCATGTTGTTGATAACCAGTATCTTGGACAGGTCCAGTGGGCCGAGTGGTTTAACGTAGATCCAGAAATTCAGCAGTTGTGTTGCAAAATAAATTGGGAATCACAGGTATTGTGAACAAACGAAAGCAGCAAACGCTTCTGACATAGCTAATGTGTTGCGTGTTTCAAACAACTTCTAGATTTAGTTTGAAACCCAGTTGATAAAGTTGGACTGCCAACCTTATAATTCGGTGCACGGAAAATACTGTACTAAAAAATTGTTTCTTTTCGCTCCTCACTCATAAAACCTCATCAACGCTAGCATATTGCTAACATCATGCTAAATGTCAAAATGATCCTTTATTTTTGGAGACAGGTATTCCATATTGAGGTGATGCAAAGTAAAGCTTTACCTTATTAAAAAAGAGAACTTTAGACACTAAAAAGAAGACAAAAAAGCAAAATGCTGTACATTTGTCACTAAACTGCTGAAAATGCAGTACCTTTTATTGACCATTTCTGCTTAAAGCAATTGGAAGTGTCAGACGGAGTCGGAGAGGGTGTAGGCCACACCAACGGGCAGGGTAGCCTGAGCTACCATTCTGGTGAAGAAATGACTTGAAGGGTTTACGTTTCACTCTATAATTCTTTCTCTGACCCACTAGGCACACTTATTAGATATGTAAATCATGGCAATGTATGTTGAAAAAAAATTTATATTTAAAAAACCAACATGTAACTACAATAGATGTCTATTAGTTTTCTTATAGACGTCTACAGTACATGTATTTTAGATTGATGTCATTTTTGATGATAAAAATGCAGGTGCTAGTTCGGCAGCCTCCTTTTTCAAATATCAAACTTTCAAACTTTGAATGTTGACAGAAAAAAAAAAAAGCTTTTGACTCGATATCGTTAGTGGTTGTCGTCAGTCTTCCTAGAGATTTCCTATGTGTAGGGCTGCCATTTTTAATGATGCTTTACATGTATTGATTGCAAATATGCTGGTTTACCGGAAGAACCGTTTTAAACCACACGCTCCATCCTGTTGCAGTTCTTATCCGCCAACCCAATCAGATGTGAAAAAAAAACAGGTGAATTTGGTTTGTCCTGCCCTTCTTTGCCCCTGCTGCTGCTGGTGAGGCGTCCTCTCAGTTTATCATGTTTATTATTAGTTATGATCTACTTTTAGTTATCATGCCACTGTTAATGGTCATTTCACGTCTAAAGTCGTTTGTGGCATATTTAGAAGTGGAATTTATTCTTTAATGTAAGTTAGAACAGTTAAGTGAAAGAAGACAGATGACAAATATGTGTAACACATCCCTGATGTCCTGTAAAATAAAAAAAAAAAAGTAATTTTGTGTTGTTTTGGTCCTAAATATGTTGGATCACTGAGGTCACTCCTTTTGCAGCTAATGGTTTGCTATCAGTGCTTCACCACCCAGTGGCTCAGACTGTGCCTCAGGCGTCAAACATGATGGGGTTTCGTTACTCCTTTCTGCTTTGTGTTTAGTGAGCTCCGTAGATGCAACAAACACATTCAACTGGAAAATACAATGTCATATTACTGAGAAAAGAACATATATGCGAGCTCAGTGCTTAGTTGATCTGTTTATGCTGAAAACATTTTCTCCCACTAAATATTAGCCCTTCATTTATAAAAAAGGAATATTTTTTTATATTGGATTGTGCAATTAGTGTATACATATTATGAGAATAAAATATCGGAAGACTGCTCACCCATTTTATGATTTCAAACAAACATCAATATGTACAATAAGTTCTTTTTAATATTTTTCATACTCTCAACGGCTTTAAAAGTTGTTTTCTTTTTCTTTAAAGACCTTTTCTTCACTTGTCAAATTCTGTAAAGTCGTCTGGTAAGAAGGATCACTAACAATCGATGTGCCAGTCCTGTCTAGACTACGGCGTTTCACCTTATTATGCTGAAAATACAAATAGGATTCCAACAACAATGGTCCGATATCCAGCATCATAAAAGAGGTGGAAGATGGGGAGGAAGAAATGTGATTGGGGATAAAAGTGACAAAAGGAAAAATATAATGACTTGATGACATCAATAGCTGAACATATGGATTGTGTTTAGACTGACAAAGCAAACACAAACACAAACAGGCGGCTGATGCTTTAGAGAGCGCAGAGGAAATGTCAATGGGAACACAATCACTCCCCGTCACCACCACCTTCACAAATCCCAACACAAAGAATCACATTTAACTGGTGGTGCTGTGATCCACAAGATGGATTGTACAAGAGCTGCCATGCAGTGTCTTCTTTAAAACTCGTGGAAGTATTCTTCTGGAGCTCCACACACAGGAAACTGCTGTTGTGGACTTCACAAGCATTTTAAAGCAACAATACCTTGTCTCACAATAGCTACGTATAGCCTGATGGTTTAGTAGAGCAAACAACAGCAACAGTTGCAATCTGTCATGATCTCTGGAATAAAGTATTATGAAAAAAAAAAGGTTTTGACATAAAAATGTCAAATTCACAAAAACCTTTTTGTTGTCACTTTTCATCCCCTACTTCTAAAAGTGCAAACCTTTTGACACCGGAGATGTCGGGTGAACCAACACAAATGCTCTTTGAACAATTGTAACTCTCCGACTGTTTAACATACTTCCAATAGATTTGGATGCAAAGAAAAACGGCTTCCGTGTTGGAATCGGCTGATTGTGTAAACACTTTATTACTGTAAAGTGTTGCATATCAATGCAAGGCTGTTTTTTTTCTTTTTTTTTCTTTGAGCTGCATTCACAGCAGCTGCCCTAACTCACGTTCAAGCAGCCGCTTTCAACAAAAAGTCCATGTATATGCCTGTAAACAGTAGAACAAAAGAAGAAGCTCCTCCCTGCTTAATGTCCAAACATGAACCTGTGTGGAGTCCGTTCTTGAACACATTGCTAGTATTAATGTAGCATCAGAATCTGCTGGAATTACGTTAATTGTGTAATACAGTGGAAAGAATGTAAACTCTGTGGTACTAAAAGTTTTAGTATGGGGGTTGATTTTTTGGGTTGTCCTGGCCCATGGCCGATCTTAGACAGGAGAGGCTGCTTAAGGATCTTAAGGGAAGCGCAGGTGTGTCTTTCGGTTCCCTTAAGGTTCATTGGGCCGCCTTAAGGGATTTCATGAAAATGGACTGTACGATGGTCGTGTGTGTGCCGGGAAGTATTTGTAAGCAGATATAAGTCGCCCGCTCTTGTGATGTATGGGTGATGCATACCAACTATAACTGTGAGCACACAAAGAGCGCGTACTTACCACTTGAACATCACTAACGGGCTCTTTTTGACATGTCACGCTCAACACCCATGTAGAAAGAAATGTGCATTTTCTCTGTACAGGCTCACCAAGTAGTCTATGACCTTGTAATTTCCCGTGGGCCACCTGCATGCCTTGAACCGATTTGCCCATTTTTTACCTGCTCATTGGCCAACACCCGTATCTTTCACAAGGGCAGTGGTAACTCAGGCTTAAACTGTAAGAGAATAAGGGAAATTATTTTTTTTCTAGTTTCAAACTGAATAAATGTGTCTTTGTGCTTCACACCATGGCTGACTTGAAAGGCTCCTTCTGAGGCCTAGCAGTGATTATCCGGTTTAGTGTGTGAATATAATAAATGCTGACATGACCGACTCCACAAAAAGCCATCGTGCCAGACAGTTAAAATATGATACACTGAGAGATCAACCTCCGTTTTAAGGTTTTCATCCTGGCTGGAACTAGTCTCCCCGGTTGCTTTTGGCTCAGATGTGTAAATGTCAGGAGGAGCAGAGTGCAGGCGCCTCACTTTTGTGTGTTCTGCTTCCTATCTGCGCTCCTTCCCTTTGACTCACAATCGAATTCACCTTTGGAAAGGATCCTCTGTGGTTATGTTGCTAGTCCTTGGTCGTGTCTTTTATATGTGACTCCAACTTTTTAGGTGATATTACACTTGGGTTTATGATCAGAAACAGAAAATTCCAGCTGATCCAGAAAAATGTCCAAAAGATAAATCGTTGTACGCATGTCATAAACTCATAGGCAGCAAGTAATGCTACGTTCACACCGGGCTCTGAAATAGGCGTTCAAACGACCATTTTTAGATTCTGATTTTTCAGATTATATTTATTTCAAACATGGAAAGCAATAAGAAATACTGAAAACAATCACCATTTTCACTGCTTAAGAAAAAAAAATGTCTTCCTTAGACTGAACTAATTAAAAATACACTTTTGAAAAGGGGATAGGCAGAAGCCAGTGCTTATTTAAGTTTATTTCTTTATCTACTTCTAAAGACAACTTTTGGAAGGGACGGGAATGAGAACGGCAGAGTGTTTTTGCATTGGTTAGAGAAGCTTGTTTTGGTGATTTCTTTGTCAAATATTGACTCAAAAATTTGGGGGGCAATGTTGTAAAATACAACATTTTTTTATGGTTTCTTAATCAAAAACGCATTTTTATCAAAGACACTTCAGGACTAAATCCTCAGTCACACACTCTTCCTAACATGGGAAATCCTATCACAGACAGGAAACCATTTATAAACTCCAGAAAGTCAATTCTGATCAGGGCAGAGGAGAAGAGAACATACATGAAGGTAGCCAGGAGAACCAAACAGAAAAGTGATCTCACAGCAGGTACAGATGATGGGTCAGGTGAGTCAGGCTTAATGACTCTGGAGAATTAGATAAAGCGGCAAAGCAGCACGGTCATTGGGTATTATGAAAGAGCAGAGCAAGGATGAGACTAATTCTGCTAATTAAGAGAAGTAGATGAGAGAGAAGGCCCGACCTTGTCTCTTATTTCACCTCCAAGCAGATTTTTGTGAAATAAAAGGTTAACTGGCTGGATGAGAAAACAGGTTTCC
The DNA here is from genome assembly GCA_014656515.1 of Oryzias celebensis. NCBI lineage: Eukaryota > Metazoa > Chordata > Actinopteri > Beloniformes > Adrianichthyidae > Oryzias > Oryzias celebensis. The sequence goes on from BNCR01000013.1 coordinate 14,689,553, forward strand.
AATCGTCGATGAAGGTTGAATCCTAGTCATTTTTTTATTTCCTGAGAAATGTGTGAATTTAGGTCAGAAGAACTAAAAAGCAGCTGATGGGAGCATCCTTGGATGGGTGATTACAGCTCAAGTGGGTAGAAGCTGTTATGTGAGAGAAGACCTGAACACAAAAGAGAACAGGGTCAGTGAACCAGCAGATTTATAGGAATTTACACATGAAAGTTCATTTTATTTTGATGAATTTGGCTAAGCAGATCAGGAATCTGTGTCTGTGCTGGAGTGCCAATGAGCAGCACGTGTGTTAACAATGAATTGTAGTGAAGGAAAGTTGTGGTGAATCCATAAAAATGTAAAGTCCTGATCTCAGCATCTGTGCAGAACAGCCTAAGGTGTTGCTTCCTAAGGTTACGTTCACAACACCCCTGCCAATGAGCTTTTAAGTGGCCCCTTCAAATTAAAAGTCAAAAATAAATGCCAGTTTTTGCGCCTCTGCATTCAAAATGTTTGCGTTCACTTCTAACTACACAAGTTTTTAAGTTTGTTTTAGGTATTTACATAAAAAGTTAAACCAGTTCAAATTTTGACTAATTAGGGACGAGGAAGTTGTGATGTATGGATGGCGCCCCTTTTCGTTCACAAATGCTCCAAATGTTGGAAGCTTGGTCATATATATGTTTTTTGTGCCCAACAGGAATTATATGACATGATATTTTGCAATTGGCCTCTTCCAAATGAAGGTGATAGACATTTGCTTGTGAACAGTAGAAAAAAAACGTAAGAAGCCCATCCATGCTCGTGCAGTGTGAACACCGTGGGTTAAACGTGCGTTCCAGAATGCACGTTTAACGCATTCTTGAACGTGAGTCTAATGTAAGTAGCTTTACAATTAGAAGAAAAGATGTCAATCTAATGTCTTTTCTTTCATCTATTTAGAATAAATTTAATTAGGTCACTTTAAAAGAGATGAGAAGGATATAAATAAAATTGGAGAATTTGCAAAATTCACAAATAATGTAATAGTATCACAGACAATATCCTAGTGTGATAAGATCTGGACATGTTTTTTTTAAAAGCAGAAATTGGCAACAGTTAAGCATTTAAAACTGCTTTATTTATTTCGTTTTTTATGGAATCAGAGTTTTGCAAGCATCAGCATGCCAATAAAGTCTCCCTGCATTTAAATTCGGACCACATCATTAGTAATTCATTGGAAACGGCGTGTGCTGAATGAGAAACGCAGCTTTGGAAAGTGGCACCGACTGCCTCTGAGCCTGGCGTGCTAATAGAGAAGTTAATTACATCAGAAGTAGTCCTTTTAATATATGTACTTTGACAGAAGCAAAAATAATGAAGGGTCAGAAAAGTATCCTCAAGCCCCCTGATACCAGACACATTTAATTGCTTTGTCTTGGGATCCACACAGTCAATTTTTCAGATATTGTGACTATTACATATAAATTACAACGATTTTATTTGAACAATGAGGAAGACTCTGCTTTATGCTGTGACCTACAGACTTAAAACATAATGCAAAAGTCAACTATTCAATATATAGTCTAAAGATCTATAGTATATATATATATGAAACATGTTGCTCTGTATCAAACCAAAACTTGTAAGCAAAAGCCAATGACTAAAGGACTCTTCAATCACTAGCCAGGAATTTTGAGGGCAAGGCAAAGCAAAGAGAGAAAGAAATCATGGAAGTCTTACGATTTGCAGTACTTGTCGGGATAGTTCACTTATTAAAACTTGATATTTCACTTACCGATTTTGAACGGCTGTATGAAAGTCAGTTATGGCACTTTTTACTGCTGCTTTGGCACGGAGGAGGCATGCTGTAAGGCGGTTACTGAGGAGACAGAGAAGAAGGTACGCTGTTAAGAGTTTATGACGTATAAATTGTTGGGGAAACAGTGTGAGAAGGGATGTATATCATATTAAAAGTTGTTTTAATGAGTCTGCATTTATACAATTTATTGCTCTGTTTCATTGTTGCTTCAGGTTTGTCCGAAGCTCATTGCAGCTTATGGTTGCTACTGTGTTTGAATCCTGCTATGCCCGGCTACAGTGGTCATTTGGTCAAGTTGTTCCGCTCTGAGCACAGAGACTATTCTGACTGAGGAAACTCAGCTCAAACCACCTTGAAAGATCAGTCGAAGAGTTCTTTCTGGGCTCAGACCAGGGTTTGCTTAGGTGAATCAGACTAAAAATTTGTTCCAGACTTTTGGGAGAAACTAATTCTGGTTCACTTAAAGCAAACCAAATGTGTCCAGTCTGAATACAAGTAAAATGACGCTTTTGGGCCTGATTTCAGATCACATGATTGTGTTTGTTGTTCGTGCTATCTACATAGAACGAAAAGCACAAGAACTGTGTTGTTTGATACAAACAGTAAAAATATATGTAAAACTATATAACACCAGTAAGAAAATACCATCCCACTTCGACCAGTGGTTGTGAAGGACCAATGTGAGGAACAGGGCTCCACAAACTTCTGTTAGATTATCCAGAATCATCAAAGAGAGCAGTTTTGTCTTCTAAAGGGCTCCTCACACTCCATACAAGTTACCACCTGTCTTTACACAAAGTTATTCTGGGCTTTGGAGCGCAGTTAATTTACCATGATCCTTCTAATGAGAAAATCATGCAAGAATAAAAGCAAGAACAGCAGTGAACTGCGGGTGATTTCCCTGAACTGCATGATCCAGCTTCATGCTCCCCTCTTGGATCCACAGCACCATCTGAGATTTCAGTCCTCTTGTCAGTACATCGCGCACAGCCAGAACAATCAGCTCTTTCTTTAATGCATCTCTCTTCCTGACAACATATACACTATATATAAATGTGGAGCTCTTATGTTCCAACTGTTCATATCATTTTGATCTGTAATTTTTGCTCAGGCTTGATGATTGATGCTTTGAACCCCACTGAGGGAGAGCACAAACTGGACTGGAGACAGAAGTAAATGAAACCATCTATGAGGCTACATAAAAAAAAAAAAAAAAAAAAATCAAATGTCCACTTACTTCAATTCGGCAAATCTAAGGATCAAATTTTTTGTGATTTACTTTTAGACAAAACAGCTTTTCTGGTCAATTTTTCTGTAAGAAATCAACAGATAAAAAGAAGACAAGTTCAGATTTTTTTTAAATGATCATTTAAAACTTGGTTTGATAACCAACAAAAGCTCATTTTTTGAAATGTCGAAATTAAGCCTAATTGTGAACTTGAAAGGAAAGTGAACATATTCATTAGTCTAGCTAAAAAAAAGATATCAAAAGTTTTTCTGTACTCAACGGAGCCCCAGATTATAAATGATGAAACTCATCAAAATATAAGGTGCATTAAGCAAGTCAGAGATAAGTCAGTTAGTCAGACATTCTTAACTGTGTTTACACTAGAATTGGTTGGTAACATGCTAACTGTTAGCTATTTTAGAAGTGTTAGTGTATTCACGATACATGTATCTTTTCACTTTGTTTGCTAATTGCTACTTATAAAAAAAACATACTATCGCTGAAACAAACATTACAGTGACTACACTAACAACCAACCTTGTTGGTAACATAATTATTTGAAAAAATGTTTGACACCGCTACACATTAGCTACTAGTCACAATACCTGTAACTCCCCACCTTGTTTGGTACACTAAAAAACACACTGACGCTACTAAAACAGACGTCCGCCTTATGGCACAGAAAATCTGGTAGGTTATGAAATGTAGTTTAAGGTGGGGGACTTCTTCTTCATTTAGTCCATGTTTACTGTACGTAATGACTCTGAGAAAGAAAAACTATACTGACTGTTCACAAAATAATGAGAAAAAAGCACAATATTCTATTGGTTCCTCACAAGTTCACACATAAATGGGTGAAAATGGTAACACCACAATAATATTTTGAATCATCTCTTATTCTGGATAAATCTTTGGTGACCAAGCAACTTTCTTTAGGCACATTACACAGTCTTGCTGATTTTGTTTTTCTTTTTAACAGACTTTGCAGAATATTGCATAATATTCATGGTCATCTGTAAAATCAAAACTTTAGTGCTGAAAGCTGATGCGAGGGCATCTGTTAATTTTTTTTCTGCAATCTCTCGTCATTCTTGAATATAAACAAGTTATGGAAAATCAAATCATCTATTATTTCCATAGAAAATCTGTTGGGAAAATGTTTGCAACATAACCCTAAATTTTAGCTTAAAGATAAAAAAGTAAAACGTAATAAATCTGGTCTTGATGGAGCTCCATCGTTCCACAACAAACTCTTAAAGCTATAAGTCCTAACTTCGACCTTGCCACCAAATTGTCCTTCTTGAACTGTCACACTAAAGTTCTCATTCCTGATCCATCTTTGTCACCACCCAACGACAGTGTCAACATCTCTCTGTGCCGCCTCTCTTTTGGTCAGTTCCACTACAGCTCAATGTTGTCTGCAGACATAAAGATCCAATCCTGCTCGCTCTCATCCTTCATCCTGTCCTTCGTCACTGCAATAAACAGGGAGTCAATCCTTGAGAGAGATCAACCTTCACTTCAAGCCCATGGTCGTTCCAGCCGCACACCTCACTGCTGTCACACTGTCTTTACACATTTCCTTTACTACTCCAAACTACTCCTGCTCTTCCACATGCAGTACCACAGTTCAGCTTTTGTCATGGTGTCTCTGAATCCACAAATATCTCCTCCCTGTCTAGTTTGCACTACTTTCTGCTTGAGCTGCATGAGATGGATGATCAATTCATCCATCTGTAGTTGCTGCAACTCTGATTTACAAGCTGAACCACAGATTACATTTGATCAGGCATCCCTTTCATTTTTAAAGGGGCGCTCAGATGAAAATGTTGTTTTTGGTGTTTTTAACCATATTCTTGTGGCATTTTTCTCATGATGGAGAACATATATTTAGAAGTTTAAGCTTAAAACTGTGTTTGATTGTATTTCTTTTTTTCAAACCATCAATCAAGAGCAGAAGAGGAGGAATGTGAGGTACAACATACTCTGGGTGGGCTGCAAGCTGACAAAGTCTGGCAAAAATTACACACAGTTGAATCTCATTATCTAAAAGAAGGTGGTGAGGTTTCCCGGGTATGTCCCACTGGGAGGGTACCCCAGACAAAGCTCAAGACATGTTGGAGAACGTAAGTCTTTCAGTTGACCAGGAAGCGTGTTAGGACTCCTCTAAAGAAGTTGGAGGAAGTGGCTTGGCAGGAGGTGGAAAGTCTGGGGATCTTTACTTAGAGTTCTCCCCATGAGACAAAGAGATGGATGGATGGGCTCCTACAAGTCCCTATCAGTCCCTATAGAATTTATTTATTGTATTTATCAAAATCACATCCCAACAGTTCACAAGTATAGCTACAAAAACAGCGACTAAATTCAAAATAACGATTGAAAAAAAATGTTTGACATAGATGTACATTTTCTTTATCATAGGTTCAAAACTCAAAATGTCCTGACTTACTTTTTAGAACTTTCTGTAGGATAAAAGTAACAAATAATGTCCATAAAGTATGTTCAAGATGTTCTACTTCAATTAAAGGAGGTATTTCCTACACTGTATGAGTGTATACAACATCCAGCCCTCAATGAGGAGCACAGCAATAGAGAGGTGGACAGATGGATGAGCGCAGTATGACTATGGTGGGACATAAACCAGATTAATCATCTCATCATGTGTGATTAATTTGGAACCAAGGACCGTTGGCAACACGGCACAATGAACCCGACATCCCACTGACAGGTCAATATGTTTACACCGATGGACATGATCTCATACATGTGCTTATTCACACGTATGATAAACGAACACACAAACATAGCCTCCCTGGCACACACACACACACACATAAAAAAGCAGGCGGTGAGCACAACGAGAAGAAATAATCTAACGTTCAGATGATATTCTATAAAGGCCTAGACGTCATGTGGCAGCAAGAGGCAGTTTCAGAGCGGATTTTCTGTCTTTAAGTCCTGTTTGGCATCTTTCAAAAGAGTAGCAGTTTTGTCATTTGTGCTTCTGGCAAATGAGGTCAAAATCTGCACATTGTGTGAAAACTAAAAATGAAGAGAATGTCAGTAGAAATGTTCACTGTCTTTTAAGTTTTGTTGTCAAGTTTTAAGCTTCTGATCACTACGGCATTTTCATTGAAATTGTACTCATTTTAGACATGCTGAACAGTGGTACTTAAAGACATACAAACTTACGTTTTCATGCTTGTAGCATCTTGTTCTCAGCTCCACACACACTAAAGTACAGTGTTCCCTGGTTTAACACAGGAATGACGTTGGTGGTGAAATCTGCAAAGTAGGATTGCCTGAGTTTTTAGACTGTAAATCCCCCCAGTACACACTTTATGCACTGTCCTGTCTTTTTCAAACTCTCAAATTTCAAACCTCCATATTTAAATGAGCCCAGTTTTACAGAATAAAACCAAGCTCGTGATTTGAAGATATTTGTACATTTGGAAAGCTGATGCATTCGGTTCAGGAGGAAATTGATTGACTAGAACACAATTTGTTGGGGGGCAATTTTGCCCTAAAAAATTTCAGCAAAACAGCGAGACAGCAAAAGGTGAACTGCGCTATTTGGAGACACTGTACTTAGTGCAACATGTAAAAAAAACAAAAAAAAAAACAGATTGATGTCGCTAAAACAAATGTTACTGTGACTACGCTAACTCACAACCTTGTTATTAACCTGTAAAAAAAACTCAACACAGTCCGACACTGCTAAATGTTAGCCACTTTATTGTCTTCACACTAAACCTTGTTTTCAACTTGTAAAAACATGTGCGCTCAGTTTTTAAGGTGCACTGTTGTTTTTCTTTTTGATGAAGATTAAGACTGCTAGATCTATTTTATCCTAATATTCATCATTAGCCAAAAAAATGACACACATACATACATTTTATCCAAGAATAAATAAAAGAATAGTGCTACACACGCAGCATTTCAAATATGTAGGCTATGTATCAAAAGTTTTTTGTGGACGGCACATTCAAAGAAAGCCTTATGCAGAAGAGTGTTGACCAGCACAGAATCCAATGACCTCTCTCACAGAGCACTTCAATAGGCCCATCTTTTCTCTGGCAGGAATCAGAATACACAAGGGAACACAGTGGGAAAACAATGGTGCGTCACCTCATAGCTGCAGCATAAAAAAAAGAACGAAGCTTTATGATGTTTTCCCTTTCAAACGCACAGGTGTGCTGGCAAGCGACTCAAAGTGTGTGTGTGCGTGTGAGTGTGTGCGTGTGTGTGGTTATCCGCTCACCTTTACTGTCCTCTTTTTGAACTGCCCTTGATCACTGAAACGTACTTTGTCATCAAAAAGAAAAAAAAAAAGGACACATCAAAACAGAGTGTTTGCAAAGTCATGAGAAATGCTCTCTGGGGGATTTAGTGACTTTAGTGTTCCTTGAGGCCTCGAGGAAGAAAGCCGGAGAGATGGCAGGAGAGCTCCGCTGTCAGTCTTTGAGAGAGAGAGAGAGGGAGAAAAACAGAGAAAAGAACACTTAAATGTAGGAATTTACTTCCATCGGCTGTCCATATGTCACAACAACCTACTTTCAAGTCATTTTGTGTGGACTCGGGATACAGTGTACACATATATAGGCTAAGCTTTGATTCTTTGGTTCAAGTTCCAAGCTTATGGATGGTTGCTGAGTCAGCACATAATGGTGAAACAAACAAAGTGGGCTGCTTATTTTCTGTAGAACTTTTATTTTACTTTTTCTACTTTTTAAGCATTATCTAAGGATGGAAGACAATTCTTCTTTTTCTTATGAAAGAAATTTGCATAGTTCGCAAGTTTTTTTTAATAAGATTTTAGATGGTGCATAACGGTATACATATAGCGGTTTACCTAAAGTGACTGGGTCAAGGACTAGCACACATGAAAACTGGGTTGCTTACCAGGGGCAACTATGTCCAGTGTGGGTCCTTGGACAAGACCCTTCACACTACTGCCTATGTAGCCATAAGGAACCCAAGTCTGGGTCTCCCTGTGCCAGTTCCCAGCCCGGCCAAAAAGTGTCAGGAAGGACATCCGGTGTAAAACCTTCTGTTAAACCACCTGTGCTAATCAGTGAAAGTTAATCCACTGCGGTGACCCTTAATGGGATGTGCCGAAAGGTGAACAGCAACTTGTTGAACAAGAACACTGATGGAGGCTCCACTGGTGCCAACCACCAGGATCAATGTGGAGTTCAGTGTCTTGGCCAAGGACAGGTTGGCACATGGGGGAGCAACCCAAATATTGTGTTTGGGTCACTTTTGACCCGAACACAATAAATGGGTTAAAGTTGCTGCTCTGAAGAGTCCAAATTCGATCGACACAATCTCTAATGGGAAAAGAAATTTATTTTAGAAAGATTCTAAAGATCTTTTCTAAAGAAGTTGTTTTTCCTTTAACACAGGCGACCCCTACATGATATACACTCTTTGACCTAACGTAACTCTAAAACTGTTTGTGTGGTCAACATGAATCCGCTGATTCTGACGAGGAGCAAAGTGGGTTTTCATTGCGACTTTACTTATGTAAAGTGTTGCTTAAAGGTGCCGCTTTTCTCCACGACAGGATTAGCTGATTTGAGTTATTTGCTTAAACTATTCACTACTGTAAAGTGTTGCATATCAGTGCAAGGCTGCTTTTCTCCACTTTCAGAATTCACAGAAATCTTGTTATTTGGGTCAAAAGGTCAAGAGTTGCGGTGAATCTGAAATGCTAAAGGGTCAACACACCTGGATTCATTTCCCTTTTTTTTAAATGAACCTGCAGTGGAAGAATTCTGCTGGTATTTTGGGTGCATTTGGAGTTCATTTGGATATCAATTAGTATGAAGGGACTGATAAATTTCAGCATCATTTGAGGATCCACTCTGATGAAACTGGTGTTTTTAACCAGGTGTTATTGTGGCATTTTTCTTATGATGGGGAGACATACATGAAGAAAATTAAGATTAAAACTACATATCTGAATATTTCTTTATTTGTTGTAAATCAAGAGCAGATGTAAAAATTAGAAAAAAAATTGCGCTTCATTCCAATGCATCCAGTCGTAGACATCTATATCCATGAACGTCTTTGTTTTCCACGTCTGATCTAGCATCTGGCTGAAAACTGTATGGCTGGAAAGCTCTGATATTGTAATGTTAGTTTGGGGTTGTGAGGTGCTGTAAGCTAGTGGGAGAGTGTTAACAGATGGATGATGGGAAGTAGAGGAGGGCTTAATGCACACCATCAGTCCTGCCCACGATTGAGAGGCAAATTTTGAATGAACTACTGCTGCTCTGCAGAAACTCTGTCCTAGAGAATGCAACAGGTTTGATTTGCTTAAGAATGACATAATCATCATTTAAAGGCTACTGGGAACGATTTAAAATAGATGAAAAGATGATCGACATGGAGCAGATAGTTCTTTTTGTCAGCTTCTTCTCTAAAGACGGCAAAAAGCTTCTCTCATTTTTACCAGCTTTTACCATCTTGGACCGTAAGCATGTTGTCGCGTGGTGCTCAGGAACACCTACCAAGGTCCTTTGAAATTTTAAATAACTTCATAAAATTTACAAAGAAAACAAAAGAATGACCTTTTCTAGTGTGGCATTCATTCTACGATGGCAACTTTAAAACTGTGAGCATTTCTAACTTTTGAAAGAGCAGGTCACCTTGACTCACCGCCCACCCACACACACACGCACACACACACACGGAGCTCTGAATGTGCCAGACATGTTGCTCTTTTTGGATGGAAAAAGGCCCTCCAGTGTTAACCAGTTTTCTGCCTCTGTGTTCTGTATCTTGCAGTTGTTGGGAGGCCACTGTAATTGCCCTGTAAATTCATATTTCCGTGGATGTGAAAGGTCTTTTTTTATACATTTCCTCGACTCTTTGAATCTGCCGGTCTCTTTAGGGATTCCTAAGGATGTCAGCGAGCATACATTTTACTTATTTATTTTTTTAATTCACTGACTCAGGCGCCAAATTGATGATAATTCTAACTACTGCATTTGGAAAGTCTACAAACAAGCGTGCACAGTGAGCTGGCAAACACTGTAAGTTGCTTTGAAAAGCTGGCTGAGAGAGGACAACATGCAAATCAGGGAAAATCAGAATATTGGAGATTTATTTTGTTTGTTTAAATACATAGAGAACAAAAATCTGCGGGTGACTAATTATAGGAGAGAATGCATTTGTTTTTCCTGTGTGAGGATTAGACCCCCCATCGCTTTTATCTCCACAAGATCTGCCTTTAATATTTCACTTTGCTCACTGTATTATTTCTGCTTCCGACTGAATGTTTATGTTTAAGCTCCAAAGAAGAGCAGCTAATGTCACCTATGTGACAAAAAAAAGAAAAAAAAACATCAGCTCACATGATGCTGACTTGGCTGGTTACTGTGGCCAGATTGTGTGTGTGGGTTAGTTGGTGTCGAAGTGCAGCCGATCTGATGGTTTGGAGCAGACACGAGCAGTGTTTGTTGCACGACTGAGGTGGCCCGCGCTGCGCCTGTCAGCCTCCTGCCATGTGGCGTGAACTCACATGCATGGAAATGCTGGAAAATAACCCACAAATGTTGCATTCGCAAAACACAAACCCACACGGCATATACAAATGACACTGGCCTGCGGACTGTCAGTCACCCCCGGGGATTTTCCTGCCCATCTGTGGTGACAGAATGACCACTCTGCCCCACTCCATACCCTACTACTCAAGCATAGCCGTCTAGTGCCACACACAAAATGTCTGAAACAACCTGTCTCCCAAAAATAAAAAGGCACCGGATATACTTTTTGACCTTTCTGGAGTCATAATAAAAATTGACTTTTTATTCAAAGAAAATAAACATTAAAAAGCTGTGAAAGCTACTACTTAGCCTTCTATTGTAGGCGACGTAAATAGAAAAATCTGTAGTAATGTTGCTATTCTCGTCATTAACGACAGAAAAGAAATTGATTAAAACATTTGAAGACAAGTAGAAAAATAGGCAAAATGAAAACTTCATTAAAATCAGAAACCCATTCTTAAAGGGAACAAAAATGTATTAAAATGCAATCTCAATCAGTATTTTTTTATGATGAATATAGAAAACATTCTTAAAAATGTGATAAGATTGAGTCAAAAAGACTAAAAAGATATTTAGTAATTTATGAACATGTCGACGTTTGAGATTTTCTTCCCTCTTGGTACTTTTATTGTCTTTAAAGTAAGTAAGGTAATAATTAGTGCTGTCAATCTTTTGGATTGTGATAGTCACGTTTAATCACACCACACCACCAATAAGATAGTTCGCTTTTTTTGAGAAAGCAACCACCCGACGCAAGCGGAAGACACTCACTTCTGAGGTGTCATTAATTTGTGTTAAAGAATATTAACAAGTTAATTTTTTTTAATAATGTCATGCGTTAACACGTTTCTGTTGAAAGTCCTAGTAGTTCTAGGATTAAATACAGAGTTTAGGTTATTATCTTTATCTTTATGTCATTTGTTCTATGAAGTCAGTGTTTATTGGTGTCAAAAATGTCTGAACACATCAAAATGTTTAAACTATTGTTCCTGAAGCAAATGTGTGAATATTTTTGAGAATAATTGTCATAGGGTGGAACAGTTGTTAGCACTCTCTTCTCCCAGCAAGAAGGTCCTAGTTCGAATCCCGACTGGGAACCTTCTTGTGTGGCTTTTCTCCAACCATGTTTTCCAACCAACCTGCCATTGAAGCTCCTTATTGGCTAAGCACACCTGATCCAGGTAATCAACAGCAGATAAGCTACAGGCCGGTTGAGGCCTGGATTTGGACACCCCCGCCTTAGAGCGTCCATATGCATGTGTGAGTGTGTGTAATTGTGTGTCCCTGTGACAGACTGGTGACCTGTGCAGGGTGTACCCCACCTTTGCCCAAAAGCAGCTGGGACTTGAAAGGGACATAGTGGGTTAATAAAATGTATGGATGAATATTTATTATATAATATACCACTACAGGTATAATTCTGAAACTCACACAAAAGAAAATTATGACAACAAGTTCCAAAAATACACAAGTTTAATGTTTTTGTATTAATGAAATAGATGCAGGATAAACTGATATCTTTCTGCTACATTTGCTGCTGTGTCATCATAATTGCTTTTTTATTTTTAATCAAAACAAATGTTGGAATCTTTTCCTCCCTACTGTAGCAAACATGTGACTAACCTTTGCATCGCAAAACGATTTAAACCTTTTTATTTCAGCAAATATCGACAGTCGACTTTTACGGTCAAACTGTAATTGGTTAATTGCTTTCCCGTCTGTGACTGGAAAAACTTTGAATGTCACCTTGTTGAATTGTTGTGCGGTAAAAATCAATGTCAGTCCGTTGCTTAAAGGCTTAAGCTGAATTCATTTTATTTGCAACCGTAAAAGCGCTTTCCATCACAGACACACAGGCAACATGCAAAACCATGACATAAAGGACTACTGTTGTTATGGTCCCCTATCAGCAGTTCATTACATGCTCTTTAAAGGAGAATGCTCACCTGTGTCACAGTAAGATGACTAAAACAGCATTCATTTCAGCAGAGACAGTCTGGCAAAGGTGTACATGTGTTCGGAATTGACTGATCAAACCGAATCCCAGAGACATGATTCAAAACACTGCAATATACATGAGAATGAATTATTTATGCGGCCGTACAGCTTCAATCAAGGAAATGAGATGAGCTAAGCCCTGATCATTACAGGGATGGCTTACATCAAAGCCTTCTAATGTGTGCCTATGAGTGTGTGACTTTGCAAATTCACACTCGGCCTTTGCGGTCTTGGCGAGTAATTGACCCACGGTGCACTGCGAGGAAAATGATATCTTAGAACTGAATGTGGCTGATGATAACACAGTGAGGGACACGTGTGGGTCTGTCAGACCTTTGAAATGCTTGGTTTGTTCCGTACAATCAAAAAAAGGCTCCTAGCTTGGGCTTTATTTTGTTAAACCCCATGTGACCAAACTGTAAAGACTACTTTTCATTTATTCATGATACATAAGCACAAAATTCATAGGATTTTCTAAAACACTTTGCTGTTGGCAGTAGAAACTTGTGTTATTTTAAGATCAAGACGTAATAGTTTACAATGGGATTCATGCTCCCTCAGAATTTACTCATGAGCATTTGATTCTGGTTATCTAAGCTAAAGAGTGAAGCCATAAACTAGGAGTGTATTCAGACTGAACAGATTTGGTACTGCAGTTTGACATCTGTGGCTTAAGGTGAGCCAGAGTTTGTTTCCCCCGATAAACCTGAAAAAAATTTTCAGTCTAAAACGCACCCTAGTCTGGGACCAGGAACTCTCTGACCCATCTTTCCAGGTGGTCTCAGTTCGCTTTCAATTGGACTGAGCTTCAGTTTGCTGGACCAAAACAGCCAATGTAGCCAAGCATTACCGGATGTAAACAGAGTAGTTCACATAGTGAACTGCGGAGAAATGTGAAGCAATGATTAGACACAGCAACTCCTGGAAATTTGGTCAGAGGAATACAGGCTCATCAAAACAACTTTTAACGTGCTTCTCACGGTCTTTACCGGACAATCTATACGTCATCAGTGTACTTTTTTAGCCATTGTCTCCTCTGTACCGCCTTGCAAATGGGCGGACAGGACATGAACCAAACCTACAATCTTCTGATCAGAAGCCGGCCACTCCATCCTCTCCACCACAGCCGTACCGTTAAGAAACAACCACCATCAGTACTGTTGCCCTACAGGCTGGAAATTGGACTATTGTTGGTCAAAGCAGAGGAGGAAGGAATGTTCATAAGCAGACAAAGGAAAGGAAATGGAGGAGTGTAGGACTATTTGAATGGAGAGACGATGGCGATGAGTCAGAAGCTGGAGGTTGAAGGTTTGATGTTCAAATCAAGTTAACCCTTCAGCACTAGAGTTGTTGCCAGTGATAACTAAATAAAAAAAAAAAACGACCTTTGACATATCATATATTTAGCAATGGACACATCAAGCACGTGACGGGCATTTAAAAATGTGCTAAACGCAGGATCTTAAATGTGCTTTTTGTCCAAGGATTCTCACACTGGACAAGCATGGAGGGACTCTTGGTGCGAAACGTCCAATCAGCTGCTCCCTCCAAGGTGCTATTTTTAATGTTTTTGTAGAACACAGTGGACAAATTTTCAAATTGCACACTATTTATAATTCTACTCATCCACCTTCCAAACCCATGTAACCCTTTAATACTGAAAATGTCGCCCATGACACCTAAATAAGACACACTCTTTGAACTACCATAACTCTTTGCCCGTTTACGCAATCAAAGTAACTCTAACGGATTCTGACGTCAAAACCAATTTTTTTACCCACGACAGAATCCACAAATTTTTGTGTGTTCCATAAGCACTTCACAACTGTAAAGTGCTGTAAATCAGCCACAGCTTTTTTCTTCAAAATCAGCTGGGAATAATTGTGTAAACAGTGGAAGAATTAAGCTAAAGTTAAAGTGTTAAAGGGTTTTAGAAATGCAAGGAAAATCCATTATTTTTGCAACACCTGGTATGGAGCAGTTAAAAATACAAATCATCTAATTTGCACCTCCGCTTGCTTCCCAGCTATTGATGCTGAACAAAGAGGATGGCATAAAACAGTATGGAAAAGACCATAAAGCATCCTAAAAGCCTGTCCTTTTCACTAGTGCTCACACAGATCCATGTTTGCAAAATAAAAAAAATAAAAAAAACACAGCCTGACAGCCAAAGACTTGACTCCTCATAAGCATCAGCAGCAGTTGGAGCTGTTGGCAGATGAGCAAAATAGAGGCGTTCTTATAGTCACTGCAGTCAGCTGTTTCCACCTGAAAGCTGTTAAATCCTCTCTCTTCCTGCTTCACATCCACACTTTACCTCTGCATTAAATCCATGCTAATTTCTCCCAGAGTTCACTGTTTGGAAGACACCTCATCTAGTCGGAGTCGTGCGAGTGGCTTCAGAGACATTTAACCTCCTCTTGTCATCACGGATTTTGCAGAATGAGAAGTCGTGCGTGACGCAGAACCTGCTAAGAAGGCCGCAGAGATACAGCCATAAAGGAAATAATAGAAGCTTTTATCTATCTTTCGCTATTAATGTATTTACTGCAATGACCCCTTGTTAATGAAATACTCAGGCGTTTCAAACAGGGATTTTCTCATCCTCCTCCTTTTTATATCCTTTTGCTTTCTCCTGATCTTTTTTTTTTTTTTTTTTTGCAGTCTGGGTGAAGAATCACATTAAAAATAAATAGAGAGAAATGATGGGCAGAGAAATCTAATTGTTTAGACACCATATTGAATTTTAGATGCCTTTATTGAATTAATAGGCTATGATATCATCATTAAAAATTCATGGGGAGATTGTCTGGATGTTAGCTTTAATCCTGAGAGCTGAAAAGTCCAGACAAGCAAGACTCAGAGGAACAGAATAGAAAAAGAAATACTTCTGAAAAGGTTTTAAAACAAAATAAATAAATAAAAATTGACCTTATTTTGGTTCTAAAAAGCTCCTCAGGGAATATTAAAATGAGAATTTGTACTACTGAAAGTAGTGGAAGTTTGTTTTGAAGTGGCATTCAATGCTAAAACAAGCTCAGTTATGCATATTGAATTCATTTTTTGATAATACAGAAGATAAACGCAGAATTTTCACACTCGGGCAGGTGTACTTCTACCCACTTGGACGTCATAGCTCTTGTCCGCTTTTATCCCTTAAGGAAAGGATTGGAGGCAGTGGTTCCTATTTATCAGACTGCCAGCCATCTGAAATCAAATTTCCCCCGAAGACACCATGAAATTACAGATATTTTCTCTCCCAGTTCACTTCCCTGCCAAAGCCCACAGGATAAATATCACAACTCTAAGCCTTTCAAGCTACCATAAGCTGGCAGGCTGATGACATTTGACCAGACTTGTTTTTCTCCCCAAAGCCTAACTCTAGGTCACACGGGCACTCGTTTTTTTTTTTTTTTTTTTTCCACACACGCGCTGACACTCCAGCGTAAACTCTGTCCAGAGTTTCTCCTCTTTGTCTCCCTCCAGTCCCTCTTCAAGTGATGGGCTTAGCAGTGCAGTGATCCATGGTGCTGCTCGCCTGTTTATCCAGGGTAAGTGCTCTTTGCTGCGCCACCCCACTTTTCTCTGTTTTTCTCAGGTCCATTTGATTGATAAATATTGCAGCTAGCAGGCAAAGCCAGGCCCTGACCTTCAGATAATGGGAGCAGTTTGGGAAGCGCACAACAAAAGACGAGGCTTTTAAATCTCCAACAGCTTTTTGAGTATGTTTTTGATTTAAAAAAAAAGAAGTGTGTCAAGTTAGATGGATCGGATTAAGGTAATTTACAGTTTATGCTTAAGTCACATGCACCCATATGGAGGTTGACTCATACAGGTGTGTCTTGCACTTCCCTTGAACTTGCATGGAGCATGGAGCATGCTCAGCACTAGCGGCTCCTTACGAAGAGCATAAGGCTTGACGGGATTGAAAAAAGAAAAATCTCAACCATGTCCTTGTGTTTAGAACATGCTAAACACGCATTCTTAAATATGCATTTAACCCATGGTGTTCAAACTGAACCATCCACCACCTGATACTAGCGCATGTCCGTCACCTACAATTGGACGAGGCTTGGTGCAAAATTTCAAGTTTGGTCTTAAAGCATGAGCAGCAATGTGTGAATACATACATTTTTAACACGGAATCCCATAACATGGATTTACACTTGTCTATGAAAAGTCTATGTAATACTTTAAGCGGAAGTGCCCACTTGAACGCGCGTTGCAGAGGGCGGTGTTAACGTAGCTTGAGTATTTTCTATGAACTGTCACCGTCTCCATTCAGGATAATCAAACACTCTATCATCCAACAATTTTGTGCTGGCTACCTGTGTGCTGCATACAGGTGTGTCCATTCATTGACGATCAACAGCCCGTAACCACCCTGATGGGCAGTTATGACTAAGGTGTTATTCTTGGTATTTAATTGTGAAAGGTTCATGCCATTTCCTGTTTGGGATTGTGGCATTGACTCTATGGTCAACACTGGTTCCTGTTTTTTCTAGTAAAAATCAAACAATAAAATTAAATCCTCAATAAATGAATTAAAACATTGTTAATGGGAATCCCTTTTTGTGTGTAAAAAGTCATGGGAACTATTAGGCTTTTTATGGCTTCTAAACAACCACATACAGCAGACATGAAACAGTACCAGAAAAATTCAGATGCACAAACTGAATTATTAAAACCGATGATGTTGTTTCAACACTGTTTTGTATTTGAAATGCAATCATAAAATATTTGAATGATGTCCAGCAGTGGTGCATGCTGGGATGAAAGCATCATGCTGAAAACATTCTCTCCTTCACGACTAGCTATTGCTGCCATTTGTAGTTTGTTTGGTCTCTTTGTCCCTTTGAATGCTACGTCCAGCATCTATTTATGAAAAAGCAGGGATTGGGCAGTAATAAGATAATAAGCGATTTTTATGTCTTTCTGACACGCTTAAAGTTTATTTGATCGGGTGGTTGATAGTGAAGGTTTCATTCTGACTTTTAAAAATAAAGAAAAATTGGACTCTAAAGGACAAACCCTAACCCTAACCCTACACTGTTTAAAGTAGAAGTTTCAACTTATCGCATTAATTATCAATCAAGTAAATACAGATATTTAATCGCATTAATCTAATTTTTATATATTAATATATTAATATATTAATATATAATATATTATAGTATAATCTATTATAATATATTATACTATAATATATTATATTATTATTAGATTTTATTAAATATTTATTTTTGAACCTACCTGCAGCAGCTGAGGTGAGCCGTCATGATTAGTGATACAACGCATAATTTCAGAGGGAAAGTTTACCTCTTACAGCCTGTTAGTATCCAGAAGCAAACGTTTGTTTCAAAGAAACTGTTCAAAGTGTAAATAGTTCAATGACTCCAGTGTGACCTCCTCGTGTCCCATCTTTTCCCCTTTCTCTCATATTCTCTTCTCTTTCTCTTCTGTTGCATCTCAGTATTCAAACAACAAAATCACTCGTCTTTTCTACTGTCTTGCTGTTTTGATTAACTGTGGATTGAAGTGTGCCAACATATAGGAAGGATAGGAAGTTTAGGGTCAATATTTCTTTGATTGCTCAGAAAAATGTTCCTACTGTGTTTTGATGTGTTAAATTAGAGCACTTTGGACATGATGGTGAAGAAATACCCTTTGGTGATAAAAAAGAAAAGGTTAGACAATTGTTATATTTAAAAATGCCCCCTTTTTAGTCAAATATTGATCTTTTACTGTGCCACAATGCCATGAATGTCAATAAAAATACCTCAAAATGAGGCTTTTCACAGCATCTGTTAAGTTAGTTTAAAAATAGAGTATTTGGATTAATTAGTTACAGGTCATAAGTCATTAATTGTTAAATTAATGAATTTAATTTTTAGTTATGATCTGTGTCAGGAGCGGCAAATGTTCCATAGTCTATGCAATATTTCATAAGAAAGCCCAAAAGGGTTTAGCAACACAAGCATGCACAAAACAGCATCCATCTTTGGATGCCTTGTTTATCCAACAGCAAGATGAAGGTGCAAAGCACGTTTTTGCAACATTTCCTGGCAACTTCCTCCAAACTATTGTCCAAATATTGCCTCAGCAAAAAGCCAAAAGAGAAACAGCAAAGCCACGCTACAAGCATGCCTAAAAAAACCTGTCACATTCTCCCGCGTGAAAGGCGGCGCTGTCACTGAGACAGTAAGTTGGCTGGTGACTGTCAGCAGGACGAGGGAAATGTCTTTTTGAAGCCGTTCTGTGTGAAATTTGTCCAGTGGAAAGCTGTCATATAGACTTAGCATCGGTTGGGGGACAGGTGCCTTCTATCCTCTCAGTGGAAAATAAAACCCAGAATCATGACTGAAACATGTTGGTTAAAAGAAAAAAAACGACACATTGACTTCATAGCTGCTGTTGCGGTTCTTGTTGTGCCTTCACTTAATTTCCCCTGGGGCAGCTTTTCTCTGAACAAACTGCCCAGTAGCTCGTTGGCCTTCACAAAAAGCCGGTCATCTATCTGACCCTAAAACCCTTTGACTACATCATATATCCTGAAATGCCACCATATGGCAACCGGAATGCAAGTTTTTCAGCTAATTTGGCAGGTGGTTGTACGTCGTACGGCGGCCGCAGAGGTTTTATGAAAAAGTTGAACTTTTACAGCAACCAGATGACATTGGTCAGTTGCTGGCACATTTTAAGGTCCAGTGACAGGCAGATGGATGACAGGAAGGCAGCAGCGTGAACATTTGTACGTTGACAAGCTTGATCCGGCTTCCACCGCCTTTGGTCGTCCAGCTTTTTGTAATGGTGTCATCCTGACTGCTGTCGTCTACATTCATGACCAAGCTAACTATTTTTTTTTAAATTGACGGCAGCAGCTAATCTTGAAGATTCTGATTCTACCAGCAGTTGTATTTGTGACTGTAGCATTACTCCACAAACTATATAACTTTGATTTCCAAGTTCTTTCAAATACAGCCACAAGACAGATTTAATGCTTTGAGTTAAGACGATTCACTTTTGCACATTTTTATGGTCTACATTCAAACTCTCAGCTTCCAGATGTAAAAGGTTCATGTGATTCCTGCGATTGCAGCAGCGCATCGTTTGAGACGTACGGAAAGCCCCTTAGTGAAGTGTTTGAGCTTTGTGAGACAACCTGAAAGAAACAAAAGGAAATCCAAGTTGAGCGGGCTCAGAGTGACACAGCCAGAACCTGCTGTGATTTACACAGTGACAGAGAAACTTTCAGATGTTTCCCAGCTGTCTCCGCTGCCAGAAAGGCAGCCGGAGAAGAGAGGGGCTTGTGGCGCCCGCAGCAGTTATAATGCGAAAAGATGTGAAGCCCTGTTTCAGGGGAATCTAGACCTAAATTCCAGACTTTACAACAGTCTTACAAAAATGAAAAAAAAAAAAAAACAAGCATCTGAAAGGTGGCTGGAACTCAATACCAAAACAGATGGTGCATACATTGAGGGGCTTTGCAGATCCTTTTGAAGAAAGGGAAAAGGAGCAAAAACAGGAGTATTTTATGACACAACTTTCACTTTCAAACCATCCTAGACATGTTCATGGTTGAATATTTATTATTACTGATTGGTTGAAACATTTTATAAATGATTTAATGGTCAAATTGGTATTTGCCAGTGAGTTTTAGAGTAACCATGTTTTTATTTGTGGTTTCAGAAACAGCTCTGAACCTTTTGATGTGAAAAAAATCATGCACTGAGATAAGCCAAGCAGGTATAAATCTCCCATCTCTGTCTGTGTTCCTGTGGATGCAGAAAATTGTGGGTTTCACTGAATATGAGGCCTTGGTCACAACTGCCCTTACGGGTAGATCTGAGCTGTCTGTGAGCAAAAAAAGGCAAATCTGTACAGGGCACACAGGTGAAATGAACAAAAAATCAAAGTTGTTGACCACTCCGTAAAGAAAAGATGAACGTGCACATTTTTTTAAAAATTGTGAAATGGTAAACCGGTCGTAGTACATAAAACACATGAAACCCTTTAGCACCACAGCTGTCACATCTAAATAACACACGACATATAGTAACTCAACTGCCTATGCAATTAATGTAATTCCATCAGATTCTGATGGAGCTTTACGTCGATATGCTAATGGCTAAAAGCTGCTATTCTCTGAATCAGTTAATTTAGATTAATTACGTAAGCACTTCGCTTCAGCACAAAACTGCTTTTCTCCACTTCAGAATCGACTAGAATTTTGTTTATTTGTAAACGGTTGGAGAGTTACGGTAGCGCAAAGAATGTCAACACTGGACATATAGCTGGAAAAACCCTTAAAAAGCTGGAAAAAATAACACAGGTTCAAATGGGTGCTGGTGCCTGTCTCAGCCGCAGCGAATATTTAAATAATATAGTAAACTAATTTAATTTAACATTTTTACTCAAACTCTAAAATTTACTAACTACTTTGGTGTTTAAATGTACTAATCAGGCATCCATATCTCTTAGTAGAAAATGCTGAGTTATTGTTGGAATTTTTTTTAATTTTTGGTTATTTTAGCCCTGGAGCTGTAACAACAAAACGTGCTGGTTCCACGCTTCTGTTTGAACGGAAAGAAAAATCCTAAACACACTCCTTTCTGCTTTCCCTGTTGAGTTTATTTATCTCATGTCAGTGTGCATCCCTTAGAGGACAGAAAGGACAACGTTTAAGTCGATGAAAGCGTCAAATTCCTCCTTCAGTGTTAGAAAGCGTGGGTGGGGAAAAACAACGTCAGATTGAAAGTCTTGTTTCTGGCCAATCCCACACAAAAAATGACAACTCAAGGCTTCGTCAACAGTAGCCCACAGTGCTGTGGAACCTCTTCATTACTTGATAGAAACAAAGTGAACAGTCATTTTGTTTGAAATTTTCTTTGCATGAAAGATAAGTGTGTTTTCCGTCTGTTCTGGACTCATTTTCATCTCTTCCAGGATTCTCTTATAAATCATTTTATGTGGTGGATGCAAAACTTCAGTTCAGTAGCAGGTTCCCTGGCTCTACCGTCTCTTGTCCATTTATTCCACTCTTTTCTTCCAGCTGAGCCCACAGGGGCAGTGACCTCATCTAAACTGAAACTCTGTGACCACAGGGCTTCCTGTCTGTCGGAGAAGAGATGAGAGTGCAGGACACCTCTCTTATTAAACCTCTTTTGGCCATCAAGCTGTTTGGGGAAAAGGGGAGGCGGGGTGAATTGGTGGGCTGGACCAAGCTGGGTCTCTTTTGTCATTTCCACCATTACACTCTAATTGGCTCCCAAAGGTCTTAGAACTGCTGAAAGAAAACTGTGCACACAAACGGGGAAACTCACACACACATTCATAACTTCAGAGGAGTGCCTTGGATGGATGACCAAACTATATACATACAAACAATCTCCTCCCACTTTTGTGCGTAATTAATGTGATTGCTTCTGCGATTTTAACGTGTTCTTTTTTGTTGATGATATGGTGCATTAGAATTAGAGTTGAATATCTTTCGTTCTCACAGGATGCTTATAGATGGTTTACGAATCGATAGATAAAAGATTGAAATAACTTTGTGGCGATACGATACAGTCCAATTTTTTTACCTAAATGGATACTGTCTAGATATTTATTATTCATCTGGCATTTAAAACTAAAAATCAAAATGCTTTTTAATGGAGAAACCCTGTTTTTTTCTTACTGGCACTTTTTATTGTAATCAACAAAAACAAATGTCTAAAGGACATAACAGCTACAAACATTAAAACCTGGCATTTTGGGTCTTTCACACTGTCTACAGTATTTTTCAGAGAATAAGTTGTGTTTTTTTGCATCATTTACCACACTCCAAAACGACTTATACCTATAAATCAAGTAATCTTTGAAATTGAAAATACAGTCGACAAAAAGTCGTTCTAGGCCCCTATGTTCCATAGGGTTAAGTCATGGAGAATTAAACACTATTCCTGCACACCGTTGCCTGAGTCCTTCCAGCTTTTATGTGACCTGGATTGTCAGATAAATCATTTACTCTCTAACATACCCTGCCATCAACCGTATCCTGATCGCACATTCACAGACTACAGATTAATTCTCTTTCTCATATAACAGTGTTTAATTACACAGCTTTCAGAGCAGCACAGTCATGGACAGAGATTTATGTGTGTTTGTCTGCCGATATGAAGTCTGTACAACTGTGTACTGTCGTATTCATCATTCCAATGGATGAAACTGGCTTTAATTCCTCCTTCTGTTGGGATGTAATTACAGAGGTTTACTGGGATGGAGGAGAATTATGACAGAAATACACTCAGAGGTACACACACCACAAAAAAAAAAAAAAAAAAAAAATCAAGAAACCACATATTCGCACCTTAATATGAATTCCACTGAAAGGTGTGTAAAAATAAGTCCTGTACTACTTATTTAAATAAAAACATTCTTCTTTTAGATATATCAGGGCAGCTGTGGTGCAGAAGTAGAGCGGTGGACCTCTGATTGAAGGATCACACGTTGGGTTCCCACCTTCGCCGCCTATGTCTTGAAATGTCCTTGGGCAAGACACTGAACTCCATATTGCTCCTGGAGGTTAAGGTTGGTACCAATATGAGACAGCAGAGGCACCATCAGTGTGTACATGTGTGTGAAAATGAGGGAATAGGACTGTGACTGGAAAGCGCTTTGATCTTTAGAGAAAGGTAGAAAAGTGAGATATAATTGAAGTCTAAAATTAACAGTCGCCAATTGTGAGCATTTTTCCCTGTTTGGCAAGTAAAAGTCATCCGGCTACTCACCACCAAATTAGTTCTGTTTATTAGCTTTCCTTTTGGGATTTTTTTTCATGCTCCTTTTTAACTATTTATACGCAAAGTTCCCAAGTGTACCAAACATGACAATGCCACCTCCTACGTCTTCTGTTGATTCACCCCTGTGTAGCATTTCGCTTAAGCTAAGTTCACCCCGCCCTCAGAAATGCGTGTTCAAAGACCCACTTTCAATGAAAAGTCTATGTAAATGCACATATATGTGTCCTTTGAGTTTCAGCTTTTAAAACTATTGCATTCACGCATCACTATGTCAGTTTCTACATCCCTTTTTCTGGCTTTGCGAAAAAGAAAATGTAGACATTAAATGCACATTGATGGTTAAACCAGTTGAACTGACCCAGTCAGGGGCCTGGATTTGGCAGTACCGTGTTGATAATATCCCCTTTAGTATTGGAAGTGCCAACCGTTTTAAAGTTGATCACGGAGGAGAAATGAATGATTGCGGCTAGGGCCCGACTGGAATTATTCAACACCAAGTCTTTCATGTATCAGAATAGAGCTGTGAAAGGAGAAGCCTTTGTACCGCTTCAACATTTTGTATCAAACCTCTTTCAACTGCTGGTAGATGCGCTAATATCTGGTAGCAACAGTCTAGTGTCAACAACATGTATTAATGTGCGTCACATACCCCGTAATAACCTAGCATTAGGCTGATGAAGTAGGAGGATAACATCACCAAACCAGAACTGGACTAAAGTTCAATAACAAGTGCTGATTTGGAGATAGCGGCGTTGTTTTACAGTGACAACACTGTGACACTGATGCTATGCTAATTAGCTGTTCTGTGTGTTGCCAGGATGCGACCACGGACCGATGTAATGTCAAACCATTTAAGATATGTGCAGCCAAATTAATTAATAGAACATTTAACAACCATGTATTTTCTAAATAAAAATACAGACATGAATCCAGATGGATTTTTTTACATCTATGTTGATAATTAAATTTCGACTGTACACATGAACTGGGTTACTTAGTTTGTTTCACATGACCATTTTTTAGACACTTTTGGGCCCAAATATGAAGATACAGTAAATCAAGAGCCTTTGCTACTGTACGTGAAGCGTCTCACAAACAGCTAATGAGAAAATGGTCAGAGTGGTGAACATGAAATCCCACTGATGAGAAACAATGACTGCTTCAAGCCCTGTTTGTGTTTGAGCACTCTTGTGCTTTCTCTAGCCTTTCTTTGGCTTATCTAATTGGTAAGAGTGTTTCTATTGATTGCAAATGGGAGGCCACTGTCTATTTCCAGCCTGTGAAGAAGGGAGGAGCTGGGGCAGAGAAAGACACATCGTAGCCTGAGTTATTGGGGGGAAAAGTACGAAGTTGTATAAACAGGTCAATGGGGAGATGAGCAAAAAGTCACAGTCGTGCTGTATTTCTGGCATATTCTCCCGTGACTTGCTGTCCCTCCCCTCATCGCCTCCACCAGCATACATTCACCCTGCCATCCCCTCTTCACCAGCAAGCTGTCACAGCCTTCAGTTACATTTGTATTGCCAATCAATCACTGGTTCTACTCTTGCCAATCACTCCTCATCAATGTCTAGATACATGTCAGTTTTATCAGTCTACCCTTAAGCTCCTATTTCTCTCCATGTAAATCCTTTGGTGGGTCACTGTAATGTTCCATCACACATCAATAAATAGAGATCTGAGCAAGTAAAAATCTGTTACTCTGGCCTGCAAATGTTTAAGTCAGAGATTGACATGGGATTGTTAAAACTCCATGAGGTGAAGAGTTTCACACAAAAACTGAAAAAGAAAAAACAATTCTTGCTGAGTTTTATTTCTATTCCTGCACAGAGAGGTCTGAGAAACAGTGGATGTTTACCCCCTTCAGAATTCCATTTCTTAGAAGTTCTTCAAATAACTTTTCATCAAGACCAAAAAGTCAATAAGGATGTGGAGTCATGTGTGTTTCTGATTTTTTTCTATCCCCCCCTTTTTATTTATTTATATATTTTTATTTTAACATGAATCTGAGAAACCTACAGTGGTTGTGTTGGGATGCAGTTTTGGACACAACCAAAGACCAGTGTTAGGAAGTAGGTTGTAACCAAAGGGTCAGGATTATGCTGCATCCTGCATTATCCCCAATAAAACTTGATATGCTGACAAGTTTTATTGCGGAAAAAAAACAATAACTCATGGTTTGACTTCCATTATAATTACTATTATCTTTTTCACCATTTAATTTAGTCTTTTTACTTTTTTAAATTTGGACCATTGACTGTTAAGAAGAACTGGAGTGAGTGACCCCCTCCACCCTCATGTCCAAATTAGGAAGTACCTGCCAGTCCCCAAAAGACAAAATCCTGTAGACTTCTAGTGAGAAATAAACAGCTATTACTCAGTCATTATATTTGTCAGAATAACCATTCTTGCTCTGCTACATTTTTTTGACATGTTCTTGCTAATCCTAATTTATCATGATATTTTTGCTGTACCGCAAGTTATTCAAGTTATAATTTAACCAATCAGATGCCGAAGATGCAGAAGTGTAGGTGGCCTCAGTTTTGACACATTCTCCATAACCTGCTTTTAGTGAAAAGCTGTGGACTTCCCAAAATCCTCACTTCTGATTGGAGAGAGGAGTTGCCATAGAAATGTAGACTCCGACACTGACCAATGAGAGTTTACTGAGGACGTCCGGTTCCAACATGCTGACTGAGATATAGCACAAAAATGGCAACTGAATTGAGTTTATTTGGTTGGAACAATTTTCCATCATTTTCTATGAGTGACATCACACTCACTCTGTCCAATTCATATACAGTCAATGGTTTGGACAAAAGGAAAATATCATAACTCAAAAATATTACAAGCGATTGTTTAATATGATTTGTGTATATTGTAAAGATTGATTTCACATGAAACTACATTTGTAAAATGCAAATGGAAAATATTGTCATGTCATAGTTTTACTAGCTAACTTCTCTTACAATAACAGTAAAGATTAGTAGTTGCAATAGCAGTAAACAAGGGGACACTAAGTTTGATGACAAAAAAAGATATGTTCTTTCAGAAAAACAAAATAATAACTAAAGAAACAAGTGGAAAGTAATATGGCAAAACTATGTTTAAGATAATCCATCCATTTTCTGCATCCACTAAATTCCTTTTTGGGGTCATAGGCTTGCTGGATCCTATCCCAGACACAGTTTGACAAAGGCATGTACACCCTAGACAGGTTGACCGTTTGTCACAGGGTCACACAATCACACACCCACACACAAGGACATTTCAGAATCATCAATTAACCTATGAAGTAGGTTTTGTTTTGTCTGTGGGCGGAAGTCAGATTGCCTGGAGAAAATCCACCCATGCACAAGAAGAACTAGCAAACGCCACACAGAAAAGTTCCTTCTGGGATTTGAACTGGGGCCATCTAGCCATGAGACAACAGTGCTAACCACTACATCACAGTGCATCTCAAGTTTATGATTATCACTTTTCTATTTTTGTTTGTATTCTGACCAAGAGTGTCAAAGGTTGCCACATACAGACAGACAGACAGACAGACAGACAGACAGACAGACAGACAGACAGACAGACAGACAGACAGACAGACAGACAGACAGACAGACAGACAGACAGATAGATAGATAGATAGATAGATAGATAGATAGATAGATAGATAGATAGATAGATAGATAGATAGATAGATAGATAGATAGATAGATAGATAGATAGATGTGCTCAGTAAATGTCTCAGCCAATGGACAGCAGAGGATTTGGTGCTGGAGGACCGATCCTCATGGGAGGACAAGCCCCTGCATGGGATATACCACTGAACCATAACTGATGTGGCTGATATCAAGAAGACCTATCAATGGCTAGAAAGGGCTACCACAGATCTACCACACCAGACAAGGTGTAGGCTGTGCTAAGAAGCCTCTAGCACATAACTGTAGGGTGTAAGTTGTGTATGTTGGCCGAGAAAACATACAGAACGCCAAATCCAAGTGACTAGAATAGTACACAGGAACATGTGTGCAGAATATGGACTGAAAACCCCAAAGCTAAAATGAGAAACACCTCAGAAAGTGGTAGAGAATGAGAGAGCAAAGATCCTTTGGGACTTCCAGATACAGATGGAGAGGATGGTAATGGCGAACCAACCAGACATTGTAGTGGTGGATAAAGAACAGAGGAAAGCTGTTGTGGTGGATGTGGCAGTACCAAGCAATGGTAACATCAAGAAGAAGGAACGTGAGATACTGGAGAAATATCAGGGACTCAGAGAAGAACTGGAGAAAGCCTAGAGGGTGAAGGTGACAGTGGTGCCCGTGGTAATTGGAGCACTCGGGCTGTAACCCCCAAACTGGAGGAGTGGCTACAGCAGATCCCTGGAAAGACCTCAGACATTTCAGTCCAGAAAAGTGCAGTGCTAGGAACGCCTAAGATACTGCGCAGGACCCTCAACCCGGGCTCACACCGCATGTGGTCTGGCTCTGGTGTGGCTGCGGTGCAGACACCTGAGTATTTACGTAACATGAAAAGTGTGAGAAGCATTCACACTGCATCCAGTCTGGTCCGGCCTCTACGGCTCTCTGTATCCGTTTCATTAGCTTTATTGTGAAGTTGGGGCAATTTACGACCTAAACCGGAAATCATGTGAGCGAATGTAAAGTGCATTCGGTACATTTTTCAAAATAAAGCCTATTTTTCGCTGTACTCACTGTTTTCACTGTGGAAGAGTGTAATTTTGGCTATGTAACACAATGGACGACAAGAGGCTGATCACAGAGATCCAGAACTACTCCATCCTTTTTGATACAACACATGCTAGGATAACGACAAAAAGGACAGAGCCCGGGCACAGATATCGCAGGCTGTTGGACTTAATGCTGAGTTTGTGTAATATGGACATTCACACTCAGTTAAGAAAGTTAAGGAAAAGTATGCCCACCTTTGTAAAACCATTGTATGAAGAGGAGTCAGAAAAACCTTTGTGAGTTCAGAGGTCTGCTAGCTTGGCAGCAGAGCCTGTCTGCAGCAAGACCACAGCGATCCATAGTCAGTGTGAGTTACCGACCGTAGCTAGACCACTCCGCAGCTGCACCAGGGCCGGACCGCATGCTGCCTCTGGTGGAGAACCTGAGCGTGGGGTGAAGTACAATCAGAGAAGGCTGAGAGGGCAGTTGTTTTTTTTTCCATATATTTTTCTAGAAAATTTAATGAAAACTTAAATCAAAATATTGCATTTCAAAAGAGAAGCCTTCTATGAGATGCAGCATCAGACAGTTTTTAGGCTGTCAATGAATGGTAAAATAAACTTGCATACACACATATTTTTACTCTTGAATTGTTCTGCAAATACCCCATTTCTCAGATCAATGATGAGGACTTCTGCTCATAAGTAGTGGGTCCTACTTTTGCACACTTGAACCCTTTTATGGGTTTCTTTGTTTTGGCACTCTAGCAGGAACGCATTTTTCACTTTATTTACAAAAGAATTGAATTCACTCTGAGATCAATATTTGCTTGTTTGCCTGTTGATTTATTAATACCTTGTTCAAAAGTTCTTTGAAGCTGAACAACCTTGCAGATTCCCTCCAACAATAAGCACAGCCTCAACCATGCAAAGATCATCGGCTTCTCCTTTTTAACTACAGGCTGTGACCTACCAAAGGCTTAACTTGTTGTGATGCACTGTTAGATTTCAAAACGGAGAAAACAAACATCTCCTTGAAAGATACCCTTTAAACTCCAGCTCAGCCCCTTTCTACTTGCACTGGTGAGTTGTTCTGTGAGAGGAAGAATAGCACTTCTTGGATAAAATCCTCTCAGTGCAAAGCTTTTATGTAAAAGTCAATATTTCTCTAAAGGCAAGGCACTGTAAAAATGCAAAGAAGATACTTTCTCTCAACGACAATAACTTTAGACAGTGTATCAGCCTAGGAACTCAAAGGATATTTTACGCTTCAGGATCCTAAGTTTATTTAACAACAGAATGCAACAAATGAAGAGAACTACAGACCATTCAGCAATCTGGCTGTACTATTTCTCTTCCAATAGTAGCCCTAAGTTTGTTCCGCAATTTTGGCAGCCGACCTGGAGCCGACCAAGTGGCCCATCACCACCACAGCCACACACTGGAGGGTTGGATTGTCTTGGACATGATGATGGTTGGGAGTGGGGATGGAACTGCCAATCCTTCGATCATTGACCAACCTGCTCAACCACCTGCATCAACGGCATCATGTATGTCTGATTAAGCAAATATTCAATGAGACCTTGGAAAGTTTAAAAAAAAAAATCTTAATAACGGAAAATATACCCTGTAGGGTTGGTGTTTACCTGCTCTACTCAGAGATTTAACAGTTTTCTTCTAACAAAAAAATCAGGCATTATTGTTAGGAACAATTATTAAAATGATGATTCATCACACTTGTTGCTTTTGTGTAAGCCATTGTATTATCGTTTAATGTTAGCAAAAAAGAAAACACAGAATGTAATAGACAAAGGATTTTTGAGCTTTTCAGTCACACTGTATTTTTATTTACGTATCTGTAGTAATAATAAATAATGGTGTGAATGGGTGTGTGATTGTGGCCCTGCAACAGACTAGCAGTCTGTCCAAGGTGTACCCTGCCTTTGCCCACAAGTGGTCAGATGAGGCTACAGTGACCCTGAAAAGGACAAAGCAGGTTTAAAACATGGATGTGTCAGGAGTCAGTGCTCTGTCTCCCCCTCTGGTCACCAACAGTATCTGTCTCCATAGTACTGAAGGCTCTCAACCACCTGGCTCTCGTCATATATGTTTCAAATAAAAAATCTTTATTTGCTCCTGGTGTGTAATTTATTTGCTTAGTAAATTTGAATTGTACATTTTTTTTGTCTCCACTGTCTGAAGAAGTTTTTTTTTAGTCTCATGTGCCCTTCATTTTAAAGTAAACAGGCAGGTTGCAGATGTTCAAGTTTGAGAAAGTGTCTTCATTATTCTATTCAATGTTATATAACAACATCTCACTTGTGCAATAACTGAGATTTCCCAGTTAGCAAAAATTATCTGCAAGTTTTCTTGACTTTCCCCTGGAGCAGAAACAAAAAGACATTTTCCTTTTTGCAATATATGACATGTATTTTATCATTATGGATGTAATAGTATGAGTCATATGCTAACGTTTTAACAGTTCAGTTTGAATAAATAGAACCTTTGACAATTTTTCTCTAAAATGTATTCATTGAATTGAATTAACTTTTTAAATACAATTTTTAAAAAATGTATATTTTTCTCTCCTAAACAAACATCCAGAAATGCTTATATAAACCACAATAATAAGACAGTACCAATAGGAATGGAAGACAGTTTTCACATGGTTCCCTCCACTTGTCCCTGAGGGCGACTGTAACATTTTGCCCTCTAGCAAGAGCCAGGGAATAATAATGTGCCTGGGTTAAACCCCTGCATAGTTATTTCCTGAACTGAGAGCTGCTTTACAAGTACTTGCCCACTCATGTACACATACAAACACAATGAGAAAGAGCTTTTGAAAACAGCAGAAGAGTAGGAGAGGCCGAATGATTATCTGAGAGATTTCACACCGGCAGTTTAAGAAGAAAATCCTGAGTAGTGTTTACAGTTAGAACAGCTATCTTTGTGCTAGATTAAATCATCTTGTTAAAGGAGGATCTTAACACATGAGCCTCATTCCAAGCAGATGTTGTCATGATCTTTGCCAGAGTTCACGAGTGAATTCATGTGCAACCAAACCAAGATTTTCAAAAATTAAGAATCGAACAAGAGCAAAGTGAGTGCAAAAACTGTTAAAGAAGAAGCAAAGATGGAATATTGAATGTTTATCCACCTTATGTACCTCATCAGCATCAAATTACCGACCTCAAGGAGGCTACTTTTCTCTTCTTTTCAGACTTGTACCCATTACAGTTTAAGAGGTGTGTCGGTGAGCACACTTGCATATTGTGCTTTTAGCAAGACCCAGAGACGCACTGCTATTAGAGACGCATGCTAACACAAATGTGTGTAAAAGAAAGTATACCTTGTTATCAATTTCTTTGCCATTATTTGTTGGAATCAGAATAAAATGAAAATATATTCTCCTTATTAGAGCTTTAAATTTGGTAAAAGTAACATCGGATGAACATCAATAAACAACCCAAGATGTAAAATCAGGAGATGTCCTCAGCGCCCTGCTCGCCAATTTTAACTGCACCCTTTATTACACAAACCCTTCAACCACAAGAAACACACCTCAACACACACAAAAATACAATCCAATCCAAGTATATTCCAAGATTGATTATTAATTTATCTAATTTTGAAACGATTTTATTATGGTATAGGTCGATTCAATTAACAACTTGCCTCAGACAGATTGATATGGTTGGATTGTAGGAATAGTAATCGATTCATTGATTATTTGATTAATCAATAAGGTGCATTCACACCGAATGCGATTCGCGCAGTGGAGGCAGCCAAGTTCGATGTAGAGTTAAGGGTTTAGATGCGAATTGAGGTTCTGTGGTACTAATTGACCGGCCGCCGCGGCTGGCCCGAGTTAGAAACAAAAATCTGCGATCAGCGGACTCTGTGCGGTGAGGGACGGGTAGGACCTTTGAATTGGCCCCGCAAATCACGTTCGGTGTAAATGCACCTTTACACCCCTAATCGTGTTACAAATTAGCAGAAAGCTGATTTTCTGCACCTTATTACATCAATAGCACAAAATACGTTGTGGTTTTTTAACACAAGAGATAAAACTCTGATGTTAAAGGCTTAAGCTCTTTACTCAAATCTTTTTTTCCAGCCTTTTAGAGAGATAATGACCAAATGGATTTCTGAATGAAGAAGTAAATTGGAATATAACCTCAAAATTGTGGATTTTCAGTGAACAATCATCTTTGATTTTACAAAATTAGTTATTGCAAAGTATTTTGAGAAACTATTAAACAAGATAGGTTATTTAGCCTTTGTTTGGGGCATCTTTCTCCAACTTCTGTCTTGCATATACAACGAGCTGTCAAAACCGTGCCGCTATTCCATGCAGCTGTTCAGGATTTTAATGAGGGCTCATTCATTATCTACCAGTCTGAGCTGCACAAGAGAATGACTGCTAAATGATGGACCCAGCCAAAAACAAGCAGGATACATGTGACGTTCATTGCAAAAGTTTAAATTAATGAAAAACATGGACTTTACCCAAATACTCTTTTTATTGAAAACAAACCCTGCAGAGCAGTTGTCTGAAGTTTCCATTTGGTGAAACTGAAATCACAAAAACTTTTTCCAGAAAACATCTTCATGGTCCACTGATTCTGAGGTAGGTCACAATTAAGAAATCACTGACTTATTTAATTTAGGATTTTTTTTAAAAGATTTGAACCCTGGAATCAAGGCAATATCATGCTGATCGACAGTTGATTTTCTAATCATGAGTACCAGTTGGCCACCATTAATTTCCATCTTGTTTAGAGAGTTAATTAGAAATGCAAACTGTTCTTTATTTGATCCTCCTGTTTATTTTTTCATATTTTCTAATAAGGTTACATTTCTTGGTATCAAATAGTGGATTTCTCTTATTGTTTTACTGTTCAGAAGTGGGATCTGTTGTGTCTGTGCAAAGGAACACAGACAGGTGGGATGAGATTTACCTGGAAAAGCTTTGTAGACTTGCAGATGTAGCATGTGGCGTGTGTGTGATGAGGAAGACAACCTCAGATGGTTTTGTTTCCCTTTCAGACAGTGGAGCAGCTGCTTTGCCTTTTCCATTCCATCTGCAGAAATATTCTTCAGTTATTTAACGTAAATGAATCAAAAAGCACCATATTTTCCACACTACGAGGCACACTTAAAATCCTTTTTTCTTCTTTTTTCAAAAAACGACAGTGCACCTTATAATCTGAAGCGCCTTTTGTATGGATTAATTCTGCCCACAAACAAGGTTGGGTGTTATTGTGACTATGCTAACGCAATTTACGTGTAGTGATGTCAGACTGCTTTTTTTTGTTAGTTTTATTTTGCGTTACTAAGCTGGTTGAGCCTTAGAGTATTCACAGTTGTGTTTGTTTTAGCGCTAGTGGTCTATTATTTTTACATGTCGCAAGCAAAGTTAGGAGTTTCAGCAGAGGCGGACAAACCATTAGGCAAAAGTAGGCAATTGTCTGGAACCCCCAACACTCTGGGGGACTCGAGCTTAACACTTAACAAAAGTTTCGAAACTAAATTTTACTCCCATCATCATTTAACTCTGTCATAAAAACACACCCCAAGTCAGGGAAATGGCATTAAATCGATCATGTGAAAGTGTCCTCCACCGTCTCATAGCAACAATGGTACATTCCAGTCAACAGCAAGTCAAGAGACCAGTGTTAGCGAAAGAGGCAATGTTGCCAGATTAAGCGGTTTCCAGCTCAGTAGTTGCTGTTTTTTTCTGACTTGGTAAGAATTGTTTTGGGCGGGTTTGAGATCAGTTTGGGAGCTTTTAGTTTTTTATTGAAGTACGTTCAGCCAGGGAAATGCGGACAGGTGAAGCAGTGCCTCACCTGACATCAT
This sequence comes from Oryzias celebensis, assembly GCA_014656515.1. Lineage (NCBI taxonomy): Eukaryota > Metazoa > Chordata > Actinopteri > Beloniformes > Adrianichthyidae > Oryzias > Oryzias celebensis. Next base: position 14,723,445 of record BNCR01000013.1, read on the forward strand.
TCTTACCTGCCGTCATGAGACGTAAAGCCTATTGATAAAAAAAATAGATATGCGTCCACTGATGTGTTCCATAAATGCAATTTAGATGTTTGATTCCAAATATTTTCATCATCACAATCGCTGTGTTTTGTGGATTTCCTGTTTCATTTCAACATATGGGAGGTGTGCTGCTCAAGAGATTACGCAATTCCATGTAAAGTGTGTTTGGATGTCCCTTTAGTCAACTCAGTCTGTGCTAATAATATCATGCTTTATTAATATTTTTTTATATTCTTGGCACTTTTATTACACGTCCTTCCTTTCTATTTGATAGGGTAAAGTATTTTGTGTTTTTGTCTGTTTATTTAGCGTTAAGCTCTGACATGAAGCTGTGCGGAAAAAACAGAATGAGGCAGGCAGAAAAACTGTGCTTTTTGTTAATATAAAAACAATAGATCATGTTTCATTAATGCATATATACGATTTTGGGAGGATCTTTACTGTCAGTGTTGCACAAAATTTCCTACAATAAATACTTTTTGGTGTTATCGCAGATTACATTTGATTTTGTTATTATTGTTTTATTAACGCTTGGAAAATGTCCTATTCACAAGAACAATTGAACCCCTCTTTATAAAGTTTCAAAAGGAGATCAGCTTATATTTGACCTCACCTCAATTCATGAAAGTAAAAATACAAGAACAACTTCCACTTTTGACCATGTTAGTTTTACTAGAACTCCTAGTGTTGAATTGTTTTTTTGCCCCTTTCCTTTTTTTTTTTTTTTTTAACTTAATATTTGAACAAAACCTCAGTGGTTGTCAGTAAAGTTCTATAAAAGTCCATTATTTCATGTTTTCTCTGACTGGCTCCAAAAATGGTGGATTTGAAATCTTCTTTTGCTCTGAATGCACATTAAATGCCATCTGTATTGCCTTACTTCCGGTCGATTCACCTTCTATATACATAGCTGGGAACCTTTTACCAGTGTTTCATTAATTTTCTCAGGGTCTTGAGTGAAAATACTGTAAATAACTGTGTGAAAGAATAAAATGATGGCAGTGATGATTATGTTATCGCTTTCCATACATCCCTACTGTTGCTGATTATCAACAAACCTAAAATTCTAACTATTTATGTGATATATTCAAATTAATTATCTCAACTTAATTTAGCATCTAATTAAATGCGAAAAAAAACTATTGATTTTTTTCAAAGATAAATTCAGGTATTAAGTGGTTCAAATTTGTCAAAGTTGGCCTTTCAATCAAATCATAAACTAATAAATAATGGATGATTATATACTGCTAATTAATCACTGATTAACGTTTTGGGCATTTTTTTTCCTTTGGGTCTGGTGGTTTTTAGATGACTTCTTGGCTGAAAAACCTTCCAGTCAAGCAACACTGGCAGAAATTAAATTATGATTCAAAGAGAATTAAAAAAAAAAAAGCACATAGTTATCCAAGTGGCTGAAAAAAGAGGAAAAGGAAAAAAAAGAAAGCAAGAAATGTATTGCCAAACTTCTAAAAGCACTGGAAGACCAAATAGGAAAAAGAACAGAATAAAAAAAATTCTAAAAGAAGATAAAAATGTCAGGCAAAGGGAGGGGCAGAAAATGCTAACTTATTTTCTTTAATGATACCACTTCATGATAGGCTGCTGTTTTATTCTTTCATTTAAGTATTTTTCGTTTATTTTGGCTATTTTAGTAAAACCTAAGAAATTAAAGAAAAGACAAGAAAGAGAAAATAAGAGACAGAAGATCATTATTTGTTTCTTAGAGAAATTTAGTGGTGATTATTAGAGAACCATATTCAGTAAATGTAATGTTCTTCCCAAGTAAAAATAATGGATATAAAATACATTTAAATGTGATTTCAGTTTTTTTTCTGACTGTCTCGCCCAATGCACCTTATAGTTCAGGGCACCTATGCTTATATAAGTATTAAAAACGAACCATTTATTGATGTTGCGCCTGCTAATCTATAGCGCAGAAAAGATGGCACGAAAATAGAAACATTAGTGTTTTGTTTTTTTTCACAAAAGCTATTTTTAAGCCAAAGACTAATCATACAACAGGACAATAAATATTAATAAAAAAAAACCTGAAAATTGAAATCAGCAAACGTGAAGAAATTTGCACCTTCAGTGTTTGACTGATTCAAACACTTATTGGGTTTGAGACAAAATGACCAGTTTGATTTAAAAATTAGTTAACAGATAAAAGCAAAGATATTGAAAACAAAATAATAAAGTTTACAGTAGTAGCAGAGACCGGAATGGAGGTTTACGGGAACAAAAGGCAGACTCTTATCCTTATTGTCAGGAAACGACATTAATGACTGAAATTATGACTAAAGAGGGAAAATGAGAGCATCTGACATTTAAAAAAATGAAACCAAACTCTGAAATAAACTGTATGGTAATTATCTTACAGAAGGCAGCTGAGTTTATTGAAGGAAAACACAATAGAGGAACAGAAAAGCATCTTCCCATACTTAACCTGAACACAAATCGTGACCAAAATGGCAGAAACAAGAAAACTAAAATATAAAAATCCATCCATCCTCACACAGGGAGTTAATAATTAGCATACACTAATTATTACTCTGCTAGTATTGAAGAAAGAGAAAACCGTGTTTTCTTCCTCTGATCACATAAAAGGGAGGGATAGAAGAACATGATGTTGAAATATGATGTTTCAGACAAAAAGACAGGATTCTTTTTAACTAACATTTGGCACCTGAGCACACGAAATGTTTTTTTTTTTTTAAGTTTTGGAACGAAAACAGAGCTGTTTTCAACTAATTTAGGAAAAAAAGTATTTTTGGTAGTTATTTCCAGTAAATATGGAAAATCTAAGATTGTTGCCAACATTTGTGTTATATTGGTCATTCTTTACACATATTGAGAGGCATTTACATGCATTGAGCTTTTACATACTGTAAATGCAGTATTTAGTTTAATTTTTTTACCATCCATTGACTCAAGTAAAGACTTCATTGAGTCACAAAAATAACTTTTTGTTTAGAAATGGTTAAAAAGTCTGATTTGTGACACTGCTATTAAAAATGAAAGTAACACATTCCACATTTTAATAGTATTAAGCCAATAAAATCTTAGCAGCAACAGCTGGCTTGATGCTGCTGATCTGATCAACCTCCACTTTCGCCGAAATTAAAGCATTTCAATTTAGTGCCACCAACCCCAAATGCGAACATATTTCTCTGCGTTGAGCACATAACCCGTTTTTTGCACAGAAGCGTTGAAAGCCTTGCAACTTTTATTGCCCTTGACCCTTTCTTGCTGCATGAATAATATCCCATTAGGTCTGGAGTGACAGATGAACTAAATCACAGCCTGGCTTTTAAGAAAGCCATTGGCAAGGAAGAAAGCTAAGTCCTTACAATTTTGTGGGGCCAGACAGGGGCCAATGGAGTGTGAAATACTTAAGAAGCTAAACATGGTCCACTATGACTTTGCATAGCAATTCAGATCAGTGTGTTTGAGAGCCTCCCACACTCTGACAGTATATCATCGCTTGTAGCATATCAATAAAACATCAAAGTGCCAGTTTAAAGGTTGGATTCTTACCAATTTCTTATCCCTTGGCTTAGTCCGTTTAATAAGGTTAAGTCAGGCATATTATCACAGAATGTAGACTTAGTGATTTGTGAGTAATATTCTTTTTTTGCATAGGTCACACTGAAGGAATAGGGATTTTACAGAACAGCATACGATTCATGTCGATGGCCTACATCATTCTTTCAATTTGAATTGTTAATACTTTTTAACTTATTTGGTCAAATGCAGTACTTAACTGAGGTTATGAGAACACAAGATAAGAAAATAAACACATGTAAACTGGTTATTTGGAAGAACACTTACATGTTCACAAACTTAAAGCACATTTTGAACCTTAAAAGAAGTTGGACTGTTGGAAAGCTGATAATTTTAACTTTCAATTACTTTTAAATTTTAATTGTGGCTCTTCCATAATGTCTCCGTCCATCTACTATCTAATCCTTCTCCATCCTCAGTTGGGTCACAGAGGTTGCTGGAGCCAATCCTAATATCACAGGTCAAAGACAGGTATACAGCCTAGAGAAGTTGATAGACCATCCAAAATACAGTCCAATAGGGTTTTACATCCTATAAATGAGAACTGGACCCAGTGACTCTTCTGCCCCTGCGTTCCAAAAAGAAAGTACCCACTGGCTCCAAGAAGCCAAGAATCCATAGACTTCTATAGAGAAATAAACTGCTGTTACTCTGTCAATATTACTGTCAGAAAAACCATTTTTGCTCTGATGCCTTTTTTAATATGTTGTTGCTATTCCTAATTTTTCTTCAGATGTTTTTTGTAGTACAAGTTACTCAGGTTAAAACCTGGCCAAAAGGATGCCTCAGTAACAGTATGAGTTTCCTTCTAGCCCCCACATTTGAAATGTTTCACAGATTCTCTTAATCCCACTTTCAGTGGTAGGGGTGTGGAGTTCCAACAAACTCCCTCCTGATTGACAAATTGGTTTCCATAGAAATGATGACTCAGACCCACTCGGACCAATCACCCCTTACTGACGACCCTCGGGATCCATCATGGCAGCATCCTTATTGCGAACAAATGGCAGCAGAATTGACTTCATCTGATTGGAGTCGGAAGTAAGTCACATTCCCTCAGTCCAGTTCTCATGTAGTGAAAGTTTACTCCAGTTAACCGGATTTTAGTTATTTGTTTGTTTTTAACAACCTCTTAGCAAACATTCAAAATCCTACCAATGCTAGATGTTACTTATTTATTTTACTTTTCTTGTCTAGCTGAGTAAACACATGGAAGCTGAGGTACTACACTGTCACAAGGATTATGCAATCTACTATTTGAAAAGTTAATATATATGTCTTTAAAACAAACAGACAAAGAAAACAAACAAAAAAAACCTTCTGTAGTTCAATCTGTGCTCTCATACAGAATACCATGCAGTCGAGTTATAAATTTGATAGAACAGGGTAAAAAAAGGGAAATATTAATAAAATAGAGGCACCCCTGTGACGGGACAAAGCGGATTTAGAAAATGAATGAAAGAATGAGAAGGAGGCTAAGTAATGTAGACATTAGAAGGCATGTGTGTGAGTGACTGTTTATTAGAATGTAAAATCTTCTTACTGACTGAAGAAGTAAAGGTAAAGGTTTGACCACACCACATGCTTGCTCCCACCCCCCCACCCCCACCCCCAAACAGACAAGAAGGATCCAGAGAACATTAATCTTCAGGACATCCAGATATCGGCTCCACAGAGCTGGGGGTCAGAGGGGCTCTAGTGGATCAAAAGAGACCACATTTTTTGAACACGAATCTAATATTTTCCAAATATGTTTCTTGTTCTTTCTTCTTTTCATTGGTAAAAACCTGTAAAACTCTTTCCTGATGTCAAGCCAGGTTTGGTGTTTCATGGGTTTTCATCATGATATTGATGACTGGTACGTCAGTTAAAAAAAACAAACAACAACCATGAACTTGAGGAAACCCAAAGTAAAAATCGCACATCAAACTGGTTGTTTTATCGGTGACAGGTCACGATTTAATGTGCAACAGTGTCACAAGATCCCACCTCTGTACATCTAGTACAACCAGTGGTTCAAACTCCTTTTTTGAGTGTTGTACTCGCCCCCTGCAGGCAAATGGGTTTCCCTTCTGACTCCACTGGTGAGATAGATTAACAAAGCCAACAAATTCAAGTCAAAAGCTCCCTGCACCGCTCCATTCCGATGCATCCACTTGTAGACATTTAGATCCATGTACATTTTCTTTTTCCTCGTCTGAGCTGGAATGTGGCTCAAAACTGAACAGCTGGATAGCTCCAATACTGCTCATCATTTTTGTTGCACCAGTAATATTACGTTGGTATTGTGAGGAACTGGATGCTAGCAGGAAAAAGCGTAAACAAAGGGATGATGGGAAATAAGAATAGGCTTACCCAGTGCCAACAGTCAGTCTTACTTGGTGCTACAGTCCTGTTCACAACTCAGAGGCAAATTTCTGGTAAACTCCTGTCACTCTGCAGGAACTTTGCTCTAGAGTACCATACATTTTTTTGTTTGTTTGTTTTGGGCTAAAAACGGCAGAATCATAATTACAAGACCACTGGCAAGGCTTTGAAACTAGATCAAAAGATGATTTTAGTGGAACTTCAAATATCATTAATAACAAACAAGTTGTGGCATGTTTGGAGTGTTTGATTTAGACTTCACTATTCACCAGCTTGCTGTCCTAAATTGAAACTTATTTGGTGAGTGTGTCAGCTTCATGTTTTCATTATTGTCTCCTGTGTTATCTTCGGATCTGGTTTGCATTGACCTGGTTATTTTCACCTTTTGTCTTCCAGCACTGAAAGTCCATAAACAAGAATAAAAGGTTCAAGATTATTATTATTTTTTAAGGTCTATTGCTAAGAATCTGTCTTTATCTTCACATTTGTAATTTGCATGTTGGAAAAAAGTTATCTTCTTTGCATTTCTTTCAATAAATGACTGACTTTTTCATTGGATTTAAAACCAGCATGAAATTGTATTTAGTCTTTCTTACGTGATGTAAAGATTATGTAAAAACAAAATTAAAAAAGTATTTTTTTATGAATAGTGTTTGCATGACATCCAAAGAATACTCAAAACTTTGTGGTGAGTTGTTAGTTAACTATGTATTTCCAGTCGTCATTGTAAAATTCCACAGGTAACAGAAGATAGCAACGATTTACAACTATAAAAATTAAGGCCTAATAAAAGCGGATTCATGTTAACATCTTGCAATTTGAAGCACGTCAAACTGAAACTCCTGCAAATGACACTCTATCTGGATGTCTTTTATATTGCCTGGCTCATTGTAATTATGTGACTTAAAATATCATTTAAAGAGTATGTATCTTGCAAAAACTTGGTGCTTTTTTTTTGCTTTGAGTAATAGAAGCCTGTCCATTATTTTGTGCCTTTGAGGATGCCATTTCACTCCTATAAATGCTAAAATTCAATAACAACACATTAAAGGTCTTACATAAGTTTACATGTAAAGAGCAGTTGAGGTTCTGGAGTACCTTTCTGCATAAATCTGCATGTTTATAAAGGGAAATTGCATGACATTTGGCAGCTCAAGCACCTCTTGTTTGGAGTAGTTTTAATATAGGGTGCTGTTATCTGAGGTATTGTACATTAGTCCCTGTCTTGATGTAAAACACATTGCAAAGCTGACATTTAAAGGTTTTCCTGGGAACATTTTTACCCTTTGCCATATCAAATAAAAAGTTAGGTTGACCAACACAGACTGCTGAAATAATTAATGGGACCACTGAGCAAAACAAGTTTCTGATGTTATGTGATGCAATTGTCAGATTTTTTTTTTTTTGTCTTCGGATTGTAAACAAATTGGTCACTTCGACCTTATGAACACAATGGTTTTACTTTACATAGATTTTCTTTTTTAAATCAAAGAGAAATTTAGGGGGTGGGCTGTTAAACTATATCATCTCTTTTACTGTTAGACAACATGGTCAAAGTCTTTTTACTATCAAAAATCTGATGATAGAGAAAGTTTAATGAGCTTCAAACTAAAACAATAATGCTCTTCAAGAATGTCTAAAGAGTGCTAAGAAAAGTTTGGCAGCATTGTTCTGCACAGACTGAAAACACAACAATGAAGTTGGCTTCTGATCAACAATTTTAAATTGGATTTTAAGAGAAAGTATAAGAAAACAATCTTGTTGTTTGTTTCTTAACTCTACAATTTCTAAACTCCTGCACTCACAAACCTCAAACCAGTCACTATATACAGTACCGCCATGTTATAAAATCATTCCAGCTGTGTTGTCAAGTTCCTGAAATTTGTTTCATGTTTGTTTTATTTCCTTAATTTGTAGTTATTGGTTCCTGCAGTGCATTTGTATGGTTATTTCAACTTTTAGCTAGTTAGAACTCTCTCTTTGTATAAATCTGATCTATGGGTGGATAAAACATCCCTATTAGACCAAAACCAAGTCTCATCGAAGTGGACAACACACATGATGGCAGCAAAAAAAGGATCAAAAGTGAAAAAACTTGGAATTCTATAGACATGTGACCATACAGTGTAATATAATGCTCTAGTATTGTTCTGTTTTTATTTTGATGTGGAAAAACAGCAGCAGGCTGAACTTTCTCAAACTGAACTGTGAGTGGATTTCCCATTATGTCTTGTCTACTTGTTTGTACACCTATTTTATGGGGTAGATAGGGTAATAATTTGTGCACAACTTTGCAAAAAAGTATGAATATAACATTTGTTTTTGCGTTTAACATGTTTGTTTTGAATAGTTTTCCTTGTCCTCGAAATGAAAGTTTCCCTCTTAACTCACAGTAAAAAATACGTTACAGCGTCACGGGCATACACATCGAGTCTTGCAACATCAATACAACAAAAAGAGCATGAGGATTGAGGCTCCTTTAAAGTAAAATTGAATAAAACTTTTTAGAATGTTATTGATTCCATAGCGAGGAATCTATAATTTGTGCACAATTTTGTTTTTGCGCAAATGTTTCTTTTTGACATGTTTCTTATCCCATAAATCGGATCATCCAAAATGAACCAGTTTCAATACAAATTGAATTGCAACCACAATATGAAATGAATCGAATCGTTAAAACAAATCATTACTCCAGTATAGATGAATCAAGAAAATGAGTGGAAAAAAAAAAAAAAAAAAAACTAATGTAAAAATGTGTTTAAACATAAAAGGTGCATAAGACACACAGAGCTTCTTGAAATCATTGTTACGCCTGGCAAGTTTTGACTTGGCTGCTTTTGCATAACCAGGAAGCTTCTTTTTAACTGAAAATGACATGCAAATCTCAGAAGGTAATAGGAAAATGTAAACGAGGCAATTGTTTATTTACATTTCTCAGAAAGGGACGTCCAAAGTTTGCTCAGGGAATCACTGAAGCACTAAAAACAGTATGATGGTGTCTCGAGTCAACGCCAAGGAGCAATGCTATTTAGTTGAAAAACAGATAAATAAAAGGAAATTGCTGTAATGCCTTTTTTTTTTTTACTTTTGTGCACAACAATGTTTAAGACTGCAATTAAAACAACAAAACAAGGAGTCAAACAACATGCAAATTTTACCTGTAAATCTTTTTGAATCTCACCAAACAGGAAGACGGGGGATTTGGAGATCGAGGCGGTTATGAACTAAACCATGAGTTTTAGAGATACAAGAGATACTCTTATTCTTTTGGTTTGAAGCTTTGATCCAAATTAAATATATTCATAATTCTAGTTGTGCTTCTTTGCTCTTTTTCTTTTCCTATTATCCCTACTTAGTTAATGGTAGCATAAAGTCTTTTTAAGGATGAAGATTTCCGTGGATACTGTTAAAACATAAGAAAGTATGTTATTTCAAGCTTGTTAGGAGACGATAACTGTCACCTGAGGCCCACATAATCATATGACAAGACAGAGTGTGTGTTTTAGTCAAGCATTGTCAGCAAAAGCCTACTCCAGCTGCCACTGGGGAGCTGATGCTATGTTTTTCTTCCGCACTACCTTGACATGGTCCCCTCATGAATATGAATTTTATGCAATTTCAACTTTTAAAGAAAGTTTTCCCTAAGTCAACAATTCAATGGTAATCTTGCACATCTCTTCTGAATGCAGCTGATTTTATTCAAACGAATAAACATCAGAAATACTCTGATATGTTGACAGTTATTGGAAAAGTATTTTTCCAAAGAAAAACTAGAGGTTAAGCTGTTTTTTCTCCATTTATGTGAATCAATTTGCATTTCAATCTTTTCATTCATTTTCACTGATGAAGAGCACGAGATTTCTAATCTTAAACATGTCTCATTTTTTTTAGCAGGAATCATACCTACACAATATGCTCTTTTCCCTTACCTAAACATCCTGTCAAATTGTCCAAATTGTCTGTCTATTGGAGACACATGGTAATTTGTAGGTGGTTGCAGAGGAGTAAAATCGCTGTGGAGTACGATCATCATGGCTGTCAAATTTTATCGTGTCTTCAAGAAAGTGTGTATTTACACTTTTTTTTTTTTTTTTTTGCTAAGATAAAAATGTCAGATGTAGGTATTGGATCTCATACATTTGTCAAAAGCTGGTTGTCTGTTTTTGAGATTTAGTTATTCCTCTCCTTTTACAGTGTTCTATCTCCTACCCTAATATTTCCTACTTAGCTTTTGTGGGCTATTTTATTCATTACCGGATTTTTCCTTTGTAAAGTCACGTGATCTGTGACATATTGTAACTCCTCGACCATTCACATGATCAACATAGATCAGCTAATTCTTGGGCAGAGATGATCAGCTGTTCATATTGGCTTATAACTAAGTAGGAGGCTGTTGATCAGAACAGGAGCTTGGTTTTATAGCAGTTTCCTATAAAAGCTGAACCCTAAGCAGTTAATCGCTATCTGCCTTGAGGGAAGGGAAATCTATAAAATAGGCAGGTAAGGGATCTTGAAGATCTGGGTCTTGCAGCCCTGAGATAGAGGTAATATCTGCAAACCCTTTCACCTTTGAGACCCCAGCCTGAATCCTGGTCAGGGTGAATTCAAAGTAGGGATCCTTAGGCAAGACTACAGGAACAAGACATTCATGGACAACAGAGGACTACCAGGAACTGTTGGAATCCTACTCTACACAACCAACCCCGGTGAAAGGAATGGTGCAGGAGATGAGAAGAATGTGGGAATTACTTTAACTTTGAACACAACATCCAAACCGAAGGGCTCTCTTGACTGTGAATTGCTAACCAGCAAGAACAGTAATGGCTTAGGGTTTTCTGACACCTTTAAAGATTTGTTTAACATAAGTGGCCAATTCTGTTTGCGTCCACTTGTTTTGAAGACCTTAAAAAAACAATTCTTTTTAACCCCTACATCAGTCGTGTTCAAACTGACAAAAAAAAACAAAACGTTCCTCTCCTGGTTGTTGGCCTCAAGCTACAAAAAAAATGGGGGTGTTTGGGGCAGGGATCACCAGAGAAATGCTTGGTGACAGACAGTTGTGGGTGGATGACATTTTGAATTTGTCACATATTCAACAGTAGTGCAGAACGGCTGTACTTGAAAGATATAAAACTAGGACAGTAGTGATTAAAAACAATCATTTAAACTCTTAAGGATACGAGTGGTAATAAACACAGACGTAAAGACAGAGATAAAGTCAAAATGTGTCTTTAAAAAAAATTACATCAGCAATGACAGTCAAATAATTATGGTTGTATTTCTGAAAACAAAAAGAAAAATCAAAGAAAATAAAAAGAAATGTTCAGACTTTGTGAAGCCTTTTCTCTGATACTTCTTTACCTCAACCTCTAAGCACATTAAATTCACTTTAACATTTACTGGTTCTGGACTGTGGAATTTCAGCACACATTCCACCCTCCTCTGGGAAAATTGGATAATCTCTGCTAAGCTTGCAGGAGAGACGGATTTTATTTCTATACTGACAGATAGAGGGAGGCAGAAAGAGTTGGAGGGAGGAAGCTGGCTGCTGACAGATAACATGGATAATGAGTCAGCTCCTGAAAAAAAGAGGATGTCTTGACCATCTTCGATAGATTTCACCTATTCAATGTACAACATTCAACTTAGCCTGATGATTTCTAGAGTCAAATGGACTGATAATATTTGTGCTAACATGCATTGCTTATAGTTGTTATAGGTTGACTTTCAGCGCTATGTTTTCTCTGTTAATTGTCATCATCTGGCCTTGGGTAAATTGCCGCACCTGCTCCTTGTTAAATCTTCAGCTCAGGTTGTATTTAATCATTCAGTTTTTGCTGTGCCAGGTTCTTACTTCTACTCAATTGTGCACTTTTGTAACCCACCTTCCAATGCCATGTATTTTGCACATGTCCAAAACCTGACCCATTTTATTTAAGCTTCTGCCTTAATTAACAACATTGGTTTTACATAGACATATAGAATATATTATGGGTTTAGTAGTTGATCCATTAACCGTAAAGTGTTGTTTTCAACTTATGTTGCCCAACAACATGTTTGACAAATTATAGGAGGCTTCATCTAAAATGCAGTTTTTTCCTACTTGTTTTTACATTTTCTACATCTGTTCTTTTGTTTTCAGAAAATAATCAGTGAATAGAATTTGTGCTCAAGTTCAGCTTTGCATCTGTTGTTCTCCACGACTTTTACTTGTTTTGCCTTTTTTTTATTTTTTAATGCACCGCAATAACCGATCTTTCGGAAATAAGTCAAAAATGTTTACACTGATTTTCTTCAAAAAAAAACAAAAATAGAAAGTGTCACTTTAAGGACGGGGCTGAGGCGTGTGGTTCCATATGCCAACCGAGTTTAATGAACAGCACAGGAGGACAAGGCAAGGAGTGGTTGAGACAGGCGAGGGTCAAAACAGGGAGCAAGGCGGGAGACTAAGGAAACAGGCAAAGGTTCAAAAACACACAGGCAGGCAGATACAGGGAACGCTTAGACTGAACAGTCACTAGGAGGTTTAAGACTACGCATGGAACAGAGAGGTGAGCAGGCATTAATGCAGTGGTGGTGATGAGCTGAGGAGAAGCGGCTGGTGCAGACAAGATGGCTGATGTTGGATGCAATGCTGGGAGTTGGAGTGTTCAGAGAACAGAAGCTGTTAGTATTCTGGCAATGGCTCCCTCTGGTGGTCGGAACGGGAACCTGACGACCAGATGCTGACAGTCACAAACAGGCAGACGGCTGGTTCCACGTGCAGCATGTTTTATTGACTCAGAGAGGCAGACAGGAGCAAAGCTCAGCTAAAAGTCCACAAAGATAAATCCGGGTCAGAGTCCAGGCAAAGGTCGGTGCAGGCAGCAAAGAGGCAGAGTCAAATATGAAGCAGGGTCAGGTAAACAGATGATCAGATCAGGGTAAACTGCTCTGTGTGCAGGTTGAATGGCTAAATTAGCTGTGCTTAAGTGTCCTGTGACAGATTAGCACATGGGAGTCAGGGGATAGACATCCAGACACTGAGTGCTGGGGTTGATGGGAGATTTTGTGTGGTCAGTACTCTGGAGACGGCTCCCGCCGGTGACCAGAGGGGGAGACAGAGAGCTGACTCCTGACATAATGCACAATTTTTTGTTAGAAGCTATATAGAAAACCGATAAAAGTCTGAGTAGAGCAGATAAACGTCACCATGCAAAGTATATTTTCCATTATTAAGAACTTGATTCACTGACTCTGATTCACTGATCTAAAATAAATTCAGGATATCTTTAGCCAGAAATTCAATCAGTGTGACCCAGATGTTTTCCAGATTCCAAGTATTTTTTTGTAACATAACCAAGTGTAAGTTAAATGTGTACGAAAAAACAAGTAAACAAGAATTGATGACTAATCAACGCACATTTTAGTCCCATAAAGTTCAGTCCACTGCTGACTTTGCACATCTAAATACTACAAAGGTAATATTCTTAGAACATGCTAACAAACTGTATACTCACGTCTTTGCTAAATTCAAAGTGTTTCCGCACATTGGACTTGATGGATTGATCAGTTTTTGCTTCATCACATATCTGTTGTCTGCTGTGATGTACTTGATTGCTTTTAAGTTATAATAAAAAAAAAACAAAACAAACACTTACTGTACCTCAATCCAAATGTTTTTTCCAAGATCAATGATCATCAATTTATTTCATTTTGAAAAAATTTTCTAATGGTACAGACTGATTTGATTCATTTAAAAACTTGCCTCAGCCGTCCTTAAACTTTTAATCATATTTAGGTTATAAGATTATTTCAGTGTCCTTGAAGTCTGCGTCTATTAATATATTTAGCCATAAAATTAACCCAATTATGCTACGGTCACAAATATAACTGCCACTGCGTGATGAGAGACTTCAGAATCGTCAAGATTTCATACCGCCACCAAATGTTTTTTTTTAATTATTAGCATGGTCGTAGATGTAAACAGTGGCAGTCAGGTGGCTTCTGATGTGGACGGCCGCCATCTGGAGACATTTATACATTCATACAGTCATTTAAAATGACCTTAATTTAACATTTACTTGAAAGCAAAAACATAACTGATTGTTTTTGCTCAACTGGAAATAAATTCAGGTGTCAGCAGATTAAATATACAAAAAACAAAATAGAAGTTGTTAAAGATAAGTTTTTTTTTTAAGCTCCCAACATGCAACCCAAAATACTGCTCTCATCACACCTGTTTTTTTGTGAATGTAACCCATTCAGCGGTGAGTTAACTTAAAAAGTAATCTATACATAGGAGCTACTACTTTACCATTTGACAAAATCCCACCTGACACCTGCAGGCAGACCGGCAGGGCTCTGGCATATATGACCAAACCCAGACTGACAACAGAGAGGAGATGACACCAGCAGCTGCAGTGGGAGCCAGATTGACAGATGGGGGGGTGTAGAGAGTCCAGTTAAGAAAAGCTGTGCCGGGAGCAACAAGCATGGAGAACACACGCATTTTCCTCTAACTCTATGGGAATTGTTGTCAGATAAAGATCAGAAATAGAACAGAGAGAAATAACATGAAGGGGAATACGAAAAATGTTTCGCAGTTCACGCTTTCACCAGGGACGTTGGTTGGAAAAGATTGTCTCCAACAAAGGACAAGATGATGCATTGTCACTTTGAGAATAGAGAAGTCCTTGATATGCTCCAGATGCAGCTTTTTCCTCACTGGAAATGGTTTTGTACTTTATAAACTAAACTAAACCAAATAAACTTGTAGACTCATTTTTGAAAACGTGTTGCGACTGCACAGCAGACAACGCTGACTTATTACAATGAGAACTACACTTAGATGTCAACATTTTTTTCTTTTAGATCTTTTCTGTTGAACAAAAAACATATATCTTTTTTCACTTATTCCTGTAAAAAGAACAACAAATAATGTATGTCAAATTGTTGATCAGATATTCAGAGTAGAATGGCTGTAGCACCAAAAAAAAAGTAAGTTTTAGTAATAATTCAAGGCCAGAAGAGATGAAAATGCATCTTTATTAGAATTCACAACAGCCTTTCTGTGGGAGATAGAATTCCTCCGACCTCATTCACAAGAAGGGTTTTCCATTAGTCAAGTGCTGTAGCTGCTTGCTTAACCAAGAGGAAAATAGGTTTTTAAAACTGCCACTCATGAATATGTTCTGTGTGAGTGTTTGCATGTGTGCTGGACTAAGTGTGTGTAATAATGTTAATATATTTATTCCTGCTTAAACACTTCTGAATGTTAAAGCTTGTAAAGCACAGACTGTACAGCTTAACAGGTCTTTCAGCAGTGTGTTGGGCTGTTTTTGTTCTGTTTTTTAAAGTCCCACTCAGATCATCTTGTGGTCAAAGTGTTTTCAGTGGTTTTTTAATTATGATTATGCCATTTTTAGCCAAATCAGGGGAAAAAAAGCCTGGATTGTGTTCTAGGATGTAGTTTCTGCAAAGTGGTAAAAGTTCAGAAATTCATTTCTGAGTTGTGAGCGAGGCTGGAGTAAACTCCTCCCCCTTTTCCCATGATCCATGTGTTTTTAGACACTCTCTTGCCAGCTTAAGACCCTTCGCAACCCCAACCTATCATTATTGGTGCAACAAAAATGGCGAGCAGTATTTAAGCTATCCAGTTTTGAGCCAGATGCCAGCTTGAACAAGGAAAATGATGACGTACATATTTGTCTAACAGTGGATGCGTCTGACTGGAAAGGAGATCGGGAGAAAGGAGAAAGGAGATTGAAGCCCTAATTGTCTTCATATGTCTTCAGAAGTGCTACGAGAACATGTTAAAAACACGATTTTCATTTAAATGGATCTTTAAGGAATTGAATGTACACACTGGTTCTAAGCAGTCTGATCCAGAAAAGATCTAAATAAGATTTGCATTCACAAGTCAAGAATAATATTATTTATGACGACGATACATTATAATTGTGGTTGTCTTTCATGGCACTCAAGATCACCTTACAGGCATGTTTAAAACAGTCACAAAGATAAAGTAAGCAATAAAAAAAATGACTTTCATGTTAAGTCTTGTAGGTTTTAAGCCTTGATGTAAACACCCTGTGGGAGTTTATGGTGTTCTGGTCATGTGGTAGGAAGTTCCGTAGGCAACGAGCTGATCACCTGAATGCTGTAAATCGCACCAGGAAAAAATGAGCAGATGGAGTGAAGCAGAGAAAAGTTGAAGATGATCTTAGAATGTGAAAATCTTGAAATAGCCGAAGAAGATGAGAGAGAGAGAAGGGAGTTTTGTGAAGAATTTTTGATTGATTTGTTTAGTTTTTTTCAATCATTTATGCTGACAATACAAGAAAAAAAATCAGACAGATTTATTAAACTCATTACAGAAATAAGGAAATGATTTGATAAAGAAAACAAAAAACAAAGACCCACTCAACATTTAGCTCATTAAAGATAGTGATTAATAACTAAAGTCTAGTAGAGCTTAATTTATTGCTTGAAAATAAGTGGGAAGAAGATAACTTATATAATCCCACCCCCACTGAGTTATTTCATTTTTTGGTTTTTGTAATCCGGTTCTGATCAAGTGCAAGTTTTTTTCAAGTAACAAAATCAAGTGCTTATTGAACAACCTCAGAAAACAATCTTTTAGTATTTCAGGAATCAGTAACATGAATCACAGATTATGTAACAGATATGTCCTACTCCATGATTATCATCAGATACAGTTTCACATCCAGAAATCTTCCCTTCACATTGCAGATCAAGTTTTCAAGTAACAACAGACTACTAAATGACTATGCTCTGAAAGAATTCTGACATATTTTCAGTAAATGGTAATGATTCAATCTTTAGATAACCAATACGTCATAATTGTGGATTATCATAAGACATTATCCCAATAATCCTGTAATCATTGCTTCACATTGCAGATCAAGTAAAGAAAATCTATAGCTCATTGATAGCAAAGAAAACATTTCAGTAATCATTACTGCACATTACAGTGTAATATTCATTGTTTGTAATTAAAATAGCATTGATTATTTCACCACATTCTGAAGTTCACACATCTTTGAAGTGATTTAAACTCCAGTCATCAACAAGGTCATACAGTTTTCAAAGTCTGGATTGATCAAATGGATTGTTTGTATGATCAAAATAGCCATCTTTATGTACAATTCTGACAGCT
This sequence comes from Oryzias celebensis, assembly GCA_014656515.1. Classification (NCBI taxonomy): domain Eukaryota; kingdom Metazoa; phylum Chordata; class Actinopteri; order Beloniformes; family Adrianichthyidae; genus Oryzias; species Oryzias celebensis. Next base: position 14,740,576 of record BNCR01000013.1, read on the forward strand.
CGTTTCTGAAGTAAAAAGAGAGGATGTAGTGAACTTTAAAAATGATTACCCAAACTTTCTATAAAGGTGGTGAAATACCATGGTATTAAGGAGTACAGTCAATGTCTACAGTTGTATTTAAATGTATACTTAGAATTATTTATGATTGAAATACCTTTTGAAGCTTTAGTTTGCATGTGGTGATGTGGAGCTTCCAACTATCAATAACAACTCTGTTCTGAGATGGACTGGCAGCCGGTGTAGTTGCTTTAGAACAGGAGTGATGTCATCAGTGAAAGTGGGTTGAGAAATGATCTAAGCATCAGAGTTTTTAGCCAGCTCAAACTTTTCTAGGAGACCAAGAAAGAGGGGAGTTACTAGAGTCGGTGATCACATCTCCACGTTTGGGTTTATGAGACTATTGAGAGATTTTCCCAGTATAGTGAGCTTCACTCCCCCAATGACAGCTGCCTTTGGACGGCCGCTTCCACTGTCCATAAACCTGCAAAAATATGAACAAGAATAAAATGAGCAGAACTTTTTTTATTAGTATTGTCTCGATGAAAATAATAAAATATCATAAAGTTAAGGAGGTCCAAGCAGGCAGCCCTCCCATTGCAGCAGCGGCTCTCTGGCTGGCTGTCAGAGCCGGCGTAAGGAGGGTGAATGCTCCAGCTCTATGGGTCATGCAAAAGACTGTCCAGGGTGTACCCGCCATGGCCCAACAGTAACCGCCACAGGCTCCGGAAACAGAGTTTCTCTGCCAAATCGCGTTCGGTGTGAACACAGCTTAAGAGACAATAATCAAACCAGGTGAGCGTGGTATTAGTGATGCCAATTTTGAAGAAACAGTGAAAAAGAATAGTGCTTGAAATGGTGTCAAACATATTTGTTGTTAGTACATATGTTATTGATTTGCGTAAAAACATGATCTCAATTAAAATAAAAAAGCGTTGTTTGTTCCTTTTTTGGATTTTTTTTTAACTCAAGTCGTAAATATTTGTTATGACTTAACTTCAGAGTATTTGTGCTGAATTTGTTCGTGAAAAAGTTAACATAAATATGCTGTTACCTGTCATTCCAATCCATAGTTTTTCCATCTGTCCATTTTCCAAACCTGCTTACTAACTTTGAGGGTTACTGGAGCCTGTCCAAGACACTGTCTGGGAAAGGCAGGTTTAGCCTGGAGGTTTTACGAAGTCCATCGCGGGGCTGTACAAGACTCATTCCCGAAAAGAGTTATCAAAATACACTTATTATTCTAGAGTGAATAACTTAGATTTCTCTGTGAATAGTAGAAAATTAAAAAAAATCAGATCATTTAGAAAATTGGATCTGATATTTAGTGTAAACTGATTCATTCAGAATTCAGATGGGATCCCCATACATTTGTTTTTACTGGTTAAACATAAGCCTTACCAGTCGATTGTCACAGGTGGAGAAATTGCCATGAATGGTTCTGTGACATTTGAATTGGTGTGTATTGGGGGGTCTTTCCAATAATAAGGGGCCCAAACTGTAGTCCCTGTGTTAGACTTGGTTAAACTTACTCTGGGATTCCAACTTGGGCCTCCAGAGTGATTATCCCACAACTTTTCCCAAGTGCTGCCCATCAGATTTCTTATGCAGACTTGGTTACTCATTCATGAGGCAGCTGTTGCCTACAGAGTGAAATACCGCGGCAGCTGCTGTATCATGGCACCAACATCACAGCATTGCTTGTGTGTGTCTTGTCCCCCTGGGAGGGAGAATAGGTTGACTTACCAGTCACATACAACAGATACAGGTGTCGTCCTCACCACTTTTCCTTGCTGCACTCTCGTGTCAGATGAAACAAACGCAAGAGAAGAATGAATGTGACAAACCCCAGTTGGCCTCAGCACGAACCATCGACCTTCCAGCACCAACGCCTTTCGTTTTATTCCGAGACACCAGGGAGGAGTGTGACGAGTGCCTCAACATTTATTGAGACAGAGTGGTTGAGAGGTGATTTTACACTCATGGGATCCCTCATGTGTCACTCACATATAATGAGAAGGGAACACAACAGAGTAGTGACTTTGACATCCTCCCAGACATTTTCCACAGTTTTTCTATCAATGTGTGAGGTATGTAATAAACTGGAGAAAGTCATGTCTTCTCTTCTTGAAAGGGAGCGGTGAGGATCTCTGAGACAATTATGCAAGTGGTGCTCATTAGCCAGAACTTGTTTTGTCACTTACTTCATTAAAGACCCACTTGGAGGAAAATTGTATTTTTGGTGCTTTTAACATGATCCTGTAGCATTTTTTTTCATGGAGGACATATAGAAAGAAAATGAAGCATAAAATTATGTTTATGAGTATTTCTTTATTCAGATTGTTGTGAATCAGGAGCAGAAGAAAAAAAAAGATTGTATTTGTTACGTAAAAATACAGTGGATGCACAAGCTACCCATTCTATGGCATCCAATTGCAGACAACTAGATCCATGTACATCTTTGTAAATGTATTAAATACATGTATTGTGGCAAATAATGTTCACCAGTTCAGTAGGAGAGCTTGTAAACAGAGAGCTCTCAGCAATGGGAAAGGGGGCGGGGTTGCTCTGCACCAACGATTCTGCCCACAACTCAGATGTGAATTTCTAAGAAACTATTGATACATTAAAAATCAAATCAAACAATCAAATAAAAATCCTATAAATAAATTAGTAATCGATATTTTGTTAAGTGCATAGGAAATTGCATTGCTATACTTACCAGCTTACTCTCATTTGAAAAGTTCATTCAATGTAGCTTGCGCAGAGTTGATTTTTTTTCTTCATAATCTATTGCCTTAGGCTTTTGGAAAAAAGTTTTTCTCAACTTTTTTTAAGTTTTTGTCTGACACCTTTTGAATAAGAAATGAAAGCAAGTATGGACTTGGTTCTCCCAAAGTATCAAGGGATTGTGCGTGCAAGTCTTTATACCTTACAAGCACCCTTCGTCATCTTCATCTCTCCCTTTTAAAAATCCCTCCTGTGGCTTATTCCTCATATTGCTGTATAAGAGACATAGGAAGAGTCTGTGTTTGTGACTGTACAGACAGACGTGGGTGAGAAGCATCGCAGGCTAACTCTTGTCAGTCAAAAGTGCAAAAGAAAAATAATTAATTGCTAGGAATCTCTGTAGATATTCACATGTATTTTGTCTGAAAATTGTAGACATTTCAAAATTCCATTTAATTTCTGAACCAGCAGATTGCAGTTAACAGTAAAAGGGAAATTTCCTTTGAATGCATTCAAGTTGATTGTACCACAGTTGTATTTTTCCAACCAGATGAAGCTTCAGAGTCATGAGGGGTACTCATGCTCCCTTATAATAATTTCGTTTCATCATTTTTGGCTTCAATTTCATCAAATTCTCTCATTAGGGCAATATATGTTTCCCATTTTCTTTGGAATTTCATTATTTTCTCCTGAATGTTCCCTATTCAGGTGTAATTTGGTTCAATCTGAGCAGCCAGAAACTATCTTGTGCCTTAATGGGGTTTGCTGAATTGTATCCCAGAATAGGGCGGCAGATGGGGACTAGGGAACTGAAAACAGGGTAGATGGAAAAATTGCTGTAATCTCCTGTATTCCTTAATAGTTTAAATGCTGAAAAACTTGATGTAATTGTTTATTTTTCATAATGTCTTGAACAGGAAGCGCAATCCAAAGCTCAGGTGGAGTTTGAACATACTGAAACACTTCAGGGATCATAGATGTAAATTTAAATAGGCAAACATTTATGCGGATTTTGAGATTACACTCAAAAATCTGCTTTGCAAGCCACGAGTGAAAGATTTTTGTGAGTTTGTATCCAATCAGCTATAAACTGTTATTATTGGAGTGGAGCAGTAACAGCTCTAACAGTAAAAACTGAACCGCATAAATGCCAGCAGTTCAGTGTAATAAAACCCTCATTCAACGCTTCAAAGTCTTTCTAGTTTTCAAAATATTCTGTGGAGAGTCATTTATATTTTATCGCATGAGAAAAAGTCATGCAGCTCTCTGCCTCGCTTTTTGTGATACTTTCTTTTCAATAGGTAAGGTTAAAATCTGATTATCATCAAAGGGCAAAACTGAAGAAGAATTAAGGACAGTTCGGCTTTAATGCAGGGAATTTTCTTCACACCATTTTGGCTCATAAATTCCTTCATTTTGCTTTTTTTTAAAAGTTTAAATGTGAGTTGTATTGTGCAGTTGTCCTCAGATGCACCAGGTATGTGTGCTCGGGTTCACCATCTCACAGCAGAGCATTAATGTTAAATGCGCACATAGAATTTTAGGTTTTAACAAATAAAATGACTTCTCCTGCAATTTTTCACATTTTTTTACAACGTGAGTATGCATAAAACCAAAATAAATAATAGAATGGGCAGCTGCTTTAAAGCCATGGTGAAAGTCTATAACTTTATACGAGTTCTAGTAAAAAATAATCTTAGTTTTATGAATGCCTGTTTTGTTTTGGAGGGTTTGTTCCAATTATCGTTGACAATAATCATTGTTGCAATACCACGACAGAATGAAATGACTGTGGCTTAAAATGGTAAACTGGCAGTGTTTTTCTGTAAATGAATGGATAAAAATGTCTATTTTCACCATTGACAGTGTATGAGAAGTGCACTGAGTGAGTGTGGTGTCAATGGCTGCCATTTTTTCCTGATACAGATCCAGATATGGAGCCAGATGACATCAGCAAGAAGTATTTGGTTGGAGCCAGTCTGAGCTAAACTTTCTGTGGCAACCACTCTCACCAATCAGAGGTGAGCTTGTTGTCCACACCTCTGCCAATTGAAAGCGAGCTTGGGAGAATCTGTCAATCAAACATCTGTCACCTTTTATTGATGTATCAGATTCTGAACAAGCTGAGTCTTCAGATTGTTCCAAATGCAGCAGCTAGATTGTTCGCAGGAACCAGCAGAAGAGAACACATTACTCCTGTGTTAGCTTCACTTCACTGGCTCCCAGTTGAATCTTGAATCAAGTTCAAAGTCGTCCTGCTAACCTATAAGGCTTTGAATGGTCCAATTCTATATTAAAGATCTCATAGTGTCTTACTAACCAAACAGAACACTTCAATCACAAAGTGCAGTACTGCTTGTGTTTCCTAGAATCTCTAAAAGCACAGTTGGAGGTAGAGCCTTTAGCCACCAAGCCCCTGTCCTATGGAATAAATTCCCAGCTCATCTAAGAGAGGCCGACACAGTTTCTACATTCAAAGTTAGGCTTAAAACATTCCTCTTTGGACAAGCTTATTGCCAGGCTAGCTAGTAATCAGAGAATGTTTAACTTGCTCCCCTACCTCACCTACTTTAAAGAAGTTTGGGATAATAATTATAATTTCCATTTCATCCATTACAGTTTTTTGTGGAGCTAAACAGAGGAGGGACAGTTTCAAAAACCGAGCCTGGGCAACCCATTTCCTCTGCTTAGCCTGTTTGGACTATTAGATTATATTAATATTGATATGCAAAAATGTAGACTTTCTATCCGCTATTTCCTCTATTCTTTATCATTTACCAGTACTATATTTTATTTGGTTTATCATGCCTCTGTTTGGTGCAGTGCAATTCACATGTTGTCCCTCTTTCCGACCCCACTACAGGAGAGCAGGTCTGTGCTCCGGTCTTTGGCTGTGACCTTGCCTCTGGCTCGTCTCGCAACCCCAGTTGTTCCACAGCTTCATCTGGATTATTCCCATCTGCTACACAATTCAAACATGTAGTTGTTTATTTAAACATTTGGGTGTTATTTTAACCTGTAGCTGTTTATTTAGACATGTGGTTGTTAATTAGACATGTACTTGTTATTCAAACATGTAGTTGTAGAGTTAAATAAGCTCATTTTTCTTTAATAGTTCTAGCACATCACCTGTCCGTCCGGGGTTGAGGATTCTTCCTTCATGTGGGCAACTCTGAGGTTTCTTATTTTTTCTCCAAAATAGGGTTGAAAATAGGGTGTTCTGTTCTAAAAGTGTGACTTACACTCCATTGTAACCTGTTTATGATTTTTACTTCTTTATTTTGCATGTCTGCGACTTGTACTCCAGAACGACTTATTGCTTAAAAAATATGGTATTCATATTTTTTATCCCAAGATGCATTATGGGGAAAACCTTTTTTCAGGTTTGTGCTGTCTCAGGTTGCTATAAAGGTTACTGCTCACTTGCATGTAGGTTTGTAGAGGAGAAAACATTTCATCAATGGCAGAAAACTCTCTAGACAGATAGTAACATGTGGCTTTGTGTATAAAAAGGCAAGAAAAGGCAACCCTCCCTCCTATTGTGAGGTATAACCCAGTTCTTCAGGATTCATCTTCACACCAAAAACAAAGTTTGAAACGTCTATTCTGTTACAAGGGTGACTCCTCAAGCCTTTGATATTTCCAATCAATGCTGCCTTTTAGGTTGCAGCTCGTCCCTTGAGAACACAGAAATCTCCTGCTCATGACATGAGGGGAAAGAAAGGACAGGGACACATAAACCGGCTGACAGTCAAACACACAGTCAGCTTGAGCTTTGTGCTGTTATGTTTGTGTGATTGCACGTTTGTTTGTTTAGGACCACAGTGTTGTCAGGTTGATGCCCCGGGCGAGTTATTAAGCTGCGATCCTGGTGCCTGAGGCCACAGTACGACCTTTACCGTCTCCTAACGGAGCCAAGGGACTGTTTGTGTGTGTATATTTGTGGGCATATGAGCAATGGGAACAGCGTGTCATTTTATTTTTGTATGTCTGGAATACTGAATGATGGTTCAACAATACAAGTCACTATAAGCTGGGACAGACAGAAAGGAATCTGGAGATAAGCTGGGGATAAAGAAATTTGTATTTGTGGTTGCACCCAAGTTTTCTCCGGGGATAAAATATGTTTGCTGTTGGGGTGTGTGTGCGTTTTTCTTTTCTTTTTTTTTCTTATCAGGTCAACAAAACCGTATCTTTTTTTTCCTCTGCCACTTCAGAGTTCGCTTAGATTTGTGAAACTTTTTTTGTACATGTAGCGATAAATCTTCTATTTCAGTCTCAATGTGCTGCTGGCACAACGTGCTCATTCTAAGGTCCCTGAAGCTATGCGAACAGGTTTGCAACTCAGCCAAAAGAAAAGGTTTTATAAGGGATTTTTTTATGTGTACTGGCATTTAAGTGCGATGAAATACATGTGTGATACCTTGCTGGGACCATGACTAATACATTTACCTACGTAGTTGAGATCTGCAGTTTTTTACGGCAACAGTGACTAGCTCTATTGTAATTTAAAGCTGTTTTTCGAGACTCAAACCATGTGCTATTTCATTTCATCCAATTTCCCGAACCGCTCTATGCCTTTCCGTATCAAAGGGCTGCCAGACCGTTGCCTGTCCTGGCTACTTGTTGGGTGAAGAGAGATTACACACTGATCAGGTTGCCAGTTTGTTTGCAGTTTGCATAATTAACAGGCGAGGAAACAGGATTGTCCAGGGAAAACCCACACATGCACTGGGACAACGTGCAAACTCCACACAGCAAGGTCCCAGCCAGGAATTGAACCAGGGCCTTCTCCCTGTGAGGTGAAAGTGCTAAACAGAGCACCACCATTGAGTCCTGCAAACAACCCATGTAATGTGCAACGGTTGCTCTTCTCATCACCTACACATTGAAAGTAAGTTGAGTAATATCAGTGACACGCAGTCAAAATATATCTTAAAAAATGCATAAATGAATTAAAATGAAAATGCTTTTTTTTAATTAAAAATTTAAATTAAACATTATTTTTTAGACGTGTTTTCTTTTTCTGTTTTTAACATTTCTTCAGTAAAAAATCTGGGAATTTACAAGTTTCTTGTTCAAATATGCGAGACAGCGGCAGGTGAGGCAGCAGCAGCCCGTGCCTCCCCAGGCACACAATGACTGGACCTGCAGCTGAGGCACGTGCTTTACTAATTCTGTCTATTTATCATCATAAAATACAGTTTATTCTAAAATTATCTAATTTGCTTATTTCTCGTCATCTGTCCGATTGCATTGGTGACATTTTGCGACACATTTTGTGTTTTTATATGCTAAAAATGTGCTTTAAATGCACTAGGTGAGGCCCGCAACAACGTCTCCCTCACTGCACTACTGATGCCACTAGGCAGAGGGCGGTGGGGAGCCCAGAGAATGTGACACAGCAGCTAAAGAATAAAAGAATTAGCAGTAGCAAGTCAAATGCAGCCATTTGACTGCATTTGAATATTAAACCAATATCCAGATATTCCTTAATATTGTTTAGCGTCATTTTCTAAATGGATGATTACATTTTTAAACTCCTAAACTAGGACTGTGCGTTATAGAATTATTCTATATCAAGATATAGTTTTTCTTTCAGATCAGCTGACAACAATATATATCGCGATATAAACTAAAAAACTATATTTGTTAAATGTAAAAGCTCTGTTGCTCATAAAAGGAGTGTGTAATCATCAGCAGGTTGTTTAGATTCGAATATTTATGTCCTATCATACTTTACATAAGTGATGCACTGAAGAAACATGACTGTTTTTTGAGTTAACAAAAAAGGCACATATATATATATATATATATATATAAACTAAAATTAAAGCAAAAGCTTTCAAGTTTAAAAAGAAAAAAAAAAGCAAAACGCTTTATTGCTTCATCAGTTTCATAAGAAAAAAACTAACAGTTAATTAATCAGCATTAGCATTAATTAATGTTTTTAAGTTTTACAGAACAAACAAACATAAAATTGACAATCATTTTTATCAACATCCTGTGAAAAAGCTAAGAACTAAAAGCAAATTCTCAGAATCTTTTCTTGTAATTTCGACTGTTGCTGCTGTGAAGGTCTTACTTTTCTTCTTTTTGCTGGAGAATTATCGTTTATTTCGGTCTGGGATATTACCATAAACTCAAGAATTTGTTTAGATACGTGACGGGTAGTGATCTCCACTGAGACAGAAAAATGTAAAACTGAAGAAAGAAAAAAAAGACTACCAATCAATGCGTTTCTTCAAAAGGAGAGACCATAGACATAAAACAAGGGAGAAACGTACGGACTTCATGTAAGTAAAAGTAAGTCAATAATAACAATTTTCATGATGTTTCCCTCTGCTACAGCTTGTGAATGGAATAAAAATGTTGAAATGAAATTTTAAACTACACACTTAAACTGCTTCCAATCAAATGGTGAATGTTTGTAAATCTGACTGATGATGTCAGTGCCTCTCCAGTTGTGAACCTCACTTTAAAAACACTAAAACTACTCCCACTATTAATAATAAAAATCCCATCAAATGAAAACAATGTTACTTCCATTTTTGTTTTTTACGTCCAACATTACTGTGTTTTTAAAAATGAAAGAACAGAAACACTTGAGTTTTTATGTCTATGTTTTCAAATTTACATTAAGTAAAAGTAAGTACATAAACTAACATAAAATACTACCATTAGAAATATTTTGCCAAGTCAATTATACTTTTACAAGATAATAATATATTATTTAATTGAAAAATGCATTGACATTAATTCTCAAAATTTAACATAGGCTTGAATCATAATCTAAGGTTGGAACAAAATATTTCAGTTAAAGATTTATTATTGCAGTGCAGTGTGGTGAGGTCTGTGGCTGGTGAGGCACTGACTCTTCAGAGTCAGATTTACAATTTCATGTGAACCAAGTACCATATATTTCCCAACTTTTGCATTATATCTCATATTAGTATTCTTTCCATATACATAGCAGCTACATATTGGGCCAAGGAAGAATATAAAATTTATAGTGATTCTGTATGCCTCCCAGAAAACACCAATTTGAATGCTACAGACAGACCTTAACAAGAGACACAGCACTATGATGGACACACACAGGATTCACACACTGGTCTTACCTTTACTTGTAGGTAAAATCTACTTTTGGAGAGGTAGAAGAAGAGAGAAACTAAGTTAGAAGAGCTTATATTCATTGTTATGACAGAAGGCTAATTCCTGTCAGGTGTGTCCAAATCCAGCCCTCGAGGGCCGGCCTCGTGCTGGTTTTCCAGAAGCCCTGCCTTATCTGCTGTTCATTACCTGGGTCAGGTGTTTTTAGCCAATAAGGAGCTTCAGTTGCAGGCTGGTTAGAAAACATGTGGGACACCGGCCCTCGAGACCTGGATATTGACAGCCCTGCTTTAAGATGTCCACATCCACAACAGAAGTTCCAGCGGCAGTAGAGGCCATGAGTGATGAGCAGCCCAAGTGTGCTACCTTTTTCATACATGGCCATGTTGAATAAAATCCATAGGTCTTAAAACACATTAAAAATCTTACACTCCAATAACATATGGGTTGTCTGTGTAGAAGTCACTCAAGATAAGATTTCTATTATATTCTATGTAAACAGTGGAAATCAATTTTAAAAAATCTGAGATAAAAGATGAATTAGGTTTTTGCGGTCTACAGACCCTTAATAACCAGTAGGAGAAACATCATGATGTGATGCAGATAAATAGATAAATATGGGGGTGTTGAAGGGGAACTATCAACTATTTTGTGTTTTTTTTTTTTTTTATCAGGGGTGAGAATAGTGGCTGAGGGGAAAGTTATTACAACATGTAATAACAATAATAATAATAGATAAGTTAAGATCTGCCGTTGGTAATATAATGACCGGAATCCCCCAGGGAACCATACCGGGGCCAATTCTCTTCTGTTCTTAAATGAACTGCCTGTAGTGGTCCTGATGTTGGCCTTCAGATGTATGCTGATGAAACTGTGGTTTATTTGTCTGGCAAAACCCCTGATGCTGTTAGTAGATCACTGAAAAAAAGCCTTGAGAAAGGGTTGGCATAGTTGAACAGGTTCTGTTTAACTCCTAACTTAAAGAAAACTAAATCGATATGTTTTTCTGTTACGGGAGCGAAGGAGAACCCCGACGCAGAGTGTCAAAGATGGAAAAAACACATGTATTTTGCAGCGGCCAAAAATCAAAAATAGAGGCAGGGAATAATCCAACAGGGCAGGAAAAAACACTTGGCAAGAGTCGAATCACATGGACAACCTGACGGAATCATCTGGCAAACAGTGGTGGTGGGTAGACTGGTTTAAGTAAGGTGAGCTAATGAGAGGATTGAGTGCAGGTGTCTCTGGAGTGGTTGACACACCCCCTGCCACTGACATGCTCTGAAAAACAAGGAAGTGAGGGGAAAAAACAACACAGAGCCTCCACAGCCATCACATTTTCACTTAAAAGATGTAAAACATCGAATAACCTGAACATCTAAATGAATGGAGAACTCATTGAAAGAGTAGAGCAAAAAAAACACCTAGGAGTGGTATCAGATTCTCAGTTAATTTTTAAAAGTCACATAAAACCAGGGGTGCCCAAATCCAGGCCTCGAGGGCTGATGTCTTACATGTTTTCCATCCAACCTGCCATTGAAACTGTATTGGCTAAACACATCTGATCTAGGTAATCAACAGCAGATCAGTCAGGAATTCTGGAAAACCTGCAGAAGGGCCGGCCTTCAGGGGCTGGATTTGTGCCCCCCTTCATTAAACGTTTCTCCAGAAAAATGAAAGCCAGCATTTCAGAATGACCAGGAGTTGTTTAACATTATTGTTATAATTATTTTTTAATATCATGATTTTATCATACTTGTCTTACTAAACCACTATTTGTCTCTGACCAGTCAAACTACCTTAAAGCCCATTGAGAGGATGTATAGTCAGGCCTTAAAAATGTTTGAATATAAAACCTACTTCATTTCATCACTACGTCTTTTAAGTTAACTATCAATTTTAAATTGTATCTATTTCAGCCATTTGAAACCATTTTTAGGTGTTTGATGGGACTTTCACCTCAGCCACTTTCTCACCTTGTTGACTAGAAACTTCCGGATTCACGAGAGCAAGTACAAATGGAGACTGTAAAGTCCTGCTTCACAGAACATCTTTTGCTCAGAATGCTTTTTCAGTAGAAGAGGCCAATCTGTGGAACAGTCTTCCTATTTTTACAAAGTCTTTGGCAAAACGGTCCACATTTAAAAAAACAAATTCAATCTTTGTTCATAGAGCATCAGCAGAGCACCCGCATTGAATAAAATATCCTGTGTTCAAATAGAGCATGGAAAGGAGCACAGTTAAGTGGATTGTGTAGTCATTTTTTTTATTTGTTTTACTGTTGTTATTGTCTTTTTATTGTTATTTTAGAATTTCTGTAAAAGCTCCGCTAGGGACGTGTGTTCCGGATTATTACAATGTAATACGGGAATCAGATTGTTTCAATGGAATGATCTATCTTTTTTATATTTGTCCCTATGAAATAAATCGAGAAAGAAAAAAATAAAAGCTGTTGGGACCCAACAGGTGTTCAGACTCAAATCCCCATCCATGTGCACCTGTATCTGGCAGGCTGACTTGGGTTAAGGCCTGACAACCAAAGGACTGTGTGGTGGAGTCCTTCACCAAATGAATCTTCAGATGAACAGATAAGCTCCCACTCCGCACTGGCCCTGGATTTTGGGACTCTTCAGAGGAATTCCCAGTTTATGTGGTCGCGGCGTCCTCCTGCTTTGGGGGTTTCTCTTTCTATCGCTGTCTGTAGCTGTGGAGGGGCTTGTTACTCTGCTGAACAAGCTGTCTGGTTCTGGAATTTACCAGACATTGAGCACTTAAACATGGCCCACCACACACACAATTGGTACCAGTTGACTTGTCTTTCATGTCAGTAAAATACAACACTATATTGTTGTAGTACAATACTACAGTCCATGTACAGTATAGTACATATTATATCATTATACACAAACCATAGTATTTTTGAAGGAAATTAAAAATGTAAAAGCAACATAAGAAGACTATCAGTTAGAGTTTTGCTTGATTTGCTATAATATGGAAAAGCTTGAGGAAAACTTGGTGACCTTGTCTGAAATCAATAAAATATGTTCATGATCTCGTCTGCTTTTTTCAAGATGATTTTTTGAAACGGATTCAAACGGTGCAGTTGTGTGTACATGACACATATTGGCTCTGGTCTGTAACTTGGGTTTCTTTTGAATGATACATTTATGGACTCGGATTATCAAATATTTAAAGTCTGTTTGCAAGGCCAGTAAAATCTCTTTCTTGCTAGATGTTTTTCTTTTAATCCTATTTTGCTCTACCAAGCTGAGACCAGCCTTCTACATTGCCTAGTTGTTGTTCTTTGTTCTTCCTTAACCCTTTCACTTTTAATCGATTGAGCAACCTGCATTTCTCTGTTATTCTGATCCTGTTAATACAGCCTCATTCCTGCTCTGGACTGAGGCTTGTTTGATAACTCAGTCATGGTAAACTGAAACCTCTTGACCAGCTCTGTGTTAAATTTCATGATAGATTGTGCACAACTAGATACAAGCAGTACTCTGATGTAGAAAAAACACATGAACAAGGAAGCCGAGTGGTGTTTCTCTACGACTTTTTGTCAGTTGATAAAAAGCAGAGTTGCACCCTCCTCAGAATTATGCCCTCCTAATATTTGGTTAAGAGCCATTAGAGTTTGTGTTTCTCATTCACTAATTTTCAGATCAAAACAATCTTTCTTCATTTCTCTTTTGAATGTGGTGCTCCAGGCTCACGGAAATTCATTGTCTACACAAGTTGTAACAGACATTTTCCTTAAAGACCCACAGCCATGAAAATTCTGGTTTTTGTGTTTTTAACATCTTCCTGTGGCTTTTTTCTGATGATGGAGGGAATGTATAAAGAAAAGTACACTTAAATTTGCATTTCTGTCTATTTCTTTATTCAAACTGTTGTGAATCAGGAGCAGACAAAAAAATGCAGTTGGAGAAAGTTTGTAGACGTGACAGAAGACGATTGACAGGTTCACCACTCCGTCCCATTCTGATGAATCCACTTGTAGACAAATAGATCAGTTTGTTTTCATCGTCAGAGCTGGGATCTGGCTCAATGCTGGATGGCTGGACAGCTTCAATATTGCTTGCAATTTTTTGTTGCACCGATAATGTTAGGTTGGGGGTGTGAGCGGCTGTAAGCTAACAGGTGAGTGTGTAAACAGATGGATGACGGGACTTGGGGGCGGGCTTACCATGCTCAAGTAGTCCAAATCACAACTCAGAGACAAATTTCTAAAGATCTCTTGTGGCTCTGCAGAAATTATGTTCTAGAAAACAACAATTTCTTTGATTTTGGCCAAAAACAGCATAATTATAAATAAAGACCACTGGGAACAGTTTTACAATAGACCAAAAGATGATTGGAATCTTTAGTCCTGAATTCCAAAGAAGAAACATCACGGTATTGGTTGGTTAACAGCTTGCCGTCTAGGACTCAAACCATATTAAATCCTCAAGCCTGTTATCCAGTTCCAAAAACACAGACCTGCCTTTTTCTCTTTTTTTAAAAGCTCTTGGCATTTATAAAACTTTATTTTACCAGTACACAGTGAGTTATAAGTTCAATGGCCATCTCCAAATTTTCTGCAGAACTTAAAACTGCAGATCCTGCAACTTCTTTTTTGTTTTAGGGGGATAAGTTTCTTGTTGCTCTGTCATTCTACACTAGCCAACTCTAAAAACTCCATAAAACTTTAATTTATGAATTGTATTTGTCAAAAATGAAGGTCAGGACTGACTTGCATGCTTCTACTGGCATTACTCCATGGCAGCACTGAGTCAGCAATAGTAAGTTCTGCCCCCTAGGGGTGACTGTTAAATGGAAGCGACCCGAATGTGCAGTGAAACAAACAAAAAAAAAATCTAGCCCAGATTACTGGAGATGCACCAAATAAGAAACAGCACACAAACCATTGGTTAGACTATCTTTATCAACGGAAATCAGTGTATGAAGAAGAAAAGGCTGTGAAACTGTTCAGGTCAAAACTCTTCATTGGATTGCTGTGAATGTGTGTTTGTGTGTTCCAAACACACGCCTCCATAGCTAAATGTTATTACTCAAGTCTGAGATTACCCTCTTTTTATCCCTATTACCAGCTTTCCCAGCCTCTTCCACTGCCACATATTCATTTTGCTTTCATATGCCTTCCCTCTTCACAACATATAGGTCTCCGCTTGTAATTTGCCGCTTCTCTAGGGCAGCAACAGAGACGGGAAAAGGGCTTAAACGTGAGGGTACGGGAGGTGATATTGCATTTTGACACGCTTCATATTATTTTGCCTTCAATTTCACTGCTTGGCAAAGAAGGTTGGACATACTTTCTCCACAAATTTCCTCTTCTCACCTTTTGTCCTTATCTTGCTGTCGTAATGCGTTGCAGGTTGGAGGGCAGAGCAGCTGTACATATTGCACCGCACCTTCCAATTACCACATTTTATTCGTTTATTGGCTGTCCTTTGTACAATAAAATTGAGCTGCAACACTATCAAGGGGGACAGCTGGGGAAAAAGGTGGTGACGAGAAGATGCAGTAAGATTACTCTCCACCAACTGATGTTGCACTGCTTGACCAGTGAGAAAAAAGTCAACCGATCTAATTTTCCAAGTTATACTTGGGCTTGGTCCTGCTTTGGCCTCATCATCAAATACATTTATAAGCTTTTAATCAGATTTCTATTGGACTTGGAAGCACTTGCAGTTACATTTTAAATTAAGACAGATATGTTATAGCCTTTGGCGTATAGAGCATTTACAATACTTTAGTACATATTAGCTGTTTATTGTTTAGAATTGTCCACCGATGAGTCAGTTTGAGGAATAGAAGCAGAGCTGGCTCCACTAATCAGGTAAGGAGAAAAGCAAAGGGTCTGTTTATTATAAATGCACGAATGTGACAATAATCACCTTCCAGTAAATCAAAAACTTTATTTAAAGAACCTAGTAAAAACAGCATAGCATCAAATTTACTAAACAAAATCACACAAATGTGTTCACCTTTTAGTCTTAAATGAAGACTTTAATTAACAAAATGTGAAGTAATTGTGAGTGATTAAAAAAAAAAGTATTAGCACATTAGGTGGAACCATCACATTTTCCACATGAAAACTGTCAATTTGCAAAAATTTTAACAGCCTAATTAAATATGTAGACCCTGAGAAAAGGAGTTGGTAGTTTAAATGACATTTCTTTTTCATTTTAACTACAAATTGTAACCCGTACACATCGCAAATGACAGAACACTGTGTTCTTCTTGAAAAAAAATCCCAGAAATGTTGACAAAATTTAATTTTATATATAAAGTGGCATTCAACTTGTTCTTCCGTGTCAATTATCTGGTTTATTTTACAGTATAGCTACAGTAACTGAAGGATTGTGATTGATGATTCTACTTTAGACACTTGACAGTGAACAACTCAGATAGTCAACAGTGGAATGAGTTTTTGACCACATGGGCTTGCCAGCCTGTCTATGCTGTTCTGTCTACCTGCCTCCCTTGACTGTCTGACAGGCAGATGTTTGAGCTGTGAGGTGAGGAGGTGACTCCACTGAGACTCCTCTCCCCAGTAATTGGCTGTCACACACAGCTTCCCAAAGTTGGCAAATCGGATTTCTTGGCATTCGTGAGCATTGGAGGCAAGGCCATGGATAATATCGCAGGGTGAAGGCTTTCACTGCAGGTATAAGTGTGAGTACTTAACCTCTTACCAGCTCACTCCTTCCCCCTTTCACTTATCTATGTCTTTACCCGACTTTCTCTCACTATTACTCTCTAACCTTCTCCTGATCTGGTACTCTCGCAGCATCTTTTGGTGTGTGTACCATAGGTTTGTACTTATTGTGCTAACTTTTGATGTGTTAGTTCCCTACTTTCACATCCATTGAAATTAACAAGTTGTTTTTCCCACCTATATCATGGTCACTTATGAAAAAAATAGATATTAAATCAGTGATTAGTACTTTAATCTAATCATTTTTCTAGGTTTAAAATATTTTCACAAGGCGCTGATTATTTCATATGCGATGCACTGTGGCAGGTACACGTCAACCTTGTTCTGCAATAGCAGAGGAAAGTGGTATATATTCTAAAAGCTTAAAAAAAATCGCAATTATATTTTAAACTTACAGCATATAAAAAAGTCAATAATTATAACTCATAACTGCAAAGGGACAATATAGCATTGCAATGCAATGAAACCCTAATACAAAAAGACCTTATTGAGGTACAGAGAAGCAAACTCACATTTAGGAATCAAAATAAACATTTTTATGTGGGAAAACAAAAAATCCTGTCAAATAATAGCTTAAAAATGGGATGGTATCAAATATAATATTTGCTCAAAGTAATTTTTATATGAAAAGGTCTGTACTGCATCATTTCTTAGTTTTCTGTCCATTTAAAACCAGCATCAGGCCCTCTACAGAGTATTGATTTGTTTAGAATTCTTTATTTTCTACGCTCACAATTCTCCCCTTTGACATTCACACAGCACCATTACTCTTTGTTTTTATGAACATTCATTGGAATTTAGCTTTATCTCACCTATGGTAAAGTGTTTGAACAAAAACCATGCCAGTTTTTGGGCGACTTTTAAATTTGATTTCCAGTGGTCCCTCTTTTTCTGCAGGAGTTACGTTCTACAAATAACTTCCAATAGGTGAAATCAGCAAAGTAGGATTATAGATGTGTTAACCCTTTGACACCAGACCTTCAGATCCACGTAACGCAAATCCAGTGGATTCTGAAATGGAAAAAAGCAGCTATGCACTGTAGTGCAACACTGAAGTGTTTCATAATGTTTAATCAACTAAAATCAGCTGATTCTGTTGCAGTGAAAAGCAGCCGTCATGCAACACTTTACAGTATATTAGTAACGTGTTATCGATGCAAAGCCGATATGAAAAGCCACTTTTCTCTGTGTCAGAATCAAATGATTCACATTTATCATGTAAACGGATGAAAATCATGTTAAAGAGTGTGGTCAAAAGTGTTGCCGGCAACATAGCCGGTATTAAAGGGTTAAAGTTGTAAAACCCATCTCTACACACTTTAAATACTTTTCTCAGGCAGACATGGACATTTTGTGTTGTGCAAGTGTTTCACAAAAGTTCAAACAATTGAAGATTTGTTTAAATGCCGCAAACTGAATGCATTCTGTACAGGAGACATGGAGGAGATGATTGCCAATGATCTACAGTCAATCAGGACGCAGAACACAAAGCACCATGAGAAAAAAAAAGCATGAAATCATAAAGTGAACCGTAGTATAACAAGGGATCACTGTATTTGCATCATGTTGTGAGTTTTGTGTATTTTCAGGTGATGTTTTGCAGTTTTACCTTTTCTAAATTTGATAAGCTGTGCTTTTACAGCCTAGCATGCTAATATGTTAAAATGTAATAATCAAAAACTCCATTAAGATCATGTCAAGCTTTTACTTTCAATTTAGTTGATTTTAGTTTTCCTCACGTTAGCATTCCTCTAGTTTTACTTTGTTTTACATTTTTGCCAAGTTTATGTGCAAATCTCACATTTTTTATTGTTGTAGGTGAACAGATGTCAAAATGTAATAGTTGGTCATGATTAATTTAGTATTGTCCCTCATGCTAATTCAAGAGTTGATGTAGCTTCTTGTTGTGAATAGCATTAAAGAAACTAATTGCATGATCTCAACAAATGAGCTGCTTGGAGCCCAACAGTTTTTGCTGATTGTCTAATATAAATGCATGCTATATGGTTAGATCATTGAAAAGTTTTTGTAAAGTAAAGTTTGCCGTAGCCTACTTACTAACTCAGAAGATCAAGAATCAAACTTCAGTGCCCAAACCTCCCATTAATGGCAGCATTTCTTAGGACATACACAGTCTTAACAAGCCTGGGTTGCTTGGATGAAGCTGAGTTCTAATAAAAAACAAACTGTTTTATCCCTATTCTGTCACCAGAAAAAAAGAAAGCGCAGACTTCTGTTTTGTATAACTTCCTTTTGAAAGATGAAACGCTAAAGCTGAAAAAAGCACAAGCAAAAATTCATTAGAATAATTGAAATATATCCACATCTCAGTTATGAAATGGAGGCCCAGCAGTCAATCTGTGACCTTTAATATTTTTTTTTTCATCAATTTGAATTTCTTAAGAAAAGATAGGAAGCATAAAAAGAAGATATATTTACAATGACTAAAGCATAGCCAAGTCAGCAGGTAATTAAACACACAAAGGACTCTGAAGTTTTCTATGAATTGTAGCTCTTGAACCTTAACTCCTACATTCAGTTTTCATCAAAATCACACAACCAAAGCTGATAGTGAATGTTTTAAAAAATAAAACCTAGTCTGGAAAATTTCAAAAAAGTGGTATCAGGACGTGCACCATATGTGTTTACACTGGACTGCCACTATTAGTGCATGTAGGTCTGATCATGGTTGGAAAAAGCTTGGTGTCAAATTTCAAAGCGGTGCAAACTTTGCAAATTTTGCTTTTTCTTTCACGGCTCCATTACGATGTATGGTCGGGCACAAACCCCAACCATTCAGTTCTCCTCCATGATCAATTTTCCCTTTTAATTGACGTTTAATTCCTGCTAGTGAATTTAAAGGGATGCCATCCATACCTCACTACCATATCTGAGTCCCTGATTGGTCAAACTTCAACCTGGTTTAGCTTTCAATGCCCGTTCAATGGTCGTGCAATTTGTATGCAGAGATTGTTAAAAAACTTTTATACCAACTCATGAAGATGACAGATATGAACGCAGAATCCCAAAACACGCCAACATGTATGTTTAAATAGACTTTCCAATGAAAGTTGCCAAAAACGTTCTTTTGTCTACCAAAATTCTTCAACCATTGACACAATTGATGTAGATTCTGGAACGAAAAAAAGCAATTTTCAATCCAGTTCTATTTCTAAAGCCCAATATTACGACATAGTTGTCTCAATGGGATTCACATCTGCATTTGTACAAAAGAGCATAAAGTCAGTCATAAAATACGAATATTAGCTGGTTGCTAAACTAGACAAACAGACTAAGCTAAGCTGGGCATCCCTGCCCTTAGACCCTCTTTCTCTGGAAGGAAAAAAAAAATAACTGAGCTGAACAGAGACGAGATCAATGTAATTGTTTGACTTTTATTAAGAAGATAACAAGTCGTTTTCTTTATAATTCATCATAGAATACGGTCTCAAGTACTTTGCTATAAAAGCTCCAATCAATTTTCTTATTTGCTTTGCCTTTTCTGATGATGGTGGAAGTGTCTTTAAGATATCCAGTTTGCTTTTTTTGACGACTGGAATTGCTCGCAGCAGAACTTGTTGAAGCCACACTCACACCAGTAGCACCTGAACGGTTTCTTCCCTCCTCCTACTCCAGATCGGATCGTCCAATGTAATTTTTCAAATTTGTTGTGTTCCCTACAAACTTGATTTTGGTGCAACAGAACTTTGAGACTGCATGGCTTTTATCCAAAGCAAATTGACCATTGACACTAGAAAAGCCAAAATTCTTCCAACTGGTCGCTTTAAGCGATGTTTGTGTGGTCTTCAAAAATGTTTTAGTGAAAAATGCTCTGTGTTCAGTTCCATTTATTAGTTTTACTTCAAATCATAATCATTTTTCAATTATCGATTCTTTAAGATTCATAAAACATTTCAGAATCGTTTATTGGTGATAATTGATGCATCTAAAAATCGATTATTTTCCCCACCCTTTCTTTACAGTAGTGAAGTGTTCACAATCAAAGCGTATTGGTTGATTCTTTCATTCATTTTCTAAACCATTTTATCCCTTTCAGGGTCACGGGGCTGCCGGAGTCCCTGGAGAAAACCCACGCGTGCACAGAGAGAACATGCAAACTCCACACAGAAAGGTCCCCCATTGGTGACACTGTTTCAAGTCCCCCAGTCAGAAAGTTAGTTGTACTAATTTTACTGCAATATGTCAAAGATGATGCTTCTAAATTTGGTCAATATCGTCTATGCTTTAGACATGCACACTAACATTGTCGGATGTTAAAACAGCTCCACTAGCAGATGAGACCAGTGATGACAATATGGCAGACTAGAAGCATTCTGATCACTCCGCCTTCTGCGAAAGACTTCAACATGGTTTGCATGCTCCCCAACACAATGTATAGAAAATCTACTATAGGAAATCTAAAATCTAAAGGTTGTTCAAAGGCATGGCAGTCTCACGAGGAGCACAAAGTGTCTTGGAATAAGCTGCATCAAGCCTTCTCGTACTTCAACCCTGTGATTCGGTGGGTGTATTAGTGTTTCCCTAACAGCCTCAGGCTGAGGGATTTTCATATGGACAGGTCTGCTGCTGGCTTTCCTGGTGTTATCAAACCAGTTCACATTTCTGCCTTTCATCCCGCCATACAGCGGGTCTTTACTTGATCACAGAAGGAAAGTGCTCCTGCTGTGCGCTGCGGACAGAATCTAAGGCGCGTGAAGTGCGGCTGAACTGAGACATCTAAACACGGAGATAAAAGTGGAAACTACAGAAACGTAACTACAGAAAGTGTGGAATTTTATATTTAATAAAAGTGTTATACAAACACCACTTATATTCTACATAACAAAATATAACCTAAATTTCAGTAAAGATGAAAAAACCTTTGACTATGCTTAAGTACGTATTTTATCTAAAGGCATTTTATTCTATCTTTAATGACTGTTTTTGCTCATTAAATGTATATCTTGTCCTTAAGTCCATCTTTTCACAAGTTAACAGCTATTATGTAACTTTTCATTGATTGAAGAAATGCAAAGCTCTAGATCTTCCTTTCAGCTAATACCAATGAAACATTTTTTGAATATGTCAAAACAAATATTTAAAACATTCATATATATATATATATACAAAATTAAATTAATTAAGGCAATTTTTTTCAATAATGCATAATTTGCTCCCATAATTTACTGTAATATTTTAACTGAATAAAATAAACAAGTGTTTTCTCCTAAAGAGTTTAATTGAAATATTTTTTCCTAACCCTATGAAGCCCACTACATAAAAAAGTTGGCAGAATTTTTATTTTTTTTTTTAAGTTAAGATTTGTTTTACCCTTTTATGAAATTCACAAAAAACATTGAGGTTTCATTATTAAAAAGAGACATAGATAGTATCTATTGTGATATGTTGGGTGATGTGGGAAGATTTTTTTCACAACAATGTTAGTTTAAGATGTAAACATTTTGACATGAATGTTCAGGGAAAAAAACGCACCTTGTTAACCAGTTGTGTCAAATTAGATCCAAACATTTTAACTTGATGTATTATAAAGAATCAATTTTTTTAGTACGGAAAGCAGTCATTAGAAAAAAAAACAATTGATGATTTATTCCTAACCAAAAAGTTTTAAAATCTAGCAAAACTTGTTCGTGCCAACAGTATTTTTGAGGTTTCACTGAAGCAGCCATTTAGAAATGAGCATGAAAAGCCCTTCTACTGCCCCTAGTGGAATGATGATGAACTACAGGACAGAAAACATGGAACAAGTTATGAACAATGCCTTTTTCTGGAAAGTTTAGATCATGCTTATGAGAAGTATCAGAAGTCCCTCTTTCAAATACGAGAGGAATGGTGATAAAAGGGTTAATAAACATGAAAATGTATTTTAGCAAAACTGTTCCTGCCAAACACTAAACTTATCAACACTAAGTGTTTAATTTGTGTTTGGAAGTTTAGTGTTTGTATAAACATCCAAAATACTCAAAGGATTTTGTAACTTCAGGGTACCATTTGGGAACTTTATTTCACAATCCAATTTTCACATTTCCCTGAATTCACACATTCCAAGAGGAAAGTGTCTGGCGAGCCTGTTGTGGTGTCTGTTATCATGCTGCGAGCGTTTAAAACCCACCAGACATTTAAAGAAATTATCACCTTTCTCCCTAGAAGACATCAAATAGTTAGACATACAAAAACCAGACAGAATAAAGATCAGATGCTAAAATACAGTCTATATAACATCAGAAGTGCAGAGAGAGCAGTAGAGTTTTTAATTGATCAGTAATTATTGCAAAAGTGATCTAAAGGGCAAAGAGGAAAAATGCACAGAAAAAAACAAACACAAAGCCTTTTTTTCATTTAAACATCCCTGTGATCTCATGATATGGTGGACATCTTTTGTGTTGCTGCGCTTCTGGCTCAGAAAAGAACTTCAGTTCAGAGAGGAGTCAATCTGACATCAACAAATCTGTGCATTTTAGCCTTTTTCTAGCCATTTTCTGTTGTTAAGAAGGAGTGGTCCTGCAACAAACTGCCGACCTATTTAGGGTGTACCTTCACCCAGCAGGAGCTGGGTTGGCTCCTGCAGCCCTGTGAGCCCTGAAGGGACGCAGCGGTTACTGAACATGGATGGATGTTTTAGCTGCTGCAGCCAAATCAGTCTGTTGCATCGTTATACTCCTCTCATACGCTCATCTTAAGCTACATTTACACCGCCCTTGGTAACGCGTAAAAGCATGTAAACATGCATTTCGGGATCCAGCGTTCAAAACTCTTCCGTTCAAGTGTCACTACATACGTTTATATGACTATTTTTGGCCCCTACGTACAAAATGCTTGGCCATTGAACAAGCGCCTCAAGATGAATCAGGTTAACCTTTGACCAATATTTTTGGACTGTGGGTGGAAGTCGGAGTGCACGCACGTGGAGAACAACGCCACACAAAAAAAACCCAGCCAGGATCTGACCCAGAGCCTTCTAAGCCACCTGTGAAATGTCTGAATTCTGAAAACCACATCTTTAGTTTTGCAGTTGCAGAAAAACTGTCAAACCTTCTGAAAAATGAGTCTGATGTTCAGACAGGTTTTGACAAAGAAAAAAAAGCAGAAGATCGTTTTGTTTGGGGAATAAATACAACATTCATGGAAAGTTTTGGAAGATTCCTGGAAAATCCTGTTGCAGTAAAATGAAATCTTCAAATTACAGATAGAACGTTACGATTTAAAAAAACAAAACAATTAGCTTATAACTTTTTTTCTTCTATAAAAAACAGGCACTTTGAAAAATTGAAAATATAAATATGTTATTATTTTTATTTTACATCAATTTTCCCTTGCTCCCAGTTGAAAACACAGTTCTACATTCTGTATTACAATCTATATTAATATATATACAATCTGTAATAATGATTGTTGTCCTAAAACGAGGTTGTTGTATCATCCAAAGAAGCAACAATTTAATATCTCTTGTGTGCGTTAAGATTTTGAGCCTGTCAGTGCAGTAAATAATATCATTTATATATTTTTAAAAGTGTTGAGAAAAACTCCTTGGAGTTGCCCATCACTCCCTCTGCTTTTGGTTCGCAGTCTTCGATTTGTCTCACGCTGCTGTCAAAAACAGGGAAAGTGAATAGAAGGAGGAAATCTTATTTTTCTCCCTGGCCAGTCTTCATTTGACAGTCTTGCTGTTCCAGATTGCATCAGGGGTCTCGGTGGATAACATTTCTCTCTGTATTTCTATGCAAGAATATAGGCCTTTTCCAGTTGATCATTTACTGGATTTTATGCTCAAATGAGAAAAAAACAAGTCCATTCTCACTGGTAGAACGAAGTGACGATGGTTGCATTTGGTGATTCTTCTTTTTTTTTAATACTGTTTACAAATTCATCAAATACAAAGTGAATGCGACAAGTATACAGCTGTAATACCAAAAAAATAAAAATACATATTACTTTTAAATTGAAATGGCTTTAAAAATGTCAAATTTTATATTTGCTGATTTTTTTTTGTTGATATTGTGATATGTTATAAAAATTTTAAAAACTCACATAAAAATGCAGTCATAACCACCATTCTTCCTTTACTTAATATCTCAGAATTCTTTCTTTAATATCCACTCTAATGAAAATTGTGTTTTTGGGGTTGTTAGCATGTTCTTGTTGTGTTATTATTATGATGGAGGACAAATATAAAGCAAATGAAGATTACAATTACATTTCTGAGTATGATTTTATTGAAATTGATGTGAATTAGGTGAAGATTAAAAAACTGCTGTTTGAGAAAGATCATATTTGTGACATAGAAAAGGTGGGGCACAAGCTACGATCCGAACCAATGCCTCCACTTGTAGACGACTAGATCCAGGTACGTCTTCATTATCCTCGTCTGAGCTGGAATCTGGTTCAAAACTGTACGGCCGCTCGCCATTTTTGTGCCACGTTGGGGCTGTAAGCTGGGGGAGAGCACGTAAACAGAGACGTGGAGGGGAAAGGGGGCGGGACGCCAACAGTCCCAACCACAACTCAGAGACCGATTTCAATTTGTAACGTTTTTAAAACAGCTGAAAAGAGGATTGGAATGGGTCTTTAACAAATAAAGAAATTATATTTCTCTGCAAAACAGATGAAAAAAATTTATAAAAAACTGGCATTATACTTTTAATGCTTATACACAAAAATAACTAATGACATTGAAAGTGTTTTGCTTGTTTGTATAAAATATTGCTCCTGTTACTTCAGAGAAAAAAGCTAGACAAAGCATTACCTGGAAAAAGAAAGAAAAAAGAGACATCCAAACATAAAAGGATTTTTTTTCTGGACATTTAATGTGAGTCTGCAGATGAGATTTAATGGCTGCTACCCAGGAGTGCAGAACAGTAAACTTGCCTCAGGCTGTGCATTTCTGGGTTTATTTGCTGAATACATTAGAACACATATGTTCAAAGCTAAATATTTAAATAAAGCTGTCTTAATATGAAAGAGAAGAAAAAGTAAAATAAAAAAAAAGCCACCATGAAATCTTTTTCTCACTTTAAGGCTGGGAAGACACAAATATCTTTTAACCACCTTGAAAATCTTTATCTTCCTACACTTATGAAGAGGATTTCACTGTAAATATCCTTCTTCTTTAACTTTTGCAGCAGACTGGAAGCAATACTTCTCATACATTAGTACTTACATGGTTTATTTTGAAAAAAAAAAAACATTTTTGCACTATTTGTAAGTTTAAAATGTACAAAATGAGAGAAATAGCTTTCAGTGATACAAAATTGTCAAACAATTTTTCATGGTGTTTACTCTAAATAAAAAGAACAACTCTTCTACTGCTTAGACCATGAAAATTGTGCTTTTCTTTTATTTCTTTTAGATTATTTATTATCTTTACATGCTTTACTCGGCAGTACTATCTTTGACTAGACAACTTAAACCCAACACCAAAGCGATGTTGCTGCTTGATTACTTTTTTGGGCCACCTTTATAAACAATGCTCACAAACTAAACACATAAGTAAATGTTGTCTGATCATTATTTATATGAAATGTTGCTTCATTTTTGCTTTTTTGCAATCATTTTTAGAGAAAAATGTTCTTTAAAATCAAACGGATCTTACAAGAGGAGTGAGAGAAAAAAATGAGGAAAATAACCTTTTGTCTTAATAAACGTAAAGAAATGTACGTCTTTGTGTTTGCAATTTAAAAACAGCAAACCTTTTGCTGCAAAATGGAAGTCTTTTGTTTTTTTTTGTTTTATTCCTTTTTTCCAGCCGTTGATTTCTAAAGAGTCACAACAATCACACGTCACTCGCTGGATTCTATTTTTTTCTGTAAGTGAAGCAGCTCCTTTAACACCTTGATTCATGCAACACTGTCACTTTTTGCTGCCAGTGTGTTGACGGCTAAAAAGAAGCAACATCAGATCACACGCTGTCAAAATGAGACAACTCTGATGTAAAAATCAGTTTGATGTTAACTAGTATGTATGTCATTTTCTTATGTACTGCTAATTTAAATTCACAATATTTTCTTTACCATGGCTTTCCTCCATACTGTAGGAGTTGGTTGTATTTATTTATTTATTTATTTAAGTTTCTAAAGAGAAGTGAAACTGCACTCGACAATTTTCAATGAAAAGTCCATGTTAATGTGCATGTATGCGTTTCAGGCTTCCTTGTTCAAAACTCTCATGCAAAGCTACGCTTTTCTCTGGCTCTACCTACAAAACGTGCTCCCATTGAACGAGTGTTAAAAGTTAAACCAGATGAAACTGACTAATCGGAGACTCTGATTTGGTGTGATGTATGGATGGCAATCCTCTTCATTCACGAACCATTTGAAAATCAGTTATGGAGGAAAAATGCATAATCGCGGTTTGTGTACGGCACAGTCTTTTATTTATCGGAATAAGGCTTTAAAAGAAAGAGCTTGAACCCAAATTCGTGACATTTGCCCGGCTCCTGTTTCACACCAAGTCTCTTCTAACTGTAGCTGGCAGACATGGGTTAGTATCAGAGAGCGACAGGCCAGTGTGAACACCATATGCTAAATGTGCATTTAAAAACTGCCACATTGTGGTGTGACTATAGCTATCAAGAATCACCCAGATGCCTCCCACTCCGACCATCAGAGGGAGCCCTCTCTCGAGTTCTGATCTCCAGCACCCTGCTTATACTGCATCCACTTCCTGTTTACACAGCTGATCGCCATCTGGTCATCACTGGCACTGGACTAATTTCCTAATTTCTAACAGTCATGCTCCAAAACAAGGAGTGTGCAACGGGTACACAAGGAACACGCCCTTAACGGGCCCTTACCAATGGCCCATTTCCTGAACCAGGGTTCAGAGGGGTGAAAAAAAGAAAAATCTGTACAACAAGCTAGCATCTAATCTACTTCACCTTTACGTGTTGCTAGAGTGTTCACTACGATCTGTAGCTCACTATGAACTGCATGAACGTTTCTGCTCTACCAGTTCAACGAGTGGTCTGTGATGTTAAAATGTTGTGCATCCCACTATCTTATTGGTTCAGATTTGCCAATTTTTTGCTGGCAAACAACTTGTAACCACTGGAATTATGTTTACTGCACAAAGTAAACGGTTGGAGGGTTATGCTAGATGAAAGAATGTCAAGACAAGAGCTAAAGCTCCACTGTTAAAGAGTCGAGAAGAAATATAGATTAAGTCATGGGTGCAAAATGAAGAATTTGTGCTTTTCTAAATTGTGACTGAAGTGGAAACGACAGAGACAGCTTTATTTTCCCTCCACAAAGAAATAGTTGCTGTATGGATGAATCATTTTCTTATTTAGGTGGTGAATTATGATTTTTTTTCTATCATGTAGAAGCCAAATATCCGTTTTTTCTATTTCTTTGACTTAAATTGTCTCACTTTGCCATCATTTACATCATTTTGTAAGAAAATAATTACAGTCTTAATCTTTTCAAAATGCAGATGAAAAACATGTCAACTTAGATTCAAAACATTTAAGGACAGATATGTCGTGTCTTGCCCTTTTGCATAAACGAAGCTGTAATTACATGAAACACAAGAAGCACCAAAATTTGAAAGTTGAAAAGTTGAAGGCACATTTTTAGATTACAAGACGAGTGGATGCAGCTGCTGCAAAATTATAAAACATATCTAAAAAAAACCTCTTTGAAATAGAATAAACTATGTAATAACATGGCAGTTCAACATTAAGCCTCCGACATCTTCAGAAAATACTGGAATATGAAATGTACCTGATCTCGCTGGGCTTGAGAAGTGCGACCTCCTGGGTGTATTCCAAAGATATCTATCCAGCAATTACAGCAGGAGCTGCCATAAAGGCCTCTGGAGGTGTCAAGCACATGAAAGTTGACAAGTGCACAATGGAGAAAGGAGGTATTAAATGTCAAATAAACAGACGTTATCTTTTCATCCAACTGCCAAAACATGAGGTGAAATTACTGCACCTTGGAGAGTACGGAGTACTTGTGTTTGTGTACTGTATATGTGTGTGTATGTGTGTGTGTAAAAATTAAAGTCTTATGGGTTCCTCATAAATAGCAATAATTAGAACAGTGAGCATTTTCATTTCTAACTGGGGAATTTAGCTCAGAAAAGAGGCTTTGGCGGCTTTGCTTTTATTTTTGGCTCCAAAAGAGAAACTCTCAGAAGATCATGGTTTGTCTTGAGGGGACCTTCAAACAGTACTGAGGGAGTACAGTAGCAGACTGCTTGACAGCATACTAGTCTGAAACCAGGAGCTCATGGCAAGATTAAAACCACTGACTCTGAGCCTGGTGTGTTCACACAAAGGGGGCTGAAAGAAGGACAAAGCCTTAGGCACTCAGTAGGGAATCCCTCACTCAAAAGAATGATTTCAAAGTAAAACTCCACACTATCCGTACCTTTTCTTGCCCTAACCTCCATTTCCTTATCTGTCTTGTATATTTGCAAGCTGTAGAGGGAAAAGAACAAAGAAAAGCGTGGCCCTTTTGATGGCTTACAAGACATGATGATTTTGCAAAACCTCTATCATCAAGATCCACTAAGCCTGCTATGCACTTAAGTTAATGGCTGTTATTAAGCACAACTGCATAATCCAGGTGAAACACATTCTGTACTTGTTGCCGTTGCCATGGCAGAGCAGAATTGTGCCAGTGGGAAATAAGAGAAAAACCAGCTGGGTACACAGATGACAGACACAAACAGAGTCAAGTGAGAAACAGAAAAATCGACCCCCCCGATCATGTCAAGGACACCGACCTGGCACAAACACACTTTTATGAGGAATCTTTAACCATCACGCTGGCAGATCTCTAATTGCCAATTAACTCGGGGGTCACTGTTGTTTTGTGTCACCTATGCGATCCTCTTTGCTTTGCACCCACATCTTTCTGGAGAGAAAAAAAAAATAGCATGAGCTCACTCGCTTAGAGCGCACACCTAAACCAAAAAAGGCTTAAATCTGTTGGAGCTCTTTTACAAAAAGGGTTCACCGGCAGGAGACACAACAACGGCACTTATTGTGCGTCAAAACTACAAAACGGTCTGAACCCCTGCTTGCAATGGCTGCTCCACATTTGATTTGAACGCCATTAAATGACCTGGTTCTCCCAAAAACAAACACTATTCCCCAAACACAACTGTAGCCAAAGGGGACAGAAGTGACAGGACAGCTGATCATGTTGTAACACACTGGTCAATAGCATGAGTCTGAAAAAAGACATTATATGGACATGACTGAAGAAATTACATAAGGACGCCTTCTTATTTGATCACATTTTAAATTGTTTAAGTGCCTGAAATGAACAGACCGTATGATTACAAAGCATTTAATTGTTTAGCTTAACTCTACTGAAAAACATTTAACTGTCAAGAGGTTGAACAGAGATTCTTTTGATGATTGTAAAAATAATAAAAAAAAAAACAACAACAAAAAAGACACGGAAGTAAATTGAAGGAAGGATTAAATCAGAAATAGAAAATAAGATATTTACCAGTTGTGATGTGAAATTGCAAGCAGTGTCTGTGATGCAATAAGGTGTGTCCAGCTCCATTTCTATCAACTGAATTCATAAACCTTTTAGTAATTTATCAGAGATTGGAAAGGTTAAAAGGGTGAGTGGTTTTATAGCTAAAGCCTCATCCTAAATCTATAGTCAACATTTATTATCTCCTTGGCCAGATGAGTTATGGGAAATTCAAAAGACGTTATAACGAGTTTTATGGATCTTCACACAGTGTCGGTGTAATTTTTTTAGATCTCTAAAATTGGTTCAGATAGTCTTTGTGACTTGCCTTCCTGTTCTAAAGGTCAAGTCTTAAGTTAATTTATACAAAGGTGTCATGGGCTTTGAACATTTGAATAGAGAGAGACAAAAGAGAAAGGGGAGAGGGAAGGAAAGAAATAGAAAAGTTGTCCACTTTGTGAAAAGTTCATACGACCCCTGCAGTTTGATCACTGCTTCAACTTCATATTTCCATCAGCTTTAGAGACCAATAATTCTTCAGGCAGCCTTATGAAGAACAGGCTGAAGGTGGCTGGTGCTCCTGAAGAGCTGTAAGAAGGTGATCAACAGCACAGGATCCCATCTTGGGACTCCACTTTCTCCAGTTCTACTGGAGTAAGTACAGTACCTCAGATTTTCAATAGAGCTCAGAGACGGTCGACTGACTTCTCCACTTCTTGGGTTCATCGTGGGTTCAAAAAGACTGGATTTGGACTTTTTTTTTTTTTTGTAAAAAGTTGTTGCAAATCTTTTAGGAAAGTTTGTGACAAAGAGTGAAGTTTTGTAACAAATTATGACAAATAGTTGTAGTGCCATGAGTGAGATGAAATATTCATTGACTTCTCAAACTTAGAAATAACACGTTCAGATTTGCAAAGACAGCCTGAACCCCACAGATAAATGAAAGTCTCCAAAACTGCTAAACCTTAAACTTTGTGGAGAGTTTGTCAAAAATCCAACAAACCCGTATGAATCCTTATTCCGCTTCATTTTAGGTAGCCATTTGTTTGTATATCTGTTTTTTTACTTGCTTTTTGTTTTTGTTTTTTTACCAAAACGCAAAATTTCTTTAGTTTTACATTGTTTTTACACGAAGGCATCTCCAACCCAATTCCTCGTGGGCTTCTGCCCTGCTGCTAAGCCCGCTCCAGTGATTGCTGATTAGCTGGATTGAGTGAGCCCAGTTTCTAATTGATGGAACACACATGGTTCACCTGGTGGTTATAAGTTGGCGTCAGTTTTCGGCAGCGGAGCCATCATCACTGTGTGAATGTGTGTGTGTGAATGAGTCTGTAAAGCGCTTTAGAGCTTTACAGCCAACTAAATAATAAGCACAAATGCTATGGTAAGAGAGAGCAGGGATAACAAGTCAGAAGAGAGAGATCCCTATCCCAAATTCCAAAATTTGGTACCAAGCCCCAGAATCAAGCCTCTGTTGACTTAACTGAAGTGCATGTGACTATGACCTCAGGTTGAAGATCATGACCAACAAGGGCATTAGAAACTTCCATCTACCAAACCATCTACCAAGATGAAGTGAAGCACCTTCTGAAATTGAATGAGGGAATAAGAATCCAGCTCTACATACAATCCCTTTACAACCATCATTGAGACCAATGTCAAGATGTGCTTATCAAACACCTTAAGCAGCAGAAACCCAAGGAGGAAAAGGAGGAGTAGCAGGAGCCACCAAGGAAGTACAACTCCCCACAGGGTCTTCCTGCAAGTGGAAGCAGTGGTTGATTTTAGAAAATCCTACCGGTGGATAGACAAAGTTAGACTAAAAGACAGCATGGATGCACTAGTCATAACAGAAGCAGACTAAGTAAAAGATCATTAGAGACCAGGATCTACCCTACCAGTCAGGACATCAGGAGAAGGTCAGCTAAGAGACCCCTGAGACAATTCGATGAAAAACACAGCTAGGTGTAGGATGCTCTCTGGCAGGGCACACAGAGAACATCATAGTCGTGGCTTGGGCTGTCTCTCAAAGGTAAGGTTATCAAAAATGCTGACCATATTGTAAGATGTTGTTTTTTTCTACTAAATCGAATATGCTGATGTTTCAGAATTCCTTTTGCTAATAGCAGTCGTGGAATTCATTAAAATATCCAATTTTACTGTGGTTTCCTCCTAAAACCACCGTAATAGTCAGAGTGACACTTCTTGAGATTGTTAATAACATTTGTGGTGCTGGAGCTTGCAGACTGAGCTCTTATCAGCGTCAGCAGGTCATTTTAAATGGCAATTTTACTGTATGATTTCAGAGCTTGAAAATTAACAATGTTGATGCGTTTAGTTCACCCCCCCTCTTGTAAAACAATAAATCATCATAGTAATTAAGCCCAAGGCATAATATTTTAACTCTATTTAACTCTTTTAAATCTCCAGTCTTCTTTTTTGAGGCTAATGTCTTGATGATGTTGCACATCTCTTGCTATGTTTCTAGTTTGTGGAAAATATTTGAGGAAAGATATTTTTTTTATTTCAGCACTTCACAAAGGAGTGTCCAGAAAGGCGTGGTTTGATCTGTGAGGCTACGCAGGCAAGGGTTGTGCATTCAAGCATTTAATACAAGTCCCTGATTGTTCAAAGTTCAGCTGTTTGGCGTTCAAGCAGTCGAAACTTCCACTGGTTGATGTCGCAGATGACCCCTAACTAACACACTGTTTGCCATACCGTAATTTTGACTGGCGTTAATCAGCTGATTCTGACACAGAGAAAATCAGCTTTTCACATCAACATTGCACTGATAGACAAGACATTACAAACCACTTTACTCCACCTCTGCGGGAATGGCATAAACAATAGAAAAGTTATGGAAGTTGGAAGAATGTAAGCAATGGAGCTGAAGCTCCGGTGTTAAAGGGGTTACCGCATGTAAGATAAGATTGCAAGCTAAGTCTTTTTGTTCAACTAGAGTACATTGCATGTAAAGAAAATGACTGACTATTCAAAAACTTCTCAAACTCAGACAAAAAGATAAAATCCCAGATGTATAGAAGCCAGTATAACTTTAAAAATGGTGGAAATTCATACAAAAGTCATATTTTTTCAATTTGAATTCAGTACCATTCATCCTCATTGAGATAGCTTCTTAATAATGGTTTATTCATGGTAATTTTCCAACATCCAAGTGCCTCCTTTTTAATATAATACAGTGTTTAACCTGAGATTTTCATGTATTGCATTTTTTTTCTTACATTTTCAAATGCCTGTTCTATAGCCACAGTTGGTCCTTCAATGTGTGTGTAGGGCCAGTGACTGTGAAAGAGGATTGTGTAGAGATGTGCAGACTTATGCTCATGTTCGTATGCGCTTCAGAGCATAATCACAGCAGGTCTTTAGGGAAATAAAGTCCACACTGTCGTCTGCTTTTACCCCTATTACTTTTTTCATAGGGACACAAAGGCAACATTAAAAATGCCAACCAGGGAGCTGTTTTCACGTGTGTGTGTGTGTTGTAATGCAAGTGTTAAAGCATGTGTGCCGGTGGTTGAACTTTAAGAGCCACAGCTATACTAAGAGCCACAGCTATACTCATCCAAAGACTTTTTAAATCATGCACTTACATAAAATACAAAAAAAGAAAGTCTAATTTATAATCATCTAGGTCCTGCATCAGAAACACGTTTATGTGCAAACAATGACTAACAATAAATCATTTTGAAGAAAGAAAGGACGGCCATTTCATTGGAGCTCTAGTTGACACCTGAGGTGATATTCTTGGCAGTCAAAGAAAGACATCAAGGCTGACCTGTCGTATATCTTTTGATGAAAGTGAAAGAAGAGGCAGCCGTGCTCAATGAAAGATCGGCATTTAAACTCGTCATCAGGACCTCTTTGTGCATGCTGCACTGCAGCGTGCATTTTTTTCCTGTTGTTTATGAAATCTTTTGAACGCTGTTTGAGTTTTGTTTTCTCTCATTTGGAATTTTTCCAGCGGAAGACCTTTCTTTATTCACATTTTCCCCTTGCGTTTCCCCCACGTCTGTTATACAGACCGCGTTTGTTCAAGTTGTGAATATTCGATGTTTTTTGTCTAAATCTCACGAACTGTGCTTGGAGAATTATAGATGTGTTCAAGTCTTGGAAACCGTGAGGGAAATTTTGGAGATGTTTTGTTAAAGAAGGAAAAAAGGAGCAGGACTGAAGTGAGTGCTTGGTGCTAAATCTTACCCACCTCACAGGAGGATGTGACATCTTCCTTCTTCTGCCCCAGCAGGCTTAATCCCATAATTTCCTGTCCATCTCCCAGATGGTTCTTTCAGCAGCTAAGCTAAAGAAGAACAGAGAAAACACAAAGTAAGAACATGGGAAAAACCAGCAAATATATTTTGTTTGTTTGTCCTGAACCGAATGTTGTTTGTGTCCTTTTAGTATTGTCTGTCTGCTGGTGAAGATCTCACTAAACACACATTCAATTCTGCTCGGTGTTTTCTTTGGGTTTCTTCCTGTTTCGTGTCTCATTCAATGTGTTTTTATATTAGTTAAAAGGAACATATCATTTATAAAAAATATCCTTTTGATTTTTCATTTACTCTTATCAGTACTAAATGTGCAGTTTTCCTTAAAAAAAAATAGGAAATTACTCTTAAGTAAATTATAGGATATCAGTCTTCTGGGAAATTATAACCAACATCTACAGCTCCTGTAGGTCAGCAAATCAAAGCAGACGGTCTAATTTACAAATCGTACATTCACGGTTGTGTCACCCCACTCGTTTTGTTCTTTGCATAACACTCTGTTTCACAGTGGTATGCAGATATAACTGGGCTCCAGATTGCCCTTTTGTTTTTCATGCATTAATTCACAGAGTGCATGATGACACACACTTAAGCTGACTAATGAGAGAGCACTTGAGAAATTCTGAAAAGCCATAAAGAAACTCCTTCACACATTTAATTATGAACATGTAGATGACTGTGATGCAGAGCACACATATTCAGTCATGGAGTCAGTCAGCATAAGTGTCAATCTTACACTTGTCCTACAGTCGTTAGGCTTTTCCACAGGGGGCAACTTCCAATGAGATTTCTTTTAACTGGAACTAACATAATATTGAAGGCCAGCGGACTAGCTGAAAGGCCAGCTGCTATTACCACAAACCCGGTTTGTTAGTAAGAAGGCTATAGATGAACATAATTCTCATTTCCTTATTATTATATTATATTATATTTAGGGCTGTCATACGATTATTTTTTTTGTGCGATTAATTTATGGTGACCTGTAATTGATTGCCATGAAAAGCCTAATTTTGAGGTATTTCCATTTTTTTACCTTTTCTTTTTTTTTTTTACTATAACAGACTTCCAACTTCACTTTTACACTACCAAGAGGGATTTTGTTTTCAATCTCGAACAATTTAAAAGATAGATATATCAGGTCCAGACTGCTGTAAAAAAATCTTTAACCTATTTGATGAATTTGATGATTTTGAAGCCTGAGATAAAGCAGAAAAGAAAGAGAGAAGAGAAGAAGGAAGTGAAACACGAGGACTTAAAACATCAGGAGAATTGCACTATTCAGACTTTGTTTCCTTGAAACTAATTTTTGCTTCATCATGTTGACAAAAACATGCGAACTTTCCCTCTGAAATGGTGCTTTGTTTATTTTCTCATCGCTTTCCTCAGAGAGGAAATAGCGAGACAGCAGAGTGCAGTCACAGTGGCACTGCGCTGGAACTGTTACCATGACAACGCACTGCTTTTAATTAGTCCACTTTTTGTGAAAAAAAACGTAACTTAAAAATACAACAGGACTAAAGTTCTAATAATTGTTTTGATATATATATATATATATATATATATATGTTTTTTGTAAATGACCATGGGATGAGCTGGGTATTATTCTTCCACGTGTGCTTTTTCAGACAAAACGTATGTCATGCGAAAAAAAAAAAAGAATGTTGCGTTAAAATTTCTGTAATTAATTAATTGTAATTAATATAATAGTTTGACGGCCCTCACTAGATTAGATTAGATTAGATTAGATTAGATTAGATTAGATTAGATTTGAAACCATACCATAAATACCATAGATCTGCTGAAAACAGCAGGCAGTTAAAAAAATTACCACTTTAGAAAAATTTGATTAGATCAAATCAAAAATGTAATTGCAAAATGAAAAAGACGAGTAAAAAATTTTTTAAGTAAAGTCTAATCTGTTGTGTAGTATCAAACGCAAGCCTTTATCCGTTCACTAAAAACGATCAAAGTATCACAAAGATGAATATTTCTTTTTTCAATATCTTTTCATTTTGCTTTACTAGGATTGTTTTGTTTTGAAGTGTACATTTTTGGTAAGTTAAATTGTTAAAAATGTTATGAATATTATCAAGTGGAAAGTAGATTACATTTCTGAATGACATACCATCATGTACATTTCCAAACACATTATACTTTTCATATGATTGCCCCAAAACATATGCATACTTCATAACGAGAATTATCCAAGAAGATTTAAAGGTTTACACTTGTGGTTTGGTTTTCTGAGTTTTTCATCCCATCAGTGAATTTATGGTTTTATTGAAAATCCTTGAATTGTTTATCAACTAACAAGCTCAATGACAACAAAAGTAAATGAACACAAAAAACTTGCCTGACTGGTCACATGCATATGTAACACAGTCACTCATTTAGATATGCAAATGCTTTGTACAAATATGCTCCCAGAAAGCGTCAGACCTCAACAAAAGGCTGTGAATAATGGAAATGTGTTCAAAGCCCTGTCGATATTTGTTCATAGATTTAATTTGCTATTCCTGCTCTGATTTATTAATTGCTGCATTTGGTGTGCACGGAGGCTTTGTTATTGTTGTTGTCTTTCGCCTGTTTGTCTGGACCAATTACAGTTGATCCTCAGGGGAGTAAACTGGACCCTTCAGATGTCTGCTGTAATGTATTGATTCCTTTCATCTCTGGCTGTGCTTGTGTGTGTGTGTTTGTGTGTGTGTTTGTCAAAAACAGATGTGGGTGAATGCTTGTGTTTGCGTGGAGAATGAGTCGATCTCATTTACACCAGTCTCATCACCCAACAAGTGAGGGCAGACACTTGTCTGGTGAATCTGTTGCTTCTGACTTTTCCTGCTTTACTCCTTTCACTTGTGTTTTTCATGGTTTTTTAGCGCATGTTACATTATATTCCAACATTTAAAATTCATCTCTTGTGTTGCCTTCCTCATCTAGACATTTATCCGATCATGTTTATCCTAAAATTCCTTAGTCTATCAGTTTATAACATGTTTTAATAGTCAGCATTCTAATATCAAGCAAATAGCATCATTTCTGATGCTTTTTACTAAACTGCAGTTTCAAATCCTCAAAAAGGTCTTGACGTTTTTAATTCAGAATCTAAAAAGCAATCTTTTTACTTTTATCTTTATGGTGGAATACAAACTTTAAAGAGTTTTGGTTTTATTTATGAAATTCTGCTTTGGCTTGCATCCAGAACCTGCAGCAGATGTCTCTGACAGAAATCCAAAAGTTTTGGGTTTTTCTTTTTTTAGAAAAGCAAGTCTTTCAAAGCTTCACTTTTCATTTCACTTCATTCATTTTTTTCTGTTTATCCTTTTTGATTTGGATTTGAATAAGTTAAAGACATCTTTTCATTTTCTTAAATAGGTTTTTCCTGTAAAACCGAGCAGCTGACTGTACGGTGATGAGGTGCTTAAAAAAAAAACTTAAATGTTATGATCTCAGAACCTTTAATGGGTAGCATCATATAAGTACAGTTTACATAATTTTCTTATATCTATACAGATTTCCTCAAAGTAACAGAACTTCTATAAAGTTAAATTTGCTGCTTAAGTATTGTCCATCTGTAAAAAGCTTTGTACTTGTAGGAACCCAACTTACAAATTACAATTATTTTGCTTCTAAACAAATCAACCAATCAGCGGCTGTGACGCATAGACCGTAAAAACAATAGACAGCTCAACCCCTCCCCTCTCTTGTTCCCAAATAGGATGTACCTGCAAGTTCCAAGAAGCCAAAATCCGATTGACTTCTATGGAGAAATAAAAACTTATTACTCAGTCATTTCATTTGTCAGAATAACCATTCTTGCTCTAAAACAGTTTTTCTTAAAATCTTTCTAATTCTAATTTTTTTTTTGAATTTATTTCTTATCCAATGTTATTCAAGTCATAAACTGACCAATCAGATGCCTCAGTAAAGCATGTAGTGCCTGCTGGCCCCACCCTGAACGTCAGATTGACAGCGTCTTCTGATCCTACTTTAAGTGGAAGGGGTGTGGACTTCAAACAACCTCACTCATGATTGGTGACTGTAGTTCATCTAAAAACGTGACTCAGACCGACTCTGTCGACTGCTTTCAACATGGTGGCCCGCGCATCAGGATGCAATAGAGATGGATTGGGCCTCATATCGCGAGAGCCGCAGGGAAGGCATCTTCTGTGGGTGATGTTCAAGTAAATTCCCAGTACAACACAGCTGGACATTGACCGCCTTAGCGTATTCATAATAACACCAAACCTTGTTTACATTACGTAAACAAAAGGCAGGCTGATACCGCAAAAACAAACTTTAATGTTACCACAAAAAACATGAGACTTCGTCAGTACATCTTATAGTGCTGTTTTTAGCTATTTTTCTAATGAAGACGTCTCCTGGTGTGATACTTTTTCATTGGCATATTTAAAAAAAAAGAGGAGATCTATTTGTATTTATTTAGCAGACATGCTAATATTTACAATGTGACAAAATGTTTTTCCAATTCCATACTGGATCATTCTTTCTTGAGGTTTTTTTTTTTCATTTTGTTATGAATCCTTTAATCCTCCAGTCAACAATTACAATCCCAACTTTTTCTGTCCATTTTGTATTTACTGTATGTCCCAGAAATATGTTTGAATTGGTCATTATTTATATCATTTCTAGCGTTTCGACATTTCTTCTGTACATTTAGCAAAATCCAAACAGTAATGTTTTGAACACAAATGCACCACTCTTTATTCATGCAGCAAGCCCAGATCAGTTGCAATGAATCATTTGAAATCGATAGACTCGCTGACCCTATGGTGACCGCTGCCTTCAGTGGTCAAAAGTTCTCTGCTTCAACAATTAGCATATCGTTCTGGACTGATCTGGATGGTGAATCTGCAATAGGGAAAAATCAAGTTGCAACTGTGTAAGATTCATCCAAACGCTACTTCTGATTGTCAAATTTATAAACCGTGAAATTGTTAAATATGTTGAGTTTTTTTTCTAACTTTAATCATCCAATCTACCAAATATAAAAAAAAAATTAAAGAGTAAATGGCAGTAGAAGCTGTTTTGATGCTGACCGAGAAGAGTTATCAGATTTGTCATGGGAGCATCCCACACATCGAATTCTGCTGCTCATTGCAAAAGTGCATGTTGTTTACTAATCTGGCAACTTTTAAAAGGAAATATAAAAAGGTGTGTAAACCATTAAAAAAAATGAATGGGCAAATAATACACTGTAGAAGCAGCTCTGGTGTGACGAAGTCACAGAGCTGAGGTTGAAGCGTATTCTTTTGGGAGTCTATTTTGTGGTTTGAACGCTTCATCTCGACTGGAACGATTGTTAAAAAACATTGAAGACGTCAAAACAACTGCTGTAATTATTGACTACCAGAGAGACAGTTCACCGTCTGTGTTTCACTGCATATCCAATAGATGTTGATAAGTATATAATGGGCTCGCATTTGTAAGATAGGCTACTTGTCTTTATTTTTTTACATAAAAGTAAGGTAAAATGCCCGATAAGGTGTCATTTATTAGAAATTACCAGACAACGTGGAGGCATGACCATCCGACAGGAAGCAGAGGATTTTTTTCTTCTGCAAAGTCCATTAATATCTTGAAAAGCATTATCCCACTTTTGCTGGTCAGTTACTAAAGAAAAAACATTTCAGTCAATGATTTGTACTTTATCATTGTCATTTTTTACATTTAAATTGTTTTTCACAAGAAGCAGACTATGTGACCTAGTCAGGTAACGGCTACCAAGCCTGAACCGGCCTCACTCTGCAGCTGGTGAAAACTAACAAGTTTAGGAAAGTGATGCATATGCTGAATGTCATGTTAAATGACACAAAGCATCGTTTCATCACCTGTTTTTGTCCAGATACAGAAGCAAATCTCGTTTCAAAGAAGCAAAATCCATGAGTACTTTCCTGGATCGCTTTTATTGCAAGAAATGTCTTCACCATTCACGCTGATCATTAAATGTGTATCAACAAACAATTAATTTGATTAATTATTTTTAAAAATTCTCCATAAACACGTATTTATTCTATAGATAACAATAAAATAAGCTAGACAGAAAGACAGACAACTATATTATTTCAAGGCACCATTGCCATTAATGGTAACATTTGATAGATAAAACATAGAGCCATTTAAAGATATCTTTTCTGCTAAAAAACTGAGAAATAATGTATGTCCACCTATTCTTTTATGCCTCTGTTTCATTTCTCTGTTCTTAGTTAATAGAGATGCCATCTGCTCTGAAAACAGATACACCTTCTCAAGGGTACAACAAAAACACCAACGTTGTAGTGGCACAATGAGGCACAATAAAGCATAAAACATCAAACTGCAATGATTTGCAAGCCCAAAAATGACAGCCCAGTCATATGATAAGTGTGAAATACATAAAAGCTTTCGGTAATGTGTACATGGAGGGATCGGCTGTTTTGCAGAACTGAAAATGTGGGAATTCCTTGCAGAATTTGTCATTGCTAAGACAAAACGAGAATATTTTATTCAAAGTCATAAGAGCCTGTCTTCTGTAGCCATTTAACAATATATGTTGTGTTGAAACCAGCAGGTATGCAGGTATGGTATATTCTCTTTTCTTTTTTTTTATAGGCCGCTGCCCATGATGCAATATTCTAAGGCCTTTAGTCACTTTCTAGTTTTTGCCTACTGTTCAAGTGTCAAACTCAGGACTCAAGGCTGCTTTTTTCTGACTATAAATGTAACAACATTATAGGGGACAATAGATTTTGTTGTTTGGTT
This sequence comes from Oryzias celebensis, assembly GCA_014656515.1. NCBI lineage: Eukaryota > Metazoa > Chordata > Actinopteri > Beloniformes > Adrianichthyidae > Oryzias > Oryzias celebensis. Next base: position 14,781,639 of record BNCR01000013.1, read on the forward strand.
ATTTTGGAGTCATCGTTCTCGTGGCTGTAATAAATTATTCTCTGGTAGCTGTGTTCATCATCTCGCTCCTACACAGCCCACACTCAAAAACAATCCAACTTCAAGTCATTAAATGTTACTCAAAAAGAGAATTATTTTCACTGAATCACAAAGTTAGTTACTGTTCAAGAATCAGTCCAAAGACAAACGAACTTTAATGTGGACAAGAGCACAACCACAAACTCTCTGAATAAAAGGGTTTTGTGGTTCACTTTGAGACCATTTTCAAACAAACCATTAATGTGTGGATTAGATCTTACAAGTAAAACAACAATTTATCAGCAAGATAGGTTTTTCTTGGGAATAAAAAAACGAAGAAAATCCAGTTTTCTGAGATAATCAACGCTTGGTAAAATCGGAAATTGCGTGTATTCATATACTACTTCTTAAAAGGCCCAAAGCACTTTACAATCCACATTCATCCACACACACACTCTCACACTGATGGTGGCTCTGCAGTCGAACATTGGCGCCAACCCATAACCACCAGGAGCCATCACTGTCACAATCACAGCCTGGACCTTGTCTTAACCCATGGTATAGAGATCAGCCAGCTGAGATCAGCTGAGATCAGCCCCCCCCCCATAACTCCATACATTCAGATCACTTTCTAATTACTTTTTAGTTTGTTCCAGAAAATGCAACTGCTCCAATAAATAAAAAACAAATCATAAAAACATTATCTGACTGTTCTGTGTCTGAATTTAAACTCAGTTCAGGATGTCTGCTGTTCTTTCTTCCCTCCACTTCCAGGCCCGGTGTATTGTTTATACAATTAGCTGTTGTCGCCTGGCTGGTAACAAAAAATGCGGCAGGACATCGCTGTTACTATTTTTCTGCAAAAATTGTGCACAACTTTGTCTTTATGAATATGTTTTCTTGACAGATTCCTTACCCCATACTGGTGTACCCTATATATGACATAAGTTCAAAAGTAGACCTCTTATTGAACGTGTCCCTTATAATCCAGTGTGTGTAACAGAGTGGGAAATACTAATGAAAAACCTTAATAAATACCACTAATAGCTGATTATGTAAAGGCTGGTCATGCTTTTAACTTGCTAAAAAATAAATGTTTATCACTACCCACTTAATCTGTATATTAATCAAGCATTAAGTTCTTTTTTCTGCACATTGTCTGCACCTAGCACAAATAATGAGAGTGTAATGCAGCATTTCATCTGTTGATCTAAAGCTGCATTAACTCTATTTCAAATCCTGGTTGGAAGGAGATGATTTTCACTGTGACCTAATACATTAAATCTGAAAATATACTTTCTCTTTCACCTAGCACATGCCGCTCTGCCTATTCAGCTCCTCAGTTTTCATCTCAATGTCATTTAAGTTTCTCTAAAGCCCAACAGGCAGAGATAACTGTGTGAACTCAGCATGTGGTCTGTGAGCCAGTTCATGGAGCTGGAGTCTGTGTGCGTCTGTGGGCAAGAACGTCGGTGTCTGCGTTGTAGCTCGGAGTTTTATTCTTCTCGGGCTGAAAGATATTTCTCTCATGAAAGGTTCTGTAAACAGAGAGACTAAAGACACTTTGCCCCAGGGCAACAAAGCTGTCATGTCACTAACTTAGCCAGACTCTCAGCTGAAGTTTTATGAGAGTTCACTGCAAACAGTAACAAAGATGAGAACAAGCCGCGAATAAATCCGCCAACTTCTTCGAGTGATAATTAAATAAGTCACTGCTAGGCAACGACTTACATAAAAATAAAAGACATTTTGCCTCATAGTTTCTTATCTAAAAACCTTATCCCCAGACTAATAAAGAAAACGTATTGTGCAATTAAAACCAAAATGCCTCCCAGGCCATTCAGAGCGCAGGCTACAAAAGAACTCTCCCCAACTCAGGTTGCTAAATAAAAATTGGGTTTATAGATCTGTATTTCAAAAGAAACTGAAACAATCTATATTCATCTCAAATGGATAAGTAAATTGGTCACAGGGTAACTTTATAGATGGAAAATAAAAGTCTGGAGGCAACATTTTCTTGTGATTGATTTGATATATAACTAACTGTGCAATTACTTGGTAAATTCAACACCCACTGAAAAAAAAACCCGGAAAAAATATAGACGCAACTAAACTATGCAACCATCTATGGTCTTTGAATGTTTAAGAGCCTGAAGTGACAGTGCTTCTTTTCATAGAAAGGTCGCTATGTAGGCTGTGTTGATGCACTGAATGAATTGAAGCAGCAGCTGTTCCGTACCTAAAAGTAACATTTTTCATTTTATATATATATATATATATATATATATATATACATAGATCTATGTCTATCGATATAGATCTATATATCTCTCACCCTGATCTGCTGTAGCCACTCCTTCAGTTTGGGGGTTACAGCCCCGAGTGCTCCAATTACAACGGGCACCACTGTCACCTTCGCCTTCCAAGCCTTCTCCAGTTCCTCTCTGAGTACCTGGTATTACTCCAGTTTCTCGTGTTCCTTCTTCTTGATGTTACCATTGCTTGGTACTGCCACATCCACCACAACAGCTTTCCTCTGTTCTTTATCCACCACTATAATGTCTGGTTGGTTCACCATTACCATCCTGCCAGTTTGATCAGGAAGTTCCACAGGATCTTTGCTCTCATTCTCTACCCCTTTCTGAGGTGTTTCTCATTTAGACTTTGGTGTTTTCAGTCCATATTCTGCACACATGTTCCTGTATATTTTTCCAGCCACTTGGTTGTGGCGCTCCATGTGTGATTTCCCGGCCAGCATCTTACACCCTGCAGTTATGTGCTGGATTGTTTCAGGCGCCTCTTTTCACAGCCTACACCTTGGGTCTTGTCTGGTGTGGTAGATCTGAGCCTTTATCACTCTGGGGTTCAGGGCTTGTTCCTGTGCTGTAAGGATGAGCCCTTCTGTGCTGTCCTGTAGGCCAGCCCTTTCTAGCCATTGGTAGGACTTCTTGATATCAGACACTACGATTATGGTTTGGTGGTAAATTCCTTGCAGGAGCTTCTCCTGCTGGATGTGGAATAAAAAGTGATGATCCACAGTGATAATGCAAGCCTGAAAAGAAGTTCAGGTCACACAGCCCAAATGTTCTGTATGCGTGTGCAGGCTTCTTTAAAAACAAACTTACGCTGTGATAAGAGGTGAACTTTCTCTCTGAACTAATGCTTTATTGAACATATTGTGACGATCAGCATATTTTGTACCTCGCTTTCCTTGGCCCGCTGGAGTCGAAGTCGATGTCGGCTCAGTGGTGTGTTTTCATGTAAACCTGACAATAGTCAGCTTTATCTGAAAAAGTGATCTAAACTGAAAAAATAACAAAAATAAAGCACAAAAAATGGATTGAAAAGTCATCTTTTTTAAGTGACCATGGTATAAAAGGAGTAATTCCCTTTGAAGTGTGCATCATCAGAAATAATCTCACTTCACCAAAGCAAGCATTGGGACTTGGGCAAGTACACATTAAATATTTTTGTAAAATTTTTGATTTTTTTCTTTATTTGTGTTGTAGCTAAGGTGCTTTTCTCAAAGAGGGAATCCTAAGATACATCCATGCCAAATTTAGTGTTTGTACCACAAAAAACTTTCTTTGAACGGTTGATGCTAATGCTGCTGTGACAACAAATGTGGTGGATCCACCACAAACTTCGTCACTTATGTCTTACATCAAATATTAAAAGATCTCAGCCGCCTGATATGAATGGTACGTTCTGCTTGACTCTTCTTTGTAAACAGAAATGGTCCATTACCTCCGGCTGGAAAATACTGGAAAATACACTCACCTTAGTGATCAGTCATGGGCCGGCTGTCGGGCAGAGGTAGAGATTGAGGTTGACCTCAAAATCCCTCAATGGTGGTCTGGTTAGGGCCTTTCACCGTGTGAGAACATGTGTGTGTGTGAGTGAATGTGTGCTATTCATACTATTTCATACTATTGTCATTTACTTTATACTAACTTTTTTTTTTTTTTTTTTTACTTAAGTAAACGAAGTTACAGCCTTATCTGTTCCTTGAACTGAAACCATTTGGGAAAAATGACGATTATCAAGGTGTTCTTGATCATCCAGTGATCTAACTTTTCAAAGAGCTTCCAGAACACAACTCCAGTTCTTATGGAAAAATTAGACTTTTTGCTTGCCTTGCAGAATTTGAAAGTTTATGTGGGATTGAGCTCACACATAGTTGGAGAAACTCACATCGACAAGATTTTTGTGTATTTTCTCAAATGCCACATTTAAAGTTAAATGCAGCTGGTTCTGGTTTTGTGTGACTCCAAATAATAATGGTAGTTACTTTTTTATGATGTAAGTTTTATTTGTTTAAGGTTTAACATTATGAGGAAATTGTTTCATTCTATGGAAAGAAAGTGCCTTGACTGTCATTACTTTCTAGGAATTCTAGGTTGCATGGTCATTTACACTGTCTGGTGCGTGATGGTGATTTGTGTGATGAGAAGTGGCTCCCAGCAGGATTAATCCTGATAGAAGGATGAACCTAAAGTCCTGGAATGACAGCTGCAAGGAAGGACTATATCTTCCTCTTCCTCTTTTCCTGACAAGCTTCATTGTTTGCTTGTGGCTTCATGAGATAAGATTGTCGATTGGAAAGAGTGAAGTACAGCCTTTCATTGTGGTTAAGTTTGAAGCTCGGTTCCCTGAAAGTTAGATTTAATTGATTTTAAAGTGGTTGTGTTTGTCATTTTAAACCTGACAGAATTCTACAATTATATGACTGTGTAAACTTTGCTTTTTAAAATTAGAATCATAAGTTAAACTAAACAAAATAACTGTGTCAATTCCCAAAACATCCTCTATTTTAAAGTTTATTTTTTTATTGTTTTTTTTTTTTTTTGCAGTGTTTGCAGTATGCTGTGTTGCCATTAAAAATCCAGAGAAAATACTCACACACAGACCCACATTTATTTTTTTCTGTCTTTTGCTCCTGCCAAGACATGCTAAAAAGGCTGCATAAATGTCCTCATAGCTCATTGGAAATAAAGACCTACTCTGTTGAAAATTGTGGTTTGGGTGTTCTTAACATGTTCTTGTGGTATTGTTTTGATGATGGAGGACATAAATTGAGAAAATAAGCTAAAAATTGCAAATTTCTGAGTAGTTTTTACTCAATTGTTATGAAGTAGGAGCAAACAAGACAATGGTGTTCGGAAAAGAGCTTATTTGTGATGTACAAAATACACTAGGCGGACCACAAACTCCCTGCTCCGCTCCGCAACCTAGAAGGGAGGAGGGCCGGGATTGCTTTGTGCTAAAGATCCCACAAACCAGAGGTGAATTTCTTATTAACTACTGCCACTCTGCAGCAATTATGTCCTGGACAATGACACGGAAACAGCATAATCATATTTAAAAGCCCACTGTGAAAGCTTTTAAAACAGCTCAAAATTTGATTAAAATTTAGGAATAAACAATGTTGGCCAACAAATGAAAGCAATACTTGCAAAAACATGTTAAATTAGAAGAAGTTTTGCACCAAAGATGCTGCATCGGCTGCATTACCATAAAAGAAAAAGATTGAAATATCTTTGGCGTCTAGTTTTGCAGAAACAGTAGGTAACAAAAGACATGCACGTCTTTAAAGCACTGGTGAAGCACAATCAGAGTTGAGGCGGTAAGAACTTAAACTTTTTGAATCTAATATTTGTGTCGTTGCCTCAGTTGTCTACTTGACAATTGAGTGGGACTGTAATTGTAAAACTCTGAAGCCGAGACTGCATGACCACTGATGAGTATTGAAACGAAGATCGACCGGTAAATTCAGAAATTTGCTTTCTGGTTTATCTCTCTCTTCATAACAATGGACTCGTACAGCAGCTGCATAACAGTGGACGTCGCATCAATCCGGCTGTCCATCTCACCCTCCGATAATCCCTCCCTCATGTTTTGAAAAAACACAGCTGTAATGATATAGGTATTTACTGGTATTGACTTTAACTGACATGTCAGAGATAATTCAGAATATTCGTATGAACCCAATGTGTCCAGTCTGGGGATACACACAGTACGATTTCTGAACTGGACTTTAAAACTACAATTAGGTTGTTAATAACAGGATTTTTTTTATTTTTCACCAAAATGCAGTTAACATTGGGAAAAACTATTTTAAAATGTCAACATCTCAACATCATGTCAAAATATTTTATGTCAAGATTCTACAGGGTTTATTTTTAAATGAAAAAATGTTATTGCATAATTTATGAATTTTTGGGATTTCTTTTCTTTTTTTTTTTTTCCCAGGAGTTGTTGGTCTGGAAACATTTTCTTTCTCTTGCTTCTACAATGTTTTTTGTCACAGAGTTTCAACATTTAATTTGACAAAATTATATCTCATCAGGAGTGGAGAAACTAACTGACATGCAACGTGCATGAATTTGTAACAATTAGGTAAACCCAGAGGAATTAGTCAACAAGGCTTGATGGCATGTTTCATTAATGGCAGCCTCTTGCTGTTCAACTCAAACATGAGCCAGGGTTACCATGGTTTCACAGTTTTTATTGTTTTGAAACTGCTTGCTTTTCCATGGCAGAGATTTGTTCAATAATATTGAAGTTAAATGCAGGATGATTCAGATGCACAATTACATGATTAGCATGAATTGAATTTCCATCTACACTAAGTATTAGACCCTCCACTTGCAGGTCAGTAGTCCCTTCAATAAAAATGGTCCTCTGTGGTAGACTTTTAATTACATTTTTTAAAAACAAAAAAAGTTTAATTTCATCAGTCATTTCCATTGATAAAATATTCCTAATTTTAAAAAAAAGTCAGTTTATTTAAGCTGCAAGCAACATTAAAGAGCACGACCTTCGTCTGTCAGGCTGTGGTTTATCTTAAAGACAGTAATCATCATGCATCAAGCTTACAGCAAACCAAGCAAACAAATATTTTCCAGTCAAAGGATTTGTCTCTTTGCCTGTTTTATCTAGAGATTTTTTTTTTGTTTTGATGCAAATCAGATGGGATGCATTCCAATTGTAAAACCAAGAGGATAGACTCTATAATGAGAGCACAGATGTTAAAGATATTCATGTTAATAAATCTTTTTGTTCAAAACCAGTTATTCCCCCATTTTAACTTAACTTTTCTTTAAAAAAAATTCACTATTAACTTATGAAAAAGTTTTCTCTTTTTGTATTGAACGAGAATTGTTGTACTATTAAAAAAAACATACTTAAACTAACATTCAAATATTTTTAAGAGAAAATGTAAAATTTCTGTCTGATTTACTCTTACTGTATCTTCTGCATTATAAGGTGCACTTACAAGGATACAACCTATAATCCGAAGCATCTTATTTAATGATTAAGACTTGTTTTTACTGATGCTGAAGCGTTTATGACAGATACGTAGCGCACTGTCAAAATGTCAGTCTGTTTTGAATGAGTAGCATTGTAAGTTCATGAGTGTCATTGTAAATACGGTAACATGGATAATGTGTGGCAGTTTGGGACTGTGTGTTTTTTGGTTTTTTTATGTTATTGACAAGGTTATGAGTTAGCGTAGTCACAGTAACGTTTGTTTTAGTGGTAATAGTCTGTTTTTTGTTTGTTTGTTTGTTTTTTTAGCTATTGGAAACAAGGTTGGAAGTTGCAGGTGTTTTGAATATGTTAACCTGACTGACGTAGCGATATTGAACTGTAATTTTATTTTTTACGTGTTACTACACGTATGGGAGTTAGAGTTGTCACAGTAAAGCTGTTGCAAGCAAAGTTGGAAGTTATAGGTGTTGTGAATAAGCTAAAGGGACTGACATATAACTAACATATATATATGTTGGACTGTGCTGGGTTTTTTTTTTAAAGCTAGGTGTTACTAACAAGGTTGGGAGTTAGCGTACTCACACTAACTTTTGTTTTGCCGATAACTGTTTTTTAATGTCTTGCCAACAAGATTGGGTGTCTTGTAAATACGTTAATGCAACGAACATTTAACATGTCGGACTGTGTTTTTTTATTGTTTTACTTGTTACTAACAAGGTTGGAAGTTAGCGTGCTCACAATACATATGTTTTAGCGGTATAAGTCTGTTTTTAACTAGATGCGAGCAAGGTTGGGGGTTATTGTATATAACATGACCATGTCAGACTGTTTTTTTTTACATGTTACTAGCAAGGCTGGGAGTTAGCATAGTCACACTATGACTTGAAAAAATGCTAATTTTGCCAACGTGTAGCGTGTCACAAACAAGCTTTGGAAGTGTCTTGAATGCAGTTAAAGTCTGGCTGACAGACTATTTTAGGCTCTTTTGTCTAGCTTAATGCACCTTATAATTCTGTGCACCTTATACATGACATAGGCTCAATAATAGACCATTTGTTGACATTGTGCCTTGTAATCCGGTTTGCCCTACAGTGCGGAAAAAATGGTAAGTTTTTATGTACACAAATTTTGCATCATTTTCCATTTCCACAGATTAGAAGCTGTGGGGGTGCCGTTGAAATGAAGACAGCTCCATCAAGGTGCTTTCATCGTCTCCACATGAATTACCTGCCCGGAAGTGATAACCGAACTGATTCACTTAAGACAATTCAGGGTAGATTTTGTTTGCCATTTTCTTCCATACCTTTTCATTTTCAGCTCCAGCTCTTTCCCTGCAGTTTCCTTTTTTCTTGGCGTAAATCTCCAGAGTAACAATTAGGCTGTTGATCCATTGAACAATACAGAATGCATCTACACCAGTCGCTTGCTAGCTCTTCATTAGGAAGAATTTATGTTTTAGTTGCTTTTTTTTAAATTACTGCAGGGAAGGCTTGCAAGGCTCCCATTAAGATAAAAGCTGCACGAGCTGAATCTACAGTATCCATGTGTCATGACAGTATACCAGGCAACACTTAACATTACCTTGTTCATATAGTTGTGCTGCTCATTTTTTTTCTGGACTAACGTTGCCCCCTACTGGGTATTTTTACATACTATTTCCTTCACTTATGAGAACCACAGGCTGCACAGCTTTAAATATACAACCTTGTCTTTTACAAGAGCTTATGTCCTTATTTAGGGGAACGTGGATGCAAAATTTGCTGCTCCTCTTCATAGTGTCCTTTCCTCTGTCATATTCACCGAGGACATGGCAGCACTAGCCATCTGTTGTGTCTCTACATACGATGCGATTTCACAGTCGCTTTTTATTGCCTGAACACATCCCAGCCGCCTCAGCCTGTCTTTATGAGGCAGGGCAAGGACAACTGGCTTGTAAAAGTGTGCTTGTGATTATGTGTGTGTGCTGGTGTGACAGACTGAGGAAGACGGAAAGAGGGAGGCTGCATTGCTCCGGACCACTGACTGCTTCTGTTAAATCTCCCAGCTGAATACTAATAAATAGAAGAATTTATCATTTTGGGAGTTGGGCAGTGACATGCCAGGATTATTCTAGACTTCTAATATAGCTTTACAGGATTACTGGCTCTGCTTTGTTGAGTATATTGCAAATTAAATGCATTTAAAGTGTCTTTTTTGATAATTGTTGTGTTAATGATCCCATCTTATGGTGGTTTAAAGCTATATTTTTTTCTAATGATGTCTACCTTATGCTTTATTATTTGTGTTGGTTAAAGAGGCAAATACTGTAAGTGTTTTACGCTCCCCATCTCAACTTTTGCCCAATAGACACACATGTAGGTGCTACTCTACCTTTCTTACGGCCTGGTTTGTTCTGATTGGTTAATCTGACTAATGTAACCAAAAATATTAAGTAATGTGTCAATCTTTCAACGGTGGGATCAAGTATTCTCTTAAATGACAGAAAAACTGATTTTACCAAACAACACTTTTAATTGTTCTGTAACTTTGGGTGACACTATCATCCCTTTGTAAATCCTGCAAGCATTTTTTTAGGAAGACAGTTAACTTGCTGTAAATCATTAACTTTATATGCAAATACCACAAAGCCATTGTTTTCTGAGGGGCTTTGTTTCTTTTTTGAGAAGTACAGGAGGAATAATCCTAGATACATTTAAAGAAACATCAGTTTTATTTTAAAAAAAACTCATGTCCAGTCATAACATTCCCAGTATTTATAAGCAGCTTTGTGTCACATCCACCTTTATAGTATGTTTCACAATGCTGCCTTTTATAAAGTGGTAACAACAGAGCAAATCATCCAAAGCACATAAAGTAACTGCATCCACTGCTGCCTGGTTTACAGCAACAGGCCCTGGCATATGCTATGTTTCTCCTATGTAGCCTGCTTGGCCTATCACAGTTGAATTGAAATGAAAGATAGCGTCAAGGGCGGGTTCAGCAGCTGTTGCAAAGGGACACACGGAAACAAACAAGTAATAACTTCAAGTTTCTACATGCACGTGTGCATGTGTTGTGCTATATGCTGTAAGTGTTTTGGACTTCACCTACTGATTACGTTATTAACACATCACGAGCCAAAGCTGAGTACTTGATTGGTTGACGTGAAAGTTCAAAGCTGCGATGTGCCAAAATTCAGATATTTGAACTGGCTGCTGCCAGACCACCGTGCCCAACCGCAGCGCCACATCTAATGCTCCGGCGCCGCTGGACCTCTGATCGCATTTGTATGTTAACTTAACATTGAAACTGGCTGTTGCACAAATTACGTTCAATATGAATGTGACCCTGCAACAGACCACAACATTATCCGGGTTAGCCCCAACAGTAGCAGAGATAGGCTCCAGCAACCTCATGACTCTGTGAAGCTTCTAAAAATCGATGAATGGAAATAATTTTTATCGCAAATGTACAAAGCTAAAACAAAACACCTCAACAACGCACAAAAACTCACTACACATCGTCTTCAAATTATTCAAAAACGTTCTTTTATGTGGACATGTCACTTTGAATGACAGCTGCAAATGACCAACTCAATTACAGCAAACGAAAAAATCTCTCGTGACGCTGATGCCCGCATTCCTGAAATATTTTGGGAAATATGCTTCCCTAAAAGGTTCAAATCCATTTTGGTGTTCTGCCAATATCATAACCACAAATAGAAGTAGGCGACATGTAGTTCGCTTAACTTTATGAACGTTATGATGCAACGAGGGAAACGGTTGACTCAATGCTCCAGAAATGCAGATTACAGCCTAAAATTCCCATGAAAACTGCATTGAACAACACCCTCTGCTGACATCTTTTCTCTGACGTTAATGCCACATTCATGTCATATTGAATTTACCACAACTATGAGCAGGGATGAGGGCTGGGTGGAGTGGGAAACTGGCATGTCAGCCTCCTGGTGTTAATTACAAGCATGATGTACAGGGATTTTTTTGTTAGTTCAGTTGCCTCCCATGTGGCCTAGCAAATTGCAGAAATCTTTTCAGCTGGCAAACAGAAGCAAGCTCTTTTCATATCAGCCAAATGGCGTAAAGAAACTCCAATTCATTTGTGTGAAACTTAAATTTAGAAATAAATTGTGTTCAGTCTAAAAAAAAAGAATGTTCCCTTTCAAAGCATGAGGAGGATTACAAGCTGGAAGCTCAGTTGACGATGTATTCAAACCTTGTCATCTTTGCTCGACTCAACTATAGTTTGCTTTAGCACAACCGCAAGAGGAATATGTTTTCAGAAACTGAGTTGCACACTCAAAGAATAAAAGTATTGGTTCATATACATATAAGGTCATTCAGTTGCTTGAAATATTTGCTCTGTTTATTGTTAGCTATATATTCTCTGCAGCTCACAAGACAAAGGTTGTTGAAGGTTGTCATTTCATATCCATGTGGAAAAGCACACTTGAGGCTTAAACTGAAAATAACTAGAATACCTAGACATTATAGATTGACTGTTAAAGTTTATCTTTTATAAAGTGAAAATAAAGTTGTGAATCCAAATGACATTGAAAAACAAAAGTTGATTCTAAAAGATTTCTTTAACCAACAGGAGTCATGGATCTTTTTTGGGTTTTTTGTAATTGCTTATAATCGGATGACTAATACCTACAAAAATAATGATTCAGTCAAACAAATGTTTAATTAGATAATTACTTCCACAGAACACTACAAACGAAAAAGATGCTGAAACAACACTTTGTGATGTCAGTTCCATTATTTAACATGTCCGTGATTATTTTGGCTGCCATTCTTAAATTCCCTTACCATCCCAGAGATATCTACTGTATTTAGCAAGGAACTCTGCTTGAATAGTAAAACAAGAAACACTTTTTTGTAGGATCTTGATAAGGTTTAAAGGTGTTTTTTAAGAGGACATCATTAAACATACAATCTATGTTTATTGCACCAATAACAGATTTATATAACCGATAACGAAGCTGCACAAACAAGCGTTCAAAGTATTACAATTTAGTTGGCGGAAAGATAGATTTTTTTTAGATTAAAAAGCCTCAAGTCTGAATTATCTTTACATTAGTTGACTTGATCACATGGATGAATGAATGAGTGAATGGAATTGTTTTTGTAGTACTTTACAATCCCATCAGGACACCAAAGTGCTTTGCAATCAAAAAGAATGATGAAAAGAAAAGTAAGAATTCATATAAAACAGATTATGAGATAGATTAAGAGTTTTAAAAAATGAGTAAACGATGCCACCAAATACTGAGTATTAAAAAACTTTCTAAAAAGGTGCGTTTTTAGTTGCCGTTCAAGTTCGACTGTTTATGCTTGAAATGACATTTAAAACAAACAAGTAAGAACAGAAAGATTCTAATTCAAAGAAATCTCCTCTGCTTTATTTTAAAATATTTACTGAAATCAGTTTCCTGGATTCAACGTTCTTAGAAAACTGCACCAGTTCTCTAAAATGCATCTTCGAGAAACATAGACTTTAAAAATTCATCTGTACTGATGGATGCTAACATTATTATATATCAACACTGTTGACATTTTTGTTTTTTTACTTTTCAGAAACCTCAACCCATTATATGAATGTAATTTAGCTGGACAAAAGTAGCTTTACATAAAATTCTAATATTAAAAAAAGGAAAAAGATATTCTCTTTATCATTTCAAGTTTTAACATTTTAGTGCTTGAAGTTATTCAAGCATCATACTCTTAAAGTTAAATCAGAAACTACGTTTAAGCTTTACTTTCATGTTAAAAAATGTTGCTGTTCCACCTCCTCATCTTCTTTACGTGCCTGGGCCTTCTGTGCTTCCATGATCTCAGCTTCTGCAATGAAGTTCATGTTCCTCGGCTGTTCACTCTAGTACTTATTGGTGTCCAGTTTTCTGCAGCAGCAGCAGTGACTAAAGTCCCTGAACTGTGGATTTGTTATAGGATCTGGACGAATGAATATTTTGGGTTTCCTCTCTAGCTTCTAACTGCATGTTTCTTTTGTTTTTTGTTTTTATTAGAATATTTTTGTTTAGCTCTGGAAAAAATATATATTTGAGCTGTGTGACCTGATGTATCAGATATAATACAAAATGAAATTTAGGTTTAAAATTTTTTTTTTTTTTTTTGCTTGTTTGTTTGTTCAGAGGCGCCTATAAAGAGTTTGAATTTTCTGTCAATTATTTAATGGTTCAGGTTTTACAGGGTTAAGGTCAATAATTCCAGACTTTTTTTACAGTCTTTTCCTCAATATACTGGTTGATGCTACTGTGGCATTATTGCATCAGTATGTACACGAATCCTCTTTTTCAAGCTGTGACTGGACCTATCAGGGTTTGCAGAGAGATAATTACGCCTTTTTAAGACAAATTTTTTATTGTCGTTTTCTAGGACATAATTTCTGCAGTAGCTCATATGAAATTTGCCATTTGAGTTGTGGACAATTGGTGTGGAGCAACACCACCCCATTTCTGTCACCCATCTGTTAACATGTTCTCTCGCTAGCTTACAGCCTCTCATAACCCCAACCTAACATTGGCGGTGCAACTAAAATGGCGAGCAATGTTGGAGCTATCCAGCTGTGCAGTTCTGAGCCAGATACCATTTCACAATAGGGGTTTTGGTTCAACTTTTAGAGCTCAAAAATCGGCATTTGAAGTTTAACTTAGACTTTTCTTGTGTGGTGTAGATAATTAGGAGGGCTGTCAATCTGTACCAGCAACGTCTGCAGGGTGGCCTTGCCTTTTGTCACATGACAATTCAGTTGATAAGGTACTGATTCCCAACCAAGGTAATTTGAGGCACTACACAGAGAAAGCAAGCAGGTACAATAATCATCTCAGATTGTTGCAATCAAGTCAATTCAAATTCAGTTCAATTAAGGCCAAATTGTTGTATTTGGATTTTAGAAATGGTCTGCAAAGGCTGGAATAGACTCCAGCAGACACTGTCAACAGCACTGCGTGAATATTTCATTCCATTTTCATCTCTTCTGGTCAGGTTTCCGGGACAACAGCTGTACATACAGTGAGTGTTTTAACTCATTTACACCAGAACATTAACGCCAGTGTTTACATTCTTTCAATTAACTCTTCAACTGTTCACACAGTTATTGTAATTCCGGGCAGATTCTGAGGCGGAGAAAAGCAGCCTTGCGATAATATGCCACACTTTAAATTATTAATGTGTTGCATATCTGTGCCGATAAGCATAGACGCTTTTCTCCACATCAGAATCAGCTGATTCACATTGATCACGTAAAAGGTTGTGGAGTTATGGTATTTCAAAGAACGTGTTGTTTAGATGCTGCTGGGGACATCATCGGTGTCATCCTGCATTCACGCCGAACGCAATCCGTACATCAAATTCATGTCAGACACCTATCTTAATGTGTGCCAAAGTTGGTCCTGGACACTTATCTAAAAATGTGTTCATAATCTTGATGTTACAGATGCGTGTAGGAGGAGCTATGATCCAAAGTTTTGGCTGAGGTTAGCTATCTACTTCAGATGCTGCGTCTGAACGACGGCAGCTTTCAGCGGGACTTCCATCTTCCCTCTGTGACCCAGTTTGATGACTTGCTTTCTCGCAATAGTCAGAAGATGGAAAAATTAAAAATAATGATATAATTAGGGAAAACTTTTTTTATAATTGTCACAATGGAAAAAAAATAAAAATATTGTGAAATTCAGGATGAGAATGGTCAGCTGCACCCACTGATCAAGTTGTCAAAACACCACAAACCAAATACGAGTCTCTGGTTAACACGATGTTTTAACTCTTGACGCACCATGACGCAATGCCCAAATCGCACCGTGATAACTGAAATGTAGGGTTGCACTCGATGCAGGGCCCCTGACTGTATCTGTGCATGGGCAACATTAAAACCTGACGCACAAATTGTTTGACATGAACGCAGCTTTAAAGTGTCAACACACTGTAGCTGTTTGGAAATGTTTCCCCAATACTGCATTAAGATTCTCTGAGATCATTGCTGGTTTTTCCCAAATACAAATTAGTGCTCCAAACCTGTAAACTGACACTTTGTTAAAAAGTCTAGACGTCTGTGGATGATCACTCCGTAAAAGTCTTGCCCGTGTTTCATATTTTGTATGCCATAGCTCATCTATGTTTGGTTATCCAAACCCTCAAAATGAAAAAGACTCCTTACTGACAAGTTTTAAAACTACCTCTTCACTTCTCTCCATCTGGACTCGACTCACCCTCTATTTGGCCAATCAAAAAGCACTTCACCCCCTTCCTGTCTTTTTAATTAGGGAGAAATTGGACACAGGTCATTTACTCCCCTACGTGGAGGACTTTAACTCTCCAAGAGTCTCCCCTTAATATCAGCTGTCACCTGATGGAAGTGTGCCCAATACGAGTCAGCGAGACCTGCTAATTAAGAGTTATTTGGAGGTTTACCAATCGTGTGTGTGTTGGCTGAGTTCATTTGGGTCATGCTCAGTTCCCAACAAGCCAAACAGACCATTACTTTCAGAAGTGTTGTTGCTGTTTTTAAGAGGTTCGGTTCAGAAGGTGATACAGTGGCACCTCATGTCAATGGAAGCCACACTTGTGGAGATCAAATCAATGTGTCGCCAGTCATAATTAAACAAACGTGTGTGGCTGCACACCCATGCTTGCCAAGACCTTAGTCACATCTGCCGTTATGGGTGGATTCGGGTTGTCTGTTGTTGAAAAATGATCAAACCTGTACCACCTGTGCCTTCACAAAATAGGAAAGTCTGAGGCTGCCCGGTGAACCTGTAGAACACAAATGTTGATGCAGATATTTTTGACTGGCATACTGCGAGCAATAGGTCGTGCCGTAAACTTGTACAAGGGTAAATAAGGGTGATCTAGATGAGACGTATGCCTGTGATATGTAATTTATATTTTTTTAAACCCCCAGATTTTACGCAAATGCTGTTCACGTAAAAGGGGGCCCTATTTGGGTGTAGCCTGACTGTTGGAAATTAGAAAATTAGGGAATCAGATCATAGTTTTTGTGGACATCATAGGGACTTATGTTTAATGTGCAAACCGCTTGTGTGCAGCATTCTGGATCAGTAAGAAGCCCCTATTCGCATCTTACTAATGACTAAAGTGTGCCATGAGGGCACCGTATGACAGTATCACCTGTATACCACAAGAGGGTGCAACTTCAGTCGGCCTTATGGATACGGTACGATACACTTACCCACACGCACAATATTTGAACATCCATTTCTATGACGTCCCTTGAGGTGGTCGTCCAGGCAAAACACATCTCAACATGCTGCCCCTATTCTCTATGACCCTCTACTCAAAAACTCAGAGCACCTGTTTGGGTCAACCCCTGTGACTAAGGCAGAAGCCCTTCATTTGGGTTCATTTGGGTCCCGACCACTGTATCTCAGAACAAAAAAAAAAGAATGAAAAGAGGTTTGATCCACACTGCATAAATTGGAGCAGAGCAAAAGGCCAGCAGTGTCTTGATATGAGTAAAATTGTTCTACTTTCCTGACGTTAGACACCTCTTCCTCCCATGCGACTCTGATTGAACCTGCATTGTTTGCTGAAATATTTCAGCTCGGCCTTGTATTTCCAGTTTAATTGAGAGACAGATTGATTTTGCATAAACAAGTCATTATGTAAGAGCGTTATGATGAATACTGAACTGAACCTGATTTGCCAGACTTTTCAAAATCACTTTAAGCTTTGTTAAGAGGAAGTGAACTGAATATAATCAATACGTTTTTTTTGTTTTGTTTTGTTTTTAAGAATTTGACTCCCAGTAATTCCCTGCATAGTGATTTATCATTAAACTTTTATTTTATTATCTTTGGTGTGTTTATTGTGTGTTTTATTTCATTGTTTACAATATTGTGATTAGGATATTCAAATTATAACAGGTAACATCAAAACCTCAAGTGTTACGTGTTGCTTCAATCGCCAAGCCTGAAGCTATGGACACACCCTGCATGTGATACGCATTCTGAATGCGACAAACGGATATTCTTGACCTCATGGTGTTCACACTGGAGCCAGAGGGGCTTCTTCTTATTTTTTTTTCTGCAGTTTAATAGCACCTTTCCCACCACCTACAGTCGGAAGAGGTTTGGTGTAAAATGTCGTAGCAGTGCAAATCGAACGAATCTTACTCCGGGTTTTTTTTCTTTCACAGCTCTATTCTGAAAAAAGAAAGACGGTCGGGCACAAACGTCAATTATTCATTGATGAATTAATCATGATCAATTTTCAAACAGTTGGCACTTCCGTGAATTAAAAAGGAATTTATCTGTATGTACTCACCAGATATGGTATGATTCCCTGATTGGTCAAAGTTTAACAATAATGGGAACATCATTACAGTATTTAGAGATTACCTGGGTTTCCTGGGTCGTCTCTTTAGGTTTATTTGTCAACCATTTTCATTTACTCTTAAAACGATGAAACAGCTTTGAGGAGCATGACAGTGAATAATCAAACACACTCATTGGATTTGTCCTACAAATGTAATTTTTCTTGGTTTTTTTTAGCTTTTTTTTTTTTTTTTGCTTAGGTGCTATGAAAGTGTTAAATTTTTTTGATGACATCATAAGGTGATAAATTGAATTCATTTGGATTTAGCTTTTATTTTATAAAAGAAAATGTCAGGTTCTTTATTCCAGGTTCCTGCTGTTGCATGCTTGCATGCTTTTTTCAGCCATATCTATTTTAACTTGACCTTCATCATCCCCATCAACCTTCTCACCTCACATTTAAAGAACATTTTCCATTTTATCTTTGCTCACAACGTGCAGGACAATTTTTTTTTATAATTGTATAGAATGTCCCCCACCACCACTCCACACACACATGTACACAAACATCCAACAAGGATCCATTCAGCCTTCTCACAGAAAAGCAAGCAGTGACCTGAAAATGGATCTGCACCATTTCAGCACCATCAGAGGCTGAGCACTCTCCAGACTCTCTTCTTCCCTGACCGGCTCACCGGGCCAAGAGCACAACAGTCTGTTGGGAAAACCCACAAAGCTCCCTATTAGCTTCTCCGGGCCTGTGATGAGAAGGACAGGGGTCATTTGTGATTTTCCTGGCTTTGCAGAAGCACGAAGAGCAGGTAAGGTACTCCTCCAGAACCAGCCAGTTAAGTCATCTGAAGACAGCTCTCCTGTCAGCAGCAATGTCACAGCCACACCATAAAGTTAGGAAATGTTAGCAACAGTTAGCAGTTTCTTGTGGGGAAGCTTGTCCGCAGGACGTTTTGATTTGCTTAACCACTGACTATCTCTGATGAAAATGCAGCTTTTAAAAATATTTAAGCCAAAGAAAAACATTTGTGCTTTGTCACAACAGCCCTTAGCAATGGATTCAGGATGTCTGCGGGCAAAAAATGTCATTTTAAGCATGAAATATTAAGATTATCAACCACTTGATGAGCCTGTGTAGCAAAACTCTTCGTGCTCATGTTATTTCTATTGATGCTGCAAGTGAAAGATCATGGCAAACATTTCAACCCCATGTAAGAAGAGTGAAGTAGATGGAACGCAGACGCTGGTTTTTCCTTTTTACAACCCACCAAAACCTGCGCACTGCACTGGTGGCTGTTAGTGCTGTTCCTGTGATAAGTGCACATTCTTTGTGTGCATTCTGATTGTTGGAAATGAGGAAATTAGACTATCAGAGCATAGACCTTTAGACGCTTTATGCGACTGGATAAAACCCAGAGGACCCGCACGGGTCCAGTGACTAAGACACTGCTAGTTTACCAACCAAGAGGAGCCTGATTTTAATGGAGTAATATGAATTTGACTTGTTTTTAATGCAAGAAAGACAGCATGTTTGATATTATTTATTTATTAAAAGTTAAATACCCAACTTTAGGGATGAATTTGCTCATAAAATACAAACTTTGTTGTTTATTCAATCACTTCATCCATAAAGTAATTTTACTTTGATCAAACACAAAAAAACGACCAAACAAGAATAGTTCTATCAGATATTCCAAACATATATAATTATATAATTTATCAAATATGTTCCATCACTGCTTCCTCATCCGTCTTAGTCGTGAACCCTCAAGATTTATGGATGAGGAAGTTTGTGCTCACAAGATGGGAGCTCTGCTGCCTTTGGCCAAACTGTCCTTACTCTGTGTTTACAGCATTTTTTTCTTTTTTTTTTGGAGAGATGTTTCTTTTAGGCAGAAAGGATTAAAAATGCCGAGCTACATCACAAACACAGGCGTTCTCACTCCCAGACGCAGAAACGCTCGCTCCGTGAACTTGCTCGCAGACCACATGCTGACTTCACAGGATTTTTCCTGCCTGTTGGGATACAATTAGAGAAATTTAAGCAATATTGAGATAAAAGATGGGTAGTAAAGACTAAAAAAAAAGGCTACAATTTAGGGATCTTGTATATTGTGTGAGAAAGAAAATCCTCTGATTCCTACTTGAAATTAGGTGAACATAACCCTAAATGAAGATGGGTAAAACAATTTAAAACTGCTTTTTCTCTTAATTTTGCTGTTGTTGTTTTTTTTTTTTTTTTTAAAGAAATCCATACATCAGTTGTGTTTTTCTGTTTTTGCTTGTCGGATGTACTGTTTTCATCAAGCTGAGATTCAAAAATTGCAGTGAAATACATAAAGAAACGACTGTTTCCAAAAAAGTTGTATTTTCTAAAAGCTTGACAACCCTGCTGACAGCACAGTTACAAAAAAAGGCTTGTTTTGTGGGGCTGCCATGAAACAAAAGGAAAAACACTTGACAGCACAAATTAGCAAATCCACATGAGAATAAATACTTCTGCAACAGTCCCTTTAGAAAGGATGACACAACAGTGGAAATACTTGGCAGCCTCACTTTGCATGTTTTTCAGCTGGAAAGCATTAAGGGGGGAAACATGGACTTTCTTTATGCTACGAAGATCCACAAGTAAAAGCAAAATGTTCTTGAAGCTTTTTTGACAAGAAAAAAAAACACAACCACACCTGCATTCACGTAGCTGAGATGTTTAAAAACAAAATTACATGATATTAATATAGTAAAAGGGTTGCTACGTACATCATTTTCATGCAAATTCTAATGATTTAAGGTTAATTTTGCAAAAAGAATGTAATGAAGATCTAAAAGATCTGTTATTAGATTTTTTTTTTTTTTTACTTTTGCTGCTAGTGTTTTTTTTTAGTATCTGAGACGCCGCCGTATTGGAACCAAGTCGCTCAAAGTTAGGCATGTCCAAAGTATGGCCTGTGGGCCAAATGTGGTCACATTTCTACCAGCCTGCAGGTTCTTGTCATAAAATCAATAATATGCTGCCCCCAGCACTTTCTAAAAACTGTATGTATGATGTCTTTATTGAGATTGGCTAAACTACATCATGAAATGTCATTAAATGGTTTGTTTTTATTTGATGGTATTATAAGGGGTCAAAGGCCCTTGCACATTTTCACTTCACAAAATCTGTCTCTCTTTGCTAAATGTTTGGACACCCCTGGTCTAAATAAACGTTCCTATAGTAACCACTCCCGCCAATCAGGAGTGAGCTTGTTGGAAGGCCACTCCTCTACCACTTGAAAGAATCTGTCAATCAATTTTCTACAAGAGACAACCTACTTTTTTGAGGCATTTGATTGGCCAGTTTATAACTTGAATAACTTGCACTATAGAAAACATATCTTATTTCTGTACATGTTTTGATTCCTTCCAGCAACAGCTATGTTACTAATTCAAAGGGCAGATGGCATCCGAAAACTAGCACTGGCTGATGTATGCAAAGGAAAAATATCTCTATTCTCCTCAAGAGTTTAGAAAATTCAACAGAAAGTTTCAAAGCATTGGGAAAAGTTTGAAAGGAAGGCAAATAATCTCTTTTTTCAACATGTTTGCAAAGAGCTCCTCCTCTGTGGGTAGAATACACGCGCCAGTCTGTGCTGCTCACCGTCAGAAAAGCACACATTTTTAAGTTTTTGACTTGAATTGTGTCATCTGGTGACTCTGTCAGTACCTACTTCTCTCACTTCTAATCTCTTTCGGAAAAATATGTGCGCACACACACACATACGCTCACCAACCCACACAAAAACACAACTGTGAAGAAATCCCAGGAGAACAATTTGCTGCGACAGCAGGCATACTGTTGGTGGTACAGGCCATGGGGCATTCACCCATTTACCAAAGTAATGAGGCTTAATGCTGTCCCCTCCTCTACTCTATAAAAATAGCTCTTCTTTTCATACAATGTCATGTCTTTACAATACGGTGGGTCAGGACTGCAAAGTGATTGCTGTTGTTGTCATGTGTTCATGAGTGGGTTTTTGTCTTTGGATGTGTCAGCGTCCCACTGCAGCCTTTTAATTGCTGATTCTAGATTGTCAGGATGAGTGAGTGCACTTGTTTCCGTGTTCATTGCAGAATTGTCCAGTGACAGCTAGAAGAGGTTTTAAACACCAGTACCAGTGGAGCGGATTTTAAAACACTGATGAGTGACTTTGGCTTAACCTACAGTAATCATTTCTTGTGCTCACAGGGCATGTGTAGTGTGGTCAAAAATGCACTGAATGTGGGTTTTTATACGTGTTTTAGCATTTGGTGCTCACACAAGCTTGCTGCTACCCGGTATTAGCACATGTGAACGTTAGCTTTCTGGACATAGAAGCCCAAATTTCTGGTTGACTTGCGTTTCAGTTCAGTTTCAGTTTGGAATTCTATTACTAATGGTGTCCATTCATTTTAAAGCTGTTTTACAAAAACTGATTTGTATATTGTTACATTTGACTGCTCATATACTCATTAAAAGAATAAAAATAGTATTCATTTATTTTTCATTCACTCATATTTTAACAAGTTCCCTTCATGTGGAGGATGAACAAATTTAAAAGCGGGTGTAACCCCATTAGAAATTGATTCAATTCAATTTTAAACAATGTTGTGTTTATTCATTTATTTATTTTTTGCCAAGGAAAGTTTCCCCTGATTTTAGCAAACACAACAGGAGCTTATACGTCACCTGAAGAACTCCATTGAGGAGAACTATTGTGTTTACCTCTACAAGTCATGCTATTTTTGTTGCTAAATGAAAGACTTTGTCAGTGATGTTGGCATCACCATCACAAGGTAGAGAAGATCTCCTTCTTTATATGTTATGTTAGAATAATTACATGTATTTGACCCTCTGAACTTGATTGGCAGGGACAGTTTGATGGCGGAACTTGTCCAAAATGAGATCACTGGGCCAAAGTTGATGCAAAGTTACGATGAATGGACAAAGTTTTGGAAATTTGGTGGAACAGCGCAATACCATGAAATGTTACATGGACTGTCTTTGAATATGGATATTATGACTCTTCTCCATGCATTTTCATTGTGTTTAGGGAACTGGAAAAAAATAAACCTACAGCACATAAGTCGAAAACTTTTTCAGAATTTCTTAAAAGTTACTTCTACTGAAACAAGATGATGGTTCCTACTCCTTACCCCTCCTTCTCTTCATCCATCTCATCTCTGGCTCTCTATTTGCCTGTGGCCCAGCAGCAGCAGTTTGTGTTGCCACAAACAGAGAGCAGGCAGGAGAAACCCACCATGACAGGCAGATAACAATGCTGCAACACCACTCTAATTAGCCTGGGGCTTACAGGGAAAGTCTACTGTTCAGCAGACTGATATTTTGGGATGTGAAAGAAGAGCGGGGGTAGGTGGAAAGGATGGGGGGGGCAAGAAGTGTCACATTTGATTATGGATGAGTTGTGAGATAAGTTGAGTAAGGACATGTATTTGTGAAGTAGAAAGAATAGTGCATGTATGAGTGACTGCACGTGGGTGCATATTAATATGTGGACTGTTGGCAGCATGAGCATCCACATCATCCGGGCACAACAGGAAGCTCTAAGAGAAGAGATGAATGGTCTTTTAGGCCCATTTGGAATAGATGTTCAAAGTGAGTATTCATTAAGCGCAGTCTACCAACACTATATTTATAGGTATAGAACGGTGGATTCATTTTCCTACAACTGCTTCATCCTGTCTGGCGCTGCAGCAATGCTCGCTCAAGCACATGAAACGAGTCATTTGAATTTTTGGAAGGAAGATGAACTACCTGGAGAAAACATGCAAACTCCTCAGGGAGAGAACACACTCCACATGGAAAAGCACCGGCAGGGATCTGAACTGCTGCACCATCCAGCTTTAAAATATGAAGCCAAAACAAGAGTAAGAATGAAAACTTTACTTTGAAATTTCAAAAGAAAGTTGTCTATTCTGTGTACATTTTTATTTATATTTAAGTGTGTGTGTTTTAGAAAGAGGCTTGGTATGGAGAGAAAATAGTAACACCCTGATTTGTGCGTACCTGTGGATTTGTCGCGTGGGTAATTCTTGACTTGTAACTCATACAATACATTTTGTGCATAAGTACAAAAATTACAAAATTAAAAAAAATAAAAAATACCAACTACAATTTACACATGCACAACTTAAAATTACAACTGCTTGAAACTAACTACACTCACAAATCTTTTAAAATTATGCGCAAATCACTTGTTACGCACACACAAGACCACATTTATGCACAAATCTGATGTGAGACTCTTTTCATGTCTCCCAGATTTGTGTGTAAGTGATGCGTACTCACACCTTATCCATGAGTAGAGTGTGGCATAAGAATATTGTAAGACAGCATCCCCTTTACGTCATAAGCGCCTGTAACTTCTAGTTCCCTTACAGATACTTCATGACACACTTACCTCACATACAACAATCGCACAATCCGTTTTTCACTATGGAGCAATTACAGGAAAAAAATGGATGGACACATGTTAAGATGGAAAAGAGTGGAAGCCAAAAGGTGACCGGAGTGATCGCTTGAGCGAGCAGATTTCAATTGGCCTGATCCTTTTTGGAAGTCTGGTCAATACCCTGTCAAAGAGATAGCCTTTTTCACTTTTGATGAATCCACCTGCTGCTTCACAAAACAACTGGAATTAACTCTTGCCTTCCCCACTTCTCTCGAACTCATTTCATTACCTTGACTCTATTAAGCGAGCTTGTGAGCTCAAAGAAACATTGTCCCCTCACGCACTGAGATTCAGGCCTTTAATAAAAGGAAGGTCACAGTCTCACAGACACTCAGCAAATTGTATAGTTGAAAACCCTACATTACAGAGAATAATGCTACTTTTGTAAAACCTAATATCCACTCAGCCTCTCTCAAGTGCGACACTTGCTGCTGATTTTTGCCACAAAAACACTTTGATTCACTGAACTGGGATCATTTCTCTCCCCAAAAATGATTGGGTAAGCTCTACAAAGACAGATGTTCACAGCATACAATGCTATAATTTATTTTATCTGTTTTTTCTACACTGACAGTTTAAAACAAAAATGAAGGTTTAAAGTAAGAGTTTAGGCATATATGCTATTTTAAGCCCCGTGTGTATAGTTATTGGAATAGCAATCATATTCAATCCACAATCATTTCAGGATTAATTGAAATATTTTAATCTTCACTCATTAAAATAGATCCTCTCTACAAATCCAAACCCGTTCAAAGGCATTAAATTATGTTTTTAACTTATATCTTAAACCCTATTTATGACAGCCCCCTGCAGTCAGGTTTCATTTCTTTGCTAAAACACATATAACTGTTCTTCCCACACTTCATGACAGACTTAAAAGTTCTTTTTTTTTTCAAAAACTGACATTAAACCAGAGCGCCTTATATATGGAATAATAGGTGTTCATGTTTCTCTTTATTTATTTAGGATTAATATTATTATTTTTCTTCTGTACATTTTTGGACGTCTGTAGCGTCTTTTAACTTCTTCATCTATTCAGCACATTCAGCTATTAAAATATTCAGCTATTTTTGGAGATGGGGGCTCAAAGTTTCAACTACAAACCTCTTCAACTTTTTTAAGTATTCAACTAACTACCACTTGTTTAACTCCATTGAAAATGGCTTATGAAATCTTCAAATCCCCATATTTCAACTAATAACTTTGCCCTCTACAAAACAAAAAAGGTCAAGAACGCCTTCAGCTATAGAAACCATTCAACTTTAAACTATTTAGCAGACTTTGGGCTCTTGGTTTTAAAAGTGCACCAAGAATTTGAAGAATTTCTTTTCAGAAAATCTCGAAAATTGTGTAAAGTTTTAAAAAACGCCAAAAAACGTAGATGCCAAATGAGCTAGCGTAACACTAATATAACAGCTTAATGCCAATTTATTCCAAACACATGTAATGAAGTGGATCTGTGATGGATTTACAGCGAACAGTGACTAAAAACATGCATGTGTCATTGAAAGCGTCAAAGGTCCCCTGGAATTATTTAAACCATGTATCAGTGAATGAAAGAGAGTGCCGTCGCCATGGCAACAGGTCCAAAGTCCTGGTCTATTGCATAAGTGCAGCTGCATGTTATCTACTTAACCACACACACTGCAGAGTCTGAAATGGACAGACTTTGTGCCAAACACATTAACGCTGTGTCAATAAGTCAGATTAAAATAATTTTAGTTTTGAAAAGCTTACAAGTTAAGTAATTCAGTGATATGAGTTTTATTAGTTTCAATTATCGTGTAAATGTAATGTTAAAAAAAACAAAAATTAAAACAAATGTAATCCTGTAAATTTGACCAGATTGGATTTTTTTTTCTGCTAGGCTAAAAATGCCATGTTATTCAATGGCACAGCTTCAACATGTGCTATCTCCAAACAAATGTACATATATCTTAAAAACTCTTTCACTTATCAAAAAAGTGGAGCACTCGTACGACTCACATTGGGCTACGTGTGAAAGTTTCATGTATGTTCCTCAAGTTCAAGCATGTTCTCATAATCGCAATTTAAAAGATTTGGTGTAAAAACCAGTGAGAAGATTTAATAGAGAGTTTTGTTTTTTTAGAATATTTTTAAATGGCCATTTAGAATTTATTATGGCGGTGGATGAACTAAATATTCTCTTTACATAGTTCAGTGCAATGTCCCATTTTCTGCACATTGTAGAGGTCGTAGGTCAAACCCTGGCCAATACATCAGAATTCCTTTTTTCAAAAGTGTTTCAACTTTATGAAAATGAACTACATAAACAAAATAAACTGTATTGCAGACCAAGAAGTGTGAAAGCACAGTTAGAATTGGATAAACAAATTACAACGTTCATTCATTTATTATTTGTTGTTGTCCCTTTGAGATTGTACTTGTCCATTTTTAGAACTGGTGGACTGATTTAAAAAAAATATATATATATTACACTCATACACATTTGTAACACCAAACAATTGAAAAGGGATGTGTTGTCTTTCTCATGTGACTGTATATGTACACAGTCATATCTTTATAAAAGGTGAGTGTTAAGCCAGGCACGCTTCTTCATCGACCCGTGCAAAATGCCTGAAAGCACATTGAGCGTGGAAGGCCACTGGGAGTCCTGAGTCAATACAAACCAACGGGAGTGATGATTGATTGATCCCTTTCCACTCGACTCTCCGTCTATGAAGTGCTAAGCCTCATCAGGCTTTCCCTCCAGACCCAACCATACATCCCAGCCTTTATGAGCTTGTTGGGACCCACACTTTTTATCACGAATGGTTACAAATTGGGATCAAAATCCAGTAAGTAGTGGAAGCAGTTCAATGCGGACATTTCTGAAGTTGTCATAACTTCAGATGGCACATCTTTTGTTTGGCATGGGAGTCAATTCATCAAAAACACAAAATAGTGATCAAAAAACGTTTTTTTAACGTGCAAATGCATAAGACAACCTCTTTTTTGTTAAATTTCCATATTAAAGTTGCTTTTAAAGCCATACAAATCAGTCTTATATCCCTTTAGACAAGCAAACAGAATATGACTTGGTTTAGAGCGTACAGTCTTTTGAGGGATTTTTTCCTTTATTTGTATTTGATATAAAACATATAGTTGTTAAGCAGAATTAAAGAGAAAGATGGCCTAGCCTATCTCTTAAATTTGTAAATATTTTGCTGTATGTCAACAGACCCAAATTTGACAGTCAACAAGCCCATGGTTCATCGAACTCCCGTCTGAACCTTTTATCAGGGTTCATATTTTAATGAGCCCAAAACACAGAATAAGAGGCAGGAAGCGAGGTCAGCTTAAAACGCAGTGATTAACAGTTCAAAGAAAAAAATGTAGGCTTCATCTGCCGCTCCTCCTCTCGGCCCTCCCTCCCCTTACGCGCAGCTTCTTTCATCTTCAAACAAACCGGGTGGAGGGTGGAGGATGGCCTCTCCTGGGTCAAGCTACAGGGAACATTGATGGCAGGAGGATGGAGGGCTGGAGGGCAGCTTTGTTGCCTGCCTGGCTTCTCCTTTTGCTGGGCAATTATTAAATCAAGGCCCTGATGCGAGGCCTTCTGGTGGAGCAGCGGTGGGAGTCTGGTCATGCTGTGTTGGATGTGTCCCTATGAGGTGATGCTACAAAGCAGAGCTGCTTTGGGATCACATTGAATGTTGTGGTTTTAGCAACAGGTGTGAAGGGTGTTTTTTTGTTTTGCTTTTTTGGGGAAATTGGCTTTTATTTTGAAGCTTTTCATTCACTAAAAGCATAAAAGACTTCTAAAAAAAAGGCCTGCTGGAACCACACCTGTGTTGATTGCAAATATGACATTTGGCCTCTTCACATGAAATGCCTGCGTACCATTTGAACTATACAGAAGCACAGGTGGGTGGTTTTAATATTTACTACAAGATGTGAAAGCAGAAGGAAGCAAAGAGGCTGGTTGGAAGCATCGCTGGTCAAAAGTCCAGCAGGAACAGACTGGATTAGGATTTGATGAAAATTTTCTTTTTAAAAGTGCAGCTATTTCTGTGGAATCTCCACTTTTTATCTATTAAAATTTTACGTTCTAGTAAAAAATTGATTTTGAGCCTTTAACAGCGGAGCTTTCACCCCAGTCTCTGCATTACTTGATTTAGCTGATTCACGTTAATCGTGTAAACTGTCAAAATGTTACGGTATGCCAAAGAGTGTTTGCTATTTAGGTCTCACTGATGACATCTTCTATGCTAAAGGATCTAGTTGACAATATTTTATAGACATCTTCCTCACCTTTCGGCACATCTGCTCAGAGTTCACCACAGCCAATCAGCTTTTATTTTCTCTCATAGGTGGTTTGGCAGACTTTTTCGGCGGATGCCCTTCCTGACACAACCCTGTATTTTACCCGGGCTGGGGACCGGTACAGGAAGATTCAGACTTGGCCCTCTCGTGGCTTTCCAGTTAGGCAGTAGCATGAAGGGTCTTTCCCAATAACCCAAAGAGCTCATGGCACCCCCAGGGAAGTGAACACTGAATTAATTTGAGAGAAAATAGGTAAACGGAAATATATTTTACACTTTCACTTGGTTTGTTGCATCTTGGGAGGTCAAACAAACAGACCTGATAGCTTCACATAGTTAATACTGATCCCCAGTTATAAAAAAAGAAACACCAGGAACAAGAAAACTGGCTCCATATTATTTACACTCTTTGGTTCTCTGAATACTCCATTGCATTTACGCTGTTTCTTAATCAGGGTTCACTTGCAAATGTACTGGGATCTCAAGCTACATTCACACTGCCCTTTGCAATGTGCGTTCAACTCCCAATGAAAAGGCTTCCAAATGAACAATGAATGATTGCAAAAGTTTTAACACATGGTCATTGGACATACTTTGCCAGTTAGACCAGGTAGAACTTTGACCAATCAGGTATTTAGATATGGAAGTGAATCCTGGATGATGACGCTCCTGGAGAAGGCAGTGAAACTCACCAAACTCGGAGTGTAGCAGATTAATCTGATGAACCCAGGCTAGGCGTTGAGCCTAATGACGTCTGCATTTTGATAATATCCACCAGTGCAAGGATGCTAGCAATTAACTGAACCGTTTCTGATTCGCAAGATTTGCACCGCCTTTACATTTCACATCAAGTCTCCTCCAACTGTAGAGAGCGGACATGTTCTGGTGAACAGAAAAAGAAGAAGCCTCTTGCTGCTTTTCCAGTGTGAACACCATGGCCTTTACACACGTTCTTGAATCAGTATACGTAGCTACACAGGGATTCAAATGGACTTCGGAATGAAGCGGACAATCTGAGAAACCTCAAATGTTCTCATTAGAAGTAGCATTTCTTGCTAAAAGTTGAGTTTTTGGGAGAATAATTTCCATCTTGACAGCCTGGTCAGAGAGTCATAGTTTCAGTCTATTAGGACACGGCGATGGTCACCTGCTTCTTCAGAAGCAAAACAGTGTGCAAGTGGAGCAAGTTTTGGCTAAAACAAGCTGGTTTTCCTTTATGAATTCCCTCAGAAAGAGCAGTTTATTCTTTTTTCATTTTTGTGCAATCTAGTTGTGAACCTTAAAAAACAAACGTTAATTTGAATAAAACTTAACTTTAACTTAGTCTGAACCACATGATGAGGTTAAACAAGAGTTTTCCATCTTATGCTGCTCCCAAATACCACTAAGCAGACCTCAGCGGTCCCAGGGAAGATGCTCAATGGCAGGCAACAGAATGTGGTTGCCCTTAGCAACTCCCTGGTGGGGTTGTGACATGGTGTGGTGCTCAAAAATAGCAGCAATGGCAGACCAAAGACTCTGTCACAATTCATAAGGTTAAATGCTTGGAGAAAAGTCGAAGCTGTGACAGAGCACTAGCAAATGATTGCGGTGCCTGAGGTCTTTTTCTTTTTGCCTTGACAGAAAGCGGTGTAAATGCATTTAGGAAGAGTTATTCTTTTATAATAACTCTGCTATCACGAAAAAAAAAATCATCTCTACTGTCTTTACTCATAAACTTTGGGGAAAATTCCAATGCCCATCTGCAGAGAAGCACTGAGTGATTGCAGTGCCCTAGGTCCTACTCTTGGTGGGTTGATGGAAAGGAAGCGGGAAGTGCATACAGGGACAGTCATCATTTATTCCTTATGTAATTACCCTGAAATCAAGGTACTAGAGTATCTGTACTTGGGCTGACAGAAAGGAAAAAGGCCCTGAAGGACTGTCTGAAACATACACTGACTGGGAAACTAGAGAGTCGAGGATAGAGGTAAATGAGAGAAAGAAACCTGAAATAAAAAGTCGGGCGCGGAAATAAAGTTGAAACAAAGTCAAGCAGTTCCTCAAGGAGATGGTTTAAAGTATAGTCAAGTTTTGATTAACCAGAGGAGATGAAGGGGGAGGTGAAGGATAAAGAAGACATTAGTAAAACTCTTCTGTGGATGCAGGAGAATTGTTCTTTAATTATCTATAGTGCAATATTGGTTTATTAGTGCAAAAATGTGGACAAAAACGTTTTTATTATGTGCGTACAGTTTCTTTGAAAACCCTCTCCGATCACGTTTTGATCTGTTGTAAAAGCCTGTCTCATGGTCTTTTAATTGTGATTATTCCAGTTTTAGAAACAATTTTTTTTTTAAATGTGTTGTTTTCATGGACATAATTTCTGCAGAGTGGCAGTAGTTCCGTAGAAATTTGCTTGAGTTGTCGGTGGGACTATTCGGCGCAGAGAAACCCCCCATCTACCCCTTCCCCTCCTCGTTGCTGAGAGTTCTTTGTTTACATGCTCTCTCGCTAGCTTAAAATCCTATTTGCTGTCATGCAATTAAGTTGCCCCCCCCCACCCCCCACCCCCCCACCCCCCCACCCCCCCACCCCTGTGGGAGCGGTGAGCTGCAGACACATCCACGCCACCTCCTAGTCCAACCCCTTAATGCTGAATGTCAGGCTGGGAGGCACTGGGTCCCATTTTGAGAGTGTTTGGTATGACTCAACCTGTATTTTAACTCACAACCTTGCAGTCAGTATCACTGATCCCCCCAACCTAGCATTACTGGTGCAACAAAATGGAAAAATAAATATTGAAGCTATCTAGCCATTGAGTTCGGAGCCAGGTGCCAGCTCGACGACGTCATACATGGATCTAATCGTCTACAAGTGGATACCTCAAGTTAGATTCACACCAGGCATGTGAAACATATTCAAGAATGTTACTAAATGCACATTCTTGAATGTGCTTTCAGCATGGTGTTCACACTGGACAAGCAGGGAGTCTTCTTCTGTTTCTTCTTCTACTGTTTACTAGAGCATATCTGCCACCTACAGTTGGAAGAGGCTTGGTGTGAAAAGTTAAAACAGTGCAAATCTCGTCAATCTTGCTCCAGGCTTTTTTTTTTCACAGCTCTATTTCAATATATGAAGACTTGGTGTCATAGAATTCTGTCCGGGTACAAACCACAATTATTATTTTCCCCTCCGTGATCAATTTTCAAACAGTTGGCACTTCCGTGATTTCAGGGTCATCCATTCATCACTACCAAATTCGAGTCTCTGATTGGTCAAAGTTCAACAGGTTCAACTTTCAATGCTCGTTCAATGGCCGCTTGTTAGAGGATGAAAAAGGTTGGAGAAGCTTGCGTAGCTACTCGTCGTCAACATGAGAATCTTGCATGTAAGCCTGAAACATGCATGTCTCCTTTTCTTTTAAAGTGATTACTTGAACATGTGTTGCCGAGGCTAGCTTGAATGTAGCTTCAGAGTGGAGCGGAGCAGGGAGCTTGTGCCTCGCCCACCTTTTTTTCTACATCACAAATACGCTCTTTTTCAAACTGCATTTTTTTGTCTGCTCCTACAATTTTAAGCATAATTTTCTTTAAAGTTATCAAAAATGAGCCATAACAACATAATAAATATACAATTTGGGATCTTTAAACTTTTCCAGCAATCGTTTGGGCAAAACATAAATCTCATCACTCAGATGAGAAGCTAACATGTTCAACTCCAATCTCATAGCCATCACAGACATTGCAGGGATGAAAGAAAAATGGAAGAGCTGATAAAAGGAATGGGGGTCGGGCTTTTTCTCCTGTGACACGTCCACCGACGAGGGCATTTTGAAGACGTTTGACTTCATCATTAAGAGGAAATAAATCCGCAATGATCCTCCCTTTTATTCCGAGCTCATCGACATGCACCGGGAGGCGGCAGCTCCAGAGCAACACATCTTTCTTAATTCAACATTGCCTCTAAAACACATCCAAACGCAGTCCCTCCTTTGACTTACACACACACTCCCCAAGTGGATGTGTGACTTGGATGGGAAATGAATATTTAAGTATACAGCCGCAGGTGTAGGAACTGCAGCCATTTCTAGAGTCGTCTTCAGCCCATCATTTATTTACCAGTTTGAGGCTTCAAAGTGAGTTTAAACATCATCATTTCCTCTCTGTGTTCTCTTTAATCAGACACCTCATCTCCTCCAGCCCTGCTCTCCACTTCAGTCTCCATCTGTATCACTCACAGGTGCTGTGGGGAAGTTTTCCACCACTTCTGATACATGTGCTACAGTCTCGTCCCTTTTCAAAGGTTGCAGATTAGGATGTGCTAGTTTTCTTAAACCCGCAACAGAAACTCGACGCCTTCTCCCAGGAAGACTACAGTGAGTCAAAGAAGTAGGGTCCCAGAGACTCATTAACACAAAGCTGCAGGAGCGTGTGCGCATGTGCAAAGGAAGCAAACGTGCATGTGAGTGAACGCTCTGATTAGACTTTGATGTTACCTTGACTGATGCAGAGGAGGTTTTAAAAAGAGAAGGAATATTGCTGACACAGCAGTTTGAGACAACTTTCTCGCTTAAACTTCATTTTAAAGACTCTTCCTATCTCTTGTATCTGCATCCTTAAAGCATAAAACAAAACAAAAAAAGAAAAAGCAACAGCTTCACTTAAAAGATGGGAAAAGCCAAAAGTGGAGGCGGAGTGGTGGCAGCCAAAAGAACGGTAAAAACGGGGAGCTGCAAAGAAGCATGAAACGGGTGGTGTCAACTTTCATTCTAACGCGTGAAGGAGGCAGTTGGAGGTCACTGCGGCATTCGCGACCATGGGTTAGAGCCGAAGAAAAACACCACCATAATCAACTCACCCTGTCAGATACAGTAAGGTCTGCTCTGTGACAGGAGCAGCGAGCGGAGGGGGGGGGGGCTGAGGAGGAATGAGCAAAAGCTCAACCTGACACTGAAACGGATCGCTTTGCATTCTCAGTATATCTGTGAGTTAGAATGTTCATTGTTATTCACATTTTTTACCCTTTGACTGCCCGTTCAACCAAACAGTAGAGCACCTTTAGAAAACACATTATGGATTGTGTGTATTACTCCCTCAAGGTAATAATACAAAGACAAAAACTTTTTTTTACTTGATTATCTTTTGGTTTGGTTGCTAAAGAGTCAAAGGAATTATAAATGTTGTGTTTCTGAAGTTGTTTTTTGCACTATACGCAATGAAAAGATGTTCATTTTTCCCAATGGACATTTTGAGTACTTGTTGTGCCCTTTGGTCTCACCAACGCACCAGCTGTCTTTTAGTGCCTTGTCGATGATGTCCTTAGGGACATGGTTAATACGTTTGTCTTTATGTATCTCAACGACATTTTGACATTTTCTCCAGACCATAATACACATGTTCAGCATGTCAGAGCTTTACTACAACGTCTTCTGGAGAATCAGCTGTTGTGCAAAGTGCAAAAGTGGGAGTTTCATAGCACCCAAACCACAGTCCATGGAAAAGTGGTGTCTCCTGGAG
The DNA here is from genome assembly GCA_014656515.1 of Oryzias celebensis. Lineage (NCBI taxonomy): Eukaryota > Metazoa > Chordata > Actinopteri > Beloniformes > Adrianichthyidae > Oryzias > Oryzias celebensis. Next base: position 14,815,504 of record BNCR01000013.1, read on the forward strand.
CTAAGGACACTAAGAACACTTAGGTTTGTGTTGTCAAGGAGTGACTAGAAGAGCATCAAGTATGGAGAAAAAAATGCCCTTCCATCAGCAAAACAGGATTGTTTTGCTGATGCCACATCGAGGTGGCACTTTTGTTAGCAAAACTGATCAATTTTAATACCCCAATAATGTTTTAACAAAAATTCACTGCCTTGCATTTAATTAAAACTCTCTGTCTGTTGGAGAGTCACATCCTCTTCTCTTTCAATTACAGTTGCCTTTCTCTTTTATTTCCTCTTGACACACCGAGTGTATTTAATAACCTTGGTTATTATTCAACCCTGATGTTTTCCCATCAGTGTCATGGAAAGCGAGGCTCCTGTAACTTTGGTTTTACAGCTGTTGCATCCGGCGGGAACAGTTTTCACGCGCCTCTTGCTGCATTACTTTAAGACGACAAGCACACTCTGTTTCCTTTAATGACACGGCCCTCAGTACACACAAACAACTTTACAGTGCGTGATATATATGCGTCTCCAACAAGTCACACTGCACTTCTTTATGTGCAAATAATCACCTGGAACTGTCACCCAGCAACAGCTTTTGTTCAGGCATTAGGGGGAGGATTGGATGAGCTTTATGAACCTTTGAGGAGCCGGTATTGATGTCATCTATATTCAACCTGGTTTGTTTCAGATGCATTCGCTGGATCAGGAAATGTCACTGTATTTCATTAGCATTTAGACACAGCGAGCAATGTGTGCTCCTCGGCCAATGAGAGGCTTCTCTCAAACAAGGCCTTACAGTGCCCTCCAGAGGATCTTAAGTAGATTGCTTTTTTTTTTTTTTTTTTTGGGGGGGGGGGGGGGGGGGGGGTTAATTTTAAAAGATTTTTTGGATTACTTTTTGTAAAATGACACTCAATCTGTCATCTAACACTTAAGGTTCTTTTGGAAACAGATGAAAAGAGGGCTGGTAATGAATCCCGGCTGCAAAAACTAGACTGACTGAATAAATACATAAGACAAATATAATAAATGGATGAATAGATTGATAATAAACATGTATAATATAAAATACTTAATAAATATATTATATATTGCAGAATAGTAGCATGTATGTATGTATGTGCTTTTAGCACTTCTTGCTTTTGAGTTTTGCTTCAAAATTTTGATCAGAAACTAACCTTTAACTATAGTGCTGTCAATCGATAAAAAAAAATGAATCAGCTTAATCACACTTTTGGATTGTGATTGATCACGATAAATCACAATGCTTTACAAGTAAAATTTTATACAACAATATGAAGTTTTTGAACAAAAAAAGGCCAGAGAGAAAATGTTTCCCTTCATTTTTGCTGTCTGAAATGTTTACATTTATAAAGTGTTAACTCAGAAGTTTAATTTGTGCACACAAAACACATCAATACTAAGATGAGCGGAACTGTAAAGACTCAAACGTCTGCAGTATTACTCCAAGAAAACAAAGATGCTGACAAACAGCCAATTAAAACAAACATTGTGTTTCTGCACTTTAAATGGTTCAGGTGAATACTCTATTCTGATTGGCTTTGTTATTGATGCATCTGATTAGTCAGATTAGCTATACCTTAATTGACTTGCTCTACTAAAAAAAAAAAAAAAAAAAAGAAATAGGATTAACAAGAAGATGATTGAACAAAAGTGTATCAGAGCAAGAATGGTTATCCTGACCAGTAGAATGACTGAGTAATAGCTGTTTATTTCTCAGTAGAACTCTATGGAATTTTGACATCTTGGAGCCAGGAGGTACTTCCTGTTTAGAACTCAAGGGAGGAGGAGTCACTCAGTCCAGTTCTCATATACAAACAATTTAGTTTCACAAATGTGACTTTTACTTTAACATTGGGTGATGACACAGCAACTTTTTTCTGTTTCAAAACTTCAATTAACACTTTCCACTGAACCAGCTCTCTGTGTTCCTGTTGTCACTGTGGTTCACTCTGTCACCGCTGTGTCTGGTTTGCTAACCAACACCAGCTATTCAACAATGATTAAAGTTGTAGTTGGTCTCATTTCTTTTATTCATCATCAGTGATGCTTTTAACCATCTTTAAATGCACTAATAATGAGCTACCTTTAAAACACAAGCAGGTTTAGCATCCTTGGATTCTGTTTATTTGTTCCTTTCATGAAGAGTACCCTGATACATTAACATATTAAATACAGCAAAAGTACACATGTAGCTGGAAAGGAACAGTAAGAAGATTTTTTTTTAATTTCTACCCCTTTATCAAGGCCCGAAGGAATAAGACAAAAATGAGACGATCCGCCTGCCACCACACATAACACTAATCACACACTATGTCTCTTCCAGACAAATTTTCCAACTAAAACTTGAAAATAAAGCAAAAAAATGAAACCAGATGTGTTCGAAAACTCAATATTTAGGATCAAGACTTCCATCAGGACAGATAAATGGTTTAAATGGCTGCCAGGGAGAATTTTTGTTACTTTGATGACGCTGCTTAATATTTCTCCTCTCCTGTCTCCATTTCTGTTCACTGTTCACAATTCCAACTCAAATAGTGATGGACAAGGAACAGAGAAGAAGACAATGATCAGTTATTTTGTAGGATGGTTCTGGGCCAACCATATGCTCCTGCTCACTTTAGGAGGAGCAGTGCAGTGACGCATCACCATCAAAAGGGGGAGGTTGTGGATCACTTAATACCGAAGAATTCATTTGAACTGCAGACTGGGAAGGGACACAGATACTCTGTGGTTATGGAGGTGTTGTTATGTATAGAGCAGATGACCTGTGATCAGAAGATTGCAGGTCCAGTTCCCATCTTGCCCATGTGTTGAAGTGTCATTGGGCAACCCACTGAACCTCAGATTTTCAAAATAAAGTCACACAAATGTGACTGACTTTATTGGTTGGTGGCAGTTTCTGGTCGTGGAGTAGCCATCAGTGTGTGAGTGTGTGTGTGCATGGCTGTGTGTGTGCATGTGCTGTGACTCATTTTTTTTCTTATTCCTATTAGTCTGTGGCTTTTTGTAATTGCATGCTATTATTTGTTTTGTTTTTGTCATTGTCCTTAATCTGCTCAACTTAAGTTTTTTGGTATTAAGATTGCTTATTTTATTTTTGCATTCTACTTCTGTTATTTTTCTTTAATATATTTTACTGTTTGAGTAAACCTACAATGACCGCACTATTCCCAAGTCTAGTAAATCAAAAGTTGTTGACTGCTTTCCCTATGTAAACCAATAGGGGGCGGTGTCCGACGAATTCTATGAAAATTCTCCGTTGAAAGCGAAGAAGAAGAAGAACGTCTTCGACAGAAAATGGCGGAATTGCTTTGCGGCTTATGTGTTCGGCGATTCTAAGCGCACGTTTGGTGTTTTATTCCTTCTGAGTATGTGCTGGATTTGACAACTTAACACAATGTTTAAAAGGGCGAAAAGAGCCAATTTTCGAAGGAGGAACGACTCCGAGGAGGACGAGCAGGAGCAGAGTCAGCCACAGGCGCTGGTGCCCATGTCGTTTGGGCCTGCGGTGGAAATCCCGTTTATGGAGAAGAGCAGCGGCGCTACCGGAGCGCTGAGCGGCACGGAGAACCTTCTCAGCAATGGCTTTTTAGCCAACAATAACAACACGAAAGCTGTCAAAAAGGAAAAGAAAAGCAAAGACACAGTAGCTCTACCTCTGCCAGCCAAAGTCAGTTTGCTGAGCTTCGACGAGGAGGAAGGTAACTGCTAGCAAAGCCGGCTATGATGATAGCTTCTCCGTAAACGTCGCACACGTAAAATTGTATTTCTTTCTGTGATGTCCGAACACTTTTGGTGTTTTATTGTTATTTTGTGAAAGGGTGACTTTATTTTAACTTATTCTCAAACGTTCTTTGTCATACGAACAGAAGCTACCGAAGTGTTCAGGGTAAAGAAACCAAACCACAGCAAGAAAATTGTCAAACAACTGAAAAGGGAATACAAGGAGGATCTGGAAAGAGGTGGGAAACAGGAAACCAAAACAGGTACGAATCTATCATCTTTTTGTTTTGTCTTTTTTTTTGCCTTGCATTCGTTTTTTATATTTCGTGTGTTGTTTAGCTGTCACAACTTACTAAAATGAAGTTATTATTAAGTGTTTTTTTATATTAATTTTTTTATATTTAATGGAAACATATATGTTTTGTATCGCCAGAATGACTCAGTGCCGTGCGCACTTTGGGTAACAGATGCTTGTTTAGCTGCATTGTTTGCACTTCTTTCCAGCATATTTGCACTTCCTTCCTAAAACATACTGTGGATACAACTCAGTAGTTTTTGCCTTGAATCATGTTTTATTTATGTATTTTGAGTAAGAATCGGAGGGTATTGTGCTGTTTTTAAACTAGGTTTATCAGTTTGTTACTGGAACAGTACTGTGTGTCTCCAGCAGGGGGCAGTGTGACCTATAACGCGGTGTTATTGCATGGGTCACCAGCAGTGGGCTTATATTAGATGAAAAAGCAGCTGTTTAAAGACACGTTCAAGATAAAAATGTGTTTTCTGTTGTTTTTAAGATGTTCTTGTGGCATTTTGTGATGATGGAGGACAGCTACTGAAAATTAAACTTAAAATGTCATTTTTTTAAAAATCTATTTAAATCGTTGTGAATCAGGAACAGACGAAAGAAAGGTTGTTTGAAATCGATGCTAAAAAGAGGCTGGGCAGACAAGCTCCCCATTCCACCCCATTCTGATGTGTCCAGTTGCAGATATATAGATCTCTGTGTCTAAGTTTTCCTGGTCTGAGCTGGCTCACAGTCTCGCCTACAATTCAAAGGTGAATTTCTAATGAATAATTGCTGCTCTGTGGAAACGTCCTAGAAAACGACACAGGTTTTTTTTTACGTTTTATTATTGGCTATTTTTAAATTTTGGCTAAAATTTAAATATTCGTAATGAAAAAGACCCCCACCCTCAATCATGGATCGTTTTATATCATTTTTTCCACATTTATGTTGTCTTGTTTATAAGCAAAGCTTAAAATAAACCAAACATGTATTTTTTTTTTATTTTTTATTTTTATTTATTTATTTTTTGTTCAGATGCTCCATCTAAGCCTGCGTTTGCAATAAAAGAGGAGGTTACCAGCAGGGAAAGCAGTGAACATGGAGAGGAGGAAATGGAGGTGGACAGTGATGAACAGGATGGAGAGTCAAGGAGTCAAGGTGTTCCCGCACACGGTCAAATATCCAGAAGCATCAATCCAGGAGGGACTTTTAACACGCTGTCCTCCCTCAGCACTTTGAAACCAGGTATGATGTGCGACAATAAACAGTGAGCCGTATTTACGTGTGAAAGGATTCTGGGTTATATTAAAAACATTAAATGGTGAAGGATAATTTTCTTGTTTTTGTAAATGAAAGAACCAACATTTTTCCATTTTTTTGTGAGGTTTGAACACATAATTATCTAAATGAATTCAACACAAACAACATGCCTCGTATCCAAACCTCTGTTTCTGAAATATTGTGGAGTTTTGCCTTTAAAGCTGCACAAACATTTAGCTGAAGCCCCATTTCTTTCTCCCAGGGGAGATCCCTGATGCGGCATTCATCCATGCTGCCAGGAAACGCCGGCAGCTGGCTCGAGAACTGGGGGGCGATGCTCCTCTGGTACAGATGGACACTCCACAGAAGCGTTTGGATCAAGAAGACCAAGATGCTAGTGATGATGATGAGGACGAGAAGAGGATCCGTTTCAGTGGAGTCAAGAACAAAACCCAGAGGCAGAAAATAGCGGAAGAAATAGGTATTGTCTTGATTGCTCGATTACACTGATTTTAGTCGATTGTTTGAAACTGAACAACCTATACGTCTGCTACTACAGGTATTGAGGGAAGTGATGATGAAGCTCTGGATGCAGCAGGTCATGATGATGAGGAGGTGAGCCGATGGGAGCAGGAGCAGATCAGAAAAGGAATTAGTATACCTCAGGTAAGCAGTACTATAATTCTACACAAAAGTAGTAGGTTTTTTTTTTTTTTTTTGCGCTTTTTAATTTACTGTCTTAAGAAAATCCCATCTGTCACTAGGGTTTGTTTTCTTTTAAAGCCTGTTTTGCTTGGCGAGTGTAAAAGTTGACCTGCAATCTGGTTCAGATCAGGGTCTCTGTTCACTTTAGAGTGGACAAAAGCGAACTAAAGAGAGTAAATGATGGTAAAGCCACCCATAACAAGTAGTGAAAAAAAATCCACTGCAGGAAACTAAAGTAGCAGGAATCACCAAGAAGTTGGCAAATGTCTGATTAAAGTGGAGGTACTGGAATTTATTATTGCGTAAAATCCAGAGGATTAGCAGAAACACAGGAAGTACAATTGCCAACTTCGACGTGTTTGGAACTTTAGGATTATTTTCCAGGCAGTCTGGTCTGGTTCAGTCTTTTGTCAGAATTCTGTGCATGAAAACAAAACAAACCAGGCAAAGGTGTGGATTTTATTAACATTTCCTGCCCGTTCAGAGTATTTAGGCTATTCTACTTTGCAAACAGCTTTCATCTTTGAAATATGGTTTAAAACTGAAAGAATGTGAATCATGAATTGATGTTCATTCTTTCACTTAGCAAAGTTTTCCTTCAAAGTTAACCTTTTAACACCAGAGTTTTAGCTTTAGTAGTGTTGAGCTTCTTTAAATTACTGTAACTTTTCAACTTTTTATGCAAATAAAAGAAATCCTTACGGATTCAGAAGCTACGAAAAGTAGTTATTCTACACTTTTGGGTAGGAACGTGTTCACGCGAATAACCTAAGTCAACTGACTTTGACATGAAAAAAAGAAGCTTTATGTGGATATGCATCAATCTATGCAAGTATAGTGTGAAAACAAATTACCTAAACAAACTGGAGAAAACAGCTTTCTGTCAATATGCAACTCTTTATGGTAGTAGTGTTTATGCAATTGACGTAAACTGACAGATTCTGAGGAAAGCCGCTTTGCACTGTTTTGCAACTTTTTACGTTAATAAGGTAATAAACTGTCTAATTCTGACGTGGAAAAACAGCTTTGCGCCACTTTGTGAAAGTGAAGTGTTTACACAATGAATGTAAATCAACTGATTTATACTTTACAGTAGTGAAATATTTATTCCATCAGCATAAACCGACTGATCAGAGACGCAGAAAAAGCAGCTTTGTGGCGATTTTCATGTTGCATATTGGTCCAAAGCTGCTTCCTTCAGGATCAGATAGAATTACGTTTGTTGCACTAAAGATTGAAGAATTACAGTAGTTCAAATAAAGTGTTTTACTTCTTGTTGCCATCGAAAGCTTCAATAATAAAGAGTTGAGATAGATTAAGAGTTTCCCTTTCACTTGTGGAAAAAAGTTACTATGGAATTGGGTTTTAGAATCCTTTTATTGCCAGGTTTTTGTAATAATTATTTTAAAAAATGAATTCATCTTTTTCATTTTCTGTTTAAAATTAGGTCCAAAGCAGCCAACCAGAAGAAACAACGGTTTACTACCAGAACAGCTATGAAACGCAGCCTTATGGCTCCTCCTATAGCATGCCTTTCACCTACAGCCCCGTGGCTCCACAAACTGCCAAGCTTCCTAGCCTCTCCAATAATGGCTCAGTACACTATGGGAGACCTCTCTGTGATCTAACACCCATTTCCATTGATCTGGTAAAGAAGCGCCTGCAGGAAAGGTAGGTCCAGTGCTTGAAACAGTTTTCTGCCGACCCAGCAAAGCTACCCAGTCTTCAAAGGACTAGAGGCAAACAGTCTATTATTATGGGTGCAATAACATGTATAGATTTGACCATATGCAGATCATATAAACTGGCAAGATGTGTTTTTGTGTCTCATCCCATCTATTTTCTCATTTCTTTTGATGTCTTGTCTAGGCTTGGCCACATGCATGCAGGCCACAACGCAAACGTCAAGCGCTACAAACAGATCAAAGAGGACCTGGCTGCCTCTGAGAGTGTCATACTGCAGCTGGAGGGGTCATCCAATAACAATGCAGAACAATATAAGTTCTTGCAAGAGATGCGAGGGTATGTTGGAGACTTGCTTGAGTGTTTCAGTGAAAAGGTAAGGGAGAATTTATGTGGCGTCTCATTAGCTGTTTGCAGTTGTCTTTTTATTTGAAAATGTTTTCTGACTTTCAAAGGGGAACAGTGGAATGAAAGAAAAGTGTGTGTTATGCCACCACAGACAAGATTTTAGATTCAATGACTTTTCATGTCTTAGTAGCTACAGTTTACTATGCTGACAAGCATCATTTATGGAATCTTTCATAATTTAGAATAGATTATTTGTTACTCAAATGCAAATTTAGATTTATTGTGAATAGATTTTGAGGTGAGCATTTTTTTACTGTTTTAAATCAATTCAATTTAAAAATAGTTCCTTTATTTTTTAAATGTTTCATTTAAAGGGAAAATTTGAAGTTTTGCCTGAAACTGAAGTGAACTCAACTTTAAATAGCTCTGACAGTAAAGATTCTACTGTCTTCTATTGTGAACTCAATGAAACAAACACTTTAACCCTTTAACATCAGAGCTTTAGCTCCTGTATTGATGTTCTTTATGTTACTGTAACTTTTCAACCATTGACGCAATCAGCAGGATTCCAGCAAATTATGTTGAAGAGAAAAGCAGCTTTGCATTGTTATGTAACACTTCTCCTTAATGTGTTGCACATCAGTGCAAAGCCAATATAAAAAGCAGATTTTCTCCCTATCAGCTGATTTATTACATAAACAGTTAAAAAAAATTACAATCTCACAAAGAGTGTGTATTATTTAGGTGTGTCCAGCGTTAAAGGGTTAAACTTAGAAAATTGTGTGTTCTGGAAAGGCTTTTAATACACCATTTAGATGCACTTTGGCAACAAAACCTTGAAATGATTCTTTTTTCCGATTGTTTCAAGTTACTGCTGTCAGAGATCATCTAACAAGCTCCCAAACTAGGTTTTCCACAGAGCTTTTCTATTCTGACTTGTTTGATCTATAAAAACATAGTAGAAAATTTGGGTTATTGTTCACTTCAGTTTGTATTTTCTAATTAAAATACTTCTAAGAGAACCGCATTGTCTTTATCTTGGATCAGAGGAGTCTTAAGACACGGAGAGCTGTTTTTATGTTCATACAACAGGATGTGAAACAGAACAATTTGCTTTACAATAAATGTTTGTAAATTCATGCATACCTAAGTGAATGTGTAGAAAAGATATATATTTTTATCAAAAACTTCTAGAATATAACTGAAAATTTAGAAATTTGATATATTCCTTCTGTCTTTTGAGTGTTTTGTAAAATAACATCTATTTATTTAGCTTATAAAGTGGATTTTCTGCAATCTACCCTCAACTGAGCTTTAATCAATGTTGGAGCTTCATTTCATGAATATTTTCCACCAAAAAGGGTCCCGGCATTGTTTTGTCCATCGCGCTGCTTTTCTCCCTCCAGCAAAGACGTCTCAGTGACTGGGAGTCCCCCTTTTGTTGGGTGAGAGGTCACAAAAAGCCTCATATCTTTCAGGTGCCTGCTGTCCTGGAGCTGGAGGCTGCCATGCACCAGTTACTAAGGCAACGGGCCTCACGGCTGGTCCAGAGAAGACAGGATGATATTAAAGATGAATCGGCGGAGTTTGCAAGCCTTTCAAGTCAGTCCATCTTGAAGGTTTTTAAGATTTATTTGAACGGCCTCGTTAGTTCTGTGTGTGTGCGTGTTTGTGCAAGGGTGATGGTCACATTCCTATGCTGCATTACTCCCCATCACAGCTCCCTCATGTCTATAATTATGGTGAAGTGACTGGATTTGTGTGAGGGAGCATGTCTGTATAAAAGAGAATGAGCAACAGTGTCACAGTGTACTGAACAGTTGGTCAGGGAGTTCAAGTAATAAGCTGCTATGGAAAATGGTTTACTAAAAGTCATTTTGACAGTAACAGTTTTCCACTTTTGATCAGGTAGGTGACTGAACAATTCACAGCAATATTTGTTTTAAAACATCTCCTGTTGGTCACTTTTAGAGTTTATTTTGTCTGTTAAATGGGGTGTTTTAGTCTTTAGGATTTTGGACTCTTTCAAGTGTTAAAACTGCGTTGCAAAAGGATCGTAGGCTTTCAGCGCTTTTGCTAAAGTGCTTCTTCTCTCTTACAGATAAAGCTGTCATGGCTCCCAGTCTAGACTCATTCGGTCGAGATCGTGCAGCATACCAAGAGCACAGCCGTCAGAGGAGAATAGCGGAAAGAGAAGCACGAAGGTATGGACCTTCTATCTTAGACATTAAATAATAATTAATTTCCCTTAATCCAGTGTTCCCCAACCATTTTTATTTTTGGGAGTTTTTTTTATGCTTCTGATTTCTAGATATTCAGTTTTTTACATTAATTTGCTCCTTTACAAAATGTAGTTTGAAACTGTCTATAGGTATTTTACAGAGGAACAAGATTCAATGACACAAAGTTGTTGATTTGTAGAAGTTGTTTGTAAAAATGTAACAACACAACATTGCAGAGTGTTTTTCATAGAACACAATGTTAACAATTATCACTCAATCCAGGCTCAGATTACCACCAACCCAAAAAGATTAATCCTTTTTTTACTTAATGACCCACTTTGATGACAATGGTGTTTTAGTGTTTTTTTAAACATGTTCTTGTGGCATTTTTCTAAAGATGGAAGAAAGTTAAACTCTAAATTGTATTTTTTTTTTTTTTATGTCTGCGGCTCAGTACCAAGTGACCCACATGGGTTGGGAACCATTGAATTAATACAGAAGGTTTTATAAATGCTTTTTATTATTGTGGATGCAGAACACGCCGCCGACAAGCAAGAGAGCAGAATGGGAAAAGGGCTGAACATAAGGAGGGCTTGTCATCCGATGATGAGGAGACGTCTACTGACATCACCAGTTTCAACATGGAGAAAGGTTTGTGATCCTTGAAAAAAATCGGTGATGCAAATATGAAAATAAGTAGCAGCCAGATCTCGTAAAAATGTGGCACTTTGCTAAAGTAAATCCTTGGTCACTCACAGATCGCATCATTAGGGACTCAAAGAAAATATTTGAGGATGTGGTTGAGGACTTCCATTCCCTCGACTGCATCAAAAACAGATTTGAAGAGTGGAGAAAAGAATACCCCGGATGTTACCGAGACGCTTACATCGGCCTGTGTTTGCCCAGGCTTTTTAGCCCTTTAGTCCGCTTGCAGCTCATTACCTGGAACCCTCTGGAGGTAACTGTTAGCTTGTTATGCATAGAAGCACTTTCTGTCTCAAAATGAACTTAAACATTAAAACCTTCATATTTTACGCAGGTCCCTTGTGCAAACTTTGAGTACATGTTGTGGTTTGAGTCGCTGCTGTTTTACGGCTTTGAGGAGCACAGCACGCTGCAGAAAGAAGACGGGGATATCGGATTGTTGCCTGCCATCGTGGAGAAGGTCATCTTTTCCAAACTGTCCGGTAACAACCACACATACCAAAAAAAAGGCCCATGCGGTGCCGCTATGAGGTTGAAGTGTCATGTATTCATCTATTTGTGGGTTTCAGTTTTGGCAGAGCATGTGTGGGACCCTCTGTCAAGCAGTCAGACAGCCAGGCTGGTGGCCTTCATCCACAGACTCATGAAAGGCTATCCTACCGTGCTGCACGGAGACAATCGAAACACACAGGTGAAGCTAAAGTTCTCCTCATTTGACTTTTGTTGTTTTCCATCAAAAATGTTGTAATAATGTCGATCATTTCCTTTCATTTTCTTGTTTGTTTTTAGGAGCTCCTAAAAATGATTGTTTTGCGTACCAGACGTGCTCTGGATGAAGATATTTTTCTTCCACTCTACCCCAAAAAGTATGTCGAATTTTATAAGAATTCTCAAAAACTTCAGGAATTCCTTATTTATATTCTGCTTTTTTCCTAGTGTAATGGACAACAAGAACAGTGGTGCTTACTTGTTCTACCAGCGACAGTTTTGGTCCTGTGTAAAGGTATGTTTAAAATAAAAAAAGAGGCAAAAAACAATTTATTTTCATGAAGTCATTTGATAACTTATATTTTGTACTTTGTATTTGCGTGAGTCATTTGTTAAAGACACACCATTAATGTTCATAATTAAAAAACGACTGGCTTAAAAAAATCAATCATAAGATGATCGAAGTGGGACTTTATTTCATAATTATTTTGTTTATTCTATGTACAGCTGCTGGGTAACATCCTGCAGTGGGAGGGCATCCTATCCACCTCCTGCCTGAAGGACTTGGCTTTGGACAGCACTCTCAATAGATACATCCTCTCTGCGCTTCAAACCACAGACGTAGGGGAGGAAAATGTTCACAAATGCCAGAAGGTAAGACGTGGAAGTGTAGCTTTTTTATCTGCTTTCTTCTCGTTCAATTATTTACAAATAAAACACAGAAGGGGCCTATAAAAATTAAATAAAACCTACCTTTCAAGTGTCACACAGAGTGTCTTGTGGATTCCCATTAGGTGGTGGAGTGTTTGCCTGTGCACTGGTTCTCAGGCCTGAAGGGTCAGCAGACGCTGCCTCAGTTGGAGCCATTGTGTCGCTATCTGGCACATCTGGCCAATTGTCTGCACCGCAGCAGCATCGGGGTCTCAGATATCGAGCGGCGCACTTATAAGTAAGGAAATCTCCCATTTTACAAGCTATGAAAGATTTCATCATCCAGGTTGTTGTTTTGACCATGTTATTATCTGATGGGAGATTAATCTCAACTTCTTCTTTGTCTTTAACAGGGAGCAAATCCGAGACATTGTGAAGATGTTGAGGCTGGTGAATGCCTTGGACCACATCGTTGCTGTGGCTGCAGAGCAAGGCATTAAAGACATCAAACAACTCATGGAAGTCAAACTGTAGATGAGTGGGGCAACTAAACATGGGAATTGTTTGTGTTTCCACTCACTTCTGTTCCGTTAAGCACAGTTAAAGCCCTGGGAGCCCCCTGAAGAGGATGCTTGGAAAACTGTGTTACTGTACATTAAAATGAAACAACAGCACGTTACCTGGAGGTGGAAATGTTGTAAATATTGTGAATAATGTACAGTAAGGTGATTTGGCACAGAACAAGTCCTTGTATCTTAAAAAGACTGCTCATTCAAAGCCCCTGTGATGTTTATAAAGCTATTTAATTGAAACAAGATTGGATGGCACACAATGTGTTTTAAACTGATCCATTTCTAAATTGTCTCTTTGTTTATCCACATTTAATTTGTTTGTAAAACGAAAAAAAGCTTGCAAATTTTACTATTTGTGCCAAACAGTAGATGTTTTTTTTTTTCCTTCCACTATTCCCTGCTGGAAAAAGCTCTGAAATCTTCTATTTGTTCTCACCTTTGTGAGCTCTGTTTTAATAGTGCTTTTTTTGCCGGAAAATAAAATGCTAAATTGTATGGATTAAATGGAACGCCTTTTTTAACGAAAGTGTTTTTCATTTAGACCTCAGAATAATCTCAAGTTTCTTTTTCCCCGTGTCAGGAATTTTAAAGATGTAAATACCCCCCTCCTTCCTGATTTACCACAGACAGCACCAATGTGGTGAAGGGGCAATTGCGCAACAGCGCTCGGTGGGCGGGGCCACCCTGCCTCTTATTTCTGCGCTCCTCCTTGCCCCTCGCTTCATACTTCATCTCGCTTCAGGCGCCTGTATCTTCGCCGTCGTGGACTGGATGCATGCAGAGGAGTTTTTCCAAACCTCAAGTAATTATTGCGTTGGATGTCTTCCCTAAAACATTTGCAAATTAAAGTGCAACCGTTACAACCGAAAAAGTGAGTAGACGGTGAAATAATTCTGTTTTTTGTTGGGTTTTTTTTGTTCAATGAATAAAGGTTACTCAGTTTTGAAGCGAGGACACCACTTTTGTATGTTGGACATTCTGGCACGCGCCGACCACCTCTTCTAGCCTATTACTGCTGCTTGCGTTTCCGCTGGATGCTACAACTCAATTACATCATTTCCTTTTACCCAAATTGCCTTACATTTCTACGTTTTAAAAGTACATTTTTTTGTCCCCATCAAATTTTCTGAAAACTTTGTTGTCGTCGAAACTAGCTCAACACTGGACGGCTCTAAAACTGAAGAAGCTAGCTGCGCTTCGGGAATTTTAAAGTTGTTCTGGTGGTCGCGCACCCTGACGGATTTACTGGAGTGAGACCACAAATATGAAGCGTAGAGTTAACACTCACAGAAAAACTCAACTGGCTGCCAGCAATTTTTTTGTTTCTGTGTCTAAATTTGTTTCAGTCGTGATTTTTTTTAAATTCCTAGCAAGCAAACGGACTGCTAACTCGCGCGAGTTGTGAGCGCGTGCGTTTCTTTAATAGTTCGTTTCCTTGAGCTTTCACACTTTAGCCAGTTAAATGATGTGAGCAGTGGATGACCTTTCAGAGCTGCTGTGATCACTTCAGTCTAACTTTAGCTGGGTCATGGAGGACAGTTTCTGTCCAAAGAGCAGCGTGGTGGTGGTGGGTGTTTCTCGTGTAGTGAGGCTGATTTATATCTGAATGAAGCTTTCCAGGTTCGGCTATTTGCTCGGCTTCACGTTTCCCATGTCCTTCGAGCTTGATAACGCAAACGCCTGCTTGATGTTGCACATCCTTGTGTTAGTTTCAAGTGGCTGTAAATGGAAAGAGATTGAAAGAGCTGTTGCCATGGGACTGAAATGCCCCTGCAGCCTTTTTGCCTCCACATAGTCCTTTCTAAAACAGGGGTGTCCTAACTTTTTGCAGAGGGACAGATTTGGTGACGCCCTGGCATTCTTTGAACCATTTCAACAATAAATGCAAATGAACAAGTTAATACATATTTTATTACAAAGCCATACTTTTAATTTCTTCACATAGAAAACATATGCATCTGAATTTGATATTTTTGTCCATTTGTTGAAACCCTGTATTCTTATATCTTGTCTACAGACGGCATTTTATTGAATTCATGACAGCGAGAAAGACATTTTTACACATGCCGCATTTGGCCCACAAGCCAGACTTTGGACATGCCTCTCCTAAAACTCTGTGGCAATGCCCGAATTCCTTCACTACTTAGTGTACTATATAGCGTGTTCGCCATTTTGTAGTGTTGTGCGAATCTACAATTCCTGAATCAAATGCCCTAGAAATTTCCCAGAATTCTCAGCGAAAAATCATAGTGCCTTGATGCTAACTTGATTAGGGAATATAGATCAACAATGCATGGCATTAGGAAAAAAAAACAGTGGAAAAAATATGTAGGTTAATTATTAAATAAACCAACATTTTCATCATCAGAACACACTGGAATTTAGAAATAGTCGTTGTAATCTGCTTGTATTGATTTGATTTTCACTTTGGGAAATCAATGACGTCATATTCGCCATTAAAAAAACAAACTAAAACATAAAAAAACAGTGAATGTGGTATCCAAATTGCTTTTAAATTACTTAATGCATTTAGTTGCTTTTAAAATCCAGGTTACTCTAGTTCTGCGCTATATAGCTTTTTAGTAGTTTGGGAGTTGGGTGAGAACTCGCTCTTTGAGCGAATGGCTTCAACTCTGACAAGTTTATTGACCTACATTTGTCTTAGTTGCTGCAACAACTAATAGTCAAATCTTGTTTCCCAAAAAGTTTCAATCGTGAGCTTTTATTTTTTATGTATATCAGATGTTGACACTTGGATTTATATTTATTTTCTTATATGTAAACTGCTTGCCAACTTAGATTTTAGTCATAAAAACCATTGAGGTTTTCAGTAACAAGGTAACAAATTGGAAATAATTAAATCATGATATATTGTTTGTAGTTCCAGAAAATACTTTTAACTTTATAAATAATGTTGTCTGGTGGTATTGCTGACATACCTGCACTCTATTATGGACGTCCTCTATATTTTGGAAACAGTTTCACCACAGACGTCTTTTGAGTGTTATTAGCGCAGCATTACTCATGCATGAGCGTTCTAGCGTTCTCCATGGAGGTTGTTTCAGTCAATGACTCTCGTACCTGTTGGCTAGTTGATTTACTGGAACTCCCTGTTCAAGATTTTACTCGACAAACTAAAGGTGACCCAGCAGAGTACACAGTGAACTTACTTCATGCTGGTCAAGTGAGCAACGCAACATTTATTCACATGTGTTAGTTTAGATTAGAGGATAAACATTTATTTATTTTAAAGGTGGGCTTGCAGTAATTTTTTTAAAACCACACTACCTTGCACTGTATAATCCACCTTTATCTAAGGGGGGGGTGGAATCTGAGGGGCACTCTGAGGGTTAAGTGTAATGGAGAGCTCACTCAAGGGAAAAATAGATCCATGCTGAAGTTACGTAACAGCTGCTCTCCAGTGATGTACCACTGCTTATTTCAAAGTAATGTTAGTTGCTATGTTGCTTTGTTAGTTAGTTACTCCTGTTCTGTTTATGATTTTATTTATGTTTTCAGCCGGAGGAAGGTCAACACAATTACTACAAAAAATTTCGGGGGTGGTTACATACACTTAGTATATACATTTTAGTACGTCAAGCTTCACAGGTCAATTGGTTATTCTAAATTGTCCCTTGGTGTAAGTGTGTATGGGTGTGTGAGTGCGGCCCTGCGACCTGTCCAGGGTGTATCCTGCTGTTGCCCACTAGCGGCTGGGTTAGGCTCCGGCAACAATTTGACCCTGAAACGGGACAAAACGGGTTTCGAAAAAGGATGGATTGATGGAATTACTTTTGTTTATAGCACATTATTAAAACATCCTTTAGTTGCCCCAAAGTTCTGTATAGTAAAAAAAATAAAAAATTAGCAACTGTTTAATAAAAAGTATCTTAAATTATCTTAAAAATTACAATGATCCAAAATTAAAATCTAAGTAAAAAGGCAGATAACTAGGCAGAGCAATATGGCCTAAAAGTAAAATAAAATTCACACTAAATTTTATTTCCAATTTAACCTTTTTTGTTTGTTTGTTTTTGTCCCTCCCTTTACTTTCTTAATCAAAACAAAAACTTAAGTATTTTACGATTTTCTTTGGAATTTGGCCTGAATTCAAAGTTCAACTTAATAGAAGCTGTAAACATTTTTTTAAAACAATACGACAGGTATATTGTGGGCAACCTTAGATTGAGCATCACATAGAGAGAAGTACTTCTCATGGTCGGCAGAATGCCTCCGTTTCATGCGCAACTCCATGTCTGAAGTTGCAAAATATAACCTGATCCTTCTGTGGGAACAAGCTCCTCTTTTCTAGTTGCCATTGGGATGATCTTACTCAAAATAATGGTAGTCCAAGACAGCAGGGTGCAGGGAAAATATAATCCCAATTTTTCCCAAACTAAATCTTCTTAAATGGCAAATTGAATGTATCAAAATCAGTTTATCACCCAGCTTTAACCATACTTGATTTGGATAAATGTCAACTTTGGTTAAAAGAGTGAAAAATAATGTGTTTTTAGTGAAGATTTCAAACTTGAGAGTTGTAGAAGCCCTAATGTGAAGCCCATTCCAAGTTAGTTTACTGTATAATATGGCCATTATTTGCTTGTTTAGGATTTATTTTTATTTCCTTTTTTGTTGTTTGCTTATTTTTTTTTTCTTTCTTAAAACTTGTCCTGATAAGCAAACAAATATGAGCCGAGAGCCTCTTGAATAAGACAGATTTTACTGTTACAGTCGGTGTTATAAATCATTGGACACACAAGGTGTATATTTGTATAAAGCCCTTTTTGTATTGGAGGCTAAACTTTATTATATTGATTATGTCTGTATATAAGGAATGGAAAAGAAGAGCATGATGTTAGAGATGGCAAGAGTACAAAAGAAAGGGGATAAAGGAAAAGAGAAAAAACAGGAGCGGGTTTAAGAAAGTTGGAGGATGATTAAAGAGGTGGTGGGACAGAATCGTGTAGATGTTAGTCAAATTGCGCGGGGCTCATCCACACACATGTGCTCAAATGTTATAAACATACTTAACCTGTTGGCTCCTAAAATCTTCACATACAAACATGTCAACTGCAGCTCACACACACACATACTTCTGCATACAAGCACACGTATTTAAGGCAGTTCATTCTGTCAGGCATAGTATTTGTGCAAAGGTTATCTGATCAATTTAATTTGAGGGGAAATTCACAAGGGGTGAACCTGATGCGAATCATAACTGATTGGTGATTAAACTTGTCTTGACATAAACCCAGTAGGTCCAGGAGCCTCAATGAAGTACAATTACTACTATTTCATGGACACTACTAAGCTTACTAATGCCTTATTAACAGGTGTAAGCAGTGAAATACTAGAGAGGAGATCAGCAAATTCATTAAAAAGCATCATTTGACTGAACCAGAAATGACTGATGGGGAGGTACATTCACATATGTTCAAAACACATAGATGATCGACAGCTATTTTTTTGCCACACTCACGATGAACCTTTTAAAATGTTAACAACTTATTAGGATACATTCTGTAAATTGAGACAAAAATTAATTTTGCTAGTTGATACTCACAAGGATTTGATGACCTTTCATAGTCACTTTCATTTATGGTAATTTCCTAGTCTACTTAAATGGTTCTGAGGAGTCACACCCCTTTCCTGCTCAGCTACTGTCTATAATGAGTTTTTCTTCTGCTGTGGTATCATTTTTAGTAGCCAAAAAGAGAAAGTACAGTTGACTGCATTTGTCCGTACATTCATATCTGCACAGCTTCTTATAGCTTGATTTTTGCAGTTTATGCTCATAGTACACATTCATTGATTAAGATGAATCTTTTTTGTGATTGCAGATTTACATAAATTATCTTTTGCAATCGCATGCACCAGTTTAAACAAAACTTTTTGTTGCCGTAATATATGTATATATTTGTACATTTTATGAAAGCTGCTGCTTTTTCATGTTAGCAGAGCTAGTGTATCACCTATATTTTACTCGTGCATGAGGCTGAGCTGCTCCGAATAGCCAAGCCATGTGATTCTTCCATATTCTATTTTAGAACACTGACTGATGGGCCGTTCTGTGCAGTCATTGCTGCAGCCCAAAGAATTAGTGATCAAAAATGCGTTTCTAATCCCTCCGTTTCTCTTCATAGCATCAAATCCATTTGTAAGATCAACAACTGAAGTATAGCTGTACTTGCTTGAAAGTAAGTACTGCATCACGGTTTGTCTTCCTATATGTTATAAATGCTAAAATCTCTGTTTCTAGAGGAATCAGTGGTTACTTTGTGTTTATGTGTTGTGTTTTGTTAGGGAAATCTTTGTCGCCCAGTAATAAATGGATTTCCGTATTAAGTATTTTTAGTATTTGAGTATTTCCGTATTAGCTTTCGTTTACAAACGCCCAGGTTTTGACACTAATGCGTTTTGTGAGCTGCTTGATAATTAGCTGCTTGTTGTTGGAATAATATTTTGCTCGCTGCAGTTTTGTCGTTGCTGGTTCGTTCCAGTATTTACTAGAAAAGCTTATTAGTCTGTTTGTGTAACAGGTTTTCATGACACTGTTTTTTTTGAGTGACTGAAGCTTAGACCTTTTGAGAAAAACAAAAGTGATTCCTTTTTATTTAATTGTTTTTACTTATTATTCAAACTCACAGCTGTCCCCCAGTTCCATCTGGATGAAGCTCATCGACCACACTATTGAAACATGTAGTTGTAGAGTTGGATGAGTTGATTTTACTTCAGTTCTAGCACATCGCTTGTCCATTCTGGGAATATGATTTCTCCTTCATGTGGACATTCCTAAAGTTTCTTATTTTCTTTGTTCCCCAAAATCTTTTTTTTTTTTGGAAGTTTTTTCTTACTGAGGAGTGTCTAAGGGCAGGGATGCCCAGCTTAGTCTGTTTAGTTTAGCTTAGCAACCAGCTATTGTTTATATTTTATGACTGACTTTATGTTTTTGTACAATTATCACTGTGACGTCTATTGAGACAACTATATTGTAATACTGGGCTAAATAAATAAATTTAATTGAATATTATTAGCCAGGTTGTAAATACTTCAGAATCTGATCCGTTTTGTCTAATTGTTTAGTTTTTTTGGGGGGTATTTTTGTAAGTTCCAATTTAATAACTTCTATTCATCAACTAAATAACTCAATAAGTTGCTTTAAAATTACAGCTGTCAAAGTTAATGCATTAGTGCACGCGATTCATTTAAAAAAATTAACACGTTAATATTTACTAACATAGATTCATTGTACTCCGTGAAGCAACTGTCTCCCGCCGGTTCTGGCTTTCGTGGCGTGCGTCAATTTCTGAAAAAGCACACTTTGTTGGCCAATATTCCGCTAATAACATGGCCACTTACAAAAGAAGTAAACAAATCGATTTTTAGTACTTTATTTTTAGGTTTAGATCGCTTTTTCCCAAAATGTGGACTATTTGATATGTAATGCATCGTCACGGTAAAAAGTCATTGCGTTGCTGAGCTGGCAGCGATCTTGAAGCTGCAAAGGAAAGCAATTTATATGCTGATTGTCATAATAGGTTCAATAAAGCATCAGTTCAGAGAGAAAGTTAACTTTTTACTGTTTGCTTTTGTCAAGATCAATTGTTGTTTTGAAGAAGCCTGCACATATAAAATATTGTGATTGGAACACCCGGCAGCCAATCAGAATAGAGTATTGACTCAGACTAAAGTGGAGAAACGCAATTTTTGTTTCTTATGGCTGTATATCAGCATATTTGCTTTCTTGGAGTAATACTGCAGATATCAAAGTCTTTACAGTTCTGCTTATCTTATTATTGATGTGTCTTGTGCACAAAAATTAAACTTCTGAGTTAGCACTTCATAAATGTAAACATTTCAGACAATAAAAATGAACGAAGGATTTTCTCTCTGGCCTGTTGTTCAAAAGCTGCATATTGTCGTTTAAAATTTAACTCCTAAAAAACATTGTAATTTATCGTGATGAATCACAGTGTGACTATTGTGATAATATTTTTAATCGATCGACAGCACTATTTAAAATAAAAGGAGGACAATTTTTCTTATCTAAATTTGAAAGCAAAACTTGTATGCAAATTTAAAAAGAATCACTTCTTTTTCATCGGAAAAAGCTAATTAAGCCTTTAACACAAGGGCTGTCACCAATAACACTTAAATAACACACACTCTTTGACATATCGTAACTCTTTAACGGTTTATGCGATCAGTGTGAATCAGTTGATCCTGACGCTAAAGCTCCAGTGATGGTTTCAGTATCTGTGAATTAAGTCTGAGTTTGTACTCGATGAGAAGTTAATGGGATCAAAAATTGCTGTTGATAAATTCATGGAAGGCCACCTTTCCTATCATAAAAGGCATTGGTTAGTTCCACATAGTAGAACAACGCAGTGACGCAGGATTTGTATTTAGTGCTACAATTTCCTGCTAATGTCAGGGAACAAAGTCAGGACAATTACCCTGTAGCAAATATATTGGTTGTAACATCACTGATTTCCTCATCACCGCGAAGGAAGGTGTGAGGACAGAGATGTTTATTCAGCTTAGTCTGTTTAACAACCAGCTATTGTTTACTTTTACATGATTGATTTTTTTGTTGTTTCTTGCAATATTCTGATATCAGTCCAATAAGACGGCTGTGGCTGTGATATTGAGCTATATAAATAAAATTGAATTGAATTGATTTATAGCTTGTGTTAGTATTTATGCCTATATGTGGTCTTGTTGACAAAGGTGGAAAATTGTATCCGAGCCAGAATATTTCCTGGAGAGACATGAGGCACCACAAGGTTACCTTAGGATTGGATGTTTCCATGAGGAGCAACATGGTTTTTTTCCCCTGTCCAACGACCCCTGAAGGTTCATGTTCTCGTGTCAGAGCACTCTGACAAGGTGCTATTATGAAACATTTGTTAAAGGGTCATTTT
This sequence comes from Oryzias celebensis, assembly GCA_014656515.1. Lineage (NCBI taxonomy): Eukaryota > Metazoa > Chordata > Actinopteri > Beloniformes > Adrianichthyidae > Oryzias > Oryzias celebensis. The sequence goes on from BNCR01000013.1 coordinate 14,837,305, forward strand.
GCTGCATGCCCCTCCTTCTATCACAGTTCCCTTTTGTAGAAAACGCTTTGGCCTTCCGTCCGATTGTTACAACCCCTCTCGTTGCATTGCATCACTCTGTTTACTATCTCCATTCGTTTCTTTTTTAGTCTTTTGGAATCAGCACTTCATGTTTCCTCTCCATCTGTTTGTCTTGTACTGTCACAGCATGTAAATGCATCTATTTGTTGATTTACTTTCAACCAAAATTAACCATTAAATTAACAACAACAAAAAAGAGATTAGTAGAAGCTGGACCTGTGCTATGTCTTTCTTTTATGAACTCCCTCTGCACACTTGTAAGAATTCTTTTTTTTGTTTTAAACTTTATTATTATTGCTTTGACCTAGTGTTTTTTCTGTTGTTGCTGTCATTTGCCTTGTCTTGTTTTATAAAAAAACAGGTAGATTGTACTTGTTTAAGTTTACTTCTCCATGCCCCCATGCAGAGCTGAATTTCAGGGTTTCCACAACACGCATTAGGAAACAGTTTCCAGTATTACATTGTCATTCTGTCACTGCTGAAACAGTTTTGTTCATAGTTGTGTTTTTTATTAAGAACCAAAAGAGCAATACAATGGATTAAAATTTGTTCTCTAAAGCTCCGTACAGGCCAGGCATGTGATGTGCGTCAAGAACGTGCTAAGCATTCTTTAATGCATACAGTGTTCACACTGGACTGTTGGTACCCAGTACTTGCACATCTCCTCACAGTTAGAAGCTTGATGCAAAATGTCAAAGTGGTGCAAATCTCTTGAATTTTGCTCCAGGCTTTTTCTTTCACAGCTTTATTCCGATACATGACTTGGTGTCATATAATTCCACCCGGACACAAACTACAATGATTGAATTCTTCTTCATGATTCATTCTTAAGCGTTTGGTACTTCCATGTTTTAAAAAAGGACATCATCCATACATCACTGACAAATCTGAGTCCCTGATTGGTCAAAGTTGACACCTTTCCAATAACCATGTTTAGAACTCAGCAGCTCAAAAAGCATACGCTTATATACGTTTTTAAATAGACTTTTCTTTGGAAGGGGTAACTTGAACGTGCGTTTATGACCTTGGTGTGAACGTAGCATAACAGTCACGTTGAACAGATTTTGGTTGCACTGGATTGTTGAAAATTTGTTCCACAACAAATTTTGAATGAAATTGGATCATCTCAGACTCTTAAACTGGTTCGGTCCATACTAAACCGGACTGATAAGTGAACCTAAAAAGGAAGTACATTCAGAGAATTGATATTCTTCTAAGCCACTCTGTGTTCTGTCAGGGTGTGGCCTCTCTCCGTCTCCCTTGTGACCTCTAAGCATCATAAGACGTCTCGCTCCCTGAAGCCTCCATGGCTTTGCAGGCTCTTATACACTTCGGTAAACAGCTGCTAAGGGTAAAGGTGGTCAACGGAAACTCGGAAGACTCTCGTCTGTCCAGATGTCTCAACACCTTCGACCTGGTTGCCCTGGGCGTTGGTAGCACACTGGGCGCTGGCGTTTATGTGCTCGCTGGTGCAGTCGCTCGGGATAATTCAGGTAATTCTATGTTTGTGTAGTTAGTAAAATCATATCCATCAACAGTGTTTAACTAATCATCATCATTGGCTCCCCTCAGGCCCGGCTATAGTGCTGTCTTTCCTGATAGCAGCTTCGGCCTCGGTGTTGGCGGGTCTTTGCTACGCTGAATTTGGAGCACGCGTTCCTAAAACGGGTTCAGCTTATCTTTACTCCTATGTGACCGTGGGAGAACTCTGGGCCTTCATCACTGGGTGGAACCTCATCCTCTCTTACATCATTGGTAAACATGAAGCAGCTGCAGCTGGGTTTTCTTTGACATTTATTGTCCTGAGAAACAGAAAATGTTTTTTTTCTTTTATTTATTATTATTATTATATTATTTTTAATATTATTTTTGTGCCAGGTACGTCCAGCGTTGCACGTGCGTGGAGCGCGACATTTGATGAGTTGATAGGGAAGCACATAGAGCAGTTTTGCAGGACATACATGTCAATGAGTGCACCAGGGGTTCTGGCTGAGTACCCTGACATGTTTGCTGTTTTCATCATATTCACTCTAACAGGTGAGAAAACGATTTTCTTTCTGCGTTTTTGGAGCTCCTCCACCCTTTAACACCAGAGCTAAAGTGTTGGATCTCAGCGCAAGGCTGCTTTTCTCAGCTTCAGAGTCCACTGTATTATGTTGTTGTGTAAATGGTTGAAAAGTTATGGTAGCAAAAAGAATGTTAAGGCTCTGGTGCAAAAGGGTTAAGGTCCAAACAATGAACTGTCAAGTAAATTTGGTGCTTTAGCTTCAAATTTGTTTGCATTATAAATGCAAAAAAATATGTTGTATAATGTTGTTAGATGCAAAATTTAGGATTGTGGCAACATTTACACAACTTGTTATATAATATTAAAAGAAACAAGAGTCTACATATGACTTCTGTGAGGAATTTAACAAAATTATGTCCAATTTTCTTCAAAAAGAGCTGCTGTCACACAGGTTAGTGGTCCCTTGTAATGTTGTTGCACTTATATGCATTTTTTTGTGTCTTGATGATCTGTTGAGGTGTTTAGTTTGCTTATTTTTACTGTCTGTCTCATTCTTAATCTTGTGTTGTTCTTGAACTTTTCTCCTGCTTTCCTTTGATGTCATCACTCAAATAAGTCTGTCATTCACACAATGTCACATGAAGGCCAAACAAAATTTGGCGACAAACAACTGAAACACCTAAATGACCTCATTGTTGCTTCTCTATGGCAGAAAGCTAGAAAAAGCCTTTCATCCTTCCATAAGTTTCTAGAATGATGGTGTGTTTTAGCTGCTTTAAGAGCAGGGAGCTCAGTGAAGCTTCATGAAACAAGGAAAAAAAAATCTTTTTTTGTTTATTCAACCTTTATTTAACCAGACAAAGCTGAATATAATAAAAGTTTGTTGCAGCTGTGGTCTGGCAAAAGGCAATGACTTCTAAATGAGGGGTTTTCAAAAAACACAAGATGAAATTCAACACAAACGGGCAATATGAGGAAGCTAAACACCTCAACAAAACATTAAAATGGAGCTGACATTCAGAAATAGCAACAATTTCATTTACATTTTTATGTCCTGAAGGTCTCCTGGCGTTTGGAGTGAAGGAATCGGCGATGGTCAACAAGGTCTTTACATGTGTCAATGTTTTAGTTCTATTGTTCATGGTGGTCTCTGGGCTGGTCAAGGGCTCTGTGAAGAACTGGCAGCTCAACCCTGAAGAGATCCTCAATGTGACCTTTACGAGCAACTCAAGTCAGAAGTAAGATTAAGTTCCATAAGTTAACTTGGTCTGATCTTTTTGTTTCATGCTTCTCAGTGGTTTGCTCCTCCTCTTCATCTTTTTATTCAATGTGTTTATCAAAGTTTTGTTTTTTTCTGTCCTGTGTCCAGTCAGACTGAGGTTCTTCCAGCCAAGGAGAGTTTAGGAGCAGGTGGCTTTATGCCATTTGGTGTCACAGGCGTCCTCTCAGGAGCCGCCACCTGTTTCTATGCCTTTGTAGGGTTTGATTGCATTGCTACAACAGGTCAGTAATGGAACAAAAAAAAGTTTATTTTACAATTATGTCAGCAGCTGTCACATCTTTAAACACTTGTAGGCTTCCATTAACAAACAGTGTTTACAGTCCTTAAATAACCTTCTCTCTTCCTGTTACACAATTCATCTACTAGTAAAATGTACAAAATCATAACCGTTAAACTTATGATTCATATTTTTTCTTAGAAAAAAGCAACAACTAAAAATTATGTTTGTATTAGTGATAATTATTTTGTAACTTCACCCTTTTAATTATAAGATGTGGAGAAATAAAATCTTGTATAATGTTCCCACTTTAGTTTTAGACGTCCGGCTTGCATTTGTTTCAGTTTTGTGGCAGTTGTGGGGGATAGAGGGGCCTGTACCTTAATCTGGAGCTGGATCTGTTTCAATCCCCAGCTTGTCTAAACTTTCCAGGTTGTTACATAAGAGTGGGGAGAGAAAAGCTGCATTTTTAAGCCTTCGACCTGTTTTCGCCTAAGGCACGAAGACAAACTGGGTTATGCAGGATGGGGGGGGGTTCGGGGCTAAAAGAAGGAAGATGTTTTTTGTTGTTTGTGTTTCTTCTCACATTTCAGTTTAATGTATTCGTCTTAGCCTTTTAGCCTTTTCTTTCTGGCCCTGATTACTTTTGTCGACATTTATGCTTTGCTCGCACTTGCAGAGACATGTGTGTCACATAAGCAGCCCCCCACCCCCTTAGCTCCTCCAGGTTCTAACATAAATCTTTAAAAAAGAAACTTTACACTTCCAAGAACCTTTTTTTAGCACATTATTCTTATGGAGCCCCCCATGCTAGTGATCAGGTTTCGTTGCAGAACAAGAATAATAATTTGGCCAAAGGACTTGTGTTTGGTAATTACTTGCAGCTTGATGATTCAGTCTTGCAGGTCTAAAGAAGCTATAAGCTACTTGTTCTTTTTCTTGCAAAAACCCACACATGTTGTGCATTAGATGGACATGCTGTTTGCCAAAAGAGGCTCAGCAGCTGCTGTGAAGGGATTTCTTTTTTGGCTGAAGCAGTCCAGCAAATTTGAAAATGAAGATCGATCGCTTAAAAACCTACTGCAATGAATATTGTGTTTTTGATGTCTTTACATGTTCTTGTGGAATTTTTCTTATGACAGAGGACACATATTGAGAAAAATTAAGCTTAAAACTGCATTTCTGAATATTTCTTTATTCAAACTGTTGTGAATCAGGAGCAGAAGAAAAAAACGCAGTCAGACAAGACTTGTAAGTGTGACGTGGAGTCCATGTACATCTTGGTTACCTCGTCTGATCTGGCATCTGGCTCAAAACTAATATTGCCATTTTTGTTGCACAAGTAATGTTAGGTTAGGTTTTTAAAGGGTATAAGCTAGTGGAAGACAACATAAACAAATAGGTGCTGTGAAAAGGGGGCGGGATTGATCCTCACCATTTACCAAAGGTGAATTTCTGATTAATTTCTGCCGCCCCGCAGAAACGAAGTCCAAGAAAACAACTTAAATATTGGTTAAAAATGCCATAATCATATAAAAATAACTCAAACGCTTTTAAAATAACTCAAAAAGAAGATTGGAATGGGTCTTTAAATAAGCATAAAGCTTTATATACTCTGATATCAGGCAATGTGTTAAATGTTCTTATCTTAACTACCAATGGCTAAAAAAAAGTTTGTCATCATTTTAGAGAGGATTTTAACTGAATGTTAGCAAAGAGCAGCTTTTATTTTGAAGCACGGCGCTGTTTTTGCTGAACCGTTTCTCCACACCGAAGGCGAGGAGGTGAAGAACCCGCAGAGGGCCATCCCTATCGGAATCGTATCCTCGCTGCTGATCTGCTTTGTGGCGTACTTCGGTGTTTCTGCTGCCCTCACCCTTATGATGCCATACTACCTGCTGGACAGCAAGAGCCCTCTGCCTGTGGCGTTTAAATACGTGGGCTGGGGAGGAGCCACGTATGCCGTGGCTGTAGGGTCGCTGTGTGCTCTGTCTACCAGGTAAGTGCAAATAATGATGCTTAGCTTGAGAGAAACATTTTCATGTGCTTTTATTTTAATCATGCAGGCTTGATTATTAGATTTTTTTAAGTTTTACACGTTTAAATTACAGCAAATGTCATTGTTATTGGCTTTTGACATTAATTGTATTTTTAGATGTGTATTGTTGATAATTTTTTCCTTTTTTTAGACGTTTATAATCATGTTATCTTTGAAATACTTGTGTTTTGTGATGTTTTGATGAAATCTGCTTGTGTTCTGCACATTGTTCCATGTATATGTGAGCTGTTGTCTTTGTTTATAAATGTCTAATGGCATTCTCTTGGATGTAAGTGTGGATACTATATATCCTGGTCTCCCCCCATGGTAGCCTGCTGGGTGCTATGTTCCCTATGCCTCGTGTGATCTGGGCTATGGCTGACGATGGGCTGCTTTTCAAGTTCATGGCCGAGATCAGTCCCCGCACCAAAACCCCACTAATTGCAACCTTTGCCTCTGGCACAGGGGCAGGTGAGACACTAACATGCATGTCTTGAAACGACATCCATGTTCATCAGTTCTGCACGCTGCAAAAATTAAGCTTATGGATGTTTTGACTGCACCAGCTGTTTTTTTTACATCATATAAAAGTTTAGCATGAAAAGGGCATTAATATTTTTTTTTATTCATATTTTCCTCTGGCATTCATGCACCAAATAAAAAAATGTTTGGTTAAGTAGCCAAACGGGTGTTCATGAATGTATCCGTCCCTCGCCACATAAACTTGCATCAAAAGCTCCTTAACCCAGCAGTCTGTTCCGCGACTATCATGCCAGCTCGCTCTCACAGTTCTCACTTTACCACTTCACTCATGCTTTTGCGAGCTTTTTTCTCCCTGGTTTGAATTTGCCGTCCCCTCCTTCCATTTCTTCTTTGACCCTCCACCTAAACCTAAAACCGTCATCCAACTCTGACGATTTCCTCCTCACTCTACCCCAGTCTGTTGGGTTCCATGTTCCCCCTTCCCCGTATTATCTTTGCCATGGCTCGGGACGGCCTACTCTTCTCCTTCTTGGCCCACATCAGCGAGAGGAAAGCCCCCATCACATCCACTGTTGCAGCTGGGGTTATGTCTGGTAAGATGAAGAGGAAAACCGGAACAGGGATGGCTAAGAAAAACATGCATGTTTACAGAGAAGGAATTTGTGAAGCCAAAAAGGCCAAAAGCATCAGTGCATCCTGTTGGATTTACGTGGAACAGTAGTTGACACAAGCTAAGGACCAACAAGAAGCTTTTAATATTCTGTAAGTTATATAAAAAATGCTTGCTGTTACAAATCGGTCATGAAACAACTCAAATTAAAAAAGGAACAGATTGAACCAAGCTTTGCTTCCTTCATACTTTCCTAAATCACTTCCAGTGTGTGCTTCAGATTGGAAACAGGAATTTAAGGCTCAGTGTAAGTTCATAACAGGGCTGAACTTTTGATGATCACCGTTCAGGTGTCTCCTGAAGCTACGTTCACACGGGATGCAAGTGGAAGGAACGCGCGTTCTAAACGCAGGTTCATCCCATACTGGACGAGCAGGAAGGGGATTCTTCTCCTTTTGCTTTTTCTACTGTTTTACTAGCGTACGACCGCCATCTGCAGTTAGAAAAGGCTTAGCTTGGTTAGAAAAAGCTTCAGGCTTTTTCTTTCACAGCTCTATTCCGATAAATAAAAGACTCGTCAGAATTCTGTCTTCCGATTCTGTCTTAGTCCTCAGATTTATGTTGGTGTGTCTTACGCATAAAAACAAATTCTTCTATCCAAGAGGAAACATGTTGGTTTGAACTCATCCGATCCTCCATTCCTTTATTTCACCACATTTATTACATTTATAGAGCAAGTTTTCTGTTTTTAGTTCCAGGTCAAATCTTTTTTTTTTCCCCAAGTATTTCAAGTAGAATTTGTCTTTTTGTAAGTCATTTGTGTATTTTCTGTTAGTTTTTGCTCATTTAAATTCGGTTGAAATAATGATTTGCTTAAAATATTTTTTATTTTACTTGATGACATATTTTCTAAAATGCATTAGTTCCTCCTAACATAGGTTAACAGTATATTCTGTGACTTTCTGCTCAATGTGAGCCCTGTTAGCTTAACTATGTTTGTTAAAACTGCTTTAAAACAGCATCTGGAACATGTATTTAGTTACCTTTCTGGGATATATCATCACTTTTCAAACAGAACAAGTTATTCTGTAGAAGAAAAGAGACAACTTTTGTGATGCGATGGCTGTGCTGGTATCTAAGCTTGTATACTGTTCAAACAGATAAACATGAAACCTACAGACTGACCTGTATTATACCCAAGGGTAAAGCAAGGCTTGTGAAGGTCGATACGTCATTTCCACATGACATGGTTGACTTTTTTTTGTTTTTCCTCAAGAAGTCCACAACTTAGCCCCTAGAATTTGAATGCTCAAATAATTGAGGGCCTCTTTTAAACTGAAACGATGCCATAAAGTGTGTCAGAAACTGCTGATGGCAAAATTGAATCTTTGTAGTTATTTAAAGAAGAAAACAAACTTCCATGTTTATCAGCTGTAATAGTTTGTTAGGTTCTATAACATCCTGGCTGCTTTTTGTCTGTAACAGTTACTAAATCTGACAAAAATGTGTTTATTTTTCACTTTTGTTGGTGTTTTCTCCTTTTCAGCCATCATGGCATTTCTGTTTGACCTAAAGGATCTGGTGGACCTTATGTCTATAGGAACTCTGCTGGCCTATACATTAGTCGCTGCCTGTGTGCTGGTGCTGAGGTCAGTATTTGGCGTGGGATGTCTGCTTGTACTTGTCTGTGCTTTTCAGAAGGCTTTCAGATTAAAATGTTGCCATTAAAAAGCTCATTTTGGTCTAAAATTGTTGCCAGTTGAGTCTCAGTTTCTTACAGTAATCCTAGCAGATTATTATTTTCATTGAATTATCAGAAATAAGAGAGAATAAAGGGAAGTAAAGTCACACATCATAGATCTGAGCAAATTTAAGGTTTTTATAATGAAAGAAAGGGGAAAAAACCTCAGGAGGGACTTAGTTTTATAAGAAAAAAAATATAATTTCATATACGCTTGTTATTTTCAGATACCAGCCTGAGCACGCCGGTCACATGTTTGAAACAGCCAGTGATGACTTGAGCGATGGCATCAGTGTCCCCAGCATGGGCATGCTGCCCGGTGTGGAGGAGAGGTTTAGCTTCCACAATCTGCTCTTTCCAGACCACCCTGACCCTTCAACACTGTCAGGCTCCACCGTCAACGTTTGCGCCTCTGTTTTAGGTCTGCTTCTCTGACCAGGACTTCTGTTTTACAAATCGTCTCTTAACAATCACAAACTAAAAAGCAGAAATATGTCAAATGAGAAAATTGCTTCAATGAATTTGATGCATTTTTCTGCAAATTATAGACTTTAAAGTCACTCTATTGATCTATTTTAAAAGCATTTCCAGTGGTTTTTTTAATTACGATTACGCCACTTATAGTCTAAATAAAAAAACCTGTTAAGTTTTCTAGGAAATAATTTCTACAAAGAGGCAATTGTTGATTAAAAAGTTGGCTCTGAGTTGTGGGTGGGATTGTTGGTGCAGAGCAACCCCACCCCCCCTTTTCGTCACCAATAAATGAGGGCTCTCAATGTACATGCCCTCCCTCTAACTTACAGCCCCTCACACCCAATGTAGGAGCTATCCAGCCATACAGCTCAGATGAGGAAAACAACCGGGAGATTGTGGCCCAGTGTATTTTCTACGTAATAAACTGCATTTTTTAGTTTGCTCATAGATCACGACAATTTGAATAAAGAAATACTCAGAAATGCAATTTTAAGCTTAATTTTCTTAAAATATGACCTTTATCATCAGACAAATACCACAAGATTGTGTTACAAACACCAAAAGCACATTTTTTATCCTCCTAAAATGCAGCCACCACTTACGTAGTTGCAAATTTAAGGTGGGATATTGCCGTGCTGCATAGTTTATACATTCTAACTCTCTGTCGCCTTGATTGCTCATAAATTATTAAGCTAATCATTTATCAACACTATATTTGTTCTCTGAGAGTCTGAATTCCCATCTATTCAAATGAAATGAAAGAAAAGCCTTTAAAATCCAGTGTTTTCCTCCTCAGGATTGTTGATCCTTGCCTTCAGCATACTGGCGGTGCAGGCCGGCATCGTTGCTTGGAACATGGTGGCCCTCTCAGTCATCTTTATGGTTTGTCTCCTGCTCGTTTTCATCATCTGGAGGCAGCCTGAGAGCCGAACGCCGCTGTCCTTCAAGGTTGGGTTTCGCCTCTTTTTCAGCAATCCCTTCAGGCACACAGTTTCTTACTTGGTAGCACAAACCTGTGTTCTTCCTCTGCGTCTGACTCCCAGGTCCCCCTGGTGCCCTTCATCCCAGTCATCAGCATGTTTGTCAATGTTTACCTGATGATGCAGCTGGATAAAGGCACCTGGGTTAGGTTTTCAGTCTGGATGGCGATAGGTATTTGTCCTCCGTTGTTTGCTGACCTCATGCTGAACAGACATTTAAACCTGCTGGAAGCATGTTTTTAAAAATGTACTGGACAAATCAATCAATAAATTCAACTGTATTTTATGGAAATGTACATTTTATTGAAGTTTTTTCCCCAAATCCCTTTTTGATTTGGATGAGAAGAATGAGAAGATCCCACTAACAGCCTTGGCTCTGTTTTCTTGCAGGTCTGGTGATCTACTTCAGCTACGGCATTCGGCACAGCACAGAGGGCTCTGCAGCCCACTCCCCTTTAGCCACCGAGATGAACGGCTTCAAGCTGGAGCACGAACTAGAAACCATGTCGACAGAAAAAGAGGCCTTTCTCCACAACGGCATTGACGTTCGGGAAGACAACGGCGAAGATTTGTAGAAAGCTTAAAGGACACAGCTTCATGTCAGAATGTCCCCGTTGGTTTTGTCCAGATTTCTTCCCCTCTTTTCTCTGGAGGTTTTCCGTTTTGTGGAAAGTTATGATGATTGAAATCCACAAACCCAAACTTTTCTCTTCAGGGGTGGGAGGAACGCAGACTACTGGGGATAATGCTCTAGCAAAACCAGACTGAATTACAACTTTTTTTAAAGGTTTATCAAAAAGCCAGATCTCATTTTCTGCTTTATTGCTTAGTTTTACAACATCAGGTTCGTCTGTCCAGATTCGTCCAGATTCAGCTGCAACTTTGATTTTCTTTGAAAGCACGGTCATGTATTCAATTCATCAGTTTTGGATTTGGGTGCTTTCCAGAAAACTCCTCTGCTTTTATCTGTCAAAACCTAAACATCACACAACCAACACTAGATCTCACTGATTCATGTACATTTTCAAATAAAAGCAAAGTCTTAACCTGCCCTTTTTGGACATTTTCGTGACAAAGTCATCCTTTAGAGTAGAGGTGATTTTTAAAAAAAATAGAAGTTTTAGTCAGTGTTATGTGCCTTATTCTCTGTTTACACTTTCTCCCAAAGTTAAACACCGTCAGCTAGGACAACTTCAGATGAACTAGGAAGTCTTAGAAACTGAGCTCTTCTTTCAGAGTCTGCATCCGGATCAGCAAATATCTGCTTAAAGAAACAGTATTGAGATGTAACGGTTTCTAGGCAGTAAATGACAGATGCCTGCTGGGATTATCTGAGCCTAAATTACTCTGACGATTCATTCTGGTCCATAACTCAATCGGATCCTTTCAAATGTAAGTTGTTTTTGTTCTTAATAAAGTTGCAAACATGTTTTTTCTTTTTTGTTTGTTTGTTTTGGAATCGTATCTCATATCTGATTTCCTATTGACAAGGCAGACGTGGCAGCAAGGGATTATCAAGTAAGATTAAGAATAAATTGGATTTTTACAGTGCTTCCTGCTGAGTCATGTCTAACTTTGATCATTTTTGTTTTCATTTTAAAAAAAAGAGCATTTTTCTTCATAACACATTTCTTTCAAGATGTAATGCACTATCTGGTTTTTTTATGGTAATAACTTGGCATAACTTTGTAATTCTGATTTAATCTGTTAATAAACTGTGCCATGGATGAAATGTAGATTTTAATCTGGTCTGTACCACATCTTTTGTAGCTTTTATGCACATCTGTGTTACAGTCTGTAGATTGTTTTGGCTTCCGTCTAGAAAACATGTGAAATGAATGTATATATATATATTAAAGTTTGGTTACTCTGACTTACATTTTGCTCCTATTGTCAACAAAACAAGTGTTGAGTGAACTTTTCCAATAGTATATTACTCACTGGTGTTTGATCAGACTTGTATATAAAATGCATTGTGTATTTTATTTCAGAGTAAACTATTAGCAAGATGAAAAAATGTTTTTTTGTTGAAGCTATTTAAATATTTGAGTGCAGACTTTTTTATCCTGATGTGTATTTTGAAATGTTTACAGATCTGTGTGAATGTTTCTTTAATTCACTTTCAGTGGCTGACTTTATATCTCATAAATCTACAAATACAAAAAAAAAAAAATCCCTAAAAATTAGAAACTACGTTATGAGATATTTCTATTGTGTGGTTTTCCTCCTCCCAGTAACTCATATATGACTTAATCCAACAAATTGCATTAATTTTAACTTTCTTCTAAATTATTGCTTTGAATACATATATGGATACAAACTTAAATGATCTTTTTTGGGCTGCAGGCTGTATACCATTAACTTGTTTTTTTTTTTTTTTTCTTTAACTCACTTTTTTGTTTTAGCTTCTGTGCTCAACATGATCTTAAAGTGATCTCCTTTTTGAGTCTTTTTAGTCAGTTAGGAATAATGTGTTCCTAACGTTGTAATTTATATCTTCATTTCAGTTTGCTCTTGTTCTTGTTCTTCATTGCTTATTTTTTGCTTTTTTCTTTCTTAAATCTTGAAAGTGTGTGTCACCAGATAGATACAGATAGATTTCGGGGAGTAAAACCTAACAGAAGAATACAGTAAAAAACCAATACAAATAGTGGATTTGTTTCATTGTCAAAGACTAGAATGTGATTTTCTTAATCTTGTAAATAAATGAATTTCCTATCTTTCCTGCATGTCTCCATTTAACATGACTATTTTTTTAGTAGTAGAATATTTAAGACCCACTCCGATCTTCTTTTGAGCTATTTTAAAAGCATTCCCAGTGTTTTTTTAAAATTATGATTATGCTGTTTCTAACTCAAATCTAAAAAGCTGTGTTGTTTTCTAGCACATTGTTTCTGCAGAACAGTAGTATTGGATTAGAAATGCAATTTTGAGCTTCAATGTCTTCTCCATAATCATAAAAGTGCCACAAACACATGCTAAAAACCCTGTTTTTTTTCTTTTTACACGGGAGTGGGTCTTTAATGTAATGCACAACCATCCTCCAGCAGAGGGCGCCAGCGCATAACGGCAGCACGCTCCGCCAGGTGTCGGCTGCAGCATCAGCACCGCTCCTCCTCCTGTCTGCAGTGCCTCTCTGCTCTCCCCTTCTTGCATCGTTCGTTTGAATAAGCTAGAGCAAAGGAGCGCAGCCTCCCGACGTTGTTTTGGTTTTCTTGTTGCGAGCCTCACCATGAACCTGCAGCAGATCGGGAAGTAAGTCAGCGGGAGCACCTCTCAGGTATTTTTTTTTCAGCTGTTGTGCGGCGGGTCTTTTAGTGTCGCACTTGTGTTTTTGTTCAGCATCAGGCGGGTTCATTCCAATAAAAGTGAAGTCATTTTTATTTGTACAGCTGCAGCCTCTGTTTCTATAACTCATGACCTCAGATTGTGAGTCATGTGGAAGTTTTGCAGCAGATCCTAAGTAGGTCAAACAATGGCGGCAGCACTGGAGAGGAGCTGAGGTCAAGAGGGAGAACAGGTTAGTGAGATTGATGGAGCAAGTGTGTATTAATGATCAAGCAGAGATTATGGGCTTTAGACTACAGGTATGATCCACTGCAACCAAGTGGATTTGAAGGAATTCTTATTGATTTCTATGGATGTTTGCATTTCCTAAGTTAAGTAGGTTACTTTTGTTGTTTTTATAAGTCACATGCTTTATTATTATTGTTACTATTGGAGAGATGCTGATTTGATTCTTTTGTTTACTTTGTGTTGTGTTCTTGCTGGCATACTTGCAAAAAACCTCCTTATTTTCTATTTGGACTTAAAATGTCACTAATGTAAGTCCATTCACATTTGATAACAAAGGGTTGAGAATGCTGAGCACTTAGTACCTCACAAACGTGTGCGAGTACCATTTCTGTGTGATGCAGGAGAAAGCACAAGGCTTTTTTTGCACAAAGGGAACACAAAAGACACAAGTTAAAGTTTGGAGTAAATTTCTTTATTTTTCCTCTTCCTCTTTTTGGCCGGTGAGCAGTTGATAAACAGGTTGACCTTGGGAATGCAGATAACAGGTTTTGTTTTTCAGTCAGCTGGACCCCATTTTTCTGTGAAATTTATATCTTATCTTATCTAGAAGTTACATGGAGGCCTTACAAATTCCTAAACTTGTTTAATAAGATACCTTATAGATAATGTTTAGTTAACATGCCCATTGTCATTGATGACCTGCATCAGAGTTGTATTGCTGCATCATACTGTCCTTTGTGTCGTATCTTGGTGGTCGCTCCTGGTCGAGTTAATGTAGGATCCAACGCTACATCAGATCTGCTGCTCTTTCAGCCGCCTACCGCAGTTGTTCTGGATGCTGATGCGTGTGTGATTGATTATCTGACCTCAGCTATGTCTGAGCAGCAATCAATCCAGCAGATGTCTGCCAGGAAAATCATTCGCAGCAGAGTGTTAGCTGTTGTTGTCTGTGAACTGTTTGTGTTTCTGCAGGTAGTAAGCCTGTCTCAAAGCTCAAGAGGGTTAGCGCCGGGGCAACCTCAAAGCATTTCTAGGGCAGAACTGTAAGGAGGAAGGTTTTAGTGAACTGGGGGGGTGAGGGACAATGAGAGGTGAAGGATAGAAAATATGTCTGTTTGCACGAGGTCTCACTTTTGTCATGATGATGGAAATCTAATGTGTGTGTGTGTGTGTGTGTTTTTAAAAAAAATATTTTTAACTTTTTTTGGCAGTTGCTGGAAATAGAACAGTTTCTGAGAATTGTGTGAGCTTGTGCACATATGAATGTCGTCGCACACACGATTATACACAATCAAGCTGCTTTTGTCTAAAAGGTGGCAATGAGGGTTTTTTTTAGCTTCTCCTCTGCAGTTGTGGGAAAGTATGGGGGAGTGAACAGATACACACCTTCAGTAAAGACACACAGATGTTTATTTCTGTACCCCTTTGGGATTCAGCATCTAATAATGTTCATGTGATTAATTCAAGAAGGTGGTCAAGGTTTTTTTTAATTTTTATATTATTGTGTTTTAAAGGGAGTGTTAAAATTGTAAAAATAACAACTAAAATCCTGAATTAAATGAAAAAAAAAACTGCTAAATTAACAAAAAAATAAAATAAAGTTTTGGTGAAAAGAGCTGGCTAAAAAACACATATAACTTTATCTGCTAAATTACAATAGATGATGTTAAATATCGATGTTAAAACTGGAAAAAAGCTAAACAATGCTGAAAATACTGAAGTAAAATTTGTCAAATGCTAAACAATTCAACAAATCCCAAAGTAAAGATGTTGAACAATGTTTTTAAATGCTCTGGGGAAGCTCCAAAACAATATCTAAAATGCTGATGTAGAAATACTGAACAAAACCAAAGTAAAAAGGTACAAGTCTTAAAATGCTGAAGCAAATAGGCCTAAATTTTTTTTTAAATGTATCTGTTTCAGTTAATTTCATAGTAAAAATGTTAAATGATTCTTCAAATGCTAGAGTAAAATGCTAAACAATTCTGCAAATGCTAAAATAAAGATGCTGAAAAATACTATAAAAATGCTAAAGTAAAAAGTAAAAAAAAGTAAAAAGCAAAAAAATACCTGAACAATTCTTCAAATAATAAAACATTATTTCTGAAATATTCTTAAAATGTTAAATTAAAATTGCTGAACAATTCTACAAATGATAAAGTACAGCCTAAAAGCTAAATTATTACTGAAAGCTTAGAGTGAAAATGCTGAACAATTCTGCTGATGGTGGAATAAAAAAGGCTGAACAGTTCTTTGAATGCTGGTGTGAAAATGCTTATCAGTTCTAAATTAAAGATGCTGAAAAATACAACAAATGATAGAGTACAAATGCAGAACAATTTTACGAACGCTAAAGTAGAAATGCTGAAGAATTCTACAAATGCTAAAATAAAACAACTGCGGAACAATTTTGCAAGTTTTAAATCACCAATACGAAAACATTCTACAAATTCAAGAGTAAAAAGGCTAAGCTGCTTGTTGATTTAGTTTTGGACGTGTAGGAACGCCTAAATTGTTGTAAAGAACTCTAAACTGTAATTATAAATAAGTAAGTAAGTGTGGTGATTGCTACCATGTGGGTTAAACTTTAAGAGCAGAGCCAAACTTTAAGTTTGTGCTGCTAAAACATACAGTCCTTGTCACAGTTCCCAAAATAAACCTCATCATGATGGAAGTCTGTAAACTGGCGTGCCACGGGAGCTTCTTCTTGTCTCTGTCACACACCTCCTCTCGCAGCATGAAAACAGTCATTTTCACCGCATTTATTTCAAAACATTCCTTTTTTTTTTTTTGAAGTCCTTATCCCCACCGAACCCTCATGCAGCCTGATTCTTAGCTCACCTCTAACTGATCGTTTTCCTGCTCTCCCTCCCCCACGCCCCCAGGGTTTTGCACATTACACATTTGCATTTCCACGTTACAACAACACCTAGAATTCACGCCCTCGTCGAGTTCACCTTTTCTTTGTTGTCAGTGTTCTGTTTCTTTCATGCTTCCTGAAGCATTGCATCTGTTTCAGTTGCTGGTATTCTTTGTCTGGGCAGTCAACGTTTACAACTGTCTGATTCTGTGGGTCTGGGGTTTTGGGTCAGCATGTGGCAACTTCCTCACCATCTGCCACCATTTTCTTTTTGGAATTTTTCTTGCATCTTTATGCAAAAAAAAAAAAAAAAAAAAAAAACTCCTGCTCAGCACTTCTCTTTGTCCCGCCTCGTGCACTTTCACTCAGCAGCCATGCAAGAGTTAACGGTTTTCTCTCTGCGACAGGCATTATGGTGGTGGGTGGAGGGGCTCTGCTGATAACAATGCAGTGCTGCCAGCGTGGACGGACACTCTTTCCCATCGTCTCCTTCACGCCACCTCCATCGCTAACCTCGGTTTCATCTGCAGTCCCTCTCCTTGTGATTTACAGACAGAGAGTGGGGGGCGTTTATTCCAGCTCCTCACCACTTCCTTTTATGGTTAGGCTAAATAACTTTCCCACTTCCAGTTTCCTCCTTCTATTCCAGTGCTGCAGCCTATGTGTCCTTAAGATTTCATCAAAACAAGATCGTTAAACAGAAGCCCACAAAGGCTCTGCCCTCACAACCACCAAAAACATTCCTGGCAATGTTGAAAAAAGGGATCAATCTTATCAATCTTATCAAGCGGGATTCATGTGCCTCTGTTTTAGTGTTCTCCCTGGGAGGGTGCTTCTTTTTGTCTGCAGTGATCAGTGCTCGACTGACTCACGCTTTAGTGATGCTCTCAGTATCTGGGTGCACTTTCCTGTTTTTTTTTACTCATCGGCATGTCAGGGGAACCAAGGATAAAGCAGGAATGGAAAGGATTTTTTTTTTTTGGTAATCCCGCAGATTTATGAATCCCATTAGTTGCATTTTTTTTAAATTTCTGTCAGTTTATTTGCAGGCATTAACACAACCTGCCATTTTTCTTTAATTGCAGTTAATCTTCCTATTCGCGCATATTCAGTTGGCAATGGCCACCCACTCTGACCTGAGATCCTGCAGAAATCCTGTTACAGTTTCCCTTGGGGTACTGATGGATCCCCCCCTACCTCCTTAGGGGTACAATAGGGAGTGTGTGGGAGTGCAGAGAGGAAGGGTGGGGGGGATAGCCATCTAAGAGGATGAAAATAGGATTGATTACTTCACCCTGCCCCTATAAACACTGCATGATTAGGACTGAGCTTAATGAAAGGATGGAGCAGAGCAAAGCTTCTCATGAGCTGCATTCAAGGAAGCCAACACTGCTAAGAAAAGGCAAAAAAAAGAAATCAGTGTAGATCAATAATCAGGCAGCTGGGGGGCTGCTTCATGGCTGCACAGGATGGCAGAGAGCAGTAAGTTATTACTTGTTTCAATCACACGAACACCAAAGCTATTCAGGCTGTGGGGTTTTGTCTGCAGGGTGCCTGCATCGTGTGTCGTGAACATGAAGGATTCAGCTCATTCACTGCTACTTGCTGACAGATAGAGGAGGAGCAGGACCAGATGATTGAAGCTTATAGCATTTCTTATATTTCTCACTACTTCCATTATTTTATGCAAATATAGCATGTTTTATTTTTGTTTTGGGCCTGCAATCTAATTT
Source organism: Oryzias celebensis (assembly GCA_014656515.1). Classification (NCBI taxonomy): domain Eukaryota; kingdom Metazoa; phylum Chordata; class Actinopteri; order Beloniformes; family Adrianichthyidae; genus Oryzias; species Oryzias celebensis. The sequence continues at coordinate 14,855,307 of BNCR01000013.1, forward strand.
ATTTACACAGAAGAAACACGGGTAATGGAGAAATATTTGCACGGAGAGCATTAAAGGGGCTGAGCTCTGGCTATATGCATAACTGCTGCAATGCATTTTAATGTAAGACAGAATTTAAACAGGTTTTCGGGAGACGTTTGCATCCTTGCTTCTATTTGAGTCTTCACACGTTTGCAGAAGCATTTATGGACGAGTGAGATGGAATATAGAGGATGCAAGTGTGCACGCGTGTAAATGCGTGTTTCCCCACGTCCTTCCGGGACCAAAGAGCTGTTAAACCTGTCTGCCGTCGAGCGGGGGGAGGAGAGAAGAATAAAGCAAAGTGCCAAAGACAAATGGCTGCTGAAAAAGACACATAATGTATATTGCAGGGCCAGTGACAAAGAGGCTGAAGAAACGGGCAGGCGGTCATGAGGGAGTGTTTGTGTTGTCACAAAAATCCAAAGAAAGACAGCTTTAGCTCCTACTGTAGTGACAAATAGAGGAAACCATCAGTTTTTGCTTTTTGACAGGAAGTCTTGAACATTATTGGTTGTTTTGATGAATCACTGCAGCAAAAATCATGTTTTTTTAAAATGATTTTGTGGAATTTTTCTGATGATCGAGGACATATTTAAAAAAAAAATAAGTTAAAAATTGCATTTCTGAATAATTCTTTATTCAAATTGTGGTGAAGCAGGAGCAGACGAGAAAACGCCGTTGGAAAACGCTTGTAGCAGTGACATAGGTGCTACAGTCGGCAGCTCACAAGCTCCCCGCTCCCCTCCAATCTGATACACACGTGGACAAAATTGTTGGTACCCCTCAGTTAAAGAAGGAAAACCCACAATTCTCACATCCATATACGCCTTTGCTCGCTCAAAACTGTAAGGCTGCAAAGGGTGTTGTTGGGTGTTGGGCATGTTAGGTTGGGGTAGAGAGACTGTAAGCTAGCAGGCGAGCGTGTAAACAAAGGGATGATGGGAAGTGAGGGGAAGCTTACTCCAACAGTAACCCAACAACTCAGAGGCATATTTCTGATGAATTCCTGCTGCTCTGCAGAAACTATGTCCTAAAAAACAACACAGGTTTTAGTCAAAAATTAGCATAATCGTAATTTAAAGATCACTGGGAACGCTTTTAAATGAGATCAAAAGATGATCGAAGTGGAACTTTAAAGTGTTATTAGCTTTTTTCATATTTTGATTTTTTAAAAAAGGTAAGATTTTCATCTGTAGGTTTCCACTTTCTGTCTTTTTCTTCCTTTACATCCGATTGTTGTCTATTTGCAGAAGAGACAATGAAAGCACGGGGAGCCACATCAGAAGCAGGCTTGTAAAGTTCATGCAGAGGTCCACCTGAAGGATTCTCCTCTGTTCTCCTAATTAGGAATCAACAGCTCCTCTCTTTTCTGCATCCGTTTGGATGTCTCATTCCTCCCACATCAGGTCTGCGTCTCCGTTTCTCACCCACACAGACTGATTCCTGCTCTCATTCACAGACGTAGATCAAATATGGCAAGCTTCTCTCCACTGTATTCAGTTCTCATGGAGATTCTTGTCTAGTTACTCAGTAAATTTTAAGTCTTTGTATTGCACACACGTTTATAAAAACAGAAGTATTCCAAATAGATGAAGTTAAGACATCCTTCACTGTAAGCTTTGATGTTTCTATTTTTTTTCTGCCCTCTTGCTCTCCTAACTTGAGAAGTCTGCATCCATGAATCAATTTCCAGGAATGCTCTTTCCCCTGATATTTTTGGCGGAGTGTGTCTTCTGTGTGTGTGTGCTCAGAAGTGGATGTTTGCTAGTTTGCCCATGGGTCAGTTCATGTTGAAACCTGCCTTGTTACCTAATGCATGCATGACTTGTTGATAGCAAAGCACGTGACCTTTTGAAATTGAAGCTCTCCAACCTTTGCCTGATGGGAGATGGAGGGATCAGGATATCATTCCTTCTCTTCCTTGCAAAAGCCTTCATTTATTACTGATACGACCATCGATGAGAAGGAAACGGTGCTATTTGTTTTTGATATTATTGACAAAAAAGTTGTTTTTAACTTTTTCGTTTAGTTTTTTAATGTATTTATTTATTGCTAGGTCTTTGAATTCCTACTCTGATCATCTTTTGATCTGTTGTTAAAGCGTTCCCAATGATCTTTTAATTATGATTATTCAGTTTTTAGTCAAAATCCAAAACTGGGGTTCATTAAAATTGTTTCTGAGTTGTAGGCGGAACGTTAGGGCAGAGCAAACCCACCCCCACTTCCACTCTTTTGTTGCTGAGGCTCTCTGTTTACATGGTGTTTACCTGTCTGTTTACAACCCCATCCTAACAAGACAGGTGCAACAAAAATGGAGTATTGGAGCTATCCAGCGTACAGTTTGAGCCGGATGCCGGATGAAAAATATAAAGATGGATTTTGTCATTCCAGATCAGGGAGCTTGTGGCCCGCCAGAGTATTTTCTACATCACAAATACATCTTTTTTAAACTGCATTTTTTTCATCTGATTCTGATTCACAGCAATTTAGAGAGGAAATACTCAGAAATAGCTTAATTTTTTCTCTATCATCAGAAAAATGCCATAATATATGTAAAAAAAACACAATTTCATCACAATCAGTCTTTAATTGAACTGTTGGGATGTTTTTTTTCTATCAGTTTTTCTAGTTGTTCTAGTGTTTTTGCTTTTTACTTAGTTTTGTTCAACTTTTTGTTTGAATAATGATTTCGCTTGATGATGTACAAGGTAGGATGATAAAACAAAGAACTACCTATCATAAATGAACATGACATATTGATTAGAACACCACAATGCACTGAAGAGTGCTTTGATCTCTCACTATGATGACGTGAAGGTAAATTGTGCTCTGGTTGTTTTCTAAGTCTGTGTGATCTACATTTATTTCAAATAAACAGCATTTTAAAGGCGTCAATGCTTAAACATGAGACAAAATGTTTGAACATCAGTTAAGCTCTGATGTTGAACACCTTTTTTTCTCTTTTTTTAATCCAAAAAGGTGGGTTTGTTCCAAGTGTGTTCCTCTGTTCTTCGAGCTCATGTTAAGAAATGCACCAAATGGATTTTGTCATCCCTGCCGTCCTTTGAAATGCGGCTCATTTTGGTTCGTCCCTGTAAGGCAGGACTGCTGTCATCAGCACAAGCGTCCGCGCAACATCCGTGCCAAAATCGATCAGCCATCACATAATCCATCACACGCTCTGCAAGAATTCTCTCTGTGATGTTCAGTTTCAGGCTCCCAGCTCTCTCCTGCCTCACTGCTGGTATCTCTGTGTGGATTAAAACCAGGTAATTAGCGGATTGTGTGCACAAGTCAAAGGTTCATCCATCAATGGACACAGAAGCAGTGTGGAGCTAGATTATCTTATCTATTGTCAAAAACATTCTCTTTGAACCTAAACAGACATGTCCTGCATCAGTAAGCAGTTCTTTCGACTCAGTCTAAGTATGTAACACATCGAAATTGCACTTTCTTTTTAATAGAAAGTCATTTTAGCCACATTCAGCTCACTGAACTCCCCAAAAGTGGTGAGCCTTCAGGAAAAAAAAAAAATTATGATTTTCTGCTGCGATTGCAGCAGCTGTTGGAAACTGCTCAACTATACAACTATGCTATGTCAAAAAAGCCACAGGCAGTGGACCTGCATCCTAACAGGGAGTTCACAGAAACGCCTGCCACTGTCACCTGCTAATGAGAACCGACACCCAGGCTGCAAGTATAATTAGAATGTGGGAAAACCTATTTGAACTTTGGTAAAGATTAAAATATTCATTGTGATGGTTTCAGGCCACACGTGGGACCGAGGTTAAAATTAAAATGATCTTTCTCAACTTGAACTTTTTGGTTTCTGCCTATAAGGTGGCTTGCAAGTGTGTTCACTTCTCCACATTTTCTCACATTATGACCACAAACATAAATATATGTTATTGGAATTTTGAGTGAAAGACCAACACAAAGTGGCACACACTGGTGGAGTGGAAATTAAATTATACAAGAGTTCTTTTTTTCTTTTTACAAAAAAACCCTGAATAGTGCAGTGTGCAAAAGTATTCAGCCTCTCTGGGTCAATACTTTGTGGAACCTCTTTTGCTACAATTCCAGCTGCAAGTCTTTAGGGGTTTTGTCTCTACCAACTTTGCACATCTAGAGACTGAAATCTTTGTCTTTTCTTCCTTGCAAAACATTTCAAGCTGAGTCAGATTAGATGGAGAGCGTTTGTGAACAGCAGTTTTCAGATCTTGCCAAAGATTGGCTCCATCCATCTTCTCATAAACTCCAACCAGATTCTCTGTCCTGCTGAAGAGAAGCAGCCCCACAGCATGACGCGCCACACCCTGTTTGACAGTGGGTATGGTGTGTTCAGAGTGATGTGCCGTGTGCAGTGGGGCAAAACTTTGGCTCAAACACGTGCTGAGATAAAAGGACTAGACAGCAAAATGATCCTTGCTGTCCAGGACTGTTGCAGGCCACATTGAATGCTTAAACCTTGGTTGTTGTTTTCATTAAATTGATTTTTTTTGTATTTCCAGCATCAGCTACCCTTTCTGCCTTTAAGCGACACTGTAGGTTTATTTGACAAGCAATAAAAACATGTATTTTAAGAACCAGAAGAGAACTAATAGGTATCCACACACAGTAGAACTGTTAATTAAAATAAAAACGTTCACATTTACATTGCAAGGCTGAATTCAGCAGTCACGTTTTAAGTACATCCTTTTGCTCTTAAACATGTGATGCCTGAATTATCCACATTCAAATAACTGTGAAACATTTTCATTTCTGGCATTATTCTTTCATATTTCATTTTAAATATATATTAATTTTACTTTCTGATTAGCCGAATCCTCAGTTTTTTTAATTATTTGCATTGCATGTCAAGATTAGAGTTATAGTGTGCAGAGATAAACTTACTGTGGATTTATCTCCTTAAGATGGCATTTTTGCTTCTTTCCTCTAATGAATATGTGATATTTTACAGTTTCTATACTGTACATTTAAGGGGAAAAATGGTTAAAAAGAGTCTCTTTAAATGTAGTTTAAGGCGATCTTGAATTATGCTTTTTATCCACCAAGTATTGAGGGGAAAAAGCTCATTACAAACACTTTGCAGCCACCATGTCTTCTTCGTCTGCCTTCATCAGGCCCCCAGGGTGATTCCTGTACTTATCTGTAAACACTGCAGCTCGAACAGTCCCTCCTTCATATATCTCTCTGCCTCCTTGGCCCTGAAGGCAGCATTTTTAATCTGTTGCTATTATTAATGGCTGCTGCTGGTAACAATGTGAAAATTGGCGGCATTGAGTTGCATTCAGTGACCGCCACACTATATTTTAGTCTGAAAATTACCATTTAATTATAAACGTAATTAGCTTCATCCCGCTTTTTGTGAAGATTCATCTAAAATACTGCAGAAATGCGCCTGTGCTGTCACTGTGATTTTCTACTGTGTCTTTTTCTCCCCTACTGGTAGCCATTTTTCAAAAAAGAAAAACTGATCCTCCTCCGACATTAATCAGACAACATAAGAGCTCAAATAAGGAGCAACATGTCGAGGAGTTGCTGAATTGCTTCAGACCAGAATGAAATGACCCACCTTCAATGGCTTTGTGGCAGAAGGAATAGATTGCTGCATGTTAGTCTTTCAGTACCTGTTGTTTTCTCTTAACATTTTTTCCTTTTATTTTTCAGATCAAAGAACTTTCATGTCTACAGACAACCATCAAAGGCAGCTCTGCTGAGACAAACTAAAGCAAGATAACTGCTGAGAGAAAGTGAAAAGGATTACATGAGGTGATACTTCATTTCTGGATCATTCTGCAGGACAATTTTCATCGCCCCGAATAAGAAGTGATTTCAGGAAAGTAGCTTTTCAAATTTTTTCTGAATGGCCTCAGCAACCTGATGTGCCTAACTTAAGTTGAAAATGAGCATTCCAACTAGTTTACAAGGACTGAGGATTGGTGATGGCAAGGCGGAGAAGATTGGAAATAACACTCAGATGCAGTTCCCCATTCTGGAGATGACAACGCCAATCAACTCAGCTCGATCACTCGTGATGGAGAAGAGGAATCATGGAGTCAGGGTACAGAACTAGCCCACTCCTCCTTTAGTCTCCCAAACAGAATCTCCAGACAAAATTGTAATCTGGGGCTCGGAACAGCAATGCATGGAACCGGAGCTCACCGAGTTTGGGCTTTTAAACTGTCAGGGCATCCATAATATCTTAGGAAGCAGCAATCAGGAGGAGAACGACGAAGAGGAGGACGATGGAGGGAGTGTTAGAGATGGGAAAGATGAGGGACCCATGTCCATATCCTCAAGTTCAACAGCCAGCTCTGCTTCGACTGGTGGGAGAAAAAATTACAATGACAGCAACAAGATGGAAAGCGGCACAGAGAGGGGCATGGCGAAAAAGATAAGTTGTCACAGCGCTGAAGAGCTTGACATGTGTGTGACAGCTTCAGCAGAGAGAAGGGAAAGCAGGTCAGGCAGAGACAGACGGAGAGGAGCTCTGAAGGAGTCCAAGTCGGAGACAAACGTCTTTGTTTCCAGCCTCTCATCGGTTTCCCTCAGTGGAAGCCTGTCTAGTGCTTTGAACTCCAACGGAGAAGCGTCTCTCAACTCTTTCTCCTGCTCTAGGACCAGCCCTTACTACAGTACCAACAACGCTACCTCAGCCCAATCCACCAGACGAGCTTCTGTAGATGCTAATCACAACTCCCCACCTCTACATCCTCTACAGAGACAGGATTTTTCCGAACAATGCAGATCTGCTCAGACACCAGAGGAGAGGAGCTATCACAGAAACGGACTAACCTCAGGTGCAGGCTTGAGCCAAAGACGAAAGGCTGGATTTGAGGAGAGGGGGCCCCCACCTCGCAGGCAACAGCTTGTACGGCCCCTCTGCCAAACAGAATTTGGAAAAGAAAAGAACTTTGTACCACCTAAAACTCAGCAAAGTGACGCAGCAGCGCTCACCTCCCTGAGTGCCTCTGTAGATCCAAACAGAAAGTTTACCAAGTCGTCTCTACGAGAACCGTCTGACTTCTCTCACCTTTACAACACATCTGGAATGTCGCAGCTCAGACAGCCCCACCAGATGTCTCTGAGCAATGTGCCATCGGCGCAAAAACAGCCACCTACAACTGTCCAACACAGAGTTGGTCTCTCAAACCTCTCCACCTCAGAAAAGAGACCCCAAACTCAGCTCACTTATCGGAGGAATTGCCAAAGTCCCAACAGGACTGGGACTGAGTCCAGATCATCCACTCCTCCACACTCGCCTCTCAGGACACCCCAGGGTTCACCTCGCAGGCAACCTTCCATGTTTTTAATTTCTAGGAATGTCTCCGGAGCAACTAGACACATCTCATCCGGATGCAATCCTGCTGTTCTGACATCAACACAGGGCCATGGCAACATCTTCCAGAGGGCTCCTGTCAAGACTACTGTAAGCACAAGTGGAATCCCTAGAGCTCCTCTTAACAACCAGCAGAGTTCCCCAAACTCCAACCCCAAAGAGAGCTCCCCATCACCCAAACTCAAACCTAAAGGAGTCCGCCCCAAAATCATCACCTATGTTCGGAAGAGTCCTCAAATCAAACCGCAGACTGCCGATGGGCCCTATCAGGTATCCTCTCTGCCATCCAGATTTTCGACCTACACTAACACCCAAACACCGCATCTTTTAAAGACCCATCATTCAAGCCTGAAACAGAAACCCAAAGAGTCCCAATACTCAGTGCCTCCAATCTGCTTTATGACAAGTACCGCCAGGAGATGCAGGCAAACATAATCCCACCAGGAATGCAGAGTAGAAGCATCAGAACTCCTGGACACTCAAACACAGCTCTTCATTCACACAGTCACACAGCTCCCCAAAACTGGGTAGCAAAGGGACAACTTTTATGTGACCACCACAGAAGTGAGTATAACTACAACTCAACGTTTTAAGTTAACCACCTTACATAGTCTATAAATGTTATTATCATTCTAGAGTTGTGCATAGTTTACTGTTTTCCTCAATGTAAAGGGCTAAAATGCAATCCACTGTGATGCTTACTTGCCTCATCAGTCAGTAACTGAATGTGTAGGTCATTACAATGGCACAAAGCATAGATCATCATGTATCTAAAGCTATATACACACCAGGTATTTGGCACACGAAGCGCAGGTTCTTGAACCAATCATGGTGTTCACACTGGACAAGCAGAGAGGGTCTTCTTCTTATTGTTGTTTTTGCTACTATATACTAGCACATGCCTGCTGCCACCTATAGTTAGAAGAGTCTTGGTGCAAATTACTGAAGCGATGCCAATCTTGCAAATTTTGACCCTGGCTTATCTTTCATAGCTCTTTTCCGACATATGAAAGACTTAGTGTCACAGACTGCAATTGGTAATTTCTCCTCCACGATCAATTTTCAAACAGTTGGCACTTCCGTAAATGAACCCTCTCAGGGCAGGCGTTGCATATTTGAAACAGCTAATTGCTGTTACTAAGACTTAATTTAGCCCTGAGAGGGTTCAAAGTGATATCATATGTTACTACCAAATCTGAGTCCTTGATTGGTCAAACTTCGACCTGGTTTAACCTGCAATGCATGTTCAACACGTTTTGTATGAAGAGTTAAAAAACGGTCAAAGGAACTTGTGTAGCTAGACGTGAATGCAAGACTTTTGAATGCAGAGCACACATATTATTATTATTCATATGTTTCTGAAAGGTCCAAAACTCTATTTTCTAGAACTGATTCTAAGTCAGATGAATAATGTTGACTTTTAGGTGGGAAGATCCAACAGCCTAAAAGGCAGTTCTACAGAAGTTGGGTTGCAGGGCAAAACAGCGTCGCCAAATGAGGGGAATGGCAGTCTACTGCGCTCTGGCAGAGGTTTACGTCTGGGCTTAGGAGCCGTCACCAGGAATGCTGCGGGCTCCGCCACAAACAGAGCGCAGAGTCAAGGGGCGAAGTCGACACTGATCTTCAGCCAGCCGGTCCAGCCTGTCAACCCCACGTCCAGCGTGAAAGACCAGGACCATACAGGTACATGGTCACGGCAGATGGTTACCACTATAGAACCTGTTCTCTTCTTTGGTTTTTTCTGAAAAGCAAAATACTTCTTTGAAAGAAATTTGACCAAATCTCCTAAGAATAATCTTTTTCTATAGAAGAAAAACACACAAACATTGGTGACTTATTTAGCATATTTCACCTCAAATGATGAATCCTAGCTCAGATTTCTACTTAAATTCCAGCTTTTAATCAAATATTGAAGTCCCCGATTTTCTAACATCGCCCTGCACGCTCCTGGAAGCCTGTGCCATTTTTGACTCCCATGCATATTTGATCTGCTCTCCCTGACTCTGATAACCCAGACGCACACCAGTAGCAACACGCATGGTCCAAATGTGCACATGCAAAACTGGTCAGCCTTCCCTAATATAATCCCTATTAATAAATATGCATGGTGTCTCAATGCTGCTTGCCCCTCTGGTGGTTCCATAAGCTTTGAAGTGCAAAGCAATTAACACTTAAGAAATGTCAGTGTGTTCCTGCTTGAATCATCCTCACTTTATGCTCACTGCACAAATAAATAAAAAACAGTTGGAATAGTGGGTGCACAGTATGTTATGATGATCCGGCCCTGTGTTTTTGAGAAATTCCTCATCAAATAATGTTTTAGAATCGACATTCTCTAGAAGTCTTTATTATGCTTTATGACTTTAAAATTCCAACTTGTTAGTTTGTTTTTTTTATATAAATGGCAATTACTCCCTGGTACTCACAAATAGAAATTACTAGAGATGCAACGATTAACTTTTCCTCAAATTTGCCTCAAATCTCGATTTTTGGGTTGTGGTTTTGTTTCGGTTCTATAAAACCTTTGTGTTTTACTAAACAATTAAAAACTGAAGATACATTTTTTTTATTTGCTAATAAACAAGTAACAATGAGGAGGAACCTTTTGTTGACTTAATCTACACCTGGTGTACTGTCATAGGTAGAACTTTAATTATCTCATGATGAGGAAATTGCGTAACAAAGACACATGCAGTTCTCTACTACAAGAAGTCCTTTGTGCGTCCAAACTTGAAGACCAACCCACCAAAAAAAAAGAAAAAGTGTTTTGTAAGAAAATGAAAACACCAAATTTTGCACAAAAAGGATCCACGTGGAAGCAATGAGGGACCCATCCATCCATCCATCCATCCATCCATCCATCCATCCATCCATCCATCCATCCATCCTTGGAACCCACACATGCACAGGAAGAACATGCAAATCCAGCAGCTCTTTTTGCTCTGCTTGGCTTTTAGTACTTTGTATAGACAAAGCATTTGATGTTGTCTTAGAGAAGAATGCAGGCGGCAAAGAAAAATACAGTCGTTTTCTTGAAGCTTTGGTGGTAATGACCACAAAAGAACAAAAGGTTTTGATGTGGACTACTGATGTAGACCCACCTGACCTCCGATAGACCTCGACCATTATTTATTTTAAACAAAAAAAAATCATTCTTAAATTCAGGACAACACATATATCACTTTCAGTAAGGATGCAACGATTCCCCATGATTTCGTTCAATGGTGTAACATGTAGTTTGGTTTTAAACCAAGAATTGTGTCATCCCTAGTAATTACATTGTATAGAAATTGTATAGATGTCAAACTCCTAGTGCTATTTACATAATTACAGTGCAGATCTGATTTTTTTTTTTTTTTGTCATTGTTCATTTAGATGATAACATCTGCACATTAAGACCTGATTTGACCTTGACCAAGACCAGTGAAGTCTATGATTTCTCCAGCCATCATACAAACATACCTCTATATTTACTTGCTTGCAATTTAAGCTCAACATCCGTGCAGGTTGTTGCAGCTCACCTTGGTCTGTGATTACAATAATTAGTGGTTGTCCAAGCTGAAAGTCCCATTGACTTTCCAGGACTAATCTACATAATTCATCGAAGGGGAGGACAGACTTTACTTCTCTCATAGGCAAGTGAAGTGTTTTTCCTGAAAAGATGTTATTTAAACATGAGTAATGGCTGATGCCCTGCTTGAAAAAAAAGTGAGTTCTATTATTTATTGATAATATACAAGTTGGTAAAAGATTTAAATTCCAGTTGCAGTTTGAAGATAAGGACCAGAAAATGCTAAAAACCAAGAATTTAGGGTTTGAAAAACATCCAGAAATAGAGAAAGGCTGTGTTCTGCTCATTTGTGGTGATGAAGATGTGAGGATAGGGGGTGGGATGGAGAGGATGGAGAGGTTGGAAATGAGGACATCCATCCAAATGTTCCTGGCAGTCTGGTTCAGAAAGAGCATGATCCAGCCTACTAACCCAGGCTGTTCGCCACACAGGAAGAAATCTGTGATGAAGGAAAGATGGGCCAAATAGGGAGCCACTTCGTCTCTGCTCCACTTTTGTCTTCCCCCTACCAACATTCCTTTTTAACTTTCGTTTCCCGCTGTTCTGATGTGGCACGCACTGAGGTAGAAAGCTGTGCCAAATGGACAAGGAATGGAGGGCAGCCTACCTTATCTCTGTAACCAGCAGGGGATAATACTCTTCTTCAATGCAGGATCTCGACCTCTGCCGTCGCCAAATTGGGGCTTTTATCCCAGACGTGGGGATTTGCCTACTGCTGTGTGTAGCCTGAGTTTTTTCCCGCCTGCACATTTCATCTGTTGTTGCTGTTAAAACAAAAGATTACCAAGCTGGAGAATGTCGTCCCATTTGTGTTCCAATAATATCCTGTCCTATTCAGCTATGATTACCGCACTTTTTGGACTATGGAGTATAGTCGCAGCTGTAAAAAAAAGGCATAATAAAGAAAATGGAGAAGAAATTTATTGGATGGACATTAATCGTGAAGGCAAATCATAATAATGGAATAAATAACAATAATAGACACGCTTCACTACCGTAACACATAAATGCTTGCTTGTTAGCTTCATGAGACAAATTTAGTTTCTCAAACTGGACTGTTTCTACCAGATACTGACTCATATTTCTACAGTTTGAAGAGTTTTGGTGCAAAATAACGAAGCGGTGCAAATCTCACAAATCTTGGTCCAGATTTCTTTTTCACAGCTCTATTCCGATATATAAAGGACTTGGTGTCATAAAATTCCAGTTGAGCACAAATCACAGTTATTAATTTCTCCTCCATGATGGATTTACAAACGCTTGGCACTTCTGGGAATTTAATGGCACACCATTCAAATCTAAGTCTGAATAGTTCAAGTTTGACCTGATTTAATTTTTAATGCTCGTTTAATGGCGTTTTGTGAGTAGAGTCTAAAACCAATCGCGGAAGGCCGAAATATGCTATTATTAGCATTCATGTAGACTTTTCATTGAAAGTAGTCGCCTGAACATACGTTGTCAAGGGTGATGTGAAGCTCAAGTCACACCCGCTGCCAAACTAAGCAAAAAAACCCACAATAATTAAACTCTGAAAAATGCAGCACTTTTTATTTTCCCTTTTCACTTTAACTCTGTTTGTTTTCTTTCCTGCTTTTCCTCAAATGACTTCCAGTTCAACCTTCCTGGTTAAATATCCTAACCAGACATAAATGACTCTAGCTTCAGTGCTAACTAGGAATTTGCAGCAGATATGTGCAAAACAGAAATAAGAGCGAACCTACCAGCTGAAAAGTGACGGTCATGAATGCATTGGAAAAACAGCCTGTTGTGTGCACTCATGATGGTATCAGTGGAACTCCACAGGAATCCCTGTTGCGGTCTGAGGGTCCTGTCACCACAAGCTGATTACAGAAGAGTGATCTGCAGGAAGAAAACAGCAGCGGCACCTTAGATCTTTGGCACATCCTAGATAAAGAAGATAGAGACTTAACACTTTACTTTTAGAACATCCTCACCAAGAAAATCTATTTGTGACTACACTGGTTGTAGTTCTTAGGAAATACAATATTAACATTTTACTTTTGACAGATTTGTGACTAAAGCTTAGAGACTTACGATTGATGTATTTTTTTTTCATGATTCTACTTGTTGAGCCTGTTATAGTGACTCATTTTGTGTCTCCTCTCTGTTGTGCTTTGGAATCAGATGGTCAGCTCATCACCCATCAATCTCCTGCTGCAGCTTTGACATCAGCAGGAGCAGCATCCCAGTCTGCAGCGTCCAGATCTCTGCTTTCCAAGGCCAGTCAGTCTGGCCTGCGGCCCCCGGGCTTCAGCTCCAGCCGTCTCCACACCGGTCGCCTGGCAGCCTTTGGCTTCGTCAGGAGCTCCAGCGTCTCCTCCGTCTCCTCAGCCCACTCCGCGGACAGCGCTCAGAGTGACCCCTGCCGGACAGCTCATCGTGAGTCTTAAACTTTACAGTTCCTTTTAACATTTCACAGCTCTTTGGGTTTGTGCGTTGACACTTCCTAACCTAATAAGGAGTTTCTTCATCCTCCAACCTATTTTATTGCCCCTACTTTGTAATTTCCCTCATGAAAACAGTTTGCATAAACAACCCCCCTCCCACTGTAATCATTTTCTCCCTCTTGAGCTCCACCCCACTTACAGTTTATTCTTCACACTGCATTTTCATGTCCACGTATCATCCGATTAACAAGTGCAGAACTGCAGCACACTAAAGGAACCCTAACAGGTAATAAAAGTTTACAACGTTATTGTGTAATTAAAGATCATGAAGGGTACACAATGGCTCATATAGGTTCACCGTGCTAATCTGCACGTGTGCTTTGAATTATTACCCAAGTTGAGTAATTAATTTGAAACATTTAACATCACGATGCTTAAAGCTGGGATTCTTGATCCTGAGTAACGGGAATGAATTATTTGAGGTGAAGCTGCAGACCAGAGGGCAGAGAAAAAAATCTAATGAATTAAACACATTGCTGACTTTTTACTGCATCAGTAATAATTCAATGACTCAAGTTGCTTTGAGTCACAAAAGTTGCTCACAGAATGGCTCTTCGCTTGGTTTTTAGCAAAAAAGTGAACACAAGAGCAGAGGATGTCATTCCCAGACTCATCTGTAATTCATCAAACCGCTGCATCAAATAAGCCTGCGCTGCTCGTTCTGTCAGCCAACAGAACTGGATTTTTTTCCCTCCCATTTTGGAGCCAGCAGGGAACTGGAAGACTTAAAGAGTTCGGAGCTGCTTGGTTCGTTGGCTGAATTCTGTGGTAGCCGCATGTGTATTTAATGTGACCTACATAAAGAGCGCTTGCTCTTCCTCTCCCAGTTACAGTTGACGTAAGCACCTCGACTCAGCTCACGCACATCAGGCCCCCCGTTATGTCATCTCTCTTTCCCCCTCGTTTCTTTTTTCTTTTTTATCTTTCTCATTCACTCTCATTGGTTGGCAGGAGTCACTAACTGGGGTTTGGTTGGGGAGGCATCACAGATGTTCTCAGATTCAAAACATGAGGAATTGGTTACAGGAAGGAACGATTCCTTTACAGACACAGAGATTGACTTTGATGAATTAGAATTTAATAAAATAGCTTGAAGATTATAACTTACAACTACATTTAACCCATGTTTTATGAAGTGATGTTCGACGAGAAAAACTTGGTTATTTGGTTACCGTGTAACCTTTAATGCCATTTGGTCCAGTTTTTTACTGACCGAAACCCAGTGAGAGCTTCAAAGTCACTCTTTAGAAAAATACACTTTATTTATGACCATAGAGCCAAACACGTATAAAGTTCAACATTTAAATATTTACAATAATTTCCCTATCAAAGTATAATTTTCGTCATGTAACATTTTTACTTTTGCTTTATTTTTTACTTTTGACAGCAGCACATGCAAGTTCCCTTCAAAATAAAATACACCATGTATTAAATAAAAGCCTCCTGCAGCAGAAAATTTGAATGAATTAAATTCAAGGAAGTCAAACATGGCATTTTCTATCAATATGACTTTAGTAATAAGAGGTTGCCATCCTTTTTCTCTTTTTACAATTGAATATACTGTAACGTGACATAGCACTTTCTACGTATTATAAGGACTAAAAGCAGAACTCTAACGCTGTCTTCTTCACTGTCTTTGAGCATGTTACCCACTTGAGCAGACGTTTTTGTTATTTGAGTAAACTGCCACATGCAGGTCAGGCCTCTGCAGCCTCTTTTGCTGCTGCTGAAATATTAAACCTGCGAACATACGAGTCTAGTGTTTACAATTCTTAGGAAAGCATCTCAGCGGAGAGCAGAGCTTCCAGAAGTTTTCAAAAACGGTGCTTGTAGCAGAATATTCCTCTCCCTGGTGTTAAACCGCTGCAGCCCAGAGGAGCCAAACTGAAACTGGATGTGTGAGAGAGAATTAGATGAAAGAACTGGTTTTGTTTTTTGACTGTGTGCTGCTCTTGACCTTTAAGTGAGGTGCTCCCAGTGTGCTTCGTTTGAACATGACATACTGACTGCAGCACTGCCTCTCCCGCTGATTCAGCACTTGACAAGCCCAAAAGTGTCAGATTTTTTTCATCAGAAATCCCTGTGAGATATCAGGTAAGTCACATGAACTCTTGTGTTTGCAGAACCTGGATTAAGATTATTCATTTTTAACAAACAGAGCCCAACCCGACATTTCCTGCTGATTTAAAAAGTTATTTTTTATTCCGATGGACCCATCTGACATGCGTTCGCCTTATGGTCTTCCTGTTAAGCACCTTCTTCCGTCAACATGTTTCAGATTGGAAGCTCACAGTGACTGATGATGTTGGAAGTTAAACTTTGACCAATCAGGGACCTGGGTTTGGTAGTAACGTATAGATGACGTCCCTTTCAATTCACGGATGTGCGAACTGTTTAAAAAATTAAATGATACTTTTGCCTGGCTGGAAATATATGACACCGCCTCGACATTTCGCACCAAGCCTCTAACAACTGTTGGCGATGGATGACGCTAGAGAACAGTAGAAAAGGAATCGGTTCCCCGTTTGTCCGGTGTGAACTCTGTGGACTAAATGCACGTTCAAGAATGCGTGTGAAGGTACAAACACTCAAATGTGAGGTAAAGCAGTTACAGTGGCTCAAAGCTTTTGATTTGTACTTACAGCCAGCTCGCATATCAGGTACTTGTGATTTTGAGCATATTGAGTGTTTAGGTCGCTTTACGTCTCTCCGTATAAAATTGATTAGACATCAGCCGAATCCATCCTTAAGCTCATTTGTTGACTCCTCCTGAGATGTTGCACGGATGTCAGCAGGTGTTCATTCATCCATGCCTCATGCACATAGGACACGGAGAGGAGGGGGTGCTGAGTTAATTTCTCTGTGACTGACAGTTATTGCAGAGAGGAAAATCAAGCAGAATGAGGCTGATGAACCCTGTGCCTTTGAGCCATGCTGACTCCTCGATGGAAACTCAATTGACAAAGCAGACTGAATAATATCAGCCCTGTCGCTGGAATGGAGGACAATCAGAAGAGGGGAATGGAGAAGCGATCAGACAGCAGTGAAGAGAAGGAAACTGAAGGAAAAAAAAACGCAAGTAAAGCTAATTGAATTTGTCAAAATGAGCAAAAGGCAGAGAGGAAGGATCCTGGAAGGAGAGAAGGAGAGTGTCATACCCCACATGCCACTGCTCCGATCGGGTCTGTGACTTATGCCAGCTCACTGTGAACAGATGGTGTCTGTGGTGGTTGTGCGCATGCGGCCGCACACAGACACAAATGCCACAGGCACACACAAAGAAATACACACCATCAGGGCAGCAAACTGGATGGGCAAATAAGATCTGGCTGCCTTTCTGTGGCCAAGGAGAGAAAAACCAACATGGCAGAGGCTTATTGAAACAGAGGAGCTGAGGCGGCCTTGTTCGTTAACACTGAAGCGCTCACTGTATTTCACCTGTCTTTGTTGTTCATCACAGTTTATGAGCTTAACTGATGGAGCGCATTGACAAAAAGCAAGTGGGTCGATAGCAGATAAAGTTCAGAGTGCTGGAGTGTTTACGCTCTGGTCAGAGTCGGAGCTCTTAATAAGGAGCAGAGGGACAATTCCCGCTTTGCCAATTAACAGCTGAACCGATGCTCTGAGGAGAGAAGAGGGGACAAAAAAAACACATCATCATCATCATCATCATTACACATTATTTGCCCAGCTCATACACAATTAAAAACAGGACCGCGCAATGCTGCAACAGATCGAATGGATTCTCCCATCCACGTCCGTCAACATAATCTAGCTTTTCTTTTAGGTTACCTGACAGTAGAGCATGTTATTCAAAAAAGCCATTAAACCCAACCTGGACAGATAAGCCTAATACATGTTAGAACAGGAATTAAAATGCAGTGAAAAAAAAGAAAAACACACAAAGTTAAATCAGTTTCTATATGAAATCTATAATCTTAAAGACCCACTCTTATTACATTTTGATCTATTGTAAAAGTGTTCCCAGTGGTCTTTTAATTATGCCTTAATTGATTTGCTAATTAATCCCAACCAAAATAAAAAAATCTGTATCGTTTTCTGGGACATAGTTTCTGCAGAGTGGCAGTTGTTCATTAGATATTTGTCTCAGATTTGTAGGCGGGACTGCTGATGTGGAAGTAAGCCTCCACTTAGATCCCATCATCCGTTTATTTTACACTCTCTCCCGCTAGCTTACATCCCCTCACAACACCAATCTAATCTTACCATGTAAAAAAACCCATAATTTTCATAAATGTGGGTCTTTAAAACTAACGTTGTAAGCACAAGAATACTAGACATCCTCCTGGAGTCAATGAAGTCAATTCAGTTGCCACTGTTTTAGGTTATGGACCCCGCCATGTCTGAGCCAGACGACGCCAGTAAGCTGTGATTGGTCGAAGTCATTGTTTTTATAGCAACAACTATGACCAATCAGAAGTGAGCTTGTTGGCAGTCCACATCCCTACCACTTGAAAGTGGGCTCAATAGAACGTTTGATTGACAGCAGGCTCCACATACTTTTACTGAGGCATATGATTGGTCATTTTATAACTTGAATAGCTCAAACGACAGAGAAAATATAGTGGAAAGAAATGAGGATTACCAAGAACATGTTAAAAAAGGTTTCAGAGCAAGAATGGTTATTCTGACGAATAGAATGACTGAGAAACAGCTGTTTATTTCTGAATAGAAGTCTATGGGATTTTGGCTTCAGCAGATACGTGAGGAGAAATCAGTCACTCAGTCCAGTTATCTTATATATCAATGTTTGGTATCAATAAATCACATTGTGTCCTTTTCCTATTAATATTGTTTCTCTTTTTGTCATTAAACGTTAACCTCTAAAATGGTTCACTCCACAGCTGCATTTTTTTATCTCATAGCTGTGGTATTTTTCATAAGTTTGGATACTTTCTGGGTCTGTAACAATGGTGTAGTTGTTGGTACTCTCGCCTCACAGCAAAAAGGCAGGGGTTCAAATTTCAGCTGGGTCCTTTCTGTGTGGAATTTGCATCTTCTCACCATGCATGTGTGGGTTTTCTCCAAATACTCCCCGCCTTCCCCCACTGTACAAAAATATGCATTGTAGGTCAAATGTTAACGCTAAAATAACCTTAGGTGTGTGTGTGTTGTTGTGTGGCCCTGTGATGGACTGGTGATCCCTCCAGGGTGTACTCTGCCTTCGCCCAACAGTGGAAGGATAGGCTCCAGCTACCCTGAGACCACAAAAAAGCATTGAGAAAGTTAAGAAAGTGGATAGATAGATATTTTCTGTTTTCTTCTTGTCTAAATTAGGCCTCGATTGATCAACTAGGACAGGCAGCGTGTTTACAAACACAAATGTACACATACGTATCATAAGGATTCACTTCCTTTCTTAGTTTGATCATTTACGAGTCGTCATTAAGCGTCATTCAAACACAAGCAAAGGTTTTTAGCAAGCAAACACTTGCCCTTTTCTCACTGTCTTTCGAATATGGATGTGTCTAGTGTCCAACAAATGAGAGGAAGTTGCAGTTAATAAGCTGAACAAATGATGTTCTCTGATGGATTTCATCTTTAAGCTCAATTACACTCACTGTCTTTTATAATAAGGGCCTCTGAATGGAGCTGTGGGAACATGGGATCGAACTGAAACAGCACTTATACAATACAGGCTAAAACTGTTTAACAAAATGTAAATATAAAGTTTTATTTGTTGTTGTCTTCTACAAAAATTGTGATAAATGCATCTTTAACAAGCCTTAATGTATCAGTACAAGTAAAACAAAAAATCAACTTTAAAAAAAAGAAACGATTAACAAGTCTCTATATTCCAGAATCGAGCATTTTCAGCAGATCAGCGCCACAAACCGTGCAGAGATGTCATCACCAGATGTGTTGGTGCACCAGGGTGAGTGCTGTTTCTGCTGAAATCAACTGCAGTCATGCAGTCACTTCCTCCAGGGTAGCCGGTGAGTTTCTTTGCTGATGATGGATATTGCTGACCTGCAAAGCAGACTTAATAATAAAGTAAAAAAAAAAGACTGCAGAGTTAAAAATTCACCATGTTTATATCAAATTATTTCACAATAAAACAGAAGCAAAAGCGTGCACGGGTCAACAATAAATTGCTAAATTTAAAAATGAATCAATTAATTTAGAAAAACCCATTATCGTGATAAATGTCTGTCTCCCACAGAGAGAAAAGTCAAAGGAAAATGAAAGGGAACGGAAAGGCAGATACGACCACAAGAAGAGATAAGGAGACAGAGAAGAAGAATGGTGGAGGGGAAAGCTAGTACATCAATTGGAGTGGGTGTGGTGTAGTGGTTGAGTGGTCAACCTCTGATCGGCGGATTGATTCCTGCTTTGCCTGCTTATGTGTTGAAGTGTCCTTTGGAAAGACACAAAACCCCACGTTGTTACCAGTGGTTATAGGTTGGTGCCATGAACAGCCTCGGAGGGACCATCTGTGTGTGAATGTGTGCAGGGGTGAATGGGACTGTAACTGTAAAGTACTTTAGGACAGCACAAGGGTGCTTTGTTATTTCGTCGTTCATCTTTCATGGTCTTACTGTTTTCGTAGATTTTTTTCAGGGCAATTTTGTTTGCTTCCTTTTTTTGCTCTGTTTTCTTCATCCTGATTGGCTGTAGACCTTGTCAATCAATCTGTGCCATGTCACTTGCAGCTCTCCAAATTCTGATAAACCTGGTAAGGAACATCTTTTAGCTCTAGTAAGGATTTTTACCTCGCTAGAGGTCAAAATTAATTGGTTGCCATTCCAATAAGAACCTACTGGTACCCTTTATCTTCGTGTGTCTGTTCTAACTTTGCTTTCATTTCATATTTGGAGCCACATATTGAACCACTTCCATCCATGTTGAAAGGGGCTTTAGTGAATCCCTTTACAACCTTTCTCCTACTTTTTCTATATTGCTTTTCTAAGATTGTCTACTCAAATCTGCCAGTTTAGTTCTGAGCTCTGAATAATATTTTCTTGTTTGTATGAATCTCTGTTTTCCCCCTGAAGCCAGCAACAACCATAATATGAGAGCCGGCGTTATTCCTCTGGTTAATAACCTTTTCTTTGCGGTGGGAGCAGCACCGAACAGGGAACTGGCAGTCTCCAGCTCTCATCTGTTTCTTCTTATCCACAGTCTCTTTTTAATATCTTCTATCCACCATCACGATATGCCAAGATTCCTGTCACCTCCGTTGAGAGGACATCTATTTATTTCTCCTAGCATTTCTTTTTTTCTCTCCTTCCAATAGCTTCTTCCTCATTCTTCCCTCTTTCCCAGTAATCCATCATTGGCTGTCTTTTTCCTAATCTGCAATGCATTTGCTTTTTGTTTTTTTGAAATCAGGAAAATATTTCTCATTTTCTTCACTAAATTGCACTCCCTTTTCATACAGCTCACCCCATTTGTTCACTTCTATCTGGCAACCCAAGCATGCCATGCAGTTACCCTCGCTCCTTTAACAAATGCCAGCATTTATTCAGCCCGTTGGTCTGTCAGCTCCTCTCATAAAGGACTCTTCTATCACCCTTTCATGTTTTCTTTCACTGAAACATTCAATTTGCTGATATTTGGGACAAAAAAGTGCAGCAAGATTGGTTATTCATATGTTGTTTATTTTGTTACACTTCAATTTTTCTAGTTTTGGAGCTCAGACTTGTGTAGAAAAGGAAGAAAAATGGGGTTGCAAGTCATTTAAGAGATCAGTTAAACTAGAATGAGCTATGAGGATGCAGGTTTGTGTGAGTTTGCAACACTTTCCAGTGACTCAGGATAAGTGGTCTGCCCCAGGCTGACAAAAGGGTAACTGAGAGCTGCCGGACTAAAGGTTACAAACAATTTCACAGTCCAGTGAACACAAATTCAGACTGATCTATGTAGCCCTATGGCAAAAAAAAAATCTGTGGTTGTTTGATGGGAGGAAAGCAATCTCAGAGGTCAAAATCTTGTTTCAGGTCTGAGTGTGAGTGAGGAGCCTCCTCCTCATCGAGTTGCAACAGGGCCTGCATCCTCTGATCAGCAGAGGGGGGTGTCATGTCGCAGCAACAGCCTTCAGCCTCCCTCCACTCCAGCTTTGCCGCGGCGCTACCTTCCACCTCAGCCAAGGAGCTCACCTGGAGGTCAGTGGAGTTTTGAAAAATAAGCAACACAATTTAGATCTGAAGAAAGCAGAAGCAAGTTAACCCTTAGTAGTTCAAAATCCCTTTTTGCAAAAACCGACAAACGAAAACAGCACTTGCAAAGCTGATGAAGATATAGCACATGGAGTTAACACTAGAAGCCTTGGAGTATCACACCTTACATAGTTGCATTGTCTGGATGTGTGATCTTTTATAGCCCTTAACCATGTTGTGTGGGTGTTTTTTTTTTACTGTAACAAGAGCAAAGTGTGTCAGTAGCAGGGCTTCTGTTCAGGAGTGTCGGATGGAAGTTTTGCAAATCATTAAAGAAAAAGGAAAGTGTGAGGAAGCAGCGTTTAGAGTTTTTATGTAGCTTTGCTTTAATAATCCTCTTAAGCAAAAAACTCGTGCAGGGGGTCATGAGACTAGCTTTATACAGGATCATTTTTAAATATTACTCTAATTTATTTGACATCTGTATTCAATTCTGTAGTCAAATATGAAAAAATTGACATAAATTGGTTGAAAAAAAAAATAAAATAAATTAGGATTAATACTAGTCTTTTTTGAGCTATAAGTCACTCTGGAGGATGAGTTAAAGACACTAAAATATGCAGTAAAAAAGAAAAAAAAATCATATATAAGTAACACTTTAGGGGGAAATTTAATTAACAAGAATCGGGAGCAAGAATGGACATCAAAATCCTAATATTTGGAATAGACTGACTATATTCATGCTTCTATGCAGCAACTATAGGCTATTTTGCTTCATGAAACATTGGAGGAATCTGGTATATTAGCGCAACATACGAACAATTATTTAGGTCATCATAACACAACACAACTTTTAATCACTAAATTAATTGAATTTTTCTTAATCTGTATCACTTTGAACAACTCTTCAGAGGCAAACACTTCTTCTGCATTGCTGTCAGTAGCATACACTGATACACATACCGACAGTGCCTTCTAGTGGTTGCTAGTGGAAAAAGAAAGAGAGCATGACCTGTTTTATTAAATCGCGACTAAGTCGCACCCCCAGCCAACCTATGTGAAAAACAGCAACTCATACTGTGAAACATATGGTACCTCCAAGAACAATTGAATGAGCACTTGAGGCATTTTAATAATTCATATTTTTTAACATGAACTATAGTTCAAATTGCATAAATATCACATTTACATGCCTCAGCTGTTTTTCCCCAGTTCATTTTTGTCAAATAAATGTTTAAATCTTTTGTTCAAAAGATCAAATCTTATGGGGTGGGTTTTCAACAACAAAGAAAGTTGCTGAATATTTAAACAGTAAAGACATCCCATCAGAATCCCACTGAGAATATCTTTCTTTTTATTTGTCTTGATGCGACTACATAATGATGCTCGCACTTTGATCACTAAGGTGACACCACTCTGGAAGGTAAAGAAGCAACCGGAAGAAACTGAGTATTAATATTTGTTCAAGGGTGTTATAGATAGTAAACTGACAGTTTGAGCAGACTTGGGAGAAAGAGGATGAAATGTGAAATGTGTGATATTTTCAGCACCATGGAGAGCTCTGCTAATGAAAATGATATTAATGATTCATGAAACATCAGAGGCATGGTGCAGCTTGTAGATTCAAACTTCCACAAAGCTCAGTTAGACGAAGGATCACTGAGTCATACTAACATTTTTTTTAACTTTAAAATGCATTTGCTCTTTTGTTTATACCCCAGTTGCTTCCAATGATCCCCGTGTCTACGGAAGATCAGACTGTTCTGCATAAAAAGAGCTTGTAAAGCTTTGAACCAACACTGATTTGAGTGTGAACAAACGTGACAGGACCTTCATTTTTAGTTGCTAATTTATTCCTTTTTACTTTACTTGAGAAAGAATAGGTTATTTGTAACCCCGCCTTCCATTCCAAATTTGATGTAAACCAGAACGTACAAAGTGTTGCAATTCGACTAAAGACTACTGGAGAAAATTTTCGAAATGGAGTAATTTCCAGTTGATTCTCTTGTTTAAAAGTCAGATTTTACACACAAACAAAAGAAGCTACATCACAGTCCAGTTACAAAACAATTGTTGATGGCAATGCTTCAAATTTTTTAGAGCTTAAATGTGCACGTTTCTGAAGTTGTGTTTTTCTTTCTTTTTTTTTCTTAAAGGCAAGTGGATAGAACCAACAGAAATTCAAGCTTTACATTGCCCCACCTTCTTTTAAAGAAATTTATTAAAGTGGGCGGAGCAAATTCCACCACAGCCTGTTCCAACTTCAGGCTGCATTTGAGCAGAATCCAGTGTCTGACATCAGAGATCATTCGTTTGATGTTCTATGGTTTTTACAGAGCTCTTCCCAACCTTTCACTTCGCCGCCTCTGTCATTTTGTAATACACAAGTGGAGAAATCTATGCTTGGAATTGATCTCGCTGTTAGGAAGACTCACACTGTAGGAAAAATAATACAATCTATAATTTCCATCCTTTGATGGAACGGTGACCCTTCCTTTGCCCAAAGACAGCTTGGATAGGATCCAGGAACTCTATCAAGGACAAACGGGTTACAGAAAATGGATGGAAATAATGATAATGTGCAGTAGAATAAGTCTAATAATATAATGTATGAAATGGAAATTGCATTATGTGTTTCACCGAGCTGTGAGCAAGAGCTGATGGACAAATATGTCATGAAAAAAACATACATTTGAATTTTAAAAAATCATCAAAAACAAACAAACAGCAAAAACATGAATCAAAATTTGCAGACTTTAGTCATTTCTGCAGAATTATGAAGAGATTTACAAAGAACAACAAGAAGAGCCACATCCTTCTCAGAAAAAGACTGAATTAAAATTTATGGGGTTTTTTTTCATACAAAGCATAATTTTCTTCATATAATAGTTTTTTTTAATCATCTTTATCTAACACATTTTAGATTTAGCTTTTCATATCTGTAATTTTGGGTATTCTAGCACACAAAAGCTAAATAAATAAATAACAAATATGCAAGCTCATAATGCCACAAAGAGAGAAGAGGTTTCTTTGACAGATGGTCCTGAAGGGCATCGTTATAACACACAGCGGGGGGATTGCAAAAGATGAAAGGAGAAGGAAAAGAGATGGATTATAAAAAAACAGGAGAAAAGAAGTAGGAAAAAAAAAAGAAAGCCATTGGGAATAATGTTTGGTTTGATGCTTGTGGGTGTATGGGGCATTGCAACACCTCGCAGTTTGATATGTTGCTGCTTTCCCATCTGGCATCATCTGGAGTTATTATTTATCACAAGCCGCTGACGGGACTGCAACTGCAATCAGGAAACATACAAGAAATTATAACTAAACGAAAACATTTGAAAATCTGATGGATATCTGTTGGATGTCACATGAGTGCTTGTCCTTTTCTCCTTTTGTTTTGACAGTTGGCAGGAAGGAGCTGCAGAGGACATCAGAGGTCACACGCTCCCTCCCATCTTCTCCAAAGAGACTGGCAGTAGTTCCTCCAAAGCCTCAGTCTCCTGGTGAGTTTTTTTGTTTTGTTTTGTTGTGAAAGCATGTCATGCAAAATATCAAGAAACAGGAATACTTTAAAGTCCCACTCCAATTATCATTTGATCTGTTGTAAAAGCATTCCCACTGGAATTTTAATTATGATAATGCTGTTTTTAGCCAAAATAAAAAAAATCCTATGTTGTTTTCTAGGACATAGTTTCTGCAGAGCGGCAGGAGTTTGTTAGAAATTTATCACTCAATTTATTGGCTCAGAAATGTGGTAATCTGCAAAAGAAAAAAAATCCTGCTTCATACCATTAGTCTAATCCAAAACATGTGTTAAGCATTTGTGTTTCATATCTTAATATTTTAACAGACATCCTCAGTGGTCTGACTCATGTTTATTTCATTATCTCGCAGATTACATTCTTATTTTTACTCTGCAATTACATCGATTTAAAATGTATTTTAGTTCCTGCACAAAATTCTGTTTTACTCACACATCTCCTATCATCCCGCTCACCTGACACCATAACTTTCTAAATCCCACCATTATAGCCTTACCTCTTTGACAGATTTGAGCCGGTATTTCTTCCGCCTGAATTTGCTCCCAATCTTTTTGCTATCCCTGTCATCACGCTAACATGAACTTGATAGTCAAAAACAAACATTTTTGTCTCTATAGGCTCAGATTTCTTTCTCTCTGATTGTTTCTAGCATTGGTATTCCACATCCGTCCAGCCCTCCTCTGTTATAGGAATCTCACCTTTGCGGTTGTTTAGTATTCACCGCCGTTTCTCTAACCTTTCTAACGGAACCTGCAGATCTAAGTATGAAGTGTGCATGTTTATCTGAGGATGGTGTGAATCTTGATTGGATTTTAAGGCAAATAAACTACAATTATTGTTCAAATGTGCATTCATCTAGAATTTGAAAACAATTCTTTGAAAATAATTCTTTCTTTTTCCATAGCAAAGCCCCCCATCGTTTGTACTGAAACCATGCCTGTGGCTCTCTGGTTTTAAAGATCTATCACCATTAAAGTCATTAAGGACCTCGCCCCCACCCACACCGCCTTATGCTGTGTCGCCTCTCAAATTCTTTCTCTCTTTTATCTCACAGCTCTCCCCATCAATTCACCCCCACCCCTCCCACCTCCATCCATCCAATTCTCCACTCATTACCTGGGACAACGCATCCCAAGCCCTGCCTCGGGTTGTCATGGAAACCGCTTCACTATGCTTCAGTTGAACTGGAGGATATGGTGGAGGGAGGCAATAGGGAGGTGCTGTGATTTATTTTGTGGGTGCAGACCTTTAAATACAATAGATACTTCCGAGTGTGTGAACAGACACGGTTTTGTTTGATTTGGACCGCCTACAAATTGTCTGGATTGTTTGACTTGCACAGTTGTCTTCATGGGAAAAGTGTTTCAGTTTGTCTAGTTTCTAGAGGGTTTTTTTTTTTTTTTTTTTTTTACTTGCTAAAAGATATTGGTCTTTTTCCATAAGCCGATCAGAATATACACTCTCTTATTATGTCCTGCAGCAGTCCTGGACTGTATGGGGCCAAAATCTCTCAGGTTATGGTGACATATACCAAAATGCCACAGTGCGGCGATCTAAATTTAAGTTTTTCAGCAAATTCGGCAGGTGGCAGCGCAGCGGCATCTATAACTGGGTGGCACTTTTACACACCATGAAGTGGCCGCAGTCAAGGTTAAAATTGCGACCGGACAATTTTTCACTAAAAGTTAACGTCGATTAGTGACCGCTTGGGCACATTTCGAGGTTGTGTGGTTGCAGTCCAGTGACAGGCAGGGATGATGCCATACGAGTTGGGCAACAGCTGGGTGGCGTCCATTGACACTGACAATTGACAATACATAGAGACGTCGCCATGTTGAAACCAGACGATGTTAGAAAGCTGTGATTGGTCAGAGTCAGTCTGAGTCATCATTTCTATGGCAAACACTCTTACTAATCAGAAGTGAGCTTGTTGGAAAGCCACACCCCTTCCACTGAAACCGGGCTCAGGAGAACCTGTTAATCAGACGTTCAAGGTGGGGGCAGACGGGGTTTTATTGAAGCATCTGATTGGTCAGTTTACAATTTGAATTGCTTGCAATAAAGAATATCATGAAAAAATAGGTTTAGCAAGAACATGTAAAAAAGATATTTCAGGGAGAGAATAGTTATTCTAACAAATATAATGACTGAGTAGCAGCCGTTTATTTCTCTGAAGAAGTCTATGGGATTTTGGCTTTTGGGACCAGCAGGTACTTCCTATTTGGAATGTGTGGGGGGAGGGGACAGTGTGTCTAGTTCTCATATACAGTCAATGGCGGTCATAGGTCAGTGGCACCTTGAATTTCTGGCCAGCAGCAGCTGTGATTGGACAATGTGCATATGCCTCCGGACAGTGGTCTTCCGTTTGAAGTGCCAGCAGCCCCAAGCCGCCCATCCGCGGTGCATAAAGATGGGCTATACTGGACGCCTGACTGCCTGCCACCATCTACACCCACGACCTTGCCGATTTTCAGATATAACGGGCAGCAGCATAAAAACCTTGAAGATTCTGACTACACCTCCCCATCACGCGGTTGCAGGTGTTTCTTCTGATCAGTACATTATGGGGCTCAAACAAAAGAAAAAAGACACAATCCACGAATGAAAACAAAATATTTGTTTTGGCGATATCCAAAGGAAGTTTTAAAATGATTATGAAATGGCCATATGCCCCATGTCTCGGCGGCCATTTTGTGTAAAGCTGTGAAATTTGGCAATTTTCATTTTTTTGAACAAAATGGGGAAAAGAGAAAGTTTGTTCGACCAATGTTCACAATCCTTTGACCTTTGACCTGGAGAAGAGGCCGCCATCTTGAATGAAAAAAAAAATCACTTTTAGTTCCAGTTACAAATTTAAACTCCTTTTATGTATCTTGATCTATCGCCTCCTAACTCCTCGAGTGTCATTGGAAAGCTACTTGGGGGAAGAATGTTTGAAATAGAAGATGTAGATTTTGAACAGGGCTGGCGTGGCGAGTTTCTTCTAAAAATTACATAGACCTGTTCGTCACTCTCAGGCGACAAAAACATAAAAATGTTTGTTTAAAGATCTTTAAAGAAAGGATGAATAAAAAACACACTCAAGTTCACAAGGTTCACTTTTAAAAAGTAAGTCATAAACTGTCAAAATTGTAAATCTTCAACATTTTTTCAATATATCTTTTTCCTTTGTGTTCTTAGATTTTTTTATTATGTAGTAAATCATAGATTGATGTCCGTTTGGGTGGGGTTGGGGTCTCAAGGTAAAGAATACATGTTCAACAAAACATAAATGTTCTGAAACGGACGTATTCATGTCTAGAAAAATCTGAACCCCAAAGCTGCAGCCTGCTGCCACCTGTCACGTGAAGCTTGTCTTCAGCTGTAGATCAGATCAAATCATCTATGATGTGACACCTCTCAGGTTTGATAACTAAACAGGTTCAGGAATTACTTTATTGCTTAATAATTACTTGAGGTCTCATATGTTGCAAAGAAAAAATGCAGAAAAGTCTGTATTTCCCTGGTAAAAATATGTTCAAGTAAATTTCTGACCTGGGTTTGACTCTCTTTGTTCATTCTCTCCCTGCAGTTCATCCTGGACAGCGGCCCGCTGCAGCAGTCAGAGGTTCTGTTCCCTCGGGGTCACCTCCCCACATAACCCCTCTGAGGCTGCAGCAAGAACAGCAGGAGAACCTGCAAAGAGAGAAAGAAGAAGCTCAGCAGAAAGAGAGGGAAAAGCAAGCTGAGGACTTGCAGAAAGAGCAGAAAAGGAAGGAGGTGACATAATGAAAAAAACTGCTTTCCTATTACACTTTCTTTTGGGTTTTTTTTTCTTTCTTGTGATCTAATTCTCTGATTCTGCCTTTGTTCAGGTTCAGAGGCTGCAGGGTTGCTGTGAGGAGCAGGAGAAGCAGCTGCAGGCTCTAAGACAGGAGCTGAAGAAGGCTTCTTTAGGCTTAGAAGCATTTATCATCACCACTCAGTGGTTCTGCCAGAAGGTAGCAAAGAAGATGATACGGAGCATATACCATAATTACTCTGCTCTGTTGCTAACTCAGTTGCTAATTAAATGAAAGCTGTCTATTCTTAACGTTAGAGCATTTTTAGAGCAGACATGTATGAAGTGAGTGACACCTGCAGTGAGATGAGCAGGAGGAATGATGTCTGTGGAAAGGGTCTGTGAGAGTTCAGAGCATCACTGAGCTGACCTCTAACAGCTCTGATGGCCCAAGCTCATCTGGGCGGCCGTGTAACACAGCCATGCTGCCTCCTGGCGGCTGCTGAGCGTCCATCTGACTTCTTTATGATCACTGTCTGGCCTCACTGTGGTGGCCTGCATCAAAGGAAGGTTTGTGCCCCCTCCTCTGGACTCAGTCAGACACTACAGCTGCAGGACCTCTAAAGAGCCGCATTCATGATGTCTAAATGTTTTCTTTGAGTCTCTTCTTAATATAAAATGAGTGTGGATTTCATTTAGTAGATAAATAAATAAGCATTTCAGATAAAAGACACAAAAATGCAAATACATGACAACCAGATTAAACCATTGAACTGTGCAAGTAAAAGAAAACTGGACAATTGGTTCAAAGCTGCACAGTTTTTAGCAAGCATGTATATTCAAAGAACCTTGGTGAATTAATGTATTAATTGAAAAATTTCTGGTTTATGGCAATAATATATATACATATATATATATATATATATATATATATATATATATATATATATATATATATATTTTTTTTTATTTTCAGAATGAACATTCAGTGGAATATAACCAGAAACTATCCATGGAAATACAAAAGATGAAAGAGGAAATAGGTAAGTGACAACAGGCATAAGTACAGCGGCCCTGAAGCGCAACAAATCACTCAAAGCAAAAACATGTAAAAGATCACAATGACAATTTAAAAAACAACACACAATAAAAAAAATCCTGCATTAAATGTTAAAAATCAAAACAAAATTCCAGAACCCAAAATGTAATAAAAAACAGAAAAACAAAACACAAATCCAAAAAAAAAAAAGGAAAACAAAAGTAATTTCTAGAAATCAGCAAGAAATTAAAAAAAGAAAATGAAACAAAATAAGAACCTGGAAAAGGGACAACACTGTGATACGTCACTGTTTGGATGATGATATTTGTTCAGCTTTTTAATGAGAAACTGTTTGGTAATACCTTCTGGTTTATATCTTCTATTTCTTTTAGACTTCTGGCCACAGCCACTGCAAAAGTTTGACAATCAATTCTTTATAGCAGTTAAGGCAAATCATCCTTCTGCTTTCCCTCCTCTTCAAAGTTCATCATCCAATCAGTGGCATCCAATAATACCTACCCTTTTGGTTTGCTGTTTTGTTTCATTTTTCATATTTAATTTTGATAATTGGAAATTACTTTAGGTTTTTTTTTTTTTCCTTTTTTTTTTTTATTTCTAAAATCTAATGTTGATTTTTTCAAGTTTTTTTTTACTTTTTTATTTGTTGCTTAATCTTAAACCTGTTTTGGGTTGAGTGATTTGTTGATTTGGTTTGCACTTCCAGGCCACCGTACTGAACTGATTCTCTGTACATAGCAGCTTAAATGTTTTAAAATCAAGCGCACTGTTAAAGTAGAATTTGAACATTTTTGCTGTCAAACACTGAGAATAAAATGTACTTGGGATTAAATAATACTTAAACTTTTAAATGTTGTGAAGTCCGTGTTTCATTGATTGACATGTCATCTGATAAGCTTCTTTGTATTTGTAATGTTTTCAAAACTTTGTTTTTAAAGCTCAAATAAATAGAAATTCTCAACTAAACCTGTTTGCTTAGTTTTCCAGCAAACTTTATTTACAACTAAATACAAAACGAAACGGTAACAAAAAACACTACACTTACTGTGCAACTCGCACATCAACAATCAACATTACAATCCAGAGGTTTATTAAGGAATGAATTGATGCTGTTATGTTGTTTGTGTCTATGTAAGTGTGTGTGGGGCTGTGGGCATTCATTTTTTATTACTTTTTTATGTGTGTTTTAAGGTCTTCGTCATACTTTTGGTTTTTAAAATTGGAAAATGTTTTTATATAAAGCCCTGTTTTTATATAAAACACTGGTGGGAAAAGTGGAAAAAAAAATGATTTGAACTTATATAAAAAATATAAAGTTCCTTTAAAAAGATGAAATGTTGTTTACATCATATTTTGCATGTGTTCTGTTGTTTTGTAATATGCTGTTTAGACTTTGTTACACGCTTGACTGTGTGGCACTGAGGCATTAATTTGTTTTTTGGTTCACAGCTTCCACCTCCGCACGGTGGGAGACACTCCAGCGGGACAAAACAGCGCTGGAGGCGGCGTTTGAGCTCCAGCTGCAGGAGCTGCAGCTTCAGCAGGAGGCAGAGCTGGCTGCGGTGGAGGAAGGACTCAGGAAGTGTCATGTTGTGGAGACCGAGCACCTAAAGGTGGAGCACTGTGCAGTTCTGGAAGAGCTGAGGACTCAGCAACAGGAGCAGGTGAGACGGAAGCATCACAGGAGATCAGAACTTTCATCAGACCCACCGCAAGGTGACTTCATAGTGTGTCATGTGGATTTGTGTTAGATAGAGGAGATGACAGCCAACCACCAGGCAACCGTTCAGGAGCTCAGAGACATGCATAATATCACCATGGCAACGCTGCATGAGGAGCATGCCCGCACCATGAGAGGTATGATTAGGAATTTTATTCAAACAAGATTAGAAAAAAAAAAGCACAAAATAAGTTCTTCCTGTTGTGCTTTTGAATGTGCACAGATTTGAGAAAAGCTCACGAGCAGCAGAAGACTCTTCTGGAGGAAGACTTTGAGAAACTTCGCCTTTCTCTGCAGGTGCTGATTCTAAAGTGATAAAAAAATAAAATAAACCTAATGCACACAAGTCTGAACAAATGTCACATTGCTGTTTGTGTTTTTCAGGATCAAGTGGATACTCTCACATTTCAAAACCAGAGTTTAAGAGACAAAGCCAAGCGCTTTGAGGAGGCTCTCAGGAAGAGCACAGATGAACAGATCATTGTGAGTACCTGAAGTTAGTCCCAGTCAATGCGAACCTGGCTAAGCGCTTGTTTTTTTTACAAATCTGTTCCAACATTATAGCAAAAACTTTTACTAATTTCTGTGTTTATATAAGGAGGCTTTAGCTCCATACCAGCACATTGAGAAAGATCTGAAGAGCCTCAAAGAAGTTGTGGAGATAAAGAACCAGCAAATTCACCAGCAAGAGAAGAAGATCGCTGACCTGGAGAAAGTGGTAAGTTCATTTTTGTCGTTCGACCACAGTCACCTTCACATGCCGTAGTCATACATGCAAACTCATGGTTTTGTGGAGCCAGGTCCAGTGATTTTGATGAATGAAAGGTTGAACTTTTTGTGTTTTTCTGCCTTTTGAGCAGGCCCAAAAGAACGTGTTTCTTGAAGAAAAAGTCCAAGTTCTGCAGCAGCAGAACGAAGATATGAAGGCTCGCATTGAAATGAACCTCGCTATGTCAAGGTGCGTCAAATCCATCCATCTATGTCCACATAAATGCTATCATTTGTCTTCATATTCAGACTTTAAAAACTTCCAGAGTGTGCAAAAGAACCTTAGTGTTTTTGAGGTAGTGCTTGATCAAACATTCTTTTCTGTGATTTGTCCAGAAAATGACTAATGTGCTGTGGCTGATCTAAATGCCCACCTAAATGTGAGAAGAAAATCATCAAAACAAAAAAAAAACTGAGGTTTATAAGTTAAGTTTAAATCCAAAAAATGCTAACATTTCTTAGCATCATTAAAAAATAAACCTGCAAAACCCCACACAGAAATTAGTGGGTCTTTATTATCTTTAACATATCTTTCTGATTATCTTTTTATATATCTTGAAATTGTTCCTAGTGTTTTTTAATATATGACTATGGGGTTTTTAGGAAAAAAAAGTTTATGCAGAGCAGGAGTTTATTATTCTGAGTTGTTCTTCACGTCAGCCACAACTGTGCTATCGGTTGACATGCTTTCCAGCTAGCTTATAACCCCTCACGCCCCAAGCTAACATTACCAGTGCAACAAAAATGGCGAGCAATATCAGAGCTATCCATCTCTCTCTCTATATATATATGATTTTAATATAACTTTTAATAATTTTTTTCATAAATGTCATAATGCTAAAAACACAATTTTTATAGGAGTGGTTCTTTAAGTTGCTCTCTTTTATTAGATAATAATAATAATAATAATAAAAGCCTTTTTATCAGAAAACACGACACAAAAGTTTGATAATTAAAAAAAAGCTGAAAAGAAAGCATTCCCCTTATTTAACAGATTTTGATTTTTTGCCTATTTGAATTAATTTTTCCTTAGTGAAAGATGATAAAGTCTTGCTGCTGTATTTTTTTTTTTTTATTTCAACGCCATGTAATGCAAACACATGCTGCTTTTGTCCATTTAAGCTGTCCTTTTGCCCCACAGACAACTGTCAGAGGAGAATGCCAACCTGCATGAGTCTGTTGAGAAGGAGAGCACAGAGAAGAAGCGCCTGAGTCGGAACAACGAAGAGCTGCTGTGGCTTCTCCAGACCAGCCCTCTCATGTCTCCCGCCTCGTCCCCTCTGCACCGCTCCTTCTCCACCTCCCCTGTCCCTTCTTCTCCTTTGTTCTCCTCCTCCCCTTTAGCGGGGTGTGACTCTCCTTCCCACTGTCACGGCTGCCCACAGCAGGCTTCGTTCTGCTCTCCCTCCCACAGAGGAGTAGCCAATGCAAATCTGTCTCCAGGGCCTGCCACACCCACCCACAGGGCAACTATTAATCAGAATTATTCCCCTGGCCCAGCCACGCCCACTCACAGACCGTCTGCTGGTCGCTGTAACTCCAATTCCCGGGTGACCTCACTACAGAACTAAACTTTCTCCTTTTTACTTCTTTCCACGACGTCTTCTTTAACATCTTAAGTACAAAGGAATTCGTCAGGACTTTGGTCTTTAGCGGTCACGTGGAAATCTGTTTAAGCACCTAGCCTTGCTTTGCTAATGCTAGTGCTAACTTGTTCTTTAAAACACAGAAAAGTTTAGGTTTTTTTTGTAAACAGCTAACAATTTTATTTATTCCAAGTTCCCCGTTTGTGTCTATACCTTTTACTGTATGAGAACTGGACTAAGTGTTCCCTCCTCCATCACGTTCTAAACAGGAAGTACCTGCTGGCTCCAAGAAGCCAAAATCCAATAGACTTCTATTTAGAAATAAAACGACTAAAACCATTCTTGCTCTACTACATAATTTAACATGTTCTAGCTGATCCAGTGTTTTTCCCATATTCTTTTAGTAATTTAAGATATTCAAGTTTAAACTGGCCATGATTCCTCGATGTAAGCATGTGGTCTCTCATCGAACATTCAAAATATGACAGATTCAAGTTGTGGGGGTGTGCCCTTCCAACAAGCTCACTCCTGATTGGTGAAAGTGTTTGCCATCAAAGTATTGACTCGGATCAATCACTGCTTACTGAAGTAATCTGGCTCCAACATGGCGACGGCCATATTGCAAAAAACTAGCGACTGAATTAGCTTAATTTAATTGGAGCCAAAAGTTAGCCATTTTCGATGGGTGACATGACATCACACTCAACTTGTCCAGTTCTCATAGACAGTCAGTGGTTTACATACAGAGTAGAATGACTGTAGGTTCTATTGTGAAACCTCCCTGCATGGGTAGTCATGAGACATGCACAGTAAAATAGTAGTAGAGGTAAAAAGTAGCACACATTTGTCATTAGAATAGAATACTGTGGTGTGGTCAAAACACACTCCTATCTTCAGTATAATAAGCTATATTCTGTTTTTGGGATGACTTTTGCTGTTCTCAGTCTTCTCTTTTCATTTGAACAAATCCCTAACAAAGCGCCTTAAACCGGGTCCTGCCACCTCACCAGCAAAAAGCGACCAATGTTTTCTTTGTACAGGGCTTTTAATTCAAAATTGGTTTGTAACTCAAATTGTGTTTGTTGGACGCTCTTCGAGGTTTGTCCAGGCATTTTAATATTTGGGTCATTGCTTGATGAGTTCTTCATCTGTAGGAAACCCTCCTTGGAGCCATTTTTTTACAGCAAAACACAAAGAACTTCTACTGTCTTTAGAAACCTTGCCAGGTCTTCCTACACTACATGAGCTGCTCTTCACTTCGGAAAATCCCTCAGGTCAACTTGCAAAAACCGTGTCCGCCATTTTGTAATTACCTCAGCGGGAATGTGCAGTCTGTTGTGTCTTAACACCAAACAACAACTAAATCATGCAGCTAATAGGGAGCTTAAAGCTAAGGGGGAAACCTAGCGCAGGAATAAAAAAAACCTTTATTGTTTCCTTGTTAGTGGGATATTTATATCTGTTTATATCTTATGTATGTGATGGTCTTCCAGTTTAAATGTCATAGTTATAATACTGCATCCATAATATGTTTATGAAACTGGAGGAACACAAAGGATAAATGGTATTTGAAAGTTTTGAATTTCTCTCATGGGATGCAAAGAGTCGAGATGATGGAGCCCAGCAGGATGCTGAATTCCTACAGATATTTTCCTCACACATGCAAGCCAACCCACCTGGAAATGCAAAATATAAAACAACGTCTGCTGCAAAGTGCATACCTGAACAACAGTTATATACACATCATAGGATGAAAAATACATATATTTTTATTTCAGGACAAAAAAGCATTTTTTGCAAGTTTAATTTTAGGACCTCATAAGGCTGCTACTTCACTAAAATGGGTTCAATCATAATTTTTTATTTTGTTACGATTTCCTTAACTTTTATTGTCTTTGCTCTTTTTTTTTTTTACTTGAGTGCAAAGACTAAAAAAAAAGCAATTTGTTTATGTGGGCACAGTATTTTCCTGTGCCCACAATAAGTAGAATGTCTTTCATAATTGCACTTTGAGGGCTTTTACATTTGAGTTGAAAGTGACATCACATACGTCCTCTGCAATGGCAAATTCTTTGTTCAGCTTTTTATTTGCACTTCCAAAATTTACACTGGATTATCTGAGGGGAAATAAACAGCTTTTCAGGGATTTTATTTTTTAAGCTTCTTATTCGATGAGAATTTGTTGAACATTTTCGTATTTGTAGCAATGCTAAGAAGAACACGGATGCATCATACAGTTTAGCCATTTGGAATGACAGGAAGGGCAACGATTAGACTACAGTCACATATCTTAAAATGCTGCTGTGCTGCGACCTAAATGCAAGTTTTTCAGCAAAATCGTCAGTTGGCTATGCAGCGGTTGCAGAGGTTTTGAGAAAAAGTAAAAATTTTATGGCGACTGGACAATTTTTTTACATTGAGTATTGACAAATTGCGGTCGACACTGAATAGAATGCGAAGAAGACAGAACATTGTTCTTTCCTGGGAGGCATGTTGTCTGAAAATGTGTAAATTTGTTAATTGGCAAAATTCTAATTTGTGCTCAGTTGCAAATGACTAGTGGTGCAGAATGTCCCACTTTTTACATACCTCCGGCTATCGGGCGGCTGGTGGTCAGTGGCGCTTGATATGAACAGCCGCCATCCAGAGACATTGTCCAATCAGAGCTGCTGCCGGCCGGCAATCTTGCTGCCACCCAATTTCATCCCAGTCTGACTGTTGCTGTCTGCTTTCAAATCTCTGTTGCGGCAGCTAATCTGGAAGATTCTGCCATTGCCTCCCTAATGCCGTAGTGGCAGCCGTAGTATTTGTGACTGTTGCATTAATGGATAAAAGTGAAAAAAAAAATACTGCAGTTACTGCATCACGTTGTAGCTCTCTTCGGTACTCTGCTCAGCTAACTTACTCACCCTCAGGGTTTGATCTTTTCTCTGACTTTAAACAAGTCACCAGTCAATGCTACAAGTACACATTTGAGGACATAAATGTGCTCCAGTAAATAGACAAGACCGACGCGTGTAAGCTTTTTTATTGAGTCTGTTTGATTGACTAGATGTTCCCTTTTCCACAATGAAGACAGGCTTTATGATGGATCCTGGACGTGTGAATTTCATGTGTTCTCATATTCTGCAAAGCTATGTAAATAAAGTTAAAAAGTCCTGTGGTAAAGCAGCATGTGAAGGACAGTGTTTCTGTGTTACTAGTTTTAGGCTTCAGACTTCAGGTCTGGATCTCTTCTACCAGCACTTTTAATGGTCTCGATAAAATACATAAAAAAATGTTAATATTTTCATGGATCTCCAACTTTTTTTGTATGGTTGACAGACAGGGTTTGATGCTCTTTCGTAGTGGAATGTCATGTACAGCGGAGGACTAGTGTGTCTAAAGCTTCCCAGATTTTCTAACAAATCCGACCATTTCAAGAATGTTTCTGATCAGTTCTTAGAATCTCTTTCAGTCAGACACTCACTGTGTGTTCAGATTTTCGGATTACTGAAGGACTTTTTGGATCACCTCAGGTGCAAAATTTACAGTCTACAATGATGCAGCAAAACTACTGTTTACAAGCAACTCCGTAAAGTCGCCAATTTCATCGCCAATAACGCTTTTGAATGAATCTGTAAAAAAAAAAGAACTGTTATTGAAATGAGCCTTTCAAAGTGTCCTGTGGACATCTGTGTCTTGGTTATGCTGAATGTCAAAAATGTATGACGCCGTTTTATACAAGTCTTTGTGAGATTTTATCGCTGAAGGATCTTTTGTCTGATCAATTTGTAGCAGCTACTGATTATGCAACACTTGATCAAGTGTTCTCCAACACAGTGGGACAAATTTCGTATTTGTTAAGAGTAAAAACCCCATGTTCAAATAGAAATGCTGCTGTACCAGGTGTTTCCACAGTATATTTAAAAACATCGTCCAGTTACAAGGTCTGTGTTTTGGCACTGATTGTAAGTTTGAATGTAAATACATTTACCACATGAGCTGTCTTAGTGCACCAACAGAGGAATTGAAGCATGTTTTCTCTGCCTTTGCTTTGTCTTTCCCTCTTTCTGTTCATTTTAACTCTCCTCTAATGACTGGATTGGCAGTAGATTAGAAGGTTTAGAGGATGGAGACTGATGTAGTTTATCGGTGTGGTATAAAAACATATGTCAATGCTTTTATTTGTCTCCCTTGGGAAGGACATGATAATAAAATGTCTCAAAACCTTGAATATTTGTAGTGTTGTTTTGTTTAAAAAAGCCTCCATGTTTAGCAGCATTGTACTGTTCAGTGAATGTATTTATAGAGCACTTTAAGGACAGCCACAATGCTGAACAAAGTCAAAAATATAATCAAATGGAATAAAATGGCAACAAAAAGCACCTGTAACAAACACTAGGTTAAAAACACGTCATTAAAAACTTCAAACATGAATCAATATTCATAAATAACTCAACACTTTTCCCAGCATCTGAACCAGTCCACCTTAAAAAGTACAACAAAAATTCCCAATGTTGATAGCTTATGAATCCATCATCATCAAAGCATTAACACATCAAGCACCCAACAACTGAATCCAAGTGCTGCTGCTGTGCACCTGCCCTGGGAGAACTTAATTCTCAGTTGGACGGGCTAGGCTCGCCTGAGTTTTGCATACATACATGGAACAAAAAATTATGATGAACCTATCTCATTTAGTACACTTGGGCCTTTTGTGAAGCAGAACGTTCACTTGTGCATAAAGTGAGACAGGACATCCATGGGCAACGAAAGTTCCTGCCGGCTTCCATGTCTATGGTTTTAATGTTTTTAATTGTCTGTTCTCAATAAAGCTGCCTTTTTTATGGGAAATTAAGCTCTGTGGTTTCTGAAGGATTTCTGAATGCCATAATTTATTTTTGTGGATCAAACCCAAAACCTCATTACAATATGATAATTAGTTATAAAACAATTGATTGGAAAATGCACATACGTCCACATACACTAGTAAATATGAGGATTTTGTGGCTTAGTTTGGGATTTGTTATGTTTGTTCCTATTCTGAGTTTCCTTGTGTCATTCACACCAGTTTCTGGGTTATCTTCATTCACAAGTGTCTTCATTTCAGTTAACTAATCTCAGTGTATTTAAGCGTCTGGTTTTTAGGTCATCTTCTCTGCTCTGCGTCATGACCATGGTCATGTTTCAGGTTATTTATTGTGTCCGGATTGTGAACTTTGGTTTGGATTTTGTTTTATTTTTGAATCGTCCCTTAGTCACTAGTTTCAGGTTAATGATCCACAGCTGTCTTCATGTCTGTTAATTACCCTCAGCCTATTTAAGTGTCTGGTTTTCAGTTAATCCTTGTCAGGTCATCTGATGTGTCCTGCTTTGCCACCTTTTTGGTTCTCCATGGTTCTTGTCATGTTTCAGTTTATTTATTAAATGTTTCAAAGTTCAGTCATGAGCATGGAAATGGAAACATCTCCAGTGGATTCTCTTGACCAACACATAGCTGATCATGTGCTATACTGGGGCAGTATAGAGGACAGTTTGGACAAACTTTACCACACTGAGTAGCGTTAAAACCATCTGCATAACTGGAAAATAAATTGTTTAAATTAAATGTAAATAAGTGTACTCCTGTCAAACATTTTTGGATTGGAGTTGACTGAAAACATCTAAAAATGTACAAAATAAAAAACCGTGGAGCATTTCATTAATTTGCTTTTGCATCTTCTGTTAAAGTCGTTGCAGCGTCGTAACAAAGTTTGATGTACATTTAATTTTTACCGTTATTTTTTTAGAAACAGTAAAGCCAGACTTGGGAGACAACTTGTCTATTTTCGAAAAACCTGGAAAGTTCAGAAATCAAAGTCAAAAGATTATATGGTCTGGTGTGTGTTTCCCCTGTAGCGTGTTGTTCATTTTCTTATTTGTTCATTTTTCCTCTCGCAGTCCTACACTGGCCCTCCAATTTTTTGTATAACTTTAATTATATTAAGTTACGGTGGCGCAGTGGTTAGCGCTCTTGCCTCACAGCAGGAATGCCCCAGTTTAAGTCCAGGCTGGGGGGAATGTGTGGAGTTTGCATGTTCTCCTCAAGCATGTGTGGGTTTTCTCCAGGACTCCGGCTTTCTCCCACCGTCCAAAAAACATGCCTCATAGGTTAATTGGTCACTTTAAATTATCCCAAGGTGTGCGGTTTTAACTATTGTGTGTGCGTTAACGTAGACAGCCCTAATGGTAACATTCAATTCCTAAATGTTTTTCACTGCTGGTGCTGATATCAAATAACCGTGCAATACTATGGTACTAAATCAATTTTATTACCATAAATGAAACAAAAATAGAACTTTTGGCAAAAACATATATCCATGTGTATTGTTTAAATGTTCAGTAACATTTTTTTTTGGTTTTCTTTTGACATACAAAAAAAAAAAAACTTTTGAGGTGACAAAAATGTGGATTTCAGAGAACAGATAGGATTTAAGTTTAAAGAAGTAACAGAAGTGTTGCAGATTTTTTGACATTTCGTAACTATTTAAAAAATCTAAAAAGGGAAAATTTAATCAAAGAATTTAACCAAGAGAATGGGAATGGGCAGATGAAATATTAAATGAACTAACATACAGATTTGTCTCAGCACTGAATGTCCAATGCTTTGCAATACAATAAAGCAATTTTGCATGTAGATGTTACATTTACAAAGATCCAATCTTTTCTAGTTCACTTCCGCATAAAGTGAGACATGACATCAATGGGCAACGGGAAGATAATGGTGGAGTTCTTCTCTGCTGCAATAGTGTTGAGAGTCTGCAAGTAACGAAGCTGCAGAGCTGATGGAGACTCTGCAATGACGAGGGACGCCTCCTTCAGGGCGCGGGATGCGTTCATCTCACCCTCTGCTGCAATCACCTGTGAGGAGAGCAGGAGCCATGAGTTGTTGTTATTCTGAACTATGTCAGCACACTTGTGTGTTGCATGAACAGACCTTTGCTCTGGCCTCTCGTGCTGCCTCTGCTTCTGCAGCCATGGCTCTCTGCAGCTGATGTGGAAGTTTGACATCTTTTATCTCCACGCGCTCCACCTTAATTCCCCAGTTGTCTGTGGCTTCATCCAGATTGGACTGAAAAAGGTTAGAAAAAGCTTTATTTCACTACGGTGACACACTTGGGCTAGGGGTGTCTATCCTTTCCTCCAACATGATTGAATACACATCTCAATACATGGTCCACAAACTGATACACGAGAGATTCAACTAACTTCATTACAATTCGATAAAATATTGATTATTATTAATGTAAAATGTTTGATTCCAATTACCGATACCCATTACTTTTTTCTATATTCTTTCAAGCTTATTATTTGTTATCCTAAAAACAAACAATGTAAAAAACTTGTCAGGTAACAACTTTAATGTGCAAGTTTAAGAAAATACAAACCATTCTTTCTAAAACCACCTAACATAAGCTACTCTGTTGCTAAGAACAACAAGCTTCTCTGGTCACGCCTGATGGAGAAACACTGGAGTAACTGTCCTAATAACCAAAAACATGTGGAAAAGACACGTTCACTTTTATCTCCTCAATCATGAATTAGTAGTCGATCCTTTAATAGAGTAGTCCATTCTAAAATTGGTGATGTACGGGTATCTCCATTTGGATACTTTGGTATCGATACTCCTATCAGTGGCCATTTGATGCATTCCAGTTCTTTTACCTAAATGGATACAATCTAGACATTCACCCTTTTCAGTCAGTTGGCATTTAAAACCATAAAAGAAAATACATTTCTCTTTGAACAGAGAAACTCCTTTTATATTGTTCTTAATGAAACTTTGTTTTGAGCAACAAATGTCTTTGACATGACGGCTTCAAACATAAAAATCTAGAGTTTGAGGTCTGTTAGACTGATTTTATATTCCTTTTTGTATTCTGTTTTATATTCTCATGCTTAGCTTCTTCTTATAGAAATATAATTTTTTATTCATTTATTTATTATTTATTCAATAACATCGACCTGCCAGGGGACTGCAGATGGAAATTGTTGCTAACATCTGGCATATTTACATTTGATTTTAAATGTTCATTAATGTGCAAATGTCCTTTTCTTAAATAAACTTTAAAAATTGATTGTTTATTTGTTTTATGTGGTTAAACAGTGGATCATATTCAAATATTGTTTGAAGTGGAAATAAAAAAATTGTTATTTGCTTAGCGCACACAACACACATCTACTGCTGTGGTTCACCTTCAACCAATTATAACTGACCCAACTTGGCATTAGCAAGCTGGTGATTGTCTTTTTGCTTGCATCACTTGTACATAATGGACTGTAGAGAGCACAACTTGAAGAGAAACTGAAGTATGCCAGACACTGATTATTTTATACCTTTTTACCAAAATAACCTTTTTTGAATCTGTGGACTTCAACTGATCCTGCTCGATTTTTCGATCATTATCTATATCTTTTACAACTCGTGTCCAGGTTTTGTAGATTTTATTTACCTGCATACTATAAGCAATGCCTTCCCGATCAGACAAGACCTCAGCAAGGTTCTTGGTACCCAGGACATTTCTGAGGGTGGTTTGCGCTAGCAGTCGGGTGGAAAAATCGGCATTAGACACATTGGCCACCGAGGCGATGGGGTCACTGACCCGGAAGTACACCACGCCATCCACACTGACAGTGACTGAATCTTTAGTTAGAATCTGTAAAAAGTTCAAACCAGTTTATATTTGAAGATAATGCAAATAAAACATTTCTTCAGAAGTGTGCCATGGTGTGTACCACTGACCTCTTGTGGTGGGATGTCAAATGAAATGGTTCTCAGATCCACTTTTACCAGGGAGTCCGTGCATGGCAGGATAAAGAATATTCCTTCAAAAAGAATGAAAGTCAGCTTTAAAATAATTTGAAAAACAGAATAATGAAATGCTATTAGTGTTAGATTAGATGATGTTTTTTTTTTCCTCAGTCTGGATAAAACTCTCACACCTGGTCCTTTTGGCTTCCTGTCTGTGATGCGACCCAGCCTGAAGATGACGGCTCGCTCGTACTCCTGAACAGTCTGGAAGAGCACAAACAACACAACCTCAGCTCACATGCTCAGTTTTAAATTAGAGCGGCTTTTGTGGACTTCAGCCCACTCACCTTGAAACAGAACCAGATTGTGAAGGGAAAAAGAATAAACATGAAGAATCCAGAAAGTATGACTATAAACCATCCAACACATCCCAAAGACCCTGTCCCTTCAGCTAAAAAGTAAAAAAAAGCGCAAATGTGAAGTCATGTTATGGTTTTTGCAGTTTACATACAAATAATCTGCCACATAAATGGGAAAAATAGTCAAAAGGTTTCCTATGTAACATTATCTGATAACTTAGTTTGGTTAATGATTGAATAGTCATAAAAATTGGAGAGGCTCTGTATGTCAACATGCTGTAGTTTCCACCATGAATCATAATCTTAGCATGTAATACTAGACAAAACATCAAATCATGACATTTTTCAGGAAATATTTTAGCAGAAAGGAATTGTGCAGTAACAGGATAACAGTTTGAAAGTAAACCTTTCGTATGATTTCCTGTGATACTTTTTTTCAATGTTTTGTTGTCATTCATTGTATTTAAACAAACATAAAACATAAACACAATTTTTTTCTTATAAGTCAAACAGCAGAAAAAAACAAAACAGGAAGTGGCTTTTCAAGGCTGAAGCGTTCCAGGTTTTAGGACAGGTGACAACCTGCACCTTCAGGAGGAGATGTACCAAGTAAATAGACTGAGTTCTGTTTATCTTCCCTGCCCTGTAAGCAGTTTTCTTTGCATTGCAGCCACTGCAAAAGCTTCTAGGGAAAGCTACTGCTTTATTTAGTTGGTTTTGTTCATAAGGTAGAGTTGTTATTCTGTTCAACATCTGCATGAAAAGGTTTTTGTCAAACACATCCATTTTTGATTTACAGGCATCCTAAGACTGAAGGTACCCTCACTTACAGGATTTTGTTGTTCTATG
The DNA here is from genome assembly GCA_014656515.1 of Oryzias celebensis. NCBI lineage: Eukaryota > Metazoa > Chordata > Actinopteri > Beloniformes > Adrianichthyidae > Oryzias > Oryzias celebensis. Next base: position 14,899,246 of record BNCR01000013.1, read on the forward strand.
TGATTTTCTTATCTCTGTGAAGTTATTTCTGTCTCTATAACTACGTACTTAGGATGTGCACTATTATAAAACTCAAATGTCTCTTAACTTACAAATCAAAGCATCTTTGCCTTCTCTTCTTCTCTGGTTTTCCATCTGGTTCTCCATTTCCATTTGCTGCTTTGAGCTGGTAATGTTCCTTGTTGAGAATTGATTCAAGTGTGCCTGGTGAGAAGGAAGTATCCATCCTTTTAAAGCTGCAGACCTGCCATATAATACGACTCAAAGCAAAGGTTGGGCTTTGACCTCTGAGTTGATCTTCAACTAAGTAACTGCAAATGAGCAATCACTGAGGTTGTAAAACTGTACATAGGTTTTATGAAAATGATGCTATGTGATTTGGCAAGGGAAACAATTTTGATGATCATGTACTGGAAGCAAAACTTTTTTCCGCTTCCACGGGGACATCATTGAAATCTCATGTATTTTTACATTTTTTTTATTTATTCCATAGAAGATACTCAATTTACATGTCCTAAAAAAAAAACAGGAACTAATCAGGATTTCCTCTATAGCGTAGAGGGAAGAGCCCAGTACCGAGTCCGGAGGGCGCACAAGGGACTTGTGGCATTGACTTGCAGTCAGGTGAAACATATAGCCTAAAAATGCATAAATGAAATAAAATGACCACAGGTTTTTTTTAATATATAAAAATAAAAATTCAGTATTTTTTAGATATCTCTTTTCTATGATCATCTTTTTCTGTGTGGGATTTCAACGTTTCTTCAGCTAATTTACAAGTTTCCTGTTCTGATAGGTGAGACAGAGACGGGTGAGGCAGCAGCACACCCCTCCCTTCCCCAGCACCACACACAGTGACTTAAGCTGCAGCTGACGCATGTGCACAGCGGCACAGCGGGTGAGGCTGCAACAGCTTGTGCCTCCCCAGAGCTGCACCCACTGACTGGAGCTTCAGCTGACACGTGCACTTTACTAATTCAGTCTTTTTATTGTCCTAAAGAACTCTTTATTATAAAATTACCTAAGTTGATTATTTCTCGCCATCTGTCTGAATACTTCGATGCAAGTTTGTGACTCATTTAATCTCTTTATCCGCTAAAACTGCGTTTTAAAAATACACTAGGTGAGGCAGGCAGTACGCTTGCCTAAAGACAGAGGGCGCTGGTGAGCCCAGAGAATGTAACACCGAGGCTAAAAAATAATAGAGTTAGCTGTACCAAGTTAAGTTGGCATCATTTTCTAAATGGAGGAATACGTTTTCAAACCCCTAAACTCAAGAATTTAAATTTGACCGATGATGTCAGTGCCTCACCAGTCGTGAACCTCACCGCAAGTCACTGAGGTGTGACGTATGGGAAAACTGCCTGTCCGGTGTCGCGCGGGTGCCTGAGTCCTTCTGCTAGAGGCTTGGTGGGATCCACTTGTGGGATGTGACTCACCCCTGTTTCTTCCCCTGCTAAGTGCATTTGCGGCAGCGTTGCAATTGGCTCTGGCTAAATAAGTACCAGTGTTGCTGTGACAAGACACAGCAAACACCGCTCGGCCCGAGGCCATGGACTGAAGTGCTCACGGTGCCCTCTCTCCTACTCACGGATGCACTGTTCCCGGTCTGCTCTGACTGTGTTTGGAGACCGACCCATAAACAACAGACACAAGCGGTCTGCTGTGAGGTCGGCTACCCACCGACCAGGGTCTTATTTTTGTTATGATCAGAGTTGATTTCTTTTGAAAATGGAAATAGCATTAAGCATGTTATGGTCAATTTTCTGTGTCTGCTAAGCCATGTCTCATTGTTTACTGGCATGTCCAGCATGGAAAATAATCTTTGCATATCTTGCACAATGGTAATAGGCTGGTGCAGCATCTCTAGTAATAAACCTCATTGTCCTTGGCACATTAAACTCATTTCCTAAAGAGAATATTTCAAACTTTTTGGGTAGTTGCAATCTTTCAAACACTTCTAGATCTCTAATGTAGAAACTACGGAAGCAACATTGGAGAGAACATCATTATTTACCCTATTTAATTGCAAAAGTAAAAATCATACCTAATAAGCATTTTGTCAGCTTCACTTTTGTGATTTCAATGGGTTAACCATTGACCCCAAAGCATTATTTTTATAAGCTTTGAAATATGCAAAACAAATTTTCCATTTGTAAGAATGGAAACATTGTGATAAAAGTTGATAAGTGAACTGCATTGATGACAAAAAAGTAATCAACCTACTATGGAGCATTTCAGTAAATGGAACATCGTCAGTGGAATCTCCTGACAAAAAAGAACACATGGCTGATCATGTGCTGTATTAGGCGATAAGAGAGACGATTGTGATAAACTTTACCACACTAGATAGCTGTAAAACCACCTGCTAAGATAAATGGGTAATAAACTTTTTAAATACATGCATGTCTGTTATTTGAAGAATTTTGTTCAAAACTAGAGTTAAACAAAAAACATATTTATATATAAATATATAAATATATGTTTTAAGTCACGAAATAGTAATAAATGTGGAGCATTTCACTGATTAGGCTTTTCTTCTTCGGTTTGTTCAGTTTGATTTTTATTCAATTTATGAAGTTTCCATAAAATTCATTTTAGAAACAGCAAAGCCAGGCTAGGCAAACCACCAGGAAAGTTAAAAAAAAAATAATTAAACTCTATTTTATACAGATTGTTTGACCACCAACCACACCACAAATTGTAGTGTTCGTAATTACATGCGTTCCCACCTCAAGCAGTTCTGCACTGTGGTGGTCCTTCATTTTATTTGTATAAGTTATTATTATTATGAATTTATGAAGCTGGAGACTCACAGAAGATGAACATGATTTAAAAGTTTTGAATGTCTCAAATGGGGAACAATGATGGGATGTAATCCAACAGGGGTTTTTATGTTTGTGTTACTTGAATTGAAATGGTCTATTTCAAGCAATCAGGCAAGAAAAATGTGTCTGTAAGACAATCAATCAACAGAGGTTTACATCCATAAAAACTGTCAAACACTAGAGATCAAATGATAGATTGTTTGAAATGGAATGGGGCGAAGCGAATTTAAATAATCCCACCCCAGCTCAACCTTACTATTTACTTTACATACATGATCAACATCCGGTTCATAACTATTGGCCAGTTATTTATAACATAAATTCAGGTCATTAAGAATCCTTAAGTGACAAAAAAATGACTATGCAAGTATAAGTAACGCTTTTTAAACTTGATAATAGCATTTTCAGATCTATTAGAAATATGTGTAGATTAATTTTCATTTAGAAAAAACAGTGACGTGAATACATTTCAAACATTCACAAATGTATTTTATGTATGATGTATATTTCATTAGAAAGTCAGCTAAATAAAGCAAGTATGCAACATCAGAAACATATATGCAGATTATTTTCTTTCTTTAGAAAAATTCTCAACACGAATCATGTTTCATAAATCAAATAAATCATTTACAAAAATCAATATCAGCTATCAAAAATATGTGTGATGTAAATAAGTTTTAACCATCCACAGATGTATATTACTTTTCATTACAAAGTTAGCAATATAGAGTAAGGATTCAACATCAGAAAAAATATGCAGATTATAATTATTATTTTCTTTCATCAAAAAAATTCTTAACATAGATCAAGTTTGATAATTCAAAGGAGTCATTTACAGAAAAATCCCTATCAAATATCAAAAATATGTGCAGATTGTTTTTATTAGAAAACTCATTAATCCTGGATAACAAGCAGAAGAGAACACTCCTGTGTACGCTTTACTTCACTGGCTCCCAGTTGAATCTATAATCAAGTTCAAAATTATCCTGCTAACCTATAAGGCCTTGAATGGTATGGCCCCATCCTATAATAAAGATATCATATTGCCTTACCAACCAAACAGAACACTTCAGTCACAAAATGCACGACTGCTTGTGTTTCCCAGAATTTTTAAAAGCACAGTTGCAGGTAGAGCCTTTAGCCACCAAGTCCCTGTCCTATGGAATAAGCTCCCAGCTCATCTGAGAGAGGCCGACACAGTTTCTACATTCAAAGTCAGGCTTAAAACATTCCTCTTTGGACAGGCCTATTGCCAGGCTAGCTAGTAATCAGAGATTTTTTAACTTACTTCTGCCCTATCTCGCCTACTGTAATGAAGTTTTGGGGAATTTTTATCATTTTTATTACATCCATCATACATGCTTTTCCCCTGAGCTAAACAGAGGGAAGATGGTTTGATAAACTCGACCATGGTGGCCCATTCCTTCTGCTTAGTGGGCTTACATGGGTTTAGATTAGATGAATAAAAGATTTATATTGACATACTAAAACTTTTCATATATTTCATCTTGTCTCTGTTTGGTGCAGTGCAATTCATATGTTGTCGTTTTTTTCCCACTGCTCTCCAGGGGAGCAGGAAAAATGCCATGTTGATCATCTGTGCTCCTGTCTTTGGCCTTGGACCTCGCCTCTGACTAGTCTCGCACCCCCAGCTGCCCCAGTTTTATCTGGATGAAGCTCATCTGCTACACTTTTCATACATGTAGTTGTTGTTCAAACATGTAGTTATTTAAACATGAAGCTTTTGTTCAAACATATAGTTGTTATTGGAACATGTAGAGTTATTTAAACATAGTTGTTATTCAAGCATGTAGTTGTAGAGTTAGATAAGCTAATTCTTCTTTAACAGTTCTAGCAGATCACATGTCCGTCCTTGGAGAGGATCCCTCCTTTATGTGGACATCCCTGAGGTTTCTAATTTTGTTTTCCGCCAAGATAGGGTTTTTTTTTTTAATTAAGAGTTTTTCCTCATTGAGAAAGAAGGCCTAAGGGCAGGTATGTCAGGTATGGTCTGTTTAGTTTAGTTTAGCAACCAACTATTGTTTATGTATTTATGATTGACTTTATTTTCTTTGCATAAATACCGGTGTGAAGCCCACTGAGACATCTATGGTTGTGATTTTGGGCTATATAAATAAAATTGAATGGACTTTTTATCTGCCACAAACAAACCAGGAATAAGTAAAAATATTTAAGTCATTTGGTGTTAGTTGCTTGATGTCCAATATTCTTGTTTGCTTTTTTTTACACTGTGTTTCAACTTTCTTTTCATTTAATTATTTATTTTTGGCTACAGTTTTCGTTTATATGATGTTTGCAATCATACACTAAATCAAACGTTGGCGATCCAGCTCTTCCTTGAGTTTTTAATAACTAGTATGATTAACCTTATTTTTACACAGCAAAACAATTATTTAATTTTCATTAAGTTCATGTTATAATGTCTTGTGTTTCTTGGCTTACAAGTTATCAAAATAATCACTCCTAAAACATTTTCTGTTAGTGTGTGTACACCCATGAGTGTGTCACATTTTGGGGACAGCGATCTGTTTACACAGTCACAGGATGGGAACTAGTTTCACAGTGGAGACAAGGTTTTTGGTCACCAAAAAGAAATTAAATTAAAATGGTTTAAAACACAGTTTGTTTGTTTGTTTTTTTTTTCTTTTTTTTTTTTTTTTACATCCCTGGGCAATTTTTAGCACTGGCACAGAGTAGATGTTTTTACATTCATCTGTGTGTGTGCTTATGTGTGAGAATTCCTCACTACTGCCCTCTAATGTCGCTTTGATAGTATTGCACCCCCTGCTTCACACGAACCATCCACTTTCTCATTCCCACTTATATGGTTTATTCAGTGGGAAGGTTTTCTTTTATACATCGGAGATTACCACGAAAAATCATATTAATTATAAATTACTGCATTTAAAAAGTCTTAAATTCCTGCACAAATAAAAAATAGTAGGTTTAAAGATTTGTTGTCCATAATTGATCTTAATTTGATGGTTCAGACTGAATTACTATTATAGGTTTCAAGGTGTACATTTTTTTTGGAATTAACTATTAAACTTTAACAATCCTTTTCTAAACATTATTAAGAGACTTAAAAGAGTACGAGTAAGATATTTATTAGATTTGGTAAACTATAGACTGTTTCAGACTACATGATCAAAGCTGCCCCTTAAAATTACTGTTTCTTCTAAGTTTGGCACTGTTTCATAGGGAAATTGATAGGTCTTATTGAGCTCCACAGCCATACTGCAAGAAAGTAGAGCAGTTCTGCCATGGTCTTCTGCCCAAAATATCACAAGAATCTGCAATATTTTCTGTAGTTTGATGAAATGACCCATAATTTGATCAAGAATTAGAGTCAAGTTGCTGCTCCATAGTTTATTTCCAAGCACCAGTTCATCTGGAACCGGAAAGCATGTCAAGCCTTCCAGGAGCTCAGGTCTGGGCTCACTTCTTCTACAGTTCTTTCCTGGTGAGAGTCAGCCATTCACAGTTAAAGTGGATGTCTCTGATTGAGGAGTGGGTGCTGTCCTGTCTCAAAAATCATTCAGCAAAAGCAAAACAGATCCATTTGCCTTCTTCTCTCGTTGTCTTTCCCCATGTGGAGTGTAATTTTAATGTTGGTGACCAGGAGCTTCTGACTGTCAAACTTCCTCTGGAGGAGTGACAGCATTGGCTGGAAGGGGGACAACACCAGTTCACTCTAAATTCAGATCAGGGACATCAAGAACAACAGAATGTGTGTGTCAAGCTGTCTTTGACTGTTCTACAATTTTTTGAAACATTTGCAAGAAAATAAACTGAATCAGTTTTTTTGGATTTGATCAAGATGTTTTTGTAACTTTGTGCAATGTCTTCAGTCCAGAGCATTACTGGAAGCATTCCACTAAAATTCCCTAATGTTTCCTAATCCTGCCGCTGATATCAAAGCACTCTGTTGGCAACCATAAAAATGTTTCATTCTGTTATAGTACAATGCATAGGTTTATTTGCCACTTATTTAAACATTTACATTAAAACTGTTGGCAAAAAAATGTATCCATGTATATTTTTTAAATGATCAGCAGCGTTTTTTTTATTTTCTTTTGACATATAAAACAAAAACTTGCTTGAGGTGACAAAAATGTGGATTTCAGAGAACAATTGGAATTAAGTTTAAAGAAGTAACAGATGTGTTGCAAATGTTCTGACATTTCATAACTATTTACAAAATCTAATAAGGGAAAATTTAACCAAAAAATTTAACTAAGAGAATGGGAATGGGCAGATGAAATGTTACATGACACAGAATTGTTTCAGCGAAAACTGCTGGACATTACAACAAAGCAATGTTTTCACGTAGATGTAAAATGTACAATGATCATATATTATTCAGAACACTTTGGCTTTTGCTAGTTCACTTCCGCATAAAGTGAGACATGACATCCATGGGCAACGGGAAGATAATGGTGGAGTTCTTCTCTGCTGCAATAGTGTTGAGAGTCTGCAAGTAACGAAGCTGCAGAGCTGATGGAGACTCTGCAATTACGAGGGACGCCTCCTTCAGGGCGCGGGATGCGTTCATCTCACCCTCTGCTGCAATCACCTGTGAGGAGAGCAGGAGCTATAAGTTGTTGTTATTCTGAACTATGTCAGCACACTTGTGTGTTGCATGAACAGACCTTTGCTCTGGCCTCTCGTGCTGCCTCTGCTTCTGCAGCCATGGCTCTCTGCAGCTGATGTGGAAGTTTGACATCTTTTATCTCCACGCGCTCCACCTTAATTCCCCAGTTGTCTGTGGCTTCATCCAGACTGGACTGAAAAAGGTTAGAAAAAGCTTTATCTAAAAACTGTAATTTCACAGAGTGTCACATGGTATGCAAGAGTTTAAGGGGACAGAGGGAAAAAATACATTGTTTAGGTGGAAAACCTGTAGCTAACCTTAACTTTTCTAGCTTTTATGTTTCTTACACACTATAAGCTAAACCCATAAAAAGTCTTCTTCTTTTAAGTGTAGACTAAGGAGGTATTTCAGATTGGAAAAGTCCATTGGTCCAGACTGAGTCTGCTTAATTTGCGTTTGGTCATTTAGACTGTTGTCTACTGGACATTTCTGCTCCAAACTATTGCTGTCAATCAATTAAAAAAATCATAATAGTCACACTTTTAGATTCTTATAAATCATACAATGTTTAATCACAAACATTGTGAGAAGCAATGTTTATCATGTTAAAAGTTGTTTTGATGATCCTACAATTATCTGACCAAATTTCAAAGATTTGCTGTGTCTTAGTGTTTGTTTACATCCCTTAATGCTGCCTTTGGTGGCCGTTTTGGTCCAGAGCCTATAGACTGGGAGCTAACCAGAGCTCAATCGACTTGGACACTAACTGATACTACCTCAAAAGATGGATCCGAGAGCGGTTGCTGATCCCTGACTGGGGTCTGTTTGGGTGTATTCAGACTAAAAATCTGTTCTGGATTAACTGGGGAAACTTATTCTAGTTCACATTAAGCAAACCAAGAGTGTCCAGTCTGAATACACCCTAAGTGTCTGATCTACACAAGTTTATACCACATTTATTTATTATTGTCTCACAAATATCTTTAATCACCAAACTAAAATATTTTGACCTTTGCCAGAACAAAACCAAAACTGCACTTTTGCAGATTTTTTTTACCTGCATGCTGTGAGCAATGCCTTCCCGATCAGACAAGACCTCAGCAAGGTTCTTGGTACCCAGGACATTTCTGAGGGTGGTTTGCGCTAGCAGTCGGGTGGAAAAGTCGGCATTAGACACGTTGGCCACTGAAGCGATGGGGTCACTGACCCGGAAGTACACCACGCCATCCACACTGACAGTGACTGAATCTTTAGTTAGAATCTGTAAAAAGTTCAAACCAGCTTTTGTTTCAAGAATGTTTTACATTGAAATGCTGCAAATAAAACATTTCTTCAAAAGTGTGCCATGATGTGATACCACTGACCTCTTGTGGTGGGATGTCAAAAGAAACGGTTCGCAGATCCACTTTTACCAGGGAGTCCGTACATGGCAGGACAAAGAATATTCCTTAAAGAAAAGAAAAAACAACCATTAATTAATGAAAAAGAATCATGAAATGTTATTACTGATTGAAAACAGAGAATAAAAACTTTCCCACCTGGTCCTTTGGGTTTCCTGTCTAAGATGCGACCCAGCCTGAAGATGACGGCTCGCTCATACTCCTGAACAATCTGTAAGACCACAAACAGCACAACCTCAGCTCACATGTTCAGTTTTGCATTAGAGAGTGGAAATGTATGCACTCACCTTGAAACAAAACCAGATTGTGAAGGGAAAAAGAACAATAGTGAAGAATCCAGAAAGGATGACAATGAACCATCCAACGCATCCCAAAGAACCTGTCCGTTCAGCTAAAAAAAGAGAAAAATGTATCACTGAATGGTTTGATATAAAGAAAGAAACCTAGACCTCAGGTAAAAGAGCTTCTTTTTTTTTAAAAAGACATTGCACCCAAATTTTAGACTTTTTTTAAGGAACTGTAACTTTTTCTGCATCAATTTAGTTAAAACTTTATTAGTGGCTTTCAGAACAGATTTTGACTTAACAGAAAATTACCTAGAGACTTCTCATTAATAAAATATATATATATTACATTTCAATGAAATTATAATATGACGTTTACAGTTTGTATAGAAATAAACTGCCGCATAAAAGGGAAAATTAGTCAAATGTTTACCTATGTAACATGATCTGACAACCTGCTTCATCAATGCATAAAAAGTTATTACAGTAGGAGTGTCCATGTATATCAACATAAGAAGTTTCCTGCATTCATCATTTTCTGTGAATGTCAAACAATATCATGACGCTTTTTCAGCAAATATTTAAACAGAATGTATAACTGCAGTCATGACAGTTTGACACTTTTCCATTAATGTTTTTCTGTATTTCACACATAGGAACAGACAGAAAGTACATCCACATATGGAATTTTTTTTCAGTTAAACAAAATAGGAAGTGACTTGAATGTGTGAACTTTTACAGTCACACTGAAACTCATCAAATAGAAGAAGAAAGACCATTCATTTCCTCACATGGTTTGTTGCAATTGGGAAGAATGTCAGGCGGTGTCAAACCTCAAAGTCAGATTTTACACTGTGACGTTCCGCATTCAGTCTTTGAACAGTTTAGTCAAATTAAAGATCTATGTCAAGAGTTCCAATGAAAAAAAAAGTCTTGTGTAAGTGTGAATAGGCACATGTGTGTCCTTTTTATGTGTATACAAATTCAGAATGATTAACACGCACCCACAGCAGGTAGATAACTGCAGTTAGTCTTTCATTCTCACACAGTCATTGTCACATGCTTTCAGACGTGTTTATCTCTATGACATGTGATTTCCGTCTCTATGGCGTTCCACTCCCTCCTTTCCTGCTTTCCACACAGGTGCGCTCTTACCTTCCTATGAATCCCAACATTTTCTCTCATTGTGTTTGCTCCTCTTTTTCCTTTTCCATAAACTCCATCATTTCAAATATATAAAAATTAAAGTCAAAATTAAAGTTTAAATGTCAGATGCTTGGTTATTGAAGCTAATTCTTGTTGTTGTTAACAGGCTGTTAACCATAGTTTTGAAGCCAGAAGAAAAAAAGGCATTTTAACTTACAGATTAAAACATCTTTGCTTTCATGTCTTCTCTTCTGGCTTTCCATCTGGTCCTCCATTTCCATATACTCCTTTCTGCCAGTAATGTTCCTCGGAAGTGTGTTGAGAGTTCAGTAAAGTGCGTCTGATGAGAGGAAGGCACCAGCCTTTTAAAGCTGCAGTCCCGCCACATGAAGTGACTCAGTGTAGAGGTGTGGCCTTGACCCCTGAAGAGTGCTTAGGTAATTTGAAGATTGATAATTTTCAAAATTGCAAAATTAATCATGGGTTTTTTGGATAGCATGCTTTATGATTTAACAAAGTGGAAAATCTAGATGATTGTCTATTAAAAATAAAACTTTTTTCTGCTTTCACAGGGACATCAGTGCAGTCTCATGCAGTTCAGTCCAGTCACTCTTAAACCTACGTCTAGCACTCAGTGATTTCTTACTTTTTAAAACATCATAATATATTGGAACAGTGATAACTATATTTGTTTTTAGTTAATTATATTAAGAAGTGGAGTCACATCAGTTGCATCATGGTAATGGGATTTCCTTATCTGATTCAGAGAAACAAAATATGAGAACGTCGATTGATGGTACATGAGAACTGGAAGAAGTGAGTGTGATGTCACCCATTGAAAATTACTTACTTCTGGTCCTAATGAATCGAAGTCAATTCAGTTGCCATTTTTTGGCGAATGACCATGTTGGAGCACGGCGACATCATTAAGCAGGCATTGGTCCTAATCGCTCTGAGTTGTTGTTTCTATGACAACCATTCTTGCCAATCAGGAGTGAGTTTGTTGGAAGTCTATAACTGTATCACTTGAAAGTGGGCTAAGAAGGATCTGTCCATCAAATATTTCAAATGTTCGATGTGAAACCAAATACTTTTATTGAGGCACCTGATTAGCCAGTAAATAACTTGAATAATTTGCAATAAAAGAAAAAAGAAAAAAAAAAATCATTAAAAAGAATTGAGTTATCAAGAACATGAAAAAAAGAAAAGAAGCAGAGCAAGATTGGTGATTCTGGCTAGTATAATGACTGAGTATTAGCTGTTTATATCTCAATTGAAGTCTATGGGATTTTGGCCTCTTGGAGCCAGTGGGTACTTCCTGTTTGGAATGCGAGGGGGGAGGGGGTCACTTTGTTTTCATACAGTCAGTGGAAACACATTTTCTTATAATGGATCATTAACTTCCATCAGTGTCTGAGTGTCTTAAAAAGCACTCTATTTTCCAATCAAGGATTATTCATATTGACTAAAAGTGCGGAGCGGTTGAAGGACTGAGCTTTTCAGTGTAAAAGCTTACTGATTAATCAGCCAAATTAGAAAAGCGCTAAGTAAACGCTGTCCCATTAACCATTTATTTGTGCATCTCTATCTCAGAAAACATCTGTCTTGAGATCAATAAACTATAATCTATCCATTTAAAAATCCCAGCAGTGGTTGCTAAAATGGAACTGACAAATAGAAAGAAGAAACTTCCTGTTCTTACAACACAACAGATGTTTACTGACTTCTGTTCAGCTATCCCTGTTTGACCACAGGTGACGGAATAGAAGGAATCCCAATCCCAAAGTATCAAATGTTGACAAACAGAAATAAAAATCAGAATGAAAACAAAAAGCATTGATAGTTTAAAAAACAACACATTTTCTGAAATGGTTTCAACTGTAAAGCATATTCTTTCTAGAAAGCTTCGAGAAACTCTTAAAACCTTGTTTCCACTGAGCGGTACGATACAGTCCGGTCCGATTTAGAATGGTCCAACAGTAGCTTTGCACTAACCACTACGCAATGCATTGTGGTCTACGTTTATACACTGGTTTTGTTCAGAGACTTTTTGACCATTTCTAGGACATTTTGAAATTGTAGACTTGAACAGCTCTACAATATGGCAAACACACTATATAGTGCACTAAGTAGCGAATAGTGAAATAATTTGGACACAACCTTAGGGATTTATGTTGTTCAGTGTAGAATAACATGGATGTGATTCTGGATAGTGACACCTTAAGGTACAGGTACTTAACATAGTTTGTCTCAGTGCTGCACGGCAAAAACTTTGAAAAGGTTTATTTATGTTAGCTTGAGAAACCTTTTGTAAAAACTAGTAATTCTGTCGCTTTTCCCAAAAATTTGATAGTATTGCAATGTTTTACTTGTCCTAACTGGGCTTGTGGTTGGGGTCCAAAAGAGGAGTTCACAGGAAGTCAGGTGAATTTTAAAAGTGCCTTGAAGACTCATAATTAAACTTCATAATTCACAGCAGGATTGTGCGCACACACACTTACACATTCTTAATCACCACAATAACATTTATTATTTGGTTTTGTCACTCTTCCTTCACACAGAGCACACAGCAGAATTGTTCTCATGATACATTTCGTAAAGGTAGTAATCATGTGATCGTTTGACCCGTGAGTCACATGGGTTTGTAAATGTGTCATGTGAGAAAAAAGGAAAGTGCACAAGAGACACAGACTGCCAAGACAAAAGCTGAAGTGCGTCACTAATGAGAAAATCGTTGTATTTGCAGTAAAAGCTGACATGTTGGACTGCAAGAAGGCAAGAAAAGCAAAAATCTTTTCACAAAAAAGCTTTTTCCCCTCTTTGTTTCAAGCCGGATTTCTATTTCTATGTCACATCTCATCTGTCTCTTATTTTTGTGTCTTGCTTTTTAGTTTAAAAATTTGGAAAATGTTTAAATGTGAAGCACTTTGAGCTACTTTTGTTGGAAAGTGCTCTACAAATAAAGTTTGATTTGATTTAAAAGTGCTGATTACAGAGAAAGGTTCCTACTATGAAGTGCAGTCATGATCCAAGAGTGGAAAGAACCTTATTTCACCACAGCTTGGACCAGCTGCTCCTTGAAGGATTTCCGACAGAGCAATGAAAAAAAGATTGCAGGACTGTGTTGAGAATTTCAGAGACCTGGAATTAGCGGCTACAAATGTCTCAAAGGAAAAACGACGACAACAAAATGCGTTGCTTCCGCGGTCTGTGGGAATGCACACCACAAACCCACAAAGCCATGTTAGAAAATGGATGTACAACTTTAAACAAGTAGAGTCGCAAGTAAAAACCAAAATAAATTAAAAAAAATGATTTAAAACCTGAAACTAGACAAACTATCACCTATATCCTAATTATCAATATTTCTTTTCAAGACTGTCCCAGTCCAACTATTTGTGCTTGTTGCAGGTCTTGAATAGCTGATACTTTGGGTATTTCAATTAAGCTTAATTCATGTTAAACAAGGATATTCTATAAAATGACACTGTCTTTTTATCTATTCAGAAATACTCCAACTTTAAAGAATTTCATAACTGTTTTCAACATCCAGTATTTGACAGATGGATTGGAAAAGGTCAATCATTTTCATATAGTCTACTCGTTTTTTCCAAACATACTTATAAGATATTTAAATATTTTAATAACCTTGAAAGTTTTTTTAACTTGTTAAAATTTCATACAAAAAAGCATGAGAATAATTTTCTTCTTTTTTTGTTCCATTCCAAAAAGAATGAAAAACTACTCGCGCAGTAGATATGTTGCTTTACGTTTTGCAGTAAACTAAATATTTCCATTTGTAAAAAATTCCTTTGACTATAAACGATAACTGAATTGCAATAAAGGTCATAAAGTACTAAAACCACTAGTTTTGGATGATTGGAAACATTGCCAATGGAATTTTGTCAGTAATTTCCATGTGATAGAATGTATGTGTTGGGAAACAAGATGGACCATAATGGTTAATATTAACCCACAACAGTTGTAAAACCTCCTTATAAGATAGCTGGATTACCCAAGTCAATGTTATAACTGTTGCTGAAACATGTTTGGATGAAAAATATATAATTTCACAAGATATACTTTGAGCAATTTTATTTATTATTATTTATTTTAAGTGACAGCCAGGGCATCAGAGACTACAAATACAGTTATATCTATGACAACCATCAAATTACTGGAGAAATATATAAACAGGTCAAATCAAATTAAAAAAAAAACTTTGGAGGACTACTTTCCATCAGGTCACTGTTACTATACCATCTCTGACATAACTAACGTATAATTCTAAGCTGCTGCAAACTTGAAAATGTCCCACCTTGTTTTTCAAGCCCATAGTTTTTGGAATATCAAATATTCACAGAGGGTGTTCCAAATACTGCTGTAAAAGAGCCTGCATGTTACTTTTGTAAACATGCACAATGTAAATCCCAACAAAATGTTAAAAAAGTAACTGCATACAGTAAAACTGTAAGTCAGAGAAATGTCACAGTATGGTAATATATACACTGCAATTCACTTTTTCCTCTTTTTGTGAAACAGAAAGTCATGATACAGTTCAGAATTCATACATTTCATTTTACATTTCATTTTTAAAACAGGGAGGTCAGGCTAGCAAAAAACTAGCAAAACAACTATTTTCAAAAACCTAAAGTTTTTAACAAGTCATGTTTAAAAAGTCACATTATTTTCTACAAATAATAATATAAACCCCAGCCACCGCCACCCAAATCCAAGGGTAGTGTTTGTCGTACTGGATAAGTCTTGCTGTAAAACACCAACCATAATGAAGCTGTTATCCAGTTTTCTTCAGAGCTCAAGGGCAATAATGTGCTGTTTCTGTGGGGCAGGCCAGTGTCTGTTTACTAAAGAACAAGCTTCACTGCCAACCCAGCTGGGGATGCAGTCCTGGTTGGAGGGGGAAAGGGTTTCCTGGACCTGGAGGATAGTTGGTAAAACTGTTGGCTTGAGCAGGAAAACTTTCCAAAGCAGACGTAGGATGAGCCTGAAAGAAAAGCCAAGTCCAAAGTTAAATAAACAAGTTGTTAACAAGGTTCTACATTGTCCCTTAACCCTTTTACACCAGAGCCTTAGCTCCAGTATTTACATTCTTTCAACTACTGTAACTCTTCTGTTTGCACAATTAACGTACTCTATTTTCTGCTCTATAGGGCGAACTGCATTGTCAATGAATAGTCTATTTTTGAACTAACGTCATATATAAGGCAAACCGAACTATAAGGCACATTAAGCGAGACAAAAGAGTCAGAGATAAGTTCGACAGTCAACCTGCATTCACAATAACTCAAGAACTTAGTTAGAAAAGTTAGCCACATTAGTGTACTGTAATTCCTAATCTTTTTTGCAATACGTAAAAAATAGACTGATACCGCTAAAACAAACGTTACTGTGACTACGCTAACTCCCAAACCTGGTTTGTGATAGGTAAAAAACACAGTTTGACCCCGTTACACGTTAGCCAGGTAAGCGTGCTCACAAAACAATGCAACTTCAAACTTTGTTTGCAACATGTAAAAAAACAGACTGATACTGCTAAAACAAATACTGCGATGACGCTAACTTGCAACCTTGTTAGTAACTCGAACAAAAAAAAAGAAAAATACAGTCCGACACCGCTACACACTGACTGACGTCCGAGAAAACAGTGTATCTCTCAAAATTGCTTCAACATTAATAAGAACAAGAACTATTCCATATATAAGGCGCTCTGTATCATAAGAGACACTGTTTTTTGAGAAAAAAAGGTTTTTAAGTGCACCTTATAGTGCAGATTCTGAAGCAAATAAAATCAGCCAATCGCTGATATACAACACTTTACAGTGGTTAAGCGCTTGCATGATTGATGCTATTCAAGCAGATTCTGCTGTGGAGAAAAGCAGCTTTGCTCTGTTAATGCAACACTTAACCCTTTACATTAGTAACGTTTGACATATTGGTGCAAAGCGGAAACAAAAAGCTGCGTCGGAATCCATTGATTTACGTTAATCATCTAAACTGTCAAAGACTTATATTATGGCAAAGAGCGTTATAGGTGTTCTATAACATTCTATAGGTGAAACTGAATCGCTCACCCAAAATGTAACTCACAATCCGGTCTTTTAAACCAAACAACAGAGGAACTGTAGACACGGATCTGCTGTGGAGTTACGGTGAGGTGTGAAAACAATTTACGAGTCCCTGAAGTTAAGTAGTAAGCTAGGCTAAAAGTCCAGAACTAAGTTGAAAAGTGCAGCAAGTTAGCTGCATTGAGCATACAATTAAATGTAACCTAAAGTCACAAAACAGCAAAAAACAGCATAATAACCACATGATTACAGAGGTACGACAGAATTATAGGCGGTCCGCCAAAACTGAATATTAGGACGTAATTTTGGTTTGCGAAGTGCATGTAGGTTGAAAAAAATCACGGGTAGGAAGGACTATAGAACACTGGTGACATCTCTGGTGTTAAAGTGCACTGTGAGTGTATACCTGCAGCAGAGCAGATTGCATGGTTGGGTTGTGGAGGCCACCAAGTGCAGCAGGAGAAGCCGAGGGAGAGAAGCCGGCTACCGCAGGGAAAGACAGAAGGCCAGGAAAACCACTACTTCCTGGAGGCTGGAGGCCGCTGCCCAACCTGGAACATCCAGGAAACATTACTTACTGAAGAACATGAAAGAACCGTGTCTCTGTTGGGTCTTTTTTAGAATATAATCTTAAGTCCATTTTGTAGTCCCCTTGTTAGGCTGCTAGTTTTCTAGAAACGCAATCAATAATAAACTGTTTATAAGCTTTTAAATAACTATGACACAACTAGACACAATTAAAAAACAAAAAAAACACATATCCCATATAATTTTCCATTTTAGGAAAATGGGTTTGGTTCTTACTGGTTTAATGAATCCTCTATGAAGACTCTGCATAACATAAGGATATCTACTTAGTGATACAGGCTACACTCTCCATTAGTCAGCACATGCACACACACACACCTATTTACACAGTAAACAAAGGTGAGGATTGTCTTTTCTACATTTAGTTCTTGACTTAATGAACCCATTATAACTGACAGTCATCCTCTAGTAGACAACATTCAGCCAACACTCAGCTGTTTTTGTTTTCTAAAGAGGACTTTGTACGTTGTAGGCGCAACACTTATCACACTAAATGTATGTAGAAACTGATAGTCATGATTATGATATGAAGGACGTGGAACTCTGTCACATGTTTGAACTATTGTTATAAAAGTTCAGACTCAAAAATCATAGATCACTGCAAGTTAAATGGACCAACAGATGTAAGGGGGGGTCAGTGGTATGTTCCACTCATGAGTAGAACATGTTTTATTGTTTGCGGGCTAAAAAGGTGAGTGTACCTACCCCGGTTGGAAATTTGAACTGAAGGCAGAGGCAAAGCCTGGCAACACCGGGGATGATGCTGGAACTCCAGCTGCAGCTGCCTGAAGAGGGGCGACTGATGCCACTGACGACTGAGCTGCTCCTGACAATCGCATCAGTGAAGACAACACAGGGCTTCCAGCACCGTGCCCCCCCGACACACCCAGTCCAGCAAAAGAGGTGGGATTAGGACCTGGGGGAATTCCTGGGAATACAGGTGCAGAGCTGAGGCCTAAACCAAAAGCGGAAGCTGAACTGGGAGCAGCGCTTGGAGCAAGCCCTGGGTACATGGAAGTTGTGGGGTGGTTGGAAATGTTGGTTGAAGGAGTTGCTGTGGGCACAGCTGATGGGGAGGTTGCAGGGAGAGAGGAAGACAGGGCAGGGAAAGCAGACAAGCCCGGATAATGCGATGGTGCTGGACTGGAAGAAAGAGCTTGGAGGCCAGCTATGGCAACAGGGCTTGGGAGAGAAACTTGAGGAGAGACTGAGGGGTGTGACAGACCCAAGGACCGCACAAGTGCAGCCTGGGCGGAGCCTGATGCCACCAGTGAGCCAACGGATGGAGTAACAGAACGCGAAGTGCCCTTAAAGGCCGAGGGCACAGGGCTACTGCTCCCACTGTTACTTCCCCCTGAATGTCTGTTCAGGGCTCCAGCAACGACAGCCTGAGCCTGGTGAAGGGGGGAGGGTTTGGGGCTGGGGCCCGGGGTGGAAGAGCTTGGAATTGCTGAAGTAGAGGACCCAGGAGTGAGAGGGGATTGTCTGGATGGGGTGTAACTCCGGATCACGGAGCCGGAGGGGTTACCTGCTTGTTGATGTGTGCCAGAGAAAGTGGATCCTGGCTGGTGGTCTGCAGACTGAGAATAATTCTTCTGCTGTGTTGAACCAATGGTGTTTGCTTGTGGCGCAAAGTCTTGGCCGCTCCGAGAAGCGGCATCTGTTCCAGAGAGGGTGTGGAAGGGGGAGGAGGAATACCTCCCACTGCTGGAGACGGGGGTTCCACAAGGGGTACCTGAGGGAGTGTGGGCTTTAATGACTGAGGGTGTAGGTGTGGTATGGCCAGAGGGGGTTTGGGGTCCTGCTTTAATCACAGATGGAGATGGGGCTGGGGAGGGGAAGGAGCATTGGGGTTGTGGGAGGGAACCATGCCGGGGAAAACTGGTGTGATGGGAGTAGTAGGAAGCGGCTGAGCTGGAGACTGGGGTGGGACAGGGGTGGATGGAGTCGACCCGTGGGGAATAGGAAAAGGCCCGCTGTTGACTCCAGGTGTTGTGTTCTGTGGATTGCCTGGTCTGTAACCTGGAAGGAAAAGAAAAGAAGAAATAACACAAAACAAAAAATATATAAGTATGTATACAGTGTTCTAAAGTCATGCATGAAAAGTGCATGAACAATAAAAATGCAATGTCTTTAAGCCAAGCAAAAACCCTTGCATTCATGAAGACTTCTTTTTGCTGATCAGAAATTGTTTAGTAAAAGTATTTCATTCTAGCTCATCAGAAAATAAAGTTTTGAAAAACCATAAGCTGAAATAAAAGTTAGAAAAGTTAAAGTGAAAGCAGGGGAGGCACAGCCAGAGAGCAAAACTACAAACATGCAGTTTTCTTTTAAATAAATATTTGAAAAATAACCAAAAAATGTAACTATGATTTGTTTTTGCCTTTGGGGAAATGGGAAAAGAAGATTGTTTTGGTTTATGAACTTCAGTTTGATGGTTTTCATAAATCTAAGTTGAGATGATTTAAAGTAATAAATGAAACAAACCCCAGTGGTCTTGAAACTGAATCCTTACCAAAGGTCTATTGGTGAACAACTTTGTTTTCAAAAATGCTGGCATGATGAGCAAAAAAAAAAACAAAAAAACAACAACATTTAAACAGAAAACAGTTATATTAATAATTATATTATAATACCGTACTCATTATGGGTTGCCAGGTGGTTTGGTGCTCAAATCCTACTTTAATCATCTGTTGTAAAAGTGTTCTCAGTGGTCTTTTAATTATGATTATGCTGATTTGAGCCAAAATAATAAAAAAAAAAAACTCTCGCTTTCTAGGACATTGTTTCTGCAGAATGGCAGTAGTTCATTAGAAGTTCACCTCTGAGCTGTGGGCGGTTCTGTTGCCGTGGAGTAAACCGCCCCCCCTTCCTGTCACCCATCTGCTTACATACTCTTCCACTAGCTTACAGCCCCTCACAACCGCCAACCTGACATTAAAGTGCGAGAAAACTGGCGAGCAATATAGGAGCTATTCAATCGCACAGTTTTGAGCCAGATGCCAGCTGGGGCGATGAAAATGAAGGCGTACATGGATTTAGTAGTCCACAAGTGGATGCATCAGAGTATGGAGCTCGTGGCCTGCCGATTGTAGCTTCTTCGTGACATCTACAAGCTTTTTCAAACTGTATTATATTTGTCTGCTCCTTACTTACAATGATTTAAATAAAGCGTAACAATTTTGGGCTTAATTTTCTTAGTATATGTCCTAAATCATCAGAAAAGCAACACAGTACATTTTGTCTCCATGATGTCCTTCAGAGACTGAATGGAGGAAGATGATGTTGCTTGTTAGGTAAGATGCAGCATCATGACAGCTGCAGTGACATGATGCGTGCCACAAGGCTCTGTAATAATGATGTGTAAATACAAGCGTTATTGAAAGCCATTAACTAAATTTTCCAGTTAATTTCATTTTAGCTGTGTGTGTACAGCTATAGAAGAGCATTTCACAAGATAAAACAAGTTCAGCGTATGAAAAGGTCCTTTTATTACCATTCGTATTCATATGGAAGTATACACAGAGAATAAACACCCTGATAATAGTTTGCTAATGAAAAAACAGGATGTTTATGTGTGTTTTTCCCCTCTGTATAACCAGATCTGCCACAAGCCAGGTTTCCACTTCGGTTTCTATTTCTATTTATACTTGGTTTTAGTCATCTGTCATTTCATGTTTTATTTTGTTGGGTGCAGAGGGTCAGGATGGTTAAAGGTGTTTTATGAATTCATGTATAATTTTTTTAGGTACTTTACGTTACTGTTATATGAAAAGTGCTTTATAAATAAAGTTTGATTTGATTTAAAGATATTTAAGAAGCCAATGCAAAAATGGTCTTAAAAAGTTCTCAAACGGTGCAGCACACAGTCATGAAGCAACTCACTGTAAGTGTTCAAAGTATGTCACCCTTTGTTTAACAACATAAAATATTAATGTAGACATCCAGATCTGGCAACTTGACATTCTTTTAGCTGCCAGTTAGCTATGTGTAGACACATTTTGAAAAGAACTGTAAGTGCTGGACCATCATGGTGCTGAAAATAATAGTACTAAACAAAAACATAACAGAACTTTGAAAAATGCTGTTTTTTATGTGTCATATTTTAACCAGATGATGCTAAGCTGTAGTTAGAAACAGCAATAATGCTGTGTGAACTGATGTTAGGAGAGTTCATGTAAACAATGAAATGCGGCTGTATTTTTATTGCACAACCGTTGTATTAAAGAGGCTTTAGTGACACGATAAAGAAGTATCAAAATGTACTCATCATTCCAGCATTTTTGTAATTTCAGTTGTATTTTCACTTACAGTAGTTAGGACACTGCATTCAGAAAAAAACAAGAAACCCAACTTCTCAAAGCGATACGTGTTAAATGCCAGAACCAGCATAACTCCACAAAGCATCCCATTTTCAACTTTAGAGAGAATCCAGACTCAAATCTTATTTTCAAGTCTTTAAAATGTTACTGACTGACCAGAAAAAAAAGATGTGCTGCAGTACACAAGTGTAGAATTCACACCAACAAAAAAATAGAGTAATAAATAAAACTAACTGTGAGAAAGAAAAAAAAAAAATAATGGACCTTATTTACCGACATTACTTTCACTTTTTTTTAGCATGTTGTTTGGATGATGTTGAACATCCTGCATTTACTGCATCATTAAAATCCAGAGTTTTTCCTGACACAGCAATTCTATGGATTCTTGGACAAGATCTTCAAAACAAAACACATTGTTCCCTCAAATTAATTATTTGTGGCCTCAAATTGGCACAAATCCATATTTTGTGACCATAGATGAGAATTTTAGTAACATTTTGTTGCAGTAAATTAGTTTTTCTGGGGACAAATTAGAAGTTTGGTCTGTGCAAATTAATATTTTATGAGCACATTTATTTTTTTGCACAAAATACTCATTTGTGCACACCAAACACTAGTTTGTGGCTACAAAACGCTACTAAAGCGCTTATTTTTGACCGCAAAATGTAGCCACAAAATACTGATTTATACCCACAAAATACTAACTTGTCTCCACAAAATGCTAATTTATTTCCATGAAATGCTAATTTGGGCACACAAGTTCCCCATTTGTGAGCACAAATAGCTTATTTTTAAGCACAAAATCTAAATTTTTGCACAACAAATATAAATTTGTGAGCACGAAATGCTACTAAAACGCTAATTTGTGGCCACAAAATACTCATTTGTGGGCACATAATACTAAATTGTAGCGACAAAATGCTCATTTGTGTGCACAAAGTGATAACTTACTTGTGCACAGTAATCGAAAGTTTATGATAATTCATTTAAATTATCATTTGAGGGTAAAATTTTTAAAAATGTTTGGATGTCATTTACTGGGCTCCTTACATTATAGACCACAACAGTAATGTATACTTTTCTGGTCAATCAGTGAAAGCATTGATGCAAATAATATTATTCCCTACTAAAATGTATTGTCTGAGAGATGCAGGTAAGCAGCATGCTAGCAAGTTAGGCTGCAAGCTTGAGCGAGCTGTTCTCACACACACTCACACCGGCTCCAAGTGAACCATACCTGCTACTTTGTGGGCAGAGGTGTAGGGGGGAGGGGGCACGTTGGCTGTTATTACCCCTCCCATAGAAACAAGGCCTGCGTTGTTGTACGCACCTGAATAGCAGTTGTAAATATTAAAGGTGTCGACCAAACATTTTGAAACAGGAAATAAATAGATATTTCTTGTTGTCACCATTAACCAATTTTTTCCTTTAAATTGGTGACAGTGAAGTGAAGTTTAAGAATCATAAAAGGCAGCAGGAAATATGTGAAACTGTGCTTTTCCTTACTTGGTGCAATGGTAGCATGGGGTCGGCATGGCGGTATGGGATAAGGAACAGGCCGATGAGGATTGTAGGTTGAAGGAAACTGAAATGGAAAACCATAAAATATTTAACTTCAAACAGATGACATCTTTCTAAAAGAATAAAAAAGGGCAATTAAATCAAATTAAATTTGAAGATTTAATAATAAATGCGAACTTAAAATATGAAATTAAATACAATATAAAAAAGATTAAAGAAATAGAAGAAATGTAATTAAATACTTCATACACAGATCTTTATTTATTTAAAGTGCATGATGCAATTAAAACTCATTTTTGGCTATTTTGGGAGGAATCTTTTTATTTGGTGATTCTAATACTAATGCTTACAGGTTTAAATTGTCCTATTATGCGTGAGGCAATTCCTTTTCCCTCCATACTGCTGGAGTCTTCTTTCTTCTCCCCTTCTTTCTTAGTTGGAGGGATTCCCTGAAATTACAAACAGAATTCATCATAAAAAAGCAATGGACCCAATTTGAGCAAGAAAAAACATTTTACACAACATGTAATTTAGTCCCATACAAAAATAAAATTCAAGTCAATTTAGGTACAGCAGTTGCAGCACATATATTTACTTTACATAGAAGGTCATTTGTTCAAAATAGGCACTGAAAGTAAGCAATTTTATTGAGAAACTGTGCAGAGCATCACAATGTTTTGCGTTTGTTTCTGAATGTGACTCCTTCCTGGTTGTTTCACTGTCGAAATCAATGTGTTTCAAACGATACAAAACATAGAGGGAATATATTTAAAAACAGATCTGCTTTTAAACATAGTCTGAGTGCATGGTGTTTCTAACAGTTTACATGAAAAAGTCTCCAGAAAATCTACAGCAAATACTGAACAAACGTGCATTATGACACCAGATCATATCTTGCATGAACTTACTGGGAAAGTTCCAGTTACCAAGCTGGGTCTGCCTTTAGGATATGGATTTCCAGGTATCATTCCACAGGAGGAGATCATGGCTACGGGAGCCTTGCAGCCAACCTTGCACACCTAACGTAATTTAAATATTAGTATTTTCTTAAAAAACAAAAAAACAAACAAAAAAAAAAAACGACAGCACAGTAAAATTAAAAGAAAGTACATTTTGTTAGTTTGTAGGTTTAATTGATTGCTAAACATTTTAAATATAGCATTTTGCCTTTATGCACTAAATAAAAACACAAAACCTACAAAATTAAAGCATTGTTTGTTTACGATCTACATACCTGCTCCAGTATCCTACGAGCGCGCTTCTTTTCAGACAAATGTGTCCGAAACATATCCTCTACAGGGTGATAATTCTGAGCATCTGAAATATTCCTGTGCAGAAACAGTAAATTTAAGGTAAAGGAAGATGGCCTTATAAATCAAAGTGTTTGATTTACATGAATACATTAGCAATGTAAAAAAAAAAAAGGAAATTTGAAGTGCACTCACAAAGCTATGAGTTCCAAAACCACAAGTCGGTCCTTTGTAAAGGTGAAGCAATTCAATATATTTGCAACTTCAGTGGTACGGATCGCAACCATTTTCTAAGAAAAAGATTTTAATTCAAGCAACATACAAAAAGAAAAAAAAGACATATATATAAAATTTGGGACCTGAACTCTGAAATAGTAGGTTACTTACATGCTGCAGAGCTTTCACAGCTTTGATCTGAGGTTCTGCCCAAGAGAAGTACTTTAAAATATCCATCACCTGCAAATATTAAAAACGTTTTATATCATCTGGTCCACAATATCATCTCTCAATATTATCTATTGATAATGAATATTAAGAGTGTCAAATGAAGCCAAAAATAAAGAGTATTGCAGTTTGAACTTACCTGCTTACTGGAGAAATATCCATGCACCTGCTCAATAGCTCTGACCCTCTGATCGGTCAGGACGCACTGAAACAAAGAATAAAATATTGGCAAAACATCACGATTTAATGTCTTCATATATTAAGTAGGGGGAACTCTACCTTTCTTATCTCGTCCAGCACGATGTCGAATGATTTGTTGTCCATATTTTGGGATTTCAGAGGAATACACTTTCCAAACAATGACTAGTGGTAGCAACTTTAATACACTGTTTCTACCACAGGAGAGTCAAACACGATTCATTCCTAACTTTAACCCACAATTATTTTACTTAACTGAGGTTTTAAAATAGACTCACACTTTATCCACAACATCATTTAAATTAAAGAAGATTTGTATGAGATCACAGCTCCCAGTTTCACATTTGTCTGCGGCTAACAACAAGCTAGAAAGCTAGCAGCTAATTCATCCACAAGCACGATACGAGAAATAACAAAAAAATAAACAGGCAACCGTGAATTGGCAACCCCTTTCACTTGAATTTGTCTAAAACAAACAGTATGCTGCAAGACTAAAAAACAGGAACATTTGTAAATTAATTAAACACAATGATAAAAAGGTACAAATGCGGCTAGCTCGAGACAGCCAACGGCAATAACGTCAACAAAACAGGACCCATCTCAGGAGGCCTGTCTAAAAATTTATTCTATAGATTATGGTCAACATAAGAGACTGAAATATGTATTACGTCTTTGAAAATAGTCATATAATATCAAAACTGTTGCTACTTTAAGTAATTTAAGTTCGTTTGTGTTCCTGTACTCACTTTAAGTGATTTTGTGCAGGCAACATTAGGCCATTCATGAACACCGCACAGGAAGTAAACAGAAACAGGCAGTTGATAGCTAAACGGGTTACGAATATTTTTTCAAGCATTAAAAATGGACAGATTTTCGTGGGCAAATGGACTACTGGAAATTAACGAGACTTTAGTAATTCAACAAAGAGGAGTCCGATTATATGACGGTGATGACAAGGTAGTTTTGTTTTGTATTATTCAAAATGTTAGCTTAATACAACACAGAACATAAGAGTAATTTTGTAAGTAAGTCATGTTCATGTTCATTTTTTTAAAATCAACTTATGAACTTCGCTAATGGGCATTTTCACATTAGATGCAGAGTAGATACACTGATTGTCAGCTGTATTACCGACATGTTCATGTGAACTTGCTTTGAAATGAAATTTGTAAAAAATACATGTAGTGTATAGAAAAATATGAGTTGAATAAGGTTTTGTGGTGACAGTTCTGAGATCTGTGGTTAGTTGCAAAGTAGCCAAAATAAATAAATACAAAAACTAGAACAAAATATACGCAAAGATAAAACGGAGTGAGTTATGGGGGTGTAATGATTCAATTTAACAGCAATTCAATTCAAATCATAATTTGTGTTTGCGATACAATTCGGTAAATATTGGTTCACTTTAGACAATCTGTTTCACTGACCTAAAATGGATCCAGGACATCTTTTGCCAAAACTTCCACCAGTGTGACTCAGAGATAAATAGCTGGTACTGAACAGTGAAGGTGAAGTTTTTCTGATTCCTTGTATTTCCTGCAAGGTACTCAAGTGTTAATTAAATACGTGTACAAACAAGTAAGTAAACAAGAATGAATGTCAAATCCATTCACATTTTAGTTTGATAAAGTTCTGCCCACTGTTGTTTTTCCACATCAAAATAATACAAACAGAACATTATTAGAACATTCTTCTACACTGTATGGTTACATGTTTTTACACACATTGGGCTGTAATGATGGTTGATCATTTTATTGCTGCATCACATGTGTGTTGTCAGCTGTGATGACACTTAGTCGCTGTATAGTAAAATAAGAGATGGCATTTTCCATTATAAATTACAATTAATTTATTTCATTTTAAAATGATTTTATAAAAAGAAATGATAATATAAATGGATTAATCAATAATCATTCAATCCCTAGTGAGTAGAATAGAATGAATGAATGAAAATGTTTAAAAGTACCAGAACAAAGATGCAGTCAGTTGCGTTGAGTTGGAAAATCCTTTAATAAAGAAATCTCTGGATTGGATTGACATTGGAAAAAAACATCTGGCCCACAGAGACACCACAGACAGCGGGGGTTAAATATGTTCAATTTTTCTTCATTTAAGGTTTCATAATTCATTGTGTATTGTAGTTTTTATTAGTCCAACTGAATCCATCAGCTACATTTAAGAAATAAAAGATTGGTCTATCTTAGAGGTTCCCCCTGATTTCCTGACCTGTCAGCTGTGTTACTCCCTTCAACCATGTTACCTTGTCTGTCAACTGTGTGACAGTGGTTTTTGTGCCATAAATCTCTTATATGTTGGAGGATAAATTGTAAAAAGCTCAGTAATGTGAATTTGTGTTGCAAAAAAAAGTGTCATCCTTTCAGACATTATCCCATAAAATCCCCATTGTGAAAACTCAAAAGTAATATTTTCAGACTAGTTAGATAAACTGAAAATATTTTTAATGGACACTAACACGTTGAAACAAACGTTATCAAATGTGTGGGCTGTTTATATAGCCTTTAAATCACTCAACATTTGGCTGTAAAGGGGTTGACGACATAATGAATCAAATATTCATTTTCATTTAAATATTCAATATTCATTTTAGTTGAAGATTAATGATAATGATGTGTTTACGTTGTTAGCAAGAACACTTGTAAGCCTTCTGAATTCTTCTTGAATTTCAACAGGCGAAAATGGAAGTTGGCGTTGTCCTGTTGAGTACACACCGATTGATCTGGAGGGACATTAAAAACCACGTAAGAAAGCTGCAAAAGTAACTTTTATTTACAGTGGCTTGCAAAAGTATTCATAGCCTTTGAACTTTTCCACATTTTCTCACATTATGACCACAAACATGAATATATCTTATTGAATTTTATGTGAAAGACCAACACAAAGTGGGACACAATTGTAAAGTAGAAAGAAATTCATACAGGAATTCAATTTTACTTTATTCTTACAAATAAAAAACTGAAAAGTGCAGTGTTCAAAAGTAATCATACCCACATATTCCCACTTTAATCAGGCCTTTAAAGACAGAAACTTGTTTAAATATTTGTCTGCTTCTCCATGTATAGGTTTGATATCTTGTCTGTGATATTTGTTGACCATTCTAATTTATTGACAGACTGTACTGAATTAAAATATGATTTGCATTTCCCTGCACATATTGCAGGAATGTTGCATAGCCATGCCTCTGTCTCAGATCATCTTCTTTGAGGAGCAGGCTGGAGGAATAGGAAAGAGGTATGCACATGTTATGGTCTTTGATTCTTTATTGTTTTTAATGTATTTGCAGCCATTGATCATTGACTTTGAGAACTTTTTTTTTCTTTGAAAACTGTTGTTAATATCTTTGGTTCAGTTGCAACATTTTAAAATATTTTGTTCTTGTATTGTTGCTTTAACAACTGGTTTCTGTTATTTCAAAGTGCAAAAATAGTTATCCATCTGCACCCAACACCTCCCAACAAGGAGCCCGGTCCCTATCAGCACAGTAAATACTCATATATAAAGCTGTCCTTTAAGGAACATGGACAGATTGAGGTAATCCTTTTCATGCTTTTGATTTTGAAGTTTTCAATTATCTGGAATTATTAGTATTTTTTTTTTTTTTGCTTGTAGTTTAACAGAAGACTAACAGAGGAAATGACCAAGAAAAGGTGGGAGAATACACCTGTTTCACAGCCCATTCCAACAGGAACCGGACTTCAGGTGAGGAGCTGAAAGTACAATCTTCCTCTTTGTAATATTTTCTATTCCTGATGATAAACAGCAATGGTGGGAGAAATATTGCAATTTTAGGGAGCTTTAAATTTGAAGTCTAACAAAAAAAAAAAAAAAAAACAACCTTTGACAACAAATTTTCTAAAAAGATGCTAAAATAGAATAAAAACAAGTTCATCAAAAAGCATAGGCCCTTCATCTACATAAAATACTGTCTGCCAATTAATTCAGGTAGGGCCTATGATGGATTCTTTGATTTGATTTGCTACATTAGCCACTTCTGGGCCTGCCAGCCCCCTTGTTACCCATCTACGAAGTAAATATTTTGTATATAAAATAAAGAAAGTATATTTATAGTGCAGTATTTTATGAGTTAGGATGTTTTACTGTGATGCGTAGTTGCAAAAGTATTCCACCAGATGACAGTATTTTCTGCTGTTAGTTTTTCTTTCTTTTTTTTCATTTTTTTTTAAAGTAACCAGAGTTTGCATCTGCTCTCTTTTTTATTTTTCGAAAGGTTTATGCTACAAAAGTAAATGCATTTTTTAATGTACTGTTTAAATACAAATTAGTGGGTTGTCTATCACTTCAAATGCAATGGGTTATTTCATTTTAACTAAATCTGCAGATATACTACCCCACAGGCCAAAATAAGTTTATAAATACATATTAAATAAACGTCACTAAAATGGTGTTCTATACCAGCTTCTGACTGTATGCAATCTCCTTGCTGGTTGTTTGTCTGTCCTCCATTGAGATCTATAGCCAAGTTTTTCATTTGCTTTTGTTTTCTAAAGTTTGGGCTTTTGTTTCCAACCATAAAGGCAGGAAGGACGCGTGCAGTGGGCATCGTCGGAATTGAGCGTAAGATCGAGGAGAAAAGGAAAGAAACGGACAAAAACATTTCCGAGGTAAATCCTTGACCTCTGAGTAGAGTATAGTTAAACTGTGCTGTCTCTTGAAAATGTTGTCGAAAAACCTGATAAAAAAAAGAATTCAACTTCCTGTAATGTATACAATGTCCTTACAGAAAATTTCCGGTGTTTTAGAATTGTGATAGGGCAGATGGAAGTCTCAATGCCCAGTTTTATAATAAATAGACAGGTCTATGACGGTATAATTTACCCATATCTATAAATATGAGATACTATAGCTTCTGCATTTTTGATATTTTTAAGCATCAATAAAACCTTCTCTTTTCAGGCCTTTGAAGACCTCAGTAAGCTGATGGTAAAGGTAAAAAAAAGCATTACATTTACAATCGAATTTTACATTTCTTGTTTTAAAAAGTACGTTACGTAAAGGAATATACTAAGCTATATCAGGATTTGATTGCATTAAGTTTAATAAGAAATTTCTTTCTGACAGGCCAAAGAAATGGTGGAGCTGTCCAAATCTATTGCTAACAAGATCAAGGAAAAGCAAGGAGACATAACAGAGGATGAAGTTCGTGCTGGTCTTTAGCAAAATTATTGCCCCACAACTTATATTTCTTTCTGGTTTTTTTAAATTACCTGTCATGTTGTATTTTGTAGACAATTCGCTTTAAATCCTACCTTTTGAGCATGGGTATTGCAAACCCGGTTACCAGGGAAACTCACGGTTCGGGCACACACTATCATCTGCAGCTTGCCAAACAACTGGGAGATATGCTTCAGGCTCCTTTAGAGGTAAGCGTAAAGGTTTGTGTGTCATTTTAGCTACAACTTCAAAACTTTTTAGGGAAAAGGAAATGTTTTCCTGCGTTCTACGACACTTTGAAGTTTGTGTGACTTGTCTTTTTTTTTTTTTTTGCTCCTATCTCAGGAGCGCGGCGGAATGATGGCTCTCACAGAGGTGTACTGTCTTGTTAACCGAGCAAGAGGAATGGAGGTGAAGCTCACAGACCATATGTGGAAAAAACACAAGACTGAAAAGAATTATTACAGAGCTTTTTTAAAAAAAGCTTGTATTATACTTTTGTTTTTATTCCCATCCTCCTCAGCTTTTATCCCCTGAAGATCTGGTAAATGCTTGCAAAATGTTTGAGTCACTGAAGCTCCCTCTGAGGTGAGTTTGACTTGTTCATTTTGATTATAAAGCAGTCAGCATAAGGCTCAGCTCAACAAGTTCCAGGGTCTTCCTGTTTAACTTCCTGCTGTAGGAAAGGGTGTCCAGGCCTCTACAGCTGCCATTTCCTGTTGCTTTATCAGAGTTTCTAAAGAAACGCTGTCCTGTTTCCCCATTGCATTCGATTTGTGGCCGGAGTGCACCTAAATGTCAGTTTTTAATACACTTTAAACTGTTGACCCCTAACCTCATACAGTTAATAGAAATGCACATTTCTGAATTTAAAAAAGCCCACTTACCACTCGAAAAAGAATGCTAGCATTTAGCATATTTAGTATTTCTCAGAGATACATTTTAGTTTTGCATTATGAATAGCTGATTGACCCACAGCATCATTAACATGTAAGTTGACAGTTGTTTTGAGTGCATAAATATGGACTGACTTTCAATTTGTTTATGAAGAACAATCAACTAGCATTCACTTTATTCGCAATTTTTCAAATTGGTTTTATTCAAACAATCAAATAATCAATCAATTAACTGATGATCGACCAACTGATCAATCTGTCAAAACAAAACAAACAAAAGCAATATATATCTATAAGATATATTAAACTTCGATGATTATATGAATTGAATAGAAAAAAAAATGAGAAGACGTGCAAATGATGCCATTTTAATTAATCTTAATCATAAATAAGCATATTTGGATTTATACATAAAGTACATGACACATTGAATCCATTATATATAAAGTTTGTAAAAAATAGTTAAATTAATTGCTTGAAAAGGAGTAGGAGGAAGCAAATTTGTATCATCCCCTTTCATATTTCATTTAACTTTTTCTTTTTTTTTTTTTTACACAGTTCTCATAATCCGGTTTGTAACTTCTAATTAGAGTTATTTAGAGTTTACCGATCAAGGTGATCCGCAGATTTGTGGGCCTAGTCTAGAAAATCTGATATTTGCATTTTTTTTATTCATTGTTCTTTGCCTTGCTTTTTTATTTTTGTATTTACTTCCAAAGATATTGTGCTTCTCTTTCCTGTGAAGGCTGCGTGTGTTTGACAGTGGTGTGATGGTGGTCCAGCTGCAGTCCCACAGTGAAGAGGAAATGATCGCCTCAGCCTTGGACAACGTGAGTTTTTCACAAAAAAAAGAACGTTTGTTGATAAATGTTTTATTTTCTGATTTTATTTTTCTAAATCTGTTACTCATGATGCTTTTTAACAGGTTTCTGATAAAGGCTCATTGACAGCTGAGGAGTTTGCAAAGCTCTTGGGGCTCTCTGTTCTTCTATCCAAAGAACGGTAAGTTATTACATAGGAAAAATATGAGCAGTTTCTGTTTTTTGTATTTCTTATTTTACAATCTCTCATTATTCATTCATTTCTGTTCATTTTTCATCTCTAGGCTGCTGCTTGCTGAAAAGATGGGCCATCTGTGTAGAGATGACTCTGTTGAGGGGCTGAGATTCTACCCAAACCTGTTTGAAAATGTACTCATTTGATTGACGCATATTTTCAAATTCTCGCCTTATACTGACAACAACTTTCCAGATCTTGTTCAGCTGTAAACTCAGTCTGTTTATGATACAAATTGATTAATGTCATTTTATATGTTATGTAGGTGCATTTATAGTTTTCTTTGGGTTTTTTCTCTTTCTGCATCTCATAGTAAGCTTTTGCTACCAATACATCTTCTGAATTTGTATTAACATATTAAAAACAAATGTTTACGACCCTTCATCCTCCTCTGAATGAACTGTTTTTGTGGTTGTGACAAATATATATCATAATGATTCTTTTTGTTTCAAGCTTTCAAAGCATGTGCTTCTTTTATAGGCAAAAAAAATCTGTTCTTTCATGAAACATGCAATTCTGCAATAAATGGCTTCAAATGTTCAACTTTGTTTTTCTATTCTTAAGAATGTAAGAACAGACCTTGGTGGGGTGGCAGATTTTAAAAACTAATTATTTCTTTTTTGAAAAGAATTTTAAACAATTCAAAAAGTACAGAAAGAGTGAAATATAGAGTTTGTATATTCACTATCATACTCATACTATATCATACTTTTTA
Source organism: Oryzias celebensis (assembly GCA_014656515.1). NCBI lineage: Eukaryota > Metazoa > Chordata > Actinopteri > Beloniformes > Adrianichthyidae > Oryzias > Oryzias celebensis. The sequence goes on from BNCR01000013.1 coordinate 14,931,785, forward strand.
CATTCTATAGTTGTTTTTTATATAGCAATATACTTGAACAAGGGCTTTTTGTCCTAGCTTTGAATTGCCCTGGATAGTAATTTTTCATCTTCAGCTTCCTGTTTTCTGCCATCTCTCCTACAGAAGAAAACTGAAGGTCTGGATAGCTGATTAGATTATCCTGCCATGCAGTTCACTCATTGATAGTAGGTAAACTCAATTAGTTTGGGAAATTGTCAGAGCACATGAAGCAGGTCTGTCCATTTTACACAACAATCCATGCTAGACATTGAACTCATCATGAACCTTGTAAATGAGCTGACATGTAAAGTGTTTTGAACATTTTATAAAATATTTACTTTCTAAAATCTTCTTTTTTTTCTACATTTATTGAAAAGTTTTACTCTACATTTTATCAGAACATTCAGGTTTTCCTAAAATGTAAATTAAAAAAATGTCACCATCATTTTTATTATTCAAAAACGAGGCTATTTAACTTTGTGAATAACATGGATATTAGCATTTAAATAAAATTGTAAAAAACAAAAAACGAGTGACGATATGAGTCATATTTAAACAATAGCATTATGCTTTTTATTGAATTTTTAGAATTTTCTGTTAGACAAAATTAACTGAATTGAAATTAAATTGTTTTTTAGTTGAACTAATTAGAAACCCAGAAGATGTGCAGTGTTTATGGGAGTCTATCATTAGTGCTTTTAGAATAATTTCGCCTTTTCCTTCAATATTTTGGGATGAGTAGATGTAGAGAAGCAGGAAATGTCCCACAGCTTTCTGTAGATTGACAGGTGGGTCGGAGCGGAACTTGATAGCACGCGCTCTCATGCGCGCGCCTCTAAACCGTTTAGTCCTTTGTTGTGGCTGAATTATTTCTGTAGCTTTTTAAAAATGTTAGAAATTGTATTAAACAAGGAAGGACTTCAACGGGATAAGACACAAGGTTTTAAGTGACAAAGTCAACAAAAGATACGTAAGTAAACCGCTGAAACGAGCAGGGTCGAGATTTACGTAAAAAAAGTCCTCGTTTACGTTCAGTATTTAGAATTACGTGCGCCTCTACGTTCATTTGAAAATATCAAAATGTCAGCTTTTTGCTATTTGCCTGTGTGTACGGAAAGTGTGGAAGACACTCTACAAACAAGGACCTTTATTTTAACATACAGCAATGATTATTTTTAAATTTTAAGAATTATGTTTATCTTATCTTATTATTAAACAATAATATTTTACTACTACTTAAAAAAAACTTACACGAAAAGCAACTCTATCATCTTAACATTTTTGACCAACAAGCAAAAATGTAAACAAACAAAAACATAAATAAATTTACCCAAGCTTATTTTCTTCCTCAAAATGTTTTCTCTATCTATTAGTTTTTCTGGCTTACGCAACACAATAACTTCAGAGGATAAACTTGTATGGACTATGCCAAAAGAAGGCATGACTACTGAAGAGTAAATATTTAAACTGATGATCTGTGATAGTAAATGATTAGTGATCAACAATTTTGAAAAAAAAATAGCTCTGGTAGGGTTTTGACAGATTTGAAAAAACATTTCTTCTTTTTTCATAGTTTTACTGATATCACAAATGGAAAAGTGTTGTGTGCACAGTAAGAACAAAGCCCTCCTGTGCAGCCTTGCTTGAGTGATGACGGCAGCTCCTTGCACCCATTGTTATCATGAAAAGGAAGAGGAAGACGCACCTAAAAATCAAGAAAAGTCATACGCGTTGTTGCATACCCAGAGGAAAACATGCCCTCTCTGCTTATTTTTATCATAAACTGCTGTTTGTATGTAACATTTTCTGGACTTTACTGATTATTTTGTTTTTCTTTTAATGAATAACTTCCGATGCGTAAAGGAGCGGGATGGTGGAATAAGACGGTCATGAAGTGTGGGAGGAAAAAGAGGCACAGACATCGGAATGCAACAGGCTGTTTCGGCGCTGCTCTTCCTTTTGACACTACTGGGATATGGTGAGTCTAGGTCTTAACTCCAAAAACAAATTAATGTTTCAAAATGCATAACTTTCTTATATTTAAGAAGTGTTTGTATTTATTATTTTTGACAATAACAAGTCAGTAAAATGAGTATCATGTGGTTCAGTGATGGTTGTGTTACATTTACTTTCTGTAAAAAAATTCAGCTATAACTAAAAGTCCTTACTTTGTTTTTTAACTTCAGAAACAAAAAAAGAATTAAAAGTTAAACTAACATTTCCAAAATAATCAATAACCTTCCTACAAGAAGATATACTGAAAATAAGCATAAACATTGTGATTTAACATTAAAATAGCAAACAATGGACCAAAAGTTTATTCTCATTTTGCCTATTTGTCTTCCTTGTAGCTTTTGCAAGGCTCAGCATCTGGCCATCATTCCATGTTGCCCTTAGCAACAGCAGCGTATTTGTGGACTTCAATGCAAAATCCAACAGTAGCAGTAGCATCGTAAGGAACTTGAGTCTTTCTATTGTCGACATGGGAACCAACAAAACCCTTCTGATCAGGTCTCTTCCCAGCAACCAATCGGTCGGTAGGGTGGAGTTCAATTGCTCCTGCTTCCTGTATGCGGGAACTTTCCGGTTCCTGCTGAGGAAGACCTCCATCACCCCTGCTGTAAATACCAGTGAAACGGATGGCAGTAGCGTAGAGAGCCTCACCTGGTGGTGGAGTTCTGAACTGCAAGTTCAGTGGCCCACCTTTCACATCGCTGTGGAGAGAGCAGCAAACCACTCTGATTCTTTTCAGGTGAGACTAAAGAGAGAGTCAACTTGAACCATTGACTGGCTTAGAGAACTGGACCGAGTCATAGAAAATAAGAGGTTGTGTCCAAGTTCCTTCATGGTGCTCTAGTATGTTCTCCATTTTATAAAGCCGTCCAAATCTACTATTACAAAATTAAGTGTCACAGAAATTTCCTAGAAGTCTCAGCTTAAAATCATAGTGCATCGATGCTCACTAGATTTGCAAATATAGTAACAATGCATCGTGTTTGTGAAATAAATGTATTTTCATTTATTTTTAGAAGCCATCCAAGTTTTTATCAGAAAAAATAAAGCAAACTCATAAATAGTTTTGGTAAAATGTTTATAGGACGTAGGGAGGGAATTCAGACATAGCCTTACTTTCAGTTCCAACAAAATGAAATCAATTCAGTCGCAATTTTTTCGCCATGTTGGAACCAGAAATCGTCAGTAAGCAATGAACGGTCAAAGTTGGTCTGAGTCAATGTGTCTATGACAACCACTCTCGCCAATCAGAAGTGAGCTTGTTGGAAGTTCACACCCCTACCAATAAAAGCGTGCTCGAGAGAATCTGTCAATCAAATGCTTAGAACTTTAAAACCACAAACTTTCATAGAGCCATCTGATTAGCCAGTTTAAAACTGGAACAACTTTTATTACAGAAAAGTGATCATGAAAAAGAATGAGGGTTGGCAAGAATGTTTAAAAAAAAATCTTGTCAGAGCAACAACTGTCATTCTGACAAATATAATAACTGAGTATAGCTGTTTATTTCTAAATAGGGATTTTTATTTGGGACCAGCGAGTACTCCCAGTTTGTAATGTGAGGGGGGAGGGGTCACTCCGTCCAGTTCTCATATACAGTCAATGATTTGAACCCATAGTTGGGTCTCTATATGAACAGCTGTTATTGTATCACTGGCCTGCTGTTGTCTCCGCAGGTTGGAATATCCATGAATGAACACTTTCAAGCTTGCTCCAGCTCCATTAAAGATGTTCTCCTCTTAGAAGTCACCTACATAGAGTACAATCAGATAGGACGTAACAGCATTGACAAGATTCGAGCACGCGTAGAGCGCCCAATCAAAGCCCTCCGTTCCCAAAGCATTGAGTTTTCCTGTGCCTTCCCTTTTACAGAGAAGGACTTCATAAGAGTGACTCTACGCTCGCCTCACACAGCACAGGAAGTGAAAAGCACCGAACATCTCTACCTGTCCCGGATATTTTCCTATAAGCTGCTGGTGGAGAACGCCAATGCATACAAGAGTGGCTGTGTAGGGACGATGACGGTTAAAATAATAATCCCACCCTGTGCTCACATCAGCGGGAAGGTCTTGCTGTACAGCGATGCAGCTGTTAAAAGGAGCATCGCCGTTTCCGTACCTGAGGAACTGACTTCTCCTCCTCTGGCTTTCAACTGGCTGACTCAAGGAGAGATTGAGACAGAATTCAACTGCTCTCTGTTCTACCCAGGGAAGAACAAGTACTGCTTTCGCTTTGTCTTCAACTTCAGTCGCTCCCCGAGTCCAGCACAGACTTGTGTGGTGGTTTACAGAAGTGCAGGTGAGGTTTTGTTGCATTAGCATTTAACAACTATGGAGTCAAATCAGGATCAGCTTTAAGTGAATGAAAAACCAGATTGTAAATTTGAAAAATAAACGTAAAAAGTAAATGTAAATTGGAAAAAAAAGGAACATTTAAAACAGTTTTACACTAGAAAAAGTACACATTGTAAACTTGAAAGAAACTTGTACTGAAAAAAAAATGTAAACCTAAATTTTTTATTTGTAAAAGCTGCTTTTTAAAATTTTCTGCATTTCAGTCCTCAATTTACAGTTTCATTTCCAACTGTTTATAAGTTTTTTTGGAGTTGAGCCTAATTTTGCAAGGGGATGGGGCTTTGAGGCCATTGGCCACCAGTACATGACTGACATCAAGTGACAGAGGTTATAGTATTGTCATTTACGCTCCAGAATGGCGTCTTTTCAGTATATTTTTTTAAAACTACAATGTGATGAGTTTAAAACAGTTTTCATTTTGACAGTTGACATTTTTCAATTTAGACAATTTTTACATTTCGTTGTTGTGATTTTGAAGAGTTTTGTTCTGAGCAGAAACATTTTGACCTTTAAACAAACGTACTTTTGTAAGTAAAAACATTTAACATATTTTTTCTTCTCTTTCTCAAACAACTTTTTTGTTTCACGTTTAAAATTCCCACTGTAACCGACAGAACAATGGGGGCCTTGGCAGCCATGGAGCATGTGCAGTGCGAGTTGTGGAGAAGCGGTGAGGGAACGGGTTCGTGAGTGTTTGCTTCCCTCAGGTGTGCAGGGACTGCGGTGCAGTGGAATGATAAAGGAACAATCCCGGTGTTCATTGGAGGACTGTGTTGGTTAGTTCTTTCCTTTTTAATATCTGTACCATCTTTCTGTCATATTAAACCCAAATTATATATTTTTATACCCTGCTGTGGAAGCTTATTGCATTCAATAATAAAAAAACAAAACAAAAAATCGTTCGAATTTCTTTCTGTGGCCTATTAAAAAAAGGGGGTAATCTTTGTTGTAGTTTTTTTGTGCATTAAAAAAATAAAAAAACAGGTGATTGTCGCACTAATTTTTGTGTATTAATAAAAAAGTAATTAAGTGAAAAGATTGAAAAACACCTGTGTTTTTCTCTATTTGTCCGTGTTCTTGGTTCTAATATTTTTAAGAACTACAAACAGGCTGGGCAGCACCTACCCTGCTATGGAAGTGTTTTGTATTCAGTTACTGTGATGGTTGTCAACATGTTTTACACTTATTAGAAAGAAATGTTTATTTTTGTATTAATATACAAATATGGTAAGCTTTTATTTTGACATTGCCAAAAGACTGAATGTATTTTAGTTTGAAAGAGAGATATATTGTTGTGAGAAGCAGGAGTTTTACCGCAAAAGTTACAAAGAAATGTGTATTGCAAGGCGCAAAGTTAATAATCAAAGAACGATTATGGATTTTAGCACCAGTCAAAAGTGGTAACAAGGTAAACAATGATTGATGTGACTTGATATATATTTCATTAAGTTTGAGTTAACTTTGTTTTTGTTCTCTTTTTTTCTATTTTGTTAAGCTCTTGCGTTGGTTGTTTTTGGTGTTAAAAGAATTCACGGAATAAACCACTTCAGACCACCAGTAAAGACTCATCTGCATTCGTCTATCTGCTACAATAATAATAATTTTCAAAAAGTTTAATCACAATTTTTGCGTAGCCTATTAAAAAACAGGTAATCTTTTTTTGTGTCTTGTTTAAAAAAGGGTGATATTTGTTCTAAATTTTTATTAAAATGTTTGTGTTTTAGCTCTTTTTCTTCGTTCTAATATTTTTAAGAACTACTAAAGCATACAAATACAAACAGTCTGGGCACTAACCTCATCTGTTCTAGAAAGCTATTAAACTATATCTTCTTGCTTAGGTCTACAACTCTTGTAGTCCAAAGAGAAAAAAAATGGACCAAAAAACACCAGGGTTTTCGTGTACACAAAATAAATTAGAACAAAAATCAAGTTTTTTTTAATACTCCAAAAAATGGAACAAAGGTTCCCTCTTTTTAAAAAATTGAATGCAATACGTTTCCACACACTAAAATACTTAAATACATTGCATTTTTTAATCTGACTGTGTAGCATATCAAACATATCTTTTTATTTTTTAGTGTCCTCTTCCCCGTCTCCTTCCCTCACCCTGTGCCAGTTGGAGTCACATCCCTTGGTGGTAACATGATAGTGGTCCTTGGCATTTCCCTCTGCTTGTCTGTCATCATGGCGACTGTAGTGGTGACTGTGTGGAGAAGGTTTGTCAGACCCCACAGTGCAGCTCAGTGCGCAGAGGCTCCATTCATTCCCCTGGCGGGCGCAAGTTATCGGACGAGGCTCTATCTGTGGTCACAGTCTCCAAAGACCAAGCCTGTCGGATTGTCCCGGCTCTTCGGGGGTGTGGCTGTTCCAGCAGGCACACACTACCAGGGAAGTCAGCCTCTTTCATCGTCACTGGTGCTGCCACTCCCACAAGACCCAGAAAGGCTTTCTCCAACAGGTCAGAAGGTGTTACCATCTGTGTTTGGGTAAGTTATGATTTTTTCTTAAAGACCCACTCTAATTAAAACTGTGTTTTTACCTGTTCTTGAGGCATTTTTGGACATAGATAAAAAAAAATAGCTTAAATTCCAAAGAATTGCCTCTTTGTTCAAATTGTTGTGAATCAGGGCAGACGAAAGAAAGCCACTGGAAAAAAAGAGCTTATTTGTGACATAGAACATTCGCTATGCAGGCCACAAAACTGTTCAGCTGATAGTTGAGGGCTGTAAGATAGCTGGAGAGCATTTAAACTGAGAGCTCTCAGCAACAGAGAGGAAAGCGGAGCGAGGTGGCTCTGTGCCAACAGTCTCGCCACAACTTGGACGCAAATTTCGAATGAACTACTACGGCTCTGCAGATGCAAGATGTTTTTGAAAATGACATTTTTTTAAATTTTGCCTTAAACGGTATAACCATAATTAAGAGACCATTGGGGACGCTATTACAATAAATCAAAACATGATTGGAGTGGTCTTTAACTACTACTATTGGTAGAAGTATACTGGCAAAACACAGTCTTGGTAAATGAAACTCTATTGTTGTGAAAGGTACAAACTGGCACAGCAACAGTTGAAGGAAATGAAGAAGAAGGGGTTAAAAGAAGCCACGCAGCTGTACCATGTCTCTTCAAGCCCAGTTCATGACACTGCGGTGGAAAAGTCTCCCAACAGCTCCTCCATTCTCTCACATGCTGAATTTGTGCAGTCCACCTTACCTCTGAGTCTGCAGGATAATGATGACCACGTTTGCATTGCGACCCCACTGTCAAAGCTACCAGCACAATCATCAAGGACCACACCTGACAGGTTGAGCCCGAAGGTGGAGCTGGTCTCGGGCCCTCCGGTTTCTGCTCGCACCAGCAGAGGGAACTCAAAGTGGCATGACCGCACAGCTGACTGGGTGGAGATGGTGGGAAGAAGTGCACCAGTGGGCCTCATGGGAGGAGGAGAAGATGCAGAAAGCTCCAAGAATCCAAACTTCAGGCGAACGTCTAGTTTCAGTGACACCAGATTTTATGCAACATCTGCAGCTCAGTCCAGACACTTTAGAGAAAGGAGCATGACCCAGGTTAGCCCTCCTTTTATCCATATATTTATCCACTTATTTGATGCAAATTGGATTTTTGTCGTTTTAGTCTGAGTTATCTAACTTGAAATTTGTGACTTGTAGGTGGATTTCGGACTCTCCCAGAAGGAGTTGTTGGAGCAAAGGAGGATGGGAGAGACACCGCCCTCATCCTATCCCAGAGAATGGAGTTTCAGAGTGGACTAGTGACCATACCTATAGAAGTGAGCAGAAAAAGGCCTGGCTTCCTTCAGCTGTTTCTTCTCACAATCCTGAGCGCAAACACACTGGAACAAACACAAACAGTTTTCCAGCGTCTGAGAATGTAGACTTCTGTGGCACTGGGGAGAGAAAAAAGGGTGGAGAGCCAGGAGAGGGCAGCAGACACTCAATATCAGGAATCGGGGTCCAGCTACAAAGCCACCAGTCTCATGGAACCAACCATCTGAGCTTAGATCAAGTAGAGCGAGCGGAGCAGAACTGGAACCGGCGTGGCCCTTCTCCCATTCAGAGAACATTTTAGCTCGGAAGTTGAAGAAGCTCAATCCTGCTCTGGAACCAGGGATGCAAGCGCAGCTCCAGTTTTAATGTGCCTTCCTCAGAGCAGAGAAAGGACCGCTGCCGCTCACTGCTATCTCTGAAGACCACCGCAGCTGTGGCGGCTCCCCCTACAGGCTGAGTGAGGCAGAACAGAGGATGCTGGACTTGGATCTGTCTCCCGTGTTTGTGCAGGAGAGGAGTAGAGCGCAGGTTTGATGTGTAGTATCAGGAAAAAAACATCCAAACTATTTCCCAGGAATCTGAATCTTGAGATAGAGGAAAACATTTTTATACAACTACAAAAACATTTTTGTAATTGTTAGAAGGTTTTTGCGAGAAACTATCATCGGTGCTACAGACATACACATTTTAGACAATCTTACACTATCATAGGTCTACTTTGAGACATAAATCTAATGGGAGACACTGTTTGTAATGTCACAAAATATTTAGTCTTATTTATCCTGAAATTTGCTTTGAGGTCAATAATTCTGGAAGTTTCTTTTGCTATGATGTTTGAATAAATCTGTGTTTTTAAACCCAAGAGTTCTCTAATATGTTCACAGATGAGAATGATGAAGAATACACTGTTCTAGCAGACATTTATGAGGCATTGCAGCTGAAATTCTGCTTCTTTAATACCAGAGTAAATGGTTTAGTTGGATGAGTTACAAACAAAGATGCTATATTATTGATCAAACGAGCAAACGTTCCAAAAAGAAGCAAAAGAGAAATCAAAATGTTGAGCATCAAACTTTCTTTTAAACCTGCAGTTTAGAGACTTTAGATTTCTCCCATTCCACTTCCAACTGAGTCCAAGAATAGCAGGGGCCGCACCTTCATGGTGGTGTGTTTAAGCGAGTACCAGAGACCTTTCCAGGTCCCCATACAACACCGTTGTCATACTGGGCCTTGTAACTCCCCTGTGGTAGAACTTTCCATTCAGATTGGCTGCGTGGCATCTGTGAATTAGCAATTAAAGGAGTTTTCCTAAATCCAGCACAGAAACTTGTGTTCAAGTGGAAGTAGAAAGTTAAAAAGTACTACCTGTTAAACCACCAACCTCCGTTATTCTCCTGGGCACAACTTCCCTGAAGGAAGCGGTCGTTATCCTGTCAATCATTGACAAAAATCATCCTTTGTTCACTGTGTTTTTGTACCAGAAAAGCGGTGATGGAGATAAAATGGAATTGATGGTTTTACCTGATCTTTAGTGCTAAACTGCATTCCATTAAGGCAGGACGACCACTGCTCTACCATTCCCCCTGAACCAGTTAAAGCATCCCCTGCTCTCCCACTGTACTTCCCATACTGGAGACGATACTTATCCTGGAGAAAAACACAGGGAGTGATACTTACATTTGTAATGTGAGCAGAAAATGATCAAAAAATGTGTTTCCCTACAGCCTCATTGGTGATCCTGAAGTTCTCGTAAAATGCATGGTTTTTGTGTCCATCCCAGTCCATCAGATCAACTTTCACCAGGTTCCTACCTGAAGAACAAATAAGGAGATGGTCAGTTCATTATTGAGAAATAACCAACCAGATACAGATTTATTTAGAATTATATAAGAAATTGTGTAAGAACATTTGTGTGGAAGTAGTTTTGACCTTCAGAAAGTAGAGAATGTATGTGCTCATTTCCAAGCCAGAACTCATCATTCCACAGTTTGAAGTCACCAAAGCCGTCTCGGTAATCCACCCAGTCTCTGAAATGAAAATCACCCACTTTTTACCTGAAATTGATCAAATTTTTTTTTTTTAAATCATTTTTTTTCCCACCAAGTTTATTTGTAAGCTTAGGGAGCAATATTTCTTAGGAGGCCATACTGACCCAAAGAACAAGCTACAATATAAGATTGCACAACTCAAAAAGTTATAGCACTTTTTTGTTTTGTTAACTCATATAAATTAACTTTTGTGTGGGCATTCCTGTAAATTAAAATGATTAACATTTCCAACCTATAGGCCCACTTGTGTTTTTAACGTGACAAAGCTTAAAATCGCTTTTCTGAGTATTTCTATATTTGAATTGTTGTGAATCAGGAACAGTTTTCATTTTCATTCAGTTTTCTTTTCAGATGAAAAGTATGCAGTTTAAAATAGAGCTTAATTTGTGACGCAGACAATACAACGCTCCCTTCTGATGCATCCACTTGTAGACGACTTGATCCATGTAGGTCTTCGTTTTCCTCGTCCGAGTTGGCATCAGGATAGCTCCGATATTCCTTGCTATTTTTGTTGCACCAATAATATTAGGGGATGTGAGGGACTGTAAGCTAGCGAGAGAGAGTGTAAACAGAGAACTCTCACTAACGGGAAAGGAAGGGGGTCGGGGTAGCTCTGCATCAACGGTGTCGCCCACATTTTAGAAGCGAATTTTAAATGGGGTACTGGCGCTCTGCAGAAATTATGTCAACAACAGGTTTTTTTGATTTTGGCTAAGTTAAATTTCAGTTAAAAGACCACTAGGAATGCTTCTTAAATGTTTGAAAAGATGATCAGAGTGGGTCTTAAAGTTGTGATTTTCTTTTCTTCCATCTTACATGGTTTGCTTGGCTGTTCTAGAGGCTTCAGGGTCACTCAACACCCTCTAGCCTTAAGTCACATCTGTGCTGTAAGCTGGGGACTATTTCTTCTCGCCAAGTACCTGTTGAAGTCAACTTTCCCATGCCGACGCCTCTGAAACACTGTCCACCCTCCTCCATCCTCCATGTCACAGTACACCAAAGCAGGCTCCTGGTGTCGTTTGGGTCTGATCCGTAGAAACCACTGGGTGGCCTCAGTCTTTCAAATATCTCAGAACAGTCTAGAAAGAGCAAAACGGACACCCTCAGAGGTAGCCGACCATCATTTTTACAGTCAAAAACTAGATCATATGCCTTCAAGTGTCCTACCTGTGTCATGGACAATTAAATTACCAGCTGCTGGAAGGCCGCTCATCTGTGTCTTTTCCAAGCTGTTGTTCAGGTTGGCGCCAGAAACAGAATCAACTTGAGATTTGCTGTTCGCCTCAGCAGGTTGAGATGGTTTAAAGTATTGTGCTTCTGCAGGTGCTCAACCTGCCAAGTGCTAATCAGGAGCTTGTACTCCAGCTTCTTGATGTTGCTTTTCAGGATGGAAATTTTTGACCAGCACGAGTCTTTTGCCTTTAAAACACAGAGAGTCAGTCACACTCGCAATGATTTTTAAAACAGCAATAATGCATAGAAAGAACAGAATTCAATTTGACAAATGAAATCATTTGGCAAAAAACAAAACTAAATAATATTAATATTTTTGGCGAAAAACAATAAATGACAAAACAAATATAGGTTAGTTATTGACATTTTTTTATTAATTTGTTAAAGTTACATGTCCATATTAGGCATTTTAAAAATATTACTTTTATTTATGATTTTTTTTTATGCTGAGTCTTTAATCCTTATGGAGCCCCTAAAGGGACGTCCATGTAAAAAAGTTGATTTTTGGTCCTACTTTCTATCATTTGTATTATAAACAACAATTCTGCAACTCAGTTATAGTAGAAATAGATATATAAATATATTAAATAAACATATTTTATTCTGGATTTAATGTGTATTTTTAACAAAATTTATATTTCTTAACATCCAGCATGCATAGAAATACAGTGATTCTAGTAAAGAAAAAGTGAACATACGGGCAGTTGTGCAGAAGTCCTCGCAGTTGTGCAAAACAGAAACAGCCACGCCAACATAGCTTTCATGATAAATTCCATCGCAGCCATGTTCTTCCGAAAAATAAAGCATGTTTTCTCAAAATTTGATACCAACCAGTGAACTAAAGAGAATCAAAGTTCCCAACCTACCTTTGTTCCACCACACGTCTCTCTGTGTGATATTTCAGTGTTCAGTTCCTCTTGAACTGCGTCAGTTTTAGATTTATTGTTCGGGTCAGTTCTGCATGGTCCACATTAGATGATTCAGGCTTGAACAATCTTTGCAAAACCCTGAATTCAGAGCAGTTTAAAATGTCTCTTCTTTAGAAAGCAAGTCAGTGTTTGCAGATTGTTGCTGATCTCAGAGCTGCTGAAGCCTCCAGACACAAAAACACAGTCAGAGCTAATTCCTCGCATATTTGTCCAACAGAGCTGTCTGTCAAAGCTCAGTTTTTAAAATAATTTTGCATTTTTAAAAAAATCATACAAAAATTGATCCATTTATTTGGTTTGTTTAATGTGGTTTTGTTCAAACTAAAGTTATTAATTATTCTTATAATTAATCTTATGTTATATATTTGTCTCCAACATGACAAAAATATAAAGCCTTTTATTTTTGACCTTATCAACCCTTAGCAAAAAGTTTCTACTAAAAGTATACCTAGTTTCCCCTAAAAGTGAGGCACTATACATGGAATATTTTTTATATACTATGCATATAATGTAAACTTAAAATGTCCTTATTTACTCTGGAGAATTATTCAGTTAGTATACTTCATACACTACACATACATGGTCTGTAGTATACTTGCCATAGTTATACTTATAAGCTTAAATAAACTTCAAGTGTACTACTTTTTGCTGAAGAAAGGCCTCACAGAATGAAGGGATTCTATTAACCACCAGTCTACTGGAAACAGGTAAAGCACGAATCACCTGCAACTTCAAAATAAAGTTTTCGAACTAAGAAAACTTCAAAAAGAGAATAAAAGTATTTTTTGTTCTTTCCTTTTGTAAATGATCTTGGTTAGATCATTTAGGAATTGTTTTTTTTAAAAAAAAATGTGTTTTTTTAAATAGAAAAGTAAAAAAGACACCACAGCAAATCACAAAATTTCTCTTTTTTGCAGATTGAGGGGATTATTTTAATCACCAATCTGCACATAGAAGAAGGGAGTACTAAAGCATGCATCACCTACACCTGCAAATTCCAAAAAGGTTTCTAAGAAAAATTCAAAACGAGAATAGAAAAAGGACTTTTCCCCCAAGTTTCCTTTTGCAGATGATCTTGGTTTGGCTATTTAGGTATTTAGAACTTTTTTTTTTATAGTAGAATGAGGTGACCAATCTGCACATCCTGGAAAAAGGTAATACTAAATCATGATTCACCTGCAACTTCAAAATAAAAGTTTTTTTGACAACGACATTTTCAAAAAGATAATTAAAAAATACATTTTTCCCCCTTTAAGTTTCATTTCAGAAAAGATCGAGGTCATTTTGGGAATAAAGTTAAAAAAAAAGGAGAAAAAAAGCCCCCCTTTATTCGCAGTCTTTGCCTGCAGAAAAAGCAGCAGGCTGAATTAGAACCAGATGCAGGACTAGAGGCGAGGCTGCAGACTGCCGAGACCTTCTCCAAGTTTCAGGTACTGTGACTTTCTCCTAGAAGCGTCTTTTGGTGTGAAACGATGTGAAAGTGGATGTAGAGTGAAGAGGAAAGACAAGCAGCAATGGCGAGAAAGAACAGAAAAGGAAAAAAACGGACAGCGCGTTTTGATTCCAGGAAGTCTGAAACCACTGCGTTTGCAAAAAAAAAAAAAAAAAAAAAAAAAACAGGAAAAATGACGAGGAAAAGTAAATGGATACAAAAAAGTCCAGTAGGTTAACCTTTGCACCGTCTTTCACCGTCCTTTAAAGAAGTCACAAGACGGAGTGTCGTATAATTTTGAGAATGACGGTCTGAACGGAGCGGACGGTACAAGTTTCGCTACTTTTGGGCAGTTGACTCATTCAGTGAACTTAACCAGAGTGGAAAATACTGCAATAGATGTTTTCCATCGATTAAGGTCAGTGTTAAAGTTGCAGCTTTTCTTGAGTTTTTAATTTCTTGCTTGTTCCGGCTGCTTTTAAGTTGAAATACCAGAACTTTAATTTTGAAAATACCAGTCAAATTGAATGTGCTGGACGGAAAACAGTTAGTATGACTAAAACGGACGCACTTTTAGTAGTTTTGACTGTCGTTGCACGAAATTTGACTACTTTTATTTAGATTTTTACGCTTCCTGCCGTCAGATTTGAAGGAGGACCGCTTTTTAAATAGCTGATCATGTCTGTCCACTTTGACCCAGGGTCAGATGCTGGAGTGAATGGGTGAGAGCCACAAGTTTTGAAGAAAAAATAGTTCTTAAAAGTGATCTTTATGGGTTTTTTTTTAATCACAAGTATTGCAGATCTTTAAGAATTTTTTCCCACCCAAATATTGTCAGAAACGTTGCAAGGATGGAAGATGCAAAAGTGGAGATCGATAATGGAAAGGAGAGTGCACTCCCAGACACTCCTTACCAGTAAGAATACTCCTGCAAATGCACATTTGTGGAAGTCACCCAAAATCCCCAAAATCCCATATGTTTTTTTCTGCAGCAACATCCGTAGAGCAATAACTCCATTTGTCATGTCCTTTGGATTTCGGTGAGTCACTTTTTGTTCACTGGGTCTTTTTTGCTGGAAGTGTTGGGTGATATAAACTCATAGAAACATTTCCCTCAGCCTCTTTGGAGTGGTGCTGATCATCGTGGACTTCGTTCTTGTGATTGTGGACTTCTCGTTGCCCTCTAAGAGCAGAGAGGTTGGACACGCTTTGGAAGCCGTGTCCCTCAGCATCTCCTTTTTCTTCCTGGTTGATGTCCTCCTGCGGGTCTATGTGGAAGGGTGGGTGGGAACAAATACCTCCTTATAAGCTTCAAAAAGCCTTGAAATATTGGAAAATTAAAGTCAAACTCAAATCTCTGATAAAACTAGCAATTTTCAATAAAGTAGATGGTTTTTCTTGAGTTTAGTAAACAAATGTGACTATATAGCTTCAGTTTTACGAGCAAAACCTCAGCGTGAGACCAGGAAATTTGACAAACGCTCTCCATGTCCTGTCAGCAGAAAGTCAAAGATGAGCTGTAGAACAGGAAGTTTTTGAGGGGAAGCTTTACAGGAAATAGATGTCTTGCACTCTGGAATGCTTGTACAGTCGCTGTCAATCCTATCTAACTGCCCAAAAAGTCTATGTTGAAGTATCTAAGAAGTCATGGAGTAAAAAAAGAAAAACATAACCTCTTAATACCTGACTTTATTTCTAGTTATAAAAAAATGCTTTATTGTTTTTTCATTCAAGGTGATGCTAAATTAAGCAGATTTAAATATACATTGTGACATGAAGGGGTTAACAATGTAAAACTTCTCTCGACTATCTTCTAGCTTCAAGGTGTACTTCAGCTCCAAGTTGAACATCGTAGATGCCTGTGTCGTCATGGTGACGCTAGTGGTCACCATGGTCTACACCTTCAGTGACCTGTCGGGTGTCAGCCTAATTCCCAGGTCGGTGGGTTTTTTTCTGCATGTCTAAGAAGTTTCTTTGGAGGATTAGTTTTAAAAAGTGAGGCTATATTTCAAAATTTTGCATGCTGACCTTACTTATGTCCATTTTTACTTTTGATATATCCTCTACAAAAAAATAGGAAAATATCCGAATCGAATTGTCGAAAGAACAAGTTATTTAATGTTTTGATGCTTTCTAGCAGTTTAGTTGTTTTGCATTCATAAAAATGACTGTTTAGGTTTACTGTGCACGTGTATTGTGTCAGCACAATGCAAGTGCTGACTTATATCTGCAACTATTTGTGTCAGCATAAATATTTGTTGATGTTTTTGAGCATCTGCATTCAGATCTCTGCTCTACTATAGCTAGTGTCATCGTTGTAAAAAAGTGAACCCGTGCAGAGTAGTCCAGTTTATCATTTGGCGCTCATATTTCCAAATGGCTATTTTTAGAAGGAAAAAACAGACTTACATGAAGGTTTTTCTCTTTTTTTTTTCTGTAACAGGGTTGTTAACTTCTTTCGCTTCTTGAGAATCATAATCCTTGTGAGGGTTTTCCGGCTGGCAGCTCAGAAAAAGGAATTGGAGAAAGTCACCAGAAGGATGGTGAGGCTTTTGGAAAACAGAAAAAGGGTCACATGACTAAGTTTTTTGCAACTCTAATCCTGTCTTTTTTTAGATTTCTGAGAACAAGAGGCGTTACCAGAAGGATGGATTTGACCTTGATCTGACATACGTCACAGGTAGGCATGCCACATTTTTGCTTTTATTGTACCGTATTTTTTGGACTATATGTCAAAATGTATTTAACGAAATTTGGAACCAAGATCAAACATTTCATCTTGACAGGAAAATCACAGTAACGGAATAGATAACAACAATAAACTGAGTATATGTATGTACATGTTGTTGTCTATGTAGCTTCATGAAACGTAGGAGGAATCTAGTAAAACAGCGCAAAAAATATTCAGATAACCATAGCAAAACATGTTAACAAGTCAACTTAAGTCTTCATATCATTTCAAATCACTAAATCTGTTGAACTCTTTGTTGGTGTCACTTTTGAAAAATTCTGCAAAGGCCAAGTTGAATTTCGATCAGTCAGTTACTTTGATTTGATAGCGACGTTTGGGTAGTGTGCTTTTCAAAAAACGGAAGAGCGAACTGTTTAAAAATTGATCATGAAGGAGAAATGCATAATTATGGTTTGTGCCCGGCTGGAATTTTATGACACCAACTCCTTCGTGAATCGGAATAGAGCTTTGAAAGAAAAAACCTGGAGCAAGATTTGCACTGCTTTGACACTTCATGCCAAGCCTCTTCCAACTGAGACTACATAGCGACAGAGATGGGCGAACACCACATGCTAAAACCGCATACGGAAACCCACACGTGCCCAATGTGTACGTAGCATAAGACTGAGCGGCGCTTCTTCTTCTGCATTGCTGTCAATTAATAATACTTGGAAACGCGCCCACAGTGCCCTCTGGTGGTTGTTACTATTTACTTTTTACTAATCACACTTGCGTTTTAACTGAGTATAAGTTGCGTCGCAGGCCAAACTATGCCAAAAAAAAAAAAAAAAAACTATACTCTGAAAAACACAGTATCTTATGAACAGATGATTGAAAACAAACAAAAAAAGCTTTGCATTGTTTTAACTCTTGCAGACCGTGTCATAGCGATGTCCTTTCCCTCCTCTGGGAAGCAGGCCTTCTATAGAAATCCAATCAAGGTAAAAGTGACTAAACTTTTAGAAAGTTGCTGTCACCTTATAATCCCAAACATTCTTCATTGTCTTTAAATGATCCTTTTAAAAATGCTCTTCTTTGTCTGTGCAGGAGGTGGCCAGGTTTCTGGACACTAAACATGAAGGCCATTACAAGGTTTATAACCTCTGCAGTGAGTTGGCTTCTCTCCATATCATTCCTGCTGAATTCTTTATTAGATTTGGATAAAAAAAACATTTTTTATTTGTATTTCAAGGTGAGAAAGGCTATGATCCTCAACACTTCCACTACAGAGTTCAAAGGGTCTTTATTGACGACCACAACGTCCCTGCTTTGGAGTGAGAACCTAATTTGACCTTAAACGCTCCTCCCTTTTTAAGCTTTCCACATGAATGATGTGGGTTTTTGTTGAAGCCTTCACAGTAAAATGATTCCTCCTGTAACTGTTTTCAGGGATATGCTGAAATTCACTGCGAGCGTCAGGGAGTGGATGTCTGCTGACCCCCAAAACATCATTGCCATTCACTGCAAAGGAGGCAAAGGTGATTGTGACAGTAATTCATTACTAGAGGGGTGATTCCCTCAGTGCTATTCTGAAAACACTTCCCCTGCTGTTCTTTTGCAGGACGCACAGGCACTATGGTCTGCACCTGGCTGATTGACAGTGACCAGTTCGAAAGCGCACAGGTAGATACTTTGCTTTTCGCAAGTTTTTAAAAAAATGTTTATTAAAGCTTCAAGCACAAGTAAACACTGATCTTTGCTTGGAAACAGGACAGTCTTGAGTATTTTGGCGAGAGGAGGACGGACAAGACTCGAAGCTCTAAGTTCCAGGGGGTGGAGACTCCCTCCCAGGTCAGCTTACCACAGCTAAGGACGGTTGTAGTAAAAACTTAAGTTTTATCTTCGTAAGATCAGGTTGAAGGCTAAGGCAGGATTAAAGACTCATTCAGATCCTATTTTTGAGCCATTTTAAAATAGCTCTAAATGATCTTTTAACTAAAATAAAAAAAACTGTCATTTACTACGGCCGTTTCTGTAGAGTGGCCATAGTTCATTGGAAAGTTGTGGGTAGGCCCATAGGAGTGCAGCAACCCTGCCTATTGTATTTTCTACACTCTTTTCAAACAGCATTTTTTCTCATCTGCTCCTGATTAACAACGATTAGAAAAAAGAAATACTTAGAAACAGAATTCTGATGGTAATTTTCTTTAAATGTTCTCCACGATTAGAAAGATCCTACAAGAACATCTTAAAAACACAATTTTAATCAATTTTCATTCTTAATAAATGATAGAAAACCTTACAAAACCTGCAAAACTTTAGTCTTTTGCTATTATAGAAGTAAACAAAAGCACATCTCGTAACATTTGTGTTAATTTCCAGGCTTTTTCAACATGTATTTTTTCTTTTTAGACATAGGTTTTTGGTAAAAGCTTTGAGGAATTTAAAATGTACTCTAAATGTTTCACAACAAAATCAGATCTCTCGGAAAATTAGTTAGAATTCTTACCACATTGGCTGATAATCCACAAAAGACAAAAAAATCCACCAATAAGGTAAAACAAAAAAAACTGAATTTCAAGAAAAAAAATCAAGTCACTAAGAAATATTTTCTCAAGTTAAGATAATTTGGCCATTGAAAAACTTTCCCAATAAGACTATTTTTCTTGCAAGACAAAACATAAGATTTTTTTCTTTCTTTTACTTCAGTTTTGTGGTGTCTACTTTGCATATCCTCAACCGATTCATTTCTTGAGTTAGCTACTTTTTCCTTTTTGCACTTGACTGATTCATCAAACACCTTGCAAGATGACTAAAACTGTTCACATGGAGGGCAAAACAGTTCAATCAAAGTGGGTGGCATGACTGCCCAGCACTACAAAAACGGAATCTGAAGAAAATGCGGAAAAAAAAGACCCTTGTTTTAAAAAAAAAAAAAAAAGTTGTTTCCTTTTCTGTCTTGTGCGAAAAATAATTGTATCAATAAAGTTTTTCAATATCAAAATAATTCTAGTTTAGAAAACATGTTTTAGAGACTAGATTTTTTTTCTCGTAAATATATGAGTTCTTGGTAAAAGTATCTCTCTTACTCCATTGGCAGATTTTCTTTTCTTATTTAAAGAAAATTCTTAAACTTTAGAAACAAGTCAAAAATTCTTGCGGAGCTCTTGTTTGCAGTGTATCGTTCAAAAGTATTCTTGTCTAGTTTCTTGTCTAAATATCTTGCTGCACTTTATATAAGACAAAACTGACTTACTAGTAAATTTTCTATAAAATGATCTTGAAAACATCTTATTTGAAGTAATCTCTCTAATATAACTATTTCATAACTCCTGGTTGAAATATTTTTGACAACTTTAAGCTGTCTTTTTTGATTGGTGTAAAAATAAGGACAGTTGGACGAGGATATTCTTCAAGGAAAAAGAATTGAATAAGAAAAATGTATGTAAATGTACCTGATTTAAAGATATATAACTTTTTTTCAGCAATACACACTTACTTTAAAGCATAACATTTCTAATTAAAAGAGCAAAATGTCAAAATATGAACGTTTTTAGCTAATTTCACACATTTGTTAGAGATAAAGGTATTTTAAGAACAAATTCTACTAGAACTAGAACTACTAGAACAAATTCTAGTAGTTCCATTGTTAGATTTCTTTTCACTTGCATCTTGTATTCTAGATTTTGTAAACTTGTTTTTTACAGTGTAGATCCTGTAGAGGTTAGGGTTGTTTTGTTTTTTTTTACATTTGAATAGAACCATACTTGTTTTAGGTTGAACCTTTACATGCTAGAGCTCAGAAATGTCTCTAAAATTCCTGGTGTCACCACCTCTGAATCTAAAAAAATGGAAATAAAATGTAACTAATACATTTCATTGAAAACTCAATCTATATCAGGCATTTTTGTGCTAATTTGTGTTCAATCTTCCTGGTGTTTCTGTAAATCTGCAGAGCCGTTATGTTGGATACTATGAGGTAATGAAGACCAAGTTCAGCAGACAGTTGCCTCCACCTCAAAGCCTCCGAATCAAAAGCCTTCGCATTCACTCTATTGCAGGTAAATTAGTAGAAAGAAAGCGCGTGTCTGCACTGAGCTCTCTAATCTGTTTTGGTCTATTTCCATGATCCAGGTGTGGGTAAAGGTGATGGCAGCGATCTGAAGGTGAAGATAATCGTGAGGGGGGAGCTGGTGTTTCAGTGCGTGTGTGCCCAACAAGAAAACTGCACAGTAAGACTCGCAAACTCATTTGGTGTCGTGTCGATTTTCCTGAGCAGTTGACTTCAGCTCATTCTGACTAGGTATTTCCTGATGCGGGCAGCAATGCAGCCGTCATCAGCCTGCAGAACGGGCCTGTGGTTGAAGGGGATGTGAAGGTTATGTTTGAGTCGAGTGCTGTGAGTGCTTTTCATTTTTCCAAATGTCTAAAAATAAAGAAGCCCCACTGCAAATGTGATGCATTGCTTTTGTCCTAACCAGGGGCTTCCAAAAGGATATGAAGATGTTCCCTTCTACTTCTGGTTCAACACTTCCTTCGTGGAGCACAACAAGTAGGTTTCTTATGCAACGTCCTCTTTTTTTTCCCTTTTTCTCATCAGTTCCTCAGTTCCATCAGTTTTCAAGGTCTTTAACATTAACTGCCATGTTTGCTTCCCCTTTACACCACCTCCAGGCTGTTTTTGCCCAGAGAGGAACTGGATAACCCACACAAGCCAAAAACATGGAACCTGTACAAGGAGGACTTCGGGGTCACCGTTTACTTTTTGCCAGAATGAAGTAGTCAGAAGTAAAGCAGCTGAAGAAAGGTGGAAAATGGAATCACCTGGAGGTTTGACGGTGACAAGAAAGAGAGCTAACTGGAGCACCAATAAGACTTTGTCTACGATTTCTGATCTGGAATGTCGCAGAATCCGCCTCTGAGCCAAATCCTTCATCCTGAAATGTTGTCACATGAAAATGTATATAAAAATGCGTGTTATAAAAACAAATTTAGATGTAGTGTACAAGTGCAGTGGTTTTCTGACCTCAAAATGCTGCTACTTTCAGTGAAAGGCGATCAAAACAAAGTTTTAGAAAATGTCCAGGAGAGGGCAGTAAAAACAAAAGCATTCTTCAACTTACAAACTTGCAAGAGGATTTCAAAAATAATAGCTTTAAACAATTTGGATGTAAGCAACATTTTGAAGCGTCAATAGTAAAATGAAGTAACCTAAATAATATAAAAACATTATAGAAGTAATCAATTTTTGTCCTGCATTAAAATGAATTTACTTTTTTGGCATCTACAGAGGATGTTTGGGACTTTTTAATGATACTAAATGTGAAGGGATGGTGCTCTGGGAATTGTAGTTTTAGTGGATTTTGAAAAATTTGGACAATACACTTTTTTTCTTGTATTCTGAAAGGATATGAAAGAAATCAAGAGTTATATTTTTGTTCTTTAAATACTATAAGTGTCAACGTTTTTTCAGTTGAAGGGTTCATTTCACAAAAAACATAAAGAATGTTCTTTATTCAATCATAAATACAACCTAATTTACAAATTGCATTCAGACATTCTTTATACAGATTCTATAACTTGAACAGACTCGCCTCTTTTGAGCCAACTACTTATTCTTTTGATAAATCAATGAATTAAAGTGCAAACAAGGTCAACATGAATTAAAAAAAAAAATACTGAAAACAAGGATTTTTGAGGCAGATGGTTTTAAAATTGACCCATATCTCCACAACAAAGCCGATTACTACCAAAAGGTAAGAATCATAAAGTGACAAAGGTGTTGCACAGACTTCCTGCTGTGCTACAAGCCAAACGAGTTGAAGTAAAGTGAAACTTAAAAAGCTTAATTGCTTTGCTAAAAAATAATGGAAAAAGGCACCCCGGAAATTAGAAAAGCAAATTTTTATACAATCTACATGAAAAAAAAAATCCTACAATTGCGTGCATTCAAGTAAACATTTTAGGCCTTTTTTTTTTTTTAAAGTCAACACCGATTACTGGTATGTAAGGCTTTAAAAATGATTAGGCATAGCTGGAAACTTTGGATTTTTTAAAAAGCATCTTTAGTTTTATGTTTTGGATCATTTTTGGCAATATTGCTTATTTTTTTACCTCAGTTTCTAGTTGCTACAGTTAACAGAGAGTGTTTCTCAGCGCCCGCACCATGCTTCCTTCAAAACCGTGAATGAGGTTGCACTGCTCCAGCTGATCGGAACGGCCATTTTGCAGAAAACAGAGAACTGTAGTTTTGCATGTTTCTTTGCAGACCTCTGACACGTGTCCTTTGTGTCTCAGATACCAGAACTTTTGGAAAACAAGGTCGTTGTTGATGAAATTCCGTAACAACAAATGGTGTTCGGAGGGGAACATTGTGGGAAGACCGTAAGCCTCTGTGGCGCGATACAGGAGCGTCCATTTGGGCTCCTTTACCGGATTACCCAGCAACTCAGGACGGTTTGCCTCCGTCAGGTTCAGGATGTAGGTTTCATGGTCCAGCACCAGCCGAGAGCTGCCTTTGTAATTCCCGTCAACAATGTAGACGCGATAACCTGATAAATAAGAATTTAGATTTCAGTATAACTATATAAAAAGATGGACAATCATGTAACTGACTTACTGACTCACCTGGGTTAAGATTTACAAAAGTGGTGACACTGGGAGCAACGAATGCAACACCAACTGCCCGGGTCATCGTCTCCTCATCGTAAAACATCTGAAATTCATCCAGATGAGTGTGGCCAAAAAACTGTCCTGTGACAGTACTTTCATATCTGTGAAAAAACAAAAAAGAATTCTTACCAGAACAAAACTGGTAACCGTTCTCCTAAATAATAACTAAAAAAAAAAGCAGCAAGACATGTTTTCGGGTTAAACCAGAATGAAGAAGTGAAAATGTTATTGACAATAAGGGATGTCCCAATCTGATCACATAATCGGGCTTGATCACGTAGTTCGGATTTGAATCAGATGTGTCCTGATCAGGGATTGGTTATTTCGTTTCGGCCTGAGCAGATCTCGATACTAAAAGACTATTTTTGAATCCCCTCCCTACTCCTAAACTATTTAATGTAGGACTATCTACTGCCCTGGATTTCAAAAACAATGCAGACACTCATCTGTGACCGTCATCATATCCAGGCAACAACAATAATTTTGGAAGAAAGTCATTTTTAAGAACTTTTTAATGGAGATTGGAATCACGTGATCAAAATTGTTTAATAATTCTGAAAATGTTACAGTCACATGACCAACTATCACCTTCTTTACTAGTTAATAGTTAACTATTTTTACAATTTGATAGTTTCACTATTTTTGTTTTTTGTTAAAGCTACTTCACAGAAGAAACTCCTGAGACATTTTCTGCTGATCAGCAGGAGTTTATCAGAAATTGTTGTTGAAACTGCTTATTTCCCATCAGCCTTTTGTTTACACTCTCTCCTGCTAGCTTACAACCCCGAGCTAACATTAATGCAGAATAAAAGATGGTGAGGAATATCAGAGATTTCCAGCGGTACAGTTTTGAGCCAGATGCCGGCGCAAACGAGTAGAACGAAGACGTCCGTGTATCTATTTGTATTGGATTTACCTGTTGATTATGTGATAGTAGTTCCAGCTCCAGCTTCCAAGACACAGACCAGGGGGGATGTGACCAATGATATGAATCTAAATCAAAAGGCCATAAAACGCTGTTCAGATAAAGACTGTGACACCACTTCACTTTCGACTGCAACAGCGGCCCAATCCGAATTTTTCCCTTCGTCCTACCACTTCTCCCTTCCCCTATATTTAAAACGGAGAGTTATGGAAAAATAGTGTCTCCGAATTTGGACGTCACCGATCAGCTACATTGGCGGTTTTATAACTCTGAAAAGGTCATGCTAAAACAAAAAGTAATTACTTACACTTAAATGTAAACTTCTGTGCTTTAGAACGCACCCAAATGAAGAAAAGCGCTTCTCCTCCACGACATAGTGCGATGCGGAACTCTCTCACTATAAAAGACTCTATTCCTCTGCATTGAGGGTAGCCCTTAAAAAACGATTTTCTGACACCACTTTTACTACAAATGCCCCTACAAATGAGGGGTAGGGCGAAGGGAAGAATTTGGATTGGGCCAGCATATCATTAAGGACAGATGAGTCACACTAGTATCGCATTTGATCTTTGCGCTTCAGGAAACAGAGCTCCCAAACTGACCTTTTCTCCTTTATCCTCACTGGCTTGAAGAATATGGACCAGCCACTGCAGCTGGTTCGCAGGGTCAGTGGAGTTCACCATCAGCCAGAAGTTCTTCCGCGCACAAAAGTTCATATTGAGAGAGACCACCCTCAAACCAGGCTGAATCTCCACTGTGTAAAATCCTCCGTATCTGAAATTCCCCGGAAGACCGCAAAGTTATCTCATAGCACATGATTCAGTGCATGTTTGCATGTAAGGACATATGAGAAATGATGCCCCATCTACTTCTGTTTTGGACTGCATGACTGCAGCCTAAAGTGAAACTTTGCGTGTTGGAAGCTAACCATCCGATTTCTCATTTCTGCATTGTTTTAGGACTGCATTGTTTCCTTGGACCGTAGAGTCATAACAACATTTATATGTGTTTAAAAAAAAAAAACCCCAAAAAATATGAACCTCAAAGTCTTCAAAGCCGGCTCTGGCAACCACGGAGCCCATTCCTTTGCCATTGTGCTGTAGAGCCAGTCAGAAGATCTGTTGCCGTGTATAAAAGGTGGAGGGAAGCTGTTTACCGGCGTGCTCTCGTGGTTACCCACAGCAGGGTAAACGGTGACATTAGGTCCGAGGTGTCTGGACACAAAAAGCGAGCTTGAATCAGCTCCAGCTTACAAATGACAAATATTTGATAAAGCAGCAGCCCAAACATTCGGAGTGTCAACACCCATGAGTCAAAAGCTCCAACAGCCACAGACGCACTTCAATGCCTTCTTTTATCACTACATTGTGTGTCAAAGTAGAAATTTGTAACCTCAAAATGAACTTAAGAGGAAACGTTACTTGTGAACAAGTCTTGAGATGACTGCGAGCTCCATCAGCTGTTGATCCCTCGTCTGGGACCAAACGTTGTGGGCGGGAATGTCTCCTGTCCAATAGACCCAGTCCCAAGGTCCGACTCTGGCCGCGTTCTCAAGGAGACTTTCCACCGTTCGCAGAGGGAGGTCACAGTTACTATAGGTACCCCAGTACCCAGCCCCTCTCCTCCTCCAGCTGGGAGTTCCTGAGCTGTTCCGACAGCACAAAGGCTCCTTGCAATCTGCAGCACTTCCGGCTTGATACTCCTGAAAGATGAGAGAATCTTAAAAAAAATGGAAGAACTTCTTCAAGAAGTCTCATCTCAGAAGGTCACTTACCTTATCCCAGTGGACATCTGTTAGAAACAAGACTCTGCTTTGTGGAGATCCGGGTTTAGGGGGAGAAGGTGGTGTAACAGGAGGTTTAGGACCCTTTGGAAGCGTGATGTTCCAGGGCGCGTAAATGTCAAATTTACCGCAGGCTGGCCCCACGAGCAAAGCACACGCTTCACTGGGCCACAGCAGGGACTCCTGCAAGGCCCTGATGAAATCATCCCTGAACAGCTCAGTGATTTCTCGACACACCATCTCTTCAGCCAAATGCAGACGGATGCATGCTTCCCCTACAGCGCGGGCCACGTGTTCTGCATTCGTATCGCTCTGGTAGAGTTACAAAAAATAAGATGCAAAACAAGACAAAAAAAAAAACTAACAGGAAATATTTTTTTTTTCAATCTGTGATTTCAGAACCATTTAACCACATCACTAGACATTCCACATGCCAAGAGGAAACTCAGACCAAATTGACATTTTGCATCTATAGATACTGTACAGCTGAATAGTTCCAGTATTGATCGCCATGGCATAATCATAATTAAAAGATTACTGGGAACACAAATAAATCAAAAAATGATCTGATATATATATATATATATATATATATATATATATATATATATATTTACATATCAGCGATTAGTTATGTTATTATCAAGTAATAAATAAATTACATGAACAGTTTAAAGAAAAAACGGTCAGTTTTTTGTAAAGGGTGAGATGACTGAGACAAGTTAACTTTGATGTTTATGATTTGTTTGCTGAAACACAAAAAAATTCAAGAAAAAAAAATCATTAAGATAACAAATCCCGTATTAAACTGTGTTAATGAGATATGTGATTAACCTGGAAGAAAGAATAGATGGCTGAATGACCCTTGATATTTTTAACAAATCGAATCAAGCTTTATCTTTATTTTTAAAATCGTTTTTCATGCTTTGAGCAGCTCAAAGACGTTTACGCCTCAATAAGTATCTGATCTATAGATTCAGATTCTTTTAATGTAAGGAGAGAATTCATAAACAGATTACCAGAAGAGCGATGTCAACAATGGTGAAGAGTGTCTTGCACACGGGGCAGGTGAGGTTTCTCCAGTTAAAGCCAAGGACATTTGGGTCGAACCGCTCCAGGATGACAGGCCCGGGCTGCGCGGACATCCGGGCTGGGTGACAGGACCCCAACAGCGGCGTGGTCACGAGCAGAGCACCGAAAAACAGCAGGAAGGAAGGGAGAGGACACCACTGCAGCGCGGGGGACCCCATTGTCCGGACAGCAGCCAGCAGGTGTCTTAAGTCTGCGAAGGACGTGAAAGCAACCAAATACGGTCAAGAAAAACACCCGAATGAGGCGTCGAATAAGTCACACGCGAGTTGAATTTCTCACCCTTTGGGGAACATAGAAAGTCGCACATTCACACCTAGAAGCGCTAAATTTCCGCTTATACCGCCTGCTAACATATTAGCAAACTAGCTGCTTTTTATATGTACCTCCAAGCACAAATACGGTGTCGTCGTTCTCCACAGGGAGAGTCGGGTCTTATTCACCTCTTCATCTTCCATTTTTCCCTTTACTTACCAGACAAGTCCTTTTTTTAGGCGTCCGAGAGGAAACACCGCTCCGACACACCAGCTCCCGCTGACTGACAAGCGCTCGCACTGCTGCAGAAGTGCAGTATGTCAGCTGACTGATCACGTGACGACGTTTTGCTCCTTCCTTTGAATTTGCTAAACAAACCGCAACAAAGTTCATTGCTCCGTCTACACAGCGGATTGCATTATAACTGCCCGGGTTATTCTAAGTAGTTGTGAAAAACAACACTTATTTTAATTTCCCAGCGTTTGCATAAACATAGAACTATACCAGGAAGGTTTCACTTTTGAACTGCTGATATCCAAGATCATTCGAATGATATTTATTTTATTGTTTTCAAAAGGATCCACATTTAGGAAAGTTGATTCCTCGTTCAGCTCTGCCATCTAGTCGATTTTAAAGTTAAAACATTACAAGAAAAAGGACTTTAAAGCAACAAAAATGTACTCTACAGCGGCCACTAATGTTTCAAAGGTGGCACTGCAGCTGTGGTTAAAATAACATGCATATAATTAAAAAAAAAAAAAGCAAAAGCAAACGTCATAAATACAAAAACTTTATTACATCAGAAACTGCAAACGTATATAAAAGCATTTTTAATACCTCGTTCACCTCTTTTGATATTTTCCTAATGTAATACTAACATTTCCACACTCCAATATTTCATTCTTGACATGTCTGTCATAAAGAGCACCACAGGCTAACGCTCATCTTAAGCTTTTCTTAACTTAACTCATATCATACATTTGTATAACGTGTAGGTATTCAAACTGAGAGTGGCTATAGTGGTTTCTGGCGTTATTTACAGTGGCTTGCAGATATGTGACTGAAGTGAAGCTACAGAGTAATGTGGTTATAGAAATGCAACTGAGCTGAAGCAGCTGCTGTAACAATTATTTGTCCTGCATTTTTTCCAGGATGGGAACGATCATGTCAAACTTGGGTCTTCTAGCCGGGTCTTCGTTCATGCACAGCCTCATCAGCTTACATATGTGAGGTGAGATTCCCGGTGGAATGGTTGGTCGAAGGCCCTCAAGAGCCACCTGAGTAACAAAAATGGATGCAGTGTCAATATGTAAACATGTACTAGGTTAAAAGCTTGTATAAAAGGTGAATTTGACCTACTTTCATGCCTATCTCCATGTGAGAAAGGTCAGCAAATGGGACTTCTCTGGTAACCAGCTCCCAAAGCAAAACAGCAAAACTCCACATGTCAGCAGATCTTCGATTGATGTCCTCAGGCCTCTTCTGGAGTGCTGAAGTCAAAAGGCAGAAGAAAACAAATGATAAAATCCGTCACCTATTTCTTATTTGTTCAGGAACATGTCCATTCTAAACATAATCAGTTAGACTTCACTGTTATTAACCCTGAAAGTCCCAAACCAAATCACTCAAATCTGCAGTTTACACAAATTGGACCTTTTTAAATTGCTGAGACAATAAATGGAAAGTCAACAATAAAGCAATAAAGGACATAGTGTGATCATTAAAACAAATTTGTTTTAAAAATAATTATAAATATCAATCTTTTAAGAATGCACAGAATGTTTGGCTACTGAATATATTTGGCCGAATACTGCAAAAAAACCAACACTGCTTCAGTGGGAGTGAAGCTGAATAGTGGCGCTTGATGCAATGACACAATCAACGCACATCAGGGAACTAGCTCCTACTTTAATATGTTGGCTGTGTGGAAATATTTCAAAATGCTTGACAGTGATAAAAGATCTGAGCTTTGGTATGAAGTGATTTTTGTGCCACCATATTGGGAACAAAAGTCACAGTTTTGAGATTAAAATGTCCTAATTTGCAAGAAAAATGTAAAGTTTTAAAAACGAAACTTCATAATTTGCAAATGAAAATATTAAATATTTGCTTTGAAAACCTTTTTGTTTCAAAAACTTGCCAACGTCCCAATGTTAAAATATGAAACTGACATTTGTTTTATTTAACAAAAGGTTAACATTTATTCTAATCTTTTATTGCAATATTTAAAAAAAATAAAGAATAACTCCTCATTTAATATTAGGCCATTATTATTCAGCATGAGTGAAAATGTTTAATGAACACATTTGAAGAGATAAATTTAAAATAAAATCTCGCAGGTGAAAAAAAAAAACATTTTTTTTTATGTAATCCCAACTGTTATCTGTGAAAGCTATGATCATCTTAAAATATATTTAAAAAAAAAAAGCTTATCCTTTATCTTTGTTCAACTATTTTATAGTTAAATCCTAACAGGCTAAACTAAATACCTTCAGGGGCCATCCATGCGGGTGAATACATGCGACCGGGACACTGGAAGGAGAACTTGGCGTCTGCCATGCTCACCCTGGCTGTCATGTCCTCATCAATCTGTGAAATAGATACATCTGCTCAACGTCCACCACAATGATGCATCACATCACAGTCGTAAATCTCTGAATGTTTATACTTCTATCATTTAGGAGAGAAAACGGCGTCTTACCATGACATGCTTACTGTTGAGGTAAAGCCTTGAAACCATCGGCTCCAGAGTGTGGAGGAAAGCCATGCCGCTGGCAATGTCCAATGCAAACTTCACTGCTTGGCTTTGATCAACAACCAGAGCTAATGACAAAGAAAGACATGAAAATAACATGCAGGAATCAATGAAGATGATTGGTTTCTCAAAAAATGTAAGTCAAATGTTTAGAAGCAGATTAATGTCAAACAGAGTCTAGTGGCCTGTATGATTCTACTTTAAAAAATTCTAAGCTAAGTTCCTTTTAGACTGAAAAAACGTAAACATTTCCACCCTTTTTCTTTTTACAGAAGCTCAGTGGTAGGTCCAGGTTCAAATATAAGAGCAAAGACATGGAGGTTTTCATTTGGTGACGTTAAACCCATCTGTCTGCAGTGCAGCAAAAAGTATGTCAGTCGCTGATTCTGTAAGTTGCCTCATTTAAAAAGATGAGAAGTCTGTAATGTTCATCATAGATACACTTCACCTGTGAGAAACCAAATGTAAAGAAAGAATACAGGAAATCACACTGTGGGATATCGGTGCTGAATATTAATATTTGCTCAGAAGTATCAATTCACCTCAACAACTTGTAACTTGTAACCCTGGTTGGGGCTGCACGGTGGCACAGTGGTTGGCACTTTTGCCTCACCACGAGAAGGCCCTGGCTCAAATCCAAGCTAGGAGCCTCCTGTGTGCAGTTTGCATGTTCTCGTTAAGCACAACTCAGTGTTCTCTGTGCACGCCGGCTTCCTCCAGTCCAAAGACATGAAGCTGTCCCGAGGTGTGACTGAGAGTGTGTATCTTAATCAGTTGTACAATCGTGTCCCTGGTGTCCTTTGGTTACTCATTGGTCATGATGGAGAGGCTGCAGTCTGACTATTCAAGGATATGGACAGGTATCTTTTATACATGACAACTGTATAAATATATATTTATATATGACACATTTGAGCTAACTTCTTCTTTGTGAAATAACAAAAGTTCTAATCTGTTCTATTCAATTCCTTATAACCAGTTCAAACAGGTAATAAGCGAAGGATAGAAAAGCTTCTTAAAGAAGTAAAGGTGCTTGCTCGTTTGTAGTAAACTAAATACTTATTTTCTGCCCCATTAAACAAATAAATCCTTTAAAAAAATCAAACAATCTTGATTGTCTTTTAAATTTTGTGTCTCCCAGGTGAAGTGCATCCATAAAAAAATTACAGCAGGGTTGCTCATTCCTGGTCCTGGAGATCCATCTCCCGCTGACTGTTTTCCAGATCTCCAAGCTCAGCTGCTGATTAGCTCAGTCAGATGTCTCCACATTCTGATTTAACAAAAACACATGATCCAGGTAATCATCCTAGATCGCTAGGACCAAGAATGAGCCACCCTGCATTACAGTCTTTTTTCATCTTTTTGAGTGGAACAATTTACATGAACATAACTTACAGAATCTGTGACCTCTAAACACTTAATCCTTCCTGTGGGTGGATCTTGATCAGATTGTGGAGCTGCCCAAAGAGTTCCTCATCTTTAGGTAAAGACAGCAAAGACAGGCTCCAGCAGATCCTGAATTCAGTGATAAATAAATAAAGAAAAACATGGATGGACATGAAGAAAAGCAAACTACTTACTAAAGGCCTGATGAAGTATGTTGAAGAGGGATCCATAAGGCATGTAATGAGTAATGATGACAGGATGGGGAGAGGGGGGTGACTGACAAGCCCCAAGAACGGGCAGAATGTTTGGATGAGAAAAGATCCTGTAAGAACACAAAATAAAGGTCGAGGATTAAAGCAACCATGCAGCTACAAGTTAAAGAAAAATGGAATAATACACTAAATATAAATGTAACAATTGAAAATTTAAAAACACTACAAGTGGATTCAAACATGCTACATTTCTGCTAGTATATGTTATGCTCTGTGCTTTTATTCTAACATGCTTGTTAATTTTATTTATTACTTTATTTTGAAACAAATAAAGTAGTAAATAAAACTGAAATATTTCTAAAAAGAAGGCAGAAACTGAAGATGAAGCAGGCAGACAAAAATTAACTGGAAGATTCAGCTCTTCCTACGGAGTTTCTTTGAGCTGACGAGCTGAAAACTTTCACAAACTTTTATTTTGCTTTTTTTTACGAGTACCTGGGGCAAGAAGGTTTCATTATACACCATATGTTCATTAGTTCATCTGATTTTTTGTCGGATAAATCTGATAATACAAGAATGAAAATCCTGCAAGCAAAGCTGAGTTATCTTTAACAACTGACTTCAACGATCAATAACAAGGGTAATAGTTTGCAAACATTTACAAAGATACTAAGTCCAAATGTCCACAGCCTCAACATCAGACAAATAGTACTACAGCTGTGTTGCTTTTGGTCATTCTTTAAGATTTCAACACATGGTTCACCACGACTTTTTCTGACTGAGGTGAAATTTCTAGCAATTTCTCCAGCATGAAAAGGTGCTAAAATGTCTTTGTAGAATGTTTTTGGTTATTGTCATTATATATCATTATTGAATTTGAAGCTACAGCTTTAAGAAGACGGGAGTATTGAGCACAACATCTGACATGTCAGTTTTTAGTGTAACACAGACTCTGTAATGCTACACAGACGCTGCTAAAACAGTGGATTCAATTCTGTTATTATTCAGAAAAATAGTTTTTATAAAAGTCCTATAAATTCATCTGGTTGTATTTATCTGCCGTGTCTTAAAGGCCGGTCTGTGAGAATACTGTCCGAACTTAAACCGGTCCATGATCACACAGAACACACAGAGCAGCTAGTTAGCACCATTAGCATAGCAGCTAACAAGCTAGCATCTTAGCATCAGTGTCTAACAACAGCACTGTCTCCAAATCAACACATTTTATGAATCTGTCTGCTTTAAGTGAAGCAACTTTATCCTTCAGTTCTGACTGGATCCTGTTATAAATCGCCACATATTCCACTGTTTCATCAGCCAAACTAAACGCTGCACAGGTGAAGGGAACGCAGGGGTGGAGTGATGTGTCTCGCTGCGCGTGTGTTTTGTTTACCTCGTGTGCAGGCGGTAGAGGAGAAAAAGAGGACAAAAGAAATTCATCAGAAGAGCTAATTAACATGACTAAGCTTACACAAATATGTATTCTCCGTGTTGTGACTAATCCTCTGACTTTTACTCGACAAAGAAGAGAAAATATAGAAAAAAAAATTTAAAAAAAAGAAAAAAAAATTGAGAATAAAGTACTATTGCACTATCGATTGCTATCGTTTTATTGGCCAGCTCTAGTTAAAAGTATAAAAAATGGCCATCCAGCATATAGAAAAGCTGTATGACAAATAAAGGAATGTCCTTATTTTTTTTAAAAAGGAAACTACCTAATTATCCATATATTTATCTTGTTTCCTTGTTCTATAGTATTGCTAGTACTACTATCATACAAACAGCTCCCATTCTGGAAAATGGATGAGTGCATTACCTGAGTTTGGGATGTTCCTCGTTAAAATCCCTGCTCTTCCTGGTGGTCCAGTCTCTCACGTGCAGCACTTTCACAATAATCTCATCTCCTTGCCACCGACCCTGCCATAACTGCAAACACAGCATACAGTTCAGTAAATAATTGGAGGAGCTGAAAAAGGCTGTAAACAATAAAAATAGAGGACAGAGTGCAGCTGACCTCCCCAGATTGGTTTTCATTGATTTTTGCCAGGAGCGAAAGCTGCTTATAATCAATGCCGGCCTGCTTGTTAAGTGTGCCATTACCTGTGAGTTCAGCAAAAGAAAGCATAAATAATAGAGAATGAATGTGAATTTGACAGTGCACTCAGTGAAGGTCACTCACGGGGACGTGTCCTCATTGTCCCCTTCCAGAAAGTTTCCTTGTATGGGATTTTGCTCATACTTTGGCCCATTTTTTCTGCTTTATCTAGAAAATAAACAGCAAATAGGTTAAAAAATACAATAAAAGAGAGAAAATTGTTTTTATTTTCTGTTAAATAAGAAGTAACCTTGTAGAAGCTGTCTTAGGTGAGGCTTGGCTTTGTCCATTGGTGTCTGTCCATATCTGTTGCATATACACACCTGGGCCCCACTGACAACTAAGTCCTAAAACAGTCAAATATAAGTTCTATTTATTGTTTATTACACTATATACTGTTTGTGATTCCAAGAAAAACAGGTAAATGTTGTGAGCTTTGACTGCAGTGGCTGTTATTTGCCCAGAAGGGGGCGTCTTCAGCCCACAGAAACACGAGTGAGTGTATCTGTGTCACATCAGACCTCTGCAACTTCATCTTGGCCCCAGAAGCAGGCGTAGTGGAGCGGGGTGTTCCCATGCTCGTTGACTGTGTTGGGGTCGGCTTTGCACTGAATCAGCTGGAAGTCACATGATATCCAAGTGAAACATCTAAATGGGGCCAACAGCCTTTGCTCATGTAAATAGAAGGTTTTTACCTTGGCAACAATGTCTCTGTGTCCATGGCTTGCTGCGAGGTGCAAAGGTGTATCGTCACCGCGGTTCATAACATTAATGCGGGCGCCTCTCATGATGAGCATGTCAACAACACCGCTTCTACCTTCCCTGCATGCCCAGTGGAGAGGGCTAAAGCCATGGTCATCACTGAAACAGAAGTGAGAAAAAACATTTGGTCAAAATCTTTTTGATATTTGAGCTGATGTTGCTGTAAAAAAAACTTAAAGATAGCACTGACAAAAATACAGACATTATAAACACAATATTTGGAGCCTCTTTTTTGTGGGATATTTGAGAGATTTTATTTTCATCAAGGATGAAGATAGCTAAATTTGAAGGAATAAAGAAAAAGAGACCTACAAAAAAATTGTTGGTAACTGATCTTCATCTGAAGCTGTGAAATCCCGTGAACAAAATGCACAGGCATGCTCACACACACGTATGCATGACTTCCAGTAGCGCTGAACCGTTGATGTTTACTGATGATGTGACTGATAAAAGAGGTAGCTGAATGAAGTTTGAGTTGTGAAATCCACTAGCATTTGCTTACATTTTGCCAGAACCCATAAAAGACTTTGATATAAAACCTTTAAAAGTAAAGCTGGCTTTAATGAAAATCGCTTAATTGCATTTCAATGAACAAGAAAATCACCAGTTCATCAAATACCTTAATTTAATGTACTATCTTAGCTAATATCTTGTTGATATATATATATATATATATTTTAGACAAAAATGCTTTTGTTCAGGTTTTATTGTAAGAATTTACCATTTTAACCCTGGAAATGCTTTTTATAACCAAATAAAATTGGCTTTTGATGGAAAATAGAAAAAAACATAAATATTTTTTTCACTTAAGTTTGTGAAATTGTGTTTAATAAATCAAATTGATTTAGTGGACAAGTGAGGATACTCAGCTGGGTCAGACCTTTGATCCCATCCTAAAACTAAGGTTGTGTCCGAATTTCCTCAACACTCACTGCTTAGCATTTCATATAGATACCATTTGTAGGGGTGTCAGAATCTACAATTTCCCTGACTTATGTTTGACCAAGGTTCCAATTCCTTTTTTTTTTTTTTTTGTCTTTTGTTTGATCCAGCACACTAGTTGTTTCATTTTTTTGTTATTTCATTCCAGGACACAGATATTACTTTATTTAATAAAAAGTTCTGTTTACTCGCGGTGTCCAGTTTTTTTTAATGTTATGGTCCCCCTTTTTTTTTTTTTTCTTCCACTGAGACTTGGTACAGGTTCACCTGTTGGGCCGTGACATTTGAAAGAATAATAGATCAGTTTTTTTAAGTTTTGTCCTTTTTGTTTAGACTTTCAACATGTAACACAACTCAACAAAAAGATTGTAAAAGGCTTAATCTATGGCCAGAGTGGTTTCCGATTAAAATAAGATTAAATCACATTCTTATCCTCTACTGTAGAACAGTCTAGTTACTGTTCAGAGGCAAAGTTCTTTAAGTATATTAACTGCATTTACAGATAAAGATTTTTTAGTGTATTCTATGCCAACTTTGTCATGTTAACATTGATAGTAAAAGGAGAAAAAGAATTAAGATGCATCAAAATCATGATAGAAAATTCCATGTTATGTTGAAAGGAACTTGTATGTGCTGCTGTCTAGAGCAAAAAGTTACAAATAGTTATAGAAAAATTAAAAAAAAACCCTAACAATTCAATTATTGTAAATAAATAAAAGCTACATTTAATGAATAAATGTTTATTAGTCACAAAAACAAACCTAGTCTATATTTCTAAACAAAGTGGGTCTTTGCAGCTCTCATAGGGTTTTGGTCTATAAAAGCTGGACCATTTGACTCTTAACTTTAAAGGTTACAGACCCCTGGGTTAGGGAGTAGTGAGGGAATTTGGACATAGTCGTAATGTTTTTAGGCCTAATTTCATGCAAAACCTTTCACTCAATTTCAGCAGTTACCTACAGTTGAATTCCTTTTTGGTAAAAAGTCAGACAGGCTTTGGTTCAAACATTTCTCCACAGAAAGCAAGTCATGACAGTTTGAAGGTGAAAACAAACCATTGTACTCTTTTAGATCATGCTCTAGCTAGCTCTAAATACCACAAACAGAATGTCAGCTGACAAAACACTATCTGTGTGGTTTGCACCCCCCTTCTACTAATCTTTATTTAGACTTAAGCAGACGCTTCCCCTTCTCTGCCCGCAGTCCTGTCAAATGATAAATTATATCTGTGTAATGCCAGCTAACATATGCAAAGGTGCAAACTGTCTCAGTGAGCATTTCACTAGCACAGCCAACAAGGAGCCAGGCTGTCACCTCTGTGTGACTGGCCTTTTCACCCTCTTTGACACCACCTGACCCCTGATGGTAATCGCTGAGGCTTCTCACGATCCACTGTAAAGCCACAAACTTCTGTCAGACCAGTAACTATTGTAGGAAATAGCTGCACAACTAGCTCACACCAAGGTAAAAGAGCAGTTTAATACATTAACTGCCATCTCTGATCCAGCAATGTGGACGGACAGCTCATACTCAGCCTGCTGGCTATAAAAAGCAGCAAGGGCGGAAAAGAAAAAAAGTTTAGGAATGACAGGCTGGAAAATACAGTGAGCCAAGCATTCCCTCCAAGTCTCTTTCTCCCTTTGCTTTTGTTTTTAATGCCTTTTCCTGTATCCATCGCTTCTAGGAGCAGATCTAAAAAGTCAACTTACGTCTGAGTCACCGCTCTCACAGTCTGCTTTTAGTTTCAACACAACCTCTCATCAGATTTCACTTTTATTACACATTTCTGACATTCTGAGGGGAAGGAATGGTGGAGTCTGCATTGCGAAGCTTCCTAGGAGCAAGAGTCAAAATCGGGAGGCCTCCGGCATAATGACTGGCCTCTCAGATGTTTATGTGGGACGGCGGGAGGCTGCCTGAGGAGCTCTGTCAGCGAGGGCTTGCTTGCCCCTTTATGGAGCTGCGCAGAGGAAATGGCCTTGGCTCCTGCGCGGTTGGCTAGCAGCCCCGAAAGTCAACGTCAACAAACTGTACATATATGGCTTTGTCCAAGAATGAGATAAAGGCCTCCAACCAATCAGTGAGAAAGGGGAAAACGGGGTCAAAAAAGGGACTAGATGATGACATTATTCTTATCATGATAAATTAATCTTTAGTATGTACATTTAGGCATTTTTGTGAGCATTTCACTCTGATTTTCTAACATTCTTAATTTATGAAAGTCGCACTCTGATCATCTTTTGATGTGTTCCAAAAGTGGTTTTTTTTGTTTAATTATTATTCTTATAATGTTTTTAGGTAAAAAAAAACAAACAAACAAACAAAAAAAACGGTGTTGCTTTCTAGGATTCAGTTTCCGCAGAGTGGCAGGAGTTTATCTAAAAATTTGCCTCTGGGTTGTGAACGAGATCTCTTCCCATCATCAATTTGTCTACATTGTCTCCACTAGCTACAGGCCCTCACG
Organism: Oryzias celebensis; assembly: GCA_014656515.1. Classification (NCBI taxonomy): domain Eukaryota; kingdom Metazoa; phylum Chordata; class Actinopteri; order Beloniformes; family Adrianichthyidae; genus Oryzias; species Oryzias celebensis. The sequence goes on from BNCR01000013.1 coordinate 14,969,591, forward strand.
GCCTAACATTACCGGTGCAACGAAAATAGCGAGCAAAATTAAAGATGCCAGCTCAGATGAGGAAAACAAAGACATTCATGAATCTAGTCGTCTACAAGTGGATGCATCAGAATTAAGCGGCACAGGGAGCTTGAGGACTGCCTAGTGTACCAGGAGCTTCTATGCCACTGCAACAATTTTCCCCAACGTCTTTATTGCGTTTGCTTCCCATTTAGCCCAATTTATCATAAATGCAATTTTATGCTTTATTTTCTTTATAAATGTCCTCCATCGTGAGAAAAATGCCACAAGAACGTGTTAAAAACACCTAAAACACGATTTCTATTAGAGTGGGTCTTTGAGCATTTATGGAGCTTTTATTTGAGCATACTTAAGGTTTATTTGGGATCTATAGCACAGTTCTGGATAAAGTGAGGACTGCCTCCTTTCATGACTGTAGTAAAAGCAACATCCCCCTGTCATTTTAACAGCAGTTTTTCCAGATGACATCATTGGGGAAAAAGCTGGAAGCCCAAAGTTGAGTGATGCTGAGCCACTCTGCAAGCCACAGCACAATGTGGAAACTATTCTAGCGCCTCCAAAATGTCTAAATGTTGTTCACCTGACACAAGTCTAAGAAAGTCTTAAGCTGTAAAGTTCCACTCCAATCATCTTTTTAATCTATTTTTTAAAACTATCCATATGCTGTTTTTGGGCTACGAAAAACAAAGTCAATTTCTTGGACATTTTCTGCAGAGCAGCAGTAGTTCACTAGATATTTGTGGGTGAAACTGCTGGGGGTGAGTAAACCTGCCCTCACTTTCCATCTCCCTCTTGGTTAACACGCTCTCCCAAATGGAGAGCCATTTTGGAGCCGTACGGGCGAGAAAAATAAAGGCTCGCATGTGTCCATTTGTCTGCAAGTGGATGCACTGGAATGGAGTGGAGCAGGGAGCTTGTGGCCCGCGGACTGTAGCCTCTACGTCACTCATACAGGCTTTTTTCAAAGGTCATTTTTTCATCTGCTCCTGATTCACAACGATTTTAATTTTTAAAAAAAATGCTCTATCAAGCTTAAATGTCTGAGTACATGTCTTCCATTGTGAGAAAACTATCCCAAGAACATGTTGTCTTTAAACAGCATACCTGTGGTCAGGTATTTTCACCAGAATTCAGGTAAAACATGCCCCTCCTCCCACCACAAAATACCCGCTCACCCCAAGTTGAGATCATTCTCCGTGTTATCCAGCCACAGGCGGACAGCTACAGAGTTTCCCTCTCGGCACTGTGTGAAGATGTCATCCATGTTCACCCTTTCAGTCTTTAAACGAGGACCATGGAGCCTGTAAAACGTCAATACAACCCTTTTTTTTTTAATTCAACACATTAGTCTTCTAGCTATTGCACATAACTACTTCAGTGTCCATCGTTCCCAAACACGTTAATTAAAAATATAAATAAAGTTAGTAATTATTTGTTCACTTTTGACGAAAAGTCGCCATTATTCTCCATTTAAACAAAACTTTGACATCGTCTGTGGGTCAAAAACGAACATGATAAAATAGACGGCTAGCCAAAACCAGAAAGTGCTCAAATGGACTTTCCCATTTTTGCTCCTACCTTTATCCTTCTACGCAGACTCGGTTGGGCTGACCAATTATCCTTCTCTTTTAGTAAGAAAAGTTAAGCTAGCGGGAAACGCTTCGACTTCTTTATTAGCTGTTTATCAAAACACGCAAAAGTTGGTTGAAAATCTTACCAGTCGCTTTTTTCTTGACTTCTTTCTGTCTCCCCTGCTCCTTACTTTTTTCCTTTTTTCTTCAAGGACCGAGTCCACGCCCCGCCCGCCACTCCGATTTGATGCGGGTTACTTACTCATGCAGTTCTTGCACTGACAGCCGCGAACAGCGACTCCTGCTGGAGGAAATTTGACACTGCGACTTCCTGCGTAAATAAGCTTCTGAACTTGGGTGAGGTCAAAAGCCACAGATGGTTGGAGGAAATTCTCAGAAGAATAAAATCATGAAACTTTGCAGAAAGGCATTTTAAATGGTAAAAATAACAAAAAATGTTACTATATTGATATCTTGAATGTCACCATTATAAATAAAAACAACAATTAAAAACAATTTAGCAGTGCCTCATTGTTTTACTAAAAAAACCCAAACTAGAACATGCCCATAAATACACAAACAGTTCATTCTATTCACACATCTACACTCAAATTACAACTGGCTCTCCTTTGGAGTCTGGAAACAAGTTTCAGGCAGATGGGGTCCTATCACTCTCTCTGCTCTTTCCACTACTTCCTGTTTGGTTGTCCTGTCCTCATTATACAGCAACAGGACACAAAGAACCAGACTAGCAGTTTCTGAGAAAGGCTGATCTGCCTCAACTTCCTGAGAATGTAGTCTTTGCTGGACCTTTATATAAAAAGTGTTCTGACCAGGTGAGATCAGCTGGGATGTCTACCTTTTACAACTTCCTTTCCACAGATGTAAAGTTCAAGGTGCTCAGTTGGTTTCTGCAAAATAAAAACTCTAGTTGTTTAAAATAATGATTTTATTTGTCATTTAACTGTTTCAGTTCATGCTTTTTGATTCTTCGTGGAGGAAATAGTCTTCACAATAACATCAAAGAAAAACCCTGGGTTACAATAAAAGCATTTTATTCATATCTACTAGTACTTTCAGCCACACAAGAACATCAGCAACATACGACACTTATAATTGTCAATTATACAATTATTTCTTTTTATTCTGTCATGTATTTATACTTGCCATTTGATATTTTGATGAACTGAGAATAGTTACATCCAAAACAATCTGAATTTAAATCAGCAGTTTGCCAAACTAAGTGAACTTTGCTTCTACCTGCTTTTTATGGAATATTAAGCTCCTTAAAAATTCTGAAATGTGACAGTTGCTCAAAAATGATCCTTTAAAGATGATTTATCCCAGTTCGTTGACTTGCAAGTGTCTCAACATCCTGGGTACGAGTGATTGTTGCTAACAGAACAACAGGAAGGAAACTACGAGGACAGATAAGAAGCTGTATGACAAAAGTCATGAACTCTACTTGCATACGTAATATGCATTATGCGTAAACAATTAAGTTGCAACTGGAACTTAAATGGACAAATACATATGTGTATGGTAAAAGTTTGTTGCCTCTTAATATATGTCACTAAAGTGTTTGATTAATTGCTTTAAAGCAGATTTTAAACAGTTTCAGGGTTGTTGAGTGACACATTTCACTGACAAAAAAAACAATTTAAAAAAAAATATATTAAAATGTGACTCTAATTTTCCAGCAACAACCTTTTCTAGAACAATTTATGTTGTTATATAGAAACTATGAACAAATTGGATCACTCCATACATTTTATTGTTGGACAGTGGCTTAAGAAAACAAAAATTTTAAGGGAAAAAAGAAAAAAAACATTGAATACAGAGATGTTGTGGTGAGCAGCCAAAATTTACCAGTATAGACCTGTCAGATCACCAAGTCCCAACTAGTTTGATATGAAAGGATTTCAGTTTAAACATTATTAGGGGGTCCACCAGGTATTTTTAATATTGGCCATTTGGACCTGTCTTTTTTCGGCATGGACAATAAAGATTTGTTCTGTTTTTAGAAAAAAATAAAATAGACAACAAGACACAAAGAAAAAGGTGGACCCTTATTGTTATAAAGATTTCAAAGAACGGATGTTATAGACTGTAGATGTGTTGAATATCTATGATCATTTTGACACAAAAGATAGTGTGTCTTCAGTCTCAACTGGGGCTCAAAAACCATTTGATTCTTAAGACTTTTGTCCAGGAACAGGTGAAACCTGTGAGGATGGTTTCTGGCCCGCCAATCCTTCTGATTTGGAAACTGTAGGAGCCTCTGAGAGCAGGTTTTCTGATAAAGATGCTTGTTTGCTCCCAAAATCTCTTTGGGTTTCCGCCAAAGCTGGTTGAGTAAATCCCTGTGGATGTGAAGTGTCAGTATTAGGAGTAAGTGGAAGTGCAGCTGAAAGTTTGGCTCCTGTTTTTGTCCCTTCACTTGGGATATCTAATTTGGCTGGCACCAGAACTGAGCTTTGGATCTCTGATCCGACTTCAGGTGCAGATGGGGGAAATTGCGGGTATTCAGAGGGGCTAACTTCGGACTGAAATGCCTGTGAGGCCTCTGCAGTCCCTGCCCCAGCGGATATGGTTGCTCCCTCAGCTGCCTTGGCATTCTCTGCAGCCTTGCTCTCCAGCTCCTCCATGCGGCGCTGCACCATCCGGGGCATCAGCTGTACATAGGTGTTCATAAGGCGGTGGTTGGAGCGAATCAGCTTCCCTGCACAGTTATCCACACACTGTTCCTGCAGAAACAATCATTCAGAATCATAATTTCTGCTCGGGTCTATCCCAGAGGTCTGCAACCTGCAGCTCTGGAGCCACGTGTGGCTCTTTGACCCCTCCACTGTAGCTATCTGGTTTAAGAAAATTTAAGTTTTTCATTTTAAAAAGTAATGTTAAAGTAAAAAGTAAGTATAAAGTAATGTAAAATACCTTTAACTGTATTCAACTCATTCACAAGCATTTGAAGAACAATACGTATTACTCTACCTAGCACCTGACTACAATTCCCACAATGCTCCAACAATCCATCACGCAGTGTGGCTTCATAGTTTAACAAAAATCGAACTAAAACACAGATTTTTGGGCCACAGAAAATCAATTGGAAACTAGAAATCATCCTAAAGGTGGATTTTAAGACAGTATTTCTATTTTTGAACAAATTAAGGACTTTAAGTGCACCTTATGGTTCAACAAAATATGGTAAGGGTCACTAAATTAGCACAGATTTAATTTGGGTTTGTTAGATTCATAAACTTCTGGCAGAGATGCACCACAAACAATGAAGTAAAGTATTTTTTTATTATTATTATTTTTAATATTTTAACTCACTGCTACATTTGCTGCATTGAGAAGATCCTTCCTTTTGAAAGGAAGTCATGTGAACCTCTGCCAAAAGTTATAAACAAAAAGAAAAACAATAGTTCTTTTATATTTATTATAATAAGGACAGTAACATGAATACAAATCAGTGTCTTATTTTTCTAAAGAGTGAAGTGAGACTGTGTGGCTCCTATTGGGTTGTGATCAGTGATAAATGGACCTGAATGGTTCTTTTAGTGTTAAAGGGTTCAAACTCCTGATCTATGCACTATGAAAATGACTCAACTATCGGATTTAGAAAGCCCCTGAGCTAACATGTCTCCATATCACATAGATCAGTGAGTACACGTCTCTGCTGTACCTCATCCATTGTTAGGTTTCTGTAGTTGAAGTTGCTCGAACAGCGTTGAAAGCAGATTTCAGTCATGCGGTTGTAAACAAGGAGAAAATCCTTCAGCTGTTGGAAATACAGAAATATCATCAAGTGGATTTGGATTAAGAAATATAATCATTTATGTTTGGAGGGGAAAAAAAGGATTACAAAGGAGATCTAGACTTACGTTTCTCAGCTGCTGGTCGGGATCCATGGCAGCTTCGTGAAGGAAAAGCGATGAACGAATGCGTTAAAACTGGACCCAATGCAGTAAATCTGAAATTCATGAACTCCGAAAGTTTTTTTTTTTTTCAAGGTTTTACTAAAAACCAAGCTTCAAATTAACCCAAAACTAAACAGATTTTGATAGCTTAAGGATCTGAGGAGCATGACATTCACATGCGCGCTGCCATGTTTGGAACAAAGATCGTCTCTTCTTGTGAAGAGTATTTACTCTGTCTGGGTTTACTTTCCTGAAGAAGGTTTGCAACTTCATTTGTAAGAGTGAAGTTTAAATAACCATAACCATTCAGTCGATTTTTTTTATTTAGGCAAAATTTCAGATATAATATGTTATATTTTAAATAAAAAGACATTTTAAAAAGTGTTTTTCCTTATATTTGTATGATAAACGACTATACATATTTGTAGATTATAATTATATATGAAACAAATTATAAAGTGGAGCAGAATTATAGCTAATGTGTACATAACATTGTTTTTTCTAGCATGAATAATTTAAACAATAAGTTTATACTTACAACAGAATCCACTGACTACTACCTTTTCACTTTCAAATGTAGTGTTTGTCCTGTCCAAAGTTATCCGTGTTACTCAAGTGCAATGTTTGTAACATTTGTTGTCCTCTGGAGGGAATGCAAGAAATGCCTTCACATCTTTTTGTGTAGAGGTTTGATTTGAAATGTGTTGTAAAGAAAAGAGGTCAAACTACACTTAAAGGCAAGCAAGCCTCGAATGGGTTCCTTTGTCCTTCTTATGATTAATTCACGGCAGTCCAAATTCTTGAGACTGCACCACTCTTTGGTGGCCTAAACAAATTCTAATTTTGCCACAAAGCTTGCTCTTCTAAAACTTGAACATGCAAAATATACTTGTTAGCATTTCTGGAGATTGCTGACAGGGTCTTCTTGACAGTTAAAAACCCAGTCTGGTGTTTTAACATGTTCTTGTGGCATTTTTCTTAAGATGGAGGACATACATAAAAATAAGTAAGCTTAACAATACATTTCTGAGTATCTCTTTATTTAAATCATGGTGAGGCAGACCCGAAAATGCTGTTGGAAAAAACTTGTGGTTGAGACATAGAAGCTACAATTGGTGAGTCTGCAAGCTCCCTGCTCCGCTCCATTCCAGTGCATCCACTTGCAGGTCTTTGTTTTCCTCGCCAGAGATCTGGTTCAAAACTGCATGGCTGGATAGCTCCAATATTGCTCGTCTTTTTTGTTGCACCGGTAATATTAGGTTGAGGTTGTGAGGGGCTGTAAGCTATCAAGAGAGAGAGAGTAAACAGGTGAATGTTTGAAGTAAGGTCAGGCCAACAACTCAGAGGTACATTTCTAATGAACTACTGCCGTTCTGCAGAAATATGTTATAGAAAATAATTTTTAAAAAAAAATTATTTTGGCAAATTAATGCAAACTGAAATGTATTGCTTGGATTTAGTGGAAAAGATAAAAGGACTTGAATCAGGGGAAGGGTTTGATACTGAATCCTTATAAATGTCTTGTCAGTAACATTCTTCCCCTCTCAGAATTCAAACATTTGCCTTAGACTATCTTTCTCTGTAGTGCACGGTGTCCAATCTTCAACAAGGAAATACCATCTTATTTAGCAGAAAGTAATATCCACTTCTGAACCAGCAGCAAAGACAAACAGAGACGTGGCTCAGTCTTGGTCACATATATGTAATCTGGTAGGTGCCGCAAATGAAGCAGTAATATATTCAGAGGAATCTCAAAGATGGAAACACACACCAAGAGTTGAATTTCACTAGATTTTTGTCCAGTTGGAGAACTGTGTTCTTCCTCCTCATTTCTTTTTTGTCTTTGGTGTCAGGAAATGCATTGCCTAAAAAGAAAGAAAAAAACCAAGATGCAAAAGCTGTTAATATTTGCAGGGTTCTCATGAGACTTCCAAACCTCTTTAATCTTTACTGGGCCACTGGTGTGGAAACTCTGCAAATCACATGTCTTCCTGTGAGCAACAAGGATGTCTGCTCTACAAAAACAGAATCTTAAGAAAGTAAACAGAAAAATTATCTAATTATCTGTCTTGCAAGAAATAATAATAACATATCAAGACAGTTGGAGAAAACATGTCTTAGTGATTAGAACTTTTTTCCTAAAATATGAATTATCTGTAAGACCATTTTTCTTATACCGTGTTGTTTCTTTTTTTTTTTTTGGTGGAAAAAAATGAATATGTGGAAACATAATAGTAGGATTCTCAGTAGGAACCTAAAAGAAACTCGGTTGAGTCATTTTTTTGCTCGTAGACCCATTTTATGACAGATATATTGCTGTAAGCTGGAATAAGATCATCTTCATTTGTCATTTTGAATGATAACACAATCCAAAAACCAGCCTCTTTAGTCACTAAATAATATACTAAGACAATTCTCAAGTTTGAGCTCTGACTTCTTCCATTTAGGTACTTTTAGTTCTTTCTGAAGAAAAAGCATTCCCAGACACAAAGCTGCCAATGTCACAATGAAAACTTCTTTACATGAGCACTGGATTTTTAGCTCACATTTGTGGTGATTATTTGGATCAAAAGGAACAATAACAAAATCTAAATTTTGACCCTAATATTAACTGCAACCTAAAGATAGACATGCTATTTTTCCCTAATGACTGCAGGAAAGCAGCTCTAATTTGTAGTCATCGGTAGGCTGATACTACATATGCCCTGTTCAGTTACCCAATCAGAGGGTGTTGACTCCCCAACAATATCTCGTCACATTAAAACACAAATGGATTATTAATCTGTTTAAATCAATATTGTGTATTTAAATTTGCCTTAAATCTGCACTATAGGAGTTTTTTAGTTTTAATATCGCTTTTAAGTGTGTCGATTAACGTTTTATGTGAAGAACTTTTAATTAAACTTACCTTGTCTAATGAATCATATTAGTCTTTTTCTGAGTGTTTTTTTTGTGGGTTCCCTGCGTTTATTTAAAACATAAATGCTTAAGATTATAAGTAAATTAATCTAAAAAGAAGAAGTAGATCATTGTTAGCTTTATAAAAGTGTACCACAAACATTTGACATGAGCAGGATGCCGACAGCTGAGCTCAGAAAGGCCAACATAAAAAAGTAAATGATCCTGGTGTTCAGATTACACACATAATGACTTTTATCATACATTTCATTTGAAAAAGACAACATCTGTATGGAAATATAATAAATAACAATGCCATGGCGTTAAAATCATAACTGCTTTTGTTCCAAGCAATTTTTTTTTTTTTTTTACCCAATTACAAATTTTTTATTCAAAAAAGATCAGACATTTTTTTTTCTGTTACAGAAAAGGGGAACCGACAAGAATAAAAAATAAATAAAGAATAAATTATAAGAATTAAGCTAAAATTTCATACATTGCAAGTTGAGAATTTTCAAGATTGAAGTCATAAATCTATGACGTGTGCTAAAAAACCAACAACAAACTGAGACAATTTTGTGTTTTAGTATGAGTGACGTTAAGGCCATTGTAAACGGTTACTTCAGCATTAGTTTCTCAAATTAGAAAATGCTATGTCTCTTAGTGAGTTGGCATTTTTTTTTATAAGCATGAGGACACTAAAGAAAATGTGTAGAAAACTGGGCCTCTTCAGAAGAAGGAGTGGATTTCCTGCAGGCGCACTGTTTACATTGTTGGCAGTGCAGTTGAAGAAGTCCAAATGCATTATGGGACTCTGATACGTATGATAAACGAAAGCCTTAAGGCATCTCCTTAAACGCCTGCATTGATGGATTCAGTGATCCTCTACCCACATAATGTGGGTAGAGGCTCACACAAACAACTTTATTTCAAAAAAGCATGGCTTTTTCCTTGTAAAAGTATGACTGTTTTGTCATAATTTGATGACTTACAGTAATTCTCATACATTTCGACTTTCTTCTCATACTTTTACAGCTTCATTCTGATATATAAATATATGAAATTTTTTAGTGGCCCCAATACTCCACTGTAGTAATCACAACTGTAGAAAGTAAAACATATTGCCGCCTACGCTGGGGAAAGTCAAAAGGTGTTTTTTTTTTTTTTGTTAAACTTTTTTGGTAATGGATGAGACATCAAAACAGGAAAGGTTCTTCCATTTCCTGTGATGATCTGAAGTTTCTCTCCCTGTTTCACAATAAACTGTAAATTTCCACATGGCTTTTTGACTTCTAAATGTCACTAACAGCATTTCCTTTTATCTCTCCCCCCCATAGGTATCTTATTACACCATCTTCACAGAAATATACATTTTCCTTCCTAAGTTGAGAGCTTTGCAGCTTTGCAAAGCTCAATCAATATTGAACGAATTTTTCACATCAAAGCAGAAACCACTTTTTCCTCGTTTGTGATAGTTTGAAGAAGTTGTTTTGTTTGCGTGACGCAAAAATGTCCCTTTAAGTACCATCCTCTGAAAGCAGTGAACATACATTACCATTGCTACCATAGTTTTTATTGTCTGCTTCTTCCCCATTATCTTGATCTATGTTCCATTTTCTGCTTCGACTGTCTTCTCCCCACTGGTTGCTGTCTTGAGAGCCATTCTCCATCTCCGTGTTTGCACTCCAATCCCTTTCCATCTCTTCCACTTCCTGGGCTATCTGTTGACTGTTCAGGTAGATGCTGCTGTGCGAAACCATTGTGCAGGTCTCTCTTGACGGAAGATGCGCGTCCACATCTGTGTCGACCTCCAGGAAAGCATTCGGTGGAGGTGTGAGGCGTTCCGGCGGGTGATCCTGGAGCGTGTTGTGTCCCTGCGTCTGGCCTTGCAAGTAACTGTGCTTTTTCTTGCGTTTCATTGCAACCTTCAGATCCAGTGAGGCATAATTCAGGTCAGCCTCTGAAGGCTGTGTCAAGCAAAAGCAAAAAGTAAAAAAAGAATTATTAAAAACTGAAATACAGCCCAATATAGTACTTTTTCATTGATTTAATGTATAACTCGGCGTTTCTAGTAAATAAAATGTAATTGGTTTTGGTTTTTGGACTTTAACTGTCTTGTTCCTGTTGAATTGCAGTTTTATTGACAACAGATGAGAAAATGATTTTCAACAGCTTTAATAAAAATATGTTATAAATGCTGTAATATGTTCTTTCAACCTCCTCTGCTATAGTTAACTGAAATTGTATGTGAATATATATATATATATATATATATATATATATGCACACACACATATATACACTCCTCTCAATACTTTGTTTAAGATGAAATGCACTGCTCTGCTCAGACCGCTCTTATAATCAGTTTGCTTTCGTTTGAGTTTGAAATAGTTAAAGTCCAGAAGGGTCAAAGCATCAAACGTACACTGCTGGATCAAACCAAATGACAGAGACGCCGCTGTGCTTGAAGTCTAAATGTAAGAGACTGATGCGCTGGCATCACCCTAACACATGCTTAGGAGATTTAAACCACGTTAACTATGTCCATCTGTCTGATTTTGCTTCAACCTTCATTTTAAACAGCAGTGCCTCAAGAAAAAATGTTGATAAATCCATTATTCATTTAATGATAATAAAATTAAAAAAATTTTTTTTACCTTCCTGTGATCTCTATTGTGTTGCATGGTCATCCTCTCATAGCAATCATCTGCAGCTTCTGTGAAAAGAAAAGAAATATATATTCTTGGATATAGTCACAAATAAACCAAATTTAGGTCAGTAAATGAAAAGAAATATTACAAGCTAAAATGATATATACTATATATAACTTCATTATATATAACGATACAGTGTGTGTAATAGTCTACATAATTATTCAATTTAAAAATCTTTTTTTTTTTTCATTATTAATAGCCAAATCTATTTTATTGACTGAACATCTAAATGCTGAAAATTGCACATTTTGTTGACCAAACTATGCACAATTCACAAGAAAACACATTTTGGGGGCAATTCACACAGTTAAATAAAAGATTTTCCTATTTGAATTCTTGGCTCACCACTTCTGTCAGTGTTGATGTTGCCGTAGATTGGATTTTCTTGTTGCTCACGGTGATTGCAGGGATTTTCCTGCAGCTCTCGATGACTGAGATTACGGAAATTCTGCCTCTCATTCTGCGATTGGCTGCAGCAAGAAATAAATGTTTGTTTTATATAGTTTGGATTTATTGTCACATTGCATGGTTTTGTTGCAGATATCAAAATAAAAACAGCTTTTGGTGTATAAATGATGACAACCTTGATCAAATTCTACATGACTATGCACATATTAAAGTTAAATTTGAAAAGCACGGGGAAAAAAATTGAGGCATACATTTCTCTTTCAGAAATATGGCCAAAGCAGCATCCTTCTGCATCTGCAAAAAGAAGCATTTTCTATCACTGTGTCGTATTTAGAAATGAGATAAAACAAAATAAAGTAATATTTCAGTTTACCTGTGCACACAGCAGCTCTTCTTCTGAAGCATAAGATTATGTGAAGACTCAACGAGATGAACAAGGCCAGAGATAGGAGCCCTAAAGCTGAATAAACTGCAGGGTCTTTAAAAAAAAGACCAAAACACAATACATAAGCTCCAAATTTGTCAAAGCAGGTGCAAAGGGAGACTTTTACTGCTCTGATGTTAACGCTGACATTTTTTTGGTGTAGAACTTTAACACTTTCGCCTAGTAAAACAGTTTTAATGTTGCTTTTTACGGGGAAAACCAGACTGCTGTGTTGTTCTTTACACAGTTTGTCCAATATAATGGAACAATGGAAAATAATCTTCCAGCTGTGGATACAGCCTATTTTAATAGTAAAGTTAACTTTAAGGTTAAAAATCATCAAAAAACCCTAAACAAAAGTCAAGGGAAAATCAGAAAATCAACAGCCTTCACTTTTTGGGATTGTAATTTTATTTTAGAAGGTTTTAAAATTCTTTGAAAAAATGTAAAAAAAAAAAGGTAAATCTTTTCTTACCGGTCATGTTAAAGTTGTCTTGAACTGCACAAAGTATGATCGAATAGTTCTTCACTTATAGGACATCACTGCGTTTTTCATCAGTGGGGCGTGCTACAGTGTAGTCTATTTTTACCCTGCCTTTGCTACATCTTTGAGGTGCTTTCAAAAACTGTCTGCTTTTCAGTTACAAACAGGAAGCATCGTAACCTCATTCTGACGCAGGCTGTGCTTTTGCCTCTATGGGATACAACACAACTTTAGGCAGATCCCTCTATTGTTTAAAAATACGACACTATTAATTTAATGTGTTCAAACTATCGTCTTTGTTTTAAAAGTACGCTGATTTATAGAACAGTGCCAAAGGTCATTTATTTGTAGTTTACATATTGAAAAAAATGTGACACTAAAAGAAATCAAACAAAACATTTCACAATAAAACACTGCATGAAAAAAGTGTCATTTATAAAACTATTTTAAATTTATCTTTTTTCATGAAAAGACCTTTTGGTTTTGGTTTTTGAGCTTATTTTTTTGCTGTAAAGCACTCTTTGCAACTAGGGTATGACAGGTGCTTTATAAATAAAGTTTGATTTGATTGAACAGCTAAAAACACCAAAAAACAAGACATGACTGTTCAAAAACAAATATTTTGTAAAAAGAAAAAAAATGATTTGAAGGATTATTTTATAAAGTGCATTTACTGTAGGTGGTTTCCCATTACAAAAACAAAACAACAACAACAAAAAAACTTGTCAGCTCTCTGCATGGTACACAAACCAAAGAGTGTATTACAATTTGCACGAAGTAAACAACTATCAAAATTTCAAATCAGAACCAGAAAGAGTAAATCAGCTTTTGCTACTTTGCAACATGTAAATGAAACCAGCATTCTTCTAACATGCTCCTAACATGTGTAAGTACTGCACCACTTGCTCTTTCATACAGTATGCAGTGGGTACTGGAAGTATTCAGATCCTCTTAAATTTTTCACTTTTTGTTATATTGCAGCTATTTGCTAAAATCATTTAAGTTGATTTTTTTCCTCATTAATGTACACACAGCACCCCACATTGACCAAAAAACACTGATTTCTTTTACATTTTTGCAGATTTGTGAAAAAGAAAAACTGAAATATCACATAGTCCTAAGTATTCAGACCCTTTGCTCAGTATTTAGTAGCAGCACCCTTTTTATCTAATACAGCCATGAGTCTTTTTGGGAAAGATCCTCTGCCATTCCTCCTTGCGGATCTTCTCCAGTTCTGTCAGGTTGGATGGTAAACCTCAATTGCTCAATTGGGTTTAAGTCAGGGCTCTGGCTGGGTCATTCAAGAACAGTCAAAGAGTTGTTGTGAAGTCACTCCTTGGTTATTTTAGTTGTGTGCTTTGGGTCATTGTCTTACTTGAAAGGGAACCTTCGGCCCAGTCTGAAGTCCTAAGCACTCTGGACTCCAACTACTTCTTCTAACTGCTTAGAACTGAGGCCAAAAATTTCTATCTTGGTCTCATCAGACCAGAGAATCTTATTTCTCACCATCTTGGAGTCCAGGTGTTTTTAACAAACTCCATTCAGGCTTTCATGTGTCTTGCCCTGAGGAGAGGCTTCCGTCGGGCCACTCTGCCATAAAGCCCGATTGGAGGGCTGCAGTGATGGTTTACTTTCTATAACTTTCTTCCATCTCCCGACTGCATCTCTGGAGCTCAGCCACAGTGATCTTTGGGTTCTTCTTTACCTCTCTCACCAAGGCTCTTCTCCTCCGATAGCTCAGTTTGGCCGGACAGCCAGCACTAGGAAGGGTTCTGATTGTCCGGAACATCTTCCATTTAAGGATTATGGAGGCCACTGTGCTCTTTGGAACCTTAAGTGCAGCAGATATTATTTTGTAACCTTGGCCAGATCTGTGCTTTGCCACAATTCTGTCTCTGAGCTCTTCCGGCAGTTCCTTTGACCTCTTGATTCTAATTTGCTCTGACATGTACTGTGAGCTGTAAGGTCTTATAAAGACAGGAGTGTGGCTTTCCTAATCAAGTCCAATCAGTAGAATCAAACACTACTGGACTCAAATGAAGGTGTAGAACCATCTCAAGGATAGTCAGAAGAAATCGGTGGTTTTTTTGGTCAACATGTGGTGCTGTGTGTACATTAATGACGAAAGAAATGAATTTAAATGATTTTAGCAAATGGCTGCAATATAACAGAGTGAAAATTTTAAGGGGCTCTGAATACTTTCCGTACCCACTGTATATAACGTCTTTTAAATTTTTTCTGAAATATTTTTGCTGTTATTGCAAGTTTAATTGACTTCCATGCATTAATTAGTTTTTATTCTGACAAAATTCCATTTAAACGTGATTTTCATAATGCCGAAGCTTTCTGTGAAGCATTTCAGATTACCTCTATGCATGAAAACAGCGTTAAGCTTTTCACCATGGCAGTTTAAAGATGATAATTGGTTGAACGGCTATCACTGATGTACATTTCTCTATAGACGAACTCCTCATTTACTGTTAGAAACGATTAAGTGCAAATTTATGAAGGATGTCGGTGAAACTTCTGTTCAAGACAGCTTGTGTCTGAAAAGATTTTACCAGAGGAAAAATAATTAATAAAAAGATGCTTAACATTTTTCATTTCCCCTTCTGGTTACTTTAATAGGTTTTGTCCCTTTAAACAGTTTAGGTACAGTTTATTAAACAATTGTTAAAGCAAGTTGTACCCCTAAATATATAAATGGAAAACCAAACTTCACGCTATGTGCATTTTTCATCAGATTTTCACACACATATGGTTAGACTTTAGAACAATGGAGCTCTTCACATAACAATGCATGTTTGCACAAGTCTTCAGTCATGAGTTTATCGAGAATTCAGATCTTGCAAGCACACGTACTTTGTGGTTTCGCTAGTGTGGTTGGAAAATCAGAAGACTGCAGTTGTGAAATGTTTTTTAGCACGATATACAACATGGTAGGGCAAACATTTTATAAAAGAATGAATGTTTGTGCAAGGCCTTGCGATTCACTGATTCGTTTGTTAAAGTGATTCAAATTCAACTTCAAATACATGCATGAATTGCAATCATACCTTATGAAAAGAAACAAATAAGTTTAAATGCTAATAAATTACAAAAAAAAAGAAAAATTGATCATGTGTTTGATGTTGTGTGGTCTGTGGTGTTAGCCCCAAACTGTCGATACAAGTGTCACTTTGTGGTTGTGGTGGACAAGAGATGTCTTTAATTGTTAGCTTTAGCCAGTTTAGGTGAACCAATGACATAAAAAGCATCAGTTGACTTCTGTTGACTTGTAGGTGAGTATATATATATATATATGTGTGTGTATTTGTATATATAGCCTGCATGGTGGTGAAGTGGTTAGAAGTCTCACCTCATACAGAAAAGACCTTGTTTCACATCCTGGCTGGGTTCTGTCTGTGTGAAGTTTGCATGCTCTCCCTGTGCATGTGTCAGGTTTTTCTCTTATTTTCCAGGCACTCTTGTTTTCTTCACACAGTCCAAAAATATCAATTAATTATTAACTAGTAATTCAATGTTGCCCTCTTAAGAGTGAATGAGAGCGCATACTGAAGCATTTTGAAAAACATGTCTGCTTAATTTATTTATTATAATGATAATTTTTTTCTATGAAAATAATATCAAGTTTATAGTTTAATCATTGAAAACATTTGTGATTTATTAACACACAGACAATACACACAACAGTACAAAAAATGATATTTTCTCTTCTTTTCGTCTTATTAAGATGTGGTTACATAAAAAAAAACATTAACATGGTAATTAATATATGTCAGTTATCTCTTAGTATTGTACATTCTGATATTAATGTCCTCTATGAACCCAACAGCAAACACAATTTTCTTATTTTCTTCAAAATCCTCTTTAGAAAGAAGACACAACTTTACAAGACATATTGTCCAGTGACTTTGTTTACTGTCAGTTCATCCTGCCGGGTTGCAATTGCATTTAAAAAAAAACCTGCAATTGAAAGCAATGCATTTTAACAGCATAAAAAAAAAAAAATCAAGCCGGAAACCGCGTAAAAATCCCTCCCCCCGACACAAAGTTTGTGAATGCTTCTTTTCTATTAAACATACATGTTATCTGTGTAATCTGCTATTGAGTTGCATCTTGACATGGGGAAAAACTGGGTTGGTGTTTCGTTTTGTCTCATAGCTGTGTACTTTACTGGAGGCGGAGGGGGTTTAAATGAAGGGGGCCTTTCCATTTTCATTTGTCTGCAAAGAAGAGTACAAAAGTTGACTGTTAAAACTGACAGATCAGAAAGGAGACCAGTCTATTAAATACCCACTCAAATGAAAAAGGTGTTTTTTGACATTTTAACATGTTCTTGTTCATGTTTCCCAAGATGGAGGACATATATAAAGAAAATTTAGCTTAAAATAGTGTGTCTAAGTATTTCTGTATTCGAATCTTTGCGAATCAGGAGCAGAAAAACAAAAATGCAGTTTTAAAAAGCTTGTAGCTGTAGTCTTCATTTTCCTTTTTCTGAGCTGGCATTTGGCTCAATACAGTACGGCTGGATAGCTATGATATTGATCGCCATTTTGTTACACCGCTAATGTTAGGTTGGGGGTGGGAGTGGCCATAAGCTTGCAGGAGATAGAGTGAATGAAGGGATAATGGGAAATCTGGGCAGGCTTACGCCATGTCAACAGTCGTGCCCACAACTCAGAGGTGAATTTTGAATAAACTACTGCTGTTCTGCAGACGCTATGTTAGAGACAACAACAAACATTTTTACATTTTTGCTAAAAACAGCATTTTTTTTTTTATCATAATCATAATTAAAATACTTTTACAATAGATCAAAACGTGATTGGAATGGGACTATGCCTATTTTTTATAGGTATTTCATCAAAAGGATCTAAAAAGTTTAGTGAATTATTTAATGCAGTGGGCTTTACATGTGTGAACATGTTAGATATATATATGGTTGATAAATGATAACCATTAAAGAGAAGACGCTAACTGAGTGATAGACAGTTCAGTAGATGTTGGACATGAACTTTTACCTTAGATATGATCTTTGTAACCAATAGAGGAAACTAAAAACACCAACTACTGTCAGCACTGGAACGACGATCAACACCAAATGGCTCCGTGTGGTATCTAGGAGACATTTTTTAGCAAAGACAGTTCACTTTTTTTTAAATATGAGTAATTGAACATAGAATACATTTCAAGCTCACATTGATTTTGTAAAACCCAGCAGGATAAAAAAAGTGATTTAAGTAAACAAAGATAAAACCCTGTGCTGAAAATCTTTTGGAAATCCTCTCTTCTCGTGATATATTTTCCATCTTGGAAAGTAGCTTGAGGCTCAAAAAGCTAGAGTTTGTCAAAATACCACATGTAAGGAATATACAGATATTAACTGTGGCTAAACATTGGGGTTTCTTCCTTTGGAGAATTCGGCTCCACTGA
The DNA here is from genome assembly GCA_014656515.1 of Oryzias celebensis. Lineage (NCBI taxonomy): Eukaryota > Metazoa > Chordata > Actinopteri > Beloniformes > Adrianichthyidae > Oryzias > Oryzias celebensis. The sequence continues at coordinate 14,987,470 of BNCR01000013.1, forward strand.
TATTTTTAAAAACTGTTTATTGTTGATTTTAAGGCCCTGTGGACTTACATCAGGATCCATAAACACATTTGTTGACTTCAAAAATACTAAATGTGAAAACCGACTCCTATCTGCAAACAAATTGCTGTTGATCACACCAAGATTTTGATGCTTTGAACTCCAAAAACAACATGTTTTTTACCCATGTTTATCAAAAAGCAAGCAGACCTTTTTCATCAGGGGGAATCTCATTTTGAGTGTGGTCCAGATTAACATGTGTGGAATTTTCTGTAGAGCTGTTGAGGGTGCTGGATTCTTCCATGACTTGTGAGTTAATAGTAGTCGAGTGCACTTTGTGAGACTTGGGTTCTTCTGTCATCTGATCACTGGTGCTGTTTTCTGTAGAGCTGTTGAGGGTGCTGGATTCTTCCATGACTAGTGAGTTAAGAGTAGTCGAGTGCACTTTGTGAGACTTGGGTTCTTCTGTCATCTGATCACTGGTGCTGTTTTCTGTAGAGCTGTTGAGGGTGCTGGATTCTTCCATGACTAGTGAGTTAAGAGTAGTCGAGTGCACTTTGTGAGACTTGGGTTCTTCTGTCTTCTGATCACTGGTGCTGTGGAGTGTAGTTCGGATTAATGTTGTATCAGCCTTTGCTGTACTAAAGTTAAAGGGCTGACTGGTCTTAGAGTGGTCCTCAGGAGTCGTTGCAGATGTAAAACTGATTGAGCGGGTTGTCTTGTCTTCAGTTGGTACTGAAATATCTGGGACTAAAGAATCAGTGATTGTGGAATCGCTGGAATTTGGATAAATTGTCCAGTTGACGTGTACTGAAAGCTCTGTCGTTGATGGTGGTGTGTCGCTGAAATGAATTCTTTCAGTCAAGTTCTCTGGTGCAACTGTACCAACATCTGTAAGAGGAAAAGAAACAAGGAATATTATACACATGGTTAGGAATAATATATTCTTAAATGTCAAACAAATGCATATAACAGTCCATATAAACTGTCATGCACATGCACAGGGAATAAAGCTGCAGTCAGCATACTGGCTGTTGCAACTGTTTTTATTTTATATTATTCAACACAAGATAACATGTTTTCTAAACTATAGGTCACAGCTGATTATAAGGCGCGCCATCAATGAATGGTCTATTTATGAATTTATGTCATATCTAAGGCATACTGATCTATGAAGCTACGTTCTCACGGGGCTCAGAAATGTGTTCGAGCGACCGCTTCCAACGAGAGCTTCTATGTAAACAGGCGTATAAGCTCGTTTTGGGCTTCCCAGTTCAAGACTCTTGCATTCATATGCAAGATTTTAACTCAGTTTTCAGTCTACGTACAAAACGCATGGCAGTTAAACGTACTCTGAAAGTTAAACAAGTTGAACTTGACCAGTCAGGGACTCAGCTTTGGCAGAAATAAATATGGGTAGCATTCTTCTCAAAACACAGAAGAGCATCAATGATTGTGCCAGGCTGTGAAAGAAAAAGCACGAGGCAAGATTTAATCCATTTATAGGGTGCCACAGATAATAAAGGGCACTGATGTTTTTTGAATAAAACAAAGGATTTTCAGTATTCTTTATCATGTGGAGAATGAAGTACTTTAAATTGGTGAGATTTATACAGGACAAAACTAAATATATGTTGTTTACTCAAAGCCCATTCATAAACAACTAAAACAACTAGGAACTGGACTTTGATTAGGATTTGTACCTTTTTCTTTTGGAACCAATACCATGTGCTTTTGCTTGTATTTTTTTTTTCTTCTTTTGTCAAATGACCCAGTTTCATCTAAACTTTATTGTTAAAGTGGTTTAAACAGGATATTTACTGTTAAATCAGAGATAACAAAATGTCCATGTCAGGTGAGAGTGACACAACCAAATCATCATCTCTCCACCGTTATACCCAACAGTGGGTTTGAGGTATTTCCACTGAAAGGCTGTTTGGTTTTGACCAAACATGATAATAACTTCAGATGAAAGTCTCTGGGTCAGACGGATGTATTTACAATATCCCAGTTCACTATATTATGTGAACTTGAGTCATAGTTTCGTGTTTCTGTGTGAGTTTTAGACAGAAAAGGTTTTTTCAACAAAGTACAACATTTTACAGATTCAGCACTGATGATACTTATGCCTACTTGATATTAAATTGTTTCCACAGATTTTTTTTTTTCAAAACTTTTCTGCATTATGTCAATGTTTTTGTTTTCTCCTTTACAGGTTCCCTTTAATCAATATATCTTGAACCAACTGATTACTGGAAATTACCTCTAAAATCCTCATTGGCTAATATTTTCGGAGGCACTGCTGACGATGAGAACATTTCATTTGATTCATTTTCATGTTTCGCTGAGCTTGCGTGGTACTTTCTCTAAATACAAGGATGTGGTCTTAAAATGCAAAACACTAAAGTGTGATTGTAGTGAATCTGGAATTTGATTTTGAATTGATTTTAACTAATCAAAACCAAAAAATACACGCTAAAGAAGACAAAAGAGATTTACATCAACACATTCTGTAGATATAGCAAAGTTAAGAGGGTGAGTTGTGATTTGACTGGAAAATAAAAATTCTGAAAATAAAACAGATACATATCTATTGATATATATCCATATATGCATGTATGTACTGTAATTAAAAATCGTCTGTTCAGAAATACATCTATTTGTACTTATCTATACAGTAAACATAACAGTAAGAATCCATTAAATGTGAAGTTTGTCAAAAACAAATTAATTGCTTGAAAAAGAGTGAGATTAACATGACATATATATTCTATATAATCTATTAGCCAACACTTCCTGTTTGTGCTCCTGTCTTTGTTTCAGCTCTTTAAAATAAATAAATAAATGAATATTTTAAAAACTCTGTGCTAGACCAGAGTATAAGATTGAAAAGTTAAGCAATGAGCTAATAAGTCAATGCATTTGATTTGGATGCACCAGACCCAAAGAAACATTTTGAACATGTTTCAACAAATCAAATTGTGTCAATAGAAAATGCGATTTTGAGCTTATAAAAACAAATATAAAAACTATAGTTTAATCTAGTTACAATAAAGCTTTTCTTGAGACAGATTTTTGTAAAAGTTAGACTTAACTTTGGGCACCTTGATTTGGTGCAATTCTCTAGTCAGACCAATAGATTGTGCTCTCACTCCATGGGATGATTTGGGTCTTTGATGACTGTTTATGGTTTTGAAAGGATGAACAAAACAAGAAAGCAATTCCAGCAGTGAAAAAATGACATTTTTAAAAGATTAATCAATCACAGCCTTATCGCAATATTATGGCCATGAAAAAAGCACCAGAAATTTCATCAAGAGTAAAAAAAAATGGAGCAAATAAATAGTTGTTTTTGCTTATTGTTAGAATTAAAGCAACTTTTGAGGCAACTTAAAAACTCTCTAACAGGGGTTGAGGCATGCAGGACTAACTGTATTTAAGCTCATCTTACCTTTGACTATTAGACTTGTTTTTGTTTCTTCAGAACCAACAGGAAAACTTGAAATCTGACAAGTATAGTTTCCACTATCCCATTTCATTACATTTTCAAGGCATAGATAGGTGCCCAATGTCTTGTTTGTGCTACTTCTCACAATCTGGACAGTAACATTTGGCCAAAAGAGGTTCAGTCCATGCTGTTCGCTGTACACAGCCAGCTTTGTTACTCCATTTTTTCTCCATTCAATAATAGTGATCTTGAGCTCGTGATCTTCTCTCAGGATACAGGGTAAGCTGATGTTCTGGCCCACAACAGCTTCCACTGTGGAACCAGGTAGGAGATTGACATTGTGGAGCCCTATCAGAAAAATGAAGCAGAAAAAGTTAGAAACTTAAGCCACTAACTAACTAACTAACACAGTGTGTGAGGTTTAACACCACAGGCCGCTGATTTCACGAGTGCTACAATATGTGTGGATGTTCCAGAATTACCTTGGATAACGCAGACTAAAAGCTGGAGAAAAAACACCCCAAAAGCAGCTCCAGGCATAGCTGAGCTCCCCTGAATGAAAACGGTCAATCAGACTAAACTGAAAGATTCGTCAAAAAGCACAACACTTTGGCGATGGTTGCAGAGTGAGGCTGTGTCTGTGAACAGGATGTGCGTTTGTTTGACAGGAAGCCACAAAGAGGTACTTTTTGAGTCATGTATGGTCCTGAAGCTTTGTGACCTAAAAAACAAAGAGGCAAAAAAAAAAAAAAACTGCAAGCAAAAAAGATACCTGACACAGATGTGAATCACTCAAGTGCTCTAACATCCTCTCATGTGTTCTTTTCATTTGGGCCAAGCATTGCTTAGCAGTCTGAAAATGGGTCAAAAAAGACAACAAAACCCTGCAAAAGATGTTGTAACTACTTTTATTTTTTCTTCATAAAGTATATATAAGTTCAGATACATTACTGCACAAAACATGTATTGTGTAACCTGTTCTAATATGTTTGTCATCTTGTTGTCCCCCTCACATCATAACCGCCAAACCGCTATCACACAAGCGCACCTTCAAGCAGCTACTTTCAATGAAAAGTCTATGTAAATGCACATTTAAGGCCTACGCATTCAAAGCTTTTGCATTCATGCATTGCTGCGCAAGTTTTCACGACTGTTTTCAGACTCTATGTACAAAAACGTGTAGCCACTGAACACACTGCAGATTGAATGAGTCAAACTTTGACCAATCAGGAACTTGGATTTGGTACTCATGTTTGAATGGCATCTCTTTTAATTCACAGAAATGCCAACTGGGATCATGAAGGAGAAGTTAATAATTGTGGTTTGTGCCCGGCTTGAATTTTATGACACCAAGGCTTTCATTTATCGTAATAGTGCTGTGAAAGAAGAAAAACCTGGAGCGAAACTTGCAAGATTTGCACCGCTTTGACATTTTGCGCCAAGCCTCTTCCAAGTGTGAGTACATGCACTAGTAAACAGCAGAAAAAAAATGAAGGAGCCCCTTCGTGTTTGTCCAGTGCTTGTCCATTTTCAAATGGAAATGTAGTTTAATACCCAAATGCAAGTATTTATACTCTGTATACACATCAGAAAGTAATATCTCATCTGTTTATTCATGCCCTTAAGGGTGCTGTATTTGCAATGCTAAACAGAGGAGGTTAAGCTTGGTATGATATCAATCACTATTAAAAATAAATAAATACATGGATGCAATGTGTTGGATTGTGCAATGTATATTTTACCATTTTATTTGCTAGAAAGCACAGAAAAAATGTTTTTTTTTTATGACAGCAGAAATTTTGAAAACCTGTCTCAAACCATTCTTTCGAAAAACTTTGAACTTTTAAAAGTTTTTAAACACAGCTTAGGTGATCAGAAATGCACTTGAATGCACTCAACATGTCAAATCTCTGTTCTTCAATAGTTGGATTTCAACATAAAAACCTGTTTGTGAAAACCTGAGAATGTAAAAATGAAGCTTTTTGGATCTGATGACATTTTGTTTGGTCTTGTTGTTTAGGCCTGGAATTGCACACCGCCCTCGCTCACATATACATCAGGATCCTGTTTGTCGACCAGCCCCAGGCGACTGATCAACACCCTGCAGACATGGCAGTTAATTAAGAACTTCAGATAAAGAGGCCTCAGTTTGTCAGGGTGGACAGCTCAGTGGCTCAGTTGTTTTCAGGGGGGGATCAGGCTGCACTCTCTTTTCTATAGTCAATTTCTCACTGAACTTTTAATGTCAACTTTGCACCACAGCATAAACCTTTAAATGGGACAAAGAACCAGTCAGGAACATGTTAAGTAGACCAAGTACAGTTTTTGAAGAATGGTTCTTGTGTTTTTGGTTTGAGGCTGCATCAGGCTTGGTTGCGGAGCTGCAGTTTTTAGGTAAATGAGAGGTGCAATAATGGTTTTATACTTTTCAGAAGCACTTTCAAACTGAATTTACAGCCATTTTTATGCTTTTTGCTTGGGTATATTTGAATTTATTTTGTGTTGTGTTCTGGATCATGGCCTTCCGGCTTTATTCTATTTAAAGTCAATTTGCGACTTTTTCAAACAATAACCACATGGAGAATAGAAAACACATTTTTTCCATTGAAGTGTAGATATTAATGAAGTTAGATTTGCTGCCACAGTATTGTCTGTCCATAAAAAGGTTTTGGACTTGTAGTAATTATTTTGCTTCTCAACGAGTCAACCATTCAGCAGCCTTACACTGTTTCCCAAGTAGTGCGCTGCTATCATATCAGGTACATGATATCCATGCTAGGAGAACAAAAATAAGCTTCTTCATTCTACATGAAGGTGCAATGTCGTGATGAAATACATCAGTTACCATATTTTGAGTATCTTCCACAATTCCATCTTATCTCCTGTGTAGAGTGAAAAATCTTTGTTCTTCTGGCATGAATATCGTGCATCTGATTGGCAGGTCCAAGCAGCAAACTGATTGGATAACATCGAAAGGCTGCTGATTGGTTGATTTGTTGATTCGTTGGGTCGGTGGTATTTCCCCAATTTGAGAACTATCTTGTATTTTAGATTCAGATAGTTAGATTTTACAATTCTTTTCAAAGATGAACACATAGCTGCCAAAACAAAATTGAATATTTATATTTTGACTTATGTTTCATGAGGCATTTTTACACAGTACAATTTCTTATAAGTGACACAAAGGAACTTACACATCTGCTCAGATGTAACCCTTAGAACGGATTGTGTAATACAGTAGATTCTACCAGTATACTTCAAGTTCTTCCTCTAGCTGTGAGGACATGTTGCTGCTTTAGATCAGCATTTGTTGTTTGAATCAGGAAAAAAATATGTAAATGTTTTTTTTTATTTATTTCATGATTTGTTGTTGTTCTTTTACTCTTTTTTTGCATTAAGATCCAGCTCTGCTGTCACTTTCGACTCACATTTGTGGTTGTGTCACTTGTATGCTATGGAGTTCATGGGAAAATCTGCAGAAGCCAAATGTGACAGGGTGTTTTTTTTTTTTTAATTTAGTTGTATTTATAGGATCTTTATTTTGGATTGTAAAGAATTCCAAGGAACTTGAACTCCTTATGGACATCATGAGTAAATGGGCTACAGGTGTGCACCTGTAGCCTTTTATAAGAGCATCAGGCATGTAACAGAAGAGAGAGAGACTGCTGGCAAGAGAGACCTCTACAAAGAAAGAGGAACTCCAGAAAGGAGACGAGACCCGGACGGGGTCACCCACCTCTTGGAGCCCTGCTGCATCAAGAGCGGCTCGACCACTGTCTTCTCCTAGAGTGATCCACCTCCCGAATCTGTGACATACCTAGAGATGCGAGGCTTGTGGACTGGGCGGTGTGCAACATCGAGCGTCAGAAAAGTGAAGATGAGCCTCGTCACAAGTCGCCTGTGGAGAACAAGGACTGCAAGGGCTTGGCAACTATGTCAATGCCCACCAAAAACTGTTGTCTCTCCTATTGACAAGCCTGTTTGTTATTTTCCCTGCTCCCAGCTGATCTGAACTACTGTTGTAGTGGTGACAGGCAGACCAATTGTCCCACCTTATAACACAAAAAAACAAAATCATCATGTAAACCATGCTTTCTTTGGCATCAATTCAAATTCTTCAAGTTTGCAAGTCGGAAAAATGCTGCCTATGACTCTTCAGTAACACCATTGATATAATCAAACACGGAGGTGGAACTATCATGTTGGGGGAGGTTTTTCTGCAAACAGCCATGGAAGTTGCTCAGAAAGAAAGAAATTTAGGTTAGAGTGGTGTGTCAGTCTCAAGACTCCAAAGCAATAGAAAATCCATGTTGCATGTTGAGTGATAGAGTTTTCAGAGAGACAAAATTCTACCTTAAAAACAGACCTGGTACCAAATTTCAAGGAAGAAGAGCCAAACACGTTTTTTGCTCTAAAATGCACATCCATTTTTTTCTAAAAAATCATTTGTTTTGTTGCACATCTGATCCCTTCTTGCGTGTCTTTCTTCTTCTGTCTCATAGTGACTGACAGCTACAAAATTATTTCAAGGACACGTGTGACCTGTTAAATAAATTACCTTGAGGTAGCAGTTAGTTGAAGAAAAAACCCTACAGTATAGTGCAAATTTTGATAGAGCACTGTTAGCAATGATATGTCAAGTTCTAAACGATGCAAATTATCTTTTTCTAATCTGTCTACATTTCTTACCTAACATCAAACTCTGCTTTTTCAATTTAATGATTAATTTAGAAAAGATTAGAGTAAAACTTTAATAATCCGGGGGATTTACCTTGTTACCATAACTCTATTAAAAAACAGCAGATAGATAATAAATAACATTAAAAATGCACTTAAAAAATTAATAACAACAATAGTTATTGTCCAGCAACTATAAAGGAGAGGAGTGTCTAATATCTGACAGGAAGAAAGATCTGCTAAAGCGCTCCTTCCTGCAGTGAGGTGTTTAAGTCTCTGACTGAAGGAGCTGCTTAGTGCATCCATGGTCTCATGCGAGATTGATAAGAAAGAGGAGATTTTCCATAGTGGATTCCAGTTCTCGTAACGTCCTCCTCTGACCTATCACAGTCACACCTCTAAGGGAAATCCCAGAACAAAGCTGGGTCTCCGCACCAGTTTGTCAAACCTCTTCCCTATACTGTCAGTGCGTCCGTTCCTCCAGCAGTTCATTCCATAGAAGAGGACAGATAAAACAACCCTATCAGTCCTGCAAACTCCAAAGGACCCCAGTCTCCTCCGCCTCTCCTCCGATCTCCGGTCACCTCTCTAGTGGCATTTTGTTGTTGCCAAGTGACTACAGCCGATTGTCCACATGACCCACCTGCAGACCGTTCCAAACCCAAAAGCGGCGGAAAAACAGCCCATAAAGGAGTAGCATCCACTATTTGTAAAGAAAAAGTCGATGTCCGTCAAAAACAGGCTAATGACAAGAGAACAACAAAACAAAAGCACAAAAACATTAAATTAAAATAAAAATAAAATAAATGGCAGCCTACATTAGTACAAAAACAATATGTTTCCCATTTTTGCATAAGCAATGGGTTCATATCTGGATTCACACTTCATTTGAACAACTCTCTAAACCGTCTAAAAACAATATATTTTGCTTTGAAGCAACTCTCAGAGGTGAACGCATAGTCAATATTTTAGTGCATATCTATTAATAGACCAGAGCGTTCATTGTACATTCTAATGTTATTTATGCTTTAATATATTATATGATTAGTATTACAAAACATCTCGTCAGCCTTCTCATAGCTGCATTAATATTGAAATGTTACAGGCCCCAACTTCAATTTATTTTAAATTATTGCTGTGGGTCTGGCTTGACAATCTAATGCTCATTAATGCCATCAGTCTATGTGACCTTTAGCGCTTACTGTATAGTAAAGGATGGGAGAATGACTCCCATGGATGAGATTTCTTTCAACAGTCATTTATCGTCTATCACACTGTAGGAAGGCATTGCTGGTTTGCTCAGTGGGGTAAGGATCTTTTCTCTGACAAAATCTAATATCACTATAGCTAAATAGTTGTAGTTTATTTTACTATGAAATCGTAATTTGAACTATTACAACCTAATAATCATAACTAACAATATAATTATATTAAAAGTATTATTTTGGGTAAAATTGACTGCAAACACAGCATAGTCGTGTGCCTACTTGGTCTCATTAATATACTTTTTTTAAGAATTGAATTGCATAATGGTACAAACAAAAACATTCGGTCAATTACAAAAGTTTACTTCAAAAAATTGTAATGTAGCAATGACAGATCTAAACTGTTTTCAGTAAGTCTTCACCATGTTTGCAGAAATTCAGAAATAATATTTAGGCCAACTCTTCCATACAGCTCTTCTCTAAAGCTGTAATGTTTTGGGGCTGTTGTTGAATATCACAAACTTTCAACTCCCTTCACAGATCCTCTATTGGAATGAGTTCTGCTGACTGGCTTGGTCTCTTCAGAACTTTGAAATGTTGTTACAAAGCCACTCCTGTGTTGCCTGGATAATGTGTTCAGGATCATTTCATTCCCAATCTTTTTTTTTTGGTGGAAGGTTTTTGCCCATATATCTCCATAGATGGTCCCTTTCCTTAATAGAGATCCGGTGTTTTTTCCTCTATTGCAGGACAGCAGCCCCCAAACCTGATGCTTCCACTCTCGTGCTTTACAGTGGGTATGATGCATAGTCAAAATTCTTTCCCCTCCTAACACAGTTAGTGGCCTTTATATCAAAGACTTCCATTTTGGTATCATGTGATCACATGACATTCTGTTGATGTCTGGATCATACAGATGGTCTTATGGAAACTTTTCACAGATCTGATTGTGTGCTGGCTTAAGAATAAGAAGGGGGATCTTTTAAGCACTTCAGGATTTAAATCCATGAAGATGTAGTGTGTTACTAAAGGTAATCTTTGTTACTGTGGTCTCAGCTCTCTTCATTGACCAGTACCCACATGAAGTTTTAGCTGTTTCTCCAGCATTTTCAAGATACTTTGTACCCCATAAAGTAAGATCTTGCATGGAGCTCCAGGTGAAGGGAGATTGTCAGTGATCTTCTATTTTTTTTCTGTCCAAGCTGCTTACTTCTTATAGATTGGTTCAGTCAACTTTAGATCTACAAGCTTGTCTCTGGTGTCCTTCGACAGCTCTCTGGTCTTGTTGGAGAAGTTACAGTCTGACTGTTCAAGGGTGTGGACGGGTGTCTTTTATGCAAAAAAAAAAAGATAACAGTTTAAAAAGGTGACTTTGATACAGGTAATGAGTGGGGGACAGAAGAGAGATTTCTTGCTTGTTTGTAGGATCTAAATATCTATTTTCTGCACCATTATGCAAAAAAAATATTTTCAAATCATACAACATAATTTGATATTTTACATTCTGTCTTGCAGGTAATGAACATTAAAGACTTTTGTCATCTTTTTAAGTAGGACAACTTGCAGAACCGAGGACTGACCAGTACTTTTTTCTTTTCCCCACCCACAGTGGGGGATGGTTCCCAAAATAATGAAACTAAGTGAAATACAGGAGTGGGAGTAGAAGGTTTTTTTTTTGTTTTGAATGAAAACAATTGAACAGATTTAAGAGAGTGAAAAGCAAGAAAAACTAAATCAGATACATCACTCTTGGGCCAAAAATCTTCGAAGCACACCTAACTAGATCCCAAATTTAGGAGACTAGATTTGCCCTGGTCACACTGAGTGGGCTGGCTGGGCATCATTTAACTGCCAGCTTCATTCTAGGAGTTCATGGCCACTGTTGGCAAAGGCTTCACGCTGGTGGAAGCACAAATACAGTAAGGAAACTGCTCAGCATTAAGGAACACAGCTGTAACAATGGCTCATTTTTGTGTCACAGCTTTACTTCAAGTGCAGCAATGAAACATTTAGCATTTCTTTTTGTTTAAAGGACTTTTTGGACGTTTTGTATTGTACTGCTTGTGGACTCAAATCTATTTAAGATGGGATTGCTAAATAACAGCAATCTAAGTGATTAATGTAAACACTACTTAAGGGTTTTAAATATTATAGAATCAAACACCCATCCATATAATCACAGTAATAGCAGTATTTTTCACTTTGGATGAGGACTTTGGTGCAACGTTTTGGGATTTTGCCTTTTAACATCTCTGTCTCCAGGGAAGGATGAGAAAGAGAGTTTATAGTTGCTCCCGCAGTGAAGAAAAAACGTTAAATGGCTTTTTTAATGGTGTGCTACCCCATTTACATTGTGAGATCTTTCTTACAAGTTAAGAACTATGCCAAAATTGAAAAAAATAAACTGGCAAACTGCTGCGTTTCTTTCTACTGGTACGTCCCAGATCCTGAAGGCACAGCAAACCTTTTCAATAGTTGATTTTTTTGTTTAAGCTCTCCAGGTCTTCAGTTGAGAAGAAAGCTCTCATGAATTAAAAGAAAAATGATTGATTTGTCTCCAGCTAAGATGGCAGCAAAGTGTAATTGTAATTATTTAAGTAACACTGTAATCAGTCATCTTTGCCTCTCTGACCACCAGGTAACAAAGAATTGAAACGATTCAAAGCATCAGATGACATTTTCTGTCTTTTGGTGAATAACTACTTCCACTTTCATTTTTCATGTTACAGTCTTTAACATTTTTTGGGTGTCTATTCATCCATATTCAAAACTAACCAATAATTGACCCAGTTAATGAAGGGCGAAGGCAGGGTACACCCTGGACAGTTCGCCCACCCATCACAGGGCTTTCTGGGTGTGAGTGCACCTTGTTTCTTTGTTTATTTATGCATTTTTTTTAGCTAGAGGTGTCCCTCCTGGAAGCTGCTGAATGCTACTAGCCGACAAGAGTCAGCTGATTGATGCTAGCTGGTCAAATCTTTTTGAGCTGAATGCAACAATTGCATAGGTCTGCCTATAGAAAGAGCCACTTGGACATTTGTAAATAGCCAGTCTTTTGAACATACTTTGACCCCCCTTTATTTGCTCAGAGGTTGTTATGGGCATTTTCATTCCAGATACAAACTTTTAGTAACTTATAACAGTTTCATGTAAAGTCACTTATTTACACAATTTAGATTCAGTTTGCTAAAGAGAAATGCCTCTGTGTGAAGAGTGACATGATAACTTCTTGCCTAAATATTCAGCTGCTTTTCTCTGGACCTCCAACAGTCTGGACTTGAGTTGATGAAAGTAATTCTGCTTTGCCATCTCTGCAAATTTGGTTGAGTGGCACTGAGTACTTCTCTAAGTGCAGCTTCTAAGGTCAGTCCCTGTGCAGAACATGACCTTAACTGCCACCAGGACACAAAGGCAGTAAAGCCACTCAGAATTAAAAACAGGGAGAGTCTGGCTAGCGGTATTTACTCTGGAAGCCTTTATAATTTTGAGCTTCAAAGCATAGTTGATTTTAATAATTTTGAGATACAGATAATCTAATCTAGACTATTCTAATCTAATCTAATCCATCCAAATCAATCTTCACTTAGAAGATGGAATATTGAGCAATCTAAGAATCAATTCTCCATCAAAGCAAGTTTTTTGCCTTTTTTTCCAGACAAAAAATATTTCCTGTCACCAATTTTATTAAATGTGAAAACTAATTTTATTACTCAAAGTTACAGATTTGTTATATTTGAATCACTGGTTATGCTTATCCCTAAATTAAATACAATTCGTTTTGCTAAGAACACTTTAATTTAAATGTAATCTACAGTTAATTTTCTGAATTTAAATAAAATCAATTTAAGATTTTGTCAGAGATACCCAGCATGGATTTTAGGTTTGGTTTTTAGAAATTGATCTCACTCAACCATTGTTGGCAGCAAAACAATTAACCAACTAAATAACTGACTTAATTATGATCATGCAGTTTTTATTCAAAATCCAAAAACCTGTGTCATTTTCTGAAGTTTCTGTAGAGCGGCAGTAGTTCATTAGAAATGTAACCTCCCGGTAGGTTACAGCTCCTTACACCCCCCACCTAACATTACCGATGCTTCAAAAATGGCGAGCAATGTCTGAGCTATCCAGCTGTACAGCTTTGAGCCAGATGCCAGCTTCCACGAGGTGAATAAAGATGAACAAGGATATAGTCATCAACAAGTTCATGCATCACAACGAAGCAAAGCCAAGAGCTTAAAGTCCACTCAGTTTTCAAACTGCATTTTTTGTCAGCTCCTGATTCATAACAATTTGAATAAAGAAATAAATGCAATTTTAAGCTGAATTTTTGTCATATATGTCCTCCATCATGAGCAAAATGCAGCAATAGCTTGTTAAAAACACAGTTTTCATCAGATTGGGTCATTAAATATCATTTCTTCAGTGCAGTAAATGTTTTTTGATTGTAGCTCCACTTTGAGGCTTTCTGATTGCAGCTGTTAGAATGTAAATATTAGATGTATATTTATTATCTTGTTGGTTCTATCATGTATCCGCCATGACCATTACAAATCCTCATTAGCCCCCACACTGCTTGTAACAAAAGGACCAGACTTTCCCCTTAATTTGTGTTAAAGTAAAAGGTCAATCCTTTCTTTGTCCTTTTCTGTCCCCAAGGGTATGTCTCATGCATGTAAAACAGTGTTTAATTAGTTGCAAGATGTGATTTGATGACATGACTCTGGAAATAATCTAATGTCTAATGTTGAGCTGAGCTAAAGGCTATAATAGACTGATGACAAGTTAGACTAGTGAGGACTAGTGAGGACTAGACTTGGTAGGAGGTAACCATTCATTGGGAGTCCATTAAGGTTCTCAGGAAACATGATGGTAATCAGTCTGGAAGATTTTCAGTAAAAATTGTCCATGGTTAGGTCAATAAAGTTCTCTCTAACTCCCCCCCCCATCGGTCAGAACACGCTGAGCCAGCACTATGGACCGAATGTGCTGCCGAGACAGAAAGATCAACATCAAGGCTGCACTGAAAGCAAAGTTTAAAAAAGAAGGTGTTGAGAGAGGGAACTAAAAAACGGAGCATGGGACACTATTCAAGGTGTTTATTGGTGACCTTTAAATTCACTGGTGTCCAGTGATTGCTTTCACCTCTGTCACCTGTCCTGAATGGCTTCGTTTTGAGGGTGGTGGCTGTCCTCATTACTGAAAAATGACTTTTTTTTTTTGGAAGGAAAAATGGATGAAGACATGTAACGAGTGCAGCAATGGCAACCTCAAAGTCTAATAACTATTACGGTGGATAATAATAAATATTACTATACGGTGAAAGGAAGGCAAACAGAGAAAGCCGTAAAAAAGACTTTGTAGGGTGGCACATAATGGAGCATTGAAGGAGTTGAGTGACGAGGAAGAAGGATGTCAAACTTAAGCACATGTTAATCATTTTTTTAAGTAACACTTTATGCTTTTAATTTATATATATATAATTCCAATAAACATTAACATCAGTTCTTCTTTTGCAGCAACATCAGCCAAAAACTGGCTGAGCAGTTGCTTCATGAACGATTCTCTCTCTTCTGCCTCTGCTACTGTGATCAGAGCTGCACGTGACACATTCACTAAAAAAACACTTTTGCCAAATGGCATCTTTTTTGTTGGTTTTATCTCCATAGCAACCATTTCAAGTTTAGTTACCTGAGGGTGACGAATAGGGCTATGTTGTTTTTTAGAAGAATCGGCAAAAGTAATCTTCAGGATTTGCTTAGCAACAGAGGTTTTTGCTAATCACGCACACATTCCTAATATGTTTCTACTGTATTTCATATTGTTTTGTTCCGCTTGAGCCATTGAGTCATGTATCATATTCTCAAAACATTCTGACGAAAAATGTGCCAACTACAGGAGAAGGCTGTTTTTAAGAGCTTCTTTCAGGAACATTTTTTCCCAAATTGTTTTTCAATTAGGAGTTATGAGGTGATAGATCAAAATCCCCAGGAGGAGTATACATTTGCAGCTGGTAGGTGATCTTTTTGGATAACCCAAGGTCTCTAAGGCCAAAGGTCAACAAAAATCGTTGTGGTTGTAGACTGAAGCTGGTGGCATGTGTGAACTTTTGTAAAGAACATTGTAACAAAACTTTTTGTTTATGTGGAAAATGTGAAAATCGCCAAATTTCACACCTTGTCACAATATGACCCCCAAACATTAGTCTTGTGGCCATCCTATGATAACTTTAAAACTCCTTTTGGATATCTCTGACATGTATCTTTTGGTTTTGCTAGCTAGATATGATGACTGATTTTAAATATTTCCTTAAATATCAAATTACAGTAAAATAAAAAAAAAAAAAAAAAAACTTTGAAAAGAAGGATGTTTTAGGCCAGCCCAGGCACAAGTAAACAAATGCAAGAAAAATAAAGATTTTACAACAACCCAGAACTTAAAAACTGCATCTTATTTGTTATGAAACAAGCAAAGAACATAAAAAAACAGGCAGAACAATTTGCATAGCACAAAGGGGTAATGTAATTGACTAGAAAATGTCTTTTTCAGCAGGAAATCATTAGCTTTTCTTTGGACCAATCTTTTTGTATCTGCACAATGCGTCAGTTCATATTAAAAATAAAAGCCAAACTTAGAAATGCACTGTTAACTCTCTCAAAGCATGTCAGCACTCTTCTAAATGCATCAAAATGTTAGCTAGCGGTGATAATCCCCAATTATCTCAGGGATATGCATGTTTTTCTCAAACTTCCCCTTTTTTTATTTCCTGTTGTGCACAAAAAAGGAATGACATCAATCATTTTCCCTCCAGTAATGAGGAGGTTATTTGTGTTTATCTAACACTTTTTCTTTTTAGCCTACAAAGCTAATAAAAAAAAAGAAAAAGAGTTTTCTATGTTTGAAAGACAAGCTTGTTTATCCAAACTCTCTTTATGTAGCGTTGGCCCCTTCCAGTGTTTTTTTTTTTTTTTTTTTAATCTCATGTTTACTTTCTGTCCTTCCACAGTCCAAACCATTTTAACAAATTTGTTGAGTTCCTCAGTTATTAGAGCAATGCATCTTGCAGTCCCACTGCACCGTGACACATAATGAGTCATGGTTTTATCGTAATGCCAAATGCCTTAAAAGAAAATGCAAAGTAGGTTACTTCAATTTCTTCATTTTTTTTTGCTTTAAAACAAACCATTTGCTCTGATGTCTCAGGGCTTTTTGCTTAAATGCTGCACTCCTGGGAATGCACTTTAGTGCACAGAGGAAGAAATAACCAAACAGATGAGAACCTTTAGGCTGCGACTGTTGGCTCAGCTCCAGATTGTTGTCAGAGCGCTACCCCACATCTGACTCCCTGATTCCAACAGTTTTTTTTCTGTTGTTTTGATGTTGTCTCTTCATCTGAAGTGAAGCTGCACCACAATCATTGATCAGAGGAGAATTGATTGATAGAATCAGAGAATTCTTGGTGAAGCTTTTCATTCCAAAACAACTTAAGGCTGTATTCAGACTGGGAAAATCTGTTGGTCCAGAGCGATTCCCATTAATTCGGTATAGATCGAGTCCTGAACTTGCGTTTGGTTTGTATTCAGACTGTAGTCAACCGCACATTTCGGCTTCAAACCAAAGCTCGTAAACGAAAGCAAGCGGCTAAAGATCTCTTTAGTCATTGACCAGGAGATGAAGGTACTTTGATAAGTGTTTATGACAAATAGGTTGTCGGAAAAACAGTGTAAGAAACAATATGTCTCATGTTAAAAGTTGTTTTAATGAGCCTGCATTCATCCAAACAAATTTCATGACTTACTGTGCCGCATCGATGCTCTGCTACATCCTATAATGCTCGGCTACAGACCAAGACCACCTCAAAAGTTGGGTCCGAGAGCAATTTCTGGTCTCACACTAAGGTCTGCTTCAGACTGAAAATTTGTCCCGGAATCTTTGGGGAACGAACTCTTAGTGAACCAAATGTGTCCAATCTGAAAACACCCCAAGTAAGCAAGATTGACTTATAAAAGCATTAATTTTTTTCCTTTTTCAGAAGTGGCAGTTATTTGTAAAATGTGTATTCTTGTTCGTTTGCTTTTGTCCATAAAGCATCATACATAGCCCACTATTTATGCTGGTTGCAAATGATGCTTCATGTCCAAAAGCAAGAATGGAAATACTACACATGGGAGATACTTTAAACCCGTCTCTATTAAGTGAACCTAACAAACCACAAACTCTCTAAAAACTTCTAATTGAAAATGCATGCAATTATTTTATAAAATTAAAGTTGTCCTAATTTAACCTAGAAGGGAAAAAAGCTCTGCTGACAAGATTCTCCTCAGTCTTCTGCTTAAACCCAAAAATGGGCGGTTGGTATCAAACACATAGCTGGCTGTTTTATTCATACAAATGTAATATTTTTTTTCCTTCTAAACTCTTAAATCCTTCTGATCCAGCATCTTCTAAACACCCCAAATTTTATAAAACAATATGACATTTTTCAAAGCTGTTTCCATCAAGAAGGGGGACATGTGTAAAATCCAAGGGGTTATAGTAACTTTAATTTTTTTCTTTCCACTTTTTTAAATGTATTGATGTTTTTTAAAAAATCTATTTTATCTTTCTCAAGATTTGTTCTCAAAATGTTTTATTATTACAACCTATTTTAAATAAGAACTGTGGATCTGCACGGTTTCTTGTGCCCATACAATTTTTTTTACTTATCGAACAAACTTCAAAAAAACAAAACAAACAAAACAAAACACTGCTGAATGAAGATGCTTTGTAAATGAACTGTACGTATAAAAGGATGCTGTGTGTTCACTCAAGTTTTACCTCACAATGGGCTTTAAGCCAATTTATTTTTTCATCCTTAAAACTTTTTATCAAAAATCCCTCCAAATGCATGATCTGAGAACTGCAAAAGGTAGAAGTACACATCAAAACAGCAGGGGGCAGAAAGGAGGAATTCACCATGAAACTCAACAGTGAGGGTTCAAAGTGTAGCAGTCAGTTTGGGGTGTGAAATCAGAAAAGGATAAAAAGAAAACTAAAGGAAAGAAGTTGATAAAAAAAAATTAATTGTCAGGGAGCTCAGGGCTCAGGCAGGTTAAAAAATTTAATAACTGAAACCAATGAAGTTCCCCAGTTATCTTTAAGCTGGATTAAGAGACAAGTTAGTCTCTATTTAGTCTCAAGAAAAGAGGTGAAAGAAATAAAAATGCTTAATGTGATTCTTAGACACGCATCCACTGGACAAATATCTTCTTGTTTTCCCTATAGCTACGTACACACAGGGCATTTGACAAATGTTCAGTAATGTGCTAGTATAACCCCTGGGTCTTCACACTAGGTCTAACTCCCCCTATCTGTATACAGAACTCTATCTGCTTCGCCGCTCACCCTGCATGCGTGAACCATACTTCACTTCCACTAAAACATTTTATGGTAATTATTTAACGTGGTAGTGGGTGTCGAGTCACTAAAGTTAACAGCAAAATAACCTCTTAAAATTTTTATAACACTGAAAATGTTTATCATAATGAAAACATTTACTTTAATGTTTAAAAAAATAAAAGAAAAGAAGAAAGAAACTTTAAGGATCAGGAACGCAGGATTCTGCACTGGACTGCAAACGGACTACAAATGTTTTCTTCTTCTTCTGTTTCATTTTGACGGCAGTTTACTCCCCAAGTTAGAAGGATACAGCGCCACTTACTGACTCTTCATTAACTCAATTAACACAGACATGTTATTATGAGCTAAAGCAGCAGCAGCAGTCCGTATAAAATACCCAGACCAGATAAAATACAGGGTTGTGCCAGGAAGGGCATCCGGCGTAAAACTCTCTGTGGCCACCCGTGATGGGATGTGCCAAAAGGTGAACAACAATCAATTCAACTGTTGCAAACACAATTTTTTTCTGAAGATTTGTTCATAGTTTATAGTGTGTTTTATCACCTGCATGATTTTATTTTTGACAGTCATCAGTAAGCAGTGATAAAACCAAACTTCAGGTCCTGTGAGCTTTTACATGTAGCATTCAGACTGAACACTTACATACCAAATAACAGACTTTTCTGTTCTATTCAAACTATTGATCACACTTCTTTTTGTGTTTCTGCCATCAATTCGGGTCACAATGTGTCCTCCTAAAGCCTGTCTGCTGAGGTCTTTTTTTAGCTTGTAAGGACAAAAGCAGATGTGTTTCAGCAGAGTACTGTAATAACCAGCGAGTGGAGAGCAGTGGACCCTTTTAAACACAACAGAACAAGCAGTATGGAAATAAATACAAAAAAGATTATAATAATTACATCCAGCTTCTTTTGTAATGGAAATAATAAAGAAAATAAAGTAAAAACAGCTTCTCTTTTAAAAAAAATGTTTTGAATTAAAGGGTGATAGTTTGGTGGACAATTTTCAAAAAGAAAACTATGAAAGCTACTGGGAGCTTTATTTTTAGAAATACAACCAAGAAACTTTTTCCTTCATGCTGAGTCTCTGATAGAGGCTGCACTGACCACTCACATTTGAAGACTTTTCAAAGTGTGTGGGTGGCTTGTATTGTGTTCCGCCATTTCATGGGAACTTTAAACCCTTTCTGTGATCTTTTACACTCCAAGACATACAATTGTGAACGATGAGGTGTGAACGCTGCAAACAGAGTAAAAAGGCTTGTCCTCTTTGTATTCAATCACTGTGACACTTTTCTGTTTTCCCAATCTGTGCTTTTCTACTGTCAAGACCGTTGAATTATAAACACAAACTGTTATTTGTGACAAAATATGTATTATATTATATTTTTTTCTCTACATGTAGACATTTTGTTCATAGCAGCACATGCATTTCAGAAATATTAAGTTTATTTTTTTATTTATTAATACATTTGCTAAAATAAAGTTTTGGCTTTTTGACACAGCTTTCAAAAAAGGTTTGAAAACATGAACTTTATGACTAAAGGGTCAGTTCTTTTGATTTGTTGAAAAAAAAACTGCAGACTAAGCACAGAGAGGTTTCTGTGATCCTTTCCAACTTACAGAAGTGTGCGGAGTTGCCAAAAGGACAGGCGCGTTTAGAGTGACATAAGGTGCTGCAGCGCTGGCATGGTGCGACAGAGTCACATTGAGATGTGACTCATTATCCTTGTGGCTTTTTTTTCTTTTTTTTTCGTTTGAATGTCCTCAAAAATCCTGTTGTCAGTTTCACAACAATCTTTATTTTAACTGCTATATCTTTGCATTTAGGTACTGATGCTGTTCTATTAAAGTATATTGTATGCAATTATGATGAAACAAAAAAAGCGTCTTTTTTGTTCAAATTTTTGTTTGGTGTTCAGAGAAAAAAAGTTTTTTGTATTGTTTTAAAAATGAGTGGGTTTTTTTTTGGTTCTAATTATTTGGGTTTTTCGTGCAATTTTTTGTTTTTTTTAAGAACTATAAAAGCAAAGAACTACAAACAGGCTGGGCACTAAACTCATCTGCATGAAAACTATAAGATGACCTTCAATGAAAAATTGAAAAGCCACAATTAGTGGAGCCAATAATTAAAATAATCACACAAGCACCAAATTTGGCATGGATGTACCTTAGCATATCAAGAAATTAGCAAGAAAATCCAAGATTTTAAAATAGCCTTCATATAATACAGTAAATATATTACATAGAGTATTCTGTAGGTACACCTCAAATTAAAGACTGCATTTTGTGCATGAACAGCCCATGCTGTTGAGACTGAGGCACATAGACATTCAATGTTTTTACAACAAACGAGTGTATGGTCGCCATCTTTACAAATGATCCCCATTTTAGATTAAATTTGTCTTATGGCAAACGTGCTTTTCTGAAAGAGGGGATCCAAAGGTATACGGTTTTGAACAGGTTGGCCAATGATCGAAGGGTTGGTGGTTTGATCCCCGCTCCCCCAGTCAACTGTTGTTGTTGTTTCCCTGGGAAAGACAATTCACCCTCTTTGCCTCCAGTGTGGCTCCACTTGTGTGTGAATGTGTATGAATGTCCTGGTGATAGTCAGAAGGGCCGTAGATGCTTACTGGCAGCCATGCTTTTGTGGCTATGCCAGGAACCAGTCCCCTGTCTCCCCATCGGCCATCAGCAGGAACTGTCACCTGAGTACTAACCACTTCCCGGTTCCATTACTACATTTCCCATCAGTCTTTGCCCTCAATGCCCAGATGTTTCCCAGCTGGTTTCACTCGGTCATCTCTCATCTGTCTCTCCTCTGCAGTCACACATTCTCTATTTATGCTGTAAACTCAGCCAGGCTCAGTGCGAAGTCTTGTACATGCTCATCTGATGTCTGTCTTTGCTCAACCAAGCCTCTGATGACTCTGGAAGCATGTCTTCGTTGCCGCCTCAGCCCTCACCTGTCCAGCTCCCTTCACTTCCCTGCTTTTCTCCCCTCGATCAATGAACTTCTGCATACAGATTTATCTGCCTCCTCCTGCCCCTTACAGGCTACATCAGTGGCTTAACATCACCAAGTATGAATGAGGAGTGAATTAGTAATGGATGCACATTATAAGCACTTTAAATTTCTTGAAAAGTGCAGAAAAAAATTCAATTATTACAATTATTATTATTATTTGCTGTTTGTACTACAAACTGCATCATTAGTATGAAATATCAACCTAATCAGTTCTGATAAATATGTCTACTTTAATTTATTTATTCAATACAAAACAAAAATTTAAACAAAAAAACACAGTGTTTTAAATTAAATACAATACAAAAAATTAGGGCGAAAAACATGTTTTTTTTTTTATATCAAATATCTTGTAATTCCATTACTGCTCCAAATTCCTAAAAAAATAGCTAGTGTGAGGATTACTTTTATCCACGTAATTTGCATAATTATATATTGTATTAAAATGTTATTACAAGACAGACTTGGTCATTGTGTTTGACCTCTACATTAAAATGTTACATATTAATTTTTGTGGTTCTTTTTAGTGGTGCTTTTGATTCCAAAAATCATCTTTTGCAATTGTAGTGGCCACTGTGCAACTGTACAAGGCTTTTTTGTACAGAGCCTAATAATGTTATGAAATGAAATCTTTTTCTTGCAGCACACTACTTTTTATCTTGTGCATGCAAGATAAGTGCACACCATTTTTTTTTATCTTGCCACACTAGTTATTATCTTGGCCTCACAGAGGGAAAAAAAAACAGTTCCTGGGAGGTTGGTGCTTTGTACTTTTGCAAATATGATTGTGGAAATTTTTCATTTAATCCACATTTGATAATGAGGTAATCTGGATACTGGTGTGCCAGAGTAAGCTTTGAAGTTAGATAAACTGTCAAAAGTGTCAGTTCTTTGCATCACAACACTTTTTTCGGTTAATTTTGGCTTTTGATAAATTTCTTACATTGATGCTGAAAATTGATGTAACTGAACTCTTGTTTTGCTGCCTTTACAATATTTACTAAGGTAAAGATGATAATCATTGAGCCTTTTTTTTTTTAACTAATTTAGTTAACAGGACATACTTTACCAGTATTATTTCCAAATCTGCTTGGATTAAGGTGCACCATCAAACAGGACAGAGTAGCACATTTGATGCTGATTATATAACTTTGCACACACAGACTTTCCAAATGTTGCTAATCCCCCTCAAGTCGAACAGGAGGGCTGTTTTTGTCTTTGAAAAGAATAGCAGAGACAGCAAATCGGACGTCAAAGACGATTACACATTAAACGTCTCAGGATTGCAAAACGGGATTTGTGTCTGACTGCTCTACCCACATGCACCCTGCTTATGCAACTGCCTCTGTTCTTGCTCAGGCAAACAGCCAGTCGGTAAGCTTGTAGAGCACAGCAGCAACAGCAGCTCCAGTGTCCACACACTGAGAAAGAGCCTGGATATGATTTGTGCATCCTGCCTTCCAGCTGGTTAGCTGGCTCCTCCATTTACACTGTGGGCTCTGTGCCACTCCAACATAAGGACAATAGTGCAAAGCCTGAAAACAGCTACGTTAAAAGGCGAACTATTGTGCAATTTTTTTATTTACATTTCTAATTTATTCTGGATTCAAACTGAGTAGCTTCACATCTTTTTTTTTTTTTTAGAATTTTATGACCTGATCTCACAGCAAAGAAGATCTTATTTAATCCTAGCTGGGGCCTTAATGTGTGGAGATTGCATCTCCCAGTGTGCACATGGATTTTCTACGGGTATTCCAGCTTACACTCATGTTAAGCTGATTTGTAACTTCAAATTGATTTCTGGAGTGCATATGAATATGGATGCATGTCACATATGTCCCTCTGTTAGTCTGTGATGGATTGGCATCCTGTCCAAGATGCATTCGCCTTTTGTCCAATGACAGTTGACATGGTGACCCTGAAAAGGGTGAAGCAGACAACGGATGGATGGATAAGGTCAAAGCTAGAAATTCATCATAACTTTTATGATTAAACTGCCCTAAACTTGTAATTTTGATTGGTAAAGTTAAAACTGACATATAATAAAGGGTTTGGTTTATAACTCGTTTGCCTTTTTTTCTGTTGCAAAGTCCTTTTCATCGATTCTGAAGGGAACACAGAGGAGGACGAATGCTGTCATTATCTGATAAAAACATGTCGCACTCGAGAAAACCTCCTATCTTTAACATATGCTCTTGGGGGCACTCATTTAAGTATAACAGTTTTACAATTAGTCTTTAAGACAGTAATTTTACAGGTAACCATAATTCGAAGCACGCATGTTATTTAAAGTCCAATCATATTAATAGCACTCTCAGTGGTCTTTTATTTATGATTATCCTGATTTTAGCCAAAATAAAAATAAAGAAAAACCTGTGTTCTAGGACATAGTTTCTGTAAAGTGGGAGGAGTTCCTCAGAAACTCTGAGTTGTGGGTTTGCAACCCCTCCAACTCTTACCTTCCCCATTTCTGAGAGCTTGGAGCAGGGAGCTTGTGGCCCACCCAGCATTTTTCTACATCACAAACAAGATCTTTTTATAGCAGCATTTTTTTGTCTACTTCTGATTCACAATGATTTGAATAAAGAAATACCCCGAAATGCAATTCTGAGATTCATTTTCATTATACATGCCCTTCATCATCAGAAAAATGCCACAGGATCGTGTTAAAAACACCAAAAACACAATTTCCATCAGAGTGGGTCTTTAAAATATTCCAAAATGAATCAAAGCATCAACGTAAGATTGTGGTAAAATTAGGAAAAAAGTCAACAAGGACAAAACATATACTGAAATGGGCAAAAACAATCAAATAAAACTGCAAAATGTAATTGGCAAATATTGGATTACATAATATCATTAATAAACCCTATAAAAGTCTAAAAAATGCTAACTGTGCCAAGGTACTAAACAGTTATTGGCAATTGCAGCTGTGGAAAGACTTAGGAGGGATGCAAGAAGCAAAGCAAAAAAGACACAATTTGTTTTTCTTTTTGTCTTCAATTTAGAAGTGGCTGAAGATGGGCCTCATTTAACATAATTACTCAGGTGATTTATTCAGTGTTTAGTAAAGTTCCAGAATGCAGTTCCACTATTAGGAGTGTAGCAACTCGTTTTATCAATAATTTGATTCATATCATAATTTGATTCCTTTTCTGATCTGATTTACTGACCTAAAATCCATCCAGAACATCTTTAACCAAAAATTCAACCAGTGTGACTCAGAGATAAATACTTTGGTTCTGAACAGTACAGGTGAACTTTTTCAGATTTCTTGTATTTCTTGCAAGATAATTATGTGTAAATGAAACAAGTGTGCAAAGGAACAAGTAAATAAGAATTAGTGGCAAATCCATTCACATTTTAGTTTCATAAAGTTCAGCCCTCTGTTTGTTTGTCACAAAAAAATAATACAAACGGAGCATTTTTAGAACATTATACTGCACTATGTGATCACGTCTTTGCAAAATTCAGCAATGATGGTTTATTTTTTTGCCTAATTTTATTAAGAGGGTTGCTACATATAGGAGACACTTGCAGACTGATGAAGCCGCTTGATGGATGAGCGGCAGAATGAAGAATTGAAGTCCAGTTGCTATGAGTCAACTTTGAGGAATTGAGGAATGAGAACCTTTGCCTAAAAAAAAAGCTATTTGTATTATTTATTATCAACCTTACTGAAGGGATTTGTTTTTACTACTAAGACTAGTGCCTTAGTCTTGGTAGTATTTTTTTAGCTGAACGTCCACTTTTGTTTTAATTGAACATCTGTGAGGCTCATTTTTATTACATGGTTGCTTAAATAAACAACATTTCTGGTTGTTTTCTTTGAAAAACACTAGTGCTGAGAAAACTGAAACATGTAACATGATGATGCAAACAACATGGAGTATTGGGTTTTTCTGCAAAAGAAGCCAATTTCAAGCAGAGTGTTATTCCATCCATCAGTCTGTCCATCTATTTATTTTCTAAACTTTTTGCTTGTCAGGTATGTGGATTTGGAAAAAGTTGCCAATCTATCACAGCTAACATGTATTACTTTTTTAAGTCTTTTTTTTGTACATGCACTGTATCAAATTTTACTTCTTTACCTGAAAACAAACATGTTTCACTACCTAAGGTACTGTTCCTAAAAAGCCAAATTTCATGTGCCTTTATTTTATTATTATTTTTTTCTAATTCATATATGCTAACATGTGAGTTTGGATCAGTGCAAAACAGGGCTGCCCAACTCTGGTCCTCGAGATACCACAATGCATGTTTCACAGTTTTTTTTGCACTGCTTTGTTATTCATTTCCTTCAGAATTAATAGAGCTTCTATTTAATTTCTGCAGATTTACTGACTCAGATGTCTTTTGATTGACTGAACCTACCAGATCCAAGAAATTAGCAACAAGAAAAGCAGGGAGACCTGGGAAAAAAGCAGTAAAGAATGGGGTCGGGCAGCCCTGGTCCATAACACATTCAGCTGTTTCTTGATTGCCTTGGATGTAGGATTTAAATCTTAGTGATGTATGAAGATGTAACGCTGCCCCAAGGCCAAATTATTTTGTTGACGGTGTACTGTTTCTTCGGAAGAAAGGAGGAAAGCTGTTGAAAGAACTGAAGATGACAAGAAAGCCTTAAAGGAGATTGTTAGAGGGAGGAAGTGATCCAAAAGCATTGTGAATAACTGAGAAAAAGCTTGTTACACATTATTTTCTATTGCTACAAATACAAAAAAAGGGAGTGAAAGAAAGTCTGGCATTGATTGAGGCAAAATTATATAAATAGATCTGAACATGACCTTAAAGAGCGTGGCAAAACATAAGATAACTTAGCTAAGATGCACATTGCTGCATTGCCCACATAGATTTCAAGTGCATCCAAGGCTAAATGTTGTTGGTACGTATTAACCAAACGCTAACCCTTCTTCTGGGTCTGTGCAGCCAAGAATAAAGCACTGGCCGCACAGATTTAGAAAATGTATCTGCAAACAATCACCTGAAAAAAGAGAATAATAATATGAGCACGCTTGGAAGATCATCTTGCTCTATGCCGCAGCTTTGTTTATTTACAACGGAATTCGCAATTTCTTCTAATATGACCGTTTCCGGCCATGTCAAAATGTTTTATTCCGAACGAAAGTGTGGTGCATGTAAACGGTTGTTATAACCTGAAAACATTTATTTGGAAGCCCATGTACTCTCACTCTCTCTGAGTTTGTTTAGTAACCTTGTAAAGCCGACCACATCAGAGAATTGACTGAAAATTTAAATAACATTTAAATTTAACATTTTGAATCCAAACAATCTTTAAATTTCAAATTGTTCTTTTCATTTCATTGTTTTAATGAACTTTAGACAGCATCAATTACGATCAATTTATTGATTTGGTACTGCATGTTTTTTTTCTCAAAACAATGTTAGTTAAAGATGCAAAAATATTGACAGGAGTGTTCACAAAACAAGCTCATTATTTACTCACTGTCACAAATCTGAACCAGACATTTTCAACAGTTTAATTTGAACTGTCTCATGAAGTATTAATTGTAAACCAATTTGCATTTTTTCAATACAGTAAGTAGGCATTGTAAAAATTGAATAACAATTTATGAGTTATTCTCACCAAAAAGGTTTGAAAACATAGCTAAACTTTAACCGCCAAATGTTTTTTGAGATTTCACGGAAGCAACCATTTTGAAATGAGCATGAAAATCTCTTCTACTGCCCCTAGTGGAATAATGATGCAGTGCAGGGCAGAAAATGGACTGAACTTCATACAATGGATCTTTGAGAAAAGTTTGGATCATGCTAATCTGATAGATGTCTCAGAAAATTACTGTATCAAATATGATACAAATGGTTGAGTTAAGGTTTTAAGTTTCTGATTCTTAGTTCAGTCTCCTGCAGTTTGGTCCATCAGTGTCTAACAAGAACAGTCATTTCAAATTACCAGAAACAGCCATGCTATAGGATCATTTGTGTTTATAACTGAAATAAAAGACGATCATAGCATGTAAAAAAACCACAATAAAATGAATAAAATAACGTGTTTTAGAAAAAGGAGGAAGAGAAGAAAATCTGGCAGTGTTCAATTGACAATTATGGTCTTAAAAATAATTAAGGTAAACTGACACAGCTGTGATCAATGTGGTAAATCAATAAGTAAATGTTTTGCTGGCAGCTTTCGATCTGCAAATAGACTAAGAAATGCCACAACTAAAATTGCATAAAACTATGATTACTAAAATTACGCAGCTGCACAATTTCAGCATTATCCAAAAAAGTACCTGTGGACCTTGGGAATATTTTGCAAGCCTACGCCTGCAAACTTTAAAAAAAAGTTTCAAAAACATTGTCCCGTCAACCTATGAATTTCTCAAAATAGTGAAATATATTCTTGAAAAAGCTAAAATGGAAAGTCATTTTTCCAATTTTTTTTTTCTTTTTAATCAATCAAAAGGCTTTCTTGGAAGAAAGATACCAAGAGTACACTGTGTTAGTTCTATTGCAGTATTTGGAACAGGCCAGGACTGTTTGTACGGTTGCCTTGCACTCTTTTTATGACACTTTTATTCTCGCTTTCCACAGCCATGTACCATGTGTGCATGTGACATGCACAAGGCTTCGTAGGGAGGCTAATTTTGGCTTTTCTGGCGAGGGACAATCCATCCAGCATGTACAAATATTGCATGTGGAAGGAAACCATTTCAATTCTTTTTTGATGTTTCACAGAACCAGGTTATAATTTAAGAGGCCAGCATTATTTTTTGCATTATTTCAAGAGCCCAGGTCTGAAGTACCGTTTATTCTTTTGTTTTTAAGGCACTCATGCTACTAATGGTCTGATTCAGGTGACATCCCACCTCACTAGATTTATGGTGTTTTCTAATTAGTTATATCTCATGGGTATAACCGAAATGATATTCAAACTTTGCACTGGCTGTCCCTAGATTAGCTTCAGGGGCTGTGCATTTCGTCTTGTACATAAACAACAGCTTGTCCATCCCACTTCTATTTCCTTTATCACCCCCTTCTCATGAGTGGAGCGGTAAACCCTTAAGCTCATTTAGAAATAAGAAAAGCCTTTTTTTTTGAGTGCGCAGCCTTGATAAAATGCATAGAGGCAACATCGTATGGTAAACTTCCCCCATCTTGCTCAGGCAGTGTCGCACACAGAAACAATGAGGAAGAAAAAAAGAACTTGGGCCTCCTGTGCAATTTTCCTGAAGGCATTGCCCCTGTGGTGCAGTCAAAAGCGAATATTTGGGAGATCATTGGTAGACTTTATCTGGAATAATGTGTTTGATTGAAACAGAGTCAAACCAGGGGTTGTGGGGAAACTGCGGCAATCTTCTAAGGTCATATTCAGACAATGAAGCTGTATTTGAAACCAAAATATAAAACTATAACAAGATTTTCACATTAAAAAACACGAAAACCATGGTCAGTCTTTCTTGAAGTTTCACTCCAATCATCTTTTGTAAAAGCATTACCCGAGGTCTTTTAATTAGGATTATGCTTATGATTATGCTACGTTTTTAGCCAAAATAATAAGCCTGTGTTGTTTTCTGTATAGTTTCTGCAGAGCAGCAGCAGTTAATTAGAAATTTGCCTCTGAGTTGTGGGCAGGACTGTTGACATGGATCAACCCCGCCCCCTTTCCCCTCCAGCTGAATTCTACCAGCTGTGTTAACCTCGTTCAAGCGGCCACTTTAAATGAAAAGTCTCTGTAAACACATGTCAACCTGAATTTTGGGTTTCCACGTTCAGAACGCTCGTGCTCTGCGTACAAATCGGACGTTCATTGATAGTGCACTGGAAGTTCAACTGGTTGAATTTCTTGGCTGCTAAAATGCGACAATGCTGAACTTTGACTCGGATTTGGTAGTGACATGTAGGTAGTGTCCTTTTCAAAACATGGAAGTGCCAACTACTGTAAATATGATCATGAAGGAGAAATTAATAATTTAGCTTTTTTGCCTGCACGGAATTACATCACCCCAAGTCTTTCATTTAATGAAATAGAGCTGTGAAAGAAAATGCCTGGAGCAAGATTTGCGGTTTTTGCACCGATGTGACTTTGCGCACACTTGTGGATTGAACCAGTAAACAGATAAAAACAAAATGAAAAAATAAAAAAGAAGAAGCCTCTTCCTGCCGCGGCCTGCTTGTCGCTGGTCCAGTGTGTACATTGGCTGGATGCGCTTTCAAGAAACTGCGTACAGTGTGTTCTTGAACGCCACAAGAACATTTTAAAAACAAATCAAACAGATGATCTTTAAACAGTTTATTGTTTTTCCTTTATTTGGTGTTTAAACTAAAAATGAAGACAATACCCATCCTTAGTGTGCCGGAATTTCCGACATTTGTCTCGGTTTTATTCTCCAGTAGAACAGTCCAGTATGTTTCTCTTTTAGTGGCAGTTGTCCTCTTGCTTGAACTTGATTAAATAGTTTGAACATGGATCTTGGATCAATTTTGGGTTAATGCAATGCATACAGAGTCATCATTTCAATTTTATATGTCGTTTCCACTTTTTACCTCTAGGAAAGGGTAATGAATTTATTACATATGCAAATAGTATAGCCAGGTGACAGTTATTATCTCCACATGTGCAGTTGGCCTCTCCTGAAACTTTCCCAGATTGACATTCCTTACCAGCTTTCAACCTCTACTGTGACTCTTTCTTGTGAATTTGTACTTTGCATTTGAAATCCCTAGAAGCATTCAATGACAAATTGTAACATGACAGGGATTTGCTGTTGCACTACAGTCCCAAATGCACTCAGCACAACAGCATGACCAAGTTGTCCCTTTCAATGAAACGCTGAGTGAGCTGCATGCAGCAAAATAGGTCTTAATGAACGAGATGGCCTACATGATTTTTCATCTGTGTCTTCAGACACACTCCTGTAGACCCTCTCTGATCGTTAGTGTTTCTGGTAAGCTTGGTTGTTAAAATGCTTACGGCTCAACAAAAGTGTTTCCCTTTTGTCTTTTTGGAGGGTTGTTTCTCATGGCCTCTCCTCACACTTTTAATCACAAACATATTTGAGTGTTGCTTTCATGTCACTGCATGTATTTGTGATGTTTGAAATGTTTTTAAGTATCCTTGCATTCTGTATTTTTTTAATCCTTCTCCAATCATCTATTTTAGTAGGGAAATTTGTGTCTAAAGCCAAATAATTAAAATGCTGAATAGTTCCCAAATAGTTTTCAGATATGGATGTTGAGTTTTTCATAGTGTCGTAAATCTTGCATAAATAGATAAGAGTACGTGTTAGACCTTTTTTTCAAATAAAGTAAATGTTCATATCATATCTAAGCATTAATTCAAACAGTAGAAAGTCCAAAAAAATACACAACAGAAAACATTTAGAAACTGCATAAACTGCATAACCCTGAGCCAGGACAAGAGTTCATTAGAATTTCTCCTCTGAGTTGTGTTGAGGTAATATCAACTTCATTTCCCATCATCCCTTTGTTTCCACTCTTTCTCGTTAGCTCAAGGATCTGTTTGTCTGCACGTGAATACATCAAAATGGAGGAAACGTGTGGCCTGACAAATTGTAGAGCATACATTACTGCTACAAGCTTCTTCCAACGATACTTTTTGTCGTCTGCTCCCGATTTACAACTATTTGAATAAAGAAACCCCAAGGAATGACATTTTAAGCTTAATTTTCTTTATACATGTCAGTAAGAAATTACACAAAACTGTGTTAAAAATACTAAAAACACAATTTTCATTGGAATAGGTGTTTAAGATGTGGTGAACAGTTCAGCATCAGTCCTTACTCTGTGTTTTTCTCACCATGACTTCAGATTCAAGCTACATCATGAGCTGTGAACAAACATCCCAGTCGTGGCTTTACACCTCACAAAAAACAAACGCTATGAACATTTGCACTTTGAGACACCTGTAACAGAGAACAACACATCAGGCTTCTTTTTTTATCTTGTTGTTTTTCAACAGTGAATTAACATTTTATTAAGAAAGAAACAAAAGCATCGGAATTGTGAAAGCCCATGAACACAAAAGTAATTTCAGTAATTACAGCATTAAATAACCTTATTAAATGTGTGACCTGGCAGATGAGCTAGTATCTCCAAAGGATGTGAAGTATCTATGTTGTTGTAAGGCTTCTACCAGCCTCTCCACGTTAGTATGTGTTAGTCACACTGTGTCCCAGTCACACGTGAACTCCCCTTACATTTTCTTTCTGCCACTTTTATGTAAAAAAAACTACCACATGCACAGTATTTCCTTTTATTTCCCATTACAGAGTATTTTTCAATGAAAACACTTCAAATAGATTCATGTTTGACAGGCTTTTGTCCGGAGAGGGGGAAAAAAGTAAGCTCTTTGCTGTTAGCTAATATTCTATTGAAGTGTATAACTGTTTGGCAGATAGAGGTGAGGTAACACGCCAGAGACTATCATACCACACAGCAGACGGTGAAATACAAGAGGGGCGGATAGACTCATAAACCAAAAGCTTCGACATGGTCCAACACACGCATCTCTTTTATTAGGTCAAAAAACTCTTTTGTCTCCTTCATTCGTTGATCCGCCCAACGTCCTCATCCTCAATTCCCATTTTTGCAAAAGGAGTATGGCAGACTTCGCTGGACTTCTCATCCATTCTAATTACACTCTACATTTCAACTTGCAATGCTTTAAGGGCAGTTTTTAGTCTTAAGGAGATGGGCAGAATTTTAACCAGTGCTCTTAATTATTTTTTTTCTAAACAACAGGGAGCCGGAGAGGCATTTTTAAGTCTTGTCACTTTTAACAAACGTTTCCGCCCTTTCGTGTTCCTGCACTGCTGTTACCCCTTTGCTTTTCTCTCTGCAAATTTCAAAGAGTCACCTACATATTAAGGAAAAAAAAAAAAAAGATCAGAAGTGGTTGTAAACGAGGCAGGATTTTTATTTATTATGCTTTCAGATCTATAGTGAGAGCCTAAACAGTAGCTGTAGCAAACCATCGATCAACTGAGCTGCCAATGAAATAAACATTGAACAGCACAGAGCAGCTGAAAATCTAATTTATGTTGTGGAAAACAGAAATTCTCAAAAACCGCCACTGATAAGACACGGCTTTGACCTTGTACTATGCTCACTTTCAGTTCAAAAGCAATATTTTTACACATCTGTGTTTTGTATCCCCTTTCATGTTTAAGGTCATAAATGAGCCTAGAGGATATTCTCGTCTTTTTCTTGTTTTATTTGGCTAGTTGGATTCAAAGGCCCTGGTTCAAATCCCGTCCTTTCTGTGTGGACTTTGCATGTTCTTCTTTTGCATGCGTGGGTTTTCTCCGGGAACTCTGCCTTCCTCCCACAGACCAAAGATTTGCTTCATTGGCTGATGGGTGGTTCTAAATTGTCCCTTGTGTCTGAATGTGTCTCTGTGTGGCCCTGCGATGGACTGGCGAACTGTCTTGGGCGTACCCTTTCTTTGTCCAACATTAAAAGTAATCCATTCTGCTTGCATGCAGAATGTAGCTAAACTAAAGCCTTAGGGTGTATTCAAACTGGAAAAGTCCATTGGTCCAAATCAAGTCCTGAACCCTGCGCTTGGTCTGTATTCAGACTGCCGTCTACTGGACATTACTGTTTTAGATCAAAGCTTGTAAACAAACCCAGTGACGAAAGATCTCTTCAGCCATTGGGCAGAATGAGGGCGGGGCAAAGCAGTGAGAGAAAAAATAAGTCCTTTTGTAATCCTTTTTGGGATAGTTCACTTATTACATTGTTATATTTTGCTAACCAGTTTTGAATGTCTGTACTTGCTGCTTTGGTACGGTGGAGGAATGCTGCAAGGCGGTTATTGGGGAGGCAACGGCTAAGATAGCTTACTGATAAATGTTTCTGACACATGGATTGTCGGGAAAACAGTGTGAGAAGCGATGTGTATCACATTAAAAGTTGTTTTGACGAGCCTACACTCATCCGACCACATTTCATCGAGTCTCATCGTTGCTTCACGTCTGTCTGAGGGTCATCGGCTGGTGCATTCCAAGAGCGGTTCCTGATCCCAAACCAGGGTCTTATTGAATGTATTCAGAATGAAAATTTGTTCCGGATTATCGGCAGAAATGAACTCTGGTTCACTTTAAGATGAATCAAATGTGCCCAGTCTGAATACAACCTCAGCCTATTCTGAACCAATTCTGGTTTATGGGCGGGACTGTTGGCTCGGCCTTCCCTGTTGCTGAAAAAATGGCGAGCAAAAATAATGCAAGTTGACATCCATTGTTTCTTGATCCGTTGTTTGCTACAGCACATGAGCGTGAATTCATATATTCTTTTATATTAGGTTTTTGTTATCAAAAAACTGCTACAAGAACATGTTAAAAACACAAAAGAGACCATTTTCATTTATTGGGTATTAAATATTCATCCACTTCGCTCTACAACGCTCATTTTTCTTGTTTACATTTCATTGGCAGGTGACATCCTACATGTAAGGTGTATTTCTGTCACTTGTTGTGCAATGGTGAACAGTAAAGTGGAGGACTAATTAAAATGACCAAAGATTTGTGTTTTTTTTTAAATGTCTCATGTTTTTAAGGAAATATCAAGCAATTTTGTTTACGGATTCTGTTTACCATTTTTACTCCAGCTGCATATTGTCAGTTTACTCAGGAAAATAATCTATGTAAGGATATGTTTTCATCTTATTTCGAATTCATGTGTATAAGTTGTTGTTACATTTATGTCCTCCAAACCACTAATTTTGATGTTGATAATATATTATCAGTACACGGTAAACTACCTCAGTAACATTTACTAGTAAAATGTAATATTATGCCATTTAACAAAACTAAGAATATTAATCTCTCTTTTATTCTCCAGCTGCAAAGCTTTAACTCCTTCAGTAAAATTCAATAAAAATGTTTTATTTAAAACCTTATTTCTTTTCAAATTCTGCCTAAAAAAAGCTGAGAGACCTTTTCACTAGAGAACACATTAAAACTTTAAGCAGGTAAAAATAAACATGTTTTGTTTGTATCTTTTCTACTCATCTAATAGATACACAGGTACACATTGCTTTTGTTTATTCATCCCTGGTGCTTCTTTGTCAATAGTTCTGCCATCCTCAGGACGAAAGAAAGACTGAATGATTTACATTTGTGTTGTGCTGCTAATTCAGTCTTTTACTAACATACAATTTGATTTTTTTTTCTTTTTCTGGGATTTAAACTCAGAATAACTTGTAAAAAAAACGTCTTGTAGGAACATAAATCTAATCCTTTTTTGACTAAATAAACAGCTTTGTGAGATAAGGAGGAACTGAGGCAATTATTGCTATGATGAAAGTGTTTCTATATCACTGAACGTCTGCTCAGTTCTGCGTATACTGTTTGCAGAGCTAATCATATTTATAGCTGATAAACAGGATTTGAGATGCACAAGTAAAGGGAAAATTAGAATTCAAATAAATTTGCAAAATATTAAAACTACAACATCTTGTAAGGAATGTTATATTACTTACACGTTCATAGTGTCTGATGTTATGAAGCTGAAACAGAAGTAAGGAATTTTGCAAGATTAGGTGTCCGTTATCAGAAATGAATAGAGGAGAAATCTGTCAAGGCTTCACATCACACAGTTGTTTCCTTAAAGTCCATTCATTTCTTATACGTACTAGTCACTTATAAGATAAAAAATAAATATTAAATCAAATATTAGTACTTTAATCTAGTTATTTTTTGGGTTTAAACCATTTTTTACAAGAAGCGGGCTATTTAATATGTGATGTGACGCATTGTCATGGTAACATCTACTGAGCCTGCATCGACCTTGCTTTGCCGCAGCAGAGGGAAGTAGTATATACACAAAACATTATGCTACAGCATCATTTTAGAGGGAAAGTTCACCCCCTATACTGCCAGATGATGAAGGAAAGGTTTTTTTTAAAGAAACAAAGCCCAAAACTAGTTTCCTATATTACCTATATTGCACTAACTCAGATCATTAATGGTTTATAACAAACAATTTATTTTGCTAATTGGTAACAAAATATTTAGAAACCCGTATTTACTCTGTATCAAGTAAGACTGAAGGACAGACAACAAACTATTTAAAATAAAGGCGACATTGCTTTTGATGGTAACATCTGACTTGTCCAACTTAGATATATTTGAAGGGCAGAGACTTTTTCTATTGTCTTGCTGTTGTGATAAGCTGTGGAATAACCTATGCCCACCTGTGTTGCAATATTCCAGTAACCAACTGGCGTTTAGGCCAGTGCAATAATATAGAACATCAGGCAATGTAATTGCCTGATGCAATTTTTTTTTATCCTTATCCAACTATTATCTTTTAATGGACATCCGTCAGCCAATCAGAATCAAATACTTTCCTGGACCATAGTATACAGGAACTAGCTGTGATTCTACACAGTTTCCAAGTCCATCACTGAGCTTTATAGTTACTGGAAATAAAAATGGTAGAAACCCGTCGCTGCAATTTAGTCGCCAATCAGTAAAATTTTCATATTCTTGTGCTAAAGAAAGCAGTTTACGGAAACATTTGCAGATGAAGAAAGAACAAATGAATTCAGTGTTTGGAAGTGTAAAGCACACACCTTAAATGTGTGTTCCCAATAACTCCAAAAAGACCAAAATAAAACTTTTTAAATCATAAAATGCTTTAGAGACCCACACTCTTTTGAACTATTTTCAGTGTTTCCAGTGATCTTTTAATTATTATGGTCATATTTAGCCAAACAAAAAAAAAAAACGGTTCTTTTTTAGAACAGTGTCTGCATAGCGATAATAGTTCAATAGAAATTGCCTCTGAGTTGTGGGTGGGTCCGTTGGCATGGACTAACCTCGTCCCCCTTCCCCTTCCCATTGCGTAGTGGAGTGGAGCCTGGAGGATTCGGCCCCTCTAGCATATTTTCTACATCATGAATAAGCTCTTTTTTTAAACAGCATTTTTTCATCTGCTGCTAGTTCATGACTATAAGCATCAAAACGCAATTTTGAGCTTAATCTTCTTGAAATATCTCCTCCATCATCAGAAAACGACCACAAGAAATTGTAAAAAAAAAAACACGTTCTTTGACGTGGGTCTTTAAATGCCAAAAGTTGTCTCAGACAACATTACACAACACTACAAGAAAGTAATAATTTGACTTAGATTCTTGAAACACTTAATGAAAAGATCAAACCTAAACAAAGTCTAATCCGACAATGAATAATACAAACAGAATCTTTAATGTGTGGGTGCGTCCTGGTTTATCTGCGTTCTTACTGTGCTCTTTGTGTAAGCTTCATTGTACCACAAAGTGGTATGAGTTCTGCTCTTGGCTACCATATGTCGGTCACAAATGGCTCCAGAGAATACGCTGATTCATGCTGTCAGCAGCAATCCTTATACCACGGTTAGTTATTGTAGGACACGTCAAATACCACACAAAAGAGAGATGAGGTAGGAGGTGTGAGTCAAACATAAATCTGAGCTTCAGAAAACACATTGAGCAGAGGGAATCCTGTTTTTGTGTTTCCACCTCTGTCTTCAGGCCTTTAGCTTTTTGTGCTGTTTTATTGGGTATGGGTGTAAAGCTTTACGTGGCCATGAGTGGGAAGAGCTGGGCGTGTAAAAAAAAAAGATGGTCTGTAAATACAAAGCAATCTTATGAACTGTGTCATTGCATTTGATGCTTCAAATGTTATTCTGGAATTAAAGGATATTTTATTTTGCCAACATGAGTTGTGAATTTCTCAAGGAACAATTTTTTTTATCAACTTCTATTTAACAAGATAAAATCCATAGAGATTAAGATCTAATTTAAAAGAGCGATTTGGTTGTTAGTCACAGCAATGGCAATTAAGACTTTAAGCAGTGGATGCATGTGCCAAAGAATGTATTAATAAAGTAACAGACACTCAGAACACTCATATCTTTTACAATGTCCTAAATGGTCTATCAAACGCAATGAGAAAAACGCTTTCTATGAAAAAGTATTTAGAAAGAGCTTGTTCAAATATTATTTATTAAAACTCCTTAATCTATTATCTATTAAGTTTTGGTAAAATTGTTATCACAATAAGTCTTTCAGTTTTTTTGTTTACAAGATAACATTAGCTCAATTTTAAAATAAGGAGCTAGAAATTATACATTAATAAAATATATACAATAAAATAAAAATAATACAAATAAAACACTGTTTTAAACACTATGTTTTAAAGGTGACTGTCACAATGCAGAGTGAATATAGGAGGCAGATGTCCAGGAAGTTCAGAATTAGCACTTTTTATTTGACAGGAAACCCATAATGGCTGCACAGTCCACAGTTGCTCTTTATCCATGCAGGCTCTCTTCACAGTGAGCTCCTTCACCCTTTATGGGCTCCATTTCAATGTCAGGCCACGCCCACAAAGGAAGCCACTTTAACCAAACAATGAAAAAACAGACAACAAAACTTACAAGTGTCTTGAAAACTTTGCATTTAAGTCATTTTAAACAAACAGACAGACAAACAAACGTTTTCACAATACCTAACTCCCAACCTTGTTTGTAACACATATAAATAAAAACAGACTGACGGAGCTAAAACAAACATTACTGTGTGTTTGCTAACTCTTAACCTTGTTAGAAACTTGTAAAAAAAGCTCTGTTCAACACCGTTACACTTTAGCCATATTGGCGTATCTGCAAAACACCCAACTTTGTTTGCAACTTATCCAAAAAAAAAGACTGACATTTTGACAAAGCGCCTTTTACCTCTCAAAATGGCTTTGACATCAATAAATACAACCAGAATTAATCTGGCGCACTGTCGTTTTTTTTTTTTTAAATTGACCTTTAAGTGTGCCTTATAGTGTGGAAAATATGCTAAACTTTTATAATAAAAAGCTACTGTCTGATTTATTATAATTTTTGCATGATTGTGATACATTTTGTGACTTTCATATTTTTTAAGTGACATGAAAAGAGTTCATTAAAGTGCTTTGTGGTTCATCTTTTGAGTCCTGAGTATTATGTGAAAGAGAAAAAAAACATTTTAAAGGCACAACTTTCTAACTTTCTCAGTTTGTTCCCATAAAATAACTTTGACTATTACACTCCAATTGTATTTGGGGGCTTAGCTTCAACATATGGTAATGTTTTGCTATATGCAATGCATTTTCATGAATAATGCAGCCAGCAGCATGGAAAATGTCACAAAGTGGACGATAGGTATTGTGGAGAGGATTCAAATGCATGACTTGGGAAGCTGTTGGATAATAAAGAATCATTTTTGTATAACCAAAGACACTTAAAATGAAAGATGAAATCAGATACAAACCAAGTGAAAATCAGAACATTTGCAAATATTTACATTATTTAAAAATTGACAATAGACACCAAGAAGCGTGTGCATTACAGAGGCCAATGATGAACCAGAATCAGCTGTGGAAAATGATATAATATGGGAGACACTGACAAGAAAAAGGTGTGCATAAAAAACTCATGCTCAAAATGTATTCTGACAAATTACAGCAAATGTGTAACTCTGACTCAAGAAACCTACTCATTAAGAAATAAAAAGATTCTATGAGGAAAGATCATCTAATTTAATCCAAGCAGAGATGGTGACTCTTGCTATCACACTGAAATGCATTAATACTTTAAGAACACCAGCCAAAAGCGCTGCACGACATTCATTTGCTCGGATTGAAGGATGGAAGCTGATTTAGTTGGTTTAGGGTGCAAATCTGTTAAAAAAAAGACTCAGTATGGTGAGGTGAAAGTGCATGAGAGCTGACTCTCCAGCCAGAGAGGCTTTTACATTTTTTTTTCAAATAGCATAAATCTTAGCAAGTTTTGTAAAAAATTACTCAATTTTTCACAAGAGACACAAAAGAAAAAGCTATCAGAGTAAAAAAAAAAAAAACATTGACACTTTTAACTGCAAAATAATACGAGTTTTAATAATATTTACATGTGCAAACAATATGTCTTTGTACATAAATGGATATCGGTTTGCAGATCTAAACATTGAACATGCAAAGTGCAGCACCTGTGATATTTGGTGAGGACAAACTCTGCATTGAGTGACTTCCTCTGAATGTTTGCTGCTGTTTTGGGGTTTAGATAGTCAAGCCAGATCAATGGCAATTGCAAAATTCTCAAAAGTAGGACACACGGGCATGATTGTTGCTCTGAAAAGGAACCCAGACTGTATAAGGGAGGTCTGGAGCTTTAGAATGTGGCCACAGTCTTGCTGCCATTTTCTGATAAAATATAAGACTATTTTGAAATCCAGCAAACCCGGAAGCCATTTATACTAAATTTCTTGAAAGAGGCTGTGGGACGGATTAAATGTGACCATGGGACACACTTGGCCTGTGGAACTTTGGACGTGCTCGGTTTTGGGAATAAATGAAAGCAAGAGCACGTCTGTGAAGCCTTTCATTTGTCCAGGATGGTTACACAACAGAAAAAGTTTTAAAAGAGAGGTTCCAAATTCAAAAGCTCACCTGGATAAGAGGTACAATGTCTTCAACTTAGAAAAAAAGAACTAAGTCCAGATTATCGATTTTAAAAAAATATTCTGCTGTGTAAGCAAGAGCCTGTCGATGAATGGGAGTTAATGGAAAATTATTCCTTTATCCTTTTCCTAGTGTTTTTTTTTTAAAGAAACGGCATTAAAATATACAAAGTGGACTACTTCCATCAGCTGATGTTCACTGTTGCTTCACTATGTAAAAAATCTTTGATTATTTCTGACAAAACGACACAAGGCTGATCTATTTTCTGTCAACATACAGTATTAAACTCTAAATTCACCTTAACAAGCTGTTGACATCATCACAAGCCCTCTGTCGAACACACCATGACAGATGATGCCAAGTTAATCAGGCTAATCACTTTAGTCGTGAACAGACACATATAGTGACTGAGTGTTACAGCAACATGCATGTACATTTGATAAGCGACCTAATACTCCATGTCAATAGGCAAAGTATCCATGGAGGCAAAACAGGCTTCTCTGACACTCGAACGCCTCAGTAAGTGGTGAGTAAGGAGCAAAAACACACCTGATACAACAATAAAATGCAGACCAATGAAGAACTGAACGTCATAACTGACTCCTCTCTCAGAAACTGGATCCTTTATTACACCAAGTGTCAAGTTTTTGTTTTTCACTTGGTTACAACTCAGTAGGCTCAGTTGGCTGGGTGAAGGACTGGCAAGCAGGAAATCAGGGCCACCTTCCCAGGGTGCACCATGAGTTTAATCCAATGTGGGTCCTTAGGCAAGACCTTTCACGTTACTGCCTTGTTATGTAGCCACGAGGAGCTACATGGTCTGCTGAGTCTGGATCTGCTTGTGCCAGTCCCAACCCCAGATAAAAATACAAGGTTGTGTCTTAAAGGCCATCTGGTGTAAAAATCTCTGCCAGTGAATCAGTGAAAGATGATTCGCTGTGGCAACCTCTGTTGGGATATGCCAAAAGGTGACCAACAACTGGATTGCAATTTAGTTTCATGGGTCACCAGTTCCTTACACAGCTGTCTGACATTTCTCCATGACTTGTTGAAACTTTCAAATGAAAGGTTGACACCACCAATTAGTCTAATAGTAATGTGTTCTTGAAAGTAATAATAAAAAATATTTGCAACTGAAATGTTAAACAGCATTGAAGCAGGGTGATAACACTACTGGTATCAAACTTCAATGCAAGGCTGAAATGGAAGACGAGGCAATCCCACACACAGCAGCATCTATAGGGAACATAAGAAGCTTAGAAAACATCAAGGGCTAATGGCTAGAAAAGATTTAGAGGATTCCAATGGTAATTGGAGCTCTTCTGACTGTGATCCCCAAACGAGAGTGGCTACAGCAGATCTCAGAAACAGACCTGAGATCTCTGTTGATAAGAGTGCTATGCTTGGGACACCTAAGATAAGCCCTCAAGCTCCCTAACTTTGAGCTTGAAGGCAAAAAAGGATCACCCAGTCAGCTATACTCCCTATGCCTCTATTGATATAAAATGGAGAATTACTGTAGCTCCTTCATGATCAAGTGGGATCACTTTTGTTAAAACTGAAACTTTGACAGCTTGGTTGATGAGATCACTCAAGCGTGTGTTAACAGATTATGAACAAAAACATGCATACAGTATGGAATTACGACAGCAGGTCAAGCTCACCACTCCTGGCAACACGCATTTAAGTGGCCACTTCCAGCGTATAGTCTATGCTAATGCACATTCACGTGCACGTTTCAGGCTTCTACGTCCAAAAGTCTTGTGTTGACGCATAGCTTCGCACTTTTTTCGAGCTCTACGTACAAAACTAGTGGCCATCGAACACACATTGCAAGTTAAACCAGGTCTAACATTTACTAATCAGGGACGTATGAACAGCGTCTCTTTTAATTCACAAAGGTGCCAGTCATTTGATGTGATCATAAACTACATTTGGCACTCTGAAGAACAAATAATTTATGATATATTAGTTATTTCTGTGGACTCTTTTCAGACTCTGAAGTAAAACAACTCGATCTCTGAGGCCCCGCCTTTCGCTCCTTGTGGGTGACGCCCAAATTATGACGTCAACCTAGAGCCGACTTCAGCAGCGTGTCTCAGCGTTTTCTCATGAAAACAAACAACACAGAACTTTTTAAAGATGGATTTGCATGTTGTGGAGCCTTACACTCTTGACCCACAGTCCAATCCAGAATTTGTATATGAGAGGCGCAGCATATGTGGAAATGTAGCGTTAGCTTTTGCATTGTAAGCTAACGCTGCATGTTTTCAGCTGTATGATTTACTTACGCGTCTGGCATCTTCATCAGCTTTGGTTGTTAGAATGGCGCCAGCTCTGAGGATCAGTCTCCCGGACAATCCACTTTGATACAGGTCAAGGTTAACAAAACAGTCATCTGTGAAGTGGCGGTCAAAGACAAAAAGTTGCTGGCCGGTCTGTTGCGTGCTCCCAAAGACAAACTCCAACCTTTTCTGATGAGCAGGCCCTTCTTTAAGCAGGCTGAACAAAAACCAAGACCTCTCGCAGCCTAAAACATTTCCTTCATTTTAAAGACATTTCATTGCAATAAAAAGCTAGTCGTTGTTTTCACAATTTTACCAAAATGTGTTGACGAACATTAAGAGAGTTATTCTAAAGAAAACACAAGTTACAGTATATGTTGCTGTTCCTCAAACGGCTATTGGAGTTTCAGGAAGGAACTGTTTCCTGTTGACTACACCAATAAATAAACTAACATAAAGCTTACAGTTTTGTAAAACAGAAATAAACAAGTTGAAAAAGTTCATCATGAACACCATGCCTAAATATTCTGACAATCTCTTGTTTCATTTCCAAAATGTATCCAGGTTCTTGACAGTCATTTTTTTAAGAATGTTTGTAAATACCAATTTGCCAAAAGCATTTTATAAATACATATAACTTTAAATTCCATCAAATAAAAAAGAAGACAACATTTTACATTTTCATAAAAACTCACACACAAACAAAAGCTGATTTAATATAAACCCAGGGGAAAAAGGCCAGTAGCTACATCTTTTTTCCACCAGAAATAGACACCCATATATGAACAGCAGTATGTGACATGTTACACTATTCTATTATTTATTCAACAACATCTAAGCCAGAGTGCTGAAGCAGTGTGGAAGAATCAAAAACTGTACTCCGCATGATTCTGTTGCTTAGAGCTACTTTTAGCAACATTAATGTGAGGACTCCATTTTTTTTC
Organism: Oryzias celebensis; assembly: GCA_014656515.1. Classification (NCBI taxonomy): domain Eukaryota; kingdom Metazoa; phylum Chordata; class Actinopteri; order Beloniformes; family Adrianichthyidae; genus Oryzias; species Oryzias celebensis. The sequence continues at coordinate 15,030,922 of BNCR01000013.1, forward strand.
TGTATGCAATATCATTACCTTGCATCATTAAAGATAATAAAGCTTTTTCAATTCATTCAAGTTGTGTTTATGGAGTTTTTATTCCATCCGGAATTTTAAAACATGATTTCATACAAGGCAGTGAGTGAATTTTTAATGCGAGCAAAAATAGACCCATACACCATGAAGTTATAAATAGTCCTACTAGGAACCATTTAGCCTCAGACGTGCCAACCGTGCCGTGTACTTGTGTCTGACAAATGCCTAAGTGACTTCTCTGCCTTCATTACTCAAATCTGTCCTTTTGCATGCTGCAGTTTTCTGAAATTCCTAATGTAAGAAGCAATTGTGTTGATTTTATGACAGTGTAGTTCAAATATGGGGCAACGGATGCTGGCCATAGATCAACCCAGACATTCAGATTTATGTTCTGGTTTCCTGCTTCAAGGGCTGCCAATCAGTGGATTGATTTTGTGATGTGGACATCAAGTACTAAAATTCAGGTGTAAGTGAACAAAGCGCTATGCTTTTTAAAGACACTAAGATGTATCAGTTGCACATTTATATTCTTAGTCAAAGTGACCACAGTATTTACCATCTGTGTATCACAGTTTTCCCATCTAAGCAGCTTGATTAGATTGAAAATAAATCTGCTACAGTTCATTTAAGATGATGTGGGATTTGACACTCATGGTTCCCCTTTTGACTAGCCCTTAGGCTCGCAGAAAGAAAACGCCGATTTTCTCACGATTCTTGAGACCTCATTCCATTTAGGCCCTTCTCAGCCAGCAATGTATGTATTCATGTTTGGCTGGAGGGTTAATAGCACAGTTCTCTCAGATAAATTCAAAATGCTGTTATCAGGTAGTGGAGAATTTCAAGGTCCCTTGCGTTTGTGGATGAGTGGAAGAAAAAAGATGGTTTTAAAACTGAATTTAATATATTAACTGATTTCCTAGAATTATGAGACTTGATTAAGTCAAATTAACAGTGGATGTGTTGGATTTAAATGCTGTTGCTGTACATTTTTACTGTCATTAGTGAAATGCAATGTAGAAAAGATTACAAATCAACAAAAAGTCATTTAAAAATCTGCAGAGCACAAGATCTCTGAGGACTCCAATTCTGAAGTCTTCAGAATTACAGTTGCTGTATTTTGACCTGTGGCTGTGAAAAAAACATGACGAGAGATTCTTAATTTTACATTTACAAGATTCAGAATTACAGTCCTGATACCCAAGGAATACATTTCATTTGAATATAATGTGAATATTATGCACTTTATTTAAATAATTTGCACTTCAATTTTTGTCCTCACACTCTTTGCTCATTTGTTTAGAAGACTGATAGAGAACTGCATTTAACAAAGAGAATACATTTAGGCCACATTCATTTCAGTACTTAGACATTTCTTGCTGCGATCTGTCCAAGGCTTTCATTTCATCCAAAAGTGTAGAGAATCTGGATAGACAAAGTAGAACAACACTCAGATGATAGAGCAGGAAAGAGTCTTTGTCAAAAGTTGAGTGGGATAATTCCAATGTCCTCCTCCAGACCAGGGTGATGGGTAGATTATTTCTGGATGTGAACAGAGAAGTCCAAAACAATATATGTAGTGTAACAGATGGAAAGAACAGAATGGCGACCAGAGGATATAGTCTAGTCTTAAATTCAATAGATGTGATCTTTGTTTGTGGGAATATTTGTGTTGGACGGCGCAAGTGAAGTGCTGAAGAATCCGTTCCGACTTCCAAAAAAACCTCTGCACTTACTATCTAGTAAAGGATCTATGAAAAGAGTCTCAACGTCAGGAAATGGTCAGGAACTTGACATGGCAATAGGAGAATGAGAGGGTTGTGGAACTGGTGAAGGTCAGGATAGCGGCAGAACAGCATGTCATCAGGAGAAAAGCTGAGATCAACAATGTAACTTGACTTGCTATGGCACTGGAACAAGTAGTAAACGCAGCTACAATCTGGCACGAATGGATCTGTGTGAACCATATGTATGCAGAGGTATACAAGTCAAGGTTATGAGTTTGACTGCAATGAAGGATGACATGGGAGAATCAGAGGAAAACAAGGTAAGAGCCGTGGCATGGCTGGAGCATGACAATAATAAGGTGAACTCTTGGGTATAGTAAACAAGGGTCACAAATAAGAACAAGGCAGAGCATAAATCCAAAACAGGCGAAGCTCATAAAATTGGCGAAGCAGCTTGGGGTCAGCAGACAGGTGATGGCCGGCAACTTTGATATGTGACTTAACAGGAGCTGTGAACCTGGATTGAGTAGAAACTACTACAAACTGGCAGTGGTTTAAAGAAAGAAGGGATTTTAAATACCAGATGGTACAGGTATGTACACTGATCTGAATGTGGATAATCAGTGGCAGAGGGCATAGGGAGTCTATATGGTAATCCTCCTGGTAAAGGATGTGGAGGACAATGACACAAAGAACATGGCATAGGCTCCAACAACCCCCAGAACAGGATTGTAGAATGTATGGATATTTACAATGAGATTGTTGGACCTAAACTGTGACACACTTCACTATAAACTAGGCTTTCGCTTCACATGGTAGGCTTATGCCAGAATCACAGTGAAAACAGAGCAGCAAGGCAATTATCACAATGAAACACAAGTCACACAATTTAAATAATCAGCCAGAGGATAAAAAAAAAAACATGTTTTTTAGCTCACACTTATTGGTGAGGTGCACAGACTTTAGGATCCCTTATGAATACTTTAGTTAAAAAAATGCAAACAGCTTGAATACAATAAAAAAGAAAACACCTGACTTTTGACCTTCACTTTCTTGCCTATAAACTATGGATTCTAAACCTTTTGCTAAAACACTGCTTTACAAGGACTTTGATATTAAAGTCACTCTCAAATCATCTTTTATTTGAGTTAGACTTTATATAAAAGTGTTCTCCATGGTGTTTTAATTTCGATTATGCAGTTTTTAAACAAACAGAAATGTCGTTTTCTTGTGCATAGTTTCTCCAGAGCGGCAGAAGTTCATCAAACATTTGCCTCTGAGATATGGGCATGAGTGTTGCTGTAGAGTAAGCCTTTCCTCATTTCCCATCATCTCCTTGTTTACACTCTCTCCTGCAAGCATACAGCTCCTCACAACCCCAACTTAACATAATCTGTGCAAAAAGAATGACAAGCAAAATCAGAGCCATCCAGCCATACAGTCTTGATCCAGACATCAGTTCAGACGATGAATACGAAGGCCTACATGGACATGGCCCAGCGACTGTGGCGCCTACATTACTGCTACAAACTTTTTCTAATAGGATTAATTCACCACAACGGTTTGATAAAAGAAATACTTAGAAATGCAATTTTAAGCTTCATTTTCTTAATAAATGTCCATCATGATAAAAAAAAATGCCACAAGAACGTTAAAAACACCAAAAAATGATATCATTGGAGTTGGTCTTTAATTTAGTTGAACTCTCATTAATTACTCAAACCTTGTCACATTTTACTCCTTTTTTAAGGCATTTTTTGATAGTTTTGTAGCTTTATATTTCAGGTTTATCGTAATACTGTAGTCCAGTTTGAACTGTTGAATTATTTAGCTTACCAATAGTAAAATGGAATTCTTGTGGTTTGAAAACAAGTCTAATAAACCATACGTTCACTGCCATGTTTGACAATTCATGTAAAGTGTTGTGATATGCCACATTTGGTAGTTTCCAAAAAAGGAGGTACAGGATGGGGTTAGATAATACTCAATTGCGAAACAAAGAGATAGCAAATATCTAACAAACCATTGTAATTTCCAAATGTAACAAATCTCCATGTGATGACCTTTTCACCAATTAATGCAGGGAACCCATTCTCCAAAGAATTATGCAGAGGAACTTTGTATTGAAATGGAATGTCAATAAATTAACAATGAACGTTGAATATTATTTATAAGAACAGTAAAGAACCAGGGATTTATGCAATATTTTTCATCATCACACACTCATTGTTTTCTCTTTTTGCATTTTCCTTGCATGTCTGTATATTTTTAAAGCACATTTGATAATGTTTTCTGCTTAACCTTTGAAGTGGCATAAAATAATATAGTGACAGGTGGTTTTCTTCTAGACTGACTCAAACCTTGGAAAGCAGAAGTGTATACTTTTCACTGTCTGTGGTTTAGAAGACAGAATACATTTTCTGTGAAAACTGCTCTTGAAAGCTTAAACTTGTCATTATGCTTCCATTATCTGTGCCATTTTTTCCAGGGGCCGGGGGATACGCTTTTTGTATATCAAATGCATTGTATTTAACGCTCCACATATCTTAAATATAGGGCATTCCATTATGTTTAACAATGACAAATGTATATGTTTAAAAAATCTAGGACAGATTATGATCTTTGCATGAAATAAAGGCAGAAACATGCCTATCACAACAGATCTACATTTACTGACTTTACTAATCAAAATCGTCAAGTGAATTACTCCTCACTTATTGAAAAAGCCCAACTGGCCTGGGTGATATTTTATTTTTCCAAGTGTCACATGGATTATTTATTATTATTATCAGCTAGAGGTAAAGGAACTGTTGATAAATCATGACCTGGAGGGTGTTTTGGTTGTTTGTGGAATTTGAAATTCTCAAAGGACAGAGAAAACATGAATGAGCACCAGAAGGGAGGCTGCTACCTGCTGCACTCACATACTGGATAATGACCTGAAGATATGAGATAAACAGCTCCAAGCAGTTTTTACGGACAAAATAACACACACCCATCCACACAGTAAACATTGACAGTCCTTCAGAAATGAAATAACGGAATGGGGAAACAATCGTACTGTAAGTCATTAGTGTTTTGATTTCCACCAACAGAATGCTGCCTTATTTATTTAAATATTTTAAATGAAATCAATGGGCCACTGCAGAGTTGTGCTTTATTTGATGGAAATTGAGTTGAACTAATATGTGGTATTAGCTGTAAACACCCGATTTTTTGAATCCTCCAATAGGCTATACAGTTCTGCCATTCCACAGTGAAATCCAAAGACTGGCGCTAAGAATTCTGTTGCTTCCATTAACCCTTTAAAGTTCCACTCTGATCATGTATTTACAAAGTGTTCCCAGTGGTCTTTTAATTAAAATTTTTAGTAAAAATAAATAAATATTAAACAATTGTAACAAATCATAACATGTATTAAACAATAATAAATAATAATACATAATACTTTTTTTTTTTTTTTTTTTTTTTTTTAGGGCAAGGTTTCTACGGACCAGGAATAGTTGATTAGTAATTTTTCCTTTGAGTTGTTGTCGGGACTGTTGGTGGGGAGTAAGCCCACTCCCACATCCAATTACCCGTTTGTTCACACTCTCTCCTCCTAGCTTACAGTTCCTCACAACCCCAATTTAACATTACCCGTGCGACAAAAATGGCAAGCAATACTGAAGCTTTTACAGTTTTGAGCCAGAGTCCATCTCAAATAAGGAAAACAAAGACAAATATGGGTCTACTTATCTCCATGTGGATGCATCATAATGGAGCAGAGTATAATGAATAATCAGATATTCAAATTTAAGCTTAAGTTTTTTTATATATGTCTTCCATGAAAAAAAAAAATCCATAAGAACATGGGTGACATTTTAATACAACTCACTTTGATACACCGTCATTTTTTAACCACCTACGAGAGCAATGCAGGCTCTGATTCTGACTTGGAGAACTGTGAATTTGTATATTGGCTTTGCACCTTTATGCAATACTTTACGTTTGTTATGCAATGGCAAAAGACACTTTACAACAATTATGAAACTGGTTAAAAAGCTACGGTATTCAAAAGAATGTAAACACTGGAGCTGAATTGAATTGTAACGGACAGGAGCGTCACAAACACAAATAAGCAGTGAGATATGCTTGATGAAGCTCTAATTACATAAGTGATTTTAACAGAGTGGTTGACCTTCTCAGATGATAACAGAAAAAAAGAGCAACTTCATTTTGCACTTGAAGTTACAATAGTAAAGTACAGCTTTTTTTTCCTTCCTTGGTTAAGATCCAATTTGTAGAAATAAAACTGGCTTTTACTGATTGAAAAACAATATAATGGATTCAGAAAGCGGGGTTATCTCACCATGGAAAGCTAAAGTCAAGCAGCAGTGCACTGCTGTGTCATAAAAAACGGTAGCCCAAACCTTGTTTAAAGGCACAGTGTGAACCAAACTGACAAATAAAATCCACGAAGTGGAAAACATACAAATTATTCTGCTGCAGTTGCTCAGTAAATGGCACGAGAAAACTGCCATCAGCAAGGATAAATCACTTTCAAAAAAGCTTGATGACATATTAAGGACCAGATGAATGAGGATATAAAAATATACAATATTATATACAATGTGTTCAAATATCACATAAAATTAAGATTTTGAAAATGTAAAAGGATCTGAGGTTGAGATGTCCCACACTTTTGATCTATGGTAGCATAATCATTGATACCTGCACAAAGGTTATTTGCAGTATAAACACTTATATTCTTTACAATTACAGTTCATAACACACAAAGACATTTCCCACAGAATACAGAATTCTATATTGACAATTTAGCATTTACAGTAATAAAATACAACATCTTTATCCACCCATTTTCTGAAATTGTATGATATCTTTTGGGATCATTTGGCTGCTTTATTACTGCTTTATTTTTATTTATGCTTCACAATTCTTGAAATACAGTTTAAAAAAAAAAAAAAAAACATGTTTAGGGCTCTTTATTCAGAATTGTATCCCAGCTCTCATTTATTAGTGCCTACGCCTCCTTTTGTGAGTCTTCTCGTTGTCGTCACAACACATTGTGTTACTGTGTTGGTTGTAAATGTTCTGTTCTTGGAATCTAATTTCATATTTGTGCCTAACTATTTCCCTTTTGTGTGTTTATATCACACACTGCAGCACAACAGAAAGTTTCAAAATATTTCAGCCCAGTGACATTATTTTGTTCTCTATTATGGTTAGGGACAAATGATTACTATGTCTCAACACCTTTGCTTTCTTTTGTAACCAGTGAATCTTTCTCCTTTGTCTGAACACGTAGTGACATCCATGGACACAAATAACACCAGGCAGTGGCTGCAAATAGTTTTGGAGTAGCAGGGAGCAACGAACAGTAATGAATTTTGTATTAGATGGAAGTTTTTGTGCTGGTAGCTGGGGCCTCTGCAATACACAGAGCTCAGCTTAGCACGTGCCGTGGTGGCTCATCACTCTGCATCACATGGGCTGCCATGCTTTTTCTGCAAAGCATGCATTTAGGAAGCTTGGGGAGCTCTTCTAAAGTCTGATTTAGTACTTGTTTTTTTGTATTTAATGAATCTGGTTACTAATTTTGGAAGCGTTGATGTAGTTTTAAATGTAATAGTGTTTTAATTAGTGTCTATAAAAGTAAGAAAATTATGGTGGCCCTGAAGTGCAAATCACACCAAATCACTCAACCCAAAAACATATTAAAGAACACAAAGACCATTAAAAAAGCAAAAGAAAAAAAAACCAGTACATTTTAAAAATGTGATAGGAAACACTTTTACCAAAAAAAAAAGAGAAAGAGAGAGAAAGAAATAAGAAACTAAATGTTATGGGAAACAAAAGTAAATCCCATAGAACAAAATGAAATGGTAACAAATGAAACAGAAAAAGAAACTGGAAAAGATACTGTGGGACATCACTGATGGATGATTATCATTTCAACCGAAAGTTTTTTGGCATGAAATGATACTGGAGATGGTAATCATAAAACGTTTATTAGTTTGCAGACATTGAAAACGCATTTGAAAAAACTCAAACGTCGTCATCTAACCAGCGATGACCCATAGCTACCTTTTCAGGTTTATTATACATTTTATTCTATTCGGATTTCTGAAAATTACTTTTGCTTTCAAAAACATTTCTTTTTTTCTGGAATTTTGTTTTGATTTTTTAGTTGTTCTTATTTGTTTTGCTTTTGAAATAGTTTTTGTAATTTTAAAAATGTTTTTGCGTCAAGTGATTTGTTGCAATTTGTCCTTCAGTGCCACCATAGAAAATGACTCCCAGAATGCTTTGCTTCATACTCTACCATCCAAAAGTCTGTGGTCACCCAGACAAGTTTGTGCTTTCCATTTGACAAAGTTAGAAAAAATAATATTTCTTTAAAGTTTTATTTCGTCTCTTTCAAATATTGCTGTCGACAAAGAATCCAGAGAGGACCTGACTGCAGTCAACAAGATGGCGCCCAGACATCATTAGCCAGAACAGAAGTTCACGTTCATTTTCTGGCCATGTTGAGCATCGACCCCACAAATGTGATGTTACCAATACTCAAACTACTCAATGGAAGGTCAGTTTTATCGTTTCTGTAACCAGCTAAACTGTTTTCAGCTGTGCTAGCATGGTTGCGCAAGGGTTGTCTGACCCAATTAGCAAACACATTGTGCCATTAGAACACTGGCGTGATCGCTGGAAATGGGCCTTTAGTCACCTATGTAGATAATGCACCAAAAACCAGACATTAGCAGCTAGAATAGTAATTTTTTTTCATTTACCGCATTTATAATGTATAGATTGCTCCTATGTGCTCTTAGAGTATATCTTTCAAAAATAGGAAAATTTCAATGTGATCCCAAATTTTTCAAACGGTAGTGTATTGTACAGGTAAACAGCAAATAGAGGTTGAGGTTATTCTTCTGCAAAACAGCCCAAACACATGCTGCAAATGTGCCAACTGAATGCTTTGAAAATGCTTCAAGTGGCAGTCATGTTAACTGAGTGACTGAGCTCTGGAGCCATTCAGAGGCTAATGGAGAAACATTCTGACGATTAGGTCAATAGCCAGTGTCAGCTCTGAAAGCTCAGGTGGGAAAGCGTTACTTTGATTGCTCCTGGACAGACGGAGAATCACAGGGTCAGTAGTTGTAACACTGCAACCCATTATCTGAACCACACAATAAAAGTGCCGCATGAGATTGCTCACACCCGTATGAAACAGGACAGGGAGTAAATATGAGGAAGTTAGGTAGTGGAAAGAATTTGGGCGAACTGTAAAATTGGCTTCTGGAGAGCCGCAAATTGCTTTTAAGTTACTGTTTCTCGAAAAGAGAAAAAAAAAAAGGCAGGCATCAATCATTCTTAAAGCTGAACTAAGAAATCAAGCTTTTTTTTTAGCATAAGTTATAAAAACTAAGAAAAAGTATACAGAACCCTGGGCTACTTGTGTTTTTACTCTGCAGTACTACAAGCACCAACTGCAATTTGCATTTCATTCCCAATCTGTCATCTCCCTGGATATCTCCCTGTCCAGTACACACAGTACTAAATATTCAGAAAACAGTGGGAAACAGCCTTTTAATTTTAATTAGTTTTAGATTTTCTGTTTTGCAATTCATCTTAAATGAACAGATTCTTTCTATGAGCACATCAAAAATGTGGAGCCACTGCTTTCATGTTGAAATCCTGTCTGTATCCTGTTGGTTGTCAGAGCAGGACTGCATGCAGACCTGTCCAAAACATGAACACTCTAGTTATTTTTGCACTCTGCTTTAGAAAAAAAAATATGAATGTCCCAGCAAAAAATGTCATTTTGAGGACAGCGTCATGTCAAGATCTTTCTGTCACTTCTTCTCTCAAACGCTGCAATCACAGAAGTGCACATTACCTTTGCCAAGGGCACCACAACAAGCCTGTGGCATCACAGCTCCTGACTTTCAGACTTTTTTTTTTCCTGATAACAGTCATGAGGGCCTCATCAGTCGTCAATCACAAGCATACCACAGTCCTTTTCTTCCAAAGAAAAGTGGTTAAATGGCTGCTGATGAGTGACAGTTATGTCATCTGTGGAGAACCAGTTCAGGTATATTTCCTTTTTATGTTAAACAATTCAAACAACTTACTATTAAAAAAATATATAGAAATTGTGCTCTAAAAAATGTTCAAATCAGTTTTCCACTGATGTAAAATCTGCATAACTCCACACATGAATATCTAATATACACCTTGAATTGGGTCCCACCATCCTCCAGTAACCAACATCATCTACAACTAAACTCATGTACAATAAAACCTGCTCTTTGACCTAGTGGCAGAGTCACTGCCCTGAAACTGGGAAGCTGTGGGTTCAAATCCACAATTGGTTCATACCACAGCCTCTACAAAGTGCCTCCCTATCCCTTATGCTATCCTAGGCACATTGGGAGAGGGGTCATCTGAACCCCACAGCATAAGGGCTATTTGATACTCAGGGTATGTCCAAATCCCCTTACGATGCAGGACTTTACAACACTCTGGATTTTAACAGAATTTGGACACACAATCACTACTTTTTTATGTATTGTGTTATGGAGCATTGGAAGTGGTCAAATGTCCTCAAAACGGTCTTATGATTTAAAATTGTTCTATCAAGTTTTCAAAACATGCATGCTTACACCACTAAATACAATACATGAGATGAATGTGACTTGTTCTTTTTCCAAGGAAATCTTTTTCCAAGGAAAGCATTACTATCAAAAAGTGACATGAAACATGGTTTTGCCTTTTGGGAACATTTGGAAGCCAATACAACCTTTGACTTGAGGAGGTTAAAAGCTGGTTGTCACAAGTTACTGTACTTCTGCCAAAACAGACACACCAATTCATTCCAACTCAATTTAGGCAACTATAAGTCAACATTTTGCTTTTAAAAGACATTTGCCTTAAACGATGATAAAGGTGACAGGCCAAGCGAATGAGATGAAGCTCTTGGAGTTCATAATTTTTTTTTAAGGTGATTCAAGTCTCTTATACCCATATATTTTTTAACAGGGTGGACAAGTTGGCAGTCATGACTCTTATTTAAACAGCTTCAAGATTAAAAAAAGTTTTAACATCATTTGCAAATGCAAACAGCATTTTTAATGGAAATATTTGAAAAAGTAATAGTTCTACAGTAATACAGGCAAACTTATCAAAAAACAAACTTAAATTCAACCATCTTCATTTTACATGGAAAAATTGCACTATATTTCTCTGACATGTGTTATAGATGAAAACTCGCCCGGGGACTTTTTTATGAAAAGGTAATATTTAGCTTTGCGTAACAGGTCTCACAAAAACACTGCATTAATTCTGAAGAAACAGAAGCCACAGAGAGCAATCAGATCAGCTTTGAACTGGATGGATGCCTATGTGCATTGGTTTGTAAAAACCTGCCCTGGAGGAAGAATTGTTCCAAAAGTCAGACCGCTCCAAGATCAACACACTCTGCTGGTGCTTTTTTTTTAGCAGAAGGATGGCTATGTGTTTTCTATAAGAACATTTAAAATGATTTTTTTTCCCCTTTGAGATACATTTCTAGATGTAGGGCTAGCTGTTTGTTTCTGGAAGTGCAGTCTATAAAAGTTGTTTTTTCTCAGGTAGCCTACGTGGCACAAAACATTAGGGTCAGATTTTAGGTGTATTGAGACTGAAAAAGTCCATTGGTCCGTCAAGTCTGCTTAATTTGGTCCAGATCGAACTTTGAATCTTGCATTCGGTCTGTATTCAGACTGCCATCAAACTGACTTTTCTGTTCTGGACCAAAGCCTGTCAACAAAACCATGTGACTAAAGATCTGTTCAGTCATTGGCCAGGAATTACGAGGGTGAGCCAAAGCAACCGGAGAAAGAACAATGGAAATTGTATGCTTTAGAGTCCTTGCTAGGATAGTTTACTCATTCACACTTTATATTTCGCTGACTACTTCTTTGGTGTAAGCTTGTAAAAAGCAAGCCTGAAACACGGAAACAAAGGCTAGAAACAAAACGTGTGGAACTGACACCAAAGGGTTGAAAACATAGATTTTCAGAGGTTTAATTAACTGAAATTACAGCTGTGGTAATTGGAACTCAAACCCGGTGTGCTCATTTTATTTTGGAAACAGAAGCAGACAGACAAAGATTAAATAAGCACAACACACATTCCAAACATGATTTTTAAACCCTAAAGACAAATTTCAAATATGACAAAATTCAAGATCTTTTAGACATGCAACTTAAACGTGATCTTATTATTTACCATAGCATATAAGACACTTCAGATGGCTTTTTTTTTATTATTCTTTTTTATTGTCTGCCTTTGTTGTCTTGTGATTTACTTTTACCCCAAAGTGAGACAAAAGGAAATGTTGCAATACTAGTTAATTAAATCTTGTTACATCTTTGTTGAAAAAAAATAATTGGGTTTACACTCTCATTACCTAAAACCTTTTATAATTGCTATTTTCATGCCATCACAGTGTTCTCTTTCCAAAGTTTTCATGCTGCCATCAACTGAAATTAAAGTGGGAAAACAAAGCAGCGGGCTGGTAATCTTTTCCAGTTTTTGTCCACTGTCCCACTGAAATAGAAAATTAAACTGCACCATTCTTCCTCTTTTTAACAATAAGCTGTTGGAAATGAAACATCTGCTTGATTGAACAGAAGGGCTCTGGGATCAATTCTGAAAATGTAAAATTTCTCTTGGACCTCAGGTACAAAAACGATGCTTTCAATGTTTGTTTTACAAAATCATAAGCAAAGCATAAATATAAATGAAATAGCTATTTATGGATCACATTCAGGAGTCCACTTCCATCACAGCTTTTAACTTATGACACATCCCTGAAATTGACCATTCATTGTAGCCAATTGTCTGTGTCCTTTAAAATGACCATGACAGTTATCATGACATTATAATATTACAGTGCATGAAACAATTTCTTTAAAGAGAAACTATACAAAAGATAAATTATATATATATAATTTATCTTTTATTTGGCTAAAAAAATTGTGTAGTTGCTTGTGGTGGTGGGTATTTTTTTATTTTTCTAAAAATCTGTTGTTTTAATTTTATTTGAGCTCAAATTTGTGCTTTATTAGTGATGTGTCTTCTTGATTGACAGGTGGGAGAACCAATGAGGAACCCAATATAACACGTGACCCATCAAATCACCTCTTTTTATCATACCTAGTTGAACAAACTCTGGTCAATGTGCCCGTCTTCAGGCTTTGTTTTGCTGTTTAGAATACTATGAGTGCCTGCAAATGTCCAGACAAGACACGTGATTGTTGCCACAATAACGGCTTAAATGTTGATTATCTTTTGGACTCGCACACTCATAGATTTCAAAATGTTTTGGTGACTATGGCTCTTGTTAAGGTAGGAAACGGAAGAAAGCACCATTAAGACATGGAGATTTGATCAGAGAACAGAAAAGGCCATGTTGAAGGCCGTAGTAGACATGGGTCCAGACATACAAGTAAAGGTCAGTTGTTTTTATTGAAGTTTGGGGGAAAAAATTGAAGGGGACTTTTATGAAATCTTAATAAACTTTAACAACAGCTCACATGTCCTGTTTACTACTGAGAAGTAGTCAAGCTGTCCAGCTCCATATCCTTTAGAACGTATCACCACATGTTTGTGCAATAACAATAATGAAATTCTGAGAATAAAACCTATGATAAATCTTAAAACACACAAGTATATAGGCAAAAATATACTCAGAACTGAAAACTTTTGTTGAGAAAAGTCCAAGACACTTTGAATTTGTCCACACGCTACCTTGACGATGAAGCCTAAGGATTCATAAAATCTATTTTGAGCAATTTATCACAATAACTCACTCATGTGGGTAATCTCTCACTGCAGCCTGGGGAATTTCTAAAGACCTTGAAAACAGCTGTCATCAAGCTTCTCCCAAAGAAGTGCAGTCATGACACAACAAAACTGAACAACTATTGGCCTATATCCATCTGCTGCAGCTCACTGACTTTTTCCTGCTAACAAATTGTTTCAATTATTATTCAGACATGTTTAAAGCCCCATCACAGTACTGAAGCTTCTTTTAATCAAAAGACAGATGACATCCATCTGGAAAATAAATACAGGCAAGATCTGTCTTAGTTTTGTTGGATTTGAGTGCTGCTTTTGATAAAGATGACTGTGTGATTCTAGGACAAAGACTAAAATACTAGGTAGTACTGCCCTTGAATGATGAAGTGCCATCTTGAAGAAAGTGGTTAGGATTTTCTGGTGGGACCCCTTTTTTAATCTATGCATACTTTCTCTAGGCCACCTAATATATGATGACAATGTATCTGACAAAATTCTGAAATGACTGTCAGATTCACATTTCACTTACAGCCGCAGAGTATGGACCACTGACTAGGACTGCCTCTGCATCCAACAAATCCCATAATGGCTCCAGAACAACTTTCTGCACCGAAACCACTGAAGACACCAGAGATATTCATCTTTGGCTCAGAGAAACACAGAGAAAGTGTCAACAGCCACCTTCAGTCTCTTTCTCTAATGCTACGTTCACACTGGGCTTGGAAATGTATGTTTGAGTGACCACTCTCAATGAAAAATCACACGTATATGTGCGTTTCTAGCTTCTGTATTCAGAACCCGCGCTTATGCATCACGATACAAGTTTTTAAGTCAGTGTTTTGTGCTCTATTTTTAAATTGCCCAGTAATTGAGCTCTCTGTTTTGAGTTGGTCCACTGTTTGTCACACCAGGTTCTGACTGATGACCTTCCACAGCGTTCTTTGTTTTATGTATGTCTTATGTATTTATGTGTCTGGTTGCCTGAGTTTCTGGTTTGTCACATTTTTGTTGCACACTTGATTCATGGTTTTGTTAATTTTAGGTTTATTTATTTTGATTTGGACATTAAGTTTAGTTTTTTTTAAATGTAATGTTTTTTTATATATAAATTCTAGAAAAAAAATGCTCTCCAGCATATTGGGTTTTACAGCACCAGTTCCTGACAGCTTTAGCCCTTTAGATTCCAGTCAGTCCTAAAAAGCAACGAATCTAAGGTTATTTCTCTCAGATTTAAAGAAAGTACGAGTTTTTAAAATTATTTAAGTGCAACAATTTTATAATCAGCTTATTTCATTTAAAGAATATCCTACCATCTCCCCATAACTGAAAATACAACGTCAATGAAAACTGGACTTGTTTTTTTTCTTTTTTTTAACTTTATAATTTATTGAAAATCACAAAACAATTTGATAACCAGGGCTTCTTTTTATCAAAATATCTTGTGATTTTTCTGCCACCAATGAAAAGATACACAAGAATTCATATGGTTTTTGTTTCTGGAAGCCTTGAAAATAATGGAGTTTTAATGAAAGTCTCACGTGAATGAAGTAAACTGCACTCCTTTCCCAAATGTATTTTTTATGTTTGAAAAAAAAATAAAGCTATAAATGGATATTATAACATTGTAGACTTAATTCCCACCTAGCCCACCAATGTGCTGAAGTGTCCTTGAGCAAGACACTGAACCCCACATTGCTCCTGGTGGAAGGTTGGCGCCAGGGTTCAGCAGGGTAGCCGCCATCAGTGTGAATGTGTGTGTACAGTATATGGATGAATGGGACTGTGACTACAAAATGCTTTGGGCTTTTAAAGGACATTGTAAAGTGCTGTATAAGTATACACAATATGTACAAGTTTATTTATGTTTATTTTTAATTCCACTTCTTGATTTGACTTAGTTTTATCTCCTTGTTTCAAGAAATAAAGGTGTGTTAAATTGTGCTGAAAAAACATGGGGCTAAAGAGCAATCATTCATTGTCTTAAACATATTTACCTGCAAACCCTTGCTTTTATTGCTCTATATTTTTTGTCAAATTCAAACAAATCCTCTTTTCATGATTTGACTTTTCTCAAACTTGCAAACGTTGCACCTTGAAGATCAAGTGCAGAGACAGCAGACCCAGCATCCACTGAGGTGACTTTAAAACTGATGAAAAGCTTCCAAAACAGCTCTTATCTTAAAAAAATTCTTTCAAACAACCTTGTTAAACTTTGCGAAGTGAAAAAAAACTGTGGTTTAAAGCAAAACAACATTAATAAAATTGTTTGGGGTTCCCTCCTCAACAATTTGTGTAAAACGTATTGGGCAAAATAAACAACATCCATGCGCCTTATTCAGCACGAATTCTGCATCCCGGACTGCAACCTAAAAGGATTCTACGAAGCCCACTTTTATTACTACCTTAATGAGATTCATGTCAGAATAAGAAAACTAAATAACTAATCAAATATCTAAAGCCAGCAGCATGCTCCAGGCAAACCTTGACACTTGTTTAATATTTGACAAGCTGCTGATTTGCACCAGAAGAGTGGAATACAAGGAGAGTAGCCATAAAAAAAAATAGATGGTAAAAAGACAACACTAAAATGCCTCATAAATGTTACAGATACTTGAAATTAACAGAAGATAATAACAGGTTTGCTAACTCAACAAAGAAAGTAAGTTTGGTAAAATGACCAGAAACCCATCACATTTCACATCTTTAATTGTGTTTGACTTTGTACGCTTTAACAAATCTGTACGCATTTTCAACGAATGCAACATATAGTGAAACAAATCAATGTGTTATGAAGTCAAACAAAAAAGTTACTTTTCTGATTAACTGCCTAACTTTCTGACACAAAAGAGTGGTGCAGAGCTTTGTTGGGTTCCGTGTATCCATCCTCACAAGGAAACATTTAGCATCGTTCTTTTTAGTTCCCTCTGGCCAACCTGTGGTGTAGATCTACTTCCGTTTGGTTGTCCACGCTCTGTCTGCATGCACAATCACGCAAATATTACCAACTTCTTGAAACCTGGAGAAGAGGTGGAGTACTGGAAAATGAAGAACCCATTAAATTTTGATATGGATCTGGATTACTTCCTTTGAAGTTGTGAGATGAGCCTTTGATGCGGCTCGGAGCTGCCCTCTCCGAAGGCCTCGAAATAAATTCTCAATAAAAAAATCAGTTCTTAGAAGAGAATAAAGTTTCAGTTTTTATGAAGCAGAACTTATTAGGAGAAAATTAAAAAAAGTTTAGTGTTCTGTTTTTACGGTTTGGCATATAATGGCTCATAATACTTCAAACTCTGATGATAATATCAAATTAGTCTGTCGTGAAACGTAAAGTACATGCATATTCGAACATGATTAGACAACCAGCTAAAGTTCAGGCCATTCATTACAATCATTAAGATAAAGGATCTTTAACGTAACTCTTGTCTTGAAATTGTGTTTCAGCATGTTCAGTTTCTAAAAATATTGCTTGATAATGGATTGCTGTCTTATTCCAATAATAATCTATAATAATATCTACAGAGTCTTCTTTGTTTTTTGGGTACTCCCTTCAAGGGTCACTCCAGCAAATTATCAAAAAAAACTGTCTCCTGATATTAGCACCAAACAGTTAAACCTTTTAGCCACTGAATAATGAATCTGAACAGAATTAATTCAATTCCTCCTCTCATCACTCTTTGTAAAATGAAGTACACACCTACATTCTGCATTTAGGGAAGATATGGTCCTGTAATGAAGGCAGAACAGTTAGTTGAGTAGTTATAGAATACACAGCCATACATTTAGCTTAATGAGTTGCCTAAACGTGTATTTCTTCGTCTAATTTTTTTTTTTTTTTGACGTGGGCATTTAGAGTTTTTTTTTTCCCTTCAAGTGGGCTTTGCCTGAATAATCAGTTGATTAAAAAAAAATCAGTTGTTCTTTTTAAATGCATTTTATATATAAAAAAAATGCATTAAATGTATACCCAGTCTAGGCTTTGTATTTGCATCTTAAACCTGACATTTTAAAAAAAGCAACAACAAAGTTCCTAGTTGTGTGTCTTATTGAAACAAGTGACTTTTTAAATTTCTGTTTTAGTATTGTCATGTATTTTAATGTTGATCCCTCCACCCCACAGAAAGCAACTGCTGCCAAATGCTATAGCAATTGCATTTTCTGGACTTTTTTCCCCCCCCTTTCTTTGAGAAGGGGTGGGGGTAAATCTATGATGGAAGTTTGCACTTTTTTTCCTTTAAACCTCTAGAATTCCTGAAACCCTTGAAAGCCTTATTTTAGGGCCTTGTCTTGATCGGCTGTTTTGGATTTTTTATTGGATGATATATTACATTGGACTTTATTTTTATGTGTTTCCTTCCTCTGAGTTACAAAATAAACAATTCAACAGAAAAAAAACTGTTGGGTCTTTTGTTTGTTGCATCCATTAAAAGTAAAACTTTGAACAAAATCAATTTTTTTGTAAATCAAAACAACACATTTTTGCCAATCTTTTATAAGCTAGAGTTGTGGTTTTTTTTCTCTTGGAAATGTGCACTTGTAGTTTACAATATGCAATTTAAAAAAATAAATGATCAGTTGTTATTTTGTGCACATCTGCTATGGCAACTTAAATGAATAGCGGGGACATTTTTGCCATTACAGCTCAAACTTTCCAAGCAGCAAATAAATTAAAGTGTGAGAGCTGGTGGAATTTATAAGAAGCGTCTGTTGACAGGAGCACAAAGCACAGCATATGAGCTGTCTCCAGTGAGTAAGAAGATGAAATAAGCTTTTAGAAAGAAGTCATCTGAGTAAGGTGGAATGAAACACGAGGAGTAAGTGGATGGTTTATTCGGAAGAACCACAGACAATAAAACACGGGTTGTTTGCAAGATATGAAACGAAAAGGCAAAGGACAATGTTATGCTAACAACATGTGAATTTTGATACATGAAAGGACGTGTGAATACAAATGTCCCAAAGTACATTACTGATGTATTTTAATCTACCTAGCTATGTAATTAAGTGCAAGAGATAAAATCGAAGATCTGGGGAAAGTCAGCATGGATTCTCTGTCACTTCCTATTTGATCTATTCAGCCACTTGACTTGGGAGCGTATTCATCATCCCTTTGATTGTCCTCTATCTGTTGCAGTTGTCGCGTGGTGTTACTTCATGATTTAATGCAGCCAAATCCAGCCTGCATAGAGCCTTTCATTAGCAGCTCGCTCTGACCTTCTCATTCAGCCTCAGACATGCAGTAAAACTGCCTGCACTCAGTCATTTCAGAGCCAGTAAACAAAATTTCAAGATGCTGACAGGAAAGCAGCTGCAATAAGAAAACACAAGTTTATGCTTATCCGAAGTGTAACGAATTATTTAAAAAGTCCTACTTCAATCATCTTTTGATCTATTTCCAAATCATTTCCAGTTTTTTTTTTTTTTTTTATTATGATTATACCGTTTTTAGATAAAATAAAAAAAAATCTGTCTCGTTTTCTAGGTCATAGTTTCTGCAGAGCGGCAGTAGTTCTTCAGAAATTTCCTCTGAGTTGTAGGCAGGAACACTGGCACGGTGTAAGCCCTTCCCCATTCCCATCATCCATCTGTTTACATGCTCTCCCGCCGGCTTACAGACCCTCAAAAGCCCCAACTTAACATTACTAGTGCAACAAAAATGGCAACCAATATTGGAGCGTTTCCGCCATACAGTTTTTAACCAGACACCACAAAAATTGAGACGTACATCGATCTGGTCGTCTACAACTGCATGTAACAGAATGGAGCGGAGCAGGGAGCTTGGGGCCTGCTGTAGCAGCTACAAGATTTTTCAAACTGTATTTTTTCATCTGCCCCTAATTCACTACAGTTTGGATGAAGAGATACTCAGAAAGACAATCTTAAAAAGATTTTCTGACATAAATATGTCCGCTATTATGAGAAAAATACCACAAGAACATTTTATAACATGATGTGGATTTCCTCCAATTAAAAAAGTCTGTTGATTGGTTTGAGATTGAGCATGAAAAATGCAAGTAACAAATAATATTAAAAAATATATGTTTTTCAAAAGCGGTTTGCATTTACAAGGATGAAAACATCAACAACATGTTCATTTATACAGATTTGGAACACAACCTCTCATGTAAATGCTACACAATTTAATCCATTTTTTTGTGTGTGTGATGCACAATTAGGCATTTTAGGATTCATGCAGCAAGAAATGTAAAGCATTACATGTCAGACCTCAATTGATAAGTGGAAGAGCTGAGGAGTAAAATGGAAATAGACCCTATGCAGTTATATGGAAGCCAAAAAAACCCCACAAAACCCAGATTTTCAATCATTGCTGCAATGTTATGATATCCTACATTTGTGGAGGTAAAAGATCGGTGAACTCCATTTTGGAAAGAGGTTAGACTGGTAATGAGTTTTAAAAAGTATTGCAGAAAGTGAGTGATTTTTTTTTTCCATTCACTAAGCCACCCAAATAACCTAATATCATCTGTAGATGATCAGGTCATGCTATAATGGACTGGCCAGACTGTAATGTAATTAAAATTTTAATCACATCATGAGAGGAAATACAACTCTTTGCCAATGTAGTTTATTTATGTGAGCTGGTTATGATTTCAGAGATTTAATGGCACTTAGTGGTTCTCATTGTGGCTCAACTGTTAAACAGCCTCCCCAGTTTTCGGTGGCTCTGTAATTCTTTTCGACTCGCACAACTTGCATCCAAATTTCCATTTTATCAAAGGAGTTATAATGAACTGATCTCAGATTACTTTTTGATGTCATCTTTAATCTTTCCAGTCAGGCAACTCAGACACCTTCTGGACTGCCTCTGCGTGAGCCTATCTGGATCAGGAGAGATGGGACTGCCTGCCAACCAGCATAGTGAGTGTTCAGCATATTAACACTGACTCATTCAGCATGCAACTGGGAAATAGCCAATTAAACAAACTAGATCTAAAAAAAAGGAGAAAAATAAACACATTGCACATGTATTAATCGGAAACTGTGTGCTATATCAAACTGCTTGATAGAAATATGCACAATATAAGAAATTGCTCATAATTGAAATAGAAATAGGTGAAAGAAATCTCATTTGTGTTGAAAGTGGGATGCAAGAAAAAAAGTTTTATTACTTATTTCAAAGACATTTTTGTGCTGGCTGAGCGAATATCAAGATGCCTCAAAGCTTAGCATACTTCCTGTTAACACTTGGTATGGCTGCACCATAACCAGACAAAAATTAGCCAATTTTGTTTGTTTTTGTTGGAATAAATATATAAAATGAAGAAATCATTTCATAAATTTAAATACCTTTGATACTTTAAATCAAAAACTAGTATTTATTACAGTGGCTTTCAAAAGTATTCACACCCCCTGAACTTTTCTACATTTTCTCACATTATGACCACAAACATAAATATATTTTATTGGAATTTTATGTGAAAGACCAACACAAAGTGGTACACACTTGTGTAGTGAAAAGAAAATTATTCTAGTGTTCTTTTTTTTTTTTTACAAAAAAACCCAACAAAAATCTGAAAAGTGCAGTGTGTAAAAGTATTCAGCCCCTTTTCTCTGAGTGCATCCAGTTGCCTTCAGAAGTTGCTTCATCATTGTTGACTGTTCAAATGTTGACTTAATGACTTAAGAGAGTTCACCTGTGTGTCATTTAATCTCAGTAAACAAATCCAGCAGTTTTGTGACAGTCTCTGTGGTTTGTCAAGAGAATATTGGGGAGAAAACAGCATCATGAAGTGTGTTACGACCCCAACATGGCTCATGTCTAGGGGTAGACAAGATGGGGTCGCAACAAAGAAAAGAATGGACACAGATTTAAAAAGAACACAGTTTATTAAATAAACAAAACTGTGTCCTAAAAACATAAAATGCAAAATAATTCAAGTGCTGGTTTTAACAAAAAGACAAACCAAAGGGAACTGGAACCTTGGCCAAACAAAACAAAAGGTCAGGGAGACAGCTGACCCAGCCATGCTGGCCGTCGGAGTCAGCAGCTCCCTGCTAAAGGCTGCCTAATCAAAACTACCTATTAACAAAAACAGAAACAAAGCCCGCAAACTAAGACTACCAAGGTCCCAAACCCAAATTAAAATAACAAAACCCAACAGTATAAGACTGTTGAGGAACCAAAAGATGCACAAACCAGCACAGACCAAACCCACTGCCTTCTGCCTTCTGCCTTCTGCCTTCTGCCTTCTGCCTTCTGCCTTCTGCCTTCTGCCTTCTGCCTTCTGCCTTCTGCCTTCTGCCTTCTGCCTTCTGCCTTCTGCCTTCTGCCTTCTGCCTTCTGCCTTCTGCCTTCTGCCTTCTGCCCCCTTTGGTGTGGCCTCCTTGGTCTTAAATACCCGGCAGGTGCTGATTAAGATGATTGGCTTCACCTGCCGGGTGAGGCAGCATGACAGGATGTGGTGGCAGCAGCAGGGGGACGTAACAAAGTGTAAGGAACACACCAGACAGGTCAGGGAGAAAGTTGTGGAGATATTTAAAGCAGAGTTAGACTAGAAAAAGATTTCCCAAGCTTTGAACATCCCACGAAACACTCTTCAGTCCATCATCCACAAATGGAAAGAGAATGGCATAACTGTAAACCTACTCAGACATGGTCGTCCATCTAAACCAACAGGCCGAACAAGGAGAGCTCTGATCAGAGATGCAGGCATGAGGATTATATTATTATATTGGAGGAAAACCTGTTGAAGTCTGAGCAACACTTGAAACTGGGGTGGAGATTCACATTCCAATAGGACAACCACCCTAAACATAAAGCCAAAGCTGCAACAGAATAGCTTCAAGTGAAACATATTCACCTGTTGGAATGACCCAGTCAAAGACCAGACCTAAATCCAATCGAGAATCTGTGGCAAGATCGGAAAACTGTTGTTCACAAACGCTCTCCATCTAAGCTGACTCAGCTGGAAGTGTTTTGCAAGGAAGAATGGGCAAAGATTTCAGTCTCTAGATGTGCAAAGCTGGTAAAGACAAACCCCAAAAGACTTGCAGCAAAAAGGGGTTCCACAGAATTGACTCAGAGAGGCTGAATACTTTTACACACTGCACATTTCCATTTTTTTTTTTAACTCTTGTATAATTTCCACTTCACAAGTGTGTGCCCCTTTGTATTGGTCTTTTACATAAAATTTCAATAAAATCTATTTATGTTTGTGGTCATAATGTGAGAAGATGAGAAGTTCAAGAGAAATAAATACTTTTTTAAGCCACTGTATTACATCTTAATCCTATTTAACACATGTTAAAATGTGATATTTTTTAGATCTGATGTACCAATAATAACAATTAAGAATGTTTCATTATTAATGCAAGGCATATAAAGTAATGCCTCCAGCTAAATTAAGACTGTTAGCTCTTATTTATGTAAATTTTAAATTAAAATATCTGTTAAAATAAGGAAAAAAAAAAAAAAAACAAGAATCCTTGCTGTTAAAACACATTGATTTTAAGCTTTTTTTCCTCCATCCTGTTGATGTGGTGTCTCAGATTTTCCGTCAGTGAAGATGACATATTTTCCTGGTATCTGAAGTAAATTTCAACACATAAAACAACCTCGTCACCTGTAAGTCTGAAAATATGGAACTCAGCGAGCTGCTCTTTTTGACAGTGTTACATCACAGAAGCAGATCAGAGCAGATTTACCCAGAATCCTCAATTTTATCACAACGCACAACTTCAGATCAAAAAGCATTTGTACAGGCAGATGGCTTGTGTGGAGCTATATCTCATGGCAGCAGCAGCATCCAGTAAAAGACAGAGAGGAAGGAGAGGCCCACTTCTTCCTTCAAAGTTGACTGCTGTGAAGACATGGTTTATGTGCTTTTGTACCCGAATATAATTGCAGTGATTTGACACGAGTGGGAGTGCACTACCCTCTGTCTCTGTATCCTTGTGATAACATGTGACATAAAGCTAAAACGAGGGAGTTTCATTCAGATAACCACCCAGAAAATGTTGATTTCACACTGATATCTCTAAATGCATGCTCATAACACATGATAACACAGACATCTGTTGACCAACCCTCTTGGCCAATGAAAATCAAACACAGTAAAGAAGTCTGATTTAATTTAGACAATTTAAATAAAATGTAAAAATGGTTTACCACCCAATCGCTAACTATGAGTGGAATTTCTTTTTGTTTGTGTCATTCATATTCTATGACCAAGAAAATCTTCCAAGAAATCCTAATTTCTTCCAGGGTATGGGAACTTATGACACCACTGGAAACCTAAAACTACATATTTTGTCTCTTTCCTTTTTATGGGGCTTTGAGAAAACTTTAGTTGTAAATTTCCACTTTCATAAAGATTTTTCCATTTGAAATGTTCCTTTTTCTTATTTTATTGCGCTAAAATGTGGTCTACTCCCGTAATTGACCAGGTTTGTTTGAGAAGTTTTTGGTCAAATAATGCACAACCGCCCAAAGAGCCCAAGTCAAGCCCAAAGATTTTAACTGATTTTAACTTAAAAGGTCATTTTAATTCATTTAATGCAATTATTTTTTAAGTTAAATATGAATAATTTAATAATTACGCAGTTTTATTAAAAGTAGTTCAACAATTTTATTAAAAAAAAATGATAAGCATTTTTTTTCAGCTACAATTCTTTATTATAGTTAACTAAAGCATTAAGCTTAAATATTAAGGTTTGATTTTGTTAAATCTAACCTGTGATGTTCATTTTTCCAATGTAAGTGTAATAGAAGACAGTGTGCCCATTTTTACTGCAATGCAATACATGTTTGTCTGAGCTGTAAAATGTAAGCAAAAGGAATACAGTTTTTTAACTGCCATAAATATCTCCCTGTATTTTTTTTACCAATGAATCTTCTGCAAAAAAATAAAAAAAAACCCACAGTCAACCACAAATGCAAACCAAAGTTAAAGCCCCAAAAAAGAGTTTGTGCTCATCAGAGGTTGTATTTACAGGTTGTGCAGACTTTTCTAAGGACCACACACTTTCATTTTAAAAACTAAGATGTTCTCAGTCCCATGATGGAAAGGGAAAGTCAAAGGTTTAGGAAAAGCTAAAAGCAAAACACTCTCTGGTTTTTTGAATGGCACATAGGCAAAAAACTAGATCAGCAGGGATGGGACCTGAACCTCCTCACAGAGGAGAGGCGCCACTGAGCCGATCTCAGCAGCTCTGAGCAGGCAGGACGCTGCTGGGTAAGTGGCTGAGGCAGCTGAGTCTTTCAGGGGTGGTTGGTTCCAGGATGAGCAAGGGATTTCCACACAGTTCAGTGAAGAGAAGCTGATGTCTTGAATCACCAAGCGCTCCTACGCTCACAATCTTCTGAGTTGAACTCTTCAAAGGCACAATCCAACACCAGGCCTTCTTTTTTTTTTTCTTTGTTCACCAGACAAGCAGAAGTACCAACATGGAAGATTCCAGGGCAGATGAGGGTCAAAACAGGATCAGGCAAGCAAAGCAGGCCTTGAAACAACAGGAAAGCTGCAGAGAAACAACAACTTTCTGGCAGGGAGCTAATGATGAGGAGAGCAATAAACTGGCAAGTGAACAGTTGTATGATGAGGGTGATTTCTGGAGAAAGCAGAGCAGACACAGAGAGGGGCAGAATCCTGACGATGTAAGGTTAGAATATAGATTTATGCCTCCCCTTCCTGTATGGAGTAAGATAACAATCAAAATGGAACGAATGCACTTAGACAAAGTTGTGTGGAAAGTATTACTTGAATACATTTAGTTTTACATGTTCATTGTGAGTACATTTTGTTTTTGATGTAACTACAGGTTTTGTCTTGAGTACAACATTTCACCTGTTAAATTTCTATCAAAAATGCGTAGAGGGTTCCAGGCCTATGAATTGAGTTACAAAACATTGATTCAGCAAAGTTGCCACCCATGCTGAGACTTATTGTCCATTAAACTAAAATACAATAGAATAGAACTGTGTTGATCCCATAACACAGAAATTAACTTAACCAAAAAAAAAAAAAAAAAAAAAAAAAAAAAAAGGACATTAATAAAAGCAATCTTGGGTCGCTTCTTCTGCGGAATTGTTCTACATGGCAGAAGCATCACCAACCTGACATTCTCTCTAGTGGAAGTCAGTACGCATGCTCACTTGTTGAATTGATGCTTTGTGACTTGATATGTACATGCCAGTGACATTGTGACATTTTTTTGACAGTAATTTAATCAGGGGAAATTTTCAAAACGAATACATTTTTGATTCAAAACAGACATGTCAAATGTTCTATTCATATTTTTTATCCTTTCACAGTCTGCACAACTTTGTCGGTGAGCAGTTTTAAACCTCACATTTGTTGTGGGTTTAAAACATGGTGTGCAAAAAACATTAGAAAGAAAACCCAGCGTTGTTGGTCGCTGAGTCATGATCATCTATGGTAAGAAGCACCTCTACTTTGTCAAGGTGTGTAAATCAGCAAAAGTTGGTGGTAATGACCCTCATCTAACTTTCATAAGCAAGAAGAAAGTTAGATTTTCCTCTTTTTTAATTTATTATGTGGCTAATCATGTAAACACTTCTGTTGCTCTCAATGAGTTCACTCATTGCAATAAAAACTGCAACTGGACACGCAGCAGTAATAAATGAGAGCTATCGCAAATTGCCAGCAGGTGCACTGTTGCTGGTTGTATTGATGTTTCTGTTTTCCTGTAGTCTACATGATACATGGCTTCTATCATTTACATTACTCTTGCCATTCAATTACTTCAACTTTAAAGATTGCAAATACTTTTTAAGGTCATTATTTTCCAATTAACCAGTTGCAATATTTTAGCATTTCTAGGCAATTACACAAATAATATGCTTGGTAAATATGCGATCGCACATTTCTATCCAAATTAATTTTGTATTGTTGCAGGGGGTATAAAGATAAAAAAACTGATTAGTTCTAATTGCTGTAAGAAGAAAAAAGTTTGTTCAAAGTAAATGCTTTGACAGTATGGAGCTTATAGACAAGAAAAAGTTTTTTAAGATCAACAAAACTGCATTTCTGGATGAGTTTTTGTCAGAGCATTTACAACCACACGGAAGACTGACATCAGCAATAATCAGAGAAGCAATTGTTGCCATCCATCAACCTTTGAGAGGTTACAAATCTATTTCCGAACAGTATAGCCTTTTATTCCTTAGCAAGAAAGATTCTTCAGAAGCACAAAAGCATTGAAGACAATTGCTGGGATTCCCAGTCCCTGATGTTCCATAGTCGGGTCTTGCAATTTTGTGAGAAATTGCTACCAGTTTGGAAGCAAACTAGTACAGCTGTGTCCAAATTCAAGAGCTCCATTCTTGGAAACTGTATTTTAAAAGTACTTGCGTCACAGTATTGCTTTATCACATCTAAATGTCAAAAACTCTTTAAAACTTGAAAGTTTCCAGTTGCTTCATATATGAAAAAAGGCTGAAGTGAGTGACGACTGCATGTTGTGTTTTTCTTTACAAACTCATTGAGAACATAAGAGAACATTGTGAAAAAGGAATCATTGAGTCACTCTAAGGTCAGGGTTCTTCTTTGTACTCAAAACGGTGGAAAACTTCAAAATCTTTGAAGTAGACTGCATACATACATATATATATATATATATATATATATATATATATATATATATATATATATATATATATATATATATATATATATATATAAGATCTCTAAATTTACACAAAATGAATGTGTTTTATTGCATTTTTAGTGTTCATGTGAACAAATTTCCTCTGGAGTTCTGTGAAACTATTGAAGTGTTGAAATGAAAATCTTGTTTTTTGTGTGTTTTAAACATTGTCTTGTGGCATTTTTCTGATGGAAGGCATATTTATAAAAATTGAGCATTAAATTGCATTTCTGAGTATTTTTGTCAAATCAGAGTGAAAAAAATGCAGTTGGAAAAATGTTGTAGCTGTTACAAGCCACAAGCTCCCTGCCCTGTCCTGGTGAATCCGCTTGTATACCACTAGATCCATGTACGTCTTCATTTTCCTTGTCCAACCTGGCACAAAACTGAACAGCTGGGTAACACCAATTTTGCTTGCCATTTTTGTTGCACCGGTAATGCTAGCTTGTGGGTCTAAAGGACAACCAATCTAACAGAGTATGAAGATGTGGTGTTGCATCTGTGTCTGGGCATGTATGGTGTGTTGGTAAAATGGAACGAACCAACGAACCAACGAACCAACGAACGAACGAACGAACGAACGAACGAACGAACCAACCAACCAACCAACCAACCAACCAACCAACCAACCAACCAACCAACCAACCAACCAACCAACCAACCAACCAACGAACGAACCAACGAACCAACCAACCAACGAACCAACCAACCAACCAACCAACCAACCAACCAACCAACCAACCAACCAACCAACCAACCAACCAACCAACCAACCAACCAACCAACCAACCAACCAACCAACCAACCAGATGAGTGACTGCAGGGCGTTACCTGAGCCCACAGTGCTGCAGCGCCAACAGGAAGAGTTCTGCTGAAGAGCTCCTTAAGTGGATCTTTTATATCCAATCACTTGATTTCCAAATGCCTACACCTGTGCAGGAGGAGAAACACGGCAGGAACCTGGAACATAGACCGTAACAACCACGCAGACTTATAATTAAAAGAGCACCATGAATAATTTTACAGTAGATCAAAAGTTGATCAAAGGGGGTCTTTTAACAATTGCAGTGGGTTCAGGAACCTATGCTTACTCCAGGTCACACACTTGAACTGGTTCTGGCCAAAGATGTTATCATCAGCAATGATGCTGTTGAGCTTTTTAATTGTATTTTTTTAACATGCGTGTTCTGGTTCTCAAAATACTCAGTTACACACTTGTTAAAAACATGACTCTTCATTCAAGCTCAGTTTTCATCCAGACTGTTTTTTTTTTTTTTTTTTTACCAGGTTTTACATTTTAGTGTTTTTCTGCACTAGAGAAGGTTGGGTCCATCTCTAGCAGGAGAAAAGCTCAGTGGAGAAACACTGCTTGTATGTGAAACAAAAGAGAGTGTAGAAAACTGCAGCAGAAGTGTCCTAAAAGCACATTTCTCATTGAGCATGTGCAAAGAAGGGCTTTGTTGTTTACAAGTCTGAGTCAGAAATTCATAGAAAGGCCTTCTTTGGCTAATACTATCATCAGCAACATCAATAATTTTCACTTTGCAACCCTTTTTCAAATGAAAAATTCAGACAGCAGAATGACAAAACAACCATTAATCCCAAATAAAGTGAGCAAACCTTTAGGTATTGCCTCGCAGGCATGATCTGGTCAAGTTATTAGAGTTTAAATTAGTGCTGAAGCACTCAAGGAGATTGTTTCTGGAATAAACGAATCAACCAGCTCTATTCACAAACCAAGTTCTTAAAAATGTTTCACACAAAAATAAGTGTGGAAATTATTGTAAACAATCCCTCATAACTCTTCACTGAAATGATTTGAGCAATTATGGATTCCATACCATTTTGTTTATAAATACCATTTTGTGCGAATGTGGTTTTTTCCATCTTTACTTTGTCAGGCTCATCTTAAAGGACTCTTTTTAGCCAAATAACAAGTCATATTTGCTTTGTCTTGAGTCATCTCACATCTCATTGAATGAACTGAAATTAGTGCCACAAAATATGACTTTAACCTTTAAAGAATTTCTCACATTGTCAAAATGAGGAAAATAATTTACATTTTTTATACAGTGCTCAGCATAAACGAGTACATCCCACGACATTTTTTCAGGAAACCTTTAGTGTCCTTTCAGAATCTACATTTCCTATGAGATATACTACGGATTGCAAACAAGATTTGTTATTTTGCACACACACAAGTGACTTTCCGTAACTAATTGATTCAAGAACCATGTTGCAAAAATGAGTACACCACAGGTAAGTCTAATGATTTATTTAAGATGTGTCCACGACACAGGTGACTATAAAAGAACAGTACTTAACAAAGAAAAGCCCTTCCAATTTCATGCTGTCAGAAATGGCTCTTCGAGGAAGAAAAATGTCATGAAAATCTCAGAAAAGATTTTTCTTTACAAAAAAAGGTGAAGGCTCCAAGAAGATCAGCAACGCTTCAGTCAAAATACTGTAGCAAAAGTGATCCAAAAATGTAAGAAAGATGGAAGTGCAACCATCATACAGAGACGTCCAGGTCGTCCACGGAAGTCAACGTCTCGACAGGAGCGTCTTCTGATGATGTGAGGATGAGTCAGAGACGTGGGGATCCACATGCAAATGGTTTCATGATTTAGAGCAGGAGCAAGACATAATCGTAGTCAAAGTCCAGGCATGGGTCAAAATCGCAATGGCAAGGCAGGATATGAGGAGACATGCAAAGGTCAAAACACAGTGGAGACTAGCCATGAACCTGCTCAGACTGTAGCAGGACACTAACAAGATTCCGCACAGGTAGGAAGACTGAATGGGGTTTAAATGTCCACTGATAATGATGATGATGATGAACAGTTGTGCATGAAGGAGCCAGAGCCGGGGGCTGATGGGAGTTGTAGTGAGATAACTGAGGAGTCAGTACTCAAGTAAGAGCAACCTCTGGCAGCAGGAGGCTTGAGTTGTGGGATGAACTGTGACAGATAAGAAGGGTTATAGAAATTCGCCATGCAAGTTCACTGCAGTTAGCTGAAAAAGTAGAAAGCTAAACAGGAGTGACCTTTTCCCGTGGCACCATATGGCGCACGCTGCAGAGGAATGGCATGCATGGGTATAGTTCACAAAGGAAGGCTCTCCTAAAGCCCATGCATAAAAAAGCATGCCTTGAATTTGCTAGGGCCCATGCTGAAAAAGAGGAAGACTACTGGGACTCTGGAGTGAAGAGACAAAGACCACTGTTTTTGGAACTAATGGTTTTAAAACTGTACAGCATCGCAAAGGTGAGGGTTTCAAAGAAAAATGCATGGTGCCTATAGTGAAACACGGTGGTGGTATTGTCCTTATGTGGGGCTGCATGAGTGGTGCTTCTGTTTGGGAGCTGCATTTCATTGATGGTATCATGAATTCAACTATATGCTGTTGTATACTGAAGGAGAAGATGCTGCCATCACTCCTTTTTAAGAGGATGTACTCATTAATGCTGAACACTGTATATAATAGTCATCCTCATAAAGACTAACCTACTATTCAAAAGCTTTAACCCCCTCTAAATGTATTTCCAGCAATATAAAAACATTCTTTTCACTATGTTTTTGCTTTCGAGGACATGCTAAGTGAAGGTAAGTTTGGAGCAGAAGGGGTTTGTTAGATCTTTGCATTTATAGGGGTCAAGGGGGTTTAAATGGCAACTGATATTTAGTAAATTTATGGAAAAATATAAAAGAAAAAGAAATGGAATGAAAGAAGGCAGAAAAAGGGAAAAAAGTGGCCTTTGAATCCAGATTTAATATACCCTTCATTCTACTTCAAGGTCAGTTCAAATTGGCTGGTGCAGCTCTTGAATGCAAATAGTTTATGTTGTTTAGTATTTGGAATTCAAGCTGCAGTCTAGAAAGTGCTCCTTTCTAAAGTATTTGTTGTTGGGCCTTTAAGTGTCATTTTTATCTAAAAGTTATTTCAAAGCAAAAAGATATTGCCTGCTGCCTTTTCTACTAGATGGATATATTTAGTCATCTTTGGAGTAGTAAAAAAAAAAAAAAAAAAGAAAGATCCTGCAGCAGGTGATAAAAAACTGCCCAGAAAATCACTGGCACCAATAAGCAGAGTATCAGAGCCATTGTTTAAATGAAGGGTTTGCAGAGTCCAAAGAAGTCCAAAAACAATATCTACCTTGTTGTACCTCCAGACTTTGGCAGCATCTCTTTCCTCAGGCAATAAGTCTCCTCAATTTGTTCACACACATCACAAGAAATTGCTTTTTTTTTTTTTTTGCACACTGCATAACACTGATTGTTTGATCCTAAAATGAAAAGGAGTGAAGACCGTGTCTACGATTGTAGTTTGGGACAAAGTGATAATTCAGCAACTCAAAATGATGCTTTATTAGCAGAAAACTCTGCCAAGGTTACAGCTGAGTTTTCACACAGCAGCAAAACTATCAATTTATTTGGGAGTAACATTGATAGTACCGGATAGCGGCTGAAACCAGTGACTTTGAGTTTTATGCAGTGAGAAAACAGAGTGGAAAGCCAATGGAAATTGGAATACCTAATCACTACTGCCAAACACTCAGGCAATGTCAGAGGAGTACGGGGAGTTGGCTGCTTTACAGTTCCAGTTTGTTTAGGACTGTTGATGTTGACAGAGCAGGGCTGGTGCCTGCAAAGCCCGTTGCCACAGCAACCGCAAGCCTAGACTGGAGTTCTGTGCCGCTATCACCTGTCTTCACGCTTCTGTGGTCCTCAGAAAAAAAAAGGTAGATAGCTGAGTCCTGCTGCAGCTCCTTCTTCAGAAGTTAGACAGTACAGTAATTGAACTTTTTTTTTTTTGAAGTGGACGGATGATGCCACCATGATTGTTACTCTAAGATTTAAAGCTTGTAGGCAGATGGACACAGGCTTTACTCCGAACAAAAGATTTAAAGCTGATAGATTTGGAGGCATTTTCCCGCCTGCCATGTTTATGAACCGAGAAAATCCTTAAAAGTCTGCCCGTAAGGACTAACAAGGTCAGGAGGCTGGGACTGCAGAAAGCTGTTTGCTGTAATTATAGTAATTTCTGGCTGTTGTGAAGGAAGGGTCAAACCTGTTTTCCTTGTGAGCTGTTGCTCACCGGTGCGTCTGTGACTTCAAACACATGCTGTGCTGAAAAAAACTGTGTGCTACAGCTGACTGAAGTTTAATAAAGGTCGTAAAGTTTTCATCCAGCTATTTCAGAAAGTTTGAAACATTATCAATACGTTTTACAATTTCCTTAAAGATAAAAATATATATATATGTATTTACATATGTACACACATAGATGTAATTCTATTGGTTCACATATCAAAATAAAAGCACAGGGGTGACAATTGTGATTCTTAGAAAACTTTATTAAAACATTTATAAGTGTCAAATTATCATTGTAATTGCAACGATTAATTACAGACAAATTAACATATTATATTTTTAATTGGGCACATCTTATTTTTAATCAATAACTTTTAACTACCTCGATGAGGTGTCAATGACAACGTAAAAGGACTAGTTGCATCTGACAGTTCCTTCCGCAATTCTGAAAAGGGCATTATTCCACTTATACCATGATCACATGTGAAAGAAATATATACTAAGCCAATTATTTGTACTTTTATTTGTTATTGTTTTGGTTTGAATCGTTTTTCATAAAAAGCGAAAATATTTAATGTGCGGTGTGCTGCGTTGTCATGGTAACATCGACAGAGCCTGTATCAATCTAGGGCTGGCAGAGGAAACTGGCATACATTCTAAACATCGTTATAAGTTAGCCGAGGCATCATTTTAGAGGGAAAGTCCTCTTCTCCTCTATGTCATGCCAATTGCAAAAAATTATCAAATTCGCCAAGCGGTTGTGAAAACTACTGCCACGAACTATTAAACTATTTCATCTGTAAAACTAACAAATTATTTTGATAATCCTTAATAATTGTTTATTTTCCCTGTAATTCTGGTGTTTCCCATAAATTGTGCACTACAAATGAAGTGGCTTTGCTTCTGTGCTCATGTGTTGTTGTTTTTTTATTTTTTTTATTTGTGTGTTTTTCAAGTTGGAAAGTCATTTTTCTGATTATTTCAAAACACCACACGAACACATCATTTCTCTAAGCTTCCATTTTTCCCTGAAAGACATAAACTCATTGTTGGAATTGGCACTAAAATGAGAAGAACAGATTCAGTTTTGAAAAATAAAAACTCAAAAATTAAATGAATAATATTAAAACCAAATTAAATGAATTTCTTTTTATTATTATGAGGTGGATTACCAAGTCATTCCATCTGCTCCTGGTTCGGCCATTCCGTCAAATTTTAAAACCATTTGTGGTCCACAAGTCAATTGGTTTGCCCACCTCTGGGTTAAAGTAAATTATAAAATCCCTCATGTCTTTTGCTTTTCTGATAAACAGCAAAATGTGGTATCTCAACATACATGTTTTATGGTATTAAGACGTTCGTGGTCACTATCTTTTTTGGATTGCTCAGAGAACTGTTCCTACTGTTTTTCAATATATCAAGTTAGAGAGTTTTGATTTTTTCTTTAATTATTTGAGATTGAAAAAAAAAATCCCCCTTGTTGGTGTAAACTTAAAGGTTGGAAGTTTGTTATGATAAAAACTTCATACACCACTTTTGTTTGCATTTTGCTCTTTTACCGCTTCACAATGTCACAAATTTAAATGAAAATACCTCAAAATGAGGCTTTTCATAGCAAATATTAGGTAAGATTAATTAAATTGATTAATTACAGGTCATAGTTAATTAATGGATGAAACAATGAATTGTATAACAGCACTAAAGTCATTTTTTTGAGTCATATAAATTCAGAGATCCATTTCAGGAGTAGTAAATCCAGTGATTTTCTGGAAGAAGGTGTGTAGTTTTTTGCGTGAAGGTCTCTTTGCAGGTACAAGTGATCATTTTTTTCAAAGGACAACACATTATTATTGGGTTATCTTGAGAAAACAACAGCCAGAGTTCTTGAGATAGTGAGATAAATTAGCCTGTTACCTCGTACAAACAAGCGTGGTTATCAGATGATAAAAGTTATTTTCTAGAGATTACAGCATCAATATAAATGACTGCAGGCATTGTCTAACTCTGCCTCTGCACTACAGGTCAACAAAAGAAATGCAAGCTTGTGCAGCTCATCTATCAATTGGCATAAAGAAACACTAATGCTAAATATGAAGAAAAGAACAAGCTGCCTCTTTGACCCCATTTATTTTCTAAAGGCTTGTTGAGAGCAGTATCTGGCATGATACTGCTATCTTAAATGTGAGGAGGTCTAAAGTCAAAGGGGTGAAAACGTTCAAGCTCATGTGGTTCCATTCCCTTCCATCATCAAAGTGTGTTCAAGTGATTACTTTCAATGGAAAGTCTATGTCAACGCACACATATGTGCAATTCAGGTTTTCGTGTTCAAAACTCTGACGTTTCTACAACAGTTTTTAGGCTCTACGGGAAAAACATGCAACAAGCCAAACTATGACCAATCAGGGACTCGGATTTGGTAGTGATGTATGGATGATGTCCTTTTCAATTCAAGAAAGTGCCAACCGTTTGAAACGTGATCATGGAGGAGAAATCTTTAATTGTAGCAACATGACACAGAGTCTTTTGTACGTAGGAAAAGTGCTGTGAAAATAAAGCAAGATTTGCAAGAATTGCAAGTTTTTTCCAACTGTAGGTGGCAGATATTTTAAAGTTCTCTTAATGGTTTATAAATGTTTTAATGGTCTTGGGCCTTCTTATTTAAATGACCTGCTTTTAAGATATGAACCCTCGCCTCCTCTGAGGTCCTCTGGCACCAGCCTATTAGTTGTTCCTAAAGTGAGGAACAAAACCTATGGTGAGGCCTCTTTCCACCATTACAGTCCCTGCCTGAGAGCTGCAGAGACCATAGAGGTTTTTAAGAAGAGGCTCAAGACCCACCTTTTTAATCTGGCTTTTTTATGACTTTTGTAATTATGCAATTTGATCTTTCCTTTCTTTTTATTTATTTATTAACTTTTACTTGAATCATTTTATAGCTTATTTATATACACAATTTTTGTTTAATATATTAATAATATTTTTATGAATATATTCACATTATTTAAGTGTTTGTTCAATTGTTGCTTTTTATTCATTTATTCTTTAACTCCAGTGCTTCCTCACGGGGACCTGCTGTTCTGGGGCCCTACTGGCTCTGCCTAAGGGTGAGCTGGTGCTGCGGTGCTCATTCTCATTAGGGCGGCTGGGGTACCACCATGTAGAGTGGGCTCTGTGCTGCCCTGTGTTGTGTGAGCACTGCAGTGCTGACTCCTGTGGCTGGACCTTGGAATAAATGGATCCTTGTAATATCGTTTCTGCACAGCAGTACCGAGTCTCAGTTTTGAGTCTCTGTTCAGTTCTACTGGGGGGGGTTGTCATGTATTGTGGGGGCTGGAGGGGTGGCTGTTCCTTTGACGTTATGTGTATTTGGTTGAACCTCTAAGTTCTTAATGGTTTTTATTATTTTTATTATTTATTTTGTGTGTAAAGCGTCTTGGGTTTCAACTGAAGCAAAGGCGCTGTATAAATAAATACATTTTGAGTTTGAGATATGCGCTAGGATCTGGTCGTGACAGTCCAGTGTGAACACTGTCTGCCAAAAGTGCAATTTTAGGAATGCGCGTCACATGCCTGAAGTGAATGCATTACTGAGAGCTCTTTGTTTACATGCTCTCCCGCTACCTTGCAGCCCCTAACAGCCCCAACTTAACATTACATCAAAAACTAAAAGCAATAAAAATGAAGTTGTACATGAATCTATTTGTCTGCAAGCAGATGCAACAGAATGGAGCGGAGCAGTTTGCGGCCCACCCATTGTATTCTCCGCATAACAGATCCGACGTTTTTCAGACTGCTTCCGACTCACGATTTGACTAAAGAAATACTCAGAAATGCAAGTTTAGACTTAATTTTTTTATTCATCATCTATCATCATCATAAAAAAGTATGTTAAAAACACAATTTTAATCCAAGTGGGTCTTATTTTATTTTATTTTTTTTTGTTATCATGATGTGGAGTTGAATTTATAATCATTTTACATGTAATAACAGATTTGGCCTAAGTCATGGAACATCTTGGCTAATGTATATATCAGAAAAGAAGTAAGTGCACTTCTGAACAGCAAATGTTCACCTCCTTCTTTAGGGCAAACAGGTGATCTGAGCCTGCTATGAAAATTGCCCAGATGCAGGGGACATTAGGTCGAAGAATGGAACTCTTTCTGATCTAGTGAACTTGTGATATTCACTGTGGCTGCCTGCCAAAAGATACTGCAGAAAGGGCAAATGCTTTCCGAGGAGGATGAATGGTTGGACAAAATTATTAAATTTTTCCCTGTTAATCACTTCAGTATCAGCTGACTTTCTAATCAGTGGCACTGCTGTGATTTAAAGGGCTGGCTTTTTATTAAAAAAGGGGGAATATAGTGTTGGATATGTGCTGAAGAACTGGAGTGGAATGGGAGCAATCTACCAAAAGCAATGCAACATGGTAAATGGTGTTGTGATTGAGAACATTATTCACTGAGTGGCTTATTTAAATCTTCTTTAGACCACTTATTATCTCTTTTTCCCCTCTAATACCCTTTTAGAGTGGCAAACTGTGCACTGATTTTAATCAGGAGAATCAGTCAAAGCCTCATCATGTCCTGCAATTTATTCATCTTGTGGGAACAGAAAGTCCTATCAACTTTTTGCTTTTACTTCCTTCTTTTCGTTTGTCACTTTTTTTAGAGTTCCCATTAGATTGGTGACTGGAGGAAGGGTTCACAGGATTTCCCTGGCTTTGAAAATGAAAATTTTCAAATTTCAAAATTTCAAAATATATCTTTTCTTTCTTTCTTTATTTCTTTATGAAGAAATAAAGATCCAGAATTTTTGCTGGTTTAGCTTTGCAGCATACATGGAAAATCTGTATTTTTGGCAACACAGAGGCAGCATTCAAACTAAAATGCATGCTATAAGCTCACTTTTTTTACAAAATTAAAATTAGAAAGTTGGAATGTCGCAGTAAAAATAATAAAAGACAGTTTTTTATATCCAGGTTTTTATAGTTTTTTTGTAGCAGTTTTTTTGCACTTGTTCAACACAAACATAACTTGACAGACAGCAAATCCTAGCTTAGTTGTTTCTATTTTTACATTAAAAAATGCATACTCGTGTTTTTTCAACATTTCTGAACACAATACATTAATCTGTTGGGATTTTCAGACACATTTAATGTATGTAGAAACTAGGAACAAAAAGTGTGATTACTTTATGAATTCCTAAAGTGGATTCTGTTTGTTTTGCTTTTTTATTTGTCCTTCTGATCTTTAATATATGAATGATTTGTTGGTGGGATTTGCACTTCAGGGCCACCATACGCAATAGTCCGAGAAGAGAAAAAATTAAAATAGGAATAAAATATTGTTATTATTTTGATACAAATAAGAAAACAAATATAAAGTTCAGGAGGAGAACGATCAGAAACTCCTCCGTATTGATTTTCGACTCCTCCTGCTGAACATCAACATGTCATAAGCCAAAGATGAGTTCCTGATTGGTTGATGCGATGCAAATTCTTCACCATAGTTCAGAGTAGCCGCCAGATCGCTGTTCTGTGCCCAACTCCGAAAACCCTCCACAGAACTTCTGATCATGTCTGTACAATGATTTAACATTGAAACTGGCCACTCCAGCCTCACAAGAAGTTTGATGTGAACATAGCTTAATGCTTTTCTCCTTTACAGGTGTAAAGGCAGATCTGAATGCAATCTACAATGGAAGGTAGAAAGGCTTTGGGGTCTCAGGGAGTTGGGGGGTATTTAAATGAAGCCCTCGAATGCTGAAAACACCCACACACTCGTAAACAGTTCTGATGTTTACGAGTGTCCAACTTAAAGAAATGTGTTAAAATGCCTAAAGCTGGTTTCTACAAAAACTTAAATCTCAATGCACGGAACATTATCAACCAAGATGTACATGGAGGATATTGTTGGAAAACTTGCAAAACATGTTAACAATTTTCCGTGTGTTCAGATGCACAAGCAAACACATCCACCTGTATTTGATAAATCCGTTTTATTTCCAATAACACATTGTTTCAGGAGTGCTGTACACATAATGCATATTTTTTTACACGTATCGTTCATTTAGATGAGACTGACTGTCTCAGCCAAGTCTTTTGAATGGTGAAATTTTGAAATCCATTACATTCCACAGATTTCCCTTTGGTTACTCAGACCGTCCTCTGGGCATCATCCTGGCTTGCCCCTGTTAGTGAATTCTTGTCAGTGAGCATCGGCCATAAATAACATCAGACAAGCATGCACATTCACACAGCCTCAGGAAGAGAAGACAATTATCAAGACACAAAAAGTCAAAAGGCTAAATGCATGAAATGCCACTTCAGTCAACAATTTCCAACATTTTCTGCATTATTTTTTTATTCGGGTGCTTTTTTTTTTACCCTTGAAAAATATAAAAATATTACAAATTCAAATTGATTCTTCAATTTACTTTTTTTCTTTCACAAAACTCATTGATGACATTAGGATACACACTCAGTATAGCTACAGTTGAGCAGTTACACACTTACACATCTGCATGAATCGACTCAGCATGAAGAGAACGTGTCCTAGAACATTTAAACCATGTGATTCAATTCATATCAGAAGTGTTGCAGCCAAACAGAAATACTTCCTGTTTTTAAAGGAGCTGCCGGAAAGCAAGTAGTAGAAACATGTATCTTTAACTTTTGAATTCATGTTTGTAATCCATAGTTAAATGTAGCTGTGGAGATGAGTTTGAAATTTCGTGCTTTGTCATTTGTCTATACCAAGCATGTCCATACCAAAACATACAATCAGTTGTTGCTAAACCTGTTTTTGCCCCTCGGCCTAAAAGAGCAACAGTCTATGACAAATATGAAGTCATGCCATGAGGGCGTGAAACTCAGATGTGCTCAGATTGATGCTGGCATACATCGCCATCGTGGTAGCGGTGATGCTGGGCGGTTTCCAATAAAAAAATAAAACCCTCTTTTCCTTAACTGTGTGGTTTCTAGACAGAAATGCATTTATTTAAATAAATGTTCCACCCTTGTTAATGATGAACATTGTTCACTTTATAATACTTGAAGTTGGTTCCCAAAACCCATTTACTTAATCTGATTAAAGGCTAACAAAATGCCCCACATTTTGTATCCTGGAACTGCAAAATCAATTTACTTAAAAGATGACCTTTTATTAATATTTTCTGTTTGCTTGTGTGCTTTCTGATTCATTCAATCACTGTTACAGATTTTGTCCTAAACCAATCTGTATCTGGAGGGTGTAGTTTTCCCATTGGATTTGTTTAAAGAACATTTTACCAAGGAGTCCTTCAAAAGTGAAGCCCAGCGTGAATCTGGTTTTGAAGGTGAGTCGGCACTCAAACCAGAAGCTATTCTGGCTGTGAATGAAGAGCGTGACCCAAAAGGGATGGGGTACCAGCTTTATGTTGACTATTAAAGTCCCACTCCGATCATTTTAGCAATAAAAAAAAAAGAAAAAAAATTGTTCTTTTCAAGGACATAGTTTCTGCAGAGTGGCAAGGGCTCATTAGAGATTCACCTCTGGATTGTGGGCGGGACTTTTGGAGGACACCCCAACTTCCCCAACATTCATCTGTTTACACACTCTCCTGTTGTCACAGTAATCTAACAGTACTAGTGCAACAAAAATGGTGAGCAAAAATATTGCTCGCCATTGCTCGCTTCTAGATCAAATTTGATCCAGATGCCAGATTGAAAGAGAAAAACAAAGACCTACATGGATCTAACCATCTACAACTGCATAAATCACAATTGCTATGTCACAGCTGCAAGCTTTACCTATGGCATTTTTTCATCTACTCCTGATTCACAATAATCTGAGTAAAATTATATTCAGAAATGCAATTTTAAGATTAATTTCTTTGTATAAAGAAAAATGCCTCAAGAACATGTAAAAACACCAAAAACATGATTTTTATCGGAGTGGGTCTTTAAAGAAGGGGTAGTGGTGACTAGTTGAATTGAAGTTAATCAAATGTAACAGAGTGCACCCAGCAGCAACAGGAGCCTTCATGTCCTTTCACAGTTTGCAGGTAAGAGGGGGGATCAAGATCAGTTTCCACACGCCAGATGCCAGACAGCACAAATGTCTTGAGTTTGCATGAGGTGTGAGAGTTTTATACCACAAAACAAGGATTTGAACTGAGGTGAAACTTTGGCAGCTGGATTGTACCGTTTGTTATGTTCAAGGTCAGCGTTACTGACTATATATGAAAACTGGACTGAGTGAAAGTGACATAGAAAATGGCTTGCTTCCAATTAAATTAAGTCAAGTCAGTTGCTATTTTTTTGCTAAACAGATCTGCCATCTTGGAGCCAGACAACATTAGTAAGCAGTGATGTGTCCGAGATGGTCTGAGTCCGAATTTTTATGTCAACCCCACTCACCAATCAGGAGGGAGCTTGTTGGAGGGCCACACCCCTACCACTTAAAAACAGGCTCAGGAAAATATGTCAGTCAAACATCAACCATCAATCAAAAATTCGGCATTAGACCACTTAGTGTTATCGAGGCATCTGATTGGGCAGTTTATAACTTGAATAATTTGCACTACAGTTAAAAAAATATCATCAAGAACATGTGAAAAAAAACAGAGCAAGAATAGTTATTCTGACAAATATAGTGACTGAGGAAAAGCAGTTTATTCTCAAAAGAATTCTATGATATTTTGGCTTCTTGGATCCAACGGGTGCTTCCTATTTGGAACGTGAGGGGAGGGGTCACAGTCCAGTTCTCATATTGAGTCAATTAGTGAAATTAATTATATAGTAAAGTATATTTACTAAATCAATTTTAAAATGTATTGTCATATTTTTCCTCATTTTGCTTTTGACACTTAAACAGTTGAGCATGTTAGGTAGCAGCTGGTTATATCCTCATGGGAACCAACCAATCTGACAGTCTGCATTTGGAGAAGGCGGGAGGGGTTACGAAATTTTAAGGTAGTCGGCGTGTTTTTAAATAAATGTGGCATTTTGGGTTAAAATAAAACAACTCAAAACTTGCATAATGGGTATTTATATATATAAAAAATGGTTTATTTCTGTAGTATGCAGGGATGGTCAAAAATGCAAAGCAGCTGCACTTTTCAAACACAAATCATGGTAGAAAGCAAAAGAAAAAGTGACAAGAAATCCTGTTAGGAGACAGCAGCCATGCATGAATATTGCATGTACCATTGGAAGAAGATGTGAGGGAAACTATAATATCACAGCACAATGTTGATAGAAACAGAGAATCTGACACCTCAAAAAGCATGGAACTCAGAGGGATTAGCTGCACACACACAAAAAGCTTTTCTTGCTGTAAAAAAACCCAGATTTCTTTTGTATGTTTATTTTTAATAGTTGAATCTATGTTCTAAACTCAATTTTTTGAGCCATCATAAAATAAACTGCCGATTTGTAGGTTAATTTGCTGTGAGACCCTTAGCAATTTACAGCAGCATCTCAATGATGTAAACAGTTCAAACATGAACAAGAGCGCTAAGCTGTGTTTTTGGAATATGGTTGATCTCAGTGTGATACTGCAGCACTGTTGTTGCATTTGAGACTGAAGTTTGGTGATTGTGCTTTCTTTACCTCATGTGATGGGGAAA
Source organism: Oryzias celebensis (assembly GCA_014656515.1). Lineage (NCBI taxonomy): Eukaryota > Metazoa > Chordata > Actinopteri > Beloniformes > Adrianichthyidae > Oryzias > Oryzias celebensis. Next base: position 15,072,842 of record BNCR01000013.1, read on the forward strand.
CAGCTTTTCAGTCACATTCAATTAGCTTCCCTTTATCATGAACACTAAGGATGGCGAGCGGTTTGGTGACATGGAGAAATGGGCCCACTGTAAAAGTGCAGACAAAGCGTACCACAGGGAACACAATTGAACGCGGTTACATAATTGTGCCACTGAGCGTACAGAAAGACAACACAAAGTAGGAGAAAGATAACATTTGTTCTCCTGTTTCATCAGTTGCATCTCCTGCCTCAGGTCTGCAAATGAACTTCTACACAATACTGCCGAGAAAAACCCGTTTATAGACAATAGTCCTGAATACATAAAAAGAAGCAGTACAGAGGCAAAACAAGCTCATAATTGTTAAAAACTGTGGCACTTGCCGTCATATTTTTAAACTTTGACACTAGCATATTAACCGTAAGGCAGTTTTTTTTAAATAAAAAAAGACATTAAGGGAGCAAAGGTGGTCTGTAGTTTTTCTCCTGCAACCTATTGACAGTGTATGTACATCCTATCAATTTCACCTATACACATTTCTTTGGTTTAAACTGAAGACATTTTTTCCCCTCCAAGTGCATCTAAACCATCTCTTTAGAAAGATTGGGGTTTTTTTTTTGTATTTACTTTTTTCTTTCTTGATGCTAAAATTATTTCTAAAACCAAGCTCTGATATTTCTTCTTAAAGAAAACATTTTTAAAAAGTTAATTTACAAATGTTCTGCTTTTTCGGATGCACAAATGTCAGGGACGTAGCGACAGGGGGTGGGGGGTGGTTTCCCCCCAGGAAAAAACGTTGCCTCCCCCACTTGCCCCTTAATTTTTGAGTCGATAATTGTATCATTATCAACAAAAAATAAGAAATCATCATTACAACCTTCTTTAAGCATAGCAAGATAAAAGTATTTTTTTTTATTAAATCTTGGGCCCATCAAATTAATAAAAAAAAAAAAATATATATATATATATATATATATATATATATATATATATATATATATATATATATAGCCTTTTACATATAAAAGCCTTCCACTCTGTTGTTCTCATTTGCCACCCTTCCAAAGTCTCCTGCCCCCTCCTGCATATAAAATGTTCTAGCTCCACCCCGACACATTTTCTTTGCTTTTTAAATTTGATGTCCTAAAGAGTACTAATCATGCAAATTTAAGCTCAGTATAATTTTTTGATCTATGGCTTTCAACGTTTTACCCTGTTTTAGAGCACACAAATTTACTTACAACTGTTTTTCATGTGGGGAAAAAACAACATATTTTTCATGGACCACTTGACCTTCCATTCTTGTGCAAATTAAAGAGTCAACTTTGTTACTGTACACTTTAACATGAAAGTATTTGCAGTGATGCAATATTTGTGCCAAATGCGCAAGAGTTTGTTTTAGATGCACTTTTTTTTTTTTTTTTTTAGCATAGTTCATTGGGGAAAGAGATTGTAATTTTTAAAAACCAACAGCCTTAAATGTGTGGGGTTATTTTGCGTCAAATATACAAAAAAACACATTTTGAACACATCTCCAGTAACAATAGTACACAGTTAAAAACCACACTGCAACTAATTTACAAAATATCTCTCCCTCGTGTGGAAGCTTTTCAACTGCAAATGTTAGTTTTTGGACGAGTGTAAATCCCAACATAATGTTTGACAGGCACCCTGAGATGGGAATACAGATATGAGTTTTATGTTACTAACAATCTACATAGTTTAAGTTTGTCTTCATTTAAAAGACTATAAATGCCAGTCAAGGACAAATTGAATAGTGCCAAAATCTTCATCTTTACTAAAATCTACTCCTTTAGTTTGTCTGTTTGAAAACCACAGTGAAATTATCAAAACATTTCCCTGGTAAATAAAGTTTTAGAAAAAAAAACCTCATATAGCAGTGAAATACATACAAAATAATTGAGAAAAAAACCTTTGCATAATAGTTTCAGAATAAAAACAAGAAGAAAAAGTGAAAAAGACAACCACATGCTGTGCAGCATATGATGTAGGAAGCGGAAGAGCCTTGTCTGTATTGCATGCTGTGCATTTTTATCAATTTCTTTTGGGAACTGAATTTATTCTAATTTGGATCTCATTTGAATGTCTCTCACATGAACATCAGACCAGCATTTTTCGCTTAACTTGCACAAATGTCACTGATAAATAGTAACATCCTAAAAATGTCTGTACTTAGGTGATTGACTCAATTAACTAGACATCATTTTTTAGATGCAGCTGATATTGGACAGCCTACACTGTGACACCCACAGCAATGTGAATTGCATAGGAAAGTGTGCATAAAGCAGTATTTCTGAATCCAGCTCAAGGGCCCCCCCCTCCTTGCTTGTTTTACGTGTCCCTACTCCAACATGCCTAATTTAGCTTCACCCGCTTCTCATCAAGCTCTGCAGATCTTCAACAATAGCATTAAATCAAGAGAGTTGGAAACACGTGAAACAAGCACAACAGGAGATCAGGAGGATCGAGATTGAGAAACAGTGTAATTAAGAATATGTGCATACAGTAGAACTTGGCTTTTTATTGCATTGTAATTTTGTTTTTTTAAAATGCTTTATGGATGGAGCTCTGTCATGCTGTCCTTGGAGCAAAACTCTCCTTTGCAGGGCAAGACTTTAGAGGTTGAGCTGAAGCACAGCAGAGAGGAAGTGGAAAAGAGCAAGCATTTCCAATTCCACCATGCTTTAAATTTCATGTGCAAATGTTAGTTCTGCTTTACCACGGTTGCTTCCAGTAAAACTGAGGGTGCAACAAATTCAGAAAACAGTGGTCCCTCGGTTCTCGCAGAGCTTACGTTCTAAAAATAACTTGCGAAAGATGAAATCTGTAAAGTAGGATTATGTACATAGCGGTATGTTTGTTTACACTTTATATACTTTTCTCAAACAGACATGAACATTTTTACACTTTAATCTCTTGTTCATCTCTTGCTTACAATCAAATATTTAGGTAGATTTTGGCAAACTGAATACACTCTGTTAAAGAGACATGGCACAGAGGAAATTGACTGACATGCTCTACAGCAGGCATGTCCAAAGTGTGGCGCATTGAGCGAAATGCAGCCCACGTTCAGATTTCCACGGGCTCGCAGGTTCCTATCATAAAGTCAAAAATATGTGGCACCCAGGACTTTCCCAAAACTGTGTATATGATTTTTTTTTGGATTGATTACAAAATAGGCTAACGTAAACCTGTGGCAACCGTGACATATCATAGCAAAATTCTAAAATATTTACTAAACAAAACAGATTTGTTTCTCTAATGAATCACAGTGGTGTGAACATCTAAATAAGAAAACTGTTATATTCCTGTTCACTTGAATTACTTGTTATTTTAATTTTCTTCAAATAAAATGTGATATATACATATATATATATATATATATATATATATATATATATATATATATATATATATTCGCAATAGACATATTTCTAATGAATGGATCAACTCTGCTGTTCTCATTTGCCACCTATTCTAGCTCCACCATTGCTCTGATGGCTAAATGCTATAAAAATGGCAATATTCTCAAAATAAGCTATAAAGAAAAAATAATGTTTTTCCTTTAAACTAATACTGGTCATTGTAAGCAGCTTTGAATTCCAGCAGATTTGTAGGTTTAAACAGCAGCAATAGTAGACATGTAGGTGCCGTCCACGAGCTACATCACATGCACAAAACCCAAAATGAAATAAAATAGCACCTAATACAGAACTTGGTGCTAAGTTTAACTTGATTTTTGTTGACATAAGTAAACTTCTCTCCTGAATGAATTTAGTGTATTACTAAGTTTCTGTTCTTGTTCTTCTCAGTGCAAGAAGGTCAGACGAGGCAGTATTAAGTACATACACTGCAGCATTTAGGCCAATGTGTAAATCTGAGAATACTGCCATCATGTACAACTCCATCTGACATCATACATCATCAACACACTCATATTACCCCCATTACTAATTGACAGCATATACGTAGGTGAGGCGAGTTGAATTATTTGAGGCTTTTGAAGTTACTAAAGAGACTTGTAAGTGTTTCAAAGTGGTGATTACCCAGTGAAAAAACAAAAAGGTTTACTAGTCTACAGAAGCAGACATTAAAGGATATCACATTTTATTAATGTAATATAAAAAGTACCATTCAGATTGTAAGAGTAACAGTAACAACATGAAACTGCAATGCATAGCTCGGTCCTTCCAGGCAATAGCATCTCTAAAGGGTTTGCTGTGTTAAACGCAAATCACAGTTTATTTATTTGTTTAAATCTTTTTTTTTAGAAAATAACACTACCCCTGTTAAGTCATTTCAAACTAACTTTATCCACTTTAAAAACTTCCAAGAGCTCACAGAGGACATTTATGATTGTTTGTATTCCCATAGTCAAGTAGAAAACAAAGCCATGTCTTTCAGTTTCATATGCTACGTTTAACTCTTTAGCTGCACAACTGTCTAAAATTCACATAAAAACAGGAATTGCCTTTCGGCAGGCGGAGGAATCCAGTTTCATTCCTTGTTTGTGCGATCTCGCACCGACTCGTTGTTGTTGAGAGGTGGAGGCAACGACTGCTTGCTCCTCATGCTCCTGCCGTCAGTGGCAGCCCGCGACGTTTCTGTTACGAAAAGCCGCGTCACCCAGACAGAGGTGACGATGCGTTTGTACTCGTTCCTAAAATTCCTGTTGAGTAAACCGTAGATGACTGCATTCAGACAGCTATTGAAGTAGGCCATGAAGTAGCTCACCACGAAAAGCCACTCGGGGATGCGGGGAGCCACACGGGTCGGATCTATTGCCACCGCCAAGCCTATCAGGTTAAGCGGTGCCCAGCAGATGGCAAACAGCACAAAAACAACAAACATGGTGATGAAATTCCGCAAGTCACTCGGTCTGAGGCGAGGGTTTTCTTCTGTCTTTACTTTACGGCGAACCTTGACATTTTGAAGAAAACAGAAAGACAGTAGTGACATTAAAATCTCCCTCTGCTTCAAAGTCACTGGTAGCAATTTTTCAAAAACAAAAAGGTGAAACATGTACATTTAACCTTCTAATTATCTCATCCATCTCTCTTAGTTGAAACTTTAAGCTCCAGTCCCACTGAATGTGTATCAGAGGAGCCGCAATGAGGATTGAGTGTGACTTGTGCAGTCCCACTGAAAACGCCTCTTAGCTGTGCCACAATCAGTTCTGCTCGACCTACTTCTGAGATCTTGGGATAGCCACCAATCTTGCTAATCTTAAATCTTAGATGTCTTGGAAACAATATGAAATATTCACTTGGTGCAGGATCTACATTTGCGGTGTTATGTAAGATGAGGGGACCTCCCAAAATCAATTTTTTTTTCCTTTTCATTTGTGTTCTCTTTTACTATTGAAGGGGTTGTTCAAAAACTGTTTGTGTGTCGGTCAGCCTGTATCTTATGTTGTATTTACCTGATACTGTAAATTGACACATGGCTGGATTTTGGAAGAAGTTATCAAAGAAGATCACTCTGACCCAGTGGGTCAGCTGCGATTTTTTTTTTTTTTGTGAATCAACACAATTTTTCATCTGCGTATTTGACCAGCAATCAGTGGGAGTTGAGCATTATGTTGCATTCACAATATGACGGCAATCAAAATCAGGAAGTTACGTTTCCTAAAGATGCTGCTGATTACATCATCAACATGTCATGGGCCATAAAACATGCCAAGACAGAGACTACAATACAAAATCAGAAAACTTACCTGGATGACAAGAACCCAGATCCGTAGGTAACAAAAGGTGACCACGGCGATGGGGACCAGAAAGTGAACTACCACTACAGCCACCGTGTAGGAACTGCTGACATTCTGGGCAAAGGTGCACGAGTAGACCCGGGGATCATAGCGCAAGGAACCAACAAAGAAATTTGGAACAATGGCGACAACTGTGAGCACCCAAATCAAGGCAACAAACAGCAATGTGTTGCGATAGCTGTACAGTCGACTGTAGGAGAAGGAGTGACAGATGTAGCAGTATCTGTTCACTGCTATCCCGGTGATGTTGAAAATGGAACCAATGACACTCAGTCCCATCAGGAAACCACTGACCTGGAAAAAAAAGAGTCTGTGTAAAACGTATGTTGGAATTGTAACTGCAGTCATTGAATTCATGGTAAATTAATATGGTTTTACCATGCACTGTGTGTTCCCCAGAGCCCATCCGTCATGAAAGAGAGCATATAGGACCAGGGGATAAGGGTAGAAGGCTACCACAAGGTCAGCAAATGCCAGGCTCACCACAAACACATTACCTGGAGAAGAAACACAGACAGACAAAGGGGTTATCTCATTTATTTTTTGCAAAACACCCATTTCTCAGTTGAGCCATGATTATTACAGACAGTATCATCTAAAAGTTGAATTACAAATGGATTTATTCGCTGACGTCTGCAATGATCGATTCCACTCTCCAGCAAACACATCCATTTGCCGTTTCTACTTGGACTCAAGCCTCATCTGCAGTGGTCAGAACACTTTACAATTCATTTAGAGGACATGAAACCCCAGTTTGAATTCATTTCCAATGTTTTTCACAGTTAGAGTAGATTTCCAAACGAGCAAATAAAAGGCAATTGAATGGGATGCTGATTTTGGTGTGCACTCCTATTTTGGCAAACCTGTTATATACAGAAAAAGTAGAGATTAGAAGAGCCTGCAGTTTCTTGCTGATTGTTTCTTTCCAGACAAAGCTGCACCATTATTGGCATCCCCTCATTTGACAAAGAAGAAGAAGAGCATCAACGCTGAACTCAGCATGGCCGGGATTTGTTTTATCTTACAGCCCAACAGAGTAACTCAAAGAATCTATTATTTGCAAAACTGACAGAATCCATCAGCTAAGTTAACGCACATCCAAATGAAGATTGTTTGATTTAAATTGGTTCATGTCTCAATGCGATTTACCAGTTTTCAGAGACCAGGGACATCTACTACCTTGTGACATTTAATCATATTTAGTTGAGCGCCATATACCCACGTCACACCCTTCACTCTGCTGATACACTGAATGTACCACCCATGCTGGTATCTCATCCACGTCTGTGTTCGTTCGCCTTCTCTGTGTTTGTTGGAGAGACAAATTACAGCAGAGAATGGGGTCAGAACAAATAACCCGATCCAAAAGGCAGGCTCTGTCATTGGTTCACAGCCAGGTTCTTTAAAGCTTAGTTGAATATGGAGTAAAGTGAAAAATAAAAAACCTTTGAAATATTTAATTTGACCTCCATCACTTCTCTGTGCACATAATGCTGCGTCCACACTGGCCTCTGCAACATGCGTTCAAGCGATCACTTCCAAACAAGAGTCTACGTAACCTTGTGTAAATGTGTGTTTTGGGGAGAAACTAATAACTGAGGTTTGTGAAGGAAAAAGCTTGGGCAAGATTCATGAGATTTTCACCGCTTTGACATTTCGCACCAAGCAAACTGTAGGTACATGTATCGGGTAGCGACAGTCCAGTATGAACACCATATGCTAAAAGTCTGTTCTTGAATATGTGACTCATGCCTGGTGTGAATGTAGCATCATTTAATGTAAAGTAGCATGCAGTAGCCCATGCAATACATTTAAAAAAAACAATAATCATCATGTGCATCAAGAGACCTATAGGTTATTTTTACAACTGGTTTTTATAGCTGGTTTCTTTTTTTATTTCCTCGGTTTAAACTAATCAAGATACTTAACACTGCTGACCTTTCAGGTTTGAACACTTCTTTTTAAAACAATTTTACAAAAATGGTTTCATGTCTCCCTGCAGGATTGTTCCATTGTCTCCATTAGATCTGGGATTATGTGGCTCATATCTAACTTTGAAAATCTGGGTTTCATTGAATATTATTTTATGTGCCTTTTACTTTGAATCGCTGCCCATTACAACTTCCACCAAGAATAAGCAATATCGGAGGTGGGTGGAGGCAGTATGAGGATGTCAAAAGAGAAAAGCATCAAATCAAAAACTCACAAATATAACAAATAAGATAGTTCCTTAATTGGCCAGATGAGACTGGCTTTAATCAATTGTTTCTTTTGCTTCGAAGGTTTTATACATAGATGTGTCTAAGTGGCTGTCTGGACATAACTAGAAAATTGAACTTTTTTACTACCTTTTTTTTTTATATAACTTAAGGGAATAACTGGACCAAGCCTAATAAAATAAAGAACATATTCTGTCTCACAGCTCCCTGTGGCTGTAGCAGTCAGGGCACTGCCTAATAGTCCTCAACCAATTTACACCAACTGTGATTCATAAAATTAAATAGGCGCTCACAAAGGTGAGTGTGGATAGCCACACAGAACATCTTCAATTTTGTGGCCTTTTAGTGTAATTTGAAAAAACGTAAACAAAAATGCATACAAAAAAACCCTAACCAGATTAATTTTGTGTCTAAACGGTTCTATACTTTCTAGGGCTATGCCATTTTAGAAAAACATGCTAACACCATCAGTTGCCATTATGGGTAGTGGTGGCCATTAAATTCTACAAATCTTCAGTCCATTCTTTTTCTCTGCCCTTTTGCATGATTATGGGTGGGCTGCGGGACACACCCGAGACATTTTTCCAATCTATCACATGAATACACATCGACATACAACCACATGCTGGTAAGGGGCAATTTTCAAATCTCTAAATAACCTTTCTGGCGTCTTTTTGGGACGTGGGAGGATCTAGAGACGACCCACAGACAGTGATTGATCACCTCCAACTGAAAATGAAGGAGGGTTTTAAGGGATTAAAGGAAAAAAAAACATAAAAGTCATCAGTCATGTTGACAGATTACAACTTGGGGAGGATGTACTATAATGTGATGTAATACAGAGCAACAATTTTAATACATACCATCTGTAGTAAACACAAGCAGAATGTTGTGATTTATCTGTTTTAATTTTGTTTTGATCCTCTTAACTTTGTCATTAAGTTCCTTTCACCAAAGGAAAAGAAATCTTGTGGCTAATGAGAAAATATATCAATGTTTGCAAAAAATACAAATATCTGGACCATGTTAACCAAATGACAACTTTTAGGAAGATTCAATGATGGCCAAAGGCAGGACTAACAGTTCATGATAGATCCTTGGCCCAACCCAAGGTTTAGAACCGAAATTACAAATATATATGTTGATGTCACTTTTTGCCGTTTGTCAAAGCCAGAACTAATCAGAAAACAAACCCTCACCATTGAGAAATGGTTTATAAGTTACTCATAATTAACAGCAATAAAGTTTGAGTATTTTTTGGCTCAATCTGCATCTTATTGAGGGAAGTAGATGAGACACAGGCACGTCGTACATATTTTTCTTTTTATCCCTCCGAAACCCTCCAGACTGGATTGTGAGGTGTGAGGTGTGCCCTCCTCGCCTGCCCTTGTACACAGACTGGCTGTTAGGAATTAAGAAAACAGAATCACAACAAATACAGTGTAGTTTATGTGGGCATCCAACAGGCATCTTTTAGGCACTTTCTTATCACCTGCACACCCCAGAATTTACCCACAGTCAGTAAGGAATCAGTGCTGCATAAAGGAAACCGTACAACAGCATCACTCATACGTCATACTTGCACGTAACTTACATTATCCTTACAAATACTTTACAAAACATGCACGGTCATCGTACGGTCCATTTTCATGATATCCCTTAAGGTGGTCGTGTGAGCCCCAAGGAAACTGTTAGACAGACCTGGGATCTCTTTAAGATGCAGCAGCTCCTGTCAACGACCGCTGACGAGACTGGACACTAAAAACCCAAATCACCCACACGAGTCAACGCTGTGCAGGTGTATGTGACTAAGGCTTTTGGCATTTTCTATACACGCTGCAATCTATTCAGTGTCACCAGGGTTGGCATGAGCCTATTTCAGTTGCATCACGCAAGAGGCAGGGCACATTCTGGACAGGTTGCCAATTCCTTACAATGCAACAAAGACAGTCTCACAAGGACAATTTTCACTCACCAATAACCTACAAACCATTACACCGCAGTTTCACACACAGGAATGCACAAGTTTCCTTTCTTTTGTTGGTATTCAGTGTAATTTTCTATAACATAGCACCCACCGGAATGATTGTTAGATAACCAAAAGTTACACTTTTTGCACTATAAATAGGTGTTCCTTTCCCATACACTTCAACTTACGCATCTAACCTTGTGTATCACCCGTCTTTCCCTGAAGGGGTCATTTGCAAAAGAGGATTTGTGCTTACGATGTACAACTAATCATCCCAGTGCCGCAGAACGTCCTGTCAGCGATGGCAGAGGACAGAGGCATCTTATGTGTCACATTCTCAGACGACTCCCAAAGGATTGTAGAACCTTGTTGGGCCTAGTTCAATCATGCAACCACATGAAAGTGCAGGAATTACATAGGAAATGTATTTATTGTACTTATAGTTGTAGCAGGCTGTTTACACAATTTGATTTCTAACTATAGAACGTGCACACATGTGTGACAGCCAACCCAGAAATGTCACCGTGCTGGGTGATTCACAAAGAGGAGACATCAACTCAGCACCTCTAGTACAAAGTCACAAGCAGAACGGAAATGTGACTCTCACATTGTAATGAATTGCAAAACCTTTCTCTACTTCTGAGCAACTGATAACTGCAGTTATCACTTACATGCACATTAACAGCACGCTGATGAGCTAACTAATTGAAGATAGTAAACTTGCAAAAGAAAAAAAAAAAAGCAAACTTTCCCTCAGGAGGTCCTCACACATACGAAGAAAACAGGAACCAGTGCAGCTCCTTCCTTTGCACAGGTCGGTGGTTTTGCTTTCATCAGATTTAAGCTTTGATTCAACAAAGCTCTTTTTTTATGTTTGTTCAAACATGCTTGCAATAAGATATTTCATTTACCTTCATCTTAGCCCGCAGAACTTCTTCATGAACAGTGTGTTGGTGGCTTGATCATGATTGCTGCATTGGCACAGACAAGTCAATGTAAAATAGGACAAGAAAAGCAGAAATGGGTCTGCTGAGCAAACCTTATGAAAGGAGGACTTTTCTTCTGACTCAATGGCTTCACACAACGCTGTAATAACACATCAAAGTAGGTACATGTAATGGTTTTAATGATGGGATTGAGTTCAAAAAAGGTAAACAGCTAGCAATAATTAGGCACATAAAATAGTTGATGTAACATCAATGAAAAATGTAATTTTTTACACATAGACTGAAAACGGGCTTTTTAAAAAGATTTTTAAATATTTTTTTCTGGCAGCCAAATCCTCTGCCTTCATCTAATCCTCGCTGAGCTACATCATTCATAATCACACCTACCCTTTGACTGTATATGTGAACTGGACTGAGTGACCCCTCCTCTCTTCAAGTTCAAACAGGAAGTACCCACTGACTCCAAGAAGCCAGAATCCTTAAGACTTCTTTTGAGAAATAAACAGCTAATACTCAGTCTTTAGATTTTTCAGAATAATTATACTTGTTCTGCTAATTTTTTTAAATGTTTTTGCTCATTTTTTCCATATTTTGTCTGTAATGCAAGTTATTCAAGTCATAAGCTAGCCAATCAGATCCTTCAATAGAACTATGTGGTTTCCTGCCCAACTTTTGAAACATTTGATTGACAGATTCACCCAAGCCAGCAGTCAAGTGGTAAGCGTGTGGACTTCCAACAAGCTCATTGAGCTGATTGGTGGGAGTGGTTGCCATTTAAATGTTCACGGCAAACTCAGTCCGACACATTTAGGATATACGTTCATACAGGCCAAGGTGTGTTCTACATTTTCTTTTGCTACTGTTTACTAGCACATGACCACCACCTACAGTTGGAAGAGGTTTGTCAAAGTGTCAAAGTGATGCAAATCTCGTGAATCTTGCGCCAAGTTTTTTCTTTCACAGGTTTATTCTGATAAATGAAAGACTTGGTGTCATATAATTCTGGTCAGGATTGATTTCTCCTTTGTGATCAACGTTTAAACAGTTGACACTTCTGTAAATTAAAAAGAACGCCATCAGAGTCCATGATTGGTCAAAGTTCAACCTGGTTTGATTTTGAATGCGCGTCTATTGGCTGAGCATTTTTGTATAAAAAGCTCCAAAATTGTTGTAGAAACTTGCATAGCTTCGAGTGAATATGAGTCTTTTGAACATGCAAGCCTGAGACATCCGTTTACACATGCTTTGTACTTAAAGAAGTTGCTTGAAAGTGCATTGCTGAGGGCAGTGTGAACGTAGTTTTAAGGTTTGCACAGAAAATAATCATATTTGGTGCAGCTGTTACGAAGTCTGGAGAGAATTCTACGATATATTAGAACAAACTGAAAACAACAGGGACAACCCAATTTCACCTATTGTCAGGCCTCGAGCTTTCGTCTCCCCCTTTGACAACCAGAGGGAGCCATCTCCTGAGTATTGACTTTTCTCTGAGCCTCCTCTGCACTCCAACTCCCATGAGCCTCTGCACTTCGTTCCCAGGTCTCACCAGCTGTTCCTCCTCATCGCAATTACCAGAAACATTATTTAGGCAGACACCAGGCTATTACCTGGTGTGAAGTCTTGTTTTGGGGGTGCATTCATTCCGAGCGTTTCTACTGATATTTTTTTCTGTGTATCCTGATCCTTGCCTGTCTTGACTCTGTCCTGCCGCTCTCTGTGTACTTTGACTCCTGCCTGTTTTTTTACTTCATCCTGCCTTGCCCATGTCTGTGATCTCTCTATTGAACCAGTTGCACATTAATCCAAACGCCTCTGCATCTTCGTCGCACGTATGAGCCAAACTACTTAATTCCAATTCACTTTTACAGTTTGTTTCACTGTTAAAAATGAATTGGAATTCCATTGTCATTTTGGCGACTTTAACACAATGATAATCATTACCACTCACTGTGAGGTGGTTTCCTTAACATTGTTTATGTTGACTAAAGGCTAAAAGGCTAAAACTGCTAAAATGAGCTCCACTTAAAATTGGATACACCCTGACAGACCCTATGAAGCACTCTCTTAGCCAGGAGGAGAAAAGTGCTAATTGAGGAAGTTTGGAACGCCAATAAAGATGGCTCCTGCACACCTCCCAGTGGGGGTGTTTGGGACATGTGCTGCTGGGAAGAGGCCTCAGGGCAGACCAAGGACTTGATGAGAGATTATGTCGCTTGGCTGACTTGGATACACCTTGGTGTTCCCTTCAAAGAGCTTGAGAAGGTGGCTGGGGATTAGGGTTGCAGTGACCTTGTCACATGCAAGGAGTAGAAAATGGATGAAGCTCTAAATATTTACCCTCCATATAAAGCAATCAAACAAAAAAGGAGAACTTTATTAAACTAAAGAAAAACAAAGTGCGCTATTGTGCTTGTTTAACCCATCAGCTGAAAGATGTTGTTAAAAAGAAGTGGTAACTTTAAATTACTTTACATTTCTTTATATACTTTTAAAGCCATTTAAAGAACGTATGAAATAAAGAAATGTCTTTGAGAAGAAATCTTACATACAAAAGCTCATTGTATTGGTTTGAGGAGTCTTTTCACATAAGTTTAGTTTAAAAAAAAGTTATAAAAAGCCAGTCTAGTATTTTTGTAGCCTTGGACATATTACCTATATAAGCTGAACGCTAAAACTAATTCAGAAAAAGGTTTTATTATTTGTTCAGTTCGTGGTTCTTCAAGCAGACAAAAGTGTGCGTGTTTTAAAAGATTCAGCAGTTTAGGCATGCACTCATATTTATGAAAGCTTTATACTATTATGAAATAGATGTTAGGATAATGTGCTCTTTTATAAAGTCATCTGAACAGTGAATAGCCTGCACTGCTTTTCCAAAAAGTGAAAATGCATTTTTCCTTATACTTTTAATTCAGCCTTGCTCTTTTGTCTAAGATGAATTCAGTTTCAGAATTTGGTGGTCCAAAGTGATATAATTCAGTGATATAATAGGGATGACCCATAATGTTTCTAAAGAATTTGAAGCAAAACATCTGAAAAATAGAGAATGGAAAAAGTATTTCACAAAGGTCGAGCTGTAAAGTTGAAATACAAAATGATCCATGTGTAAAAGCACATAGTCTCTCCCAGTCTGCAGCGTTAAACTGCATTAGAACAAAACAACTCAGGACTATCTTATCCTTTTCTCTCAGCTGTTTCATTGTACTTTGTCGTCTTCAAATGTTTTCTGGCTGAAAGCCTTTGAACAGCAAGTGTGTTGCCAGTGATAGTATACACATATACAGGCTTACACTGAAGAACTGTGTTATGCAGTCAGTTTATACAACACTATCAATGCTACACTCACAAAAAAACTACCTTTAGTACTTTTTCAGATTTTGCTACTGTGTTTTCAGTGTTTGATATGCCGTCACTTTTCACACTGCTTTGATTGTGTATCAGTGTGAATCGCACAGGCTTAAATACAAGTTCAGCTGTTGATCCACACTGGTACACGACTACACAACTTGACCGGTTTTCCCATCTCACCAATCCTTGATGTTGGCTGGTCTTTGTTAAACTACTCTGCGATTTTACAGTAGTATTTTGACACTGGATTTGTTTTTCAAACTCAACTTTTTGTGCATCATTGCCTATCTTGATGCAGATTTCATCCTGAAAGTGATGGCGTCCACAAATGTTTGCAGTAGTGGGGATATTCCCAACCCCACACTCAGTCTCCTCACATAAACACAGCTGCAATGCAACCTTCACACCCAGCATGCAATGCGTGTTCAAGAACACGCTAAAAGTGCGTTCAGTATACAATGTTGAACTGTCGCTACCTGATATTAGCGGATATAAAGTTAAAAAAGGTTTGGTGCGAAACGTCACAGCAGTGCAAATCTTGCTCCAGGGTTTTTCTTTCACAGCACTATTCCGATTTAAAGAAAGACTTAGTGTCATATAATTCAAGCTGGGCACAAACCACTATTAATCATTTCTCCTTCATGGTCAATTTTCAAACGGTTGGCACTTCTGTAAATTAAAGGGGACGCCTTCCATATGTCACTATCAATTCCGAGTCCCTCTGTGGTTTAAACGGATGCTTGTTTTGTACGTAGAGCCCAAAAACAAACAAAGAAACTTCCAAAGCGACGCACAAACGTAAACGTTTTGAACGTAGAAGCCCAAAATGCGCATATGCGTGCGTTTCTGAAGCTGGTGTGAACATGGCATAAGCAAGCACAACTTTTTATTTTGTATATCCCTCCCACTTTCTGAAAACTTTCCAAACACCAGTGTGCGTGTGAATCCAGCTAAAGTCCAATAGTTGTGTCATCAGAGCCAGCTGTGGCTATATTGTCAACACTAAGTTGTCTTTTATTATCATGTTTTCACTCTTAAAAACACGAGGTGTCATGACTCTGGGCAAATATAAGTCTCTGTTTCAAACGTCTTCTGTTTTCCTTTTTCAGGCAGGCTGTGATTTCTCAAGAACACACTATAAAAAGGGTTTGGCAGTTTTTCTTTTGCAGTAGCCTAAACAGAAATTTACCTTTTAAACTTTTTATTTCTTTAATGTATCATTTTTCTTTTTTTATCTGCTGTTATTTTGTCATTTCAGCTATGAGGATATACTTTACTCCTTTTTGTTGGACCTTTTTTACTGAGGCTACTCTCAGGGTTTGATACTGTAGTAACTTTTCTTTTAAATCTGTTTAAGCTGAAATAAGACTGTTTTATCATTCACATAATTTGTATTTATTAGAATATTTGAATTCAAAGATAACAATACTTTAACTCTGATTTAATGTCACTGTTTGATCCTCATTTTCTTTTCCAATTTTGTGCCACTAACACCTCAGCCGAACTTTGAAAGCAAAAGAAAAGACGATGTTATAACAATGAGGTTCTACTATGCTTGTATCCTGTGATCAGAGCAGCCACAGTGGTGTCACCAAAAAAATCTCATGACATTTGAGAGTTCCTCTGTCAAAGAGGACTCAGGCTTTGCACTAAATTTTTATTTTTATAGTTGATAATACAATTTCTTCCCAGCCAAACCCTCCTGGTGTTATTACATCAAATAAAGCCCCAATATTCCTTCTGTAGGTGACGTTGGTGGCGGTATACTGATGCCAATCCCTGCCTCTCGACTTGAACTCACTTTAGGTGTGATTGTACTTTCATGTTCAACCGTGGTTTCTTGTTTGCAAAGATTCTCACCTGCTTATCAACTGAATCGTCGTCTATGCAGGTTATGATGAAAAACAGAGCGGTGCCATCATGCCAGCAAGGCTGTGCATTTGGCAGGTGAAAAAAGATAAATAATGTTGGCTGATGGGTGTTTTGATTGTCCTGTGATATATGCATGGAAAGGTTACTTGTGATTCAATGCATTCTTTTGCTAGAAAGATCTAAAATAAGCATTTAAATGATGGATTTTTGTTCATTACTTCATGTGTATATGTAGAGTTTCATCACTGATCATTTTTAGAAAATTGACCTTTTAATGTATTAATCTTCTGTTAAATCATCTTAGCAAAGATTTTTCACCAAAGGGACTTTTAAATAGAAGTAAATAAAAAAAGCTCCTGAAAAGTGGTGACGCTTTGGTGTTTTGGCGTAATTTCAAAAGAGAAGATCTTTTGTTTTTCTCTTCACAGACCCTTGGGCTGACATCACTTTCGCTCTTGAGCTTTTATGCATTGATTTTCTACCTCAGTGATTGGTCTAAAAGCAATACGGTCTGTATTTTCTAGCCAACCATATCACTTTCCTTTCCTTTAAATTTTCTCCATAGTTTTTGTATTCACAGTTGTTCCTGAAGTCTTCCTCTATCCAGTCTCTGCCTCTTCTGTGCCTAGGATGCTTAATCAGTTCCATAAACCATCAGCGTCAAGACTGTGAGGTCTCTTTACCATTTTGGCCCTGATCCAAGCTTGTCATGCCACATTCTAGAGTTTAACTTCCAATAATCTTTTATCGAATGAACACAAGGAAAATCCAAAATATTATATTTCAAACAAATCTCAATTCAATCATCCAACATCTGCTCTTATTGAAGTGGCAGAAATGTATAGAATCCAATATCAAATTTAATGAGAAGTCAAATGACAAATAGAAGAACAAAGGAAAGATGTCTGATAAAACTGTCAAAAATCAGGGAACAGAGACATGATGACAAGAATAAATTCGGTTGGTTGAGCTAGTTGTGTTTGTTTGCAAATTACAGGGATAACACTAAAACCCTGTGACGTGACCTGTCGGTCACTTTTACAGGTCATTAGCATACAATTACAATAATCTGGTTTCATTGGAATTTTCTGGGCTGAATTGTGAATTCTAACAAACACGATTTATGAAATTTTCTGAAATTTTGTTTTGTTTCTATTTAAGCAGTGTTTTCAGACAACCTCAGCTTTGAACAGACACTTTATAAATCAACTGAATACAAATTAAATTAGTAAAGGAGGCAGGAATTAAATAAATATTTTACGGAACTTCTTGTGGACCAAAGAATGCTTTAAGCACATCATCTCATTAAAGTACAGCAAAATATAAAGCCTTGGTCAAATGCACCCGATTAGGGGCTTGACCCATGCTGGTGCTGCTGGTTTTTGGGTTGTTTGGGCCCATGGAGGGTCATAGACAAGCATATGTGTGTCTTGGAGTTCCCTTGAGGCTTTTATGGCTCCTTCAAATGAAACCATGAAAGTAGAACATACGGTTGTCGTGTGTGTGGTCAATGTACACAATGTCAGTGTATTGCAAAGTATTCATAAGACTAATGTAATAATAGATTAAGGATAACTTACGCCACGCTCCAGTCGTTAGTAAATTGTGTGCACTGGCTCCGCACACAAATGCCGCACGCACACGTGGTACTTAAGTACCTGTAGGTCGTTTGTAGGATGCCCACACGAGCTACATTCTGATTGGCTAATTTTAGCAGTCAGGCTGCACACAAGGAGTGCACACTTATCGCTTGACCTGCTCTACACCATTTCTTACCCTTGCATGTTAAGTGTTCACTACGACCTGTCACCTGCAGCATGCCTGTAGAAAAATAAACATCAATGAACATTTTTGCTCTATGCGCTCACCGAGCAGTCTACGACCTCGATATTTCCTACGGGCCACCCACATTCTCTATACATTTTTATCTACCTGTATGGGCAGTTGTAACTAAGGCCCAAGAATACATACAAGTGATAATGTTAAAGAGAGTACAGAGACAACGGCTCTCTGACAAATATAGTAGATCTTTGTGTCTCTCGATAACTGAGTTTAGGTCCTGACCTGGATACCACTCTGCGACATGAGTGACACTGGAGCAGCAACATGTAGCCATTGGAGTCTAAAAAAAGATGGAGAAACAGGAGGCCTTTGCTTCAAAAACAAAACAAAACGGAAAAAAAACAGTGTGTTATGGACCATCTGTGGAAGTTTTAAAGCAGATGAAGAGGCGGGGTATGACCGTGGTTCTGAACCAGCAGCCAGGTGGCACACTGCAGTGAAGCCATATCTATTTCATGTGTCTTTTGTGTCTTCATACTCCAAGTGAGGATTTAGTGCTTAAGACATAATCCTCAAATACATGTGTTGTTGTCAATAAACACAGACGTGATTATTAAAGTAAGAGCAAGTAAAGATCAACTAGCTGAAGAGCTCAATTATCCGCTATATTAATTTTTAATTTTAACTTAAACTGCTTGGTTTCAAGAGGCAAAAGGCTTTATATAGGAAGTTATTAATGAGTTTGTGTTTTACGAATATTTAAAACCCACAATTCATGAACCTTTTATGTATCAAATAATATGTAGCTTGGAAGTAAGGAAACAAAAATAGTACAGGAGGTGTGATCATCATAATGAGGGATTTCATGAGCATATTGTTGAAAATTCTCAGGGGTGTATTGCCATGCTTCTGTATGCCTAAATGAGAAATGTGTTGCTGCTTTGTTAAGCATGGGCTGAATGAAGCTGATAGATGAAAGATTAAAAAAAAACAGCTTCTTATAGCTGTCTTATGATGATGATGAAGAATACCTTTATTCAAACCGTGAATCAGGAGCAGACATAAAGATGCCTTTAAAAAAGAGCACATTTCTGATGTAGAAAATATGCTGGGCTGGCCACAAGCTCCCTACTCTACTCTGCTTTGCAACAACAGTCCTGCCCACAACTCTAAAGCTACAATCACACTGAGCATGTATTACGTATTTAAGAAAGCGCCATATACATTTCATGAACACACATTCATCCCCCTGGTGTTCATACTGGACCAGCACTGGACAAGCAGGGAGCAGGGTCTACTTCTTCTCTTTTTTTTCATGTTTACTAGTGCATGTCTGCCACCTTGGTGAAAAAAGTCAATGCAAATCTCACAAATTTTTCTCCAGGCTTTTTCTTTCACAGCTCTATTTCAATTTATGAAAGACGTGGTGCCAAACAATTCTGTCCGGGAGCAAACCACAATTAGTTATAGGTTGGTACTTCTGTGTTTTGAAAAAGGACGCCATCAGTTCGAGTTCCTGACTGGTCAAAGTTCAGCTGTTTCGACTTTTAGCAATCAAAAGTTCAACTGGTTGAACTCCCAGTACTCGATCAATGAACACCCGATCTGTACAAAGAGTGGCAAACTACTGCTGCTTCGCAAAAACCATGTCCTAGAAAATGACAAAGGTTTTTGGACTTTGGCTTAAAGCAACATTATCATATTCAAAAGACCACTTGGAACGCTTTTAAAAAAGATCATTAACTCTCAACCCAATCTCCTAAATGTGAAAAGGCAAGCCATAAGATGCAACTACATCCAATGCAAAAGAAAAAAAAAAGAATAAACTGCGTTTTACTTTTCCAAGAGAATCTTTATAAGTTTAATAAAACATGCAGCAGCCATGAGAAACCTCTTGTTTAGTTTACAAGCACATTCAAGTTTGTAGGGCCAATTGCTTCAAGGCTTTGTCCATTTTGTACAATGAAGAGTAAAATCGGTGGGGCAAGAAGCATTATTCTTGACCTTCTAATTTACAGAAGAATTGCATCAATAGAAATCTTCAGAACCACATTTTTATTTAAACTGCTTTCATTTGTTTAATTGTTTTACTGCTTTAGTATTGGTTGGAAATCCTTAGGATTTTAAATGATCCTGTCTAAGTTGATGGTTCTGGAACCTCAACGTTTACTGTGGAGTCTAAAAGCGTTGTTTAAATCAATATACTGATGCATATTTAGATATACTGTATAAATATGTTACATTTAGAATGTACTAACAAAGGAATCCGATGTGGATAGACAACTGACTGCTAAACTTTTTGAGATTGTTTTTATACTACAGTTCTTACATGAATATGTGCACATTCAGAAAGCTGATTTTGAACAGTAAAAGGATAATTTTCTGTTCAGCTACTTGTTTTTCTTTTTTTTTATTCATCGCTTATACAGATATTGAATGTTCCTAAAGCTGAAGCTTGGAGAGCTCTTTATGTGATTACT
Source organism: Oryzias celebensis (assembly GCA_014656515.1). Classification (NCBI taxonomy): domain Eukaryota; kingdom Metazoa; phylum Chordata; class Actinopteri; order Beloniformes; family Adrianichthyidae; genus Oryzias; species Oryzias celebensis. Next base: position 15,093,223 of record BNCR01000013.1, read on the forward strand.
CATGTGTTCATAATTGCACTTGAAACCATTTTATGAAACGTAATCTTTTTTGATGAAAGGAATGCGTGAATGATTACTGTAATGAACAGTATCTAAACAAAAATGTTTTGTGTATGTTTCATCCGTCGTCCAGGGATGAAATTGCAAAGAGTTTTCCTCTCATTAGCTTTTACTCATGTCTTTCCTGTAGGAGGACATGCGATGCAGAGTTGCCTAGTTTGCATTCAAAATTAGTATTAGGAAAATAAGAGTTGGGAGGGAAAAAAAGTAAGATCCAGAGGGAGAAAAGTAAAGGAAAAAGACGTGAGATGTAACTCAATTTTTTTTCATGAAAAAATAAAAGAAACTAAATAACGAACAAATGTGTCATTTTTGACATGGAGTCATGCAGTCTTTGCCATAAATGTGTTCATTCTACCACAACAGCCTATTAGTAAGTTGTAAAGAAAGGAGGCAACATTTTGTGTAAAAAAGAAAAATGAACAAAATGACAAATCATTCAAGAAGATTAAAGTTTCCCAGGAGATAAGGAAATAAGTTCCCAAGAATGAACACAAGAGAAAAAAACTAATAGTCCCCTTTGTTGTAGCACTGAGGAAAATTAAGACTTTTATATTATGTCCCCTTGGAAACATCCATTGTGTAGCATGCTGTCCATGAGTGCGGATCCATGTCCGGGCAGGAACTTCACCTCATCGCCTTGCCTAGCATTAACATGAATCACTTCTTCTAACTTTGATATTTCCTTTGTTTACAACTTGTAGTTAGCTTTTGTATTCAGGGACATTTATTTCACGCACATTGCCACATTTGATTTAATTTTTTTATTTTATTTTTTATAAAAATGTGATATTTAATGAAAAAAGGCATAAATAATTGCACAAAAAAAGTAATAACAAGTGGCATTTGAACAATTTTTCCTGCTTTTTGTCGCAGAGATCAAAAGGTATATAAGGAATAAAACAAACATTTTGAGAGTCTACAATTAGAAAATGTTCACTGTCACTGCAAAACAGAAACTTTTAAAGTTGTTGTGAGAGTCTGGGCAATCACAGCCAATATTAAATATTCTATCTATCATTCACAAATTTCTTTTCCAAAACTTTCTTCTTAATTTTATTTTTTTTATACCTTGTCTAATTTCTGTCTGAAGTGAGCTTGTTTAAAAATCACCGGTACAAACATCCCTGCGGTTACATTTAATTAAAAATTTAGAGGAGGTGTCTTAAAGTTCTTTGGAGTTTACTTTCTTCGTTCACTTTCACAGTTTGTTCTGGATTCAACCAGCTGAAAAACATCAGATAATTACACGCACATTTAGATGGGCAGGTGATCAATTACAACAATTCCCTTTAAAATGGAAATCTTCAGTCATGAAGGAATGAATGGGGTTGGAGAAAAAAAAAAAATCATGTGTCATTGCAATGGATGAAAAAAATTTTAATTAAAAAAGCAATTCAATGCATTACATTTTATCTCACCTTTACTCCACATAATAATAAAACTTTATTTTCTTCTTTTTTAATCATTCAAACATGTTTCTACTTTAAAACAATTTTGCTTAGTTGAGCAGGAACAACAGTGTTCAGTTTGAATCAAATAACGAAATAAACATTTTATTGAAATGAAGTGCTTTCCCTAGTCAAAGATGGTCACAGATATATGATGTACTAGTGCCATGCAACCCCTCTCTCAGAAAATTGCTAACTGACTTCCTCAGAGAAGGCGCCCCAACTCCAAAATTGAATTTGAACATATGTTCCAGCCACCCGTAATCAAAACAGAAATGAGAACCCAAATAAATGAATATGTGCTGCCCGTCAATTTGCATTTATCTGAGGTGCTGACTCCAGTGGAGCAACCTTTCTCGGATGTGTGCCTATGAAGCCTCTAAACCAGGGCTTGCCTGTGCAGCTAGGGTCCTTTTACCACCCTGCCTTTTCAGCTGTCTCTGATCAGCTGAGACAGGGGTTTCCGTATTCTGATTGACTGATCCAGGTAATCACTAGCCAGCAAAGCAGAGAGAGCAGGAGATGGGGTAGGAGGGAAGATCTCAAAGACCAGGCTTGGTCAACCCTGATCTAACCTGCAGGGAAAATTCTGTATTTACGTAGGAACAAAGTGAAGTGTAGTGCAGCCAAAAGGGAGAAGTCATTTAAAGTTTATCACTGATCACAAACGTTATGTCTGCTTTATGTGTAAAACGCCATATCCTTGTTAAAGTAGGGTCAATTGCGACGGGTGAAGACAATTAAGTCCACGTCAGCACGTCATCATACCGACACGTGTGTTTTGGTGATTATTTTGGTGTTGTGTGAAAGGTGAGCGCTGATCTGACATGCCAGCAGAAAGAAACGGACACTGGGGCAGATTATCAGATGAAAACCAACCTTCCAAGGCATCTAAAAAAGTTGACCGCTGGTAAGATGCGGAAGGACACGGGGGGGTTGATCAGATGTTTGCTGCAGTTATAAGGGCACCTTTTAGATTCAAATTGTTTGTTAACCCACACTGTTGAATTTACTTTATATTTCTACTTTATTTGTTGATTTTGATTGATCATAGTGCATTGCTGTTTTAATAATTTATTGCTTTTTGTAATTTAATTAAACAGAATATATTTTCATAAGGTTTATCTCTTTACAGGTTTTTCACCCACAACTCACTAACTGGAGACAACAGCTGTTCTGAAATCAAAATTCAAATAAAAGAAGTGAAAAGGAGAAAAGTTTGAGTCCTGAGTGGAGTCCTGCTGGTGTTTTCTCCATTTGATGCCTTCCCCTCCAAGTAGGGCAAAAGAATTTGACACGGTAACATGAGGATACGTCGCTGACGTCCACTGCAGAGGCAAAGGAAAGCGATATGTATGATGATCGTCACCATTGGTTCAAAAAAAAATCAGTTCAGAGACAAAGTTCACCTCTTATTGCTTGTTTTTTTTTTCATTGAGACTCTTTTTTGTGACATCTACCAGTCCCTTAAATGTGTCTAAGTGTGAAGTGTTTGAACTTAAACATAAACTGAAATTACATTATCTTGCAATTACATTTCATAGAACGTGTTAAATAAGCTTGAAAATGTTTCAATGCCAAGTTATTTTACGTGGATCACACAGTGCTGTTCAATTTGATATTAAATGTATTATTTTTAAATGCTTAAAAATCTAAATTATAAAAACACTTTTTTTGCTTCCATAGTTTGAGCTAAATGTATTCAAATGGACAAACTGTATGTATACATTTTTAGTCTCGTAACACAATATCAGTAATGTTTTAATCATTTTGATTAATAAAAATTCATGCGTAGTTGGACAGAATTTCATTTCTTAAAAAGGGTTATTTGTATAACCTTATGTTATGTGTATAATTTGGTGAATAAAATGACACAAGATAACAAGTGGAATTACATATTCAGCCAAATGTTTTGATGTCGTGGTTTAGCATAAGTCAAGTCTGGTTTATCTTATTTGGGACTTATTTGGGTTTTTTTTCATGCTTGTTTGTTTTGCTGCAGTCCTCTACATTCCTTCACTTTGGCCTTCCTTTCTGCTGCATCAAGGAGGTGGTAACTCATTAGTGGCATTTCCTCAAGAGACTGCTTGTTAGAAAACTATGCAAACAAATAGCTGAGGCTGCTATTTTTCTATTAAAGAGCGTCTCTGTTCACTGGCTTACCTGCAACATAAAAGCTGAAGAGCAGTGTCAGCCGGTCTCTGATCTCAACTTGCATCACGTAGGCTTTATCGCCCCCATCACCTCTACATTACTGAATCACTTCAGCTCTTGATGCTCAGCAGGTATTCTTAAACTGACGCTACGTTTACTGTAAGTGCAGCAGAGGCAAAAACATGCATCAGAAGTGTGTGTGTAGGTGTTGTTGTTCAACTGCTACTTTGTGCCAGTTTTTGTGAAGACGTTCTCCTTTTTGCTGCTTCTCTCAGGTGACCTACATTACTTTACCTCATAAAACACCTTTCTAGGCTGTTGACTGTGTAAACAACGTGTAAATTCAACATATGAACAACCTTATATAAAAGATCTCAACTACACTTCTTAAGGAGTTGTAATAAGGGCAGAGATGTTTGTTCAGCTTAGTCTGTTTTATAACCAGCTATTGTTTACTTTTACATGTTTAATAATTATTTTTGCTTCTTGCAATATATTGATAATCAGTCCAATGAGACGACTATGGCTGTGATATTGGGCTATCTGAATAAAATTGAATTGAATTGAATTAATATATGTTTTTTCTGTATCTTTTATGAACTCATACAAATCAGAACAGGCACGAGTACATAAAAATGAATGTAACAGTTCATAGTAAGTTGTTGCCTAGTGTAGAACATTTTTTCAGGAAAAATTTCAAGTTAAGGCAAAATATTTCTTATTATCTCTTTCTATCTCTCTATGTCTATCTATATCTACATATAGATATCATGGCTGTAATGAGTGTCTGGCAATCCGCATTATTTGCAATTTATATATCTAGATATATATATATATATATCTAGATATAGAGATATCTAGATATAGAGATATCTATATATATATACATATATATATAAGGCTGAACCACCAGACACAAAGCGGAGGACCGTCGCTTTTGACGTGTAATTAATCTGTGTTACTGAATATTAACATGTTAATTTTTGAAATTATAGGTGTGCGTTAACGCATTAACATTGACAGCCCTACTTAAAACCCCATTCCCAGAATGATAAATATTCTGATTGCACAGTAAAGTGATAATTTATTCATTGAAAATGCTATTTTTTGCTATCACGTTAACTTTTTTGAATAACAATGCTCAAGATCTCTCCATTCACATCATTACTTGTCCCCTCAATTTTCAATTATTATTTTTTTTATATTACTGTTAAAACAAGCTGCACGCAATGTACTGTCACCCGTACTTTCATAGGGGAAATGCTTTTTACTTTTGAAAGGAACAAATGAGACATTCACCAATGTTGTTGTGGACTCAAGCATTATAGGTGGATAGCAATACTGAATCTCCAGAGTCTGATACAAAATGTTTTGGGGCAAAAACATCATTTACCAGTCAATTTTAATGAATTATTACTTAAAATATAAGCATCAATTATTTGGTTTTAATTGGACTTTATGGAGATCCTAAAAGAAACATGAAACTACATACCTTTGCCTAATGGTTAGGTCAACCTCCTGCCATATGCTAATTAAGTTAGAAGTAATTTACTGCTTTGCTGCATAACCTTAGTTCCAGGCGAACACTTCAACCAGCTGGAACTCCTAAGTTTAAATGCTTTATAAGGTGCAACAGCTTAAACTATGGCCAGCCTGGAAAAAAAACCAAAGTGGCAAATGAAGAAATTGCTGCATAACATCAGTTGTCATCATTGCCTTTTTAAGATTATTTGAGTGCCATCTTTTGATCTGCTGTAGAAGTGTTCCTAGTGGTCATTTAATTAGGATTATGCCGTTTTTAGCCTAAATCATAAAACCTGTGTCGTTTTCTACGACATAGTTTCTGCAGAGCAGTAGTAGCAGAAATGCTCCACTGAGTTGTGGGTGGGACCATTGTGGTGGAATAAGCCTTCCCCCATTTCCCATCATCACTTTGTTGACACTCCAATCCGCTAGCTTACAGCCCCTCACACACCCAACCTAACCATACCAGTTATTATCCAGCCATAGAGTTTTGAGTCAGATGCCCGTTCGGATGAGGAAAACAAAGACGTACATGGATGTATTTGTTTACAAGTGGATGCAGTGTTCCTGATTCACAACGACTTGAATATAGAAATTACATTTTAAAGCCTAATTTTCTTTATATCTGTTCTCCATCAGGAAAAGATTGCCACAATAACATGTTATTGGTGTGGATCTCTCAAAGCAGTTTTATCATGCCGTCCACATACTAAATCTCTTGTAGATTTAAAAAAAACCAAAACATAACATGTATGTAAAGGGTTTTATAAATATTTAATTATGCAAATCAATGTTATATGCTTTGTTGCACAGCTAATTTGCATACTTAAAGACAGTCTGTTACTTTTTTTCGTTTTATTTCAAGGCCACTACTGTGAATTTTATGCCGCTATGCTTCAGATGATTAACCATAACCAAGTGATGCCAAAAAGTATTTCAATATCAATTTGTGTGCATAACTACGCTCTGTTATGTTCCCTATGTCACAGATAAGTACACTCCAAAACGCTGTTGTTAAAGAACAGTTAAGATTTGTAATTTAGCCTTGATGAAACAAAAGAAATGACTTGAATTGTTGCAATCTTGGATGATAGTGAATTGAAACAAATGTTTTGTTTTGTTTTTTTTATTGTTTCCCTCAAGACAATCTCAGCAGAAAGTTTTGTAAAAAACCTGATTTGAACCGGAGCTCTTACCTGAGTGAGGTCCAGTCTATGAGCTTTGCGGTAACATGCAGCGGTGTGGATCTGAATCTGCATTTATGCTGCTGGGTTAATTTTCTTGGACATGTGCCATTATGCATCTGAACCGTAGCTGCACATGAAATGAATTATTTAAAACACTACACACGGCGAGGGGAAAAAATGCACTTTGTGAAAATGAGACTGCAATCCACTGGGATATTTTTGCACACTGTACAATGTGCAGCGGCACACATAACACTTTGAAATTCTGATTTTAGGTGAACATTAACTTTATTATGAATAATATTAGAAAATGTGCATAAAGTCAAGATTTTAAACAAAAAATTGTATGACGACTACAAATCTATTGTTCTGCCAAAGCAGTACTTCATTTTTTTGTTATTTTTTATTATTTTTAATTAAGAAAGATTATAGGAAAGTCTACTTTTAAAGAACACACAAAAAACATCAGGAAAAAAAAGACTTTTGCAAGCAGTAAACAGCACTGAGATGACAGATGGTTCTACATCACGTGATAACAGGAGATTGGGGCTCAATTACCATGTACATCAGGACATGTGGCACTGGACTTGCATGAAAAAAGATGAGACCAAATTGAAAAAAAAGAAAAAAAAAGTTGAGTTAAGCACTGTCTAACCTTTACGAAATCCAAATTTCCCTCCTTTTACCGCAGCAGTTTGGCAAAAACGCTCAACTGTCTGAAAGCATGATGATGAGAGACCAGGCTTCCAAACTGTGTCTGGCCATTGCATAATGACTGCTGGCAGTACATATGGCTGTTTCGTGCTCAGGCACGTGCTTTGGGATTTGTCAAGGTTTGGCTAACACGGGTCACACTCGGCACAAGACAGTCAGCATATGGTCAACCGTAATGATATTGTGATAGGCTGTGGTTGCAGGATAAAGAACTTGTCAGGTGAAAGGGGTTAGCAAAAGACTTACAGCTGGTGGTTTTAATCCACACAGAGAAACCACAAACCCTCAAGAACTATCATGTCAAGGATTTTCTTGCTATGTCTATGTTGTGCAATGCTAAATAATAAAAGGAATGTTACATGCTTCGATGTGTGACTACAAAAGAAGAGCAGCTGAGTTTTGCAAGTATGAAATGCCAGTATTTATTGCAGGATTATTAAATCTTAAATATTCGGAACCTATTATATAAATTAGGCCATATTTACTTCAAAAAGAAAATATTTATCTGTTTTACTTTGGCTTAGTAAAATTAATTGTGTGCACAAACTTGGATCAAATTGCCCAATGTATTTGCTATAAAAATCTGTCCCACGTCCCGTTACTTAGGTCAGCCTAGATCAGAGATATGTGTCATTTGGAAAAGATAAGCCTTTCTGCTTTTCGTTACGTGATGAAATCAGCTCAAGAAGAATTATCCACGTCCCCAACTGCCATTTGTACAACATTTGCTAAATTCTGCAGAGGATTCAGAATTTAGAAAAAAAACCTTGAAAAGCATTGAAAAAAAAACATTTTCCATAACTTGACAAATCTGTTGATTGCAAATACCACACAACTTTTGTGTGGCTCTTCTTTTTTTGCTTTGAAATGAATCCACTTCTTTTTTTTTTAAAGCCGTTAAGACATAATCTCTTCTTATGGACCATGTATCCCTGCATAAATACACAAAAAAACTGCACAAAAAAAGTACTCTTTTGTACACCATGCTACACAATGCTAGGTGTAAATCAGCTTTGTGAATGGCTTAGATATTCTGATGATGCAAAAAAAAAAAAACTATTTATTTGAGGAAAAATCTGGTAAAAAGGCTTTGTAGCTACTCAGCTCTGATGCACATCCCACAAGTGACATGACTTTAAATTGTCTGTTGTGCAGTAGTCTATGGCCCTATACTGTTGACCTGTCCAGGGTGTACTTTGCCTTTACCCTGGAGTATCCAGAATAGGCTCCAGTAACCTTTGTGACCCTACACAGCAGGTATAGAAGAGTTATTTTCCTGCTGCATAGCAAAAGTGTGTTTTTGGACTGCATCCTAAAATGACGGCTTAACAATGTCCTAGGGATTTTCTAACACTGAGCAAATTTGAGGGTTCTCTGTATAAAAGCAAAAGTAGCCCTAGAACTTCAATTTGCTACAACTATGTTTGACCGTTACTGTGATAATATGACAGAGTATTCGGGCCACCACAAAATAAAAAATTCATTTACAACAATAAAGTCATAAAGTTGTGAGAAAAAATTCGTAATTGAGGGTCTTGTTCCCTCCTCTAGGGATGGGGTAGGGGACAGAAGATAAGAGGTCCCATCTTCCTTGTGTAATGTTTGTGTGCGTGTGTTTGTGTGTGTGTTGGGGTCTATTTGTTGAGGATTAAAGGGTCTGTGCAATAAAGGGTGCAGTTAAAATTGGCGAATAGAGCACTATTATGGCCTCAGTGGAGACCACAACCCACCAAACCTTCAAGGTAAATTTGTAAATTTACAGAGCAAAAGGCTTTTTACCAAGAAAAATAGGAACAATGACAAAAAAGGACCAATATTGTGTTTTAGTATGAGAGAAGTAGAGCGCATTCTAAGCTGTTCCTTCAGTATGCGTTTCACAAAAACAGTAAATACTTAGACCAAATCAGAATTGTTTCCCTACCCCTCTGGCTCCTTCCTATTGCTCCAATTGTAGAGGGATTTGAAGCTCTGGTGGTGTCTGAAAGTGTTTTTTAAGGAGCAGCCATAGGGACTTAGAGCTGGCCGGCCCTCTGCTGGTGGAGTGATCCACATTGTGCTTGTGGCACAGCGGAGAAATGCATTTCAATGCATGGGTGTACTCTGAAGCACAGAAGTTAACATTTAAGTATCAGTATTAAGCTTTTGCTGGACTTTTCAAAGTTTTAAAAGTGATGTGTATTTTCCTGGAGTATTTGCTATGTACATACATATTTACTAGTAAAACATAGGAATACGTAGGAAACTATTCACATATTTGCTATGTATTTTTCTTTTATTTATATCCTCTAGTCCAAAGCAAGTTAATGTGCAAAGTGTTAATTCTGAAGAACAACAAATACCTGTGGAAAATTACCATTGGAAAATATTTTCAAAAAATCTGAATATTGAGTGACCTTGCAGGCTTTGCTGTTAGAAGCAGACTTTAATTGGCAAACCCACTTCACAGCAAAAAGTGCTAGGTGCTTTTATTTAGTGGTGGCATGGACATCATGAAAGCTTTTAAGTGCTTTTCAGGTTGTTGCCACAAGCATTTTGAAAGTAAAGCTTTAAAGAAATAATTACTTCTCTATAATTGCATCTTCAATGTAGCAAGAAGGAACAGACAGGAAACGAGAAAAATACTGTAATAGTTTTCTAAAGTAACTAAGGTATTGGTGGGGCCTGCTTGTAGGACATAATCTTGAGGATATCTTTTATGCAAGTAGAAAGGAAATGGCATTAATGAATAGATCAGGTGACATCAGAAGAATGTCTTAGTTAAAGGCAGAACAGAAGGCAAAATGAACAATATTGATCAGGTCAATCACTAAAGGAGCATCGAAGTGTGAAGGACTCTGGGAAAGTTTAGGTTCATCTAACATATGAGTCATAGGAAATGATTCTAAGATCTGAAGATCACTCTGACCTCACTAAGTGAGCTCCGCACTGACATAACATCAAAGATTAAAGCAGGTCTTTGGGGCTCACCAGACAGGTGCAGTAAGCAGTGACTAACGATTTAACATTCAATATCCCACTGTATTCAATATTAATGTGGAGATGAACAAAGGATTTTGATTTGCACGTGACTGTTCTGTTAGAGGTTTAAGAAGGGTCGTTCGCAGGTCCTTATGTGAAATTACCTTGAGTCAAAGCTCAATATATTTATTGCATCCAGAACTGCTTGGACATTTAGATCAATAGATCATTTTCCCAGCTAACTCCAAAGATACAAAAAATAGAAAACAAAAAAAGCTCAACTGACCTTGACTGCTTGTCCCTATGGTACCACCCACTAATCATTAGTATATATATATAGTCACCACCTTCTCAGTATTGACCAACGTTTCCTTTACTGAGCTACTAGTGCAGACGTAACTCAGTAGAGTCCACAAGTCCGGGAAGGTGGTCTGCTTTTCCTTAATGCGGGTGACCTCGAGTGAGTCCATGAGTGATGTAACGGTGGATTTGTTTTGTCAACAAGAAGTTAAATCCCAGAAAGAAGAATGTTTTCATTAAAAGTAATTCATCATGCCAGCTCATGCATATTCATGCGTATCAGTAAGGACAATACCTTAAGGGTTGTCTTTGTTCTAGTGCATATCTGTTTAGCTTTTACAAATGTAGACATTGGCGTTTTGTGCTCTGCAAAGACGGATCTCTTAGGTACCTTGAAGGAAATGTCTCTAAGTGGTTTGGATTCTCATAAAAAAAGAGTTGCAGGATTTTTTTTTAAGTTTTTTGTTTTTGGAAGTGTTGTTTAGTTAAATGATAAGGCAATATTTGTGCTTATTTAAAAACCCACTCCGATGAATATTGTGTTTTTAACATGTTCTTGTGGCATTCATCTAATGATGGAGGACAAATATTAAGAAAATAAGCTTAAAATTACATTTCTTTTTATATTTTTATTTTATTAAAAAAGGGGAAAATGAATTATATATCTATTTACCTTTGGATTTGTTTGTACCTATTACTTGATTTGTAACTCAATTAAACCATTTTGTTCATACCTGTGTGTACTTGCATTTACATTTTCACATGTACACTAAAATATCAAAAACATACCAATAGGAAATAAAAATTAGAAACGCACAACTTGAAATTACACCAGCTTTAACTAGCTACGAATTCAAAATGTCTCAGACAAAAACCCTATTTGGGCACAGACCGTGTTTTATTTTTATTTTTTTTAAGTATTTGTCAGCTCAGCAACACCAATAAAAGGAGATACGTTTACGAGAATGAGAGTGATAACAAAACTCTGATGACCCAGCATTCTAGCAGCATTTAAACGCTTCATGCACACAACTTAAAAACCCTCATACACTTGTAATTCTGATCAGTGCATACATGTGGTTTTGTCTGTGTGTATCAGACAATTAGTGCTTACTTTTTAAAAAATTTTATGCATAGGAGCTGTTTTAAATTCGTAGATATTTTTAATATTGTAACTTTAAATTGTGCGTAAATTTTTAGTTTTATATCATATTCGTAAGTTTTTGATATTTTAGTGTACATGTACACACACACGGTTGTGCACAAAATGTATCGTACGAGTTATAAATAAAGCATTACACACACACACAAATAAAAAAAAATACAAAAAGGCAGACAGTTACTAATGAAGTTTTGAGACTATTTTCTCTCCATAATATGCACAGCAACACAGAACAACGAACGATGTTTTGAAGCAGTATGTTTTTCATAAAATGTATAACACAACGGTAATTGTGCATATATGTGAGGTGTACCAAGGAATTTCAGATGAATAATTTACCATAGCATTTTAGAAACATCTCTTAATGGCTTATAGTAGATTTCTCTTTCTGAAAGGTGATTCATGCCGTATTGCAACATTTTTTCAGGAATTGTTCAAGAGTTTGATGACTGGGATTTTAATGTTTTGTTTTGGCTTTCAAATTCCCCAAATCTCGATCCAATCATTTATGGGATGTTCTGTTGAAACACCCTGATGGTCGGAAACTTCAAGTCACAATTTACTGAATTGGACTCTGCTGGTAAACTGTTGTGGCCTGATTGTGTAGGACACCTTGGGAACACTGTCATGGTTGTGCCTTGACAGTTCAGATGGGCTGTGGGAGAACAAGGGGATTAAAGGCCAAGGATGCACATTTCAAGCAGAGGGTCCATTTATATTCAGCTATAGTTAGAATCCCTTTTAAAAAATGCAAAAGCTCAAACAAGCAGTACACTAACCCTAATCTCATGTTATGCTCATTCATTTTACTATGTAATCCTTTTTACTGACAGGCTAAACAAAAATGAATATTTCACACTTTACCTCATACTTGTAAGAGTGAAGTAATTTACAAAAACCATTTACAATAACAACAAAAATGTATACATTTCATGTTTTTCGATAAATGCCAAGCTGAATTTTGAGTAAAAACAATGGTCGCTCTTTATACCGCGGCTCACATTTTGCTGTGTCCCTGTTTTGTGGATTTTTTAGTGACAACTTTGCAAGAACATTTTTTGTTCAAAGAAATGCTGTGAATTTTTTTTTCATATCTCATTGAAAGTGTACAAAGTGTGTAGTGAGGGGTTTCTCAGCCTTAAGACATCTGTAATCTTACTTAGCAAATTTCACATGTTTTGGGTTTTATTTTAGGTTTTTTTAGAAATTATAAAATGAATTAAAAAAAAATAATGATTTTTAAGAATAAAGAGAAAAAATAAGAGTTAAAATTTGGGATGTTTTTACAAACAAACATATGTTATGTTTCTAGCTAAAACACAAGTAATTACAGTCCCATTCCAATCATCTTTTAATCTATTTTAAGTGGTCTTTTAATTATGATTATTTTTAGCTCAAATAAAATAAATAAATAAAAAAAACTTGTTTTCAAGAACATTGTTTCTGCAGAGCGGCAGTAGTTTATCTGAAATTTGCCTCTGAGTTGTGGGCAGGACTGTTCCACCCATACTTCCCAACATCCATCTCTTTACACGTTTTCCAGCTAGCTTACAGCCCTTCACAACCGGTGCTACAAAAAGGGTGAGAATTTTGGAGCTTTGTGTGTATTTGGTTGAACCTCTAAGTTTTTAATGGTTTTTATTACTATTATTATTTTAATGTAAAGCGCCTTGTGTTTCAATTGAAGGAAAGGCCCTGCACAAATAAATACATTTTGAGTTTCCGGCTGTACAGTTTTGAGCCAGATGCCAGCTCGGACAAGGAAAATGAAGATGCACATGGATCTAGTCATCTACAGAGAAACACATCCCAATGGAGTGGAACTGGGAGATTACGGCTTGCCATAGTGGCTTTTATTTCACAACTACAGGCTTTTTCCAATGACATTTTTGCATCTGCTCATAACTCACAACGATTTGAATAAAGAAATACTCAGAAATGCCTAAAGTTCTTTAAATATATCCTATATAATGAGAAAAATGCCACAAAACAAGTTAAAAATACCAAAACACAATTTTCATCGGAGTTGGTCTTAACTAATGTAAAGCAAAATGCACTGAATAATAGAAAAAAAAATACAAAGAAAATATTGCTATTTCTTTGCTTTAACATGCAGTTCAACAGTCAACCAAACATGAATCTAAAAACAGCTGCAGCTTCATTGACTCCAGTGTTAAGGAAAATGTGAATGAGCACTCGTCGCACGCATACACACACGTGCAGAACAGGAATAGTAGCAAAACACAAGAGACGGCAGGCTGCTTAAAACGTGCAGTGACTTTAGAAACGCAATGGTGGAAAACCCACAGAACATCTGTCACCAAAAGAAAAAGAAATTCTAGTGCATTCCACGAAAAGTCTTCCCTCTTCTGCTCATCTTCATGATGTGATGTCAGGGGAAACTGGTGGAGGTTAGTTAATTAATTAGCCGAGGTACCTTAACATCGTTCTTTTTGTTGTTTTTCTATTACCTTCTATTCTTCTAAACCATTTCTCAAGTCGTGTAAGCTTCCTGTTCCAATAACCTAAGCAGTGCCTAACAGCAGTCTTTGTTTTCTTGGACAGGAAAAAGGTGGAAGATGTTCACCTCCTTCTAACAGCTGCAGGAGGGGAGGTGCGCTTCCACTTTATGTGCAAGCTGAGGAGATTCTGTACTCTCCTGAGTTTTATGAGCCATAAATAACACATACTGAGGAGATGGTATGAAGAGATTTTTTTTTTTTGTGGTTTTTAAAAAAAGTACAACCACAAATCAAAAAGAGAGTCACTTTAACAATGCCGTTTGTTGCATTTTAGAAGCTATATGAATATTCAAAACAAATTCATCATGTTTATTATACAGGTGGTTTATTCTTTTCTCATCAGTGCATATGGGTGTTTATGTGCCAACGTTCCCTTTTCTGACTTTATGTTCTCTTTTGAAGTGAAACAAGACTCTGCAAAGTCAATATACCAATTTACCAAACCAATAAAGACAGAGAGCATTTCTTATCAAAAGAAGAGTACCAAGTCAATGTAGTATTGGCGAATATTTCTAGTAAAAAAAAAATTACACTTGTTGTGCACAACATATGCAGTAAATTAGAACTTTTTTACATTAATATTTGTAAATATATATATATATATATATATATATATATATATATATATATATATATATATATATATATATATATATATATATATATATATTTAAAAATATTTATTTTTTTATTTGTGGAGTGTTTTGCCTTCACTAATACATTTAATTCTTCATATAATATCAAGAATTACAATTTGTAGTACAAACAGCTACCATAATCTCATCTGTAAGTTTAGCAAGAAAATAAAAACTACTTTGAATACACTAAAATGAAGAGTTCCGTTGAACTAGTTGTTGGTAATATTTTATGGTAGACATGATAGTAGTCTTACTGCCAACTGTTCTTCTTTTGCAAAGCTGTTAATCCAGCTCAAGCTGCCCCTCAAACTAGATGAGATCAAGTGTTCGACTCGTGCATTGAAAAATCTGCATTGTTTTTTATCTCAAACACACACACACACAGACACACACATACCTAAAGACCCACTCTGATGAAAATTGTGTTTTTAACATGTTATTGTGGTATTTTTATGAATTTGGAGGACATATATATATTTTTTTAAATTGCTTAAAATTGTATTTCGGAGTATTTTTTATTGAAATTGTTGTGGATCAGGAGAAAAAAATCAAAAAAAGATCATAGCTGTGATGTAGAAGCTACAGTTGGTGGGCCACAAGTTCCCTGCTCCTTTCCATTCTGATGCATTCACTTGTAAACATCTAGATCAGTGTACGTCTTTGTTTTCCTCATCTGGGCTGGCATCTGGCACTGAATGATAGAGCTGGATAGCTCCAATATTGCTCGCCAGTTTCTTTCACCGACACTGTTTAGTTAGGAGTCGCAATAAAAAAAAAACACTAGGAATTGCTGTTAAAATAGCTCAAAAGATGATCAGAGTGGATCTTTACATAGAAAAGCACAACACTGGAGATTTTCTCATTTTTTTTACATTAAAAACGCTCCTCATTCTTTTATTCCAAGTATATATATAACAGATAAATAGCAGCAGTGCAAGGACAAATTCTAAAAGTCAAAGGTTATCAATAAAGATATCACAAATTGTGAATGTACTAACATGATCTATTTAGTTTTTCTTTTACTGGTGTCTGCGCTGACTGCAGCAGGAAACAAAGTCTGATCCGTCTGTAGGAGTAGATTGACCTTTGAAGTACGCGCTGAACTGTAAAGCAAAGCAAAGCAGAGGATTCAATCAGAAACCTGTCTGAGCTCATCGTTAGAACATTAAACAATATAAAAACAGAGAGTCTCTAGAAACGCTTAGCTGTGAAACAGGACAAATCCTCATTGGCATTTTGATTATGAAATCACTAAAGAATTATCTTTACTGCAGTAGTATGTAAGAGATTGCTGCTGGGCGAACATCAATATGAACTCAACTGCATCCTGCTGACTGGTTATAGTCTCGTTCTTTTGGGGGGCTCTGTGTTTGGTTAGAAAAACAAGGTAAACATCAGTCTAAACAGAAGAACAGAAAGTTACAAAGAGCCTTACTTATGTATAAATACATATATTTAGATAGATTAAGTAGTTTTACGTTATTTCACAGTAAAAGTGCCATCCCATGTACTTCAATCAGAGCTGCAAGAATGTCAAAACTGTGGAATTCAAGTTGATTTCAGATCAGTCTAAAGATCAGTCTAAAGACATGTTGGTTCAAGTAACCACTTTCATAGTATTAACTTTTACACTTCTTTGACCATTTTTGGTCGTACAAAGCATGCAGCCATTAAACATTGAAAGTTGAAAGTTAAACCAGTCGAACTTTGACCAATCTGGGACTCGGACTCAGTAGTGACGTATGGACGGCGTCCCTTTTAATTCACACAAGTGCAATCCATTCGTAAATTGATCATCGAGAAGAAATGAATAATTGTGGTTTGTGCCCAGCCAGAATTCTATGAGACCAAGCCTTTTATATGTCCGAATAAAGCTGTGAAAGAAAAAGCATGGAGCAAGATTGAAGAGATTTGCACCACTTTGACATTTTGTATCAAGCCTCCTCCAACTGTTGCTGATGGACATGCGCTAGTAAACAGTAAAAAAAAAGAAGAATCCCCTCTCTGCTCGTCCAAGACACTATGGGCTAAATGCGCGTCAAGGTCCTGTGTTCTTGAAAGTGCATCAAGTGCCCGCTGTGAACGTAGCTTAACAGTTTCAGTGTTTCTTATCTCATAGTCTGACTTCGACATTCCTGCTGTGAAATGCACTGCTGTTCGATATTAAGCCTTAACACCAGAGCTGTCGTCGGTGACACCCAAATAGCACATGCTCTTTCACACATCGTCAATTTTTTGGTTGTTTACATGATCGACGGGAATCAGCTGATCCCGATGTGGAGAAAAGCTGCTTTTCATATCGGCTTTGCACAAGGCTATTTTGCTTCAGAATCCGCTGGAATTACAGTCATTACATAAACAGTTGAAGAGTTATGGTAGTCAAAAAAATGTAAACTCTGGAGCTAAAGCTCCACTGTAAAAGGATTAACTAGACTAGTTCAATCACAGTAAAAACCTATTTTTCAAGTGTTCAATAAAAAAACTTCTCTGGAGTTTCTGCACTCAGATTTCACATTTGCACACTGCACGTAATCATCATTTTAGTCTTTTAGCGAATCACCATGCATCTCATCTTTACATTTCCATATGTTTTTGACACCGGCTTTGAGACTTGTTCCATAAACTTTTCACTTTTACCATCCCCACCAATCCCCACAGCTCCTAACCTCCTTACGCTTCCATGGCTCCCGCCAGCTTCTTGACTCCAGAACCCTAACTTTATTGCTCATTTGAATGAATCCCATTCACGTTTATTTTATTTCTCCTTCTTTTTGAAATGGATAGAGTTGGGAGCTTTTTGACTTCAAAAGTTTTGCAAGAGCGACCTTAACTTGTAGATTTTTTTTTTTTTTATTAGTGAAATATAAATCAAAAGTGCACTCAGAGCAGAGAGTCCATGGTTAAGGCCAGTGCCTTATCTCACATTTTTAAAGGTATTGATCTGGATCTGCTCATGAATTTAATGGGCTCTTCCTTCAATCTTCCATCTGAAGTAAGATACAGTTTAAGATGTCTCAATCCTGCAAACTAACTCTTTTGCTTGTGTTGTTTCTGAGTCTGCACTGTGGTCCTCTTTATTAACATCTCCATACGGTTACATCCAAAGGTAATGTTGGGGCATGCACAAACATCTCCACTGCCTGTTTTGTTTGTGGACTGTTTGCTTAAATACATTCGTGAGCGTTCCCACAGCACCCCTCACCCTCCCTTATCCTGTTTTCTTTTTTTTTTTTTTACCCTTCCATGCTTTTCATGTCTTCACCGTTTCACCTCCCTCCTCCTTTCATTCTCCCTCTTCTCCTTTTCTTACAGCAAATCTCTTGCTGCTTCTTCCACCTCTTCACCCACTGCTGCCTGGAGGGTTTGAGAAACTGTTACATAATGCACTTGAAATTATCACAATGCATGTATTATGGATACGACCAGATACAGCGAGCCTTATGGGAATTGATAAGCCATAAAGGAATGGAATGTCCAATCACTCACTTGGCAGATTAAATGGGTCAATCTATCATGTTCATGGTTATTGAGATTAAAGGAAACTGTTCTGTCAGTTGTGTGTGCTGAAACTGTGCCGCTGAATCACCTCCCATATCAGCACTAAAGCACTGATAACAACTGGCTGATTCTGATGACACATGACAGTAGCTCTTACATTGTCTTGGCGGCTCCCCTACAACATCTCTCCCATACTTTTCAGTTATGCTCCTCTCTTATATCTAAACGTCTCATTCTGGACTTTCCCAGTGTGTTTCCTTATCATTTTTTGCTCTTTTTTAGCTTTCCATTTCTCCATACTTGTTTTTCTCTATCAAGTGGTTTCATTTATCCAGCTGGCTGCCTTACAGAAAAAAAAGCCTTGCCCAAAAAGACACGGGCATTCCAGCACAGCTCAGGCAAAAAAAGAAGACTCCAGGAGTACTAAATGCCCCTGCAAACATCCCTAACTGTCTTGTCCATCCTTCACTTCTGCCTATGTGTATTTGAGCAAGAACAGAAAAAAACATACCCAAATAACAGTTAAATCAGATGATGAAAGAATTATATGCCAAAGCCTAACACACACATAAAATCCCCTAAAGCCTCGCAGACACTCTTTTCCCATGCATTATAGATCAGTAGTAACTCAGCTCCCCTATGGATTCTACATGAAGTGACATGATGCAACCAGACTTAGTGACTAATATTTGTCACAATAGGATGTAAAATAAGATGCCAAATGCAATTTTCAAGCGCAATTCCAAATGATTCAATATCAAGTAAATGGAATAATTCCAATCAAACTAGCAACAGAGCCCCTGCGTCTAATCTCATCCCTTTCCCTTTTGGAGCTCCGGCTTAACATCCCTGCGTTTCAATTTTTATCTGCTGTGCCGACTCTCCCTTTCTGCCTGCTTTTCTCCATTTTCACTATAACGCACATAAAGAGGTTGCAACAGAGTTAGCGTCTGCTGTCCTGTGAGGAGAACTTTCTTGTGCAGCAGAAAGCTAAGAATAAAGCTTTTAAAGATTGAAGAAAATTTGATTGATCTGACAGTCTGGTTTGCTAACCTC
This sequence comes from Oryzias celebensis, assembly GCA_014656515.1. NCBI lineage: Eukaryota > Metazoa > Chordata > Actinopteri > Beloniformes > Adrianichthyidae > Oryzias > Oryzias celebensis. The sequence goes on from BNCR01000013.1 coordinate 15,112,447, forward strand.
TTGTTTTGATTTTAATGAATTTAAATCAAATGATTTAGCACCTCTTGTGGTGAAAAAGCCTTGGTCTGGAGCATAAATTATAGCGGGACTTAAGATATGCAAAGCATCTGAGGAGCAAAGTGAAGAACCGAATACTGAATACTGAAGACGTCACCCCAAAAAAAATGACTTTCTTTTGGTTCCAACCAAATAAAGTAAATGTAGTCGCTATTTTTACGTGATATGTCCGTCTGTCCAGTATATCAACATAAAAAAGGTAAAGAACCTAAGTGACACTGGAAAAAGAAGCAAACTCTGGAATCATTTCGCTTTTATTGACAATAGCTTACAAAGGAAGTGTAGAGTCTGCAGGAAAATAATTCCATATTGAACCGCATCCTGAACAAACCCGTACAGACACCTGAGAGACAGGGCAGATCATTACTGACAGAAGAAACCAGATCAGCCCTCAAAGTCTTGGTCTTTCTCTACCACAGCCATAAACTATTGCATGAGTGATGCAATATTTTCCTAAAGCACATTTCACAATAAATAGATTTGGAATATGAAAATGTAAAGTTTATTTTATAATTTAAAATTTTGAGGTGCTTTAATAAAAAAATAACATTGCAACTTTTAATGCACCTTTTCACAAAAGATGCCGCAAAATAGGGCATTTTGGGCCGCAACAATCATTAATATCTATCATGAAGTCCTGGAGGGTTTGGTAAGTCGATCTTAGTCTACATTTGCATGGCAACCACTCTCTCCAATTAGCATGTTAGAAGGCCACACCCTTTCCACTAAAAGCGAGCTCAGGAGAATCTGTCAATCAAATGCTTTGAGCATTCCACACAAGGCCACTTACTTTTATTGAGGCATCTATAGGTCAGTTTACAACTTGAATTAATTGCTTTACAACAAAAATATTGTGGAAAAAGAACATCTTAAAAAGATGGCAAGATGGCAAAAAATGGTTTATTTTTCAATAGAAGTCTATGAGATTTTGGCTTCTTGGGGCCAACAGGTACTTCCTATTTGGAATGAGAGAAGGGGAGGGGTCACTCAGTCCTGTTCTCATGTACAGTCAATGATTCGGCCGTACAGTTTTGAGCCAGATGCCAGCTCAGATGAGGAAAACGAAGAGGTACATGGATCTGTTTGTGTACAAGTGGATGCACCAAAAGGGAGCAGAACAGGGAGCTGGGAGCTTGCTGTAGTAGCTTCTACATCATACCAACATGTGCTTTTTTCTAACAGCATGTTTGCGTCTGCTCCTAAATAACATTGACATAACATAACATAACATAACATAACATAACATTTGAATAAAGACATACTTAAAAATATAATTTTAAGCTTAATTTTTTTAAACTTATGTCATTCATCATGAGAAAAAGGCTACAAGAACATGTTAAAAACTGATGTTTCCTTTCCTCTACAAGTAGCACATTTTTCTGTGCTAATTCTCTAAACTTTCCATACATAGGAGTAGCTGTCAATAATCCAGTTCCACAGTTGATGGATAATGTACAATACTCAAAATTATCAGTAAGGACAGGAAGTCAGGATGGCGTTAGTATTCAGACAGTCTGCTCACAATAGTCTGCCACCAGCTGTATGCTGGCAGGATACGTCTTGAAAAGTCTTTGAGCAAGACACAGAAATCCCTCCTGCTTATTCACTGCAAGCCATTCTGGATTAATGCTGTCAGCTAAATGCCGGAAATTTAAAGATGTGAAATACAGACTTAGGAACTTTCTAATAAGCTAAGGCTGAGGTTGCCCATTAGCAACTCCACACCAGCCAGCTCTCTTATTCTTCTCTCAGTGTTATGGAAAGCACCATTATCAGAAAGAACAGGCTCTCCAGAGGTTAGGAGATCAGTCCCATGCCCTTTAACACTTTCAGATGTTTCCTCTCGCAAACATTTTTACTGTTTTTTTTTCTCCGTCTCTGATGGACACATACTTTTACTATTTCTTTTCTCTTTACAAACGAAAGTATGTTGTTTTCCCAGAGTAAAAAAACAAAAAAGCCAGCTGAGAAAGAAAGCAGCAATCACTTCTTAAGACATGGCACGAGATGACAAAGAGAATGAACGGAAATTCTACACACGGAATGAAATTGGATGTTTCGGCACTATGAAGAGGGGCATAGATAGATCCAAAGTCTCTCAAAATATTGTCATTGCCAATTTCTGAATGGCATTTTGGCAGTTCAGTCTTGACTGCTTCATCTTGGGAGTCCAAATTCCCTATAACATAAGGAGGAGGCACTGCGAGTGTGCTCGAAGAAGCTGTGTTTCTGTTTGCATTCCAGCTCAGCTGTGTGGGAATAAAACTGCGCCAGTCAAGTCTATGATACAACACCTTGAGTCGAAACTCACAAACAGCCTTTCGGGGAGGGGAAGGAAAAAAAAATCCCTTTAGGAACTGTCAAATAGACTTACTGTGAGATGCAGTCAATGCGTATTTACTATACATACCTCAAGACGTATCCACGTAATTTTAAAATCGACACAGCATGAAGGGAAGTCTGTTAATAAACTGCAAGATTCAAATCATCACTAATGAAATTGTTTTATTTGATCTTTTCTATAAACCTTTTATATTTGATGACAGATTTAGTCCTCCTGGGCTCAGAAGATAGCACAGCATTTCATAAATCTGCAGAGAGAGCTCCTGCCAGCCTTTATAGATTATTCTTTTCTGCTGCTCTCTGCTGTTGTTTTTCTTTTTTTTTTTTTTTTTTTTGCTAATCAAATCGTAGGGTAAACTTGAAACATTATTATTTTTATTTTAAGAAGTTTCTGTTGGAGTTTGAGATAATCCTCTAGGACCTTTAGAGACAGCTTTATTCTATAAATATATTTGTATTTGTCTTTTTATATATATAATCTCACATGACTGCTTTCAATTTGCTTCTAAAATCAAGCAAACGCACTTCCCAGACACACAAATAGCATTCAATTTGAGCATTTGTGAACTCATATAATTAGTCAGTTACTTTACATGCACTTTACATCACTTTTCCAGATGGAATACCAATTTTGTTTACTGATTGCTGATTAATGTATTTGTTTTTTTGTGGATAATTTACTACATTCTGATAATGTATCATTAAAAAATATTACTTCTTTATTCAAAATGTGGCAAAATTTCAGGCATAAGAAATAAATCTAAATTTTATTTATAGTAGCACAGAAGAATAGATTTTTAAATAGCTAAAAATGGTTAACAATTGGAGTCATAGGAATAATGAGATTTGACTGAAAGTATAAAGATGACGAGACTTGCATTGTGGACAAACAAATTAAACTAAGTTCCCCTTTTACCTTTGTTACGTGGTATTAGATTAATGAGACCAAGGAGTAAATAGCCTAATCAAATATTCTTCATATTAATAAAACTAACTCCTAATAAGTCTTGACCTCAAATCTAACAAAACATTTGTGTGTAACTCTAAGAGCCTTTGCTCTTTTGTTTTAATAATTATAAGTTTGTACACCTTTACAACATTTCATTTTTGCTACACTTGTTCACTAGACAATAACATCCCCAACTAAGCGAGTAACGTCACGCCAACTGTCTTTTTGTAAGTTTAAAGTTAAGATTCGATCTACCAGCATTTCCAGGCAGAGAAACACAGATAAAGAAGGAAAGATTTGTAAATGTGTGGAAAAACTTCAGAGCTTTATGGGTGGTTTTGCTGTTTGAGATGAATCTGTCACAACTGACTGTATATGAGAACTGGACCGAGAGAGTGTGTCATCACTCAGAAAATGGCTTATTTCCGGCTCCAATGAAATAAAGTCAATACAGTCGCCATTTTTTCACAATACGGGCGTTACTATGTCAGAACCAGATGTCGACAGTAAGCAGTGATTGGTTCGTGTTGGTTTGAGCCAACACTTCTATGGCAACCACTCTTGCCAAGCTTGTTGATTGATGTGAAAGAAATTGTTTATTTTTATCATTCTTTAAATGTGATTTTAAATGTTAACTCAAGCTATAGTTTATAGATGAACTTTTTACCTCTTTGCAAAAGTTGTCCTGTGATCACCTGTCTCCATGCCCAAACTAGGATCAGGGGGTTTTACGACACACTGTCCTTAGCAGATAAAACTGTTTAAAACGTTCCTCCAAAGGTTTATTATACAAAACCCTTAATGAACTTTTCAACTCTGTTCCTCTGTTTGAATGTTGTAACTTCAATTTTCAATAAAAGGAGAGCAGCAGTCCTTTGAAAAAAAAAGGATGGTGGCTTCTTCCCAGCATTCTTGTTTTTCCCTTATGTGTAAGAAAACTGCTTGTTGGTGTGATCTCTTACTGTATTTTTCTTTAGAGTTTAAGTGAAGTTCCTTGACAGATGTCCAGGCTCCTTCTACTTAAAAGTGGCCTTGGGAGAATCTATCAATCAAACATGCTTCATATTTTGAATGAGAGGGGGGAGGAGTCACTTAATCCAGTTCTCATATCCAGTCAATGATGCCAACACAGCTTTTGCGCTTCATACCATGTCTGTTTTATATGTATAACATTATAGAACAATTTAGCTCACAAAATACTCTGATAAATATTTTTCAATATATAGATAATTATATTGTCATTATATTGTCATGCGTAGGTAAAGACCCTTATCAGATCACGTAGATCAGAGATCTTGTTAAATTAGCTACATAACTGCAAAGAGTTTAAGTATAAAAGGATGAAGACATACATTTTATAGAGTTTATCATTGACAAAAAGTACATAAAAATGCTGATTTTAGAAACGATTCTCGATCTACGGTGCAACGCTACTCATAAATTGTTGTAATGTCTTTGTTGTCAATATTCACAAATATACAGATTTTTGAAACATGCGTTGCAACTCTTTTTGAAAATAATAAGGAATCCTTTCTGGCCAAAAGCTCATTCCAACAAAGATGTTAGCCAGCTTAGTGCAGTGAGCCAAAGGGTCCTCATTTCTAATGCCACAGTACAATTTGTTGAAAGAGCATTGCAGCTGCACTAAGTCTCTCCATGAGTTTGAAACTTTGCCATTTTTCCAAATGAAAATACGTGCCCACTCCATGCACACAGCTTCTAAAGCTGACCTTAAGATCATTGTTTATTGAGAGCCTATGCCATGCTTTAATTTCGACATGCAACAAACTTTTGATGTTGCCAAGTACTGACTTGTTCATACGAGGCTTGATTTAAGAGAAAGTGAGTAATTCAGGACCATGGACAGCGACAGATATAAACAGCTGACTGTCAAGGTTTCAGAACAATGGACAGATATAATAAAGACAAAAAGTAACTGAACAACATTGAAGTGAGACAAAACACACACCCCCATCCCTGTCCGCCCCCCCACACACCAGTCTTAACCAAGGAATATTTTAAGCCTTATTTTTGGTACAAGGTGGCTTTAAAGAAATGCAGCAGAAAAAGGAATTGCAGAGGTGGGGGGAGATGATGTAAATAAAGTCTCTTTGAAGAGAGTCTGTGTAATGTGTGATCCTAACTCTCTTTGAAGGTTTGTAACACCTAAGCGTCTTCAAAGACAAATCTCAAAGGACAAAAAACCCCTGCCCCACGCAAATGTACCATCTACTCTCTGCATACTCGCACACAAATTCTGACTTTTGAGCACAACATTGCAACATATCCAACACTGACATTTTTTCTGATTTCTTATTGCTTCTTTCCAAGAGGAATGCGTTAGAACTGCAAATTCACTTCTGAAAATACAAACTTTAAAAACAAGAGACAACATTTGACCAGAAATTGTCATTTGTGTGAGTTCTGTACATCTGTACATCAGAGTAAAAATATGTTTTATTTTATTATTTATAGTGAGACAGTATAAACCCTGAATAGCTCTAAGAAAAGTAGTTGTCACCCTTCTATCAACCATCTGATTCAATATTTCACTCAGCAGTAGGTTTGTTTCTCAGGCTGAGACAGCAGGGACAACAGTGTTGAATTATCAAACGCTGCTTTCTCATCTCACTGTGACTGTTAATATACTCCTGGTATGTGAGGTGTTTTCCTCATTTAAGCTATTCAGTGGGTTGTGGAAATCTACAGTAAGCATCCTGAGAGTTCTTGATGTGGACTCAGCATAGTTTCTGGAGCACTGTAACTGGTCTGTTGGACTTTTCTTCAGTTTTATAAGTAAACATGACATTGGTGTAGACATGTGTGCATGTTCCTGTAGCCACACAAACCAGCAGGTGAACCAATTCCCACCTATGAATATCCAACAATTTGAGAAAATTATGTCCTTTTACCAGGTTTTAAATACAACTAAAAGGGGTTAGGATGATTATTTTGTATCATCTATTCATAAAAAGTCTGTGCCCACGGACTGGACCATCCAATTACCCAGGTTTGACTACTACCAAAGTTTCAGAGTGCTTATAGGAGTTTCCTATCCAGTCTACATGTGTGTATGTGGTTTTTTTTTTTGGGAACAATTGGGAGAATACAGAAAATTGTCTCTCTAATCTTACAAAATAGGAGGTGCTATGGGAGTATGGAGTTTGGGGCAACGGACAACCTGTATACAGAGTTTGTTTTATTCTGTTACAGGAAGTACTTTAAATTTGTTCCAAGTGAATGATGAACTAGGGCAAGGATGGTTTGTGCCATTGGCTCTGTTATTATTTTTTTTATTGACAGAATTCCTAGGTCCAGCTAGGGGCCCGAGGACTCCAGAGTTTTATCCCTGCTTTTTGTAGATTAGGATGTCCTGCTGGCTTTATTGAACTAAGACCGTCATTAAACCAAGACCTTGGGATGGGGGGTGGGGGGCATGGTGTAAACGTAGAGCGGTCGATCTCTGATCAGAAGATCGAGGTTTGGTTCCCGTCCACATGGCGAAGTGTCATTAGGCAAGGCACTGAACCCCACATGGCTCCTGGTGGTTATAGATTGGCATCAGTGTGTGAATGTGTGTTCATGGGTGAATGGGAATGTGACTGTAAAGCACTTTGGGCCTTTTCAAAAGTTAGTAAAGTAGTATAAAAGAATAAACCATTTCCCATTTACTTCCAAGAGCACTGTGATGGTTCGCAGTTGAGTGTAGATTCTGAGAAGCAAGTTGGCACTTCTAAGTTAGATGCAATCACATGTGATTCTGGGGGGATTTGTCCTTTCTTGGATCCACAAGAAAGAGACCCATGTACCATAAGATCTACAAAGGAATAGGTACTGTGGCTACAGTGATGTGGTTGATCTGCCTGTTCTATAGGTGAGGAGCTCATTCATCATAAGGGAGCTTGAAGCACAAAAAGAAGCATCAAGATGAACCAGCTTTCAGAAAAAACTCCCTTGGGAGTGAACTTGGTATGTCTCATTCGGAGCAAGTCTCAGGGAAGACCTTGGACATGGCAACACTGTGGACATGCAGAGCTAGAGGATGCATCAATGCAGAAGGTCCAGCAACCTCTGCTTCAGTTACCCTACTTCAGATAAAATGCCAGAAATTAATTATCATTGTATTATTTCCTGAGTTTTCTCTCCTCATGACCCAATGAACCATTTTCTTTTTTCTGTAGGACAGATGGACTCTATAATTATTTATAAATAATTACAAGCTGTTTGGGAGCTGCGCTTGCAAACAACCCAACAAAAATCACCTTTTCGTTAGCAATACTGACTTCTTAGAAGGGTTGTTTTGTTGTCATTTGTCGTTTAAGACAGAATTGCGAATCACTCAAAAAAAAAAGGCCAGATGTCAAAACAATCGCTGCACAGTGCGAGCTGGCCGCGTAGGACCGAGGCGCTTTGTGTCTGGTGTGAATTAAACTATAGGTTAACAAGAGCTCCAAATGGAAGCGGCCTCCATTCCACACCGCTTCGCAGTGCTTCCACGTCTGGTGTGAACCAGGCTTTGGACATCCAAAGTAATGATGTGTATCTGTTTTTCTCTGTATTTAAGAAAAAAAAAGTCTTTAAAACTCCAGACAAGTTTTGTGTCTTTGCATTTTTATATTTTATGAAGTTTCATGTGCTGAATGAGACCTGTAGAAAAGTAGTTCCCAACACTTTTTAGACAACAGACCAGTTTAATGTTACACAATATTTTCACGAAGAAAACACAGGGTTGTGTCAGAAAGGGAATCTGGCGTAAAACTCCCTGCGAAACCACCCATGCAAAACAGTGAAAGCTGTGTGGCAACCCCTGAAGGGAGAAGGTGAACAAACTTTTCTCATTATAATTTGTAGTATTATTATTATTTCCCAGTATACTTTGAAAAGTAACACACTTGTATCAAATATCATTCTTAATTTGTCAGAGCCCTGAAGTGTCTCTGCAGTCCAAAACAATGTCACACCCAGCATGGACACCAGTATACTTAGTGCCAAATCAGTTCCTTTCTAATATGTTGTGAAAGCTGGAGAATTATTGACAAAATAATAAATAAAACAGCATGGTATTATTTTAGCTTTTGAACTTCACTTGGATACTGGCATCTTACTTATTAAATCAAAGGTTGGTGCTTCTCAAATGAATAGCTTCTTCGCTGCTACCTGCCAGGTTTGTCAACAATAAGTGTTGAGCCGCCAAAGATGTGCCATGACTGTTGCACAGCAATCTGGATAAAAGCAGCCTGCCTGTACTGACTGAGGCTGCTTTGCAAAGAAAACAAACAAAAAAAAAGTCATTTTTACCTGCAGTGTCAATGTAGTTTAATCTGAATTATAGTTAGTTAGCTAACTACAAGGTCCAAAATGTATATTCAAATGTTTGCGAATAGTTGAGTTTTGTTTCCATCCCTCCAGGCTGACGTGCTGCAACAAGTGCTTCTCTAACATCCCTTCTGAAGTTGCTCCTCTTTGACCTTGCATTAACACAAATACTCGAATGCTCTAAACAACACATGCCCTACCAAACACAGCTTTTATCATAGCGGTGACACTTGCCGATGATTATTTTAAAAATTTCCATTTGATTAGCAATGCTTGACTGCTGCTTTACATCAGGACTGACGAACCTCTTAAGTTAAGTGCAATAATTTTCCAAGGCTGTACTCTTTTTAATGAGGGGTTTATTTATTTTTTGTAGCTTTAGCTCCTTTATGGTTAAATAAGGCCCGAGGAAATTATTTAAGAGTGTGTATTGTGGCTGCTGGAATACCAAACCACTGAGCTGTGTTTAAAGTCCCACTGATCGTTTTTTGATGTATTTCAAAAGCGTTCGCAGTGCTTTTTTTAATTATGATTTTACCCCCTATGTCATTTTCTATGACGTATTTTCGGCAGAGCAGAGGGAGTTTGTTAGAAATTCGCTTTTGAGTTCTAAGCCTGCACCCTTCCCATCATCTATTTACACACTCTACTGCTAGCTTACAGCCCTCACATTCCCAAACTAAAATTAGTGGTGCAACAAAAATATTGGAGCTATCCGGCCATACAGTTTTGAACCAGATTTCAGCTTCAATGGGGAAAAAAAATGAAGACGTACATGGATCTAGTCATCCACAAGCAGATGCATCGGATCAGGGAGCCTGTGGCTTGCTTTTGTACCTTGTACATCACACTTACAAGCTTTTTCCAACAGCATTGATCACATCCGCTCCTGATTTTGAATTATTTGAATAAAGAAACCCAAAAATGCAAATTTAAGATTAATTTTCTTTATACTTGTCCTCCATGAAAAGAAAAATGCCACAAGAAAATGCATAGAAAAACACAGAAAATATTATTTTCATTGGAGTTGGTTTTTCCAATCTATCTGGAGACCAAGCTGTTTCTCTTAAACGGTGGAAGCGATCAGCGTGGCAACAATGTGTCCAGGAAGCAAGATTCCCTATTGAGCCTGTTGATGCTGCCATGTCAGCAAAAGCTGTGCGACATCACACTGTCTTCAAACATGCAATCCTAAAGTCCTTTTGTTCTAAAAGGGAGATTTGCACACCGCAGGAAATGTTTTCAAACTGGATTCAAATGACTGCTGGCGCTCCAGCCTGTAAGAGCACACAGTGTGCCGCCTTCTCTTTAAAACAGGTTCAGAACAGATAAAAGTTATTTAACACATTCACTATTGGTTTTTACAACAACCACTTCCCTTTTTAATGAGGCTTAATCTTTTTAATCTAACCAGAAGAACATTCCTAATGCGGTGATTCCAACTCTTTTCATTTGCATTAGATTAAAAAAAAAACCCTAATGAAATAGGGTAATGGTAGATAATGCTGTGTAATTAGAAAAAAAGCCCATATTTGATCCAAAATTGCACTTTTAATTCCTTCACTTCCAGTCTGAACTTCCGTAAATCAAAAACCTTTTGATCAAAACATTGCAAATTTCTGAAAACGTTGTTTTCTTCCGGATGCCTTCGTTAAAACGTGATTTTCACGATAAATGCAGAGTGACAAGATATAAAGTCAAGACAGTGACTGAGCAGGGACCCCCCCCCTGACTGACAAAATAACAAGCTTGAAAGTAAAAACACCGCTTTCATTTTTTGCTGTTTCATTAACTAAGCATTAATGAAGAAAATAAGATGCCCCCAAGTAGATGAAAAGTGCTTTGCTGCTGATTTTAGCAAATGCAATTAAATGCAAGTTTTCCACAAATATTTCCTTCATTGAGCAAAAATAGTCGCCACTCAGACCAAACAGAAAATATCAGCAAATATGTTACGTTTTTCTTCTTTGTTTTAATAAAATCATTAAAAAACTCATATTTAAAATGGGTTACATTTTAATTAATCCAAAAATTATATTTGCAGTATTGGTTTCAAATAATGAGAGTTTTAATGTAATTTAGACATGATTATTTCTGTAAAAACTCAATCCTTTCCTTTATAAGGAAATTACAAACTCAGAGGTATAGTTTTGTACCTGGAGCACACGTTCAAAGACAAAGTGCATATGTTAATCTTACATAATTTGATATTATGCTTCTCTGCGGCAGCATGAAAGCTCCTGCTGGGTAATTTCTGTCATTCACACCAATTCATCATCACTAGTGTAGTCAGCTTTTTCTAAGGGGGCTCACCTGTGCCTCTGATTCCGACTCAGACCGAAGGAATTTTATCAGAAATTGAGCGCAAAAGTGAGGAAATAGATATACAGCCGTGACAGTTGAGAGTTATAGGCAGAAACCAGTGACCCGGACATGCAACTCCTAAACTGGAAATGTAGATTAAATCCCTTTTGCCGGATATCATTGTGTTCATCAGCACCCTTGTGCCCTGTCCATGTACTGGGAAAAAATATATGACAGTTCAGATGAATTTTCAGCCCCTTGCTCACAGATGTAGTAAAGCATAGTGTATAGGAAAGAATAAAGTGATTTACTTCCAAAGTAGGGATTTGACTAACGTCTAGATTTTGGGTCTGAAACCTGGGGCTCCGGAGTCACAAGTGGCTCTTTGAACCCATTAGTAGGGCTCTCTGGTTGAAGAAAAATAGCACGTATTTTTCTAATCATACAGTGTGTCAAGTGAAAAATAAAAGTCAGATAAGTCAAACTTTATTCAACTCACAAACAGTTGAAGCATGTATCACTCTGTCACGCTCCAAACCAATGTCTAAAATACTCCAACAATCCATCATGCGGTGTGGCTTCATAGTTTGCCAAAGACCAACATTTTGACAGAATTTTGGGCACCTAAAATCAATTTGTGGACTGTTTATTGAACAAAATTTGAGGGTTCTAAGTGTGTCATATGGTCCTAAAACTTTGATTGCTGTTGACATTACACCAACTACCAACTACTTTTGATGCACTGAGATGATCCTCTATGATACAAGGTATTTTATTTTGAAAGTAAGTCATCTAATATAAATTGAAAATATTATCTTTATGGTTATCTTTTATTTATGCTGCAATAGTCTGTTTATGTTGACCCTCATAGCAACATTAACATAAATGCAAATCTTGTTTTCTAAAGGGTGAAGTAAGACTTTGTGGCTCCTACTGGGTTAAAGTCAGTAAGACAAAAACGGCTCAAAGGTCGCTAATGGAGCAAATCGAAAGTTTTGCCTACATTTCCATTCATCATAGGGGATGATTTGGAGCAAGGTGCTCTAAGAGGTTTAATAAGGCATGGAAGCGGCTTATAGAAACATTAAGCCAGGTTTAGTCATGGACTGACACATATATGCGGTTCACTTTAATAGTAAAAATGCAAATTCACAATATAGAAGCTTGGTGATGGTAGATTCACCTAAAAATCCCAGGTCAACTCATCCAGTTTACCTTTAGGTGACCTTACCCGAGTTCCTCAGTTTGCGGTTCCTGAAGACAGAGATGATGACCAGCAGGTTCCCCAGAACATCCACCACCAGGGTGAAGATCAAAACACTGGCCAAGATTGCTATGACCCAGGCGGGGCGGGCGGTCCCCTCGGGGGCCAGGGCGCGCTCCAGCTGCCCCAGCCGTGGCTCTGTCCGGTTCTTTATGAGCGTTATTGCGTCCGGCATCGCAGCATCAAGCTGCTCCCAGGTCCCAGCTGTGCTCTTTAAGTCCCGCAGGTGCTGTGGGAGCCGGTGTGTCGTAGCTGAAACATGGAGCTCCCCTTTTCTCGAGTCCCACAAGAGCGCAGGTAAAAAGTCTGCTACTTAAAGGCGATAATTACTCGCGGGGGTGACCACGTGTGACGCACGGACCTACACGCTTGTTCTCCTCACATCTTGGCACCAACGTCGTCCATCCATGTGCCACGTACACCGTGGCGTTAAACCCTCAACTCCAGTCAGGAATGTCTGATATTGATGCGTAAAATATATAAACAGACAGAATAAAAGTAGGTGCTCATTTACTAAGCTTTCTCCCTTTTCATTGCGCATCGGTTTGCAACTCTACCCACGGTGGAAGAAAAAAAAATCTAAAAGAAATGTCATAAATGGTTGATTAATTTTTAACTATCGTTTATCTAAAAAATGCGCCATTTGGTTCCTTGTCGTCCGTCTCCACGCGCTGGACTGCGACGCAACTGGCGGTACGCGCTGAGTGGCGTTTCTGTGGCAAAATCTGGATCAAAAGCTCCTGGAAGAAGCTCCACATCTGCATGTTTAAAAAAAAGAAAAGAAAAAAATCCACGGAGCTCATGAGAAGGACGCTGGCTCCTCTTCCCCGACAGGGCTCCCTGTCTTCTATCTGTGTGTCTGCGCGTCCCCGTTTCCCTCTGCGCTCCCTGTCATTTACTGTTCCTCTTCATCTCTCGCTCTGCGTGCAAACAAGAGACTTTCCCCAGATTCCGCCGCCTTTTTCCCCTCGCGTGACCTCCGCCAAACCCTCCGTGAATCGCTCTCAGCAGCCGGTCTGCACGGGTGTCCAACCAGACAGTCAGCTGTGCGCTGGAGGACATCACCGATAATAAGTGATCTTTTCTTTTGGCACAAGTGAGACACCTTTTTATTTATTTGTGTATTTATATTGTTCAGGTTAAAAAATTACGGAGCCCTGGACGTGACACAAAAAAAAAAAAAAAAAATGTTCCCACAATTTAACATTTTGTGTACCAAATGCAAGATTTGTGCCCACAAAATGCTAATTTGAGCACCCATAATACTAACTTGTATACACGAAATGCTAACTTGTGCGTACAAAATTTTTATTTGTGTACACATAATGCAAAGTTGTGCGCACAAGATATCAATTCTGAGGGCAAGTTCTGCGGGCAATACAGCCTTTTCATTTGTTTGTTTGCACAAAATGTTAACTTGTGCTCGCAAAACACTAACCTGTGGGTACAAAATATTAATTTGTACACACAAAATCCCTAGTTGTCACACTTGATACTAATTTGAGCAAACAAAAAGCTAAATTGTGCATGCAACAAATCCATTAGTTTGCACAAAATGCTAACTTGTGCGTATAAAATATTATCTTGTGCAAAAAAAAATACTACCTTGTGCACACAAATGCGAAACTTGTGGGCACAAATGCTAACTTGTGGGCACAATATGCTAATTTGAGCACACAAAATGTTAAAAAATACAAATGTTTGGCCACAAAATAGCATTTTGTGCACACAAATTGCTAAGTTGAGCAAACAATTTATTTTATATATATATATATATATATATATTTTTTTTTTTTAATGTCATATCCAAGTCTCTCTGAAAATATAAATAAGTTTATAATATGTAACTGCAGTGGCAAGGTTATGGTCTGAATTAAAAGCACAATCTGCTTTTGAGAAAAGAAAAAAGAAATCAGCAATGTGTGGATCTCTCCACCAGGGTGCTTTATATGGGCTTGGAGTGTTTGTGCACAACGCTGTCACAACAAGTGGAAGCAGCAGTTTAATCCCATTCATGCCTAACATGCGTGAGTAACTGGTGGCAGCAGTGCAGTCAAACTTTCTGCCCAGTCCACTGGATTCGAAGTTATCAATACTGTCAGTCATGACACAATGAGGCCAGGCCTAGTGCTTTCTTTTTTTTTTTTTTAAACTGCTGGGCTGCACCGGATGCCCTCAAGCCTTGTGTCTGGAACAGATCAGAGCTGGCCAGTGTCAGTCTTAAAGCTAGGTTCAATGGGCCTGCAGGTATGGTCAAAAGACAGGCAGATACCTTCACATACCCCTTTTTTCATGTAAAGATACCTTAGGAGTCTAACAATTAATCGACTTAATCAACGCCTTGGATTCTTTTGATCCAACCACATCCATCTTTCTTAGACAAGCTGTTAATCAAATCAAACTTTACCATTATAAAATTTTTTTTATAATTAAATAAACTCAATTATATTGGTATTAGAAAATACGGTTTAGAAGCACAGTAAGTTTATATTACTATATAGTAAAAATGATCAGGTGCCATCTCAGCAGGCAATAAACATGTGAGCAGTAAAAAAAATGATCGATCCATCTGCACAGTCCAACGTGTGGAAACTTTTACATTTTGTAAAGACGTGTGTCATACAGTGTGGTAGAATGTTTTATTAATGTTACATTCGTATTCTTTTTATGTGGATAAACAACTGTGGGCTGAACTTTATGAAACTTAGGGTTTATTCAGACTGGACACATTTGATTTGCTTAAAGTGAACCAGTTCATTTCACCTGATAAGCCAGAACAAATTTTCTGTATGAATGCATCCGAGACCAGGAACTGCTCTTTGCAGCTGCCATCTTTCGAGGAAGTCACGGTTTGTTTCCTCAGACTGAATAGGCCCCATGCTTGGAGCGGAACAACTAGACCAAAACGACTACTGTAGCCGGGGATTACAAGACGAAACCAGAGTAAGAAAAGCCACGAACAAACATGGAGCAACGATGACACACAGCAACTCATTGACATATGGTTGGATGAATGCAGGGTCATTAAAAAGACCCTGAACATGATACACATTCCTTCTCACACTGTTTTACCGACAACCTATATGTTATAAACATTAGCAGACCTTCATAGCCGTCTCAGTAACCGCCTTGCAGCACGCCTCCACCGCACCGAAGTAGCAGTAAAAAGTGTTGAACTTGACCATGATACAGAAATTGTTCTGCGAAATATAACATTTGAATTACTGAACCATCCCAACAAGGATTGCAAAAAATTGGATTTTTTTTATTTACAGACTTGCGTTTGAAACAGAAACATCTGGTAGATGCCTGTCTAAAAACAGACCAAGTGTGAGGTTCAGGACTCGATCCGGACCAAATTAAATGGACTCAGTTAATGTGGTTTATTCTGATTTTTCCAGTCTGAACGCACCCTAAAATGTGAATGGATTTGCTTTTATTTACTTGTTTGTTTGTACACACATTTAATTTACACTGGATTGTCTTGCAAGAAATACAAGGAATTTGAAAAATTTCACCTGCACTGTTCAGTACCCAGTAGTCCTACTGGTGGAACTTTTGGCTAAAGATGTCCTGGATCGACTTTAGGTCAGTGAATCGGATCGAATCAAATCGTTCAAAATGAACCAATACCAACTATCAATCGTTTCATCAGCCACAAAGAATGATATGAATCGAATAAATTAATCTTTTTCACCCCTAATACCCACTCTCTAGTGAGGATTCACAATAACACCATGCATCAGGGGAAATCCCTTGATGCAAACCCCAAGCCTACTAATTGAAAAATCTCTGATAATATTGCTCTTTCTGTGGTGGACGTGCTAAATGTACAGTCAGGGTTCTTCTTTCAGGCAACTTTCATCAATCCTAAGCCCCCACCTGCAATGGAATCTAATAATGTTTGGAACTGAGTGAGTATGAATCATTTTCTGAGTCCTGCAACTGTGTTTTCACATCATCAACTCCAAAAGGTAGGAAAGCAGCTGCTCCTTATGGCCAAGTCCTCAGTGCTGGTTTCAACATGGACAATATGGCTTATTAATATTGATAACTCGGTTGTTCTTTGCTAACTTGAGCTCATAGAGTATTGTTGAGTCACCACATACCAAAAACACAGAAAGTGTCTGGAAAACAAACCACAGAGAAAACAAAGGATGCACTTTAGGCACTAAAGCATTTTGTTTCTCAAGACTGTAGGAATAAAGTTAAAAAGCAGAACAATTTTTATGTTTTCCTCTTCCAAACTGTTACATACTGTACTTTGTGCTCCACTACGAACATCTTTTGATCTATTTTCAAACCGTTTCCAGTGGTCTTTTAATTATAATTGTGTTGTTTTTAGCCAAAATCTAAAAACCTGTGTCACTTTCAAGGACATAGTTCCTGCAGAGCGGCAGGAGTTCATTAGAAATTCACCTCTGAGTTGTGGACTGGACCATTATTGACATTATTTATTAAATAGATCAAAACAGTAAAAATTCCATATGATGTTGTTCTAAGCCAATGAGAAGTTGTAGATTAAGTATAATTTCCACTAGTTGTTTGTTCTTAGACTTCCTTTACTTTTTCCTTTGCAATCCCAACATTAAAAATGTGTTTCTATGGTAAAAGTCTAAAGATTGTTTTTCTTCTTCGATATTTACTGTAGAAACAGCTCAAGTTTTTCAAGCAAAAAATAATAAATGGAGCCACACTCTATACCCAAGCAATTTTAAAATAAAACCATCGTGGTAGAAAATAAAAGTATTCTAGCAGCAGAGCATCCTATCTGGTTCATTAATAGCTTAAAAATCACCATCTTTAAAGATAATAAAAAGAGGGATTGAATTTTCACAGAGATACAGATAGAAGCATCATTTGCAAGTTCAAAGTTAGAGAGAACTTCTGGTGAACTTTCTGAACAGGGCAATCGAAGAGAGGAAGCTATCAATAGCTGCCACTAGATTCCAGAAGAGGCAGGTGATCAAAGACCCTGAAGTGACTGCAAAAGAGCTGCAGCAAGGTTTGGTGTTCAGGCACTAAAGTTTAAAGTGCGTTCCAAACGCTGTGGGCTGCAAGGTAGAACTCCAAGACATGTGTCACTGCGTTCCTGAACAAAAGAATCATAAATAAAGCCCAGAAGCTTTTGAAATGTATTTCTAAGTTATTAAAAAAGCATTCAAATCTTCAGTCTTTAGATTTGGGAAATTAGTAGATGAGATACAACAAAGTTCCCTGCTTTTAGTAAAACATTATGATGATCTCTTTGTCTTTTCTTTTTTTTCCTTTAGGAACATCTCACAAGTGAAGTTCAGTCAGACATCAGAAGCCATTTTCATGACATTTTCTTATCACTAGTTATTCAAGTTTTAAACTGACCAATCAGATGGCTCAGTAAAAGCATGTGGTGCCTGCTGACCCCCACCTCCAGCGTTCAAATTGCCAGCGTTTCGTTGACAGTTTCTCCCGAGCTCGTGTTCAGTGGAAAGGGCTGTGGCTTTCCAAGAAGCTCACTCCTCATTGGCGAGATTGGTTGCCATAGAAATGATGACCCAGTCCGACGACTAGGACAAATCACGCTTACTAACGTCACCTGGTTCCAAAATAATGTCTGCACTGCAGAAATGGCGACTGAATTGCGTTTTCTGTTGGTGATGTCACAGTCTGCTTTGACAAATGATAATATAATACTCACAAAGTTAGTGACATCAGTTACCATTGAAACTATGAGAAACTTGGACCAATCACTGCTTACTGACATTGATATGACATCTGACAACCTTTTGTTAGAACCGGAAGTAAACCAATTTCTATGAGGTGATGTCACACTCACTCGGTCCAGTTCTCATATGTAGTCAATAACAGCCTTAACAAACATTTAAAAAGTGGCTCTACATTTTTTGTTTGCAAAAATCTTCATAAAACTGTTTATTGCAAACAAAAAAAACCTGTATCCACCGATCCAGTATTTCAACAGTCGAAATGTTGTAATAAAAGGGGCATGCCCTATAAATATGTACTTGTATGTTTTGTTTGTTTGTTGTTTTACTCAACCTTACATTCTAAGGAAGCAACATTCTGTTAATCTTGTCCAATTGTATTTGCATTATAGGTGGCATACATTCAAATGGGGTTCAGCTTTATTTATGGTACCATTTTCCATACCGTGCTCATTCGGCTCAGGGTCATGGGAGCAGCTTTTACTGGGTGAGATGGAGGGCTCTCAACGAGATCACAATAACAACAACTGTGTACACTCATTCCTGCACATGTCCATCACATTTTTTTTTTGTATTACCGCAGGAAATTTTGGCACCTGCTGAAAATCAGTGAGTGTACAGAAACATTACTTGAATTTGAACCAGGTCCCTGTTTCTGTGAGGCAGCATTGTTAGACAGCAGGTTGCTGCGGTCATGTACAAAATTAGTAAATCCAATTTAACGTAAAGTCATCGTAAATGTGTTTGTTTTGATTATTTATTTATATTTTAAATGTATCATAGACTTCTTAAAAAAAAAAAAAAAAGCAAAACATTAAATCTCTCCATGTATTATTTTTTATAAATTTATTATTTTGTTTTGTGTGTTTTCATCTTAATATTAGGTCTTGTGGATTTTTTCCTCAGATCATACAATTTGATTCATGTTATTAGCTGTTAGTGGGCACACACAAAAAAAAGAAAAAACAAGCAAAGAGGTTCAAATGTAATCCGGATTTTGAATTTATGTCACTAGATTACTGTGGTGTACAACAGCACTGCCAATCCTGGCACTAGATCTAAGATTTAGAAGGGGGGTTGTTAGACGTGTTTCACATGACGTCCGTAACAATACACAGTAAATAATTACTTGTTGGCTGACCCAACTCTACAGTTTCCTCTTTGCTGTCAAGTTTTGATACTTCCAACGTTTGAGTCATTTGCAACAAGCCTTTCACTCCCTTTCATTTCATTATAAAAATCATGGTAACTTAAGCACATCTAGATGCTTATTCCGCTGGCGAGCATAAACCCCCCTGATGATCAAAGCGCAGCGTTGAACCAACCTCATGAACAAAATCAGATCTCAGCAATCTCGAGGGTGACAGTGTACCAATTTCTTTAGAGTCAAAGGAGATAACAAGCTGAGCTCGAAGGTCCATGAATCTGCCGAATCGCTCTGCAGTACGTTGATCCGTCATTCTGTCTTACCTCTGTTTAAAGCAGCCTTTGTTTACAACATAAGAACAAACTAGGAAGCTTTATTTTATTTTATTTTTTTTATTTTTAAGTCCGACAGTTTGAAGGCTACTGTCAAATCAGAGGTCTAACAGAGGGTAAAATAAAGATTGCCCAGGATATCAGATTCAGCCTTTTCTTTCTTTTTTTTTTTTGTGTGGTTGTGTGAAACTATATGAACCCAATCTAGGACATGCTATACAGTTTGATTTAATGACAAGATTGTAATTCATAAATCATAATCAGATGCAATTTATGCATTTTTGTCACATAATAAAAAATAAGAAATGGCATGAAAGTTCAGGGTTAACTTTTCTGGCTCTGACATAGCAGGCATATGCCAGCAGATTGCCTCAGTAATAATCTCTCCAAACAGCATGGGGAGGGCTGTGAGTGGATGGGCATGGTACACAGCTTCCTTCAGACATGGGTAAGGCAGATTTCATGCAAATTTATCGTTTTTTTTAGACATGTTTATGGATGTCCTCCCTTCTGGAATATATATATATATATATATAGCGTATCAATGCGTTTTTCAGTTACATTGCAGGTACTGTTTGCATTGCCTTAGTGAAAGAATACTAAGAAGTGGAAGCAGCTCCACTTCTTTCATTATGGTCACTTTGTGTTTTTTGAGTGTAACACACACGTTTGCGTGCGTGCATGTTTGCTGTCACAGGCAGATGTTTGGTGCATAGATTAGGTTTGACCGCATGTGTAATCCTGGTGTTACTGAGAACAGCTTGGTTTTATAATCACCCACACTGCCACCCCTCAATAACCTGAGAACCAAGAAATAGTAATCTCCTGTACTTTTTCCATTCCTCTACTCATCCCTTGCTTTTCTTAGATGATCTATCCTTCAATCCCCCCAACCCTTTCCTTTATGTAACACTCCTTCATCCGTCTGTCCTTTCCTCCTCTGTGCAGCCAAAGCAGGAGGAAAGTCATTGAGAAAAATGGAGCAGAGGAGAAGAAAAATAAAAAGTGGGAAGACAAAGGTTTAATGTGGCTTATAGCCAACTCTATGGTGTAAATGCCAGATGGTCTAATAAGAAAGTCAAAACAGCCAAAGTAACTGCTTGGTTTTTGTCCATCTTCTCATACAAGATGTTTGAAATAAATTAAACATGCAATCATTAAACTTTTCTATTCTTAACATGCAATTCACTTTTTCATTGTGGCTAAGCAAAATCTTCAATGCAAAACTTAAGATAGTCGCAGGATCAGTGCAGAGAAATAACATAAATGGGGAATTTCATAGAAGGTGAGCACTCCACCTGTAGGGTGTTATCAAACAGTATAAAAGCAAACTATTCAACTTGCAAAATCCGTTTTTCTATGTTGCCATCTGCATAGGGACAGGCAGACATGGAGAAAATCTAAATTCAGGTGATCACAGCACATCTTTTTTTAAGGCTTTAAATAGTATAGATATCCTGGAATATGTCTTGCAGTTTGGGGATTTTATACTGCAGTGCAGACATCAATACCAAGAAGAACAATTTCATCTCCACAAGTTCTTACTTTTAACTGTTTCTGCAAGGAGAGACAACAGAGTTGGAGCAAGTCAGCCAACATTTAACTAAGTTCTACTTCCATCTAGATAGAGGCAAGTAGAATATCCAGAAATGCTACTTAGAGGCTTTGGTGGGACAAAACACAAGTGATAAGTAATAAATATTTACTTAAGTAAGAGTAAATAATGACTGCTTATAAAACGCTATTTAGGTACTATTTTCCGCACTTTTGGGTGCACTGCATTATAAAGCACACAGACAAGTGATATTTTTTTTTTATTTTTAACTGTCATATAAAATGCACTGAGCTGTAAGGTGCATTAAACGAGACAAAAGAGTCAAAAATAAGTCCGTCAGTCAGACTTTAAAACTTATTTGTAGCCACATTCACACTAACTGTACTCAACCTTGTTTGCAACACGTAAAAAAAAAAAACTGATATTGCATGAACAAACGTTACTGTGTGACTATGCCAACTCCAAACCTTATTAGTAAGATGTTAAAAAAAATCACAGTCCAACACAGCTACATGTTAGACGAGTTAGGGTATTTACAAAAACACAACCTAGAAACACATAAAAAAACAGACTGATACCATTAAAACAAATGTTTCTGTGTGATTATTCCAATAACCAGTAATGGGTAAAAAAAACAAAAACACACCTACAAATTAGCTGTGTTAGGCTGTGTAAGTGAAAAGTTACGCATATAAATGTATCTGAGTGGATGTAACCCAACTCCACTATATGTTTCACCCATACATTCTCAAAAGGATCATTACATTCTTGCTGTGAGGATTGTGCGCTTTAGTTTGGTGTTTCAGGGATGTTTTTAGTCGTGTTTTGAGTTGTCCCCCTGTCAGTCAAACCAATCATGCTCATAATCATCTCAGCTGTTTTCATTTCTTTTTATTACCTTCAGTTTATTTTATTTAAGTGTCTGTTTTTTTGTAACAAAAAACGAAAGCACCGTTTGCAGATGTTAGAAAGAAATCCAATATTTTTAATGTTTTATCTCAAATTCAGGATGCCAGGTGATACGTGTTACTTTTGATCTTAGTTTTCTGTTTGAAAATGCTCAAAAAGGTGAGCATATGCACATTGATTTTAGTTAAATAATTTGACCGGACGTCTTTAAAAAACATTTTTTGGGTGTAATTAGTTAAAAGTTATTAATTTCAACATTGAGTTTTGGGTCACATTAGGTCAAATTAGTTTGGTTATTTACAGTTTTCACATTAGTGGTCATTTTAAATGAACAAAAGTGGAACTTTAATTATTGAAATGATCTCGTTTATCTGTAAAAACTAATTTAAAGACTGTTTTTTGCCAGACAGTACAAACATTTCTTTGAAAAAAAAAATCATGAATTCAAACAGTTTGGAAATTACTTTCAAAATCGAAAATGAATTGCATTTTGGCTAATCTAAGCACTGCTGAGTTTTTAAAGGAAATACTTGTGAATTTAAAAATAGATGCAACAGATTCCATGTCACAGCAGTGGCCAAAAGGTTAAAAAAAAGTTGATTTGATATTTTTCTTCATTCCTTATCTTTGTGAATAAGGTTAGATGGTAACAATAACACAGTTTGTGTCCCTTTTTCATAATAAAGCCAGACTAATAAACCCAATCTAGGATTATTATCTAGAATGATTCTGTTGTGTTTTCTGTCTTTCTTTCTTCATACTTTGCTTGTGTGCTTTACAAGAAGTCTCATCTCTGGCCACACATACCGGTAAAGCTGGAGAACGGCTAGAAGAAAACATCTCTTCCCAAAAAGAACAGTAAAGGACAGCTAAGGTTTCTTAACAAGGAAAAAAAGAGATTTTAAAGAACAATGTCTCAGAAACATATTATTCCCAAAACTAGTGATTCGACCCAAATGCCCACAGCTATGTCTGATTCCAATTTAAGCAAAACTTCAGCAGAATCTCACCACACCTACTGCCTTGAAGACGCATTAAGTTTGCCAGGAATTCTTCTGACTTCCAGGATTTTCCAGAAGCAAATGTGAGGCTGGCAAAAGCTTGATTGAAGTTAGATCAGAAAACAAGATGATGCAAATCGATGTAAGCCTGAAAGACTGTAATCAGCAGTGTCCACACAATTTATGTTTCTTTTTTTCTCTTTAACTTACTTAAAGGTACAGTTAAAAAATACTGTAGTACTATTTCAAGTTTAATTTGGAAATGTTGTGTAATACAAGGAATAACATTTGTGGGGGGAAAAAAAACGGGTAGAATTAAAAAAGATAGGTAGTTTGCAGCAAAACTTTTTTAAAGGTAAATTGGAGCAAATTGTAATGTAAAAAACGCTCAAAAAGGTTAAGCAGCTGAAAAAAATCCAGTGTGCAGCAATCCATTTGCAATCCATTTGCACTTGCATAGAATGTGCAAACACAGTAAATACATTCGACAATTTAAGATCAGACATATTTTTTTAGAAATATAAAATCATTTGGGTTTTTTTTGGCTTGATTTTCATAAGTTCTGTACGAAAGCACTACATTCAGAAATATATTTTTTATTCTTTGTCTTTCTTCCACAGATTAATAAAGAAAAAAAATCACTCCATTTTCGTTCACTTTCATCAAAGATGCAACTGTGAGCAGATGTGTTCGTTCATGGCTCTGTGAAAGTCTGGCAACCAGGGCAGTGTGTACTCTGTCTCCTGCCCGGCTGAGTAAACTTCATTTGGCGTGACCCTTTAAAAGGATACCGCAGGAATACTGTGGTAGTAAATGAATAACAGTGGGTGCGGTGCAACTGTGTGTGACACAGTTGATGAATCTGACTAATGTCAACTAAAAAGAATGTGAAATTCATGAATTATTCTGATCTTCTGTGAAAGAGCAGGCTGCTCCAGGTCCATTGAATAAGCAGTCAAGTTGTGCTCCATAAGTGTATCTATGTATCTTTCTTTATCTCCTGAGTGACTCACAGGACTGACTATCCATTTATCATCCACACACAAAGCAGGGGTTCTTGTTCTCTTAACCCACAAACATGATGCTTTCAGCTAATGCACCATTTATTTTTTGTTGTAGTTTGTCTTCTTTGTTGTTCAAAACTTGATAGCTTTTATTTCTTTTCCCCAAGATTTGGTCGGCTGTAATCTGAGCAAAAGATGATTTGAAAACAGATTTCCTTTTCTTTATTTCCTTATTTCCAGCTCAAAAGTCATGCATTTTCAATCATTTTTTTTATTGTTCCTGCATTTTTATTATTTTTGTTTACTCGTGCCTTTCGTGCTTTTATATGCAAATTAAGGTAGTGTTTACATTTTGAGCAAAACAGAGTAAAAGTCTAAAGATGAAGTTTTCCTGAATACAACCAAATGTGTGGTTGATGAAAAGTTGGAAACTCCCGTAGAGTGTGAGATGAAGCTCATTTTTAATTTCGTCCTGAATTTGAGTGAAATTGCCTGGATGTGCATTCCACTGGAAAAATTTAATATGCATGGAGTATTTCCCCACTTACATTTTTTCCAACAGAAAAGTGGAAACTTTAAAAAAACAGGGGTTAATTAATGCAAATGATCTGTATATATTTACTAATATTTAATTACATTTGAAGAATTGTAATTTCTTTGAATAATTCTTGTAAATGAACACTTTTGAGTTTTATTGATCCCAGAAAAACAAATTATTCATAAAGTACTATTTAAACACAGATACATGACTTAATTAAGCACCAGCACTAAAATAAGTGACACAAAAAGCACAAAGCAGTAATCTGGATACATTTATTCAAGTCGCATCTAAATTCTGGGTCTGATATAAAAGAGCATGATGAGAAGATTATGCTAAAATCCACTTAGATGTTTGACATTTATATCGTCAAAGCAAACAATGCCATCACAACAGCCGCAGATGACTTTGAATACATGTTATTGACAATTTGATCACATACCACATCATGTACCATGTTGTCCCAGGACATGCTTTTCAAGCTGAATCTGTAGAAGGGGGGGGAGGACGGTTAAGAAGTGTGACAAGATTGAGCTAACAAGATTGAATATTTTAAAGATTTGATTCATGTTATGTTCAAACAGGTCCAACCTGCTAAAGAACATAAGGGGGATGTTCTAATTAGGAACAAAAATCCCTTTTTGATTAAAATTCATCCGAGTACACCCCCACTATTTTAGATCTTTCATCTCTGCCACCTGAAATTCTTTAGAATCCAGCAGATGTTAAAGAGAATCTACGCAATACTATAAAAAAAGTGTGATGGTGGTGGTCAAGTACGGTGGCCCTGAAGTGCAAATCACATCAGCAAATCAGTTGACACAAAAACAGCATAAAGGCCCACTTCACTTGAAATTTTATTTTTTAGTTTTTAACATGTTCTTGTAGCATTTTTCTCATGATGGAAGACATGTATAAAATAAATTAAGATTAATTATTGTATTTGCTTATTCAAATAATGTTGGATGTGAAGCAGATAAAAACTGGTGGTTTGAAAAAGATAATTTGGTGCAGCAACAGCCAAAGTCTCACTTCTTTACTACAATTTTGAAGCATCCACTTGTAGACATATAAATCTAATAACAGCTTCATTTTCCTCATCTGAGCAGTCATCTGGCTCTAAGCTGTAGGATAGTTCTGATTCATTCAGTTTCTGAGCCGCTTTATCCCTTTCGGGGTCACGGGGCTGCCGGAGCCTAACCCAGCTACTCATGGGCAAAGGCAGGGGACACCCCTGGACTGGTCGCCAGTCTGTCGCAAGGGCGTTTTCTGAAACATCTTTTTCTTTTTTACAGAAACTGGAAAAGGTAGGTACTATGGGACATTGCTGATTGGATGATGACATTCGTCCATTATTATAACTGAAAGTTATCTGGCCGGAAACGATACTGGATATTCTCTGTACTAATCATACAGTTTTGATTAGTAAGCGGACATTGAAGACGTCTTTGTCAAAAATCAAAGGTCATGCGATGTACCATAGTATCTACCTCTTCCAGTTTCTTATGATTCATTTTTTTAACATTTGCTTTTGATTTCTGATAATATTTTTTGTTTTCTTAAATGTTTTATTTTATGCTGTTTTTTGTAATTGTGCTTTGATTTCTAAATTGTATTTTTTTAAATGATTTGTTTATCTTTCTTAAATGTTGTTGTGTCCTTCAATATGTTTTTGCTTTGAGTGACTTGTTGGTGTGATTTGCACTTCAGGGCCACCATAATCCAGCATTAAAAAAAACAAAAACAATTGACAGAATTTTTATGGAACTGACTCGCAGCATTAAGCTCTGGGCCTTTTCATCCTACTCTTCAGCTTGCATACTCTTATCCTAGTCCATGGAGACCTGATTTCCCTTCTTGCCGCGTGGAAGAGCAACATCAGGTGAGCTGGAAACTGTAAAGTGCCTGCATGTGTGAATGTGTTTGTCTGTGTTTTAGTTTGACGAGCTCTGAGATGCTCTTCAGGGATTCACTTTGTGTGGGCCTGAATAAGAACAAGTAAGAAGATGAGATGACACCATGGATCATTCTGGAGACCGCCCACGCGCTTGTTGACTGCGAGCCCGGTGATGGCCAAGGTTTGAAAATCACCCATTTCCATTGGATGCTCTTCAAAGAGTCCCGCTGTATCATTCAGTTTAAATAATCTGCATTTAAAAACAAATAATTGCTTCAACTTAACATTATTAGGTGCCCTTGAGTTCCATTATATGCTGTCATTTGTAGATAACTTGCACTTATGTTTGCTGCTCTCTCCTCTGAGGCACATAATGTTTGCTGCTTACACATCGGATGTAAATATTTTTCCTGGAACCTCAAGAGGGTATTTATCAGAGGCGCGTTCACTTGCAGATTTACCGTTCATAAGTATCAGAGATAAACGCATGTTTGTCTGTTATCATTACTAACTATAATGATAACTATAATTCAGAGAGCGGTTATTTAATTTGGCTGATTCCCAGTCCACAGCTGCCCTCGACCGCTGCCCTGAATGTGTTTATGTCAAAATACTCCAAATCCCAGAATGAGCTCTGTTTAACATGGAGTTTGTTTTCATTTGCATTCCCTTTGTTGTGCGTGAACTGGGAGCACGGCAGAATTTACACTGTGTTATCAGTGAGCCAACCATGTGCACGTCCTGGGTGAGCGATTGTGCACTTCACGGTTGCATTTCCACACAATTCTCTAAGCCTTTCAGCAACTAATTTCTTGGAATTAATTTCTCGTGTTAACACAGTGTGCACAATAGGTTTACCTCTATCTAAAAGTACAGCTCTGAACATAAAGATATACATAAAAACACGAGCAAAAACACACTATGTACATAAAGTGTTGTGTTGATAAGTTCATGTCTATTATTCACACAGGGTCATTTTTTAAAAGGCTAAGTGAAAATGACATAACATTCCCGTAAGTCCTCTGTCTAATCAGTTACACAACTCAGATAACTGTGATGCATGGGTTTAACCTCAAACAAATTTAAGAGTTATGAAATAAATATTCATAGGCAAATTGATTCAACACATATCAATCTCTGTTTATCACAGCCAGATCTCCCAGGCTGCTTGTAAGATGTGGATGAAGAGTTCTCTACATAACAACCCGAAGCCTGACTTAGAGACAATAATAAATTCATGTGCGAGCATGGCACGGCTGACTTCACAAAATGATTGTGTGTGGGTATACGTCCGTAACTGTGTGATCTAAAGGGATGTTGCATGAAAATACACAATGCCGGGTCTGTACATTGATGTGATTCAAAAAGGAGACAGACTTCCACCCAATGTTTTGCTTCAGTGACTCTAAATAATAAATGTAAAAGCATCGATTCACAGCCAATAGCGGCTAAGCCTTAAGCAGCACAGGTGGACGCATCAGGAGGACACATATATTCCCTCCTATTCCTTCATTTTAGAGATGATCCATGGAATTGATGGTGGATTAGTGCTTGTTTACACCAGGACACAGACTAAAACATGGGAATATTCTATTTCCCCTCTTCAGTTCATGTTGGACTAGAAATGTTTAAAAGGAGAGGATCTCTTCTTTGTTTTTTTCCATAAAAACCTATATATTTTTTTCAGTTTCAGTTAAACTCATCCCAGCCAGCTGCTGGTTCAGATCCAGTGGAAGCCCTGTTTGTCCGGGTTGCTCTTCGGGCTCTCAGCGACACCAAGTTCAGCAGTCTTTCCAGCTCGTCCCCAGAACCTGCTAAACTACCAGAGTCAGGTCGGCCTTGATGCTCTTCCAGTTCCCTCCAGTTCTCCGCCTGTAAATCCCAGGCTCTCAGAGGGGGCATGAGCTGAGCCGGGTGCAGATTGAGGCCCAGAGGGCTTGATGGGTATCCTTCATAAGCTCGGCGAGTTGGGGGAAGAGTGTCATAAAGACTCTCTGTGTCTCGCTCCTGGTCATGGCTGGACTCCCTGTATTCTTCGTAAACAGGCGAGGAGCTGTCTTCACTGCTGTCACCATCATGCTGCTGCAGATGATCCCTGTGGACCTGCTGTGCCTCAGTTTTCCTGCTCCTTCCTTCCACTTTGTGCCTTTTCTTCTCTTCTATGTGCACGACGCCTTTCCTTCTCTCCCACTCACCAGAATGATTCCGCTCCCACTGAAAGGTCCTTGTCCTGTTCTCCTGGCATTGGTCACCACCGCCGCTCACCTTTCTGTTGTCCAGCTGTAAAGAGTGCGTGCTGCCTCCACGCTTGATGTTCTGTTGGGCATCACTTATGTCGTAATGGGATCCTACCACTGGTGAATGTAGATGTGAAGGAGACAGCCAACTTGATGTCTGACAGGACATTTCCCACTGGTATGCTGAAAAGAAAAATGAAAAATGGTTATTAGTAGCACTATAAAAATTGGTATTTGAGCTAACTTAGTAATAATTAATGACACAATGGTAAAAGAAAGATCCACTCCGATGAAAATGGAGTTTTTTAACATGTTCTTGTAGCATTTTCTCAATCATGGTGGAAAAGATTCGTATTGCATTTCTAAACATAACTTTTTTCAAACTGTTCTGCAGTCTGAAAAGGTTTGTTACATAGAAGATAGACTGGACGGGGTCAGAAGCTCCCTGCTCCACCCCATTCTGATGCATTCACTTGTCGACAACTAGATCCATGTACATCTTAGTTTTTTTCTCATCCAAGCTGGCTCAGGTATTGCTCACCATTTTTGTTGCATTGCCTATGTTGAGAGTATGAAGGGTTGTCAACTAGCATGTAAACAGAGAGCTCTCAGCAACAGAATGGGGAAGGTGGGGCAAGGTTTCTCCACGCTAGCGGTCCCGCCCACAACTTAGAGGCGAATTTCTATTAACTTTTGCCCCTCTGCAAAAACTATTTCCTAGAAAATAACAAAAACATTTTTTTCAGCTAAAAATTGCATAGTTGTAATTAAAAGGGCACTGGGAATGCTTTCAAAATAGCTTAAAAGATGATCGGAGTTGGTCTTTAAACGCTTTAAATTACACTTTCTTCCTGTTGGAAGAGGAACAAGATTTCCTGTATAACTAAATCATTTGCTGAAAAGTGTTAGAACAACAAAATAACTGTAGCATATAAGCTTTCTAAGCTCCTAAGCAGTACTTGTACATTTTTAAAGGAAAGTAATAAAATCGAGTAGTGTCTGGAACTCACAACCTCCATTTAAATACAAACTTTTCTGAGGCTTTAATGAATTGGATGTGTATATTCTGACTTCTATTTGAGCCTATTTTTCACCTCTTTGATGGTTTCTGCACTTATTATCCCCTTCTCTTATCCGATTTATTTTTGGAAGTTTTGCTTGTTAGTTGTGTGCATCAGGATGGAAATACACTCGCATGTGCTGTTTGTTCAAAACTTTGTGCTTCTGACTCCGCAGAGGGAGCTCACGATATGGCTTTGTTTCTGATTGTGTCATTATGGGATTTGCTGCAGGATCACACAAGCAAAAATCAAAGTTTTGTTTTTTTTTTTTGGTTGTAGTTTTTAACAGATGGACACATACTAATCCACAACTTCTTGCAAACTACAGCTTGCAGGTTGCATAATTCATGGTCAAGTTAATGAGCTCTGAGAGGAAAAAAATATCATATTGATGAAGTGAGAGGAGCCAGAAGGGCCAGTCGCTGTGTGGGATGAAGAGTACACTTCATTAGTGTACCGGAGAGCTCCTGGGATGCACGGCATGATACATTTGTGGACAGAGAAATGTATTGGACCGGAATGCAAACAAACCACAAATACATAGACATATTTACAGCCATGTCATGCTGTTAAAATGTTCATGCTTCTGAATGATTTCAGGTAAAGGTGAGGAAGTAAACTTTATGCAATTTCCCCCTAGCTAGATGGGACTGGGAAAAATGGGGAAAAACATCAGCCTCCTGGGATGAAATCAGCACACTTAGATTTACTATACACTACTTTTCTACTGTCCACTGTGCCACAACAGAGGAAAGTGCTTTGTTATGGAGCAAGGAGTTGGCTTGAGCAGTTTATCACCTGTACATGAAAACATGAAAAAACACACACAAGTGGATGTGTGATACACAACACTCACCAGCTTGTTGACATGCAATTTTTACTTTTGACACCAAATGGACCCTCATGCAAACACATTTAATAATTCTTAAACAAAGACGTGTTGCATTTTTAAGAAAACACAACATTAGTTCTTTTTACCTCACCATGAGCAAAAACTGTGAATAAATAGGTACATCAAAAAAAGAAGAGAAAAAAAAACAAAACCTGAAAGCATTTTCAGTCAGCCTAATTATGTGAACTTACACTGTGTGCACTTGTCATACAAAAGATTAAAATTTCAAACGTCTAATTTTTGGCAATACTAAATCTGTGTTAATCCATGCTTTATTCAGGAAGTTGGTAGATAAATTCCATCTCCTCATAAAAAACTTTGAGAAATCAAAACTTTTTATTTATTTATTTTACTTTTCTGCCTATGTATGTGCTTCCCCTAATGACAAGTTAAAAAAGATGCCTAAAAGGTGCCTAAACACATCACATATTTCTAAGCTGGAAATTTTGTGTATGCATTAAGATGCAATTTCCTCTTTTAATTTTGCAAAGCCTATTCCATACTTTTTAATCTAAGATTCATAAAAAAACAAACAAACAAAAAAAAACAAACAGAACATTGTTTGCAAGAAGATGTGATAATGAAAGCAGAACCAAAAGAACAAAAAAAAGCTATTTTTCCAAATAGGAAAGTCAGACATTTGTAATAAATCAATAATTAAATATAATAATAATAATAATAATAATAATAATAATAATAATAATAATAATAATAATAATAATAATAATAATAATAATAATAAGTCATTTTAGTTCTGGAATCATGACCAAAATAAAAACCAGCATGGAAAAATAGAAAAAAAAGGAAGGATCAGCTCACTAAATTCATATCAGAAGGCTTTTCAGAGATAACAACATAAATTGATTCACAAGCAGGAATGTAAGACACTCATCAGATCACACAAGAAATGCACAACAAGAGCAGGGGACACTACATTAAATGATGAATTGATAGTCTGTGAATTTGATTCATGATGTAACTGCATGGAGAAGATCAGTATGTAGGGTAAAAGGGAGCGGGCTTTGCTGAATGTTTTCTTAAGCAGCTGTTGGAAGCTTCTTCCACAAAATGAGCCAACTACCGTCTTGCCCCAAATCTTTAAATCTGACTGCTGTCCAAATACTCGTTTTTAAAGTCACATTAGTGAAGTCTTTCACCTTAGGCCAGAGCTGACATCTTTGAACAGAACTGTCACATGCACTGCTAATTTTTTTTTTATTTAGTGGGGAAGTGCAAAAACATGTTTTTGTTGCATGAAAATCATGTAAAACCATCAGTGAGCATTGTTCCTTTCTGAATTTTAGCTTGCATGAAAAGAGATGTCTTTGCAGGGTTCTTGTGTATTGCATGAGCACTTGGCTCAAAGTACAAATTGACTCCTTTATCCTGCTGTACCTGCTTCTTTCTTTGAATTACTGAGTCCTTTCCAGTCTGTCTTTAGCTGATCTAAATGCCAATAAGCTGCAATCCATCTGTTAAAGCAATTTATCTTTTCCAGCAAGTATGCATTTATGCAGGCAGTAACAGAGACCTAAATGCAGCTGTGGCCACGGTAAGTGATGAAACGCTTTGTTGACTCAATAAAAATCAGGCAACTGCAAGCAAACAAAATTGGTAATGGTGGCAAGCGGCGCAAAATTAATACTAATTGTAGACAATGACGAAATCCAAGAGAAAACATGAGATAAAGAGTCAATGCAGACATAGAAAAGTCCCATTGGTTGTTTGAGAAACAACATTTGAAGCTTTGTTTATCTTTACTGTTGTCTCTACTTATAAAACTTTGCCGAAATGGGCTAAAACTTGTTTATATATTTTGACTTTCTAGTCCTAGTCAATACTAGGACATAAAACTTCATGTTTTTAACAAATAATTTCATTTTAATAAATTAAGGATTACATTTTTAATAATATTTGCATATAGATTGTTGGAGACTACGGTATATTTTACCGTAATGTATTTTGAGATTACCATATTTTTTGCATACTAGATTATAAAGCACATCCTCAATGAATGGTCTACTTTTAAATTTATGCCATATGTAAGGCGAACCAAACCATAAACAAAAGAGTCACAGATAAGTCCCTCAGTCAGAGTTTATTAACTGCATTCACAGTAACTCTAGAACTTGTTTGTGGCATGCTACACATTAGCCACGTTAGCGTATTCGCAAATCTGTATCTCACATCCTTGTTTGAGCAATAAAACATACTGATACAACTGAAACAAATATTACTGGGAATAAGCTAACTTCCAATCTTGTTTGTAACATTAAAAGGAATAGTTTGAAAACCACTATTTTTTTAGCATTGTTAAAATATTCACATCAACTATTCACATCAAATATTCAATAGTTGCAACTTGTAAAAAAAAAAAAAAGAAACCAGACTAATTTGGCTGAAACAAACTTTACTGTGACTACGCTAACTTCCAAATTTGTTAGTAACATGAAAAAAACACAGTCCGACACTGCTAAATGTTAGCCGCATTTGCGTAATTACAAAAAAAACTCAACCTTGTTTGAAATTCGCAAATAAACAGTCTGACATTTTCACAGAGCGCCGTTTACCTCTCAAAGTCGTTTCAACATCAGTAAGCACACCCAGAATTATATAAGGCATTCTGTCGTTTTTTTTATTTTAAATTAAGACTTCAAGATGTGTCTTTTAGTCCGAAAAATACAATAAGTTAGCGTAAGAATGAGAGCGTTACGTAGGGCCGCAATGAGAGCAAAACAGATTAAAAAAAAAACAAAGAACAAAACTTAATAAAAAGAAAACCATAAACATTTACTGTTTTATATAATCCAATGATTACATCTTTTCCAAGTTTTTTTTAATTATTATTTTTACTTGGAACTATAATTAATATTAAAGCAAACTGTGGAACTGCAAAAAAGCTTTTTTTTTTCTTTTAAGTCTGGACATCTAAAATTGATAAAAAAAAAAAAACATAAAATTTATAATTTCATCATTTTTGCTGTTTCTTCAGTTCCTGAATGCAGCATCAGAAAATTATACAACTAATAAAACTAGGCTGAGGATCACAAGAAGAGATAATAAGATCAATAGGATGCTTTTAAAGTGTGATGTGTTTTAGCTTCTTTGCACTTCACTCACCAGGACTGTTCCACCACCGCTCTTCTATGTTTGACACTTCAAAGAGAAGAGAAAAAAAAGCTAAAATCAGACTGACATAAACAACGCAGAAACCAAAGGGAAAAATATAAAATCAAGAGATCCTGTGTCAGGAACTGACAAAAAACATTAGAAATCTAAGCAGAATATTTGATTCCTCACTGGAAGAGCTTTGAAAAGCAGAGACCGGGTTGTATTTAGTATACAGTATCCACGACTTTCACAACAACAAAGGCTTTTGTTCCAGAAGACAGACACACAAAAGAAAGTAGGGTTAACAAAAACTGCGTTTTCATACCTTTGCTTTCAATATCGTCAACAGCATCGTTGACTAGACGTATGACTGTTACTATGGAAGCTGGGCACAAAAAGTGAAGAACAGAAATAAGTTATTTCCCTTAAAAAAAAAAAACTTTCATGTGCTGGATAGGACAAACTCTAAGAAAAGGAGATTCAAAGATAAGTGAGTTAGAAAGAGTCTTCAAAAGAGGGATATTTTGACCCTAGTGGATCGATTTGGTCAGAACTGGATGATAAGAATCTTGAAAAATAATGTTTTATTTCTCTTGGGGTGATGACTTTTCCTATGGTACACAGTGAGGATTTTGGTTGTGAAGCAGTATTCAGTAAACAAGACTGAAAATAACAAAATCTGAAAATAGGTGTCAAGGACAAAACCGAGACGTGTTAAATGTGAGCAGCTCACTGCACATGTGGATCGTTTCAGTAACAAGGGGGGAGACATTCTAATATAGCTACACTCATGGACATAAAATGAAGAACCAGTGTTCACATGCACACGTGATCATTGCAGCATTTTACCTCTGCATACTTCTAATTGGCCAAGAAAAAGATCAATGTTATTGATTTATCTGGGAGAAGACACATTGGACAAAAGTTGAAAAGTTCTTTGATGCAATAGCAATCTATGAATTCACCAGGAATTAATGTGTTTTGTATACTTTTCATATGTTAAAGTTATTTAATGATCGTTATAGCTTCATGCTCCCTTATGCAGACCTCATTCCTGAGGCACAAAGTTCCATAAAAGTAGTTTTTTTTAAATATTTGATCAAACTGCTCTACTGAAGATTTTCTTTTGAGCAAATTTCAATTACATTTTCTCAAAGGTAGATGCCTACCGTTGTCATCGAAGGAGTCAGACGTGTAGGAACTCAGGGAGTGTTCCTCCGAGGTGGAATCTGAGTGACAGGGCACTTCGTCCACAAGCTCTGACACATTTAAAGAAGAAAAAACAATTGTTCTATATTAATATAACTATATAGAAGTTTGGTGGAAAATTATTAATCAACCTTATATTCACTTCAATACTTTAAAAAAGAGCAAAACAGATTATACACAAAGTTAGTTAATTTGATGGCACAAACAGCCTATTTATACAGCATACACATATATATTTAGCACCAAAAATATACAAAACGTATTCATTATGAGTAAAAATATTATTTCAGGGAAAAAGGTAAATTTATTATACACAAACACGTACAAAAAAAACAATATTGCGTATACTTATGTCGAGAAAAAACACCAGTTTTAATTTAAAACAATGTCCAAACATGAAACAAATATAGAAATATGATTATTGATAGATTTATGTACACATAAAAAATCATAAACTGTAAATATCTGCAAATGTCTGTGAATATAAATTTAAATGGGGATGCATTTGGGTGTGTTGGGGATTAGGATTTAAATGGAACCAAATGAGTGTTCATACATGACAAACGTGTGTCAGAGGTTTTCATCTGTGTATGTTTGTGCACTTATATATGTCTATATGGGTATCCTGAACTGTTTGTGTAATTAAGTCTTTCTTTGGGATATTTCTTGTATGTTTTATTTTGTCATACTTTTCCTTGTAAAGTCTATATCTAAAGTAAAATATTATCATCATTATCCATAATAAAATGTTTCACTTAAACTAGACAATTTATGTTTGAAAATCAGCTTTAAAAGAACGTTCTACATTATCATGATCATTTTAGTTTCAAACATTTTGTTACTCTCTCAATAGCTGTGATTCATCACCACGGTGACCTTACCTGAATTTAACAAGTCAGACCTTCTGCATTCGCTAACCTTCAGACAGCAAAAGGTTAACACCTGTCAAACGTCAGTGCAGCAAAATGTGTTTGCATTGACATTTAATTGAAAAATCACAGCTCTTTGATTCTAAAAGTGACTGAGAACTGAAACAAATGCATAATTGGCATTGAATTTGATCACTTGGAAACATGTTTTTGTCCTTGCTTTTAGACCTTGCTTTCTTTTATCAGACAAATAAAGACACAGCAAGTGGGAAACTAAGCTTTTGAAGGGGTTTAGAGGAGAGGAGGTGTCTTTTACAGCAACTGATTAGGTTTAAACATTTTCATATCAAAAACATGCTGTCTAATACTTTAAATCTAATTGTTTTTGAGAAAAGTAAACTTCAAACCATGTGTTCGTTTTACCTATTCATTCTCAACCAACTGACTTGTGTAAGAAAAAAGGCTAACTGAGTCACTCTTCAGCGTCAGATTTCTAAATAATTATTTGGGCATGCAAAACAGTTCAGGCTGTTGTATAATGTGAATAAAACAACTTTTTGAACTGTGTGCTTTGGAGTGCATACAGAATTTATTTTCCACGAATCCCAGAAGAACGACTGGAGTGTCTCTCTCAAGCTGTCAGCATCGACTGCAGCTTTTATAATAAGTTAACTCATCATTTGCATACAAGCCAGGAATAACACAAATGCCAAAACTATCTTTTTTTTTCTAAATGGATGAAAAATGTAAGACTAAGCATATATCTACCCTCAGTTCTCACATTGCACCATGAAATTGCACAGATGGAGACTAAGGGTGTATTCAGACTGGAAAAGTTTGTTGGTCTGGATGGAGTCTGCTTAATTTGGTCCGGACTGAGTCTTGAACCTTGCGCTTGGTCTGTATTCAGACTGGCGTACGATGGAAGCATGCTGCAAGGCGGTCCCTGAGGAGAGGTTGTCTACGAAGGTACACTGATAAGTGTTTATGACACATAGATTGCCAGGAAAACAGTGTGAGAAGCAACTTGTATCGTTAAAAGTTGTTTTGATGAGCCTGCATTCATCCGACCACATATTAATGAGTTGCTGTTGCATTGTTGCTTCATGTTTGTCCGCAGCTCTCTGTTTACATGATGAATAGCTATGGTGGTGGTTTTGGTCCAGTTGTTCCGCTCCGAACACGGAACCCATTCAGACTGAGGAAACTTATTGAACCAAAGGTCAGTATGATTGGAAACAAACCCAGACCACCTCAAAAGATGGGTCCGAGAACGGTTCTTGGTCCTGGACCAGGGTCCGCTTGGATGTATTCAGACTGAAAGTTGGTTTATCTGGGGAAGCAAACTCTGCTCCACTTTATGCGAATCGCATGTATCCAGTCTGAATACACCCAAAATTAAAGATTGAGTGGGATAGTTTGGAAAAAACCTTATTTCTTTGGACACTTTCACCGTAGGCTGTTTGACTAACACCAAAGTGGGTTTCTTTTTGGGCAAACTTTTGTTTAGACTAAAAGGACATCTGCTACAAAATGTACTCAACAGTTTGCAAGTGAACCATGATGTGGTTCGGTTACAGAGTAAATGCAAAAGTATAATCCAGAAAGCAAAGGGAAGAAGTGATGAAAGTAAATCGCAGCCTTTCTTTAGTTGTATTTAACTTGTATGCCATTGGGGATGACATTTCAAATAAATGGATTGGAAAAAAATCAATGCGTTTCCCAACGCTGCTTTTCCTTGTGTATCATTTCAAAGCACTCAGCTGCCTCTGAGCGACTGTCAGACAATCACTTGGCATGCGCCTGTGAAGACTCTCTGTACTAGTGTGTACTGAACCACAGTAAAGTCAGGTAAATTGCTCTACCAAGTGCACTAATATACTTGAAGCGTAATGCCTGGTTTCACCGTTCTGCTGGGATTGAAGATGGAATAAGGCAAACTGTGGAAATCAGGGAATAAACAACTGAAAGAAAAAAAAAAGAATGATTTTGAATGAATTGTGCCTATAACTACAGGTCTCTTATTGTGTTCTAGCTATTACCGTATCTGTAAAGTTGCGAAAGTTGTTTTTAAGCAAAAAATTTTTTTTTTTTCTTTTCTTTTTTTTCTTTAAGGACCCATTGTGTAATTCCCTATCTGTTCTGTTTGATTTTCCGATTTGGGAAGCAGAAGAGGATGCTAGTTCTCTGACTGAACTGTCTAATCATTTACCATACATTCCCCAGTTTGGTGCACTGACTATGTGTTTTGTGAAAATGATTCATTAGCTGTGAAGTTAGGTCTCAGAATTATGTCACACCTAATTTATAAAAGTTTTATTGGCAAAGGTGGATGAAAATGAACATTGTGAGGCTTAGAACAGTGGTCAGAACAGGCCTGCCAGAAACACTACATTCAAAAGACCGTGCATAGCACTTTCATTACATAAACAGCCATAAATAAAACTTGGACACTTCTATTACTTTCTGAGTTAAGCAGCTTTCTGAATACTTTTAGATAGTCAGAATATAAAAAATATGTTAATCTGTTTTCGTCTTAAATTGTTCTCTTTGTGCATATGTGGGTTTTCTCTAGGTGCTTCCTCCTACAGTCCAAAAACATGCTTCATAGGTCACTCTAAATTCTCTCTTAGGTGTGTGTGTGGCCCTGCAACAGTCTGGCAATGTGTCCAGGATGTAACCATAGACTGTACACTCACTGGCCACTTTAGTAGGCACTCCTGTCCAACTGCTCCTTAACAAAAATGTCTAATCAGTCAATCACATGGCAGAAACTCAGTGCATGGTCAAGATGATCTGCTGCAGTTCAAATCAGCTGTTACTGAAGAGAGGTTAACAAGAGTAAAACAAGCATTGGCTCACGAGGGAAGGTAGATGCAAACCAACCGCATCAACTCGCGTTCAAGTGGCCACTTTCAATGAACAGTTTATGTAAACGCACGTCTGCCCACATTTTGGGTTTCCATGTCCAGAACATTCACATTCTCATATCGCAAAGCAAATGTTCAAGTCCTGTCACGGGTTCTATGTATAAAACGGGTGTTTATTGATTGCACGCTGAAAATTCTAGACTGCTAAAAGACTGAACTTTGACCAATGGGGGATTTGATAGCGATGTGTGGGTAGCATCTTTTTTAAAACACAGACGTAAGAACCGTTACAAACATGAGTCTTTCATAGATCGGAATAGAGCTATGAAAGAAAAAGCCTGGATTTGCACCGCTTCAACATTTCACACCATGCCTCCTCCAACTGTAGGTGGCGTGCAAGCGCAAGTAAGCAGTGAAACAAAAGAAGAATTCCCTCCCTGCCTGCTCCCTTCTTGTCCAGTGTGAACACCACTGTTCATGAAACCGCATGTGTTCTTGAATGCCCCACATATGGCCAGTGTGTATGTATCTGAACATTGTTGGAGTTACCTATTAACCTTTGCTGATCCTACACGGAACAAAATTTGGAAGATGGATGGGTGGATTTATTTCCTTATATAGCACTATATAATACATTTAAAACAGGCTGGGTCTGTACAGGCAGATTTATTGAATTCCTAATATTTTCATGCATTTATATTTTCACTTTAGCCAAATTTTTTGTAATGTCAGCACTGGCGAGAGATGTCAGTTACAACATGAACTCAATCAAAAGCAGTTAGACCGAGCCATTTATCACCTCAGGTTGAGCAGAAATCTGTCCCGCTGCTGTTAGTTCATGCGACATCTGTCTGCAAAATGTCTGTCGTATAATTACAAGGCTCCACTGTTGTCGACCCGCAATGAAAATGCATCAGCAGCCGGCTGCTTCCTCCATAATTGA
The DNA here is from genome assembly GCA_014656515.1 of Oryzias celebensis. Classification (NCBI taxonomy): domain Eukaryota; kingdom Metazoa; phylum Chordata; class Actinopteri; order Beloniformes; family Adrianichthyidae; genus Oryzias; species Oryzias celebensis. Next base: position 15,151,957 of record BNCR01000013.1, read on the forward strand.
CTCTTTTATATAGTGAGCAGTATTTGGTACAATGCGTAGGTGAATGGGAGGACAGTTTGAATGCGGCCTTGAGGTGTGGAAAGGGAATTGTTATGTAAATCCCATGTAATGTATTTAAACTAGAAAAGAAGGATGTCACTTCTAACCAAAAAAATATAACAAAAAAAAATAATAAGCCTAATGTATATGAATATGTAGTGTTGAACTCTTGGAGTCTCTAACTAACTGCCAAGTTTGCTTTTAAAGAATTGCTCACTTTTTCTGATTTTTATACCAAAAGCAACTAAAAACAAGTACGTAACCTTTGTAATTTTATCTGATCACTTTTGGTTAATAAAACTAAACCATTTACATTATGTTTGGCAAAAAAGGTTTCATTATATACTTCTAAACAATCAAATTCTAAAATCCAGTGTCCATGAAGGGCAGAATGATTCCTGGAAATCAACTTCACCTTTCTAAACCCAAGTTACATGGTCATGCTTCATTGTTTATGGAGCCAGTGAAATGCTCCTTTGGGAATTTGAGCAGTAAGACAGCACCATCAGTCAAACTAAACCAGACAGGCAGCGTAGCAGCCACTCCTCTGATTCAAGATGCAGGCACTGAGACACCACGAATAATTAAGCTTTCTTAAAAGAGGACTCTTACCTTCTTATTGTGTTCTAGCTGTTAACGTATCGATAAAGTACAAAGTTTTAAATCATATTTATTGATGCATCAATGAAGATATAATCACGGATTTAATAACCAGATAAAAAGTTCTATACGTTTATTGAAGAAAAACACCTTGAACTAAGATGACTAAGTTGTCCAATTTCTTTACCTACCTTTTTTTTTTTAAATATTTATAACATTTCGAGTAAAAGCTCTCACCAACTGCTCTAAGCCAGACTGGTTCAGTTCTAATTTCCAACTTGTATTTTTTTTCTTTCAGCAAAGCATAAATCACGTTCTGTCTGTAAATTTAACAGACATAGCTGTGGCTTTCAGACCATCAAGAAAACTTTTTTTTATAAAGCACTTTGTTGGCTTGACATCCACAGTTGCACTAAAAATTTAGACCTACAATTTTAAAATATTTTTTGCTTTTCATTTTATTTATAATTTTTATTAATGAAAAATAACTAAGATATTTTGTTTAAGTATGATGCTACGGTCACTCCGGGAATGTGATGCAATTTAAAGAACACGCTTAAAGCATGTTCTTCAATGTGCATGTAGCATATGGTATTCACACTGTTTGTCACAACCCGATAGCACAAGTCCACCACCTTGTACAAGGTCATATTTATTTAATTATGAACATTTCGGGGCTCCACATAAAATGTCAAAGTGTTGTAAATTTTGTGTATCTTGCTTGAGGTTTTTTTTCTTTTTTTCTTTTTTTAACACAGCTCTATCCCAATAAATAACAGACTTTGTGTCATATAATTTTCCAATCATTAATTTCTCCTTCATGATCAATTTTAAACAGTCATTCGTGAATTAAAGGGACGCCATCCATACATCACTACCAAATCTGAGTGGTCAAAGTTTAACCTTTAAATGCACGTTCAATGGGTGTGTGTTTTGTACGTAGAGCCCAAAAGCAGTTGTAGAAACTCATTCACAGTGGGTGCTTGAAAGTGCATGTGTGTGTGAACATAGCTTTAAACTGTACTTCATGACTTCTGTCCTGTAACAGTGCTGTAACAGTAAATACTATAGATGTCCACAAAACTATTATTACAAGATAAAAATAAGGGTTTTAAAAACTCTTTCCTTATAAATGATGTAAAGTTGTATTAATTGATTATAATCTGGATTTTGACTCCTAGAGTTTCATACGTCTTTCTTTTTCACTGGAGACACTCATCAGGGGAGCTGACCAATAAAATAACCTTTTTCCGATTTCCACAGGAACAAATCAATAACCAACCAGTAGGAAGTTCCGACAGGAAGTTGTATTATTTAAACAATTGGCCGGACAGACAATAGAAATACCTGATGTCTATCTTTGCCACTTAAACGCTGCGTGATTGTTTTATTGACGTAGAACAAACTGAACTGTGCATTTTTTGTTTGACAGTCTTGCCAGCTTCATCTCATACTGAAGCGGAATCATCTGACAACAATTCCTTGCTGGTTTCCTTCACTGCGCAGCTGGCTGTAGACAAAAGGCACCTGAAGCCGAAAAAATTGTCGAAAGCTTGGAAGAAAGTTGAGTGTTTTTGTGCGGAAGCTGCTTTGATTTTGACTCAACTTTTATGAGTTAAAGTAGGACAAGAACATAGGGCATCAGTTCTGGCTGATTACTCTGACCACTGGAACAGAAAAACAGGAGATCTGAGAGAGTGATCCACACCCGATATGACTGAACCGACCATCGGAAAAGCTTAACTGAAAGTAATATTATTACAACTCTGGAAACACAAATGAAAGATATTTGAAAAACAGTATCTACGTGCATGCTTCACAATGGTTTTCTTTGATCCGTGTGATCAAAAGGCATATATCACTGTAAAAGAAGCTTTTTCAGTGAAGACAGCAGTTGGTTGGTAAGACAGTGAGTGAGACCTGCAAACCCCTTTGGCATTTCTGCTCAAGTTATGAACCCTGCACTTCTGTGTGCGCACATCTGCCGCAGTCTTACCCTGTGGACTGTCGTCCCTGTGGGTTCTGGCCAGCTCAAAAGCTCTCTGCCCCCACTCCTCCTCTCTTTCATTTCTTAGCCTCTCCAGCTCTTTCTCCCTGCTCTCTTTTCCCTCCCAGGACACTTTGTGGGGCGGGCTGTGCTCTGAGTGATGTGTGGACGAAGAGGGGAGATTGGGTGCCACGCTGCACACTGCGATACCCCTCCTGTTGGCCACGCCTCGAACGCCAGACTTACCAGGGAGGAAGCTGCTCATCTGCAGAGACAGAAGGAAATATGAAAATAATTTCAGGTTACATGTGGGTACAGCTTTTACTTTAAATTCCAATAAGAAAGCCTAAAGTGGGAACGATTTGGTAGTAGAACTGTACTGCGGTGCCGTTTCTCACATGGTATATTTGTTTCTGTAAGCGTCTCAGAATTACTCCCATAGGAGTACTGCTCCTGGTAGTGAAGTATTTCAAAAGTATCTTCATAGGTACTAAATATTTGCTTTATTTAGTCCTCTAAATATTGTTTTTCTGTCTCATGGGAGGCTCCATGAGGCTACTCGTATACTGGGAATCATTTATTATTGGGTTCTTTTTGTGTGGAGTTTGCATGTTCTCCTCATGCATGTGTGGGTTTGCTCCGGGCACTCCGGCTTTCTCCCACAGTCCAAAAACATTCTTCATAGGTTGATTGGTACTTTAAGGTGTCCCCTAGGTGAACACGTGGGAGTGATTGTGTGCCCTGCGACAGACTGGCAACCTGTCAAGGGTGTACTACAACACCCTCTACCTAGCAATCGCCAGAACAGACTCTGGCAAACCTGTGACCCCATGTTTCTAGATTAAAAATTGCCTTCCCTTTGAATGCCGTTCTTTAGAAAAGCCTTACAATTTCCATTTCACACATGACAAGCTATAAAATAAACTCCTTTGTTTCTATCACTGATAGGGCTGTAACAAGTATATTCAAATATTCCTAATCTGTTCTTGAAACTACAAGTTGCTGCGTCCTAGGTCACTGATTTTGCGATCTTTATAAATCTAAGAGTGTAGAACAAATGCACTTCAGGCCATATTATTATCGCTCTAAAGTGGAAAGAAATGTTGGATTCTAGGTACATTTAAAAAAGCCGGATGCGCTGCTGTCACCAGAAGTAAATGAACCTTCAAGGTAAAGTGTTGATAAACCTTCTTAATTAGAATTAGATTAGATTAGAATAAAAAATAGAATAGAAAAATAAAATAAATACATTGAATACAAATTTAGGAATATTAGGAACATCTTGTAATCAATTTCTTCTAGAGAAAAAAAGTCAGTTTGAAAAACATGTTAGTTGCAAACAATGTTGTCAGAGTCATTTATATTTAGATGTTGCTTTGTCTATTCTATCTACTGGAAACTGTAGTCTGCAAAACTTTGAGGATGGAAAACTATGGAGAACATTTTCAGGATAAAGTCATAAATATAATTTCTTTCTCTAAAAAAATTATTGTGTTTTTACATGTGCAGTTTTGTTGATTGTGATCTCCTGCACTAAGAAAAAGTACAAATTGTGTTTTTTAAATACTTGTTATTCTAATTTTCGTTTATCCAGTAAAAACACATACATATAGCACAAATATTGCAACATTTTGGATTAAATAGTAAGAATTGTGGTGCGATCTGAACATTGATGATCTTGATTCATGAATCAAATCGGATCTCCACCTAAGTAATGATCAACAGCCCTAATCGCTGATGTGCACAACAAAGCAAGCGTACAAGAAATGTAAACTTTTTCTTAGTTCCTCTCAATGGATTTAGAAGGCCCAGCATTGTGTAAGGAGGGGAAAGTGCTTGAGGTTCAAGCATAAATATTGATATGATGTAAAAATGAATATTGCTTGGGGATTTTCAATATGCTTCATATTAAAGCATTCATGTTGGCAGTTACAGGATGTCTGACTGAGAACGCTTTTATTTAAATTGGATATTGGGAGAACAGAATTAAATCAGCCATGCCAAAAAATTAAAACTAAAACAGATTCATTCATTTTCTATACTGGTTTTGTCACTTTCGGGGTCACGGGGTTGCTGGAGCCTAACCCAGTCACTCATGAGCGAAGGCAGGGGACACCCCTGGACAGGTCGCCAGTCTGTCGCAGGGCTACACTCACTAAAACTAAAACAAACGTTGTAATCATTTTTTTAAACTTCCTGAATGCTAATCTGGATATGAAAAAATGCAATGAAATGCAGAGTTTATGACAGCTTTTGCACACCTGAAAGTCTTCACTGCAGGCGGTCCTGTCACCATCTAAACTAGTCAGTCCGTGGTTGCTGGCCGCTCCAGGGAGGGCAGAATGGGCATTTGGACGTACCATGACCTGAGGAGGACCTCCGGTGCTGCTCCCCACCTCTCCATATGTACTGGTGGTCCCCGGTGAGCCTGACACACGCACAGCTTTAAACTCAATCCCTTCTGCCCCCGTTCCAGTCTTACGCAGCATGTAGCTGGTTTCTGAAGAAACAGCTGATATACTGGATGCACCGAGAGTCTGCGGGCATTGGTCAGACTCTTTCCTGAATTTGATTTTCTTCCTGAAGGCCACGAAAAGAATGAGGAGCAAAATGATGACAAAGGCAAGGACTCCAATGCCAATTATCTCTCCTGGTCCAATGTAGGACAGTGGCTCAGCCTGGGCAACGTGAAAAGAAAAATCAGAGAAAAAACAGGAAATCAGCATTAATTTAAAAATGCATAAAAATATTACAAGAAAAGGGAGTCTGTGGGCTAGATGAATCCATTTCAACTATCAAACTGTCTTTAGTCGTGATAGCAGGAAATGTTCTCTTTTCAAACTCTCAATTGTTGTGTAATTATGTAATCATATGTGCAAAACAAGAATGATTTTCCCCTTAATATCTAACAATTTGTGGGCGTTTGACTTGTCAATCATTTCCATTATTTGCGCCACATTTAAATGGATGTGAATGTGAGAGCACAATGAAACACAACTTTACTAAAAAAAAGATAAATAGGAAGTGGCTTCTGTTCTGTATAAGAAAATAACAGATAAATCCATAGTCCATCTACCGGATCAGAAAGCTTTCCATGGGAATGATGCAGGAGGGAGACACAGATGTACAAATGGAGCACGTTGTATTGGCTGTCTTCTAAAACAGACCTTGGAAACCTAAAGCAGCACATGAGCCAACTTTTATCCAGTGCCAGAAAACCAGAACAATCTCTAAAGTCCTATTAGAGAGGTCTTCCAACACTGCCAAAAAACATCCTTTGGCACTTAAATGTTAAGCAGAGTTGGAATGAATGTTTTTAACTGCTGTTAAATGAAAACAGATTTGAAAAAACAAAATGAATGAAAGTCAATTGTAAGAAAAGTAAATATGGTGTATATATATATATATATATATATATATATAAACAGTTTTATTATTCTTTTAAACAGTCTACTAAACAGGCATGAGTACAAGGTTGGGAGATTTTCTCGACGGCTGTCCACTTATGCTAAAAATAAAATGATCGATAAATATGCAACTTTCTCAGAAAAAAATCCAAATTTCTTGGTATTAATAAACATGACTAGTGTCAAGATTTCAAATAAGTTCTCGCTCTCAGTCTGTGAAGTTAGAAGCCATACCTTTCAATTTACTCAGGTAGCCATTTGAGACTAATCCTTAATATGTATGCAAGGTGCATGATAAAGTCCAGCTGCCCAAGCGCCTAGAAATATTGTGTTTAATATAAATGAATGCATTGCATGTTGAAAAAGAAGTCTGTATGTGAAAAGCCGTTGGTCAGAAATGCCTTGATGATAGAACATTCCTGTCAAATTGTTCTACTTGTAGTTTTACCACAAGCACAGGAAATGATCAAAGTCATGATAGTCACGAATGAGCTTCAGTCAATAAGTCAAGCTTTTTTTTTCCTTCTATTGTCATCAAAAGAGACCTTTAAAAGAACAAAGTTACCATACATTGTTGGTTTTCAAAAGCAGCGCACGGTGAGCACAGTTTTCTTCTTCTCACTGTTCACGGTTATCCAGGGAATAATGAAAATACCTCCCTTCTAATGTGCAGCATGAACTGAGTTTGTAGTCAAAGTACACAATGTACTGTGACTTTTTTTTTTTGTCTTTTGAAGTTTTTGAAATGTTTTAGAAACATCATCTGCACAATACTCCACAATGGCAAAGCAAACGTGTTTTTGAAGTCATATAAATCTATTCCAAACAGAAGACTGGAATATCAAATGTACATAAATATAAAGCACAAAGTAGTCCGTGTGATCCTCTACAGCTTAACAAAAAACACCCACCTGCAATTAAAAGTATGTATTGAGAACAATTAGACAAGCCAGACACCTATTAATACAACTCCTGACAGTTTATGATGCGAGTCAGACTTAAAGCCAAACCAAGGTCAGAGAGCTGCTAATGGACTCCTGAGTTCAGATTGTGTTCCACATTTCTGCAGCATTTCAAGGATCAGAAAACACATTCTTAAAGTGAAGAAAGCTTTGAGCTAACAGCACACGTTTACACACAAACATTCTCGGTCAGACATGCAACGTCTTAACCAGCAGTCGATAAAAATCTTTTCTGGGACTTCAAAAACAACAGGCATTTCTGAATAAAACTACAAAAGTACTAAAAGACCCTTCAGTGTTTCTTAACAACAACAGAAGCAGAATATTTTATTGTGATTTAACTTTTATTTGAAAGGGCTGCAAGGTCACATAGAAAAAAAAAGAAAGTGAAGTGATGCTCACCACAAAACAGTGGATTAGAGGCGGTGCCAAAAGCAAAACCAAAACAACAACAAAAAGTAAATAATGTTGATTTTTGAGGTTTTCATCTGTTTTTTCCCAACATTTTTCCAACCTCAAAAACAACATTGATTGCATTTTTTGCTGTTTTATTGTTGCTTTTGGCACTGTGTTGCTTGTTTAATTTTGGCCTTTTTAAACAAGCAAACATTGAAAGAGTCTTGATGCAAAATGTTGAAGCGGTGCAAATCTCGTGAATCTAGCTCCAGGCTTTGTCTTTCACAGCTCTATTGGGGTCATAGAATTCAAGTTGGGCACAAACTGCAATTATTAATTTTGACTTCCTGATTATTTTTTTAAATGGTTGGCACTTCTGTGAAGTGAAAGGGACGCCATCCATCCGTCACTACCATATTCTAGTCCCTGATTGGTCAAAGATCAACGTGCGTTCATTGGATATGTGTTTTGTACGTAGAGCCTGAAAACAGTCTTAAAAACTTGCGTGAATGTGAGAGTTTTGAACACTACACTCTAGTCGTCTGTAAGGTGCATTTACTGGCTCACCTGCCCCTTCGTGCGGGGCGGTGATATGTTAGTGCTCAGAGGACAGTCACACAAACTCTAATGTTTACTTAAATTCATTATTTCTAACAGTCAGGCTGCGTGCAGGATTTGGTCAGGGTTGAAAAAAAAAAAGAAGAAAAGTCTGCAGACCCAATTAGTCTTTGTGTGTCACCTACTTCCCCCTTGCTTATTATTTGAGTTTTTGCTAAGATCTGCTGCTTGCAGCATGCATGCAAAAAGAAAAAAAAAAGCGATCTACGACTTTGATACACCTGCAGTTCCCAGACATTTACCCATATTTAAAAGCAGTTGTGACTACGGTCTAAAGCAAAGTATCTATGTAGATCTCACCCTAACACCATCCCATAGAATGATAAAACTCTGTTTCATAAATCTGCCGCTCCGTTAGCTCTGATATCAGTTACACATTGGAGCAAAATGAGTATAAAATGAGATCCTGCAATAACATCTGAGTGAAATGCAAAAAAAAATGGCCTTTCACATGATCCTACAGTCTACTCATCAGTTCAGAACTACAAGCTTGTGCATCTCGTTTGTCAGAGATCTCAAGTTCACTATATGGTTGAACGAATGGAATTGTTAGGTTTCAGTAGCTTTCTTCTCTGCTACTTGAGTGTGTTTTGGCTCCAAAACAACAGCCAAAAATTGTCTTTCATTTTATTTTATTTTTTTTTGCGCAGATGCAAAAAAAGTTTCAAAAACTTTGAAAGCAGCCACACTTCAAAGCTTCAAATTACTAAGTTTTCCTAAATATAATTTGTAGACAGCAAAAAAAAAAAAAAAGGCTTACCTTTGACCTTTAATAGATTGCAGAAGAAACAGATCAAACTAACTGAATATTTGCCAGCTTAGGAAAAAACACTTAATGTTGCATAACATAGAGAGGGTGGAGGGGAACATTATTGTCTGTGTTAACACTCAAATACTACTATTTGTACCCATAAAAATTGTTACACAAGTGTTATTATTTTTTTTACAGCTTTTTGCCCTAGTGGCCAAAGTCAAAACATATACTGGTACATTCTGTATCTGCAAACCATTTTTATTTCTGCATAAAATGTTTCTGTGCATGCAAATCCTCATTACGCCTTTGTACACCAAGTTACACACCGGAAAATAATTTTGATTTAAACATAATTGCATTCTCCTCCCCCACATTCTCGACCTGCTGAACCTTACTCCAAACAAAGCTACACAGATTTACATGACGGGCATTGTTTGGGCTTTAAAAAGATATTCCACAAAAAACATCCACAAAAAAAAAACAAACAAAAAAAAAAAACACAGCACTTGTGATTATTGTCAGAATTACTGTTGCCCAAGGCCGAAGGTCTCATGGATAAAAGTTCAAAAACGATGTTAAAAGTAAGTTTTAGTTTTACAGATGGATACAACTCTATAAACTATTTTATAATGGTGGAAAAAATGGTAATATTGTGGTGCTGATCAACATTTGATCAATTGTAAAATTCGTCTTTTATTTATGATTGTGCCATTTTTTTGCCAAAATAAAAAAAAAACCATCATTTTCCAGGACTCAATTTGCTTCTGATGGGCGAGACTGTTGGCGTGAACTAAACTTGCCCCATTTCACTTAATCCCTTAGTTTACAATCTCTCTCGCAAGCTTGCTGTTCCTCACACACAAAAAACAATCAAACAAAAAAAAAAAAACGGGTGAAGCAAAAATGGTGAGCAGTATTGGAGCTTTTCAGCAGTAAAGTTTTGAGCCAAGACACCACCTCAGACGAAGAAAACAAAGACGAACAAAGATTTAGTCGTCTGGAAGTGGAGGCATCAGAATGGAGCGGGGAGCTTGTAGCCTGGAGTTTTAGCTTTTATATCACATCTCAAAGCTTTTTCCAATGACATTTATTTTAATCTATTCCTGATCCATCATGATTTCAATGAATGACTCAGAAATGCAATTTTAAGCTAAATTTTCTTTTATACATGTCCTCCACCATGAGAAAAATGCTACAAGAACATGTGCAAAATACCAAAAAACACAATTTCCATTAGAGTGTGCCTTTTAAAAAGACACAATGGGATCAGAAGGCTTTTATTTATTTTATTAAAATCAATGTTTTAATAGAAAACAAACACCTGAATCTAAAGATAAAAAGCAATCCGGATTAGGGTCAGACAAGTAGATCCAGGGAAACATTTATTGAAAGACCAGAAAGCTTCTTTGCATTAATGCTCCTTACTAGAAACGGATGCCTCTGACTGGTTCCGTCTGTAACATTGAATTAGTCAGACTTTAAGAGTAAATGTGTACATTTGCTGCATAATTCCCAACAGGACTTGAGGGTCTCAGTGTCAAACGTTTTTAGGACTAAGTGAAACATCTTTTATGGAAGTAAATAGCTATTGCTACAATTATTCATTTTTCCAAAATATGTTTGCTTTCCCATTAAAACTATAACCTGCTGAGTGATAAAGGAAAAATACATTACCTGGATCCATTTAAGATTAGTCTGACACACTCAACAGAAGGGTGGAAACTTAAAAGGGCCTGAAAACTGCAGTGTAAGGTATAAAGTGTAGTGCATAATGAAAGTCACAAGCATGACAACTTCAAATGGAAACTGTGATTTACCCATTACTACACTTTCATTCAGCGACTGTGTGGATAAGGATGCTAAGCTGGTGAAAAAGCCTTCCAGGAGGCCCATGCTTACTCAAAAATTCCGAGCAGCAGTGAATGCAAAGTCTAATAATTAGGTGCGAGCTGAATGATGATTCTCTTTTTGGATTTATCCGAACACGCACCCCGAATCAAGAGTTAATACTACACCTGAGTGTCATCACCGAGGGTGTCATCGTCGCAGAGCTGACCCTCGTATCCTTCCGAGCAGTTACAATAGAACGATCCGAATGTGTTAATGCACTCTCCCCCATTTTCGCAATCGCCCTGGTCACACTCATTTACATCCTCATCACATCTGTGGAGGTGAAGACAGTGGAGACAAGTGAAAGGAATTTGAAAGTAAAAGGGAGAAGAATGAAAGATAAAAGCATGCCGATGGGCTGAGAAGATGAAAAGAAAATAAATTGTTTGAAGGTCAACTTGTGAAAAAAGACACTTATTGTGTTAAATCAGCAGATCATTTTTATGAATTCTTCATTATCTGCATTTGTTAAAAAAACACCCAAGTATAGACACACACTAAAAGAAGGAGGAAAAATGTATTACAGCATCAGAAATATAGTTTTATGCAGTGAGCGCATGAACTCATCTGAGCTTCTTGAATCAAAGACTATATCCAGCTGTGAAAGGAAGAAAAGAAACACTTGGACTTCGTCTTTTCAATTTTTTTTCCTTGATGGGATTTTTCTAAACACTATGCACAAAGTTAGTGAGATGGAAGAAAAAAGCGTAAGAAGCTTCATTGTATAACTATGTGAAGTTTTTCTCTTTCACTTTAAAAGTCAGCAGCGTCATTAAGTTCACAAAGTTTACTCTTCAAAGCGTCAATGCGCTAACCAGTTCTTAGAAATATTATTAATATTTAATACTTGACAGCCAAACTGAAGTATTCAAGCCCGACCGTATGTACTTTGAAAATTTTAGCAAACATTTTGTTTATTTTTAGGAAATGGAAATTTAAAAATGTAAATAAGTGAAAATGTAAAAATAACATAAACAAAAATATGATAAAAATTTATAGATTTCTGGTCTCTAGGTGACATTATCGAACAAAAAGGAAGCTTAACACATCAATTGTGGTTAAATCTGGTGTTTTCTTATTCTGGTTTAACAACATTCCTACACAAAGAATAACAGTTTTTTTTTTTTTTTTTTGCATTAAAATACTTTTTTTTCTACTAAAAATGTTTTTCCAAGCTCATCAAAACAAAAACAGCTGTTTTCGTTGAGAGAAAACTGCCCTCTACTGGTGAATCTAGATGTTAACCACATTAACACAGAGGTTATTTCAAAGACATTCCTGAGCTGTAATTAAGAAAAGGAACTAGAGGCTGATTATAGTTTTTTTTTTTTTTAATCAAGTGTTGAATTGAAACAACCAATTTTTTTTAATAATAGCAGGTCAAAGATACAAATTTGCTATGGGATGTTGAAGTCACTGTGTTTTGTCCAAAAGATGTTTGAAAATGAAGCATGAAGTCAGCATTTAAATAGCAAACACTCCTCTCTCCTCAACAGCCTTATTTTAGTCGTTTATAAGGCATGCATTTGTATGTTATTAGGCTATTCTCTTACATAAGTCCCTGGAGTCCTCTTGGACAGCCACAGAGGAACGCGTTGGCCACAGACGTACAATCTCCACCATTCTGGCATGGATTTGGCACGCAAGATGTCATTTCTATTTCACACAGTACCCCAGTGAAACCAGCACTGCAGCTACACATGAAACCTGTTGGGAAGAGATTTAAACTATTTTTATTAAAAAATAATTTAAAGTCATTTAAATGTGAAAACATGCAAATGTCAAGTGATTTTATTAACAAGCTAAAGCTCCTGCTGTAGCATCTATTATATCAAATAACAAGTACGAGCGTGTGCCAATTCACAGACCTCCTGAAGGCAGGCTGCTGCAGATAGCTCCATTGAGGCAGGGTCGGCTGACACACGGATCTGGATAAAGCATGCAGCCCAACTTGACCTCGTTGAGCCCAGCTATCTCAGCGTAACGGCTCCTTTTGTTTTGGAGTGGCAGCTCATTACCGTTCAGCATCAGTGAGCCCAGGCATCCTTGGAAGCCATCCTGGGCTCTCTGAGGGCCCCTTGCTCCACGGTCTCCGAGTCTTGGCACTCCATTGCTTCCTCCTGGTCTCACGCTGGTCCTCTCGCCTTGCCCGTTCACTGGCCTGACTTGGGCCCCAAAGAAAAAGGACGGATCTGAAGCCAGAGGCCAAAGACTGACAGGAGCTCGAGCGGCTCTGCGGCGCTCCACATAACTGTCATCCAGTGACAGAAGGGTGTAGTTTGTCATCAGTTCCAAAGCAACTGAATGCCAAAGGCCATCATTTATCGGTCTGTCAGAGATACCCATAATGCCTAGAGTGTTGTCACAGTCCAGCTGAAACCAGAGTCGACCCCCTTCAATCTGCACAAAGAAAGCAAAAAGAATAAATTCTCTTTTTGGAAAATGAAAATGTTTCCTTTTACACTGAAACAGGCATAAATCGAGTGCTTCTCGGGGTGCTGTCAACTTCTAATTTACCTTGAGCATGGTGCAGGGGTTAACACGCGTGAACATAATGACTCCTCTTCTCTGAAGAGTCCTAATTCTCAGGCCGAGCCTCATCTCTCCACTCTGACCTCTCGCCGTCACTCTGTACTTGATGTAACTGTTTCCAGAGAAACTCAGAGAGGTTTGGCCTGCTCCATCACAGCAAACAGACAGTAGAGTTTGGAAAGTTTCAACTTCAATTAAATGGTTTTTCACCTCAGTCCATTAACATCTACTTGTCCATCTGGAATAAGTAGGAATGATCCAAATAACAAAAGTATACCTGCACACTCATCTAGTCTCTCAGGCAGACATTGGCAGACAGATGGCGCTGTAGGACCAGAACGGACACACTGCATGTCAGCTGGGCAGGACTGACCTTCACAAAGCTCCACAGGAATGGGGCACATCCCTCCTGTTTCAAGAAGGGGGATATGTGTAAGTAGGAGAATTTTAGACATTTTAATTAACAGAACTTCAATGAGAAGGCGCAGTGTCATCAGAAGCAGTATTTTGGAGGCGTGACCGCAGTGCTCACCGCGACAAATGCAGGTCTCTGTACGGCTGAACCTTGGTGACACCAAGCTGACTCTCTCTGTGCTGTAGGTCACCAGGGAGCCGCCCTCCATCACTAACGCGTTGTCACACACCTTGTCGCCACAATTCAGCTTTCCAGAACAAGTGCCGCCCACCACAGCCATCCCAGCGAGGACTCCCCCCATCTGACCCTTTGCTGCCGCCTGCTCCAGTTTTGCAGATAACTCCTGCTTTGAATAGAACCCCCCAATCCGTCCACCTCCTGATGCCTCTGGCCTCTCCATAGCCAGAACTAAGTCGACATCTGATGTCCCCATCACTGGCTGCACACTGATTATGTGCAAAGGATCCTGTTGCCCTGGAGACCATTTCCAGCCAGCTAGTCTTCGTAACGTTGATTTGATTTGGTTCAGGTAGCTACCAAGTAATTCCTTTGGGGAGAGGGAGCTGAAGCGTAAGGTCGCAGCGCTACGCAACAATTCATCTGTTACCTGTTCGACCAGGACTGACAGGTCAGCTACCACAGCAAAACGACCATCACTCACTGTTGCGTTCATCTGGTATCTAAGAAATGACAAGAGAAAGTGTCACATTTTTAAATGAGAACACTTGTATTTGTGTGTGTGTTTGCTTGTGTGTACCTTCCAGGTTCCAGTCCAGCCAGAGCTACAATGCTGCCATCCTGTCTGTTGATCCTAAACATGCTCTTAGGCTGAGGCTTCTGGGTAAACAACAAAACATCACTGGGATCACGGTCGGCTGCGTAGATCCGACCGACGGTGCCGCCCGGAAAGGTATCTGTCAACATGACAATGAAAATCTCCAGGGGGGAGACGGTGGGCTTGTACTGACTATTTCCCATGACTCTCAGAGAGACCCAGGAGGAGGAGGTAAGACTTGGCCTACCAGAGTCACTTGCCTAGGATAGAAAACAATAAAAAAGGTTAACAGATGTGCAGGATCAAGACAATAAAAGACAGATTTGGGTTAAAATGGTGAATGTTTAGATTACCTAGAACCTATCTTTGCTTTTTTGTTATTGCACACATGCATGGATTTGGTTTTACTCGATAAATACTACATAAAAAATGCTTAAATGACATCCTTCACCTGGATTTCCAGGGTAAATTCTCTTGGTGCTTCAGGGCCTAACAAACGGTTGGCCTTCAGAGTACCAGTCTGATCCAAAGCAAAATAACTTCCTTCATTTCCCGACGCGATGCGAAACACGAAGGGAGCGCCATTTCTTGGGGAGTCTTTATCGTTGACTGACAATTTCAGCAGGTCTGTGCCAGCAACCTGATTAAGCTGGAGGTAGAGAGAAAAAAAGGATGTGGCAGGAAAGCAAACAAACCCTTTGAGTGTGCAAACACAAACACATACAAACAGGTACCTGTATGACAGCTGTGGAATTTGGAGGAGTGAAAACAGGGGGGTTATCGTTGACGTCTGAGATGTCGATGTTAACCGTGACTGTGGTGGACATGGCAGGAGAACCACTGTCGAATGCTTGCACTGACAAGGTGTACATGGACACCTAAATGGCAAAAAAAACCAACAATCTGAAATAAATATGGCATGGTAACATTGTTATTTTATAGGTTTTATGCTGCGTTCACACCAGGGATGTGATGAGCGTTCAGGTCATGGTGTTCACACTGGACTGTTACATGTTACTAGAGCGAAATGCTGAAGTGGTGCAAATTTCACAAATCTTGCTGCAGGCTTTCCGATTTATAAAAGACTTGTTTTCATATACATGTAATTCCTGCCAGGCACAGACTGCAATTTTTAATTTTTCCTCCACAATCAATTTTTAAACTACTGGCACTTCCTTGAATTAAAAAGGACGTCGCTCATACATCACCTCCAAATCAGTCCCTGATTGATCAAAATTCAACTGGTTTAAGTGTTCAATGACTGCCTGTTTTGTTCGTCTAGAGCTTAAAAACTGTCTTAAAAACTTGCGTAGCGACACATGAACGTGTGAGCTGACAATGCATACCCGCACACACTTTTTAGTCAAAGTGGTCGCTTGAACGCTCGTCTCCGATAGAACTCTCAATATAAAATTTAGTTTTCACTGCTAGCAAAGTAGATAAGTAAAATGCCACTGGCACGGAATATTGCAAATTGAATGTTTGCTTACAAGTTCTCTATCAAGCTTTTTGTTAACTTTAAGCAGTCCTGTAACTGGGTCGATCCAGAACTGGTTGCTCCGGTCGCCTTTCAAAATGGAGTAGGTGATTCGCCCATTCACCTGGCTGTCTAGATCTTCAGCAGAAACCTAAATAATAAAACAAGCACAAAAGGTATGAGAAGACATCAAATAAAAGACTTATGCTTTGGTCACAATCGCCCTCATGGGTGGCTATGGGTAAAAAATAGGACCACCCGTTCGGGTCAGACCCCATACGAGTGCATTTGACTAAAGTATTAGGCAAAAAAGATGGAAAATAAAAGGTAAAGTTACCCTTGTAACTGTCTGCCCAACAGGTGCATCCTCGCTGATTAACACATTGTAAACATCCTGATCGAAGGTGGGGGTGTTGTCATTGACATCCATGAGTTCAATGACGACCATAGTGGCTGTACTAAGAGGAGGGTTCCCACTGTCCCACGCCTCAACAGTGATGTAATAGTCCTTACACACCTCAAAGTCCAAGTCATCAGCCACAGATATAGAACCTACATGCACATAAAAATGTATTTATTTAGAGAAGTCATTTGGACTTTAGTCATTCTTCTAATAAATGTGTAATAAAATTATTAGCGGGGCTACATTAGAAATATCTGCTCACCTAGTTTTCTGTTGATAATAAACTTTCCCAGTTCGTTTCCTGACCGAATGGTGTACGTGATCTCTGCATTTGGACCAATGTCGGCGCTAGTCGCTAGCACGCGGAGTACCTCTGTTCCAACAGCTACATCTTCTGGGATTGTGACAGTATAGTCCCTCTTCTGGAAAACTGGAGCATTGTCATTCACATCCAACACCAGAATGGTCAAATCAACCTGAGAAAGAGCAAAAAAAAGCATAGATAGGCTGTAACACGTGAAGTCGCTTGTTCTGTGGTGGTTTTATATGTCAGAGTTAAAGTTAAAATTATTGACAAAATAGAGATTTAGTGGACTTCTTACCAAATCTGTGTATCATCAAGGTAGCTTTTACTATTGTGAAACTATCACATAATTAAGTGAAAGTCATTTTTCTTGTTAATTATCTGTTAATTTTAAATTTGCATCGTTTTTTTAGATTATGTCAATTGAATTTGTTGACTTTTTTTTTTTATTTCAGAAAACAAAAATCAAAATCCTCTTGAAAGCAAGATGTTTCTCATCATTTTTGATCACTTTGTGTAGCTAACACTAACTAAAACTAAAATATAAAATCAGTAACAAAGTGACATTATTTACCTAAAACCAGAAAAGAATATACATATTTCAGATTAAGGTAGTGACTTTGTCATGTTGGGGATTCAAGTCAGAACATTTAAAAAAGCCTAAAACTCTTCAAGGCTGAACAAAAAAAGTTGTAAGCCTAAAACCATTTTTTCACCAAATGTAAAATCCAGTAATAACTTACTTTTGTTAGGTTTTTGTTGTGTTCTTCAGTAATTGTCCTACAGGAATTATTTGTTCATTTCTATAAAAAAAACTTAAGTTAAATCTCGCCTTGCTGGTTAAAACAACATTATTCATTGAAATACACAGTTTTTATAGTTGTTTGGTCTTAGTAAATGTATTCTGTATTTTAGAGTAGTTTCTACGTACATGACAAAGTACTACAGTAATCTGCTCACTAATATTTTCTTGACTAGTGTCAGTGTTTTATGAAAGAAGCAATCTCAACAAATTGATATATCATCACCAGTTAAAGGCTGCCAGACACTTAACCATCTCACCAACCTGGGAAGACATCGCCCCCTGCTGTCCAACTCTGTCAGTAGCCTGGGCACGAATGCGATAGGAGTCTTGGCTTTCTCTGTCCGGGGATTTTTCCAGAATAACTACTCCAGTTATGGAATCAATAGAGAAGAATCCATTGAACGAGTCCACAAGAGAATAGACTACTGTACGGTTCAGGCCTGTGCAGGAAAATGTATACAATTGATTAATGGCAGGTTTTGTAAATGCATTAGGCTCACCTTTGTAAATGGATAGCTCAAAAAAACAAATTGACTGATGAGGCACTATCTTTATTTTGCCTTCATTGTTTATTATAAGGCAGGGATTTTTCTTTAGGGCACATTTTAACTCCACATGCCAGCTTAAAATCACAGCAGCTTACCCTCATCAGGGTCAGTGGCTTGCAGCCGGGTAAGCAAAGCCTTGGGGGCAGCGTTCTCATAAACACTCGCCAGGTAATGAGTAGATGAGAACAAAGGAGCATTGTCGTTCACGTCCAACACTTTGAGAGAAATGTCTGATCTGCAGAACAGCCCTCCTCCATCAGTTGCCTGGGCAATGAGTTTATAGATGGGTGTCAATTCACGGTCCATTATAGTGGCAGTGCGCAACTCGCCTTAGAACAAAAAGACACGAGTAAGTTTCATTGAATGAACGGTGAATTGAATGAACGGTGAGTTTTATAATTAGTTCAAATAATCGAATTGTATTTATTTAATTTAAAATGAATACTAAAAAGTACCAGTGTTTGCATCCATATAGAAATCCTCCACTCCAATGCCAAACAATGAGTACTGGAGTTCAGCGCTGGAGCCTGAGTCAGCATCTGTTGCGCTCACTGTAAGGATGACCTTGTTGGTGGGAATGTCTTCCGGAAAAGAGGCACTGTAGACCGCCTGCATTTAAACACATCACAAACGTCCTTTTCATTGAAAAATTTGACGAAAAAGAACTTAAGTATCCTAAATATGTTCAAAATGTTACAATAACACCCATTTAATTACACTATTCGGGTGCGACTGACCTACACCCACATATTGTGACTCATAATCCTCCCTATTCCTTTTGCTTTAGCACATCAAATGAACATCTTTGCAGGTTGGATTTTTTTTTTTTTTGCAGATCCTTTTTTGAGTAGTCACCTTGGATATTCCCGTGGCTTGATGTAGACGTGAAAGCGAATGCCTAATGTTTAATCATGATTCATGATTTGATAAGTTAATCAAAGTTAAGACAGAGTAGGGACACTCGGCAGCTCAGCTGTACTCATTTTTTTTTCATTCTGTCAAGTAATGTTATGATTAAATCATTTTTTAAAGATGATCATGCATCTTGCCAGACAGGCAATGATCTTTAACTAAATCCACCTGAACGGCTGTGGTGTGAGTTAAAAAAAAAAAGGTAAATGACAGTGTTCTATCCTGCGGGTTTTTTTGTGTGTTTTTAAGCTTATGGTCCTTTCGCTTAAAATGAAAAAGAGATTTTATAGCAACAAAAACTTTGTTTCCATCGGCTTAAGTTTTATGTACAATTCAACATGAATCTAAAAGTATTGTATTAAAGGCAGCTATCATGTACAGTAGTGCAACTACAAGTGATTTAAAAAAGAAACCCTCAAATGCTTAAAAAAGTTGCATTTGTAATAACTAAAATAAACAAAAAAAAAATTGAATGAATGCAAAGCTGTTTTCTTGAAAATTAATAGATTTTGTAATGTAAAAGGAAAAAAAATGAAGTAACTTGATTGTTTTATTTATTTATGTCATTAACTGTGAAAAAAAATCTAATTATAAGCTAAATTGAAGGTTCATATTTATTATATATTTTTGGGATGAGCACTGCTTAATCCACTTTTAGAGGCTTTTAGTGTCAGGCTACATCTGAGTTATGTTCTATAAAATATAGTCCAAAAGCAATTTGTAGGAAATAAATAATGTTTGTAGAGTAATTCATGATGAAATTAATATTTGAACTGAACTAAACTGGTTTCTGCTATTGTGGTCTAGACTTTACTTTTCTCACCGTGACATAAATATGCAGATTTTAATTATTATAAAATCTGCAACCGACTGGCTGTTCAAGGTGAACTATGCCTTCGCTTAACAGTATATGGGAAATGCTCCAGCAAACATGTAACCCTAGAAAGGATTCCGAGGGTTTAGAAAATTGATGGATGTTATTATAAAATTTTCTTTTGTAGAGAAGGCCTCAATGTTAATTTAAAAAAACATGATTTATTGCAGAATATAATAGGATTAAATTGCGTAATCGAACAAATTCAGAACTACCTAAGTGATTATGGGATTAATTCTCAATTTAGGCCTATATCTATGTATAAAATATTTTTATTTCATTTATTTGTATTTATTTTTCCAGCTTCTTAATCTGTGCTGATAAAATAGGTTTCAATGTTTTTCTCTTCTTTAATTTACGTGGACAAAGGCGTAGGAATTAAAATGCGACACCTCTTCTTGTCTTCTTCTCTTACTTGTTTGCAGATGGGACTGTTGTCATTGGCATCCATCACCGTAACCTCCACAGCAGTGTGAGCGACATAAAGCCCATCGCTGGCTGTGATGTTGAGCAGATAATAGTCTTGCTGCTCACAATCCAGCAGTCCACTGACATACACTTTCCACTCCCCCTGAACAAGGGCCAGCGCAAACACACCCCGCTGATTTCCACCTGGAGAAAGGAAGACGAACCACAGAGAAAGATGAGAAGAGGAGGAAATAAAAGTGAACAAACCTTTTTTGTTGTCAGGCAAAAAAATACAAGTGTATAAATGTATCTGTTTGCACTGAATCAATAAAAAAGGCCCCTCTTTGACCCAAACAACTTTACCATCAGTTGGCAATTGCAGGTATAGACACAGTCTTTTAAAGATGAAACATTTGTGCTTTTATGTCTAATATCCTTTTTTGGAGAGTGTTTGAGAATAAGACATGCTAGGCTCATAAATAAGATAAGAGTTTTTGAGTGGAGGGCGATCAATGCTTCTTAAATTTCTATGCAAGACTAACTATAAAAGAGCAGCATTCTTTAAAGTTTCCAGACAAAACCAGCTTTTAAATCAAATAGTTAATTTCCACTTTGGTGTGGATTTAATGTTCCACAGATGTGCTACTTTTCAGCCTTCCCATATCTAAGTTTCTATATTATGTTTAAAAACTCATATAAGGCTTCGGCATCTTTTTATTTTATTATTAAACTGTTTAAAATTTAAAAGCATGTTAAAAAAATTGTTGTCTATCCTACATTTCAGCTTTAAATGAATGTTTTATGGTTAAAGGAAGATTTCACTTTTGTTGAAGAGGGAATTGCATGAAGTACTTATGAATGGTTGGTGTTTTATGTGCAGAACACTGATGCAGGAGTGATCTGAGTTTGGAAAAAGATACAGAAAGAAACTTTGTTCGGAGGAGAGAGCTATGAGCTGTTTAGAACAAACTTCATGAAAATCTAAACATAAAGGAAAAATTGTCACCAAAAAATATTTTGAAGTACCACAGGAACGTTTTTGAGCATTTTGACAGTTTTCTGCGTCATTTAAAGATCCACTCCAATAAAAATCAAGTTATGGGTGATTTTGACATGTATTTGTGACATTTTTCTCATGATGGAGGAATAATTTAAAGAAAATTGAGCTCAGAATTGTGTTTTTATCTCTTTATCATTGATGAAAAATGTTGTTGGCAAAATCTAGTAGCAGGGACGTAGTAGCTTCAGTCAGAGAGCCACAAGCCCCTTCTCCACTCCACTCCACTCAGATGCTTGTAGATAACAAGTTCCATGTACGTCATGGATAGCTCCAATATTGCTAGCTATTTTTGTTGCATCAGTAATGTTAGGCTGAGGGTATGATGGGCTGTAAGCTTGCAGGACAGTGTGTGTAAACTGATGGATGATGGGACATATGGACAGGCTTACTCTGTGCCACCAGTTCCACCCACAACTCAAATTTCTAATGACAGTAGTTCTAAAAGACCACTGTTAACACTTTTACAATAGACCAAAAATATGATCGGAGTAGGACTTTAAAGGAAAATAAGTGCTTTGTGTAACTTTTTGTCGTCTTGATTTCCTCACCTGTGATGTAAAAGCTAACCAGACGATTTTGATCCGTGCCATCTTGGTCCTTGGTTCTCAGAACAGCTACCACTTCTCCAAGAGGATCACTCTCCTTTACAGCGCCTCTGTAAAATTCCCTGTCAAACTGTGGCGGGTTGTCGTTGATGTCTGACACAGTTATGGTTACCACAGTGGTGGAGGAGAGAGGGAGCAGCTCCGCCAGATCAGAGGCCAGTACTTCAAAACTGTAACTGGAGCAGGCCTCGTGGTCCATCTGGCCCACTGTGGTGATCCAGCCTGTTTTACTGTCGATGGCAAAGACAGAACTGGTGGTGATGGCGCGGCTGAGGTATGGAGCGCTGTTCGTCAAGTCCAGATTGTAAGTTAGCAGAACCCCGAGGCTGTAGGTAACCTGTTGTTAGAAAGTAAACACACAACTTTTTCATAAATATATTTTTGGAAAATGAAGGGGAAAAAAAGGAAGTGGGTAAGAATTGTACCTGTCCATTAGAGCCCCAATCAGGATCAAGCGCACGCACTTGGATCACTCTTGTCCCTGCTGGCATCCCCTCCATCACTGTGGCTACATATGCTTTAGTCTCAAATGCTGGCTGGTTGTCATTCACATCTAATATCTGCAAAATAAGACAAGCCGTCTAAAATTTCGATCTGCTAAGTGTAAAACACCTGCAAATCTTCCAAAAAATAACACTGAAAAGTAAAATGTTTTTGATCCCATCATATACAGAATAAAATAAAAAAAAAACAAATTATGTTTTTTATTGTGTTTTTTCTTTGTTTAAATTGTGCTTTTTATTGTGTTTTTTCTTTGTTTAAAGGAGGACAAGGTAATGCTTTCAGTGTAGATCTTTGCCATGTGTTGCTCTCTGATCAAAACCTATTGTCACTATTAAAGCACTTTGGATGCAGAGTTTCCATTTGAAAAACGCAGAACAATTTGAATAATTTAACAGCCTTCTGGCTTTCACTTTTGTTGTCGTTTTTAAACCTATACCCAAGGTACACTGTTGTGTTTTGTTTGCTGTGAAGTTGTTGTGCAGACTACAAAAAGAACCCAAAAAACAATCAAATTGTCATTTTGACAGTGGGATCTAGTGACAAATTAAGTGTTATGATGATATTCCTAGAGGAACATACTCAATGTTTTATATTTTTTATTTTAAAACTGTGTTGGCATCTTTAAAAGTGACAGTTTTAACAGAAAACAGCTTATGCAGCACCTTCACCCACCTTAACCTCCACATCCACAGTGGTGACCAACTCAGTCAGGTCTCGTCTCGTCGTCGCTGCAACTTTAAAGCGGTAGATGTTGACGTCTTCATAATCTAAAGGTTTCAGCAGGCGGATGAGACCTGTCTCCTTCTCCACCATGAAAGTTTCTCCTCGGTTACTGTCAAGCGTCTCTCCGCCAACTGCAGTGAAGAACCCCACCTGTCCCAGGCCCAGGTAAACGGAGCCCAGCGCTGTTCCTACCGATGTGTCTTCAGGGATGGTGAAAGAGTACTGAGGCTGACTGAACGACGGCACATATGCATCCGGGGGAACAACGTGGATGAAAGCTGAAACTAGAGAGTGCTTGGGTGGAGAACCCCCATCTGTGGCTTTGACGAAGAAGGACAGCACAGTTCCTTGTAGGTGGTCCACTGTGCTTTTAGTCATCATCCAGCCACTGTCTGATTCCACCTGCACACCAACAGGGGCACGTTTAATCAGCTTTAGACACAACAATTACCATTTCAGTTAATATCCTAAATTCAAATCTAAAAAAATTGAATTATAAGTAACAAAAATAATTAAGGTTTCAGCCATATTATTAAGTTTTTGTTTTATTTAATTACCATATCTTAGATTTAGGGCAGATGTCATTTGTTTATGGCCTGAATATGATTATATTTTAGAAAATTAACCCAACATAAACCTCAATGCAGCATCATTCAGTAGATGAATACAAATCTGTAATATAATAAACACAGATGGTATCTAATCCTCTAATATCAAGGGGAGGCTGTTGGCTTAAAATATCCCCTAATTAAAAATTAATTTATACAATGTAGAGTCATTAGCTGTTTGTTTCCAGTTTCATAAAATGCATTTTTGGTATAATGTGGTGTCTTTTTAGTGACATCATAAGCTGGATTCAAATGTACTGACCTCCAAAACATCAACAAGTGAGAGGCGGGCCTCACTGTAAAGAGAGTAGGTTATCCTTCCATTAGAGCCAGCATCGGGGTCAGTGGCCTGGATCTGAGTGACAAGCGAACCTTTGGCGACATTAGCTTTGATGCTCATACGATACTCTACTGCTCTGAACTTAGGAGCATTGTCATTTTCATCTGCCAGGACCACTCGCACTGTACAAAATGATGCACGCCCTGAGGAAGAATAAACATCCAAAAATTATAATTCTGATGCACAAACCAAAAAAAATGGTGGACAATGATTTTCAAGCCAAGTTGTTATGTGAAAATGTGATTGAAGACCCACTCCAATTGAACAATTTTGAACAAAGTGTTCCCAGTGGTTTTTTAATTATGATTTTACCATTTTAGCCTAAATAAATAGACCTTTTTTAGGATATAGTTTTTGCAAAGCAGCAGGAGTTCATTAGAAATTTGCACAGAATAAGACTATCCCTTGTTCCTGTCATCTATCTGTTTCTACTTTCTTCCACTAGCTTACAGCCCCTCACACAGATGTCAGCTCAGACGAGGAAGACATACATGGATCTATTTGTCTGCAGGTGGTTGCATCAGAATGGGGCGGAGCAGAAAGCTTGTGGCCCGCCAACTGTAGCACCTATGTCACCGCTACAAGCTTTTTCCCACAGCAGCTTTTCGTCTGCTCCTGATTTACAAAGATTTGCACTAAAAAGCAACTTAAAAATGTCATTTTAATCTTCCTATTTCTTTATTTATTTCCTCCATCATGACAAAATGCCACAAGAACATGATAAAAACACACACAAAAAATACACAATTTGCATTGGAGTGGAACTTTAAGCACAAATGTTGGTTAGTTTAAAATAGAAATACCTCCACCATCCAGGGCCATGACAGTCAACACCATGTCTTGGTTCAGAGGATTTTCTCGATCTAACATTTCTATTGTGGATATGACTCCATCTGCATCAATAGTGAACTGACTTTTCCCCAGGTCATTGATGAAGGAGTAGGTGATCTGGCCATTCAAACCTGAGTCTTCATCTGTCGCCCGAACCTAAAAATCAGTTTAAAAAATGACCCTATTAATCACATATATTTTTCCATAACGTTTCCTTCTTAGACCTGCAGTAAATAACCTGTATAACACTGGATCCTGGAGAGGAATTTTCCGGGACTTCAGCCAAATAGAACCTCTGACTGAAAACTGGGCTGTACAGATTAGCTCCCAGGACACGCACGACCACCTGCAAATGAGTCTCAGTCATTCCACCACCCTATTTTAGATAACTGCATGCTGACATTTTGTTGATGCTATAACATTAAATATCACGAGCTGATTTGCTATGCATTATTAGCTCAAAGTAGAAATATTAAGCCTGTAAGCCACTAATGACTGATATTAATTACAGACTGCTTACAGGCGAGGCACTCAGAACCCCTAAAATATAATAGATGCATTTTTTTTCTTTAGGTATAAGAAGATGGCACATATATACAGTATATTCCATATATGGGTTCCATTTTTAATTAAAACAAGTTGACAGATGTGAGCATACTTTCTAGGTAGCAGCTCAACTTCCCAGTAAATCTGAAATGACATGGCATTAACCTCACAGAAATCTGTAGTTATACTGGACAGCTGTGGCAGATGTTTGTGATAATTCCAGAATTAAGGGTTGCTAATGAAGAGATTTCTCTGAATGTTATTAATGTTACAGGGCTTTCAAAAAAAAAAAAAAAGCAAATCAGTTGACAGGACAAGATTATAACTGCCAAAAAGTGGTTTCACCTGAGCGCTGTTGGTGAAGACTCCATCTGACACAGAGACATTGAGCTGATAGGAGAGTTTCATGCCTTGTCTCCTCTTGTTAGACAGACGAATCACCCCCGTATGTGGCTCCATCACAAAAGTCATTTTCTCATTTCCCGAGAGAATACTATACCTGTGGAGAGAGAAAAAAAAGAAGTAATAACCTGATTATGGCGCATAAAGCTTTAAGGATACTACAAATGTTAATGGATGCTTCTAGTCAAACGTGTCACCACTTTCATGCCAAACGTCCAAAGAAAGAAAATAAATCATTTTTTTGTTGAGCTAAATTACAACTTTCTGAAACATTTTACTTTCTTACCTCAGTTTTTGTGCGTCACAAATGTCTGCATCTGACGCCTGAACACAAGCCACAAAATGTCCTCTGGGAGCCAGCTCGCTGACAAAGGCCTCGTATAGCGCTTGGCTGAAACTAGGTGGGGTGTCGTTTGTGTCAGTTACGGTCACAGTGACACTAACATCACTGCTAAGGGCAGGATCTCCGCTGTCCGTGGCTCTGACAATGAAGTTGTAGTGCTGCATGAGCTCATAGTCGAGCATTCGTGTGGTGAATACTGATCCGCTGCTGCTGTCGATTTGGAAGAAGTCGGTGCTGTTGTACATGTCAGGTAGGATCTGGTAGGTCACAGCAGCATTCTTTTCCGAGTCTTGGTCTTGAGCAAACACCTACAAGAAGGGATTCAGTACATGTTATCATTCCTGTTGCATGTTTTGGTTAGTTTACATTGACGTTGTGTATTTTTTCAGTCACAAAAAAAGGATGATAGGTCATAATATATCTACATCCACATTTAGAGCTGCTCAATGTATTTAGTTACGTTTTTTTTTATATATGTAAGCAGGTGAAATTTGCTCCAAAGCAAGAATGATGATGTAAAAATGTAAAATTGTTAAATTATTAAAATGATTCCCAACAGTGAATAATATTTCAACAGTCTGAAAACCTAAGTTTGCATGAAAACTTAAAAGCCACAGGGGAACTTTGAATTATCCCATCCCACCACCCATTTTCTTAACCAGCTTTATCCCTCTCAGGGTCACGGTGCTGCCAGAGTCTAACCTGGCTACTATTGTGCAAAGGTGGGGTACACCTCAGATGTTGGCCCTTTGCAAGGCGACACCCATACATACTCTCAGGTACACTTAGGGACATTTTGAAGTAATCAATCAACCTATGAAGCATGTGTTTGGACTGAGGGATGAGTACCCTGAGAAAACTCATGCATGCACGGGAAGAACATGCCAACTCCTCACAGAAAGGTCCCAGCTGGGCTTTGAAAAAGAGCCTTCTCATTGTGAGGTAAAGGCGCTCACCTCTGCTCCACCGTGCAGCCCAACTTTAGACCAAATTGTTATAAATAAGCAACCTTTCATGAGACAAAGTTTCCACTGACTTAGACAAAATCCACGCCCACATAAGCATGCACACACCTGTAAGACGGATGTTCCTGTCATGGAGTTCTCAGACATAACACAGGAGTATGACGCATTCTGGAACTCCGGCGGGTTATCGTTCACATCCAGAACAACAATATCGACATCCACCTCAGACTTTGCTCCGGTCAGTGTGTCTGCAGCCTTCACCGTTAAGCGGTAATACTGTGTTGTCTCATAGTCTAATGGGTAAATGACAGTGATAATTCCTGTGTCAAAGCCAATGTCAAACTGCACCATTGGGTCTCCGTCCGTGATGGTGAAGATGATCTCCTGGCCTTCAGGACTGCTGGCATTGATGCACAGAACAGAGGTGAAGACGGCAACATCCTCTCTGACTGTGACACCGTAGAATGACTTGTCAAACACCGGCATGGCTTTATTCACCACTGTGACGGGCAGCTGCACCTCACTGGACAGACGGGGGAAGCCTCCATCGGTGGCCACCACTGTCAGCTTGTACTCTGCATTCGACAAGTCTGCTCCAAAGGCTCTCTTTAAGATCAGCTCTCCTGTCACTGGATTAATCTGATGGAAATGTTACAGATGACTTTTTTGAAAAAGAAAACTTTGTACATGAAATTAAAGCAGATGTAACATTTACCTCAAAGTTTCTCTGCTGCATTTTAAGGCTGTAAGTCACTTCTCCATTTGGGCCGTTGTCCCGGTCCACTGCAGAGACCCTGAAAATGACCGACCCTGGTACTGCTTCTACCTGAACGGCAGCGTAGTATGGGAGGTTCACAAACTCTGGAGCATTGTCGTTCACATCCTCAATCTAAATGAAGAGTACAGTGTTTTTGTAAATCAGTTTCTGTGGATTGTTCCATTAAAAACAATGTCATAGCACAATCATGTCCCACACTTAAACGCATTTAGATCATCTCTAAACTCGTATAATTTCCGATATGTGTCTCAGTGCACCTAAACATAAAAAGAATATATATATTACTTATCATTTTACTTAGAAATTTTAAGCTTTTAGAACTTTTACTGCACAGACACAAACTGTTTTGAAAATAGTCCATATAGTTTAGGCTTTAAATATTTTTAAAGTAGACTTAAATTAGACAAATTGTCATATCTCAAGCCTCCAACACAATCATCTTAAAGCACTTTAAAACTAAACACTCGCCAACAGAACTGTAAATATGACTTCCTGGAGTTTCAAGAATGTGGAATGCTATTCCAAAAGCATACTCCCAGAATGATGAAAGTGAAAGTTCTCATTTATCCAGGTAAAGTCTTGCAGTTGAGTCATGGCAACTGGTCACAAAAACTTAGTCAGAGACTGATAAAGCCATTGGATGAGTAGTGAAATGTTTCAAGAAGTCTTTAAGTCTAGTTGCCATGACTCAACGTCAGCAGAACCCAATAATAAAAAAAAAAAACACTATTTTTCAGCCTGTTGACAAACAAACCATGTTAGGTTGCTTATACCAACCTGCACTTGCACAGTCACCCTGGCTACCTTCAGTATCTCATCTTCTCTGCTGACTTCCACCACCAGCTCATAACTTTCCTTCTCTTCCCGATCAAAAGGTACTCCGGTGGTTAGTACCGCTCCACAGGTGGGCCGGATGGCGAATCGTCCTCCCGGGTTAAGCAGGGTGTACTTTAGCGGCTCATTGAGCCGGTGGCCAATTGTGTTCACAATAGTCACTAAAGTGACATTGGATAAGTTCTCGGAGATGGAACCAGAGAACACAGGGAAGGTGAAGAGAAGGTCGCTGTCCATCGCATCTTTAACAAAAACTATGACCGATGCTATGCTGGAAAACTGTCCATCCCATACCTTCAAACAAATAGGCCATTACATTTGAACTGCGGGTGACCATCAGTTCTGGCATTGATTGTGTAAGTGTGAAATATTCAACTTACCCTCACATTAAAGCGATAACGCTCCTTACTGAGATTCCTGTTCGCAACAGTCACAACTCCAGAGTAGCGGTCCACAAAAAAGTATTCCATGTTGCTATCAACCAAAGAGTAATATAGCTTTGGTGTGGTGGACTCTCCAGGGATCATATCAGGGTCTAAAGCCTCAATCCTGACAACCTCAACCCCCACATAGGTGGGCAGCAGAAGGATGGTCTCGTAAATTTCCTGGGAGAACTTAGGGGGTGAGTCATTGATGTTGATCACCTAAAAAAAGGTGTATACATATAGAAACGGTACAATAACATCAGAGTGAGACCTCAAGAACACGGAAAGATGTTGTTTACTTGCCTTGATTAAAACTTCTGCTGGGCTGTCAGCACACAGAGAAGGCTCTCCACTGTCTCGCACTTGAACTAAGAAGAGAAACTCTGAGAAAGTTTCATAGTCCAGATTGGCAATCGTTCTAAATAATCAACATCAAAGGAACAAACCCATTAGCAAAATGCATCTGTTTACAAACAGGTGAGAGAAATCAGCCAAGTCACAAGCAAGTCTCAATACTGATACCAACCGAATAGATCCAGTGCCAGAGTCCACACTAAAAAACATTCGGGCAGTCTCGTCTATGATCTGGAACACAAGCATGGCATTGTGATTGCGGTCCTTGTCTGTGGCTTGAATGACCAGAGGATTACCGTCCTCCCCCAGGACCACACTATTGACCAGGGCAGCTTCACTGACTCTACCAACATATCTATTCAAAGGAAAAATAAGGATCAAAAAGAACACTGTACATATGAATTGGTTTATGCTAAAACTTAAAGGAGTATCAAATAACTAAAGTCAACTTTAACTATCACTGGTACCTGATTTGAAGGAATTCAGGGGGGTTATCATTGGCATCCCCAACTTGAACAATAACAGCAGCACTGGCTTCCACTCCAGCCATGCTCAGAGCACGCACCATCAGAAAGTAGGAAGTTGTTTGCTGGTTGTAAATAAAAATCCATTAAGATAATAGATTCTTTGCTGTTTTTGGCAAAAAACTCTCCTTCGTTTGAAGCAAACTTGGCAGTCATGGCAGAAGTGTGAGTAAAAAAGGTCTCAGGACTTTTTGTTCCTTTTTGACATTGATGAATGCATTTAAAAGTCAAACAATAAATTAACAACTCAGACTCAGCTGTATTTGTATATTTGTTTTCTTGCAAAGTTCTTTTCTTTTTGTTTCTAAAATACACATCTAGCTATCTGTTCAAAAATGTTATTTCCTTTTCTTTGGTTACACAATTGACTTAAGATCTTTTTACTTTAAAGTTTACCTATTTAAAAAATGTCAATATTTAAAGATATATTTTCTGTAATTGTTTTACATTTTTTCAAATAAACAAAACAAATAAGAAAAAAGAGAATTTATGAGAATTTAAACAGCTGCATTAATAATATTTTGCATTGAGCAGATGCTTTTTCATCTAAAGAGACTTATGAAGTGTTTATGTTAGTCAGCAAGGGGCCTGTTTGTCACTCTCAAACACAGATAAAAGCTTTGGAGCAGCATGGACTTGTAAAATAAAGAAGTATCTTCACTTAAATTCACTCACACGTTTTTGTTTTTTATTATTGTTACCTAAATCAGTTACGCATTAATTGGGAAGTCCTTATTAAACAAAAAAAAGTGTAAATAACAATCTCCTCTGAAATACAATAACTGTGATTACGCAAAATAAAATGCTCTAAACACTTTCTCAACAGATTATATCATTACAAAGTAGCAGTTCCATGTCTAGACACTGAAGAAAAAGAAGTTAATCTCAAAAGTAGAGGAAAACAAAGATGCAATGCAAAATATCAACAAACCTCAAAATCAAGCGTCTTGCGAGTAGTGATCACGCCAGTGTGCTGATTAATAGAGAAACTGCGTTCCTCGTTGCCTCTGGTGATGTCATAAATGAGTGGTGAGCGACTGAGGGCAGTCACTGTGGTTACATGTGTTCCACTTTTAGTGTTCTCCATTACCTTTTAAAAAAAGAACATCAAATATCCATTTTAAACTCTTATGCATCTAAAGTTGCAGCACTTATTTCTCACATGTTGTTACAATAAATTGAAAATGCACTTTTCTCTTCCACCATTAAGTCACTTATTATTTTATCCATCTCTTCCTCCAAGGTCCCCCTGTCTGATACAATTTTTTCTATTTCATTGCTTCTAACTTTACCTCAGCTTGATACTCTTTCTGAGAGAATTTTGGTTTGGAAAACTCAGAGAGCATCAAGGAAATGCGAACCAAAGCCGTGGCCGACAACACAGGAAATCCATTGTCAGTAACACGTATGGTGAGGGTGTAGAAGCCCACAGCGGTGACGTCCAGATCCTTTGCGATCGAGATCAGGCCTGTTGCATTATCAATAATGAACACACCTCTGGTGTTACCTGCATGTGGCCAGAGTTGTACATAATTACTGATAGAAAATATTTGAAAAGAAATCCAATGACATGTTTAAAACTGAAAAAAAGACAAAAGTTGTAATCTGCTAGTCCATCATCTAGTACCTGCTTCAATGCTGTATGTCAATTGACCATTGATTCCATTGTCTTTGTCAAGGGCTGTCACCTGCAGTACAGAATACCCAATAGGAGATGTTTCATAGACCACAGTGTCATACGTGGTTCTTGTGAAGAAGGGGACATTATCATTGGTGTCCTCCACTGCCACCACAATACGAGCCAGGTCCCGGTTAAATGGAAACTCTTGGTCCTTAACCTTAAAAGATGAAATAAGAAAGGAATGTCAGTGGAGCTGTAAGAAGTATTAAAGTAGTAAAGCACTACTGTATGTCTGTTCTTACCATAACAGTGAGGATGTGCTGCGTTCTGGCCTCGTAGTCCAACCTGTCTGCTGTGTAAATAACCCCTGTACCAGGGCTGACCCTGAAGAGCCTCATACTGGCAGGGTCCACGCTGGCGTACATGGAGAAGCTCAAACGGGCACGCTCATCCAAGTCTGTCGCTCTAACCCGCAGTAGCTCCATGTCAGCAGGTGCGTCCTCTGAGACAGTCACGTCATAAGTTGGTTGTGAGAAGACAGGAGGGTTGTCGTTGCTGTCCTGTACTCTGATGAACACCTGGAACACCAAAAGCCGGAGCAGCAAATCTGTCAGCTTATTAAGTGCAAACTTTAAATTGGCTTATTTATGAGGCTTTGATATCGTTGTCGGGTGCCTCAACCTGTGTTATCTGCAAGATAAGCCTTTCAAAACCCAATTTGTTCTGCTATAGGACAAAACAGTTATCATTGGATCTTTTTTAATATCCTAATACTTGGTCTTTATAAGTCTCGGATAATCACATCAAATCGGGACACAGAGCACATTTCCTACTTCAAGGCCAGATAGGAGAAGTGAAGTAAAATGTGTGGTACAGCAGGCAGCCTAAAAGCCATTTCATAGCCAGACAGGTAAGGAATACATTTTAAAAAGAAGTGCCAATGTAGAGAAGGAACCTTGGAGCGAACAGCTTTCCAAGGAAGAAGGTTAACAATAATTTAGTGTGAACCTGGAGTGTAACAGAGTTAGTGCAGCTGAACAAATCACAAATCAAAGCTTTGTGCACCTGAGCTGTGGCAAAGCTGGTCCCATCCGTCACCTGTACAGTCATGTTGTACACAGACTGCACCTCTGCATCTAGGGGCTTGGCCACAACGAGGGTCCCCACTCCGACTTGAAGGTCAAACTGCATGTCGAAGCTTCCTAATATAACAGACACAGAGGCGAACGCACACACGGCGTGAGTCATTCCAAATTCACTTTTGCGTGCCAAACTCAGGTGCTTTAAGTTATTACTGTGTAATTGCTTTGGCCGTGTGCCTCCATCTGAGGCTGGAGGGTCTGTGAAATAAAATGATCTGAAATGTAATGCGGTGTAGCACCAAACCCACTTGGCAGCGTGAGGGCTGTTAACAGCCATACCAACATCTGTCTTATCACTCCAAAACACACCCCATCAAAGAGATCACAAACCCGCAGCCGGGTCTCTTCCACAAGCAGCTAGTGCACAGTTTATGGGCCTAATGTTTGATTAACATGAGGCAGAGGATTGATACGCGTTAGGTATTCAAGGCCATCCTTCATCTCATCCCAGTTTCTCTCTGGAGATATCTGGGAGCTTGAGGTCCCTTCAGCATATGAATACTGATTGAACATTTTTCACAGAATCACTGATGCGTGCTGAAGGGGAGCAAACCACTATTTTTGTTTTCTTTTTTTTTTCTTGTTGGAGAGGAGGCTGGTCAATATTACATGACAAGAAATCCTTTTTTTTTTTTTTTTTTAGAACTATGACATGCAGTCCCATAATACATTTTTAAAGGATCTACACTTACTGGAGCGCTCTTAAATCTTACTAATATGTTGTGACACAAGTCATTAACAAAATGAAGTTCATTATTAACTGTGGCACTACTCAGGAATGTTCCTTTGTAATTTCATGACCACATCAGACAGCCAGGTTTGAACTGAATTTCATTTTCCCTACAAGTGCAGATGTCTATCTCCCCTGGTCTCTTTATGGGTATGTCTGTGTGCTGCTGGGGGCGTGGCTTCCTGGCTCCCTGGCAACTGCATGAAACAGATGTGACCCATCATTTTAATGCTGCTGCAGTAGCCAGGAGTGTCAGGCTGGACCTTAGTCCGGTCCATGTCTAACATTCCTCTCTGCAGCAGTGTTGACCCACTTTCAGCTCTGCTGATTGTCTTTTCTCACAACTTTTGTCAAACTATCAAATCGCCCTTCAAACATTCACCTTTCTCTAAGGCGGAACAGGGTTGATTTATTTAGGATTTAATTGCAAACTTGTAACACATACGTATGCGTCCAGTTGTTCTGAAGCTAAAATAACTAATTTATAACTAATTGACAAAAAGAAACAACATAAAAATACTCAGAGGTATAACTATTCATTTGAACAACTATTCACTTCACATTATAATTTGTGGTTGCTGATACAATTCATAGTTGATTTTGGTTTGTTTTTAACAATCCAATCCAATTCACTGACCTAAGATCGATCCAGGACATCTTTAGTCAAAAATCCAACCAGTGAAATTCAGAGATAAATACCTGGTGCTGAAGAGTACAGGTGGTTTTCCAGATTCCTTGCATTTCTTGCAAGATAATTAAGTGTAAATTAAATATGTGTACAAACAAAAAAATAAACAAGAAGTAATGCCAAATCCATTTACATTTTAGTTAAATAAAATGCAGCCCACTGTTGTTTCTTCACATACAATAATACAAATGGAACATAATAGGAACATTCTACCACACTGGATGGTATCTTGTTTTGTAAAATTCAATGTCTCACACACTGGACTTTTGTTGCCATTACATGTGTGTTGTCTGCTGTAATATTAATTAGTCGTTTTTGTTACTGTAAAATACACCCACCTTGACTCAATCTAAATGGTATTTTCTGCTACCAATATAATGGATTGATTTTATTTTGAAACAACCTTTTGTTGGTATAAATTGATTGGATTTGATTTGGTCAGCAACTTGCCTCAGACAGATCGATTTGGTCGAATTGTAGTAATATAAATATTTAATATATAATAATAATAATAATATATAAATATAAACCTATTAAATCAGTTAATCCGTACACCCCTAAAAAATACAGATTAAAAAAATATGTACTAAAATTAAAAAGAGACTCCAGTGAAAACATCGTTTAAAGGAGAATTATATAAGCTTCTAATTGAGACTAAGTAAAAATGTCAATGTGGAAAAGAGTCGCAGAAAAATCCCATTCATGTTTACTTTCAGAAACAGCCTTGCTGCAGATAAACTAATAAAAAAGAGCTACCCTGACTGAACTGGGGAAAAACTGATGCTGTGCTCAAGGAGCTATTTGAGATTCCTTTTAAAAACCTAGATCAATAAAGAGTGCCTTTGGCTAAACAAGGCCACGCTGCTGTGTGCTGCACTTCCAGATACTTCTTTAATTTCTCTAAACCTGGGGCATTTGAAGAAGAGGTATGTTTAAATTAAGTTTGATCAGACCTGTATCAAGAGAGCAGTTTCTCCCGCACGCATTCTGTGGAATGTAGAACATTTCTCTGGCAAGCCGTCCGCCTGAACAGTGAGAGAAAAGAGAAAGAGTGATCGCTAAATATTTATGAGGTGGAGATTTTCTTGTGATCAAAGCTCTGAATCAGACTTCTACATTGCTGCAAAGTTAAATTCTTGGAATTTTCTCACATTCGCATTTGTCTTTAAGTAATGTGAAAGGACTTTTTATGAGAACTCGTCAGCAGAGTTTCGTGATGGATGGGCTTGAAAAAGTTTCAAAGAAAGAAAAGTTTTATGGAAGAAATAGTCATTTCTACTTTTTTTATGTCACGTTCTGAAATAATAAAGCCTAAATGTAAATGTTAAATATGTTTTATGTTTTCAGGCAAAATTACTTCACCATCAACCATAATATATAAAAAATTTTCACTACATGAGAGCAGCGGTTAGCTTTCCAAAGAATCAGCTATACTAAATAAGACTTTTAATGTCTCAACAAAGATTTTACAGAACTATATAGTAAGAATTATTAATGAGCTCATTATTTTTTCAAAGAGCAAAATCGAAGCTTATCCATGCAGAGCCCCCTTATGAAAACAAAAAGATTCAATTATGCTTAAGGGGAAGATTTATGGTTTTCATCAAATCCACACAACTGGGACGACTCATGATTTTTTTAACCATTGTTCTTTGTTTAACAGCTTACATTTGGCTAAATAGTCCAGACAGAAATGAAATAATCTGAACATTTTTTTCTGCGTCCAGTGTGGAAAAAAAATGTTCCACTGGTAAAATCTATGATATTTTTGTGGAAAAATATCAGGTTTGCTTTTGCACAACAAATCTAAGCATCAACATGCACTACCTTTGCTGAAACTAGTTCTTACAGCAAATTTAAAAAATAAAACGCTCAAGGCATAGTCTTTGAACTTCAGTAGATAGACAGATGCATTGGCTAAAACAGATTGTTTCAAATAATTTCCTTTAAAAGTTCTACACTTGTCAAAAAAATGCTTACCAATTATACTAAACCAGACAGGTGTATTCAACTGGCTGACTGCCACCACACCAACCGGCTGAGCAACAGTGGTTGACTCGGAAATTGAAAAATTGTAGTGCCTCTGGGTGAAGAGAAGGGGCATTTCTGAGGGGACGGGCTTTGGGATCCATTCAATGTGGAGTTTGACGCTTGACCACAGTGGTGGATCTCCACTGTCCTCTGCTTTTATCTACAAGAGGATACATTAGTGAGAAACCAGACATTTAACCAACACTCAAAGTACAAAATACAATGTAAATCGATCTGGCTGGTCATGGTTGTAAACTTTGCTTCAATTTTACATCTCTGACTTTGGAATCGAGTTAACCCTATATAGCTATTTGTTTAATCTTTGCATTTCTGTGACTCGTATCGCATTAGAGGGATCCAAACTTTCCTTAAAAACCAATTATAAACAATTTGTTTCATGTTTTCTGCCCTATAGTTCATCATTCCACTAAAGGGAGTAGAAAGGCTTTTCTTGCTAATTTCAAGAAGGCTGCCTTCATGAAATCAGAAAAATGCGAGAAAAGTTAGGCTAGTTTACAAACCTTTAGCCTGACATTAACTCATATATAGTCATTCATTTTTTTAAAATGAAGCTTATTGTCTTCAAAGAATGCAACATTCATTGTTAATAATTCTTTATAAAAAGTTACACCATGTTAAAATTTGAGACATAAGGTGCTTTATTTCTGAACACTAATGTCAATATTTTTGCATCTTAAGCAAACATTTTTGTGAACAAAAACTTACCAAGTCACATAATTTATCATAAGTTATCCTATTTACATTTCATTAAAACATTATATTGCAAAAATGTTTTTTGTGGATTTCATCAAAAGGGGTTAAAAAATAACTTAATTCCAAAAAAGATATTAATTTTTAGTCAATTCTTTGGCGTAGTTAGCTTAACGGGGTTAAGAAATATCTGAACCCCATTAAAATAAAAAAAATATACAAAGCAGTAAAGTGTAGTCATTGTAATATGAGCTTTTTTTAATACAGCTTTTCTGCTTTTTCTAGTTAATCTAAAAATAGCGACAAAATCAAAGTAGTGTGGCCAGCTGGTAATCAAAACTTTAACAAAGCTGCCGATTTGTGTTGATGTTGATTGTAAATGCAGTTTAGGTCAAGTTTAACAGCAGGAAATACTAAAGTTGTCAGAGCTGGGATGTCAAAGATGTGCTGTGCCTCTTCCATCACATCATCATTGCTAAATTCAGTGGACGTGAAATAAGTGCTAACCCAAAATATCTGCGCTTGAGTCTGATGAGAAATGGCAATGAGTACATCAGCTCCAGCCAGCTTAATACAAATGCAAAAAAGTACCTGAACTCTGTTATAAAAGGTTTAAAAATCTAAAAAGTAGGCAAAAATCATACCATTGAAGCACGGAAGAATGAGCATAGTTTAAATTTTGAAATGTGTATTCCTACCCATGTCTTTATTGATCTTTGATTGCAATGCTTTATTTTCCATCATTTTTTTACACTCACAGTGAGAATGTCATAGCTGCCAGCTGGTACCATCTTCTTTGACGACACCATAGCAGTTTTTGGATCAATACTGTAGTTTTCTTCTTCGTTGCCATCAGTGATGCTGTACGTGATGTTGCCGTTTGCTCCAGAGTCACGGTCATAGGCGAACACGCGGTAAACAGGTTCCACACGTCTGCTGCGGTCTCGCTCGGGCAGGCTGATGCGGTAAGTGGCCTCCGGGAAGGTGGGCCGGTTGTCATTCTCATCGTCGATGTGAACTATGACCCACACAGTGGACTGCCGGGTTGTCACGGGACTGTCTATTACTGTCACCTGAAGAAACACCACACAAAACAGGCAGACATGTATATTATTGGTAAAACATGCCTTGTCATATGTATGTGGGTGTGGTACAGGGTTCTGTGAGAGTGCATAAATTTATTGACTTTTTAAGTATTGCTTGCACTGTGTGAGTGCAAGGTCACGTGGTGCTGAGAACCGGGGAAATCACTTTGTATTATTGATCTCCTAGAAGCAGAGCCAGAGGTCTGATCACTGATCAATTGGATCAAATAGGGGTGAGAATCACTGTTGCTAGCCTGACTGCTCCCCAGACTATTAATTACAGACAGGCAGCATAGACTGGGTTGCAGAAGGCTGGGTGGCTTGCATGTGCCTGCACTTCTGCTGAAATGACAAGGCAGAAAGACAAGAACCACATGCTTCTCAGTAGGCTATATATGGCTGTTGATTGCAGATTTGCTTTCATAAATTTCACTTTATTTTAAAGTGAATCGTGAGACAAATTTAATCTAGTTGACCGTGGAGACACAATGTAATACATTGTGTTGGCAGCAAACTGCAGAGCGGTTTGTTTTATTCCCATTCATAGACGGACAAAATGCTGGTGGAATTATCAGCTTTTGTATGAGAAGTCTGAGGAAAGAAATCAGTTTGCTCATGTCTCTTAAGTCAAGAATCGCTGATTATCAGGTTCATCTGCATGCAGAGAGCAGCTGCAAAAATGGTAATCACAGAGCTATCAGTGCCCAGTGTCTACACCTATCAACAGACCAACTCCTCTCCATGCCGCTTCTTTCCTGAGAGGAGAAGATAACAGATGATGAATGATTACATTTAAAAATTCTTAAAGCTGGGACCCAAAACTACAGCCATTTATCACAGTTTATGGAGCCTTGAGTGCCTGCCAAGGTTGTCTTCCAGGCTGTGTTTGTTAATAGTGGACGGTGGCAGGCGGCAGGGCAGGATAAATAACAATACCATAAACCTGTAAACACTCATCAGCTTTTTACTGTACCTCTAAAAAGTGCTCTGCCTGTTGTTCTCGATCCAACTTTCGAGCAGTTGTTGTGATTAGACCTAAAAATCACGAAAAGAAAACTTGAAATTTAGACCAATTTGTAAGACAGCAAAGAAAAACACATGCAGTCAGTCCTTCTTTGAATGGCAAAAAAAATGAATCTTAAGGCTGTAAAATGACCTTTGTTTCAAAAAAAATTCTGTCTTGCTAAAAAAAGTCATCTAAAAGATTTTCTTTCAAATCTTAGCTTGAAAAAAAAATCTTAAACAACAGTCACAGATCCCACTATGCCAACACAAGGTGATCCAAATGCAATTTTTTCATGAAAATTCTGCAGGCGGCTGCAGAGGGTATAAAAAAGTTGCATTTTACAGCAACTGGAAGATTTTTTTCTAAAAGTTGCTGCAAGAGCACATTTTGAGTTTGGGCGGTGGCAGTCCAGTGACTGGCCCTGACGACGTATTACAAACATCAGGCGACAGCTGGGCGGCCACAGGGCAGTGGCAGCCGGATTGCCAGCCAGCAGCAGTTCTGCCTGGATGATGTGCCGTTTATATCAAATCCGACCGGCCGCCAGGGGTATATAAAAAGCGGGTCATTCTGCATGCCTGACTACTGTCATCTACATTGATGACCACGCCAACGATTTTCAAGAAGATCGGATGGCGTCATGAAATCTCGAGGATTCTACCAATGCAAGGAGGTCTGTTGTGTGTGACTAAAAAATGAATATTTTGCTTAAAAAGCAGAATATAGACATATTAAGCTGATAAACCAGTGACAACAGGTAAAGGAGTAAAATCTGCAGATAGTCACAGTAGCTCATGCTTGTTTGTTCCTGTACATCATTTGATTTGAAAGAATGCCATCAGGAACAAGCTAATCCAATAATATCACCTCAGACTGCAGCAGATCAAGGATACGGTTGGTAGACTGCTTGACAAACAGAATAAAGATGCACTAAAGATCAGAGTCTATATCATCAGTTTCCCTAAATATTTTGTACTCTGCATGGTTTTGGCAAATCATGTTATTAGCTGATGGCTTGCTCAGTGTCACTGCAACACTACAAAAGGCTTCCTGTACAGGAATATCTACAAAGATGTTGGTTTTTCCTCACCCTGAAAAACGTTTCACTGACTCACAGTATTGCTAAAAAATTATCATAACTAAACATCACTTTTTTTTTTTTTTTTTTTTACTTTCCTGTCATTGCACTCAAGAGATTTTTTTTATTGAGGAACTTTGTGTCCTCTTTGACAGAGGCAAAGTCTCTCAAACCCAAGTTTTTGGAAATAATCTAAATCTGCAAATCTAACAGTCAAATGAGTTCCAAAACAAGCTTAATTGCATTTGCTTTTCTCCACAAAAGTTTGTGCCCATCAAACAATCTAAAACCTTCTTCAGCTTCATAGCAGCATCTAAACAGAATGCACACAGAATACAATTTTAAACAGGAGCACATTGATATAGAAGCAAATGACTGAATGTAGTATTGTTTCGATTTGGAAAACAGAATAGTTGTTTCTAGAAGCAGAGCTTTTTTCATTTAACGGTAAACTGCTGCAAGCACAAAAACACTACTTCAAATTTGGAGAAAAATGATTTATAGCTGAAAAAGAGCTGTGCTAACATCAAAGAAGTATAGAAGACCTGGGCTCTGTTAACATTGGCACAGGCCTCAGAACTGAATTGGTTTGTTAGGGCAACGATTTCTTTAAAAGTTGTTTCTTTTTCTTTTATGCCGAGAGATGAATTGATGTGGTTGAGCAGGTGAACTTAGTAAAAACATTTCCGAACTGCAAGAACAACACATTGATCATAAAAGTATGCATTGTATTAGTTTTTAATTAAGAAAAATAAAATAAAAGTAAAAGTTTTTGAAAACCCACTGCAGGACATTGTTTCATCATTGGTGTGGAGTAAGCCCACTCACTTCCCACCATCAATTTATTAACACCCTGCTGCTACCTTACAGCGCCTCACATGTCCAACCTAACTTTACTGGTGCAACAAAAATGGCGAGCAATATTGGAGCCACACAATTTTGAGCCAGATGCCAGCTGAGACGAGGAAAATAAAGACATACGTACATGGATCAAGTCATCTACAAGTGGATGGAGAGGAGCAGGGAGCTTGTGGCTCACTGTCTGTGTTCTATGTCACACTTACACACTTTTTCAAACTGCATTTTTCCGTCTACTCCTGATTCATAATGATTTGAGTAAAGTAATACTCGGAAAAGCAATTTTAAGCTTAATTTTCCTTATATATGTCCTCCATGAGAAAAATGCCACAAGAACATGTTAAAAACACTAAAAAGACTATTTTCTTTGGAGTGGGTCTTTAATATGTGACATTAACACACTAATGATAACAAAAATGATGGTGGAGGAAAACAGTCTCGAAAGTAAATGGTTATTTTTTTTAACTAATACACACAAAGGCTTACAGATTCTCCTCTTAATCACAGTGTCACTTCAAGCCCGTCATGCGGGATAATGTAAATTAAGCAAATTAAAAATAAATATAGAGCAGTGTTTACAAGCTATGGCAAAAGACCACAGATGGGTTGGGGAGAGCTTGTTCCGCTGACACACTAACAAGTCTAATAAAAACTATTGATCTACAGCTTACAGCAAATCTGGAGCCAGCAAGTGCTGTTTTATGTGGGTAAATGAAAAAAAAACACTAAAAAAAAATAACGATGATAAAGTATTAGATCATTCGATTTGCAAGCACACTTTCATTTAGGTTTCTAAAATTCTAAGTTATTCTAATCATAAAAATGTTCCCTAACTTATTTTTCAATTAGAGAAATACTCAAAACCCAGTTATGATATATTAAAATTAATTGTATGCGTAGTTTTTATCATAAATGCTGACATAAACTGCTTAAAGAATACTGCCATAACTCTCTAGATCAGATCATGCAAATAGATCTCAAATTAAAGAATATGAATTAAATGCTGTGTGTTGAGTTTAACAACTTCTATTTTAATTCTCTGTGTCAACAATCTACTTTAAGACATACTGAGCTATGATTAACCACTTCATGCCTGAAGTAATTTTCAATAAAAAAAAATATTTGTCAATGTTTTATCTGTTCAAGGGGACACTAATTTTGGTTGAGTCCTGGATTTTATGGTGCGTTGCAAATTAACGATATATGGCGTGAAAAGGTTCAACCTTTCCTTAGCTGCTTCAATCAACATAAGTATTAATGTTCCAGAAAAAAACTCACTGTTTTTAATCAGAAACATGGGCAGAGCTATGGGGTGCAACTACCCCCCCAGAAAAAACCTTTGCCCCCCTCCCATTTTTGAGTCAATATTAGTGTTAATATTAAGAAATAATCAATACAAGCTTTTTAAAGAAAAAATAACAAATTACATATTTTACGTATTGTTTTTACCATTTATGACCTTCTTCTCTGCTGTTCTCAACTGCCCCCACTTTGAAAGTCTTCTGTCCCCCCCTCCATATGAAATGATCTAGCTCTGCCACTGTGCATAAATGTTATACAAAATTATGTTTGTAGTTTAAAAATAATAAAAATAATAAAAATATATTACAGCTGTTGAACAAAAGTGTCTGCAGACGACAATCGCTAAGCACTTTCTACACAAGGCAGGACTTTATACATTGATCACTGAATTCATGAAAAATTGAAGCATCACCTTCACATCTTGTTTCAACTTTACATGTTTTCCTTACATCCACATGATGAGATTGTTTAACCCCTAAAGATCTGAATATACATCAAACATCTACGAGAAAGCAAAAGCATAAGTGATTTGTTTGATACAGCTGTAAATAAATTCAGGATTCAAACGGTGGGAAAAGTTGAAATGAAATGCGTCATTCAGGTGCAGTAAAGAACAAAAGGTGCGTTGGGTTTCACTGACTCAAATGTCTACAGTTGTATTGATGCAAACAAAGTCAATGCAATCCAGTCGAGGGTTGTAATTTAAAAAAAAAAAAAAAAAGTAAGGTCATGCATCCAGCAGCACATGGATGACGACTCTCTCAAAACATACATCCTCTTACAAGTAGCCCTCCATCTAACACCCTGTGTCAACACATATCTGCTGTGTTTTTCTGCCCAAAGGAGGAAGTCTTCACTCACACAACCGGAGAGCAACAGACAGCTCTGTAAGCCGTCACAGCACATTTACACACTTTGCACTCATTCAAAGTTCAGCTTCGCTGCCTTTTGGGAATTGTTGCTGCATCTAAAACCCATCAAACTGACACTTCTTACGTGAGCTTGAAAAATGCATTACTTTTGAACAGCCACCGACAAGTTTGGCAGAACTGTTCGAAACAGCACTTCAGGTCAAAGTATTGCTTTCACCCACTTTCTGCGAGCAAATCAGTCGGATAACTTTAGTTTATGAATCCAGCGAAATCACAGCGCCGCACGGAAAGTTTGATGATCAGAGTTACTCACAATAAGTTCCAACTCTTGCTCATTTATTTCTTATTTTCAGATCCCACTAGCAGCTGCATCCCAATGAATATTATTCTGTCAATTTAATTCAGAATTTGATGAAAGAAAAACACTAAAAAGTAAACCACAACAGTTCGATCGAAACCAAACTGCCCTTCTGGGAAAAAAACATTATATGACTAATAAAAAAAACAATTTCTAGTAAATTTGAATAAATTAAAATGTTGAAAAAAAATATTTTTATGAATTATCTTATATAAATGTATAGCAACAGACTAAAAAATAAATAAACGGGGGACTCTGGCGTAAACAGGCAGCAGGGCTCAGATGGTTAAAAACTCTCCCAAGGCAAATGCGCACACACACACACAGACCCACAAAAGAAAACAGATTTTTTTACAGCTGTGTGTTGCGACTGTGGCTGTGGCATCATCCTCATCGACTCTTTGCAGCAGAACCACCCCTTAGAACAGACTGTTGTAATGAGTTTATCAATTAATTCAATTGTTGCAGCAAGTCTCTTTCTCTGCATGTTACACAAAACAGACAGATTGTTCCTCGATACAGCGGTTGGATGCGTGTTCTAAAATGCATAATATCAAATTGATTTGATACGGTGGTGCGCTT
The DNA here is from genome assembly GCA_014656515.1 of Oryzias celebensis. Classification (NCBI taxonomy): domain Eukaryota; kingdom Metazoa; phylum Chordata; class Actinopteri; order Beloniformes; family Adrianichthyidae; genus Oryzias; species Oryzias celebensis. Next base: position 15,195,969 of record BNCR01000013.1, read on the forward strand.
GCCTTGACCTTAATACCATCAGAGGAGCGAATTAAAATAGAGTCATTATTACAGGCACGAGTTCTGTGTGCGAATGGCTTTACGCTGGGACCAGGCTACATAGTAATGAGTATGTGAAGGCCAGAATGCCTCTATTGGGATCAATATCAACCTTATCACCCTGCTTCGGCCCAGTCTGCTCCACTACATAATGTCAATATTACAGCCATAATGCACAAAAGCATTTTTAAAGAGAACTAGAGGATGACAAATGGAAATATCACCTTCGATTTATAGAGCACGCATGCCAGCGCATACCATTAGGAAATTCCTTCTACTATAACCTTGAAAACGTATATGCTGTTTGCATGAAAGCCTTAGAGTTTTTGTTCATTCATTGATACATTTTAATAGATAAAATGTTAACAATTGGCTTTGCTTGCTATCTAGGGCAGACAGAGCAAACACTGTTTTTTTCTCTTTCTTAGGGATTTGAATAAAACATTTTCCCTCTTCAGTAATTCTTTAATGCATATGTCAACCAGAAGTTGTACTGAAAATACTCAGGGACATCCATACACTTTAAATCTGACAGCTTGAACTGACACTGACAGGTTTTTTTTGTGTGTTTGTATTCTACGCTGATATGAAGACAGCTACTTGTGAACATTTAGTCTCTGCGTCTAGAAGAAGAAGTTTTTAATCTTAATCTAGTCTCATTATACTATAAGGTGATGAAAAATGGAGAATCAAGATGACGTTGACAGGGATTGTGGAAACGATGTTGGGAACAGTGCTGTGACATGAGTGTCAGTTCGCAGTCTGCAGTGTAAATCATCTTTTGTGTGCCTGCTAAAAATGTATGAGAAATGCAAATGGTTGATTTCCACAGGAGATTTCCACAATCTAGACAAATATTGAGCTAACATAAAAAAAATTCAAAGATGAAGCTAACAACTCCAATTCCATCGCTGACTTTTTATACCCCAATACATACAAATAACAGAAATAAAATCTACTCACAAACACATGAGCATTCAGTAATATTTCTAAAGATTCATGCATGCTATTTGAATCTGTTTTCAATGTATGATGAAAGTTAATACAACTAAACTAACTTAATTTTACAAAGCCCAATATATTTAATCCATGAAACTATGGGTTGTCCTCACAAATGTAGTTGTAGTAATTCCATTATTTCAGTTAGTCAGAAAAAAACCACAGGAAGATAAGAAGTTAAAAACAAACTATGATAATTGACTAATACATCTCTACAAACTACCAAATCTATTGGTTTAATTCTAGTAAAGACTATGTTTTTAACATGTTCTTGTGGCCTTTGATGTAGAACATATACAAAGAAAATATTGCATTACTGCATATTTCTTTATTCAAATAATTGTGAATCAGGAACAGACAAAAAACAATGCCAATTGAGAAAAGCTTGTAGATGTGATGTAAAATTTACAATCGGCAGGTCACAAGGTCCCTGCTCCGCTCCATTCACTTGCAGACAAATAGATCCATGTAAGTATTTGTTTCTTCATCTGAGCTGGCATCTGGCTCAAAACTGTAACGCTGAATGGCTATATTGTTCGTCATTTTTGTTGCACCACTAATGTTATGTTGGAGGTTGAAAGGGCTGTAAGCTAGCGCGATAGGGTGTAATGGGATGATGGGAAGTGTTGGCAGGTTTTACACCACGCCAACGGTCCCACCTACAACTCAGAGATAAATTTCTGATGAACTACTGCCGCTCTGAAGACACCATGTAGTATGCATGTTTTTTATTTTGGCTAATAAAGGCATAATCATAATTCAAAGACCACTGGAAACACTCTTAAAAAGAGTCAAAAGATGATCGGAGTGGGTCACAATTCCACTCATGTCTTTGTGTTTACATGTGGGACTACAGGGTTACATTTTTTCTAAAAAAATGTTTCACTGTACACTGTTTCACCTATAATTTTTTTAACTTTTCTCACATCAAAGTTAACATGGTTACTCAATAAATAAATGCAATGTCAAACACTTTGAAGTTGGTAAATTAGCACTAGATAAAGTCCCAATGAAAAAAAAAACATTTAAAATATAAATACTTTATAATAAATTTCAATTGTTATTAGAAACCTAAAAAAAATCTGACAAATTTATAGCTGTGGCAAAATTTGACAAAACTTTCTACTAGAGTAGAGTGAATTGTGAATATGTAGGACTTAAGTGATAAATTTGAACATATGCTACAGTTTGTTCGCTTGTTTCCCATTATGAAAGCCGGAATTCTGCTTATAAACAAAATATTTTGAACTGTTTTGATATATAGATTGCACAACCTGAACATTTAAAGTGTCATAGGCAGTCTACTTAAATGTAGTTTCTTGTACTTCCTGGTATATGTGTTCTGGGCTGCACGGTGACACCATGGTTAGCGCTTTTGCCTCACAGCAAGAAGGCCATGGTTCAAATCCTGGCTGGGGGACCTGATGCAGCGTCATGAATGAGGGTCTTTTCTGTGTGGAGTTTGCATGTTCTCCCTATGTGTTGGTTTTCTCCAAGGACTCCAGCTTTCTCCCACTGTCCAAAAACATGCCCCAAAGGTTAATTGGTTGCTTTAAATTGTCCCTAGGTAAATGCAAGTGTGTATGGGTGTGTGATTGTGGACCTGCGACAGACTGGCAACCTGATCAGGGTGTACACTGCCTTTGACCACAAATGTACAGGTTAGGCTCCAGCAGCCCCCTGACCCCAAAAGGGACAAAACATGGATGGATGTGAATTTGTTGATCTAATTTTTTTATGAACTTAGTCATCTTTGGGTCTCGACTGAGTTTGAAAATAGCTTTGTGCAGAGTGTTTTTTTTTTCTAATTGTACCCCCACTGAACTGCTATGTGGTATCTCACTAACTATAATTCTCAATTTACCCAAAGTCTCAGAACATTTTCTTGGATATTAGTAAGGACAAATCTTTTACCTGTTTTGGGGTTGATGGAGAAGAAATTCTGTGGATTACCAGCAGTAATACGATAACTCAGACGGCTGGGTTTGGCAGAAAGGTCAGGGTCCTGAGCCTGTATTTGAATGACTGACACATCCTTTGCAGAGTTCTCCATGATAACTGGATGGTAGATGGGATCTGAAGTGAGGGGGGCATTATCGTTGACATCTTCAATCTGAAGGGGACAGAAAGAGGATGAAAAAGCAGCAACAGAGGCATCAAGACTTGAAAGCAGAAGAGAGTGAAAGCAGGGGCTCGAAAGTCAACTTCAAAAGTACAGTTATAATCAATTTTAAATGTCTACTAATTCTAACTTAGATTTTAACTGACAGGTATAAAATGTATTCTTCTAAGTAAGCATGAAAAATGCAGCAGAAGATTTCGTGCATCAGTTAATCGTCAAAAGAGTTTAGATCTGCGCTGATCTCTTATCAATCACAAAATCCAATTTTATTTACCAGAATATGTCATAGATGTCACACTTTGAATGCACAGTGAATGAGATCCCCCTTCGAAAGGCTCAGATGCAGATTATTTATGGCACAGAAAGGTTGATTGAGCGTTTGCTGGGAAGCACAAAGAGCCAAGACAGCTCAGCCGGTGAATAAGAAGCACTCGCACCTCATTAATCCCCAAGCAGAGGTGAAACCCCCAATCACATCACAACATGTGAGCTTCCTAAAGGTAAAGAAAGCTGCCATTTCCCTAATAAGCAACTAAGCTGTTTCCCTACAAGTAGTAGCATTGATGTGCATTTGACCGTTTGATAGAGAATAGATTCACGTGAAAGGCACAAGTTGCCATTTCATCAGTTATTGTTTTTGGCAGGAGTTCTTACGCTACCAGAGGATGTCGGGTAATGTGCGTGTTAAGAAGCTGGAGACACAAATGAAAACAAAACACTATCCTTCAAGCATAACTCAAATACTGCACAGTGTAATCATTTCTGATAAGCAAATAAAGAGCCACATCTTTAATAATTGCATTACTTGATTTTGGCACTCATTAGTGCACATAATTAATGTTAAAAACAAGAGTATGGTACAATGGTTCTGGGCATTTTTCAACTTGCCTTGTTTAATGCAATTTATTTCGCCTTTTAATTTCGAGGTACTTCAACCAAATAAGACTGATACGAGACATATGCTTTGACGTTTCCATGTCTACCGCACGCAGTGGGGTTAACTGAGTTCAGTTAAAAGCATGTGCTGTTTTTAAAGAGCCTCTAATTCACAATGGATGAATTAATGTATCAAAGTCTTTTGGCTTTTCTTTTTTTTTGTGTGTAATTGACAGCTGTACTTATGTAGTCCAATATATGTTATGTAAAAGTAATCAGTGAACGTATTATAAAAAAATGTTTATGGCAGTTTAGTGCAATAAGGGAAGTTCATTTTTAAAGGGTATCTCAATCCCACCCTTTTGTTTTATGCCTCTCCATGTAGTGCTTGAAAAAAGGGGAAACATTAAGACATTTAATGGGTCATTATAACATTTAATGGGTGATTGTGCAAATGTGCATAAGTTTAAAAGTGTGGTCTTTACATTTTAAGGAGTGGAGCCCCTAAATGGGCCAATATGTGGAATTAGGATTCCCACTGACTGAATATGAGGACTGGATCGAGTGAGTGTGACATCACCCATTGAAAGTGGCTTACTTCTGGCTCCAATGAAATCAAGTCAACTCAGTCGTCATTTTTTCAAGATATAGACCATGTTGGAACCAGAAATTGTCAGTTAGCAGTGATTGGTTCAAGTCAGTCTGAGTTAACATTTCTATGGTGACCGCTCTCTCCCAATCAGGAGTGAGCTTGGTGGAAGTTCGCACGCACACCATTTGAAAGCAGGCTTGGGAGAATCTGTCAATCAAACATTTCAAACGTTCACTGTAAGACCTCATACTTTTATTGAGGCATTTGATTGGCTAGATTATTATTTAAATAAATTGCACTACAAAAAATTTGTGAAAATGTTAAGATTAACAAGAACATGTTAAAAAGGTAGCAGAGCAATGATGGTTATTATGACAACTACATTGACTAAAACAGCTGTTTATTTGTCCATACAAGTCTATGGGTTTCAACTTTTTAGTTACTTCGTATTTGGAACGTGACGAGGGAGGGGTTACTCAGTCCAGTTCTCACATTAGTCAGTGGATTCACTCTTGTGCTAATTTTCTAGCAATATAAAAACCCACTGGTTAGCTGCTCCGAAGAATTTTCTCTTTAGTGTGATACTTTTTTCTAAATGTAATTACCTCAATAAAGACTTCAACAGAAGCAGACAAAGGCGTTGCCCCTCTGTCTGTGGCAACCACAGTAAGCCAATAGGAGCCTTTGGTTTCACTGTCCAAGATCCCAGCAGTGTATATCATCCCTGGTAAAAAGAAAAAAAAAAAAAAGAAATACAACGGCTTAGTTTGAGAATTGAACCCCTTTATACCTGACTTTATTTCCAGTTATATCAAAAATACTCTTAAATGGTTTTTCGATTTAGGGTGATGGTAAATTAAGTGGAGTTCTGGATTTAATGGTACATAGTGAATTAGTGACATACAGCTTGAACGGGTCAATCTGCATGCTTAGGATTGGTATCTTAAAAACTACATGGTAAAAAAGGGGTTCTGAACGCTGAGTTTCTACAGGCAAAATGATACAAATTCCGAGCAAACTATGTGTCCTGGCTCCGGTGACCTTCACAGGCATTAGTAGCCATTGCTTTAGTCACCTTCAATGTTTCAACTTCTCTGGGGCTAATCACAGCTGACCAAGCTGCTCAAGCTGCCGTTTGCTCTGTGCTAAATATCCCCTAAACTGCCCTGCACAAGTGGAAGAACAAAGGCACACAGACACTTATAGACACTGACTGACATGTTTGTAGCCTCAAGGAAGAGCTGTAGCTGACAGTTTTGTTGACCTCTTCAGGGATCACAAAGCCCAAGTACAATAGATGACAAATTTCTGATCTTTCTTTCTTTTTTCTTTCCTTTTTCCTATTCTTTCTATTAACTCCTTAATGGCTATTGTTGCAAGTATCCATCAAACCACTTCGACTTCAGATTTACCTTAATTTAGCATCTACTTAAATGCAAAAGCACAAGTGATATTTTTTTAGAGCTGTAAATAAATTAAGGCGTCAAGGGGTTAATGCACCACTGAAATAAACAAATGTTTATACATTTTTTATTTTGATACCCACTTAGTTTATTAAACAATCAAATGTAAAAACATTCAGTAAAATTAAAAAAAAGACAAACAAACAGAAATTAACCTTAAATAAACAGAGTGAAAACGAGTCAAGAGGATTATGTAGAAATCAGATCAGCAAATGGAGTTCAGCCTGAATGTTACCATGTGTTGGATCTGGTATTTTTTGAAGACTAGTAGGTCTGTAGCTAATCATAAATACATTCATAACCCAAAACAGTTGCACTTTTAAGCAAAAGTAATAACATACCACTGTTCAGTTTACTTAACAGAGAAAAATTGTGTCACTTGACCATGTTATCAACTTCATCACCATTAGCTAAAGGAAATCAAAATCAGGTATTTGGTGGTTTTAACATGTTCTTGTGGCATTTTTTCTAACGACGGAAGATGTAAATAAAGAAAATCAATCTTAATAGTGTATTTCTTCAATTAAATAATTTTGAATCAGGAGCAGATGCAAAAATGCCATTGAAAAACTCTTTTAACTGTGAAGTACAAGTCACGATGGTAAGCAAGCTCCCTGCTCCAATCCATTCAGAACTTCCTCCTCACTCCATTCCCTGTGAGAGTCTGTAAGCTAGCGAGAGAGCACAGAAACAAAGGGATGATAGTAAGAGGTAGGGTTTACTCTATGCCAACAGTTCTGCCCACAACTCAGACATGAATTTCAAATGAACTCCTGCCACCCTGCAGAAACTACGTTTTAAAGAAATGACTCAGGTTTTTGGCTAAAAACAACATAATCATTTATAAAAAACCACTGGAGACGGTTTTAATATAGATCAAAAAATGATCGGAGTGGATCATTTGGATCGGATCACATGTTTTTTTTAGCATTTTTCGTATGAAGGACGACAATAAAGAATTTAAGATTAAAACTGTGTTTCTGAGTATTTCTTTATTTGTTCTTTTGATCAAGACTAGACAAACACAAGCGGTTTGAAAAAGCTTTAGTTTGTGACGTAGGAACTGTCATGGGTGGGACTGCTCTTCTCCGATCCAGTTTTAATGCATTAAAAGACCACTGGGAACAATTTTACAATAGAAATATATATAGTTGGCATGGGATTTTAAGTACAAAGAGAACAAATGTAGTTAATCATCTTGCTTGTAAACTAGAAAGTTGTAAGCCTACATCAATAGGAATAAGGTTCCAAATCTTACGAAAGAATATTGTTATAGGCTACAGTATTTCTTCACTGTTCAAAGACAGTAGATAACTTCATTGTAAACTCAGGTGATTACCTAAACTAAAACTATGTGTGTTTTTTTTTTTTAATTCCCTTTATGTTGAGGACTAAGCCATTGCAAGGATACTGGCAATGCATAGTAAAAGTGTTTGCTGAACACATCCTTGGCCTGCTGTCCTTGACTGTGTCCTTTTCAAAGCACATTTCATCTCTGTCAGATAACTCAACAGGGAAACAAGGAAAACAGAGCTGGCTGTTTGAAAAGCTCTCTGAACTTAAGACTGACAGTCTCTATTCACTGGTTTCAATATAAATCTGACTTGACAGCATCAATTTTCACCATAAATAACTCACTTCAAAAAAAAAGAAGGGTCATGCCATTTTTTTCTAATCTGGGAGTTTACAATACAGCCCACATTACATTCATCAATCTCGTCTATTCAAAATCCCTGTTATCCAGAAGCAGGTTTTGTGATCCAAGCATTAAATGTATGCTGAAATTATGATCTATCCAAAAATTGATGGAAAAAAGTAACATTTTTCATCATTTTAACTTAGAAATAGCTTTGTGTGCACTATGAAACAAGACATAAAAAATGCACCTCTTACATTTTTAATAAATGTAAAATGTCTACTTGTTTACCTTTAACTTGCAGAATATTTTATCCTGACTGTGACAAATAGTGGCGCTAGCAAGTCCTCTAATAGAGAAGCTGTAGATTCTGACAGCCATCCAATGAGAAATTGCAGGGCTGGCTTTCCTTTTACCCAATGACAAGAATACCAATTTTAGTTTGAAGTGCTGTAAAGCAAAGGATATAAGTGAGAGTAGAAACTATGTTGTTTCTGATTGAAAGTCCCCATGCTTTTCATTGATTTAGTCATAAGAAACATCTAAGTACCAACTGCAGGAAATGGGGGATTCTTAAGTGGTAATATGTCACACGATGGGCGACATGTGGTGCATCAGAAAGCTAATTTAGAGGCTACAGGTGGGGGGCTGAGGTGATGCATATGTTAGGATACATATATTGTTTGGATTTCAAAATTGTTGCTTTTGCTTTTGGCCCCGTTTGCTTGTTCTAAAAGTCTCTGTTCAAGAGAGCAAAACAGGGCTGATCTGCATGGTTATTAATGCATTATGGAATGGCAGTGCACTACTGGTTCCAAGTCTGACATCAAGTAATTTGAATATTCTCTTATAAAGGGAAATTGTGAATGTTCTTTCTGTGTCTCTTTTAGCTGATAAAAAAACAAAAACATTTCATTTCTTTTTTATACTAGATAAAAAAAAGAACTGTAACATTAGGAAAAAACACACAAACTCACACACACACAGCGATCAAACATTAAAGAGCCTGGAAGGAAGGCAGCCGTATTTTCTTCTGACAGTTTTTATGTACTCCAGACTCCCTCTGCATCCTCTTCCTTCCTCTCTCCGCTTCACTTCCACTCCCCTTTTCCTTCAATTTCTGCTCTAACAAGCAGTGTGATTTCCCCTGGAAAAATCTGCACTCTGTAAACGTTCACATTGACTGTGATCCACCTTACAGGGGCTTTAATCCCAAAATGAATAACAGCACTGGGCAGTATTGTAAAAAAACTGTGAGGATCTGCTTTCCTTGTGTGGTTCAACTGTCTTTTTACTGTTGATGCAGTAAACGGTAAGCACATACACACATATTACACTTAATTTATCATAATCAATTGAATCTTTATTTAAGGTTTTAATACAGAATCAAAAAAAACTGAATAGCTGGACATTGTTTTTTCTTTTGAGCTTAATTAGTCAATACTAATTAGCCTAGCTAAATGTCAATACAGTGACCCAGTATAACTTGTCTACAGTGAAGCAAAATGAGGTGAGAAATAGTGACAGCAGAGACTGTTCTTTTGTTGTTCTGAACAAGTACACATATTTACAATTATTCCCGTGTTTTCTTTAACCCTAACCCTAACCCACTTAGCCATGAAATGCTATTATTATTATTATTATTATTATTATTATTATTATTATTAGTAGTAGTAGTAGTAGTAGTAGTAGTAGTAGTATTAAAGCAGTTGTTGTTTTATTTAACCCCAATTATCAATTTCTCCTCCATGATTAATTTTCAAACAGTGGGCACCTCAGTGAATTGAATGGAATGCCATCTTTAAGTCACTAACAAATTCAAGTCCCTGATTGGTCCAAGTTCAACCTAGTTTAACCATCATCTCGCATTTAATGGCCACGCGTTTTGCATGTAAAATCTAAAAACGGTTATAAAATGCGTGAGATTTCAGCGCAGAAGCCCGGAATGCGCATTTACGCACGTTACATAGACTTTCATTGAAAGTAGTCGCTTGAATACGCATTGCCGAGGGCGGTGTGAAAGTAACTTGAAAGCTACGTTGCAGATGTACATGATGGGTTTTCATTTTGTTTAAAAATTTGTACTGCTCCTTTTCTATACAGCATGTTTGATTCTATTTATCCTTGGGCCAGTTGCTTCTTGGGTAAATTAACATGATTCTTATCCGCATCTTGACACTGCAAGACAGTTGGAGGGGGAGAGCTGACTTTTGGTCAAGGCTTTTGAATAAGTCACTCTGATTTTTGCATATTTGGGAGAGATGCCACTGCTATCCAGGAGACTCTTGACCAGTGCTATCCACACAGCAGTAGATCAGTGGTACAACTGAGCTTGAGGCTCTGCCAGTGTAGCTGCCATGCTGCCCTCATTACATTAATGATCTTTGAGTACACAGCTTCCATGTGCAGCCCCATCAACAAATCATGCCCTCTTCACTTTTCTCTCCCTCATATACATTTGCAAAACCCCAAAAAGGAACTTTATAGAAGGAAAAAAAACAGGAAATGACTCCATATACTTGAAGCTCATTACAAGTGGCATATGAAAGAAGATTAACTATTGGCTACAATTTTTGTGGTTTATATTCTAAGCAGGGTTGCTGTAGGCTAGTTGATTTCCACTCCACATAAATAGGCTTCAAAATTGATCTTATGTCACACCTGTGTCTTCGTCGATGGTGAAAGTGCCTAGTCCGCTGCCTCCGCGGATAGAGTACCTCAACGTGCCATCTCGTCCGTTGTCATCATCTTTTGCTGTGACTGCCAGGACACTTGTTCCCGCACGAGAGTTCTCCTTCACTGAGCCTCTCACAGCAAAGTCAGGGAAGTAGGGTGCATACAAATTCTCATTGACATCTACCACCTGAAAAACATATTGGTTTGCTGTCATTCAGACAAAGCAATATGGTGAAAGCATATGTTTAATCACGTCCACATGATAAAAAGTGGGTGGTAGCTAATTTAGTGCATGCATGATTTATTTTACAAATGAAGACCCTTGCACGAGAGAAGAATTGTGTTCATTTATGAACAACTGTCATTTATTCCAGTGCTTTGGTTCACTATTAGTTAGGGAACATTTAGTCTACAGTGATCTAAACAATGCCATTAGGTAAGTACGTGCTGTAAATTTTAATAAAGAGGTTTACAGAAAGATTTGAGTGGAATAACTAATAAAAACATATCGCTTTTACAATTGAAAGCTGGGAATGATTTGACTTACATACCTCCACCTCCACAAATGTCTGATTCTGAAGTCTGGGTGTTCCTCTGTCCTCAGCAAGTATGGTCAGGTTAAAAAACTGCTTTGTCTCAAAGTCCAACTCCTTCCTTATCCTTAGTATGCCACTCACAGAGTTGATCTGCGTGAAATGCCATCAAACACATTCATAGTTGTCCGTGTTATGATCCATTAAAAGATTATTAATGTTTACTAAGTGCAAAATTATTTAAACACTACCAGATTTCTAAAAAATGCATCTAACTTTTTTGCTGACTATATCATTATCACTTGACACTCAGTTTGCCTCCTTGATGCTTTTAGAAAGGTCAAAAGCTGCCAAAGGCCAGCTGTCTGATGTCTTCCTCTAGAATTGTAATGTAACTCTTTGTCTAGGATTCTCATCATTTTGACAAAGAATTGTGTTCCCTAGTGTGTGGAAAAAAAGCTTCAAATCACTACTCATGATTAAAACATGTCTCTTTGGAGGGAAGGTTTTACTTTGTAGTTGTCCTGTTCTTAAAAGTGAAGTGTAATGCTTTCAAATAATTGCTTTGTGTTTAGCAAAGTTTATGAAAATCTCCCAAAGGAATGCTGTTCCAAGTGTCCAGATGGGTGATGCACTTTAACATAAAATCCTCAGAAAATGTAAAACTACTTCATTCTAAACAGGAAAATTAAAAAAATAGTAACAATCTTCTCTAAAATCAACCTGATTTGTGATGTTTTTGTAGAAATGTTTGAGCTGGAAAAAGCAACACATTTACGTTTTAATATATAATAATGGGGTTACCTTAAACTAAATTACAAACAGCTTATGACATGACCTACTTCAAAAATCCCATTGAAGTTGTTGATCAAGGAGTACTGGACTTGTCCACCAGGTCCAATGTCAGGGTCCTGTGCTTGCACCCAGGTAATTACAGTCCCTGGGGGCAAATCCTCCAGTACCCGTGCACTATAACTGGAAGGGATGAAAGCTGGAGAGCAATCATTGACATCTTCCACTATTATACTGAGAGTAGTCACTGAAGATCTTCGAGTGCCTTTTTCTGCCTTGTCTTTGACTTCAATTTTTAATACAAACACGGGAAATGTTTCTCTGTCCAGACTGCTTGCAACAAATACAGTTCCAGTTTCACTGTCAATTCCAAAATGCGGTATGCTGGTCAAAATAATAAATGAGAGCTGTCCGTTTTGGCCCATGTCCTTGTCAAAAGCAGTGACTGTAATAACTTCCAAACCAATGGGTGCGTTTTCAGCAACAACAGCAGAGTAGTTATCTTGATAAAACTTGGGATCATTGTCGTTTGCGTCCTCGATGATCACTGTCAGTAGTCTCCAGCTGGACAGTGCGGGGATGCCCTGATCGTAGATGGTGATATTAAGAAAGTACCGATCCAGCTGTTCGCGATCAAGTGGCTGCAACACAGTTATTATCCCACTGTCTATGTCGATATTAAAGCTATTCTCCTTGTTACCATCAGAAATTGAAAACAGAACACGGCCGTTGAAGCCTGAGTCGCCATCTCGTGCGCGTACTTGAAACACACTAGCTCCAGGAGCCAGGTCTTCTCTCACCAAAATACTTGTAGGCAAGGCCTCAAACTGTGGAGCTTGATTATTCACATAGAAAATATCTATGTTTCTCTCATCAGATTTTGGTCTAGTCATGGCAGATGCTTTTGTGATCATTTTCTCTGCTAGAAGCTGAGCCACCCTGGTCTCCTTGCAGGTGAAGCCCTTGGGTGGCATCCCACCCCGAACAACTGTTACATTGACAAATGCAGGATCAGAGAACCTCTCTCCATCTGTTGCAACCACTTTAAGGCAAAATATCCCACTTCTCAAAGTTTCTGCTGTAAAGGATCTTTTCAACGACAAGGCCCCAGAGTCTGGATTTAATCTAAAGTAGTCTAACTCATTCCCAGACAGTATCTTGTACTTCACCATCCCAAGTTCATCCATGTCTATAGCTGACAAAGTGATGATGGTCCTGTTGACTGGAAAGTCACGACCGAGCATTCCTCTGCAAGAAACCCTCTCAAAAAGAGGTGGGTTGTCATTAATGTTTATCACACGGATGGTGATATTTAGCTCACTCTCCCTTCTGTAAGGTGAACCCCAGTCAGAAGCTCTTACTGCAAAAGTATAAATATCTTCTGACGACTCAAAATCCATATCTCTTGTGATTCTTACCTCCCCAGTGTGCTGTTGTATTGCAAAAGGAAGAGACTGATCACCATTGATTGTATAAGTGACACAACCATTTTCTCCTTTATCTTCATCCACAGCAGACACGACAAGAACAACGGTGCCAACAGGTAAGCTCTCGTTGATAGCAACATTACTGGGTGTCCTGATGAACACAGGTGAGTTGTTGTTCGCATCCTCTATGGTAATTTGAACGCTTGTTCGCTGCCGACTGATTATATCAATGACTTCCATCTGCATGAAATCCTGTGATATCTTTGTTAGCTGCCTTGTGGTCATAATAACACCAGTGAGAGGGTTTATAGAAAAATACATGAGATCTGAGAGGCTGCTAAAACTGTAATTGACACTCAGGGGAGGTGGGGATATTTTCACCACCGCTACAATAGTGCCTGGGGGAGCTATTTCACTCAGCTTGACTACATACATTTCTTTTTCAAAATTTCCTAAAACCAGATCTGGCTTTGTAACCAACAACTGAACAAGCTGTGTGTTGGAGAACTTGGAAGGTATGCCTCTGTCTTTAGCTTGAAAAGTTAAGTTGCAGCCAAAAGGAAATGTATCCCAATTAATCCTTGCTGATGTTTTAACCAGATATTCATTTGCAACGAGTGATCGCTCAACCACAAAAAGTTCAAAAGGGTCTCCCTCAGTAATGGACACCCACTCTATTTCTCCTGATAAACCCTCGTCTTTATCCTCTACCCTCACTGTGACATAGACTGGATTTTGGTCTGTCCATGATGGAGTAACAGTGACTGCGCTGAGAACAGGAGCAAATTCATTGACCCGCTCTACAGTCAAGACAAGCCTAGCTGTGCTACTGATCCCATTGTTCCCATAAAGTTTCATTCCTCTATCGATCACTTGGACTTCCAGTTCAAATTTATCTAATTTATCGATTCTAGGTCGTCCTGTGAGGGTTATGAATCCACTGGTTGGATGAACAGAAAAAAGTTCCACTCTGTTCTTAAAAAAGTAGTAGAACTCCCCATTGGAACCCACGTCAGCATCAGTGGCTGTTACACGTCCTATGGTTGTGCCAAGAGGGGCACTTTCAGAGACAACAAAAGAGTAGAACGTTGGTGAAAACAGAGGCCGGAGGTCGTTTGTATCCAATACCTTGATATAGACGATGGCTAAAGCTTCCAGGCCACCTTGGGCCGATGCCTTAACTGTCAGAGTGTAATTATCTTGAACCTCCCTATTCAAAGTGGCACCGCTCCCTCCATTAGTGCATATGCGGAGGAAGCAAAAATCTCCCACCACAAACTCAACAGCTTGGAAGATGCCTTCACTGTCTCCAGATTCAATTGAGTATTTCACATCTAAATACGAGGGTAGCCCGACAGTGATGCCCATTTTGACTTCACTTGTGATATATGTCCTCGCACCAGAGTTTTCAAAGACCGAAGCATTATAGGCAGGTTGGGTGAAGAGCAGGAGGCTTTGTCTTGTCTTAGGAGTGGGCAAAAACTGGGTTTTGGTTGGGGGGAAACCGAAGAAAAACAAAAGAAAATGGAAAAAAAGAAAAAAGATGGGTACAGCAAGCATATTACCACACAGGTTAGGAATCATCAGCATCCCGGCAGCCAGTCATTCTATATTTGGGGGGTTGGGGGGAAGGACAAAGAGAGACAATCCTTGCTTCAGTTAGTGAAAGAAGAAACAAATGCATTTAACAAGCAAATAATTAGGGGGCAAAAGTTAAAAAATCCTTTCTGATGTACAAACTGTCAGCATAGTCAGCAACAAACATACGAAATGATGGCAAATGTAACTGAAATGAAGTACAAAAAAAAAGGGAACTTGCCTTAAAAAAAATAACAATTAATCCACATAAAAACTCTAATTTTCAGTAATTAAACAAATATTAATTAAAATATACATTTTAAAAATGACAAAAAACATATATTCTATGTATTTTTTAAACTAAAACATGCTAGTTTGCAACAAACTTTGGATGAAAAAGCAGTGCTTCCATTAAAACAGATTAGAAATATTTCTACTAAAACTGAAAAAAAAAAAACAACATACAAGTTTATGTTAAAACTAATATATTTAGATCCACTCACGTTGTGAACTGGAACCATGGCTCTACTGGCATCGAAAATGAGCACCAACAGGAATGTAAGTGTTAAAAGGACATAAATCCCCTATTAAGAGACTGTCCTGTTAGATTTTAGGGTGCACTTATCGTCCCCAGTGCTGGCGCCGGTCCATTAAAGCTCCCCTGCTTGGAAACATCCACGATTTTATTTATCTTTTAGTTTCAAACGACAGTATCTTGCTCCCGTTCAAAGAATATCTGTTTCTAATATTTTCACGCAATTTGCAAAGTATCCTACCTTAAGAAGAAATAGGTGTAATATATCAATGCAAATCCTGTCCCGCTTACTTAAGGGTAGTAAATGAAACATAAAAACGAGAAAAACAGTCCGGGCTTTTTTTTTTTCTTCGTAACACAGGATAATTTGTAGCAAGATGTCCCGACGGACAGTTGACTATTACACTGCAGACATCCTCGTAAAAACTAAATGGCAATTGCCCTAGTTTCGTTCACCTAAATGCTGTAACCCGGAATGCATGCCTGTTCGACTTAAGCAGGAATAAAGTTAAAACTAGCCTCGAGCCAGATTTGGCTCGCTCGGTTTAGAGGTTTAAACCGAGAATCAACGCTGTGCTAAATATGAAAAAGAAAAGAGTAAAAAACAACGGTGTCGCAAGTTTAGAAGCGGTCAGCATCACTTGACGATGGTTTAGGACCACGGTGCGCTCACTTGATGAAGGAGGCGGGCTTTCTCCGGAATTTGCCGAGAGTTCACGACAACACCCGGAAGTGAGAGCAACGTCACACTCAGCATCTGAACGGTTGCTGCGGCTCTGTCTGCATCTCCCGGTGGTTAGTTAGAAGTCTGGTCACCGCTTAAACTTGCTTCATTTGTCACCATGTCTGTTTTGTGTTATAATAAGGGGTGCGGACAGCGATTTGACCCAGAAAATAACCCTGAAGGTGAGTGGGAGTTAAGTTTTGTCGATTCGGGGACGTTTCTAGAATCCTAGCAGGCTAACAACTACTGATGATCTGGAAATTTCTCCGGGAAGTGGGCCTGTTGTCCCATTACACTTAATATGATATTGACTCTATAACCCTAACACCTAATCTATTTCAGTAACATTATAATAATGTTTCCCTAATGTGGTTAGTTTTGTATTTTCCTTTTAAATTACATTGGCATGCTAACTTTAAATGGCTAGCATGTTAGCATCATGCTTTAAGGACCGTCTTCCAAGACTATGCACACACCGACAAAACTTTTATGAACTCGCACCTTTACTCTTTGTAATTCAAGTAGATCTTAGTTGTTCTTTTAATTTGCGATGTTAAAGGTATTGCAAACACAGGGTGTCTGAGCAGGTTTAAAAGAGATTCTAGCAAATAAACGTGTAGAAAGGCAGCGAAGTTCAGTTCAGTTTATTTGTTCGTCTTCTCTAATCTTGCTTTTAATCAGTAATATCATTTAGTGCTTTACTCCATACATGTATCATTATTGTCCAGCAGCAAGTGAGTAATTTATATAACTATTTGTTTGATTATGTTGCATTAAAATGAAAATGATTATCACACTTTTGAAAAACAGTATTGCTTTGCTTTGTTATTTATCATGCAGACTTTAGGACTTTCTTATAACAAAATTGTATTGTCCTTGTTGGCAGTAGTACAGAAAATATTTTTATTTTTACGATAAGAAATACGTCTTGTTCAAACAACAGGTTTCTAGAATCCATCAGAATGTTCTAGATGCGATAGACTATGTCAAACAAATAAAGGCCTTAATAAATAAAGGCCATTAATATTAAAGACTGAAAGAATAGCAAAACTATAAAAAAAAAATGTTGATTAAAAGACGTTTAAAGTATTCTGAGGTTTTTACAGATGAATTGTTGCTGTGACTAATATATTTCAGGCTTGTGATTATGTAAAAATCATATAGATGACATATTTTATTGCAACACACTGTTAATGTAAAAACAATTTCATGAAAGATATGATAAAAACATCAGCAAAGCCTAAAACAGCATTAAAATAAATATAGTTGCGTTTTTACATCCAATAACCTGATGATAACCTGGTGACAATCAACCTATTGCTGATGGTTCAAATTACATTAGTTTGATTTGGTGTATATTGTGGCTTGCTAAGTTGTGATATAACACAAAACTAACACTGTCTTTTATTTTATTTTTAAAAGTTTATTTTAATTTTTTACTTTTGCCAAATGCAACATTTCTTTATTAGTTTTTTGTGATCTGCAAGCTAAAGTTTTGTTGTTGTTGTTTTTCCACAAAGGCTGATATTTACTTGCTTGTATCTATGTGCAACTAAGCACCAAAACTTCAACAAAAATTGATAGATTCTCATTGCTGCGTTGTCCGCAAGTATTTTAGTTCTTATCGTAACCTTAATCCTAATCGTTATTACGTGCAAAAAGTCATTTCCTTTTGCAAAACTCTTATTTTTGTTCTTGAAAAGAGTAAAATATTGTAAAGGAAATTTAAAGAAAGGCTTCTGCATCACAACATATTTGATTGGTTGCCATTTATTTTGTTAACATTTGCTCATCTTAATTCTTTTAAACACTTGAGTCTTTATGGTCTAATACTGCTTGTTTCTTAGTTTAAACCGCTTTGATTTGTTATTACCTATTTGCATTCTTGATTCATCATATTGCAAATAGTAAATAGTAGTTTTCAATTTATAGCTACCTTGTAAAATTATGAAAAGGCTGTTTTTTGGAAGTCCTGATACATTTTTAGTCTAAAACTTTCCCCTTTTTTAATCTAGTCATATAGCATTAAGTTTGTTTTTGATGCCATTGCTTATGTAAAGCTACTGATTGAAGTGTAATTGAACTGTCAAGGTGGCTCTCTTGTCTTGAGCTCCCTCGACAATAACTAAATCAGTCCTCGATTTCTTTTCCGTAGAATGATCCGTCTCTGTCTTCAAGTGGTCCAACGTTGCCAGACATTCGATGCAAGAGTCAAATTTAATTTCCATTTTAATAGGATGTTTCTTTTTCATAACTGTAGAGTATATTATAATTACCTTTAGGGATATCTAAGAGGTGTATCTATGGCAGTAGCACGAAAAAGGCTCAGCCTGAGTTACGCTTCACACAAAAGGATTTATACCCCTGTGGTGTCCACCAATCTTACGTCTCCTTTTTTCTTATTATTTTATGTTTTTATATTTCAGTGCAATGTAACCATGACTGGGACCTTAGTAGTAGTTTTTAAAATGTATTTTTTGGAAACTTGGGTAACAACTTGTGAAAATAGTTTGTAACGTTGTTGACAAAAGTTTTGTTTAAAAAAAAAAGCACTATGGAAAATGATTAATGTGGATGTTTTATTTTCTGTTTCATTTTAAGAGGAAAAGTCCAAAAATTACCAAATACTTCTGAATTTATGTTTTTAGGATACAAAAAATAATTGAACAGGAAAATATTTTTGCTGAGCTTGTAAAGTTACTTTTCTTGCAGTTTTCTTTTTTAGTCATAGCTGTTTTTCTTGTTTTTTTTTCTTAACAGATGGCTGCACCTATCACCCAGGAGTCCCAGTGTTCCACGATGCCTTGAAGGTAAATAGTTTGAAAATACACAGATAAATGTTATCATCTTTTGTGGTCAGCGCCAATATCTCTGTAAAATCCTCTCAGGGATGGTCCTGCTGTAAGAGAAGAACCACCGACTTCTCTGACTTCCTCAGCATTGCTGTGAGTTTTCTGTTTTTCTCTCTTTTCACTGACTTGTATGTCTCAGCGGTCATGTCTTGGGTATTTGCTGGTTGATCAAAAACAGAAAAAAATGATTGCTACATTTTCTTTGGTTTTGTTGGCTCGAACAACTACAGTTTGTGAGTAAGGAACTGCCTTCTTGCAGGGCTGCACAAAAGGTGCACACAACAAAGAGAAGCCCCCTGAGCCGGTGAAACCAGAAGTGAAATCATCAGGAGAGAAGGCAAAAGATTTAGAAGACCAAAAACCAAAGTTCAATGAGTACATCATCTCTGCACCAAAACCTCAGGAGGCAATACACAGACCAAGGTTGGTTTCAGCAAGTTTTACCAGCTTTTTTGAAGCTGCTTACTGTGTATCTACATTGTCTTTAAAAACTATCAAGTTGAAATGTTTTGAATGTTGATTCTTCTTGTATTACAACCCAAGGAAACATTGATTATTACTTGTTACTGTAGTGTTTTGATATTCAACTAAAAATACTAACAAATACATTTATTATTGATGTATTAAATAGTCCCAACAACACATTTTAAACATAATAAAATGAACTGCAGTGTTGAGATTTGACTATATCTTTCTTTAAATATGATCAAATGTGTTTGGTTTTTTCCCCACAAAGTATTGCATGTAGTGTTTATTAATAAAGAATTAGTCATTTATGTTTTGACAGTTCTTAAACTATATGTATTTTTTATCTTACAGTGCTGATGAACCGATGGTGAGATTGCAGCATAAAGTATCTGCTTCTCTAAAGCAGGCACTTGAAAAGCTAAAACTGTCTGAAAATACAACAGAGAAAAAAGGTATCAATATAAGTATTTATGTATTTTTTAGTCCTCGCTTAAGTTTTATGAAATGTCTTTTCATTTAATTTATATTGTTTTACTCTGTTTATCATTTTGTTTTTTTTTTATCCTGTCACAATTTAGAGGAAGATGAAGAGGAGCTAAAAATTGGTACCTCTTGTAAAAATGGAGGATGCACAAAAGTAAGTGAATTGAGACTGATTTGTGGTGAAATATTTATGAATTATTTGTTTTTACTGTTGTATATTTTTGTCATTTTTTTCTACCAGATTGAATTTATGTATTAAAATTTTGCTGTTATATTATTTTTATAACCTATTTTATGCACTTTCAGGTTTACTAATCTCCATAATTTGTGATTTAAAAAAAAAAGATGATGAAAAAGACATTTCATGTAAAGTTTGAAAACTTGAGAGACTGCATTGATCCTTTTACTGAAGGTTTAGAAACATTTGGAGGGAAATATTTATGGAAACCTATTATTTGCTGCAATGTTTTTGACATATTTGGAAATGTTTTGGATTTGTTCTTTTTGATAACAGACTATAAGCATAAAAAAACACCACAGTAAAAATACAGATGTTAAGAGGGTAGAGACACCCTGCTAACAAAAAAATTAAATATTTTATCATTTATTGCTAACTTTACGTTAGACAGATTTTATTTTGTATTGCATGTATTGGTGTTTTACTTTATTCCCATCTGAACTATGATAATCTGAAAAAATGCAGCATATCCATGTCACATTTGCCCTTCATGCGAGACCAGAAGTGACACAAAATTATTACAAATATGTAGATGAGTCATAGGATGGGTAAAACATCATGATGCTTTAAGCTGGTTCTTTGAAATACATCCCAAAAGACCTCAATACTTACATTTTAAAATGAACCCACGTTTTCTTTCTGAATGCGTATAAATATAAATCAAAAGTTTTTCACCCAAGCTTGGCGAGCAGAAGCTGCAAGATTAGAGCTCGCATTGTGAGGAAAATGTTCTTTTACACGTTTGGCAACAGTTTTTAGGTGATTTACATAATTGGACATTTACTAAATTTCCTAAGACAGCTTTTCACAGCTGCCTGCTCGCTAGTCCTGTCATCGTTTAGAGTTCCTTTAGTGTTAAAACAAGTCGATGTCTAACTAAAAGCAAACTGTTTTTGAAATAAAATAATGGTCTGAACTTATGTCCTTGCATTAAAATGCTCACTACTTATCAGTTAAACTTTAACAAGCAGTTCAATCAATAGACATTATTCCTAATATGCAGATAAATAATAGTAGCTGTCAAAAATGTAATATAATTGATGTAGTGGTAGTCTTTATTGGCACTTTTAAAGACTTATTCAGATCTTGCAACAAGAACTGACTACATATTTGTCAGGTCCACATATGTATGTATAAAGAAAAGCATTTATGTTTAGTATTGAGGTAGAATCATGAAGTGCGGCTCTCATTAGTTGTTTTTCTGTCTTACCACGGGGAACAGCTCTGTTGTGACCTCGTCAGTAGCTCAGACATCACCCACAACTTACGAGTTATTCCCTGTGCTGATGAAGATGGTCCAAAGTTTGCCCCGGCATGTTGCCACGGCAACAAGTTTTCCTCCCGAGATGGCACATCCTACATGTGCAGCATGTCTTACTCTAACCCTCCTCAGAATGGTTTGACTCTTGTCAGACAGTTGTATTTGCTGCAGTGTGGTGATGTTGTCTGATGACGGGATGAAAATGCCTTTATTTCCAAAATTACAAATAGCGTTCGTTTAAGAGTTGAAGAGGAAAATCAAAGGCAGTCCCTTTTTCACTCCTCTCTTAACTGTGAGTTTTGTCTGGCTTTAAGGGAAATGTGGAGAGTCAACCCCTGTTTAGTGTATCACATTTTGAAGAGTGAAGTTCTTAAATGATTCACATTTAGGCAAGTAGTAGAAAGTACCTGTTTTATGATTTTTTCCACAGTTTAGATGCACAATTTTGTTCTCCTTTTGAATCATTTAAAAAGTGGAAACTTTTGTCTTCATAGGTAGCTTTGAATCCAAGATCTATTAACTTTTCCATGCATATACTCAGTTTATTGTTTGCATCCTGACCCCACCTGTATTTCCAACAAAAGTGGGGGGAGTCTTTGTTTTGCCTTATAGTGACATTGGTCTTCAGCCTCCTTTTAGTTTGTGTGCTCATTCAACAGCAGAGCCAGTGACTTTGGGGGCTCTTTTTATTGGGGTTTTTATTCACAGTGTGTGCAGCCCGCTATGCCATGGGGTGAATTGGCCACAGCTCCAGCCTTTGCATATTCTACACTCAGTGTGAGCTCAGAATAAAGGCCCTTTGCCTGAGACACCACTGTAATACCTCTACAGCACATCCAATGGTCAGGATGTCTCTCGCTTTTTGAGACACGCAACAAATGCCATGAAATAGAACTCTACCTTGGTTCTCTGAGTGGCATCAACTAGTGTTTCACCAAAACACCCTCCTAGCTAAAGAAAGCAGGTTGGTGGTTTTGGACTTTCGTTTATTTATGATGAGGTTCTATTGCCCCCTCCTGTGATTGAATGTCAGTGTCATACAACCAAGCCACTCGGACGCGGCTTGGTGGTATTTGAGCATCTGATGAGATCCTCAAAGAGGGTTCCCCTTTATTAGACTCAAAAGGAATGCTATAAAGAAGAACTGGAATTTATTATGCGTAACCCACAGAACATTCCAAGACTTTTACTGCTGAAGGGAGCTCAGATATGAGACCTGTGTGACAGACCACATCCTTATGGTTTTTAGTTATTAAACTTACAAAGTTAGAATAAAAAAAGGCATAAAAAGAAACTTAAACTCTAGAGATAAAAATGCAAGAACAAGATGGACACTGTAGTCATCAACTAACAATTAATTGTACTCTGAACAGTATTTTAGGTTTATCGACTCACATTAGAGTTTTAAAAAATACTGAAACCTTTTAACATTAAAGCTCAAACATAAATGTTCGTGCTAAGGCTGTTAGTCAAAACCACTGTCTGTATAACAAAAATGTGTTTTATGGCACTGGAAACGATGAAGGAGCAAAGAAAAGCTAAATCTTAGAGCGAATGAATTGCAAACTTCAAAATAATAGATTTACGGTATGCAGTCTCCATCTCTACTGAGCAGTGTGTCACAGTGTTCTGCTTTTGTCAGTCCCGGCCTTGTAGACTATCTTGGCACGTTCTTCCAGCTTAAAACCAAATGCTCGTCTCAAGCTGTAGTTTAAACTGACCAATCAGAAAATGTTAAAGTCCCTCTCCAACTATATATGTTTTTCTATTGTTCCCAGTGGTCTTTTAATTATGGTTATGCAGTTTTTAGCCAAAATCACTAAGACTGTTGTTTTTTTGACATATTTTCTGCAGCACGCATTTTCTACATGAGCTTGACCATTGGCACAGAAGTCAGCTGTGCTAATTTCCCAGCATTCCTTTGTTGTCACTCTGTCCTGCTAGCTTATAGCACCTCAGAAGCCCAAGCTAACATTAGTGTTGCAAAAAATCCAGCGAGTAATATCTGATGTCTCCAGCCGCAGAGTTTAGAGCCAGATGGAAACTCAGCCGAAGAAAATGAAAATGTACATGGATCTATTTGTCTGCAAGTGGAGGATTTAAAATTGTAGTGAAGAAAGCAAGACTTTCTTCCACCCGTGGCAGTTGCTGTATCATAAACCCGAGCTTTTTCAAACATCCGGTTTTCATCTGCTCCTGATCCAATGCAATGTGAAGAAAGAAATACTCAGTAATGTAGTTTCAATCAAGTTAAAAATCTTTTATACATGTCCTCCATCATGAGAAAAAGGCTACAAGAACATGTTAAAAACACAATTTTTTATTAGAGTGAGTTTTTAAAAACAAATACTTGTTTTTATTTTTGTTATACAACATATTGCAAAGAAGATATTTTATTTTCTATCTTGTAAACTTCAAGATAGAAAATTATTTTCTATCATAGTTCATAGTTTTGGCTGCAAATATTTTCTTAAAGTAAATAGCTTGTACAATGATTGATTTGCCAGTTTGAGATGAAAGAAAAACACCTTTTTTCTGCATTCTGTCCCACATTGTCCTTTTATTTTCTTTTCCAGACTTTTGAAGGACCAGAGAGTGACTCTGATATCTGCTCATACCACTCTGGAGTTCCCATCTTCCACGAAGGGTCGGTATTACTGCTAATGTGTTTAACCTTCTAGCGTAGAAACCCCTTTCTCTGTCACAATCAAAGAATGGCAGACCATCATGAAACAGCAGTTTTCTGTGCTTACCTGTCAATAGTTGGTGAATAAAAGTCATATTTTACTCTTATTTTAGTTTACTACTTCACTTGAGTGCCAGTTTATTGCCTTCCTAAAAAATCCATCAGGTTTTAATGTCTATCCCATGTCTGAAGGATGAAATACTGGAGCTGCTGCAAGAGGAAAACTTCAGACTTCAACACTTTTCTTTCCCAAGAGGGCTGTACCAAGGGGGCTCATCTATGGAAGAAAAAAAATACGGTGGGTTTGCAGCTGTGACAGCAGATGATAGATCTCTGCTCAAATCTGTATGGAAAAAGTCATAGTTAGAGGGCCATCTAGTGGTGTGTGCTTAAATGGAAGATATTGCTTGTCGGTAGAGATGAAGATGCTTAAATCTTTTTTTTCCAGGGAACCAAGGTGGTCCCTTGTCGCTTTGACTGGCACCAGACGGGGGCGCAGGTCATCATTTCTATTTACGCCAAAAATGCTGTCCCAGAGCTGTGCTATGTGGATGCCAACAGCACCACTGTGAGAGAAACTCCAATCTGATGTCACATATTTGCTGTATCAGTTCTTGCGAACCTAATTTGTTTATCTTCTTGCAGGTCAACATTCATGTTATATTTGAAGGAGAGAAAGAATTTGAGCAGAATATTTCCTTGTGGGGAGTAAGTACTCTTTTTATTAAATAAAAAAGCTTATGTTGCATTTTTAAGCAAGTTGCTTTAATGTTTTAACTCATCATTTATTTTGAATAAGGTAGCATACTAAATCATTTAATAAAAACAGCAAATGAATGTTTAAGATGTTCTCTCTTTGTAGTAGCTTTCAAAAAACAAGAATGCCTTTTTATCTTTATTTGTTTGATTACTTATAAGTTTGTATTATGTGACTTTAGGTGATAGACGTCAACAAAAGTGTGGTGAACATGATGGCAGCTAAGATTGAGATAGCCATGAAAAAGTCTGAGCCAATGTCCTGGGCTCGTCTGGACCTTCCACCACCTGTCAGCCCTATGAAGGAGACCGAGAAGGTTCTAGAAGATGCTGAAAGTGGGGATGAAGACGATTAGCTTTCAAATCAAAAGCTTTATGTCCCACCATGTTGTTTGCCTCTTGATAAAATCTCTTGTTCTATTCTCTGTTTGCCCCATTATCATATTTTTCTGAGCTTCCATGTGTCTTTTTTTTTTTTTTTTTTTTTACTGAAAAACTGTTTCTCAACTAAACATTTGCAAATGTTTATCGTGAAAAATAGCAGAGTTGCATTAGAAGTCACCTGTACATTTGCACTGAAGTCCCAGTGGAAAACAACCTTGCTCAGCACAACAGTCACACAGCTTTTCTTTATGAAACCACGTGTACTCTGCTTGCATTAGATTATAGTGGACCAGAGTCGTAACTTATTGTTTGCTCTTTTCATCAACAATTAGTGTTAATTCCATCAGCATGTTTGTTTATGTTTGTGTATGTCCATTCTAAGAAAATTTTGTTTTTTTTCTGTTCCATCCACTCAAAGGTGATTAAATAGTTGTCACAAATTGCCCTGTGTAACAGAGCTGCTCTACTCCTTAAATTAAGTTTTAATGATTTCAGTATTCAAACTGATTAATTGATGCTTCGATTATAAAGCATCTTTACCTTTAAGACAATAAAAACATTTTGAAAACTTGTATCCCATCTGTTATCAGGCTTCATCCACATTTTTTTCCATATTTAATTTAAAAAAATGTGTGCACTTATGCTTTTTGAAAATAGTTATCATTTTTTTTTTCAGTTCTATTTTAGTTTTTTTTATTAGAATGTGCCAGAACATTTGGGAATGCCAACTGAATACTAAGTATTTTAAGCAACGTACTGTATTATGAAATGATACTCAAGAGAGCATGTGTCTTGCCCTGGAATGTATGTCATTTCTCTGGCTTCATTTGATCACCATGGGGGTAAAATTATGAAAGAATGGGTTTATTTTTACCCAAAATAAACACACCGAAGCTGTTAAATTGTGATGGCTTGTGAAACTTTGTATCCCACGGTGGATTCAGTCAATTGGTTACTTGTTGGCAGAAACTAATCTCAGGAAGAAAAAAAAAGTTCTGTATCACAATGTTTATATGTGTAGGTTTTTTTAACCAAAAAAAATTATTATTTTCTAACCATATTTAATTACATATTTTTTATATATTATTCTACATGTAAAGGATGTTGCCAGGAAGACAAAAACTTCATTACATTTTTTATTTTATGTGGAAATCAACAATTACTGTGTTCTAAAGTTCTAAGCAACAAATATTTAGCACCTGAGAGTTTTTTTTTTTTTTAAGTGATAATACAATTATCTACCGAAGTAGAGTACTTTCATACAGTGAGTATAATTCTCAGCTAATCTATCTAAAGTCCTTCACATAAATGATTTCAAGTAAATAATCTGGGTTTAAACCCCTTTAAGTTGTTTTTTTTGTTCACAGTGTTGGAACTCTTCCATGCTAATGCGATAAAAGTGTCAGACTCCTTAACATCTTTTTCATTTAAGTTTCCTTTGGGCACCCCTTATCATAGCCAGTAACATTTTTGTCAGCTCGTAGACATCTTTTGCCAGGCTTCAAATATCAGACTATGTTATAATGGAGAGAAATTCTAAAAATCTAAGATTTGGTGCAGAAAAAGACAGTTATAATGCAGCATTTTCCATCTGAGGTACCTTCAGTGTATGATAGAACCTCCATCATTTACAATTCACAATGCTGGTATGAAACAATCTTAGACATTCAGATGAAGTCTTCACATAGCAGTCTGGTAGTTTTGGTGGTTGGTGTCATTATTGTCGCTGTTGTGGATTAAAGGCTGTCTTTCTGGGAGAACAAATCCACCTTTCCAGCTCTTCCCTTGAGGCCAAGATGAATTTCTGTATCTTTGTTTCACAGTGTGAACGATGGCAGCCACAGCTATTGTCACGATCACTCCGCAGAGGGCTGCACACAGCATCCAGGGCCACGTTTCACGCAGCTCCTCCAGGTAGGGGCGCAAGGATTCTGAAAGCCTCTGGTCTGAAAAGATGATTATTTAAGTTACACAAAATGAGCTAATATTTTCTTTTGAAAGGTTTGAAAATTAAACCTAAGGCGGGAACTTACTAGTATCAAGGAGGTGGGAGTATTCGTATCCAAGGTCTTTGCTGGAAATAAAGTACTCTTTATTTTGATGGAGAGGTATAAATGGCGCCATGTAGTAGTCACCATTGTGCCCTATAGGAGCATTGGCTTCTGGATATTGGGATGGAGCTGGATTATGCCTCCTGAGCCACTGCTCATAAATACTTGGATGCAGAAAGAAGGAAAATTACTTTTTTAAGGAAAAGTACTAATTCCTGATTAAAAAATGTTTGTCTACAGGACTCACCTGTCGACAAAAGCATGATGGAGAAGAAATATGGGGTCGTTTGCAGAACCCTGCACCGAGGACATAGATCCATTCATGAACACGTGCAAAGCAGCATGCATACCCAGACGAGAACTGCTACCCAACCCAGTTTGGGGATCTCCAAATCCTGCAGAGAAACTTTTCCAGTTAAGCTTCCAGAAACTTTTTTTTTTGGCAAAATGTAAGTTAACTAAGTTTCCGGCACTTGCTCCAGTTGAAGGTGTATTTTACAGCATCATGCCGGCTGTTCAAACTGTTTCGGGTCACATGAGACAATCCTCCTCACTCGGCCATCATATGAGAGGCTTGGGTCTCATGAAGGTGCAAACTGGCTGTGTGTTCAGGGCTCCACCATCTGAGGCTCATCAGTGATGCACAATGATGTGCCCAGTCTGTCTGAATAGCTTCATTATTGTGCTGCCTTCCACCCCAGGGGATTTAAAACCTTGGACTGGCCCTCTACAGGCTTTTTTTTCCCTTTTTCAGAAGTACGGGAGCTTTTCCAATCAGAGGAAAAACTGTTGGAACCACCTCCTCATGTTATGTAAAATGAATACTTAGTGAATAGATGTGCTGCTGATAATTAACACTTTATTCATACAAGCAGTCTAATAATCTTCATAATTACAACACTAAGTAAAAAGGAATCAGTGTTGTTTGGTGTAATTCCTCATTACAGATGAATGCAGGAAATTTGACATCATAGGACCACAGTAAAGCAGAAATCAATGCAAGTAGCACCACTATGTTTTGAAATTAGACTGGAATTTCAATACTGGACTGAAATCTGAAAATGCAAAATGTCAAGAGATAATCTCATAGAAACACACTAAAACTCCATAATTCGAAATAACCCAAGTTGAGTTGTTTTTAACCCAATTCGGAGGTAAAAAAAAAATAATTGGTTTAAAATGAAACCACTATAATCCAAAGTCAGCATTGCTCCAAGTTTTTGTTAAGAGTGAAGATACTCAGCGGGCACATTGTTGAGTATTGGCGTGAAGGGTTGTTTCATTGTATGCATTTGTGTGTATTTGCATGGATCAGACCTTCCAAAGTGTTCCTGAAGCTCATGTTGGCAGTGCGGTCCATCGGTCCGGTGTCATAGTTGGTGAGGCTGAGGGTGAACTCCACTTCTGCTGAAGTAGGTATTCGTTCCACCAGGTTACGGTTGTGGTTCCCAGGGTTACGGCGCACTGGGCCTTCCTCCCTGGCATCACACAGAACTCCTCTGTTGTTGTATTCCTCAGCTTGGGAGCACAGGACCTTTAGACCAAGGAGACAAATGACAAGTGTTGCAGAAGAAAGGAAACCAGTCAAAGGGATTTTGATTAATGAGGGCATTTCTAGGTGTGCTTACTCCATCGTTTAACTGTCCTGCACTATCCTGTATTTTACAATATTACTCTTTCAAAATTATGAGTCGTTTATCACTAAAGAGTTACTTTCTTAACACCTAGTAGTTCAGGGTCTTCGAGATTATTTTTTATTACTTTACAATTTGCCTTATCTTTAAAACTATCAGACATCTCTCAATATACTACACAAGAATTCCACAATGAACTCAAAAATGCAAAGAAAAAAAAAAATCAATTCAGAGTAGTAAGCATTGTCATTTTTTTACTGCAAAAATCACAAAAAATCAAATCAAACACTTTTTTATTGGTTCATGAAATCCAAAAACAAAGCGAAGAGGAGATAAACAAAATTGTGAACAATGTCTAATAAAAGAGCCAATGCACAACTAAACTGTAGTTTTTCAAGGATTTATTCCAATGAGTATCACAGTTATGTGTTACAAAGGTTCTTATATTTTAACCAAATAGTTCAAAGGTAAAAACTTTTGAAAATATCACATTGAATTTTAAATGAAAACTGTACTAAGGGGTGTTGGTGTCATTCCTTTGTCATTGAAGTCAGTTAATTTGATTGACAAATGCAAAAGTTCAGAGACTACTAAGGGTTAAGGATACATGCAGGAGTAAACATCTAAAGTAACAAATGTACTGCAACATATTTTTGTTTTATATTAGGAAATGTGGTGTTATAATAATAACTAATAATATTATTTACTTTTAGTAACTTGAAAGTACAGAAGCTCTGGGACTGACTGGAGACCTGTCCAGGGTGTATCCTTCCTTTGCTCAACAGTTGTTAGTATAGGCTCCAGCAACCCCAGCAAGATATTCTATCATTATTATAATTACCATGTGCTATTTGTACCATATTACATGCAACTTACCATTTACATGTTTGAATTACATTTCAATACCAGTTAGTTGTTAGAAGGATACTAGAAGTTAGAAGCTGGGGAAAGTATGGTGCACCGGGGTTCTGCCCTTCATAACTTCTGTTCTTTATCATTTACCGAGTAACGTAATTTATTTAGTTCTTCATGGCTCTGTTTGGTGTAGCGCAATTTATACGTTGTCCCTACTTCCTACTCCCCTCCAGGGGGAACGGGAGAGATTTCAGGTGGATTGGCTGTGTTCCTGTCTCTGGTTGTGGACCTCGCCTCTGGCTCTTCTCGCACTCCCAGCTGCCCCACAGTTTCATCTGCATGAAGCTCATCTGCTACACTATTCAAACATGTAGTTGTTATTTAAACACGTAAGATAATTCTTACTTAACAGTTCTAGCACATCACCGGTCCGTCCTGGGAGAGGATCCCTCCTTTATTTGGGCATTCCTGAGGTTTCTTATGTTTCTCCCCCAAGATAGATTATTTAAGAGTTTTTCCTCACTGAAAAGAAGAGTCACAGGGAAGGACAGGGATGCCAGTTTATCTTAGTCTGTTTAGTTTAGGAACCAGCCATTGATTAGCTTTATGTTCTTTGTATAACTGCTGGTGAGAACCCCATTGAGACGGCTAGGGTTGTGATTTTGGACTGTATAAATGAAATTGAATTGAAATTGAATATAAATATAATGTATTTAATATAAAATAATGAAATCTGTAATTGCAAGTTGACTTTCTACAAAAAAAAAAGGTAAGATGTTTTTTAATAAAATCAAGGTGCGTTTATGACACACTTTTGTCGCACAAACAGCACTAAAACCTTACGAAACCTTATGAAAATAATCCATCCTCATTTCCTACTGCACTAGCTCAAGTTTGAACCTCTAGTAATTAAGATGAGGAAGAAGCAATATCTAGAGGATTTGTTCAGTCCAGGAATCTTCCCATCAGAGGCCACAGACGGAGTCACCACAAGAACCCCCCTAATCAAGGTAAACCAGGGTCACATCCTCACGGTTGCCAGGCAGGGCCTCTAACCACCAAGACAAGGAATCTCTATGGCAACCATTCATTAGACTGAGCAGGGATAGTTTTTCAAGTGGAGGATGCAATGGGAAAAGCACTGGAGGCAAAAGTTTAAAACGTAAAAACAAAGAATAGAGTAAGCCTAGACAATAAGAACAAATGGGACTCATTTTTCATGAATATTTGAACCTAGTGGCTCTCTGGTTAAGAACAAAGTTACAAGTTTTTAATGTTAAAAATTAACTTTAAAGTAAAAATTAAACAGTTGGGTAAAATAATAATAATAATAATTTAAAAAATTGACTCCTTCACCAACAGGACAATTCGTAGTACAAGTCCAACTAACACATTTGAAGGCAGAATTAAGGCGCACTGGATTCTATGACAGATTTTCTATTTTTAAAGAAATTAGGGATTTTAAGTTCACTTTATGGTTTGGAAAATGCAGTAAGAGTCACTTAATTAGCTCTGATTTAGGCTTGGGAAGGTAGATTTACAAATTTCTGGCTAAGATGCACCAAAAACAATAAACTGTATTTTTTTAAAATCACAGCCAACATTACAGTACTACTGCATTTGCTGCATTGACATAATCCTGTGTGACCCAGGGTGTCTTTTATTTTGAAAAGAACTCAAGCCAATCATTGTCAAAAGTAATGAACTATTACTATCACATTTTGACAAAAGGATATTTTTTCTTTATATGTAAACTTTTTCCCCCCCAATAAAAAAGAGTGTTTTTTATTCTTCATAATCCAAACAATAACAAAGGTTTAATTTTTCTAAAGGGTAAAGTAAGATGTTGTGGCTCTTACTGGGTTGTCAATGAGAAATCCCCTCAAATGTTAAAGGTTGCAGACCCTTGACCTTGGTAAACAATAGAAACAAAATTACAAGATTTGAAAAACATATATATAGTGAGAGATAAAGATAGATATAAAAGACTTGCCAATGTGTTTACCTTCCAAGAGGAGAAGACAGAGCTTGGGCTAATGAGATCTGGATCCAGGGGACTGCGGCTCCCCATCAGTTCATCCGTGCACACGTCACAACCCTGAGCGTCCCTCCAGTCCCAATATGGAATGGAGAAAGTGTTGTCTCCAGTCAGCTTCCTGATCTCATGTTCCCAATGCAGCAAGTAAACACGGTGCCATGGAGAAAAAGCAGGTGCCCAGTGAGCAAAGTCCACGTTGGCCCAAACGTTTCCTGGGCCACCTAAGAGTGCGTTTCGGGACACATAATAATGCATCCAGACAAACACGTCGTAGATGGAAACATTTGCAAACAATGGGTTGGAGCCATTCTGCATCTCTCTGTAGGTTCCTGTTGCCACAACATAGTCGATGCTGGGTGTCTGCTTGGCCAAGTTCAGGTATGACACAAACCTGTTTCTCTCAGCTCTAGTCAGGTGGAAAATGTTTCTTCTGAGAGACTCTCTTCTTTCACTACAGCGCTCCCCAAAGTAGCCAAACTTACAGTCTGCACAATTGAAGCCCATAAAGTTCCCCGTACACTGACAAGTCCTGTTGAAGAAAACTAAGGGCCATTTTTCACGGTCGTCCAACCCAGAGAAGGGGTACTGAGGTCCATCTGGCTGGTTCGACACAATCACATCCTCACAGGACCCCCTGCCTGACCGGGCCCCACACGCCGAGCTATCCCCTTGCCAAGGCGGGCAGCATTCCCTGGTCTGCAGGGCTTCCTGGGTTGCGCACAGACGAGGAAACTGTTGATGGCTCGGAACCAGACACAGCAGAAAAATAAGGACTCCTGAAAGCCACATCACAGCAGCAGGAGTTAAGGTCTGGAGGCAGAAGCAGACACACAAATTAGCTGGAGAAAAAAAAAGTGGGATGTGTGATAAATTCTTGGCTTAAATTCTTTGCTCTCCCCCACACTCCACCCATTATTTTTAAGCAGTCACATGCTGCAAAACCCTCAAGCTTACCTTGTGAGGGAGGAATTAGTCTGAAATCCCACAACAAACTCCTCCCATGAGAAACATTACTATGACAAATTACTATAAAGAAGGTTTTTACTTCAAATTAGACTGAAAACATGCTTACCTATCTAAACCTTTAGTGGCATTTAAAACGAATACATTAGTTAATCCTACACTAATTAAATAATTAGAAAAATTGTTTTATTCAAGACAATTCATGAAAAATGTCAGACTGACTAGTGTAAAATGTTTGGGGAAAAGAGGTTTCTTTTTTCCAGCTTGAAAAGGAATCATGTTACATTGATTACATGCTGGTTTTATGCTTCAGCAATGAGGATGTAGGCTTACTTATGTTCTCTAATCAAAAAGCAAACAACTTTTCTTGACATGATGCACTTAAATCACCATAGCAATGGTGTGGCCACACAGAAAAAAAGATTATTTAAAAAGTGCTCCGTGGTCTGTGCAACATTCATTCATTAAAACAATAATTTGCCATAGGAAATTTTACAAAAAAACATATTTAAATAATTAATAAATAAATGATACATAAAAAGTGCATAATTCTGTCACAAAAACAGAAAATTAAAACTAGTTGTTGCCAGATAAAAGTGCATTAGTCATTAAATACTAGGATATCCAATTAAAACATTTACAAACCAGGAAGAATAATAATAAATGTGAAATAAAACCCCAATTGACCAGATTACTGTCAATTTTGGAAAAACATCCATCATTCAGTGACTAAAAACAGAAAATTGTAATCAGTTGTTACCAGATAAAAGTGTATTATTTGCTAAAAAAAAAAACAAGTTACTTAAAACCAGAAAAAAACCCAACAATAAATATGAAGTAAAACACCACATAACCACATTACTGTGAATTAAAAAAAAACATGCACCTTTGCGCAGTTCAAGCACTCTAGAAACAGAAGTCTAATTTATTTTTAACGTCTACTAACCGTATTTAAAATGTTTTTTGCAGTGGGATAAAACTGTTCTTTTTGTGAGTCTTTTTGGCTTTAGAATGTTTACACTGTCTATACCCTTTTTTTTCCTTCCTAATATTGGAAATCAATCACACATACTGTCATCACTCTCTTTTCAAGTCACTGACATTAATATTTAATTTTAATATTCCACCTAAAACTAAAGATTTTTACTTAAAACAAGTCAGAAAAGAAGTTATTAAATTGTTTTCCAACCTCTCCTAAAAGTTCCCTCAGAGGAAATGCATTGGTCACAACCACACAGTCTGTTATCTCATGACCTCACACATGCCTATTGTACAAAATACCGAGGAAACTTTAAACAAAGTATTTTCTATGTAACTGCTGATAAGAACATCATTGCCTCAGGTTTATAGTTTCCTGTAAAGCTATGATTTCTCAGAATAAAGGCTCATCCTTTGTGCTGCAAACTCACATGATTCTATACTAAAGAGAACAACCACTGTGTTGCATGCATCTAGACCTTTTTTTTTTTTTAGTTCTTTCATAGATGTGTTTAAATTATAAAGGGCAAATGTGTCTCGTGAGAGTACACATATGGACACTAGAGGGAGCCATAACTATTTTAATACATTCTGACTACTCTGTCTCCCACCTAGACAGCAAGAAACTTCAGTTTTATAATCTGAACTATCTCATTTTTTGAATCTGTAACTTAGCACAAAAATATTTTTTACACAATCTCGCCCCCCCCCCTTTTTTTTTTTGAATTGTCTGTTATTCATTCTTTTGTATGCTTTTATTACAGCTTGTACAGTCAGTTTGGTGAATTGTTTTTTCACCACAGAAACAATTGGAGTCTATGAAACTGCAGATAGCAGATATGAAAGCATTGCCTCAGCTGTCAAACATGGGTTCACCATACCCTAAGGTATTTCCTCTGGTTTATTTAGAAATTGGGGCATGATGATACAATCCAAATGAGATGCACCACTGATCTTACTACATCTGCTCAACCAGTCACTCACTGAATAAATGTTTTTTTTTGTTTCAAATCAGATTTCTGGACATGCATAGCTTTTATTTTCTTGAAACTGAAAATTGATACTGAAATGCCTTGTCACACAATTTTTTTAGTTACTTTAGTGTCTTATAAGCAGGACACCAAAATAAAAAAAAAGAATGTGGTGCAAAGAAATAGTAGTGTATGCATCAAACACAACGGAAACATTTGAAGCAAAATTAATCTTTTACAAACACCTCTAAAAGCAAGACAAGTTATGCTGAGAGATAGAGGAGTGTCATTATTAGTTCTTAAAACTTATCTCAAAGTATTCAACATGTTTATAATGCTTGTTAATGTTGTTGTTTTTTATTATATATTTTGAAAACACAAATAATTCTTTTATAAAAAAGCATAGTTGGTTGTTGCTAAGGTCTGCAAGAGTCATTGAAAGTAAAAAAAAAAATAACATTGTGTTCCTGTGGTGACTTCTTGTGTATTGTAATTGGAGGAATATAGGATGATCTCCTGCAGTGGTCACAGTTTCAGTAAACCCAAGAAAACCCAATGACTGAAGACACAGTTTCTACATGATGCATCTGTCCTGTTAGGTTCATGAACTTCTTCTTTCCAAAATCAATTCTGACTCATCCCTGATACAAAACCAAGCTTTCAAGCTTAAAAGTGACAATGTGTCGGTTCAAATATGGAATAAATTAGAACTGGCCGGAAAACACCCAGCTCTCAATTTCTTCAACTTTTTTTCACATAATGTTAATCAAATGCAGTCAACAGATTTTATTCAATTAAAGAAAGTAATTAAAACTATTATCGTCATTATTCCTTGATGCCTATTAATGCAAATATGCATCAAACCACTTTGGCTCATCAAACCTGCCTTGTGTCAAAGTGCCCTTTGGCAAGACCCTGAACCCCACATGGCTTCTTGTGGTTATAGTTTGGCACCAGTGATCAGCAGCAGAACCGCTGCCGTCAGTGTGTGAATGTGTGTGTGTGTGTGGGTGAACGGGCACTTTGAAACTTTAAAGATGGTAGTAAAGTGCTATAAGTGCATGCCATTCAATTTAGCATCCACTTGAAGCAAAAACAAGTATTTTTTTTTAATCATAGCTAAAAATACACTCAGGCTTCAAAGGGTTCTTATTATTAGTAGTAGTAGTAGTACTAGTAGTTGAAGTGGTTGTTTGTACTAGTTTGAGGTGTTACGGCATAAAGAGACTTTCAATCAGAACCAGATTAGACATCTACAGGTTTGTGCACAGCTTTTAAACGCTGTGCAGCTTAGTTACAAAACCTACACGCTTCTGCAGCCATCAAATCAGTTTCTGAATGAAAGTTCCTTTGTGGTTCAACACCTGCTTTCAGACGTAAATACGACTTAATGAATAATTCTGTTTAGTTTGTGAGAAAAAGAGGATCACATTGGATACGAGGTTTTCTAAATATTTGATTTAAATCTTTTTTTTACTAAACATTCTGTTTTACATTAACATAGCAGCCTCCTTCTAAGTGAGCTCCTCCTGTAGCTTTCAGTCGATGTAAGCTGGGAGTGAAGAGGAGGAGGAGGAGGAGGGAGAGGAGGAGGGAGGGCGAGGAGGAGGATGTCGTGTGCGTCAGTAACTCAAACATGTTCCAATAACGGGATGTGTTATCTGCTGCTATTTGCAGTTTGCTGTAGCCAGGCGAGCTTGAGCAAGAAGCTGCTGCAGCTCCTTCTGGTGCTCCTCTGTGATGGAAATGCTCTCGTCAGAAATGACATCTGAACGGCAACTGGCAGAGGAGAAGGTGAGCACAAGTGTTTGAAAGTTTACATGTCAAGAGGGGATTCGAGAAGATATCGATGTTTTAGACTGCTTTCCAACACTAACATGTTGCTTTGTTTAGGAAAGCGCTGCTTTTGGCTCAACGCTCATCTTGCCAAAGTCAAGGTGTTCACGTGAGCCTCAGCTCTGAGAGGAGCAAGGATGGCAGGAGGCTTCAGGAAGAGCCCAGGGGTGCAGAGGAGGTTGTTTTTGGGGCTGCTTACAGTCACTGTGTCGCTTGTTTGTGATCTGAACTGGCCAAGTTTGAAGGAGCAGGTTGGAGTCAATGCCCAGAGCAATGAGAGAAGAGTTTTGGCACACATCCCTGGTGACATCATCATCGGTGCTTTGTTCTCTGTCCACCATCAACCACCTGCTGACAAGGTACCTGTTGACGTTAATCCATTTCTCATGTGGAACTGGTAGTACATCTTCTTTTTGTGTTTAGGTACATGAGAGAAAATGCGGTGCTGTTCGTGAGCAGTATGGGATTCAGAGAGTGGAGGCCATGATGCACACTCTGGATCGGATTAATGCAGATCCCACAATCCTTCCCAATATCACCCTGGGCTGTGAGATCAGGTCAGCAGAACACCAGGAAACTTGTCACATTCTTCTTTTCTTTTTGCAGCAGATTTCTACTAATACACTCTGAAGGAGAAGGTAAATACTGCAGGGGGAAAAAAACAGGTCAAATATGCCCTTGTGGCTCATAATCTATTCTATTGAATGTTAAAATCCATTTAACGCAGATTATCATGATGCCAGTCCACAACATAAATCTCAGTAAAACAAAATATAGGACAGCAGCCAGGAGTCTTACATCAGCATGTTTTAGCACAACATGTTGTTTTATTTCCTCACGATCAAAGCAGATAGAAGTGACAGAAAAAAATGACACCGATATCTCCTAAATCAGGGGTGGGCAAATCTCTTGACTTGTGGGTTCTAAATTTTGACAGAAGTGCTGGACTATGAGCACATGCATGAAATGATTTGGTAATCCACTTCATCAGAAGAAAAAATAACATGGAATTTGGACAAAAATATCCTTTAATTTTAATTAAAAGTTATTTTTAATTTTTGAGTTTTGATGAAAACTTAAAGTTATTAATTAAAAAAAACTTTGACTTTTGTTCTCATTTTAGTGCTATTTGCATCAACGAGTTCAAAATGATAGAAAAACACAAACATGGAGAAATTCATTCATGTGCTGTTGGATTGATGTTGGAATGATGGGCAAAATTACTTGGAAAACACACACAAATGCAGAATACATTTCTGCACCTAAACGAAGATCAATATCTGTAGTGCACCATCCACGGAGAGACACCTGTAATACGAACAAAAAATAAAACAATGATTAGAATTATCAATACAATTGATTTTTGGCCAGATTGAGCAGTTTAACGGGCCACATATGGCCCCAGGCCCAGGCTGTGTAATTTACCCCACCCCTATTCGAAATAAAAGAATAAATGCACAGAGCAGAGAGATACTATACACAAAACATCACAAAAAAAGGAAGTTTCTGGTAGAGGAAGCAGAAAAACAGCTTATTTTTAAAGAGTTCCACTGCACTAAAAAATTGAAACTTTTAATTTCATCAACTATCTGTAGTGTAAAGGACTGAAAACAGTTCTTGTCAGATCTTAGAAATGGAGGACATTATTATTTTTTCCTAACTACTAAATGATTGTCAAAGCCACATTTTCCCCAATAGATAAATGCATAAAAGAAGATGCAAAAAATGACAACTTGAAGCTTTTGTTTTTACCAGAGACTCATGCTGGCACTCTGCGGTGGCACTGGAGCAGAGCATTGAGTTTATTCGTGACACACTGGTGTCCAGCGACGATGAAGAGAGCCAGGGCAGATGCACCATGGAAGGAGGGAGCGTTCTTCTTCAGGGCAAGAAACCCATTGTTGGACTAATTGGACCCGGATCAAGCTCTGTCGCCATCCAAGTGCAAAATCTCCTCCAGCTTTTTAACATTCCTCAAATAGCCTACTCAGCCACAAGCATGGATCTCAGTGACAAGGTGGGTCTACTCTACTAAAGACATATATTTAAATTCAATGGTTTAAATAGACAAATTATTGGTGCAGGACATGCAAAAATGTTTTGCCGTACTGTTTGAATTGCTTTATTTGAGTAGGACAGTGCATGTGCATGAATGAGCAAATGAGAAAGACTTTTAACATATATGTTTTTAAATGTTCCAAAAAAATCCTTTCCAAAAGAGCCTGTTCAAATACTTCATGAGGGTGGTGCCATCAGACATGCAACAGGCCAGAGCCATGGTGGACATAGTCAGGAGGTACAGCTGGAGCTATGTGTCTGCGATACACACCGAGGGTGAGACAGCATCTGTGCATATTTTTCTCCGTTCTATTATTTGCATACGATTGAAGTCTGTTTGCTGCATTTGCATTGTTGCAACAGCAAATGTGATATTTGAGAAGCTTCTGCTTAGCCACTTTTTGACATAAATCATCCCCTAGCTCCCTTTTATCCTAATTTTCACTATCTTAACTATTCTTCTTTTATTTCTAATCTTACTGCTAAATTTAACTCTTTTTTTGGGTGAGTTTAGAGACTCTGCAGCATCAAAGATTCCCAAGTTACACTGTATAAATTGATATCCTAGTTTCATTTTATGTAGCAAACAAGAAATGAAAATCATTATGTAAAAAGTGGATCATAAATTTGCATAATCTCACAGAAGGTGCTATAACGACAGTATTTTTATTTTTTTTACATTAAAAAGTTACCTCAAAACAACTGACACATGGAGGCATTTAGGGAATGTGTACAAGTTCAGTAGAACAAGTCCTTGAAAAATGAATCTTACATGTGAAAGAAAAAACTAAATTACTGTCATCATTATCATTTTTTTTCTATTCCCTTAAATTTGTTGCATGTATTGCAACCTCTTAGTAGCTCCAGACCATTCTATGAAACACATTTCTGTAGATTAGTGCGTAGTCTTTACTGTCTATTTTTTCATAAATATATCAAGCTGTTTTTAAGGAGGATTTAAAATAAATCATTTTTGAGCCAAATGCTTTTTTTTTCATGATGAAACGCAGTTTAAAGCTCCCGTTTTGAAAAGCTCAGTGTTTATGTTTTACTTGAGCCTTTTTGCTTTTTTCTTTTAAAGTCAGTTAACAGGGGAAATGGGTCAAATAAAATCAGACTTTTCTTTTTCATTTTAATGTAGATGTCTTTTAAGGTGGTTTTGTCTCAAGTTTGTGAAAAAGAAAAAAACTATTAAAAAAATCTTCACAGTTTTGCCAAATTAACGGAGCATTTAATCAGAATTCACATGTTTCTCCATTGCATGAACCGTTTTCACTGTCATATGCCGAGCTGACTTTTTCATACTGTACGCTTTTGCATAAATAAAGTTCATGACCCAGTAAATATTAGCAAATTTGTAAAAACATAGTAACCAAACACCAGCAGAAAATGGGTGACCTACTTCTCAGCAAAATGCAGAAACTCAACCGTCAACAGTTCCCATGGTAGAGATGACTTCCCCGGACTCTTGCTGTGTCTGCACTACTGTTTTCATTATCTTCTGTGCTCACATCAGTGTGAACACAAGTAAACATCACTACGAAGTGACTGGAGAATTTGATTAAAACATTACCATAAAAAAACAAGGTTAGCCTTCATTTCAGGGGCTCTAATGAAGAAACATGTTGAGACTTGTGTCTATTTATAACACTCTTAGGTAACAAATGCTGAATTTTTCTTCTGCAGGTAACTATGGTGAAAGTGGAATGGAGGCATTTAAAGACATGGCAGCAAAGGAAGGAATCTGCATCGCCCACTCTGATAAGATTTACAGCAATGCAGGAGAACAGAGCTTTGACAAACTACTGCAAAAACTCAGAGGTCATCTGCCCAAGGCCAGAGTGGTGGCCTGCTTCTGTGAGGGCATGACGGTCAGAGGCATACTGATGGCCATGAGGCGCCAGCGCTTGGTGGGGGAGTTTCTGCTGGTTGGAAGGTGAGGAGCTTGCTCTGAAATTCTTGACTTTATCAGAGGCTAATAAGGAAACTATGTGTTTCACTTTTCTAGTCTTTACTTTACAGGTCAAAATCTTTTTGTACAACATCATCATCATCATCATGGACCATCTTTGTCCTGTCATCGTCACCCTCATCATCATCATTTCGACATATTCATCCCCTCTGTCATGGTCATGGAAATGGAAGGTACATTTTGTACTTCTTTGCACTTATAAAGCAGTGAACATTGATTTTAGTAATCGATATCCACACTTTCGAAGCACTTTGGTGATTTCTTCAACCCAATTCTTGAGTTATTATTGTTGAGGTATGATTTGAAGAGCAAAAAAATTATTTTGTGTTAAGCAATGGTCACAAACACAACTGCCACCGTGCGTTTTATATATCCCCAGAATACCGGGCAGGTGGCGGACGGTGACCACCGTGTGGCCACCCAGCTGTTGCCCGATTTTGTAATGGTGTCATCCCTGCCAGTCACTGGACTGACACCGGGCGACCTCAAAATTTGCCACTGGCTGATGTCAACTTTTAGAGAAAAATCGTCCGGTCGCTATGAAATCGTAACTTTTTGTAAAACCTCTGTGGCCACCGCCTGACATGTTACAATACGACTGCCGCCTTCAGATGACAAATGCTGCCTGCTGATTTTACTTGAAAACTTGTATTTAGGTTGGCGCACTGTGGCATTTTGGGATATGTGACCGTAGTCTTATAGTAATTTCATTTTAAGCCATTTTTTTCCTTTTTCCTGAATGTTTTTTTCTTTAGTCCTGGTTTAATCTCAGATTTGGGTTATAAACTACCCAACTTGGGCTATTTT
Source organism: Oryzias celebensis (assembly GCA_014656515.1). Taxonomy (NCBI): domain Eukaryota; kingdom Metazoa; phylum Chordata; class Actinopteri; order Beloniformes; family Adrianichthyidae; genus Oryzias; species Oryzias celebensis. The sequence continues at coordinate 15,237,252 of BNCR01000013.1, forward strand.
GAACTGTACAGTTTTTAGTGTATAAGTTTGATCCCAAACCAGACTAGTTTTCAGTCAGAATTATAGTTAATCAAATAGTTTTAAATGCTTTTCTGAAGGGAATTTGTGTCATCTCTTAGAAGTGAGGTTAAAAAACTATAATTGGACATATTGAATCAAAAACATTAATTAAATAAATAAAAAATACAAGTAAAAAATAAATAAAAGGAAGGTTGAACTAGCAAGTTGTTTCACTCTTTCCGAGAATACCATGTTTTATTTTAAGGTTCATCTCTCTGGCTCGCTCGTGTCCTTGGTGTTCTATAAATGCCTTTCCTCATTAGGAGCCACATATGTAGGCTGTCGCTCAAATCTGACAGCAGGAAACATAAAATAACCTTGAACTACATATTACCAAATAATACACTCTTTAGCCTGTACATGCAGAACAACAGTTGTGTTTTTTTCATTTTCTGGTTTTTGTCACAACTTTAACGTAAGTTGTGCTAATACTGACTTTTGTTTAGTATTTTCATGCTCTTATTTTGCATTTTGTCTTTCTTATATTACAGTGGATAAATGCAAGTGCGTGTGGAGTTATTTTGCTACTTACAGTAAAGTAGAGCCACAGTACAGAAATGTGATCAGAAAACAAAAGTAAATATGAATGTAGAGAAAATCAAGAAATGAAAATACAGAAAAAAATAAATATAATTTAAATATTTTTGAACCAGAGTGTGCCAACTGGGACGGTATTAACATTCATTCATTCATTTTCTGAACCGCTTTATCCCTTTCGGGGTCACGGGGCTGCCGGAGCCTAACCCGGCTACTCATGGGCGAAGGCGGGGGACACCCCTGGACTGGTCGCCAGTCTGTCGCAGGGGCACGGTATTAACAACAGTGGCCATATTGAACAGCACATTTTTGGTAGATTTTCTTTTTTAAAAAGAGACAAACTAGACGGAGATTTGAATTATTCAACAGGCATCAGGTTTGTTTTCTCCTATTATCCTGTCAATCACAGTAAATAACAGTTTTACATTTATGAGTCATGTAGCTGATGTTGAATGTCTTCCAGACATTTTCTGCACTTATTTTTGCTATGTCAGTTGCCAGAAAAATCAAGCTTAAAAAATGCTTCATTAAAAAGAATTGCTGCAGTATAGGTGGCCTCTTTAGTGAGTAAACCATGCTTGAAAATATTTGCTTAATTCTACAAGTTGCACTTTTTATTATACATGCAATGTGGTTTGCATCCAAGGTATTTTTGTTGTGTAGAGTGTTGCAGAAGTTGCTTTTTTTCCCCTTCAATGCATAAACATGAGTGCCATTTATATTCCTATAAGGGAAAACCTCCATATCTACCGGAAAAAAATGTGACTTTACACCCACAAATACAACCATAGGGTGTAACAACTGATTCTATTTGTATTTTAATGTTTTGTATTGTAGCTTTAGAATCCTAGAATGTCCTTATCTCGTTGCATTTCTTCACTATGTCTAAAACATTCAAGTGAAAAAGGGCTAGATTTAAAGTTCAGAGCTTATTGTGTGCATGCACGCCAAGGTGTGCACGTCTGTGTGTATGTGAGAGCTGACAATGTACACTTTTGCACTTGTGTCTGTCTTCAGGCATGTAGGTGGTGCAGAAACATACTGCATACAGCATATTGGCCCCCCAGGTCGATGTGTGGGTTTCAGAGCGCCTGCTGAAGAGTGATTCAAACTATCCAGAGTCAAAGCTCTCTATGCTTTTAAATATCCGCTCCTGCTCGTGTACCATTTCTGTCCTCACTTCTCTAAGGATGTGTTATAAAATGATTTCCTACATCACCAGAACCAGGCATTATAAAAACGCCCACTCAACAGTTGTGTAATTCGAGCTTGGTTAGAGAAGTTTCCAAAAAAACATTCCTTAAAAAAAAGCCCTTTTTTCCTGTCTTTTTTTTAAGTTGATTTAAGTTGATTTTTATAAAGAAAAAAATATTTTTTGTTATGCTATTTTAGATATGCATAACATATGATGTCATGCCATATGAATACAGAACTGATCTACCCTTTGCCTTTCTTAATAAAGGAAGTAGATGCATCCAGAAACTGAATATAGAAGCAATCCAAGACAGCTAATTTTTGAAACAGACAATAAGAAAAACATACAAAAGCATAATTTTCAGTTTTAATAAACACAATTTAAAAAGCTCAAAAATATATCTTTTTTAAAAGACAAAGCTTGTTTTTTTTAAACATGACAATACAAAATATTTTACAGTTATTATACATTGACTGTCAGAAATATAATTATTTTTTAAACAGAAATATTTAGCCAATGTCCATCTTTTTACATGATCAATAACATAATATTACATAATGCAATACTTAAATTTAAATTTAAAAAATAGCATAAAATAATGAATTAAATTTGAACTAAAATCAAAAAGGATGTTTTGTTTTCCAAGATATAATTTGTGCAGAGCGGCAGGAGTTAATCAGAATTCATCTCTGAATTGTGGATCGTACTGTTGGCACGAAAGTAAGCCTCTGATGATATATCCCATTATCCCTTTGTTTACACTCTCTCCCACTAGCTTACAGCCCCTGACAATCACAAGCTAATATTAGTAGTGCAACAAAAATAGTAAGCAATATAGAGTTGGTCAGTCGCACAGATTGGACGAGGAAAAGGAAGATATTAATGGATCTATTTGCCTGCAAGTAGATGGATCAGAGTGAAGAGGAGCTGTGAGGCGAATTTTATTTTATATATGTCCTCCATTATGAGAAAAATGGTACAAGAACATGTCAAAAAACACCAAAAACACTATTTTTATTGGAGTGGGTCTTTAATGTAGTTATACAACTGTTTTTTTTAGATATCTGTCTTAATTAGGTTTGTTGGCTCACCACCAAGCTAGATTCCCATGATCCTGTGTTTGCAGACGAGTGATTCACTACTAATAGCATTGTTCATTGTTTCTGATTAGTTGTTCTAACTATTTGGCCGCAAAACCTGTTACATCCGTCCATTTGCTGTTTGATGTTTCATGCTGTGAATTGTTGTCTTGTTAGATTTTTGCATCCCACGACATGAAAAAAACCTTAGTAAGGTCCCTAGTAGCTTTAATTTATAAAATATATAATAGGAAAAATACAGCTGCACACAAACACAGATGTACTCAGCTCAATGATGTGTGTCACTAATTTGATACAAAAAAATGTTGTGTGTCACAGCACATTTCTATTAAGATAAAACTTTCAAATGCCAACAAGATTTGCCAATCTAAAAAGAAAAAAGGTTTAAAACAGCTTCTGAGGGAAACTTGGCAACAAATGTCAATGGAGACTCTAAACAGTGATCTACCCTGAATTTTTCAAGTTAATGTGTTGCTTATTTTGGAACTTATCTGTGAAAGGCCAAAAATGTTCTTTTATCCCATTTGTGTCATCACATAACTCGCGCTGTGCTTTATTTTTCTTTTGGTTTAAATAGAGAAACAGAAACCACCCATTTGGTTTTTGACTGAACACATAAGACAAAGGTTATCCAAACTTTCTGTTATTTATGCATCTGTTTTTAATTATGGCTTCTATTTCCTGTCGGATCTGTCGGTCCTCATGTTTACAACTTATTGTGCTTTTGTCTATTCCCACCATGAAGTGACGGCTGGGCTGACAGGTATGATGTGACAGATGGCTACGAGAGAGAAGCAGCCGGTGGGATCACCATAAAGCTGAAGTCGGCGTATGTTACCTGGTTTGATGACTATTACCTGAACCTGAAGCCTGACGCCAACCCGAGAAATCCCTGGTTTCCTGAATTCTGGCAGCACCGCTTCCAGTGCAGGTTGAGAGGCCATCCTCAGGAGAACATGATGTTCAACCGCACTTGCAGCTGTTGGTACCACAGAGACGTAGCAACCTAATCTGTGAAAAACATTTGTTCTCATGGGTAAAACTGTGCTTTCCACAGGGAGAGAGTCTCTGCGCCACCAGTATGCCCAGGACACTAAAATGGGCTTTGTCATAAATGCCATTTATTCCATGGCTTATGGCCTCCATGCCATGCAACAATCTCTCTGTCCGGGGTATAAGGTGTGGAGAGCATTTTTTCCCCAAGCGTATTTTCTGCTGGTACTCACAATGCTTGCTCTTCTCTAGGGTTTGTGTGGGAATATGAGACCCATTGATGGCCGCAAACTCCTTGATTTCCTGATGAAAACCAACTTCACCGGAGTCTCCGGGGAGACCATTCTCTTCGACCAGAACGGTGACTCACCTGGCAGGTGAGGATTTTTCTATGAAACAAGGACGGGTGGCTTTGAAGGCAGACAAATGAAAAGCGTGCCAACATGTGCCTCAGGTATGAAATCATGAACTTCAAGCAGATCGGTGAGAATGAATACTCTTACATCCATGTGGGAAGCTGGGATCAGGGAGGCCTTAAGATGAATGATGAGGAAATCTGGAGCAACAGCAGTGAAGTGATCCAGTCAGTCTGCTCTGAGCCATGCCAGAAGGCACAAATTAAGGTAAGAGGAGTCCTCTCAACTCAATAAGGTTAGTGTTGAAAAGATGTTTTTTAACAGAATGCTTTTTACATGAAAGTTAAATTTTTTCTCAGCTTTTCACTGAAGTTATGAGCATTTTTATTCGCATTTAAGTCATCATTTGTCAATTACTGACTCATTTTAATTTCATAATTGAGAGATTACAAAAAACAGATTATTTTGAAAACTCTGCTTTTCTGTTATCGCTTTTTTTTCTTGTGAGAATCACCAAGCAAAAAAGGTTCTTCAATTCTGGATGTGTCAAACAACCCACACACCCGTTTTAAATTGATCCCACGGGTTTGCAGTCCAAAAAAAAACCAGCCCAATAAAATAATCAAGTACATCAGGGACTGAATTCAGCTTTTTGTTCAGATCTTAATCATATCCAATCTGCCCTCCTCTAGGTCCTCCCTCACAATCTATCCAAATCACAAAGAACACTGCGTTCTCTTTCCTTTTAATTTTCCCAGAGGTTTCTACCTTATCTGAAAACCTCGTTAAGCAGGTAATATCTGTACTTTGTAGTTTGACAGGTAACTTTGAAGAAGTACTTTTAGTTTAAAAGGATGTGAGATTTTCTGATTGACAAAATTCAGAATAAAAATAAAGGAAAGATGTGTTTCAATTCAAGGAGTCAAATAAACCAAATCACCTTTAAAAAACCTTAAGAAAGAATTGCTGCAAGAAAACACAATGAGCCTTATTGCTTAATTCCAGATACCCAAATTTAGAAATAAGACACAAACCTCCTAGTGTTGGTGTTATTCTATACTGAATGTTTTTATGTAAACCACAAACATATTTGCTAGCATCCATCTATTTCCTAACCTGCTATGTCCCTTTTGGGGTGATGGGGTTGCTGGAGCCTGTCCCAGCAACTGTTGGGCCAAGGTATGGACAGGTCTGTCACAGGGTTCACACACACACACACCCCTAGGGACACCTTAAAGTAACCAACCAACAAACAAACTCCACACAGAAAGTCCCTGCCAGGATTCAAACTAAGACTTTCTTACTGTGAGAGGTAAGCGCTAACCACTGCACCCCCATGCAGCCCTGTTCTCATATAGGGACAGCTTAACAAGCTTTTCACAGAGAAGAGAAAAGTTTCATGAATCAACTTCGAGTCAAATTTCCAATTTTTGTGATGACTTGTTTCTTGAACTGGAAACAGAAGCAGGGCCAACGAAGAAAAAAAACTGAAATATATTAGTTCTAATAGGCATTTATATAGATAATAGGCTCATGAGGTTGTTAATCTCATTATCTTATTTTTTTTAAATATTATTTCTAGTTATCACACCAATAGTTATGGATTTTTTTGCTGCATTGACCTTTTAGATAAAATAATATTTAAAAAAAAATCAAATCTGACTCTTGAATGTTTAAGTTGGAAATAAATTTGAAATCCTGAAATACAACTTTATTGATCTCTTTTAGGAGCGTGTAACACAAACAGCAGTGACATATGGTGGTATATATTTATAGTCATTATAAAGACACAAAGTAGAGCTATAGAACTGTACAGATGACAACTTTACTCCCTTAACCTTGTTTAAATCAAAGTGGTCTGCCTCTATCTTTTCAATGGGTTTAATAAGAAAACTTGCCATGCTCCCATTTTCCCACAGTCCCTTTACAACATTTAGTTCATTTTCCGATTCTTTCCAGATATTTCTGAAATTTTAAATGCATCGTCTCTATCTTGTATATTTTGCGAGCGTTTATTTTACCTTAGCTGAAAACTATTTAAAAGCCTATCTACTTATTTTCAAAAAACATAGCTGCTCATATCTTTTTTAGCGTTTTGATCAACCAACCAACTTTGAACCAAAATGGCGTTTTTGATCATTTTCCATCTTGTTTTTGTGCCACCCGCCGTCCCTACAGCCACGGCCAGAAGCATCATCAAACAGCTACAGATGGTGCAGAAAAAGCAGCACGGCATCTTACAAAGACCAAAGGAAGTGGTCATATCCCACCAGTACCAAAGCTGCCAGTAATTCAAACAACTGATTTATCAAAATACTGCCGTTTGAAACTCATAAACAAACTGCCACTTTAAAATGTTTTTATCAAAGATGATCTGGAAATCTTTTCAAAATAAAAACAGTGAGAAACAATTTGACGTTGGCTGTTGCTGAGCTGAACTACATTGACTCATTCACTGGTCAGCAAGTTATCCAATTTGAAAAATCGCCTAAATGCATTTATTTCCAACAAATACATAAGTGAAACTGAAAAAAAATCATCATGATCATTCTTTGTAAACAAATAACTCACTGGTAGCCAGCACAGTGCTGCCAATAACAACATTTTAATCCTACTCTCTAGCAGCTATTAATCTGCTCAGGTTTTCTTTATCAATATTTATGATAGTGTTTTTTTGTTTATTAGATGGGCAAAAAATAAAACAAACCATGTAAATGAAAAAAGGAAAAATGCACATTGATTTATCTGATTGGACCCTCAATCAGGTATGAATAACTGGAATTTTTATTTAAAGACATATTTTGCTTTTTTTCTAATTTCGTTCCAAAGTAAGACACTTTCTCCGTATCCCCTAATGATCAAAACTTAATTTTCTAACTTTACTAGACAGAGTGTTAGATGAGCTACAGAAAAGTGTCGTTGAAGCCTTGGGATTTTTGTGTGTATGTGTGTAATACTTGTATATTGATGCCTCCAGGTGATCCGAAAAGGAGAGGTGAGCTGCTGTTGGACTTGTACTCCCTGCAAGGAGAACGAGTTTGTGTTTGATGAATATACTTGTCGAGCCTGCATCCTTGGCTCTTGGCCCACTGACGACCTCACTGGTAAAGACAACAATCCTTTTTTTAACATTTATAAAACCACAAACAATGCAATCCCACAAGGAAATCAATGAAATGTGTGTTTAACCGAGTGACTTACACTTGTATGTGGGACTTTAAAAGCTAAAAGTCCTAAAAAAAATTAGCTGGAGCTGAAACTCTGTACTCCAAAATCTTTATGAAGACAATATTTTTCATATTTGTTGTTTCCTGGAATAGATGAGTTTTGTCTTCCATTTAGAGGAAGTTATTAAAACGGCTAGTTTCTTCTTTTGAATTGTTTTCTGCTCCATCTTCAATATCCTGCTGTTCCACCACACAAAAGAGAAAACATTTACATCTAAGAAGCAAAATACATAAGAAAATCATGTTTTTTGGTATTTTTAACACGTTTCTGTGACATTTTTTCTCATGAGAGAGAACATACATATAGAAAATAAAGCTTAAAATTGCATTTCTGAGGATTACTTTTTTAAAAAACCATTGTAAATCAGGAGCAGATAAAAAAATGCCATTTAAAAAAGACCATATTTGGAACGTAGAAAATACAGTGGGTGAATCACTAGCTCCATGAAAGATTTTTTGATTTTGAATAAAAGGGGCATAATCACAATTAGAAGACCACTGGACCGCTTTGGAAATAACTCAAAAGATGAGTCCTTAACACTAAATTCTTGAAACAGAATAGCTTGAAATGGATACAAACCTATCCTATAACTCCTGTATAACACACAAATTTATCCTAACTGGCTGAACTTTTTTTCTTCTTAGGTTGTGAACCAATCCCAGTGCAGTACGTGCGTTGGGGGGATCCAGAGCCCATCGCTGCTGTAGTCTTTGCCTGTCTGGGCTTGATGGCAACACTTTTTGTTACTTCTGTTTTTATCAAGTAATTTTAACCAGTTTTGTTGCACTTTACACTATATTTTCCATTTTTAAGCTTTGCCGCTTTATAGCTAGAAGACCGTAGTTCCTAAATTGTTCTATAAGCCTGTCTGTCTCTGTGTAGCTTGTAAAGGCTTCCACACCAAACGCTATTCGCGCGGCGGAGGTGGCCAATTTCAATGTAAAGTCAATGGTGTAGATGGGAATTGAGGTTCTGCGATGTGAATTGAGCAGCTGGCGAGGTGCAAAAGTCTGGAAATAGCGCGAATTGAGTGGTACTGTTGGGTGAATGCAGGCACACTAGAGTCAGAATCGCAGGACCTATGGAGCTGTAGTGGACACGATCACTATGGGAAAGCAGTCTGCTCAGGCCTCCTGAACTCGATGATGTTTTTCTTATTTTCATTGAGAACATAATAAAAAAAAGTTCCCCGCATTTTATTCTTGTTTTTATTTTTGCCCTCTCTGGTTAACGCGTGACAGTAAGCAGTTGAACACGGAAACACCACAGAAGTGACCGTCAGTTAGACACAGCAGCAGGGGAGAAACTCACTGTAGCTACGGGGAGATTCTAAATGTTTTCATGAACCCAAATATAGAGACGTGATCACCGATGTTTTTGTAGCTCTTCAAAATAAATGAACCTGATCTCTAAACACCACCTGTGTTTTCCATGTATTGTAAAGGACATTAACAGATGCCGCTCTGTGTAGCAAGAAGGCTAAAAACATTAGCTGCTAGCTCCTCCCACACACGGCCGACGCAGCGAGCTTAAGGAACAAATTTTAGGCCACACAGCGAGCAGCGAATTCTAAGAGCGGCAAAGGAAGGGCGGGTCACCCGAATTGGCCACGCTAATCGCATTCAGTGTGAATGCATCTTAATAGGCAAGAAATATTTGAAGGGCAAAAACAGCTCTGTAACCCTGCACAGGACTAAGCAGGAATAAATGGATCTCACACAACTGTGTAACCCTAGTTCTAAAACTATTGGATCAAAATTGATACATGAAATTGACAGGAGATGGATGTAAACAAGTTAAGCTCTTCATGTGATGTCTGTTTTCTTATTTAGATGGACATCAATGACCTTTTCTGGGGTCTGGTGATTTTTATGTTTTTCCAAACTGAAGTCACCCAAAACAGACTGGTACTGAAATGTGGCTCAATAAATTATTGATTTCATCCTCAAAGTGTTTAAACTTTGTGTTTTTATGTAGGTTTTGGGACACTCCTGTGGTGAAGTCATCCAGCCGTGAGCTTTGTTACATTATCCTGGCTGGAATCTGTCTGGGCTACCTGTGCACTTTCAGTCTAATTGCCAAGCCACACATTATCTATTGCTATCTGCAGCGGCTGGGAATTGGCTTGTCCCCTGCTATGAGCTACTCTGCTCTTGTCACCAAGGTAAATTGTTATTTACATTTCCTGGTTAAAATTAAGGTTTGCATTCATTTGCCAATGTTGATAATATTGATAGTTTTTTTGTAAGAAATCGCACTGTCCTGTATTATTTAAACTACTGAAAGTGTAAAACAACTGTACAGTAGCTTATCTTTTGACATTTTCTAAATTACCATTTAGTAATCTCAGAGTTTTTTTTTTCCCAAAACCACAGGTGTCAAAGTCTAGACCTTATGGGTTTCTACCTTTTAACTTTTTATTTCTAAAATAATCTGATCCAGGTAATATGTAGTAGATAAGGCAGGGATATCGGAAAAAAGAAGACGCCTCCTCCTAAAGACCCTTTCCAATAACAATTACATGTACTAATGACATTGTTCTGATGATGGAGGGCGAAAAAAAAGAAAATTAAGCGTAAAACTGTATTTCTGAGTATGTTTTTATTCAATTCTCAGGAGCAGACAGAAAAATGCCACTGGAGAGAACTTGTAGCTGTGACTAATAAGCTACTACTGCAAGCCACGAGCTCCCTGCTCCTCTCCATTTGGATACATCCACCAGTAGACAAATGTTTTCCTCATCTAAACTGGCATCTGGCTCAGAACTGTACGGCTGGATAGCTTTAATTAATATTGCTCACCATCTTTGTTGCACCGGTAATGTCAGGAAGGGGGCCATAAGCCACTAAGCACAGTATGTCTATTAGATACCTAATATACATCTGCTGTAGATGTCTACAAGAAATCTCTACATTGTTACACTATAAGTCTACCAATATTGTTCTGAAAGATCTCTGTATCCAGAGAACTACTACAAATCTACCTGTAGATATCTAATCTTGAGATATTTTTAGATGTTTATTGGAGTACTAATTCAAACATTTACTATAAAAAAAGGAAATACTGTAATTCTACATCAATCCATCCTCAGAGCCCACTGAATCCTTTTTGGTGTCGTAGGTGTGCTGGTTCTAATCCAGCTCCAGTTTTAAGATGGAGTACACCCTAATCAGGTCACCAGTTTGCACAGGGCCACATATACACACAGGAGCAATTTGCAGACAGCAGTATAACCTGTGAAACAGGTTATTGAACTGTGGGAGGAAGCAAGAGAAAATCCACACCTGTAGAGGAAGACCATGCAAACTTCACACAGAAAGGTCCCACCTGGGATTTGAACCAGGTTCTTCTTGCTGTTGAGTGAAAGAGCAAACCCCAATGCCACCACCTTTTTGTTCACAGTCTAGGCAATTAGTGAACATAGTTGCCTTTCAAATTTCTTGTATTCCACAAAGACTATTTCAAAAAGTTAAATATATAATTCTTTTTAATGTCATATATGAAAAGAATGAGAAAGTGGCCACTTTCAAGAGTTTTTCATAGTATGGGACTTATACGTCTTATAAGATGCACAATACATGTGAAACAAAGATGGAGTGTTGCAGGTGATGTAAATTTCTCATATCTTTTTAGTCGTTCTTTTCCATATGGGTAGTGGGAACAGATGGATGATGGGAAGTACAAGTGGACTTACTCCAGTCCCGCCCACAACTCAGAGGCAAACTTCTAATGAACTGCTGCCACCCTGCAAAAACTAGAAAAACCACACTGATTTTTTTTATTATTATTTAGGCTAAAAACAGCACAATCATAAGCAAAATACCACTGGGAACACATTAAAAATGGTTCAAAAGATGATCAGAGTGGAACTTTAAAGCTTGGAGTTTGAGACACCTTCACCCAGATATATTTTCCGAGCAGTGCCTTCATTAAAATTTTAATGCCTAATTGGGTCCAATCAACAGTCAGAGGTGGCACATCCTTCTTGTAGAAACTCTGATTCAGTTTAGCCTAACTACAGCTGTGAGACTTAACCCTTTATTCAGAAATACAACACACTTTTAGAAATATAACCTTTTAATAAAATAATGAATCTGCCATAATTTTTAGCACGACTTTGTTTATTTAAGCTTTTCCAACAATAATAGAAGATTATAGACAAAATATCAACAGATCAGTGAACATTTTTATTTAAACTAAAAGGTTTTACAGTATATTAAAAAAAAATAAAAGCACATTTTAAGTACTTTTAAAACTCTTGTTTTGTTTGCATTTCTGACCAAAACAATTCTAAAAACAACATATTTTGCTGTATGGAAAACCTAATTTCAGGATTTATGATTTTTTGTTTGTTTGTTTATTTTAGCATTAAATAGATTTTTTTAAAATGGATTTGGTCAAATGACATGGTCAGACAAAAATACCTTTAGAAGTTCTTTGTTTCTTTGTCAGAAGTATTGTTGGCAATGGGGAGGATTAATCATTGCTGGTGTCTGTCTCTGCCATTGCAGTTAACATTTTTGATAGTCTTAGCATTTTTTGGCAAGCAAAAAATAAATCTTGGAAACAATAAAGCCACTTTCAGAAATTGGATGACATCCAGTCGCCAAAGAAGCAAGCGCAAATTGATGATGAATGTGTGGGTTGGTGCTGATATATAAAATCAGGGGCAAGGATTATTCCCGTGAATCAGTGTGAGGGGTATTATCTACATTATTTGCAACTAAAGCATGCCTAACCGTTTCATTTATTTTTTGATCCAGACCAACCGTATAGCACGCATCTTAGCAGGCAGCAAGAAGAAGATCTGCACCAAGAAACCTCGTTTTATGTCCGCCTGCGCACAATTGATCATCGCCTTCCTACTCATATTGCTGCAGCTGGGAATTATTGTGGCACTTCTTATCATTGAGCCTCCACAGGTGTGTGTTTTGGGTGTTTTTTTTTTAATTTAATTTAGCTTCTTTTTTACAATTTCAACAGCTTTTTAAATATGTTTTTTTAGGTGATCTATGACTACCCCAGTATCCGTGAAGTGCATTTAATCTGCAACCTGACCACTTTGGGGGTGGTGGCACCACTGGGCTACAACGGGTTGCTTATCCTCAGCTGCACCTTTTATGCCTTTAAGGTAATTTGGTAAACTAGAAGATTAAAAAAAATCATCTTGATTCTTGAGAGAAAATAATGTCCATAAAAATATACATTTTTTATTTTTGTATGTTTTTCCCCATGCAGACCCGTAATGTACCTGCTAATTTTAATGAGGCCAAGTACATCGCCTTTACCATGTACACCACCTGCATTATCTGGCTGGCCTTTGTTCCCATATACTTTGGATCCAATTACAAAATCATAACTATGTGCTTTAGTGTCAGCCTCAGTGCCACAGTGGCTCTCTGCTGCATGTTTGTTCCCAAGGTAAGACATACTGTAGATAGAAGCACATTTTCATCTTTTCTTCTGCTGTGTCAAAGCCAAGAATGCAACGCAAACAATGTTTTATTGTAATTAACAATGTAATTAAAAACACAAAATATTTCAAAAATATTTGATACTTCAATTTTTGTGAGAATTTTTAAGGTGCATTGCATAGAGGTCCCTGAAGACTGCAGATTTGACCTGGTTTGTCAAACTGATATACACTAGGTCTAGATGAGCTGTAAATAACCATATTATCTGAAACCATAAAAAAAACTGATCTTGTAAGTCATTACTTACAAAATGTTTGTGGTAAATAGTAGGGAACTCTAAACACAACCCTGAGGGACTCCATGTTTTTTTCCCAGATGAACAATAAAGGAAGAGACTCACTATTTCATCAGACAGAGTATTCAAACCAGGCGACCACTGATTCAGAGAAGTCATTGTTAAGTTATGTTCATACCGCCCTTGGCAATGCTTGTTTAAGTGCTTTCAATGAAAAGTCTATGTAAATGCATGTTTCGTGCTTTCGCATTCAAAACTCTCGAGTTCACACTTCGTTACCAACGTTTTTACAACCGTTTTCATGCCCTACGTACAAAACCCACGGAAATTGAAAGGTAACGTGATGCACATTGAAAGTTACACCAGTTTAACTCATATTCTGTGTTGACGTGTGGATGACATCACCATAATACACAGAACTCCCTTGTTTGAATTATGGTGATGTCATTTACAGATCGGTAAATGAGCGTTTGTTGTAAAAGTTGGACCCCCTTTACCCTTCTGCCATTAGATTTATTACAACACTTTTATTCCAAAGGTAGTTTTTAAAAGGAATCTTAATGATCCTTTCGAAGAAAAACTTTGCTATAACCTAGTTTTCTAATTATTTTAATAATTTAGTAGTTTTAGTTATTTTAATTATTGTCTGTGTTATTGCTGTTTTATTCTTATATAAATAAAAAATAAATCTAAAGGTTAAATAAATAATAATTTAAAAAGGACAGTTTGAAAATTTATCATAGAGGAGAAATTCATAATTGTGGGTTGTGCTGGGCCGGAGTTATGTGACACCAAGTTTTTCATATATCGGAATAGAGCTGTGAAAGAAAAAGCCTGGAGCAAGATTTGCTAAATTTGCACCACCTTGACCAAGCCTCTTCCAACTGTAGGTAGCGGACATGCGCTAGTTAACAGTAGATGAAGGAAAAAAGCCCCTCCCTACACAACCAGTGTGAACATGTGCTAAACGGACGTTCAAGAACCAGTGTTCAGCGCTTTCTTGGACATGCGTCAAATACCCGATGTGAATGTAGTATTGCACAACAACTTCTCAGAATCCACAGCAATATCGATGTGATTTGCAGCTTTTATAACAACAACCTTTGAACAGTAGGGTTTTCTGATTCCATTGGAACAGTGTTAATCTCTACAAGTTGTTTATGAAAAGAATGGAATTAAAAAATCAAAACTTTTGAAACCAAAACTGTTCAATATGTAGTACAACTTGTAATGCTTTAAAAAGCATCTGTTGCTCATTTCTCTGATCAGGTGTACATCATGCTTGCCAAACCTGAAAAGAACGTCCGCAGCGCTTTCACCACGTCCACAGTTGTGCGCATGCATGTAGGTGATGCCAAAAAAGCTGCCAAAACTGGCAAATCGTCAAGCAGCATGGCCAACTTGTTCCGGCGCAGTGGCTCTACAACGGATAATGTAAGGTATGGGAAACCGAAAACTATGGATACAAAAAGGCAAAACAGCTTCATGTGCACGGCACCTTTGATACCCAAATCCATATCAAAGTACCTCAAAAGCAACCACCAGAATTTACTTTTTTTATTTGATTTTTTCTTTGGTTTCTATAGGTTGTAAACTACATCATGGAAGTCACAGATCTGTCAAAACACTGTTCAGACTGGAACATTTAAGCTGTCATAGCTGAAATGGTTGCAACAAGCTGAGAATGAAACCAGAATGAAAAAAAAAAACGTACTGAGAAAAGCCTACCTCATTTGGGTTACATATTCCCAAAAGAAACTTGCAGCCTTTAAGGATTTCTCTTTCTAGGGAAGATAAAAGAAAATGGAAAAAATGACATAAAAAAGCAAATTATAGAGCAGAAGATAACAGAGACACCACATGAGAAAGTTTCGTTAAAAAAATAGAATATCATCACGTCTCGTGGTTACCAGCTTGCATTTTTCTCTATGTTTTCCAGCTCCAATGGGAAATCAGTGACATGGGGACAGAGCGAGCGGAGCTACAGACCAAACTTATGGAAGAGGATGTCGTTCCACATCAAGAAGAAAGAGGCCGCTGAAGTGAATCAGACAGCCATCATCAAGCCCTTTTCTAAGGAAGACACTCCTGCGGACAGTGGTTCCAAAGAGGAGTACGAAGAGCCACAGGCGTCTCAGTCTTTGCCCTGCTATCCTTCACAGTCACCTCAGTCCAACATCGGCGAGCATTTGTCAAAGGCAAGAATCCTCCAGAGAGAAGACAGTGTTAAGGAGGCACAGATTTTACCAACATATGTACCCGAGCATCCTGCTGGGATCAGACGAAGAGGTGGGGAGAATAGTCAGGCTGCTGGTTTTGTTGACGCTGGAGATATTAGCATCATAAGTGTGGGTGACATTGGCCAAACTCAAGGTGCCACAATCATGGACCAAATAAGCTGTGTGGTTAATCGTTTCACTGCCAACATCAGTGAGCTAAACACCATGATGCTCCCAGGAGGAGCCACCGTTAATTCTCCCTGCACCGGTGCCCAGCCTGATGGGGATTCCTCCCAGGGTGCACCTCAGTACCTCACGCCCAGGAGCAGGCAGGGCCCCCCAACGGCCACCACATATGCTGAGGTGACGGCTGTCCCCAGCTTCTGTGACAATCCAGCAAGTAAGATCTACGAGCACCTGGCTGGAACTCGCGTAACCGGCAGGCGAGCCAGAGATCCGGAGGAGCTGATGGCTCTTACCCCACCTTCTCCTTTTAGAGACTCATCTCTGAGCTCTAATGGCAGCTCACCCCCTTCAATATCCCCCGCTTCTGAAGCTGAATATGACCAGCTTCTGCTCAAACATTACAGCCAGAGCTCCTCCTCCCTCTAAACTGTCCTCTTTGTCTCTTCTGGGAATACTTTGAGCCTTCTCAGACTCCAGAAATGTTTTTTTCTGCCTTTCTGCACATGGATAGCAGTTTTGTAGAATCCCATTTTAGATGAGACTGAATGCTTCCCACAATTCTCATTTGAAAAGACTCATTAGACGACAAAGGCATGTTTTTCATTGTCCAACAACATTTTAAAATATGTCTGCTTTTTTCAGCAACTTAACGATTATCTTAAACAAAAATCATGGGCATTTTATACATTCTTTCTAGAGCTTTCTTGTGACACCTCAGTTTTAAACTCCAAAGACAGCACCAATGAGCTAAAATGACCAGAAGAGGAAAAAACGAATTTTTTCCTTTTTCTATTTTGAAACTTCAACCAGAACAGTCAAAAACAGACACTTATCAGGAGTTTTTGTTTCTTTAGATTATGTCAATACTGCAAATATGTCTTAATGTTGCATGTTTCTTAAGAATTGAGAAAGTTTGGTGTTAGAATTAAATGGCAATAATTATTTATTGCCAATTATTATTGTTCTTTTTTAAGTGCTTGCTTTTAATTATCATTACAGAAATCAATCCTCCCAGCCTATAAGGTTTTTTGTCCTGGATGCAAATGCGTCCTGAGAAAGAAAAACAATCAAACACAAGATTCTCATTTTGCCTTTTTGATACTGTAGGTTGATAATTTTCTAAGACCTGACTTTTCTGTATGGTAATAATAAAGAAAAAGATGGTAGAAATGCTGCAAAAATGCACTTTTGTATTTCCAAAGCAGGGACTTAGGAAAAAATGCATGCAATGATAAACCTTTTACACCTTCAAGTCTCAGCGGACAACGTTATCAGGTTAAAAACCCACAATTAGCTTATGAACTACTTTTTTTTTGGATACTCTTATCTAATTGTGACTTAGCTGAATGTATAAAAAGATGTGATTTGTTGTGGACCAAGATTACTCTCAGGATGAGTCTGAACCAAAAAAACGTTGCCACTTTTCATCCTGCAGAACGGGCCCTTGTCACAAGTGTTGGCTCAAATCAAGACATGTTAGCATTCACTGACAATTGCAAAGAGTTCTTTTATAATATCGTTAAACCTCTGAGTTTATAGTAGCAAAGATAATGACGCATTATTCATGTTCCGGACATGAATGTCATGTTCAAAATACCAACACAAAAGAAACAGTCACGTGGCTATGACTGATGCTTTCAGCCTTTATTTGAGTTCAAATGTGCCAATATCCTATTGCAATGGATAGCATTGTTTTTCTTTAAAGACTTAGTTGTTTTTTATTTAATTTATAAGCCTATGTCTTTATTTAATTCTTAAATGTTTCAGTTTACTGAAAAATATGGTTGTTGTTGTGCTAAAGGTTTTTCTGCCTCTCCGTAGAATTCAAATAACTTAGACCATTGACAGGTTTTGCAGCTTTTTAGCCTGTAGAAAGTAAGTGGTTCATTTTTTGTTGTTGTAGTTGTGGCTATCTTATTACATTCTGCTTGCTTATTGTTCTCTACTTTTTATATATATAAATATATATAAAGGCTTTAGACACGCTTTTGTTTGTTAGGCTTGCAGTGTTTCTGTATGGTATGTTACTTTGCTATATTTTTAAAATGAGTTTGCAATATAATCATAGGGATTTATCATATTTGCATGCAGATCCGTGCCAACTCAGATAAAGCAGATACAATCTATTCTTTGTGCCAGTAACTACTGATGTAATCTGCAGAATGTTTGTCTTATCTTTTCATCCTCCTTTCTCATAACCTGAATATCCAAAACGAGGTTGTACCGTATTAAAGAAATTTATTCAAAATTATTTTTCTTTTTTATTGTTACAGTCAATTTTAATTTATAGTTGAAAGGTGTTTTTTTTATTTTATTTTATTGTAATTATTATTTTTTTATGTCAAAAGTGCATTTGACATAATGTTTTAATTTTTAATTTTTTTTAAGAACGACTCTACTCTGTTACTTTAGAATACCTTTTATTGTGATCAGAAATGTTTTGAATTACTCTAAAATTGATAGTAAAAAAAATCCATGAAATCCACAACATTTTAGCCATGCTATGAATTTTCCTTCAAAAAATGCAAAAAAAAAAAAAAAATCATTTGCAAAAGCAGCCATACCTACTGTATAGGCATCCCTCCACACATAATAAAGAAAGACAAACAGCTGCACACATAATCATATTCATGGAGAGTTATTCAAAGCTCTAAAATAATGTGATTTAGATTTGTGTGGACAGAGCACTTGTCATGGACACTTGTCAAAGAAAATATAAAGAATTGACAAATCCCAGAATCATGTTTTAAACGGTAGGACAAAATGTTATCTTCCTTTAATACTTAACTGCAAAGGAAACAAAGACAAAGCAAAGATTCTTTAGTGTTCATATGAAATGAGTATAGTCAATGTGTCATGAGTAATAGTGGTCTAGTAAAGTCATTTTTACTTTGAATAAGGGGTGGTAAACATTTTATTTTTTTCCTTAAAACCATATTGATAAAATTAGTGATAAGCGGCAAAACATAACCCATATTAACATTTGATTTTAGAGCTAGTTCATACCAAACAAATGCAATGTATTGAATCAACAGCTGCTAAAATGTCTTATCTTTTTATAGCCAAAAAAGCCTTTCGGCAGGAGTGGAGCTACGGGGGACACCCCAACCCCCATTCGAGTTAATACCATTATAATTACTGACAAAAATATAAGAAGCCATCAATAAAAGCAAAAATAAGTTTAAATGAGATCTTCAGCCCCTCAAAATGTTTGCTACACCCCTGTTTTGTGTATGCCGGCTCATCAGCACCCTGACATTTGTCTAAATCTGCGCTGTTTCTGAACTACGGCAAAAAGGAAATTCTCTTTTCACTATTTTCAGTTACCAAACTGACAAAAAATCCTAGTTTTTATTCCTTTCATTTGCAATAACCTTTTCACTGCTGTTTTCATTTGTCTTCCAAAGTTTTCTGCCCCCTTTCCAGCCTTAGGTATAATTAAATGTGAAAATACCAAGAGAAACAAACAATGTGTTTTGTTTTTTTTTTTACTTGGAGGACCACATTTACATATGCTGAGGGAACAGCTTTTGATCAAGCATCATTTAAAAGACAATGCTTTCATTGTTGATGCTTTGCATAAGCCATTGGGTAGATTGAGTCCCTTTAAAGAAGCTGAGGTGAAATAGTGCTGTTACAAAAGATTAAGACTTTCTTCTGTTTTAAAAGAAATCAGTTTCTGTGTTGTCATTTAGTTTCTAAAAGAGAATCCATAACAAAGAATCATTTCTGGTGATTACTTTAAAGTGAATATAGGCAATCGTTTGTGAACTAATTCTTAATCAAGGTCAACAAGACCTGCTATGCACTTCTGGATAAAATGTTTCACCACTGAGCCAAGTATATCCACAGTTGTCTGGTTTAAAAAATAAATATACGTTTAAGGTTAATATGAAAATACATTTGACAATAACATCTCCAATTTTTCATTTCATTTTTTTTAATAGCAGGATGTTGAATACACAAAGAAGATTTTTTTTAATGGACTGTTGCCTAAACTCTTTTGATGCAATGTTAGAATATATATATATATATAGAGAGAGAGAGTATAAATGAATTAAATGGGCCCAACTTGTTGGCTTTGATGTAAAACCAAAAGCCTCCATCATGTGCATGCGCTGTCATATTCCTTTGTGCCACAGCAGAGAAGTCAGAAGGCGTCCAGGGAACCGCGCCTTCTCCAAAGTGCGCAGAGCGCAGCTGCTCAAAGGCGAGGTCACAAGTTTCCAAGCTCTGCCCCGCAGCAATCTCAGGCTCCGGACAGGGAAGGAGGGCGGTTCCCACTCCTCCTGACACACACACACGCGGAACTTAAACGCAAAAGTCTTACCGAGTCAGAATTTCATGAAGTTTGTGCGTCGGACAGCCAGGCGGAATGACTAATCATCCATTGCGCACGAACGGTATGCAGAGTCTGCAGAAGGAACACCTGTACAAGGTGCTCGTTATTGGAGACCTCGGGGTGGGGAAGACCTCCATCATCAGGCGGTACGTGCACCAGACTTACTCCACGAACTACAGAGCCACAATCGGAGTGGATTTCGCCCTGAAAGTTCTGAACTGGGACTCTGAGACTGTCCGGCTCCAGCTGTGGGACATTGCAGGTGAGCGCAAGCAGCCTAAATGACTTATCAGCAGGGGTTGATGAAAGCTCACAGATAACTGTGATGTATTTGAATAACCCAGTGAGTTTGGCGTTGGCCCAAGTCTGGGTCTCCCTGTGCCGGTCACCAGCCCGGTTATGTCAGGAAGGGCATCCGGCGTAAAACTCTCTGCCAAACCAAATGTGCACATCAGTGAAAGTTGAACCCCTGAAGGGAGGTGGACATTTATTTGATAAAATATGAAAATTAAGCTAATCAAACCTTAAAAACACAAACTTGTGCTGCAATGTTAGTTCCTAAAAAAACTGATGGGTTGAGCTGATAAAACAGTGAAGCATGACTTGTAAAATTATGAAATGTGCATTGTCACTATGGATCTGGTAACAGGAAGTTCTCTTTCTCTCTCACTGTCTCACACACACACACACACACACACAATCATTGAAGGAAAGAGCTCTCTGTTACTGGATCATCCATTCAAGGTATGATGTTATTTCACGTGAATAGAATCATGTGAAAAAGATTTAAAGGCCAGTCACAGGAGTGTGATTGTGTGCCTAAAAAAAGATAAACTTACATAAACTTTAACCCTAAGCCATCTGGGCACATCGTTAAAATATACATTTGTTAGTTGAAAGTGTAAATCCAAATGATTTTCCTCACGCTTTCAGAATATTTTTTTTAATTTGGTACACAGGTCATGTACAGCTGGAAATAAATGACACTGGGTCATGTGACTCGCTCGAAGTGCTCGTCAGTCTGAAATTGCTGTCTTCTAATATCTTGCATGAAAAGCAGAACTTCCATGGAGTCAAACTTTTAATGTAGATGGTAATGTTTTGTCTGTGGAAAATACAAATATTAACGTCTATTTCCTTTTATTTCCTTCCCTTAAAAATAAAAGGGAAGTGTTCCTCGAACAGTATGTATGTGCTGGGTTTTGGACAAAAACTCTTGTTACATAGCAACCAAAGTGGTGAAGATTTCCTCCATTGCCAGCAAAATTATGCAACCATTCCATTAACACTTAGAATACACACATTTGTCTGCAATGCTTTTTTTTTGTATGAACATACACAAGCAACTGCATTCAGGGTTTATTAAAGTGCAACAGTCAGACCTCAGGAATGTGTCGTCTCATTAAAAAGCTGAACAGCAAACTCCAGTGAGTACTGCTAGCTGCATTACTCACTGGGCTTCAAAAGCAGAGAAGAACTATGAGAATCTCTCTTCCATTTGATGCCCAGTGTCCACTAACAAATGCTACGGTCACAACTGCCCCTGCGAGTTGGGGAGGCAGCGGCAGAATCTTCTAGGTTTCATGTCGCCGTCTGATTTTTTTTGGAAATCCTTGGCGTTGTTCAGAATGTTGACAGCAGCAGTCATGTATATGGATGATTCCATTGTGAAATCGGGCGACAGCTGGAGAGCCTCAGGATGGTGGCAGCTGGATCACCGACCGGCAGGAGCTCTGATTGGACGATGTGTAAATGTCTCTGGATTGCGGTCGTCTGGGGGGGTGTATAAAAAACGAGCCATTCTGCAGAACTGGTCAATCGCAACTTAGATTTTGAGCACACATTACAATTTGTCAATGCGCAGGTTTCAGAGTCGCTGTGGTGCTGTCAATGGCGAGTTTTGTACAGCATTAATGCCATTTCCTCATCTGGACCCACAATGACTGGGATTGCCTTCCTACCACCTGCATGTCACTGGACCGCCACAGCACAACGTCCCAATGTGCCGCTGACTGATGACAAAAAAAATCGTCATAAAATTTCAACTTTTTCTTAAAACCTCTGGAGCCCCTACATGGCGTGTAAAAATGCAACTGCTGCATCCTGATTACAAATGCCGCTGAGCAGCCATCTGCTGAATTTGCTGAAAAACTTACATTTAAGTCATGGGATATGTGACTGTAGCTTAACTAATGGGGTTGCTTTTCTTTGCGTGTTTTGCTCATGCCAGGTCAGGAACGTTTTGGGAACATGACCCGAGTGTATTATCGGGAAGCCATGGGGGCCTTCATCGTGTTCGATGTGACACGGCCCACAACCTTTGAGGCGGTCATAAAGTGGAAGGAGGACCTGGATTCTAAAGCAATGCTGGCCAATGGAAGCAGCATAGCCACTGTGCTGCTGGCCAACAAGTGTGACCAGAGAGGAGACCTAACCAACAACGGCATTAAAATGGACCAGTTCTGCAAGGACCATGGCTTTGTAGGCTGGTTTGAGACATCAGCTAAGGTGAATATAATCAAGGTTTTTATTTGTTTGCTATTTATAATGAAAGGAACACATTTTCCACTTGTTCTGGAGAACAAAAAATGTCCCAATTGTATATTGTTCCCGTGTATGGCGTTTAAAAATGTCTCACTCAATTTGTATGATGTTCATTTTAAAGTCCCATTCCGATTATCTTTTGATTTATTCTAAAAGCCTTCCCAGCAGTCTTTTAATTATAATTTTTTTTTTATTTATAATTTTTAGGCAAAACATTTTAAAACCCTGTGTTGTTTTCTAGGACGTGGTTTCTACATAGTGGCAGTAGTTTATTAGAAATTTGTCTCTGAGTTGTGGGCGGGACTATTGGCGCGGAGTAAGCCCATCCCCACTTCCCATTGCTGTGTCTTACAACCCCTAAGACCCCTAACCTAACACTAACAGTACAATAAAAACCAGGAAAACAAATGCTTACATGGATAAAGTCGTCTACAAGTGGATGCATCAGAATGGAGTGGAGCAGGGGGGTTGTAGCTGCTGACTGTAGCTTCTCCAAGCTTTTTCAAACAGCATTTTTTTCATCTGCTCCCAAAGTACAAAAAAATGAATAAAGGAATGCTCAGAAATGCCTTGTTGAGCTAAATTTTCTTTAAAAATGTCCTCCACCATCAAAAAAAAGAATACCACAAGAACATTTTAAACCAAAAAACACAATTTTCATCAGTGTGACCTTTAACATCACACCTCGCAGCTTATATGTTTTTGTTCTTCCTTTACCTGTTTCTATGTATGTTCAGCAGCAGTTGTTATATAAAGCACCATTTTTTTAAAATGTTTTTTTCCCCAAAGTGATTAAATTGTTCTAAAAGTGGAGCCTAATGTTACTGCTTGATTTCATTAAACATGAATATTGATAAGGCGCACATATCAGTGATCAAAGCAGAAGTGAAGTGCAGCTTGAGTTTCAGTTTTTATCAGCCTTGTTTAATCTTGGTAGCATAACATCTCAAAACCAGCTATTTGGCTACTTATAATATATATGTTTTACTTATATTGGTTATTTTTTGTCAAACTTAACCACAGTCACTTTCTTTCTGTCAGCTATTAGACTCTACAATGCCTCATGGACACTGGACCATAATAATTGTTGTTTTTAATCATTTTTTAGTGTTTTTATTTATTATCATTCTGCTGTTATCAATCGAGCTATGGTAATAAGGTCATTTCTCCTTTGTGGGGTTCTGTGTTTCCAGAAATGTAAAGAAATAGCAGACAATCTCTACAGTGGGAACGCTTGCTTAGTGTTAACACAATTATCGTGCATTTATGCTAACAAAGTTTAGGTGCAAATTATGCTGTTGATGACAGTCTCTTTACCTTCTTACAACAGAGTTAGTGCAGAATCTATTAAGGCTGAATGTCCATTCATTTATTTTTTTAATCTACAAAGTATTTTGAAGAACAGAACTTCAAATGTATATGTCCAAACCTAAATAATTAGAAAGTGACAAAAAAGTGAGTTTTCTAGCTTATCAAGAAGATAACAGGCTGTCAGGAAGGTTGTCTAGAACAGAGTAACGACTCACCCAGATCTTCTTTCCTCCGGAAGCAGGTAGAAGCTACTCTGAATTTTTGTGGCAAAACTCTGTAAATATTTCTCAGTTGTACATAAGTATTGTGGTGAGAGTTTAAAAATAAAATAATGGTGTGAATGTAGATTTTTCTGCACCCGTACTCCGTGTGCTGGCAAGCAATTTGTTTTATTTTGCATAACAGATTGGATTTGTTATTCGCACATATACATTCCAACCCCTTGCAGTATGTACACATGGTTTCAACTACTGCAAATGTTGGCTTCATTCACACATCCTCTGTTCACACTGCTGTGCTGCCATCCTTGTAGCATGAAGATGCAACATTCTCAAGGGTAAAAGTTTGCACTGAGCATGCTCAGTTAGGTCTTGTGTGACCGTAGACAGTCCCGGAGCTGAAAGGTTAAAACATGTTTTTGTGTGTTTTTTTTATCACAATCATGACAGCAATTGTTTCTGCATCATAGGACAACCTGAATTTAAAGGAAGCCGCAAACTTTCTCATCAAGCACATGATGGCGACGGAGAGTGACATCCTGAAATCTGTGGTACCGGACACCATTTCACCACACCTCAACCCCGGCAGAGAGATGAGCTGCTCTGGCTGCTTCAAATAAAGTCTGGACAGACTGGGAAGGAAAGAAAGCAGAACTGGATGAGGAGGGACAAACTCACCATGCAACAATCCCGGGGAACATCTGAGCAGGGTTCTGTTGATAGAGCATGGGTTCTTCAATCCATATCAAATGTAACTTTTTTTAGCTTTTCAGTTGAAATGGAAACTAAAGCTCACATAGGCTTAAAAGTTGCACATTTTTCTTTTTTGTTTTTGTACGAGTCATGTTGTGACACTGACGTTTTCTGATAAGGAACACAACTGTCTGTGCTGTTTGCACGTGGTCAGGCATGCCAGAGAGCACAGACAAGAGTCAATAATCAGCTTAGTCCACTTACCTGATTAAGATTCCTCTCTCGATTCTCATAGCAGTTCACTGTGACAAAGACTGGCAACTTGGCCAGACCTCCTCTCAGTGCCGTTGATCTCAAAGACGAGCGAGTTAATGAACTCAGAATATCTTGTGGTTTTAAACTAGTCTTACGGTTTTTTTTAAATGTTTTTTTAAACTCCTGATAATGAGGAAGCTTTTTTTTTTAAAGTTACATGAGCCAAAGAGCAGTTTCATCAAAGAAGGAACACTTTTTAGAAAGTAAATGTCTTATTTGTGCAGATTATGTGATAAGTTAACTGTTGTGTGAGTCTTATTTAATTTTATAGTAACATGAATATTTATGGTTGGAGGAAGCAGCTGTACAAAGACAGACGGAAAGACGTGCTTCAGATTTGACTGTGGAGAAGCAGATCCACTGGAACTGTTCAGGTTTAACTGACTTCTGAGGCATCATAGTTATTACGAACTGTAAGAAGCTCACAATAACAAATCACTAAATTAATTCACATTTTGGTAAAAACTGATTATGATGTGCCTGAATGTGATGTTTGTTTTTTTTTTTATTGATTTTTCAGTACTAAACTGGACACTTGTAAGTTAACTTGCTAAAACCTTGGTCTCCATGGAAACAGGAGTCTTTTTTATGGGTAGGCAGCATTGCCTTTGTTACTTTTCTATACTGCATACCCAAATCTGCAGTTGCATTAAAAAATAATTTCATAAAAGAAGTCATTGTTCTTTTTCCTCCTCATCAACAATGTTATTTTTTCCACAGCTTTTTTTCTTCTTCCAGTTTTTAACAAAAGCTGCCTCATTTTTTTCATAAGTTCTCTTTTCTTTGAGACGGCTTTACAAAACTCATCGAGTATTTAATTATTTTTTTGCCAAAACAAGTTTTAGAGATTCGTGTGCAAAGCTCTGGGAAAAAATCCAAGCACTCAGTTACATTAAAATGTGCAATAAAACTGCTCTGATATTTTTCTTCCTCTAGTTTACACTTCTTGCATGTCTTTTTTTTTTGTAATATAATTGTGTCATTGTGTAAATGTCATTGTTGGTCTAACAGATTTTAAAGAATCTCTTCTCACATTGTGAAGGTGTTTGTGACTCATGTATCATGTGATAATCAATCAATCTTTATTTGTATAGCACTTTTCATATAATACACAACACAAAGTGCTTCACACCAAATAAAATAAATATAAAACAAGCTCGACCATGTAAAAATAGCCTCCCCACCACACCCACCCACAACCCCTATCACCTCCCTAACTGATGGAGATGAAGATTGGAAAACAGGCTGAGCAAGGAGAAAGTTGGTTGGTGGAAACACCAATAGATGGGACCTCAGGGACCCAGCATTACCACAGCAAGGTGGCGAGGCAGGTCCCAATCCAGAACTGCAGCAGCTGTACAGCAGCCAGCCCAGCCGAGGCAATAAAAATGAAAATAAAAGTGAAAATAAAAAGTAAACCTTTGATAAAACAAGAAAACATAAAAAACTATTAAAATTAATTATTAATAATCCCATGTAAATCAAAATAAAACGTGATAAGAAGAATAGATACAAAATAAATAGAAATTAACTAAATAAATTAATTTTTAAAAAATAGCTAAAAGCTAAGTTAAAAATGTAAGTTGCACCTTTTCTTAAAAGTATGCTCTCTACAGCTCTCAGGTTCTCTGGCAGACTATCCCATAAACAGGGGCCATAATGCTGAAAATATGCCTCTCTGTAGGTTTGGTCTTTGCCGTTGGAATAATTAGAAGAAAGGTGCCAGAGGATCTCAGGGTCTGTGAGGGTTCATTTATTTGACTAAAAGATCAGACAAATAAGAAGGCACAAGAACTTTTAAGAAATTTAAAAAGCATTAGAAGTATTTTAAATCAATCTTGAAGTATGGCCAATGCAGGAATTTTGAGCCCGCCTCCTGGTCTTCGTGAGAACTCGTGCAGCAGAATTCTGCTAAAATGCTAAAAATTCTCGCGCTAATAGAGGATGGTGGAGAGTTGGTTTCTGAAACTGCTTCCTGTATCTTTGGTTCTCTTTAGTTTAGTATTAATGGTAGAAGAAGCTGTTTGTTGGGGAGGGTGGAAGGAAGATAAAGATTCCAGTCAGTCATTTCCACACACAGATGAATTGGAATTTGTACTGGTATGGACATGATGGTGGCAGGAGATGTCTGGACAATGTGTCTGATGTTGGCAGCTTAAACATTACTGCCCAGTGGGCTGGGGTGGAGTCCATCTGCTTTATTAAAAAGAGTATATGTTCCAGAACAGATTCAAATTGTAAATAAAAATACATGTATTCAGGCTGGATGCAGACTGGAGCCAGGTGCTCAGAGTCAGCAGCCTGCTGAATCGCCCCTGGCTGAGAGAGAAGGATGAGAGGAGCCCAGAAACAAAAACAGTCAATAGACATAACTTAAAAATAAATTTTTAATAAATTAAAAAGTTTGATAAGCGCCTTTTTAGTCATTTCAGACTCAGTATAAGACCAACGTCTAAAGCCAATCTCCTAATAGAAGACAGGTAAGAGCACAGCAGTTCTGGGAGTTTCTCCAGGGTATCCAGAACCGTGGCTCCCAGATCACAGTACAATACCATGTTAAAGAAACGAACCTTATCATGGAGTCCCTGATTATTGCTGTTGTCGTTTCAAACAGAGGAAAAGGAGACACAGGCACAGTGTAACATTACAAATGCTTCACGTGTATTCAAGCAGAGGACGAATTCTGCCCAGAGCTTACGACAATGTTATAAAAGCAAACCAATGCGCATATTATTCTATTAGAAGGTTTTTTTTTTTTTTTACTTTTTACTAAAAGAAATTTCTTTTTTACTCCTAAATAATATTAAAATTAAAAAAAATCAGTTTTCCACAAATTACGTTTTCAGTTTTTGACACAAAAAACATACATTAAAATGGCAACTTGAAATTTTCTGTGTTCATTTTTTTGAAATGATGCCATAAAATTTATAATTTAGATTAGGAGTCCAACAAATCAAAGTCTCACTACTTCTCCAGCTCTGCCAGAGAACCACCCACAGAAAATGCTCTGACAAAATAAATATGTACATATATATATTTATATAAGAAGTCATGGAAAGAGAGGGGGAAGACATAAAAGAAAATGTATATACTTGACATTTGAAGGATCATATTTAAAAATCATATCATCGAAAGTGTACAATAGCAAAAGAGAAAATACTCAAGACAGCTTCACAAATAAAAGACAGAGACTCAAAGTCATCTTTCTGTTTCGATTTAGGCTTATTTAGTCATTTTAAGCCCAACAAAGTCTTTGTGACCACCTGTCCCATTCAGCTGAAAGTATTCGGGTGACAGAAAATCTGACACCATTTGACCTAGCATCTTTTTCTCTGATCCCTAGGCAGCTAAACCTATAAACCAGGTCTGTGGAGCCACCTGTTGGCAAAGTTCAGAAACTGCAGGGCATTTTCTGATTTAAAAAGCTGAAAAAAAACATTTAGAATTATTTTTGTAGCTCAGTGATAGTTCACCTTGCCATATTGTCTCCTTGAATGTTATAATAAAATATAAAAAAAAAAGAATCCACTCCGGCACAACACTCTAAAACACACAGAAGTGCAGACAATCTAAAAAATGCACACCGCGGGAAAGCCTAAAATGATGCAAAATAGAAATCTGGCTTTGTACTGAAGTGGGTAAATGAGATTGTGAGTACCTGTCCACACCAGTGCCCCCCACTTAAGTTAACAGAATACGCTACCACAGGGTCCCCCCAGATCTAAGCAAAGCGCAGGACCTGGGAGATCCTGCTGCATCGACTCTGGTCACTGAGAAGGCTAAATCACATGTTTTCTCACACATAAGACCTCTCTGTGAAGGGAGAGTTATCGTCTTTAAACCCATGGGAAGAAAAGATTACCTGCTCTTAATCTCTCTAATGTTCAAATGTGGGAAAGACAAGGACTGCTTTAATTAACAAGCCCAACTGCACTTTTCTAATTTCATTAAATGTTTTAAAGCATTTGCAAAGATGAGAACTTTTTGAAAGAAAATCCGAGCCTCTTACACTTTAAAAAGTCTTGGCTGAAAGACTGATGTGGAAAAATTAGGAGCAATTGAACAGAAAGAGACTGACAAAGCAAATCAAAAGTAAAAAAACGACTCAGTGGGAGACGATGAAACTGCAGGAGAGAAGAGAGACAAATAGCAGGACTGAGTCATTCATATGTCTATATCAGGGATCCACAAGGGGGTTGGTAGATTTACAATTCTTTAGAAGAAATACACCACAAACTGTAAAATAATCACAGCTGACGTCATACTATTACTACTACTACTAATACTTTTGCTGCATTGAGAGGATCCTATGTGACACAGGGTCTTTTTTTAAAGGAATTTATGCAAACCTCTGTCAAAAGTTATAAACCATTTTATATTTAGAAAAAGGCTACTTTCTCTTTATTGATGTAAAAATAAACAACATTTAATTTACATTTACAACACAGTAACAATGATATAAATACAAACAAATGTCTCCTTATTTTTGTATTTTTAATCTTTCTAAAGGTTGAAGTGAAACGTTGGGGCTCCTACTGGGTTGAGATCAGTGAGAAATCGACCCGAATGTCTTTTAAGTGTTGAGGGTTGCAGACCCTTGGTCTAGATTGAAGAATGACTTTTCTTTAGACTCATTCAGGCTCTGTTATTCAATCCTTCCAGCTGACTTCAGACAGAATTTATAGCCAACTAACACCACAAGTAAAATAAAATGACTCCATATTTTGTTTTAAAGAGATTTCAAGCAATTCTTTTGTTTTTAAATATTCAAATACGGTCTGTTGCCTTCAACCAGAACTGCTTAATTTGGATATTTTACACCCTTTTGCTTAATTTAGTTTCTAGTAGTTAATATTTTACGTGAAACCACAAAAAAAAAAAACATTTGGATGATGTAAAAGATGTCATTATTGTGGTACATTAGAGTGCACAAACCTTAAACTCATCTGCAGCAGTGTTCAAGCACCCCTAATGCCTTATGAGTTCACGTTTGATCTGCAGATCATTCACAGTCACTAGAGGGCAATGAGCACCAAGGTTCCACATTTCCATAGTCCTCTTTTAGCTTGAGATACCAACAAAAGGTCAGTCACTTGTCATAGAATATTTAGATCACAAAAAGTGTTACAAAGAAATAATAGCATGACGAGGAGAGTCAAAGGAGTGACAAAGTTTACTATGAAAAGAAGGAGAGAGAAACGTTTTTTTGATGTGCAGGAGTGTTAA
Organism: Oryzias celebensis; assembly: GCA_014656515.1. Lineage (NCBI taxonomy): Eukaryota > Metazoa > Chordata > Actinopteri > Beloniformes > Adrianichthyidae > Oryzias > Oryzias celebensis. Next base: position 15,267,484 of record BNCR01000013.1, read on the forward strand.
AGCATCTGATATGAAAGACAGAAAAAGTAGAGAGAAAAATACATTAAATATGCAACACGAATCGAAACATCTTAAACTCCTTGTGCTTGTTCTTCCTTGTTGATTCCTTATTCCCACAGTATCCTCTTGACCTTCAGCAGTGATTTAGATAAGGGGAGCTTAAGATAACAGAGTGATATGAAAACCACAGCAGTTTCATCCAAATAAAATGGCTGCTAGTAAACCTCAAACAGGACTTTCTGATTAATTATGTATCCAAAGTTTATAGCATTCAAATTAAGACATATTTATATGTTTTGAGAGGTCTGAGCCAAATAAAAGAGATGTCTCATTGTGGTCTGTGGAGGAGAACAGGCCACAATGACAGCAGTAAGGAGGAGAGTCAGACCAAAGACCACAAGGTAAACATAGCACACTGTCTCTAGTCTTTTTGTTTGCAAGAAGTACACATCACTGGAAAGGCCAAGAAGCATAGTTGAGTTGAGAGAAGTTTATGTATATATGTATAAACAAAAAGGAATAACATTTGAGTCTTATTGAGGTATGAATACAAGTAAGTTTCCAATTTGGTTTTAGTCCTGTGCAAGGTCAAAGGATGTTGTTGGACCCTATCCCAGCTACTTTCGAGTGAGGCTGTGGAAAGTAAAATCTCCAAAGATGGAAGCATTTGCTGCTGAATTCTCTTGTAGATTCTAATTTGAAATAGAAGGCCTTCAAGCTGTGGAATGCTTTGTCATTCTCTCAATAATGCTTTGAAAGAATAAGATAGAAAGTCCAAAAAGATTGATAATCGTTGCATCTGCTGATCACAGCATTTCCGTTTTGAATGCTGTATTGTGATAAGATCAAATATGTACCACTGATTTGTACTTAGGCTATAAATAAATAAAAAATAAAATACACTGTTCTTGTGTCATGAGGGGTGCAAGGTTCATTTCACTGTCATCGTGACATCAGGACACTGAAATAGGACGAGCTTCACAGCATTATTTACAGCAGATGTTCTTCTGTGGTTCTGTTTCTGCCGGAGTTGGATGTGTCCTTGTTTTCAAAATCTCCAGTGAACGCTGGGAGAGATGCTTGGAGCTGGAGTGGAAATCCGTGCTGCGTCAGAAAAGCATCTATGTGAGGGAAGAGGGAGGACAGCGGGCACTCTGAAGACGTGTATTTGGCTAACACTTGCAGCTGTTCTGGCTGCAGGTTCGCCTCACTGCAGACCCTTTGACACAAGGCAGAGACGCTGTGACAAGTTCTCAGCTTCATCTGGCCCAGTTGGCTCCTCTCCACAATCAGTTTCTCCCTCTCTGTTTTCTGCAACACAAATAGAAGACTTAAGATCAATAATTAAACTATTGCGCAAAGCAATTATTGAAAAAAGACAATAATAATAAGTCTCACAAGTTTGTTGATTTCACATTGCAGATTGTAAATGCAGTCTAGTTTTCTTTTGCGACAGCGCTGCGCTGCAAGACGATTTTTACTGCGTCTTCTCATGTCGTGGACAAAATCAAGCTGTTCCCTTGTGAAGACATACTGCTTCAACAGTTGCTGGAAGTCATTCCGGCTTAGATTTATTATCCTGTCAACAGGGAATGGCAACTGGACCTATGAAAACACCCAGAAAAAACAATAAAGGTTAACAGTGAGAAAGAAAATAGCAGAAATTGAAATGTATTAAATTTGAACAACTTTTGGTGACATTTTGCTCCCATTTCTTAAACTGCATAGTCCCATTCCATTCATCTTTTGACTTTTATCATCTTTTTGTAAAAGTGTCCCTAGTTGTTTATTAATTATGATTAGGCTGTTTTTATTGAAAAAAAAAAACCTTGTGTCGTTTTGTTAAACAAAGTTTCCATACAGCTGTGGTAGTTCATCAGAAATTTGCCTCTGAGTTGTGGACAGGACCGTTGGCTTGTTGTGAGCCTGCCCTCATGCCTCGTCATCCTTTGTTTACACTCTCCTACTTGCTTACAGTCCCCCAACCCCCCATCTAACATTAGTGGCGCAGGAAAAATGGCGAGCAATATCGCTATAGTCATACAGTTTTGATCCAGATTCCAGCTCAAACAAGGAAAACAGAGACGCACATGGATCTATTTGTCTGCAAGTGGATGCTTCAGAATGGAGCGACCAAGGAGCTTCTACAAATGTTTTCAAACTGGATTTTTTGTCTGATCACAACAATTTGACTAAAAATTACTGCAGAAATTCAATTTTAAGCTTAAGTTTCTGTACGCAAGTTCTCCATAATGAAAATGAATGTCACAAGAACATGTTAAAAACATCCCAAACATGATTTTCATTTGAGTGAGTCTTTAAAAATCCCAAATATATAGATATTAATATGTGAAAAGTATTCTATTTTGTAGTTGTCTTTGTGGGATAGAAAATAAGGAAATACATAAAATACCAAGGTAACTTATGAGTTAAGATTTTTTTAAGCTCTTTAATAATGTTGTTAGTTTTATTAACAAAGACAAAATGAAACTCATTTGGAAACATTTGTAACTAAAATTTTGTAACAAATATGTATCAAGCTTAATAAAAGCAGAATAGAGTTCCAACAAGTTTCCACAAGTTGAGACACAAACAAGCCTCTGGAAAACCGGTTTGCCTTGTTTTTTTTAATTCCTGCAAAGTGTAAGAAATGCGATCACTATCAATGCATATTCCCAGAAATTTCTGAAGGTAACAATAACACTTTGATATTTATTATGGAATTTTATGCAATGTTTTTTTCACATGAGAAATGGGAATTCTGTTTAAATACATATGGAGTTCTTTTAGCTTTTAGCTGTACTGGTTAATATTAACTCAGTTAAACTGAAAAAATGTGACAAGAAAGGTTCCCTGTCTTGTTTACTACAGCAGCGTACCTTATTTTTGTGTAAAACACACATTTATTTTATTTGTATTTCTGATAGTAATTTAATTGTATGGTAACTCTATCTTTTACTCTGATAGATAATGCTGGAAAATCATTACAGATTCACGAATCCTGCGCTTTGACTCATACTTTTTACTAAGCTGAGCAGTGAATTTTAGTTGAAATGAACTATGGACCAATGAGCAGGACTCAGAAGAACCCTCCAGCAGACGTATATCATCTGTTCATGGTGAATAATTAACTTTGCACCCCAGTGGATCTACTTTCATGACTGCAGGAACTCACTTGTGTTTGAAAATATGTACTTATTTGAAAAAAAATATAAGAAGGTATTTTTCTGCTGTGTATTTTCCCCTCTTTTTCAGGTGAACAAAACTTCACAACTGCAGGGCAGAAATCAAACGAGAAGCATTGCTTCATAATTTTTATGCTCACCTGCCTGGCTCTTTCCCTTGTGGAGGACTCACTGTCTCCCTCTGTTTCTGTCTCTGAGAATCCATCCTCCCCAGATATCGCAGGTGATCCACATGACTGAGAGGTCCCCTCACACTCCGACATTCCTGCCTGACTGCATGAATATTTTGCCATTACCAGATCGTCATAGAAAAGACAGCTGGGATTGCTCCGAGCTTTCGGCCCCTCTGAAGATGAGCTTTGTGCCCATCTGTCACTTGTTTCGGCTGAGAGTCTACCTGGAGGGAAGTTTGGATCAACGGGAGTTGATACTGACCCCTGCTGCATGTCAAGTGGGCCAGTCCCTTCCGTCTCCATGGTGCTAATTTCTCCAAGATTCTCTGCATGATCACTTTCTCTTTCTTTTTCTTCATCTCGGCAGGCACCATTTTCTCCCTCCTGCTCATCTTGTGTGTTTTGATGAACCGAGCCTGGTTCTGTTGTACCAGTAGCTCTGTTGGGCTTGTGTTCTTTAATGACAAACATTTGGTGCTCTTGGGAACAGGTGATTGTGGGGTCATTAAAAGTTACCAAAGGGCAATGGGACAGCGGGAACTCTGATGACCTCTCACCTAGCATTTTGTCTGTCTTCAGGGGGTTACCACGGCATGTGTCAGGTGAGCTGGTGTGTTCCATCCCCTCCTCCATGTTCGTCACACAAAGCTCATCTGTCTTTTCAGATATGCACTTCTCAAAGTCAACTTCCACTTTGTCCCTGTGGTTCTCTCTCTTGTCATGTGTTTGAGTTCTCAGTGGCTCACCGGTCTGACCTTTGCTTTCTCTGGTAGAGTTTGAGGTTAAATTTCCAGGGAACTGAACCGCATGTTCCTTATTGTTGTTTTCAGAGCTATGACTTTGAGAAGAGGGAAGGATGCAGTCTTTGTGGATCTTTTTTTCAGGAGCACAAGTCTCTTTCCCACAAGCAAGCTGAAACTTGCGGTACTTTGGACACTGGATTGAATTGTCGAGCCCATCTTCAACCCCTGGTGCAGGGGTGTCTTTCATTTTCGCACATTCCATCGTGTTTTTCTCTGATTTGTTACAGTCCAGACTTGCTTCCTGCTGAGATGATGAGTCAGCAACTGGTTTTACTTCTTTGTCACAGAAAGACGCATTGTCAGTGTCTGTGCTGAATTCTTCTTTTGATGCCTGCTTTTTGTAATATTTTTCACAACATTTCTTTTTTAGATGCGGAGCGGAGCTTTTGCTTTTGGAGAAAAACTTTGGGAGAAGGAAATCAAAACAAGCTTCATCTAGATCCTTGAAGCCAAGCATGGAAGCTGCGTTTCGAATTTGTAGGACGTTTTCTTTAACGAAGTGAAGTTTGGACGTGTAGGCAAACTTTAGCAGGGCTTCAAAGCCCTCAACCGTTACCTGTAAAAAACAAAGAAGAAGTCTTTATGTAATTGGAATAAAATTGTTTTATGTCTTTGACTCATTTGTATAATAAATTAGTTTACCTATGTATGCATATATATATATATATATATATCTTAGGGTCCTGTTGATGTATAGCTGGATTTGGTGATCCACATGTGAGATATTCACTATATTGGCTGGGTAGCTCATTTACAGATTAGTTATGTCAGTCAAGTGCAGGACTGGCACCAGGGTTTGATTCCCAGATGGTGTTGATTGACATTCAACAGTGAACACATCCTGGATAGTGGCTGGATAGTGGCTCACTGCTCATAGAGTGCAGTGAGTTTCCATTGTGGGTTCCAAAGTATCCATTCACTTCACATAACCTTTCTCAATTGGATTTTCTTGAGTAGTAGCATTCCAGCAGAAGCTTGTTCTCACATCTAGTGCATTGCTGTCCTGTTCCAGTATCCCACTTTCCATCCACCACCTGATGCAGAGGTTGTTTGACTGGGTGATGTTTGAGCTGGCATGACATGTGCTTCATTGTCACTCATGTGTTATAAGGTAGGCAGTAGTGTTAAAGACCCCCACTGGAATTAGGGTATTAGCTCACCATAGTTATATTAATTGCCCCATCAATAGCCCCATCATTGCGCCCTCTGGGAATCAAACCCTGGTTTTCAGTTATGCACTTAACCAACTGAGCTATCCAGCTGCTCTTTGTATTTACATATATGTAAAAATATATAGATAAACAAATATATATAAAGAAATATGTATCAAAAGTTAAAAGAAAATATGAAAAATCATGTGCAAACTCAATACAATGAAGAGGTAAAGAAAACACTTTTTCCATGCATTTTTCCATAACTTTGTGACAGTTGTGAAGTTTATGTAGTTGTGCATTTGTGGCACTATGAGGGTGATGTCTCACCTCTGGTGGTAGAGTGATAACTGCTCCATGCTGTGTGAGGGAAGAGATCCTCAGTGAGAAGTACTCACTGCAAGAACAGAGTACAGAGCGATGGGCCCTGAAACTTTGACCCTCCACCACCACAGTAACATCACACAACGTGTCCCGGCAGCGCTGCTCATCCAGGCGGTGCAACACATGAGAGGAATGCACTGTTGACTCAAAAGTAAACACAGACGACCGCGAAGTAGACATGGCCATCTGTGACATCTGTTTGTACACAAACACACACGCCATTAAGACCTAAAATCTTAGTTTCACTCTATTACAATTGTCAGACTTTCAAGTAACAACAAATACAAGCTTACCTTTCAGTGCAGACTTCATTCAAGTCTCTAATAGTATTAAAGGAAGCTGGCTTGTGCACATGGATAGGGCTAGATGGAATGTTGTTCCACCAGGCTGTTTCTCAGAAAGCCTTATCTCAAACTGACTTCAAACTAAAAGCTGAGCTCGACTCAGTCATATGGCCTGTGGATGAGTACATGAGAGGGAGGGGGGGGAGTTTGAGGGAGAGCCTGTTTGTGTGTGGACGTGTGTGCGTGTTGCAACACACATGGGTGTAACAAAGCAGAGCTGACTCATGAGCTCCTGCTGATAAAGGATGAGCAAGCAGTTTTCCCTTCCTTCCAATCCTACCCTTGGATCTATCTGGTGATTGACCAAACTGTTCCCAGAAAAGAAGATTTGTCAAAACCAAACCCTTTAATGATGAAATCAAGACAAGGAATGTAAAGTTGCGTTTATATAAATGTGTTGCTTGTCATTGCTGATTGATTCTATAAAAACTATGACAAGTTGTAGAAAGAAAGCAAAACAAACAACTTTAACCTGTTGCCAAAAACAGATGCAAGTTATGACAATCAAGAGGTTAATATTTTGCAGAAATGTCTCTTTGACTCATGGCTTGTTTTGTTCAACAGCTAGCAAATCATTGAATGAGCTTGGTGCAGGTATTTCATGGGTATCTGCAAGCAAAAACACAGAGAAACTTTCCAATAACCAGTGAAATTCAGATTAGCATTTGTATGTCTTAACATTTTGGGAGTGTTGAAAAAACACTCTGAATGTCAAAATATATATAGGGATTTTGTAAAAAAAAAAAAGTGTTTGACCAAAGCTTCACTTCACTAAACTAAAGCTGTCAGAATCACATGAACACGAAAGAAGAAGGAAGTCAGCCACAAGCAAACTGACCAATCAGGTCAGTGTTTTATGCTTCCAAAGTGAACTATGTCATCATAACAAAAAAAAAAAAAAACAACTTCCTTTTTCTTTGGAATACAATTAACAATAACGTTGGCTAAGAGAAATGAAACTAGTGAACTGATGCCGGTGTTAAATAAAATGCTTTTATTTTAAGATATGCAACAGAAAAGAAGCAGTTTTTTTTTTAACACAATTCTTCTTCTACAGATTCATTCTACCAATCAAAAAATATACATCTTATTCAGTGCTGTAATTTGAGCAGATAGTGAAATGAGAAATTAAATTTTTATGATCCTCTCTTTTTGCCCTGGAACTCTGACCGTGTTACATATTCATCTTTTTGAAATAGACAGGAAAAGGGTTTTAGATTATAACACTTGGACCACGTCTCACCTCCTCTGGCTTCACAAGAGATTCCACAAGACCGGAGCAGATTTAAGATGGAATACGTTTTTTGTTGACTTGCGTGAGTATCCGCTCAATCTGACCAAATACATCCAAAACAGCATCCAGAAACGTTGCACTGTGTCATCAGGTGGTAGAACAATCATAACAGCTTAAAGCTGATGATAAGTGTACCTCTGTGGTTTGAACAAGTGACTCAGACGAATAAAAGCCGGCTTCAGTGTTTCTGTGTAATTAGCTGATTCATAGATTGTGTAGAGTGGGTTTTAGTTGAACTTTTATTTCTGGTTGCTGGCCTGATGTCAGCCGGATGTTTGGTGGTCACAGGTGCTGTGCGGTCAGAGGTCATGAGGAGTCCTGCCTCATCCGACCGGTGAGGCAGAGCCTCTCCAGCTGTTGAGTGCGCTCTTTGTGGACAGTCGCCAAGGTGTGGTTCTCCTCTGTGAGGCGCCGAAATTCTTCTTCCAAACGTGCAATCTGGACGGCCACCTTCTCGTCCTCCACCATCTCTGCCAGCAGCTTTCGCCTAAACCAATGAGCAAAAGGAAATCAAGGAATTGACATTAAAGAATATTTATACTGTAAATATATTTGCATTTCATAAAGGGAAATAAGTATCTGATCCCCTAGTAACTTTTTGTCTTTGAATGACCCAGCCAGTCTGTGGACCTCAAACTTATGGAGAGAGGTGCAGCTCAGAGTTGCCAAGCAATGGCCACCAAATCGTAATAATGCAGAAATCATTTGCAAAAAAGAGTGGACCAAAATTTCTCCTGAAATATGTAGAAACCTGGTCATCAACTACAAGAATATTTCTGCTGGTAAGAATTTTAAAACAAAGTATCATCTTTCCAGCAAGAGGGTTCACATACTTATTTCCTCCACTGTTTGAGTCTCCAGCTGTTCTGTTTCTACAATATGGAATGAAGCAAAACAGTCATAGATGTAATGCAAAAACAATATAAAATTATATAAGTAAAAAAACATAAGTTCCTATTTTTTCAGGCTATTAATCAGTTTTGTCAGCTAATAACAAAAACCTGAGGAAATTGCAGTGCACGTAAAAAAGGCAATATTTACAAGGTAATCTGTCAAAGTGTGGAATGTTTTGATTTGATTTGATTTGAAAATGCTTTTTTTTTCAAGAAGACAAGAAAAATGTATAAGACGTGTGTAACACAATCAACAACAACAAAGATTTGCATCAGTAATCATGTCAAACATAGGATAACTAGGCATCAGAATGTCATCTGTTAATGATGTGTCAAATTGTTTTTTCAATCCTCTACCCACAAGACAATGAACGTATCCAGAGTTACATTGACAACATGCAATATCTGATGTTGTTAATCATTTCAGGTTTGGTTTATCTTTTTTTCAGACTCGATAAGGACCACATGCACAAGCTCTTTTTTGTGACTCGCTCAGCAAAACTTGCAAACCTTTTTTTGTGTTTCTACCTTCTGCATTTATTTACGACTATTTGTTGGCAGACAAGGCTTAAAAATCCTATGTTTCCTCTTTCTTGCTGTTTAACTCTCAATTGCATGCATGTGAATGAACGTTTGTGTAGGAGAGTGCATGACAAAAAGCCACCGTGCACTTCGGAAAATCCCTTTCAGTGTGTTTAGGTGGTATCCCATAGTCACCATTGCAACACTTCATTGAAATATGGGAAGGAACATACCAAAAACAGTGTTTTTTTATTGTTACCAAACAAGTTGTGTTTTAGCTTTATTAACAGATTCTGGTTAAAGACTTGTATCTCACCCTGACTCATCAGACTTCTATCTGGACTCAAGGCCACTCTCATGCCAACAGCCTGTCTGCTGTTTTCTATTTAGAAATCATAGAATTTTATGGCTTGTTCATGTGTGTCTAAAAGTGAGTGTGGGCGTGTGGGTGTTTGTGTTGTGTGTGTGTGTAGGAGTAACAGCAAGAGCCTTGAAAATACCACTGCTAAGACTACCCACAGCTGCTTGGGTCACGGGGAGTATAGTGCTCATACATGTCTGTTACAGATTACACAACGTTTTGTACACTTACATCCAGTTAGTCCTAATTATTAAAATATTAATATCTAAAATATTTTATAATTTGAGGACAAGATCCAGATTTAAGCACTGAAAAGCTTTTGTGAGACATATTTGATTTTAGACTTTAAAACAGATTAAAATAAAACTAAGAAAAATCATTGAATTTATTCTGCAAATACTATCAAAAATAATTTCAGAATATCATGTGCTAAATGCTTTTTGCAGCTTAGTTAGTGTGCCACCTGGTGGACATAATGATGAAGTGTTCTCCTTTTTGTCAAGCCTGTTTGGAAGTTTTTTTCAACCTAGATTTAAAGTTACGTTCATCTGTCAGTAGCAAAATGCATTTTCAAAATGCATTACAAATTCTATTGTCAATAGAGAAATGAATATTAATTTGAATAATGAGTGAAAAAAAAAACTTCTATATCTATATTACTGTTAGTAAAAACATCAAATTTATTTTTATTTTTGCAGTGTATTAGCACATATTTAAAATGTTCTGCATGGTGTGTAGGAGTCATTTTTCTCACTTGCGTTCCTCAAGCACAGCGATCTCATGTTTGACCTGGTGAAACTCCCTCGCCATCCTGCAGTGTTCTTTATACACCTGAACGCTCTCCCTCAGAGTTGCACATGGTGGGACTGGCTGCAACAAGTCAGAGACACAAGTGTATAAAATGGGAAAACAAAATTGTTTGCAGAACAGGGTCAAAAGCACATTTTCATGATGCATGCACCAGTGATTTTTTACAAAAATACAAATGATATTAAGATAATTCTGCTGTTTTCAAAATAAAAGCATAAGATGAGAAGATTTTTTTTTCTTATTTATTTCAGAGTTACAAGGAAAGAAAAGTTGTACACAAGATGTTACTCTGTGGGCAAGCTAAAGGCACCATCTTTAAAAGGGACAGTTAAAGATTGATGGTAAAAATAATCATTGCAAAATATTTGGAAATTCTGAAAGGTTATTAATTTAGAATAGATACATTTTTAAAAATAATTTATCTTATTTTTCTTCAGACTAATTCTTGAATTATTATTTTTTTATTTAAAGGACAATTTCTTTTAATTCTCAGTTAAAATTGTGATCTATTGACTAAAATTAATGTCAGCTATCTTAAACTAAAAATAGGATTCCAAAGGTATTTGTTAAAATTCTGCATAGACTGCTCTTATATTTTAATTTAAAAAAGTCAGTTTATCTGGAAACCTGTGCTGTTTATTTAAAAATCGTATTTTATGGCAAAAAAAGTAATTAAATTAAAAGAAAAAATAATTTAAATAAAATGGCATAAAAAGAAATGAAAAAAAGTTATGGTTTGGGGAGAAATGCTTAAAAAACTGTGCAATAAGGATGCTGATTTTTAAAAACAAAGTCAGATGTTATAAGCTAATACCAAACGTCATCTTGTTAAATTGCCTTATTTTCCAATTCAAAGCTTTACTTTTCTTTGTATCCCCCCTTTTTCATTTTTATTGTTTCTCGTTAAAGTGAAAACTTTCCGAATACAAAATGTTGGTTCAATTTGGTATTAAGTTATATAAGACAAAACATTTTGACTAAATCAACAATATTAACAGTATTGACCAGCAATAAAGAAACGATGTTAAAAAAAATGTTCTTTTTTTGTTTTACAGAATTCTAATAAACTTAACTTTATTGCTTTTGTTGGGAACTCTGTTAGGAAAAACAAACAAAGTTTTTACTTGTAGGCGCTGTTCAAGATCAGGGAAGGTCTGTGAAGGATCCTCCACGTCTTTAACACCTATAACACAAAATAAACGTTTTTTTTTTAATTCAGTTTAGTCATGAAATCTTAGTTTACATGAGGTTTCTAAATTAAATAAACAGTTAGTAAACAGTAATTAAATGGAACATTACAGCTGAAACATTCTTTAAAAATTGTGATCAAGTTTTACCACCAGAGTTTCACAATCCAATAGCTAAAGCTGTTGATCAAGAAGAAACGATTAACAGTATCTCATATAATCAAAGACCTGATAGAATAGAATAGAATAGAATAGAATAGAATAGAATAGAATAGAACTTTATTGATCCCACAGTGATACAGAATCTGCATAAGCACAGATGTGACACCCATCAACGTAATCTCAATCCTAATCCCACAGGAATCCAAACCCGACCTGAAAGAGGGTCTACTAATTTAAAGGATGGACAAATTAGGCATTTCTGCAATCTTTGTTGTCTCACCCATAACAGCAAGATAATATTCATAAGTCCAATTTACAACAGAATAACAGGTCAAGAACGTTCAAGACCAATTGTTTTCTGAAAGTACAACATTGACGATAAAAAAAAAAAAAAGAAAATTACAAACACAGCTAAGATATCACCACAAGACGGCAACCCAGTGCCACACAGTTCCTAAACAGTAATGAGCTGTCAAGTTGAAAGATAAGAGCACAAAGGGTCAAACACTGTGTCAGACAGAGCAGCTGGGAACAGTCCGCCAAGAAGAATAAAACAGAAAGATTCAGACAGACAGGTGGTCAGATGGAATCAGGACAGACGTCTTCCTGTTCTCAGATTTACAGGTTTAAAGTTATGGAACATACTGAGAACTCCTATGTGAAACAAGTAGCTCTGCGCTTTTGATCTTCTATATCTATTATTTAAAAGCAGAGACTGCGCTGTCTAGAGCAGGGGTGTCCAAAGTTGTTGTAAATGCTTCGGCAGCAAATACAACTGCCAGCATCAGCCGAATCTTCAAGATTTAATGCCGCCGCCTGATTTTTTTGGAAAATTGTTGGCGTGGTCGTGAATGTAGACAGTGGCAGTCAGGCAGGCGGGGATTACGCCATTACAAAATACGCCACGATGAGTTTTGTGCAGCATCAATGCTGTTCCACCATTTGGAGCTACGGTGGCCGGGATCGCCAGGTTGATGGCTGGTCATCGCCGGGCCCCCAGTGCCCAATTTCTGCCAAATTTGCTGAAAAATTTTCACTCGACGCTATGTGGCATTTTGAGCTGAATGACCATAGCCATAGACGTCCAGATTTGGTGTGGTATAATGTTTGAGGGCCTGACATTCTTTAAACAATTTTATAAATATTAAATGCAAATTAACTATTTTTTCATGAACATGTTATTGCAATGGCATACTTTTCATTTCTTCACATAGAAAAAAATTAAATCTGAATACATTTTTACCTAAATTAATGTCACACCGTTCAAGTGTCACAGAAGGGATTTAAATGGTTTATAACGGCTTCAAACGCAATTTAGTCAAACACAATCAAGTCATTGACACACAGCTTTTAGAAAATGCTGAGGGCTGCATATACTTGATTGGGCCTATTGAAATTTGAACGCGGGCCGCATTTGGCCCATAGACCAGACTTTGGACATGCCTGGTCTAGTGTCCCAGTGTAAGGAGCTGAGGGCAATTCATACAAAAGCCACACTGCCACTTGAAAACAATCAGTCATGTGGTTTTTGAATTGACCGCTAACTCTTTGAGAGTGCTACTCCTGCTGAGGCCCTTCATGTCATCTCCTGAGAGAAAGACAAGGAGGATCAGAGATGGGTGGAGAAAAATGGAAGTGTTAACTGCTTATAAATATAGGCCAGTGTTCTAAAAGCTGAAGAGGGAATCGGGCAGCCAAACACAGTCAGTATTAGAGGAGAAACCTGACCCCATTGCAAAGCTGCAGCTGCTGTCCCAGTGCCTGACCCTGCTGTAGTAAAACATCCTGACAGGCAGCACCTATAGTCTCAGAGGTATGTGTGTCAACAGTCAGAATGGAACGGTCGCCTGAAGCCATTTAGCGTTTTGCTTTATTTGTTTGTTTGTTTTTTTTCTTGGACATTTAAGTTTGTATTTGTTGAGGCAAGTGCATATGCATGTGTTTGCTTTTTACCATGTTGTGATTACACAGAAATAGCGAGAGCACCTGTTTCTAGAGGAGCAATCATAGTTGAAGTGAGTGGAAGGGGGGGAGTTGTCACACAGGCCAGATTGTAGCTGTTTTGGTTGGAAGAATGTCACACACATGTCTCGCACATACTGGAAGCGCACTGAGAGCAGGCTTAATCTGGTGTTAAATGATCAGATGAGTAATAGGACGGTCTCAACTCAAAATAAGTTCTTAGCGTCACTTTGAGATCTTTGCAGGAGCACAGGTGTGTGTGTGCGTGTGCGGTATGTACTGTATGTGTGTAACTGCGGATACCTGATGCATCATCAAGGCTGAAGGCGATTCTAACTTCAGATTTATCGGGAGACACTCTTCTGGTTGAGGTGATCATTTATTCCTTCATGAGGCAACATGCACAAAACAAAAGCTGTTAATATGTTCCAACATTCAAGATTCAGCTAAAAAATGATAATGTAATATATCAGCTGTTTATGCAAGTAAAGATGCTTCTTGCTTTGTTTTGCTCCATCCTCTTGGCAATGGAAAAAACTTGATTCAAGATTTAAAAAACACTGCCATTTTTGGTTCAAATTTAAATATGCTATTTTAAAGTTAAATAAAATTACACTGGCATTCATTGTCATTATTTTAGAAACAAAAGGATAGATTTATGTCCTGAGGATAGTACATTTCATGAGAATGTATTGAAATGGGTCAATTTGTAGAAGCAAGGTACTCTCATTTTGTTCTAAAATAAGTCATTTACAGTTTCTACACTATTTTTTTGTCATAGTAATCAAAATAAACTTCAATAAGGTCCACAAAAGAATAAAAGATACAAACTGTTTGCTTAGAAATAGCAAAAGATATTTGTTATCGGGCTGTAAAGCATTCAATTTGAAGTAATTCCATCTAAATTAGCTTATGCTTTAGCTTATTTTTCCCTTTTTGAATACTTGTGGGGAACTGATTTTCAATATTTTGATTTACTACTATTACATTTCTTGTTAAAAACTAATGACCTGCTTCATAGACAGATATTTTTTACTACTTTCTAGTAATTTTCTTTTAAAGATTAGACTATCTCTTTTTGCCTTTTAAAAGAAAAAGTTATTTTTCCTGACTTTCTTTTAATGAAATGTTTTTTTCCAGTTTTTACACAGAAACGCCATGCTGCTGAACTCAGCAGGTGTTTCGTTTGAATGAAAGCATCAGACTCTCTGATAAAGCATGTGATGAAACCACCCTTTGGAGTCTTATAAATACACGCACTGCAGTCACCAGTTTCATCATGCACCAAAAGCTGCAGTGGGATTAAATAATTAGAGAGCTTTGACAGACTGGTTTTGAGGGCTGTGCTTTGCATGCTCTCCTTTACTCAAAGGTACAAGCTTTTTATATCAGGGCATTTGCCTGATTTAACCCTGAAAAGACTCTCCTACCACTACCTCAATGACCTTGTGCACTTGAGCATTTTGAAGCCCGTTTATTTGATGTAAGCTCATGGGATGCAATAAAAATCTGATACTTTTAGTATCTGTGATTAATTGAGCAATTTACAAATGATTGTAAATGATCATAAAAAGCTGTACCAGCATGCAGAGAACCGTCAAAAGCCAATATGTCACAGTTACCTGAAGCAGCACGAACTGGAACTGGAGACAGAACTTTCCGTACAGTTAAGATTCACTTCCCAATGAAAGCTTCTGATTCCCGTCAGAGCCCGGATGACATCTCTAAAATAAAAAGTGTGGTCAAAGCCAACAGAGATGGAGTTGATCTGCCAGCTTCTTCTGTTAAAGCTGTTGTATTTCACTTTTAATTCACCAAAAGACAGCTTCTCATAAAAAAAAAATATCTACTTTTAAATCAAGTCGTTTGGAGACATCCACTTCACTGGTAATGAAAAACCCCTGCAGCTCAAAAATGCGTGGGCTTGCATACACGGTTCCACAGACTGCAGCCACGCGTCGAGGAGTAACATAGAGGCTGGCAGGCAGTAGAGGAATGCCGTCTGCTGGCCCCCTGTGATAGTCCGGGGCCAATTAAACATCTCAGATGACATGACTTTAGCCCGCAAAAATGCCCATAGCTCCAACACTCTTTTGAGTGACATGGCGTGGATGGCCACTGGCTTTGCAATAGCTGTGCAATGATGCAGCAGCTCAGAAAGAGCTTTGCATGTTTGCTCTGGGGAAGGAAAAGAAAGACCTTTTTGACCCTTTATGCAAAAAAAAAAAAAAGCTCAACCTTTTAAATGCTCATTGCATGTGGATGACACGCATGTGGAAGTCCGAGGAGGCAACACGGAAACAATGCCAGAGGATTTAAGGGATGTGTCCTGCTTTCAGGTCAATTCCCCCTCTGTGTAATGTGCTACAAGGACCAGCAGGTATTCATAGAAAACTCTTGACTGTTAGGATTTACATCTTTTTGATGTAATAAAAACCACAAAATTAATTTAGTTGTCTCAGATTTCTCTGTAAAACTGGACAATCCTTCCTATTAATAAACCTGGTTTAGACAACTTAAACCAATAAATCACAAGGACATCCCTGCATATATCCCACTGTCAAATCCATAAAATTAAGACCAGCAGCTCTAGATTTGGTATCAATGATTAGAGCCTTGTGAAGTGACAGGTGGAACATGTCTTATTTAAACCACTGACATATGTGACCTGGTCTTCTCCCAGTGTGCCAATGTGGTGACATCAAACCAGAGTCTAAAAAGCTCCCTAAAGCTGCCCGTATTTACAAAGATCTCCTGCTTGTCCAAAATACATCAGTCCTATATGTAAACATGAGGAGAGACTTTCATTATAATCAACTGACATTTTTTCCAGAGCCGGTCTGCTGATTTGCTCCAGTGTAAGTTATGAAATTTTGGACCTCATACTGTACTGTCAATATAGCAAACTCATTGGGGTCGAAAATAACATAATGCTATTTTTTGATAGATATTCTATAGTGTAATCAATCATTCCTTTGGGCCTGACGTGCATTTAATTGAATGTGTTATATCAAATGACATAGGGTTAGCAAATGACAAAAAAAAAAAAAATTCCTGCATGATTTGTAGGATAGGAATTTTAGTAACTTTATTTAAAAATGAACAAGAGAAAGAAAAGCATGAAACTTTTCAGCATGTTTTAATAATGCAAAGATGATTACGTTATTTAACAAACTTGTGTTAAATGTGTTTATGGGGCGCCATTTGTAAACTGGTGTAGTAAAATTTTAACAGCAATATTTTTGATTATTTAGCCTCTTTTATGAGAAAAAAAAATAGGTTTGGTTTTTCAAATGTGTTTTTTCACCTTTTAATTAATGTATTTATAAATGTTACATTTACTTGCTTAATATTTAGTTAGCAAGCTAAATATTTAATTTTTTGTTAAATATTTATTTAAAAATTATATATTTAGTTTTCAAACTAAATATTTAGATCTGACCTAAATATTTAGTTTCCAAAATGTGTTTATTTATGTTTTATAACTAAATCTTTGTTTGATTGATAAATATTAAAGTCTAATTTAAATGTTTAGTTTACAGCTAAATATTTAGTTTGGAGCTAAATGTTTAGTTTGCAGCTAAATGTTTAGTTTGGAGCTAAATGTTTAGTTTGCAGCTAAATGTTTAGATTATATGCAAATTAACTTGCCGATAAGTGGAAGTGGCCAACCAAAATAAAAGCTGAATTTTTGCTCCATCTCTGAACTGATTTGAGCCAGAGTTGTCGCCCTTGTTTTTATACTGGCTCAAGACATGTCCCACTTTCTGGCCAGAAACATTGGATAAGATGTTCTCATTGCTTATCCAGACATTTGAGATTGGATCATCAGCAACGGCCTTCGCCACAGAGCCACAATCAGCGGTAAGTTCATGGTCCCTAGCTAGCCTGCTAAGCTGTACATTGCTAGCTAGGCTAATGCAGACGTAGTAGAATGCTAATGTTTGATTGTTAGTAGTGCAATGTGCGGCCTTATGACTAGAAGTTTTATATTTCTTGTAAATAAGTTTTTCAGTGCTCTACTACACTTTGAAAACCCGTTGGTACAGTCCGTATACTGTCGATGGTACAGACCGTATACTGTCGATGGTACAGACCGTATACTGTCGATGGTACAGACCGTATACTGTCGATGGTACAGTCCGTATACTGTCGATGGTACAGTCTATCTGCTGGAACAACGAGCTGCTCGGACATTAGAGCCCCCTCCCCTCCACACTTCAAACGTTTCTTTTTCTTTATTTTTATTTGTTTGTCACCAGAGGTGGACTGGAGATCTGTTTATTTTGTAGAGTCTACAACCGTCCCGTTTTGGTCCACAGCCTTCTGTCTGTTTCATTAATCACAATAGTTGACCACACATTCTAAAGTTAGGATGTTCCATTCAACAGCAGGGGGCGCTAATCGAGTGATGCCGGCTGCTTTACTTGGAGTGAAGCTGAACCATAAAACAAATCATTTTCCTTTTTCTAGTCATGAAATTCTCATTTTGAAAGTATTTCCTACTTTTACCCATGAGAAATTACGCTGGTTTAATATGTTTTAACCCACATTCCTGCAACAAATACTTTTTTGATCTTCTAGTATTTTATACTCCAAGCCAGAACTGAGCTCATTCCCAGCTTCTAAAATTTAAATCAAAATTCTGTTTAGGCTTTTAAGATTTCATTTAAGCAGCCATTTTGAATCGAGCAGGAAAAGCTCTTTTACTGCCCCTAGTGGAATGGTGATGAATTAAAGAAGAGAAAACATTCATTTGGTTTTATTGGAAAGTCTGGATCATCTTATGCGATAGAGGTCTCTCAGAAGTGCACATCAAATATTATATATGGTTGGTCAATAAATGTAAATTTTAAAAGTCTGTCACTGTTTCATTACAGATTGCAGTTTGTTTTGTTTAAATATTTCTTTCTTTTTATTCTTTAAAAAATCAGACCTAATTTAAATGGTTAATTATTTTCTGCACTGATTAACTGTTTTCTCTTCAAAAAATCATTTCATCCACAAACCACCAGATGACAGCATTTGCTTTAAATTATTTACAGCCATCAGATGGGAGACAGTGACAGTCACAGAGGGATAGGCAACAAAAAAAGAGATAAAAAAATGCTCTGCACATCCAGGAGTCTTCCTCCTCTTCATCATTTGTCTTCATTGACAGGCTCTTGACACAAAGCTGCTTTCATCAGCCTCAGGGACTCCCTATTTCACTGTGATGGATGGAACACATTCAACTGTTTGCTACTCTCTTGTTCTGCAGAGAGAGTTTGAATTTAAGTCGTCTGTACTTGTTTGTGCACCTGAGAGCATCACAAAATATGATCCATGAACTTTTAATACCTGATATAGTAGTATTTTAGTGCTTTTTTTGTCAATTTTTCTTGTGCTTTTGTTTTACTTTTTCCTCATCTGTTCAAGGATCCGCTTAAATCATGCCTCCACCTCTGATCGACAGAACAAACAGACAGATGCTTGCTATTTTTCTTTTCTCAAAACCTTTGACTCACCTTTTCTGCAACTGAATGTTTTCTGTGTTAATCCAACGCGTAGACGCAGCTGAACTCGGCAGCCATGAATTTAGTCAGGGGATGTCATCGGTAGCAAGGAGGGACAGATCTTTTGCAAAGCTGCACAGGATGCCAAGGTCAGAGTTGTAATCCATGTCCCCGTTCATGACGGATTATATAATAGTAAGAAAAAGAAAAAAAAATCTGCCTTTGGTTTTGATTAAGAATTATGGGGTTAGGAGATTAGAGGCAACTGAATGCTATTACATTGGACTGGGCCCAGTCCTGGAATTAATCTGAATACCAAAAAAAGAAAGAAAACTCATTACACGAAGAGATTAAGGAAAGCCTGGTCCAGTTCTTTAAGGTTGTACCCAAATTGACACACATTCAAATCTATACACAAACAATCTGAGATCTCAGCAATGAACAAACTGTAAACATTTTCTCGCAAATTATTTTCTGCGTTTAATGTGCTTTTTGTACTAGAAGAAAACAGAAATTAAGATTTTTGCATCCATATAGGTTAAAAAGGGAACTATGTCAAGTTTTTCCAGATGAATCTTTTAATCCTCTGGTGTAATTCTGCACTCTGTTGTTTTTAGTGGATTTATGTTTTTTTACATTAGGGAATCGTGATATCTTTAAAGTTTCTATAGTCTTGTCAAAGATGAAAGAAAATGCTTGAAAATAAATCCCCTGAATGCAACACAATAATTAGAAAGATATGTTTGACAATTTTTTTTCCATGTTAGTACCCAATACCAGTACCCAATAAAAACAAAGCAACATCTCACTGTAAACTTAAATTATGTGGTATTAAAAAGTATTTTTGCTCCTGACCAGAATTTCTTTCATTTGGATTTTTGTCACACATATAACCTTGAGAAAATGCTGTGTTAAATAGATGGTTAGGATCTTAATTTTGAGTAATAAAACTGCCCTAATTTTACATGACTTTCTTGAAAAATGAAAAAGATGCCCAGAAACTAATTCTAATTCAGCATCATAGAAGGATCTGAATTGCTCTCAGGTCAGGATTTGACGAGGCCTCTTGATAGTCCTAATTTTGTTCTCAAGTCATCTAGTGGTGAACGTGCTGCCTGGTGTGTATTTTTCAGATCACTGAGATGCTGCATTGCAAGGCCACACATATGACAGGATTTTCTCTTTATGATAAAAAAAACATTAATTTTAAGAAAAAAGTCACCTCTACCCAATAATAAAACATGACTGATGATCTGAAAAATTCAAGTGTGACAAACATTCAAAGAAATCCGGGCAGTATTAAACTAAGAGGCCTTTGACACAATCTATTGGTCACTTTAGAAGGGGATTATTCTTCAATAAAAAACCTGGCCTTGTTGGAATGATGTGAAATGACGATCTGGAATTTTTGGAATTACATGGATAATAAATACCATAAATGGTGAAAATTGTGACAAAAGTCACTTTGCTGCTTTTTTTTGCACCTTGAAACAACCTTGGCTGTGAACTTTCTAAACAAGCGTCACAGAAAATTGCACTTAATTTAATTTTTGCCTTAAAAGACCCACTGTATTGTGACAAAGCAACCTGCAAACATGCCTTTTAAAATATTATTTTTGCATTTATAGCAAACTCAAAAAAAGAAAATTAGGAAATGCTGGCAGGATATTCTTGCGACACTCAAAGCACTTTTGTAGAGGCTTAAAAACAAAATAACAATAACAAAAAGCTGTTCTGTAATCCCAAGAGAACAACTTCCACATTTTTTGAATAAAAGGAAATCTCCTTAGTCCTTTCTTTCTCACTGCAGCACATCCTCGTGAGACTGCGATTTGTGTGTCTGCAATGTTGCATTGCTAGAGGGGTAAAAACCAGCAGGTGTGTTCCTGTTTTTTCCTTAGATGTTATTATCTTTCTTGGATGGCTCCAGTTGGCTTAGCAAACCACTCTGGAGCTGCTCTAAAGGCTGCCAAAAGGCAAACGACGACAACAGTAGTAAACAACAACAAAAACAGTCCTGAAACAACTTTAAAAAAAATGCAAAAACTTTTTATTCTGAATATCTATGAAGTTGTGATACATTTACACAGTGGGAACATTTACTGCATAAATGTTTGTTAACTCAACTCCATTTTGCTCAAAATGTAGGGGACTGGTAAAGTTAATGCTAAAAAAACATTACATTTAGTCTTAACCTGTTTTAACACTAAAAATTCTTATAGAACATGTTTAATTCTGTAAACCCTAAAACCTACAATACAGTGCTTTGAATTTTTTGTGACAAATATTAACCTACAGAAAGGGGAGGAGGATTTGTATCACATTAATGGTCAAAAAACAAGTTTGAGTGATGTGTAAAACACTCAAAAGGCAGTCCACGTTGTTTGATCATGTGAGGCTCATTGTCTGGAGTCTGTTTTTGCTCCTTTTTTCTTTGTAGGACACATGGGTCGGCAGAAGATGCAAACGGGTCTTTCTGCTGTGAGCGGTGGTGACCTCCACAGGATCCCTTCAGAACACTGCAGAGAGGAACCCGCGTCCCTCATCACAGCACAAGACGGACACTGTAAAAAAAAAAAAAAAAGACAAATAAAAGTTGCAGAGAAGAAAACGGAAAAATTAAAATACATTTTGGTTAGGAAATGTAGGGACTGTTAGTCCTACATCAACACATCAAGCTAGTGAACAGGAGGTTTCATTGAAAAAACACAATTGTAAAAATGTTATTGTTTTCCTAGAAGAGCAAAAACTGATTTGTTATTTGTTTTGTTCCATTAAACAGGACAGAAAAATGATCCTTACCAGTTTTAAGGTCTATACAACCAAAGAGAAACAGCAGTCCATGCCATCTTATGCTGAGCCATTAAAAAGTATAATTAATGTGAGAAAAAATAAGCATCCGAGTTCATTAAGGGGGTAAGTCAAGAGCTTCTAAAATCATCAGTTTTGTTTTTTTCCAAAAACAAAAAATACATCAGTAGTGACCTTAAAGTCTCACTCTGATCCTCTTTTGAGCTATTTGTAAAAGCGTTTCCAGTGGTCTTTTAATTATGATTATGCCGTTTTTAATCCAAAATCTAAAAACCTGTGTTGTTTTTTAGGATATAGTTTCTGCAGAGCGGCAGGAGTTTGCCTCAGAGTTAAGGGTGGGAACGTTGGTGCGGAGCAAGTCCGCCTCCACTTCCCATCATCCACCAGTTCAAACGTTCTTTACAGTTTTTGTCTGATTTGATTATTTGAATAAAGAAATACAAAGAAGTGCCATTTTGAGCTTCTAAATATATGTCCTCTATCATCAGAAAAAAGCCACAAGAAAATGTTAAAAACACAATTTTCATCTAAGTGGTCCTTTAAAAGAATCAATTGTTGTTATACAGCCACTTTGAAAAGGTTGTTTCAATATAGCATGGAGACAATTTTTTTATATTGACAGAGATTACCAAGAAAAATCCCCACTAAAGTAAACATCAAGTTTACCCCAAGGTCAGACCACAATACGCACTGACAAACTTCAACAGAACTCAGTTTGCATTTTAAACAGCTTCCTCTCTGTAAAACAGCACAGGAACATGATTTGGTTGCAAAGCTGCATTAAAAAAACACTTCAGACAAGACATGTCTAAAGTGGAGATGTCTGACCAAAGTTTTCTGCATTTAAAACGGAATAAGCTGAGACCCATTTCCAAAGCACAACAACATGGTTAAAGGAATGAAAGTAAATCTAGCAAAAGTCTAAATCAACTAAGTAGATATATAAATATCTAAGCAGATATTTTGATGAAACGTCATTTAAAGTCTTTGAGTAAGTTGGGAAAAATTAAATTTAGCAAAAAAAAAATGAACCTATGAAAATATTTCATGGCAAAAAAACAGGTAAATGTTATTAAAAAAATGTTAAGAAAAAGTAACTACTTTAAATTTTTTAAGCAGCTGCTTTCTTTTTGAACAGAAAAGTGGGTAGAGATGGTTGTGTGAGTTTTCCACATATTGCATCAGCATTTTAGTTGATTCGTTGTTTTATAATTGGTAGAAAATGGGTGAAATTGTGTCAAATCCTTCCCTTTGATGAACGAGTAATTTATTAAAACATAAAAAACTGAAGTTCTGATGCTTTTCTCAAGTTGAAGAAGATACACATTATTTCAAAAAATCATTAACAGACCTAGCATTAGATAAAATAGAAGTCATTTGTCATTTCAGAACCATTACTGCAACACAGTTATAGAGTTTGACTTGAGGAAATGCAGATTTAAAACTAAACCAAAAACTAAAAACAAAACATTTTAGTATAATGGAGGATTCAGGAAAAAAAACATATTTTGAAATGAGATTGAGGTCATAGAGGTTCACATAATTGAGACTGGGGAATACTAGAGGAGCGGATGTAGGTGCTGATTAATTGGGATCTCTTTTCAAAATGGGCAAAGAGGACATCTGGTTACAAACCTATTGGCTAGAGCCACACACAGACTGTGCATGAGCTGCCACGGTTATTCTGTGTCATCCCCGAGGAGCCTGCCGCTCTCCAGGTCATTAGATAAGGAGCTGCCGGAGGAGGAGGTTGAGCCACGTCTTTGAAACTGACGGGACTGCACCCCGTAAAAGAAACAAAAGGCCTGATGCAAAGAAAAAGGGATGGAGAAAAGCATAAAAGAAGGGGGAAAAAATAGGATGAAATGCAAAGAAAACAACCCAAAAACAAACAGATTTAGATTTTTTGTTATTTTGTAAAACGTGTAAAATGAAAGTCTTCTTTTGAAAATAATCAAAATTTTAAAATTATTAAAAATGGAAAATATAAAAATAAAAAATAAAAAATAAAAAACTAAAAAAGGGGAAAATCCAACATTATAAAATTTAGTTAAACATCACTGTACTTTTTCAAACATTATCGTATGACTCATTTTATCGCTTTACTTTTTATTTTCTTTCCAACTTTGTTTTGTTTCACATACTTTTATGAAAATATCTCTTTGAAATTTGCATTTTGCTGTGGCAAAAACTACTCAGTAATTTACCAATGATCCATTCAAACACCCTCTGTCACTCACCTCCTCTATGTCTGCGTTCCTGCGAGCCTTATAGATGAACTCTCCAATGGCAACAAAAACAGACAGCACCAGACCAGCAGCCAGAACGATGAAAATGCCGCCAATGTTCTCCACGCCTAAAGCGCTGGCCTCTTTGTTGTCCTCCTCTGGGCATCCGTTGCCTCTCCACCACTTCTCCTTCATCATGTGCAGCTTTCCCTCCTCCTGCAGCTGAAGGATGGCGATGGTGACTTTATCCCTGTACGGAGATCCTGGGAAAGAAGACACTTTTTACTGATAAAAACCTTGAAACAGTTAAAGTTGTTCAGGAGCCATGAGTTTTTGTTGTTGGAAATCTCTCTGAAAGCAAAACTGAGAATTTGCATATATCAACAGGGGGTTTTTAAAACACTTGTTTATACATGCTGTTTGGTTTAGATATTTCCCGGCTTTTTTGATCTTCGTGTTTAAAGCTTACTTCACTTTTTGGTAAAATATTTGCGGAGTGTATTTTTTTTTTAACACAAGTCGTTCTCTGTGTGGTTCCACTTACCAATTGGTGTTCCCACTCCATATCCCTTGGAGTCAATGAGACCTCCAATTTGTGTGAGGTTACAGTTTCTCTGGCTGATATACTCGATGCTGGTGGACTCCATCAGCATGGCGTAATCAGTTGTCAAAACGCGGGTGATGCCTTCTTTGTTGTTTTTAACTAATGCGGTGTTCTTCCTGCTGCTCATGAAGGCCCACATCTTCTCATAGGTGGAGATCTTTGATTTCTGGAGATTCCAAACAGGCAAAACTGGAATGAATTTGCATGGAGACCATATACTACTGATGTTTTTGGCTACAGAATGTGTGCGGTCGTTGTGTGTGCACAAATAGGTTCCAAGTGCAGTCAGAGACTTGAGAGTCTAACACCAGGATGAGCGTGGGTGTTTGCTCTGTTATAGGAAAATGGGAAGGCTGGGTTCTAAATCTCCTCCAGCTGATTCAATTTGTTGAAGGCATCAACACAACCCGCTTCTTCCATCAAGAAGCCGTTATCACTGGCTACAATCTTGGAAGATAAAGTCCTGCATGAATCACCCTGCTGAGCCACAGGATGCAAGAGAGTTGATAAATGTGAGGCAAAGCATTGACAGCCTTGCCTTTTGACAGTAAGGCCAAATAAAAATAAAACTAACAAGGTAACATGTCTAACTTAAAAAAAAAAAGAAAAAAAAACATTTTTAACTGCCAAATTCTAGCATGGAGAACATTTTACTTTTTTTTTAATACATAACATCTGTAAAATATTGGTGATGTCAGAAAAGCAAAATGTATAATCAGTGTCTGGCAAATATTAATCTAGTTGGTGTACACTTAGTTTCATGTGAGCACCAGATCATTTCAGACGAGCACCAGATCGCATCAGGTGAGCACCAGATAGTTTCTGGTGTACAGAAAAAATACTACTAATGTCTTACTTCTATGTCCCTTTAGGGGCTCCATATACAGAAGAAGTAAATCAAGGAAGTTTAAAACTGATCTTTCTTCCACTTCTGACTTCTGAGAGCTGACTTACCTTAAAGAAGGTCATGGTGGATCCATCTCTAACAGCTCCATACTCAATTCTGCTCTGTTTAGCCAGATCGTCTGCAGAGTCAATGGGTGCATCCATTCTCTCCACAGTGAGAAAGGCGGCCAAGTTGGCTGTATAAGACGAGATGATGATCAAAGTGAAGAACCACCAGATACCCCCTACTATACGAGTGGAAAGAGCCTTAGGCATCAGTTCAGAGCCTGGAAGCAAGACAAGCAAACAGGAAAAAACAAAAACAAACGTTTTTTTTTTTTTTTAATTGAGGTTTTAGAGACCGATACATATGAATAATGCAGAATTAATAAAAGAGTTTAACAGTGAAATAATATTTTTTTTAAAAGTAAACGGGTTTCTGAAGGCAAATTAATCTCATCTATTATCAGTTCAATTGTCTCTCAAATGCAAATTTATATATTTTTTTCTTTTCCACTCATCGTTTTGTCATTACAAAAAGTGTGTACACCCCCCCCCCCCCTCATATAAATTCAATCTAATTTTTAAAATGATAAAGTACTAAAAACACAGAAAACAACCATACAGACTCAGATTAACTTCCGAGTTTCTGTTTTTTTTCCCTTTTGAGTAGAAGAATAGAACAATAAAACCAAGAAATGCAGCAGACTGCATGTGTAACATTTTGATTTGTCTGTCTTCATCTAATTTTGTGTGAACAACTCATCAAAGCAAAAGCGTTTCAGGGATTAGGCAATTGTGTGCAAAATAGGAGACCTGCTACAGGCATAATGAATTTTGCCATGCAATAAGCTTCTGACTTCAGAAACAGAACAACAAAATATAAAGTTTTGTAAAATGATTAAAGCCAACACCTACAGTCTTTCATGACAACACACACTCAAACCCAGTGTAGGGACAGAAGTCCTTGAATTATGCACCTTGTCGCATCAGAGCTCCAATCCCAAACCAGAAACTGTTGAGTAAAGTGAAGTTGTTTTGTACAAGAGTTGAGGATGGATTGCATGGATGTGGGTTGTACCACTCGTATGGAGTAAACCTGCAACACGACAACAAGAAACACAAAATGCATAACAATCAAAAAGATTTACGTACAGTATCTATCCACGTCTTCCAAAGACACATTAAAAAATACTTTGTGTATTTCATGCTGGAAATGGAAGGAAACATGCATTGCACTTTTTAAATTTGAATAAATGAATGTAGAGAAAAATACATTTTTAAACAAAAAAAAGCCAAATTTTGATCAAAGTACAATATTTTATATTTGTATCTTAATAATATGGTTACATTAATCAAACAGTTGTTCACAGTAACTCACCTGGCAATTACAAAAAGAACACAGCTGACGCCAGTACAGGCTAGCAGCACATACATCCAGATGTCTGGAGACAGAGGATTCAGAAAGGAAAACACACCCGGATTGGTCCCATTAGGCTTCCGGTACAGAATGCTGATGCCTAAGGTCATGAAGGGCTTGGAGAAGTCAATCACTTTCTCTCTGACATATGTTATGGTGAGGGGAGCCACGGCGAGGTCTGCAGCCTGTGAGAGGAATACAGTTTAGGCTGGATTTTTTCAACAAATGGTACTCGATAAATCTGATAAATGAATCAAATTGTGTTTAAGAAAAAAGCAAAATGCTCATAATATTTTAACGTTAGATTTACTCTTAAGTGCTCTGAATGTTGTTTATTTTATCACATAATTGATTACAATCTGTAAACTCACTTAGACGTGGTATTTTGAACATTTATCATAACTGCAAAACTATTTGATTTTTTTAGTGTTGACTTAAGAAAACATTATGTATATTCCAGGATATATTTGCTTACGTGCTCGATCAGCTCCCGCACCATCCCGTTCCACTCTCCCTTGTCATTTTGAGCTCCATATTTCCCATCACCCACCAGTCTGACTTCATACGTAAAACCCAAGATGTTTGAGAGCTCTTTCAAAAGATCCATGCAGTATCCTTCATAGCGATCATTCCCAACCAGCTCCTTATCAGATTTCCTGACCATCACATATGGATTTTCCTGCAAAAAGAAATATTTTTTTGGATCTTACTTGTCCTACCTAAGTAATATTTTCTCAATTTGAATTTACAAGCTATTTAATTGAAAATATATAGTGTTTCCCAGATAGACCTTAACCATTTTTCTTTAATATTTATTAAACAAAAAATGCACTTAAAATAAGAAATATGACATAGATTTAAATTTGCTTAGAATTTCTGTTGTTTTCACGTGCAAAAAAATTGCTCTTGACTGTATTTTTCTCCTTTGTTCCCTTTTCTGCAAACATTCCCTGTGTATTTTATCTCCCACCACCGTTTCTTTATTCTGCTTAAAGATCCTTAAAGATGCTTCCTTATGTTAAAAAAAGATAAACCCAAAGAAATAACAAAAGCTGTTTAGAGCTGGTAAAACCCAATAAAACATACTCAGACATTTTAAATAAAACACAAGTAAAACGTGGCTTTAAAAAAGTCAGATAAAAGCTCTTCAAAATAAGAGCTTCTTAACTTGAGTCTTAAAACACTCAACTGAGTCAATCTGAGAAACAGAAGGAGGCCTTTTCAGTGTCAAGGAGACACTACCTGAAAGCTAAGGTCTCCTCTAGTTTTAAAACAAGTTTTTGGAATGCATAAAAGATTCTTATCAGAAAGAAATGCACAGGAGTGTAGAGAGTTAAAAGATCAGAAGTATAGTTTGGGGTTTGTCCGTGCAAGGCTCTAATAACTAAGATTAAAATCTTAAAATCTATATTAAGTTGAACAGGAAGCCAATGTATTGATAAAAGCAGAGGAGTGATATGAGTTCATGTAAATTTAAAGAAAACTGAGCTCAAAATTGGATTTCTAAGTATTTCTTCACTCAAATCCTGAATCTGGGGCAGTCATCTGCTCACTATTTATCAAATTCTGTTTGAAAAACGATGTATTTGTGACATAGAAAATACACTGAGCAGGCAAAAATTCTCCAGGGAAGCTTATTATTTTGGCTAAAAACAGCATAATCATAATTAAAAGACCAAGGGGAACGCTTTTAAACAGGTCAACAGATGATCAATATGGGTCTTTAACTTTCCTCCTCACCAGTATGGTGGTGACGATGAGAGTCCGGTTAGCCAGAGAGTCTGTCACATTGCTATTCTTATCTCGGTTGGTCTCTATCAGAGTCATCCCCTTGTATGAATTCCATATGGCAACCTGAAAAAGACAAACAGATTGAAACAACTCAATCACACTTCTTACTTTGATCAGAAAAGTCACATATGTGTGCATACGTGTACTTTTTCCTTTTTTAAATTAAAATTCACAATATTCTTACAAAAATTGGCCTAAATGCAGCAGGATCACACTAGCAAAGACAACATAAATGTTAGGGTGAGGAGTCAAAAGGGAGTTCGGGGACAGGGGGTTAGGAACAAAAGGTTCCCCCACAGACCATCTCAGTGAGTCTGAATAAAGCTGCATGCTTTGCTTGACCATGCGCTTAATCCCAACAGTTATGAGATTAGAAAAGGCGGCTGGCAGCTGGATTTGACCCTAAAATCCCATCACTGTTTCAAAGCAAAGCTCAGATAAGCTTATGGCAACGATGCATAAAGTTAAGCGTATTAACCCATTAAGCTTTGCTGTTAATGCAACTAAACTGAGAAACAAACCTTCCTTCGCTGCCAATTTGCTCAGCAGAATTTTAGTTTCACCAAACAAAGGTCTGACAAAGAAAGTTAATCCCAGTGAACCTTTTTGTCATAATTACTTTAAAAAGCACAATATTTTTTAAACAAAAAAAGAAGTGCAGAAATAAATACAGTAAACAATGTGGCAACAAACAAAAAAAATTAAATTAAATTCACGCTTTTATTGTTGTGGTCTGCATTGCAATCAATTAATCTGTTTTATCTGAGACCTGCAGTTGTGAAACCCCATCAACAGACCTGGTTTCAACCGAGTTCTTTTTCATCTTAAAGATGAACAAAACAGTATTTTAAAAATTTGTTTTGGTCCTAACTGTTCAAATTTTGAATAATTGACTTTAAGTCTTATTTTGTTAAATAGATTTTTCTTTTTCTTTTTCTTCTGCAGCCATATACTTCTAAAATCCAAAATGTTCCAAAATAAAAGCCTCTTATTCTTCTTTGCCTTTTGGCCAGTCTCCTTAGGGGTCGTCACCACAAAGTATTTCCCTCCATCCTGTGCATCCTCATTGGTCACACAACCCAACCACATGTCCTCGTGTCCATGGCAATGCGCAAAACTGATTTATTTTTTTTTATTTTTATGCAACCTGGCCTTTAATAACCCCATCCACAATGTTGAAACCCATGACATATTTGAAGTCCCTTCTTTCAGGTCCATCCTGAGCTTTAGCCTTCAGTGTCTCCATGTTTGAGCTTCTGCGAGATCAAGTGTTTCCCGACTCTGCTCACATTGTTGAGATAATTGGATCATGTGATGCTACTTTAGTCAGGTCAGGCTTAGGCTTTACATAAAAATGCCTGCATATAACGTTGGTAAAGCTGCCATCCCCTCATTGTTTTCCAATAAAGAGCAATCGATCACTATTAAATGCAGGTACACCCTCTGAAAAGTAAACTTTTGCAGAAAGTTGCTATTCTTTACTATTCGATATGATGGCATTTCCTAAAGCCAAATGTTAAATAAATTCCCATTTGAGTCCCATTTTTACTGGAAATTCTGTGTAGCAAGTTGAATAGATCTAATATGGCAATGTAACATTTTTTTTAACTTGTAATGTGACGCTTTGTTTCACAAATTACTACACCGCTGTAGATTGTTGGTCAACTTCATGATGATCTTTACATTTTGCTTTGCATGGCTGACAAGATCTTATGATTTTTTTTTTGCTTCTCAAATATGAGAAAAAAACAGTTTTGAGCTTTATAATGATCAAATCAAAAAACATACAGAAAGTATTAATATTATAAATAAAAATCCATTTATTATCCACTTTGAAAGCATGGGCTCTTCATATTGTAAAACCACCTCAAAAACATTTAGAGGATCTAAAAGAAAGGTTCAGCAGTTTTATAGTGTGCTCTGTTCTTTTTTTTTTTTGTTTTTTTGCTTATAGCTTGTCGTAAAATGTCAAGCACAGCACTGAAAAGCGGCTACTTTTCTAACAGATATTTGACATAAAAACCTGAGTGCAGCTCTGAGAGCAGTGGAAACAATGCGCCAGAGCAGAAACTGACTGACAGCTGTGACCAAAACTCAAAGTGGTGGAGAAATTCAAAACATCATCACAAACTTTTGCATCTTGACAGCTGTATAGCTCCCATAAAGTACATTCAATGACAAGGGAGACAGATAGGGAAGAGGAAGTTTGCATGTGAACCCTGAGAGATTGGGAAAAAACAATTCAGCTTTCAGAATTACTCCTTATAAGCTTATAAGCAGAGAAAACAGCTACAAGAGAAATACATTTCTACATTTATGATGTGATAAAAAGAAATGAAATAAACAGAATAAGTAAAAACAAAAACCTTCTAAATCAAAGTAGAAACAAAAGGCTGATTTTTGTGTAAAATTTTAAATCATTTAGGTTAAAAGATTACTTATTATGTTACTAAATACTAGTTTGCATAACAAAAACATTTGTTTAAACTCCTTTTAAACCACTAATACAAAAAAAAAGAAATCAAGTGATGGTTTAAACCTGATTATATCTATTTATCACACTTGCTGCATTCTTGTGCATGAATTTTAATAACCTAAACTTAGCAGTTTTTATCATTGTTCCAACTACTGGTAATTATAGATGATAAACAGACATTGTATGTATTGAAAAGTATTATACTGTAGTTTGTTTTAATCTGCACAGAACCTGCAGGTGTTTTTGCCATAACCTGGTACAACACATCCATCCAGTTTTGTGTATATTGTTGATGATGATGCATTGTCTGACTCACAAGATCCCATGAGTCAAAAATTCACTTTTGATTAAAAAAAAAAAAAAAAAAACATTTACAACAAACTGACCCACCCTGAACACATTTACATCGAAACCTTACTTGTGAATCAACTCAAACCTTAGCTAGATCCATCTCTGTTTTTCAGTAAATTCTGAACAAAAAGTATTAGGAATATTTGTAACTATCTGCCAATTGCAGCATCAAACAGTTTTTTTTATCAAAATTTATATTACAAAAAACTATTGCTAAAATCTTTTGTGATACTTTAAAATGTGTTAAACATCCTGTCAAATTGAGTGGCTTTGTTTTGAACTGTTACGTCTAGTAAAATGCAGATATGTAGGTTGTTTTTATTAAACTGCAGAAAAGATGTGAGCTTTGAGAGAAATCACTATCACATTTTTTCACAATAAAAAAGTGAGGAATAGCAAAGGTGACTGGGCAGGGAGTAG
This sequence comes from Oryzias celebensis, assembly GCA_014656515.1. Lineage (NCBI taxonomy): Eukaryota > Metazoa > Chordata > Actinopteri > Beloniformes > Adrianichthyidae > Oryzias > Oryzias celebensis. The sequence continues at coordinate 15,299,196 of BNCR01000013.1, forward strand.
GAAAGTGTGCGACATAAGGAATGAGACTTTTAGGAGCACAGGGAAACATTAGAGGTGTTTGGCAAATGGAGCACCTCGACAGACCTTAATCCACCTTTTCGTGAGCTGACTTGTTCCCTCCGCAACACTCTTTGTAAATTTAGAAGAAGGCAACATAACACAAAGACAACACAGAAAATAAGTTATTAATCGGAAAAACTTGAACAAAAAAATGAAAGGTGAATGACAGAAAATAAACTCTTGATAGTAACTCTTACTTTAATATTAAAAAACTAAAACCACAGTTCAGGAAACAACATTTACGGCTTCAAGCCTCTGCAAGAACTTACTCTGGCAGCACCATCCTCCTGAAGACTGATTACATCCAAATCAAAGTCCTTCCTTAGACCATCTGTCTTATTGAGAACAATACGCCCAGTCAGTCCATTCCACTGTGCCTGCAAAAGAGTTCAACAGAAACCTTTGAATTTTCTGTAACAAAATTAAAATGAACTAAAAAAAAACTTCACAAAGAAAAAGTGAAGACATTCCACTTGAATATTCAGCAAACCAAATTAAAAAAAGGTAGAATATATATATATATATATATACAGTATTCTTGTATACCTAGAATATGCATTAAATTTATGTTTAATAGTGTTTTGACAAGTTATGGGATTAAAACAACTATTAACCTTTCTATTTTTATATACCTGCAGCTGATTTCTTACTATAATTTTGAGGTTTCTTTGTTTTAACGTTTCCTTGGAACATCAATTAAGAATAAAGTGTCTTCATTGTTTTTTAAACTCCTAAAATAGATTTACATGCATGACATCATATTTTTGTAGTTTACATCTAGTCAGGTTTTGTGCTGTTTTATTTAAATAACATGCTTTAAACTATTTACTCCACACCTGGGTTAACTAAATCATCTCAGCTATTCCATTTAGTTAGTATCCGTCGTCAGTAAGGTAAAATTCCTTTGCTCAGTGGACAGGTTTTTGTTGTTCATGGCTTTAGCCACTGACTCTCACAGGTGATTTAACAGGTAACTGTTATGACCCTGCATTTTATCCTGGCTGGGGACCAGCACAGGAAGAACCCAGATTTGGGTCTCTTTGTGGCGATATAGTTAGGCAGTAGTGTAAGTCCTGCCTGAAGACCCACACTGGATAAAGCTTATCACTGCCCCTAGGGTTTGAACCCTGGCTTCCCATGCAACGGTCCTACATGCAGCCAACTGTGCCATCCAGCTGCATGCACAGTGGACAGATATGATCTAAATTCCTCTTTCTGTTTTCTCTTTCAGATCGTATGTTGATTATGTTTTTTTTTTTTTTTACCAATGCTGGGACTTGGGCATTGGATCTTGTGGCGTTTGCATCCGACTATAAGGTCATTTTTGCAACTGTGCTTGCCACTGCACTGCTTACAAGTTGGACTTAGAGCTTTACTTGTTTTTTATTTATATGTATTTACTTATATTTACTATGTTTACTATTTATTTTTTATATTTAATGTTTGCACACTGATTTCTCTAGTTGCTCTAATTTCATTGCAATTCACTATTGTAAAGACAATAAAATGGTTCTGATTCTGATTAGGGTCTGGGTTGGGGTCTATTCCACTAAAACTGAAAGTTTTGAAAACATTTTGAAGCATCGATATTACTGGCAGAGTAAAAAAAAAAAAAAAAAGAACACTAACGCAATACCATCATGTTTATTTAATCACTGAAGTTTCCCGAGGGATTATCAATATATATTGGTCCTGCACATACTACTGCACCTTTAATAACTAAATAAATAAGTTTTGCATAAAAGAAGCTCGCATGTTCGATTATAACAACACATTAGCTCATTTTGTGAGATGGAGCAAAGTGGAGGAACTATATTAATGTTATTCCTCTAATGAACAATATCCCAGAAAGCTTAAAAATTGGTTAAAACAACTTCTTTCGGGTGAGAAAAGGAAATTAAGACATTATTTTGCATGTTTTTTAATTTCTTTTTTTAGTATGAATTTGTTCAGTCCCTATTGCTAAGAGACCAATTTGTCTTTCTTCAATCAAACGGGAGTTCACAGATAATCGTGTTGGTACAAAAAGCCCTGGGGTGTCTGGAGTTTTGTGTTTGTGGTATAAATAATTCATTGTGCTTTGTGAAAGCAGTATAAAGTTTAGTTTGCTTTTAAACATTAAAACACCACTGAAAAATATAAAGGAACCTATTAAAACAACAAAAAAGGATAAATGTTATGTAACAGGAGAAAATACCATGTTTTCTAACACAAAGCAGAAATTAATACTGAACTGTGAGACAGATTCATCATCAGTTTTATTTAGCAGAATGGTTATGTGTGACAAAGCAGGTGTGCAAGGTGGGCAGTGACAAAACTAAAAGCAAAAAAACTACAATGGGGAGAAAGAGACGATGAAAAGGGCAAAATAGGGAAAAAAAATGTGAGCAAAGGGATGGAGCCATAATTTTCCCTTCTCTGTGGCAGGCAACAGTTCTCTGCTGGATTCAAGGCTTAAAAGATCAAAACATCAAAGACCTCATTTCTGTCTGTAGGCATTCAGTCTGACAGGCAGGCTGGAGCACACGCTTTAAACTTAAAAGTACATAAACCCTGTGTATGTTCATGCCAAGTACTTTCAGAGTCGAAGTGTGGCCTGTCACATGGGGTCGATAAAATATACTAGGTCATGACCTGACATGCACTTTGGCTGGATTTTATTACTAATACAAGGTCATTGCCAGCCTGAATGTTCTCCAGGGCTTTAAAAATGTGCAAAAACAAATGCTGGAAAAACGCATGGTGGTCAGCCTAAAGGCAACAGGAGTTGCAACTAATGGTGCAGGGCTTTTACTTTTACTTTTTTTTTTTTTTTTACCTGTGATCTGACACTTACCTCTTTGAACAGATTCATGAAGCGTGGGCCAAAGCGCCACGGTTTGTGGCGGTGACACTGCAGGGAGCTGACGGTCATTTGAGTGGCCCTTTGAGCCGCAACAGCTACCATGTACACTGCATCATACATCAAAGCTGCATCTGTCTGCAGAGGAGGCAGGGAGAGGGCGATATTTTTCAGGACTCTGAAGTTGGGCACATAGAACATGAACTGTAAACAGCAGATTAACAAAAGCCAAGAGAGTGCTTGGTGTGAAGCAGCAAATGCAGAAAGATTTTTGTGGCCATTACTCTAAAAACAAGACAATGCGGGAATGAAACTGAAAGCGCATCACTAGCAAAGCGTTGCAACTATCCTGAAAAGTTTAAATAAAAACAGGCTCACAGTCATGACTCCTTCCATTAATCCTTTTTCTTGTTTGGGACCTTGCAGTCGATCCATGGCCCACTTGCCCATTGTAGAGGCCACGAACGGGTCATCGAAGTTAAGCAGTCTGAGACCCGTCATGTTGACCCCGCTGTAGCGGTACGGCTCTAGATCCAGAGCAAACAAGTCCTACAAAGACACATTTTAGACGTAGCAAGGATATATATAAACGTTAAAAAGTATCTGTATCGGGTTCTCTGTGTCTTTAACATGGCTTTTGGGAATTTTTCTGATGATATCTGTTATGAAAAATTAAGCATAAAAATTGCAGTTCTGAGTATGTCTTTATTCAAATTACTATGAATCAAGAACAGAAAAAAATGCAGTTTCCTTCCTTCTACAGGGGTTGCTCCTCCCCAACTCAGAGGCAAATTTCTAATAAACTAGTTCCGCTCAGCAGAAATTATGTTCAAGAAAACGACAAAGGCTTTTTTGATTTTGGCTTAAAAACTGCATAATCATATCTTAATCATAAATAGATCAAAAGGTGATCGAAGTGGGACTTGAAACCAACACGGACGGCAGTGTGACCCCGGATTAACTCAAAGTACATAAAATAATCTGAATATTTATTCATTTTTCACTTACCAATGTGGTGAAAAAGAAATGGTAGTATTCTGTCATCATTCCCATTGAAGACAGCTGCATCACCATAAACAAAAAAGTAGAAGAATTCGGAAATTAGTATTACAGGCAACATTTTAAATAGGATAAAATACAATGTGCTAAAGAAAAAAATGTACAAATATTAGGTACTTGTTTTAAGTATAAAAAGCAAGTTTGTAGCTTTATAATTTAGATGATCAGATCCTTTATCTTTCAAAAAATGTGTATTCTGAAGAAAACTAAATCATTCATTGCCCAAATCATTCTTGGAAAGTTAACAGATTTTAAAGAGTCTCTTTGAAAACTCTGCACATTGTAAATTCCCAACAGAAAATAGAGCCCCACAGACCTGCATCAGGAGCTCTGAAGCCATGCGATAAGAACAATCAAAGATGATGAAAAACTCCTTGTCCTTCTTCAGCTCCTTCAGCAGTGGTCGAGCGTCCTGGTTACCTGGGGTGAGCTGGCGAATTTTGATTTTCAGGTTTAATTTTGCTGGAGCCTTGATTAATTCCTGCATCCGCATTAAACCTGCGAAGAGAAAAAAAAAAAATAAATATATATATATATATATATATATAAGTCTTGTTTTTTTTTCCTTCTGTTCACAAAGTATTGAAAGAAGAAAAATACTTTGGAATGTAGAATCAAGTCATTTAGTTGTTTCAATTTATTATTATCATTTTACTATACAAAACTTCAAATGTTAAAACAAGAAAACTTTATTTTTCTATTAAGCAAATTGTCCTATTTTTCCTAACAAGTCACACAAAATCACATTCTATAAAACGACAGGAACAAAAAATGTCGTCCCCATTCCTTTCATAATCAAACATCTGCAGGTCACTTCAGGACAGCAACGTCCATCTTTCTCTGCTTTGTTTGCAAAGTAGAGTACGAGCACACAGCTCCATGCAGTAGTCGTGCTGACATTTTGGAGAAATGCAATTCCAACTGGAAATTACAGAAGGAAAAAGAAAATCTATATGCCCTGACATTTAAATTTCATATTCTGAAAGTAGTAGTTGGACTTCTTATGCCATCTGTATTGTGCTTTGGCTTTCTGAATTATGAAGGGGAACTTGCTGCTGCTGGATGTGGGTAACCAGTACCCCGTCACAGGTTAACTGGCCGTCACAAAGGGCTGATTTTGGTTGACAGAAATACATTTTGGAATCATAATGATGGTATATAAATACATGGGGAGGTCCAGAAAACCGTCTTATTCTTTCAGGTCTTTGCCTGACATGTCAAACACGCTTAAGGCTGAGAACCAGCTTTGCCTTGAGGTTAAAAGACAAACTGAGTAGAGCTCACCTGTGCTGTCTTCATAGATCACTGTTAGTTTCTTCCACTTGAAGAATGTGACTACATCAAGGATGGCTCTGGCAATGGCGGTGTACTCAGGATAGAGGTTGATGAAGAAGGTGTCTTTGTTGTTGACCGACGGGTGCTTCCAGCGAGTCTGGATGTGAGGGACTTCCAAAGCGTTGCAGATAGATTGAACGGCACTGACTGAAGAACTGTGAGAGGGGCCGAACACAGCAACCACCCCCAGAGCCAGCTGGTCGCACACTGATGAACAAAAGTGCAGTTAGCTTTTGGTATTTATGATTTTATTTTTTTCAAATAAATGTTTTCTTTTTAGCATTTATTATATAAGCAACCATTGAAATATTAAGGTTTTTTATGCAAATCATAGGGAGGAGAAAGAAACAGTTGAAACTATCATCATTTTCCTACTTTGATTCAGCCTGATAGATAAATCCTCTGCCTCATTACACTTAAGTGTTATGATGAAAGTATAATTAGAGCTTCCATTGGTGTTCATTTGTAATGCAAATGGTCCCTGATACAACAGCATCATGTTTATTTATGAATGGATAACAATATGCCCACTCATATTTCACAAGATTGGAATATTTTGACAATGGTTGATTAAATGTGTTCACTCTCGGCAGACTTGTTGAGTTGGCATCAGTTCCTACCTCTTCTTGACGCCTCGAAGCCATCAAAGATGTTGATCCTCTGGATGTCGTAGGTAAGAGTCGAGTTGGGCATCAGGGTTTTGTTCCGATTTATGTTATTTACGGCAAACTTGAAGGCCAGCTCATCCATGCTCACTAACTCACTTTCCCGGGTCTCAAAAATCCCCCCTGTACATAGATAAAGATGGAAAGCACATAAAACAGAAGTGAACTCTTTTCCATTGAAATGCATTTAAAAGAGATGTACTTTTGACAAGAATACAATGATACCACTTGATGTTTCACACATCAAAATAATCCAAAGGACTTCAAAATCTAAAAAAGGTTTGTGCATTGTTTATGAAAGTATTTGATACTTGCAAGTTAAGATCTATGTTCTATGATCTATGTTCTTAGAATGTTCTTGAAAGAACATTCTTAAAGGAATCTTCTAAAAATATTAGATTCAGATTTGTGAGGGTTTGAACAACTTATATTAAGATCATATTCTCATTTTGTTGATCAGAAATTACTCATTTCCACTTAGTACTTATCACTTCAATCAATATGTACCACAATTAGGCACATAAAAACGAAAAAATATAAAGTATTTGCTTAGAACTGGCAAAGAAATACTAACTATTGGGTTGTATAACATTAAATTTGGTGTAATTATATCTAACAGTTAGCTTTTATTAGCTTACTTTTTCCTTTTTTAAGGCTTGTATGCACCTCCTTGTTTCCGGATTTGTTGTCTGATTAGGATTTATTTTTAAGTAACAATTCCCTTCTGTGCAATTACCCAGAAAATATTACCACTTTTCGACGATTACTGTTCTTTTTTTATGTTTGAGCTACCTTTTTTGCAGTGCAGAAATGCAGACATTTTTATTTCATTTTAGATTTTTTACTCTTGGTTAAACAAAACTGCTAAAAAAAAAAAAAAAAAGTAAAAGCATTGTTAATTGTGCAAAATATGATGAACACATATTAGCTAAGTATTTAAAAAACATTTTTAAAATGGCAGACTTCTATTAACAACATAGAAGACATTTATATATTATACATTTTGTATAATTTTTATACAAAAAAAACTATACAAAGAGAAATCTTTTTTATAATGCATCTGCAACAGTTGCTGGATTTAAGACATCAGACATTTCATGAATCCCTGAATGTAATTGTTGTTTGTTTAAATGTGCTATTTTAAATATCTTTGCAATAAACCAATACAACAAGACATAAAGATTTTAAAAGCTTAAAAAGTTGTTCTTTAGCTTTCCTGCCTTGCACAGCGCTAGGTTTCAGAGCTACATAATACCTGCTGTCAGCACTCTTAAAAAAAACAATAATAGTCAGGCAGACTTCGGAACGTGCCCATCAGATACCCATCAGCATCTTGTCATGCTGGTACAGAGTTGAATTGAAAAGCCAGATGAAATGGAGAAACCGTGATTGTATTTTATAATGTAAAAGCAGAAGAAATAACAGCAAACTGCTTTCTGTTGAGGTCTAGATGAGTCAAAACACATCAGTTCAGATACTGTGACAAAAATGTTTCCTGACAAATTTTCTCTGTAAAGACATTTTTAGAGAATATTATTTCTGCTACAGACATATGAAAACAGGCCCTTTGTTTTTGCTAGAGATAATGTACAGACTTAAAGAAATTCCTAGCTATTTTTTTGTTGTTGTTGTTGTTGTAAAAAATGCGTTTAGATTGTGAAAAGACTCTTTGAATCATTGTGTCTTTTTAACCCTTTTGGAGGCTTTTTCTCTATTTGAACTTTTAAAATGCAATTTATTTTGAAAGGTAATGATCTTGAACATATAAGCATGTAAAAAGCAACACAATTGGTTCTTTTCTCTGGAAAACAATATTTCAGTGCCCACCAGGAAAAAAAAGAAACATCAATACATAACCTGAGCATGTTCCAGATCCTTCTTTTTCTTTTAGCTTTAAAACATTTGTAAAATTTTCAGGAAAATAATTTTCTATTATCAAAAGAAATGAGCTAAAAGTGTCTCAAGAATGGAATATATACATTTATAATTAGGTAAAAAATATGTATTCTTCTGAATAGAGAAATGTTTAGAGAAAACTATACTATTAAAGGAAAAGATTACAGACAAACTGTCAAGCAGATCTGATCATTTTCAGTGAAATATGCTTGGTTTCATTTTCATTTGATGGAGTATCTCTCCTCATCCATCATTCACTTCACTATTTAATTACATATAATTATGATTTGCATTAGTCGTTTGTCATGTCTTCTTCAGGGGCAGTTTTAAATCTACTGAGGCTTGAAACTGCTGCACTTAAATTTCAAATAGTGATTTTTTTTTTTTTTTTTTATCAAAGACATTAGTGAACTTCAGAGCACTAAAAGCATTCAGGTCGCTTTTGAATAATACAAAATTATTCATCATCAAAAAAAGAAATTAAAAAAACATCTGGTATAAAATACAAACAACCGTAGGACTCTAATGGCTGTTTGAATCTTTCTGGGGTTTCTGCATTAATTTCATCAGCATTAAATGTAAACACACATGCAGAGACTGGAAACTTAAAGAGCTTTGTGCTGACCAAATTACTCCCTAAAAGGTGCTTTGAGAATTTTCAATCATATTTTTTTTCCTCTGTCTCTGCTCATCTGCTTTAATGTTCTGACTCAATCGCAGTGCTTTTGCAGCCCCTAAATTTTCGTCTACTCCTGATAAAAACTGCTCATCCACCTCCTCTTCTCCTCTTTCATCAGTAATTTCTACTGGTTGTCCTCCTGACATCTCTTATTTTGAAATCTGTCTGCTGCTCACCGTGGTTGTCAAATGTTTCACAACTCCCCTTTTTGATTAGTCGGAGCTCAAATTTTCTTTGACTTTGATTCACATAAAAAAAAAAGAAAAAGAGTATGCACTTCAGGTAAACAGGTTGGATAAACTAAGTTCGAGTCTTAACGAGGTGCTGCTTTCGCAGCTTGCTTTAGTGAAGCTGAACATAAAAGTTCATGCGACTAAATAACGTGAACTTTAGTGCTTTTCCTAAAATGATGCAATATAACAGTTAAAACTAAAATGTTTTCAATTCAGGATTTTTTTAAATCTATTTGTTTTGCTTGTATTATTATTATTATTTATTTTATTTTTTTTTACATTCTGTTATTTCCGCAACTGATTTCCATTTCTAATCATCTCACCTGTTTCTACTGTGGTTAAATACTTTCTTGATGTTTATTGGTTTACCACTAGAACAACCGTCATTTTGATTGATTTTTAAATTTGCAACATCAAAACTCTGTTAATAAATTGGACCAGTCGGAGTCTGACTTTTCCTAAATGTGTGTATTTTATTCTGACAGTGTTTTATCATAAAAAATTCAAAACAAAAAATAATTCTTAGTATTTCTACTTCAAATGACCAAAGTAGCCATATTAACTTACGGGTGTAACGATTAATCAATGAATCGATTTATCCTTGGGGGTTGTGGAGGTTACCATGAATTGGAAAATGCCTTATAATATAACAATCCTAAGATATAAAACTAAACAGGTTTAATGTTTTTGATGACAATGGAACACTCAATTGTTGTAGTTTTCATTTAGTCTGATGTGTTTTTTTTTCTCCCAAATATTCTTAGATCTTTTTAATAGAATCCAAATTATGTTCAAATAATGTCAAATTGACATCCATTGTCATTCTAATAGTTGTGGAATTCCAGTAGATCGAGAGTTCAGAAGTTTTCATTCCAATGTATGTATTTATAAAAGCTCTGTTGGTTAAGTGCAGAAAACCAGGGTTTGATTCCCAGGTGATACCCAGAGGATGCAATAAGCAATTAATGGGGCTTTTGATGGGCCAATTAACATAACAATTGTGAACATTTAACATAATCCAGTGGGGGTCCTTGGGCAAGACCCTTAACACTACTGCCTACCTCATTATCAATGAGAGACAATGAAACAAACATGTCATGCTGGCTCAGACGTCACCCAGCCATACAAGGTCTACGTCAGGTGCTGGGGAACCAGAGCACCTTGATGGAAAGTGGGATACTGGAACAAGACGGAAATGGACTAGATGCGACAACAAGGTTTTGTTCAAGTAATACTATTGAGAGAGGTTACATACAGAGAATGTGGAGTGAATGGATACTTTGAAATCCACAATCGAGGTTAATTGTCAAACAACTAGTAGCTCAATGTATTAACATCCAAAAACAGCAACTGCTATCACAACCTAAGATTGATGAAGTACAACACAATTCTACCACAACATCCACAGCCACAACATCAGGTCATAGAGGAGGCTATCCCACACTCCCAATCAGAATTTGGGAATACAGCTCCAATAACCATTGTTACACTGAGCAAGGCAGCAACTGACCAGAATGACAAGATCATGTCAAGAATGAACACCAAGCAACTCCGACATTAACTACAACGGTTGAGTGAAGTACCACCTGAAAGTCTCCTGTAAACTGTGAATGAGGGCAATTCCTACCACAACAATCACAGAAACCAACGAACTGGTTTACACTTCAGCAGCAGTGATTCTTGAGATGCTTGGCTATAAGTCCAATCATGGGAGAAAACAAGACCCACCATGGAAACAACGTTTAGAGGCTAAGATCAAGACAGCTAGGAGGAAAGTGAGTCAGATGACAGAGGCCCAAAGAGGTGCAATGAAAAAGCAGGTGTCTAACAGCCTGATGCCCATACCTGAAGCACTGGAAACTGCCTAACAAAGGCTCCTGACCTTGAGCAGCCGCCTAAAGAGGTACACAAGAGACAATGAAGCCAGACGGATAAACAGGCTGTACGCAACTCAACCTGTGAAAGTGTACGCTCGTTGCCAGGGTCAAAACAGCAGAGCAGACCCACCAAGGCTGGAAACTGAACAGTACTGGAAAAGTATATTGGAGAAAGAGAAAGCACATAATAGCAATGCTCAATGGCTGGTCTCTCTGAGAAAAGAGAAATGCAGTCGGATGGTGACAAAGAGAGGCAAGGTAGTCCACACTGAAGGGGTCTCACTCCCAGAAGGAACAAAAGCAGACATTGAGGACAGTTACAAGTACCTTGGAATTCCACAGACAATGTTAACCTGGAGCAGGCAGCCGCAACAACCAAAATGAGTAAGGAAAGTCCTGAGAAGCCAGCTCAATGGCAAGAACAAGACTAACAGTGTTAACAGGGCAATACATGGGCACTGCCAGTCATCAGATACCCTGCAGGAATTATCAGATGGCCAATGGAAGAGATACAGACCACGGATGTTAAGACACAAAAGCTCCTCATACACGGAGGGTTCTATCCCAAATCCAGCACCCTGAGACTGCATGTTACCCGCAAGGAAGGAGGCCGAGGACTAGTGAGCATAGAAGCCCCCATCCTGGATGAGACATCCAGGATGCATGAATACATCAAGCTCAAGGCCCCAACTGACAATGTGCTCAGTGAATGTCTCAGGCAATGGACAACAGAGGATGCAGTGCTGGAGGACAGATCCTCATGGGAGGACAAGCACTTGCATGGGATGTACCACCAAACCATAACTGACGTGACTGATATCAAGAAGTCCTACCAATGGCTAGAAAGGGCTGGCCTACAGAGCAGCAGATAAGAGCTCATCCTGGCAGCTCAGGAGCAAGCCCTGAGCATAAAATGCTGGCCGGGAAAGCATACATGGAGCACCACAACCAAGTGGCTGGAAAAGTATACAGGAACATGTGTGCAGAATATGGACTGAAAACCCCAAAGTTAAAATGGGAAACACCTCAGAAAGTGGTAGAGAATGAGAGCAAAGATCCTGTGGGACTTCCAGATACAGATGGACAGGATGGTAATGGCGAACATTTTGTTTAAATGATTGTTTTAATGCCATCAGTTGACATTTTAAGATCCAAATTAAAATGCATAAGTACCCAGAAGAGGTTGTATAGAAATATAGGTCAAAAAGGACAACAAACATTTAAGGTGTTTATGAAAGCAGAATGTGAATATTACAGAAAAACGTTTCTTTTCTCAACAAAAATTAGAAATATGCCAGAGGGACAATTTCTTGGAGGAGATTAGAAGACTTTGGGGGCTGGCTGTGGGTAAAAGCAAAGCAGTTCTTGGAAGGATCAGAGCAGATCAGTATTAAAAGGAGAACAGCAGAATTTAGAGAGAGGACTAGGATGTACACCCAGGAAAAAGGAGACAGACTGGGGTACAGACTGAAGCCATATCGATTCATGAGAATGATCTAAAACTGAAACAATGCTCACTTCTACTTCACTCAGTTGTGTATGGTTGAAAAATGTCTTCAAGCATTGCCTTTCCATTTAACTTCTTAAGGAAAATTGTACAGTTTATTTAGGTTTCATTTAAAAACACAACTTCATAGCTCAGTGTTTCCCAATTTGGGCCCTCGGGGAACACTGTCCACCTTTTTTTTTTCCAATCCTACCTTGCTCAAACACACCTGCCTTTGATGACAGCCATTATCACGCTTCTGCAGCGCTTGAGGATGAGGTGAATCAGGTGTGCTTAAGCAGGGCAGCATGGAAAACAAGCCGGCTGGCATTCCCTGAGGACCTGACACAGCTGTCACACCACTTTGACAGCTTAGAAGAAGAACATTTAAGTAGGAATACAGTATGTTTTCCTCTAAAACTAGATCAGTAAATTATGTCATGTTTTTTATACTCTGACTTTCCTTGTAACTAAAAAGGAACAAGGTTTGCATTTTCATGTTTGTCAGGCAGCAGCAACATTATTGCAATTCCTCCAAAAAAAGGAAATGGCTTCAATGTTTGACAAATGCTTAAAAAAGTGAAACAGGGAGCGATCAAGAAACAAATATTTCCCTCATCCAGGTATTCTACTCTTAAAATGACTGACGTTAAACTAACTGGTGAGAAGAAAAACTATAAATGTGCAAGATAGTGGAATACCTGATAAAAAAATTATAATAAGGACAAGACACCAAAATTCCTGAAGGCATTTGCATAAATGTATCGTTTTGAATGAACAGCTTGGGAACAAAAGAAGACTGGACAGATGTAGTTCTGCTCCAACTCTCCTACTAAACTCTTTCTGCAGCTCACAAAGAAACCACACGGTCAATACAAAGAAATAATTAAGGTCAAGAATGTAATTCCATTGCTGAGTTTCGCTCTTTTTTGCAGCTAAAATCTTTGTACTCTGCCAACATGATGAATGATCACACTCAGAGGAGAGCTCTCCACCCAAGTGAGGGCAAAATTCCAAAAATATGCTTTTAATAGATTCATTAGTGTTCCTAATAGCTTAGAGATTTAACAATTTCAATTGAACAAGTTACCTTAGAAAAGAAATGCCCTTTAAATTCAATTTGACTAAAAAAACAGTTTCTAGCAGTGTTGTTTTTTTATATAGGTTGAATGGATAAGTTCTCAGTAGCCCTGATAATATGAAGTGACCTAGAGCTAAACTCCACTGGACAAATCTTTTGCATGTGCAGATGGATTTCCTACAAGTAAGTAAATGATATTTATACCAAGAACAGGTCTTACGCAGGCATGTGCACATTAAAATGCTATGGATTAGATACAAGATTAAGCTTTGCTACTCCAGATGGCCAATAAGGATGCTGCATTCAAATCTTTAAATCTTTAAGCGATACAGCCTGTGGAGACAAACTTCATTTATTGTTGATTGGCCACATTTTGGATAAACTTTTCAGATGACACCAAATCATTTGTTTCCTTTTTTTTCTTTAAGTATTATGCAAAGCTCATATAATAATCGAAATATTATTTATTTGAAGGATGTCGACCTCTAACCATATCTGTGGCTTTTTAAGCCAGTTTTCTTCAAATCAATAATTTGGCATTTCTAAAAATCGAATTTTCCAAACATGATACCTAACAGTTTTCTAACCTTTTTCTAATTTAAACCAGTTGCAAAAATGTAGCTCACAAAACAAACACGTGTAATGTGGAAATATGCACTTTACTACTAATCTTTTAGGAAAGAATGTACTACTGTGTCCAGCGTGATTTACAAAAATGCTACAAATATGTTAAAAATTGGAATGATTTACAGAAATAGTAAGTTTTCAGTCTAGATGTGGACACACAGCACTAACATTTCTAAGATAAGGACTGGTGACAGGGGCACCAACTCTCAGTTCTTCCATTATGCTCCACAAATGAACCCTGGTCCCTGGTCAATTACTGAGATGCACAGATAATGAAGACCCTTCTCCAGTGTTATGGATTAAGAGCAGCTCTCTGATTCACTTCAACTTTAGTAGCAAACTACAACAGCACGAAAGAGAATGATTTAGAGGGGCATAATTTGAGTGAAAACTGAAAAGGAGGAATCAACATGATGTTTGTTGTGGAGTACCTGAACCTTTTTTCAGCAAAATGTTGCTTTTTCAGAGGGGTTTTCATGAAAAACATGTAATCAGAAAATAATTTTAAAAATTGCAAATAAATTGTTTGATGAACAATACAATACTAGGATATGATAAACATATTTAAGCATAGTAATGTACAAAATAAAATTGTGATCTGCTAAAGTAAAAGTGAAAATGTTCTTTTTCTACCTTCAGTGTGACTTTCTCTGTATGATATTATATTTTTGTTGTGTAAAAGGCTACTAAGAACAATAGTTTCTCCTTTCATGTCTTCAACCCTAATCTGCGTGATCCAGTACCCAAATGACAGTGCATTGAAATACAAACTAAATATTTGGTAAATAGAAGATAGTACTATTATAGATTATGCTCATTGACTCTCATCTTTGAATTAAAAAGATGAGACTTGCGTGCGTAAACAGCTGTTGCGCTTACCGATTCTGAGGACTTGAGCAGAACCAACACAGAGCTCCACAAATAAAACACAGTAGAAAAGTCTCTTCCGCTGCTCCATTTTTTGCCAGGTGAACTCGCAGCAAACAGTGAGACCATGACAGTTAGATGGAGCTCCAATCCAAACGAGGATGCAGTCCACGCGCCATGGCGGGTGCGCACAACCCGAGTTTTATTTGTTTATTTACTCCCAACTTGAGTCCCCCCCCCCGCATCACTTCCACGCCGCTGGAGAAACGCACAACAAGTGATGTAAAGTGGATCCCATCGTTGATTCACATTCCCAGCACAGGAAAAGTGGCAGCAGCGCGTATATGTCCAGCAGACTGTGCGCCTCCAACGACGCAAAAAGCTCGGGAGCGCCAAAAACAGTTAATTTCAAAGCAATCAACTACAATTTCCTGTGTAACCTTTCACAATAAAACCATTGAAAGCAAAAGAATGAACGAAGCTAAAGGCTACAATTATTGCATCCAAGTATATCCTTCTTTGTTCTACAAAACAGCTATACTGCACGATGTAAAATATATGCTTTCATCTTAAATTGAATTATTCAAGCCCTCAGTTTTTAAGGTGAAAGGACTCCTGATCTAATTCTGTCTGTGGGTTTGCGTGTGCGCATGTAGAGGTTTGGCTCCAGTCACTGTGGATTAAGGAGCAGATGGATTGGCAGTGGTTCTCTGAACACCGGTGCTGATGAGAGGAGAATAATCTTCAGGTTACAGGGGCAGATGACAGATTATCTCTCCCTACAGACCAACACATTTTAGTCAACATGCACAGGAAAAAAAAAAATTCAAATTAGAGTTTTAAAAAATGTATTTCTGGTAATCTGGAAGCTTCAAATCAATTTATGAGTCAGACATTGAATCACCTCTGCTACAAAATATCTGAACTTTTGTTTACTGTTCAATACTGTGACATTATAAAAAAGGGGGAAAAAAGAGAGTCAGTTGTGTCACAGTGTGGATCCTCTCAAACAAAATCCATAACAAGTCAGAATTGACATTTTACTTGGCAGTGGATTCAGTTTCACAATGCGGGAGCCAATCAATCTGACATGAAACCCCCTGACAAAATGTCTATAGACAAACTTAATTAACCCAGAAAAATTACCATTCATTCTCTTTAGCGGGAGTCCCAGGAGAATAATCCCAACACACAAACCTGATCTGAATACTAAAGAGCAGCTCAGTTAAATGTCACATGCTCGTCAGTGTCTGCTAGCACTTTGAAAGTTGGTCTTCCAATCAAATCTGATCAAAAATTCCATTCAACAAAATCTACACAAAATTAAATTGAAAATTTTATTTTAACATAGTAAACTATGAAGTTCCACTTTTTTAAAAGTATGAACAGCTTTCAGAGTACAAAGATGAGTCACAGGGCTTTTCACAAAACGTGCCTTTTAGGGCATGTGATTGTACTTCACATTAGAAGTCCATACACAATAAGTCAGAATCTAAAAACCAGAGTAACTAACATTTTTTTCTTAAAAAAGCACAAAAAGCGTTAATTTTAATCTAATTTTCTCACAATGATTTAGATTCTGCACTCACATGTTGATATTTAGTGCATGTTTAATACATCCATTGAGTTGTGCGTCTTGAGTTCAAGCAGTTAAGATGACAGTGAAACAGCACATCCTGGTGGAGAAAAGCAGTGTGGCATTCAGTTAACCTAGGGGGGCGAGGTTGTATAATTACTAAATTGGGGGAACACATTTCTATAAATAAAATAAGTCATTCTTTAAGTTACGGTTTTGTAAAAATTTTAATGTAAAAAGGGAATTTTTAGTAAAAAGGATAGAAGGGAATGATACTTCATATTTTTTTCTAAAATGACATTTTATTTGGGTGAGAACATTTATAAGGCTTAATATTTAGGTCAGGTTTTTATTTCATGATATTAAAATGAAGTCAAATTCAGGCAATTAAAAGTGAAAATCTAAATCAAAAATGAAATACTTGGTCGCTGACAAATTATATATATATATATATATATATATATATATATATAAAACAAAGAATACTTAAAGATAGAAATAATTTTAAAATTATTTTTTAAAAAGGGGATGATGGGTTTAAAAAAAAGATTTAAAGCATAATGCAAGAGAAAAGCAGTCTCACTCCTGAATGTACACCAATATACATCAAATTTTAAATAAGCAATAAAATGCACAATAAAGCTAGTTAGAAATTGCTGACTACTATATAGCAGTCGTTAAGCCAACAGCCCCTGAAGAGATCAGAGCCCTTGAAAGTCAAAATACAAAGACAAGAGTAAAAAAAAAAAAAAAAAAAAAAAAAAATAGAACATCCACATTCCTGTGTTGAAAAATAGATCATTTGACCAAAAGGTAACAGCGCTGTGAGGGCCTCTTTAGTGCAACGCGCATGCACGGGACCATAGCTGCCTGTACTAAGCACTCGCAGTAAATAAATAGACACTCTAGTGTTTTTTTTGTTTTGTTTTTTTCTTCACATACAATTACAGTGGGATGGTGACGACTGTGGTTTACTTTTGCTGAGAATCCCATGTAACAAGCTCAGAAAAAGAAATCATTTTATTTTTATGAATTCCCCTGGGGTTTCTTTATTTAAGGATTGTCAGGATGTGGCAGGTTGGACAAAAAATGTGAGAACGATTTAATGTTCTCTTAAAGCTTCTACCCAACTTCAGTATTTTCTTGCCTATTCAGAAGTCCCTTTTCTTCATCTGGTTTGGTATATTCTCATCAGAAGACGTCACTGTTGCAAACGCCGCTGAAGTCATCTCGTCGCACCCAGATGACGTCTCTGTCCTTGTTTGTGGTGCTTTCCACTACACAGTGCTTGAAGGGCGCTAGCCTCACAGGTGAGAGTGTGCTGCTCGTGATGGAGACGCCACAGGATGAGAGAGAATCCACAGAGCCAAAATCGTTCTCGTGTTTCGTCCGGTCAGCTTCCACACTCGGTGAAGTCTCACTTTCGGACTCCACCTCTCTGTTCAGATTCTCGTCCTGTAGATCAAGTTCTTCCATCTTCGCCTTAAAACCGTCTGGATCAGCGGAATCGGATCGAACAGACTTGCAGTACTCGTCGTCGTCGCTCAGAATGTCAGTTTCTTTCACCTTCTCCTCGATTCTTTCACACTGGTCTTCATAGCAGCCCAAGTTGAATTGCTCCTCCAGCCAACGATCCGTGTCTTCCTTGAGAGGCTTTTGGGGCTTACTCAGAGGGTGATGGGAGAGCGGCGAGTTGGCGGACAGGGGAGATGGATGCTGAGAAGAGTCACTATTGTTGTTAATGCCGTGACAGATCAGGTCAGAGTCCACAGTTATTTTGTTCATCAAAACCCTTTTGCGGCTCAACGTCCGAGATGGAGCTGAAGCTAAACAACGGGGAAGTAAATCAATAAGTGTTACAAACCATCTGCAGAATTATTTATTCATCAAGTTAATGCAAACTAAAAGAATAAAATGTGCACCTGCTCTGTTCATAGAGGGCCGGACACCTTTAAGGAAGCAAAGCCGTTTACCACTAAAAGGAATATACTGCTGGTTTGGGGGCAAGGATTCCGATTTAAGAAGCTGGCGACGTTGTTTCTCCCGAAGGATGGAATGGACAGCTTTGAGGAAGTCCTTCTTGCTGTCAGGCGAACTGTAAAGAATGGAAAAAGCAACAAATATTCAAGGTTCTAGATATGTCCTTTTCATTGACAAAGTGCAAAGACTTTTTGGCTTCAAGAAATACCTGCAGCACAACTGGAAAATTCTCTCAGGTCTTCCCTCTGACTCAGACTTCATGTGAACAATTTCACAAGCTGTTGTTGCTTCAGAGTCTGAAAGAAGGGAAATTTATTACAACTAATAGCAAGGTTTTGTGTTTTTCACAATACAGCAGCATTTTTGACTTTCTAAGACTCTAACAGGTAAAGCGTTATTTAAAAACATTTTCTATACCTTTAGGTTTCTTCTCATGCAGTTAATGTTTTTATTTCAGCATAAAACTCTTATTTGTTTAATTGAACCTTTATTTTACCGTGAGAATCAGATGAGAACAGTCTCATTTACAATGATGACCTGGTAAAAACCGCAAACTTAAGACATCTAAACTTTTAAAGGGATGCATTTAAAAACGTGCTAAATTAACTTTATGAGAATAACTTAATGTTAATATTCCTGTAAACTCCTGGAAAACATTGTAAAATATAAAAATGCTGCACTTTGATGAAGAAATAACTTTTTGTCCTTTTATCATTACTCTATGATATGGAAAGAAAAATTGCCCCTTCTTTTTGCTCATTTTCTTTGGCTTGTTAGGGTAATAACAGTGTGTTGCATGACAAACTTCCAAATGTAGTCTTTTTTTTCCCCCCAAATGCTGTAGTTACTGCTTTTTCCATCTCTGGCAAACTAAATAAACATCTATACTACAGAACTTTTTTTTTTGGTTAAAAAAATGACAAACTAAAAATAGTTGCACACATTGTTGCCATTTAAAAGAGATAAGAAGTATTGTTGTGCAACTTTAAAAACCTGCCCCAAAAGATTAAAAAAAAAAAAAAAATTCAGCTGTACTTGAATTCAAATATTCCTTCTTTTACAGGGATTTTAGAGCCAAAATTCTAAAAGTTTTTATAAAAGGTAAAAGAAGGACGACCTTACATGCACGAGTAATATTTGCGGTGTAAACATACCTATGGGTCTAATCACACTTAGAACAAGAAGCCAGAGGTTTTTTCAAACATGTTGTGACTACTACTTTCAGATTCAAGTCTTGTTTTTTGTTAACATCAGCTGTCATACAAGTGAAATGTAAAGGTCAACAGATCCCCAAAGCAAAGGTCAGCATAAAGCGCATGGTGCCGTGTGTGAATTAACCTACTTGCGTGACCGCGAACTTGCAGAGAATCTGTTGCAATCATGTAACGGAAGCGGAAAGGATCTTTGTCGTCACTCACAGTCATACGATGTGTTCCGCCCTAATAGAAAAACAAATGAAGAGCCAATCACCAGCTGCAGTGCATCATCTCAACAGGAGAGAGCGCCATCAAGTCTTGCATTGGGCCACACTGAAAATATCTGCTTGAGTGTCAGCCATTTTCATAGAATCTCCCAGCCTGCTCCATCACAAAGAATGGCAACATGCATTGTCAACTGACCCTTCAAGAATCCTCCAGAAATGTGTGCAGTATGTCTAACGTTTAAAGAATTTACCACTTCACTTCACATTGCTGAGTATGGAAGCCTTTATGAAGGATAGAAGCGTTAACAATAAGATAACAAAAATTATGCTAGGAAGATAGTTTTATTTAAATCTTAAAACTAAATTTTGGAATATATTATATGTATTTATATTTATAATAAAAAAAAAAGAAAGACATTCATAAAAACTGAAACCAAGAATTAGGCAAATGATCTGGCAAGCTGGCCTCTCATTGCATAATCATGTTTGTGATGCTCTGATGCATTGGTGCGGTGAATGAATTGATTTGACAACACCACCGGTGCAATATTCTACATTCAGAAAAATGAAGGATAAGTCTGATAAAAATCACAAGAATTTCAGCCTTTTAAGGCATGTTTTATCCATCAAAAGCATCACTGTGAATTGGCCCACTTTTATGGTCACCTGTTTTAGTGAATTTAGACCATTTCATTTGAACAGTTTAGACAACACTAGAAAAATGACAATCAAAACAAGTATAAAAAAAAAAACAAAATACAAGATGTTTTTCTCTAGTTATGAGTAAAAAAAAAAACACTGCCAAGAACTGAAAATTCTTAAAATAAGTTGTGATGTTCTGGCCTTTTAAGACAAACTTTAATCTTGAAATTAAAATAAAAACACTCAGATATTTGGAAATATACCTTAATGTGAGTGTGCATTCTTTAAAAAAAGTTTTATATCTTTTTCCCAAAAAATATCAATTTTGAAGTGCTGCGAAGGTCCAAATATCCTTATGTCTTCTAGCTATTTAATTAAATAAGACTAGATTAAAACATTTTAGGCTAAAGTTATCAACATGTGTAAATTAGGAGTCAAAAGCATTTTTTAAATCAGATATATAACTTAAAATAGGATGTTTTGAGATTAAAGGAGTCAACAAGATGTTCGAGATTTATCATTCTAAAATGAGACCTTACATCTTACTAGTAAAGTAATTTTGTTTCATGTGAAGTGGAAAAAAATATTAAAATTAGAAACCAGCCAATAAATACTTAGTGATGTGTGTTTTTGCTGTCTGTCATTTCCAGCTAATAGTCAGAAGGTCCACACAGCAAAAACATCATATGGGTTAAATATCTCCAAATCTATCCTCCTGGCTCTCAGCAATGCAAATGTGTCCTCTGTAAAAGACATCTCTAAACCTGAATTTCTATTAACCACTGCCGATTTGACTCATTTGGGGCCATGTTATACCACCAAACGTGAAGAGGTGGACCTGTGGGAAAAGTAGTTTTTGGTAGATTTGAAAAAAATATTAAATGGAAAAAATAATAGTTCTCTGGATGTCAAGAATAAATAAATACATTTAAAAAGTTCTTAGCTGGTAAGAACATGCATGATAGAACATCACCTGGCCCAGGTGATAAGGACCACGGACATATTTTGACATATGAATATATAGTCAGTGGTGACGACAGGCGATAGCGGGATGTTGGGTTTCAGATCTGGACTCAATTTTAACTACAAGTATCCAGAAAAAGGCTCAGCATGCAGCAAAAGAATACTACTACCCTGGGAATGTGCTTTTTATCCCATTATTATCATGAAGAAGGTTCAGAAGCATGAGGTGTACAACAAGCAAACTGAAGAACAGCTTTATTCTCCATAGCACCTTCTGCAGGACAATGCCCAAAACTTACAGCCACTGACAACCTCTTAACATGTCAAATGTCACTATTTTTGTCCCTGTAGCCTAATTATTAATTCATTTATTACTATTATGCCAAACATCTTCTGAAATGTTTCATTAGGTCTCATTTAAATAATCCATCCATCCATGAGAGTTTGAGCTATTTCGTTAAATGTGTCAAATCAATAATTTGTTAAACGTTATGTTCATTGGTGAAGCTTCTTACCGGATTAAAAAAAAAAAGAAAACCTTCTCAAAATAACATCTCGCCAGAAGGAAAAATGTATTGTTAACCCATGGAATGCACATTTCATCACTGCATGACTCAGGCTGAAACTGATGCTTTTAAAAACAAAAAAAAAAAAAAAAAAAACGAATCAGTACTTACAATTTTCTTCCTGTGCTTGGAGCAGTTTTTGTACACGAACACAACGGCTGTCTTGAACACTAAACATGGGATGGACGACAGGAGAACGTTATGACGGTTTGCCATCAAAGGACATGAAAGAAGATTTGATGTCATTCTTTCAAGATGACAGGAGAAACGGTTAACGACAGTTTGCCATTATGGAATACGAAAGGACATTTGTTGCTCAACATTAAAACACAGAGGAACTGCCAACTTGGCCTGTTTTCGATACAGTTGGATCTATAGAAGATGGGGCCAAAATTACTTACATACTGTCATATCACAAAAATCACATGGTAAAGCCATCACTTTTTTCCTTTTTTTATGTTCAAGGATCTCAAAAATATTTTTTTTACCAAAAGCAGCCAATTCTGTGTCCTTCTTGCTCTTCCTCAAAGTAACATCAGGGTTCATCCAAACCACAGTCGAATGCAGCAAAAGATCCCCCATTGAGAGGTCGGGTACCTGGAAAAAAATGAGAAAAATACAAAACATGAAATTTTAGATATTAAGTTATTAAATGTGTAGATTTATTTTGTATCCAAGAACTACACCGCAAACAATTTGATATTTGCAAAGATTTTAAACCTAGTTCTTAGAAATACAATATAGTTGACCAGGTTTTATGCTGTTTTGACTTCTCGTTACTCTAAAAATAACCACATTTGATAATTTTGTTGTCTCATTCAGAGCTAGGATCTATACATAATAAAGTTATTATTAAAATGAGTCAAATCACTTTTGCTCCAAACTCTTGACAAAAAAAAACTTGATTTAAAACTTAAATTTCACTTTATTTCTGATACAATTTTAAGGTTATTTTAAGTTCAAAAATTTTAAACGTTAGAATAATTCAGTTTGAGGCATTTTCAGCTTATTTTCTCTTTTTAATGCTTGTTTCTAGATTTGGACATCTTATCAGATTTCTGGTTAAGTAAAAATTACTTGCTGCATTGACAGATAATTTTAAATCTAAAATCGATAATTCTAAAATCTAATCTTAAAATTATAGTTCTTTTTTTTAGGCTACCTCTTTTTGCAGTGTATCATGACAGCAAAAGTGTTACCTCTTTTTTGTCACCAATCTGTTCACTGATGAACTGGTCAAAGACAGCTCCATACTCCTCATGAAGCTTTTGCATCTCATTGATGTGACTCGCAACTTTGTTCATGGCCTTCGTCGCAACTGAAAGGGGACAGTTTTCAATAGTTGGATGAAAAGGAAAGATGTCATTTCACAACAGGGAAAAAAAAACAGCAGAGAAAGAAGGCCGTGTACCATCCAGGTGGTAGTGTTCTTCACTCTCGGGGTCAGTGTGAGAGTAGAGTTCCCTCAACAGCAGAGGGTACTTCAGGACTCGCTGGATGGGTTTGATCAGGTACGACTCCAGAGTCCATGAATGTTGCTGTTTGGGGTTCCTCTCAGCAAGGAAGGCTTTAAAATCTGGGTCCGTTTTAGCTGGAAAAGAAAAAATAAAACAAGAAAACCTCAGTAACCAATACAGCCACCTTCCTTTTCAATGACAGACTCAAGCCTTCCATTTATTTTTTTAACCTTTATTTGACCAGGTTGAGATCAGGATGAAGAAGGGTTTCAGCAAGAAGGGTTAAGTGTCTTTCCAAAGACGGTTGGAGGGAGCTGGAATCGATTCACCAATCCTTCAATCATTGGCCTACCTGCTCAATCACCTGAGCTACTGCTGCCCCTTCTATGGTGTCGGTCAGGTTCTTGATCTGCTCGGGATCAACTTTTGGTGCAGCTGCGACCACAGTTCAAAGGTGTACTTTTTACCTTCACTAGAAATCTCCAGCTGAAGAAGTTCTCAATAGGGTTTAGGTCAGTTGAAGAAGGGAGACATGTCATAAACTTTTCATCTTTAAGGCGTTTGCTAGCCAGCCATGAAGTGGAGTACTCTGATGCATGTGATGGAGTGTGGTCTTGCATAAAAATGAATGTCTTCTTGAAAGGTTCAGACTGTTTCCTGTACCACTGCTTAAAGAAAAGTGTCTTCTAAAAATTGGCAGTAGGTCTGAGAGTTGATCTTGAGTCCATTCTCAACTCGAAAAGGTCCAACTACCTTGTTTGAAATGATACCTGCCCACTTATGGCAGCACTGGTGGATAATGGTTTCCTGGCAGTTTCACGCTAGATTCTTTCCAAATCTTTGGCAGTTAATTTGCATCTTTTCTTCTCCACACGTTTCTTGTGTCCTTGTTGACAATTTGCAACAAAACACTTAATAGTTCTGTGATCACGCCCCAGTAGCTTGGATATTTCAAGAGTGCTGCATCCCTCTGAAAGACTTTATACAATTTTGGACTTGTCAGAGTCAGTTAAATCTCTCTTATAGTGCATTTTACCTGAGGAAAAGAATCTGCACCCCTTTACATACGACTTTGACCTTTGACCTTCCTAGACCACGCCCTCTCTTGTTACACAAATGTCTAACACCTGATATGCATTGAATCTAATATGCATTCAAGTTTACATGGCTTGATGTTGTCAATTGTGCATTCAGTTATTATATGATCAAAATATTACAATTATTTTTTTTAGACATACCTTGCCTAATTTGCACACAGTGTAATTGGAAAACATTGAAAACATTTTATTCCAGAAAGTTGTGTAATATTTTCTTGCATTTGTCACTTTTGTCCCTCTTGGGACTTGTAACTTTTAACAGTTGTTTTCTTTACCACTTAGCTAAAATTGTTGACTGATAATTGAACTTGTGGACTAGCAGGCATCATTTTACCTTTTGCAAGGACCTTGGGGACTTTGGTGTGGGAGGCGCAGAAAGCACTGTAGATCTTGAAGCGATCAGCATAATAAAGGAATGAACCACCAAGAGAGAACAGAACCTTCTGTGGAAACAAAGACGCTATTCAGTACTATTTTATGACAGAAGTAAACTATAATAAATAAACAAAGTTGCAGTACAGGCATACAATAATTGATTACTAATTGTATACAATTGAGTCTGACCTAAGGGGGAAACTTCTATTGATAACTAAGGTTACAGGTTTGAAACCTCTTACAATCCCTTATGTGCTGCCTGCAGAACTGCCTGCATGTGAGTCTCTAAAAAAATTATTTTAACATGTACATTCTCCACATAATAGACAAAAGAAACCATAACTGAGCATTAGACGCTGCCATGAAGCGCAGAAATTAACCACTTCTTACCTTAAACTGTTCCACCCTCTCCAGCTTGTCCAGGTCAGGCACCAGTCTGATTCCATCCTCCAGCGTTCTCAGAAACTCCACCTGGAATTCCACCATCTCGCCAAGGTTTCCAAACAAAACCTCCAGCTAGACCACACACAAAAACATGACAATAATAAATCAGATAAAGTCGCTGAAGCAAACGGGCTTCTTTCAGAGTCGTTCTTTGTGAGTAGCTCGTATTGCATACTATTGCTAGTTTTTGATGCTTTGCTTGATCTGAAAATTGTTAAAACTGCTTGCATGCTTTGCTGTTTAGCTGCACAACTCCCCAAATCTCAGATGAGATGACTGGTTCTCCTTTCTAGAACAGTTTCAGTATAGTATTCTTTCATTTATCCAGCTGGTAGAGTTGAGCTCAGTTCTGTTGCCCAAGGAGATCATAATTTACATCTCAGCTTAGGATATTTTGTGCATATTCATCCGTGTGTGAGTCTACCAAGCTCTCCAGCTTCCCATGGATGAAAAGTAAGCATGTAAGATTAATTCAATTTAAGATATATCGCAACAATGTCACAAAGACAGCATGAATGTAGTTGCTTCTTTTAAAAAATGTTGAATTTTGATCTCATTTGTTTGCTAAAAGTAATCTTTTTCCTGACTTTTGTGTTGTCAAACTAAAGTTTTCTTCATTAATAATCACATTGTAATCACACCGTCTAAAAAGTACCTCATCCTGAGTCAGAAAATTCTCTTTCTGTAAAGGTTTCAGGTAGCGGTCTATGAGGAATCTCAAATCCTAAAAGAAAACAAAACATGAAATAAGGTTCAGCTTGTGATCAGATGTTCAAGCACAACTGCAATCATCCTATGTTAACATGGTCAGCAAAACAAATGTGCTCAGACTCACTTTGACATAAGTTTTCTCCGTCTCCACTAATTCACTGATGACTTTGCGCAATTTGTCCGCGTGTGAAAGCTGCCTCTGGGTGGCAGTTCCTGCCGTGGACGGCAAGATCGACACAGGACTGGGGGAGAGCGATGACGAAGACGACGATGAGGACGATGACATGGGGCATTCCAGAGAATTCATGTCATGAAGGCTTCGACAAATTGTAATCCCTTGCTCCGTGCTCTGCAAAGAAAGAGAAGGAACATTTATTTATTTATTTATTTACACATCTGCTTGATTCTTTGTAGGATATTTTAGGTCAATTCAAAAGTTTTGCATTAATTGATCTTTTTAGATTTATGCAAAATTTTTACTTGGTAAAAGAAAAAAAAAATAGAGTAAAAATGTGCATTACAAGAGAAAACGGTGCGTTCATGAAAACCTGCCATGACACATCCATGGCATGAAGACACCAAGCATGAGCAGACCTGCAAAATGTAAGAGGAGCTTGGCTTACCTTAATAAAAGGGTGGGAAAAAAGGGGAAAAAAAGGAAAAAAATAACCCCAAACAATCAGTTGCTTTCTTACAAAAAAAGAAGAAAAATATATGACAGCTTCAGCTGATCAATCACAGTTTTATTTGAGAGTGTTTTTTTTGACATATGATTATTTAAAAATGTTTTTTTCCATTAAATCATGACATGTAAGGTTGTTGTTATTAATGATGGAATTAATCTGGTTTGCACAATCATAAATGCATAGATTTGAGGTCATAATGATCAAGTCACTCCAAATTAAACAATCTTTAACATTAATTAGATTATTCTAAAATTTACACAGTAGACTGACTACAGCAGAATGCTTTCATTGTCATCCGATAAGATGATGAAAGCCAGAATATGTTTCTGCAGAAACCAGGGCCAATCTTATTTCAGTTCCCACTTTTGCGATTAACTCAATCCCGTCACCTATTAGTGTCTTTCATCAGTGCCAAATTACCTTTTATCTGTGTTTGATCAGGCATTGTATTTATTTATTTTTTTTAATTATTCTGCCTGACAGCTCGCTACACCTGCTTGTGTTTTAAACTGACGGACGTGGAAAGTGGCCTCGTCTTTGCAGATTCCCCGGGTTGTCTTGTTAGGCTTCACTAATGTCAAACACAATTTTCCGTTGTGATTTTGAAAGCTGTTTTTCCGCCCTGTCAGGTCCACACACACACACACAGAAACCAAGAAAATAACTGAAAATAACGCTAAGACAAATAACCCCTTCAGAAAAACTGCCTAAACAAAGAAAAAAATACAAACATAATTTGTAAAACATCACACACTTCGAAGATCAATTTCAAATACCCAACAGATTAAAAGTAAACATTACAAATTTACATTTTGAAACAAATATACAGCAAATTGTTGACAAACTATGACCACAAACAGACAATTTTTGACAATTTCATGCTCATATTGTAGAAAAGAAAATGTCAAATCATGACTTTTCACTGACATTTCATCCATTTCTGTGACATAACACTATGCAGTTAAATGTCTTTGCTCAAACACTATCGTCAG
Organism: Oryzias celebensis; assembly: GCA_014656515.1. Lineage (NCBI taxonomy): Eukaryota > Metazoa > Chordata > Actinopteri > Beloniformes > Adrianichthyidae > Oryzias > Oryzias celebensis. Next base: position 15,326,815 of record BNCR01000013.1, read on the forward strand.
CAGTAACATTGTCTTCATTCCACTGAAATATTTAATAAATAAACATATTAAATAAAATTGGCATAAAATGACAAAGATTAAAGTTTGGATTCTTATCAAAACACAACAAGGAAATGAAACCAAATGATCTTTACTGGAATCTGACACTAAGCAGTTGGTTAGTGTCCAACATGATTACGAACGTGCAAAAGCATGACTTCAAACTCACCATCTGGAACGCCTCCTGACAACAGTAGATAGAAAGTTTTGCATCTCTTCTCCCAGTAAAATCAGACATCCTGACAGGCTTAACCAGTTTACACTGGAGAGCCAGGAGTTATCGGTCATTAAAAAGTAAAAAACAAAATTTGAAAAGAAGTTTTTTCTTCGTACTGCTGCCTAGAAGGTTCCTAAAAAATGTAAACCCTGGTCAATTTTTCTTGAAGATTAAGCTCAAAGCAGGTTGAAAGTGCCTACAAAATGACGGATTCAGCACAAAATCATTGCAGCTGCAGCAAAGCAAATAGAACGTTACACAAATCCCATCAAACAACAGCGCTCTAATGTCATCTTATCCTAAAGCGTCTGTCCACTTTCTAAATCCGGGATGGCTCTGCCTAACCATGTCATCTCCTGATTTCCACTCTTCCAGGTGTTCAGGAGCAGTTAGAACACAACATTACATAAGACCAAACACCACATCGTTCTACAAAAAAAAAAAAAAAAAAAAAAAAAAATGGGAGGAGAAAGAAGGGAGGAGAGAATGGTGTGACAAGGAAGCAGTGAGTAGCCAGAACCAAACACCTCGATCAGAAAAGACAGCTGCCTCCTCGTCTTTAAGCACAGCTCATGAAGAACATTGTCGCTGCATCACAAAAGGATGGCAGCTGCCAACATCTCAAATATTCGCTAGCAACAGCAGATTTAATCTAAAAATCGCAGATTAAATCTCAATTAATCTAATCTTTAACCCCTTGATGCCAGTATTTATTTTCAGCTATAAAAACAATGTTTTTGCTTTCAAGTTGATGCTAAATCAATTTTGGAGCATGATTTTGATGCATGTAAAACAGGCTGCAACTTTTGAGAAAAAAAAGGAACTATTCTGGACTCATTAAAGGCTTAATAATAAGCAAAAGTGAATGTTTTATGTGTTTTTAACAGAAAACAGCCCTAAATTGAGCATCATAGGAGTAGATTTCCAAACCTTTACTTTTCTCTATTTCCTGTTTTTTTTCTGTATTGTTGTCATTTGAAAAACAACAACTACCCCATAAAAATCGAGGGCAAGATGAGTGCAGTAGAAGGGAGGAAGTGTGGAGACAAGCATAGACCTGCTTTCCATTCTCACAGGCACACTCATACCGAAGCCCTTCAGTGAGGGCCAGAATAAACACCATGTGCACACACTGTACATGACCAACTTCTAGTAGTGTCTGTGTAGTTGTCTTGAGCTGCATTAGACATTCATTTGGGAAAAAAAAAAAGAACAAGCGTGTTCTTGTTGTTTGTCAGTGCACAGGCGTGCACAGGAGCTGCAGCGAGGGATGAGCTTCAAGTTCAGTTTCAGCTGCAATCAGGAAAACATGCAAATCCATAAATCCCTTTGAGGAAAGATGGGATGTACCAAGAGGTTTTAAATATTTAATCTGGAGTGAAAGGATAATAATGTAACCATTTACTTTAAACTTTCACTTCAAGGCAGCATATTCGCTCTTTTCCCACCTGAATTTTTAGAGTAAATTAATTATTTTGAGACAAAAAGATCCTAGGATAAGTGGACAATGCAGTCTGCTTATATTATATAACAGTTCTGCGCTTTATCATTGAGTGTATGGTAAAATCTGCATGTAACTGAATATTTCAGTTTACAAAAGCTGGTCAGTTTGGGTTGAGTGATGCATTTTGTGAAGATAGAGCTCCATCTAGTGGGCAACTGTGTCCTAATCCAGTAACAAGAAGCGATGCAGGTTTAATCATCAGTAGAAATGCTATCATGTTCATTAAGTAAATTTAAAGTTTACAGTGTGTTACTGTAATTTGCTAAAAATTATACATTTGGACAGATTAAGAAAAAGTCTTTATCTCTTCACTAAATGCCCTAAACCTGTATATTATGCATTTCCATTTCCATTCTAAACCTAATTTATATGCATTTGGTAAATTGACTGGCATTACTGGTGCATTTGACTACACCAGCAATCAATGTCATCTCCATTATCATTGGCAATCTTTGTTTAATTCGTTGGTTATTTTTTATTTTATAGTGGAGGTGGCTGAAGGCTTTGTTTAAAATAATGAACATTTCCATTTCCTCCAGCTAAGCAGAAATTCATTTATCTCCACTAAATGATGTGAAACACAGTGGAGAAAGAAGTAATTAGAGTCTGGGGATAATTAAAATTGTCCCACTTTGCCTGTTCCTCCGCAGACGTCTGCCACCGTGACTGCTGCAGGCGCTGGGTGAAATGAGGCGAGACAAAATCCTCCACACCTCAGTTTTTATATTGAAAGAGAAGAAAAAAGAGAGACAAGAGTGACAGACGTAAGACAGGAAGAAGCCACAAAAATTAAAAGAAATCACATGGATTTGGTAGTTGTCTTTGAATAATCTGTTGAGAGAGGCGGCAGAGCGTTCAGACGAAGGTCAAGGCTTAGTGCCTGCTGGATAGCTATAAAAATGAAGCTTTTTAAACGCCAGCAGAAGCCTCATGTTGTTTATGATAATGAACAGCAGGAGGTTAGTGGGCAGACTGATCCAGAGATCAGAAGAAAAATGGAAGGACAGAAGAAAAGGAAGGGCATTCAAGACAAAGGACGGAATATGAGGAGACTGGGTGATCAGGAAAAAAAAAAGAAAAATCAGAGCTGTTGTTTCAGAGACAGGACCTCGTGACATTGTTCTCAGTTATGTGATGAAATATGACAGGGGAAAAAAACAGAGTAGAAATTGAAACAAATTGCTAAAAAAAAGCAGCAGATGGAAATTAGGACACAAATTAGACAGACGTGAAAGGAGGAGGAGGTGAAAGACTCAGAGGTGAGATGAAGATCACAGGCAGAGGAGATGCGTGATCCTGCTGCATTACTTCCAGTTACCAGCTAGTTTTCATTTTATTCTTTATTTCATCTAAAGGACCCATTTAAATCTTTGTGTTGAAGCCCCTTCCAATAAAAACCGTGTTTTAATATGTTTTTGTGACGTTTGTCAGATGATGGAGGAGAAAATAAAAAGAAAATTCAACCAAAAATGGCATTTCTGAGTATTTCCTTATTCAGGTCGTTGTAAATCAGGCGCAGATGAAAAAAAGCTGTTTGAAAAAGCTTGTAGTTGTGACATAGAAGCCATAATTGGCTCTGCTCCATTCTGATGCATCCACTTGCAGATAAATTGAGCCATGCACGTCTTAGTTTTCCTAGTCCGATCTGGCGCCTGGCTCTGAGCTGTACGTAATGTCGCACCGCTAATGTTCTGTTTAGGGTGTGAGGGGTTGTAAGCTAGCGGGAGAGAGTGTAAACTAGTGGGTGACGGGAAGTGGGGCAGCGTTGCTCCACAACTCTGAGGTCAATTTCTAATTAAATACTGACGCTTTTGAGAAACTATGTCCCATGAAAACAACACAGGTTTATTATTATTATTATTATTATTATTATTATTATTATTTTCAATTTTAGCTAAAAAAGGCATAATCATAATAAAAAGACCACTGGGAACACTTAAAATAGAAAAAAATGGAGTTCAGAAGTGACTGAAGACACTTAAACAGCTAAATAATCTACTCTTAACCATTCAGGATCATTGTTTACCAATTTTCTCTCACAGCTATGATTTCCACTTTGTGAAAAAGTGACTAACAAAGCAGGAAAAAGATTATTTTTTTATAATGCTTTTCTAAAACTAAGGGAATAAAAACATCAAATGAATATAGAACAGTTAGCGTCATGAATCTTAGAATAGAATTCCTTTAAATGTTTTAAGCGGAAGTAGAGATGCTGAAACAACTTTTACCACTGAGTCTTGTCCCACATGTCAAATGGAGAACTTCTGTTTCTAGTGTCTGCATTTCGCTCATCCCTGATGGCTTCTTCTGCGACTCACAGAGCCCATTGCACTTACAGGATTGGACAGAGCTGGATCTGGGACTCTGGACTCAAGCCCACTGACTCAAATAGGTGACAGAGGCACTTCGTCGTCTGACCCATCTTCTTACTCATCTTTTGTTCAAGGCCAAGCTTTCAAACAGTAACACGTTTTTAAAAAATGTTTCCGGTGAAGCCTGGCTATCAAGCGTCGCAGCAAAAAATGAAAGTGACAACCGTATCCGGGTGAGACTGGCTGGCACGCGGCCTTTCCCTGCAATCACTGCACCAACCCTGATCAGACCAGACATAATCTTAATTAGAAAGTGATGCTGTTCACTCACTCTTCCAATCACCTGACTGTGTCCATTTCTCTGCTCCACAGCAGGCATGCACACACACACACCTGCTCATATTCACAGAGTATGAACATGGTATTATTGCCTTTCTAATCCAGGTCTTGTTTTTTTAAGGAACACGTATGAGCCTCAGTTGCCCTCCAGCACGAATATCCCACATTTTTGCTGCATTACACAAATCAAAGTATGCTACCTTCTCTCCAATCTCTTCTGTCCTGGTCCAGGTCCTGTTTTCCTGAAGATCTTCAGGGGTCTGCTGGCTAAGCTGAGATCCTTCCTCCAAACTCTCATCTGGGCTGTCTAGAGTCAGACCTGACACGCCATCCAGGATGTCCTCTACAAAAAAAACCCCAACAAAACAAGATACATCAACAGGCAAACTAGCACTGACAGGTGACACGATCAATGCTAATTATCTCTTCATCCTGACACCTGTTAGTGTGTTGAATATGAATTTTTTTCCCTCAAAGTTATGCTAAAAGCAGAAAAAAACAGAGCAAATGAAAAAGTTAACACAGGAAGACTATACTTTTGTATTTTTCTGTTTTCTTGCTCAAAAGGGCATTGTTAATAATGATCAAACTCAAATTTTAAATAATCAAAAGGATATTTTACTCTCCTTCTTTCACATTCACATTCACATTCTAATAATTAATCTCAAGGCATATTTACCAACAAAGACCTGCTTTTTTTAATATATTGCATAATAGGGGTCTGCAACCTTCAATACTAAGAACCAGTTTAATAATGGCCAAAACTGCAGGGAGAGCTGCAAAGAAAAAAAATACACATCTTTGATGTTTTTGTGGCCATTACGCTATTCATATATAAAATGTAGCTTTTAAATATTTAAAATAATGTAATTAAAACAGTTATATTTTTCTATATCTTTTACATTTGATAGCAGCACCAAGTTCCTTTCAAAATAAAAGACACCCTGCATCATGAAAGGTCCTCCTGCTGCAAATTTACTTCTTCAAAAATGAATGAAAGTCAACATAAAATATGACATTTTCTGTCATGATTTCATCAATTTTCCTACTATCAATATTACATATAAACATGACTAAATGGGAGTAAAATCTGTTTTCTTTTTTAATCTACACATTTAAATTGTATTCTTTAAATAATTTGAACCGCAACTAAACACAGTTGGGCTGCATGTGGAGGCTCAGGTTGCAGACCCCTGAACTTTACAGTAAATTTAGTTATAATTTGTGTCTTTGAATTTTTAAATCATTCACAATGTTAAAAATGTATGTGCACAATATTTTTCTATATAGCATGACATCATCTGTGACCTCCATCTGGCTGCTGAAGTGCTTTACTCTTCATCTGACCCCTCTGCATATGGCACATCCTCCAGGATGACAACTCTTCCCTGCTGAAGGGGTCATATTAATATTCATACAGCTCCCAGTCCCTGTTTGAACAATGCCAGCTTGTCAGCCTGTGAATTACGAGTTCTTGTTTTTGAGGAATACAAATGGTGCCCTTGCACATATTTAAAAAAGGAGGTTAAGGGAGGTGGGCATTGCCTGCAGGTGACTTATCAGACTGCATCGCTGTATAATTAGTAGAACCCCAACCCCATAACAGGTACTGATGTATTTCCTGTTTGTTGTTTGATAAATTTGCAAACAATGTCTACAGTCAAATAAATTTTGAGTTTCAAATATGCATTTTACTGACAAAACAAATCTTATGCTACTGAAAATATTACAATCCTGACAACAAAGGTGAAGTCTAACCTTGGCTCTGGGAGAAGATATCTGTGGAAAGATCATGGTCCCTGTCAGAACGCCTGGGTGGGTGGGAGCACAGCACCTCCGGGTTCAGGTCTGGCAGGGTGCCGACGGTCAAGGTAAGCGTGTGGTTTACAAACGCAGCTCTCAAATCGTCCATTTGGAGGGCGGATGCAGGTTTACCATTGAGGGATAGAATCTCATCCCCTGCTTTCAAACCTGTTGTGTTGGTCAGAAACATATAAAACTGTTAACTAAATGAATCTGGTTTTATTTTGGTGAGACCACAAAGGTTCATAAGAAAAAAAGCAGCTAACAAAGCTCCCTGAGTTATTTTTAAAGAACTCTTTCCACTACACTTCTCTGAAAGTAATCAGACATGTTGGGACTCTTGTGTGTTTCAGTACATTAAAAATGCATCCTTCAGTGCTTGCTTTCTTGCTCAAGGCAAACACTGATCTAACAAGAGTGGACAGATTTGGGAGGGAAAGTGCAATGCCTGTCTATTCCTGTCCTTTCATGTCAACGTATATGCAGGAAAAATGTTGAAGTACAGAACAGGAGTCGTTGACTTTACCGGAATGTTGCATCGGTTTCCGTTTTTGGTCTTATCTCAGGCTGGAAGCACCTGTGTCAGGATCCGTAAATTGAGAACTAGCTCTCAATTGGCCAACTCAACTGATAAAACAGACTAGTAGTGGCAAGAATCGTACCTGCCTGCTGTGTATAATTAACTCACACAGAGAGAGACGGGTTCGTAAAATCGTCAATGAAACAAACTTTTTAATAAATTACCAGACTAACATTTGCACAAACGTGCAGATGGTTGATTACTGTATAGACTCATCTAGCCGCAAGTTATGACCTAGTTGTCTGGAATATAAAATGTCAGCCGAGTCTTTTTAGCTTAGAGAATCAGCCCTCCCAGCCACGTACTGACTATGAGTGTGAGCTCTTCGTAGTGTGTACTTTTACAAGAATTAAGGCAATAGAGTAAAAAAAAGTCCCTTTGGGGCTCCAGCTTGTCTGGAGCTGAACTCTGTATCATCTCCTTCATTCATGTTCCCTACCCTTTAGAACACATATTTGTACATGCACACACATGAGAGTGTACATGTGAACCAGTTAACACCCTGACATCCTTCTGTGGTGCATGAAAATAAAGAGCAGCACGGCGCAAAGGTTGCATTGTGTCAGTCTGATGTTCAGCTTTTTCAGCACCTACGGAGGACGGTGGGTGCAGCTGTGTCCTCTGGAAACTGGCCGCCTGCTAAGCTCGCAGCTTTTAGATTCCTAATACACTGGCGGGAACAATCTCACACTTGAGTAACCTTGGTCTGACCCCAGGGCGCAGCAGTGGTTCGTGTTATTTTTCTATACATTAACGGTGTAGCTGCTCAGCGGTTGCATGTTTCTCAAACCCATTAGGGTTGCTCTGCCTTGGTTAAAAGATAGGGGCCAGTGTGTGGGGGGATGATCTTGGGACTCAGCTGCTCATATCAGACAAAGGAAAATAGATCCACTGCTTCTGTGCACCATTTCTGAAGTTTTCTTTATTTATTTACTTTGTAGAAGACCTGTCTGATTCATGAAAGTTATTACAGTCAGTGACTATCATAATATGTTGCATATTCCTCAATTTTCAGTTGATTTTGTTGTTTTCATTGTGATGGTTTGCATATCTATGCATTTTTCATCACTGGATGACCTCTCAGCGAACTCAATTTCTATGTAATCTCTATGCAAGTGAAAAAATCTTTTCTTAGCAAGCGAAAGCCTTCATCATAACCTTTTGCTGCAACAATAAGACTGAATTGTATATTTTTTATATATTTTTTTTACATTACAGCTATTTTACATTACTTTTCTATTCAAATGACATACCTTTAGATGAAGCCAGACCTCCTTCTTTGATTTCTGTAATGTGAAGCTGCTGTACACCCTCCTCATCTATAACTGCAACAGTGAAACCTGCAGACACAGATGATTAAACAGAGATTCAATTTTTTTTTTTTTTAGCTTTTTGGATGTCTTTTTAAAAAGTGACATAACAATGTGCATGGCTGCACCACAAATACTAAGCAGGCTGATCGTCTTTTGATCAAATATGCTCACAATAGCTTATATTGCATTCAATTTCTTTCAAAACATGACTGGACGAAACTGAAACTGGGAATTCTTTGCATTTATTTTAGATTCCAAATAAAGACAAAATTGAATTGGATTTGTTTTGTCTTTAGATGGTAAAATGGCTTGGCACGACTTGTGTTTTGAGTGTGGCGCTGTGTAAACAAATCACACCAATTGACTTAATAATAACCATTGAAAAAAATTCAATTTCATGCATATTTTTTGTGTATTAGGAGCTGAGGGCAATCACAACTGACAACCATACCGTATCCAGTGGTGCATGACTCCGCTTTGTCAAAACGCGTCACTTTGGAAGGTTTGGGACAAATCTCAATTTCTTGGTAGAGCTGAAAAGACACACAAGTAGATTTTGTTAGAATAATTCATATACAATGGACTGAAGGTAACATTGTGAGATGGATGAGGTCAGGAGCAGGCAATTTCTCTTAATAAAAAAGGAGCTGGTTCATGAATGATTCTGACCCCTCAGTGGAGCGAGTGCATTGGGTCAAAATCTAGGTCAACCTTGTGATGTGAGTGGAGGTTCAGGCAGGGCTCTGACCTCACAGTAGGCAAATGCGTAGATGCAGCTGTGCGTATAAAGCAATACATGGAAAATATGCGCATTGAGTAACAGTCATGGAAAAAGTATTGCAATTCTACAGACGATGGATAAAAGAGTCCCTGATCAAAGCACGAAGATAAAGGAGCTCTTTGAGAAAAGTAAGTTATATAATTACTGTTGAGAGTGAGGGGTTTTATGTGTCATATGCAACCCACTCTCACAAAGAGAAAGCACTTCACTGTGACTCAGTAATAGGCTGGCGAGGTGTTTTCAGTGGAGTATTTTAGTAAGGAAAAATGACAAAAGAGGCTCTGTATACTCATGAAACCTCGCATATGTATTTATCTAGAGAAAAAGATGCAGGAAAATTACTTTTACTAAATTTGCATTTTTACATTATCTGTTAGCTGTGATGTCAACATTCTTTTAGGAAATGAAACTGCATTGAAAAGAAAAACAAATTTATGCATTTAATTGAGCTGTTAAAGCAACAAAAAAAATCATAAATTCTTATTATGATCCAAAAAAACCTAAAACAGAAATGACACATGCAGTAACTTCATCATAAATTGTATTTACTTACCAAATCAGATATGTCTTCTTCGAATTTGGGAACATAAAAAAGCATTTGGTTTTCAACCAAAACTTTTACACGGAGGTAGTGGGCAGATGGATTGATGTCATGGTTCTGGAGGAAACAACCAGAAAATTAGACCACTAAAAAAGACTATCATAACTGAATACATTGCTTTAAAAAAATCAACCAAAATAAAACCAATTGAAAGGGAAACTTTGTTCTTTAAGGAATGTGACACTAAAGTAGTTTTTAGGCATAAATGACAGATCTTATTCAACGCCTATTGATACAAATATGCATCAAACCGCTTGTGCTCCAAAATGACCTTGAATTCAAAAACATAAGTCATTTTATTAATAAAAATTCAGACGTTCAAGGCGGGGTTAAAGGCCATGAATAAAAAGGAAGTGGTTTTCGGCAGTGATCACAACACTGTGCAGCTTGTAGTGTTTGTCAAGGTAAACCATTATGTAAAAGGACATTTTTCTAAAAATGTTCATCAGTTAAGGCATGCTGCTCTAAATTGGGTGTCGTAGCTCCAGTTTCATGGCAGTCAGGTAACAATACACATACAGATTTAGAACAATATCAGCAGTTATTATAGATATAGTCAGTCTCAAATGCTTAAACATTAAAAAATATCTATAAAAAGCATGTCTTTGCTTGTCGGTACGCAACAGAATGTGAAGATTTTACACTACCTTTCAAATACTGACCATGGGTGCAGTAATTTAAGTGCATATTTTTGCAATACTTGTTAAGACGAGTCCTTTGCAGACCTGAAAGAAAGCTCCACTAAAAGCTTGAACGTATGCTACTAATTGCAAAATATGTTTGTGCTGATCCGGAAAAATGTTGGGCAAACTGTCAAATGTGTGTTGTTTTATAATCTGAAATGATCATTTTTTAATCAAACAATGGATTCTGACAGCCTACCTTGCACACAGTGTTTAGGACATCCAGCGTTGTTTCACCAGGTTGTACAATGGCCAGAACAGGCTGATCATTTGGCAAACAAACCCAGGAAGGCCTTAAGTAATCAGGAACCCAAATATCTTCGTCTGTGTTTTGCTGAGGAAGACTTTTTGCAGAATCTTCTGTTTTTCTCTGAAAATGCAACATTTTTGTAAAGTTATTATGCATGCACAGAGTTGCATTTTTACAGGAGTGTGTGCATTCGGTTCAAAATGGTGTGTAACCTTTAAACCCACCAGATTACCTTTAAACAACAATCTGGCTGCCATATCAACCTCTCCCCTGACTTATCCAATTCTGTCTGACCTCACATTATCTGAAACGTATCTGCCTTCTATCAAGTAACAGCATCCACATTTTTCTTTCATTCCTCCGTAACAGCCACCCTCCTATTAATCACTGCCTCTCCTTCTGGTGCCCTTTCTCCCTATCTGCACATCACTCCATCAACTCCCCCTCCCAATCTTTCATTCGTATCACTCAATCTGCTGATGGTTAGCCATCACGCTCTGTGAGCCACATGAAAATGTCTTTGTGTTTTTTATACATATATGCGTGGTACAATTTGTTTTTGAGGGGACAGAAATGTGATCAGAAGATGAGAAAAGCATGGCTTATTTTACATTTGCAGAGATTTACACAGACACACATTTTCCCAGACAGACAACAGACTGGGGGGTCTGTAACCAGTACCTCCCCATCTCCCTGTCCTCCCAACCTCACTCGGCACCATCTGGCTTCCCTCCTGGTCTATCTAGGATTCCTCTGCTGGAGGGATGACAGGGTTCCAGGAGGCATATTAAACTCCTCTGTTATTTGATGCTCTGTTTGCTAACAATGGGATTCCCCGGCACTGATGGTCCTAACTGGAACAAATCCATCCGGCAAAGTTAGAGCAAAAACGTTTTTTATAAAAAGGGTCGGATATTTTTTAATTTTTTTTTTTTCTATCTGTATTTTATTCCCAACTGTGCAGACTAACTTTTCCACATTACTTACTTTATGCTACTAAGGCCTTAACTGTTACAGTAAGCCATTGCAAATTTTCTTTTAGCTCAAACTGAGCTGAAAACAAAATACAGGATGTCCTCTAAAGATATGATTCATTTTGAACATGACTTGGCACAAACATCCTAGTTTATTTCTCCTTGCATTTATATTTTGTTCAGTTGTAAAAGTGTTCCCAGTGTCTTTTAGTTGGGATTATGTCATTTTTTTGCCAAAGTATGGTTTTGAGGACAAAGTTTGTGCAGGAGTTCATCAGAAATTTGCCTCTGACTCTGCTGGAAGTAAGCCTTTGCTGATATCCTATCATCCCTTTGTTTACATTCCCTCCCTTTAGCTTACAGCCCCTTACAACCCCAAGTATAGTTTTGAGTCAGATGGCAACTCATATGAGGAAAACAAAGACATCATTGGATCAGTTTGTCTGTGTGGATGCATCAGAATTGAGCGGAGCAGTCAGACTTTGGCCCGTACATTTCACTTGCTGTTTCACAAAAGAGAGCTGCATTTTAATCATCTGCTCCTCATCCTAATTTGAATAAGGAAATACTCAGAAATGCAGTTTTAAGCTTATTTTTTTATGTCCTCCATCATGAAAAAAATACTAAAAGAACTTCTTAAAACACCAAAAGCACCATTTTCATTGGAGTGGGTCTTCAAAGACTCTATAGCATTGCTCAGTTTTTTGGTTGCTTTGAATCTGTGTGTATTTGGACACTAAAAACTGTATTTTCAGCAAATTTGTTGTATGTCTGATTTTATCTGTGTCTGTCAGCTCCATCACTTCTCATGCTTTGTGATTTCATGATTCAAAAATTTGTTATCTGCTAAAAAAAATGTTGGTTTGAGTAAATTACTGTTTGCTATCAGTCCTCTGTAAATGGTAGAGAAGTTATTGAGTGTAAATATACGTAAATATGACTTTAAGTAAATCTTTTTCAGTATAACTGACACAAAAGAGCATGTGAAACTTCAGGACCTTCAAGATGCAGTGTCTTTTGTACAAATGCTTCATGTTGGCAATAATAAGTAAGCAGCTGAATTAGTCTGAGTTAATCTTAGTTGCTAAACGAAAGCATCCGTCCAGCTCATACCCATCGGTAATGTTAATTAAAAAAAATACCTTTAAAATAGTGAGAATAATAGTGTTTCTGCTGATCAAGCAGAATAACAGCAGTAAAAAAGCATGTACTGCATTAGTTGCAGATGCTGCAGCTCCAAAAGATGCTCTGTGTAAGAAGAACGGTGTAAAGACATGGAAAGATAACGCCTGATGGTTTTAAGCTTTCATAAGACTTCTATAATTTCTCCAATTACTCCACATAGAAAAAGCAAAAGTGCACGTCTGAAACTATTAAGCCAAGAGCTCCAGAGTGACCTCAAAGAAAAGCTCAGCGGTGCAGAAGGCGGCAATGTTTTTTCACGTCCATCAGATAACTCACCAAATTGAGAACCAGTACAGCAAGCACATCTTTGTTTCCTGAAAGGAGGCAAAAATCCTAGCTGGGGGGCTAAAATGCTATTGTCCCATTTCATAAGCACACAGGTTCATCAGATACTTCGGAGATTTCTCCTGAGGTTTGTATGTGAGGCGTTTAATGACATGCCCTTAGCCTGCAGCTCCAAGAGTTGTATTTCTTTGCAGTGAATGTCACTCTGAGAAATTAAGAAAAGGTTTTGTGTTTAGCCTTAGGAGGCATGTCACTCATAAGACTGTCTTTTTTAAAATTTTGCTTTGTTTTGTAGCATAAGGTACAAGAAAATAAGAAGAAATGGAAAACAGTTTTCAGCCTCCAAATATTTAAATTTACAACATAGAAGTCAAAAGTAAATTTGTTTAATTAGTTTATGAAATGCATTAAACGTTTTTCTTTTTTGAATATGAAAATAAACTCCTCACATCTACAAGGGCTTAATATGACTCAGTTCTTACTCTTCTATGAACTAGCATATTCCACACATCTTCATCTCAATTTATCACTTTGCTTGCATGGAATTAACTCTGAGATTCACAAGTTTTAGATCTAGCTTTATTAAGAGAGGGCTACAGACTTTCTGCAGGAACACAACCCAGTTTGCTATCTATGATAAGTCAGATCCAATAACTCTCCACTGGTGGAGGGCTGGTGTCTGCTAGAACAAGATTAGGAAAGAATCCAGAAGCAAACTTTGTTCACTGTCTTTATCAGATGCTAAAATGGTGAGAGAATCACCTTTTTTGAAACAGCCCTGGCAGTCTCTGTCATTTGTCTGCTGCCGTTCACAGACATACATGGGAGTGTTCTAGTAATCAGCAAGAAATCCCAACAAAATAGCACAGCTCCATGCTGGATCCCACTGGAAGCAGTAAAATCCTGCATTGGAAATTAGGATGAATTTCTGGCAACCACCTGGTACGTGTGTCTACCAATTAACTGTCTCAAAGTCAGACATTTTTTTTAATCTAGTAAGGGAGATCAGAAATGGGGTTTGCACACATGGAGAGAAAATTGTTCAGCGTATAAAAACTAGCGGGGAACAGCAGAACGGATGTGAAGTTTTGTTTTTCACCTTTCAGCACATCAGGGCTTGCCATAGTGAATCAGCTTTCACATTTCATTTAGTAGAGAGTTTTTACGTCACTTGGCCTTCCTGACACAACTCTATAGTTCAGATGGGCTGGGGACCAGCACAGGGAGACCCATACCTGTGGTTATGTAGTTAAGGAGTAGCATGAAGGGTCTTGGATAAATCTGATTATGCACCCTGGGCATTGAACCCTGGTTTCCTGCGAGCTGCAGGGAGCGAACCAACTGTGCCATCCAGCCACAGAGTAGGTGTGTGCTAAATAATCATTTTACAAAGAAAGAGGTGGGATCATGTACAAGGATGAACGCTCTTCTAAACTAAGCATGATGATTTGAGCAACTTCTATGGCAGATGGATGAATCTAAACGGAACCTGAGAACTCTGTATCTTTTATTCCTGTTTGAACCTCAAACAAAGATAAGTCATTTTGTGCTGTTTAGAGATTTTAGATTATTATTTTTTTTTACTGAAGGTATATCCGGTGAAGAGAATAAGGTGAGCACAGAGATGGAGAGCTATTGGAACAAATGAAACCGTCCCATAAACACCTACTGTATTGGCAGTTAACAGCCTGTCTGCACTGATGCTGGACAAAAAGGCTCTCGCAGGAACAATCAAAATGGGTCACAGGCAATGGTTAAGGTTCCAAATAAGCTGCCACAGAATGCTGCACAAAAAAAGAAAGACGCTGGGAAAAAAAGGATTTAAAAAGTAAATTCCTACTTTACAAACTTATACTGTTGAAAAGAAGAAGACAAAAGATCAAATTTGGGTTTTTATGGTCTTAACTGTTTCGATATCATCCAAAAGTGCATTGGCAACCCTGAATATTTGATAACCTACTTTTCACAAATCTTTCCCTTTGAGAATCTAAAGTATTTAAATGAGCGGAAATTTGTCTCCTTTTATTGTATCAACGTCTTCTAATTGGAACAACGACTGCAGTCATTTTTGTGTGAAGCTGTCAGTTATACCGACCTTTAAGGCATGCAAAATCTTCATCAAAGGCAAACAGCGGAAGGGGTTGCATGAACAATTGTGTTCATTTAAAGATCCACTCTGATGAAAATTGTGTTTTTAACATGTACTTGTGGTATTTTCCTGATGATGGAAGACATTTGTTAAGAAAATTAAGCTTCATTGCATTTCTAAGGATTTCTTTGTTCAAATCGTGAATTTGGAGCAGATGAGAAAGAGAGCTTAATTTTCATATAGAAAATACGCTGGGTGGGGTGGGGTTGCTCCACAGCAACAGTCCCGCCAACAACCCAGAGACAAATTTCTACTGAACTACTCCTGCTGAAACCATGCCCTGAAATGGTCAAAAACAGGACTAAAATCCTGAAAACAGGGAACGAAGTGGCTCTCTGATGCACTCAGCGCTTGTAGTACCACACCATGAGGTAAGCTGGTGCGCCAGATGGGGGGGAGAGGGATGCGCTGCCTCCAAAAAAGAGCACACAGAGGTCTCCCTTTGTCCCCTTTTTAAACTTAAAATCAAAGGCTGAGACCCATGTTGTCATGTTTTCTGGTCTTTGAGAATTTGCTAGAAAAAAGGAAAGACTAAGGAGGTCTGCATAATTATGGAGACTTTCATTTTTTCTTCCAAATTCTGACACATGAATGCAACTCCATACCAATTTGCCTTCTTTGTCTTGTCTGGGTTATGGTAGAGGCTGGGGTTGAGAGGAGGATTTTTATTTTGTTGAGCTCATACAGCCTTGGGATGACTTACTGATATCTCACTGGCAGAATCTTCGAACATGCGCTCCAAAGGTTTTCTGGAAAGCTCCCTCTCATCACAAAACACCTGAAAGAAGATAAGGAAGATGCCTCAGATGCATCCAAATGTTTTTTCACTTTTTAAACCAAATCCTGTTTTTGTCTTTCACTAAAGTGGCTTAAAACGACTGCAAGGACAATAAAAACCTGGTCAACCGAAGGTCGCCCCTTGGTCTTCCTCCTGGAGGCGGTGTCCAGACCCCAGAGGGAGGAGAATCGGCTACGCCGTTTATTGAACGTGCGCGTCAAGGACTGGTTCCGCCTCCTCATGCTGCTTTCAGTGCGGGCAGACACCTGTGAGAGATATGACCGAATCAAACATGGCTACACCTGAACTGCGCAATATAATGAGAGATAAAAAGAGAGTTTAAAGTAACATGATTGGCACTTTGTAAATCATTAAATGCAGTAATCTCATATTCATCATGTGAACGCACGCCATGTGATTTTTAAAGAAAACAACTAAAAGTCTGTGCTGCTTTCGACACAATTAGCTCTAGTTCTAAATCAATTATTTGTTTGATACACATTTTTGGACACCGCTCCTTGTTGAAAACAAACTTTTGTGTGAGTTGCAGTAAACGTGTATAAATGCACAGACTGAACCCTTTCAGCTTCTTATCTTCACTGACCTGCCACAAAAGCACTGACAAACAGCCTCTGGCAGTTCTGGGTTCATTCACACTCGGTTGCTAGGCTGTGACTAGCTCATGTTCTGTATTTTTTTTGCACAGCAAATACTTCTCTGCACAGTAGATGTGCCAGTCTGCTATATCTTGGCAGACAAGCTGTCTGTAGGAGCCTGACATAATCAGTCTGCTCTTCAATGTTGACTTTTTCATAAGGAATTTAATTCTGTTAAGCAGAATAAGGGAGGCAATTAAAAAATAGCACCTTGAAGGAAAAATGGCAAAAAATGAAATTTAAGGAAAACATTTCAAATGTCTGTTAATTTAAACATTTTTGTGGCCTTTTTTCAATCATTTGAGTTATTTGCTGTTTTTTGTGACAAAGATTTACTTTTTAGATGTAAAAAAAATGCTAAAAAAAAAGAAGAAGGGAGGAACAATGGTTATAAATGGTGAGACATTTTTAAAGAAAAGAAAACTGTATGGAAATAAAGCAGACAAAGTAAATGCAGAAGAGACCGAGGGAGACAAACAGACAAAGGAGGTAGGAGTGTAGGCAGTAAAGGAGGGGCAAGGGGCAGAGAGGGCTAAGCCTGTTTGTGGGAAAGTGCCTCAGGGATGCCGCTTACTAACAGAGTTTGTATCGATTCATCAATCACACACAGAAAAAAAAAAAATCGCTGTCGATTTGGGATGCTGTGTTTTTGTGTGTACGTTTGTGAGTTGAGGGGAATCTGCTCGGCCAGCTCTTGCAGGTTCTCTGTCATTATGCAGTCCAGATGCATCTCTACAAAATGTTTTCTTTGCCCGTTTTCCGAGAGAAAACGTTTTGCAGAGCCCCAAACCATAACAAAAAATACCTAATGCTACTACATTAATTGTCACCGTTTTGGAAATTTTGATATGGTTGTTCCTAAAGAACCACTCATCTTTTGATTTATTTTTTAAAGCGTTTCCAATGGTCTTTAAGCCGTTTTTAGCCAAAATCAAAAATCTTGTATCGCTTTCTAGGACATAGTTTTTACAGAGCAGCAGAAGTTCATTAGATATTTGCCTTTGAGTTGTGGGTGGGACTGTTGACATGGAGCAACTCCGCCCCCTTTTCCCTCCCCGTTGATGAAAGCTTAAAATGCTTCCTGTATCACAAGTAAGATCTTTTTCAAATTGCATTTTTTTGGAACTGATTCACAATGACTCAACTAAAGAAATACTCAGAACTGCTATTTGGAGCCTAATGTACCTAATATATGTCCTCCATCATGACAAAAATGTGTCAAGAACACGTTAAAAATACTAATAATTTCGTTTGAGTGGGTCTTTAACTTGTTTTACAGATCAGCAGATGCAAAACCAAACATTTTTGCAGGCTGACTGGGCTAAAATAAGTCTCTGTCATCAGGGTGTGAAGCTACACTCAATGGATGTGTACAGTTTTTGACAATGTCTTGATAGGTGTGATATCTTGAGACAGCCTTTGCCCTCCATCAACATCAAACTGCTGCTGCTTCAACATTTTCCTCCCTGCTGTTACTCATTACACAGGAGATTTAACAACAGCTTCTGATTTAACGATGGTCTAAACAACTGCACTCCGCTGTTTCACAGATTCATTTTCCTTTATATTTCCTTTGAATAATGCAGCGTGACTGGATGATCAGCCTTATTCATGTTATGTTTCGGTTCACATCATTGCTTTTATGTTTGTCTTTCCTTTTGTGCATTCTTGAAAGGTTTCAGATACTAACATGCAGGACAGAGCCAACGGGACTTTCAGCCACAAGCATACAGTGTGAATAGAGAATATGGGAGAATGGCGAAATAATGTTTTCATTTTGTTCCTGGTTTCTTGAAAAGTATCGATCTCAAAAATTAACTTTACATTCCAGTATAACTACATAATGGTGTATGGGGGGAAAATGTCCAGAAAGTCCCACTCCAACGTTATTTTATTCTATTGTAAAAGCATTCCCAGTGGTCTTTTAATTATAATTATGCAATTTTTAGCCAGATTGAAAAAGCCTGCCACTGATGATTTCTTTTCTGATGAACTACAGGATTTCATCAGAAATTTTCATCTGGGTTATGGTGGGGACTGTAGGCAAGCAATATCAGAGCTGACGCGAGGCACAGGTTCGAGCCAGAGGCAGCTCAGACGATGAAAATGAAGACGTTAATGGATCTATTTTTCTGTAAGTGAATGCTTCAGAATTGTAGTGGAGAAGGGAAATTTTGGCCCCTTGTATTTGGCAGTTGCTGCTTCACAAACCAGAACTTTTTCAAACCGCTGATTTTCATCTGCTCCCGATCCAACGCAATTTGAATAACAAAATACCTCCAATATGAGAAAAATTCAACAAGAAAGCGTTAAAAACACCAAAACATGATTTTAGAGATTGGAGAAGGTCTTTAAATTTTTTGATCTTCATCTTAAGAAGAGATTTCTTTGCAGAAAAAAAAGGCCAAGATAAGCTGTTTTTCACTGTTTCTACTGGCAACTTGCGTGAAAACACTCACACATTACATACTCTTTTCCATCCTTAAGTAAGGTGGAGGAATTAGTTAGAATATTAGTCAGGCAAAGCAGGAATTGTTGCTTTTAGTAGGCGTAGGTGACAAGACAGTCAGAGCAACACAAACACACCCACTCTCCAAGCTGTGCTGTTTTGAGGATAGGCAGCTGGGAACTAACAGGCAGAATCTACTGAAACATGTACAAACATGTGAAGAAGAGTTCAGACAACGGAAGTCTTTAACAGAATTACTGCACAGCAGGTTGGAGAACATTTGGACTGTTTGAATACAAATATGTATAAGAAAATGTGAGAGAAAGAGATTTTTTTTAAAAACTAACCAGTGCATGGAAAGAAGAGACGGAAAAGATGCCCAGACGACCCATGGCCGCTTTTGTAGGACGTGAAGCAAAACCCAAAAGACGTTTGGGGTTGGGAGGTTCACTTCCCTGAAGGCTGGCCAGGTAGCAGCGACATCGGAAGAGATCTATGTGGAACCGCTCCAAGTTCTGCTCCCACAGAGAAATCTGACAGGGGCAACAAATACAAAAGTGTTGTAGAAATTAAGAAACATGAACAAACATTACTTTAAAAGGTACTAAAATCCCATTGTGATCATCTTTTGGTTTATTTTCAAAGGATTATGCCATTTTTAGCTAATATCAACAAACTTTTACCTTTTTCTAGGATATCGTTTCTGCAAAGTGGTAGTAGTTCCTTAGAAATTCACCTCTGAGTTGCGAGCTGGACGACTGGCACGGAGTGTGCCTGCTGCCATTTCCCATTATCCATCTGTTAACTCTCTCTTCCGCAAGCTTACAGCCCCTTACACCCCCAATCCTAACATTACTAATGCAACAGATATGGTTGCAATATTGGAGTTATCCAGCCGTACAGTTTTGAGGCAGATGCCAGCTCACACGAGGAAAAAAAAGACGCAAATAGATTTTGTCTATGAGACGATGCATCAGAATGGAGCAGAGCTGTTATAGATTCTACGTCACACCTACAAGCTTCTCCCAACTGTATTTTTTCATCTACTCCTGATTCACAACAATTTGAATGAAGAAATACTCAAAAACGCAGTTTTAATCATTAATTTCTTTATATTGGTCCTCTATCATGAGAAGAACTTGTTAAAAACATCAAAAACACAATTTTTAAGTAAATCTGGATTCAGCTATAAAAAATAAAAGCACTAAATTGAGTAGAGGAAAAAGATTAAACATGCATATTAGAATATTTGGTGATACGTGGTTCTTTGGCTTGTGGGAGGAATGGGATGGAGAGCTGGAGGCCCTGAAGAGAGGTATTGCTCAGCAGCTCAACCCCCAACAGTTGCTGACCTGTTGTTCTGTGTGCAGTGCATTATGGGTCGGGCCGTGGGAGGTGGAACACTCTCACAGGAACAAACTAGACTTCACTTATGCTGATAAAAAATGTTTTTGTTTGAGGGGGATTTGCAAAATGCAATTTCACCTCTTGGAAATGTGTGATTTAGTTCACATTAAGTAAATATGTACGCATATTACCATACATGTAAAAATGTGTGGATGTGTTGAGAAGTTATTTATTTAGATTTACAGGGCAAGGCAAAAAAAAAACTTATAGTCTACTTTTATCTTCTTTCTTTGAAAAAAGCATGAAAAATATTGCCTGTGTTTGCATTCCTTGGTCCAACTTTTCTTTGGCAGTTTAAGAGTTTGTGTGTGTGCACCTGTTCAAGTATGGTCTTTCTTTTCTTTGCATCTGTGACTGTTGAAAGCTGCATGTCTCCCATCTTTTTCATTTTTTCATCCATGTCAATCTTCTGCTCCAGCTTGCGGATTTCGGTCCGAAGCAGCCGCACGGTGTCCTCCCTGTGGTGCTGTCGGGCAAGAGCGGCAGCACACGCAGAGTGGATCGCTGTAATCCAGTTCTCCAGTTCAGTTTGGCCGGATGTCTGACAAGACACGGAGTGAGCCAAATAACTTAACCTTTTGAGGAGCCGCTTTTTTCTCATTATCATTTTGCTAATTATATTTTCTATTCAGAACTGGGAAGACTTGGTGGAAAGCTGTCATTAATTTGGATACATTTCTGTTTACACAATAGCTGCTATGCAGAAATGGTGTCACAGTGCGACAGAGTGGCCTTTAAACATGTCAGATATAAAGCAAGCACACAGGCAGGGGACTGGCACATCTTCAACACGTAGATAAAGGTCATGAGAATGTGTGTAAGGAAAATGCACACATTTCCTGCACAGAACGACTTTAAAACCACAATCCGTTCAGCTAGGAATGATACTATAAAATGTAAAAAAAAAATTAAAAACCTTTCCCTGTACTATTTATTTCATTTCAACCACCAAATTTTTGGAAAAATGATTCAAAAGTTACATTTCCAGAAACTGATGTTTTCCCCACCTGGAACAGGAAGGCATCTCCAACCGAGTTGCTGAGACAAAAGACAAAGTCTTTCTTGGGGTGTTCAGGTACCGCTTGAACAATGCTGTTCTCCACCCAAAGAGCATGTTTGGGAACACTGTTATTGTCAATACCTGAGCGGCCATCTGACTCGTACAAAAAAAGGGTCCCGCCTTGAAAAAGATGAAGAAAATGATTAAAGATGTATAAAAGCAGCACACATAACTTCACATTTAGCTTTATCATTCATTTTGAAACAGCAGCAGCAGCAGCAGGCAGAGATGGGGTTGCAGATGCTGCATTTCATTTGATTAGGTACGGATCCTGGTGTAAAATTAAACTGGAATGAGGCTGAACTGACGTAATGCATGACCACAGAGGAGTGCAAGAGAGGACAGCAAGGTTGACAGCCAAGGGCATGGAATGTGTTTAGTCTGATGTAATTACAGTCTAATAGAAGTGAGAGTGTGGGAGATTAAGCGTGCAGAGGTGAGGGCAAGATTCTTTTCTTTATGTTAGTGTGGCTGCAAGATGTTCTTTTGAATATTATGTCTGCCACTCCAAACACTAGGGAAAAAAAATGCTGCCACACATTCTCAGTGTTTTTTCATGGGTGAGAAGTGAGAAGTTACTAAAACACACACTCTTGGCAAAGGCCCATATAAGTTCCTTTCAAAATAAAGCACACTGTGCTACATCTGTTCAATAAAAAGTTTTAAACAAATAGGCCTTTTCTTGTGTTTTGTATAAATCTACTTTGTATACATGTTTTTCTTCTTTCCCCTCAGAACAGCAACTACACATTTTTGCAGCACAAGATAATATGCCTTTGACATTTCCTAATCATAAGTAGAGCGTAAAGAAGATTAAACTTTTCCCTAATATTTTGCTCAGCATTTAAAATGTATGCATGGTGGAATTATAGTAGCTCACACAAGGCGTCATGGTAGAATATAATGTCAGTAGTGGAATTTTAAAAAGACGAGCAATGTTTTTTTATTACATGGGCATCTTGGCCATATATTCATAAATATGAAAAACTAAATATATAGCCTACTAAGCACATTTTTTCTGTAAAATAACTTAAACCAGAGAGCAACAATGGAGGTGAAAGTGCTACATGTGGCTCAGGAGGTGCAGTTTTGGAGACCCCAGTTCTAAAGTGATGGCAACTTATCAAAAGGTAAATGCACAAAAACAAACCGCTGCCACTTAAATGCTGCTTCTCTTTCTGAATCATTTGTCCTGCAATGTTTGGCAATGAAAATATACTTATGTATTCTTCTATTCTCTGTGGTTTAGCTGCAACTACAACCTGTGTGTCTATAGAACATCCGAATTTTCTTTACACCTCCAAGGAAACTAAATTATACAGCATCTTATATGTGTAGTAGAAACTGAACTGCTTTGAACTTGAAATATTAAAAAGAATGAATTATGCAGTGTGTATGCAATGAGTCTAAAAAAATGTTTTGACAGTACCCTTCAGAGACACCCAGTAGTTTTTCCACTTGCGCCGTGTGGCGGGTTCCACTTTCTTGTTTTTCTTATGAACCAGGAAGTTCTTCACGGCCAGAATCCCAGCTTTTCTAACTGTGCCCTGTGCACAGCCCATCACAGCATCAGATGGATACGCAGTGCTGAGTGTGCCACTGCTCTGCTCATCACTAACAGCAGAGCCTGCTTCCTCCAGACAGTCTGGGCCCTGATTCCTCTGTAAAAAAACAAGGAAATAACGTTGACTAGATCACAAATACGCAGATTTTCAAAAGATTCAAACACTGAAATGCAACTAACCCAGACTTGACTGTTCAGCTCCTTACGGTAATTCTCATATACCCCTCCCCTGCCTCCTTCTCCTCCTCGTCCGTCTCCTCCACCTGCGCTGCTGCTTCCACTGTCACTTCCGTTAAAAACACTACTTTCTGTGGCCGAGTACACCGAGAAGGAGGCTGACATGGCCTTACACCTCCGCCCGACCAGTTCTCCATCTCCATCTGCAGCAACGCCATCAATCCCGCTGTCGTCATACTCGCTCCCCTCACTCAAGACGCCAGAAATGTTCTGACAGACAAAAAAAACTGATTTACATGTGGACTGCAAAGCTTAAACAAGAAGAAATGCATGAGGAGTAGCAAAAAAAAGCACTCTGACTGACCTGAATAACAAATCTGTCAATCTAAATTATACAGTTAGTTCTCTCCAGTCAACATGACAGCCTCCCTAGAGAATTGTGGGCTGACAATGGTGTGCATATGAAGTAAAAGTTGCTGGAAAAATCTGTCTGCTCTTGTTTTTTCCACAAATTTTCAATGAAAGACAGCTTTTCACGTGAAGCGGGGAGCGCTCCTTCCTTTCCTTTCAAAGAGGGGCTCCCTCCATTCTTGATTTTCTTTGTTTTGCTGTTTTGTTGGTCTATTTATATCAGGCAGCCTCTTCTACCAAGACGGATGAATGTATAATAAGCACTAAGGGTGATCTGTGCTCACAGGGTGCTGGGGACTTGTGGGAATGATCCGAACAAAAATCCTGCTTCTGCACTGAGTTATTTAATTCATTTAGTCAAAAAAATTATTTCAAATGGCCTTACTTCAGCTCTAATGATCTATCACTACAACTAACTCATTTCTAGTTCTTAAAATTAATCAAATCATAAAGCAAGATTGTTTTAAATGTTTATTTATGGAAAGTTTATATTTCTTTGTAGAAGAGCAATGTGAATGCATGGAATCCCACACAAACTCAGACATTGATGCCCCTGATTGTCAACAAGATGTTCATTGGTGGACTGGTTGCTGTCCTCCATGATGTCTGAACTCCCTGAACTTCCTGGACACTGGTAAACAAAATCTTCTCTCACAGTAAGCTTAGCCGAAGGAGGAAAAACAGACAAGTGTATTTGCAGATAAACTTTAGAGTCCTTGCAGTGATGTCACACACGTAACGTTGTCTGTTTTACCATCTCATTTTACCGATTTCAAGAAGGCACAAAACGATGGATTGCTGCAGTCAAATAGGAAGGGTGGCAGCCTACAGATGACACTGTAGTGAACATTTTGTGTCAGCTAAGCACATAGTTAAACATTGTATTTTTACATATTATATACATACATATTTAGGGATGGGTACCACTTGTGTTTTATCCTGTGCCAATCCGCTACTTTTGAAAGGACGCCGACTGGAATTGATACTTTTTTTTTTTTAACGGTAACCCACTAACAGATAAAACACACAAACTTTTCCCTAAAACATCCAAATGTAAGGAAGCAGCATCACCTGGACAGTCTGAATGTACCTGAGCTGTTTGCCTCTCTCTACAAGTCTCTGTTATTTTCACCTGTGTCATATGGATGATAAATTTATATTTCTTTATAGTGCTTGATTGTCATTTCATTATTGTAATATGGATTCTTTTTGTATATTTATAAGGATATATAAGAATATATCCTAATGATATGTAACCAAGTTTTTTCCTCATGGCCTCTCTGCTCTGCGTTGTGTTTGAATGTAGGTGTGAGGGGCTCCGTAAGAGGACATCAGTTCTCCTCTGTGGCAGACCTGGCAGCCCTTTATTTTGTCAACACAGAGAGAACTGATCAAAAGGAGACAGTCGAGTTGACACGGCAAAAATTACAATGAAATCCATCTCACAATTTGACTTTTGAGACTAGAGGGCGCTCATGCAGGCGCCGTGACATCACATGCGAGGGGTCTTTAGAAAGTAGTCCTATGCACTGAGAAGTTTCACTTTTAAATGGGAAAAGAGTCCATTTTTAATCTAACCTGAGTGGTTTGTGCCCGTCGTCCCTGGAAGGCAGGGCACGGTGCACTCGGGATGCCCAGTAATGACAAGCCCTCCGAGAGGCAGTGAGAGCGCCGACAAGGGAGCGTAAAAGCTTCGTATCCGCCGCTGTCCTCTTCATTAGGAGACATCAAACCATCCTCTTGTCCATCTCCATTGCACTGGACTCTGTGGTTTTTAATATACCGACCCCTCTGCCCCCGTAGCCCAGGACTTTGGCTGCACAGATGGTCCAAAGACGATGCCCTTTCAGAACCTGGGACACACACAAAGTGTTTTGAATGAGTGTGTTATTTGTGACTGTTTTAAACGCGTGAAGGTGTGCCTGCAGCAAATCCACAATTACTTTCAACCAGCCCACCGCCTCTGGCAGCACTTTAACCTCAATCAGTTAAGTTAGCAGGCACTGCATGCTGTCACGCTGGAGCCCTCCAGCTCCTGTTCGGCACCCGTTTGACTAACAAGGCTGTGATCAAGTGAAATGCTGCCAGTGATGGATGGACGTGAACCTTCATTCAGCACATTTTGCTTTAATAATTTCCTCTACACAGAAAGTGGCTGCAATTTTTTTTTCAATCTCAGTGCCACCTTCAGCTTCACTATAAAGGAAATCAACCTCCATTTTTACTTGTGCATGCACTAGCTTATTCTTTAAAAAACTGTTCGACAAATCAACATCAAATAGTTGACATTTGAAAACATACATCTGTTAGGAATTACAATTAATGTTAGCATAATTTGCAGGACTGTGCATTTAAATGAATACATGTTCTCCAGTTGGTGTTCATAAGGAATAACATGCTGATTCTAATAAATGCTTCCACCCCACTTGCACTACCTCGGGGGCATGTAAACTGCTCCTCCTCCTCTTCTTCTCCTCCATCAATCATCTCCTCAGTGCTGGTTAGATGCTCTGGGCTCAGGTCGGATAAGGAGAACTCCAGGCTATCTTCTCTCCACATGTCTGCCGACTTTGAGCGTTTCTTTTTAAAGTTTCCTCCATCTCTGGACCCCTCAGTCACTCTCTGGAGGTACCTTTCCTCTCCTGCAGCTTCCCCCTCCCCTGCTGAGTCTTCTCCCCCATCCCGAGGAACATTGTCTGCCTCTGAGGTTTCAGGGGTGGGTGTTGCCAAAGGGTCGTCATCTTGCTGGTAGGACTCAGGTCTCATTGTCATAGCAACGCGTTGTGTCCAGTGAGGGTTCACTCCAAACTCGCTTAACTCATCAGCTGTGTTGAAAGGCTCCAACCCGTTCTCTGCAAAGGATTGTGGGATGCTTGGAGTGCTGGAGGAGCGAGTTGAGGTTGCAGAGTTTCTGTGCTCCTGGTTCATTGATGAAGACTGCCTCGGGCGGCGAGGGACTCCATGCGTGTTGGAAAAGCGGAATGAGCGGGATGTATGCTTGCGGGAGAGATGTCCTGCTCCGTCACCATAATAATTTCTGACCCCATCTTGGCTTTCCACATTTCCCATTGTTTAGCTGTGGAGCAAAGAGGAAACAAGGAACTCAGTCAGAATGAAGAGTTAAGTTACTTTTCAGACTTTTCTGATTTCTAAACTTCGTTAAAGTTGTAAAGAATTTTTATAAAATAAAAATAATTAAATAAATTCCTAAACTCTCAGCCAATGATCAGCAAGGTTACATCCAATTCAGTATGTGTTGTTTAAGGATGCACCCCGATGAAAAATATGTTTTTGGTGTCAACATGTTCTTAGACATTTACAGAAACAACGAAAATTAAGTTTAAAAAAATGCATTTCTGAGTATTTCTTTATTCAAATTGTTGTGAATCCGGAGCAGACAAAAAAGTGCTGTTTGAAAAAGAGCTTATTTGTGACATAGAAAACACACAAGTTACATTCTCTGAGTTCTTAGCAACGGGGAGGGGAAAAAGGGACGGGATTGCTCCGTGCCAACAGTGCCGTCCATGACTCTAAGAGGAATTTCTAATATACTACTGCCGCTCTGTAAATACTAATATGCCCTCAAAAATGACACAGGTTTTTTGATTTTGCCCTAAAAGGACATGATTGTACTTAAAAGACTACTAGGAACGGTTTTTAAATAACTCAAAAGATGATTGGAGTGAGTTAATTTTATTATATTATTAAAATCATATTGTTTAATAACTATGAAACGCATTAAGATAGACAGAAATCAGATCAGCTGATGAAAAGAACATAGCTTTTAGAAAAAGGAAACAAACAAGAGAAATCCATCAAATTGAACTTTACTTTGAGCCTGTTCTGAGTGAAAAGAAAATACTTAATTTGTTTTTTAAACTGAGTCCAAATGACAAATAAATGATTATTATAAAGAGTGACAAGAGCTGTAAAATAACTGAAATCTTGTGCAGATTATTCTGTCTTCTGTTAAAACGAACAATATAACTAAAATGAATCGTGGGAAATCTGTCTGCAGCCAGCACAGGTTGGATACTACTAGATACTAACTATTGCAGTTTGGTATGAAGTACAAGCTGCACAGATACTTTACATTTTCAGGGATTTCTAATGTACAAACGCAGAATATTCTGAACAAAAAAAAAGGACTACTGACTTAGTAATTATAGTTTGACACGTAAAATATTGTTTACTCATAGACTTTGGATGTAATTCCACTAAAATCCCTACAAACTTATTGGGGATTTTTTTTTGTATTTTAAAATAAATGGGAACAGTGGAACAGTGGAAACTTAAAAGTCAGTCAGAGCTTCAGATGCAGCTCAAACTATGTCACGCTATCTTAAAACAGTGATCTAAAACAAACTTGGAGCTGCAGTTATTGTTGTGGTACGTAAGATTTCCACATTCCTGTGCCATTCACAGCGGTACCTGTTCAACTGCACTTTGACGCACATTTCCGATCAGCCAATCAAAAAGCAGCACCTAAATGCATTTATTTTTGCACACGTAGGTAAATATTAGAATCTAGAAAGCTAGATAAATCTATGACTTTTAGGCGGAACGCATTCCACAATCTTAGCAATTAAACAGGAAAGAAGTAGAAAATAAAAACCTTTCATGAAGTTGTGCCTAAAAGACACACATATAATCAATATTTTTTAGTAATGTAACATCATTGCAGCTTATTTTTATAATAGAAATTTTATAATAAGCACGTGGAGCTGTTGACAAATGCTGACAAATCGGCTGTCCTCTGTGAGTCACGCATCATCAAACTCACGTCATCAAGCCATCAGTGTGAGCTTAAACTGAAAATACTGAATGAAAGAATGTGCCAACAATTGTCAGAATTACTAACCACGCAATTCCAAAAGTGTCTATCCTGAGAGGATTCAAAAAGAAAAAGGTGGTTACCTGTGGGTATATGATGACATCATTATCTTGCTCTCATTGCTGTGCCGTCACATTTTACCAACCACATCATTCAGGTGGGCTCAAAAGGTTGAGATCAGTACACCTTTATGGAAACTAGAAGTGAGAGGAAAAGAGTGATTCAGTGGGGCTTTCAAAGGTTCACTGTAACTTTTCAACGAAACAAACTGCAAAAATGGAAGAAGACTCAAAAAAAATGTCTTAACATTGTTAAACCAGTTAGTAACAATAAAGTTTTTCTTAAAATAATAATTCTTGGTAGGACGTTTTTCTTACCCCATGAACAGATTGTTCTTTTTTTTTTTGTTTTTTTAAAGAAAATCGAATGAATTTTTGGCCCATTTGGAGAGTACAAACCCCGAAAACCGCATAAAGCTGGCAAACTAGATAAAAAATATGTAAAATTCCATATTGTAGTAACTGTGTTAATGTAACTGGGTAAAAAAAAAAAGTACTACTACTAATCAGATAAGAAATATAACCAGAAACCAAACAAGCATTTTACATATTCTGAGCCTTAGGGGGGGATTTGTAGGCAGCCTGAAATGTATTGCCCACCCAAAACCTTACAAAACATGCACAGGCATGTGCACCAAGCATTTTTGGAAGACACCCCCTTCTCCGCCTGCAGACAAAAGGAGAATGTGTGCACATGTGCACACTGATGGTAAATCGACAGCAGACGAAATAAGCTGTAGACTCTATAGTGCTTAAGACTTCATTCAATGATTCTTGCCAACACAACCTAATATCCTCTAATGCTAGCCCAGAGCTGGTTGGGGGATTGACCAAGATTTGTTTATTTATTTATTTATTTTATGTGGAATGCACTGTACTGTGAAAAAGTATTCAAGCAGAATCATACTTGCTTGTTTGGATTTGAAAATATTTGTACAATTTCTTTTACCAATTTAGTTTTATTTTGCAAGTAAATAAGAAAGATCATGCCCGTTTGGTCAGCAGAGGTAATCTGATGCTGCAGTAGTTGTAAGGCCGGTTGCTGCCTTCTGTAGTATAAACACAGTAATCAGATACGACTGTAGTCTGATAAGCCAATAAGCAGCAAAACGATGAAAGAGAGGCTCTCTTTCAAGAAAGATTAAAGGATTTTATCAGATGAAAGGTCAATGACCATCACCTCAGTTTGAATCCTCAACGTAAACAGGCATTTGAACCACTTTCCTCTTTTTTATGCAAAAAAGCATCAGTTTGTTCCTTGAAAGCCTTGAATAAAATGCTTCTTTTAACAATTTTACCAAAATTGAACATAGCTGCAACAATATTATTCATTAGATTAAAAAATTGAGCTGAAATACAATGAAAAGTTATATGAATCAAAGCAAAAGTTAAGGAGAAGTCACTTTTAGATCATTTTTTTATGAAAAATTGAGCCAACTATCATTTTTTTTAACTGTTAGAGTTAATATTTTAACTTTTAAGGCATCTCACCACAGCTTTGTAAAGCAATGGACAAGCCAAACTCAACCTCCACACTTGTCTTCTCTCTGCCTTTCATTCTGCCTTTTATCCCTCCTCTCTCATCTAGTTCATCTTTCTGATGAGGCCAGCCTACGTGCTGTCCACCCACCCCCTGAAACAAGTACATGACACACGCACAATGCTCTAGATTTATGGGCAAATGGATGGCACACACAAATGATGGATAGCTAAAGCCTGCTACTAAAAAAAAACAGGTGTTCACAAACAGATATTTGATTTACAAGATCTCAAACAAGTACAGATTTTACTGCTGATGACCCTCACCAGGACTGCACCTCACTGCTGCCATAAAGATTGGTTCGTTTCGGGAGGTTTTGCAGTCGGGATGGAAAACTGCACAAGCAAACAAACCTGACACCACACAGGGGAAATCAAAAGCACCAACTAAAATGTTTAGTCTCTTCCTCTCAGAGTGCCCTGCAGCAAGGCACAAGAGATGCAGAGATAACAAGAAGGGGTGGGGAGATTTCTTCTAAACCCACACAGAGCCGAGAGGTGAGGTGAAGCCGGAGGAGAAATGCACGAAGTGGGAGGACGCTGAGAGAGGAAATATCGGGCTGCTGTGCAAAGAATGCAAGTATGATCAGGAAAAAGGAGGAGATAAAAAAACAAAACATAGCAAAACTGCAAAAATTGGGGGGCCTTTCTGTTGTTGGGCTTTAACTTAACCGGCGGTGTGCTCCATCTGCCTCTCCTCTGGCTTATTTGAGAGAGGAAAGACAAAGGGGGCAACCGTAATTATTCGCTCTCTTCTCTCAGCTTCTCTTTCTAGCTGTAAATCAACACATCGAGAGCGTGTAACACAACAGCATGCACAAAGGCAGATGAAGCACTGTTAGCCTCGCAGACATGCCCACTCACAAATGAAACACAGCCACCTGCACATGCTGAGAGGGGACAAAGAACTCTGCCATGAGGAAAGAAAAAGAAAGATTTGAAGTGAAAGACAAGTCTTTCACATGACAGCTTAAACACAATATTATTTATTAACTACTTTGTTCCAAAACAAAATATTGGGAGCAGAATACCCCACAAAGATGCACAAATACATCTGCGCTGTAGCTGTCGGAAACTAATGTGACATTGCAACAACTGCAATAAAAAACCAATCAACTGCTTTGGGCTTTCACATTTGTCATGCAGCCGAAACTAGACGTTTCATGGAAGGTAAGTCGGTTTCTTGTCACACACATACACACACCTGCACAATCCCTAAAGAAGCAGGTTTTCCTACTCACACACTCCTTGGAAAAATACCAAAGGCCTGTCAGAACAGCCAAGGAGCAGGCACACCCCATACCCCCCCGCCAGTCTTTTCATCTCTGCACCTGTCTCACAGCTCCACCCTAACATGACACATCGCTCAGTTTGAAGACTCCAACAGTACACAGCGTGGATGTCTTACTGTACAGGGCTGAGTATAAAGGAGCTGAAACACACCAGTCTCTTCGCGTTTCGTTTCGTCACACACCACAATGAGCATAAGTGTCATTTGTTATCCGATGTTGGTTTACGTTTTCTTCATAGTGCTGTTTTATACTCTAGCCCCAAAGGAAACAACTCAAAAAGTTTGTTATTTTGTGATGTAGCTTTATTGACAGCAGCCTTCATCATTTAAAGGCCCACTCAGATGAAAATTGTGTATTTGCTGTTTTTAGCATTTTCTTATGACATTTTTTCTGATTAACTTAAATAAAAAAATTTTAAATTGCATTTCTTTGTATTTCAACATTCAAACTATTGTAAACCAGGAGCAGTCAAAAAATACTGTAGATGTGATGTCGAAGCTACTGCGGGAAGCCGCAAGCTCCCTGAACCACGCCATTCCGATGCATCAGCATGTAGACGACTAGATCCATGTAAGTCGTCTTTTTCCTCATCTGAGCTGGCAGCTGGCAGGGTAGCTCCAATATTGCTCACCATTTTTGTTGCACCGGTAAAGTTAGGTTGTGGATGTAACGGGCTGGAAGCTAGTGGTGAGAGCATGTAAACAAATGGATGATGGGAAGGGAACAGGTTTACTCCACGCCAACACTCCCACCCAAAACTAAGATACAAATTTCTAATGAACTACTGCCGCTCTGCAGAAACTATGTCCAAAAAAAACAACGCAGTTTTGTGGATTTTGGCTAAAAACAGCACAATCATAAATAAAAGACCATGTTTTTAAAATGGATCAAAAAGGATCGGAGTGGGTATTTAAGCTAATTTTTTCAAACTATCATGAGTTTAAATTCCTTGCAAAAACAAATGACTGCCTGCTTTATTTAATCTCAATCTTTTTTTTAATCTCAGTTGGAAACAGCATTCAGACAACTTGGACAACATAATCCTTATTTTATTTTTTTCATTAAAATAAAATAATTGAAAAAAAATATCCCCTGATTTATGAGTCCCTCCTGTGCTCTACTTGGATCCCCCCCCCCCCCCCCCCCCCCCACCACACCCCCACACCCCCACCACACACCCCCACCACCAAGTTTTTTGACATGCAGCAGCTTTTTCTTAATCTGGCTTACTGACAGACATGCGCAAAAGCTAACAAGGAAACAACCCATTGCTTTGCCTCTTACTTGAGCACAGGAAAATAGGGTTCATATTGTGCAGTTTTAAAGGGATAAATGCATGCATGTTTTTGATGCATATTTTTTTGTATCCATCTGCAAACACACTGAATTGCCTCTTTTAATCTTTATCTGATTGTTTTCATGATCATCATAAAGGGAAAAGTTCAATCTGCACTTGTAACAAAAGGAGCTTAGCTTCTCTAACCTTCACGTGTGCTTTCAAATCTTAACTGCCCTGATCAAGCAGATTCACACAGAAGATTTTCTCTCTTCCTTTGGGTTTTCCTCCACAACCTTTTGAAATGTTGCACTTCGCTATCTCCTAAACATCAGAGTTGCTAATGATTTGAAAGCAAAATGAGAATGGAACTGCACTGTAAACAAACAAAAAAAAGTCGTTATTTTGTGTTTGCATACACACCTGTGTGCGCCAACAGAAATACATGTGTGCAAGCACGCAAATTCAAAGACAATGACCACACAGAATAAATGCTGCCACCAGATGTGATGGACTCAGTATTTGTCACACAGGACAAAGCCCAGAGATATCTCCAAAAATTTGGATCAGGAACTAAAGCCTAAAGTACACTCAGGTGGGTGTATGTATGCATTTTTTATTTATTTTTTTACATTTGAGAAAGGGATTACACTTATCTGATGAAGAGACAAGAGCAAGATACGCTCCGAAAACATCCCACTGCGAAGATGAGAGCGCACACTCCACTGCACTCCCACAGTCCTACTGAGAGAAGACTGTCTGAGGCACACAATTCCCTGGAAGAGGGAGATTAGCTTCTTATTCTTCCTTTCAGGATCTGACAAGGCGCACATCACCTCCCCCTTCTCTTAGCTTAAACACACACACATCAGCAAACAGTGTACTTGTGAGCACAAGTCTTAGCACAAGACACATTAATTTCTTTTAAAAAAAAACAATTTCCTCCTGAGATGATGACAAGGATTTGAGGCCTGCTAATTTAAAAGCCTAAAAAGATACGTTTTAATTTGTCATTTTCAAAGTACAAGCAACTTAAGTGTAAACCTTTTTTGAATAAAAATTCGGGTATTCACATAAAAAAGTAGGCTACATTTCACATCCAAAACAGGAAGCTTGGATTCTTGACAGAGCAGCCTGTCATTCACAAAATAAAAGATTCGGATTTTTTGGGCGAGTGTCATGTGAGGATTAAATATTGCAGCAGAGGGATTGAGTGTCGGCCAATTACTCCAAGTTAGATTTTCTAGTGTCACCAAACAGCACTGAAAAATACTTCTCAACTTTCTTTTTAGCAGCTTACACTATTCGCTCCTTAACTCTGATTTCAGCTGACTGTCTCTGCAGCGCTCTGCAGTCGAGGATTACCATATTTTAAAGAAGATTGCCTCTACCGCAAGTCTCTACTGAGGGAAAAGCCTCAGAGAATCAATGGGTGTATGCAGCTTCTTAAGCTCAACTCAGTCACTACTGCTTTTGACAGACCTTAACTACCTGCAGCCCCAGTGAGAATTCAAACAAGAAACCTCATAACACATCTGTCCAATTACACGTGATAATGCTGCGTGTTTCAGTGTGGAGGTTTTAAAGGCCCAATCCTATGAAAATTGTGTTTTGGGAGTTTTTATCATGTTCTTGTGGCATTTTTGTGATGGCGGAGGATATGTATCAACAAAATTGAGCTCAAATTTATATTTATTTGTGTTTTTTTATTTAAATTGTTGTGAATCAGGAGCAGATAAAAAAGAAGCTTAAAACAGAGCAGATTTGTGATGTAGAAAATAAACTAGATGGGCAACAAGCTTTCTGCTCCGCTCCATTCCGATCCTAGATCCATGTACATCTTCCTTTTCCTGAACTAGCATCTGGCTAGAAAATTGTACGGCTGGATTGCTCTAATATTGCTCGTCACTTTTGTTGTCACAACTGTTCTGCAGAAACTATTTCCTAGAAAACGACTCTTGTATTTTGATTTTGTAAAAAAAAAACTGTACAATTAAAAGGCCACTGGGAACGCTTTTGAAATTGCTCAAAAGATGATCGAAGTGGTTTGTAATTTAATAATAATATACATTTCTTCTTGCAAGGTCAAAACCAGTCAAAAGGTCAAAACCAGTCCCTGCATTTTTAATTAAAGCCCCCTGGGTCAATGTACCACAACTCTGCCATCACTAATGAAAAACTACACTTTTCTGTTGTTAAATACTGATAAATCATCTATTTCCTGTCATACCCCACTTACTTCCTGATGAAACAATGATTGCAAGGCTAATGCCTTCACTGTCCTAGAAGTCAATCAACAGAATGTTCATGGGGGAATTTGCTTTTTAAAAACGAGCAGCGACAGAAAAAAATGCAGTGATTAATTATCCATTGGAAGTGGAAAATAATTGATGCTCTATAGCAAGGAAATAACTGCAGAAATCATGCAGGACAAGTGACAACTTTGGGGGAAAAAGAGAGCAGAGTAAAGAGTAGGAAGGATGTTAGGACAAAAGATGGTGGGGGGCTTTAATTATGTGCAAGCTAAGTACTCAACTTAGGTACCTTAAAGACCTACTCTGATCATCTTTTGATCTAATTTCCAAATGTTCCCATTGGTCTTATAATCATGATGATGCCATTTTTAGCATAAATAAAATAAAATTTAAAAAATAAAGCCTGTGTCATTTTCAAGGACATAGTTTCTGCAGAGCGGCAGCAGTTCATTTGAAATTCGCATCAGAGTTGTGGGTGGGACAGTTGGGGCAGAGCAACTCCAGCCCCTCTTCCCCTCCCCGTTGCTGTAAACTAAAAGCAGGGAGCTTGTGGCCCGCCCTGCATATTTTCTACATCACAAAAAAACAGTTTTTCAAATGGCATTTTTTCGCCTGCTCCTGATTCACAATGATTTGAATAAAGAAATATTCGGAAATTTTAAGCTTAATTTTCATTTATGTATGTCCTCCATCATCAGAATATTGCTACAAAACGTGCTTAAAAATACGGTTTTCATCACACTGGGTTTAACGGATGTATCAATGATATAAATAATTTGATTCCATGTGTATAAAAACTATTTATTATATAGAAGACTCCATTTGAGAAAGTCAAACCCTTCTGTTTGAACATTTTCTTTAAAATACAGCAGGTTCAGTCATGATTTTGAGTTTACCTGTGAAGAAACTTGTGTCCTTTTTTTGATCAATAATTTAATCTATACTCGTCTTAAAGCAATAAAAATGTAGAAATACCGGTAGAAACTGTGTTCAAATCTGAGCCTATTAATTTATAAATTGGAATTTAAATTGCAAGGTCCATGACTAACAGCATTACACTTCAGCTGCACATTTCTTTTTCCACAGAAGGACACATTTCAAATGCTCTCTTTGATGGCAAATCTATTTCTCTTTGTGTGCTTAGAGAAAGAAAGTTAAAAAAAAAATTCAAACATAAAAAATTCTCTCTGAATTTAGTTTGTCCTTCCAGGATCAACACCTAGCTCTGCTTGCCCTTGAGTACACATAACTGGCAGCAACCCATCCCAAAGATAGCTGGTCATTTGAAGTTGAGAGGCAGTGTTGTCCATCACAGACTCGAGAAGCGGGACAGTCCGCTTCTGCATCAGTAAAACGAGATACTGCATGTGCAAGCAAGATTAAAACAATATAACTCACATTTCAAATCTTCTAGTCAGGAAATGAGCATCTTCACCCCAGCTGAGCAGCGTCTCAATGTGACAACGACAACTAGAAGAAGGTTATAGTGGACGATACACCTACTCATTGGTGTGGATGTCCTGTCTTGTTATCGCTGTGATGTGTCCTCTTTATGTCTTAGCAAGAACTAAGAAACCGTGAAGAGTAACGGGGTCAGTCCGGGCTTCTTCATGCAGATCCTTTGTGAAGTATCCCTAATCTTGGGAACCAGCAATTAAGAACAGCTACAACAGACTTCCTCCATCATAATAGGGCTGTTTGAAGATCTAAAGGAATTCATAGCCTGGTCAGGCTAAACCCTTGTGGTGGTAAACCCGACCTAAGCATGCATCTTTGAAGTCAACTATAAAGGAAGGCAAGAACAGAAATTGTCCCTAAGTGGCTCAACTGAAGCCCATAAGATGATTTTAGAACTTGTTGGTGACCTGTTGTTTCTGCATGATCAGAGGACGGGTCAATGTAGAGGATTGGAAAATAAAATGAACATTTTTTATTGCTTTTAGTGGTTTACTGAATGAGTAATTGCTATAAAACTGGGAAACTCCAGAATCACCACTGATTTAGGCAAAGGGTCAAATTTAGGAAAATACATTCTCCACACGCATGTCCCCAACAGCAAATCTTTCAAAATTTGTTTACCTACATAGTCTGAACATGTACAGACCCCAAGTAGAAGCAGACACTCACACATTCAATCATTTGGATCATAGGATGACTCAAAACTGCACAGAGAACTGAAACCAAAGACAAAAACCACAAACACAACAAGACTGTAGACTAGTAAAAAGTTGACATCAAAGCATGAATTGAAAAGCACAAAACTCATCTGGTAATGAAAAACAAAATGTAGATTATGAAAAACTGGAAGAACTAATTGAGATTTCGGAGTTTATGGGGTTTTTAAAGGTTGCAAAATCTAAATCTTTTCTTCTTTTAAATGTCTGCTTCAAAACAGCAAGTAGAAACATTTTGTGCCGTGTGCTATATACCATCTGTTGCTCATAGGAGATGGCATTATTCTCAAAGAAAGAAGAGAAAAGACAAAAAGGTGCATATGCCCCCCTTACACACACGCACATACACTTCATATCCAACAATGAATCAGGAGAAAGAGAGAAGACCAATATGAGGCTGCTGTCTCTAAGAAACTCAGGAGGGTAAGCAATACTTCTGCTGGACAGCTGGGAGACATAAACAGATAAATAGAGGAAGACAAACAGCAATGCAGGAAGCCTGTCTATGGACGGGTGCCAACATGTTCACAACAGGTAAGCAGACACTATCACACACAACACTGTCACACTATACTATGCACAACAAAATGAATCAGTTAATCAATCCTTATTCCCAAAAGCAGAGTCTCCCCAGTCTCACCAATAAAAATGTTCTTAGGTCCACACATGTGCAGAAGACTGGAATATGATAGTCAGAAATTAAATCTTATTTTAGTCCCACCATTGAATCAGTTGAATCTGTAAGTATTTAATTCTTTGCTTAAACCTTTTCCACAATTAGTCTATTGTCACACGTACCCTTCTTATTTTTGTCATTGGAGTACATAAGTATACACTGGATTTGTGGGTTTGTTTGTTTTTTTTTGGCCTACAAAATTCTTCTCAGTCTGTGCTGTGATGTGTACAAATTGTCCTGTTTTTCAGTTTTATCTGAGGAAAGATATTCTTTTCAGTTTGGTTGACATGGCAATGAAGTAATGAAGTGTGGATGCGCCTTTTGGTTTAGAACAGTAAATCTTGAAAGACCCTGTTTACTGCATGGTGTTTTTAATAATGTATAAGCGTAGTTTGTTTTTGTTTGTTTTTTTAAAACAAAAGTTTTTCTTTTGTCTTACGTAACCAAATCAAAAAGATTTTTGAGACTTTATCACAGGACACAATCTTTAGAAATGTGTGATAGCTTAACCCTTCCAAAATAACAACCCCTGCTAAAAAAGAAAAAAAAAAAACATAGACAATATAAAGAGCCAAATAGTCTGAAAATTCCTCAATTTTTTACTCTCTGCAGACTGAAGCTGTATTAAAATAACATGGTGGCTGTGTGGATGAATGAGAGTAAAAAGAGGATTTTAGGTTAAGGTAGACTGATTGAGGTGGAAGGTTGAAACAGGGGATGGGATATGGCAAGAGAGTAAAAAAAAACTGATGGTAGCTCTGAAAGGGGGATGAGAGGCTGTTAATGCAGCATGGAGCTGGTGGAATCGAGTGTTAGGCCACAGGTAGGTTGATGTATGATGTATGCTGAGGTGAGGGGAGGCATAAGAGGTAAAGAGCTGGAGTGGTGCTGATGGATCCCAAGAGTCTGATAGAGAGGGATACTGTGTCAGTTCAAAGGCAGACAGATGTGAAAAGGCCGGATTTGTTTCCAGAACTGTTAAGACATGGGAACAAAGAAAACAAAAAAAAAAAGTAGTTTCGTCTTTTAATTTATGTTCAGATTCAGGTGTGAGCAATGAAGCCGTTTGTTATAAAATCACAGGAGACCTTAACTGTACTGTTCATAAACCTTTGTGAGTACAAAAATCTTTAAATGTTGGAATGTGGGAACAGCAGCATTAACCTGGATCTGAACCCAGAAATCATGTTGATATTTCAATCCTGATGAACCACTTTGACATGGTGAGAATAGTAAATCATTCAGTGGTCCGTTATGATGTAACAATCTAATATTCAAGAAGCAACAAACTTAAGTCCAGAAAATTTCACAGCTGAAAGGTACTTAAAAAGAAATAATGAAACAAAACATGAAATTCGAAATCCGATCTGATTGTCTGTATGCTCCAATCTGTCATACTGTAACTCCCAACCTAGTTTGAAGCACATAAAAAAAAACAGACTGATACTGCTAAAACAACCGTTACTGTGACATCGCACTGGTTTTTTTTATATTGCTCACACAGTTTGACAGAGCGATGTGTACTCCTCAAGATCGCTTCAGCATCAGTGCATACGACCAAAACTAATCTACAAATAAAAAATAAAAAAACGCACCGTTGTTTTTTTCCCAAACATTAAGGCTTTTCGTGCACTTAAGTGCGGAAAATACGGTAGCTTTACACAGGTACAAGTAGGTCAAAGTAATAAAAAGTTATTTTCCAAGTGAACTCTGACATTTATAGCTTTTAAATTTTACAAAAGTCTTCCTGACTATTTTCTTTGCTCATGCACAATGGTGTCCCAATGCGAGGTGTATAAAGAGATGCTACTTAGTTATATTTTTAACCTTATTGGCAACATTTGAGACAAACTTCCTCTTCATCCAAAATACATCAGTCCTTAAGTTTAGAAGATTGTTGGATGATTGAACACAAATCAAAACTCTGAAACTATAAAGTTGCATATGGTTAGCTTTGCTCACTGTCTGTATATCACACCTGCATCCTGCTTCTGATTAGCACACCTGCTCCTCGTTTTATAATTATCCAATCAAAAAATACTTTTGTGCATTTTGTATTTTTTTACATTAGCTTTTTAAATTACTTCCTAGTTAGTGCTTTCTGTTTGTTTGAGGTTCATTTGTAGAAATTGCCTATTATCTTTCCTCCACTCTTTCAAATGTGTGATTATGAAAACCATTATTGTTCATTTTTTTTCAATCAAGAGCACTGCCAAGACAGCAAGAGGTTGTGCAGTTTCAAGACAGGTTTTGTGTGGAGAGAAAGAGATGGGGGGGAAGCAGTGTCACAGAGATGCAAGAGTCTAACACCTCATTTGATTATTAACCTGCCAAATTTCAGGCTTTTGAAAGGTGTTAGCAGCTGAAGAGTGGGCAACACACAGCAAGTCTGGTGGGAGATGGGGGAGGGAACGAGTGGGATGTGGAAAGAGGAAGTTATCTTGGTGCATACCGACACCTGAGTCAACAGCGGTAATCTCAAACAAAGAGCTCCCTCCAAGGAGATAAAAAAAAGAGTCACAGTACTGCAGTAAGCTGGGGGGGTTGTAAAAAAAAAAGTTAAAAGGAATGTCACATACAAACAAATGGGTCTCACACAGCACCAACAATGGTGACATTAATATGAGCTATGATTGTTCCAACTTACAGTACATAGATACGGGGAAATGTAATAGCAGGGGCAGAGAAATTACAAGACAGATCTGACCAGACATAATTCAAATGATTTACAAGGGATTTTTCATAAAATACATTCACTCTTCCCATGCTTCTCCTTTTTGTGCAAACATAAATGTGCAATTTGACAATTTTTCAAAGGGAGAGTACATTTTCCCCGCATGCTGCACCAATTTTCTGCACATTTTATTGGAAGGAATCGTCTATAAGGAATACCAAAGAAAATATACCAAGGTTAGGCTTAACACTAATTTTTTATTATTGTTCCATAGTAGTTAGTGTTCATTTTGATGATTGACCCCAATATGAAGCCAGGAAATTTTTTTTTTGTTGTAATTTCATTTTTAAGATAATTCAGTAAGTATAAATCAATACCTTGTCAATCATTTATGGGCAGTTTTATATGAAAATAAGACCCCTCTCTCTCTTTTTTATTTTTATTCAACTATTAGTTGAGCTAAAATGTGGCAATATGACAAAAATGTCTCTGATAAAATGGTAAAATTCTACCAGATAGTATCATTTGTAAGTAACACAACACTAAGTAATACAAGAAACAAGCATGGCAGCATGTCATTTACTGTTTGTGGCTTCTCTTCAATGGACTGTTTGGATCTAGGTCAATGAGTCCATTTTCTCTAAGTTGATCTCTTGTGTCGAAGCGAGCTGGAGTTCATTGTTTGGGATTTGAGAGGCTAGAATGAACTGAGTTCGCCCTCTTGGTGCATTAGTGACCTGTATTAGCTCCACGCGACTTTTGTATCTGAGTGCAGGCCTGAGGCGAGACGACAAAGACGAGCTGCCTGCAAACATGCATTCATGTGTCTCACCACCACAGGACAATAACAAAAAGCGCACAGTCTAATAGAAGCCTCACTTTTTTTTTTATATAATCCCCACATAAAGCCAATCCAAGGAACAAAAGAATCAAAACAACTTTGCTCCAAGCCTTCATCCTTGCTTTGTCACCCACACATGCACAAATTCACACAGCTTTGCTCCCTAAAAAACACTTTCAGACCACCTTGCAGTGTCCCACAGCATCTCTTCCAGGTCAACAAGCAGGAGCGCAAAGTGTGACTAGATTATGAGCTTTAAGCTGCCAACTAAGTCAGCATGCCTTTATGTAGGTACAAAGAAGAGGAATAGAAAAGCTGAAAAGCTTGTTTTTTTTTGTTAATAACATATGGATGTAAAAACCCTATTAAACACAAGGGGACAAAAACACTTTCAGGCAAAAAAAGGAGATCTAAGGAAGGTCAGATCACCCTAATGCAAACACAGAATAAACAAAAAGATAGTTTTTGCATCTCTTTTTTTCCTCCCATAAACCCTGCGCAGCATCTTTCCCCCACACATCCAACTATGACTTTCTCACCCTGAGATTCTTAACAACTGTTTTCTGTTGGGCTTATTTTCATTCTTCCCATCAAGCCTTATTTGCACATAAACGCAGCATCCATCACAATTTCAAATTAGAATGACAAGTCATCTTATTTTCTCCAAGTATTCATTTAGCTCGATTTCATGGAAAATACCAATTAATTATCTAGGGAAGCCAATACCAAGAACTGAACCACTGATCTAGCAAATAGGAGACAAGCCATCAGCTTTGTCAAAGTTGATGCAAGTTCCTTTTAATGCTACGTTCACACCGGTCTGGAAAACCATTCAAGCAAATGCTTTGAAAAGTCTATTTAAAACAAGCAACGATAGATGCATTTTGGGCTTCTGTGTTAAGAATTCCTAAGTTTGCGCATCACTACACAAGTTTTTAGACCATTTTTAAGATCTAAGTGCAAAATGCGCAACCATTGAGCGTGTGGAAAGCTTAAGCAGTTGAATTAAAAAGCAAAAATTTAGGTTCAACGCGTTCTTGAACGCGTGACACAGCATATACTATGAAAATCAGAATTAGGATGAGCAACCCCTTGTCATTAGAATAGACACAAAGTTTCACAATTTCCTGATTTTAGGTAAATACCAGGCAAAAAATCCCAGGGTTACATGAATTACTAAAATACATGGATGTGTGCATGCAGGAGAGGGTTTGGAAAAAGCCATGTGGGCTCAGGAGGTTGGCTTAAGTGGGGGACACAGGTTAATGACTTGCTGTGCCCCTACCCCGACCTCCACTTCCAGCTTGCTAAGGTCTGTACTGCTCACATCCTGTGTGGATTGATCACTGAGTGTGGAAGATTAGGGCCGTTCACCTTCGTTTGTTGTTTGTGTTTCACACCAAAGCTGCTGGCGGAAAGTAAAAGAAAATACGACATCCTGTATGCAGCCACAACCGACGTTGACAAGAACACAGCAGTGATCAGAGATAATGAGTAAACATGGCAGGAGGGGAAGGGAGAAAAGGGATGGGGTGCCAGAAAGAGCCAAAAAAAAAAAAAAAGAAGACTGAACGAAAAAGAGGGTGGAAGAAAAGGAAGGAAGGAAGAAACTCCCGAATCATCAATAGGCAGAGAACAGACAAAAGGAAGGAAATGAGTGAGGGCACACATGCCAGCTCATGTCAGCTCTCAGACACCCCTCCCCCATCTGGACCCCGTCACAAATTAGAGGCATCCCCTCTTGCTTCTTCTGCCTCATATCGCTGCTCTCAGGAGGTTTGTGTCGAGCGCACGCTCTCCCATTGAAGGCGGCAGTCCAGCTCAACCAGACTGGTGACATTACAAACAAGCGTGCAAAAACGGTTTCATTAAGCCTCTGCTGTATTGTTTCCAAAATGTGTTGAGGTCCCACATCTAGAAACATTGCAATCATTAATTAATGTGGTATTTTAACCAATTGAAACTATTCTCTTATCTTTAAAAAAAGGTGTTATGTCATAAAGTTGTGAACAGGTCAACTAAGACAGATTTTTGTCTTAAAGTCCCGCTCCAGTTAAAATTCTGTTTTTAACAGGAGTATTTGGTTGAAATTCTGTGTGATTGTTTTAGCACAAATTATTCTTACTGTTCAATTTCTTCTTACAATGTTTCAAAATAATCTACTGAATATTAATGACGTAGTAACCACATAATGTAACGTAAACTGTTTTTCCGACTTGAGGTAGCTTTTTTTTCCTCTTTAAACCAAACTTTATCCATATTTGTCTTATGACAACAGCTTGTGAAACAAAAAAAATGTATATTGCTTGATTGTATATAGAAAAAAGCAAAACTGATGATACAATAATCTAAAATTAAGAAATGAGAGAAGCAACAGACACTGAGGAGATAGTGAAGAATAGGGTTTGAGTGAGGAGCGCTCATCCGTTTCATTATTAGTCACATTATCCTTTTATCATGCCTCGCACATGCTTCTTGAACCTACAGTTGTTTGTTTGTCTGCTCAGCCACAAGGTCAGAGGAGTCTTAGTCATTGACATGGGGATCCCCACTTTGTTTTGCTCTCCTCCTCAGTATAGGGTCAGCCTTGGATTGGATCGGGAATGTTTTTAAGTGAATTCTGTCTCCTCCCCAGAGACTTTTAAGTGTTTGGACATTAGTAACCATGTTAGGTTGGATGTGGGTATAAAAGGAAAGCTCACATCTGCCCTGCAGGTGAGCTGACTTAGTTTGAAAGCAGCGTATCAATCTGGGTCAGCGTACATGTAGTAGAAGCACACATAAAACTCAAGGCTCATTTGACAAAGACCCATCCCCCTTTACAGTTTCACGCCATAGAAGCTCACTGTACACAACTATGGTTGTATAGACGCACACATTTACACAAAACTGAGACGTATAGATCAAACAGTGCATTTTCATTGTCCACTCCTAACAAAGTCTTCATTAGTGTAAAAAGTGTGTACACACACTCAGGAGCTCCTATTTTTCCCCCGTCACTACAATTCCTTCAAAGATCACTTCCTCAAAACATTCTGTCGATATTAAACTTCTTCATCACAGCTTCTCAGGCAAAAAAATCACAGAAACAAAGAAAAGAAAATGAGCATAGGTTCAGTGAAATTCCTAAATCTTTTGGCTACAAAAACGCCAGGTCTGTTCACAGTTTGCAAGATGAATATTTCTCTTGCATGTCAAAACAAAATTGAAACCACAACTTGCACTGATTTATAATACCAAAAAAGAAAGAATCAATAAATTTACCTTTTCAAGTTTGATTTAGTCTAACAAAAAAGTAGATTTTTCTTTCTTTAATTATAAATATTTAGGAGCAAAAATAAAAATATTTGCAGTATATAAATGTAAAGGCTACCAATATTCCAGCCTATGATCAAAAATACTCTGTTGCTGCTGTCAGAATTCTAGAAAGCCCCCCATCTTCTAATTTCATTGATCATTAAATTTCATTAGTTTACAAATTAAAAAAATAAAACTGAATCAAAGAATGTCAGTTTTTCTGTGGGAAACCAATACAATTTATGAATGAAAGGGAGCAGAAGACGATGGACTTATTTCCTCTATACACAAAATTGCTTGACATAAAAAAAGCCAACATTCTGGCTGTTTTCCCAATAATTTACTGCTTGTGTCTCATTCCAATCTCTTTTACTTCAGTCTGTTTTTTTTGTTTTTTTTTTGCTTTTTTTGCTAACTCTTCAGTAAGAATGACTCTGGTAATAGGGTTCCTCAAGGCTGTCTGCAATTCCTCAG
The DNA here is from genome assembly GCA_014656515.1 of Oryzias celebensis. Lineage (NCBI taxonomy): Eukaryota > Metazoa > Chordata > Actinopteri > Beloniformes > Adrianichthyidae > Oryzias > Oryzias celebensis. Next base: position 15,371,723 of record BNCR01000013.1, read on the forward strand.
GAACCCATTCAGTCAGCATGGCCTTCCTCTGTCCAGATTCTATCTAAAATGTAGCCACAATGAGCGCAAAACCACAACATGCACACAGTAAAGTAAGTTAGGCACATTTGCTCTTTTTTTTGTAGAAAATCCTTCTCTCTGATCCCATTTTTTGAGGACTGTCTTTTTATCTGTTGCATCACAGAAAAGAGGCTTTCTATCTTCTTTTTTAATCTGGAAAGTTGTTTATCACTTGATTAGTTTAAGAGGTGTAACATTATGTTAAGTAGTTGAACTTCAGCTTTCTATGTCATGTGGGAAAATAATGATCATACAATAGCAATAAGTCTTTCATTCTTTTTTCCATTCTGAATTGTCCCGTTTTCTCAGTGGGAGGAATTGTTAGGTGCTGCCAGAGCACAGGGCTGTTAAGGTTTTCCCTTAACACTGAACAAGCTCTGACAGGAACTAGGCAATGTCCCAGATGAAAGCATTAATGATTGATAAACTCCTTTCATCTGCACACACAAATGCCGGCCCATGCAAAGTGGCAGGTGAACATATCAACTGTGAGGCTTTTTTTGGTGCAAATCTGTTACAAGGTACATACATTCCCTAATTCCTGGAGATTATCAACAAATAAGCTTAAAAGAAATGTAAAAATGCCGCTTAACAGCATGTTAGAGTGGAAAAGTGGCAGCCACATTCACAGCTCCAGTGTGTGAAATCTTACAACTCATAGAGTAAATTTCTACACAAGAATAACTTCTCGGTCCATACTTTCTCTTAAGATCCTGATACAATCTCAAATGAAGAAAAAGGATGTGCTTACCTTCAATGAGCTTCCTAATTCCTTGTCCTTGTAAAGGTTAAAACACAATTAACACGTGTCCAGTGAAGAAAACGGCAAAACTTCTTTCCACCAGCAAGACTTCTCTTGGACTCCAGCGAAGCATTTCGGTCTGTACACATCAGAGCCCATTCTCACACATGCTGCCTTCTCAATGTCTAACTCAGACTGTGGTCTGAGAAGAGGGTGTGTGCGCACTGCCTCTGTCAAAGCCCGCCCTCTCTTCTCTCATTCCAGCTTCCCTTCTTTACACACTCAAGCCATCCCTCCACCTCCTTTCCTTCAACCCATCTCCACTCCCTTTCTCTCTTTTAAATTCACCTTTCCTGACTCTGCAATCGCCTGCCAGCATGTTGTGCTTTGCTTCTGAGCTCTCTGATTTATATCTCCTCTGTTTAATTGGTGTGGATTTTGCTTCAAGCTATGAGAATAAAATTCAATGAATTAAAAAAAAAATAGATACAAAAAAAGTATGTGTGTACAAAAGGACAAGTACATGTGCCTAGAAGAACAAAAAAAAACAAGATTATAACATGATTTTCTTTTTCTGAGAACAATCAGCAGTCTAAAAAGTTACCAGTCTAAAAATATCCTCTTTAGCAGAACGGGGCAGGAAAAAAGCTGAGAACACGCTTGTGGTTTGAGTGGAGAGGTGAAAAGGTTGAACAGCGGAAAGCATGACAAATGTGTGGAAAGCCTTTTTCAAAATTTATTACATGAAACTGCCTCAGCCAGCTTTTACTGGGAAAGCAAAATGATTTGCTTACAAACGAACTAGCACTTCAAATTATATGCAAAAAAAAATAAAAGTTAAGAACTAAATTTACTAGTTAATTTGGTTAAACAACAATGTTTTTTCTTGTTAATATTATTACTACAATTGTCTGTAGTTTCCCTCTTCTTCTACCCATCCAGTGGACATTGTGTTCTTGCTTTTGCCTAAACTTCCTCCAGTGTCCTGGTTCTTCCCTGTTCCTCCCAGCGCTATGCCTCTCCAAGAAGGTATCTAGGCGGCATCTGAAAGAGCCAACTGATCCAACTCAACTGGCATCTCTTGATTAGCAGTGACTCTAGGTGATGGGCAGGCCCACTCATGGATCTAGAAGCCTTGATTTCCTCAGCAGAAGGCATGTCGATGTTGATTCAGTAGAAACTCGAAGTATTCCTTCCACCACACAGCATGTCCTCAGCATTGTCCTCAGTTAGAAGAACAGTGTGGGCAGAGAACTTCTTCCCATTACTCAGGCACTTACTGGTTTGCCTGAATATCTTTGAGGATAACCAACAGGCCTTCTCGATAGCCTCCCCATACTCCTTCCAGACCCGAGCTTTTGTCTATGCAACAGCCCACACTGCTTACTTCTCAAACTGCTGTTGCTTGACAGTTGCCTTGGGGGTCCAACAAGCCAGCAAGACTTGATAAGACTCCTTCTTTACTTGCTGGCATCCCTACCTTCCTGTAAATACCACTAGGTTTGTGGACTGCTGCCCTGAATAACACAATGGACCTTATGACCACAGCTTCAAACAATTGTATTGACACCTAGTGAGATTAAATGTCTCCCTATATAGGTACTCCCCTAAGGGTGGGACTTAAATACTTTTCTGACTGTAGGCTTAGCCCGACATTCTTAGCACGGTTTTCCAATATATTTTGACTTGACAAATCTGTCTAACCTCCTCTGCTAGTGAATCCAACGCACTACCAACTGTGCCTCTCTCTCCATCCAAGTGTTGCAGACACATGGCTAAAGACCAAATGACTCACCTGTTGCTCATTGACCTCTTGCTTGGAGTGTCCTAGTGCCTTGTGCAACCATGGCATTGTGCTTCGACTTGATAGACAAATTATGACTGGCACAGAAGTCTGTTTCAGATCAGGCCAGACGTCTTTCCTGATAATGCCAATGAAGGTATCACTGTAATTACCCAAGTGAGTGTTGAAATCTCCCTGTATCACAAGAGTCCCCAGTCAAAGCACCGTCTATTATCAATTCTATACAACCATAAAGGTGGGGCACTCTGTGCTATTGTTTGGTTTGTAAGCCGAAACCACAATAAGAGACCTGTCCCCAACCCAGAGGCACAAGGGACGTGACCCTCTCGTTCACTGGGGTGAACATTAATGGATGTCAGCTGAGCTGAGGAGCTATAAGCGAAGCCACACCAGCCTACCTACTTTTAATGATAGGCCATTCCAGAGAAACCCCTTTCAAGGAATTGGGTTTCAGAGACTAAACTGTCCATGGAGGCTTGCCCAACTGTTGCTAGTCAGTACGGCTCGGTCTTCTGCATAAGCTCAGCCTCTTTCCACATTAAAAGATGTGGCATTCCATGTCTCCAAGCTCAGTCCATCAAAGTGTAGTCCTCAGGATCCAGTTCTCAAACATCCCTCCATGATAAGTTCCATGAACATGAAGATTGTGAATAGAAACATCTGCCACATGGTGTTGCTTGTTGTAGAATCAACTGGAAATGCGTATTAGATTTTCCAGAGCAGATCCTTATTTGCATTTTCAGTTTCTACTTTACTATGACACATTTTGGTCTCGGTTACGGTTCTAGTGAATTTGTTTCACCACACTACTCACTAGTTAACAGGGTGATATTTTGCAACTGACTAGTATTCAGGCAGCAATCTCAGTCATTTGAAAAGAGGTTACAAGCACTAATAAACAATAACAGCAAATGATTTACAAGATTTGTCCTTGAATATTGCAACATTTCTGATTTACCATTTTTCCAAAAGGTGAATGATGCAGATATCAACCAAATTTTGGATATTGTGTTCCAATAATTGTGACAGAAGTAAGAAAAACAAACACAGAGAAGACCAAGGAAGAACGTTGCACAAATAAACCCCTCTGGAATCCGAATGTATCAGAATAACTACACCACAGGGTTTAAGTGACCGATGTTATTTACAGATAAATACTAATTTAGCATTCTGTTAATCTACTTCAAAAAAGAAATCAGCCAAGAGGACTGAGCTCTAACAGAGGAGAATTAATCTATATGCTGTTTCTATCCAAGTGCTGCTTTATCCCAAGTGTGCTCTGCTTGCTCCAGAGATTTCTGGCCTTTTGACAGTGTTCCAGTTGATCAGCACAAGGTCAGCTGGCTCCAATCAGCTGACACCCATTGGTGACATTAGGAGGAAAACAGAAGAGGCAATGTACAAATGAGAAACAGAATAAACACACAACCCAAATGTCTAGACAAATGTTGAAAGGTCATGACAAAAGGTGGGGGAAAACAGATTAATTTTCACTATTGTTCAAAATTAAATTCATAAGTGAAGCAGAATAGTAGTACAATAGTTTAAATAATTGCAAAAAAATATTTTTAGAATAATTTTAAGATGTAAAAAATTAAAGTAATTAGAAAGCAAAGGATTTAAACTCTTTTGTTAATGTGTCTGCTAAACTTTTTTTTCTTATAAAAAGAAACAATTCTTAAAGAAAGTAAACAAAAATACTAATGCTAAACAATTGCCGTTTTTTTTGCCTATGTCTTCTGTCAAAATTTTTGCCATTGTTGTTAGTTTGTTAAGTTTTAATTACCATATTTTCAGCTTATATGAACAGATTTTTGGGAAAAGCTTGAGCTTCAAATTTGACGCACATCGTAATAAAGGTAGCGGGCACGAATTTGACATGTGAATTGCATTGGGTGTGAACTTAGTGTTAAGCTGGGCTTGGCAAAGCTGTTCAGAAGCGTCACACTTTTCTTCCAAAAGTGTGACTTATGGTTAAAGAAATACAGTAATTTATTATTGTTAGTTTAAACAACATTTCTACGATATCAGATTTGTGCTGTAAAACCAATGGCCCTTTCTCATTTCAAAAAGAAATGTATCATTAGTAGTAATAATGTTTTTTAATATGTCACTTAAGGGGAAATTAATTTTAGCACACTTAAATTCTTTAGCGAACATGAAAAGTAAAAATATTAATTCAGAAGTTAAAACAGAGTCAGCCTTGCAGCTGGTTAGCTCAGTCAGTAATGTGCTGGAGTAACGCACAGGACATCAGGGTTCAGTTCCCAATTGAGCTTCATCCGGTGTGAGTCCTTGGGCAAGACACTTTGCACAATTGCCTAACTATGTAGCCACAAGGGATCCCAAGCCTTGGGACTTCCTGTGCTGATCTCCAGCCCAGGTAAAATAGAGGGTTGTGGAAGGGCATCCGGTGTTAAAATCTTTGCCAAACCACCTGTGCAAAGCAATGAAAAGATAAGCCAAAAGGTGAACAACATTTGCTAAAAAGAAGCATGTTCGCATTCATCAAATTTATTTAATATTGCAGAATTCAAATCCTTTACCATACTTTTGCCCTTCCTACATGTGAAAGTAGTATTACATAACAGGCCGATAGTCTCTTTACTGACTGTTAGCTGCAAATGGAAGTTACTGAATAATGTTTGGATGTTTAATATTTATCGGGGCAAACATGTCAGGAAAAAGGGCAGGCATTGTAATAGATCTACCCAACAAAGCGACCTGACACAGGCTCCGCAGGGGGAGAGACGGCAGGCCGTCACAAACTCAGCGCTTTTTGTGAACACAAAAAGCACACACACACATTTGCAGCTTTTCACCCCCAGGCTCATGATGGTATTTCAGCACCTTGCTCAGACAATACCACTGCTGTGCTTCTTATCGTCTCATTTCTTTTGTGCAAAGGCCGTGTAGATGTAGGTGCACATCTGCTACAGTACCTGTCTAGTCGTTGCCTAGCACCTGTCAGATCATCTGTCCTCATTTTCCTCCCAGCCTTTCACCTTCCTTTTTCCCTACATGTATCTAATTTTTTTTTCTGCGGATTATCTAACAGTTCCGATGAAGAAAGTTGTGCTGTGAGGCGGGTGAAACAGGAAACGATGAAAGGCAGACAGTTCCCACACTCCTACACAAACATTATAATGTTATTGCCCTGTAATGCAATTACAAATGACTTATAAAATGACACATGTGATTACAAGCTTTAACAAGCAAAACACAGAGGGGGTAATGATAACACTTGCATGCAGACAGAGGAAAGATGGAAAATTCTACTGCTCTGTCTGTTTTTTTTTTTTTTTTTTTTTTGCATGCTTTGTTGTCCAAAAGTTTCGCTGCTTCAGTTATTCATTAAGCAAAAGGCAATGTAGAGTAATATCAAAACACACTCACCACTTCTGTTATCTGTTGATTTCTGCTGGCAGTGTCACTATTTCTTCCTCTTTTCCAGCACACCTGAGCCGGCTTTCCTGCTCAATAGACTCCACCTTTTTGATCCTTATCAGATGTTATTACAGTGTGCATGGGAGGGTGGGGGTGGAAGCATCCCTAAATAGCTGACGGAACAAGATTGATTTACTTTTTAATGCTCCCTGCCATTTCAGACACCGAGCAGGCTACATTGAAACTGGTAAACATAGTGAAATTGACAAAAAAAATGGAAAGAAAATAAACCCCAGACAATTCAGGATAGCCCTTTTCCCCAGCCAATCAAAACCCATCATGCCATATTTAATAAAATAACCACCAGCAGCCATGCGAGTAGAGCTAATGAATAATGTATTCACCACCGGGTTACAATACGCACCCCCCTGGCAAGATACCTTCTGATAGTTGTATTTTCCGAGTGCTTTGAATTATAACCGTTAATCCCTGTCTAACACTAGATTTTCCATTAGCACGACATGACATTGTGTGTGCGCACGCACGACTGTTTGTGCACTAATCATGTGAACATACAGAAGCACGAGGACACATTCCTGATAGGAAAATAAATTGGAAAGATTTATAGACAAACACACCGGAAATCATTAATAGTGACACCAAATGTGTGTTGAATTAACAGTGAATCCATCGGACAAAATCACAAATCTGGTTCTGTTATTACTGGAGGCAAAGGGTTTGACAAGATACATTGATTTTTTTTTTTTTTTTTTAAAGGTTAAGTAAAAAAGATTATGTGAGTTCCAAGGAATGACTGCTAAATGTTTCTTGATTGATTTGTATTTATTTCATTGATGAATTTAATTATAGTTATGCAGATATAGAGCAATTTATTTAGCAAGAGAAACACAGCATTAGCAGAAAATGTTTTGTGCAATTTCCTTGTATTTGAATTTATCAGATTGTTACAGTGAGATATCAAAGTCGGGCTTTTCTGAGCACCAACAAACCTAACAGGATATTTTTTTTGTTTTTATCTGAGTCACTATTGGCTGTTTTTTCTCTATTACACATAAATCAAAACCGTTTTATTTGTTTAGCACCTTTCTCACACCATATACATGAGCTGTGCACACAAGTTAAATTGTAGAAAGTGCAACACATAAAAAAAATTTTTTGATCTCATAGCTTTTTTTATATGTCACCAAACACATTAATGGGGTTGAAGCAAAAGCATATTTTGTGTTTAGATGAGTTCATATTCTTAACTTGCTTTTCAAAAGCAGAAACACTGGGTTCTGCATGCCAAACATGTTTTCACATCAGCAGAAAGGCGTGGTCGGCGCTGGAATGAAGTAGCATGAATACTCCCACAGCATAGAGGTGTACAATAAAACTAAAAACAATCTGTCCTGCAACCCTTGTAGTTATTTGAGATTAGAAAAGGAGTAATTCTGCATTAGTTTAAACAGCATGGATTCATGGAGGAACATACTAGACTGGTCTGTGTGCATCTTCTTGAAAACGTCTTAAGATTTTTGGTGTAAAAAAAAAAAAAAAACAGCGGATGGTAAGATTCAAGAACCAGCTGAATAAATGCTTGTTTTTAGAAAAATTAAAAAAATGTTTGCAATTTTTTTTTGGTAAATAACAACAGTTGCAAAAAAAGCTTCCAACTTTTGACTGATCTATTACAAATAATTCTAGAACTAATTGTATTATCTAATTTGTGTTTTCTTAATTAAGATGCTAAAATGATTTATTTTGAGGCTGCTAATTATAGCTACAAAATATTATTAAATCTTTGGTCTAAAATAGAGTCTTCAATTGTTTTGTCTGCAAGCTCACATAAAACGAAATTATCCCAATGCCTTTGACTTTAATAAATATGAATGTGGAGACACTGGGGTTTTTTAATTGTTATTTTGTGCATTATAATAGTCACCCTCATATTCCTGCAATCAAGCCACAGCAGCACACATGTGGCCTGTTATTATGCCAATCTCTTACTGCTAAGGAATGGGACATTTGACCCTTTGGGCATAGCTGCAAAGTAGCAAAATTAGAACCAGCAATTTGCATTTATTACCATGTAATTTTTTTTTCTCTGATGGCCACTGAGCATGCATTGCCCCAGTGCTTTTAGGTCTGACACAGAAAATATATATCACTGCAGCTATTACAAGGAAAGTAATTCATTTGTAAAAACATTACAGGCTGTGCTCTTTTGTCATTATGATCAACGTTGTTGAGAATATTTGATTAAAAGAGTAGAAATAGCTCCTTCAGTGAATCTTACAGTGTTTTACATAACGGTCAAATGTCAGTTTTCATTAAGCAAGACATTAGGCCTCAATTGATTTTTATTCTTCTTCAGATTGTGCATAATATGAATCTGTTACACAATGTGAGTCTTGCAGAAACAAGGAACTTGTTTTACTATGGTTTTATTGTCAATAATAATAAAACCAGTGAGAAGAATAATAAAAGATCTTTAAAAAAAATGTAATATAATGCATACAATTAGACTGTTTTCTGAATTTGATTAGTGAAGACAAGACAATAGCTTTAAAGACCCATTCAGATGAAAATTGTGTTTTTGGTGTTTTTAACATTACGCAAATAAAGAAAGAAGTTCAGCTGAAAGTTGAATTTTTGAATATTTTATTCAACTTCTTGTAAATCAGGAGTAGACATTTTAAATGTTGTAAAAAGTTTGTAGTTGTGACGTAAAAGCAGGCCAAAAGTTCCGAGCTCCGCTCTTTTCTGATGCGTCCACTTCTAGTACGTCTTAGTTTTCCTCGTCTTTCCTCGATATCTGGCTCAAAACTGTATGCCTTGATAATTCCAATATTGCTCACCATTTTTGTTGCACCACACAAATTAGGTTGGGACTGTGAGGAACTGTAGGCTAACAGGAGTTTGTGTAGACAAATGGATGATGGGAAGTGGGGGGAGGGTTTTCTCCATGCTAACTGAAGGGAATTTCTAATGACCTACTGCCACTCTACAGAAACTATGTCGTAGAAAATGACAGATTTTTAATTTTGGCTAAAAAGCCTATAGTCATGATTAAAAGACCACTAGGAACCATTTTAAAACAGATCAAAACAGGATTAGAGTGGAACTGTCAGTAGTTGGCATTTGCCCACCTGCACAAAATAGTGGGGCTTGAAATACTGTAAATAAATCAACATTCATAGTGACTTTAATTAAAATATCAACAAGATATTTATGCTTAGAGGTTTTAATTAGATGGATCTACAGGTATTTTAAAACTATTTACATTTTTTTCTGTTTATAAACTATATTTTAGAGATGATCTCTCACCAGCCTTTATGTTCAGATGTTCAGTAAGCTAAGAAGACATTACCACTAGTTGTTCGTATCCCAAGGATTTTAGTGTCAGTGTTTATACAGGATTTGTCAGCAGCAAACTAGTTATGAGTAATGAGAAAGTATAATTTTTTAATCTAGTATTTCTAAATGCAAAAAAAGTCCGCAAGATGCCATCTAATGAGAAGCTGTCATCTACCTGCTCTCATCTACCTAAATCCCAAAGCAGCGCGCACTACACTGGAGATTTCCCTTGTCTTCTCTGGTCCATTTTAGATAATACTGCATGCGCTCCTACATGGAATGCTCTTGAAAACACACGTCAGTGCCTGGACCACCTTGATCCCTAAGTATCAGAGATAGGATTTGTGAAATAAAAGGGTCGTGTGTGTCTGGGAACATGCTGCCCATGTTTCCAGACACATATGAAACGCGCATATATGCGAATTTACAGTATGTAGACTTTTCATTGGAAGTGAAGGTATTGAGTGCTATAAAAAGACAATCAAGCAAATTAAATAGAGATATGTTTAGACTCATTTAACCATCAGGGTTAATACATCTCTTTAAAGAAAACCAAATTGAGCATAAACAGAGAGAAGCAATAGTTACAGTTCTGTGTTTTAACAATCTGAGCAACAAGCACATGGAGGGGGTGGGAGTTTTGCAGGATTTCAATTGTTTTCCTACTTCAGCTATTTTATTATTTAAGTGAACTGAAGAGGGATGGGCAAATTGCATTTCTTTTGTTTGTGTAAGTAAGGCCAAAACAGGAAGAGGAAGAGTGAGAGACAAGAAAGGATGTTGCAGTGGTTGGACTTTGTGGAGACTAAAATAAAAAGTCTGCTGTCATGAGCTCATGGGTAGACACTTCTCACTTCATTACTCACATGACCACAAAATAAAGACACGCACATCCATCTTGCTTCCATTGTTACTATCAGCAACATAGCACGAGGTTAAATAATCACAGGGTCACAAAGACTTGTATGTTTAGCTTCAGACAACCTAAAAACGATTTTGTTTACATATAAACTACAGCTTGTCATTGACTTTACTGCCTGATCGCATGTGGAAAACCCCATCTTATTAAGTGAGATAAAAACTAGTATTATATATATATTGTTCCCAACTGGCAATGGTTTTACTAGAAATAAAGATGTTGCTATTTTGGGGATTATGCTAAATAATTAAAAATGACTTTGCAACCACAAAATCTAATTATCTATAGCTTTCCTGTGCAGCTAAACAGTGATTTCCAGTTCTCAAAATGTTTCACTGCAAAAGTGCAGACAAAATGCACCACGTGCAAGGGCCAATCCGAAATTTCCATGTGTGGGTCGTTTTCAGGTCAGACAGAATTGACAGAACTAGAACTTTTCTGGCCCACTCAGGTTATCTCTGTGACACTTTGCCAATTCAGATCAACATCAACTTATGTCTTTGAGCTACTGAAATGTTTCTATGTTAAATTGATGTTGTATTCATGTTTTTTATATGTATTGGTTCATTGAACATATATAGAGAGAGAGCTGCATAACCATAAATAAAGACTGTAATATTGGTATTACCCTCAAACTTTTTATGCCATAATTAAATCTCTTGGTGTGTCCTCAGTTTCATCGGCATCAGCTAAAAGTTGGCAACCCCAGCAAGACGGAAGAGAGAATGTGAGATGAGGTTAAGAGGTTTGAGTGTGGGGAGCAAAGAGAAGAGGGGGATTAAAGCATCAGAAGGCATAGTGCTCTGCTTAAAGATGATGGCCTGATGGTTACTCCCCCAGGAATGACTGGGGGAGTAATCCCACCAAATGGAAGAGTTTAACAGTTACCTCCCACTTAGAAAGATACACCCAGACAGATGTGTGGTTCACACACACAAATACACACACATGAGAAACAAATCTGCTTGAGTAGATAGATAGATAGATAGATAGATAGATAGATAGATAGATAGATAGATAGATAGATAGATAGATAGATAGATAGATAGATAGATAGATAGATAGATAGATAGATAGATAGATAGATGGATGGATGGATGGATGGATGGATGGATGGATGGATGGATGGATGGATGGAATGGATGGATGGATGGATGAGATAGATAGATAGATAGATAGATAGATAGATAGATAGATAGATAGATAGATAGATAGATAGATAGATAGATAGATAGATAGATAGATAGATAGATAGATAGATAGATAGATAGATAGATAGATAGATAGATAGATAGATAGATAGATAGATAGATAGATAGATAGATAGATAGATAGACAGACAGACACTGGTGATTCTAGTTTTTATATTTTATGTCTGGAGGGACATGATTGCTTTGCTGGGTTTTTACAGTGATGTTTGGCAAGTAGGAATGGTTTGAAAATGATCCAGAAAGACTCAGACAACAGCAGGCACAGACAGAGAAGACTTAGTGAGGCTGCCAATCAAATAAGTGTCTCATGATCTCAACTATATTGCATATGCATGTCATACATCAGGCTATTCGTACAAAGAAAACAAAGTGCTGCTGTGGAATTTAAGCATTTTTATCAGTTTTTCAAAGTAAGAGACCAATCATTTTGACTTTCTTTCTTGTTTTCAATTTACCAACCAAACAGAAAAACTGATTCAAGAGATGGAAAAAGAAAAGACAGAAGCTAAATAATGGAGAAGCAATAATGTTTTAATTTGAAATTTGTTTGAATTTAAACGTTTTTTAGAAAAGGAAATTGATTTAGGATTAAAACAATGCCCCTTACTCAAATATTTTCTGTGATGATGAAAAAATGATTACATTTTATTGAAAAATGTAAGTTTCTAGCTCATGTATATAATAATAATTGTTGGTATTACTATACATTTGAACAGAAAAATGATATTTCAGACACATCATAATTGGGTTTTTTTAATATATATTTCTTTAAATGTTTCTAGACAAAAAAATAATAACGATAAAATGTGACTTATTTTTAAAATCTCTGAATAATTTATCCTTTAAGAAGACAAATACTGAACAAAATATTAAACCGAGCATAAAGATTAGGGCAGGTTATCTTCAAGGAATGCATCATATGCTTTCAGCCTGCTTATTTACCCTTTTGTCTCAAAAAATGTAGAGCTCAAGCTGTCGCAAAAAAGACAAACACATTGGTCTTTATTCTTTAAAGAACTAGAGGATAATTCACACCTATGCAGCACATTTCACAAACACATATGAAAGTTTTGAGTGTAAGAACAAAAGAAGTATGTTGTTGTGGACACAACACAAGCTTTAGGACAGTAAAGAACTAAAAATAAAGTCATGTCAATATAAAATGCTTTTTTCAAACTGTTAATAAAGTTAATTGAGGATTTAAAAAAATCTGGATCAAACCAAAGTGCATTTTTTTTCATTTTTCACACATTAGATTAGCAAATAAATCTGCTTTAAATCTGCTTGTATTAATGTTTTGGTAATTACTTGCGATTCCTGCTGCTAAATATATTAACGGTGAAACCATTTAAGAACGGAGCAAATTTGATGAACACATGTCAGATTCTGCCTGCAGTAATCCTGCAAAGAAAGACTTCAGAGTGCAAAACAGTACAGGATGCATGAACTAAACACCTTCATGAAAATGGTCAGTTTGTCAGGATTTGGTGATGCACAAAGCTGGGCTAATTGGCAGGGACTTAAAACTGCAATTAATCAATCAATCACAAAACATCTGAACTTAAACATTAATTATGTATAACAGGAGGAACAGAAAACAACACATGACCCAAAAACCTTGAACTTAAATAGACTGAAGAAAATGAACAAACAGTTGAGTAGCTGCAGCTTAGACCATATACTGTATGTAGTACCTACCCAAAAGTGAACATTCATCAAATGATATATATTATTATATATTAATATATATATAAATAAGTGTATGTGAATCCAACGTTTTTCCTATCATGTGGACAGTAGAGGCTCCAGATTTATTTCAAGCACATCTTTCTATTTAACAAACAAATCTTTACTCACAGCTCTAGGATCTCTCCTCATTGAAATGTTCTTTTGGGGACATAAAAGAGACGAGGGAGGAGCAGAGAATCAAACGTGACCGCCCATTTTTTGTGACCTGCTCTGTTTCCTCAGCTGCCATCAAAGTTCATGTTTTTTGTCAAAGCTGCCATTAAGTGAGACAACAGTTCCTGCTGTTTGGACCACCTGTCTGTAACATGATCACACAGAGAAAAAAAAACACCAACATTTTTTCCAAAAACTTTTACATTCTGTCACATCTCACTAAGGATTCTTTTATTTGTTAATATTTAGCATTATAGTTTTGGTCATAATTTCTGATTTCCAGACGCATTGACATTTGGTGGCTGATCTCTGAAACAGAAGCAAGGGAACCACATTTTTAAGTGTTAGTATTAGCATAGTCACCTGAATAAAATTTGTTAAAGATTGGAAGAACTTTGTTTCAGTTATAATATATCCACAAAAAAACAATAGCGCCTAAATGCTGAACGATGAGACAAAAATCCCGCAGTAACTTTAGCCGTTTTTCTATTTTGGGAAAAGAAAACATCTTTCCTAAGACCAGAGGAAAAATGGAAGTTGTTTAATGCTTAGTCGCGCTCATTGCCCTTTGGCTTCCAAGTCTTGCCAATCTAATTTGTTAAATAATCAGAAATTGGAAACATCTAAGCTTGTGGCAAAGTTGACAGTCAGCCCTGCAGTCCAACAGTCTATTGTACAGTGGGCAGCTCAGTTGTGAAACATGAAAACTTTCATTTTTTTATAGTTTTTAAGAGTCACGATAATAATAAAAAATGTAAGAAAGGACTTGAATAACTTCTAAATTTAGTATTAAGAGGATACTTCCTAACAACCACATGACATGCAGCTCAAAGGCCAAAGGTTAGGTCAAAAGGGGTTTCCAATTAGTCTGTCTAGTACTCAACCAGGTCCTATAGCAAGGGTGCCATTAATGGTATCTCACCCCTGACCTATAGCTCTTGGTCTCTAAAATATTCCTGCAATGTCATGAGAAAAGGTGAACTTTCACGACAGAAACTGAGAAAGCCGGGTGTCCAATACCCAGTACTGCAGCAAAAGCACTAATCATACCACATAAAATGTGTTTATTTTATTACAAACATCTTTCAAAGAAAGACTATTAGAGTTTGGTACGCTGCCATGATAGCAGCAGAAAGAGATCTCTCAGAATGTCAAAATATGCTTCATTTAAGCTGTATTTCAAAGCACTGAAGCTCCAATCAAACATCTCTCAATGCAACTTCACAAACAAAATATGCACGTCTGACACTGTAACATGAGTAACAAAAATTAACAAAAGCATAAACCTGCTGACTTCCCTCACCTTCAGAGCTTTAAAGCATCATTCCTCTCAAAACATTTGCTCACTGTGATTTTCTTTCAGTTTTTCTCATTTGTATTTTTGCATATAAAAAAAAACTTCATTTGACTCAAAAAGAACAAAAATCGGGATTGAAATAAATTATAATACAGGAAATCATTTGATTTAATGAACTGATGTAAATAAATCTTGAATTATTTTAGAAATCTGACATTTTTCTATAATTAAAAAAAAACTGTTTTGTAAAGGAAAAAAATATTTTACAGGTAAAATGTACTTTTAGTAAGATAAAAAACAATTAGATTAGAAAACGTAAGTTTTATTTCCCACAGCTTTTATACCAGAAATAGTATATCTCTAGTCAGGAAGAGGTCAACTTACCAACTATCCTGTAAAACTTGAGTTTCAAAGTATTCAAACGCCCTCAAGTGGAAGATAAAAGCCTTGCAGCTTTCTAAAGTCTTTCCAATCAGCATCACAAACACGTGTTTGCCAAAAACAGGCTCCAGAAAATAAATGCTTCGTTATTTTGACTCCACATTATTTAAGGAATTTTTTCAGAATCAAATGTGACCCCTTTCCTCCAGGATATCAAACTACATTAAAAAAAATGTTCAGCACATTTGCTTTTTGCAAAACTTGAAATGTATTATTACTGGTCTGAAGGACTTCCTGTGGTAAATGGAGCAGGGATTAAATCCTGATGCATGTACTCTTTTAGTGGCCTCAAGTTTAAGCCTAGGTTCCTGACCAATAACCAAAGTCTCTTCTGGAAAGCTCAAGATTCAGATTTTGTAGTTTAGTAAAGACTTCTACAAAAATCTGATTGTTAGGATGGAAAGCATGATCTCAAAACATCAGTTCTGTTCTGAAACTCTCCAACATGGGCAGTTTACAAATTCTGTTAGTCCACAGTGCTGAGAGTCCTGAGAGCATTGTTTTTTGCTTTTTTTTTTTATTTGTAATTTTGTATTTGTGCATTTTCTGTAATCTTTTACTAATACTTTGTTTTCATCATTTGATGCTTTGAAACATTCAAATGTGACAAACTTCAAAACAAACAATTAGGGCATTTCACTTCACTTCAAGGGTTAAAATTGTATCTGTGACCAAATAAGATTCAAAGATTTCATCTCATCCTCACACTTTTGGCTTAGAAATACCCAGGATTTAGTCAGACTCATTCTCACTGCACAAATGAGACAATCACAGCCAGGATACTTTTTTTTTTTTAAGTAGAAGACATACAGAAATAACTTGTGCGTTTCCAATTCTTTGGGATCACTGCTTAACAATCAAACCCACACAAACAAGTGTCTAAGGGAACAATGGCAAAGCATAGCTCAGCTAGTTTATTAGTCCAGAAGAACAGAACTAAGGATTACATGTTACATTAAGTAGCTATGTTGGTCTCTTTAAGTGGCGTGGGAGGATGCGGCTTTCAGTGCTATTTTAAACATTTTACTGAGTGATGCCGATCACGCCACAGGCCAAGCGCGCACCAGCATTCCCAGTTTTAAGGCTTTCGTCATTTCCACCTTTTCCAAGATCGTCAATCTTCTCATGGACCTACATTTGAAAGAAAAACAGGTTTAAAAGTTAAACAGAAAGAAAAAAAAAGAAAAAAAAAAAAAAAAAAAAAAAAAAAAAAAGGCCAACTTACCACCACAGTTCTGCCAATAATAGAGTCAGGACCTGAGAGCTTGATGAACTTGTCTGTGATATCTATTTTGGCAATGTTATCATTTCCTGCAGTGACATTTCCCAAGTCCCCAACATGTCTGTTAAAAGTAAGACAATAAAAATGAATTTATCAAATAAATTAGAATAAAAAAAACTTCTGACTTTTAGATTCGGAGGGGAGAAGATGTGTTAGTCTGAAAGACTGACTAAACATTTTTTAAATAGTTTCTCAAAAAAATAAACCTATTTAAGAACTACCAAATAAATCCAATCAGACTTTGTTTTGAAATTACTTGTCATATGGATAGTGTTTCGCAGAATAAAAAATTGCCAAACTTAAAAACAATGTACTTAACAGAAAATAAAACTATAAATAAAAGAGTGGATGCCATTCTTTGTTTCTTAACTGAATGAAGAACTAGGTAAAGATAATTTACCACAACAAACAAATTGAGGCTCTTTCATATTAGCCTTCAATAATGTAGAGCTCCTCTTATAATGTCAGTAGTGCAAACAACCCACACACGCTAAAGTTCGATTAAAGCGCTCGGCTGTGTCAGACTTTGCTCTCTGGTGTTATTTTTTCAGGGCCGCCGTTACTGGATGTGGAGTTCATTTAAATTAAGAGTGTGAACTTTTTCAAAGATTTAAGCACACCAATGAAAAGCCGTTTGTTTAGAAACATGTCAAAGTTTTGTACCGATAGTTCGTTGTGTGTGTTACTTCTTCTATCCCATAATAGTGTTTTACCAACCTTGATTTTCAAGAACTTGCCTTCCCAGCTTGCCTGGTTTATTACCCAACTGTCAACAACTACATCAGCTTAAAGTGGTTTAAATCTAAGGGTGTTAAAGCAGGAGAAAATAAACATGCAAAAGTTAAGAAGAGGACATTCTAACAGTTGCATTTTTCCCCCTATAAATTCATCTACAGCTTTACATCTCAGTATGCTCTGAAGGTTGCTAAAGTCAGGTCATGTTTTCTTTGTCAAACTTTTAGGCAGCCATATTTGTTTATGGTGCAGCTGATTTGATCATCTAAGGTGGGCAAGAAAGCTTATTTCACCGCACATCAAATCCCTACACTTGTCTGGAGGAAAATTGGACTTTTTCCCCCACAAAATGTCAGAAATTAGCCGATTTGTTTGAAAAAAACAACTAAAAACTAAACATATAGCTTCTTTCAAGTAGGCAAGCTTTATTTTGTTACGGCTTTGATGGGTGATTATAATAGCAGTGAGTGATGCAGGCAGTTATTGTGATTACACACAATTAGAAGAAGTCGTCAAGTTTCTAAACTGTCAAGTTATACTTCTATAAGCGCCCCAATTAATTAATTTGGAGGGGTAAATAAAATTAAAACCACTGTGAAAGCTAATGAGCTATAAATCTATGTTTTGCATTAATTCCATCCTTCACCACATGACCCTCACCTTTCTGCATCTTCAGGACCGCCATGGTTCTTGTTATATGGGTTGAAGTGAGGCCCCGCACTGACACACCCTTGAATGAGAAATGTTCAAAAATGTTAAAAGGTGCAAGCTAGTTGGATAAAGTAGGCAATTTTACATGTCAAGTACAGCAAATTCCATAATCCCAGTAAGTCATGAACTCACCATTTGTGTTATCTCCAAAAGCATGGATATGGAAGCCATGCTTGCCTGGTGTGAGACCTTTGATTTCTCCTGACACCTTCACAGGGGCTGAATCGTTCTGAAACAAACAAAATACAGCGGTTGCAAAATACGTCACAACAACAACAATGTACGATTTAAACCATGATCTAATTAAATGTAAAAGTAAACTTGGAGAAATTTGTAACTGGAATATTGACAGCAACTCAGACATTTCCCTTTAATCCGGGCTATTAGCAAAGCCAAATAAATTAGCATGAACAACTTGGTGGGCTTGCCGTGACTCAGCAGTAACATTTGGGGTGTTTAATCGTATTTTAGAGTTGGCTGATAAGTTATATATGTTTTTTTTTAATTGCGGTTTTAGATTAAAAAGATAAAATAAAGAAACTGGCGCCATTCTGCTGTTCGGTGCAGAGCAACACGCAAAGACCTCACATTTACGCAACAGGCAGTTGAGCCGTTAATCATTACAAAACCCAAAGCCGTAGAGTATGTAAAGGTTGTGCAATTTAAAATTTGGACCTTATCAGTAATATTACTCTAAGACAACATGCTCTGAACAAGGTCGAACACTTCATGTCTGTATTAGTTTTGATAGCGCGTAACGGCTAAACAAATGCAATTGATTCGTTGTATAAATTATATGAATTATTTTTATGTAACGATTGCATTTTGCAAGCCGTTTCAGGTTTTGACAAACATAATAAATTAAAAGCCAAATTCAAAAAACAACAAAAAAAACATTTCCGTAATGGATAATGTTTCAATGTCTCGGCTAGCTTAGCTTAAAAAAACTAAATAAGCTAAGGGAATAGCCATTAAATAAAGGTAACTAACTTTGGTACATAAAGTGAAACATTGTTAAGGCTTTAGTATCAAACTTTACCTCCTGTTCGAAATGAACAACGCCGTCAGTTTCCCCTGTTCCTTTCAACACACAAACTGCTTTCACCACCATTTTTGCTCAAGTCTCTCAAGACACTGCTAGCAAAAGGCGACCAATTACTGTTATGAAAGGCAAAGCTTTGTAGGCGGGCTCAAGTTGGAAGTAGCCAATCAGATTCCATAAAAATGCATAAAGATCTGTTTTGATTGGTTGAAGACTGTCGAAGATGATTCCAGAAGTAAAAGGCTATGAATCATGGGAGTATGAGGTGCATACGAAGTTTCAATTATTATAATATAATAATTCACATTTTATAAATGTATCTGCAGAGATTTTACTATAGAAATAACTTATAATTTATAGAGGTTATGGTCATTTCAGGTAATTAAACAATTCCGGATTAAATCTTTTTAATTTTTCCCCAGAAACAATAACTCCAAAAAAAAATTTTTTTCCTTTAGTGCACCACTTACTAAATTTCAGCCATTTAAAGTATTTGCATGTGAAACCAGTTTTTGTAGGACTCCCAAATATTTATTGTTACGTTTATTTTCCAACATGTGAATTTTACTACACAGATAAGTGCAAAATCTAAATAGATTAAAAAAATGTATCTTACTATCATCTAAAAACTATGGTCACCCATTTTTTGCAGACAGTTTGTCTGATGAAGCACAACAAAATGTGATCGTGGGTTAAATTCATGACACAAAAACCAATTTGGTACAAAAATAGTTTATTAAAAAGTTTCCTGTGGCTGAAACATTGACATATTTATGTCCATGTCTCTCTGTACTTAAAACAAACCATAAAAACATCTGTCAATTCTCAAACCACTAGGATTTAAAAATGTTAAAGCAAACGGACGCGTTGTTTCTTCTGCATCATTTCATCTCGGATTGGACATATAACATTATTAACAACAATCACCATAACACCTTTAAAGTCATCAGTGAAAGAAGCATATTTACAGCAGTGTCCAAGGCAATACCCTTCCATTCATCAAATTTGTAGTTCCACTCTTGCTGCTCTTGTGTTAGGTTAGTGAAGAGGTTTCTTTATAATTCTGGTGATCAGATTTAAACATGTTAAAATGATTCAAAAAGATGTTGGATACGAGAACTGTGAACTATGTCCTTCAAACTAATTCTATAAACCTGAGGGAACATGGGGAGTGAGAATAAACAGAGCATTTTTGGGGTTTGGGGAAAAAGTTTCTTCAAGACCAAAACATTAACTCAGAATATAAACTTGTAAAAGTATGCAGACAATACTCATAAATCCAAACCGACTTGTATTTTTGAACATCCAGATAATAACTTCACCTTCACTTTTCCAAAAACCGACAAGGCAAAATGTGATAAGACAAAACAGACTTCCAGATCGTTTTTGACTGCACTTCACTTAGTATTAGATTTGTTTTCATAAAAACCTATGCACAGTTCAATTGCCAAAACAACCTATATAACGCAATGCTTCATCACTTGTAGAACATGGAGGTTTTTCAACATTTTGTTCTTTCCAATTTTCATGCAAGTAAAATGCCACTTTACTGTATAAGCACAAATATATAGATGTAGCCTTTGCTCTAGGCTAGTTTGACCTAAAACTATACAAATTGGTGAGTGATCAAACATTTTTAGGGAAAATGTCATTAAGAAGTATAAATTAAAAGAAAAATGAATCATAGATGCTTTATCGATGCAGTAAACATTTTTGAAAATCATTAGATGAAACTGATAATGTGCTAAAATGGCAAAAGAAATGTTTACAACCGTATAAAGAATACTTACTATCAGAAAAAGCTTGCATTCTACCTTTTTTTGTTTGAATTATTTTTTAAATACCGGTGGGTATGTAATTTAACTACTTAGCATAAAACCGTGGATCATAAACCAAAACCTTTGGACCTCAGTTGACCATGACAGATTTTTCAGCAACCAGAATAACAGCACGTAAAAGGAAACAACTTCAGCAGAAAGAGAAGTGTGAAATTCTCATGCAAAAGTATGCATTTCCCTGTTTGGGCCTTCGTTTCTCCGCTTTTTGGTTTTTTAAAACCCCTTTCTAATTTTCAAATAGCCAAATGTACTAGTAGCTTAAAGGCAACAATAAACCCTTCGAACATTGCCTTCCTATTGGTGACACTGCATCGACAAAATCATACTTAACAGTAAACACACAACTATGAAAGAAAACAATGGAGCCTCTAGAGTTTTCAGATAATATTCAGTGTTTGACATTTTGGCAAATTAAAAAGACATTTTTCTAAAAAAAAAGAAAAAAAAAAACTTTTTTGAAAACGTTTTTTTCCCATTAAAACGTGACTCGGATCCTTTCAGCCACTTTTTTTTCCAAATATTATCTAAAGAAAAGAAAATAGCTTAAAAAGAAAGAGGTTTTTTTTATGCAACTGCTACATAAAAATTAAAAAAGAAAAACAAGAGTTAGTAGCCAATAATTAACTACAGCTATTTTCCAATTAGGTCATGTTTTGAGATGTAAAGTTGAATTCTATCACACTGATGCTGGAAATAAAAGCTACCCATCTAACAAAGTGTGTTGGAGCGATCTGTTAACAGGAAATGTCCTTTTTTTCACCCAGAAATGGTTTACTCCGACCTGAAAAACAGGTTTTGTTTTGAAATAATTTACCGAACGGTTGATCTTGGACATTATAACCAACAAAACTTTTTGTCCCCTTTTTTTCCCGTCTGAAGGCCTATAAGCCGGGTTCCTTGCTTGTTTCTGTAGACTCAGTTTGAGCTGAAAGGTTGGGATCTGAGTGCACTCGATTTTCTGTTGCAGTGGTTAACTCTGTGGGCAGAGCTAAATGTTCAGATTCTTCCTTCTTTTGAAAGGGTACTACCTCTGGTACTTTAGTGGTCTCCACAGGATTTACACAAGTTTGGTCTTTGCTGTTAGATGTCCGAAATCTGTCCATATTTTCTATTTCGGCCAATCGATCGTCTTTATCCCACCGCGTGGTCCTTTCTCGCCGTTCTGACCGCCTTGGCTTGTCCCCTTTTCCGTCGTCTCCTCTGCTTCTTTCCCGAGTCGCTGCTTCTCCTCTGACTCTATCTCCGCCCTCCTCCCTCCCTCGATCCCTCTCCCCATCATCACCCCTCCCTCGCTCTCGGTCGAGGCTGCCTCGCTTTTCCCTCCAATCCCGCCGATCTCTGTCTCTGTCGCGATCCCTTTCTCTGTCCCATCCTCCTCCACGGCTGCTTCCATCTTCCTGCCAGCCCCCAAGCCTCTCCCTCCCATCCATTTTATCATTAGCGCTTCCTCTGCCTCCGTCGGCAAACGGACGCCTTCCACCACCAAAACTCCTGTCCCTCTCCCGATCCCGGTTTCGATCCCAGTCTCTTTCTCTGTCTTGCTCACGATCTCTAAATCCAGGTCTGTCAACCCTAAACGGTCTCTCCTCTGTTTCTTCTGGCCCTTCCAAGCCTCTCGGACCCCCGGGTCTGATAAAGGGAGAATGAGGACCTTGAGAAGGAGGTCCTTGAGAAGAAGAAGGACCGTGTCCGTGTGGAAAAGGAGGTCTCATATTGTGTGGAGGAGGAATCCCAAAGTTTCCTTTCGGCGGCTCGTGAAGCATCATTTGAGGGTGTGGCCCCCTTGCTATCATCTGTGGAGGGATGGGTGGCATATTTGGGTGAGGAGGTCTTGGTCCATGGGGTGGAGGGAAACGCTGCATTTGTGGTGGTGGGACAGGAGGACGCTGAAGTGGGATTATACCGGGCCGTGCACCCAGAAGGCCACCAGAGAGCGACTGGATGTTTCCCTGATGACCGCCTGAAAGGGCACCTGAGGGGACAACTGGAGGGCCACCTGGAGGTCCAATTGGAGGGCCAAGTGGTGGGCCACCCGGAGGTCCAACAACTGGAGGGCCACCTGGAGGACCGACGGGAAGGCCTCCAGGATGTCCAGCTAGATGGCCTGGAGGTCGGTTAGCTAAAGGTGCACCAGGAGGGCCACCAATCTGGTTGCCTGATGCAGAAAAACAGAAAAAACAAACAGTGAATATTGTTTTAAAGTCACACTTTTACCAAACTCTGGATTTGAGTAGAATGTTCCCTCGCTATATTGCAGTTCAGCTTTCATAGTCTCATCATTTTTCAGATTTTTTTTCAGATTTTGATGTGTTCTGCATCCTGATTGGCTGTAGACCATTGTCAATCTCTTCTATGAAGTGTCTCAGCACAGAATCCTTTCTTCTTGCCAAATCTACATAAATCGGCCAACGTGTTTTCACTCAGTTTAAAGTTTAAAGTGTGAAAATGTTCAGAGAAAAGTATATAAAATGTGTAGTAGGGGTTTTACAGCTTTAAAACCTTTAAATCCTACTTAAGAGGATTTCATATATTGTGGGTTATTTTTAGAACATAACTCCTGCAATAAATGGGGACCACTGCATTTCTTTTGTTGTTACTATTTTTAAAAATTGAGTCCGTTTACGCGCCTGTATAGAGAGGAGCGTAACGTGTAAATGTCAACAGTCATAGTGTTAGCTTTGCTAATGTAGGAACTAATATGTTTTTAAAATTGACGAGACTTGCTGCTGTGCTCCATGTCTACTTTGCATGGAGGAAATGGTGGTTGTCTCAGATACGCAACACTACCTTGGGTCACCAAATCCTCCTTGTCACGACAACACACAATGCAACATGAAGAAGTACTGTATTTTATGGAATACAAGTTGCACTTTTTTGGCATAGTTTGGCCAAGGGTGCAACTTTTGTGATTTTTTTAAAGAATAAATTGGCTCATGTTTGTCATTTTCCCACCAACAACCATTGAAGGGCACTGTAGGTGTATTAGCCACTGACAGAAATGCAGAAGAAGCAGCACAGCTCAATAAAAAAAACAAAAAAAAAAACAAAGATAAACTGACCAATGGTAGACATATGGTTGTTGAACATATTGGAACTCTCAAGGACTTCCTCATTATTCTTGTTGACCAGGCCGGCTGGGTCTAGATGTGGGTCATCAACTCGACCTTTGGAAGCAGGCGGGGGACCTAAGGACATCGGTCCTGGAGGAGGAAAACCTGCAAGAAAAAAAAAAAAAAAAAGAAATGATTTTTACCAAAATCATCTGGTTAAACAGAATGGTTAAATATTAGGGGCAAAAATATGTTGTGTTGTTTCTGTTTCTTTGCCCAAATGTAGAAACTAAAAACAGCTAGATGTATTTGTTTTGTTTTATGCTCTAATTATTCTATTAAAATTGAAGTAGACACCCACAAAGCTCATATTTCTTATTTTGTTGTCTGTCTCTTTTTGTGATCACGTTCATTTCTGATCAGCCAGAAATCTGTCAATTTAGATCATTTCTGCTGTTCTCTCTCAAGCGGAAAAAAATGAGCTGCTGGATGAACTCTATTGTTATTGTTGTTTGCTTCACCGCATGAGCCGTGACGGTTCAACTTTGAGCGGAAAGGCTCACTTGAATTGCCTGCAGCATTCTAAACAGGACTGGACTGTACCGTACCGCTCAGTGAAAATGACGCTTAAGTGTTACGGATAAGTAGAACAACAGTGGTAAGAGGTGCTACCTGGTGGCATTTGCATGGGATTGAAGCCAGGTCTAACAAAAGGAGGAGGGGGGACGCCTGGAGTGAAGGAAGGTGGAGGCATGCCTATGGGGCCAGGAAAGACAGGAGGCTGGAGAGACCCCATTCCAACCACTGGCTGCTGCATGGGAGGAACCTGAGAAGTTATGAATTATATGTGAAATAAGGAAAATAGTTGTTTCTAAAAGTCACTTTAATAGCAGTAAAATAGTTTCGGATTAAACAAAACACACATTGAAGGCCTTGTTTTTAAGATGAAGATATATTAAATCTTTAAACTTTGAACACAAATTGAGCTGACTTTACCTGAACAGGAGGAGTAGCAACTGCAGAAGAAACGGGTAACGCTTGCATCTCTTCATTCTGCTGTTGCTCAGAGCGACCGTTATGAGTGAGTTCTTCTGTCTGGTCTAAAGTCTTTCGTAAGCTAACCCATTCTGACAGACAGACATTGAAATGAGAGGGAAGGACATTGTCTGATTTAGTTAACCGAGTTTTGATGGCTTTTATTCCCTGTTTGCAATTGCATTAAGAATGTTTACCTGGTGATAAAGTATCTGAATCCAGCATCCCACCCTCCTTTAGCTCCTCCAACTGGTCTTCTCTGACTTTAGACCAAGGTATGCAGGTGACACCCAGCTCTACGTCCCAGAACTGTTTGAACTCAGGCTTTATGCCCTTGTTCAAAGCCCAAGCAATCTGTCCGTAAAAAAAAGATGTTTGAGTGTATTTGAACATTTATCAGGGTACGTTTAAATCTATGATGCTCACTCACTTTGATTGCTTTCTGGTTAACTTTATAAGGTCCTCTGCTGAGCTTTTGCAAAGCCCTGAAGGCGTCCTGTCTATGTATCATGACAATATAAGCACAGCCACGAGGTGGGATCATCTGAACACAAGAGAGGGGAAAAAACAGACAAAAAAAAGCACAGACATTAGGATTTTAATTAAATTGTGTAACCAAATAAGTTTTTTTAACAACTTAAAAACACATCATGCAGGAAAAACATGACAACAGGTCAGCTGATCATTTTAACACTGAACTTTTTAATAACCATTTATTCCTAAAAATAGCAACAAATCCAGCAATACTTGAAATAGTTACTTTTCACTATTCAACTAACATGGTAGAAATACACCCATTTAAAATAGAAAACTAAATGCCATAAAAGTGAACTATGGTTTTGACTAAATAAGATCCTTTTTTTTTACGTAGGCTGACAGATAAAAAGCCCTTTCCAAATAAGACGCCATAGGGAAAAAGGTGGGCTACACTTTGGGTGGGTCTTAATAGGTAGATTAATAAATATAAGTTTGCATTTACAGTAATGGCTAAAGGCAGTTTAGAACCACCAACCAACTTATCCCGTACTCAAGAAGCACACTCAGAGAGAAAATGAGAAGTTCCCACACATACCCTGCAAAAACTCCTTAGAAATAAGTCAAAAAATTATAACTCATTGACATATTTTCATTGAATAAGCAAAAAAAAAATCTATCTTCCATTACAGTAAGAAAAATGCTCCTACTAATAACTCTTATTTTAAGAAAAAAGATCTTAGTCGCATCAACATGTTTTCTCAAACTAAGATTATTTCACAATCGAAAAACTTTTTAGACAATATTAACTTTCTTGAAAGACCAAAAATACTTTTTTACTTTCTTGAATTTTAGTTATTGCTGTGTGGTTCCCCAGTTGAGATAAAAACAACTTTGAGTAGTTTAATAACACACACAGACACAAAACATTTAAAGTATTTGGTGGAACTGTTTTGGATCTGTGAAATGCACAATGATAGAACTTTGTGTAGATTTTGAGTGCAAAGATTTAACTAAATAGGCTAATTTTCAAAGCAGCCAAGGACATTCTGTGTGAAAGCTATCAGCCTGTTGTCACAGACACCGAATTATATTTAAGTTGAAAAATATCTCAGCAATTTAGTATTTTCTACACACAAAATGTGGGAAAAGTGGAAAATAAGAACCTCCTGTTTGACCTGTCTGACATATTAGGTCATATACTTCATTATTTAAATAAAAATATGCATTTGAAACCTAGAAGTGTATTTTAAAAAGTGTCAAAGATGAGTCAACTAAATCCACTTACATTGATAGACTCTATTTGTCCAAATTCTTCCAGTAAGGACGCAACATCTTGCTGTTGTGTTCTCTTGTCCAGCTGCCCCACCCACAGAGTTGTACTGCAAACTGAGAAAAAAAAAAGGAATAATAAGATATTAAAAATGATTAAAAAATAAATAAGGAGCCAAACCAGTAAGGCCTGCACAATGAATCATTTCTATCATTTGTTGATATAACTCACTGCTCACTGCCTCGTTTTTGGGAGGTGGAAGACCTTTCTGTCGCCGCTCCCTCTCCCTTTCCCTCTCTCGGCGCTCCTGCGAGCGAGAGCGCGGGGAATGGTGACGGCGCTCCCTGGAGCGGGATCGCCTGTGCCTGGATCGGCGTGAACGGGAGTTGGAGCGTGACCTTCTCCTCTTTGGGGATCTAAAACAAAAAGACAGATAATCAAAATGGCAAGGACTCATTCGAGTGTGGATTTGGAAGACGATCGTGTGGAGTGCTTTTTTCGGGGACTGACCTGGAACCTGAGCGAGATCTTCGACCATGTCTCCCATCTCTCATAGAGGAATGGTCAGCTTCCATTGATAAATCCTGATACAACAAGAAAAAGAGCACCGTTATTAAATAAAACAATGTTCTTTATTTTTAGGTTAATGAAAAACCTTGATGTAAAGGAATTTATTTTAGCTAAACAGGTTTTCTTAAGTAGATTTTGAAGTAGTATGTCTTCCTTTTAAACTGAAATTCACCATTTGATGCTGGGCTTCATTTTGGGGAGGGTATACTCCTGTAATGGCTTGAGTCCCACTGGAACCGGGGAGAGGCTGCCCTGGATGGCCCATAGGGGGCATTGTGAACGGAAAATGTTGTCCTGATGGGATACCACTGGGCTGAACCTGGACATTAAGTGGGACAAAAAACAGAAAAAATCATCCAACATTGTGCTCTAA
The DNA here is from genome assembly GCA_014656515.1 of Oryzias celebensis. Taxonomy (NCBI): domain Eukaryota; kingdom Metazoa; phylum Chordata; class Actinopteri; order Beloniformes; family Adrianichthyidae; genus Oryzias; species Oryzias celebensis. The sequence continues at coordinate 15,399,229 of BNCR01000013.1, forward strand.
AAGCAGAATTCTGCAAAGCAGTTGCTCATTGTTTTAATTTCAAAAATCAAGTTTATTGCCGTTACCTGTTGCGAGAAGTCTTGCGACATGTTCATCACGTGTGCATTAAAGTGCTCTGCATGCTGGGGGAAAGCTGAGGGTTGCTGCATACTGCAACGATTAACACACAAAGTGAGCTTTAATCTTCTCGTAGGAAATAAAAAATAAACAAGCAACATCATATGACATCATAATTAAATACAAAATGTGTTAAATGCTTACAAGGGGGCATGCGAGGAGGTTTCATCTTTCTTGGTTTCTTCTCCAGTCTCCGGTTCATCGTCATAATCAAAACGATCCAGCAGTTTCTAAACAAACAAAAAGCGTGATGGATGTTGCATTTAGGCAATATAGCTGAGCTCTGTCCAATAAAGCGTCCAAACAGCATGACTCAGAGCACTAAGTTATTATTGATGGAACATACAACTTTTCACATCATTGAAAGATTATTATCACCTTGTCAAAAGCTGTTTTCTGCTGGGAGGGCTGAGTGGACAGAGTGGGCTGGTGGGGTGATGGAATGGGAACAGGGGGCTGTGATGCAACGGAAACATTTTGGACCGGCGTTTGGACATTTTGGAGGGGTGGCTGAGTGTTGGCTTCGGGCTTCAAAGGCTGCTGCTGGAAGTTCTGAAGCATTTGTTGAAGCTACATGCCAGAGACAGAGAAAAATGTGTACAAAATGTGATGACATAAAGAAAAAATTAAAGATCCACTCTGGTGAAAATTATGTTTTTAACATGTTCTTATGGTCTATTTTCTGATGATAGAGGACACAAAGAAAGTTAAGCTCAAAATTTTATTTCTGACTAATCTGGAGGACAAAAAAGATACAGTGTGGGAAAGAGTTTATTTGTGATGCAGGAGAATTAGCTAGGGGGGCCACATGCTCCCTGCTCCACCTAAACAGAGTATTATCACCAATGTGGAGGAAAAGGGCTGTGGGGTTGCTCCAACGGTCTTGCCCACAACCCAGAGGTGTATTTCATTTTAACTCTTGCCTGCTCTGCAGAAACTATGTCTTTGAAAAGAACAGTTTTTCTCCTTTTTTTTTTTAAGCTAAAAACACTAATCATCATTAAAAGACCACTGGGAACACTTTTACAATAGCTCAAAAGATGATTGTAGTGGATCTTAAGACAAACCTAATGCTAATCTGCATTTAAACCCACCTGCTGACCCTGCGAGGTCTGAAAGAGCTGCGCCACAGCAGCAAAGGCATCAGAGTTGTGCAGCTGAGGAACAGATGTGGTGCTGGAGTTGGCCGTTACCACAGTAACTGGCTCTTTGGCCGGAGGAGGAGAAGAACCTGGATGAAGTTTAGTGGAGTACACAGAAGCGTTTAAGCATCCAATTTTAAATTATATAATGCAGGACATATTTGCAAGTTGCCTGCAAGCCAATTTCGTTGTTTGAATTAATGGCCCTTCTTTGAAGAGAAACATATTAACTGCTATATTTCCTAAAGTTTCAAGAGATTCTTAAGAAGTTTTTGGTACTTTTGTGTCTAAGAAATGTTTATGTAGAGCGATTCCTGATCATTACCTGGTTCATTAGCACTTTCAAAGGCGGCAGCACCACTTCCAGAACCAGCTGCCATATCCAAGAGGGGCTGAATAACTTCAATTTTAAACACACCGTTCTTCTGCCACAGGTTCAACACACGAACAATTTTACTCTATATAGGAAAATACAAAGCAGGTTCAGAAAAAAAAAACACCAAAAAGGGGGTGCTTTTGGTATGAAAAAGAATAGAAAACAATCCACATATTATCAAAAAAGTTTATACATTCTTACCCTATCCTCTATGGGGCAAAGGCAGAGGTTCTCAAAGGTTCCTGTGATGTTTTTGGTGAACCTTGGACCAAACACATCTTTGTCTGGTCCAAACTGGTGTCTGGACTGCCTAACAATGGAATCCACCACATACAAGCCTGCCACCTTGTACTCAGGCTTACACTAAACGAAAAAGATGAATAAAATTATATCAAGCATTCTCAATATTTATATGAATAAACTTGTTCTTAACTGACATAGTTTACTCACCTTTTTAATGAACTTTTCCACAATCTGGACGACATGTTTGTAAAGCTAAAAGAATACAGAAATGAATGAGCATCTCCTACCAAGACGGACTTTTCAGTTGTATAAAATGAAAAAAATAAAAAATAAGTGTAAGAAGGACAATGAATCAAGAACAAAAGATGCCATTCTTACTTTCATTGCCTTAATGGCAGATTTAGTGATGGAGATCATCTTTGCTCGGGATATTGGGGGTTTGGAGTCCATCAATGAGAAGAGCTACAAACATTAAGGAGAGTAGAATCTGATAAACAAGGGAATGCTTAACACCTTTCAGAGTATTATACATGCATCTTCTACAGCATTGGCTTTTTGTAGTAGGTGCTAAACATTAGGAAGGGGCTGGTATCATTTTTTCCAGCTAATACCAATAACCAATGTTTCCCCTTCAACTATGGCCGATAGCCATTATTTGCAGAAACCGATATTTAAGTGTCTACAATAACACAAAGTTTAGATTTCCTTTTTGTTTATTAGAAATGCACAACTTTTACTTAACTGTACTATAGCATTGTACTTGGCTATTTTAACATACAGCAAGAGATCTCATAGGAACAAGTATCACTTCAAAACTTTGACAATATATCTGAAAACATTCAGACCATTTACTTTTAGACATAACTTAAACCATAAGCTTGCCATTGCCAGAGATCTATTAGGAACAGGTATCTATTTAAAAAATAAAGTGAATCTAAAAAAAGAGAACAATATCTGTGGATTATTTTTTTTAAAATATTCAACCGACAGGAATAAGATCAAATTATGCAACTATGGGCCGATACCGATCCTGGCACCGACACATCACCCATCTCTACTAAACATCACTTTATATAAATATGTGTGTGAACACTTTTTAAAGCAATATAATTATTTCCAGGTAACTACCACAGTAAATTGCATTAGAAAAACTCATTTTTAAAACTTCCGAATGTATTTTGAGTGGAACTCTGTACAGTTTCAACAATTTCCTGTTGATAAAAATATTTCTGGATAGCAACATTATGTACTTCTTGTATTTAACCATGTAATTCCGTGATGAACATATAAAAATGAAATAAACTAGAAAATCCAGATCATTTCTGAACCCCCATCAGAATCCTAACAGCGATTGGTAATGGTAAGACTGCACACGTGTGACATTAAACTAATGATTGTATCGATCAGTAATGAATCCTCATTTAAAACCACAAGTAAAATCTCAACCAAGAGATGACTGCCTACAACCAGAAAGCAAATGCGCCTTTAATCTTACCAGGAGGTCTAACTTATTCTCTTAATTGAAGTAACCGGATGTGAAGGCCAACGTACTACATACCAAAACAAAATGATCCTAAGATGCTAATCCATTACTTGACCTGTGTTTGGCCTCACAGAAGAAACGAGCAACTTCCAAGGCCTAACAGTACTGTGGTCTGCCTCATTCCTCGTGATCACATGGCTAGCATCTAACTAAGGCGCCACAGCAGCATTCACTTGCGAGGTTTACAGTGCCAAAAGTGCATCGCTGCAGCAATGTTTCCATTAAAGCAAGTTGTTGTGAGCTAATGTTGAATTAGAACCAATGTTTCATGGTCATAACATACCCACGCTAGCAACCAGCACACATATAACCGTGCGGCGTTGGGTTGTTTTTCTCGTGTCAGCTTGCTAGCAAGCGCAACATTGCGCCAAAATTTGTACCAAAACAGTTTTAACCTCAGAGGGAAGGAAAAAATGCGCTAATTTTAATTTTGCTAAGATTAAAGGGGTGGTGCGCATAGTCAGAGGGCCCACTGGTCCGACCTTCTCGGCTAGCTACAGTGCAACACAGCGGTACCATGACCAGTACAACCAGATCGTAAGTTCAGCTCCCAGTTCGCCACGCGGCCGCTTACCTCCTGATTAAAGGCGTTAACGGCATCCATCCTTGCAAGAAGCTCCGGGCCTCCCCTTATCTCCCAATTCCCGGTGTACAACAATGTTTATTCAAGAAAGGGTCGGCACAACATGTCCGCTCCCGGTAGCTAACACCAGTTAGCCTAACATTGGTAGCTTTCGGGTCGGCGGGCACAGCAAAGCATGACGGGACTTAGAGTTGCTATTTCATATTTTGTCCACTAGGTGGTGTGCTACTCACCAGGTCTGTCAAACACTGATTTAAAATGTCTTTAATATTATGGGTAAAATATGAGTAATTTTGGGTAAAACTATTTATAGATAATCTGAAGCAAATATACAAGCAAACATCTAGGTAAACACTACCTAGATGACACTTTAGAACAAATGATTCATTTGTGTCAATGTATACAGCTCATCAGTATTTGCCACTACAGGGCTATAGTTTTATTTCTCAGATATATCCACATTTCTTTTTTAAATTAAGCATTGTGTGCCATAACTTCAGGAAAAAGGTCTTGTTTAGACAGATTTAAGTTTCTTATTACATAAAGTATTCTTTAAAATAAAAATACAGATTTAATTTGAAGGTCAGATAAAAACGTATGCACATTTCCATTAATGTGAGAAATTTACAATAGTAGTTTTGCAAATTAGAAAGAACACTACAAAATAAAATACATGCTGCATGGCATACGCATAGTTTCATTCAAATGTTCTGCAGCAAACAATGTGTCCAACTGGCAGTGTGTGTTCTGATGTGTGTATTGTTGTTCCAAATGTTTGATCCTATCGGGTTGTGATTAAAAAAAATGTTGTTTTGCACTAAAAGGAAAAGAAAACGGGGTAAGATATGCAATTTATCTGTTTCTTTTTCAATTCTTTGTGGGGTATTCACTTTTCAGCAGAGGGAAAAAAGTCAGACCATGGCAATGTACGACATTAGGGATAAAACAATTCACTTTTCCCCACAGTTTGGTTCAAAACTCTGATGAAAATGACTGAGTTGCATGATAAGGGCAGAAGAATTTCTTTCATGACTGCCGACTGAATTCAGTGAAGAATAGACCTGTTTGTCAGGTTCTAACATTTCATTTAAGTCAAACATAATATGGGCATAAACCGTTTTCTTTAAATATAAAACAATCATATGTACAATAGTCTGCCCATAGGTTCGTTTTTATTTTCTTCTGGTAGAGCAGTGAAAGTTATTTATTTCGTTTCTTCATTTTTAAAAAATCTGTTTCCATTGTAATTCTCTGAGTTTTTATTGTTTGTTATTGGTAATTTCAAAAATTACTTTTGTTTTCAGCTTTTTCAATAAAGGTCTTGCTACCAGTTTGGCCAGCAGTTAATACAAATTCTGTCTAAACTCAATGCCAGCAAAAAAAAAAAAAAGTTGCATTTGTATTATTTTAATTTAGATCATTTTTAGTAGAAATAATTATGGGGTGGCAATACAACCACAACCTTTTTATTTTTACCTAAATTGAATTTAGACATCCTCAATGCAAACAAAAATTTAGACAGATATTTTTTTTTGTTAACACAGTACAATAAAAGCCCGTCTAAATCCAATGTAAACCAAAAATGGCTGCATTTGACCATATCATTATTTTATGGTTGATCAAGTTTATGGTATACATGCAGCAACTTTCAACATATAAGATCTTTGCAATAAATAACTATACCAATATTTACCTTAAAAATTGTCAAATTTTTAGTCAATTGTTTTGTATAATAAAAACAACACAAATATTCCAGAAAGCCAAAACCTGTTTCAGTCTTCTTGTAGTTCAAATGATCACCAGTAGAGGACACTTCTGTATAACTGCTTTAAAGTGGTGAAGTCTGGAAAGACAGGTCCATCAGTCAAGCCAGTTTATGCATAGTACTGAGATCACATTTGACTATAAGCAAAGGAACAAATAAAAACAGAACATTGTTCAAAAAAAAAAAAAAAACAAGGGTAAATTGGTTTTTTGAAAAGAAGCATGTGAAAAATTGACAAAGCTTCAAAAATGCTTACATTTAAAAAGACAACTTTATGATGTTTCTTTCTTTTATTTCTACGATTGCAAATTTACAATGAGCCAAAAAAGTTAGATGAATTACAACAACATTGAGCATATTACTCTCCATGTTTCTCCCAATTATGGGGACGATCCTGATTAGGCCAGTGCGCGCCACATGACTTGCGCTTTGTCTGCAGCTTTTTGGCCATTAGATCACTTTCGATGCTCTAAACACTACAAATTTAACGAAAAAAACAAGTACATATTGGTTATTTTTGTAAAAGTATTGGTGTGTTGTTTAGAAAGGCGTCTGTACTGGGTTTTCGGTGTGCCTTTGTTTGACCATGTGCTTGTTTTACGCACAAAAAAGCTGCGAATTTGGAGATAAAGAAAAATAAATAAATAAATAAATAAATAAAAGACATGCATCCAGGTTAGATAAAGGTACTTGGTAAAATTAACAGCTAAATTGTCGCAGTTCCTTTTCAGTACTTTTTGTTTCAGGCTGCTTAAACGGGCGCACCCCGCGGCACGGTGGTACCGGTACAGTTGTTGTTCCCCTTGTTCCCACATGTGCTCCGCCCGCGCGCACTGATTGGGCTGAAGCACTAACACAGCTACCATCAGCTTGTTTTCTACGCCCCCCCACCCCCCATTTCAGACTGAGAAAACGCCCACAAAGAGGACCGGGAAAGTCACTTCAAACTAGAAAGCACGCTGCCTTCGCAGTGTCCGCTCATAAGTGGAAGCGAGTGCGGCTGCATCCGACGTAAATCCGCACATTTAATGAGACAGATTGCGTCACTTAGGTTATTATCTCTCCATTACAGAGTCTGGCTTTTATTTGAACTGAGTGTCACTTTAATCTTGGCTGATACGCGTCTGGGAAACTGCTGAGTGCGCGCACTGGATGCTTGGGTGAACAGGTGGCGCAAGCCGACCGGAGTTTACGCACGCACCCCACTCCACTGAGCATTTATCAGAGCTTAGAGGAGGGTGAGACTGGATCTCCAAAAGAGGACACCTGTCAAAGGAGGGTTGATGGCAGTAGCAGACAGAGACATGGTCGTGGACAACAGCCACCCGTTATGTGAGGCGCAAACCCCAAACGGCGCCGAGGACGAGGGCGTCCTGCCCGTTTCCCTGTCCAGCCCCACAAAGGACATCCTGAAAAACTTTTACCACACCAAACGAGTCGGGAACTACCTAATAGGAAGGAAGCTGGGAGAAGGATCGTTTGCCAAAGTTAGAGAGGGTCTGCATGTGTCAACTGGGGAAAAGGTGAGTGCGCATGTTGTCGCAAATTATTGGGAAAAAGTTTGATCTGTTTGGCCTGTTTGTTTTTATACATCTAAAAAAGAGAAAACAAATGAATCAGAACGCGTGTTTTCAGTTTCAAATTTTCACAACCATTCCTTTTGTTGTGCAAATCATAATAAAAGTTACGTTTATCCATACTTAATTATTGGGGTCGTGTAGGAGAAAGCGCTCAGTCGTCTTTGCAGTAAGATCCTTTGTTAATTGGCTCACGGCAGCACCAGCTGCTGATACGGTGTACATGGCACGCGTTCCTGACTATGTTTGCCATTTTATTCTGTGCACCTTTTTGTTAACTTTAAATAAACCATTTCTGCAGCAAATTCAAACATGCGTCCTGGATCTGCTTCAGATCAAAAATAAATATTCAGCATAAAAAGGGGACTGAACAGGAGAGGAGAGTTTGGATGTGCGCTCACTTGCTTTGTGAGCCTTTGTTTTGTCTGCCGGTGAGCTCACCTCCTCTTGAGTGCGCACAGAGGTGATAGGGACAGAGGGGGAAATTGTCCGGCCTATGGGAGAGCAGAGTGTCTACTTGCATATGAAATTGTGTCGTTGATAAATGGGCTGAAGGGCTCATTGAAATTCCGAAAGCGCAGGGTTTTGATGTGGCCAACCATTGGCCACTGGATGCCTTTGTCTCTGGCTTTCCAGGGTGTTTTTTTTTTTCTTTTTGAAGAGCAGACAGCAGGAGATTTGCATATTAGAAAAACACGCACACCTTGCGCCATGTGCGTTAGTGCTTGAGACATACCTGGAATGAAATGACTGATTTTTGTGTGTAAAAGAAAACAAAACAAAAATGCGAGGCTCTAAAGTCAGCCACCTCCTCTTCTGTTGCTGTGGGGAGGAATCACTCCTTCTCCTTCAGTCTTTGTTGGGAATGATGCAAGCTGAGGCAAACTCACAACCTTTTTCATTCACTCAATATAGACAGTGGGAGGGAGTGCAGGGCATTGAGTTCATTCAAATAAGAGGAAATTAAACGCATTCACCTCCTCCTGTTGTAAAGACAGAATAAGAATCTGGTGGTTCATTAAAAAAAAACCCAAAAAAAACAGGGTGGAGTAGAGGTGAGGGGTGCTGCCTCCACAGTCTCAGAGGGGTTGGTTGAGAGGTCACATGAATATGTTTTTACTGTCTGTAACCCACTTTCCCTTCTATATCCCCCCTTCTGTCTGAGGGGTGCCTGATAAACAACCGAAGCCCCCCGAAAAGCCCCCCTGGCAGAGTGTGCCCCTCCCCCTTCCCCATTCCACCACTCCCCACTGTAAATACCCCCACCTCCCCACCCCTTAGATCCCCAGTGCCCCCTCTCTCATCCAGTGATGTAAACAGGGCCCATCCATAACGGCTAAGTGTGGGCATGTGGTCGGGCTGAAGTAGAGCCGTAAAAAGGATTTCAGAAGGGAATCGATGGTCAGAGCGGTAAAGGTGGACATAAAAACCAAAGGCAAAGCTGAAGGGCAGAAGAAAGAGCGGACAACATCTGACCATATTGTTAATGGATATGGTTATTAGTTCCACTTGTCATGCCTGCCCATGTCTGTCCATGCTCTCCTTGAGATGATTTGTATTGTGAGGTGGGCATGTTCTTGAACTCAGTCTAGACGGGATACAAGGACTAGCGAAGAAAGAATTAAATAGAGTATGTGTTTCCTTTAAACGAATAGAGTCCTGACATTGAGTTGAGGACATGTTCTTGGATTTTTACAAAGACATTCTTCAAGTCTTCACTTCAAAAATAATAATTAAAAAAAAAAACATTAAATAATGATAACCCCTCATTTCTAATGTTGCAATTGCACAACACTTTCTGTATATCGGTGTAATGTAGTGGCAAATGGTGGGAACACTAATTGCCCATTTGGCTCTGGCATCTTCTCAGCATATAGGATAACATTTGCCTCTTATTGGTTTATGGGGGTTCAGTAACCCCTCTGACTCTCCCACACTCAGGCAGTCACCCCTCCCCACAGCCTCAGGGCCTGTTAAGTGCCTGCTTTGCCTCACCAACACTCTGACAACAGCTGTGAGTGACATGGTAGTGTTGAGTTATACATCTTTCAACTGAGATTAAGTGGTTCATCACCTGTTACACTAAGACCACTGAAATTTGACCTTAAAACGCATAGCGATGCGGGGCTTGTACCACGTTCCTTGGGTATCATTTACAGTACTGCATGGGTTAAAGGTTTTAACCGAGCTAACCTCGTCTTCATCCTTTCCCGGCTCTTGATTTTTTTCTTCCGCTTAGGTGGCAGTGAAGGTCATCGACAAGCGGAAAGCCAAGAAGGACTCGTACGTAACCAAGAACCTGCGGCGAGAGGGCAACATCCAGCAGATGATCCGCCACCCTAACATCGCACAGCTGCTGGACATCCTGGAGACAGAGAACAGCTACTACCTTGTGATGGAGCTCTGCCCCGGCGGGAACCTCATGAATTGCATCTACGACAAGAAACACCTGGACGAGCGGGAGACGCAGAAGTACATCCGGCAGCTGGTGCTGGCTGTGGAGCACCTGCACAGGGCGGGCGTGGTTCACAGGTAAAATAATGAAAAAAGCAATTAAACATTTTAAATTAATGCAGATGTTCTATTATCTTAGATCCACACCATATTCTGACTGTTCCCAGTTTTATAGATACTCTTAAATCATAAAGGAAACACTTAAATTCTAGATTACTGCAAAACAGATGCATTTCACCAACAAAATTACTGTTTCATAAGGCCTAATGGTCCTGGGAATATTCTGCTCTTTGTTCCTAAAGAATCTGTCACAATGAGGTGGTCTGTGTAGACAACTGTAACAGGATTTCTGAGACTGAAGGGGGGTGTCTGAAAGTACACAATAGGCTGAAAATCAACCAGCATGACCAACAATAAGAGGCTTACTTGTGTATGTCTCAGGGTTGTCTTTGTTCTTCTTTTTTCATTATACTTTGATGACACCTTAGTGCAAGTTCTCTCACACAGACTTTGCAAGCGCTGACATACGTTATGCCTCTCTGTCTTGCAGGGATCTGAAGATTGAAAACCTCCTGTTGGACGAGCAGAACAACATAAAACTAATAGGTGAGCAGGAAGTCCCTTAAATGTTGTGCGTTTTCATTCCTCTGCGCCGTTGAGTCACTAATAGATGCAGACTTTACCCAACCTTGCTTGATGCACGTTTTTCTGACTGCCAGTGTCCATAATAAGGTGAAGGGTCAAGAGTTACTAAACATCCCGTTAAAACCTTTACAAGCTCTCACCACAGCACTAATCTGCTTTTGTTTGTCCGACTGTAAAGAAAACTAATAAAACCACGGAATGACGCTGATCCCACTGCCTCCGTCTCTCCTTAGATTTTGGTTTAAGCAACTGTGCGGGCATCCTGGGATACTCAGATCCCTTTAGCACCCAGTGTGGGAGCCCGGCCTATGCTGCCCCTGAGCTGCTCTCCAGGAAGAAGTATGGGCCAAAGGTTGATGTCTGGTCCATGTAAGTTTCCTTATTATTTTTTACTATGTGTCCGTGCAATATAATGACCCACGAGGCACCCAGAGTTCATTTATTTATTGTGCTCTTGCAGTGGTGTGAACATGTATGCAATGCTGACTGGAAGTCTCCCGTTTACCGTGGATCCGTTCAGCCTTCGAGGTCTGCACCAGAAGATGGTCGATAAGGAAATGAACCCTCTACCTCCTTGGCTTTCCACAGGTAAAAATTGAAACAACCAAAAGTGCAGATAGACACTAATGTGTGCAACAAAAAAAAGAAAAGAGTTTAAAAGTTGTATTTTGAAAAGTTCCCTGCAAAAACAAGTCCCCTAGAAATAATTAAACATTTTTTAGAAGATTTTCTATAAAGTTCTTATTTTAAGAAGAACATTTTATAAGACATGTTTTCTGAAAGTAAGATTATTTTTCTATTGAAAAACAAGATTATTTTTACAGCAAGACAGAAAATAAAACCATTTTTCTTGAAGCAAGAGTATTTTTACTTTTTTAAGATTCAGTTTTTGCAGTGTTGTCATTTTTTTTTAAATTCATATGACACAACTGAAAAATAAAAGCATTAGTAACTGTTTGAGGCTTTCTTTCTGCTTATTACTCGCAAATAAAGGAAATTAGAATTGACAGAATTTGAGGGAAATTCGATTCCTAATGCAACAGATGCACGTCCATCGACTTGAAAAAAGGGGAAACCCATTTAATGTTGCATATTAAAATATTATTTATGAACATGGAAACAGTATTTATGATTTTTAAGCGTATAAATGCTACTGTCAGCAGGTTAGCATTGCAGGCCAACACACTGCTGTTTTGTTTGTGAGCGAGGTATGTGAAAGATTATCACTGAGGCAGCTGGTAATGCCTGAAGGCGCTGGCACTCATTCAATTTTTAGCTTGCAGTTGGTCTTAAGACAAAATTCTGATGAAAGGGCTGATGTGGTGTGAGTGCGAGGTAGGCTGGTTCAATTCTCAAGAAACTCTGTTAAACATGTTATCACACCCCCTTCTTTATTCCACAACATTCCTACCTGCCAAAAAAGGAAAAACCACGGAATGGATGACTGGTTCTGTTTTTAGATAATTGAAAAAGTCAGTCGTACCTGAGTAACCAACAATAGGTAAACACAAAGAAGTTGAAGTGACGGTTTAATGCCTTCCTAAGACATGTTTTTAGGGAAAAACAGTTGACAGGATTGGATTGAAATGCTTAAATTTAGGAAATTATCACAAAGGAGAAATTCAAAGCACTTCCCATGGAAAAAAAATGAGAAAATATCTGACTTTTGGGTGCACAAATGCAAAAGGTCTCTGTAAAAGTTCTAAGACAGCCTTATAGGCAGGTTTATTGGTTTTCTTAGAGGCTGTGTCACTCTTTCAAGTCATAACAGTGTCACTTGCTAATATGCAAACTAAGGAATGGATTAACCTGCTTCTGCAAGTACGTAATAATAGGCCTAGATCGCTTTTGTCATGCAACCGATTGAAGGTTAAGAAAGATTATGAATAAGATAAGGGGAGCCCAAGCTCTCGTTCCTGTTTATACACTTCTGTTCTTTAGTAGTTATCATATCACACAAATAACTTGTTATACAAAACGGGTAAAAGAAATTAGTGCCTGAAAAAATATTCGGTGTGATTTTTATTTAGCATGAGTAAAGACAACGATTAAAGTTATTTTTCTTCTGTGTTCTCAGGTGCTCTCTGTCTGTTGAAGAAGCTTCTTGAACCCGACCCCAACAAACGTCCAAATATCCACCAGGTGATGGCCGACTCCTGGCTGCAGCTGGCCAATAAGAACACTGGGGCTCCCTACCTCAACAGGTAGCTTAAGATACGAAACATATTTTATAAAACACGGCCCATTCAGTTAAAATTGAAACTTCTTTTCTGTCTTGTCTTTTAATTTTAGAATCCACATCGAAGAAATGAACCAAACGGTTGTTCGGCATATGACAGAGAAGATGGGCTACAAGCACAGCGAAGTGCTGAGTGCTGTCCTCACCAACCGCGCATGCCATACTTTAACCGTCTACTTTCTCTTGAACAAGAAAATGAAAAGGCTTTCCAAAGAATACAGGGTATGTACAACCTCCTTCCCCCTAACAAATCATTCCTCAAACTTATAACTTATCACATGAGTAATGGAAACATCTTGAACTGTTGCTCACTATGCGTTTATGGATGAATTATGAGGTACTAAAATGGAACGGCACAACAGGTTTGGCCTGTTCTAAAAGTGCTTTGTACTATAATTGTACAGGAGATGCAGTTCCAGGAGAAAAAGAAAGGAGAAAAGCAGAAAAATGAATACTTCCAGACACAGTGGAGGAAGCATGTCGATAAACTCACCATCCCCCCGAAACAGACGCCCGTCTACCTGGCTGTCAGCAAGGGGCGCAGCAAGGAGAAGAAACACCGAACAGGTGAGAAGCACGTTTCTAAATAAATGTGGACATATGCTTGTTAAGAAAAAAACATACAATTTTATTTATTGTGTCTATTTCATTTATTTTTATTCATACAGGGTAGGTTGACTGAGCATGCATGTTCTTGTACAGCAACGACCTGTTTCACACACACGTAGTTACCCTGTCATCCCGTCCATTGTTTGTCTGTCCATTCATCCAACCACCCACTCATCTAATCTCCTGAGAGGACACATCCTGAACAACTTGTCAGTCAATCATGGGGCAAGACACTAACACTTAATTCTAAACAAGTTTACTTGTTGACAGACATTTTTTAGGTTGTAAGGTCAGTAAGTTTTTAGGTTGTGAAGAAGTTCGGACTGTCAGAAGGAATACATTCTGTGTCAGCTTTTAATTCTGATAGCGAAATAAAAGACACACCCCAGGGGCAAGCTTAAGCTTCTTTTTTTTCTTCTGCTTAGACATACTAAGGAAGCCCCACAGGCTCATGTCAAGATGAGCTAGTACGTGCAAAGTTGAAGTCAGAGTAGAATGTTCTGTGCATTTCACACATTCTGTCATGATTCCTGTTCCATGACTTAGGTTCACAAGCAGTGCAGCTAAAACAGTAGCTGCAAGCCTCATTGTACTATTCATTTGTAGTGAGTTAGGCAAACAACACTTTAGCATTTTTTTTTTATTAGAAAGTATATAAACTAAGGTGCGCTCTTTTCTCCTCAGGGCTCTTGCGTGCCCTAGTTGGTGGCCATAGGAATTCACCGCTAGCGCCGCCTGGCACCGTTGCATCTTCGTCCATGGAATACCTCGAGATCCACCCACTATTTCCTACAACCCCGCAGCAACGAAGGCGTTTGGCCACCCTCCCGCAAGTTAACACGAGCCCCGAACACAACATTCCGGCTCCCCCGGCGCCATCACCCATTGGTATGCACTCCTTTGGGTCACTCTGCAAAGCTGAGGAAATTGAGGATACACCCTCCACACCCTGGTATAAGCTGACCAATGGTACCCTGTCGCCGCCACGGCATGTCTCTGCTTTTCAACCTGACTCCTCCTACTTAAAAAAGGCCACAATCCCCAGCCCCCCTGTTCTCATAGTGAACCCACAGCCTAAGAAGAGTAACTCTTCCGATTGGTGCGGTTCTTCTGACACCAGTGGTAGCCCTCCAAGCACAGTTGGAAGCCCTCCAGGAACATCGGCTTTCAGCCCACCAAAGTCTGCCTTTAGTCCACTTAACCCCGCGTCAGCGTTCAGTCCCCCATCCAACAGTGGAAGCAGCGACCCAGAGAGTCCGACACACCGCAGCAAGTTTCCCTCCATGGGAATCGGACACATCCTGAAAAAGAAGGTCCAGCTGCAGCCATTCACTTTTCGACCTGAACAAGTCACAGAAGAAGTGGTATCGCCGCCTCCCTACCCCATGCAGACTCTCTTGTGTGCTTCAGGTGCACTAAAGACCCTCTGTTGAGGGTTACAATGCAGAAGAAAACAAAGTAAGATAGACTGACTCAAGGCCCTTCTCAGAGGAAAGGTCTTCCAGAGCGGCCTTTTGAACTGTGAACTCTCCCTTTATTGCAACTGAGCCACTTTTCACGTCACCCAACTCTTACAAAAACTTGGAATTTCACATAGGGTACCTCATTTGTTATCAGACCTGTGAATTAGTACCAGGGGGTGACACTGAGAAGATGAGATTGAAGTCAGATCCCCGAGCTAAACCTTGCTCTGTCCTAGAGGCAGAGTGGAGTTGGGACACAATGTATTATGGGCCTTTGTCATTGAACCCACACACATTCATACTTATAAAACAATGTATCATAGACCAAGTAAAAGGTATTCTCTTCTGTAATATTTCTACAACTTGTTTCTGATTGACCCGTATACTGATTCACACCAGCTAACTGATCCCAACTTTTCCCCTTACCTAAAGTACAAGTGTAAATGTTTTGTGTATTTGGTAACTCTGTGTTATTGCCTCTGACTTCCACCCAGCTGGCACTGTATAGGAAATGCTGGCTGAAGAAGTTAACTGCACTGCTCTTGAAAACCAAAACCTATTGTAACAATGGTGTTGGAGCGTCTTTTTACCTCACTGCACTGCACTCAAGTAAACCTTTCTTAGACGGTGCCGCAGCATTACAGCACGCAAGGATAGAATCACGTCAAGTATTCACAAAGAAAACAGCCGCATACTAACTTTGAAGTCACTAATAACTCATATTTCTAGTTCTCTAACTTTTGATATACAAGTGTCACTTCACTTTTAAGACCTACAGGGAAACTTATACAGAAAAAATCTTAGAAACCACTTTTTACACAGTAAGACATTCCGGTTTATAGTTGGTTTTTAAAAGAATAGAGGATCAAAAGCCTTATAGAACTAACACACCTCAATGATGGCTGAGGGAATGAAACAAGAAACTTAACTTTCATGAAAATATTTTGTGTCTTCTGTCTTAACTTTGTAGTTTGTGCAATAGTTCTAAGTGTCAACTGGAATGATGAGTATTTGTCACGAGCTCTTTCAGTGACATGAAACTTGTTCCTGTAAATAACAGTACAACCCCGTTCGCCATGTTCAAGCGGAGCTCTAAAATTGTGAAAAAGAAAGAACAAAGGGTTCCACAAGCACATGATGAGGCTTTTTTATGTTAAAAACTAAAAACTCTTCCTGTCCATGAAAAGTTGCATGAGTCTAAGTGTACTGTCAAGCATTTGAAATGGTCTTTTTTGAACTTGTTTTCTGGCTAATACGGAGATTCATACGGACTCGAGGGGGGGTCTTTTGTAAGATTTTGTAACGGGTGGTTTTGTTTGAGTGTCGAGAGATTTCTATGCTGTATAAAAAATTTTTAATTTATGATGAGCTCCTTGTCTGTCTGATCTTTCGGTTGCCGTTTGCTGCTTCTCTGACATCATTTCCACACTGTTTGAGTAAACAAGTTCATGTTAGCTGTAAAAATTGAATAATACACATGAAATTATAGAGAAAACGGTTTAATCATATTACGTGGAATCCAGCTGTCTATTTAATTACTACACAAGTAACACATAGTCTCAGGTCTGTTTAGTTATGGTTACATTTTCCAGCTTCTGTAGAACCTGAAGTGAAACCATCTTTGGGGATGGTTTTAGGTTACCTTACAGCCACTTTATCCCAATTGTCTCACATTAGATACAAGTTTTCCCAAAGGACACCTTTACTGGGTCTCATTTAAAGTCACTGGTGTGTCCTAAAACAGGAACAAACCCTACTGATACCACAACCCCTCCCTCATCGCTCACATGCACGCCGCTTGTAGACACTAATCTACTCAGCTGTGGCTCCCCTGTCCGCATGATAAACATCTTTGGGTGACACTGCCATGTCGAGACAAAGAAGGGGGGCGGGTCTCCAGGGCTCTGAGACAAACACACGAACAGGGTGACACAAACAGGGACGCCTGATTTAATCGGCCTGGCTAAGCTGATAAAAGAGGAGGGGCAAGAGTGGGCCCTAAAATGCATTAAAAGCCAGAGCCCTTTGTTTTTGCAAAGACAACACGGAGTGTTGGTTAAAATCCCTCGGCGCACTGCTGAGACAAACAGCCTGTGGCCATGAATACTGAGGCTTAAACACAGCAGAAGGATCCTTCAGGACACCGACAGAGAATCCTGCACTAGTGTGGAGCAACACTATGTTCACACCTGACGCTCAAAGAGGAGTCGCTTATCTCAGGGGAACATTGAAGCATAAATATATTCCAAAAATCCTCCCTCAAACAGACATTTCCTACAGTTGATTCTTACAAATATGTCTTATTAACCATTCATGGAGCTTCAAAGAGTACATTTTCACCGCAAAAACTACAGTAGAAACATGTTGGCAGATTCTGACTTGTTAATTTATAAATTCAATGTTAGGGTGACTTTATTTTTGAAAGAAACAACATGAGATTAAAAAAAAGAAAAAAAGGTTTCTTGCATTATATTGTAAAATGTCATCCCAAATCACATTCATGTGGCAGATTGGTGAACAATAAGGACATATAAATCGCTTTTTCCAGCAACTACAACTAAAAACAAAAGATATTACAGTTTGAAAGTCATTAATATATATATAAACACATCTGTTTTTACAGAGTTGCCAAACTGTCCACTTACTGTCCAGCAGGACTTTAATTTCTGTCAATCTGTTCAGGCTTAGATCCTGATGACACTAATCCTGTTTTCTGCCCCCTGTTCGTCACATATACAGGCTCACGCCAGGGTGTTACTGGCAATGAGACGAGCCTTTGTCTGAGAAAAAAAAAAAAAAGTGGCTTCACTGGGTAAGAAAAACTGGACATCCCGGGTCAGCCTCACAGAGACCGGCGCCGTCTCACAAAGGAAAGAGGAGTGACAGAAGAGGAGTGACAAACACGCAGTGTTGTTAATGATGCAGGAGGCTTTCAGCTCTCATTGATGGCCAGCAATACAGCTCAACCAATCACACCGGATGAAGTTGATTAATTAAACTAGAAAGTTCAGAGCAGTTACAAAAGAAATCTCCCAAAGATTTATGGTTACAGTACACTGACTCCACAAATTAATTTATTAATCTGAACAAATTAATTTAACAATCTGAACAAATGAAGGAAGTTGCCATCGAGTGAAATACAAAAATCCAAGGCTTCCTTATGAACTTGGATGTAAATGAACACCCACACATGAAAAAAATGAGATAAACAACCACATTTTTACGTGTAGAGACAGTAAAAAGTCGACTATTAGGATGCTCTGAGTTTGGAACATTCCCTGAAAAAGTAGTTTGATACCGATCAGCCATCTGCAATGGTTAGGTGTGGCTCTCCTGGGAGGGGAGGGGGATAAGAAAACAGAAAAATAACCCAAAAACGAATAATTAAAACTGACATTTTTGAAAAAAAAAAAAATAAGACAAGTGCTTCTCACTGTGCTTTTCAGTTCTTTATTTTAATCAAGAGATTTAAAAAATTGCAATCAATGTTGGTTTCCCAAAACCTTATTTCCTAAGTTGCAACACAGGTGGCACTCCTAAAGATGTATTTTCCTAAAAATAAAATTAAAAAAAAAAAAACAGCTCAGCATTCAAATCAAAGGAGTGCTCAGCCTATAGGATCTCAGTGTCTGTGGTAGCAGCAGCATCAGCCCAAGCAACCATTGGTCTGTTGTTTCATTCGGCAAAGGCTGTAATTGGCCACCAGCGTGTCGAAGCTTCATTGACTCCATGGCAACATTGCTTCCTTATTGCTTAGGGAAGGTGAAAAAGGAGGGAAAAGGGGGAGGCGACTTTCACTCAGACTCTTACCGCTGCATTATTCATCCTTTGTCCCCGAGAGCTTGTCGGATGAGAGTAGATGCGCTGAGTGATGTGTGCGCGCATGTTTCTATGTTTGTCCTGGTCTGGGTGGCAGTGATTGGTTCAGGCATGAGGGTTGAATGGGGTGAAACCGGTGCAATAATTACACCAAGCGGTGCAATACATCCAGCAACACCATGCCTATATATAAATGTGCTGGAGAGCAGTCAGTGAGCCAGCAGACAGGTAGATACTCGTGACAAATACCTGACTTTAGTTTTTTTTTAAATGTATTTAAAAGCAACAAAAGTAATTCTTATTTGGGGTGTTCATATACACACTTGGACAACAGATGGCATTTGTGATGGATGCAGGCGCGTCCTCAGGAGGGAGTCTGACACCTACACCACTAAAAACAACAAGAACCACGCGGGTTTGTTTGTTGTTGTTTTTACTCCCAAACAACAGCAGAGGGTGGGGAGAGAAGGAGGGAAAGGGGAGGAGGATGAGGCAAAGGGTGGAGTTAGAGCTGGAGAAAAACATCCTGCGGAGATTAGGGAGTTTGGGGAGGGAGGGTTCTCATTCAGAACTCCTCCTCTGCGTAGGGGATGACTTCAACTGACAGGCGTGCTGGCCAGTAAGCGGGCTGGTAGCTCCTTCAGCGCTGAAAGAGATGACGAGATGGCAACAGGCACTCTCAGCGTAGCACGTGCTCTCAGTTGCCATCGCAACCTGCCCTTGGATACAGCATGCTGGTTGGCCATCCTCAACTGTTGTTGTTCTGTGAGGCTGATGAAACCTCGTGGGTGAGGGCGGGCAAGCGGTACAGCACCGAGCTGCCTTGCTGTTTATGGTAGGAAAGTGTTGCTAGGCACATTAGAGGTCAGCTAGTAAACAAACATTGAGGTATTAATATTTAATCATGCCTGCCACCCCCTCACGAGTTAAACTTGCTATTTAACTCTGAAATCCAAGAGGTAGTTTTGATTGGAAAGCACAAAGAGATGATCCTTAGAAATCTCAGCAGAAAAGAGGAACGCATTAAAAAGATTATCTTGAAAACTTTGTAGATGGTTTAAAATCAAATCATTATGCTGGAACAGGTGTACACTTTATTAGATATGAAACACTTGATATCTTACAAAAAAAGAATTAATACAATAACAAAAACAACAGCTTTTCTTACATAAAAAAAGTACTTCAGCCCCTCCAAAGTAATTTCTGTGGGATAGAAACTGAGTTAGAAGTTTGAGTGGCCTTAGTAGGAAAATTCCACACCTAAAAGGGAATTCTATCTATTGAAAGATCTATTGAAAAGTGTGTGTGGCCACAGCAAGAACGATCAATACTGCGCTGTGCTGAGTGTGCAGCCTGCATGATGAAATCCTGCACAAATAAACATTCTTCTCGTGGCACACATACAGAGACCCACAGAGAGGGCGGTGCCACGAGAGGCGAGCTGGCAAGATGATTGATTATGAGTGCCGGCAGTCTTTGTTAAAGCAGTTGTACTTGGTATGAGAGCAAGGTGAGGCTGTGGAACAAAATGTATCCATGAAGGAATGAGGTGGAATTCCAGGTGGGAAGGCATATTGTTTCATACAGAGCAAAGAGCTCTAACGCAGAATCTGTGTGTTAACAAAAGCACTTTCCGACAAGCGGGCATCCATCAGGCCTCATCACAGCCATCCTGAAGGCCACCTTCAATCTCCTCCAGCCTCTGTGCCATGGACACCACCAGCATTTTCATCTGAAAGGAACATGAGGGGGGATCAAGAGGGAGCATTTGAAAGTGGAAAACAAAGTAGAACAGCAGAGAAATGAGTAGAAAGTGAGGATGGAGAAGTCACAGCGGGGAAGAGATGAAGGGAAGAGTGGACAGGTGCGAAGCAGAGGGAGCAGCAGGAAGCAGTTAGAAAATGGAGAAGGATTAATTAGAGAAGGGAGTTAGTGAGGAGGAATGGCAGAACTCAGAGAGGAGGAGGTCAAAAATGGGTGGATTTTCGATTGGGCAAAGTTCTAAAACGGAGGGGACAGGTCATAAGTCTCCAAAAAAATCATCAATGTAATGAAATAAATCAGCTGAAGAAAAAAAAAAAAAAAAAGAAAAAGCTAAAGGCAAGTTTGATGGAAAACGAAAACATCACATTATTTAAAGAATAAGCTTTCTGGCTGATGAATCACTGGGAAATGCTGTAAGGTTTAACTTGCACAATGCAAGATTTGACATGTAATGGATCTAATGTGTTTTAATGTTTAAACAAAAGCTCCACAGTGAGGGTTTTCTCTTAAGAAACACTACTGACTCTAAAGTTAACACTATCCATCTAAATTAATAAAATCTGACTCAAAGTATGTTTATACACCTAGAATTTTTTAATTGTATAAATTAAATGCATGTACAACTATTTGAATTCCTGAACTGGTCAAACATAAATGTAATCTTGTTGCAGTGATGGCAGACGGTGAATTATGGCGATAAATCTCCTAAAATTACATCTAGTGTGCAATCGTCAGATTAATTGCCAGTCTACCCAGACAGACAGTAAACACGATCAATGGTAAACTGGGCACAAGGCGTAAGCTCCATTTTCATTCACAACAGTCTATGTTTTTTTTTATTTAATTTCAGAGAAGAATACACAGTGAAGACCTAAAAAGGTTTGTTTGTTATGTTTGTGTTTAGCTAAACGTGCATTTTTTTAAACGATCAAATCATTTATTATTTAGGTCTCTAATGTCTTCATAAACACATAACTCTTTTCTGTTGCTTAGATCAAGGTCATATTCATCTGTGCACGCCTCAACAGCAGAACAACTCGTTTTTTTTTTGTTGCTGCTTAGATCAAATCTTGTGATAAGACAGGCTGCCTGTCATTTAAATGAATTAGGATTAATTAATTAAAGCAGGTGGTTTGGAACTGTGTTAAACCACAAAGACACCTGATGATGAAAAAAACCATGTTTTCCCACCAACAGAGATGCCTCAACATGAACCCCTTCACATCTATTGTCCCTGGTGCAAGCGTGTGGGTGAGCTGTGAGGTGTTTCTGCGCTCTTTCGCCACCTACTGGCCAAATCCCGTATTTAAATGTTTTCTAAACAAAGGGTGATAAAGATGAACTCAATTTAGTTCACCTGTATCACTGAAACACAACATTATGGCAAAAAACATGATGATACAATAACAAATATTAGTGTATTATCTAAACAATAAAGTATTTAATATTATTGCAAAGTCATTTATAAAGAGAAATAAAAGGCTGTAGTAGAAAATATCTAGTTTCTTAAGACCTCAGTTTATTATTATTATTAAATAATAATTTAAATTTTAAATAATTGAAATTTAAAAAAACTGTTTTCAGGAAATGACATGGAGACATGAGGTAATGTCTCGCACAGGGGTCTGCTCGCCTCACTAGTGAGAGTTTTCTGGAACTAAGCTGATGTCATTCCTGCTGTAGTACAACCTATACATACATAACACACAAAACAGAGACAACCGAAAGCAACCGGATGTCTGTTACTGGTTACTGATGCTACAAACTCTTACAAGCACACCATGGCTGGGAGGGGGTTTGCTACTTTATTTAATGGTAACTATAAAATAAAGTTAAATAAATTACGAAATGACAGGTATTTTGTTTGAAACAAAAAGATGGTCGTGCTTTAAAAACAAATTTTAAAATAAAAAATGCTGACAAAACAGAGTAACCAAGACAAACAGAGAAGCCAGACAAAGAAAAGCTGCAGCACTTATTTACCTCCGATAGCTGTTGTTCAACAAAGCCTCTGTACTCCAGTGTAACTGGTTTCTCATCTGGGTCCTCTGCTGCCATCATCTGGCTTGCAGAGCCGAGCACATAGCTGAAAAATGGATCATAACAAGGAAATTCAGAGGCACCAACTAAACCATGCATAACAGATTCTCCCTTTGCCAGAATAATTATATTCAACAGCTTAACTTGTGTGATGTTGATAGCATTTACTGTAGTTTTAGAAGTTGCAACAAAAAAAATCTATAAAGCCTTAGATTCAATATTTTTTGCCAATTCTGTTTAAAAAGAAAGTTTTTACAATGGTTTGCATTCTATTATGTAAAATCTTTTTAAAGTCCCACTTTATTCATCTTTTGATCTCCTGTAAAAGCTTTCCCAGTGTTCTTTTAATTCTGATAATGCCGTTTTTAGCCAAAATCAAAGTCTCCTGTTTTGATTTTTTGGGTACAGTTTCTGCAGAGCGGCAGTAGTTCATTAGAAATTGACTTCTGAGTTGCAGGCGGGACTGCTGGCGCAGAGTAAGCTCACCCCCATATTTCTCACCCATCTGCAACAGAGATGGTGAGCAATATTGGAGATATCCAGCCGCACAGTTTTGAGCCACATGTCAGTTCAGAAAAAAAAAGCCCTACATGGATCTAGTTGTCTACAAGTGGATGAACAGGAATGGAGCAGAGCAGGGTGCAAGTGGTCTGTCGAATGTAGCTTCTACATTTCAACTACAAGCTTTTCAAACAGAATTTTTATTGTCTCCTTCTGATTCACAACAACTTACTAAAAACATTCCCAGAAATGCATTTTTTTAGCCTAATTTTACTTATGTGTTCTGCCCGATCAGAAAAATGCCACAAGAACATGTTAAAACAACAGAAACATGATTGTCATCAGAGTGGGTCTTTAGGAAAATAATGTATGTACTTTTTTTAAACAAAATAGACAGCAAAAAAAATCTAATAATCTAAAAAAAAATGCCATCTGAGATTAAATCATTTTTAGCCCAAAACATTGAATGTTGTCATAATGGCTGGAATTTCAAAATTTAATGGATTGGAATTTTTAAAAAAGGTTACATCGACACCAGGGGGAAAGTGCTAGCCACTACACCACGGTGCAGCCTTCAACTTCCTGATTACTTCCAAATATGTTGTTTCAAAGATGAATCTCACCATGTTCCCTTTGTTGGCTTACCAGTTTGTCAACTATTGTTTAAAAAAAAAAAAATCCGGAAGTTTTGATCACAGACTTTGCACATTTTCTGCATTAAATAGAATGATTAGGATATACATTTAAAAGAAAATTATTTTTCAACTTATTTAAAAAATAACAATGTCTGTGAGACAGTTTTCAACTGAAAAATGTTTTATTCCAACAACTGTAGGTAAGTTTTTCTTGTCTCTTAGATTTTTCTTCAAACTATTCACTTTATTTAACAAAAAAGGCAGCTTCCAGTATCTAAAGGAAACTGTCTAACTCTATGACTCAACAGAATTTTTCAAGTTCCTTTTCTATGAACAGCAAGTTAAAAGTCAAGGAAAGGCCAGTCTTCTCAAAGCAGAAGTCAAATACCTACAGCAGCCGACTAAACAGGTACGTCTTCCCTACATGAAAATATTTTCAGCTTTTTTTATGCGTACAAATTCTGTCATGCAATCATTTTAAATTGTGTTTTTTTCTTGTGCAGGTAAAGTAAATGTATGACAGTTTTAGTGCCACCAAAAAAAAAAAGCTACAACTTTGACACTACATGTAACTCTTATAAAGTTTAAATTTCCAAGAAATTGTGAGAAAAAAAGCTGTAAACTCTGAAAATTAGCAACAAAAAAGGACAGTGTTTCAGTATGAGAGAGTGCATTGAAAAAGTCTTAATTTAGCAGTAAGTACATTTGTGTTTAAATAGTACACAAATGTATTAGCAGCTGTATTATTGTGGATAAAAAGACACTGAAAATAATATGTAGGAAATTGGGTCTTTTATAAAAAGAAAATTTCACATTCTGTAAGCTCTTAATCAGTATTTAAAACATTTTAAACTTTACTTTGAGACAATTTCTTAAACTTTAAGCTTTATTACCTTCTTGTTGTTTGGATTCTTTATCTATTTTTTAATCTTTGATGAGATTACTAAAATGAAACTTGAAAAACGGAAACAAAAAACATGAAAGATTTGGGCAATAGTACAGACTGCTTGACTGTTGCACTCCCTCAGATTTTTAAAGATCACACTTTTTTTTTTTTAAAAACTTCTACAAATAACAATCTTTTTTTATTTTTTTATACAAAACATTGTATAATAAAAATATATATATTTCAGAATTTTGTTCATAAATTAACTTTTTTTTCCCCCAGGGAAAAGAGATGGCAAGAAAGATCACAAGTTGCTGCGTTGCTCTTTACCTCATGCTAGCAGCTGTTGCAGCTGTACCAAGGCGGCTCAACTGTGTTGCAGACCTGCCTACCGACGCTCTTACGCTGCTTTACTGGTTTGCCCGAAATGTGAACATCTATTCCAATGGAATCTGGCTGAACTTTGACCCAAGCACAGGCAGTTATGGCTCACACTATTACGGAAATTATGAAGGCTTACTGGAGACGTTACCTTGGGGATACCAGTACTTCACCATTGGCAATATCAATGATGGTTCATTTCCATATTACGTTCATAACAAAGGGAACAGGGTTCGAATTATAGTTACAGTCAGAAAAGAGAACATCCGGCTAACAGATAGCATCTTTATTACACAGCATACTGGGATTTTGCATGATTCAGATTATGATCCTGAACAGACTTATGAAATCACTGCTGAAGTGTTACAAGAACTGGCGCGACTTTCTTTGAATGAGATTCTCCAGAGAGCTGCTCACTACCCATTTAAACTCCAAGGAAATGCACCCAGAGGTGTTTATGAAGCATATTCATTCTCCAACCAAAGCAACTACACGAGACCATCCAGCGAAGACAACTTTCTGCCCTGCTTGTGTTTTGGTTTTCTATTCATAATATTGGTGATCTTCTTCATAATAGCTGGAAATTCAAAAGCTTAAGCAACATTAGCAAAATGCAAGGAGATGTCTGCCTAACTGCAGCAAATCCTCTTCAGGAGGACCGTCAAAGGAATAAATGACTAAAGAACAGTTAATTAATGCTCTGTTATTTGTTTGTGGGTTTTGCATCTGTTAATTTTTACCATCTGGGTTGATTTCAACTGTTTCTTCTCTAAAAAAATTAATTGGAGAGGTATAATTTGGCTCAATTTTTGTTTACAAATTAAAGCTGTTTGCAAAGCTATTACATTGAATATGAAGCTTTAAGGTGATTTTCAAAGGGATGCTTGGTTCTCAATAAAATTCTTACAACAACATGATTTTTAAATAATCTGAAGCACATGTGTCAAGTGAAACGTGTTTACTGCAACCCAAAACTACATCATTTGCTTGATTACTTAATATATATTTATTGGGAACTGATACCTCTAGTAATCCCATTAAACAGTTATTTTCTTGTTATTTTTTACTTTGTAACATTAGAAAGTTTTTCTTAGAATCGTGTAACATAAAAACATCTATGGCAGCATCTTGTTAATTTAAAATTGATAAGACTGTCTTCTACTTCAACAAACGCATTACATGTCAGAAAAATAAAATACCTTATTGGAATCAAAATTACCTGTCGATGTCTGCTACGTTGAAACAGAATGTAAACCTTTTGTGGTCCAACTGTTTGGGAGTGGATGTGAAAACCATGCCAAGGACAACATGACAACCTCGACAGATGAGATCTACAGTTATACTGTATGGGAGGATAGAGAGAGCACAGATTAACGTTTTAAAAGTTCAAATTATAAATATATAACAAAAATAATACCAAACTATTCACAGTTTTGATTGCCTGCTTATAAATAAGGGGAGATTGTTGCCTATATTGGATTTTAAAGTTTGAAAAACTGAAATGATGAATTTTTAAAAGCTTTTCCACTAGTCTTACCAGAGAGAACGCTTTCCTACTTCTAACAGACGATGCTCTTTTCCGACTAGAACGTTGTCAGTGACTCCTGTAGTTAAACAAATAAATGAATAATATGTCAGCTGCGGGGGTAAATTATATACATTCTATCCTATTTATTGATCTCAGACTCACGTTTGAGTTTTATCTGGTTTTCTCCGTATTCACTTCCGTCCCATGAAAGTGAATCCCCAACAGGCAGCCTGCACTTCCCACAGATGAAGACGACGGGTCCGTCATAACCGTCGTCTTCCTCCTCCACATGGTTATCGTGACCGAAGAGAATTTCTTTAGCAGTGGAGGAGTCCAAACTCCCACCTTCAAATGTCTTGTTAAGATTTTTCTGATAGCAGCTTTTCTTTTTTGTCCAAGATGCCATTACTGCTAACTTCTTCTGTTTTTCTTTTTTAATTTGCCCCAAATGTTTTAAACCTCCCGCCTAAGGAATTGGTCAAAGTATCGCGATAACTTCAAGAGGGGACTTCCGTATTATCCCCCAAACATGTTCTGTATTTTTTTTTCCTTCTGTTTTTTTTTTTCCTTTGGCTAGAGGTTACTCAACAAATACAAATAATTTCTTTTAACTTTAAAATAAATAATCACGTGTCTTCATAAATCTGCAGAAAAACAAAGCTTGCTACGTCGACACATTTCCGTCCTGTCATTGGTTGATAACCAGGAAGTTATTACACTAAGTCAGGTGGTCGTAACGGCGGTCTTTTGAGTTAGTGAAAAATGCAATTCTTTTAAACTTATTTAAAAAGTTTTTCTTAGCTCGCCAGTCAGAATGTGTGAAAGGATAAAAAAGGTAAATTTCCAGAACTGTGTGAACTCAAATGAGTGCTTTGAGCGTTGAGATGTGTATTTTGTTTTGTTTGTGTCGCAGGTTAACAGCTGGCTCGGATCAGTGTTTGGTGATCAGCCGGTGCCACAGTTTGAGGTAAATACAAAAACATTGGACATATTGTACCAGCTCTCACAGACCAGTGAAGCCCGATGCAGTGACACAGCTCTGCTTATAGAAGACCTCAAACAGAAAACGTCAGAGTATCAGACTGAGGGTGAGTTGCAGTAAATGATCGATCTATGGTATAGGAAATGCAAATGTCTTCCATTGATTCTTTATTATCAAGGGCTGAATCTAAGCCAGTGCCCACATATTCAATACCTACAGTTTACTTTTTATTCATGCAGCAGATGCACAAAGTGTTCTAGTTATTGTTGCTACACTGCTTTTCAAGAAAAAATAGTCACCATCTCGATTAAAACAATAGAACAATAAAAGCTTTCAATCAGGAATCTGTATTGTCTGTATTGGGTTTAGTTTAGAAGATGAATGGATGGACTAACCAAATCAGAAATTAACCCTGTTGAATAGCCCTGTGGTCAATGAGATTGCGCAGCAGTCTATAACTTCAACACTAGAGTTCTTATTGGAAAATTGCAGCTCTGAATAAAAGTAGATATTGCATCAATTGAGAAAAAATATCTATTGTTGTTACAGCTGAAAAGGGACTAGCAGAAGTGTTGTGATTTATTTTTTATTACTATTATTGTGACCGGAAAGCATATCTTTAGTGTGTCAAGTTTAATATTCTACATAAATATGTTAAAGGACTTTAATAGGTAGTCTTATGTGTTGTTAGTATTTTACCTTTAAAGTACAGCGGTCACCGTGCTCTCATTGCGGAGAGCCAAGATGTATTCCAGGCACAAAGTAAGATGTCAGAATAAAGATTTACACATGTTGGAATTTGTCAAAACTATCAAACTAACTTTTTATGTCCTTGTCTTCTAAACAGTTAATTTTTGCATTCTGTATCAGATACGCAAATTACAATTTAAATGATACACAAATAAAGAATGACACACAAACTGGAGCAACCCTTTTTGCCATACAAATTGAGATTTCCAAACTAAGAGAGCCCTGACCATTGTTCAGATAAGGCAATGACTTCACATAGCCTCATTTAAATGACTGAAAACAAAATCTAACTTTCAAGACAGGTGTTTTTTATTTGTCATGTTTTGCCACTTGGAACATTTCTCTAAACTAAGGTGTTTATCCACCCAGCTATTTACCTGCAGGATGTTCTTCTAGAAGGGGTTGGTCTCTCTCCCACAAGCTTGTCAAAACCAGCTGCAGACTATGTGTCTGCTTTAGTGGACAGTGCCATGGTGCTGGGAGTAAGAGACACATCACTGGGAAGGTACTGCCATCCAATGTTTGTTTGTTGTGAATTTCATCAGTTCAATGAAGAGTATCACAAGCATGGCTAATTTTTGTCTTGTTTAGTTTTATGCCAGCCATCAACAGCCTCACCAATGAACTTCTGGAAGTGGAGAAGTCTAACAGAAGACTCGAGAGGGAACTCGGAGCTCTCAGAGAGAGACTTGGTTCCACTCTGGTGCTACGGGCAAACTTGCAAGAGTAAGAGCAGGGTTGCAAGAACAGATGTTTGCACATCGATATTCAGATTAATTTGCAAACAGACAATGCATAGTCATATTATTTTAAATTATTAAAGTTGTAAATATGCAAGATCATAGCCAAGGCTAATTTCAGTGTTTGCTTACCATTGAGAAATTCAATGTTTAAGGTTTTCTGTATGTCTTCCTTCTCCAGGGATATTGACAGAACTGCTAAATCTCAAGCAGTGGAGGGCTCTAAAGCAGAAGAAAGGCTGCTCACCATGGATTTTGTGGTAGCAAAGACCAGAGAGCTTACTAACAAATGGAAGAGATCAGAGGTTTGTTGTAGAGTTGTCGCTTTTTTTTAGTAAACATTTTAAAACGTTTACAGCAAAAAAGTTAATCCCTATTCAATATCTTAATCCACATAATCTTTTTGGAGTCATGGGCTTGCTGGAGCCTATCCCACCTATTGTTGGGCAACGACGGGGTGCACCCTGGATGGTTCGCCAGTCCATCGCAGAGCTACAGACACAAACAATCACCCATTCTCTCATGCACGCAATTTAAATTCACCAACCTATGAAGCATGTTTTTGGACTGTGGGAGGAAGTGTGCTCAGAAAAAAACCTACATGTGCCCAGGGAGAACATGCAAACTCCACATTGAAAAACCCAGCTGGGATTTGCATCAGGGCTTTCTTGCTTTGGGACAAGAGTGATGTAGTAACCACTACATCACTGTGGAGCCCCCCAAAAATATACTGAAAATTATTTATTTAAAAAAACAACTTATAAATTGAACAGTACTTTAAATGCAAAAAAATAAAAAACTAAATGAAAAAAATGCTGGAAAAGTGTCAAACTCCCACACTGCACTTGACGTATTGCTTGGAAGAAAAGTTTTTAATGTCATCGCCGGAATTCCCTCACTACTTTGTCCATTGTATAGGGTGTTTGCCATTTTGTCGGGTAGCCCAATCTACAATAATCTCGAAACTTCCCAGAAGTTTCTGGTAAAAACGAGTGTACATCATTAATCATTACTGACTAGATTAGCAAGTATAGACCCCAGTACACTGCGTTTAAATGATTCTTCATTTGAAAAAATATATATATTTAATTTATTTTTATAAATTTGACTAATCAGAACACTTAAATAGTCTTCGTAAAATGTTCGTATTTATTATAGTTCGGAAAATCGGTGGCGTCATATTTGTCGTTTAAGAAAAAAAGAGAGTGAACGTGTCCAAAATGCGCTAGATAGTCCTGCACTACATAGTCTTAGGGGTTATAGGGAGTAGTAAGTGAAATCAGACTTATGCCTGGGTTTTTAAGGTGAATACGTTATGCTAACCAGACCAGTTTAAATCTTCTTCTACTATGAAACCATCCTGGATGGATGAGTTTCCACAGATATATTTCTAATTGCTAGCAATCAAATTTACCTCCTCTGGTGACGATGGCTGTGCCTTTTTTTTTTTTTTTCAAATAAAGTTAACGTAAATCTGGATTTGTGAAAAAAAAAAAAACGTAGCGCAGAAATTGTTTAAATAAATAAATACACAGAAAAGATTTCCTGTGCCTCTTTTTAAAGCTGCTAATGTTGACTTTTAAGGACTTTTATTGTGTTTTTGTTTGAGTGTCGTCCGTAATCTTCTTATCACAGTGACATAAAAGTTTTTGTTTAGTCTGATCTTTCTATTTTAAATTTTGCAGAACATGGTTTGGCCTGTAAAGGAAAAGTCATACTAGTTTGAGTTCTTTTTTGTTTTTTTGTTTTTTTTTTTTTTAAAGAGGCTAAAGTTGAATATTTTTTGTGAAATAGATTAGCTTTAATTTAAGAAGATTGAACTTTAACTGATTCCACAACAAGGAAACAAATTAAAATGTGATTAAATTGATCAAAATCACCTCATTTCAACCGTATTTCATTCACTACAAAATTATCTCCAATCCAAAACACTGACTTGAGTTTTGGACTTGAATCATGTTCTAGACCGGATTTGGAGGCCAGAGACATGATTCAGTGTTTAAAATTCATCTCAACATTTCTAAGAGACCAGATTCTAAAAATATATTTTTTTGGTTTATTGCCTTCATTGTGTCTCCTCCAGGCTCAGCTTGCATCCAGGAACATGGACAAGTCCATCACCCACCAGGCCATTGTACAGCTGGCTGAGGTATTTCGTTCCTCCCACATACATCCCAGTTGTTGCCATGGAAATAAACAACTTAAATTGTCTGCTTTTAGTGTTTGAAACATGTCTTATTCGTCTCTCCACAGGAAGTCAGTGCCCTGAAAACAGAAATAATCCCACTGAAAAAAAAACTGGAGTCATACTTGGACCTCAGCCCAGTATGTTTTATTTTCAGTCAATTTCCTGCAAATTACAATACTATTACAACGTATATCTTGTTTTCTGGGGAAAAAAGAAGTTTTTGTAGCTACTGTAGATTTCTTCCAAGTATTTTGAATGTGGTGTAAATGTATTGTTCACAGAGCCCGTCTCTGGCACAAGTGAAAATAGAAGAAGCAAAAAGAGAACTGGTGAGTGTCTGCCAGGGCACTTTGGTTATGAAGCAGGTGTGAATTCTAACTCTCTGTTTTGTTTCCTTGATTACAGGCTGCAATCGATTCTCAACTTGAGGAAAATTTGAATTTCAATTGAGAATATGTCAAATGTCAAAATTATTAAAAATAAACGTTTTCCTTTTGAAGTCCCACTCAGATCATTTTTGAGCCATTTTAAAAGAAGCATATTTTTTATGTAAATATATTTTTCAAACCGCATGTTCTCTGATTCTGGTTCACAACAATTTGAATAAAGAAATACTCAGAAATACAAGTTTAATCTTTATTTTCTTAATAAATGTCCTCCACCATGAGAGAAATGCCACAAGAACATCATGTACAAAACACACATTTCATGAAAGTGTGTCTTGGGACATTTTTGTTTCTGGAGATAATGTCTCTCCATTCTGTCAATGATAAGGGAGGTGTTTGGAAATAAAAATCGAATCTTTAAACTTTTTATTCAAAATAAAGCAAAAGACTGTTTATATATTTGTGTGGTCATCGCATTGATCAAAAAGTGGGCCTAATTTTTGTGTCTACATGTAAAGATGCAACGTTAGTGATTTTTGTCAGTTTCAGGTGCACTATATATCCTTCTCTTCACTTTACTTTTTTGGTTTGTTTGTTTTTTTACATTCATTTTTTTATTAAGTTTCAAACTGGTGTTACATCAGTACATGGTGTAGTAGAGGATACAGACGTCCACTTTGAAATTCCTGATGACAAACAAATTACATCCCAAAGGACGGCACTCCAATGAACGTTTTTCCACAAATTATCATCTATCTACATACTCATTACAACCTGCACCGTTACCTTTTGTAGATTAACACTTTATCACTCAGTGTATTTTCACACCAGTATTTTCAAATAAACCCCTAATGGCCTGATGCATTTCTTCCACTCTCTCCAAATAAAATTAAACGTATCCCATTCCAATCTGAGAGAATAATTTAGCTTCTTCATTATATATATTTCTTGAATAATGTCCATCCAATCATTGGTGCTCGGGATCTCAGTCTTCATCCATGTTCCACTTTCCCAGATAAAACACTTCAAATGTAAGTGCGAGTCTTAACTTTAACACCTCATCCATGTGATTTTTTTTTTTTTTTTTTTATTTCCTGCCAGAAATGTTTTATTAATGGGCAGTCCCAAAAAATGTGGATGTGGTCAGCCTTACCTGCCCCACACTTTCTCCAACATCCCATGTTGTAATTTGTTTTTTTTGTAAGTGTCACAAAATATCATGTGATATATACAACTAAACTCGCCAGGAAAAGGAACATGATGTTTTCCAGTGTTGTTCACAGATTTCCTCTCATTCCTCTATTGAGATGACGACTGATGCCTCCTTTTTCATTATTCTTTTATAGCTCTTCAAATTCTCAATTTCTGCATAAAAAACCTTCCTGTCCAAATTTGACTGGCATGATAAAATGAACATTTTAATAATCAGTCATTCAGGCCGCTCAAGGTTTTCTTTTGTTATATTTTGCTCTAAATAACGCCTCAGCTGTAAGTATCTGTAAAAATCATTATTTTTCAGATTCTTTTTACATTTTTACAGTACGTTTGAGGTCAATCAGTTCAAACTGACTTTGCAAGTCAGGCTTTCCTTTTTCAGTGTAAATCAGGCTCTTTATCTCCCCTTAGTGGAAATGTTTGGATCTCCTTTTCCTGTTTGTTGCAAGATACTCCAAGAATAATCAACTGTTTTGTCTGTTGTTCGCTAAATAGATAGTGCTCTACATCAGCTTTAGTATGTTTAGCAATACTTCATTTGAAAAATCCCTTTTTAGACCAGATGTATTTTGGGGATTCCTGATCCCTAATGGTGCTGGTAGTTGAACTGTTGACTGAATATTCCTGTTTTGCCAGTGGCTTACAGTTCCATGTGGCAACATCCCAAACTAGAAATATTTGCATTTGCTCTCACGCAATAATTTAACAAGCTGGGCCACATGCCTATGTTTAAAATAAAAAAAGAAGAGTGTTGACTTTTGCAGTAAAATATCCTCCTGCTTTTGACAGGACACTTGAAAAGAGTTCTAAATCCTCTCACAGGATCCCTGAAGCTAATTCCTACTGAGAACAGAATCAACTTGTCCCATCCATATGCAAAATACCACCCCAAAGTTCCTCTCCTCTGTCCCTGGAGCTAAGCATAAAGACCTCAGTGGTCTCTGTAGATTTGACTGCTGTAGGCCTGCTCTGCAGTCTGACATGGACATCGGCCCGTTTCCATGGAGCGGGTGACGGATGTGGGCTGGGGAGCAGTTTTCCCTGTGGGGCTCCCAAGTTCATTGAAAGCCACCATGTGAGGAGGGTAACAATGGTCTCAGAAAGGAAAGAGAATCAAAAAAGTATTTGCTCAAAAATCTTGACATTTATTGGCATGACAGGTTGTCGGTTGACTTGTTCTCATAAACCCAAAAACACTTCACAACCTAATTTGCATATACTCTGTAATTTGGAATTTGACAGTTCAAGATTCTGGGCATGTGCAGACATTCCCATTTTGTACAGGCTTCATGCCAGAAATAATCAAATTTGTTTTTCTTAGCCGGAAAAAAGTAAAACACAACAGATTAGCCTCACACAGTTTTAACTGTCACTCATAAGGACATCTAACAGATACAATTCAATACATGCATGTCTGAAACCTCTATGTTATTTGCATGATCAAAACATTCCTTATGAAACTATTGCATATAACTTAGTCAATGTTTTCTTTCCTGCAGTTCATCGTCAGGGGCAGTAGAAGAGCTTTTCCTGTTCATCTCAAAATGTCTGCCTCCATGAAATTTTAAAACCCCTTTTGGCAGGAAAGGTTTGGTTGATTTTCAAAACTTTGATGAAAAAAACTCAACAAACAAACAAAAACAATGCACTTAAATCACACTTGTAACATTTGTTAAATATAATGATTAATGACTAAAGTCTAGTAAGGTAAGGTAAAGGTGTAAATGTTTTTTTTTTTCAACAAACATTGAATGATTGTAGTAAACTTACTTGCAAATTAATAGATATGCATTTAATGTAAAACAAGCATGATCAGAGCTGACTTGTCATGTGCGTGAGAAAAAGAGGAAAAAAGGGCAAGTTTATCAATTATTTAACAATTTTTTTAACAATTATTGCAAGGCTTTTATTTTTGAGGAATTAGGCTAAAACAAAACCAAACACTAACTGTTAAAACTGTGTTCAAAACTGAATACATCAAAGCAAAATGTCCCCGCCATCAAAATTATAGGTCCATTGAAACTGTGTTGACATGGTGGTGCAGTGGTTGGCACTATAACCTCACAGCTAGAGGCCGTCAGTCCAAGTTTTGTGTGTTGAGGTTGCATATTCTCCCTGGGCATCTGTTAATTTCATTCAAGTTGACTTGAAACTTTTGAGTGATGTAAAATTCAAGATTGTATGTCTCTGTCTGGTGCTGTATTGATCTAAGAACTCACTCGAGGTGAATGTGGCCTTGACTAAAAACAGCTGGAAGAGTGTTTGAAATGAACTAAGAGAAGAGGTGAAAATGGCCTTCATTCTAAACAGCTGGAGAAGTTGTCGTAAACGAACAGAATGCGTTTTTCATTCATCGTATTTTTTCACAGTAAGTAAGCTGGAAATGAAAGAAACAGTAACATTATCGTGAAAGGAAGCACAGTAGAATTACTGTAGGAACATTTATGGTAACTTACTCAAGCTGGATTCCAGTAACTACTGCATTTCATTTTACACTAATAAAACTGTGATTCATCAGCTTTATTACTGTAAAAAAGGGCCGACCCTAGGCATGGACGACCAGGGAGATTGCGTATGGCGCCATCTGCTGGAGGAGGCGCCAAATGGCAATGACTAGGCTAAGGATTTTTTTTTTAGTTTATGATAATTTTTACAAGTTTGTGGCAGTTGGGCGCACCACTCATTTAGTTTAAAAATAAAAAAGTAATAAAAAAATAAATAATATAACTTAAAATTTCAAATAATTCTTTGCCCAGGGAGTAATGCAACCGAGGGCCGGGCCTGCTGTAAACTGAAGCAAAGTACACAGAAATTCTATGGTATTTCATTTTACAATAATAAAACTGTAGAATGCTTTCCAAAAATGACTGGCATCCAGCTGCCAGTAAGTTACTGTAAAATCTACGGCAACTATTTTACAATGAGGGCATCAACAGGGCAAATAAAGATGTCTTATTTCTTGACTCAAAAATTAAAGCAAAATCTTACTGCAAGTGATTCTATCTAACAATTATGCCTCAAATTTGTTCTCTTTAAACAGACATCATGCTGCTAAATCTCTTTCTTTAACCCTTGTGTTGTCTTGCAGTTAAAAAATGACCCGCTGCCATGTTTGGCTTTTAAAAGAATACAACCTATCATTTTCCAACTTGGGATGCTATGATTTTTCCTAGAAGGACTCTGTCATTAGAAAAAGTAATACTTTGTTTTGTTCAATGTTTCCTTATGAGATGTACACTAGACAATATTGCCTTATTGTTCATCAAAAACGTTTTTGAGCATCACACAAAAACGTTGAAGGCCACACACAAACTCTAAATCACACACACACACACACACACACACACCCCTAATCTGAGGGTGCATCTGAGTCAGTCAAGAGAAAAAGATGCCCCTTCTGCCCCTGACAGAAGACCCACGGTGCAAAGCAATGGGTTTTTGATGAAGAAAAATTACATTTATCCCAATAAATCATACAAGAATCATCTATTGACAAAGAAATTCCAGATTGTTGACATTTTTTGTCAATATAATTAATTCAGATGTAAAAATATCCACATTCATATAATACCAAAAAGTTACCTCAACTAAAAGAAAACTGTTTTGACAGTCTGGATGTATTTTTTAAAAAAAGTGTATCAGTGTTCACTGGTTTTTATTGTGTAACAAAAATGAGCTACAAAATGACTTTTTAATGAGCAACAGCAGCTCGTACAATTGTAATTGCATTTATATTTTAAATTCAGCTGAGCTGCTTTGTTTTGGGGCTATGGTAAGTAAGGTGGGTCATTTTTGACACATAAAATAAGGGGAACATAAAGTAAAAAAGGTTCAATTCGATTTCTCATTTGGTGTTCAGGCAAAGTTTTTTGGACTGCAAAACAAACAAACACATATACTACACATTTAATTGTTGTAAAACTGATTCAGCTCAGAAAAATACAGAAAAAAATACTTAACGTGACTTTTTGGGGGGAAGTATGAAGAAAGGAGGAAACACAAACACACCAATCAGTACGTCGGTCCTGTTCCCTTTAAAATAGTTTTCCGTGCCACGCCCACTCTGAAATCCCCACTCACTCTCACTGTTAAGTCTCTTTTTAGTTTCCACATGGATCCATTCACAAATCCACAAGTGTTCGTTGCTGAGCACGCGGACACCGCAGGGTGGTGATTGGTGGATGGATCAGCGCGCGCGCGGCAGATCGCCTCTCTGCTTCTGATCAACTTGTTGCGCAGCTGCTAATTCTGACCTCCATCGCTGCTGCTGCAGACCCGCAGCTCTCGTGGATGAAGCGCGACATCGGAGCGCCGACAGAGGACAGCGTGGATTTGATTGAGAACTTTTACTATGACCGACGGGACGGGGGATGCGAGTCATGAGCTGGACGCGTCCATGTCCCGGACCCGACTGGATCCGCAGCCTCCTCTGCCTCACTTTACTCCTTTGGACCAGGCGCGTCAATGGGCTCTCTGACTTTTCAAGTAAGGTGATGGTGATTTGAGGACATGACTGTTGCACAACACAGTTATATCACGGTGATAGTGAAGGGAAAAGCCCCTCCAGGCACAATGCAGAGCTCTTTCATCACAGCATAATCACATTCACTGACTTTGCCGCCAACAGTGATCAAATTGGGTGAAAGCCAGTTGCTGTAATTTGCCACCCAGGAAGAGAAGATTCAGTTAGAGAGCTCTTTAAAAGCTTTTGCAGCAACATGAGACAACCCTAAAGCTCTGAAAAGGTCAAATACTCTGACCCTCTTAGACTGACTGAAGTTTTCATTCAGATTTATGGAAGTTCCTATCCTTGAAAGTATAACAATTATTCAAATGTGTTTACAGGAATTGCAACACCCCTATTAGTCTTGCATGCAAAATTTAAATTAAGTAATTTTCCCATTTACAAAAACATAAATATTTGTGATAAATAAACAAAAATGTCCAAAAAACAAAAATACATCAGCGTTTTATTTAATTAAAGTTGTAAAATTATTAGATTAAAAAGTCAACATTTTAAAAGATTAAATTCGTCCAATTGTGAGTTAAAAAAAATTAAATGTTTATCAGATTAATATTGTGAAATTATGATAAAAAAAGTTAAAATTTTAAGTGAATAAAGTTGTAAAATCATGGGGAAAAAGTCAAAATGTTAAAAGATGAAATATGTAAAGTGGTATTATTATGAGAGAAAGAATAAAAGTTTTACAAGATTAAAGATGGAAAATTATGAGAATAAAGTCGTACAATTATAAGACAAAAATCCAAACTTTTTCATCAGTAAAATTATACAAATGTATGCTTTAAAAAGTTGTAATTTTACATGGAAAAAGTCCTTATTTTCCTGAATAAGGAGCTTCTCCTTGTGTGACAGACTACCTGTCCAGGATCCTCACCAGTCACTCTGCCCACGCCTGTGATGGGACGCCCCTGCGGCTCCACTGCCCTCGCCATTCCACCATCTCCATCCAGTCGGCCTTCTATGGGAGCGGTGAGGTGTGGCCGTGTAGAGTAGAGCCTCCACTCAGACCCCACAACCACAGCTGTTCAGCTTTTACTGCTCTACAGGTGCATTTAAGAAACATTTGTCACCTTATGAAGTTTTGAGAGAGAAAAGGATACAGGAGCAAGCGGATTTAAAGCACAGAGGTCTTGTTTTAGATTTGATCACAGGCGGTGCATTGCTTATTTTTAATTCTTTTTAATGTAGGAAGTAGGAAAACATCACTTGAAGTTGACTTTACCCTCTGAATTTGTTGTGCAGAAACTTTTATCGGAGTGTCAGAGCCAAAGAGACTGCCAACTGCCTGTAAATCATCTGATGTTTGGGAGGGACCCCTGCCCTGGCACCACCAAATACCTCCACGTGGAATACAAGTGCAAACCTGGTACTTCAACCATGCAGTTTGAAAAAGATTGTAGGTGTGACGTAGAAAATACAAAATACTATGGATGGGCCACAATCTTCCTGCTCTGCTCTACTCCATTCCATGTGTCCACTTCTAAACAACTTGATCCATGTTCGTTTACCTCGTCCGAGCTGGTGTCTGTCTCAAATCTGTACAGCTGGATAGCTCTGACATTGCTCGCCATTGATGTTGCTCTGTTAATGTTTTTTTGGGGTGAAAGCTAGCGGGAGAGGGTGTATACAGATGGATGATGGGAAGGGGAGAGACACTTACAGTCAGATTAACAGTCACGCACAAAACTAAGAAAAACGTTTCTGTTGAATTACTGATGCTCTGCAGAAACTATGTCCAGGAAACCACATATGCTTTTGATTTGGGCAAAATTGTATTTAAAATTACACTGGGAAGGCTTTAAAAATAGATCTAAAGATGATTAACGTGAGACTTTAAATTAATGTACTTGTCTTACATTATTTATTCAGGTGTGCAACACTTACCTGGTATAAAATGTGCTATAAATAAAGATTTATTCAAATTCTGTGCCAGTTTTACCATAAATTTCTTCAACTGAATCCCTAGAGATCAAGCAAAAACTTCAACAAAAAACGCAAAATCTGGCTCCTTCATTTTGCTATCTTTCTTTTCGCTTAGCCGAACACAAAAGGCTTTTGGTATGTGAGGGAGAGACCATGGTCCTGCAGTGCAAGCCTCCCAGGGTGCTGAACATCTACGCAGCTGTCTACGGCAGACGTCTGGGTCAGACGGACACCTGCCCCTCTCACCTCTCAAGACCACCCCCGTTTGGTGAGTCACAGAGACGTCTCATGTGGAATCTGGTTAAACCGCTCCAAAGAAAGATAAGTACTGACAGCAGCGTCTGAAAGGGAGTCACACATTTAACAGCCACTGCAGCTGAAAGGAATGCTGCTAATGCCCTTTCTGCACTTGGAGTGACTGGAGATAGTTGTCATTTTTTGCAGAGAATGTGGAAAAATATATGCCAAAACAGCAGTTTTCTTGATTTTTAATGCACTGGAACTATAGCACCATCAATTGTGGATGCATTCCTTTCAAATTACCGAGTACATCTGTGCTTTTTCAGCTAAAAGTCCAAGAAAATGAGGAAAAATTGTTTTATTTTTCAAGCCAAACTTGACACAGTGATTTAAAGTAATTCATACCTTAGACAAATTATAGCTTTGCGATCATATTTGAACTACACGCACACATTATTTAACATTGGTGGATTAAAAAAAATAAAAGGTTAGGAAAAAAGGGGATCAACATTTTTTCTTAAGTAGCAGTGAAGCCACAGTGATTGAAGGAATCCCACACTGATGCAGTTCCCTTTGTGTTTGCTCCCCTGACAGAGTGCTTGAACCATGAGGCCTTGCACATGGTGTCCAAGTCCTGCTACAGTAAACAAAAGTGTGCTGTTACCGTCGGCAACCAGACCTTTAGGGACCCTTGCTTTCCAGGAACCAGGAAGTACCTGAGCGTTCTCTATTCTTGTGGTGGGACCCTAATCTGCTTCCTCATTCTTAAACTGTTATCACAGGGCGATACTTTCAAGAAGGACTTCAAAATAAGAGCATGCTCGCACGATGTTATGACTGGCTTACGTCATCCAAGCTTTTGTTTTGGCCTTTTTTTGATTATGCTACATTTGTTGCTCCGACTGTGAGGTCTTATCTGCTGGTCCCACCGCTCTTTTCCTTCACACCCAAAAACACAGCGGCAGGAAATGACATCTCTGATTTTTACAGAACTAGGAGTGAAAGCACTGAATGTGTTCCTCACTTTGGCAGTTTTGGCTCTATTTAAAGCACAACAATGTGCTAACCTTTAAGGGTAGGTTATTATTATCCCAGAATGAGTATTCCTGATTTGAGATTCCATTGTAGGCCCATTTTGGACACGGAGGGCAAATGTGCAACAATACAATTTTACTGGTTCTCTTTCCAACAGTCCCACAGATTTTATTAAAGGAGGCAGATCCAAGCTTTTTAAGTTCCACCCCCTTTCCAACCACAAAAAAAGGTAAAAATGCTCTTCTGCTTGCATCAGCAATGTTTTACAGCAAACCTGTAAGGGTTTGATTCTTCTGCAGACCTGGAAGAGCTTTCCTCCAAAGGGTCAAGCAGGCCCGAAAACTCAGGAGCAATGATGAGCAACTCTCTCCTAACCTACACTTACATCAGAGGTAAAGCCGTTCACCTGGAAGTTTGCATCCTCCTGCATATATGGAAAATGTATCCCTTTTGTCATCCTCTTTTGCTGCACAGAGCACCCAGAAATGGCAGCTCTGCTCTTCATCTCCAGCGTGTGCGTCGGGCTTCTCTTTACGCTGCTGGCTCTGTCGGTGCGTGTGACCTGCAGAGGGCAACACCTCAGAGGTCATCCAGTCACATCAATCAAGCCTGGAAGCCAGCCTGTTTGCTGCGCAGACGATGAGGATGATGATGGAGCCAAAAAGGAAGATGACACGGTCACTGAGGGTTCTTTACTTTCTGCTGCAGAAAGGACAGACATATACAGTTGGGAGGACGTGACTTATGTGAGCGAAGCAGCTGAAATGGCTGAAAGGATCGAGCGCCGAGAGATGATCATTCAAGAGATTTGGATGAACTCTTACCTGAATGGCAGCTCCTGTTAATCCCATTAACCATACAGATTTTTTCTGGATATACCACAGCATGTGTGTTACATACCATAAAAACCTTTTTACTTCTTAAAGCAGCTCTCATTTTCCTAAAGATTGTAAATTATTTTGCAATACATCAACAAAGTTTAATTAAAAATGTATTAGTTGCTTGAATACTATATTATGTAATGGGTAATTAAAAATATTAATTTAAAGATATACCTTGGGTTGTGTTGGCTACATCATTGTTAGGGCTGCCATAAAAAAATGAGAATTAAAGCTGTAAAATTATGAGAAAAATATCATGTTTTATTAGAATAACATAAAATTATAAGAAAAATAGATTTTTTTTAGAAAAAAATCCTACAATTATGAAAAACCCAAAATATTTCACGAGATTAAAGTAGTCAAATTGAGAGAAAACAGTCAAAATTTTACTAGAATAATTTAATATTAGGGGAAAAAGTCAAAAAATCTTTTAGAAGAAAGTCCTACAATTAGGAAAGATGTGGAAATATTTATGAGAAAAATTTGGAATTATGAGAAAAGTCAACATTTTTCAAGAAAAACAATCACACAATTGCAGACCTTAATGAGAAAAAAGTCGACATTTGTTTTTTGTCAATGTACAGCTTTGTCTTCAGAAACAACATTATCTAAAAAAAAAACGTATAAAATAAAAATCATTTTGCAACTTTTTTTCCTCATAATTTAATGACTTTATTCGTTTATTCTTGTTTATTTGTTTGTGGCTCTAATACTCTGAGTAGGAATACAATAATAAGTATTGACGTTTTTTTTTTGCAACTTAGAAAATATACATAGTATTTTTCCATTTAGGTAAAATAAAAATCGAAATACATTTTAAAAATCACTATTGATCACTAGATCTGTGACAAACTGCCAAACAGGAGCATGAATCGCTTTGGATCACATTTGTTCTTCTTTCCCCTAAAAGACATGATAAAACTGGTAAATGCAATCTAACCAAACTCTTGAAAGTTTCTATCAAATTAATTGTTGAAAACCTGTTAGATCTCTTGTTACATTTTTCTACACTTTCTGCTGTAATGTGTTTTTTTTTTCTCTGAGAGAGAAGTTCAGCTCACTCAGGTTCCACGGTTTCCCTCCCTCCAGTGTGGGAAACCTAATCTGAGCTCCACTTTTCTCAGCTTTGCTGGGATGACTCAACCACAATGTGGCAACTTCCTGAGCCAGATCTGATCTGACTTCAACATCGGTTATTTTGTGAGACAAAGAAAGGAAGGGCATGACATCCTTGATCCTGCATTCTAGAAGTTACAAAATGGCATTGAGCTTTAACAAATTGGGTAATTCTTTTATTTATTTCACATAGTACAAATGTCATTGCACAGGTTAACATCAAGATAGATGGAGTATATGAAGAGAAGGAAATCGCAAATAAATTTCACCACAAGTAACACCAAAATAAAACAGATTTCTAATCGTGATAAGGCACAATAAGCTGCATTATAAAATGTTTATATTGGCTCATCTTGGCCCCCATTTGATAT
Source organism: Oryzias celebensis (assembly GCA_014656515.1). Lineage (NCBI taxonomy): Eukaryota > Metazoa > Chordata > Actinopteri > Beloniformes > Adrianichthyidae > Oryzias > Oryzias celebensis. The sequence goes on from BNCR01000013.1 coordinate 15,441,888, forward strand.
TAGTGAGGCCTTGAAACTGCCGCTTGAGCGCTTGTCTGTCTGCCCACTCTGAGTCCAGGTAGCTGTCATCATTCGCTTCTTCTAGTTTCTGAAAAAGTTGAGAGGAAAGTTTTAACATTACACACAGCACCATTGAACATATAAATCACCTGAATTGTTCTCACCTTAAGTTCCTCCTGCCTTCTGTAGTAATGCATCATCATCTCTTTCTGCTGCTGGTTTGTGACCAAAGGCTCTCTAGCTGGAGGCCCATGTCCTTTCTGAAATCCAAATGAACAAAGGTAATAAATACTCCTAAAAGTCACTACAGGAAAAAAAAAATGTTGATACGCTTTGGAGTTACTCAAACCTTTTGGACTTTGACCACAAGCTTTGTCTTTTCATTTTTGCCGATGTAATCCTGAAGTTTTTTTCCTCTTTGTAACTCTTTGGAAGCCCACCACAGCTGGCATTCGTCCTCTGTGATTACCTGCTGAGATGCCTAAAGAAGACAAAACAAAAGACAAATTAAGGAGTTGGAAGGAATAGAAGAAAAAAAAAGCTTCAACTCATCTGCTTAGAGTTTACTTTAGGAAATAGTTACTTTTTTATGTCTTTACTATTTCAAGAACAAAAGCCGTTCTGTGTAACAACCAAGCAATAACCGACTTAAGCCAGTTTTTGACCAGAATTTGAACACATGTCACCTGAGTTCCCGACAGATCTTCTAGGTCGTCAAACTCCATCCTTATAGGGTCATAAGGAGGTAAGCCCATGGGGTACACAATTGAGACGGCACCCCTCAGCTGATCCAGTGCTTCCTTTACCATCTCCATGGTGACACACACATTAGCTTGAACTTGCTTCTGCAAGATCAAGAGAATAGTCATGAGTGATTTTTCTCTCCTGGTAAGAGATGATGACATTTTAAACACCTACTCTGATAAGAAATAGTGTGTTTGACATGTTCTTATGGCATTTTTCTGATGATGATGGTGGACATGAATTAAGAAAATTAAAGTCAAATGTGTTTTTCTTCATTCAAATCATGAAAAAAAATGTATGGCTAGATAGCTCCAATATTGTTTGCTATTTTTGCTACACTGATAATGTTAGGTTGGCTGCAGCTAGCGGGAGAGCATATAAACAGAGCTCTCAGCAAAGGGGAGGAGAAAGGATGCAGGGTTGCTTGAGTCTATACAGTCCAAGGTAAATTTCTAATGAACAACTGCCACTCTGCAGAAACTATGTCCTAGAAAACAACACCATATATATTTTTATTTTGCCTAAAAACAGCACAAGCATAATTAAAAGACCCCTGGAAACGCTTTGAAATCAAAAGAGGATCAAAGTGGGTCTTTAAAGTGAAGACTTACATTTGAGACGAGTGCTTTAGCTTCCTCCACCGTCTTCATCAACACCTCCTTCATTTTATCATTAGGAGCTAATTGAGGGACACAGTGGTTTGAGTTAGCAGAGCATTTTATAACAGACTCACAAAAGATGAAGAAGAATCATTTGTAAATAGTCAGCAAAATTATTTAGTGCTGAATATCAAACATGAACATTAGCTAATATTACTACATAGTCGAATTATTATTAGAAATAATAATGCTTTGATGGTTTGGAGAATGAATTCATTTGATCCCTCACTAACATCTTCACTCTTCGATACCAGTCCCTAATTTGGAGATACTGGTATGGGCACCTTTTAAAGTTTTTAATTTATGTTTTTGTCGTGTTTTAATTCTTCTGCATGTCATGTTTTTCATGGGGTTGGCAAATTGGATTTCGAGTCTTTAATCAAATTCTAATCAGTTCTATTCATTGGCTTGTAATGTAAAGAGGGATTCTCACCATGTCCATTTCTTCTCCCAACCTCATCCTTTTTGAACACTGCCCCTCCACTGGGCATGCACCTGTCTTCCCATTCATCCTTCAGGTTCAGCTCCTCAATCTGCTCAGCTAACAGTTCCTGCATGTCGGGTGGGAGCATGATGCCATGATCTGCAAGCTCTAAGATCTCTGAGGGTGATCAGGAGGACATTATTTTGATAAAAGTCAGACAAATGCCACTGCTAATATGTTATTGTACGAAACTCAAGAGAAAAGTCACTCATAGCAAGACCAAAGGGAAAACAACAACAGTTTGTCTTATTTATACCCTGTAGCTTCCGCAAATGTGTGCTCACAAGCTACCATACATGGGCTAAACCGGTTTTTTTATGTAAGCAAGAGGATGTTTTCACCTGAACACAGTCTCTCCACCTTCAGTCTTCCATTGTAAATGGCTGTAACTTGCTGGATGAGGGTTTCCAGAGGCGCCTCTACAGTAGTGTTGAAAAGAAATTGGCTTTCTTCCCCGCGTTTCACGTGCAGCTGCACCATGTTCACAAACAGACCACTAAAAAGAGACGTTTCCAAACGTTAGATTGATTAGAAACAAACTCGTGTCTGGGTCAGATGTGCGCGTCTGTATTCAGCATAGCTGTGTAACCATAGCAACAGCGAAGCCCAGACACTTCCAGAAAGCAAAAAGCTAATACTAGCATCCAGCTAACCGGGGTTAGTAGTAGTTGTTCTAAAGCAGATGGCTAACTTTCAATGATTAATTCACAAAAAAAAAAAAAAAAAAAACGAGAGAAAAAAAAACCTTAATCGGTAAAAAGAAACAAATATTTTTCCACCAATCAGACCAGAGTTACCCTGATAATTCTAATCAACGTAAACATTTTTTGCTTTGCTGATTCTTCTTCTTCTGTGAGGGGAGATACACTGAGCACAAGTTTAGCTTCGTGCCGCCCTCTAAAGGTACATAGTGGTATTGCAGGGCAGTATAGTTCAACCTGGTTTCACAAATTAAATTCGGTATTTCTCTATATATTATTCATTTCTGTTTTTTAACAGTTATAATAAAATTAAGTCAATTTTTGTGCATTTTTAAGACCAGTTTTCATGCAGAACAACAAACAGGAAAAGTGAAAATTTGTCGCAATTTGACAGATTTATTTTTGCATACATACAACACAAACTGCATCATACATGAATGTGCCATCAGCTTTGCACATTAAATATGGAACATTGGATATTAACATGAATTACAACTTTATGTATTTAAATACATACAGAATAGTTCACAACACAGACTCTTGTTTACCATGGGTTATAGCCATAAGAGAGGACACAAGCCTCACTAAAGGAGAAATTTGACCTAAAACGTATCTGACATGACATAAAGCGCTGGCTAGTCTTTTTTTATTTTTATTTTTTTTACTGCTGATTACAGTAACTACTGCACACTAGTAAATAACAAATGCATAATTTGATAAATTTAGCCTTGCCTTTGCTTTGTTTAAGTAAACTACTATTTTTGTGATGAATAAATAGCCCAAAAGCAAAACTTGTCTGGTATTTTAATAAATCTGATAAGTTTATCCTCCGCGATGCATTATATCAAATTAGATAGTTCCAAATATCAGACTTTTTTTGTGCTATGATGGAGACATCATTTGCTTATTGAATTCAATAGTATCTAATTGAAGTCATTAGTATCTAAAAAGTTAGACCAAGTACAGAGTGAAATACTGACATCACTTCCAACTAAAATATTGAGCGACAAATGAGCTAAACAGGAATAAATAGCTGTGGTTAGATATCATAGGAGGATCTGAAAACATGGAGGAGTTTAACACCCAAGACTCAGTTCTCACCACTGGAATGTTGGCTGCAGTGTGGCTGACAACCGTCAACTGGAAAGGTTTTTTTTTTGGCAACTCTTCCCAACTGAACAAAATAAAATACACCAAGGTGTGGATGTAGAGAGTTGTCCTTTCATGCCATTACAGAAGAAATTCACAGTCATCTAAGACATTTAAACATTCAGATTGCCAATTAACAGCAAGTGGGCCAGCAGCAGCTGGAATGGTTATCGTGTGGTATCGTGAGCGGGTGGAATTTTTAAATCTGCAAGAAAACACGCCGCGTATTGTTAAGGAGAAGAGACTTTTGAGCACTGGTCCAATCTTGAATCTGCACACGCTCAAACACAGACAAATTTGCACCTGTAAATACAGCACATCACATCCTACCACAGAGACAATTATATCATATTTATAGTATCTGTAAACTAAAAATGATAAACGTTTTCTAAAAGGAAAATCAAAGTGCCCTCTTCATTTTGCGCGACATGGTGTTCCCTGCCAAGTCCCGCTATCATTTGACTGCATAAACATATACACACACAGTCGCACACACATCCTTTGACCTCAGTTTACTATTATACGCTGGAAGGGTTTCAGCGAAACCAAAAATGAAATGAACAGAGCTCGTCTATTCCGTCTGCAGCATCTCCTCTAAATCAGCTCTGCAAACAAGAGCAGGACAGTGCACACAGCGTGTCAGTGCATATCGGTTATGTTGTACGTACTCTAGCAAGTATTTACATGAGAAAGTGTTGCACAATACTTAAAATGCCAGGAATAATCACAGATATGGACCCCGAAAATACTGCCGGCCAAAGATACTGGCCTACAGACAGAGAATGCTGACTCGAATGGAGAAAACAACAATCGGATGATATTACAGAGTATCAGTCCTGCGGCGGTTTTGATTGACTGGCATCATTTTGTAACAACATAAGAGTGCAAACAGAACAAATCTTTGATACACATTGAAACCATCGAAAGAAAAATGTCAATACAACCTTAAGATTCACCTCTGATGAGGAGATGAGTCAAAGTGATGGATGAGGATGGCTTTGAGTCATCACATGTAGCATCTCCAAAGCTGATGCAGTCTTGATATTGCACGTGTTAGATATACTGATAGAACACACTGTAAACACAGGCACATATTTGCTGCAATAAATACATGTAAAGCAATTCATCTTTAAAGCGAGAGGGAATCTGAGCGATGAAGGAAACGTAGCGTTTGCAACACCCATCCATAGTTCTGCCCCGAGAAGGAAGCCTTTTTTCTGTGGCTCAGAGGGATAGATTTATGCCTTTTAAAATACAGTCCTTTTTGTTCATTCACACAAACACACACACAGTTATGCTTTTATCCTAGATCTATACATATCTTTAATATGGCCCTAATAATAAAGGGTAATGTTATCTTTCTGTGGACTCCCCAAAGAAGCAGCAGCTGTTACCCTGCCTGTGGGTGTTTGGATTAATTGGTTACAGTTCTAGTTGGCTGAAAATGCTGCTGAAGAAGATAACCACTCAGGCTCTGAGACAACCGCAGAATGAGATGGTTGTTTTTGCTGTTTGGACACCAGGGAGACAGGAGCAGAGGATAACCACTTGGGTTCTGAGTCAAAAACAGAACTAGAAGGTTGGAGCTGCTTTTGGGATGTCACGGAGGCAGGGACAGAAGATAACCATTCGGGTTCTGAGTCAAACACAGAGCAATAAGGTTGGTTCTGCTGTTTAGGTACCTGGAAAGCTGGGGCAGAAGATAACCACTCGGGTTCGGAATCAAACACAGAGCGAGAGGGTTGGGATAGAGCTCGAGAGCCAATGGAAATAGATGGGAAGATGGGGTTTTGCGTTTTAGCTCGGGATGAAAAATCCAACTCATCATCAAAAGTCACCCACTGCTTTTTTGGCATCGCTCCTAAGGGAGCTGGTTGGGGTTGAGGAGCAACGGTAGGTTGAAGGAAGGAAGGTGGAGCCAGAGGCAAAACAGGGGCAGTTGCTGATTCAGGAAGCCAGGAAAGTAGAGGTGTGGAATTCTGATTTGATGATGGTCCAAACATGGACTCTGTCTTGTGGAGTGGGGTGGCTGGTGCGGAGGTCGGGACGAGCGGTGGAGTGACAGCAGGCGCGGTTTTCTGAAGGCCTGCTTGATGTTGGAAACTGAAGTCTGGGGTGAGCGGGCGGCGGTCCTGCTGCTGAGTCAGAGGTCCTGTAAAAGGATTGGTGCTGCTGGGTCGGGCTGGCAAGGGGTCAGTCATAAAAGCATTTGGGGAGGCACGCAACATCTCCTGCGACCTGCTGCGAGATGGCATCGGAGGAGGCGGGAGTAAGGAGGAGGCAAATGGCGACAGGGTAGAGCGTGAGGAAGAGGATGATGACTCCAGCGCTTGGAGATCAGACAGAGCAGAGGATTGGTGGGAGAAGGACGATGGCAGCGTCGTGGAGGAAGACACCGATGGAGGAATGGAGGGTGGTGCACGGAGGGAGGAGCCTCTGCTCAGTGACTGAGTGCTGTGCCAGGAGGGAGTCGAGGACGAGTGGAAGTCTAATGTGAGCTTGTCAAAAGGGTTGGGCCTCCGTTGTGCTTCTCTTTGGATTCCATTCAATCCATTTGTCTAAAAACAATACAGAAAGAAATGTCAGTCTGGCAGCAGAATCTGAGGATATCCAAATGGAATAATTTACTGTACATTGTGACACAATGTAAAAAGTAAATAAATAAATAAATAAATAAAGTGTAAAGGCGTATGACATATTATGGTTGTTTCAAACCCTTCAGTGTTTTTTATTTATTTATTTTTATTCTAGCAGGTTTCCAGAGAACCTTTGAGGTAAAACCAATAAAAAAATATGTTTGGCAGAAAGAAATTGACTTAAATTAAAAAGACACCCATGTATGTTTTCACTATAAAACTCAAAAGAAAGGACAATGGTGTGAGGCATAATATACGGAAGCCGAGAACGGCCTACCTTTCCCCTTTTTCTCATGATAATGACATGATATATCGTTGTCACAAGAAAACAAACTTCTTTTTTCATGTGATAACAGACTAAGTCCTGATAGACACACAGTCTTTCAAACCTGCGCCTCTCATGCATCTTTCTTTCTGCGTCATTCTGTAACCATGTAGATGGCCTGGTCCCCTCAGCTGGTCACTGGTGAAATTGGTGCCAGTAAAGGGCATGAAGACATTTGGGGAGCGTTCTTTTTTTAGCTTCAGACTTGTTGATGCAAACTGTAAGACATTTGTTATGGCCTACAGTAACCACAAAATAAAGAGACGTAAAACGGATTACATCTTGGTATCTCAATGTGGGAAAGGGATGCTATGATATTTTTTGTTATCAACAAAATTTGTAATGACATCTACTCTCTCGATTTCTTGAGACCATTTGATAGTAGACGTCGTAATCACGAGAAAATGGGCAAAAAAAGCAAGGTAGGCTGTTCTAGGTTTCTGTAAAAAAAAAAAAAAAAAAAACACAAAAAGCTATTGATCAAACACATTCACATAAAACAATGCTAAATTATAGAGTGTGGTTAATGAGCGAATTATAGGAAAAGTATGAAATATGAGGAGCTGTAGTGCTATGGGACGAGACAGAAGTGGTTTTATATCAAGTACCTTTCACCCTGATGGCTTCTCCAGCTTGCGAGAAAGAGACAAATACATCAGAAAGACAGAAGCAGGAAGAAAACTAAGCTAATCTAGTATGAGTCTATACCTGAGGTAAAGCATCAGTTTTTATTTTAGCATAAACTATATTAGTTTTTTTGTTTGCAGTAGGCATGGTCTGGTTATAGTAAATATTTTCTTTTTAATTTTCATTTTTAGTAAAACTCATTTGAATAGTGTTCAATGGACTAAATTTTTTCAGTTACAAAAACAATACATTTAAAGTTGTCCACAAATAATATAATATAATAATATTTGTGGATGATTAATTATACCGGCCCGTGTCTATCTGCAATCAGGAAAAAAACCCTTTGCAGTAGTATTTTCTTAGTTGATTATAATCCAGGACTTCGATAAAATGAAGTTGGCACCAACCTGTGCAGCCGGGGTTGTCTCTGGTTTGGCAGCATCAGGTGGCAGAGCATGAGAGGAGCGGGAACGGGGTGGAGGCTTGGGAGAGGCTAGACCTTGCTGAGGCCCAGCAGGAGTGGTGGAGGAAGCAGCTGCCACCGGTGGAGCTGCAGCTGGAGGAGCACCGGCTGGCTGTGGCTGCAGAGGAGCTGGAAGTGAGGGCTGAATGGGTGGTGGGAGTTGTGACTGAGCGGAGGATGAGGGCGGCTGAGGCTGTAGGGGGGACTGAGTTTGGGGTTTTAAAGCGAATGGAGCGACAGGAGGGGGCCCTGAGGGGGGAGGACCTGAGAGAGGAAACAAGAGTGCAGGAAAAGTCTGTTGAGACCTGAGGAGAACTACAGATACTTTTGTAATGCTTCAATGGTCTGGTCTGAAAAAAGGCAGCATTAAACTCAGCATTAAACTGGTTAATAATATCAGCAAAATTGAAATTTTCTGAAAATAACCTACATTTGTATAGAATGTTGTAACTTTGACAGATCTTTACTTGCACACATTTTTTGTCCACATTTAGGTGATAGGTATTCACTTAGGTGGTGACAGTGCATTTTTTAAAATCACAATATTGCTTTTTTCATATCAGACGACAACTATATATAACACGATATAAATTAAATAACTATATTTGTTTAATATGAATGCACTGTGGCTCATTAGAGAAATGTGTAATCATCAGCAGGTTGTTTAGATTTCAATATTTATTTCCTATCATTCTGTAAACACAACAGATGCACTGAAGGAACAAGCAACTGTTTTTTCCCCAGAAAACTAAAAAAGGCATAAATCTTACAAACTAAACTGAAAATTAAAGACTGCTTTATCAGTTTCATTTAAAAAACAAAGCATTAATTCTACAAATTAATTGTGTTTATTTAATGTTTTCCAGTTTCCCAGCATCATAGCATAGCTTAGAAAATGTTCGCTACTGGCGAGTGTTAATTTCGGACCCTTCAAAGTAAAAGTCTATCGCGATAGGCTCTCCTTACTATCGAGAAAAAGTACTATCGTGATATTGATAGTTATTGTTGTTTTATCGCTCAGCCCTACGACAAGATATATTCAAATTTCTGCCACGGCACTAGCGTTCATCATCATTTATCAAAGGAGAGGTCGGCGTCTCATTCAGGTCATGGGCGGCAAGCAATTACATAGTCAATGGAAATGCAGCTATTGATCACAATAGATTAAGGATTTTAGAGTATTAAGATACTTGTTCCAGCCCTGTTTGCTAGATTTTCTGCAAATTTCTAAACTCATACATGATCTCTGGTTGATAACCTCATATAAACAAAGTGGCACACCAAATTTTTCATGAATACATTATTTTACCTAAAGGAAGGTCTGGTGGTTTGGCTTGGGCACTGGGAACAGGGCGAGGGGCTCCAGGATGAGTGTCTGGAACTGGCCGAGGGGCCCCTGGATGCACCTCCGGGATGGGCCGTGGTGCTCCAGGGTGAGAGGGAGGCGGCGGGCGAGACTGAGGAGGCATACTTATCACTCCAGCTCGAGGGGGAATATTCTGGAAAATGAAAAAAAAAAAGAAATCAGATGTCAACTCAAGTTTCACTTGTAATTTTTGTAGTTATTGAATATAAGCTCACAGGTCTGGGAGCTCCTCCAGCTCCTGGAGCTCCAGCAGCAGCTTGTCCACGACCTAAGAGGAAACAAACACATTTCAGGATCAACTCTGAGGTCAAACTAAATTATTTACAATTTGGCAAAAACTTAAGTGAAAATAAAACAAAATAGAGAGAATAAGAACATAGAGCAATGTGTGTTAAAATCTTGCCAGAACTCTCAAATAAAATGCAGTCTGGTTAACCACCTTTTCAAATTAAGAGACTTTCACCTCCTGAGCCACACCTACCCAGGTCTTTTGGTTCATTTGGAATGATTGTATAAGGTGTCTTTCATATTAAGGGCTTCTCTCTATTATCTGTGTATATTTTTCCTTGAACTGCACAAAACAGAGCACATTTCCTTAGACTAGCAACGTCATCTATCATGCCAGCCAATTTTGAGTTGCATGAGCGGCAGTTCCAGTACAAACATCTCCTCCACTGTTCTCAACATTTTCCCACACCACTTAAATGTCTTCCTCTGTATAATTATCATTGCAAAGTCACTTGATAAACACACACCCCCTTTCTGCAAAAGATGGCATCAGTTAACCACAGATGCCATACAAGGGGCTCAGGTGAAGACAAGTCACCAATAGGCTACACAACTAAAAACCATTTTTCCACCCTTGAACAGGCATATTTTGTGTCAGAGCTTTGGGACACAAGGCATGATTATAATAAGAAGAGAGGTATAATCTTGTCATTATACAACAAAGAAACAAAGAAGAGCCGCACAAAAACTGTCATGGAGCAAGGACATACCTAGGCAACAGCCAAACAATCTTCCAGTGAGGCGTTTCATGTCAAATATGCCTACGTCATGCTTTTTGGCACTCACCTGGAGGAGGATCTGGTCGAGGAAGAGCTGGGCTTTTTGGTCCTTTGCAGCACAAAGGAAACCAAACCACAACACGGTTACACTTAAAGTGATAACAGAGCTACAAGATGTAGGACTTTCCAATGAGTCCAACCTTTATGACTTAGATGGTGAGTCTAAATATGTCTGTCTAAAGAGAGCGTTAGGCCTCAAAGAAATCCCACTTTAGTCATAATATTAACCACCAGATTAGAGAAATATCTAAATATAAATCTAAAGAACAGAACACAGAGTACCGTGCTCATCTTTCTCAGTCTTGCTGTTTTGACCCATCCCCTGCTGGAGCGGTAGGCTGCATTCGGGAACCATATGGTGGTTTTACCCCGTAATTCAATCCATAATGCCGAGTGTCAAGCTGGGAGGCATTGGATTCCATTTTCAGAGTAATTTGTATAAGTCTGCCACGGACTTGAACTCACAACCTTCCAGTCTCAGGGTGGACATCACAAGGTCAATAAAACTTGAATCTATTTCTCTATTCTATTCTATTCTATTCTATTCTACTGACCTACAGCCACCACACCATCTATCAGTGGAAGAAACAACAGACTACACCAACACATTTGAAGGTAGTAAGGACATCTTGCATTCACAACAAAAAAGTTGTAATCTCAGATCTTATAATTACTTAATTCTACAGTATTAGTCTTTTTTTGCTAAGATAATCTAAATCACATCTCTGCCACAAACTTAAAGTCCCACTCCAACTACATTTTTTTTCAATTGTAAAATCGTTTACAGTGGTAATACATTCAAAAAGCCTGTATTGTTTTTAAGATAGACTTTCTGCAGGGCAGCAGGAGCTCATTTGAAATTTGCTTTTGGGTTGTGGGCGGGACAGTTAGTAGGAAGTTAGCCTAGCTAATTTCCAGCACTCCTTTGTTTACACTCTCTCCCTCTATCCAGCCGTACAGTTTAGAGCCAGATGGCAGCTCAGATGAGGAAAATAAAAACATACATGGATCTATTTGTATGCAAGTGGAGGATTTAGAATTGAAGTGGAGAAAGGGAGACCTTGGCCTGCTCATGGCAGTTGCTGCATCATAAACCAGAGCTTTATCATACATACATCAGGTTTTCATCTGGTCCTGATCCAATGTGATTTGAATTAAGAAATACTCATAAAACCAGTTTTAATGGTAATTTATACATGTCCCCCATTATGAGAACAATTCTACAAGAACATGTTAAAAACACCAAAAACAAGATTTTCATTGGAGTGGGTCTTTAAACAACATTAAATGTTGACCACAGATGGTAAAGCCAATGTGTCAACATTAAAACATATCAATGTCTATGGCTGGCTCTAAAATATATCTACTTCTCTCCTGGTGAGTTACCTTCACTGCCTCTCCTACTAAGCAGTGGGCTGGGAACACTACCACAGTCTTTAAGAGGAAAAACAGAAGATTTTTGTTTCAAAATCAAGTTTAGCCAAAGACAGAACAAAACAACAAATAAAAAAACCCAACATTCAGAGAAAAACGAACACTTGACAATTGGTCTGAGACAGAGAAACCTCCAACCACTCCAGGTTATTAGAAACCTTCACACCTGTGTTAAGAGGTTACGTATTAGTTTACATATTAAAGAAAATAATTTGACCTTCAACAAGAAGTACTTACTTACATTTTTTTATTTCTAACCTGTCAAAGACATATTTTCTTTTTTATACTTAAAAAACAGACATAGTGAAAAAATAATTCATATTAACTATGTATTGTGACATTTAAATTCATAATGCCAGTTTAGGTATAAAGCTAAAACATGGGGAGTAAATGAGACCTGCTAGCAGGCTGTGAAACTCTAAGTCAAATGAATCAAAGTTTTGAGTAAAAAGTTAATTCCTGAAATTCCAACTCAAAAAATACTGTTTTTCATAAATCTGAGAAACCAGAATCAAATTAAGTAAAAACAAGCATTTTTACCAATTCCTCATCTCATGCGAGAGGTGGCAACTCTAAGGCTGTGAAGTGGCTTAACCTTCATTATTTAACTCAAACTTTAAACAAGAGCTGAAAGTTTTGTTAAAATGCAGACTGATTTAATTAATGAAAAAGTATTTTTAAAGTACAAAGACTTCTAACTTCAGAGGGTTTATTTGTTCCTTATCAACAGCTGTGTTCTTGCGATGAAAAATAGCAGCCAATGTTTTTAACTTCTATCTTTTTGACAGACAGACAGAAGCCTCCATCAGAGGTTTGATTAATCAATAAAAAAAAAAAAAAACCAAAGCATATTACAACCAAGTTCCCAATTATTTCTCGACTTTGTTTTTTAGCTAAAAATGTTTTTCAAAACTTGAAATGCAGAATTCGTTTTATTCTGTTGCTCTCAATTATGCAATTATCAAAAAAAGCTTGAGGGCAGCATTTTACCTGACGGTGGTGGCGGCCGTTGAGGTGGAGCAGGTCTAGCAGGAGGGGGAGTGGGTCGAGGGGGTGGTGGCCGTTTGGGCTCCAGGCCTCCAGATGGGGGCGCACCAGGCTGGAAGTCAACAGGGGGTCCTGAAAGAAAGAACAAATATGAGAGAGCATCTTTTCAGGAAACATGTTTGGAAATAAAACTCAACCAAACATAAATATTTAAAGAATATATGCTCTCTTTATCAAAACTACTTCAGAATATAGATATTACAATGAAAAAGTGCAAAAGCGTAGTCTTCAAATATTGAATTTGTACCATGTAGACAAGATTGGACACCAGTATAAAGCTAAGCACCATCTGTTAAAACCCTCTCCTACCACCATTCTATTTTCAGGCAAAGAGAAAAAGATGAAGCACACTTTGCACGAATTTAAAGAACCAGGTATAGAAAATATTTCTCTAAGAGAAACATTTTATTGTAAGACATTAAATATTCTTACAATAAACACAAATGGCACTACCACACATTTTATTACCTGGAAATTCCAATCTGAGTGACAAAGGACTTATTTCCATTTCTACATACCACAAACAAAAGAAAATTACAGTTTATTTTCCTCCAGATAGACTTATTTTGAAGGAAGTGGGCTTTTAGCAAAATAAAAGCAGGGAAGTGTTGTTCTTTTGTGCAGTGATTTTACCTTGTGATGGTCGGGAGGGTTGCTGGGAACGACTGGGTCTGCTGGGAGCAGTGGGTTCACTGTGGGTGGGTGAGGGGCAGGGACTAGTGCGAGGGGAGGGGAGAGGAGAAGAACCGGGACCAGAGCCGGCTCCGGGCTGCAGGTGCTGTGGAAGAATCTCCTCCACCTCCTCATCCACTTCGCCTGAAAAAAGAAGTAGAAGAGAAAAAAACCTGTAAGGTCTAAAGGTTTCTCTTTAATATTTGGCTGGAAGGAGAGGAAATAAAAACAAAAGAAGGAAACTCCTGCAATTAATTTTTGGTTACAACTCACCTTCCATGTCAAATTCATCCTCATCCACATCGGCATCTTCGGCAAGCAGGGTGGAGCTGGCAGAAGTGGGAATGCTTCCAAAGATCCTCTCTACACTCATCTCCTCTTCCAGACTCTTGATCCAGCCTGGGCTTCTGAGGCGGATGTCAATCACCTTTCCAAGAACCTGACACATAAACCAAAGAAAAAAACTGATGTGAGTGGTTTAAACGCACAGAACAGCTTCAAAATGTTTTAGACAAGAACCAAAAGTGCCCTTAATAAATCAGAACAAGACATTAAGGGTGGTTCTGTTTTGACTATAGTCTGACAGACATTTTAAGGCTTAAACTTCTGATTTCAATAAACCGAAAAACCAAAAAGTCAGAAAAAAAGATGGTAAATAAGTGAGCAGGCGTGAAAACCTGCTAAATTAAACGTTTTCAACAATAAAAAATGAGGAAATTTCAAAAGAACTGCAAAACTTACAGTAGAAGCACTCAGTGAAAGAGCTGCCAGAGCAGAATAGCCTTCCAGGAAAGTCACCCACATCTTTTCCTCAACAAATCTGGGTAAAAACAACAAACTGTCAGTAAGAGTCTGTATATCTGTGTTGTGATGCCAAGCTCACCGGATGAGGATGACCTCTCCAAAATTGGAAAATTTATCCAGTAGCTCATCAATTAGGTCATCACTGAAGTAGTCATCAGGCCCAGAAGAGCAGAGCGACACCAGGATGGTGCCATCTGGAGGTCCCTGCTTGCCAATGACATCTTTATAGACCTGGTGCCGAGATTCTGGGTCGACTTCTAGGATGTCCACATCTATTAATGCCACAACAGGCCTAAAAGATAAAGAGAATATTTGCAGATAACATTAAATATTAAAAATTGATTTGGTTTGGTTAGGTTTGGTTTATTTCAAGCATAAAATGGACAAGACAGAAAAAAGTCACAGATTTATCAAACTCATTACAGAGACAATGAAAGGCATTGAGTATTAGCTACAGAAAAAACCCAAACAAAAACAAGAACTCACTTAAGTCACATTTGATTCATTAAATATAGTAATTAATAACTAAAAGTCAAGTAGAGTTTGATGAATTGCTTGAAAAGGAGTAGGAAAAAGCACATTTATTTAGTCCTATTCCTACATAGTTACTTCATTTTATAGTTTTGCATAGTTTTCATTAGCTGTTTATGATCAGATAAAGTGTGGATATTTTCATGGAACAAAAATGAGAGCATTTTGATGATTGATTAATCTCAGAAAACATTCTTCATAAGTTCAGTAAACAGTAACATGGATCACACATTATGTAACAGATATGTAATACTCATTGGTTATCATCCGAATTCAATTTTAAATTAATCAAAAAAATCATTTCTTCACATTGCAAGCTCTGTATTTGCATTGTAATTACCAAAAAACATCACTTTGGTTTTGTCAAGATTCAAAGATAGTTGTATTCCATCCATGATTTTATGTTATATAACTCTGTGTTCACCACGTTGATTATCTGCAGAGTAGAATATATTTGTGTCCTCAACAAATAAAATGTTTTTCAAAAGTTTTGAAACACTGAATATATCATATAGGTAAATATTGAATAGCAGTGGGCCCAGAATTGAACCTTGTGGGACACCACAACATGACTTCTTGGCCTCTGTTGTAAAATCATTAATCTTGACAAATTGTTTTCTTCGTGTTAAACAGATTTTGACCCAACTTAGAGCTAGTCCTCTTATCCCATACACTTCTAGTTTATCACGTGGGATGTCATGATAGAGTGTCAATATCTTTTTTTAAGGTAAATTAAAATTAAAGCTGCATATTTCTTTTTGTCCAGAGCACTTGTGATTTCCTCCACAGCATCAATGATGGTCACTGAGGTTGATCTGTTTTCTCTAAAACCATATTGGTTTTCATCAATAATGTTGTGTTTATCAATAAATTAAACTAATTTATCCTTTTGAGAATTGTGGAAGGAGAGAAATAGGTCTATAGTTTGTAAACAGGTGTGGCTTTGCTCTTATGAATAGGAATCACTTTTGCAATTGTCATTTGGTTTGGGAATCTTCCAGTTTGTATTGATAAGTTACATATGTATGTTAGAGGCCTAGAGATACTGTTAATTATCTTCTTCACCACCGTCATATCTATATAATCACAATCTGCTGAGTTTTTACCCTTGAATTTGCTACCAATTGATATCAGCTCACTTTCATCAACAATAAAAAACACTTCATTGATACATCTATGGCTCAATAGTTACCTGTGGTCTGAGGTCTTCAGCTCAGCCCTGCCATAGTACTTTAAAACGCCAGGGCTCCATGTATATTCTGGATCATCCTCATTCTCTGCAGAAGTGGATGTTGCCCCAACAACGTTCATCTCCTCTGCTGTAAAGCAAAACCAAAGACAGCTTATAACTTTTCACGCTTTTTGTTTCTCCTAAAAACAACAGCGGCAAGAAATACTATTTTAATTTGACAAGTTTAAACAATGAAACACCTGAGAAAATGCTTTTTCTTGCAGTAAATGTTCTGCAACTAACCTGTTTTGTTGAAGTTCCACTTTCTCCTCTTCCAAAGTATGCGGTCTGTCCAGGCTGGTGTGCGGCACTTCTCACTGGTATCATAATCTTCTGAGAAGAGGTCGTATTTGTAGGTGGGGGCAAAATCTAAGTTTCCCTCAATGAACCCCCTGAAGATCTGCAGGATACGGTTTAGAAAAATGCTGTCAGTGGTTTGTGGGCCAAATAAATGCATTTTCATGTTACAGGAAGAATGTTTTTACACAAACTTAGTTAAAAATACTTTTATGTACTACCCTTGCTCCTATACAATGTCTGCTTTTCTAAACCAAAAACTAGCTAATAAAATACTAATGTAAATTCTATATTTTCTGATACTGACCAAAACTGTTTAATGACTATTGCAATTGACAAAAAAAGGAAAAAAAACTTTCCTCAAATGAATTAAACACTAAATGTATTATTTTTTTAACTTTTATTTATTATTTTTAAAGAACCATTCCAGTGAAAATCATATTTTTTTATGTTTTAAACATTTTCTTGAGGCATTTTCTGATAATACACAAGTTAAACTTAAAATGGCATTTCGGAGTAATTATTCATTCAAATTATTTTGAATCAGGAGCAGAAGTTTCATGTCAGTTAAAAAATAATCGTAAGCAAAAGAACACTGGGAATGGTTTTAAAATAGATTAAAACATGATTGGAGTGGGCCTTTGAGCTCAGCTGCCCAGGTTTGGGTTTATGGGGCTAAAACAAGAACAAACAACAACACAGTAAAATCTACAGTCTGATAGTCTTACCGCTCCGGCATTTTTTTGTTCCACCAGCTGGTCCCCAGCAGTCAAAGCATCCCAATTCTGCTGTCGGATGAGCTCCTTCACTTCCTCATTGGGGATGTTGATTCGGTAGTTGAAGTCTCCGCACCAGAACACATAATCATGTGAGTAGAGCAGACGACCCTGAAAGGCAGAGATGGATGATGCTGCTTAGGAAACTAAAGTGCCACAGAGTCTAAAAAAATTCCCTGTAAACAGCTGTTACCATGGGGAAACTGAGTCTGCGCGTGATCTCGTTGTAGTCATCATTCCTCTCTTTGACTTGGGACTGGCCAGCGGCAAAATGGGAGCACACAAAGCAGATGCTGGTGGTGTGGAACAGTAGACGGATGGCCACGCCTCCTTTATTACCTGTTGCCCCGCCCATTCCCGTTTTCACTGTGTCTACAGCTACATCTCTGAAAAGGTGAGGAATCGAAAAATTACATTGATTGCAGAAGACATAAATTATACTTTGAAAAAAAAATTACCCCACAAAGATGATACCTGATGAAAGGTGCGTGCTGAGGGCGGATGAAAACAAACAGACACACTCCTACAAGCTGCTCTGAAGCAAGCAGCACATACTTGTGGTCCCTGGAAATGTTCTTTTGAAGCTCAGCTGCCCAGAGTTTTTGGTTAGTGGTGCTTAAATAACAACAGACAACAACGCAGGAAAAAAAAGACACAGAAAAGCAAACAGTAAAATCTTAGTAAGGGATCTAGTGTAAAACATCAGATAATAAATTAAATGCTTTTCTCTTTACCTTAAAAATGACAGTTTGTTTTGATTTGTATCTCAGGAAAGTATGCACATACCTTGCACTGACAATGTTCCCAGCATTCAGTTCAACCATTTCCTCAAATCCAATGGCAAAGATATCTATGGGGTTGGCTTTGCTGTCTGAGGAAGAAAAATAAAAACAGTTTAATAATCAATTCACCAAAGATTCTAAGTGTTTTAACTTACAGATAATGGGATTTAAGACTTCATGCAGATTGGATCAAGCTGAGCTGTACTTTTAAATCTCACGTTTTAATGTTTTTATTTTAAGCTTGTTTTTCCATTTGTTTTATTATCTATTTTATATGAATTATTGACCTGTGCAAAAATTACGTTTTTCTTACATTTTTAAAAAATCTAATTCTATAAGAGAAGTGCTATAAAGGTGTTGATAATGAACTTTAACTTAATAGTTCTACAAATCAAACATACCTAGCCTCTAAAAGAACAAGTGAAACAAATAAAAAAAAAATTACGTTATTTGTTAGATTTTTTTTCTAACAATGATGTCATTACAGTGTGAAAAAATTAAATGGCAACATACTCTGGAACTCAGGATGCCCGGCCTTCATCGGAGCATCCAAAAGCCAGTCGTTGAGTGTTTGGTTGCGAAAAGCTATGCTGCGAAACTGTTTACCCCCGTTCACATTCCAGGTGCCAACGCACACACGGATTTGCTTCGGCCTCGTGTATTTGTGGTAGTTTTGACACATTCCCAGCAACACTCTTGGAGAGGCTGCCAACGGGAGAAGATTAGCATTAGACTGAGCAGTTTAGTAATGAAGACTTTCTGTTTGAAAGGGAAACAACAAATGGGAAAAACGTTTTTTGATCCTTTCTTTAAAAAAAAAAACAAACAGAAACACAAAATGAAAGAATAGATTGCATTTACAACAAAAATAGAAAAGATGTAAATGCAAATGTGTTGCAATACTGATAACATTCCCAGAATAAATGTTTGGTCATGGTTTATTACCGTCTGTAGAATTAAACGTGTTTAATTCTAAAATAGCACCAAAATTCTCCTTTTTTTCAAACCTTAGTGTCATGACAACAATAAATCGACAGTGGGTTAAACCATCACCAATAACAGACTGTAAATGACTGACGAACAGCAAACACAAATGAGCTTTATGGAAGAGGAGGAAAACAGTTTCTATCCACTGACTACAGTCAGTTACTGTACCTGATTGTAAGACAGGCTCAGTGACTATCATTGTTAAGGACAGCAAAGGAGAGAAGGAAAAAAAAGCAGAGGTTATTTATATTATTTAAGCAGATAATGCTGGAAGAGCAGCTTTTTAACAGCGCTAATAAAAAATGTCCAAAAAAAGAGAAAAGAATATAACTCTCCACCATGAGGGTGGTGACAAAATGATTAAGCTGCTTAAAATTACATAGGTAGTAAACAAAATGATCAATATTTAAATAAAATCTAAAATGTATCTGCGATTTTGTCAATAATTACCATAAAGACTGGAAGTGGTGAGCAAAGCACGAGCTTTGTCTGCCAGATCACTGTTGAGCGTGGAGCCCAGTCTCAGGATATCAATGGCTTCCTGCTTGGAGGTGTCAAAGAAGTTGTTTTGAATGGTCCGTGTAACAGAGCGTGCTCCATCTTTAAGCTTTCCGCCCTGTAATCAAGTCACAAAAAAGAATACAAACATTATTGTTCTACTTCCAAGCAGAGAAAAGATTTTTTTCCCATTGCAGGAATGAAAAAAAAGTCAACCACAAAGGATCATTTAGTCAAAGGCTTCAGAACTTGGAGGAATTCTGTTTTGTTTGGCTTAACTCGAACCTGTTAAGACTGAGCTTTACTACAATGATGTCATCCAAATACAACTTAAAAGTCTAATATTTGCACAGATTCCTCCAAGTTTGAAGAGAGGGAGCAGATGCAGATAATTTATGAAGGAAGCGTAAATTATTTATTTCTGTTGCGCCACAATACGTTCTTCCAAAGCTCCTTCAACAAAAGCATGTACAATGAGGATGAAAAAAGAGAAATATAGGGGAAAAAAATAACAATTCAGAAGATTTTGCTCTGTACTCCATCAATATCACCTTCATTTATTACAAAGACAATGAAATGTAAAAAGTTCACCAGAAAAAGGCCCAAAGTTTAAACAAAAAAAAAAAAACACCAGCTATCAACTTACCGCACAGGTAGAGAGGTCCAGAGGACAGCCAAAAGAGACAGCACACAAAAGTTAACAAACAGAAACATTTGCTATGCACAGCAAGGCAACTGCTTCTGCTCAACTAATCCACTGCTCATAAAATACATAAAATAACTCGAGCAAATTCTTGACTGACAGTGACCTCATGCTCAATATTCACACTTTGACTTTTTAATATAGTCTTAAGGGGCCTATATCATGCAAAACCAATCATCATTTTGAGCTTTTAAGTGTTTTATAATGTTAATTCTACATAAAAAACAACACCAAAGAGGTATTTTGCTCTATTCACAAATTCCTCTAAAACCCTGCACTCTGAGCACCATCCCCTCCGAGTTCACGAAAACGAGCGGGTCCTCATATTCTGACGTCACAAAGTGGGGAACATCCCCTTCCAGGAAGAATCTGTGCTGCCAGCACTCCCCCCAGGCTAACACATCCATCCACTTTCTCTGCGGGGCTAGCAATGATCCGCATAACACTTTTATTTTATATACACATCCAACTTTACAAAAGCTCGGATAATGTTTGTTTTTGTGGGAGAAACGCAGACAAGCTGCCAAGGCGTCAAAAAATGGGCAGCACCCACAAGGAGTGAAAGGTGGTGCCTCAGAGACTGAGACGTCTTACTTCTGGGTAGGAAAAGGAGCACACAAAAATAACTCATATTGCGCCAAAACAAATCCTTCTTTACTGTGCCAAACGTAACACATTATCATTTTTAGGGATATAATTTACTCTGAAAGTCTTAACAGTAGCATAATATAGGCCCTTTAAAGTTCAAAGTAAGTATTTTGTCTTTAAATACTGAGCTGCAGGGAAGCAGCAGCTAAGAGAAAATCTGCAAGGACTTTCAACCAAAGGAAAAAAAAAAACAAATTGGGGGGGATAACATTTTGTTTCGCAATTTTTCAATTTTAATGTTTAAAATAATCAGACTATTATAAGTAAACAGTTGTTTGTTAATATTTTTTTTACAAGCCTGGTAATTGTTTTAATCAGTTTTGAAGTTGCTGATTAAATTTAAGCTCAGATGATGGTTCAGTTTAAGGGTTCATTTCAATGTTATAAGCAGAAATACACAAGACATAACCCCTTCCTTTGTTACATCCCATCATTTTATCTGCAGTTTAATACTGATGGGAAAATAAAAACATCTTCAAGATCTTTATATTATGATTTTTATTAGCCAAAATTGATAACTGACAAAGGAATTTCACAAATAAAAGAAACTCCCAACAAAGAAAACCTTTTTATAAGCCACAGTGCATAATGATGTTTTTGTATAATTGAATGATCAATTGCTTTAGAGTCACTACTTTTTATATTGCATACCTTAGCTTTGCCATCCAGAGCACCAGTGCCTGCATAGATCTTACTGATTGAATCCCCGTTAACAGACCACATGGTTCTAAAAACCTCCTGGAACCTGGCCACCAGCTGAGGTTTCTCTGTCAGGCCCATTTGCTCTAACTGCCTGGTCAACATCTAAGGATTAAAAAAAAAGAGTAATAAATGACTATTTTATTAAAAGATATCGGTTAAAATACTTTACATGTCACAGAAAAGCAATATTTGACACTGAAGCCTTCTTACCTCAAGGCCAAAAAAAGCTTGAACACTATTAGTTCTATCCAAACAGTCCAGGCAGTTAGTCCTCATGGTCCCCCCCTGAGTCCTGAGAAGACATAACAAAGATCTATTCCAGATGTTTTCAGTCACTACATCTGTGATTAATATTTAGCGTCACAAGAAGATTAAATAGTTAATCCCACGTGCTTATAAGAAGATGATAAAATAAGAATTGCTCTTAAGCTGTGCAGAGCAATGGATTTGTGCACAAGAGAGACATTTTTACTGAATCCCTGGAAGAGGAACAAGTACTACACGTCTCTTGGTTGTCCAAAGACAGCCTGTGAGGCTTCACAGGTCATAACAGGAATTTGCTTGCTGACTAACAACATCAGTTGGAAAGGAATGTTAAGAAATCGTTTACTTAACACAGCAGTTTAAAAAAAATAAAAAATACAAAACAAACAGTACTATTACTAAAAAATACACAGAATGGTTAAAAGGGAAAAGATTCTCCTAAAAAATTGGGAAAAATATATAAGTATAATTTTTGTGTTACCTTACAATGCCAGTTTCCCCAGAGTAATAAAAGAAGCCACAATCCTCTATGAACTTATTGAGCTGAGGCTTCAAAACGCTGTGGAGTTTGTCTGCTTTGCCACCCCTCACATTTTGATGGTAGTCAAAATTGATCATTTTCACAGAGGCTGCATGCTCTGACGCCTTCAGGTGACTCTGAAAGGGATGAATATGAACTTTTCAAATTAAACAGCACCACAAACATACTTGGAAAATGCATATTTTGCATCAAAAAATGCCTTTCAATAAATATAATTTCTTAAAAGATGAAGATCGGTTTCTCTCACCTGAAAAGCTTTGCTGAGCATGTGCTCCCCTTCCTTACCTCCGAGTAGGTTAATGATCACCTGTTTTCCATACAATCTGCGCAGGGCAGCAAAGTGTCTGCAAAACAACGCATCTCATGATATCAGTTACCGTTTATTTCATTCTTGCTCGATTAAAAACAGAAGCTGTTTAAGTAAATCACCAACTAGCTTAAAATGAAAACAGAATTATCCAGCAAACCAAAAAGGCAGCTATAATGAGTTTAATATCAGGTTAATTATTGTTTAGTAAAAATATTAAAACAGGAAACAGTGACAATGTATCAAAATGTGACTCATTCTGTGATCTAATCATTTTTAGCAAGACTGGGGGAATTGCCAAATACTTGGTGAGAAAACTGCCTAATTGTTATGCAATGCAGAGTTAATGCAACCCTTTTTTTGGTTTGTTTTTCTTAGACAATTCTTATTTTTTTTCCCCCCATTTGTTCTGTCAGCAGTGAGCAAATAGCAAACAATTAATATGTTGTAGAGTGCTAAGTTCCACTCTAAACATTATTTTTACCAGAAATTGTGCTTTATTTAATAATTGCAATGCAGTTTTTAGCAACTCTGCATTTACACTGAAAAAATAAATTTTAGCCTTTACAGCTAAAATTTATTTAGTTGTTCTCTTGTTAAGAAAGAGTAAAAGTTGTACTCTTCAGCCATTGGCCAGGAAAATGAGGGCGGGGCAAAGCAACGAGAGAAAGAATAATGGAAGTCCTTGTTTTGCAAACCTTGTCTGGATTGTTCACTTATTTAAACTTTATATCTTGCGAGCAATTTTGAACGTCTGCAGTGACGTCAGGTATAACACTTAGTACTTTCTACTTTGGTTGGGGGAGGCATGCTGCAAGGACGTTACTGAGGAGATGACAACTAAGAAGGTATGCTGGTAAGTGTTTAGGACATATAGATTGCTGGGAAAACAGTGTGGGAACCGATGTGCATCACATTAAAAGCTGCTTTAAGGAGCCTCCATTCATCCCACAAAATTTTGCTGTGTCTGCGGGTTCTCCGACTCTGTTTACATCTCATAATGCCCAGCTATGGTGGTCATTTTGGTCGAGTTGTTCGACTCTGAGCACGGAGCCTGTTTAGACTGAAGAAACTCAGAGCGACCCGAAGTTCTGTCTGATTGGAAACGAACCGAGATCACCTTGAAAAATGGGTCTGAGAGCAAATCTTGGTCCCGTACCAGGGTCCACTTGGGTGTTTTCAAACTGAAAATTTGTTCTGGATTATCGGGGGAAATGAAATCTGGCTCATTTAAAGTAAACCAAATGTGTCCAGTCTGAATACACCCTAAAGCAATGATTCCAGATATGCTTATGTATGATACTAATGTATAA
The DNA here is from genome assembly GCA_014656515.1 of Oryzias celebensis. NCBI lineage: Eukaryota > Metazoa > Chordata > Actinopteri > Beloniformes > Adrianichthyidae > Oryzias > Oryzias celebensis. Next base: position 15,465,646 of record BNCR01000013.1, read on the forward strand.
AGGCAACGTCTGAGAAATAAATGTTTTATAAATAAAAAAAAAGTTTCAAAGTTATAAACTATAGTCATTAGTAAGTAATTAATTTCACTTGAACTCTTGCCTTGACACATGACTAAACCGTGCAGGTGTCTAGCCAGTCTCTACAGATTGTATCAGCTAACTGACCATAGTAGTAGAAGGTTATCTTTCTAAAACACAATTGTTATTTTACACAACTATAAAGGCTCAAATGTGCACGGTCATCATAATTCTAAATAACAAAGTGATAAAAAATGCTGAGTTCTGCAATATTGAAGTTATCAAAGTCCAAGTCTAAGATATTGAAAACTCAAAAGAACTATCAGCTTACTGTTATTTTTTGATAGAAAAATGTTAAATGGGGCAGAACTCAAAGAACAACTGATCATGGGGAGCTGCTTTAGCTTGATAAGATAAAGCACATTGTGGAGGGGCACATGCTGCAGTACTCCACTATCGATAGTCTGGAATTAGGCAGCTACAAGGAAACTTAAGAACAAGGAAAGATGCTGTGTCATTCCCACATCTGTAATTCGGGTACATCAGCAGTTATGTTTGTTAGTTGCTGCTGTGGATTTGAGAAAACCTAAGAACCCAATAAAAAGGGCACAGATGCTCAAAAGCAGAGAGCGTGAACGTGGATTAAAAAAGCAACAAGGAAAATCAACAAAGGAAAACTCAACAGAATAAAACAAATTCCTTAAATGGTTGTAAAGAGCATGGCAGGAAAAATGCTGCTGAAAAGCAGGCTGAGAGGAAAACATGTTGAGTCACGGTTTTACATTTTTGATGAGACATAAACTTGTGGACACGACGCTCATTCAACAGCTCTAACAGCTTAACAAAAACAGGTTAAGTCTGAGAAGAAGTTACAGATAAAACAACTTCAAGACCCAAATCACAAGTATATTGTGTTAGTGCTTGAATTGGAAAAAAGATTTTGTGTCTTTTTTTTATTAACATCTGTGCCTAATTTTAAAGTTTACTGTTCCTGTCTTGAGGGATCATAGCTAAACCTTCATTAAAATTACCTTTATATTTCTAACAATTAACAAGTGAATAAGGAAAAGCTTTAGGGAAGGTTCCTTTTGATGATAGCTTTGACTTTTGGTGTTCTGTTTGGGGGGTTATACTCAGTTAAAAACCATAACATACTGAAACTGCGACCCAAAACATCCAGATTACCTTTCAAAAGCTGGGGCATTAGCCTCAAATCCCCTTGACAGTTTCACACGGTGAGAACCAACCTGCAGAGACACAAGCCAGAAGCCTTTTCTTTCGTAAAGATGACAAAAAAGCAGGCATGGCAGATGCCCAAAACACCAAATAGTTGAAAATTTGAAGGGAGAGAAATTGGAAAAATGAAATGCACAGATGAGCTTGGGGTATTGTCCAAAAAATGTAAAGAGACTGGATAAGTAGATCAGAAAAGGCATAGTGGAGAAATCTGTTTACATGAAGGCAAAAGCACTGAGGAGCAAAGAAATCTTTTGGTCATCCCTCCAAAGCCTCTTTTCCCCAAATTGTACATTATTTTCTCCCCACTTTAAACAACCAGAGGAGCTAGCATGATTACACAAGACTGCACCTACTCAGGATTAGCAACAAACAGGCACTAAGGTTTTACCAAGGAAAACTGCTCTCTAATGAGGCATGTTTCAACGAGTATTTTAGGTTTCCCAAAGACACCATCTGTGGAAAACCTTCCCTCAGTTTCATTCCTCTTCAAAGTTGTGTTTTATTAAAGGAGTTAGCTTTTCCTCAGTTGAGCAAAACAAAGTAAATACTAATCCTATATATAGTACTACTCATACTTCACATTCCAAAAATGTTTATTCGGTCCTGTCAGCTGCTCAATGATAAGAATCCATTTTTTCTGAGTGTTATAAAGATCAGCTCTGTGTTCCTTAAGCTTATTATTGCCAACTTATCTTTGTCTTAGCTTTGTGTTCAGCAGCTTATGCTGTTTGCACATACCTATACTTGGCTGATCCTGTGTGAGACTGGGATAAACTGACTCCAATGTCACTTCTGGTTTTTGCTTCGGTTGTGCAGGAGGAGTCCATGAATATTTAATAACTTCCTGAGATGCCATCTGAAACTGCTCGGGTTGCAGGTGTACAGCAACAATACAAACCTCCTAACGCTGTTAATGACCTGTACCATTTACAACCCATCTCTTCTAACTTCAACAATTAGACAATTCTTATATTCGTTTGTCTTTGATGTAAATCTGTTTTTGATTGTTTAATTTTTGTAAATACCATCCACAACTTATGTAACTGTTTCGTGTTCAAATCATTGTGAGTCGGGAGGGGGTGAAAAATTCCCATCTAAAAAAGTGTATTTGTTAAGTAGAAAATACGCTAAACGGGCCACGAGCTCCCTGCTCCACAACATTCAGATGCATTCATTTGATCCATGTACGTCTTTGTTTTCCTCCGAGCTGCTTAAAGCTGTATGGCTGGATAGCTCCAATATAGCTCCCCATTTGTTGCACAGGAAATGTTAGGCTGGAGGTGTGAGGAGCTGTAAGCTAACACGAGCGTGAAAACAGAGAACTCTCAGTTCTGGGTCATGGGAAGGGGGGGTCAGCTTGGCTCAGTGCCAAACAAATCAGAGGAAATTTCTAATGAACTACTGCCAGAAAATGACGTTTTTTATTTTTATTTATTTATTTTTGGCTAAAAACAGCATAATCATAACTTAAACTGGGAATGCTTTTAAAATAGTTTAAAAGATGACCGGAGTGGGACTTTAACTCCTGTGATAGGCCTTTAAATGCAGTTCCTTTTAGTGGAATACAAACACAATGACTGTTCTAACTTCCTATTCAACTGAGAATATCTGGTCAACCACTATAAAAGTGAATATTTCTAATATCTGACTGAAGAGGCGTGCAGCTAACTCTTCTTCCAGATAAAGCAAAATTACAGATTTTGTTCAGGAACAGTATGGAGGAAGGAGGAGGAGGACTTACAAGCCACAGCTAGCTTAGGGGCCAAGAGCTACAATGGTGCTTTCAAAGCAGGCAAAGAATAGTTCTGTCTGAAAACAACCCCAAGCCCCATTAACTTCAGTTTTGACCAAACCAAAAGCCTCCAGGTCCAATTAGGGGACTTGGCTTTTAGTCGTTTCACTGTACAGTGGTCCTTCGTTATGTTCTCAAAATAACCCACAATAGGTGAGAGATAATAGAAGATTTAAGGCTGCAAAACATCTCATTTCCCACTTTACACACTTTTCTCAGACATACATGAACATTTTGACACTTTTTCTCTTGTTTAGACACGTGCACAGAGGAGATTGATTGACAAGGTTAACAGCCAATCAAGACACACTTCACATTGTGATGTATAAAAAAACTAAAACATGCAAAAATGGCACAAAAAAATTATCAGTTTAACAGTGAGTCCACAAAAGGTGAACCACGATATAGCGAGGGACCACTGTAAATCAGGAAATTCCGTTTCATCCGTTTGAAGGAAATGTAGCTTTTCTAGCAATTTTAGCAGATTGAATAAAGGTAAGTGGTTAGGGGGTGTTTTTAGATCAGATTCTCACCTGACCAAAGAAGTCTGGGAGCTGAGAAAAACAAACAAAAAATCCCTTTACCAATCACTGCTGCTATTATTTACCCCCAACCCTCCCCCACAGCTGACTGAACTTCCAGGTCTGTGCAATGTTTCAGGACATGGGAACTTTATATTGCTTGTGTTGAAAAATAAAAATGAGTGATTACTGCTCTTTCTAATGTTCAAAATGATTCATCTAAGAGAAATATGGCTTATGGGAACTAAAAAGGCAATATTTTGAATCCGTGTTCTTTGGCATTGCACAGAGGAACAAGTTAAAGCACCAACACAGACAAAGAAAAGGCAAGAAAACCCCCCTTTGCCCTATGCAAAGACAAATAAGAATGGTTACTAGAGAAGTTATTATACCAGGTGGGGGTTCTCATCCAGTCCATTAGTGGGTCGATTCTTACTAAGGTGTAACAAAACACCCTTAACGGACTTTTTCTGAATACAGCAAGAAAACGTGTTAAAAGTAGAATATCCACTGTTATGACAGGAGGTGTTTTCTTTGCTTCTGCAGCAGCATCACAAATCTCCAAAAAGCTTGTTGGGTTTTGATTTGTTTCGTTCAAGTGCTTATAAACTAATGAAGCATAAAATGAATGATATGACTAAATATATTAAAAAAACGTTTAAATAAATGTGTGTACAATTACCCATTACCTGTATTCCTGGCTGTTCCCAGAAAAGTGGAATGGACCCACGGATCTGTATGAAGGATGAGACTCTGTCTTCAAGGAAAATAACCTGTTATTAATGAAAAACAAAATTTTTTAGGGTTACTTTTTTGGATTGAACTGGGTCCTTTATAAATGTAATAACTTGACAGATTCTAGCAAATATATACACAAAAATCACACAAAAGAACTTGAAAATATGAATTGTAATGTTTAAAATCCAAGCAAGGGAAATTAGTTTGTATATCAAAATACAGAAGTGCTTGTGGCAGGAAGTAACAAATATGCAAAGCAAAAAAAAAAATAATAAGCAACGTGATTTGTGTCAGAAGCAGACGGGCTGCATTCCACTTTGCTAAAAGGAAAAACAAATATCTGCCAGAACCACATAGACAGCACGAGCAAACTATGACAGTTTAAAATAAAATTAAGAGTTCAGTCAGTCAAGCATAAAAAAATGAAAACAAAAGCGCAGTACAGTGTACCTTGCATGTAACCTCTCATAAAAACTAAAACCACAATACATTTTTATAATGATTAAAAATTGTTGTGCTCTGGAACAATTCAATTTTTTTAACAAATTAAAAACCAAAGAAATTGATTTTAGACTGTGATACAGCAACAAGAAAGAAAAAAAAAAACTAAGCTGTAGGACTCCTCAAAATAATCTCAGTGAAAACAAGGGATCCACAACAGTATAGGAAAAATGAAAAATAAATTGACTTTTGACACAACATTTTCTAAATACGTGCAGGCCAGTGCTGGACCTTTTCTTAGCCACACTGATCCCAGAGGAAAGATTGGGGTTAGTGGTAGGGTTGGGTTAATACTTCTGACCAAAAAAAAACATTTAACTTTGGCACAGCATTTAGCCAATGAAAAAAAAAAAAATTGTAAACGTTTTTTTAATTCAACAAACATAAAAAATGGTGGCTCAATAAAACTATTAAATACAACACTGACCTGTTCTGTTTCCACAAAGTTGGCCACTTGCCCATCATCATTTGTTCCTCGAACATTAAACCGAGTGCCAGCTCGCTCTGAGCTGAGGCGAGAGAAGATGCAGGCCTTGGCTTGTTTATGCCCCGCATAAATGGTCCTGATCTCCACACTGCCACACATCAGCCTCAGCAGCCAGTCTTCACAATTCACTCCATAGTGTTTAAGGTGCAGATGCAAAGACTGGTTCCTATCGTTGCAAACGGAAGTAAACTCAGAATGTTGGCAATAAAATGTCTCAAACGTGACAGTAAAACAAAACTTAATGAAAAATGTCTGAAAACTGTGGAGAACATTAATTGTGATAATTTAAGCACCATTTATCCACACCATTACACTTGTAACAAACACATATAAAAACGTAAGAATTCAACATCCTTACCAAAAGAAGCGGTTATCTGTGGTATCTTCTAGAATCCTGCGATGTGCGTTGAGACTCAAGTCCAGGCTGACACCAGTGGAAGACCAGGCAAAGTAGAAGTGACCTGAGTTTAAGAGCTTACGGACCTCCGAAATTCTGTCCTCATCTCCTGGATCATTCCTCAGTGATATAAAATCTGTCTGTGTGACCCTAAAAACCTCTGAATCCTGCACCTTGCCTGCAGAGCTGCAACCTGTTACAACCACAAGACTGTGCAGCATGGAATCACCTGAGAGAAAGAGGTGGATATTGCAATATTGCATTCTAAAATAAAAAAGCACAGAAATGCAGGAATAAAATATTATTTGGACTTCCCTACCTCTACTTACAAAAATTCACCAACCAGTGAAATTTCAATAAACCAGAATCTTTAAAGATTTATCTCTAACCTGTGTTTGCCTTATTGTGACAACAAGAGCTTTCAGGGTCACATAAAAGACAGGGCAAATCCAATTATCCAAAAATAAATACATGAAATATTAACATAAAGACAAAGACTAGGTGTGTTTCAAAATCTTCTTTAAAATTGAGATGCGTAATTTGCTATTTTCTTACCCAGGTTAAGACGAAGTACACCAAGAATTCCATAGGCATCAACAATCTTTGTGTATGTACTTTTAATGGCATCCTTCTCTGCAGCCGCTATAAGATAAAGTAAGAATCTATAAGTCATTGCAGCTTTGGTAGTTTAAAAAAAAAAACATGGCCCCCTTTTCCTCTTATAGGTGAACTTTTCACATCTTCTAATTGTGTAATCAAACAATATTCTTACACAGGACAGCAACAGCCCCTGATTCAAACATCAGGCATTCGTCCCTGGACCTGGTTTCCACCATGACACTGTAAGGAGGGGGATCCAGCTTGTGGTAGATGCGATAACCTTTGCTGAAAGCCATGGTGACTGATCCAAGAGAAAAACTCTAGGTTGTGGCCTGCGTATTAAAAAACAAAAACAATATATTATGTTCACTTATGGTCAGTCTGACTTCTACAATGTGACATGTTACATTTTATTAACGTAAAAAAAATCCTGATCCGTTATTCTTATATAATGCATGGAAATTGTTACTCTTTAGAAGGTAAAAAAGCTAGCACAAGATAAGATAATATTGTGACCTAATACACGAGAACTTCCGTTTGGGGCATTTTTAATCCTTGCAATAACGCATAACAGAAATACCTTACAATATAATAAAAACCTGGATATGGCACAGACCTCAGCTTTAAAAGTTTATTTCTTCTTTTTTCACTTCTAAATAAAAAGGGAAAGTAACAGGTTGCTTCAGTAAGTAGCAGGACAACTGTGAGAGAGCAGGTTAACGGTTAAGGCCGGGGAGTAAGATCTCATCCAACCCCATTCCAGCAGTCACGACTTCAGAATGAAACTGCAGATGGTCAAGGTAAACTGAACGCTACCCTAAAAAACACCATGTAAAAAAAGGCCCAACAAACAACGAGAAAAGTATAATTTTTAAAACCAAAACAGGTGCACTGTGTACTCCGTATTTTGCGCTAGCTGTTAGCTTAATTAGCTAGATTAAATCACACATAGCTAGCTTGTGACATTTTATCTGTGGAAAGACGGTTGGTTTATTCCAGTTCGATAAAGCTCGTAAATATAATGCTTAAGCATAGAAGTATATGTAAGCGTGTAAATAAAGTCGAAGCGTCCGGTTTCGTCAAATCAAAAGAGGAAGAAGAACATCATCTCATCCTACCTTCACCCCCGCCGGGTTTGTACTCGGCTGTCACAACAAAATCCTTCCCGGTTTGTTGGCACAGTGGTACGTTCCCATTGAAAGCACACCTCCTTCACGTTACCGTAATACGGCTAGTAAACTAAACTTTTTTTATGGGGAAAATGTAAAAGATGCGGAAAATAATCAAGACTGTGTGCTATTTCCAACGAATATTGCTTGTAGTAACAATCATTTAAATTGTAAATAGTAGCATTTTGACGGTCGGTTTGGCTAAAGTAGAAATCCGCAAAATGTTCGTGTCCATGGTTACCAATGATTGACAGGAGCTTTTACCCAATATAACGGCGCCGAAAAGCCTCGTCCAATCACAAACGGAAGGGGGCAGGCTCTATGGATTTCATAACCTCTGCTGTTACAGGCTTGTCTATAAAGGAAGCCGATAAAGTTGGTAAACATGACACTGGGCGAGCGTTGGTGACAGGGACTACCATGATCCAGACGACTTTTTAAATCTTAAAAGGAATAGAATTCACTTTCAAGACCAATAAGGTAGAGAACGAAAAATCCGTACGTTTGTTTACAGACTTGCTTGCTATTATTGTTATCACCTTGAGGATCCCTACAGCCTCTGCCACGGTGCTCTCACAGTGACTTCGTTTCCTCACTAATATATATATATATATATATATATATATATATATATATATATATATATATATATATATATATAATTATATAATCTGTTATATACTTAAATAGTAAATAAGTATATTTGATTTTTACTTAAATTAACAATTTCTTAAATTTATAAAAGTTTTGTGTGGAAGTCATGTTATAAATGTGGTGTACATGTCTACAGAGTTTCAGTTTTTGCCTATACCCTCCACATCTTTTCTTCTTGTTTATCTCTACAAATGTTTACTTACTATTATTATTTTTTTTAAGGGAATCCTCCAGCATCAAGATGAAGCGCCTTTACCTTGTGGAGCCAGTGGTGGCCCTTTATGCTTTTAGCAGTTTTCTCATATACCCACTGGTACAGCAGTACATATACCGCAGGCTCTGGCAGCAGCTGACCAACACCAGTTATCCCATCTCCAGCAACAGCTCTAGATGTGTTCCAAATAACAGCAGCAGCAACCAAACAGACATCCATAAGGTTAGTTTTTAAAGGTCCACTCTAACAAAATTGTAGCAATGTTCTCATGATGGAGTATATATGTATAGATATATATCTATATCTATATAAAAAGGAAATTAAACTTGAAATTGAATTATTGGGTATTTATTATGTCAAATTGTTGTGAATCTGAAAAAGACAAAAATGTTGTAAATCTTGTAAAAAAGCAAAGAAGCATTTAATGTTTCTGAAAGAAGTATTCCTAATGGGTAATTTGAAATGTGTTCTATTTGAGACATTAATAGAAAATGTAAATTAAAAAAACATATGTTTTAACTTCAAAGTTCAAACTTCAAACTTCAAACAGACTTGAAATCATTTCTACTTTGAATAAAACTATACAATCTCACAGTCGCATTGATGCTTTTTGGCACTAAATCACGAGTGCTTTGTATAACTGTTGAGCTGTTGCAGCCCAAGGCTATATGTGTCTTGTGACTTGATAATATTTGCAAGACTTTGAGTCTATGACACATCAACACTGGAATAAATATCCTATTTTGAAGAAAAACGTAAGGCACTATTTTAAGACAGAATCATGAATTGCAGGATGGATGTGAAAAACAGAAGTGGAAAATACAATTGAAATTTAAACAAATGCAGCTGTCGCAGAGAAAAAAAAACAACTTGTTCCTGTACTCTTAAACAAGAAAGAACACATGAAGCATCTGCAAGTGCTCAACGTTTTGTTTCTTTTCTTAACATATTAGTCTGTCTTTGTCGTTTTCGGAATAAATTGTATTTGTCAAAAAAAACCTAAATATTTTTTTTGTCTTTTTCAGAATTACCATAGCAGTTGCATCCAGGCATCTGAGTGATCATACATTTTTAGGCTAATCTAAGTTTTCTGTGTCTGCATTTCCAGGAGGTACAGAGGCAGGCATCCCTGTTCTCCACGTATTCAGAGCTTCTCTCCACAATCCCCTCTTTGATCATCACACTCCTGCTGGTGACTTACAGCGACAGAGGAGGACGCAAGACCACCATCATCATGCCCTTGATCGGCTCACTGATCTATGCTTCGACCTTCCTGACGGTGTCATTCTTTGAGCTGAACATCTATTTGCTGATTGGCTCCTACTTTCTCAGCTCTCTATTTGGAGGTTTGGGAACGTTTCTTGGGGGCTGCTTTGCTTATATAGCCGACTTGTGCAAGAGTGAACGTCAGAGAACCTTGCGCATGGCTGGAGTGGACATGATGATTGGACTGTTATCAGGGGTGGCTGCAATATCAACAGGCTACTTCCTAAGAGCGGCTGGCTTTAACTGGCCATTTCTAACCTCAGTGTTGTGCCAGTGTCTGACCCTACTTTATGCAATTTTTGTCCTTGAAGAAACTGTGAAAGCTCCCAACGAAGGCGACATTTTGGACGAGTCACCCCGACAATCTGCATTAAAATATATGGTCTGTGGTGTCTACCAGACCTTTTCAGGACTCAGCCCTAAGTGTAAAATTCTTCTGTCCCTCATGATGTTCATCTTTACCAGCTTTTCCTTTGCCTACATTGGAGGCATTTCTTTGGTGACGCTGTATGAGCTAAACGAGCCCCTCTGCTGGAACGAGGTTTTGATCGGCTACGGTTCAGCTCTGTCCACCGCGGTGTTCCTGACAAGTTTTGCCGGAGTGTCAGTGCTCACATACTGCCGTGTTCCACAGCTTCTCATTGTCCTGCTGGGGATCCTGTCCGTTGCATCGGGAATGATCCTGTTGTCGTTTGCAAAGAACACTGTGCTGATGTTCATAGGTAAGGAAAAAGCCCACATGCTACTGATACAATGCCTTGGGGTTTATTCAGACTGGAAAAGTAATTTGGTTTGCGTTTGGTTTGCATTCAGGCTGCCTTTCAATTGAGCATTTCCGTTTCGAGCGAAAGCCTGTAAACAAACCACTTGACTTAAAATCTCTTCAGTCATTGGTCAGGAATTACGAGGGAGGGGCAGTGCAACAAGAGGATGAAATAATTGAAGTTCTACGTTTTGCAATCCTTGCCGGGATAGTTCACTTATTCAACGCTGACCAATTTTGATTGTCTGTATCAATGCCAGATACAACATTTTTTACTTGTTATCTTGGTACGCCGGAGGATATACGCAAGGAGGTTATGACAGAAAGATTGTCGGGAAAACAGCGTGAGAAGAAATGTAAATCTCTTTAAAGCCTGCATTCATCCGACCAAGTTTCAATGAGTTTCTGTGTCTCACTATTGCTCCACTACTTTGTTTCCTTCCCATAATGACCGGCCGTGTGGCCCAGTTCTGCTTCAAGCACAGAGCCTGTTCCGACTGAAGAAACTCAGAGCGAACCGGAGCTTAGTCCGATTGGAAATGAGCTGAGACCACCTTACAAGATTTATGTTCATTTCTTTCTTGATTTAACATAAAATCTCAAGGATAAAATATATTCTCCCAACTAGTGAATGATTTAAGCACATTTGCAGTAAAAAGTATAGGAGTGAAGATTTCTTTCTTATTTAATTGACAGGTTGATTGAGTATGAAACAGTCTCAAAAATTGGTTTACCAACTTTGTTACACAGTTGTTAGAATAGAATAGAATAGATTTATTAGTCATTGTTACATGTTCAACGAAATTCAAAATGCTCACTGGTCAGTACCTCATTCATTCTGTTTCTAAAATAATAAAAGTATAATGTATACCAAAGAGTTAAAAAATGAAGTAAAATAAATAAAGAATAAGATAAAATATGTAATAAGTAGCAAAATCACAAAACAAAGTCATAAAATAATTAAAGTAGCAAATGAAACGAGGAATAAATACAAGTCATAAAATCTTATTACTAATTAGTTTCTAATTTAGGTACTTGTGACAAAATAGTTATTGCCTTTTTTTTCCATAAATAACTTTATTACACAACTTTGAAAATAACTTCCATCAAGAAATATTTTTATAAGCACAATTTTTGGGTTGTTTTTTATGCAAATTGTTATTTTTAATCCCTTTTTCTTGGTACTTTTTTACAGTGAGAATACCAATGCTGCTGTCTATCATGCCTTTCCCTGTTTTGCGCTCCTTGATGTCAAAGAATATCTCAAAATCTCAGCAGGGTGAGTGGTTTTGAGTCTCTACATTAACTGTAGAACCATGTCTCTGTTTGCAGAAGCTGAGTCCACTGAAGTGTGTTTTGTGCCACAAAAGATTAGTACTCCAAGCTCTGTTTGCTTTAGTAAAAAAAAACTTTCAAGAAGATAAAACGCACCAACTTATTTTTGCATCACGAGGTTCAGAGATAACTATTTTTTTTCTCTTTTTCTTTTAGGAGCTCTGTTTGCTTGCCTTTCTTTTCTGGAGAATTTAACAAATAATGTGTCCTCTGGAGTCTTCAACAGCATTTATGCTGCCACTGTGTCATGGTACCCTGGCTTTGTCTTCGTCCTATCTGCAGGGCTCTGTTTTATTCCTTTATCTGCCCTTGGGTAAGTAAACTCTTTAATGTTTACTAATCATTTAAAAAAATTAGCACTTGGATGCTTGACAGAAACTATAAATATTTAAGAATTCCATATTAAATGTCCAGTTTAGACACGTTTGGTTTATCTCAGTCCAATGTTCTTTTTGAAGGTAATATAAATTCAATTTTATTTTATTTATATAGCTCAATATCACAGCCATAGCTGTCTCATTGGACTGATATCAGTATATTGCAAGAAACACAAAAAATTAAACATGTTAAAGTAAACAGTAGCTGGTTCTTTAACAGACTAAGCTGAACAAACATCTCTGCCCTTACACCCTCCTTCTCGGTAAGGGTAATATAGGCTTAAGAATAAGCTTATATTTAGGAATTACTACATATTTTAACAACTTTATAACATAGTTATTGTCTAAAGTTGTTCAGACAGTGAATATGAAAAAAAAATAAAACCAGAACATGATCAGGGTTCAGTTTGCAGCTGTACTTTGTGGATAGGTTTTCAATACAAAAACCTCCTTTTCTGCTTAGTCACTGTTTGTCAGTTTGACTATGGTAGCGTGAAAAAAAGAAACGCTTTCCTTGACCTCAGTTCCCAGAATAGAGGAATCAATTCCTCGTTTTTTTATTTTCTACTTTCTTCAACGATTTTTAAATCTACAATTGATTTATAGAACATTTGGACTGTGATCCTTTAGTAGGCATTTATCCAATGTGGCATATTAAAATGAAGTTCTGCAAGTTCATGCAAAGTTCTGTTTGGCTATATTAAAGGGACCAAATATTAATGCTTAGTCAGTCTTTGTGCACAGTGAAGCATAAATCCCTCTGAGTCCACATCACGTGTTCTGCTTCTTCAGTCATGCTCTGTTGGCACAACAGAGTCACAAAACTACTAACGTTTAAACTTAAACACATTTTTATCATCATCTACATGCATCAATACATTTCTAGTCAAAAATCAATGTATAACAAAAATCTCTGAACATCATAGCTTGTGCAATGTAGAGATAACTAAACTCTTGTTGTTTTAGTAACTCTAGAAGCATGAGCAACTGGAGCCACTGAAACAGCATGACTCTGCAGATGAAATGGTTTTAGGTTTTTTTTGTTTTTATGTTTCTGAAATGCAACTTCTCCATTTTTTCAGGGTGGTTGCTCTGATTGGAACAGATGTTTCTACTGAGATCAGAAGACCAGAGACTTTCACCTCAGGAGAGGCAATAACAGCAGAAGAAAATCAGGAAGACCGGCCTTTGCTTAGCTGATATATCTGAATATTTAGAAACTATGCATAAACTCCACAACCACATATTTTCCTGTACATTCGTACATTTTTATAAAATTGAGAAAATATGCACTTATCAACATTGTTAAATTACCAGGGATGCTCAAGGGTTTTGACTGTTGCATTTATTCCTGTTCCTATTTCCAGTTTTTGTGCCACTGTCAATTTGACACTTAAATTTAGTTTTGATATTAAGTTTGTGGCGTTAAATACGTTTGGAAGTCTTTTTTTGCATCAGAAGTATTGAGGATTTTTATTATGTATACATTTTGAAGAGATAAACCCTAAGAAGGAGAAAATAAGTTCATTTTTAAAGGGGAAAAAGTGACAGAAATGTCTAAAAATATGAAGAGAATTTTTATACCTGCTTTACCAAATATGTTTGGATTTGTATCTTAGTTCTTGTGATTCTGTAGCTCTATTATAACAATTTCCTGTTCATATAAAAAAAGGCCAAACAAGTTGCTCTCAAGCACGAGCAGATCGATTTTTCTGGCATTTTTTTCTTTTTTTAGCGTTTATCACTAATTCTAATTCTGAAGTAGATCTTCCCACAAAAAAAATCCTTACCAAATGTGAATAAAATATTAGTTGTACATTTCTGCTTTTGTTCACACAACTTTAAAACGGAGGCAAAAAACTTTTTTTTTCATGCACTTTTTTCAAAACGATGCTTCTGCTTGAATTCACATTTTTTTCTTTTTTGCTTGACGTGGAATATGTTGACGATTGTATTTTTCTTTCTTTTTCTTTATTGCCATTTCAGAAACTTTAATTTGAAAATTGAAATTCTTGACTCTTCTGATTCAGGGAATATTTGTCCACTTATTCTGTCTCTAAACCTTCTTACTCCATGCAACTTCCATGCAAACTGATTGTAGAAATGAGAAATGTTGTTTTTGATTGAACTTGTTTGCACTTTTAACACAGTAGTCCATCATTGGCCTATTGTGGAGAGGAACTTTTGTTATTCAGTTGTTACAAACTGTTGTCTTACATTGACAAGTAAGACAATAGTCATAAACTTAAAAATAGGGATGTGTCTTTCTCAAGGGAAACGTTTTGCAGCAATTTACTTGCCTCATTTAAAAAAAATATTTATAATGTAAAACTTTTTGGAAAAAATAGTTACTTGCTTAATGCCATGCGCTTTCATCAGAACTTTCTCATTGTTTGGTTGTGAAGAAAGATTGACTCTACTGGTTGTATTTGGAGTGTGACCATTTGAATTTTAAATAAACCATTTTTCCTTTTTACCTGACCAATCCTGAAGCAGTGATATTGACCTGCTCAAGTCTTCAGTTATCAACACTTACTGGATCTGTAAACTGTGAATGCTCCATGCTAAAAAAAGGACTAACATCTTTTGTTTTGGATTTGTAAGCACTTAAAGAAATATGCTAAAGTCAAATGTTTATGTATGAAATACATTTCTAAAAATCTTGACTTGAAGAAAAAAATAAGCACTTTCTGAAAAGTGCTTTTCAGGCACTGCTTTGTATTTTAAATACTTTTATTTTGTATGGCGTGTGGTAATGTAGTTTTAATTAGAAATAGGTTTTTATTCTATTTTTACCTTTAGTGTCCTAAATTTTTCTGCTTTTGTTCAATATTTCTTGTTCTGTAAATAAATATACAAAAAAAAAAAACACCAAAAAGAGGAAGAATTTATGAAAAGAAACAACTGCGTGAGGACAGAAAAAGTTTCCCTTATTCACTTTTTATTCATTTCCTCTGCATGTGACTGTCCCTTAACTTAGTGTCCAATATATCTGAAAGAAGTAAAATAAACATAAATGGAGAAAGACGGCTTGACAGAGTGGCTTCAACAGGACATTTTAGGCATGTCTCTCTTTACCTCTTTGCAGTGTTCCTTAAATAAACTTTTCAGTAATTGACAAAGTGTCAGTTCAAGTTGTTGTAAATTTTCTTACAAATATTGATGTATCCGTAGAAAACCTGTCAAAATTGCTTTAATTAAAAAATACATGAACGTATGTTTTAAATAAAGACAAATTAAAATTCCACAGATTAAGGCCACAAAATTCAACATAACAGGAAAAGTTATATAACCCTCAGAAGTTAAGCAATAGTCTTGTAAATCAGAATTGAATCAAAATCTCTGAATTAGATAAGACTGAAATTAGATTTCAGATGGGTTTATTTTAAAATTATAGAATACACTGATAGAAACCCAAATTTCAACAACAACTAAAGAGAAAATAATATTTAAAAAAAACACGTCTTTTCAGGTATTTCCCAGAAACAATCAACACATTACCACTTTTAGTTCAATATGTGTTTGCACCAATAATAAGCAGTCTGGAGAGGCAGGTGACCAACAAAATACTGCTTAAAAATGCATAAATGAAATAAAATGAATATACTTTATAAAAAAATGAATAAATAAAACCACATTTGATATTTTAGACATAAATTTTCTGCGATTGCCTTTTTCTATGTGTGTTTTCAATGTTTCTTCAGTGAATTTACCAGTTTCCTGTTCAAATACATGTGACAGCTGCGGGTGAGGCAGCAGCAGCCCGCACACACTGAATGAAGCTGCGTCTGACCCATGCACTTTACTAATTTGGTCTCTTTATCATCATAAAAGACGCTTTATTTTAAAATGACCTATTTTACTCATTTCTCGCCATCAGTGTAACTATATTGGTGCCAGCTTGTGACTCATTTAGTCTTTTTATCTGCTAAAAATGTGCTTTGGAAATACACTAGGTGAGGCAGGTAATACGCATGCCTCAAAGCAGAGGGCGCTGGTGAGCCCGGAGAATGTGACACTGTGGCTCAAGAAAAATAGTGGGTAGTAGGTCATGTTCAACTTCCAGTTACACTTTCACATTGTTTAGCATCATTTTCTAAAAGGAGGATTACGTTTTTAAACCCCTAAACTCATGAAATTGTTTAGGTATGTCACTGGTAGTGATCTCCACTGACACATAAAGATTTTTAAAACTGAATAAAGAAAAGGAAGACTTCAATTGGTAATTAATGGGTTTCTTCAGAAGGAGCGACCATAGACATAAAACAAAGGAGCGACACACAGACTTCATTTATAAGTAAAAGTAAGTCAACAATAACAGTTTTGATGATTTTTTTTCCTCTGCTACAGTTTGTAAATGGAAGAAAAATGTTGAAATTAAATTTTAAACGACACACCTTTAACTTCTACCAGTCAAATGTTGAATAAGTAAGTTCATATGTTTGTAAATCTGACTGATGACGTCAGTGCCTCACCAGCCATGAACGTCACCACCCCTCACTGGTTTGCACTCTACTAAGGTAGATTAAACTCATCATAAAAGCAGATCTTTTTTTCTTTTTTCTTTTGTAACCGGTGGATTGTTTAATCAAATGTTAGTAGTTTGTGAGCACATATTTGTTAACTAAAGACATTAGAACTGTTAAAAAAGAAGCCAATTTCAAATATTATTCTTCACTTTGCAATTTTTGAGACTATTTTAAGCCAAATACATGAGCTTATTTGGCCACTAGGTGTCACTCCTCATCCAATCTTAAATGCACATAATGTTTTATACAAAATGCTGCCAAATTGATAAAACTTTCTTGTCCTTTTCCACTGTGAAGGTAAGCTCAACATTATGCACAAACATGAACCCTTTAACTTTCAACCATGTTTGTTCTGTTGTCAGCTTGACAGATGGTATAAAGGGTGCACATTAAAGCCACATCACCAGATTTCATGGCGGTGTATTTTCTGTACCCTTGTTGAAACAATATATGTGTAAACTCTCTCTCTCTCTCTCTCTCTCTCTCTCTCTCTCTCTCTCTCTCTCTCTCTCTCTCTCTCTATCTATCTATCTATATATATATATATATATATATATATATATATATATATATATAATTAATGGAATTTCCATATTGTGGGAAAAATAAAGGGTTATCTTTTCTTTCTTTTTTATTTTTTTACATCACCTCACCCAGTTTTCAACATTTTCTCATAGCTGGGATGTTTTGACTTCAGTTGAGTCTGGAGGTGACACCTTGCAATGTAATAAAAACAAAGAATAAGCCTAAATTTATGAATTATCACTATAAATGCTGCGCCTTTGTAAACTGGCTGTGGTAATGGAAACCCAAAAGACGTTTGATTATCATCTGCAATTTTTTAATTTCCATCCTGGAGTGTTGACATCTGTTCCTGCAGCAGGATTGTAAGGTAACACTGTGACACTGGCTTTAAATCGAGTTTAAAGCCACATGAAATCAAATATTTGGTTTCTAGTTAAATTAGAGATGAAGGTGTGGTGAGCAGTGATGATAGTTTGCGCAACTTTCCCAGGGGTAAGGGGCTTGTGGGAGACGTTTGTGTGTCTCTGGCACGCAATGGGGTGGATGAGGATTAAAGGGAAGGTTGAGAGAAGAGGCAGGGGATTGAGGGGTCTTTGGTTTTTGGTTTCGAAGCACAGCTGAATCAGCAGCGCAATCATCTGCAGTACACCACATCACATCCCATCACCAATGGCTCAATCTCTGATGCTGATCCAAAGAGCTGCTAACAGAGCTCACTGTAACCCACATTTTCTGCTCCACTGAAAGAGATCATTCAGTATAATGTGAGAAAACTTTCAAGGTGATCTGTCTGATCCAGAAAGGGGTGAAATCTAAAAGTTTTTAAATGTTAAGAGATTTTATAATCTGAGGATGTTTAACAGAGGGATTTTTAAAAGAAAATTAAATCAATAGCATAGATAATACAAAGGAAAGGCGAATCCTCAAAAGCAAACACATTACTAACAAAAACTTACCAAAAATGATTAAAGATGCACTTCAAGGAAAACTGTCTTTTTTGTGTTTTTGACATGTTTTTGTGGCAGTTTTCTCATGATGGAGAAAATGTATAAATATAATTGAGCTTAAAAGTAAATTTCTTAGTATTTTCTATTCAAACTGTTGTGAATTAGGATGAGACAAAAATAAAATGTCATTTGAAAAATTTAAAGTTGTGACTTAGCATGGAAGCTAAAATCGACGGGCCACAAGCTCCCTGCTCCGCTCCATTCTGATGCATCTACTTGCGGACAAATAGATCCACGTACGGCTTTGCTTTCTTTTTCCGAGCCAGCATCTAGCTCAAAACTGTACAGCTGGATAGCTTCTTCATTGCACCACCAATGTTAGGTTGAAGGGCTATAAGCTGGCAGCAGAGATAGTATAAACAGATGGGTGAAGGCAAATTTCTACATTTCTACAATTTCTGATGAAGTACTGCTGATCTGCAAAAACTCTGTGCTAGAAAACGACAATGTTTTTCTGTTTCATTATTTTGGCTAAAAACAGTATAATCATAATTAAAAGACCACTGGGAACGCTTTTAAAATTGCTAAAAGGATAATCAGAGTGGACTTAAACTCTTTTATGCCTGATTTTATTTATTGAAAATTAATTGTATTGAAAAGTTATTCTTCAGAGTTTTTTTTTTAATTCATGGTGATGCTAAATTAAGTGGAGTCCTAGATTAAATTGTACATCGCGAATTATTGACATAGAGTGTGAAGGGGTTAAGCACTACTCTAAGTTTCACTTTATTGAAACAAATAAATATTGTCCCTTGGGTGTATGAAAAGTTTTTGAACCACTGCAGAGCAGGAAAGAAACTGAGTCACACAGGGGAGAAAAAAAAAGAAGAATTCAGAAAGTCTCAAGCTGAGATCTGAAACAGCAAAAGCAAAGACATATAATTCCAGAGCACAGCCAAGGTTAGAATATGTTTTTATTATTGCCACTTGAACAAGAACTGGAGGACATACATTAGTACATAGGACAAATATTAATGTTTTCCTGTCTTTCTCTATTTCTTTAGATGCCCCAATGCAATAGTAGTTTCATCCTGCTGTCAGATGAATGTACCACATCCATCTACTAACTGCTTTTTTGTTAATGTGATCTCGTTTTCATTTAATTATGTTGCTCAAATTTAGCTTTGAATTTACAGTAAATCGGTAAATGACTGAAAAACTTTTTAATATGTGGATTTTTAACAATTTTCTCTGTTATTGCATTTTTCTACTTCTAATTGATCTTTTCTTATCACTGAGGTTATCTTCTCTCCATCCCATCTGGATTTCATTTCATTGCAGGGTCATCCTTCATTCTGAAAATGTGTCTTTTCTGTCAAGATTGTGGTCTTTTTTATATTTATTCATTTCTCAGATGCTTTGCTCCAAAGTGATTTGCCAATAAGCTACATGACAAGCATAAATTGAGTCATTTAACACATTCGAAGTTAAGTGTCATTAGAAAAATGTCTCAGCTTCAAAAAATGTCAGGGATGCAGAATGATAACATTCCTGCTGCCTTCTTTGACCCTTTTCTTTCCATTTTTCTTGCACAATTTTACTCAAGAGAGTTGACTAGCTGCAGCCGTTAAAAATGTAAATTGCTTAACCACAATTATCGATGCACTCCATGACCACAGATTGCCATCATCTCTTGAAGTGCATTCATTTAGCCACCCATTTAATTTTGGGCTAACAACAGCATAATTAAAAAACACTGTGAACCCTTTAAAATGGATCAAAAGATGATCAGGGAGAGACTTTAAGGGGATAAGGATTTCCACTAAGGTACAAGGACCGAAGAAACTGAGTGAAGAGGAACAACAATTAAAGTCGAACACACAAACGTTAAACATAAACAGAAAAAAAACAAGCCTGACAGATATATAAATTCTATTTTTGCTTTTTCAAAGGCTTTCCTTAAAGTTGTAGATTGTATTGATTGCCATCTAGTGCATGCCAGTGTCATCACGCTGAGACCATTACTGGTATGGCTGGAAGCTGGCTACATGACAAGCATAAATTGAGTCATTTAACACATTCGAAGTTAAGTGTCATTAGAAAAATGTCTCAGCTTCAAAAAATGTCAGGGATGCAGAATGATAACATTCCTGCTGCCTTCTTTGACCCTTTTCTTTCCATTTTTCTTGCACAATTTTACTCAAGAGAGTTGACTAGCTGCAGCCGTTAAAAATGTAAATTGCTTAACCACAATTATCGATGCACTCCATGACCACAGATTGCCATCATCTCTTGAAGTGCATTCATTTAGCCACCCATTTAATTTTGGGCTAACAACAGCATAATTAAAAAACACTGTGAACCCTTTAAAATGGATCAAAAGATGATCAGGGAGAGACTTTAAGGGGATAAGGATTTCCACTAAGGTACAAGGACCGAAGAAACTGAGTGAAGAGGAACAACAATTAAAGTCGAACACACAAACGTTAAACATAAACAGAAAAAAAACAAGCCTGACAGATATATAAATTCTATTTTTGCTTTTTCAAAGGCTTTCCTTAAAGTTGTAGATTGTATTGATTGCCATCTAGTGCATGCCAGTGTCATCACGCTGAGACCATTACTGGTATGGCTGGAAGCTGGCTGTTACCGAGCCCCTCTTCAGGAGCAGCAACCCCCCACATCTGTCCGGCGCTGACAAAAGGTCACCAATCACTCCGCCGCCTGGCTCTGTTTCAGTGCACCAGAATAATCAGCCTACTGCTGCGGAGTGAGGCAAGATGTCAGAGCCCGATAATCAGAGAAAAATGGGAACAGAAAGACTTGAAAGTGATACACAGAGAAAATTCAGTCATGCTCTTTGCGAGAGGTTGTAACAAATCCTACATTTTTTTGCACGCTGTCCTTGTTCTTTCCTTCTTGACTTGCTTTTGTTCTAATTAAACATTAATTCTTCTATTATTCTTCTATATGTTTATGTCTTTATTTCGTCTAATGATTTGCCTTAGACATTAATGGATCAATCCAGTTTTCTTTTTGCTTGTGAAGGTTTTACAGTCTCTTTGTGCATATTAACAGCAGTGTGTGTCTTAAGGAGGCTCACACTAATTGCATTTAGTTGGTGCAAGCTCTTTAAAATACACACAAGAGCATGAATGTTGATTAAGAGAGGTGTATCTCTGGGTAAATCAGAGGCTTTCCTGAGTCACTCTAACATTAAAAGAACCAGAGAGAAGGCAAACCTTCTTTTTAACCACATTGGCAATTAGTGAATCAGCGTGAATGCGAAGTCCTGTGAAAACACATCTGTGTTTATCAAATTTTTTTTTAAATGTCAAAAATACAGTCTTGATTTTAAGTGTTTTTTTATTTGAGCAATTTAAGCAACGGAAAATATTTTCTTTACAGTTTAAATCAGTATTTTTAAAGCATTATTGAAATTTAGGTGTAAGGAAAAATAATACTTTTGTAAACTCAACAGCAATTCATTGATTTTTTAACACAATTTCATTATTTTGCCAGAAATAAAAGCAGTTCACACTTGTATTTATAACACAGTTTTTTGTGCAGCAAATGCAGTTATACTTCTCCAGTATGAAGATTAGTTTTGATTAAAAAAGAAAAAAATCTTCCTTTACCTTGATCGACTCACCCAACCAACACATGGTTGCCACTCATTCCCTAAAATAAAGTATTTGGAAAACATAGACAAAAATAATATTACTTAAACAGAAATAAATATTTGGGCGACCAATAATGGGTTGTTTTTGATTGAGTGTTTGGTGGCACATATATCACACTAAACCTGAAAATTACGAATGAAAATTAAAAACTTGAGTTGATCTGGATTTGTATTGTTTGTGAAGGTCTTTCCAGCCAACAGTTTGTTATTTTCACATAATTCCTGTTTCAAAACTGTAAAACTCCACGGATGAACAAATCCTTTCGTAACAACCCAAGCAAACCCTTCACTCAGCATTGTGTCTTTATAAGGTGACAAAATCCAATCAGCTGCTCTTGTGCCAACTGTGGTTTGTCCCCATGTGTTGTCAGAATAATTCTTTGGATTTGAAACGTCATTGAAAGGTATTTTTTATAGCCATGGGTTTTTTAGTAATACATAAACAACACACATAAATGTAGTTTATGAAACCTTTAGTTTAAATGTTCTTGTTGGTTTTAAAAAGATGTTCATAGGAATTTAGTTAAAAAAAATGATGTATTCTTTACGGTTAATAAAATGCAACTATGTATTTAAAAAGTAAAACACAACATTAATGAGATTTAAAGCTGATTAGATCTAAAGTGGTAGTTTAACAAGCGCACAACAAACTGCTGTCACCACAAGCGAAGGTTCATATCAAGAGTGTTTGCTATTTTATGACTGAATTTGACCTTTTTTTTGTATGTTGAACGTTTATATCGTTAATTTATTTTTGATGGCCTGCGATCTACATGGAAGACAGGAGATGTTTTTGTGGAGCTCTTCGATCTCTAAACATCATCTTGTCTTCCATGCATTGTAAATGAAATACAGACAAAGCTTTATGTTGTGATCAAAAACATTAGCTGCCAGCTCCTCCCACACATGAACAAGGTGGCTAGCTAAGGGAACACATTTTTGGCCAAGCGGCGAGCAGCCACTGCTTGGCGAGAGAGGGGCGTGACAAATTAGCCGCACGAATCACATTTAGTGTGAATGCACCTTGAGTGTATGAGGATGATTTGTGGACAGGCCCCGCCCTTCTGGTAAATCTAGTCTATGAAGGTTTCCCAAACTAAGTAGTATTGAATGTATAAATGTATAAAACACAAATGCCCTGCAATGGAGCTGGACGTTTACACCAGCAGGCCTTAGCAAATATCAAAAACACAGATTTAGGAAATTACAGCTTCTGCTTTGAGATCTAAAAAGATCTAAAAAACAATTTTTCACTGACATGCACTGGGATTTAACAGTCCAACACACCCTTCCTTCCACAAAGCCACACACGTATGTACTACATGTGCAGTTAAAAAAGCTCCCCTGGGGTCCTTTGTGTTTAGCATGTCCTGCTGATGACATTTACTCATTGAGAAAGAAGGTGGTGTTCAGCAGGGAAGTCGCTGACCAAAAAATTATAGGTTACTTAAATCCTTAGAATGAACTATTTAAAAATACAGTATTTCTTGTGGTTGAAAGATTAAACATTGACTTTAAAAAGTACATATGGGCACGATAATTGAAATGCAGATAGTCTCATGCTGCCTCCAGTTCTTTTAGTAAATGTTGGAACTAGAATTGACCTAGCTAGTTTTGGACTAATAACACTACATGCAAATGTATGTAGCAAATGCCAAAGGGGAAATGTTGCTGCTAAGAGTGTTAAGAGTGTAAACAAAGGGATGATGGGACATGAGTGCAGGCTTCTAACTCTGCACCAACAGTCTTGTCCACAACTTCAGAGGTTTAACATTTTTGATGAACTACTGCGGCTCTGCCACTTGTGAACGAAGGCAGGGTACACCATGGACAAGTCTGTCGCAAGGGTCATGAAACATTTTCAAAGTAAATTCACAACATACCCAGGTTTTAGGTGGAGTCATCTGACAGGCCATCATGTCCTGACTACATATGTTATTATTGAAACAACATTGTAATGTCATGCTTGGACATAAACAACCAATTTATGCTGCATCAAACACTACCAATAAAATTGTGCGCTACTTTACTTTCCCATAATGCACAGTTGCTTACAGTAAGTTCCTGTAAATCATGTGATTTTTCTCTTATGCTTTTTCCATTGCGTTGCAATGGAAACAGTATGGTACAGTATTGTATTTATTTATTTACCTTAAAGCTGTCCCTGAGGGCTTGTTTTGCTGCTTTTTCATCCTTAGGATTCGCCGCACTGGGTAAAGTTTTAGTTTAGGTCAAACTTTGAGTTGTTTTATTTATGTTTACATTTTTTATTAAAATCTTAAACTAAATGAGTGGTGTATCCAACTGTTTTAAACTTGTAAAAAAATGTCATAAACTTAAAAAAACAAAGAAGAAAACCTAAGCCTAATCATTGTCATCTGGCACACCCTCCAGCAGATGGTGCCCTGGGCTGCCGCCTAGGTCGACTATGCCCAAGGCTGGGGCTGGCTTTGAGTCTAGTGACTTATGCGCCCCCGCCCCTGCGGAGTGCATTGAGCGCAAACTCATATTTACTGCTAGTCACGTGCAGCTTGGAGACAATAATAAAGAAAGACAGGGTGAATTAATATAGAAGAAACTGCACCCTGGAAGGAACCAGCTCTTGTCACTCACAACCAAATTGTAATCAGTCATTTGTAATCAGTGGACAACAAGAAGTGGCGGTAATCTCTTTTATGGAAGTCAAAACAGCAAATTCAAAGAATCTTGAAAGTAAAATTTGATCAATAAAAAGAAGTCCTTTTTTCTGTGCATCATGACATGACATGAGAAAGGAGGAGCTCAGGTCAAGTCTATAAATAGTCATGCATTGACTGTGAACATAAAATTATTTAAAATAGGTGTATAATTGCAACATAGATTTTCATTTGATTAATAATAAGCAAACAAGCAACTAAAAACTGTGTAATAAAAACTGTAACATTTTTTTTAAATGAAATGAAACTGAGAGAAAACCTAACACATAGCTGTTTTTAACGTTTTAATGTTTTTAAATGTATATGAATGTATGAATGTATGGGTGCGTGTAACTTTTTTACTTTTTGGCACGGACTTTCTTAGAAAACAGATCAGTGGATCTCAAGAAACTTTCCTGGTTTAACAACGATAAATAAAAAAAAATAAAAAAAACATTGTACTCCTTAATGTGTTTTTGCGTTTAGCAGTGTGAGTTACACTTCAGGGCCACCGTACTTTCCACATAACTAAGGTATCATTTAGTCTAATTCTGTCATGTGCCGTGTTTGAGCCAGGGTGTTTGCTTTTTGTCTAATTTTTTGTTTCCCTCTTTCTGCTCTTGTTTCAGGTGTCCTGTCTTCCTCTTGGGTGTTTTCCTCCTGAGGCTGATTACCTCTCCTCTCTGATGTGTTTCACCTGTTTCCTATGGTCAGTTCAGTATTTCACGGATTGCCTCTCATCACCGTTTGTTTCGTTTCTCTGGGTCACCAGATTCTTGTCTCTCCTGCCAGGGTTTTCGGGACTAGTTAGTGAAGTTTTTTTACTTCAGTGTTTTTGGGACTTTTGCCTTTGAGAGTCTTACCTTTTTATTTATTTTTTATTTTTTTATTAAGCAATCTGCTCTATCTACGTTTTTGTGAAACTTTTGTTAATAAAAACTCTTTGTTTTTCTTGGAGCTGCCAGCTGTCCTGTGTTTGTGTCCGCTCACCAAAACCTGACATCTTCGAAACACAACAATGCTTGCATCTACAGCACAGATAAATAAAGAAAAACCACTAAGAGGTGCAGACTATTTAAAGCCTCTAGTAAAAATCACAGCTTTCATGAGTCTTTATTAGACTGCAATCCTGAAGGAACACTAGTTGATCTTTGCAAGAAATCAACAAAGTTAAGTTTTTCATATGGTGGATGTGTTGCAAATGAAACACTGTTTCACTACTTTAGTGTGAACAAGAACTCCTGTGTTTGGTGTCTTTTTATGGTCACTTGGAACATCTGGAGAACAAACTAAGGTGGCGGAACAGCCATCAAAGGAACATTTTCCTTCAGCAGTGCATCTAATATTCTGCAAAGCCTGCTAGGCTTCCTGCCGCACCTTCAGCCCCACATGGCACCCATATTTCTATTAACACATACTTGCACACACGGATTCAGTGCTCACCGAACCACAATAACCTTATATCTATCAAAGTCGTTCCTTTTCCAAACTCTTTCCTGTCTTTGTTTGCCAAACTCTCTGATGTTGAGGAATATCTGGAGTGCAGGTGACTGTATGCTGTTTAACTTCAGAGGCTATTAGCAGGCAAACAGGGTTCTGGTAAATGTAACAAAAGTAAAAAAAATGTCTGAATTGGGAACTTGCAATTTCTCTACAAAACAAAAACTATGGAGTTTTGTATTGACCCTTTAATTGCCTGGACAACCAAACAGTAGAGCACATTTAAAAAACATATTTTTAAAAGCATCAATTGTGTGCATTACTCCCTCAAAAACAAGCAGCAGAAAAAACACATTTTTTTATTGATTAATGCTGGGTTAGCTTTTTAAAATAAACTTTATCTTTCTAACTTACACTATCAGCAAAGAAGGCAGGGGCGGAGCTACATGGGGGGCAAGTGGGGCAGCTATCCCCAAGTCACCCCCACGTAAAAAAAAAAGAGTCAGTATTAGTACAATCATTGAAAGAAGATTAAGAAATCATGCTTCTTAAAGTATTAGTAACAGCACCTCACCTTAATAACAATAACACCACTGTTTGAAGCAGATTTTTGAACCTTTCTTTTGTCATGTACCTTCCACTCCACTTCTCACATTTGCCATTATATAAAATGGTTAGCTCCGGCACTGAAAGAAAGTTATGTCAGATCTTCTTCCTTTGAGATTTTAAAATTTGCACACATCTTTGTTTTAAATGTTATTTTTTGTTAACTTTTGTCTTTTCTTTTGCTGGTGAGATTTGACATACTTTGGTGACAAAAAGCAAAGTACATTTTCGTATGTATTCATTCCTAACTGAAGAAAACATTTGAAGCAAGACTTGAAATCTATGAAAATAGTCGTGTTTTTGCTGTGGCAGACAAGGACGAGCTCTCACAAAATAGAGTCATGTCAAGGAAATAACACTGAGGCCAGGAACTGAAGTCATTGCTGAGCGATGAACCAAACGAAGGCCTCAGTCATAGTTTATTTTCCTGACTCTCTGAAAGATGGCCTAGATGCTGTTTGCCAGCTCTGCATGTGCATCTCAGCAGCCTTCCAGCCAATGGGGAGTCACATGTTTTGAATAAATAATCAGATATGCAATTCATATGGGATTCTGACAGATTTTTCATTTTCTTTTTCATTATAGGAAGTAATTGTTGAGCTAACTTTTCCTGACAGTTCCAACCACAAGTTCTGTTGTGCATTCAGTTTGGAGAAGGCTCAGTAGAGCATCTGCATTTGCACATATCTCAGACTGACAGCTCACCAAAATGATTTATAGTGTATTAAGAAGTCATAAGTTTGACAGACCCATTCGAATTTCATTATGCACAATGCAAAAACTCAATTGTTGCTGATTGAATGAAAATCTTCTGTGTATCAAGTAAGTTAAAGTAGATCTCACAGTGATGTGCAAAGAAGACTGTCCTG
This sequence comes from Oryzias celebensis, assembly GCA_014656515.1. NCBI lineage: Eukaryota > Metazoa > Chordata > Actinopteri > Beloniformes > Adrianichthyidae > Oryzias > Oryzias celebensis. Next base: position 15,492,990 of record BNCR01000013.1, read on the forward strand.
TACTATCATGCACTGTTCCCAGGCCATCGTATCTAATCTGAATCTAACTTAATTTATATTATTTCTTAAAAGCAACATTCAGCTGCGCCATGGAAACATTCACTATCCCTGGCAATTTTCTGTTTAATCCGTAGACAGAGCGCACTAAAATAAGCCTTTGCACTGTGATTACAGAGCTTAGAAACTCGTGGTTACTGTGATGTGGACAGCCGGTGGGTATCCTAAGCAGAGTAGCAGATTTTCTGCTTGTGGTTGCCTACACCCCACCTTGCTTTTCCATTTAGGGCTATCTGTGTGCACAAAGAACCATGGGAAACACAGTGACCACTCCGTGTAAGTCATGCACACAACTGTCTCTATGTGCTGGGGCACAGCAGCTGAATGTGTTCTTACTGAGTTAAAGAGTGCGCACATGAAAACGGGAGCTATTAAATAATATTGGCCTAATGCTTGGAAAATGTAAGGATTAGGCCGTGGTTGCCTTGAAGAGCAAAAACAAGGGGCAAAAAAAGAGAGAACCCGTTTTGCCACAACTTTAATCTTCCTAAAGGTCTGCAGAAAACTCCAACAGCCTGGTTTTGAAGGACAGAGCAATATTTCAGAGGAGAGCACTAAACCTTGCCTCTGGAAGAAAATGAAAAAGAAAAGCATACATTAGATGGACAACAGAGAGGGCTGGTGTTTAAGGAGCAAAACACCAGAGAACAAAAGTGCCAAATGAGATTGTGTGAATTGTACATTTAATGTCAATACATCAAAGAGCAGTGAAAATGAAGTCCAAAAATGGTCTAAATGTTCAAGACATTCTGTGATGAAAATGTAGTTAGTGCTTCTTTTGTCAGACAAAATAGTGTCTTTTTTTTACACTCAACTTAATGCTTTTGAAACATGTAACCATTCAAAGGCTGAAACCAAACTGCTTCCCTATATCTCTGGCTCCTCCCTATTGCTCCTATTGTTGAAGCTGCAGTGGTGTCCAAAAGTGTTTTTTTAAAAAGGAGCCGTAGCGACTTAAGGCTGGTGACCCGCGGTGCTCTTGCGGCGCAAACGCATTTCTTCACGTGGGTATGCTTTGCAGAACAGAAGTTTAATATAAACATAGTATTTTTAAATGTAAGTAAACGTTCATAACTGTCAAATTATAAAACCGATATTATTAAGTATTTTCCGAGCACTGGCAGATACACGCTAACGTAGATAACCGGTGACTATTCACGACAGTATTAATGATCAAATTTGAAGAAATTAATTTTCCGTAGCTCTCTACTTGGTGAGATCAATGTAGGGGTAGGGAAGCAATTGAGATTTTTACAAAATAACGTAATCTCTTTAAAATTAGGAGGCCATTTAAGTCCAGTGAACTCATTCCTATTTAAAAGAAACCAGTCTGAGATGATTCCAGCTTTATGAAGTGGCGCCTTATCCTGCTGGAAGTAGCCATCAGAAGATGAGTAAGCTGTGTTAGGCTGTGGTGTTGTGTGGTACTACGTGTGCAATGGAAATATCCCCTACAACATTACAGCACCAACACCAGCCTGAACTGTTGATATAAGGCAGGAGGGATCCATGCTTTTAATGTTGTTGACACCAAATTCGGACTTTACCATCTGAATGTCACAGTTGAAGTTGAGACTTGCAGATCATCTCGACCAAGTCTACATGTCTAAATGCATTGAATTGCTGCCATTTGATTGGCTGATTAGAAATTTGTGTTAATGAGCAATTGAACAGAGTGGCCAGTGAGTGTAAATGAAATGAGGTTTTTTTAATTTGTGTTCCTTCTCAAAATAATGAAAGTAACAAGAAAATAGAAAAAAAAAACATTTATCTTCTTCTCCTTTTGTAATTTTTCTTTTTGCAAAAAGTCCAACAAAGTCAAAGTAGGTTTTTTTAATGCATAAAATAAGGTCTCAAGGTTTGGACAGAGGACAAATAAGAGCTCAAACAAGTGCATACAAACATTCAAACATCTAAGTTTGGCATACTGGGTGTACACAATTACAATTATATTTATCCTACAGTCAGGTTCAAAATTTCATTTGCGTTTGGTAGTGTGAAACTCTAAGTGGTTCTCCACTTACTGCATCACCTAAAAACAGATAGCTAAAATAGATGGAGTCTCATTTCTAATGGCAGACATCAGCTCTTTAGATTCATCATACTCTCCTGACAGACAAGCACAGCATTTATCCATCTGTGAAGGAAACACTCAAAGAAGCTCAATAGCTATTTGTGGTCTGGGTATTTTCAACTGTACATATTCAATCAACATTTAATTAAAAGAAAGTTTTAAATTCGAAAATACCTCCCTGGTGGCAACTTGTACTTGCTAACTCATATAGCACTCTTTATAATACCTAAGGCGTTTTTCCAAGAAACATTACGCTGCAAACTTCAAACAGAGCTTGAGGCTAAACTGTTCACAGGTATTCATAATTCCCCAAGTGGTCAAAAAGTTTTACTGTGTATACTGAACAAAATCACATACTTTCAAAGATTCCGTCTGTCTGCTAAGAATCAAAGCCACTGGAACTAGAAATGTGGTGGAGAGAAATGTAATGCTTTTGGCTTTATTGCTCATTTTGTTTTTCCAAAGTGGAGACTAATTAATTCAATATGTCATAAAAATAGTTATTTGAAAGGACAAACAAAGCATTTTCAGTGTTTGAGACACCGTTTGTCTGTTCTGTTTTGTTTTTTTCTCATTTTTGCGTTATCTGTCCAGGTTGGTTATGGCTTCTCCTGTAGGGCTCCGTTATATGGAGAGAAAATAGTATCACCCTAATTTGTGGGTGTATACTTTATTGGACTACTTCTAACTTTGGATTTGTGCGAGAGAAATTCCTTTTTTGTGTGTAACTTTGTATTTGTGTGTGTGCAATTCCTGATTTGTGACTCATACAATACATTACAAACTAAAAAAAAAACCAAAATTCAATTTACACACGTACAACTTTAAAGAACAACAGCTTGAAACTAACTACACATACAAATATTTAAAAATTATGCACAAATCACTTGTTACGCACACACAAAATCGCATCAGCGCACTAATGAGATGTGAGACTCTTTTCACGTCTCCAAGATTTGTGTGTAAGTGATGCGTTTAAGTTCTACTAGAGAAATGGGCCACCAGAGTTTTTTTATCAGACGCTTTGTACTTGAATTGTGAACAATATCTGGCAAAACTTGACATTTTCACACTTTCTGTAAGCAGGTATGCTATATAATTAATACCAAAAAAGTCTAAATAAGCATTTTTAAAACACTTATCCCTTAAAAATAAAAATAAAAACATTTTCCAGAATTGATTACTTTAACTCTGCAGCACCTCCCCTGATGGCGCCTCCAATACGGAGTTCTTTCCCCGAGCGAGTGCTGGTAACCAGTAATTGGATAGCAGGTGTCACTGGACACTTCTCAGATCGTAGTGGGCCGCTCCGATCTGTGGTTGTTTAGAAGGATCCAGCGGTCCAATAATCCTCTCTGTGGGTGCTTATAAGGGCTCCTGTCTGCTATCGCTATTGTTTGCCAACCAGAGCTTGATGCATTGACTAGGCCCTTCTAAACACCAACAAAGTGGAGAGGGTTAATCAGCTCACCAGACCGCTCCGATCTGCGGGTGTTTAGAAGTTCAGCTTCTCCACACCCACGGAGTGGACTCCTCAAGCTTGCCTCAGAGAGCCAGGCGTAGAGCTGGTCAACTCATCGTTCCCTCATGGCAAAACCCTCCTCCCCTTATACAGTGAGAGCAGGTCCTTCTACACACCCAGGGAGTGTCGCTGGGCATCAGTCTGATCAACTCTGTCCATTCTCTGGGTGTCGAAGAGGACCTCGCACCTGAAGAGTTCAGTGGCGACAATATATAAAATGTATTGTTTGAGTTACAAATCAAGATTTATGCACGCACAAATCCAAGTTACAAACAAATGAGGAATTACTCTTGCACAAATTGGGATGATACTATAGTCTCTCCATACCATCCCCTCTCTGGTGACTCTCAATGACTTGGCGAATTGCTGTTTGCACTTTAGGTTAATTTGTTTGAGCTGCAGTGTGTCTGCACTGAGTGTCGGAGTGTTGCCTTTAGTTCTTGGTCTTTCTTGCTCCATTTAGCCTTGCCGGTCTTTAGTTCTGTTTGTGGGTTGTTCCCATCTAGAGAGGGGCTTTTTCTAAAATAACTATATTTCTTTACTCTAGCGTGCCATTTTGTCCTGCATCTGGGTCATCCTGACACTTGGTAACAAATTCTGTTGGCCTTCTTTGTTGCTTCCATTTATAAAACAGTTGCTCACAAGTAAGAGTATAGTTAGCTACTGGGTTAGAGATGCCATCAAGAAGTAGGAACAGGTGAAGTTGGAAAAACATCAAGAGCTGAAAAAAGATATGAGGGCAAAAGTGGACCCTGTTGTAATTGGAGCACTTGGGGCTACAACCCCCAAACTGGAAAGGTGGCTCTACCAGATCCCAGCAAGAACAACTGGGATCTCTTTTTAGAAGTGCACAGTAAAAACAGCCAAACTGAAATTAGTTTCATTATAAGAAAATCTTTGACTTTGACCTTCTAAAAATGTTTTTTTTTTTTTTTAATTTAAGTTCCATGTTATTCTCCATTACAGCCATTCCAACTTTCAGATACCTCTCATTGAAACAAATAATTTTTTTCAATTAAAATTGTAGCCTGTCAACACCTATAGCTGTCAACACTAAAATATAAACTTGTTTTAAAGTTGTGATATGCTGTGATGTTGTATTTTATCTATTTTAGTGTTTAGTAAGTGTTTGTATTTAGTATTATTGTATATTTATGTTGTTTTTTACATTATGGTCAGGGGACTACAGCAGAAAACTAGACTTTGGACATTTTGGCTATTTTAACCATGTGTAATCATGTTTCCCATTTTAAATAAATCATTACTATTATGATTTATTTGCGTGGCCTCATCTTTATCATCACTCTTTTAACAAACGGAAAATATTTAGATAAAATAGATAAAATGACAGCTGTAAAGTGACTCCACAAGACCTATATCAAACTGTGTGGATAATGCAAAAAATAATATATTTGCTCTAAAGTCACCTTTGTTAGTTAAGGTGCTGTTTTCTTGACCAAAAGGACACATTTATCTGTTGTTTGATTCAACAAAAAAAGACAATATCTACTAGATAAAATTGCAAAATTGATAAATTGCTTTAAGGTGAGGTCTGTTTTGACATTTTGTTCGCACGTTATTTTTGTCATGTGTCGAGTACAAGACTTCGCCAAAATACTGTAGTGATTGCATGATGCGGAACAGCTGGTTAGACCTGGGAGCAAAGGCTGATGGGAGATGTAATGAGAAAGGTTCTTAGGAGAAGGGCATGACAAGATACTCATAATGACCTGTAGTGGTTGAGAATGTGGTCTTCTACTTGTCACCTTTACGGATACGTTTTAGGTTGTAAGCACTGCGCAGATCTGGCTTGGTGAAGAACAGAGCCTGTTGCAGTTGCTCTAGGGCTGAAGGAACCAATGGCAAATGGGTAGCAGTACTTTACTGGGATTTCGTTCCGGTCGCAGAAGTCTTTTCATGGTCGAGGACTGCTGTCCTTTTTTGACAAAGAAGAACCCTGCGGATGCAGGAGGCATGGAAGGCTGAATGAACCCTTTCTGCTGCAGCTCCTTTTGGATGTAGGTCTGAGGGGCTTCAGTGTCTGGCTGTGACAAGGGGAACACCCTCCCCAGGGCTGGAATGGCACCAGTTAGCAAGTCTATTGCGCAGTCATAGGACCGATGAGGGGAGAGTCGTGTTGCATATTCTTTGTTGAAGGATTCCTGCAGATCCCAATATTGATGGGGCAGAGTGATGCTTGGTGACAGGTTCAGCCACGGTGATCTCAGTTCAGGCTATCTGGTGACGTTGGCGGACTCTAGGTGCGACGCTCTGTTGAACATTGTTTGAAGACATCGAAGTTGGCAGGAGGCAGACTTAAACCTGAGTTCCTTTGACGACCAGATGATTCTCATGGAAGATGTAATGAGAAAGGTGCTCAGGAGAATGTCAATACTATGGAGATGGCTCCCTCTGATGCTTGGAGGAGGCGATGGAAGTTTGAGGCTTGACAATAATTATCAGAATCATATATATATTTTTTTGTCATTAGAATGCATTGAAATTAGAGCAACTTGAGACTGAGCAGTACAAGGAAACAAAAATAAACCAGTGTGCAAAGATGCAATATATAATACAAAAACTGTATGAGTAAATAAATAAATCTGAATAAAAATAATACGAATAAAAATAGGAGCCCATCAGTTGCAGACATATATAGTGTGAGTACCTGTTGGGTGCGGCTTGTTTTTGTAGGTTTTTAATAAAGTGAGTCCTTGTGGAAAAAAACTTTTTCTCACTCTGGTTGTTTTGTTGCATCTGCCGGAGGGCAGAGGTTTGAACAGGGGGTCAGATGGGTGGAGACATCTAAAGCTAATATTTATCAATACATCTGTCAGATAGTTCATCCAGGCACATGTTTGGAATGAAGTTTTAGAGATGACAGTCAGAGGAGAGGTATCTACCATTCCTCAGCCACTTTCTCCCGTAAATGAGATGGCTTCCTCCAGCATTTCCAGGAGAGCCAATGCTTTTGTCAAAAATTGTGTCTGTTCCTTTTTTCAGGGACAATACTGTATTGGAGGCAACTTGGAAAGGTTCCTAACCCTATGAAACCACTGCAGTCTGCTTGTTTTGATGCAAATAAAGCAAAAGTGTTTAAAGTGTTTTAGTATCCCTTTGGATATATGTGCTACTCAAACAATCCATATAGATTTGAGCAAATATAATTTTTGGAAATGTATCTTGGACCCTGTAGCATTTGTCATTAGGCCCTATCATTACAAAGGCCTAATGAAATATTCATACATTAAAAAGCTTTCATCATCGCAAACACTGCCTCTATGGATCTTCATAGATTCAAACTTAGAGCTCCAAAGACCAAAAAAAAAAACCAAAAAAAACAACAACTTTAATTAAATTTAAAAAAAAAAACTTAGTTTGACAGACACTAAAAAAAGTCAAACCCAGGACAAAAACTATTTATGTATATTGAATTTGAGATTCTGGACTTGGCTGTACTTTCTCTGCTAGGCTGAATAGTCTATTGCATCTATACTTAGACTACACTCAAGGGCACCCTTTTTAGAGAGGACAATCATCACTTTGGTTTGCCTGTTGAAAGGAACTGTCCCTACTGTCTACACAATGTTTTCAAGAAAAGACAACCTAACAACAATCTGATCTTGAGGGACTTTTTTTCCCCCTTCATCTCCCGGTTACACCCCTTAAGGTCTCACCGTCATGGCTAAGCTCAGTCCCCTACACAATCAAGGAGCATCCCGTCATGGCGCTCTTCATCATCCCACCCTGAGATTTCAGGAATATCAGCAGCTTTGGGTCATTCTAATATTATACATTTAGTTTCAAGTACTTATCTTATGAGATTACTGCACTTCCTGTACTTAATTGTTGATACACAACAAAGCTCACTTGAGCTCACGTGTTAATTTATTTAACTTGTTTGTTGTAATGTACCTGTTGCTTGTGTAGTTTTAATTTTAGTAATTTTAGTATTTAATTTTAGCATACATTTTTTTAAAAGTTTTGTTTCCCTTACTTGTGTGTGTGTTCATACATTCTTTCCTTCAAGTGGTATTTTAGTTCTTGATGTCTATTTGTCCTAAAAAGAGATCTTTTAGAAAAACTTTTTGCTTTTAAACTTCTATGTTAATTGTGACAACCCTTTTGACAAATTTCTCAGTGTGTTTTAGACTTAAGAAAGTGTCTAAACATGAACGAACTGAAAGTATTCACTTTTTAAAACATTGCTGTCCTTTTAAAGAAAGACATATATAAAGTCAACATGTCTCTTTTTTTTATTGTGTACTGTTACTTAACAGTACATGAACACACCTGAGTCCTAAAGTTCCACTCCAACTATATGTTTGCTATTGCTAAATTATTATTATTATTATTATTATTATTATTATTATTATTATTATTATTATTATTGTTATGCCGTTTTTAGCCAAAATTAAAAAAAGAATCTCTGTCACTATTTTAAGACATATTTTCTACAGAGGAGCTCAGAAATTGGCCTCTGATTTGTACTGTTAATGTGAAAGTTAGCCTCCACTAATTTCCCATCACCCCTTTGTTTACACTCTCTGCCGCTAGCTTATAGCAGTGGTCCCCAACCACCAGGCTGAGGACCAGTAGTGGTCCGTGGATCAATTGCCTCCAGGTTGCGGAAGAAATAATACATGATTGTTGTTCTGAATCCCAAAGATTATTTTTTTGAAAAATGGTGAATGATAGGAAAAAACTCCCGGCCCTCTGGGGACCGCAGACTGCTCAGTCTTGTTTTTGAGTTGTAGTCATGAGTTTGAGTTGTTCTGAAATGTTTTTCTGTTGAAATGTTCCATCAGAAGCTTTTGCATCAAGCTTCAAAGTAGTCTGATTTGTTTCTTATTGAGTATAAATAATTTATTTGTTGGTCACATTTTTAACTGTATTTAAGTCTTTTTAATTAGATTATCTTATGATAGGAAAACAATCTTGTTTTTAACCACTTCTGACACAAGACTAAATTAAGACGCCTTTATTAGTTTTTTGTTTGCATGTTTGTTTTTTTTTCAATCCTCTAAAATACACACGTCAGATGACTGAGTGAAAACGAAGAGCTTAATGTATCTATTAGTCTGCAAATTGAATAATCAGAATTGTAGCAGAGCAAGGAGACTTGGGTCCACCAATGGCAGTTACTGTTACAAAACTGAGCCTTTTTTTAAGCTGAAGGTTTTCATCTGCTCCTGATCCAACACGATTTGAATAAAGAAATACTCAAACACAGTTTCGCTCCTAAATTAAATAAATAAACCTTAAACTTGAATAATATTATATAAATGTCCTCCATCATGAGAAAAATGCCACAAAAACATGTTAAAAAGACCAAAAACACAATTTTCATTGAAGTGGGTCTCTAATGAATATAAAAAAAACATTTTTTTTTTTGTTCACTTCATAGCGTAACTCTAATTCATCTGTATACTGTCATCTAATGTGATGCACAACGTTTTCAAATGCGAGTGCATTCCAGTTCACTGTAATGAGCAACAGCAAAATGTAACGTCCGACGCAGGATGTGCTTCTGTTCCGGTGGAGTCAAAGGTGAAAGCCTCCTTATTGTCAAAGGACAACATCAGTGTGTCGCTATAAACAGGAAGCAGCTGATCCAGAAGGTTGTCGGGAGCGATGACTTATCTCCTGGATGCACTTCTCGGTTTCCTCTTCCTCAGGAGTTTCTCACACACTTCACAGGCTCAACCAATGTTTGGACGTCCCACAACACATTCATTACCACACGTATGCACATAAACAAAACTGTGGCTGTCGTTCAACAGCGGACTTTTTTTGGTCTGTTTACGAAGAATAATAGAGAAAGGAAGGGAGTGAGTTCACACACAGTACGATAAAGTCATTTGAACTTTTATTGTGTTGAAAGACAGCTCAGATGAGCATGTAAATTGCAGTAAAACAGAACTTATTATTTTATATTATTTCCAGCACATATATTAACATCAAACTATATCCCAGTGCAATCTCTCATCCTATCTGGCTCACAACACCCCTTAAATCTGTCCCCTTCTGTTATGCTTCACGCATGTGCTGAGTGAAGGAGCAGAGTGTGCAGAGGTGTGACTCACTCTTTCCCACGATGCTGTGCATCAGTAGGGTAAAGCTGGGGGAAGGAAACAGAAGGATGGAATGTTGAATGGCAATTGCACACTTACGCACCTACAAGCACATGCAGTTACATTCAGGAACCTCATGCCCACAGAAAATGAGCTGGTCTATAGATGGGCTCATACAGGAAGTTCTCAGCTTTGCCTACTTCCTGTTTCCTGGAGGTTTTCAGTAGGACACCATTGTGGTATAAAAAAACCTTTCAGCAGGTATTCTTTTTATGTAATGAGCCAGTATGAGATTTTTTTGGGGCAAGCTTTCACATAATCGGAGCTGACCTTTTAAGGTGACCCTGGATTATTAGGCACTCTTTTCTTACACTAACAAACACATTAATAAATATTGATTTTTAATTAAAACTGATTGCTGACTCGATAGATACCCAAAAGACAACCATCAACACCCTTTTCTAGAAGGAGGAGAATATGCTTTGTACTAAACAAACTGGTTGTTCACAGAGTGCTGTATCCAAGTATACAAGCAGAAAAACACAAGGCACAACCTTGATAGAAATCTGTTCAAGAATCGGAAAAAGCATCAAAAGGGGTAGAAGCCATTGCTGGTGTCCGTTCATCAAGGTCCTCCACAGACAGATAGATGCTAGACATGGGCTACTAATGTGGCATTCCTCATGTCAGGCCATTCCTAAAGCAGAGAGAATGTCAGAAGAGTCTTACCTGATTTTAAGAATTGCGCTCTGCCAAAATGTCAGTCTGTTTTTTTGCAAGTTGTAAACAAGGTTGTTAAGTGTTACTGTAAATTAGCTAATGTCGCTAATGCACACCAGTGTCAGACTGCATTTTTTCATGGGTTACTACAGTCGTTGGGCGCGTTTGCACATGACATAAGCTTAAAAGTAAACCATTCATTAATGGTGCACCTTACAATCCGCTGTGCCCTTGTAACAATCAAGTTTCACTTCATGAAATGAGGCTGGTGTGATGATTAGCACAGTCCTGTGTCCTGATCCTGCTGGATCCTTTCCTTGTTGAGTTTAAATGTTCTTCCTGTACATGTGTGAGGATTTTTTTTACAAGCACTTCAGCTTTCAGAGTCTGGTTGATGACTTTCAATTGGTCCCTTAGATGTGTGTGGTTGCCTGTCAAAATGTGGTCCTGCGATGTCCAGGGTGTACCCTGCCTTTGCCCCCTCAGCAGCTACGATAAGGGCTCAGTCATCACTGTGACCCTGCACCAGTCTAAGTGAGTATATGGGCTTTTTGAATGTGCCAAACATTGAAGTTTTTCCTCAAAATTAAGTTTTATTTTTTTTTTTAAATACCTGTATTTGAACACCTTGCAGTGATTTTCATGGCCTTTTGAAAGTAATTTAAAAAGTCTGTCAGCCACAGTTTTCGTACAGGCCAACAGTCTTTTTCATGGGTTGTCCTGGTTTAATGTATTTGCCTGCTTTGCGCTTTTGTTTTCAAACAATAAAACATTCTGATGGAGGGAGGACAACGAGGAAAGGGAGGTGTCACAGTGTGATGGATTAGAGAGCAAGGGGGGAACAAGGGTGCAACAGTGTATGAGGAAGGTATTGAGTCAATGTGGTGTCATGCAAAGATGAAGATCCAGATAATGATTAGAACAGAATATAACAAGGGGGAAGGAGAGGTTATCTCCCAGAGAAATATTGGACGTCTAAGTGTAAAGATCTTTCAAATAAATACAGGAATCCTTTGGATAGACTCAGAGTCACTATTTGTCTTTTCAGTACAAAACCTGGAAGCTCGTCAGAGGAACTCCTATGATATCAGCCTGCATGCAGATATTCAGAGAGTGCAAGGGGCAGTTCAACTGCACAATTAATCTGAACCCTCTTTTCCTTAGTTCCCCCCTTAGATTTAAAATGACTGCTTAAATGTTGCAGACAAGTTTCACAGCAAACTCTAAGCTGAAGCTGGGAGGGCTTTTTGAGGTGAAGCTTGCCAAGTGGAAATAGGCCAACCAGTTTCTGAACTTCTTAAAGTTCATTCTTACTAAGTTCCTTTCAATTCTATTTAACTCCAAGCACATGACGATAACATATGAAGATTAGAATTTCCACACGCCTTGGGAGAAAAAGGTTTAGCAATGAAATGTTGACAGTACCTCTCTGTGAACACTTTTTATTAAATTTAAAAGTCGTTATGATTATACTACAACCTTCTTTGGCTGTAAAGGTATTTAAACAAATTTGTCTGCAAAGCACAAAGGAAGCAATCTGCTCTTGGTGCTCCAGTGAACAATGCTGTTTTCCTGCTGGTCGATTCTCCTTCACACTTTGACCAAAATAGTAAGAACGCTACACAGTTATTTTCCTGCTAAAGAATTGGCATAAACAACACTTCTATAAAATCACTAAAACCCTGAAAAAGATTCAGAGGAAACCACACATAACCAGCAGGAAATGTGCTGCCAACACTTTGCAAATTAAATCATTTTTCCCTCGTTTTGTTACTAGAAAACATTTGCTGATATACATTAATCAACACTTAAATGCTTGTATGCTTTTAGTGACGTCTGCAGAAATGTCCAATGTCACAGCTTTAAATGGAAAGGAAATTCACTTGGCAGTGGCACATATAAAAATATGCAGGGTAAAATAAGAATTAAATCCCCCACGCAATGAGGACAAATGCTGTTTAGGTTGTTTATTAAATGTAATAAAATTATATGAACGTTTGGAAAGCTAACATTAACAATAGCCCTTCTGTGTGCTAATAACACATTAACAGAGGCAGCTCTGAAGGCAGACTAAAAAGCCTTGAGTTTCAAAAAATATAAATAAACTATAAAAATGCCTATGTTTTTTCTTTTCAGAAACATTAATCAAACTAAAAATGAATTAATACTTGAAAAAACAAAAAGTGAAAAATGCAAAGCCTGAAATGTCAGATAAATGAGCAAAATGATGGTAAAACTTTTAGTTTACAGATTGTTTTTTAATTTTTTTATTAATACCATTTTTGCATTATGCTTTTTTATTGGATTCTTCACCATTTCTGTGATGTTTATAACTGCTATTAAAAGGAGAAAACCAATAAAGGTGCACCAAAGTCAGAAAAATTTCATATTTTATTTTCTTGCATTTTTTATTTAAAGTAAATCTGCTGCAGGTGGACGCTTTTATTTGACACATGGTGGATTTTATTTTGAAAGGAACTTGTATTTGTTGCTGTCAAAAGTAAAAAAAAGAAGTTAAAGCTTTTGCACATAGAGAAATAGAACTTTGTCATGATTTCATAATTCTAAATATTTATAAAGCTACATTACATAAATGAATGGACACAATAACAAAAATAAAGACTGTCAATTTCAAATTGAAATTTCAATTTCAAATTTCAAAAGCCCCAGAAGTGGGGCTTTTGGGGCTCTCACTGGGTTTTGGTTCATAAGAAATTGAAAAACCTTTTTACGGTTAAAGGTTGCAGACTTCTAAAGTAGTCTTCTGTCTATCTAAAAATGCCAAACCCTGTTTATGTCACAGCTTCAAACACATGCAAAATACGTGCTATTGTAAAATTTTAAAAAGATCAATGCAGGAATTGGGGATGAGGAGAACATTTTGTAAATTTGAAGAAAATTTGAAGTTGCTATTTTGACCATGGGAAAAGAAAGCTTTCTCTTCCGCCTTTTGGCACCAGGTCTGTCCATAAAGGAGTGACTTCATCTCATCCTGCTGCACAGGAATGTTAGATCAGATAAATGCTGGTTGACTCCTTTAGAGGCACAGGACCTATTCTTATTGCAAATATTGACATACTTTAGTGGCCAAAGAAAAAGGTGTAAGTTGATGAGCAAATCTGAGCCTTTCAAAAAAATTTTCTTCTAACTTTAGCACATTTAGCAAAAGGTTTAACAAGACAGGAATAATTTTTCTTTATGCTTTTGTCAGTAAAGAAATGCTTTCTTAGTCAGAAGTGGTAAAATTCTCTGCATGCAGCCACCCTGCTTTTCTCCAAGCTAAAAGATCCTAGAACTTATGGCTTAAAAAGACAGCATTTGGTGAAGCAAAAAAGTGTTTATTACATTTAAGATGTAATGTGTTTAGATGCAAGTAAATCAGGATAAATGAAGAAAGATGATCCGAATTACATTTAAAATGAATCATAAGCACAAGAATCCCACCATAGTGTAATAAAGATATCTTTTTTTAACAATGACATTTCTGTTCTCTTTGTCAAGAACAGGATCAATCAATTCTATTCTATTCTATTCTATTCTATTCTATTCTATTCTATTCTATTCTATTCTATTCTAATTATTGCTTTCAGTAAATAATAGTCGAACAATGTCAACCTTTCATTTTTGTTGTAGCCAATGAGGTTAAAACCCTCCATTAAAGCTTTTTTCATTACCAAGGCAGCTCTTCTGGTGTGATAAACTAAAGGACAACAAAAGTTCCTCACAATAAAACACCAGATTTTAGTGTGGAAGTCTGACTTTATTATTTTATTTACCCTATGACTGACTACTGTTTTAACTAACAGAATCATCTAAGACTTTGCATATCTTGAGGGTGTGCACTGTGAAGTAGAGTTAAAATGGTCAAACAAACAGCTAAGGAGAGATGAAAGAATCACAACATTCACACTGGAATTTCTAAAATATGTGTGTCAGCACATGATGGAAGAGCAGGGATATTGTTCATGTATGGATAGCAGAAAAAAGTCTCTTCTCTGTGATATGCTCTAAGTAAAGGCTGTGCTCAAAGAAAGGTGTTGGAAACTATTAATGTCACAGGACTTATTAAAAAAAATCACTTTCTGCCACATGCTAGTTATACAATTATAATAATAAAATAGTGTTTTTTTTCATCTTAAATCTTAGTTGCGGGTTCATGGTTCATCCTTCCCTGCAACTCCACATAGTGGCAAATAAGTGAAGGATTGTTAGAAAAGGGGCCCTACTCAGGTTTACCTTTTCTTTTCTAAATGCACGTACTTTATCTCAACTAAACGGCCCTTTTCATGTCTGAAAAATATGTCTATGAGCTTGTGCTTTTAATTGATGGCATCTGGCAGAGAACGCATATCAGCAATACCAGTATCAATCATGACCTATCCAAACTTGATCTTTTTTATGATAGCCTTCTGACATGTCAGGAGTTCATTCAAAGCACATTCAGCTTGGAAAGAGGTTTTCAGGAGTAAACGAGTGAGAAAACGGATTTCAAAGCTTTAAAGAGGACTGTTTTTGAGACAATATTGCAGAGAATACTTGCAGTTGAACAGCTCCACATTACATATATGTAAATTCCTTAAACTTTATACTTTATATGCACTAAATTTTAGCATCTGGAAATACTATGCACACAGTGTCATAGTTAGCCTTATGAAGGCAAATGACTTGAAAGTTTTTAGCCTTGTCGACCATGGTCAGTGAAGGTTAGTGAGGCATGAAAGGGCACGCTGTGAATGCTGCTGGCTGGAAACCTCGGCGGGACAAACAGACGGAAGAGATTTAATGCCACACGCCTGAGCTGAAGAAATAACGCTTTAGCAAGTTTGGGTGAAAAATCCTTGACCTGCCTCTTTTTCAAGACTGGCCAAGAATGAAAAACTTTTACTTTGAAGGTCTGCAACCTGAAGGGAGCCGTTTGGGTGGATTTCTTAAGGACCACAACCCAGTAGGAGCTACAATCTTATTTCAATCTTTAGAAAAATAAGACACTAATTAGTTTTTGCATTAAAAAACAAGCAAACAGAGGAAATAGCTTTTTTTTTGCAAAATATGAAATCGTTTATAACTTTTGATTGAGATTCAAGTGACTTCCTTTCAAAATAAAAGACACCCTTTGTCACATAGGATCATCTCACTGCAGCAGATGTAGTAGACGGTAGTGCAATCAATGCCAGCAGTGATTCTTTGCATAATCTAGAGAAGCGGGAAATGTTTGTATTTGAAAATTCATTTTGAATTGCCTTTACTTAATTGTTTAAATGAATAAATTGCCTTTCAAATGTGGACTGAAAGCGTTCCATCTGGGTGTCAGTGCTGATCATCGTTCACTTCAAAAACCTATCTGACAGCATTTGACGCAACCATCTGCTCCATGGAGACCTGGAACAAGAAGCGATGGATTGATTTCTAACCATGTTCTGCTGACACCCTCCACTCCCATCCACCAACACCTCCCCCACATCATAGCCCAAACCACCCTCCTCCTCCGCTTCTTCCCTCTTGTTCTGCCTCAGTCATGCAGGTATAGAGGGCTGACCTAAAATCTGTGATGATAAATGACTCCCATCTTGACAAACTCTGCAGAGGATGATCTGCAGCTTCCTCTTGTAGCTTCTGAACATGATGAATCTGGATCTCCAACCAAATACTTTGAATACTTCTTTAGTTGTTGAAATGGCTGCTAATGTAACCTGACATCATTTGGAAGAATTCTTTGGAAGTTGTGAGGTGAGAAATACGTTTGGCACAGATATACATTTTTACAATGATTTTAAATTAATTCATGTCAAACTTGTCTAAAGCATAATCATAAAGATTCTTCTTGCAGACTGCTTGTGCACTCCTTTGTCTCCAAAAAGGAAGACAACTTCCACTGAGTGGAGCTGGGGGGCACCAAAGTCTTCCACTCTTCCCTTCTGTGCTCAACAGCTTCCCTCCTCCCTGCTCCCCCTCTTTTGTGTGGCTCCCCGAATAAATTAACTGTCGGGGGGGGAAGCAAGGTGTGGAGAGGGAGAGATGGGGAGGGGAAACTGACTGACTGGCTGAGCCTTTTGGTGGAGGAGTCAGATCTGGTTGGTGAGGTGCACCGTCTGTTGAAACCGCTCTGTTTCAGCCCTTTTCTGAATGACTGGATGCTGCGTGGAGGAATAGGAGGAGGGGAGAACAGATCAGAGCGACGCAGGAGGGGCTTTTCTGCTGCAGACTGCAAAGAAGCCGCGCAGCCTGCCAGCTGATCCAGACGCGCTCACCTGACAGAGGCGCGGGGACGCACAAGGACGCGTCAGAGCTGGAGTAACATAAGCTGCTTCAGTCTCATTAGACGTTTACTTCAAGTACAACCAGTCCGGATCAGCTTTTTTTGTATCGATCAAAAAAAAAGGAATCCACAATAGCTGGACAGCTTGGATCAAATCAAGATTCCCTTCCGGTGGATTGACTCTCATTTGGGGGTGAGATTGGAATTGCAATCAGCGGGTCTTTCAGGGAATATCCAGATCTTTTGTCCAGAACAACCGAGGGGATCCGATGAATGTGAGTGGCATCCCCTTACTCCTTTTGTTTTTTTCTATCATTGATCAGGGTGAATTGATGGAATTCAGGTTCAGAAATGAGCTTTAGCTTGATGGAGGCTTCTTCTTAATGGGGGGGTGGGGGTGATGCACCAGAGTCTGCACCTTGCATACATAAACTGAAATCCTGATCAGGCTATTGGGATGTGGAACCCTGCATTTAAAAAGACTACATTCCAAGGCCGGATACAGGCACGGGCAAGGGGCGAGGCGAGGGGGAAATGCCCCCCAAATGCAGCGACCCCCCTCCCCCAGATGCGATGGCTAACTTTTGGAGTTTTTAAAAATACAAAAAAATAAATAAATAAACAAACAATAAATACAAATAAAATAATAATAATAATAATAATAATAATAATAATAATAATAATAATAATAATAATAATAAAATATAGGACAGCATAAAGATAGATTGGACAGACAGATGGACACATACAAACAGAAAAAAAGATGCCACAAACCAGCGTCTTCTGCTTGTGCTTGTCCCAAGCCCGGTAATTGCGGATAGTAGTTTCAGGAAGAGGATTTAACATAAAACATATCTTAAACAGATCACAGGAGAAGATAGATAAATAGATGAATTGTGGCAGTTTTCTAAGCATTTTGGGGGCTCAGAAGGATATGACACCCCAAACTCTCAACACCCCAGACTTGCCCTTTCTGATATTCTACTTGCACCCCAAAGTGGGGCTAAACCCATTTCTGCTACATTCTCAGTGGATCATGAGGATGCATCAGCTTTAGCTTGGCTATTGATGGTCATTTTTGAAAATACAAGATGGGTTTCTCAATTAACCATTAAAGCCAAACTGCCAAATATCTATCTGTGTAAGACCACCACATAAACTCATGTAATAACATGTCACTAGTTTCCTTCAAAGGACTGGAAACTGCAAAGGGAGCAAAGACCAAGCCACATGAGAGGGCCAAAAGTAAAAGGATTTCGTAGTGAGAACATTTGATATGATTGTAAGGATTTAATGTGCCTTTAAGCAAGGCACATGCTGGGAGATCTCCCTCTTGATTTTTTTTAATGCAAATTGAAACAAATATTGTTTCAAGCTGAAATCCAAGTGGAAATAAATAGTTTTGGGGGTGAGAAAACTGGTTTTGAGACATCGTTATGCTCCCACTCCTCTATGAAGTTTATTTATAGCAACCCGGTTCAACTGGAAATGACTGAAAGCTAAAAATGGGAACTCAGGGGCACATTTAAGTGTCTAGCCACAATAGCTAGTTCTGGTGTCTGCTCTGCTTGCATCTGGAGATCCTGGCTTTACACTGCACAGAAAGAAGCAGATTTATTATTTTTTTGTGTTGTCCCTGCATGATCCAACACTGCAGCGCTCTGGTTCTGGTTGTGACTCACTGCTAAAACCAGTTTGGTTTACTTGTAAAGTGATGAGGCATGCAGCAAGACTTCTAACATGAACCATATGCATATCTTGTTGAGGCGACTACCTCTGTGTTGGGCCTCTGTCTGCACAAACAGCGTGTAACTACTAGCATCAGCTACAGCTGGAACGGGTCCCCCAAAACAGGAGCAGGATCCAAAGAAGCAGCTGTATTTTCACATAAATCTGATTATGAACTCTTTGTAGAGTTTAATCTATAGCCAGAAAAGAAAATATGAATTTTCTAGACGCCTGTGTGTCTACATTACACTATCTCTTAAAATATGGTTTTATTAATCTTAATTTTGCCTTTGTCAAGGAGGGTTGTTAAAATGAATGCTCCCCTATGTGTCTTTAATGCTTCCAGTATCAAGTCTGTCAGTGCAAAGATGTATGTGCATACAGCTCTGTGTCTATTCAGAGCTTATCAACTGAGTAAATAGTCTGCTGTTTACCTTGCACTTCATGTGGCTCTGTGTAGCTGAGTGGAGTGAGAATGATACAGCGCCAGACAGGGTCAGGGGCTTGAGTCTCAATTTTTTTGACAGCCTCATCCACTAAATGATACACTTTTACAGTTTGTGGGTGACCCAGTGCAATCTAGCAGCCGCTTGGCAGCAGCTTATTTTTCACATCTCATGTGATTCTTAAATCCTGAAATATTGCACTTGGAATAATTTTGACATGCTTTCAGATATTGTTCAGTTTGTGTCTCAAGCTACTACCTTTTTGTCTGGATCTCAGGATAAAATACACTTCCTTAAGAACATGTTTTTTGGGGGTTTATTCCAATGGAATTATGGTAGGGAATTTCCAAGTTGAGGTTTTATCATCAACAATTCTCAAGCTATTTCGAGAGCTTAAAGTAAACTTCAGGGATCCACAGCGTAATCAAATTGCACATTTGCCACCCACTTTGAAACTGATATCTTGCCGAAGCCATTTACTGTTGCGACGATCGTTTTTTTTCCGTTTTTCTGCTCTTACAAAGTTTAAACAGTTTAGGATTGGATTTGTTTCCAATCTCTGGAAATATTGGTGACATCTGATTTAAAATCAATTCAAAGTAATTTGATTTATTGCAAACAAAACATGAATTTTAGTTAGTTTCATGCCGGGAAAAAAAACAGAGAGAAGCTTAAAGCCAAAGTAAATATTTTGTTCAGTTTATACATGTAAAATAAAAATAGAAAATATAAAAAAGATTAGAAAGACACAAAAAGTTGTTCATTTTGAACAACCTGTCCACATTTTCTATTGCAAAAAACACAAAAACCGTTTGTGAAGATGCACTCTTTGTTTTTATATGTATATATATATATATATATATATTTAGCATCACACTCTTCTTGCTGCAATAAAAAAGTAGTACCAATAAATAATTTTTAAGTCTTTCTGATGCATACAAGTGTTATAACTTTAAAAGAAAAACAGTTCTGGAAATAAACATAAATGAGGCCAAAACTCCTTAAAATTTTCAAGATAAAACCCTCTAAATTGTAGTAATAGCGGAACATGATTGTTTAACATTTGAACCAAACTCATACAGTTTTTATTTTTTGCATGACTCAGATGCATCCATCTTCAGAACCCACTGAATCGCCTTTTAGGGTTTGCTGGAGCCAACCTACTGTTGCGTAAAGGTGGGACACACCCTGAACATGCCATCAGTCTGTAGCAGGTTGCCTGACCCAGATGATGTAAAGGAAATAATTGAGATGGTCCAGTTGATAGACGTGTGGTTATTTCAAATTGAGTAGCTTGTTGTTAAAGTAGTGCAGTTCTCACAGTCTGTGAATTGATGGTGTAATTACAAAATTGTCTTTTAGGGGGCAATTTAAATTACTTGTCATTCATCAATACATTTTTCAACACTTGCATCTTGAAATATTTCAAGTTAAAAAAGAAACTAAAGAATAGTACAAGTTCATTGAGTTTACTTGGTTACATTTCTCCTAAAAATGTTTTATTTAATGGTCTATATCATGCAAACTCACCTTCTTGGAGCTTTTAAGTGTTTTATAATGTTAATTCCTCACGAAAAATAGCCCAAAGCAGTATTTTGCTCCATTCAAGCATCTCTGCGTATTCCTCTAAAACCCTGTGCTCTGAGCACCAGCCCTTCTTAATTCATGAAAACAAATGGGTCCTCCCATTGTGATGTCACAAAGTGGGGAACAGCCCCGTCCAGGAAGGGTTTGGGCCCCCAAGCTAATACACACACCCATTTTCACCCATATTTCATTTTTAAAAAAGTTCTTCAGTGTGACAAAGGTAATATATTGTCACATACGTGGATATAGTTTAATCTGAACGGCTTAAGAATAGCATGATATAGGCGCTCTAAAAATTTATGCACATACATTTTGCAGCGGAAGGTGCAGTTCCTAAACACACGAGTAACATCTGCCAGTTCATCTTTACTGTGTTGCCAATAAAAGAACCAGAAAAAGGGAGAAGAGAAAGAGGCAACATCTCATTCAAATGTGGGAGTTCAAACAAAAATCCATCTAATTGTACCCCAGAACAGCTTTTTTTCTGTTTTGGGTTTTGTTTCAAGCTTGGGAAATTACATCTGAGTACAAATATCGGAAAGTGACTCAGAGACTTCCTCCTCCTCCTTCCATCACTCACTCACACACCCATTCACATGCAAACAACCGTGCACACCGAGAAATCCTAAATCCTCACTGTGCTCCTACTCTGACTTCCCAAACTCAAACCCTAACCTCGATTCCTTACATTTTCAAACATAAAAAAAAGGTTTTATTAATTATATTTATGTGCAGTTCTGCAGGTATATGTCACAGAGACACACCTTCACAACAGTTCCCTAATAGCTCACAGATGACATCTGGCGAAAAGCATAAACTCTGTTCTCCTGGTTCACTCCCCTAGTAGCTAGTGGAAATATTTACGGGGCACCTCTCACTCGGTTCATATTGCTGATGCCAGAGGTTTCTGTTTGTATTTACTTCTCAGCCACCACCTTTGACATAACACAAGCCAATCGCACAATACTGAGAGAATGCATGCTTATCCAATTTATCACAAAAAATGTAAAATTAAGTAAAAAAAAGTTTTATTATGCTCGAGAGAGCTTAGTAAGTGAAGTTACAACACATACTGTCAACATAAGCTTCAATATTAAGGTTAAAAAAATAGTTTTCAACGATGGGAAAACTTCTTTCGAAGATTTCTCATGGAAATATTGGTTGGTTACCATAGCAACCACATCCTCTCTATCAAGCATCTTTCTATGAATATTGCTGTGAAATTTGATTAGGTCTGCTTGGGTGGTGCTTATGGTCGTGAAGAATGATGGCATGCACTCTGGAATTATAGAGCTTTATTGATAAAATTATTGATTTTTACGTGCAGGGCTTTTATTTTGAAGTCCAAGTTAGAAATAAATGTGGTTAAATTCCTAAGACGCCTGGTTCTCCAAGGAAAATGAGGATTCCCCTGCATACTCTCTCTGTCCTGTCATGGCAGCCCATTTACTCATAGCTCTGGTTAACATATTACTGTATGACTAACTCAAGTGGTCAAAGGAAACATCATGCTGCAGCGTGATTGACTGGAGCTTGGAGACTTTTTTTTTTGTTTGTTCAGAGGCCCAGTTCTGATGGCGCTGCTGTCTTTATTCATGGTCTATTCCAAAGTAGAAGAGGTCTTTTTAATATGATCCTGCACTGATTGCACATCTGTGGAGCACGGCTCTGTTGGAGCTGTCAGCGAGACAAGGCGTCCTTTTTACTGCCTTGTGAAACATCGGCTTTTAGATATCAATAAAAATGTATTGGAATGTGTATTTGCTTAGAAGAGTTTTCTTAAAAAATTTCTTGAAATGTTGATATTTTACAAAATCTTCTAAAGCTGGAATATGTGTTGAGCTTCACCATGATGGGTTAAAAAAGTAGTATTTCATGACTAAAATGTGTTTAGATCACAACATTTATGGACTTTACCTCTTGAAAATGGTTTTCTATGTGACTAAAGCAACTCAAGACTGTCTGCTGCTAATGAATGTTTTAACTTAGCAGTTAACCCTAATTACAGTATTAAGAAACTACTTTGACCCTTATTAAGATCCATAAATGATCACCCTACACATCGTGTTTTGTACTAAAAAAACATCTAAATGCCACTTTTGTTTGATTCATGCCTTTATAAAAGCACAGAGAGAAACAATGTTTTTCTGTCGTTGCTGAGACCCACTGTAATGAAAAATGTATTTTTTAACATGATGGAGGTCATAAATATAAATGAATCAGCTTTAAATTGCATTTCTGATTATTTCATTATTTGAAATTGTTGTAAATCAGAAGCAGACAGTAAAAATGCCATTTAAAAAAGCTTGTAGGTGCTACTACGGCAAGCCATAAGCTCCCAGCTCTGCACTATTCTGATGCATCCACTTGTAGACAACTAGATCCGTGTAAGTCTTAGTTTTCCTCATTCGAGCTGGCGTCTGGATAGCTCCAACACTGCTCACCATTTTTGTTGCACCAGCAATGTTAGGCTGGTGTTGTGAAAGACTGTAAGCCAGTGGGAGAGATGGATGATGGGAAGTAAGGCAGGCTTTCTCTGCGCCAACAGTCCCGCCCACAACTCAGTGGCGAATTTCTAATAAAATACTGCAGAAACTTTTTCCAAGAAAACAACTCAAATTTTTTGATTTGGTCTAAAAATGTTATAATCATAATAATAAAAAAAACACCTGGAACACTTATAATTGATCAAAAGATGATCAGTGTAGGTGTTGGAAGTATTATTAATATCTCATAAGTCAGGAGGGGGAATTCTGCTCTGATCTTTTTATTGAATCTTTCCCTTTGAGGAGATGATCAGTGCAAACATGTGGTCGCTCACCCTCACATGTACCTGAATGAAAAGATGTTTTCATTTCATCAGTCACATGAAAAGACAGATAAGAGATCTGGCTAGAAAAAAAAAAAAAACTGAATTGTATGTGGTGCTGCTTGGATTAGAAGCGATGAAACCTAGAGGGAGGCGAGCTGAGGAAAGAGAAGAAGAGAAGCCTGTCTGTGCCACATTTCATGTGTTTTTAATGAAGTAAGTGATATGATCTAAGCTCCTGTAACTTCAAATACTCACACAGAACCCAGTTGCTCAGGTGAAACATCGTGTTGTGCCAGTTGGGTGATTCAAAGACTCAGATAGCAAAAGGCCCACAAAACAACTTAGAGTGTCAATGTTTTGTTTGGTTTTTTTATTTCTCCTCCCTGCAAATGAATTTGTCATTTAAAGCTTTAGACTTCAGCGGTCGGCTTTTTTATCAATTTGCCATTGTTAGCTGATGTGTAAAAGCAAGACAGACAAGCTTAATTCCCAGTCTTACCACAAGAAATGTAATGGAGCAACATGATACAAAGGCATTTTCTTAGAGAACAGCTGTTGGCGCGCCACTAACACAGGAGTTGATGGAGAATTTCGTAACCAATAAGTCAAGTCGCCCTCCCATTTTCTGAGCTGGGTGATGAGAAATTGCATATTTTGACAGATTCCCACATCTGTAGCCGAGTTAGAGCCAAAGAGTCTCCTTGTGAAGGGAAGATAGTGACATTTTTTTTATCCTGTAAAAATGAGTGCACTGGCAAACTTTTAAAAAGAACTTCTAGTCATTTTGATGACTATTCATGTGTTTTCAGAAACAATGACCTGATACAACATTTTTGTGGCTTGCTGGAGCTTTATGTCGCTAATTGCTTCATTAGATGGAATGCAGAAAGATATGAACTTGTTTGTTTGGCTCCATATGGAATTTTGTGTGCTGACGGTACAAAGATGGATGTGTGATTTGGAGTCTCCTGACTGTTACGGATGTCGTGTGTGTTTTGTCTTTTAGCTTTTCCTCTGCTAGTTCATCAGCTAATTATTCCTCTGAAGTAATGCTCTGTTTACATGTTTGGAACTGTTTATCACAAGAGGAGACAAAAGCTGGTTGCCACAGCAACAAAAGCAGCAAAAAAACTGTATTATAAGAATCAGGACGAGGTTAGTTTGGCCTGTAGGGGATAACAAAAGAGAAAAAAGCAGTTATGACAAATGCCAGAATACTTGCATAACTTTACTGCGTGTTTTAGAAGCAAAATAGAATCAAGTGGAGTCATTAAGTAGTTGATTATACATTTTAATGTCTTCCACATTCAGCGCTAAGAATATTTCCTGTTTAATTGCTTCCAGTCGATGTTCCGCTTTCCTTTGCAGTGGACAGGATGGTGAACAGAGGAGCCTTTTGCTTCGCCATCATCAGGGTCTGAATCTCTATTTGACAGAGTCACGGACACGGTTCAGGTCCACAGCTTTGCCCTTGTGGGATATTAAGTGTGCTCTGATGGGGAGGGGTGGTGAGTGAGTGATGGTAGATGGCAGCAGCTGCTTCACTTTCACAGATCCCATCCCTTTTAGCCCTCATTTTTTTTCCAAGTCAGCCATCTTTAAACTTTTGTCTTTATTACTGTCTCATTTTCTTGTTTTAATCAAATTCCGTGTGAGTTTCTTCAAAAGAGCCCTCGCTGTACATGGCTGCGCTGTAGCTTGGCGGCACGGCCTTGAAGGTTAAGAGGTAGATGAGGCACCTCCAGCTGTGTTTTCACTTGCTCTGTGGCTTCACGGATGGTTTCACGGAGAGAGTTATTTATGAGCGTGCGTGAGAGCCAGTGTTTGTACATTCACACGTGCTAACTTGAAAGACTTTCTGTTTTTATCAATATGACAAAACATTTTGAAGAAACCTTGTTTAAGATCTTTAAAAAAAAGAGAATCAAATGTGGAAAAACAGTGAAAATGTTCCTTTACTACTTCATAAACCCATAAAAGAAAAAAAGATCCCCAAAATTTGGTGTTTCATTGTAATAAATAGAAGTAAAAGAAAAATAGAAGAGTATTTTTTTGTATTTCAAACAGTTAAAAACCAGTTGTTTGTGGAAATATTATTAACCCTTTAACACCTGCGATGTCACCGGCGACGCTTAAATGACACAAACTCTTTAACGTTCCATGACTTTTCAACCGGTAACACAATCAATGTAATTTCAGCAGATTCTGAAGCAGAGTAAAGGGACGTAAACTTCAGAATCTGCTGGAATTATGTTGATTGCATTAATGGTTGAATAGTTACTTCAAAGAACATTAACACTGGAGTTACAGGTCTGGTGTTAAAGGGTTAACTCTATCCTAGTAAATTTGTGGGTTTTTTTTTTCATCCTGCTCACTCTAGAGGTTCTAGATTTAAGAATAAAAACAACAAAAAAAAACTTAAAGTTGGGGGCTCATAATAAGTCCCAAAAGTTTTTCATTTCTTGTGGTTTGGCAGAAGGGAAGAAGCAGACTCAAACATGGCTCTAATGTCTCAAAGGGCACTTTTAAAGAGTTTGTCCTTCCACATGCTGC
Organism: Oryzias celebensis; assembly: GCA_014656515.1. Taxonomy (NCBI): domain Eukaryota; kingdom Metazoa; phylum Chordata; class Actinopteri; order Beloniformes; family Adrianichthyidae; genus Oryzias; species Oryzias celebensis. The sequence goes on from BNCR01000013.1 coordinate 15,518,819, forward strand.
GTTTGTTAAATATGGTTTTGAAAAAGATTTCTGGGAATTAATCAACTTAAAATTAGAAGGTTTTTTTGGTATTTAGTAAAATCATGAGTTTTCCTAACTCTCCATTACACATTTGTAACAATGCAAGAATACCTTCTCATCAGGGGCGGAGCTAAAGGGGGGCAACGTCCACCCAAGTAATAGGCTTTGCCCCTCCCACTTTCCCCCAATCTTTGAATCTGTATCATTATTGTACGAACTATATTATATTATATTATATTATATTATATTATATTATATTATATTATATTATATTATATTATATTATATTATATTATATTATATTATATTATATTATATTATATTATATTATACATGTAGTACAGAACAATAAGTATTATTATGAACAAAGAATAAGAAATCATCAATAGAAGCTTCTTTAACCATTGCAAAAATAACAAATGCAACATTTTTAAATCTTTAAATCCAATTATCAAGGGCTGACCTCCTGCTGGTTTTCTAGAAATCTTTACCCTTTTCTTCTGCTGTGATTACCTGGATCAGGTGTGTTTAGCCAATAAGGAGCTTCAATGGCAGATCGGTTGGAAAACATGTAGAATACCAGCCCTAGAGGCCTGGATCTGGACAGCCCTGCTTTAACTTGTCAAATTATTTGATTAAATAATAAAACTGTTTAATACGTTTGATCCTTTAAAAAATAAATAAATATATATTTTTAATATTATTTGCTGCTGGCAAATAGGGACACCCCTGGTGTGAACAAAGCAGTCACTACAAACTTCATTGTCAGTCATGTTAACATTTATTCTAAAAATGCAAAAAAAGACCCTTTATTAGACACAGCAATACACAAAAACAGTATTTTTAAGCATGCACAACATTAAGCTCCTTAGATACTATTTGAGTACGTTTCACATTCAAATGCAAAAGAAAGAAGCTGAATTGTGCTTAATTTGTCTAAAATTGATAATAATTTTTTTAAAAACTCTTTGACGCATTTTATTAAACCATTAATGTCCATAAACCAGCTTATTTCATGTAACTTGCTTCTATAACAGAGAGACAAACTCACAGCACTATTAATATTTATTGAATTTAGTGCAGCATGCATGTATTTTTTAGTGTTAGTGCAACTGTCCAGACAGCGGCTGTCTGGGTGTCTAAGAAGATTGAGTTTAATATGCTATGGAAATAAATTGAAACCGATATCCACCTTTTGTGTAGAAACGTAATTAAAGGAAACATGTGTATATGTACAAAAATGGGCGAGGCAAATATACACTGAAAGCAAACACACTCTCATAAGCTCCCGGTGACAGCTGGGGTTAGCGGTGGGATGTCTATATTCAGAGATCCAAAGACAACTGAAGGGGAGATGGGGGTCATAGTTGTCATACCCCTGTTAGTGCAGGCGACAGGAAAACTGAGAGGCAAAGCTCTAACCTCCTGACCCCCAAACTAGACTCATCCCTCTATCATCTCCCAAAACTGAGGCATTTTTCACTGCAATCTCCTTCAATTATTATCCAAGGAAACAGTTTTCTTTATCTCTTTGAGCTATTAAAATTCAGCATTTTCAAAATGTGTCCTGCTTATACAAGTGCAGAAAGTCATTGCAGGATTGGACCAATCCAGCAAGAATCCCATTTCTACTCTTGAAAACATCCATGTGGCTTTTTTCTCAGCTGTCTGACTTTGCTGTCAGTCAAAGCCTGGCCAATGTTTGCTCTGGGTGACACAGAAGCAGTTGCAGACCCAAAAGAAGTAGCAGCCAAATGTTTACAGGCGGTGCCAGACCACTCAACCACTAAGGAACCAACTGAATTAAACCCTGCACTGCTCCATCAAAGCATACGGAACATGGTAAAGATAGAGGTGGTAGGTGGCTATCTTTCACTCGAAAAAGTTTGTGAAGTTGTGTCCTGTTAAGTTTGACTGCGGGTAGCTGTGGCATGCCCAACCAAATCTGCTAAATCCATTAGAGGCAATGAATGGAGGGAAATGGAGGGAGGAGAACTGAACATTTGAAGGAAAGGCGGATAAAGTGGTTTCCCACAGCTGGGATGCAAACAGCATAAAGCTACACTCCAACATCCACATATGCATGCTACACTGCATCAAATGGCCACACATGACAGAAAAGTTGGTTTTAATATTTTGTAGCAACAGCATGTAAGCGGAGGATGCATTTGAGGATTTGAGGGTAGCACGCAGCAGAGACAGATTATGGGGAAGCCATGCCAGATATAATGTGGCTGAGACTGGATGGAGCCCTCTGGGGTCGACCCTGTCTGTCAGTGTGAGTTGATGTCATGGAGACCAGGGTAACAACCCGAACGTGTTTGAACTTTGGTGTGTTCTTGTCAAACTGTTTGCATGAATCATGAAAAAGAAAACTTGGAAATGATGAACAATTTCATTTTAAATTCATCAAATTTCATCCACAAGATGATGTTAGAAAGAGTGCCACTAGAGGGCGTGAATGAAGGAGCTGGCTTTCATCCCACTGACCATTTGCTGAGGCGACCATCCTTTGCCAAGGATTGTGTTTTCCACGTGTTTATTGCAGCACACGTAACTGTAGAAATGTCATGAACTGATCACTTAGAAACAAATTACAACTTTTCATCATTGTAACGTTTTGTTGACATTAGTGTAAAGCAGCGAAGAAAAGAGCAGGTCTGCAAACATTCATTTAAAGACCCATTGCAATGAAAATCGCTGGTGTTTTTAATGTGTTCTTGAAGCCTTTTTCTCATGATGGAGAAAATGGGGGAGTGAGCCTGTGCTCATTTCCCATCATGCCTTTGTTTACGCACTCTCCCGCTAGTTTACAATCCCTTTCAACCCCAAGCTAACATTAGCGGTGCAACAAAAAAGCAATATTGGAGCTATCCCGCTGTACAGTTTTGAGCCAGATGCCAGCTCGGACAAAAAAAAAAAAAACATGGATCTGTCTACAAGTGGATGTGGATCACTTTAGGTTACTTTTTTCAAGTCTGTGTCTCAAAAATCTCAAGTGCGTCTTGGAGTTTCCAAAGAAGATTTTTTCAACACATACATCTTACTTTTTTTCTCGCATCCTTGAGCTTCTTTCTTTCCTTCCCTCTCTTGTTCCAGACACACGCAAACACTGGCATCTGTTTTGACACAACGCAAGCACAACAAACCAAAGAGTGTGCGTGTCCATTACAGACTTGCTCAGTCTTAGCTCTTTCTGTAGGAGTGCAGCAAATGTCCAGAGCAGCCGTCTGTAGCAGATGTAGAGGTTCAGTGACCATGTCAGGGGGTGTGCAGTATCAGTGTCCTTCTCCTTCTCCCAAAGGAGCTGTAACCTTTATTAATCTTTCCTCCTTTGAGGCCTCATAAACTACCACTGGAGGTCAGGGTTAGCGGAAAGACGGATCAAGTCAATGATAGCAAAGGACATTTTTTAATATTTATATGTTTATTGTTGTTCTGTAACATTTAATAAAGAAGGTTTAGCTTGTTCATGATACAGTGTGATGACTTTTATTTCAGGAACTTATAAAATACTCAATTTGGTCATTTTAAAGCAACTTGTTTTTTGGGGGGGTAGTTTTTATTATTTAAAATAAAAAACGAGTCTGTTTTCAAAATAGTGCCAAACTCCAACAGCTCTTAATATAAATTCAATTGCATCTAGTTTTTTGCACAAAAATTGAACATGCCAAGAGTTTAGGGATCAACCTTTAGATCAGTGAGAACGGTTTTCAGGACGATGTCATTCTCAAAATATGAATAGAACTGCATTAATCTCTTGGTTGGAGGGTGTTTGGAAGAGCGGCGCACTCAATAAATCTTGCTTTTATGAATACGAGGGCGACATACGTAAACATACTTTTGAAAGTAATCTAAATATTTGCAGACTCCATCAAGAGGGGGGAATATTGTATCCATCTCATGAGAGTTTGCTAACCTTGCCAGATCGGAGTAGATTTTAATAATTTTGTTGTGGTGTGCGAAAGTATGTGTGTCAAATATGGGTCAATTACCATTTGCAAATAATTATTACTGTTTATTTTAACTGGGTGAAAGTGCCTTACTGTGACTTTAATTGGCTGCCTGGAGACTTTGCAATGCTTGGTGATGCTCAGATAGCCTGCTAACGTTTTGGTAAAAACTTTTTTTTGCCCTGTGATGGAGGACATTGTTGCAGTGTCTGTTTCTCTTGACCACATGGTCCTTTGGAAGACTGATGAGGTTAATTTAACATTAACATGAAGAGTGCAGTCCTTTGCAGATTTTTTTTGTGATATAGGGACTAGGGACCTCAAATGGCAAGCTTTTACTGAGGCAACCATAAACTAGTGCTCCTCATGTGTTCTTAATGGAGTGCACAGGAAAAATAATTCCTTTCCAAACTCTCATTTGAGTGTCTGTAATTTTTTTCTCTATAGATTCAGTCTGATGTGTTATGGACACTACAAGATGTTTTCACCCAACCAATAAAAAATGTCAACCTAGAGATAAATATACTTTATGGGTCTGTCCTCATAGTGGCTTGAGCCAGTGTGGATTCTGGACAGATTTAGACTTACATTTTCATGCTCTTTTAAAGCTTCCTGATCTCTCTGAAGAGTTCCATGCAGAAGGTTATGTATATCCATTTCATAGGAAAAAAACGATGAAATTCATCAGGTGACATTTTTTGTATTTGTTCTGGACTGTAAATGTGTTAGCGCGCTGTCATGCAAGGATTTAAAGCGCATACTAAAGTTTGAAAAATAGAGCACTGTTTTTGTGTGAAGACAGCAAAGTCATTTTTCATATGGAGCACAAAAAATCTTTAACTTTATTTACTGATAAAATATAGCTGAAATTCCAAAACAAAAGCTTTAATGACTTCCTTTTTTATGCTTTTCCTTTAGGTGTAGCAGCGTCCAGCCATGACGATAAAAAGTAAAGGGTCAAGACACAGAGCATGGGTCAGGGGACCCCGCATGGGTTCAAGTCTCTGTCAACAAAAGCCGTTCCTCTATGTATTTGTCATCTTGCTCCAGTCAACACTTGTACTTGGTGTACTGGAGCTTCAGCTGGATGAAGGGCAGCCAGCAGGGACAATTGTTGGAGACATTAGTGCAGGGTTACCACCTGGCGAAACTGCAAGCCTTTACTTCATCTCTGACCACGAGGGCACAGGTGTCGGCAGGGACCTTAACATTGACGAAACTACTGGCATCATTACCACCACGCGCCGTTTGGATCGCGAAGAGCGGGACCACTACAGCTTCATTGCTGTGACAATGACAGGCATCACCATCGAGGTGTCAATCACAGTCAACGATATCAACGATCACGGACCGGAGTTCCCCCAAAAAAAGGCGCTTCTCAAAATCCCTGAACACACAGTAGTGGGAACAAGATTTTCACTGGATCCTGCCACGGATGCAGACGAGGACCAGCTGACAACTCAAGGCTATTCCATTAAAGAGGGCAATGTAGGGCACATGTTTAAACTTGAGAGCAAAAGGGGCGCCAACAAGGTGCTCTATTTAGACCTGGTGGTCAGTGGACTTCTGGACCGGGAGAAGCGATCATCGTATAATCTGGTCATAGAGGCATTTGATGGCGGTTCACCAAGAAGGGTGGGGTTCATGACCCTGGAAGTTACAGTGACTGATATCAATGATCATGCACCTGTCTTTAATCAAAGTAGATACCATGCTATTATCTCTGAAAGTCTGCCACAAGGAAGCAGCATCCTTCAGGTAAGAACTACTCAAGCCTCATGAATGATAAAGACATTGATTTGGATGTTTCATTACTCTTCTTCGTCTCTTTGCAGGTGTTTGCAGCTGATGAAGATGAAGGTGATAATGGTCTGGTGCTTTACGAAATTAACCGCCGTCAGAGTGATCCCGAACGCTACTTTGTCATTGATTTAAAGTCTGGGGTTATCACTTTAAATAGACCTTTAGACTTCGAGCTGAAGAGGGTCCATGAACTTGTGGTCCAGGCCAGAGATAATGCAAGCCAGCCTGAGGTAACTGATTGCATTATAACCAATCAATACAAATGGTAGTTTCTGGTGTAGGAAGTAAAAATGAAGAATATTTTTCCTGTTTAAATAGTTTTCGGATTTAAATTTTGATCTAAAACCTGCTAAAATCTGCTACTTTTGAAGATTTGTTAAATTGCACAAATCCAGTTGTTTGCAGCCAACTCTCATGTACACAGCCTTTCACCCTACATATATAGAAATAACCATGCATATAAGGTCGAAAAACTTAAACTAACTTCCCAAGAGCTGCAGCCAGGATTTATGTCAACAAGATTTGAAATACAAAACATTGGATTATGAAGGACAAGAAATAAAAAATTATATTTATGAGGGCATTGTTTTTACTTGAAATTTAGCAAAGTTTTAAAAGCATGTTAATTTTGCAATAGATTAAAGTTTTTTAGTACAGTGTTACATCAAAGGTTGGTATGACCCAATCCCTGCGGTACCAGTTTTCTGGTTACCCCTTTTTCTTGTACTTTTTAAATTTAATATTAAACACAAAGCTATTATCATTACAATTGTTTATATACAAACACAAATCTGAAATTTTGCATCAATTGGCTCCAGGTAGCTGGACTAAAACAGTCCTTATTCAATTTATTCTTTAGTGGGTTTATTGACACATTTGAAAAAACAAGTAATAATGTTTTTTTTTACACACATATGACAAAGAAACTAGCATTTTAGCAGTTTTTCTAAGGCAGGTTAGCAGGTTAACTCTAAATTAAATGTAATTATGAAAACCAAAATGTTGGATCGTGTTAATGGAAATTCTTTAACCATAAAACTCTAAATTCAAATGGAGTGTTTTTCAAAATTGGATACAAATGGCAAGTAAAAAGTAATATTCCAGCGTTATTTCTTCCTAGGTCACCAACGCTTTTGTGACTATTCATGTTCGTGACTTCAATGACAACCAGCCAACCATGACCATCATTTTCCTCAGTGAAGACGGCTCTCCCAGAATTTCGGAAGGAGCTCAACCGGGGCAGTACGTGGCTCGGATATCTGTCACTGACCCAGACTATGGAGAGTATGCAAACGTGAATGTGTCTCTAGAGGGGGGTGATGGCAAGTTTGCTCTCACGACCAAAGACAGCATCATTTACTTAATCTATGTGGACCAAGTTTTGGACAGAGAAGAGCGAGATTCTTATGACCTCAGAGTGATGGCCACAGACTCGGGCACACCTCCTCTCAGGGCAGAATCATCTTTCACCATCCAAGTGACTGATGTAAACGATAACCCTCCTTTGTTTGACCAGCAGGCTTACAGACAAACCATCCCGGAGGTTGTGTACCCTGGATCCTTTGTTCTACAGGTAACAGCAAGGGACAAGGACCAGGGTCCCAATGGAGATGTGAGATACAGTCTTATGAAGGGTAAAAATGCTCACTACAACTGGTTTTCAATTGATCCAATCACTGGAATCATTACCACGGCTACTGCTCTGGACTTTGAGTCAGAACCAGCTCCCAGTGTGACCGTTGTTGCAACTGATGGTGGCCGCCCACCCCTGTCCTCCACTGCCAAGGTGGACATCGTGGTGCAGGATGCTAATGATAACCCACCAGTGTTCTCTCGTAACTTCTACAATGTCTCCGTCAAAGAGAACACACCAGCTGGGACGTGCTTCTTAGAGGTAGGAGAAAGCCCTGTGTCTTCACAATTTTTCAGTTGACTTCTTCTTTCTACTTTTTTTTTGTTAGTTTCCAAGATGTTTTGGAATAGCCACTGTTCTTTTTTATGTTCTTTTAGTTTGTATGTTGACCCACTTTCAATACTTTAAGATGGTTTACTGTCTCATTGGTCTTTTTGTTTCTTTGAGTACTCTTTCAGTCTTTCACTTGCCAATTTTTTCAATCTTTTAAAGCAAAACGCTGATTTATACATCTACAAAAAATCTTGAAGTCAAAAGTGTGCCTGCATTGGAGGCAACCTCCATCTTTTCTTGTTGGTTTGGTCTGCTAAGAATGCTATTTTAGACCAAAAAAAACCTGTGCAATATAAAGAGAGCACAGTCTTCTGTAGCCCATTTTTGGAGAAAAAGAAGAGTAAAGGCATGGAAATATCAACAGAGAAAGATAGGAGAGTAGGATGTAATGGAAATTTCAAAAGCCACTGTGAGATTTACACTGATCTTTCATGTCCTTTTTTCTCACCTCAGATGGGTTGTTATCAAACCCAATCACAGGCCAGCACAGTTAGAACTCCAGCAGATTTTGGACTTTTTTTCCAGCTTGTTGTGTTCTTAGTGCGTTCTTCCTTGGCATCAGGAACCATTTTGACCAACTGTTTTTACAGGTTGGTTTTAGCCCTCTGACTCAAAATGAAGAAAAACAAAGAAAAGAAAGCATTTCACATTCACAGTATATTTAGGATAAACAGAGTCTCCTTCTGAAGTACAGAAGATACGGTCCATTGATCACATGACTTGAAGTGGAAGGGCATAAATAGTTATATTTAACATTTTGCAGGCTTTCTTGACGTATACTTGGAAAGCACAATTGGCTCCAGTGAAAAGCAACATACAGAGGCTCTTTAAGCTAAAAATGGAGAATGTAAGGATAACGGTGTAAACTTTCACCTGTAAAAGCGACTGAATGCAGCAGAAAGATTAACCTCACGTGTTTTTATGATACAATCTATGTCATTTGTCCACTTTGACATGTTCTTTTAGCCTACTTCTTTTAGTTGTTTTATCCTTGAAATGAACCTTGTTTCTTCCTTTGAAGAAGGTGCAATCAACCATTTTTTTTTTGTTTTTCTAAATATAGTTCACAGATTAGACACAAGTGTAATCCCATGCTAGACATTGCAAGTAATTTTGCAGACTACCAAGGCACGTGATTAAAGTTTTATTTGCTCAATTAGTATCTTTTTTTTTTTTTTTTTACAATTTGAGGTGACTAAACCAGGAGTTCAAAATATACGTTTCCTTACAAGAAAAATCTTTGCAGTGCATAATGGCAATCAAATCAAATCAAAATTTGTAATAAGTGCTTCTCATACTTTGCACAGCTTGAAGCAGTTTATAATTAAAAATAAAAACAGACTCAGAAATTCAAAGAAAAACCCAGCCCCAACTTTATCTATATGGCTGTTAAGATTTTATCTTTTTTTTTCTCTCTTCTTGGACATAGTATTTGAAACTGTATTCCATTATAACCGTTGATTAAAACGTAAAAGAACAGTCTCTACAAGTGATGGCCTTCAGGAGCGATTTGTATGAAGCAGACAGGTGGGATGTACGCTTTTGTCCCTCAAGTGGCCACTTCTAATGTAAAGTCAACGTAAATGTGCATAACCGCATATTTTGGGCTTCCACCTTCAAAACACTTGTGCTCAAGCTTAGCTGTGCAAGTTACGACCATTTTGAGGCTCTACGGATCATCGAATGCTCATTGCCAGTTAAACCAGGTCAAACTTTGACCAGTCATAGGCTTCCATTTGGTAGTGATGAATGGATGACGTCTACTTTGGTTCACACAAGTGCCAACCATTTGAAAATGGATCATGGAGGAGACAAAAATAATAGTGGCTTGTGCTCGGACTGAATTATATGACACCAAGTCTTTTATTTATGAGAATAGAGCTGTGATAGGAAAATCCTGGAGCAAGATTTAATAGACCTACACAGCTTCAACTTTCACATCAAACCTTATCCGACTGTGGCAAACAAACCCGTGTTCAAGAACTATATTCAAAAACACGTGTCAAAAGCCCGGTGTCTACGTAGCGTTAGAGTTGACAGAAGTTGTACTCAAAACTATTTAAGTGTTGACAGTAGATTGCGATCACTGCTGCGATTTTATAATTGGTGCGACTTTGCTTATTAGGTTTAGATTTTGGACACATGTAAAATGTGGGAAACCAGCCAATGTCTGAGCAAGGAAGTATTTGAAGAATACACAGAACATGAAGTATCTTTCACTTGATTATAAAACTGCCTTTTTCTGGCTTACAGCTTTCAACACTTTCATTTTTGTGCTTTATTATATGTTTTCCTCCTCATTTTCTTTCACATCTTTCTCCCTATACCGCTTCTCTTCCCCTTTCACACACATGCTGCGAGTAGGAAGTGTCTTATCAGTTTTGCCACTTTTGTAATCTGCAAAGCGTCATTATGTTTATGCAGCCGCAGCACAAAGGGGTTATTTATTTCTAAGTTTCCTTGCTTTCCCCTTCCGCCATTTCCCAGTGTTTCCCAGGCATGAGGCGCTGCAGTGACTGTGAGGCCATTGCATGCAAATCTATCAGAAGAAGTTTCCTAACAGGAGAAAGTAAAGGTCATGAGAAAAAGGAAGAAGGGCGGACGATGACGGTGGGGAAGAAGGACAAGCATGTGTTGAATATCATGCAGGTCCACTGTTGGTTTATAGAATAGGCAACTTCTGCTGGTGTTTGGTTATTTTACTATGGCGATCCAGTATTATTGGTAAATGGTAAACAACGTATTGAGCGCTTTACTACCTTCTTAGGTGGCCCAAACCGCTTTACAGTCACAATCTTATTCATCCATGCTCACACACATTCAAACACTGATACTAAACACTGGCGCGGAGATCTAGCAACCCGGAGTAATGTGGGGTTTAGTGTCTTGCCCAAGGACACTTTGAGACATGCGCGAGCAAGGCAGGAACTGAATCTGCAATCTTCCAATCAGAGGTTGACCGCTCTACCTTTGCCCCAAGGCCGCTGACATTATTATTAATAATAAATTATGCCAAAAGGGTCAAAATAAAATCAAAGTACTCCATCAGGTATTTAGAAATGTATCGGACTGAAATCTCTCCTCTGTCAAATATCTAAGCACAAGTGTCTATGTACACTACAGAGGAATCACTTTTAACAGGTGATGCAGCTTCCATGTGATGTTCAGCATGTGGTTTTCTTGGTAAGCCTGTTAAACTGCACTTAATCACCCAGGCAGACACACAGATGTGCTCTTCTGGGAGTTGTACAAAGAGATGGACCAGCACTTGTTGATCTTGCAGTAGAACAGTACAGCTGTCCCTCAGTATCTTTTAATAAAATGTAGGTGCTTGAATAATCACTTATGCTTTGAATCAGAGGCAAATATGTTGAGACAGGAGTAGATCCGCCTTGAGACTTTCCTCAAAGTGAGTTCAACTCTTCTGATGCTTCACATTCCAAACCCTGAAGGATGTTTTGAAAGATGGTTTGTTTGAGGGCTGCAGATAAACTTTTGGTGAAGTTTCTTCATTTTTTTATTCATAGACATGAAGTAAAGATTTGGGGAGCAAGGTGTACCTCCTTTACTTTATCTTAAATTTTTAATAAATATTACCTTAAGTTGGCACACACAGTAAATACTTTCAGCATCAAAAGACCAAAATGTTGCCATTTTGATATATATTCTCACTCCTACTTGTGATATCTTTCTTTATGCTTTTTGTACTTCCTCAACAGCATTCCTTTTCAGTTGTCAAGTTACCAAAAGCTGTGAAAATTACACCTAAGGATGGTGCAAAGGTAACCAACGTATCGTAAAACACATCAGCGGGAGATAGGTCCTTTTTTTCCGCGTAGTTTTAGTCTCCCCTTAAAAAAAAAGAAGAAAAACACAAAAATCAGTTCCTTTGGTGTGAGTTCCAGCTTCAGCAACCCCATGCCTTTAGGCTATGAACCTCTACAAGGAAATAGCAGTCACGCCTAAAGTATACACACACGGACGTGAGCCTAATCACATTTGTTAAACCAATATCAATGAAGCTTGAGATTCATGATGCACTGGAAGCAGGAAGGTTATACAGCTTTAAGCTTCCTGTGACACTGAAATAGCCTCATGCTGGTGTTGTGCTTGGGCTGACCCCCAATGGAAACTAGAACCAGAAGGAACCATAGTTTCCACTTTAGGCAGTCATTTGTAGGTATATTCATTTTTTTAAGATCCAAAAAGTGTTAGAAAGGTAACATTACCAATTTATATGTTCTGTACTCTTGAACCCACACAGTGAAAAAGCCCCAGTGACTCTTTTAATAGGCAAATTATGTTGAGGTGATAATTTCCTTGCAGCAATACGTAATTTATCTCAAACAAATGAGAGAATTTACACATTAAAAACGGACCAGTGCGTTTCTCATGCTACTGTCGACCTGCCATGTTTTTTTTTTGACAAGGCTGCTGTCTCTACAAAGAATGCTGTGTCTCTTTCCCCAATCTTTTTTCACCAAATCACACGGCTCTCAGCAATGCTGACAGGCTGTGTGTGACAAGATATCAGTACTCTGTTTCTGCTATGTAAACCATTCCTGTGACATCCATCATCACTCGCTGTGTATTCATCACCTGCACGCAACTGGAGGCCCAGAATTTGAGGAAAATCTTGATCTGTTCCACTTTTCGTCATGGGTTAAGCATAGATGTTAGTTTGCATGCTCTTTGATTAAAAACAAATCATTTTCTTTGTAACTTACCTACAATTTTTATTTACCTTTTTTTTATGTTTGTTAAAGTGTTGATTTACACTAAGTGTGTCCTCACTAATACTAACCAATTCACCATTATTATCCGATTTTTGTCTTAATTTTTATGGTTGGCACAGGTGCTTCACAGCAAGACGTTTTCTTGGTTTTGAAGCTTTGTAGTTTCAACCTCATATTTCGGGGGTTTTCTCACATAGGGAATTTTAGAATGACTGACACACAGTTTGCAAATATTCCCAAAAATGCTAGTATTATCAAAGTCTAACCTCAGTGGTCTGTTTGTGAGGCAAAGCTGTGTATGTAAGTGAAGTGTTAAATTTCTGCAAACAATTGCAGCTTTGACTCCACCTTGATATTTAAGTCCACGAAGGTTTTATATTTGTAAATTCTCACCAGGATTCAATGTTATGTTCTCCTATTCTGATGCCATCCCAATTATTTGAGGAACTTTGCCCTTTGAGGAAAATACACAATAATGCATGGTCAGTAAGTGAGGAAATCTTAAAAGACCAACTTCGATCATCTTTTGGTATATTTAAAATTTGTTCTCAGTTGTCTTTTATCTATAATAAAGCTGTATTTTTTTTCCAAAAAAAGGACATTTTGCAGGGCGGGTTCAGTTCATTAGAAATCACCTAAAAGTATTGGAGTAACCCCACCCCTCTTCCCCTCCCCATTGCAGAGAGCTCAGAGCTTGTAACTCACCCAGCATAACAAATCAGCTCTTTTTTCAAACTGCATTTTTTTGTCTGCTCCTGATTCTCAACAATCTGAATAGAAAAATACTCAGAAATACAATTTTAGGCTTAATTTTCCTAATATATTTCGTACATCGTGAGAAGAATACCACAAGAACACGTTAAAAACACAGTCTTTTACTGGAGCGGGTCTTATTTAAACAAGCTGCAGATTTCAAAGGGAATTTTCATTTCCTGTCAGTTATAAGTGTTGTAATGACACCATAATACCCCAAATGGTCAATGCAAATGTTAGAACTTAACTCACAAGTTAACCACTATGCTGTTAATTTTACAACCACAGGTGTTACCAAATCCATTAAGTCCTAAAGTGCAACTTAATAGTACAAAGTCAGCTCAGAGACCAGATTTTCCACTGAGCTTTAAAGTATTTGTTTCAGTGTCGATCCCTCCTGGAATATGGAATAGTCAGCCTTCTTTAGCATAAACATTTCTCATATCTTTGTTTTCTTAAACCCAGTAGTTTAGTTTGACGTCACAAGTTGCTGGCATATGCATCAGAGTTTATTCATGTGACTGCAGCCATGGTCAATGCCTTCATAGAGAAAAAGGCCCATTAAGGCCTCATTAAGCCCAATAGGAAAAGGTTACATTTCAGCTTCAAGACTTCAAAAAAGCTGGAAGATGCACTGCATTTTATAGAAAAATTGTGTCTACTTGGACGTGTTTAGCTTTGGCATTAACACTAGTCAAGACTGGGAAAGTTAATTGAGAAAAAAAGGTAATAATCAGAAAATTACACTCATTTGTTATATATTGATATCGTTCATCCTTCCAACAGCTCTCCTTTGTCGTTTGTGCTTTAGGCTGTGCTTTGCAGACTGCTGTTGCTTGAAATCCTTAACTGCGTTAGAGACAAACATACATAAAAAAGTAGTAGTTACATCAGTAAGAGGTACAGTCAAAATGTTCACAAGCTGCAGCTGATCCTAACCCTCTGCGATTCATTAGTTCATACTAATTTAATTTTATGTCACACTAGCTTAGGCTGGTGCAAATGATCTTGTTTCCTGTGTTTCTTTGGGTTGCTTTTTAAGCGTTCTGCAGCTAAAGGCAGCAGGTGGTCAGTGATTTAGGGGTGAAGGGTGGCAAAATGGCTCGTTTCCCAGTGTATCAGTTTCTGTCATTTAGCTTTACAAAGGGACAGACTTTAAATGTTAAAGCAGTAGGGGGTGAGGGCTGTTTTTGTATTTCAGTCTGTTAAAACTGTCTTGTGTTTTCATAAATTAGGAACGACTTGAATTAAAATTTTGTGTCTGGGCACTTGCTCATCTCACTTTATGTTCCTCTCTGAGGTCAAACAGGATGCAGATGCAATTTTTTTATTGTATTCTTTCATTTAATCATCTCTGACTTCCTCCCCATGTCAAAATGAGATGCTGAGTGAGGTAGAAAACACATTACTTTTCCAGATCTCATGCTGTATCAATGGTGCCAAAATACACTAAATTAAACATTTGACTGATTTTACCTTGTGTGTGAGAGATCACAGAAGTAGAGGAAACCAACGAAATAATTTTTTCCTTTTAATATGCAATTTGGTACCGGTACATGTCTTTCCTTCTTTTTACTTCCTTAAAATGTACATCTGTCATGCTCAAGTTTTCTTTTCTTTGGACATCAGCTTACAAAGGTATAATTCTTACACCCAAATTACCATTATAGGTTAGAGCAAAGTCAGGAAGAGTGAAGGAAGGTTTCCAGTGGAATCTTTTACCTCAGATTTTTTGCTGCTTCTCACCTGCCCCACCCACTCTTGGCTCTTTTCCTTGATCATTTTTTCCTCCTAATTTCTTTCCAAGAGCCACGCTTCCTGCATTGTGTAAATGTAAAATTTATTGGTCTATAAATTTAGCTGCCAATGCATGAAACAATGCAGCAATAGTTTTTTTAAAAATCATATTGACTATAAGACTATGTGGAATATTATCTCAGAAGTCACCTTGCATTTCATGGGGATCTTTTGTACTTCGATTGCCTCTTAAACCACCTGTGATTGGGGCACTGCACACTTGATCAATTTGTCCTGTTTTACACAATACCAACATGAGTGAAAGAAAGTCAGAATAAAAACTTAAAAGCAGTGATACAAAAACATTTTGCAGTCTTAAACAAAAATTCCAGTATGTAGAAAATACTGCACATTCATGCCTCGAGCCAAGAAACCAATCACAGCCCATACTGTTTTGATTACAAGGGATAAATTTAGCAACTTATGGGCAAAAAAGTAGAAAAAATGAGTTCATCAATTTTGTTCAACCTGTAAACAGTCCAAAATGTCAGGGAGATCCTTCAAAACAAATATTCGCTCTTCTAGCTTTTTATACTTTTGTGAGTGTTGTTAGTCTGCAGCTGGGCCAATCATGCATCCTTTTGATCTTTTATAGCGACAATCCATGGTCCAGTTAGATTAAGCTGCTGATAAAGTCCAAGGGGGTCGCTCTTTGGGAGTTTTTGTCATCCAACTGTGACTAAATGCTCTCAGATTACAGCGCATGTACATCACTGCTAAAAACCTGCTCAGGTCAGATAAAACTGCAAAAGTTTGGTTTAACCAGCAACCTTTTTTATTTTTGGATTTCAATATTTTTTTAAGGTTTTTTTTTTTTTTTTTTGCATTTTAATATGATCAGCACCTCATTGGGCTTTATCCCAAGAAAGATGAGTATTTTAGAAAAATGTAGAAAATGATCCTCTACCCAGTCCACACCTGAATAGGCAAAAACAACATTTGACAACAAAGTCTGGCATAACTTTGTGCATCAAAATGTATGTAAAAACTGTTCAAAGAACCAATTTACTGTCATCTTTTGAATGGATAGAAAAAACAGGTAACAGTAATATAGATAATGAAAGTTACTTTTTTTCTAAAAGATATTTCTATTTTTGTTTGTGTTGCCGGAGTATTTAGTGAGGATGCCACAGTTCTCAATCAAAAACCGGGCCGTATGTTATACTATTAAGCCAAACTATCTCTACTGCATACCAGTATGAAAGTGTCAAATATTTGTTGTGCTAAATGGAAGAAGCACTACAAGCACTAGACTAAAGCCAACTAAAAGACTTTTCTTCATAGTTACATACCTATTGACAAACCAAAATATATATATATATATATATAAAATTTTGTTTTTTGTTGTTAAAACATATATCAAACCAAAACAAACCGAAAAATCGAGGTTTGTATCGCATCATCGAGAAAGTGAATCGTCGTACCATAACTGAAAAACAAATGTTTGGTTTCCTCCACTTTTGCTATGACCTTGCACATCCCATTTTACTAGTGTCCTTATGGTTGTGAAGAAAGGCTTAACTGGAGTGGTCTGGTCTTTTTGCCATCAGAGTGGGCCCCAGTGTCTCTGAGGTTAAAAGCTTCAAATTTCTTCTACCTGTCATGATTCAAAATTTCACTCAAAGCCTTTGCTCCTTCATGGTGGTCACTTTTCTTATTTTTTACTGTAACTTGTCTTTAAATACAAAGAATTCTTCTCTCGAGGACTTGAGTGTTCTTTTTCTGCAATCCATCTGCTCAAAGCCCATGACAGAAGTCTAATCACACATAAGATGTTTTTATTGGAACCGTGCAGGGAATCCAAGATGAATCTCTTTGACATGAAACAGTAGTCGTGGTGTGATGTTTTAACCTCACACTGAGCACATTTGCAGGCATTTGGCCCTGCCGATAGGTGTTGGCTAAGGTTCGGTAAATCATCTTATTTGGCCGGTTTTCTCTGATCTTCTATTCTGACTGTGGATGTGTCACATTTAATGTTAATTTAGGAAAACGAACTTTTCTGGTGCATATAGCCTAAGTTCAGCTCTGTGGGTTTGGATCAGGTTTGCTGTGGCTGAACACGCCCTGGTGAGCATTGTGCTGCTATGGAAGCTCTTTGCACTACTTGGAACAAATCTCGAGGTTTTAAATAACTCATAGATCTTTCATGATTTAGGTGCAAAAATACTCCACAAAACAAGTGAATAGGTAAGTTAAGATAAAATGTACTTGCTTTCACATGAGAAGGACAAAAAAGCAGCTAAAAAAACGATTATCATCACAGTAGTAAAGAAAGCAGGCAACAGAAGGAGCCGTCACAGAAAGATGCACACGCCACTGTTAAATGTTAGCATCTGGTGTCTTAGCTGTTGTCACTCACCTGCCCAGCAAACGAGACTAATACATTGCACCAATTAAAACTAGTTGATCAAAATATGAACAAAAATGCATAGAAAATACGTTTTTCCTCCAACATGGGGTCCAAAAAGAAACTCATTCAGAGAATAAAAAAAATGTGTTTTTGGTGTTTTAAACAGGTTTCTAACAGTTTTTTTTTTTTTGAAGATAAAGGACACGTGAAGAAAATTAAGCTTGATATAGCATTTTTGAGTATTTCTTTATTCAAGTCATTGTGAATTTGGAACAGACAAAATAATGCAGTTTGAAATAGATTGCAGCTGTGAATCAGTCAATCGGCAGGTCACAAGCTCTACGCTCTACCGCTCTATTCTCAAGCAATCCACTTGTAAATGACCAGATCCATGTAAGCTCCTTTTTCCTCATTTGAGCTGGAATGTGGCTCAAAAATGTATGGCTGGATAGCTCAAATGTTGATGGCCATTTTTGTTGCAACAGTAATGTTAGGCTGAGGGTGTGAAAGCGATGGATGATGGGAAGCGGGGGCGAGGCTGCCCCAAGCCAAGAGTATACGTAATTTCTAGCAAACTCCCGCCACTCTGCAGAAACTATTACTTGGAAAACAACACAGTTTCTTTGATTTTGGCTGAAAAGAGCATAATCATAACTAAAAGACCACTGGGAACGCTTTAAAAATACATCCAACGATGATCAGAGTGGGACTTTAAACCATCATTTTTTTCTGTAATCCAAAATACATGCAAAAAATACTTAAACTTGTTAAAACAATAAAAAAAATGCACATCTGATGTATCAAAAGTTGATAAAAGTGATGTTTTATTTACTTTGAATTTTCCTCTACAATTGATCATAACATGTAATGAGCGCTGACAAGCAATCGTTCCCATCAACATGTAGACAGGTGCATGCTAATTAAAATGTTGGGGGTAGTGGATTTTAATGCACTCCAAGGGGCAATTACTTGAGGGAAAGCTTGATTGCAAGAGTCTAAGAGTGCCAGAATTACTGTGCTGCTGTTGGACATGAGGCTCAATGTGAATCCATTTAAGGGTATTTTCTTCTCTCAGGCCTTTTATCTAAAGAATGGCTCTTTGAAGTTGGAAACATGAAGAAACTAAGATCACAGGAGCTGCAGAACAGATGAAACTTGTTAGTTTGTGAATAACGCATGTTGTAATGTGTACTTTTTACGCATAATAGAGGGCACAAGTTGCAGGATTTTGATCCAGAGAGATTTAAATCACTTACAGTATTTGGTATGTGAGACAAAGGCAGGTGCAGAACTCTATTTTTACTTTACCTTTGTTTAAAAAATGTACAAAACATAGTCTGAAAAAATATTGGATTTTTTACGGGCAGAATTTTCTTTTTTTTTTCCCCTTAATTTGTTCTTGTTTTGGGCTAAAATGCCCTTAAACAAGGCGCTGCTGAAGTATGGAGTGTTTGGGGAATTTGGAATGAATCTGGCTATTTTGACACTACAGTTTCAGTGAAATATGCTGTCTGATGCTGCAGGGAACAGACATGGAGGGATTAGTTATCCAATCAGTGCTGCCGTACGGCAGCATGTTAAGTTCAAAAGAGCCTCTTTTATGTGCTAACTACAGGTCTGCTTCCCAATCATACTAATTAAAGCCAATTTGCATACGTTTTCTTTAATATTGAACCCAAATGCACAGCTAAATCATAATACTAGACGTTTTTGATGTAAACACATCAATATTTTATAGTGAAAAGACTGTGGAAAGATCACAGCTCAGCATATTTCAGGCAGTAATTGATGGTACAAGACTGAGGAAAAGGATGGCTGCTGTAAAAAGCAAGAAGACGGGAGGTTTTGGAGGTGCTGATGGTTGCCATGACAACCTGGGAGTAGAGGGAAGGACATGGGGAGGTGGGGCTAAGCCAATTCATCACCAGTAAACCCATGTGTGTGCATATGTGCGTGTACGTGCAGGACTTCACCTCTATCTTAGCGTGCCCTTGGCGCAGACAGCTTCCCTCATGTACACCTGCTTCACATTCATATTTAGGTTGATGAAAAATGTATAACAGTGCTGTGGGGAAATACATGTGGGGCAAACTGGGAGTGGAAACTGCAGCAGGTATAGTGCAACACAGCAATTACTCAAACATGCCATACCCCTTTGCTGTTCTATTTTCATTAAATATTATTCTAATAATTAATATAATTGATTCGATTAAAATAGCTGCAATGAGAGGGCTCAAATTTTCCTTACAAATTATATCAGAACGATTAAATACACCTTTCATGAGTGTCAGAGCGAGAGAGAGAGAGAGAGTTGTGTTATATTTTATCTGGTCGCAGAGAGGAACACACCTCCCATGGGTCTTCTCTATATTAACACCCATGAAAGTGGTGACAGGCGTCACGTCATACAGACAACATGTTTAAAAGATGTGTGTGCTGGGGGGGGGACGCTATGGTTTTCTAAAGACTTGCACGCTTCATTCATTTGTAACCATAGTAACAGGAATCAGGGCTACAATGATGGGGAGTTGATAGAATTATAAGTGGGTTTGTAACTGAATCCTCTGAAATAAAAATGTGTGGGTTTATTGATTCAAAGTTGTAGTAAAAAAGTGTAAAATAAATAATAAAAAAATACTAACTTCTAAAAATAAAAAAATAAAAATTTTTTGTGGCGACATCACTAGTTAAAAACGATTAAATAGATATACTCAAAAGCACCAGTTAGAAAGTAAAAATAGTAAAATGTATAAAACTTGTTTTACACTCTTAAAAACCCACTACATTCATCTTTTCAGCTGTTCTAAACTTAGTGGTCTTTTTTATTATGATTTTATTATGATTTTGCTGTATTTAGACAAAATAAAAAAAGTGTTGTTTTTTAGGACATAGTTTCTGCAGAGCAGCAGCAGTTCATTAGAAATTCGCCTCTGATTTGTGGGCGAGACTGTTGGCGATTTCCCATCATCCATCTGTTGACGTGCTCTCCTGCTAGCTTACAGCTCCTCACACCCCCAACCTAACATTACCGCTGCAACAAAAATGGCGAGCAATACTGGAGTTATCCAGCTATACAAATTTAAACCATGTGTCACTTTGGATGGTTAAAACAAAGGCATACATGGATACATTTGCCTGCAAGTGCATTGAAATGGATTTTCTACACAATTTTTTGCTAGCCTTTTTTCATCTGCTCCTGCTTCACAACCGTTTAAATAAAAACAAATACTTTGAAATGCAATTTTAAGCTTAATTTTATAAATGTGTGTCTTCCGTCATGAGAAAAATGCCACAAGCACATGTTAAAAACACAATTTGTCTGTATTCCTAAAGTTAACAACTTTTTAAATCTTAAGAAACAGACAGAAACCTAGTTTTCCTTGTGCAGGAAAAACACATGCTCCATTTGGACTCATGCACATTATTCATGGCATCAGTTCATGCACACTTTCAGTTTGCAGACAGTTTGCATAAGTAAGACCTCAACTGCTTTCCCAACACTTGAGGTGTGACATAATATGAGGTTAACAATACTCAGCCAGCGGTAAAAGAACACTGTGTGAAGGATTTATTTGCGCTACATTTAAGGTCTTGTGGTCTTCTGCAGCTTAGAGGTAAACTGAGATAGTAGTGCTTTCAGTACATGGAAATGAACCATATGTGAGCCACACTGGGAGGCAAATATGTTTACAAAAAAAAATAAAGGGCCCAAATCAGACTATTCTTCAGCCTTTCAGAGTAAACCATATCCATATATATGATGATACACTACTTCTAGTACTCTGAAGAACAAATTATTTATGAAATATGAGTCATTTTCTGGAGTAAATTTCTTACCCAGAAGTAAGACGCCTCGATCTCTTTCGCTCCTTGTGGGTGCCGCCCATTTTAATGACATCATCCAAGATGACAACATCTGAACTTTTGCAAAGATGGGTGTGCATATTGTGCATATAAAATGAAAGCGTTTTGCCCATCACCGCTTGCTCCGCGGAGAAAGTGTGTGTTAGCCTGGGGGCGGTGCTGGCAGTTCAGACTCTTGTTGGAGGGGGCTGTTTCACCACTATGTGACATCACAATGTGAGGAACCACTCATTTTTGTAGATTGAGAGGGGCTGGTGATCAGAGGGATACTCACAGATCAAAAAAATCGCTTTGGGATAGTTTTTCGTAAGGAATCAACATTATAATACACTTAAAAGCTCAATAGGGAGTGTGTGTGTGTGTGTGTGTGGGGGGGGGGGGGGGGGGGGGGTTGCATGATATAGGCCTTTTAACATTCATAATATTACTTACTTATTTACAGTTTTCTTAATTTTGTTTTAATCTCAACTCAGTTCACATTCAGGCGTCATGTTCCCCCCTGTCCTTTTCAGTGAAGAATCTTCATAAGTACACAGATGCATCAACACACACACGCACACGTGCGCACCCAACACCAAGCTGTTGCAAGAAATGGAGTTCTTTGTTTCCGTAATTGTCAAATTAAACATGTCTGTCTTTGAATGGGACATGCATATGCCAGCTGCCAGCTCATCCAATGAAGGAAGAGAGGGCGGACCCCTCTTTCATTAAGGCACAAGCCCCCTTCCCCCCAAAGCGCATGAAAAATCTCCCTTCTCTCTTACAAATGTGCATCCACACACAAACAATAAGGAGAGGCGGAGGAAGAAAAAAAGAAAAAGGTTGGTGCTGGCGTTTTGTGTGTCAGAGTGTGGCTGGATTGATGACCCCCTCCCCTTCCCCCCATCTGGAAACAATCACCTCACAGGCTGCCTAAATGTCTTGCTCATGTGTGTGCTTAAGCACGTGTAGCGCTCATAAACATGTCCATCATAGGACATGCCTGTGTTTATGTGCGTCCGCATGCGTTTATGTGTGCATTTCTAAGCCCAGATGCCACAAGAAAAAAAAAAAAAAAAGCCTCATCCATCCCAGCCAGGTCTGTGAAATGCAAAGGAGGAGGACTGGTCTTACAAAATATAGAACGCCAGTGGGTGAGGCCTTCTCTGTTTTGAGAACAATTATTATTATTATTATTTTTAATTAAACCTATTTGTTCACACTTTAGTCGATTCCAGCTGCTTCCTTAAAGAAAACCCTGGATTGACATCCATTGATCATCCATCTCTATACAATGCACTCCTATTATGTCACACCACACCAGCTTCTTTCAGCTTTCTTTGATAAATGTTCCAAAGTATCTTATAAAGAATAATTTAGCTTAATTATTGTCATGGTTAATGTGACTCAACACGATTTAGAAATGAAATCTGTCACTATAAGTTTAACACTCAACAGGGTAATAGCAGCTAGATAACTTTGTTTCAGGTTCTCAATGAGAACAAAATAGGATTAAAGGCAAACTCAAGCAGAGCTTTGAGGGTGTCTTTCTGCACATTTGAGTTTTTTTCCTTTCTTTTTTCTTTTGACTTTTAACAAATTAGCAAGATGTGCCATGGAAAGCTGGTTCCCAAAAACCTAAATAGAGTACACTGAGCTGTTAGACTTGAGAAACATTGATGCTTAAGTTTCTTCTGAAATAGCTGAAGAAGCCTTATCAGCCTTATTTATAAAAATAAGCATAAACATTTTCGCTCTACAGTCTCATGGAGCGATCCACGATCTTAATTTTTTGTGCGGGCCACCTGTGCGTCCTATACAGAGTTTAGCCATTTTCTGCCCACATACAGTCCATATCCACTAAGGCAAGGGGACGTAGTGCATAAATGAGCATATCTGTTCATAAAATAAATATTTGTGAAATAAATATTGTGCTTGCACATCCACATGAAAATATAATGAAAAAAATCAAAAGACAGATGAACAAGGGGCAGACAGGGACAGTTCATTTTCGCTAATACACCCAATTCTGTGACCCTTTCGGCTTGATGTCTTTAAATATAAGGTTACGGCATTGCTGGTGGTCTGTATTGAGCTAGAGTGCTGAGTGTTCCATTAATACTGCTCTGTTGCACATTGTCCACTTTAACACACCGATACACATGCCGGACATCAAACAAAAGGTCAACAGCCAAGATAGAGGTAAGCTGTAGCAATCGTACACCCAATAAATCCCTCATTCCCTCATCTTTATGGAGGCTGTTACTTTGCACCTTCTTTGCTGCTGATCTCTGTCCACACAGCTGTGCACGGATAAAAGCTCGCGAATGCAGTGGCTTGGGACAATCCCACTCCTTCAGTGTCCACCTTTGTCAAAGTAGGCACATATAAAACAAGCACACAATCATTTTTACAGCTGACAGCTGTCTTATGAGGTGAATGAACAATAAAACTCAACATCCACAGTTCAGACTTCAATTATCTAGATTTCAGACTACCCTGAATGATGGGGAAGCCGGCCCCCAAATTCAGAGAAGGGATGCAAACATGTCTGTTTTCACCATCAGTGTCTCCCTCCTTTTAAAGAAGGATGAGGGTTTTCTTCTTCACCACTCAAAGCCTGTTGTTGTTCTCAGCTGGATGTAACAGTGTGTCAGATGTGCAGATGTTCCTCAGGTGTGAGAAACAAAGGTGCTTTTTTACGTCTCAACACCTGGGGCAGGATTAAAGCTGACATTTCCATACGTGGGGTTTTCCAGGAACTTCCATCTGAATTTGTATTCATTTTGAAGAAACATCAATTGATTCCATTATTTGTGACACGGAATATGGAAAAGAAAGTAGGGTTGGCTGCTTTGAATGACATTTAGGAGGTACCAGTTTCACCCAAACAGGCACAGAAGCTGACCTGTGCTGCTGGAAACACAGAGATCCAGTTTTGTGATCCCACTAGATTTAGAATTAAAAGGCTCTTGGAACCTGACAAGTTAAGCATGCAAGAGTTCATTTACAGTTAGGAACTGAAGTTTTAAGATTTTAAAGAAAAAATTACTTTAAAAAATGTTAACGTTTTGAGGTTATAATGTAGTTCGACAAAGGTCATGGTAAGGCGTCATAGAAATAGGTTCTATGTAATCAGTTGAATTAAAAAATGTTGTAATTGAATTAAAGTTCAGAAAATATTAAGTTATTAATTCACTGAAGGAAAAACTAAGTGACAAAGCTTGACGTCTCAAACAACTGAACAAAAAGAATATTGGAGTAAGTAAAATGCATAGTGTTCTGTGATGATTACCTTTCCAAAACAGAACATTATCATAGCTTAGAAATTAATAAATATTCTTTATGGTAATTTTTTATTCATGCTAAATTCTAACTCCTGATAAAATGACTGTAAAACTAAAGTGATTTAAAAAAAAATTCTTCAGTTTGTATAAGTGACAAACAAACTTGATT
This sequence comes from Oryzias celebensis, assembly GCA_014656515.1. Classification (NCBI taxonomy): domain Eukaryota; kingdom Metazoa; phylum Chordata; class Actinopteri; order Beloniformes; family Adrianichthyidae; genus Oryzias; species Oryzias celebensis. The sequence goes on from BNCR01000013.1 coordinate 15,543,500, forward strand.
GCACAGCCCTTTTGTGGCCCCTTTAGCTGCCGTTCTGTTGCCTGTTCCTCAGCTTTGGGAGTCATGAGCTCAGGCTCACTGGCACCTATAGGAGACAGGAGTCAGGTTCAGGAGTTGGAGTTTGTCAGCCCGTAGCCCACAAAGTTGTGTTGGAGGTAATGTGAGACACAGGCCACGGAAGACCTATGGAAACAGAAACATTCATTTATGGTCATACTGTTGAGATTTAATCTGGGCCATTTAGTTGGCCAGCAGTATCCCTCCTCTGGTCCACTCTTATGAGGATTTTCAAAGAGGACTATTAGCGTGATTTACTGTGGTCAGGTTTTAAATGGTCCTAACTCTTACTGCGAACCAGGATCTGCTCTTTTTCCTGTTTTATCTCTTCTTTAGTCTGTCGTTTTCTACCTATTTATGCAGCTAGACGTGCAGTTCATCACTGCAACCTGCATAGACAGAACAGAATGTGTTTATATGTGAGACTACATGCGTGTACATGTGGCTCTGTAGCATTTCTTCCCAGTGAGCCTGAGCCGAAGGTCAAAATCTCACATAATTTGTGTTTTTTTTTTTTATTTCAATAACTGCTTAATTGTGCTCCATTGCGCTGATAAATTACAGCTAATCCCACAAGGCACCCCACTTCCTTATATCCCTCATGTTTTCATTTTACTCAAAACTTTACAGTTTTACTCCTATAGAAGTTGTCAGTTTTTGTCAATTTTTTCAGTAAAATTTGTGTCCATTTTATAAACATATTTTAAAAAATATATGTTGACTGTTAGCTACATTCACATCACCCTCGGCAACACACGTTAGAGCAGCCACTACCACTAAGAAGTCTATGTAAACGTGTAAATGTGCGTTTCGAGCTTCTGCGCTCAAAACTCTTGGGTTCACGTGTGGCTATGCATATTTTTAAGACAGTTCTAAACATGCAGCCATCGAAAGAATGTTGAAAATTAAACCAGGTCAAACTCAAGGACTTGGATAGTGACAAATGGATTTGAAGTCACAGAAGTGCTAATCGTTTGCAAATTGATCATGGAGGAGAAATAAATAACTGAGGTTTGTGCCATATGACACCAAGTTTTTCGTATGTTAGAATACAGCTGTAAAAGAAAGAATCTCGAGCAAGATTTGAACATTTTGCTCCAAGCTTCTTCTAGCTGTAGGTGGCGGACACAAGCTAGTAAACAGAAAAAGAAGAAGAAGCCCCTCCTTATTCGTCCAGTGTGAACGCTAAAGGCTGAACATGTGTGTTTGAATGTCCATCACATACCCAGTGTGAACGTAGTTATAGAAGTTAAGGTCCCCTTTAAAAAAAAAAAAAAAACTTGGAGATTTTATTGTTTCTTTTTCCCTTTGTCTCATTTTCACAGTTGGGTGCAGCCACATGAACACTCCCACATGTTCTATCACCCTGTGTTTCTGCTCAATTATTGAGTGGTGGGAAAAAGTGAATTATCAACAATGATCTCAGCACTGCAGCTAGTAGTCTCCATCTGGCCTACAGTTTAATTCTGACTTACTCTGGGGTGACTGGAGGAAATTAATCTAATGGCGGGTCTGAATGTGCAGCAACACAAGTGCTGGAGTAACCTGGAGGGCAGAAGAAGGAATAAAGAAAACAAAAAGAAAAAAAAAAAGACCACTTTTTCAGATTAGTGTAAACGTGGAGGATCACAGAAGGTTTAAGCTTTTATACATTCTTTGTCTCAGTTGTCTCCCTCATATATATTCTCTCTTCCACCAGAGAATATTTATTTTGTAGTAGCATACAAATATCTAATTGTGCATCTGTTTTATTCGTCCCTGTTATTGGGTGAAAGCCCGGAGCAAACTATGGTAAATTGCTGGGTCTGAGGCCTCTGTACACACGCAAGGTGCTGATTTGGGACCTTTAGCCATCTGTCAGCCCTGTCTATCTCAGTAAAAGTACACACAAAGATGAAGAAAGAAAGACAAATCAAGCCTTGTGATTGAATTTCAGTCTGAAGGAAACTATGCACGTTTGGACTTTAAGTTCAATCCATTCCTCAGTTTAGTCCAATCATTAAGTTTCATGTGGTTTTTCAATAAACTCATATGAAAAAAAAGAAAACCTAACTCTCTATCTATCTATTCATCCATTCATTTAGCCTGTTAATCTAAAACCAATGTACAAAACCTGTCCCCGACCCAGCGGTGCAAGACACGACCATCTACCGAGGTAAAACTCAACAAATGATGGCTGAGCTGTGTGGTAGTATTGGTGATGGGTTGGGGCTTTGAGCAAAGCCACAAAACCCTGCAGTTTCTCACCTCAGTCAATTCTAAAGCCATGTGGACATCAGGCATGTGTCACTCTTTTTAAAATGCACTAAATGTAGAGATGTTGAACATGCTTTTAGCTTAATCTGTTCCCACAGGACTGCCGCTACCTAAAACCATGTACCTGTAGATGTAGAAGGCTTCAAGGGAAATGTACAAACTATTCATTTCTCCTTTATGATTGATTTTTAAACGGTTGGCATTTTAGTGTGGGGCAGCAGTGGTGCAGCGGCAGGACAGTCGGCCTCTGATAATTGAAAATTGCAAGTTCGATCCCCCCCTTGCCCACCCATATGTCGAAGTGTCCTTGGTGGTTATAGGTTGGCGCCAGTGTTCAGCAGAAGAGCTGCCACCAGTGTGAATGTGTCTCTGAATGGGACAGTGACTGTAAAGTGCTTTGGCCCTTCAAAGAAGGAAGAAAAGCGCTAAATAAGTGTGCGCCATTTACCATTCAGGGTATTGAAAAGGATCCTGCCCTTTTGTCGCCATCAAATCTGAGTCCCTGACTGGTCAAAGTTATGGTTTAACTTTCAGTGCACCTTCAATAGCTGTGGGTTATGTACGGAGATCTCACAAACAGACTTAAAAACTGTAGCGACGTGGGTTTTGAACGTGGTTTCCCAAAATGCACGAGTACGCATATACATAGACTTATCATTAGAAGCTGTCACTCAAGGGAATGTGAACGTAGCTTGAAGTGGAGGACAGTCTAACCCCTCTCGTAGAGTTGAGTTTCAGAATCCAAACTGTGCGAGGAGGCAAGTGTGCATAACTCCAGCTGATACTGCGCAGCTTCCAGCACAAGCTCAGACTCTTTCCTACTCTGTGAAGTGACATTCCGTATCCCGTTGGTTAAAATACTTTTTCATGGATTAGGCCCTCGAGATACCTGCTTTTGACTGTCTTTTAAGACACACAACAAAGGGTTTTTGTGGCCCAACTGGTTGGTTGGCCAAGAAAAGGTGGTCCCTCATAGTCTCTTCAAAGTTAGGCCCCAGGGTCCCATGGGAAGAGGTCCGGCCTTAGTGTCTGGATCAAGGGTAGACCCCCAGCGATATCACTCAGACGGATGATGCAGACCTTGATTTTAATTGTTTTAAATGGGAAATGTTAACCATCCAGTCTCACCTGTTCCCTCAGATCTGTCTAACATGGGGGCCTGCTAGGGGCCCTAGACAGCTTAGCCCACGGTATCACTCAAGCTCTTAACAATAATAAGATAGCAGCTCACGTCGGCCAAAATTAAAACTGTGCATGCTAAGATGGTAGAAGGTGATCAAAGAGCTTCAAATCTCTAAAACAGAAACAGAAAACTCTGTTTACCCCGTTTTGCTCCAAACAGGGAACATTTTCTAAACCAAATGTGAACAGATATTTTGCTTTAAGATTAACAAAGAAAATTGTTATATAGTATATGTCCAAGCCAAAAATGACGATTACTAGTTTAGTAGCAACTAAAGGTTAAATGTCTTAATTTGCCCAACCTGTCATTTTTATGAATACAGACCTATGCTTTTTGCAATTCACTTCTGCATTTCCACATTGTGCAATTTAACAAAGAATAAAGGAGTTTGAAAAAAAAGGGATGATGGATTTACAGCACACGGAAGGCTGTAGAGGTGATTGAAAGTGCAGCCCAGAACAGAAGATTCACAGCTAATGTAAGGCTTTTTGTCATGCTGGACAAGTGGTCCCGCATTCTTTCAGAGTATGAACATATGCTTTAGTTTCTGTTCTCCTGCTGTGGGTTGTCACAGGGTTGTGCAGGTTAAGAGGGTTGTTGCAACAGATCAGTCCATGTGGAAAGTGAGGATATTTTTTTTAAAGCTCTGTCTGCCCTCCAATTCCCATAGATTTAAAGGGAAAAAGTTCATCTCAGGAAATTATGTTTATGATTAGCTGATTTTATGATTGAAGAAGTTATGTATGTCCTGTCTGACAGCTCAGAATGATCTCCTTGTATGGATGCTACTGTGACATTTCTGATCGCTACAACTGCAAATAACATGATACACACTGTCATCTCCCCTTGAGAAGCTTCCTACTGAGTAGAGCTCACAAATAAAACCTGTCATGCAGTATATCTTAGCCTAACTTCCACTTGTCATTTGAAAGTCATATGTACTCAGAGTCAGATCTTGGTAACTAAAGTTTAAACTTATATTTGGAGCACTGTCAGGCATTTTGGGATTTTTTTACGTGTGCACATGCACATCACAAGGAAACTAAGAAATAGGTTTGTTTGTCAGTGTGCTTTTGAAAAGAATAGTAGTGATTGGAGGTAATATCTCATATTGACAGCCACTAAAAGAGAATGCAGGGGTAAAGACCCACTCCGTTCATCTTTTGTTCTATATTTCAAAGTGTTTCCAGTGAAAGTCTATTTTTTAGCCAAAATCCCAAAACCTGTGGGGTTTTTTTTGGACATAGTTTCTACAGAGCGGCAGGAGCAATACGTTATATACTGCTAGAGATGGCCTGCTGGCCTTTTACCATTGTCCAAAATACGTAAAAAGCGACGTCCTGTTGGAATGGGATAAAAACAACGAGACACAATTTGGCAGATAAAGTAAAATTACCATAAAATGCTTAATTTTTACCCTATTTTAAAAAGAAAAAACTCTGATCATTAGAACAATATGACACAAATCATAGTTTTAATATTTATGTAAAAAGCATAACAGCTAAACGTCATTTCAAAATTTTCAATAAATAAATACATCATTATATAGGAAACGCAATGCATACCTGATGTACAATTGTGATTTTATTCCAACCTTGAGTTATCACAAAATAATTACTGCAAAAAAGTAGTAATTCTGCAAGATAGAGAGCTGAACATGGTCAAGAAAAAAAACAAGACAATATGACCCCTGCAGACACATTGCGCTTGCCGACATCCAAGCTGAGCTAACTCCACTGACAGAGGTCGAAGCTAAGCTAACACCTCTGATGCAACTCGAGGAAGAGATCCGACAGGCGAGAGCGTGGAGAGTAAAGTTGGATCATTTCTCACGTCCAAAGGGATTTCCCTGGATTTAAATGCTGTCGACATCTGCCACCCGCTTCCTAGGAGAAAGGAGTCAGACAAACCATCGATCCTCATCAGGTTTATGAATTAAAAGCACAAGAAAGCTCTGATGAAGCAAAGAAAACACCTGAAAGGTTCTTCTGTTTACTTGAATGACCATCTCACAAAAAAAATGCTGAACTGGCAAAGTACGCCTGGCTCCTAAAGCGGTGTAAGCAGATCCTCAGCACTTGGGTGCTGGATTCCAGGATCTTCATTAAACCACTCCGTCCCCTGACCTGTCCAAGGTACTGGTCATCAACAACATGAAAGACTATTGTGTGCGTATTGTGTGATCACGGATGTCTGAGCCTTTAGTTGAAGCAAAATGAGAGTCTAATTTGATTTCAAGAAAATATGGCGCCTGGGATCTTCCGCTATTTCTTTGGTCAACTGTGACCCTGATTTTCAGCGGAGAGTTCTGACCTGCAGACATATCGAGCTCAACTTACTTGCTGTAATATCAGCTGAAGGACAATGGACCTGACAAACAAAGTCTGCAGTCATAACAACTAGGAGAACTTCATAAACTCTGCTCTAACAAGAAGGATGGTTGTTATTAAGGTTGCTGTTGTTCGTGGTTGTTAAAAAAAACCAAAACACAATTTTCATCGGAGTGGGTCTTTAAGAATGTCATAGTTACATATAACTGGCATTGAAGCTGTTTTAGCCTTTTTTAATGCATATTTTTCCTGTCAAGTTACCAGTGCTTGCCCATGAGAAAAGTAAGAATAAACGCTGAAAATATATAATCTACTAAAAAAAAAAAACAATCTCTTGCTTCATCAACGAATAAAGTTAAAGTGACTAGTTGGATCTCCCTTCTCTGGCTTTCCTGCTACTTAGCCTAAGTGCTGTTCTTAATGTGACTGACAGAAGTTTATAATGCTACTTGGCTCTTACTCCTGTCATCCTCCATGACATGTATGCTTTACAACACAATTCTTTCTTTGATCCATAAGGTTTATACTGCTTTAATATTTTATGTGCATGTATTCACAGTCCTTTAGTACTTCCTGGTTTACTGATCGTGTGCCAGCAAAGAGAGGATCTTAGAAAGACCACCCCTCTAAAACCAGGCACAAGGCATCAAAGCACCAGCTCTGGATGTTTATACCCACGAGCAATGAGTTGTGTCTGTTTTATTCCATTTTCATACAAATTTTAGTGTTTATGAGCTTGGAAAGTCAATAAATAGCATTATTCTGCATTTCTCTGAACTGAAACAATCTGGAATTCATTAACTGGGAAGTGGATGGAGCCACTCAATTTCAAACACCTCTTTTAGTGAGTCATTTTTGAAATCTATGCCGCTGCTTAGAAACTTTACTGTGGCACTGCAGGGCGTCGAGTTAGTAAAAGAGACAGTCAGAAGTTACTGGGTAATTTTATTCTGATCTTTGATGTCAGAGAACTCCACCTGATGAATGGCATACTGTTCTAAACATTAGGGGAACGCGATTCCAAGCTGTCATATAACTTAGTTTTCTGGTTGTGACTTGGAACATTGATGTATGCCTTGAAGTTCAGAAATTTGATTTTTTTTTTTTTAAGCATGATGTGCCTCCATCAAAGTTTCTTTCTACTTTATTTCATGTAAGCTGTTTACCATCTAGGTAGTTCTAGAAATATATTTCTATCCACATTCGGGGGCTCCAAGGGAAGGTCAAAGGACACACTGCAAATTCATGATTTTTTTCATTATCTTTTCACTTTCCGTTTTCATGTTATCTACAGAGTTACGGAATGAGAGGGAATGTCATAGACATCCCGCTAGTGCGTAAAATCCAGAAGCATCTGGTAAAAACATAGTTATAACCCCTTGTTATCTGGAATCTTCAATTTGAACACTTAGGAGCATTCAGGGGACCAGTCCTCAAATAAACTTTTATTTAGTCACTGGAAAGCAGGAATGTAAGCTGGAGCAAAAGGCTGCAATATATTATTGTACGCATCATTACCACAGCAAACACATGGTTTCTAGACGCGTTAAGAAACTCACAATGGAAATATATACAAGCAAACATCAACTATGTTTGGTCTACTACCTTAATTCTCTCTGGTAACAAAATCAATAAGAAACAGCCATGGCAAACTTTATTTCCAAAAGTTTTTTTTTTTTTTTTGTTTAGCACAAGATTTACATTATGTTGAGGCCTTTTGAACTAAACAGACTTAATGCTATGCAATATAAACCTTTGAAACTAAAAAAGGAGACTAAATGTGAAAAAGATGACACTCAAAAAATGGCACATGCAAAGCTCTTCTTGGCATCCAGCCGTCTTTTTTTTCCCCTTCTGAACAACTTGCACTTGTGGCTCGCTGTTTGATTACAGCGGTATGAGTAATCCAGATGTGGCCTCCAGTGAGCCCGCTCCTGTGAATGAAAGGACCATTTCATCTCAGCCTCCGTCTGCAAAGCTTTTCTTCTTCATTGTTTTTAAAAGCTTTGGTCATGGCTGGTCACGATTGGTTTTCACACTAATCCGTGACGCCTCATGCCGTCTGGACGTCAGCATTGGCTTCTCACTTAGATATATTCTCAAATCACAGAACAACTACATTCATGTTGTGATTGACAATAATCTTCTTGTTGCTCAAATTGAGGCTGGTCTGGTGAAGTAAAGGAGAGTCAGACAGGAAGAAAGCGCCTCACTTGGAACTGCTTGGGGGTTTCATGCTATTTTCCACACACCAGCCTCTTAATTTGTGAGAGAAACAGGGACGTTGATATGAAGTGAGATGCTATTTTGCAACACAAAGTTTTGACACCAATGGCTTTATGAGCACAGCAGCAGGGATGGAAGGAGGTGGGGTGTGTGTCAGATTACAAGCATATTGTCTCCTGGGGTGATGCTGCAAAAAAAAAAAAAAAAAAAAAAAACTCTTGTAATGAAATGTGTGATGGAGAGGAATGCATGTCAGCATGCAGCAAGACCAGAATAACTGCTGGTATTATTTTAGATCACACAGTAACTTGTATTTTTGCACTTTGGGTGTTCAAAAATGTGTGAAAACTTGTGGGCACACTTGGTCTTTTACAACTGACAATATGAAAAAATAGTGTTGTTTTCTAGGACGTGGTTTCTGCAGAGCAGCAGTTTATTAGACGTTCGTCTCTAAGTTGTGGGCGGATTTGTTGGCGCAAAGTAAGCCCGCCCCCTTCTCATCATTCATCTGTTTACATGAATTCCCACTAGCTTACAGCCCGTCACACCCCCAACTTAACACTTGTGGTGCAATAAAAATGGCAAGCAACATTGGAGCCATCCAGCCTTACAGCTATGAGATAGATGCCAGCTCGGACGAGGACGATACATCAGCTGAACAAGGAGCTTGCGGCTTGCCGTAGCTTTTACGTCACACCTACAAGCTATTTTATTTTTGTCTGCTCCTGATTCACAAAGATTTGAACAACAAAATACTCAGAAATGTAATTTTAAGCATGATTTCCTTTATATATGTCTTTATCATCAGACAAATGCCACAAGAACATGTTAAAAACACACACACACAAAAAAAACAATTTTCGTCTGAGAGGATCTTCAACAAAAATTATCCTTCCGTAAAGATTCAGAGAATGGGATTGTGTGTCCACAATTTGTATGATGTCTCTGTTTTCTTTTTCTTGCGTGATTAGAGCACAGATGTCTCGCTCTTGAGCATATCGTTCCCAACAGAGTTTCCGTTTACTCCTAACAATAGTGGCCACTTCCTGGTTTGTCACATCATTTCCTGCCTCAGTTCTTGTACAGTCTCCTGTCTAAGTGGTCCCTCAAAAGCTCCAGCAGGAAACAGTGAAGAGGTTGAAAGTCGAGGTGTTTACATGTGAATTTGCATTTAATTACGGCTACGGTAGGAGTAATATAAAATAAAATGCTTGTACGCACAAAACGTCTTTTTAGTTGTGTCTCGTCTTTGTTAAAAAGAAAGCTGACCCGGTCACTCTGGCTGGGTTGTCTGGGAAGTCTGCTGATACACCTGGCTCTGAGCTGTGTTTACTTCAGCTACAGGCTATGATGAAGCTTGCAAAGCCCCTGCTGTGGGACATGATGCAGGCATCGCTGACAAGTCTCTCTCTTCATCAAACTCCTCTGCCAGAGGAATGGAGAGAACTGAACCCAGGGGTAATCACAGGGACTTAAGTGTTAAGCTGGAATAACTTGTTGCTGCAATGAGCTTTATGGATGTCCCGGTGATACATTAAACAATAATAGTCTTTCTGGCTTGTTTTAACATCCATTGGATGTAATCTTAAAGCCTGGTAAAGTTTAAATGTAAAAAGCGATTTTGTCTTGAAAAATCCTGAATGCAGTCTAGCATTTTTGGGGTACAGAGTGAAGATATAAATCAGGGTTTGATTTGTTGGTTCACTTACATGTGAGTTGCAGGTCAGTCAGTAATTGGCTGCATGTTGTTTCATGATTGTCTTTTCTGAACTTGACACTGTCAAGTTAAGTTTTTAGTACTCCAGTGAAACACTGTCTGAAGATGAAGCTGGATCTTCATCTTTGTTCCCTAAGAACGTTGTGTCATTGTACATCATCCTTACACGTCATTCAAAGAAGGGAAAAAAAGCGATTTTTGTTGTGCTTTGCATTTGTTTTGCAAAGTGCTTTAAGTTTGTCACCATATTAACTTCGGCAGAACCCTCTGGAGCATAAATGCATTTTTGTCTTTTTATGACATTGGCAGCTAATTTGCAGGTATGTTTTCCTGAGTGTTTTTTAGCATTATTCACAGAAAGCTGCAGAGCAGATCAGTCAAGCATTGTCAGAGCTGGCTGAGTTTACCACCCCCTAGCCGTCTGTCATCGACCACACCTAGAGGAGAACAAAGAAAACGGAGGCTGGCTCTAATTCAAGGACTAAGACACTGGAAAGGAGAAGCAAAACGGTTTGGGACAAAAAAAAAAAAATTGGCAGTCTCAGGAAACAGGAACGTCTTATATGGATTTTTCCCACTTTAAAGGGTTTTTTTGGCAGTACGTTTAACCATTAAGGTAATATGACATCACAGAAGAATATAAATCAGTGCTGGCATCAGTTTGGCCATTATATAAAATTGGTTCATCTTAAGCTATAAATGTAAAGCTTTTTCACAAACTTGTTTGTATTGAAAAATAAATTAAATGTCACCGTGACATTGAATTCAAAAGCTTTAATCGTTTCAGGCCTTTAATCCACTTGCAAGATATTTTCACTCAGTACAGCATGTCTGTAAAGGACAGCTTGGACTGGCAGACAAAATTTGCAGGAATCCACTCCGATTATCTTTTGAGCTATGTAAAAAAGGGTTGCCGGTAGTCTTTTTTAATTGTAAACGCACCGTTTTTTTAGCCATAATTTAAAAAAAATCCCGTGTCGTTTTCATAAACTGTTTCTGCATTAGATATCTGCCTCTGAGTTGTGGGCGGAACTGTGCATCCCGCCCCCGTTTCCCTCCCTGTTGCTGAGAGTCGCAGATGAAGCAAAAATGGTGAGCAGTACTGAAGATGTACATGGATCAAGTGGATGCGTCTGAATGGAGCGGAGCAGGGAGCTTGTGGCGGCATTTTTTGTCTCCTCCTTTAATTCACAGCGATTTGTATAAAGAAATACGGAGAAAAGCAATTTTGAGCGTTTCTACACAACATGTAAATGAGAAAAACTGTATTCATCTCGAACATCTGTTGCTCACATGGTGTGAGTTGTGTTTTTCTTTTTTAGCAAGAACAGAATTAAGTCGGTTTGTGCTTGTGGTCCATCTGAAAACCACAACAAAATCCTGTCTTTTTCTAAGACTTACTGCAGTTCACTGTAGATGTCTAACAGTCCTAAATGTTCTTCCTATCTGCATATAAGCTCCGAAAATGATAAACGTGTGACAATGCTAATAAATGACTATCCAGACCATCTTACTTTTCCCCTAGGTGGTGCATTTCCTCTGAATAATTGTGGAGGACAGGAAACAGAAGGCATCCTGAAATAAAAAAAAAGAAATTCACTGCAAATATTTTTGGATTTTCCTCCACAGTCAGAAACCAAAATGAGAGTGGCCAGTGGCAGAAGGCATCTAAAAACAAACTGGTTACGCCTTGTCTGTAAAGTAACGGAGAGTAAATTGCTACCAAAGCTCCGATGGGGAGAAAAAAAAAGCACAATGAAGAATGTGCATTCCTGAGATGCAGAAGCATGTCAGAAGAAAGAGCTGAACAAAAGTCCTAAAGTGGGGAGTAATTGTAGTCAAATTAAAAAGAGAAAGGCCAAAGATTAAAAGCCTGAGGCAAAAGAAGACAGATCACTGTGGTTTAACAGACAATTGCCAATGGTTTTTGGTTTTTACTCCTGACCAGAATATTGCACACATTGCTTTTAGAGCTTAGGGCATCTGGGACAAATGATCAATAAGGCAAAGTCAGGATATACTGGAGAAAACGCAGACAGAGGTCATTAGGAGAAGAACAAAAAAAACCCCATCTCAAACCAGAGAGTTAAACTGACATTGGAAAGGGTGGCACATTTAAAAGGAAACACTTTGTCAGACCTAAAACCGTCCAACAAGTCAGTTAAGTTTTGCTTGGCTGCTGCCTGTATGGCCCTTTTACATGTCTTTAGTTGGTTGCTAACATGGCTTGACAGGCCTGTTTTGACTGACCCCTTAGGGAGCAATGTGTTGGAGATGTGAAATTTACAGGCACATGTTGTTTCTCCATAGTTTCCATTAGTGAAACTGGTCTCCTTTGCTGCCTTTCTCTTACTGTAAGAAGTAGCCCTTTGTTACTGTGAGGAAGGTCTTACTATTCATGGGTGGAACATTGCAGCCGGTAATGATCTTCCCATGTTTGAAACTGTCAGAACACAACAAAAAGATGCTGAAATGTGTGTTCTTATGATATGTACATTTAGGATGTTTTTTATTAGTTTGGTATTAATCCACAGGGGCCAACATAGTGTTATTGAAGAGGAAACCAATAAAGACTGTAAAAGACAACAGGGTACGCCTGTTGTTTTCTGTCAGCCTTTGTGTTTTACCCAATTCCCATCACTCTTTTCTCTGCAGTTGTATCGGTTGTCCCTTAGTCTTCTTTCTTTGCATGTGCTGAGCTGTGCTAAATGTGACCCCCTTGAGCGAGGGGGAGCTCTGCTGGCTAAGGGTTGATTCTGCTATCTGAGCTGTGGGGGGAAAACTGTTATCATGACATTGTCTCTTAGAGGTCAAGTTAAAATCTCAAAGGGTAAGCAAATAGAGAGGAAAGCGTGGCAGAATCTGTAGAAGTGAAAGTGGTTTTGAAGCAGAGGGATCATCGGCTGTCAGAGCAGGTACCTGTTGAAAAAGTAGATTCGGAATATTGTTGATGAAGGAAAAAGCAGAGGAGTGGAATTCTGGTTTAGCAGTTGGTCTTTAACTTTCTTACACAGTTTGCAGTATCATTACATCTCCATTCTTCTCTCAACAGTTCACTCTTGTTCCCTTCTGCCCTTCTGAAGCCAAATCTTTTACAAAACAGCTTTGATCTGAGTGATAATCTGCACCACCCTTCTCTGCCCACCTCCCTTTCATCCCTCTTCCAAGCAGCCTTAGTGTGACCATCCACGTGAAAGCCAGGACCCCATCATTCCCCATTACTGCAAGGCTTAGTGCATGTAAGTCAGTGCCTCCTACCTCGAACCCTTTGGCTTACTGTGTTGGAGGTCTGTTTACCCCGTGACTTTACTTAATCTTCCTTTTAACTCACTGCTGGACCTTTATTGCTCCAACCTCTTCAAATAAAACACAAAGTGAAGGCATATGCAGAACTAATACAAAAGAGTCTAAATTGTTCTGTACCGTATTTTCTGCACTAGATTATAAACCGCACCGTCAATGAATGGTCTACTGTCGAATTTACGTCATATATAAGGCATGCCAAACTATGAGGCACATTTAGCAAGAAAAGTCAGTCAGACTTTATTAACTAATTTTACAATAATACTAGAACCTATTTATGATACGCTACACATTTGCCACATTAGAAGCATTAGCGTGTTCACAATCCTTGTAATTCCCGACTTAGTTTGCAACACAGTGATACAGCTAAAACAAACGTTTCTGTTGACTACGCTAACTCCCAACCTTTTTAGTAACAAAGAAAAACACCGTTTGACACCACTACACGTTAGCCATGTAAGGTTATTTACAAAACACACGCCTGTTTGCAACCTGTAAAAAACCCAGAAAATAACCTAAAAGGGCTCAAATCAATTGGTCAATGACATGAAGGGATCCTTTCAGTTGTTTTTTTTTTTATATTTTTTTTGTTAAAGACTTCAAGTTGCCATGAGATTGTTTTAGCATGTGCGTAAACAATTAAGTTAACATCGCAGTCTACAGGCTGATGTCGTGAAAACAATACATTTTCGATTTGTTCTGCAGGCCTAGTGTTTATTTTGTCTTCTGCTTAACATTATGGAACATTTTCATTTTTTGTTGTTTTTTTTTTGCTCAGAACAGAATGATGTTGAGGTACAAATTGGACTTTGTTAAGCTGCTCATCATACTCAGGTGTAAGATGATGTTATTTATTGTACAAATGACAGAAATTGGTGCTGCACGGTGAAGCAGTGGTTAGCGCCCTTGCCTCACAACAAGAAGGCCCCAGTTCAGGCCCGTGATTAAACAGATGAATAAAATGGATTGATGGACAGACAGAAATATTATGAGTCTAATAACTGACCGAGTAATTACTCTGCATTTTTAAAAATCCCTTTATTTCATTCCACGTTTCTCTGCACGAGCTACACTCTGATTACAGTCACACAAACACTCACTTTTCTTCTGCTCATCATCATGGTACATGCATTAAGTAATCTATCATTTTCTTATGTTCAGGTTTCTGTTTATACATCCCTTTTTGCTCATATCTTGAAGAGCAGACGATGATGAGTGCTTCATGATTCTCACAGTAAAGTGCAATTGATCATTTGTCCTCACTGTGGTCTGACTTTATTTGAAAGGTTGTAACATTTTCAGCTGCAAGTTCTTTCTTAGCAACTTTACTTGTTTTATGTGCCAGAGGAACGTGTCTCGTTTTTCACATTTATTCTTTAAAAACGTATGTTTTATCTGTTACGAAAGTGTGAGATGAGGTAATCAGGCTGTTAGCCTCTTTTACTCTTTTTTATAAAATGATGTCAGATGATGTGGGAATAATTCAGCTAAAAAGAAAAAGGGAAGGTGCGGCACAGAACGCTGAATAGATGGAGAGATAAAGGTGCGTTCACTGAGATTTTCCTAGTTTTTTTTTTTTTTTTGTCAAAAGTCAATATTTTTGGACATGAAGACCAAGTCCTTTTTTAAAATAAATGACATTTCTGCTTATCTCTGTGTCTGCCCATGTAATTCAGATTTTAGTTTCGCCACTGTGCAGATAAAGTAGTTCTCCAAGCGTTTAACATTCCTTTAAAGGCCATAGCGGGGCTTTTGTTTTTTCTTTATTGGAGATGGTGGAGTTGTCTGAGTTTGGATCTGTCTGTTCACTAATGCATGCAATGTTTGAGTTGAAGTTGAACTTTGAGTTGATATTTGAATCAAGATGTAATTTTCTTGTGTGCTGACTGATGAAGTGTTGACTTTCAGTTGATTTTAGCTACATATGTAAGCGCACATGTGTGGCTTTGACTCCTTTTATCCTCTTTTTCCTAACCATACTTTTGTTTCTCACACGCTGTCTGATTTTTAATTATTTTTTTTTTAAACCATGCCCCATTCACTCCCCACAGGAGTTGGCTGGAACTCCCACCATAGACCAACATCATCCAAAGTGCAGCTTTCTTGGAAAATACCGTTGGCTTAGCTGATAGTGAGGGATGGGATGATGTGACTGTGGAAGAGTGCCCACATGTGTGCTTCTCTACCTCTTTACACAGGAATGTGTATTTAATAGGCACTCTACATCTTGAAAACTGGGTTTGCTAAGTGTGTTTTTGGAGTTTACCAGGCCTCTAGTGTTTGCCTTAATCTGTCCGGCTTCCCGCCATTCACCTGAGCTATTACTCGATTTCTTTTGTCAAAATCCAAAAAGAAATAACTGAAAAACTGTTCTACTCAAAGGAAATTTTTTACTTTTAAAGGGTGAAACTAAAACTAATCTAAAACTAAAAAATAAGTCTCTGTAAGCTGATAAAACAAGTTTCGACAGAAGAATTTATCTAGAAAGTAACCTTGCTGCTTCTTCTGAGTGTGCTCACATTTTTCGGGATTAAGCTTTAGCTGTGCATGAAGTGTGATTTAACAGGTGCTTTAGGAATTAGGACTTTCTCACCACTTCCTTTTATCCTCTTCACATATACAGAGTCAGGAAATTAACTTACTGAAGAAAAGCCAGTTCCTCGCCCCCCGAGGCTGTGCATGTATCCATAATCGTACGGTGTCCAATATCCTCTAACTGTCTGTATAAACTCAAGCTTCCTGTGTTACTGTTGCCAAATTAAAGATTGTGTACCTGAATTAAAGATTGTGTACTTTAATTGAACAGTAGGAGTGTGAATGATTGCATAGATGCACACAATTTGGTGTCTGAACCTTCATCAGAATTAAGTTTATCAAAAGAATTCACTGAGCTGTAATTGCAAACGAACCATCCAGCACTTTGGATGTGAGCGCAGAATCCGCATTTGTGTGTCTTCTCGTGTTTGCGTGCATGTGCGCTTTATTTGTTTTAATGCTTCTTTGTGGAGTTTATGACTTTTAAGGTTTCACAAATAATCCTAACATTAAAATAAATACCGCTGTTTAGTTTTGACGTGCGGTAAGCCATAATGACACTAATGAACATTATCATGGGTAGAAGAGCCTCTGTTTGATGCTCTAAAATTTTAGCAACGCTGACCTTTGTGTGACTCTGGCAGTGGTTCAAGCGCAGGTCACTGACAGCCTAATCCAGTTATCATAGCAGCCTGTCAGCTAAGTTTCTCAATCAATTTGCTCTTCTAAGATCTATTATTATCATCCGGGTGTGTTTGCTGCTTGTCCTTTGGTCTCATGCAACGCACATTACTGCAGTTAAAGCAAAGGGTCACTTGCATTTGGAGCATTAATCTAATAACAGTTGGAACCAGTGAAGGCCTTTTATTCCCATTGAAGCCAATAGTTCATAGAGAACTTCACATTTGCCGTGGAAGCTGCATAAGAGACAAAGTTCTTCTTTTGAACCCTTTTAACCCTTTAACAACCCAACCAAAAACAAAAATCAATGACATTTTTTAACTGCTTATTGCCGTGGATGAGTACACTTTCCCCTGTCACTTTAGATCTTATAAAAGGCCTTCTTTTTTTCCCCTGTTTTGAATAGTTAGAATCCTCAGCTTTAGATTTTTTTTAAATGCCAAAAGAATCAATGCTCCCAACTTGAACACTAGGATAGGAATACAAGAAAAAATCTAGGAAAATTTTGAATAAGAATAGTAGCTTGCAGACTTTACCCAACAAGCCATTCTCTTGTAAAAATTCATGTTAGTAAAAAAGGTTTCCGAAACTTTAGACAACATTGTCATTGCAAATGAAAAAATTAAAACTATGATGTACACACTTTCAAAAGCTTTTAGATAGTAATTACATTTTGAAACTTAACCAAAGATTAGGAACATTGTATGTTTCAGGTATATGACCTTGAATTAAAGCTGTTGCTGTGGAGAACTATGTGTTATGAATGGGTTTTCAACCATCCAAACACCACTTTTTAGTTTGAAGCTGAAGACCGGATGACCACTCTATGTTTTGTCTGCCTTGACTGTGGAGAAACAAGGGAAAAAAAAGGGCACAAAATGGAACAAGTTAAAATAAGAAACAGGGAAAGTTATGGAAAAAAAACAAAAGATGATCTTTTCAAAATAAGAACATATGTGGGAAATCTTTAAGTTTCTGATCTTAAAACTCATTTGCATCACTGTATGGCCCTATTAGAAAGACAAATGTAACAGGTGTCTGCCCTGACTCCTTACACCCACCACAAAAACACCCAGAGGCTCATCTGCTGATCTCGAGGAAATAAAGGGACAGCTGCAAAACCCCATGACCTCTGACCTTTTGAATTCACACTAATATTAGCATGCACACCCACATGCATTAATGCAATTTTTAATCACTTAATGAGCCAATCGTCATTAAAATGGATTTTTATTAGGTCATAGCCGTACTGTGATCAAATGTAGTTTCTCAAGTAAAATCAAGCTTTCTTTTCATTATAAACATGTCTTTTAATGGTCTGAACCACCAACGTTTATTATTTACATATTAGGAGTTATAGCCACACTGAAGCATAAATGTTTACTTGATGAGAGTCAACAAGTCTAAGAGCCCGTGATCTCCACCACAGAAATGAACATTTGGTTTCTGTCTCATTGACTTCATTATTTTTTTCAATGGTTTGATATAAAAAAAAACAGGTCAAACAATAATCCAAAGCCAAGTTCAGTTATGTTCCAAAACACCCACAGGGTGACAAATGATTTTGGATGACACCTCTGTGTTTGTATGAGACACATCTTCTTTTTTTTCACTTAGTCTTTAGTGTAGAGCTGGGCTGGGAAAAGGTAAGTGGCTTTCCAGTGAAGCATGTTTGTATTCTTAATTCAACTATGTTAGCAGAAACAAAATGCAGAAAGAGCAACAACTCTTTACCCTGAAACTTCATGAGGCTTTAAAAGATGCAGCTGTAGTTTACAGGCAGGAAAAGCATCTCTGGGAGGTAAAATCCTTGGATTGAAAGGGCGGAGCTAGTGGGGCGGCAAAAATAATAACAAAACTGATCCTTTTTTTTGTAATGGCCTTCCACTTTACTTTTCTCATATGTCACCCTTCCAAATTCATCTGCCCTTCTCCTGCCCCCAATTAAAATGTTCCAGCTCCACCCCTGTCAGACTGCTAAACTCTTTCATTTATTTATGCATTTTTGCTAACGGGCCGAAGCCCATAAGGGCGAGTTGGGCAAAAATCACAAATTCTTCATATAAATATACCAAATAAATGTAATAAAACAGAGAGGTGCATTATTTCAAATTTTCACAAACTTTTGATACATGTTAAAAGACAAGATTTAGAAGTGCAGGAGTCAGCAGGGGGAAAGTAAAGGTGAAGATAGGAAGAGATAAAAACCGTTGCCAAAATACAAATGCAACAAAATGTACAAAAAAAAAAACTGTTGAAATGGAACGTGAAATAAAACAGCTTGTTGTGTTGTTTGCTGTGGCACGTGGAGTCCACAGCAGCCCAACAGAAATTATGTCCTTCAAAAAAGTGAGATCTAATTGAGCATGAACATGCCAAAACATATCAGTCAATAATATTTTATTACAATAAACATCAGTAAAGATTTTTTTTAAACTGTTAAAACAATCTCCTGGATGTTTTAAACCCTCTTGAATTCATAAAATATTTTTGCTAGATCATAGGTATCAGGTTTTGATGATTTTACCTACAAAGTATTTAGTATTACATTACACTATATAGGCTTTGACCAATGAGGCAATGACGCAGCTGCCTTTTAGCTTAAAGGATAACCACCAGGAAGTGCATGTGGGTCTGCAGAGGCTTTGAGGCGTTATATTAGATTAGAAGACTGAAGCTGTCCAAACTGCAAGGATAAGGCTAAAACTTTTGCACATTTAAAGAGCGCTGCAGGTTTTTGGCTTTTTCGACTTCAGTTGTGTTATTGAGAAGAAAAGAATCTATTTGTTAAAATGAAACTATTCATCTATGATGATGCGGACAAGGGAAGATCATAAGACTGAAGATATGAGTTTATCGAATAAATGGAGAACACAATAATTCTGGGAGGATGCTGAACGCTTCCTTAACAGCACATGAAACAATCAATGCTAATTGATTACCAAGATAAAGATCTTCTTTTCACCGTTCATGCTGATAATGTGAAAATTGATGAGTTTTGTTGATTTGTGTTAAATTATTGCTGGTTTTTGCAGTTCTTCCCAGTGACATGCAGGTTTCAGTTACATATCATGCACAGCTCTTACTGCTTGCCTCATAAGTCACGTTGATGCGCCTGGCTTCATTGTCTCTTGTGTACCTCTTTTAAGCGGCTGCTGAAGAATTTTTTTCACTTTTTTTCTAATAGACCTGTTATTGCAGTGCATGCACAAGTGTTTCTTGCAACTCCGTTCATGACAGTTCTAAGAGTCATGCATGTTCATCTCAAGGAGCCTGCATTTTTGAGCTGAAGAGAAAACATTCACAGATTCTTTGTCCTCTTTTTGCTCCATAAATCACATAAACCATAATGTCCAAAAATGTCTACAAACACAAACATGTCTACTCCCTTTTTGGAAGAAAATTCTGCAGCCAAAACAGAGGAATTTTCTAAAACACTACCATTTTATTTGATTTTTCCCACTTAGAGGATTTAAAATGACACCATGGTGGGCTTGAGTCAGCCAGCCTCTAGCTCTTCATCATTTGTCCCCCCATTCATCCAAATGCCCAAAGGGCCAGGATTTCTCAGACAGCAGCCCCCATCTGAGGTCCAACTCCAGCCTTCTTTTATTCTTGCTTTCCCCTAATTACTGTTTTCTTCTCATCTTCAAAACCAAACTGCGACTGGAAGACAATAAGTGATGATTGCTGCTCATTTTCTGTTTCAGACCTTATTGCATAAATCAAAGATGATAGTCAAGAGAGGGCTTTGTTGTGTTTTGTTCTTGCAGTAGATTATGTTTTGTCTATGCAATAAAGAGACATCTTAATCATACTGTGAATGAGAAAAACTATCCCACGCTTTCATGAAAGTTCCTCAACAAATTCTGAAATGAAATAGCTGATCAAGAATCACTTGCAAGTCCTAGAATGCATTGTGACTCAGATTTTAACTGTGATTCCAGGTCAATGATGACCACATCTTTGTCTCTTTTCATGAGACAAAGCTGGCACATTTCCACATTTAGACCTAAAAATCCTCTTGTCTTCTTCCAGCCAGCTTATATACACTACACAATCACTAGTTTCCACACGTGCAGAACTGTAACCACAGCCTTTGCTGCAAACAACAACCTGAATTTTAATGGCTGGAAGTATTTAACTTTGAGTGAGACTAGTCAGATTTCTCGATTGATCGGCTATTTGCCTTTGAAAGCCTACTTTGCCTAAGTGAAAGTTGCAGCCACACACACAAACATGAAAGGGCCAAGGAGTTTAGCCACTTTAACAGTTTTGGCACAAAATAAAATTGCTACCATCTAAATCACTCATGTCCCTTATCACTACTCAGAGGCAGAATGATGTCATCCCTCATTATGTCCTTCTACCACCTGATCCATGTGTTTCTTATCTCCATCTGACTTGACTTTTAACTTTTATATCAGTCAGCCTTTTCCTATTCTACTGTCTCTGAAAAAAGTTGGCAGCTAAGAATGGATTTAAGCTGGTGACAGGTTTGGACCAGCTGCTGGGTTTTTATCTTCTGACCATTTGAAAGTTTCACAGCATACATTAATTTTTTTAAAAATTATTATTACTTTGGTTGCATTTGTTTGATTGCTTTTGGTTTTTATTCTTTTGTGGCTCTTTGCTGAACATAAACAAGTAAAGGTAGCTTAAAACAAAAACCCTAAACCAATCTTTCTCAAGCTACCATCGCCTTCTGCAATGCGCATTAAAGCGACCACTTCCAATGAAAAGTCTATAAAAAAGACTTAAAGTAAACAGAGTCATGATGAACTAAATAAAAAAATATGACTGGGTAAATGATAAAGAATAGAGGAGAGAAGTTATAGAGGACAGAACCCCAGTGCACCATACTTTCCTCAGCTTCTTCTGCTAGCAACTAATTGGTATTGAAATTTAATTCAAACATGCTAATGGTAAGTTGCTGATAATATGGCACAAATGTCAGATGATAATAACAATAATAACAATAATAGAAAATCTACAGTATGTCAACAAAAATTTTGTTATTCTAATCTAAGCCCACTAAGCAGAGGGAACAGGCCGCCATGGCCCGGTTTCTCAAACCATCTTCCCTCTGAGTAGATCTTCAGAGAAGTATGTATAATGGATGTAATTAAAATTATAATTATTCCCCAAACTTCATTGCAGTAGGTGAGGTAGGGGAGCAGTATGTAAGATATTCTCTAATTGCTAGCTAGCCTAGCAATAAGCCTGTCCAAAGAGGAATGTTTTAAGCCTGACTTTGAATGTACATGAGCTCATAGCTTATTCTATGAGACAGGAGCTTGGTGGCTAAAGACTTTACCTCCAACTGTGCTTTAAGAAATTCTAGGAACCACATGCAGTTCTGCACCTCGTGAGCGAAGTGTTCTGTTTGGTTGGCAAGGCATAATAAGATCTTTGATATAGGATTGGGCTTTACCATTTAATTCCTTCTAGGTTTGCAGGAGGATTTTTAACGTGACTCTAGATTCAATTGGGAGCCAGTGAAGGGAAGCTAACACAGGAATAATGTGTTCTCTGCTGCTGGTTCCTCCTAGCAATCTAGCTGCTGCATTTTGAACAAGCTGAAGACTTTTTAAAGAACATTCAGGGCACGCTGCTAGAAATCATAGGGAACTTTGTCAGACCATCATTCCCTACTATGTACATCAATAATTTTACCACTCTTTCTTCCTAATATAGAAATCAATCTCTCTTGCTCTGACTTTTCACCTCCTTCACTTCTTTTCCTCCCTCCCACGGTTTGATCTGCCTAATCATTCCCAGCCATGAACTCCACATGAAAGACAACAAGCACTCGCTGTAATAGGGTGCTAAAGGAATGACTGAGAGGGAGAAAGAACGGAAAATAGGCACAAGACTGTAAAACAAAAAAAAGAGGGGAGGTCAAGGGAGGAATGGAGATTGAGCGAATAGGGAGATGAGGACTCTTCATTCCCATCTCAAGGTCTCATGTTATCATTAGCCTGGCCTTTTGTTCATTCGCCAAGTCTTTCCCCATTTGCTCTATCTCCCTCTTGCCCTCCCTTTTTTTCTACTCCCATATGTCTTAATCAAATTTAAAATGCATCAAATCAATGACAACATGGGGGCACATTTTTTTAGTCTGTTTAGAGCCAGGAGTGTGTCTTAGTGCAAAAGGTCAAGCATGGGTTCAGTTATTTCACTAACCTCCACATTTATTATTGTCCTTGTTTGGTCATTAAAGATTCAGCAAAGAAAATTGAACTTATCCAGCTGTTTTTATATAGCACTGAATTACTTTATGTAGTTTTGCCTCTATTTATAAAAAAAAAAAAAAAAAAAAAAAAAAAAAAAAAAAAAAA
This sequence comes from Oryzias celebensis, assembly GCA_014656515.1. Taxonomy (NCBI): domain Eukaryota; kingdom Metazoa; phylum Chordata; class Actinopteri; order Beloniformes; family Adrianichthyidae; genus Oryzias; species Oryzias celebensis. The sequence continues at coordinate 15,566,129 of BNCR01000013.1, forward strand.
AACTCGATGTTTTGCTATAAAACAAGATCAGCCGGTTTTGATTTAGGTCATGTTTGATTTTTGTCTGTTTTTCTTTTTTAAATAAAATGTTAAATCTCAAAATGCATTTATACAATAATCAGTCAGTACTCAAGGATGTTTTTTTCCTAAAGATTTAGATTGATTTTAGATTGTTTTACCCAAATCATTTTTTCCAGCGCTTACATACACTGTAGTATGAGATTTTATACTCAAGCAATAAATTAAGTAAGGATGCCATTTTTTTAAATTGACTCATTCATCCTCTTAACTTTTGTCTGGGACAGTAGAATTAGACATGCCAAGATTATATTACTAGTGAAAAAGTGACTTTTGATTATCTATCAGACTTTTATTTTCAGCATGTTTTCATAGATGCAGCTAAAGAAATAGAACGTTTTTCTTTACTTCAAGTTGCTCCAACTAAAGTGCCTAAATAGTGTATGCAAAATTGGCTTTTTGCCGTCATCTCTGCTGTGCATCACTTTGACATCAACTGATGTTTTACACCAGACAAATGGCAGAGAACAGCAGGAGTTCTCTGGACCAGCGTACACATCTGGAGGAGATGAGAATAGCCGGGAAAGAATATGGCAAAAGGAATAAAGCCATGTGTTTAATGCAAGAGAGGAGGTTTAAAAAAAAGAGCAAAAGGAGAAAAGCAATAATTCAGCTGATGTAATGTGTTGTGCTGTGGAGGTTTGATAAGTTGTAGGGAGTAGAAAAAAGAAATGTTTGGCCCACTGGTTCCATTAGATCTACCTTTAAATGTAATCCATACTCCATCAGCACTCCTACTCTGCTCTCTGTGACATGAAACGTCAGTGAAAGATGAGTCTGAGCTCAGTAGACGACAGAAAAGTATGAGGTGTATGGCTGCAACCTAAGCACAAGCTTGCAGGAGCATATCTTCTGTCTGAAGAGTGGGAGCATCAGAGACTAATAAGGGGAGAAAGTCAAGATTAGAGACAAAAAAAGTGTGTGGTTTGTGAAAAATAAAGGGGCAAATGAAGGAATCTTTGCTCATGCATCAGTGAGGGTCCCCCCCACATTTTTGCTTTAGCAGTGGATGAATGGCTCTCTGTGGACTAAAAGCTCCAGACCCAAGTCCTGACTTTGATACTCCGCACACCCTTATGAAATGTTTTTCACCAGGCTGACTGTCTCTGCAGGAAAATGTCTCCTAAAAAACTCAAAATGATCAGCTTTCAACACAAAAATCTTATCTGAGATGAATTCTGTGATTTTTTACAATATTTACCACAAGTGGCTATTATTTTAGAAGCTGTAAAAACAAAGCCATTACACCAGATTCTGTATATTAATGCTTCTAATCTGGCCTGGAGGCGGGAAATCTTCATCAAAGAATACAATTCTTATTGCTTTTCATAGCTACGTTGTCACTGATCGTCAAATGGAAAGAGGAAACATGTCAAATGTAGGCCAAACAAAAGAAGGCTTTGAAAGACAGAGAAGTGTAAACGTGTAAATGCGAGTTTTGGGCTTCCGCATTCGCGTTCACACGTAACTATGCAAGTTTCTATGATTGTCATCAGGCTCTGTGTACAAAAATGCGTGTTAAAGGTTAAACCAGGCTGAACTTTAACCAATTAGGGGCTTGGATTTGGTAGTGACATATGGATGGCATCTCTTTCAATTGGCAGGAGTGCTGGCCACATAAAAAATTGATCACGGAGGTGAAATTAATATTGGCTGTTTGTGTCCAACCGAATTTATATGACAGCGAGTCTTTTTTTTTGTAGAACCAAGCTGTGAAACAAAAAGCCTGGAGCAAGAATTATGAGATTTGCATTGCTTCCGCATTTCACACCAAGCCTCTTCACACTGAAGTTAGCACACACGCATTAATAAACATAAAAAGAAAAAAATCCCCTCACTGCCTGTCCAGTGAAGAACAGTCTTTAGCACGTTCTTGAATGCGTCCCACATGCCCAGTGTGTCTGTCAGCATTGGGTTTCCCAGAATGTCGATCGATTTGTGAGTCTAATAAATGAAAAAAAAAAAACTTTACTAAAACATTTTAACATGCTTTTAAGATAAAAACAATATTGGAAAATAGCTAGAATATGCAAGTAATGCGCAGAAAAAATGCAGAACATCTGAAGTTATGGAAATGTTTCTATGTTTCTTTTAATATAAAATCTATTTTAGAGCAAAATTCAAACTCTTTTTTTTTTTTTATTAATGAGTACATTAAAAAAATCTGTTTTCATTGTATTTCTTGCATCTACTGCACCAAATTAATGTAAATAAAAAAAAATGTATTTCAGATGTTCAAGTTTTTTTTTCTTGTATATTTTCTTTAAAAGCTTCAATTTTCTTTATTCAAGTGTTAAATCAGGAATCTCCAAGTTAGGAAATAGCTGAACAAAGATCTACTCAAATCACTTACAGACTATATAAATATTGCATTAGTCCAGAATGCTTTGCAAAAGTGAACCAAGTAAATTGCAACTCCACCCTCCAGGAAGCTTCTGGTTTACTTTGGCTTCAGCAAACTATGAAATTCAACAATTTAAACCTCTTTAACACAGTATTAATCATAATGGACTGCATGTCTCAATGCTGCATGATCTTGCACAAACTGAAGAGGTTTTGTTTATTTAAAACATGACATCTTGAAATCCCTGACAACAACCAGATCGCCCGTGAAACATGCTGAAAAGTGGAAGATGAAAGGTCAAAACGGAGACGAGCATCAAACAAACGTGCAATGTTGCTAAAGAACCAAGATGTGAGAGTTATAGTTTGAATAGATGAGACTTGTGTCTTTGTTTGAGCGGCTTTTAGCTTTATACCAAATTTGTTCTTTGCTTAAGAGAGGCAACCTGGGCTGATCCTGGATCAGAGTACAGACTGCACTGCGGGAGATGTTGCAGACACTCTCATTTGATCCACCAAATTTTAAAAGACATTCATGAGTGTGCACTGGAATAAAGTTTTATCAGAGTAGAATATTGTAAATGACACTTGCATTCCTTTGTTAAAGGAAATGTTAAGATCTGATGGTTAAGATGCAAAATTCCAGGCTTGGTGGCAGAAATGTAAACACATATTAAATAAGCTAGAAGATGACAAAACAGGTGACTTGAAAACCAGACACTTATAAATTCTTAGGATTATTAACACAAATCAAGACAGCTGTGGATGATTGACAACCTAAACCTGGTGTGAATGACAGCAAAAAAAATGACAACAGAACATGATAAGAACAAAAGACACATTACAAGAAATCCAAATTACAGTGTCCAATTCTCACACAAAAAGCTTTAAAAAAAGAGAGTAACACCCTATGTGTTATCCTTTAAAGCAGGGGTGCCAAAATCCAGGCCTCGAGGACGGGTGTCCTACATGTTTTCCAACCAACCTGCAATAGAAGCTCTTTATTGGCTAAACACACCTGATCCAGGTAATCAACAGCAGATAAGACAGGGTTTTTGGAAAAGCAGCAGGAAGCTGGCCCTTGAGGCCTGGATTTGGACACCCCTGCTTTAAAGGAACAGACATTCAATGTGATGATAACCATGAAGTCATCCAGTCATCAGGTGTGCCTCGTGAATGTTAAATCCCTTTAATTAAATTAGGTGAAAACAATGGTGTCATCATTGTATGTGAGTATTATTAACCACAGTCTAGAGCTTATCACTCCAGGTGTCTAATCCATTTGCAGATGAATAGACAGACATACATTTCCATCCCATAAGCTAGTTATAGTCTCAACATTTTACAGTTTGTGAGGTATCAGAAATTACCCAGAACTCCCAGGAGTAAACAAAAGTTGTAACGCAACGCCACATAACCACATCTGTCCAGCTTTGATGATTCAGAGCCATCAAAACTTTGAGGAGTTGTGCTGTTACTCCCTTCTTTTATTTTTTATTTTTTTGAATGAGCAACAGTGTGAGTCACTGGAAAAAAGTTTCGATTCTTTTTAAACCAAGTGCTATTTGTAATGGTGAAAACGTGTGCTGGTGGGACGAACAGTGAATCTTTTGCCAACCGGATGTCTGCAGTGGTGGTCCTGTCCTCTGTGGGGTTCAGGTCCAGGATAAGTTTAAATGGAAGACTCAGATGTCAAATGTCACTTTAATTCAATTTAAAAACTGGATGGGCCGACAAAGTTTCATTTGTGAAAAGCCGGCCTATATATGGTAAAAATAGGTGGCTAGATCTAAAAGAAGAGAAACAAAATCAGTCACAGAAAAAAAGGTCAATTTTATTAACTTTTTAACTCATAACAAATATACTTTGATTATCTTTTTCCAAATTTCAATAGCTTCAACCCCTGGTCTGAGTTTCTCCACTTTTCTGACTTGCACCCAAAAAAGAAAAAGTTTTGACGATGATGATCTCAATAAGCAGGTTTGCCATAAATATTTGTTTTTTTGACAATAAACAAGTATTAAAAAAACAACAAAGAAAAATCTAAGTATTGCAGTAAAATTAGATATCAGTTTAAATGCTTAACAGTTCCTTAAAGAGCTGAGACCCCTTGGAGGAGCAAACAGGGTCATTCAACCTCCTGGATCTTGGCTTGCCTTCAAGGTTTGAACATCTGAGCAAGAATGCTACTTTAACAACCCTATAAACACCACCAAACAACATTATGGACCAGTTTGAAACTCCAGTCAGAGGCTCAACCTCAGAGCACACAACATTTCCCAAGGCAATCTTTGTTGTATTATGAGAATTCTGAGTGTTTCAAAAGAGTAAAGCAGTGTGCAAGAAGTGTGTGTGTGTTTGTTTTCTGAAAAGATGGATAATTGTGATCTAGACACATCCATTTCCATAAATGTATGGAATTGTAAAACTGAGAGTGAAATAATTCAGTTATTCTAGAATTGACTTGTTTTTAATGATTGAAAGTGCGTGTGTGTTGCTTTAAAGCCATTATTGCAGTTTTTTTGGCCCTCCAGCATTTGTTTTTTTGATCTTTGGACCAAACACTAAATCTTTTTTTTTTCTTTTTTTTTTCCCTCAACATAATCCATAAAACTTAACATCAGAAATAATCACAAATGCTTATGCTGTATTTGGAATGAAGCAAATGTTTCCATTTCAACTGTACTGATCTACTCCTTTTTTTTTGTCTTTGCATCAAAGGGGATCTTTATTGTCCCCATTGTCCACCTCATTACAGTCTCCTGGCTTGTATGAGGATTAATTCTGATCTCTTTTTGCCTCAGCTGTCAGCCACCGACGAGGACCGGGGTTCATTTGGAACCATAACCTATGCTTTGACTGCAAAGTCTGGAGGCACGCTGCAGACACCATTTACCATAAACAAGCAGACAGGCCAGCTTTGCACCGCCTCAACTCTCGACAGGGACGAAGGTCTGGAAAAGTATGACCTGACCGTCACAGCAACAGATGGAGTAAGTTTAACTCTTGGTGATAGATTTTCAATCAGATTTGTGTGACCTAATACTTTATGCTAACTCTTTTGCATTCCCTTACATTAATTTGCTGCAAAATCTTTCTTGGAAATTTGTAAATATGGTAAACTGCATTAAATGAATCGTAAAAAAAATAATCCAAAATGGATCCTAAATGACTTTGTTTTTTTGCTTCAGGGTGGACTGAGCTCAACAGTGGGTGTGAGGGTCAAAGTGATGGACATCAATGACAACCGGCCCACTTTCTACCCAGTCCTTTACACTGTTAGTCTTAGTACCCACAGTGCCCCAGGAACTTCTGTTGTCAAGGTGACAGCCAATGATCCTGATGCTGGTGAAAACGGCAGGGTTACCTACCGCACAGTACCTGGAGGGAGCTCCCCTTTCTTCACCCTCAACAAGGACACAGGTGCGTCTTTGGTACTCTCACCTTCACACACAGGTCAACTCTGAAGAAGCACGTTTATGTGTGGACTTGGAGACGATACTTCTACCTGTCCAATCAAATTTCATGTAAAACTGTGTAATAAACTTAAATATTAATATGAACAAAAAGATCCTTCATTTGTTACAGTTTCAAATGTATTATTGTCAAATATATTTTTGTTTTTACTATACAATTTTGTAAAATTGGTCTTTTCATTGTGGCATCGTGTTTAATCAATACTTTTGCTCTATGTTTAGAAGTCCAGACCTATTGATACTATTTTTTTTTCCTCTCAGGAGTGATTTCTCTTTCACGTTCACTGCATAGCAAAGCAAACACCGTCATCTCTATGGTGATATCAGCTGTGGATGGCGACGGTCTGACGGCACCTGTGAATGCCAGAGTCAACGTGAGCATTGTTGGAGGCTCAATGGCTTCACCAGTGTTTGAACAGGCACAATATTTTTTCACAGTGTCCGAGGACGTTCTCAGAGGGACGGCGGTGGGAGTGGTCCGTGCTGGTACCAAGACAGGTGGGAATGTTTACTCTCTCGACTTAATATTTTTTTTGTTGCACGTCTCCAATCTACTGGAGTATGGAAGCAATTGTGACTCATATTTCAAAATAAAAACCTATACCGGAAATGCTTTTTCATTTTCAAAATACAGCTGTCTCCATTCACTCAAAAATAAAATGAAAACTCAATCCGCCAAATGGCTTTTTCATTTTCTACTTCAACACCGCTCATTCTGTCACTTATTTAAAATGATAAAGAAAAGGACATTTGACATTTCATTTTTAAAAAGTTCTATAGCAAATGTGTACCAAAATTCAATCAGAAATATCTAATGTGAAAATTAAAATGGATTACAGAAATGGTTTTTCATTTTCACAATGTAACTGCATTAATTGACTCATAAATAAAATTAAAAATAAATCCTCCAGTTTTTCCATTTCCTAAAGAAGTTGGATTATGTCATTTTAAAAATTTATTGGATCATGTATGTCACATAATATATCAGTTAGAGAAACTTTTTTTGTCACTTTAAGCTGAATGAAATTGTAGGAATTTTATTTCACTTCTCGTATGTTTGTCCTTTTTTCCAATTGTCCTTCATTCAGGTGTGTCTAAAGGTATCTACTACTCCATCTCTTCGGGAGACCCGGATGGATATTTTACTGTTGACAGTACATCTGGTACCATTCGCACAGCACTTCCTCTTGACCATGAAACCTGCTCCGGTCTTGACCTGGAGATCCAGGCGCGTTCCGGCTCTCCTCCTTCCTATGGAACTAGCCGGGTGCACATAACCATTTCAGATGTTAATGACAATGCTCCCACCTTCCTCCCTTCCTCATCAGAGTCCCTTCTCTTACCAGAAGTCACAAAAATGGGGACTGTTATCTACCGCATTCAGGCCACAGACAAAGACTCTGGTCACAATGGTCAGCTCAGTTTTGACTTGAACTCTGTGGGAGCTGCTGGCAGCAGTGGCCAGAGGACATTCGGTGTTGACCGTAGCAGTGGGGAAGTTCGCCTTATTGGCAGCCTTTCGTATGACTCAGTCCCACGCTATGACCTCCAAGTGATAGCCAAGGATGGTGGAGCACCTCAGCTTAGCTCCACCTTCACGCTTGTGGTCCACATCCAAGCACAAGACGCCCAAGGCCCAAACTTTGACACCTTGACGTATCGAGTGGAGCTACGGGAAAACACACCTCTCAACACTCGTTTCCTCCAGGTGCGAGCTCTCAACAGAGAGGCTTCTGGAAATGGTGGCAGCTCGTCGTCTATCTCTTCCTCCATTTCCTACCGTCTCCGACCGGATGGGGATGCAGCCGGTTTCGGAATCATGCCAGACAGCGGCTGGCTTTTTGTCCGGAGTTCTTTGGACAGGGAAGCCAAAGATATGTATCTTCTGACTGTCCTTGCCACTTCGAGACATGGGGGGACTGGAAGAACTGGTAGTGCCACCGTCAGGGTGACTGTGACTGATGAGAATGATAATTGCCCACGACTGAGCCAGGAGAGGGTTTTCCTGGCTGTAAGGGAGAACCTGCTAGCAGGAACCGGCTTTGGCAGAGTCTCTGCTACGGATCGAGATGCAGGACTCAATGCTCGACTCATCTACAGGCTGCTGCATGCAGACAAGCACTTTCAGATCAACTCCCAAACAGGTGACGAATATATGACTGAATAAGCGCTTATTTTATATATAAATGCACACAGTCATCCTGTAATACCTTCTTTCACTTAAGGTGAGATCAGCACTCGCCTTGCCCTGGACAGAGAGCAACAGTCCAGCTATCAGCTTTTTGTGGTGGTTCAAGACGGAGGCACTCCTCCACTCAGCGCCACTGGGACTGCCTACATCAGTGTGCTGGATGAAAATGACCACGCCCCCAGTTTTACTCATGTCAGACCCGACAGGGAGCAGATATTTCAGGTGAGAGAAATATTCAATTTCACTTGAAGAAAAGCATTTTATATTTGTTTAATATACATATTAAGAAAAGGTTGTCTTTACAGATAACAGAGGGGCTTCCATCTGGGACATTAGTGGGATCTGTGACCGCTAAAGATCCAGATGAGGGAGAGAATGGAACCGTATACTACTCCTTATCAGGTGACTGTTTGACCATAGAGTAATCCAGTTTTCTTCAAGAGTGACCAGGCAGTGATTATAACTATTTTACTTTTTTCCAAATGTCTTCCAAGGCTCCAGAGCAGAGCGTTTCTCCCTTAACCCAAACACAGGAGAACTTAAAACGGCTTCACCGCTAAGGTGGGTGGAAAGAACTGAGTACTCTTTCACCGTTACCGCTGCTGACCATGGGACGCCGGGCCTCAGCTCCACCTGTCAGATACAAATACAAGTAAATATGAGCCATATTTTTGATCTTCATAACCTTTTTTTGTAAGAGAACTGGACTGAGCGATTCCCCTCGCTTTCCTACCTTACCTGCTGACTCCAAGAAGCCAAAATCCCCATAGACTTCTATTGAGAAAATAACAGCTATTACTTAGTCATTGTATTTGTCAGAATAATAATTCTTGCTCTGATACATTCTTTAACATGTTCTTGATAATCCTTTTATTTTTCACAATATTTTTTTCTTTATCGCAAGTTATTCAAGTTATAAACTGACCAATAAGATAAAGCATGCGGTGCCCGCTGTCCGCCACCTCAAACGTTTGATTGACAAATTCTACCAAGCCCGCTTTCAGTGGAAGGGGTGTGGACTTTAAACAAGCTTACTCCTAATTGGCGACAGGAGTTGCCGTGGAAACATTGACACAGACCAATCACTGTCTGGCTCCAACATGGCGATTCCTAATGCAGAAAAATGGCGATTGAATTGCCTTAATTTCAATGGAGCCGGAGGTAAGGTTTTTTACAATGGGTGACCTCACATCTGCTTAGTCCAGTTCTATATATACAGTAAATGGTGTACTGTATCTGTTCATCATCATAAATGCAAAGTAACTGAGACCAAAGGCCAGTATCCGGCACATTGGCTCAAATATAGCTCAGAACTTACTCTGTCTGAACTCTGTAACTGTTAAAAGAGTTTAAAAGGGAGATGCATATCAGAAAGAGAGAAAGTGAGGCCATGCCTGTATAAACATAAGCATCTTTCCAATCGAGTGAGCTCTTCCTAATCTGAAAATCAGAAGGGTAATCAAAGCCTACATTAAGAGACCCAGAGCTTTCCTTTACGAACTGTTCTTTTAAACTTTCTGTCAGTGACTCAGGACTGCAAATCTGATCAGGAAGATTCAGAAGCAGCGGCATGAGAAGGATGGAGGATTTCTTCTGCAGAGGACCTCTGTGTTATTGTGTGACACAAATTCAGGGAGGGAGAGGATGCAAACTGCTGCAGGAGCACTTGTGTTCGATTTTTGCTCGTGTGCTGCTTGTGTGACAGTCTGATTAGACAGACGGGAAACAGGCGCCTTGAAATCAAACGCTCCCAGATGAGATTTTATTAGAGCCAGCTGTATTAAATCACAGAGAAAGGGAATGCGCTGCACTACACAGTAGCAAACTGAAACACACCTATAGTACAGTTACTAGTACAACAAGGTAACTGAGTAAACAAACACGGACACGTCTTTTGTAATCTGTTGTCTTGTACTGTCAAAACACCAGCATTAAATTTATGAAAGCGCATGCAGTTATTGTTTTATACATGTCTCTACATCTTAATCATGGAAACGATGGATCATGAGTTCATACTGCCTGCAGCTCTTTGATCTGTCCCAGATCTTTTTCCAAAATCTGAGGCTGTGTCAAACAGTCAAAGACCCTCAAGCACGTCTTTGTTTCCCCTCAGCACAGACTGGGGCATGTGGAGGTTGTTTAGCCATCCGCATTACACGAAATAATGTATTTAGACTTTCCCCAGCATAGCACCCTTCATTTTTCCTTTCTTTTTAGGGCAGAGACAGTGACTCTCATGTCAAAGCCAGTGTCAAGATATTTACTGGAAGGATTGCACATAATGCCTTCATGTTCAATCTCTCTGAGGGTTGTTATTGTGTTGGCAACAAAGCAGAAACAGACTACAGCCCAAGGGCATGTTTAGGGATGGGTTGTGGTGAAAGCCTTATAGCTGCACTGTCTGCCAAATATCAAAAGAAATCAAATTAAGTAACATAAAACAGAACTCCCCTTGATGTTTTGTCCCATGCTTCAATGAAATGATTCACTGGAAAAGTTCTACAGTTTGTTTTAGCATATTTTGGCATGTCTTCGGTTGATTAAGGAAAGGAATTCAGAATGATTATGATCTGAATGACCGTTATTAGCTGAAAAATAATAGAAAAGGAAATAATTCAGGAAACGTGTTCTTTTTTTAGGTCATCAGCTCCTCTAGGTCTATCCCAAAGCCAAACGTACTCTCCATGACCCTGAATGTAGTTGAAGGGGTCGCACCTGGCTCCATCATTGGCTCTGTGGGCCAAGCTGACAAGCCTGAAGCGAATGCCCTGGAGGGCCAGGTGACCTATCTGGTAGTAGACGGGACGGATCGGCATGGGACCTTCATGGTGGATCGTCTCAAAGGGGACGTGTACCTGGTCCGGGAGCTGGACTATGAGAATGGCTCAAGCTACACTCTTCACATCGAGGTGTCTGACTTCTCCAAGGCGTTTCCGAGCAGCTACCTGGTAAAGCTGGAGATTATTGTACAGGACAGCAACGACCATGCCCCTCAGTTCTCTGAAGACCCTGTTACCATCGTGATCCCAGAGAACAAAGAGCCTGGAGCTTCCATTTATACCTTTCAGGCTGGGGATCAGGTTAGTATTTTTTTAATTGTATTAAATTGAGGTAACAGTTGCATAATTATCCCTATTTGTGTTATTTCTAACCATTTCTGTGCATGTAGGATGGCAGTGGCCCTAATAGTGAACTACGCTATTCCATTGAGCACCAGTGGCCTCAAACTCCTGGCCTTTTGGCTCTTGACCCAGTTAGTGGAGTCCTGACACTAGGACAGCAGTTAGATCGTGAGTCCACACCCTTCCTCTATCTAGTAGTACGAGCCACAGACCAGGCCGTGGACCCTTCTCAGAGGCGCTGGGGTTCAGTCACTGCTCGACTGTTTGTGAAAGATGAAAACGACAATCCTCCGGTTTTCAGCTCTCCATCTGCGGTCAGCGTCATGGAGGATCAGCCCGTAGGGTATGTGCCAATTAACATTTATATGTTTTCAGTCAAATGCAAGTACAAATGTGCGCACTTGGGTGGTAGAAAGTTCTTCTGCTTTTTGTGATCTGCAACATTTTGCTTAATACACTGCAAACTGTTGTTTTTTTACTGACAGGTTTGTGATTTTGCACGTAATGGCTCGCGATGCAGATGAAGGAGAAAATGGCAGAGTGTCATACAGGATCCAATCAGGCAACAACGCTGGTCGCTTCAGTCTGAGCCCCAACACTGGTAAGTGAAATTTAACCCTTTAACACTAGTGTTGGGCAGAGATTGAGTTTTATTTGGTTCCGGTGCCAGAGCGGTTATTTGTTTCAGTTTTGGTATCTATTTGGTGCTGATTTTGGTACTTCAGTAATCAAAATAATGCCTACCTCTTCTCAAATCCAAACAGAACAGTGACAAATGAGCACAGACTCCACAGAGTGCCTGAAGCTTTTTCTTTTCCATTTTTTTTCATTTTTGACTACATGAGCCCGCCCACTATCGCAGGAAAGGCAAACGGATTGGCTAGAAATTCAAAGTACTCAACAGAGTAGAAGTGATTGAGATGTCCTGGCTAAGACAAATAGACCTTCACTGAAACTAAACACCGAAACAAGGAATCGAATGCAGCAACTTTTTTCAGTTCCGGTAGAACTGCGCAAATGGTAACGGCTCCTACTTAGAACCACATTTTGGTGCCTAACCCTATTTAATACTGGTGATGTCGCCGGCAACACCTAAATCACAAATGCTCTTTTATCATGCTAGCTTTGCACCAAAATGCCATACATAGCGTAAAGTCTTGCACATTGGTGCAAAGCCGCTTTTCTCCGTGACAGTATCAGCTGGTTTGTAATGATTACGCAAGCATTTCACGACATTTTACCACAAGCATTGCAGATCAACAAAATACTGCTTGTCTCTTCTTCAGAATCTGCTGGACTTACGATAATTGCGTAAACAGTTAAAAGTTACAATAAACAACAGAATGTCAACATTGGAGCTAAAGGGTTTAGTGCAAGTTGTCTAAAACTGCCATCGAGGAAAATTAATATTTCAGGAAAATGAATTTATGTGCTTCGTTAAAACTAGTTGTATTAGACAAACGATGCAGTTTCACCCAAAATCCCCTGGTTTTGTACTTCTGATTAGTATAATATAACACATATCCACCCTGTTAGATTTCAGTATTTAATAGATATCTCACAGCCCACTCATGACAATGGAACTGATGAGCTTTTAGTGCAGGAACTCTAAATAAAACTCACGTTTCCCCACAGATCGTGCAACACTTTAAAGCACAGTGACTGATATTTAAGTAGGCTGTATAGGCCTGGGCATCTCTTTTAGTCTAATGTATGTTCAAATTGAGTCTTTTTATCACTGGTGCTGTGCAGTGTAGGCGTGCTCTGCTCGGGTTGGAAAGAAATTTGGAGTCATAAAACAGACACTTAATGCAGGTTCCAGATGGAAGAAAGTCTCGGCGTCATTCTTGTCAAACGTCGGGTGGGTCGATTTCACTTCTAGTTTGCTTCTCAGACTGCATGGTGTTAATCTTGCCATTAACAAGCTCTGGAACAGCAGATTAGCATGTATTGCCAACATGTTTGCCAAGCTGTGTCTCTTAGTGTGGGGGCATATGACAGGTTATAGCCTATATAAAGAAAGTCAGCTCTGCCAGGTTTTTGAATCTTTCTCATTATTTTTGCACTATAGTTTGCTCCATTTTACTTGCATATATGTATGTTATTTGACTGTTTATGTCCTCTTTACCTGGAGTGACAGAAATACAAACTAGTGGAGTTTATATTCTGGCCGTATTTTTGGATTTTACACTTACCAGGGGAGGCAGCCAGACCTTACAGACACACTGCATCAGAGCTTCAGCTTTGCAGCAGTCAACATGGAGTGGCTGTTTGGCCCTGTGTGGTCTCTAGAAGATACACGTCTCTCAGGCATTTCTGGTAAATGTGTTGAGTCTCGCAAAACAAGCACAAACAAGTACACAGATGAAGATTTCATGTTTCCTCTCACTTTGGCTGACCTTCCTGATTTGTTCCGATGACAGGGCTATGGGATGTAGCGATAAAGAGGCTGGAGAATAAGGGAAACCTAACTGGAAGTGGAAATTCTCATTATAGCCATTATTTCAATTGGAGTGAATTAGATGAACTGCAAGCACATTAGTTTGTGCCTCAGTGATTTCAAGGAAAGCAGATTTCAGCATGTGTTTAACAATCCAAATAAACTATCTTTAAGATGTGACTATGGGCTTTGTTTTTGTTTTTTTATAAGTGGAAAACCTAGTAAAGGAAAAGCTCTTATTTTGTTAGTCTTCAAGGAATACATTCTGCTGATTTTAGGAACAGAGAAATATTGTAAGCACTAACCTAAGCACTTTTTAAAGTAATCATTGAGTTTTAAGACAAACTGAAGTAAAAATCTTAGTTAATTTAGTTTATTTTTTTTCTGTTTTACAGGCTCTCTATCCATCCTAAAGGCTTTGGACCGAGAAGAACAGGAGGTCTTTAACATCACGATTGTAGCAGAAGATCATGGAGCACCCCAGCTGTCCAGCTCTCAGGTCCTGTGTGTGCAGGTGATCGATGTGAATGACGAAGCTCCAATCTTTCAGCAAGCTGAGTTTGGGACCCATGTGATGGAGAACAAGGGTCCAGGAACCACGGTTCTGAAAGTCACTGCCACTGATCGAGACCAAGGTAGGTTTATAACAAAGTCCAGTAAAACATTGCTTTTTAATGTTGCTAAAATCTATTTTTAAATAGTGTTTAAATAAATATGTATATATATTTTTAACACAGTACATATAATGACATTGTTAATGAATACACCCTTGAAATAACAAGAATTTCTTGTATTCCTGTGCAGGCTCATAATAAAAACAATAGTGCAAAAATCTGTTAAAAATTTATGCATAATGTAAAGATAATTTTTTTAAAGAAGACAGTGTAACAAAAAATACAACAACAAAGAAAACAAGTAAACAAAACAAAATTAAAAACAATTTCGGGAAAAACGTTTTAATTGTTTTCTTCAATATAGTTTTCACAATAATGGAGTTTACATTCTGTTCTATTCTATATGTTCTTATAAATGTAAATGTCATGTAAATGTCATTACATTTACTTTTATGGTTTAATTTTTCCACTTTGAAGCTTTAAAAAAAAAAAAAAATACAAAGCTCCAAAGTTTTTATTTTTGGAAAAATAATATCCAAAGTTTTCCATAAAAAACAAATTATTGGCCCACTAAACAACCAGGACAAACAAGCAGACTGGAAAAAACCATGTATTCAAAGTGAATTAAAGATTACAGCCACTTGCCAACTGTGTTCACAATCCACATCAAATGTTTCTAAAGTTTTCGGAGTTTACCTCAGTTTCATTTTGTTTTCCTTTTTGGTTAATGTCATAATGTACTGTAACCTTTATTTCTAACGCAGGCTCTAATGGCCACATAACATACGGAGGAGTGACAGAGGACGGCTTTGTCATCAATCCTCTGACAGGAGTCATCACTACTACAAAGGAGCTGGATGCAGAACAACAGAATCACTTTGTACTAACAGGTACTACGCTGGAGATGATCTTCCAGGAGTTCTGTCATTCATAAAAACGTATCTGTTTTTCCATTCTGTTATTCTTAACTTTCATTGCCAGTGTATGCCAGGGATGGAGGGCTCCCTCCAAATTTTGCCAAGACTGTGGTTCATGTGGAGGTGCAGGATGTGAATGACAACGCTCCTGTCTTTGCAAAGATGTGGTATGGACTTGAAGTCCCCGAAAACCAAGCGGCTGTGGAGCTTTGCTTCATCAAGGCCACAGACCCAGACTCAGGTCCTGGTGGGGAGCTGGAGTACAAAATTGCAGGTAAGAAAACAACAATATGTGTATAAAATCAGTAATAATTTACAATGATTCACACAACTGCATTAAATTTTTGCTTTTTCAATGCAAATCTACTCAGAAGTTAATAAAATATCTGCACAAAAGTTTTTATTTTTGAACTGAAAAAAATCAAATTGGGGAATTTTATCTCTGATCTTTACTGGATTCAGTCCCAAAAATTAAAAATTCATTGTCACACATCCAAGAGTGTGAAATTTGTTCTCTGCATTTGAGCCATTCCCTGGGGGAGCAGTGAGCTGCAAACACAGCTGCACTCAAGACCAATTCGATGGTTTGACCCTCCCCAATCCAACCCCTTAGCCATGAGTGTCAAGCAGTGAGGCATTGAGTCCCGTTTGTATAGTCTTTGTTATGACTTGGATTTGAACTCAACATCTTTCCATCACAGAGCAGACACTCCCCCACAAGGCCACTGAGCTTTGCACTCAGAGTTATAAAATTGATGCACACTGTTGTCCTAGATCTGAACATGGCTCTTTATGGCTCTTTTTCCCTTGGATTTATTTCAATTAAATAGCTATATTTTGACTTCAATCCATATTTGGACCTTTCTTTTCTATAGCAAAAGTCAGATTCTCATATACAAGTACAGAAACGCGTGATATTTAGGAGTTTTTCTTGCTGTTTCTTTTCTTTTAGCTGGTGATCCTGATGGAGATTTTCAGCTCCACAGTAGAACCGGAGCTCTCTCCACTTCACGTGGGCTTGACAGAGAGAAAAGGGCTAAATATACCCTTGAGGTGGTGGCGATGGACAAAGGCAGCCCGTCTCTGAGCGCAACTGCCACAGTGGAAGTTAAAGTCTTGGATGTCAATGACAATAGCCCTGTCTTTAGCAGAAATAGCTACACAGTGGAGGTTTCTGAGGATGCTGCAGGGGGGTACCAAGTTTTGCAGGCAAGTCAAAAACCTCACTGATAATGAGGGATTCAGAACATTCGCTTTGCACGAATGTTGACACCTTTTTATTTCTTCTTTCAGGTGTCTGCAACAGATGTGGATGAAGGCCTCAATGGGAAAATTTTGTATTTCCTCAGCCAGGAGGCAGACGGAGCATTTGCTGTAGACGAGGACACTGGGCGAATCACCACAGCAGCACCTCTTGACAGGGAAAAACTGGCATCATACAACTTTCGGGTTTTTGCAGTTGACCTTTCACCTTCTGCTCCCAGCAACTCCTCTGTCCAGGTAAGCAAGAGGATTGTTTTTTTAGAAGGAATCGTATTCTAACTTTTGGTAATTTTGAAAGGAAAACAAATGTCTTCTTTTTTTAGGTGAAAGTCACCGTACTTGATGTCAATGACAACGCTCCATTCTTCCTTCAAGATCCACTGATTGTTGAAGTGTCCAGCAGGCGTTCCCAGCGTGTCTTAGCCACCATGAAGGCTGAGGATAAGGATTTTGGGGCCAATGGTTCTGTGTTTTATCGTTTTGCCACCCCTGTTAAAGGTTTCAGCATTAACTCCCTGACTGGAGAGATCCAGGCCACTGAACAACTGGGCGGTCTGACCCAGGCTCAGAGGACTCTAATAGTAGAAGCCATGGACCAAGGCAGCCCAGCTCAATCTGCCCATGGAGTTGTGGTGATTTATGTGAAAGAAGTGGAGTACAATGGAATTCGATTTTCCAAAAATGCCAGAGATGTGAGCATTCAAGAGAATGCTTCAAAAGGTTGGACAGTGTGATCAAGTGTTGGAAACATTGCATCTGTGACGTATTTGTCTTTAAAAGCAACTCCATTTTTCCTGAATTTTTAAACTCCAGGTACAGCTGTCGCTCAGGCCCAGGCTGAATATCCAGATGGTACACGTCAAGGGATTAGCTATAGTTTGTTCAGCGGAAACAAAAGGCATTCATTTAAAATCAGCTCCTCCACAGGTGAAACTTTACAGATTCAAGTTTCAATGTAGATGATTACCTTTATCTACTTACAATAACATTTCAATGCATTTTCTGGTATGTCCATGTCCTTCAGGTGAAATCTGGGTAGACAGCTCCAATGGATTAGACTTCGAAGACACTCCCAGACTTCGTCTTGTTGTCAAGGCTGAAACTGTGTCATCCACATCCTTTATGGCTTTTAATTTGGTTCTGCAGGATGTCAATGACAACCTCCCTCGCTTCCAGCTACAGAACTATGTGGCTTTTATGAAAGAAGCCCAAGGATATGAGATGCCAATCATACAGGTACCCACAGAATAACAACGTGTGCCTTTTTTTCTTAGTTAGGGTAGGAAGACTTTTCAAAGCTCTTTCCCTTCTCTCGCTCTTCATCCAGGTGGTGGCCGAGGATGTTGATCAGGGCCAGAATGGTCAGGTTACATATTCTATTCAGTCATCAAGCATGAGTGGCTTGTTCAAGATAGACCCTGTGACAGGAAGCATCACAACAACTGCCATCATGGACCGTGAGATCTTTACACAGACAAAGTGAGTGCAAAGTTGTTCTTTATACCTCCCTGCTGGATGTTTATTACATAGATTTTCACATACAAAAAAGAAATAAAACATTCAAATAACATTTCAAAACAGAAAAAAATCAAACAAAATCCATTTACATGCCTACATTATGAAATGCCAATCTCATTTCAAAAATCACCATATAATACAAACAGAAAACATATGGGCTGCATTTCAGGTTGTGTTTTTTTGTTGAACTATGTCAGTGAACACAAGCACAGTCATGGATTTTTCTAAAGGCCTGTAGGCGAAAAATAAGTTCTCTCCAAAGCATAAAATAACTACATGGTTTACATTTGCATCTGAACCAAAAACAAAAGACTTCTGGGACATCAGTTTTTGGGCAGGAAGACCTAAAGTGATGCTGTTTGGCACATTGCTACAATTCGGAAAAACTTAGAATCCTGCTTCTCTGCACAAACACTTGACAGTCCACCATGAACTTTTCTGTACATCATGATAATCTGGAAGGAAATTGGAGAAGCCATCTGTCCAAAAATGAAAGCTTGTTCCAAACTACACTATACATAACGTCAAGAATCATATCCGGATATTTGACTGCAACAAATCAAAGTGGAGCAGTCGATCACAAAGGAACCATATGATAGCATAAAAGCTATACTTAAATGTACTGAAGCAATGATGAGTGGTTGGTTCAAACATTTCTCAAAGATGTGAGATTGGTAATGCAATGTTGAAAAGTACAGGTGTTGAAACGGGTTTTCCGTGGCATTTACTGAGGTGTCTCACACACTTGTCCTTTACTACTTCTCCCTTTTTTTATTGAAGGAATATTATGAACATGCTATTTGCTATAAGTTGCTGCACATGCACATTTATTTTTATTTATTTCCAACACTTGGTATGCCACAATTATTTAAAAAAAGACATGTAGACATGGATCACCTGAAGTTCAAAATGTACAAAATCTGGTTTAAACCACTAATGCTGTAAGAAATAACTTTTTTCCGTTTTGTTTACAGGTTAGTAGTAACTGCAACTGATAGAGGAAGTCCAAGACTAGCAGGTTCAGCTACTCTGACAGTGATAATCATTGACCAAAATGACAACAGTCCCACAATACCTTTACCCCAGGAGATCCGCATTCCTGAGAGTAAGAATCTTTAAGATCCAAACATGCTCTCTTTAAAGCAACTTACATACTTTAGTCCATTTGCTTTTTCTCTCAGATACTTTAATAGGTACAGAGATCACACTTGTGACAGGAAATGATGTCGACTCCAGTCCTGCCCTCTCCTACTCATTGCAACTGGACCCTACAGCCTTTGGCAAGTTTGGGATTCACCGCTACACTGGCGGTGTGTCAGTCACGGGTGCTTTGGACTTTGAGGAGAAGACGTGGTACACCTTGACTGTTCAAGCCACAGACAGCCAACACCAAACTGAAGCCAACATTACTATAGTAGTGGAGGACATAAATGACAATGCACCTTTATTCACCCATGATCTCTATCAGGTGAGATATGCAGCTCCCTTCATTTTATTGAATTACAAAGGTACTTGAAGTTGTTAAAGATTCAATATCATCCCAATGTTTACTTTTTTAAAGATATGTTCTAAATCTATGAATAAGAATTTCAATTGTATTTAATTGAGGAAATACACTCAACAGGAGTTTGAATTCTCAACACCCCTAAACTTTTAAAAAGTTTAATAGCAAATTAAATTGCATTTAGGAAGTGTTGTTCTCCGAGACTCCACTGATGTTGCACTTATAGGTCTAGCTTGCACAAAACAACTCCACACATGGACATTCCCAACTTGCACACCGTGTGGGTGATAAAAGTTTAATGCCTGTGGTTAACTGGGGAATGGTTGTAGAGATGGGCCTATATAAATTGTCTCAGGAAATTACCTCAACATCAGGTCTCTCTGAGGAAAAACAAGGAACATGGTTGGAAAATCCAGCTTGCCTTTTTTGTTGTTGACCCCTACGCTGCTGTGTTTGAAAGATGTGTGAATTTGTGTAAAATGTAGGTCAAATTTCCACATATTGTTTGTTTCATTCATTCTTAGCTAAAGATTGGATGTTGTTTATTGCCATTTTGGCATTGCAGATTACCTTGCCAGAGCACACACCTCCTGGAAGTGCAGTAATCACAGTAACAGCAACGGATAGAGACTCTGGAGAGAATGGAAGGATCAACTACAGAGTGATGTCGTCAACTCAAGAGGGGTTTTACATTGATCCCAGCAACGGTAGAACATTTTTTTTATGTTTTTTTGCGGAAAGCAGAGTCTATCAAATTTTTGCATTGTGACCATGATTATGTAATTACCTTTTTCTCCCCAGGAACTTTGTTTATCAATCACAGAGCTGAGTTTGACCCTGAACGACCATCTGTCAATATCGTCATTGAAGCCAGCGATGGAGGCTCACCTCCTCTCTCCGCTCTGACTACAGTCCAAGTTCACATCTCTGACATCAATGACAATGCTCCAGTGTTTCACCAGTCAGAGTACAGGTCAGCCAATGTTCATAAGAACTTGTCGTTTTTGTAAACTCAACAATGTTTTTCGATAAAAAATTATTGTCTCCTTTCTAGGGCTACGGTTTCAGAAGACACCATCCCCGGGTCTACACTTTTGATCTTTGAGGCTTTTGATAATGACCTATCACGAGAAAACTGTGGGTTCGATTTTGCTATTGCCAATGGGAATGAAGGAAATGTATTCCAGATCGAAAGCAGCGTCCGATTCCTGGAAGGACGTGGATTCCAGACAGTTGGGACTCTACTGTTGGCTGAGGGTCTTGACTTTGAAACCAAGCCTTTTTACAATCTCACAGTGGTGGTGTCAGATCGCGGCATGCCACAGAGAAGTTCTAGTGTTGCTGCACTGATAACCATTGGTGATGTAAACGACAATCCTCCAGTGTTCAGCAGACCAGAATACACTGTGGCGCTCAGTGAAGGAGCTGTCTACGGGACTGAGATCATTCGACTGACTGCAACAGGTGGGGAAAAACATTTCCTAATTTAACAGAACTTCTCTTTTTACATTCATTTGATTGGGCTTTTCCTGTTTCCAGACCAAGACTCAACTCCCAATGCAGAAGTCCAGTACACCATCAGCTCTGGGAATGAGGTGAACTTATTTTCCATTGACCAGTGGACGGGAGCCTTGCGGCTTCAGCGGGCACTTGATAGAGAGCACCAGTCCACGCATGTTGTCATTATTCAAGCCACAGATGGACAGGGTTATTTTGCCCTGGTTCCAGTCATTGTCGAGGTCAAAGACATAAATGACAACCATCCGTTTTTTCCTGTGGAAACCCTGACAGCAACTATCCAAGAAAATCAACCCGCTAACTCTCCAGTGACCGTTCTTCATGCCATAGATCACGACACAGGAGTTTTTGGCCAACTCAAATATTACATGATGGAGAGATCAGGGTCAGGAAGGGACGACTTTGTCATAGACCAGAATTCAGGAGAGGTTAGAAGCAAAATTCCCTTTGATTTTGAGAAAGTCAACTCTTTTAATTTTGTAGCTCTGGCCGTGGATTTTGGAAACCATTCGGCAACTGTAACTGTGCAAGTGTTTGTCACAGGTGAAGATGAGTATGACCCACTCTTCACATCTACTGACTTTGCATTTGAAGTGCCAGAAGGAGCCAAAAAAGGCCAAAGCATCGGTCAGGTCCTAGCACGGGATGAGGATGGTGGGGTAGATGGGATCGTCCTCTACTCTCTACTCCCCAGCTCCCCATATTTTGATGTAAACAAAACCACTGGTGTGATTTTCCTCAAGTTGGACGGTTCAAGCAGCAGCAGTGGGTCTGGCCGGACTAAGCGAGAAACCAGAGTGATGACTTTGGATGTTAAAGCCCATGGTCCTCACGATACATCTCGAAGTGCCGTCGCCCAAATATCCGTTGATGTCACAAACACTAACTTTGGCCTTGTCTCTGATGTCAATGTACTTCTTATTGTCATCATAGCTGTGTCCCTTGGTTTTATCATTTTACTTGTCATTATGGCTGTGGTTGTGTTTTTCGTGAAATCACGGCGCAAGAAGAAGGGCCAGGAGGCAGGAAACAGAACTGTTGCCTCTGGGACTGCTTTAAAGAAATTAGATGAATGCCACTCAGGACCCGCAGGAGAGACTATCTACCACCAGACATTGCCAGGTTATTCTGCCGATCAAGGTGGGGCTGATGGTGGTCCCTACACTAGAGGGGGCTCTCTGGATCCCTCTCACTCTAGCGGAAGAGGATCAGCTGAGGCTGCAGAGGACGATGAGATTAGGATGATCAACGAATATCCACGAGTGGCCTCTATCACTTCATCTATGCAGGAACACATCTCAGCCCGAGGACCAGACTCTGGAATCCAGCAGGATGCTGATCAACTCTCTGATATTTCTTGCGAGCCAGCTTCATTGGAGGGCAGCACCTGGTTCAAAGGAAAGAAACTTGGAGGCAGCTTAAGTGGAACCTTGCTCTCGGGTCAGCTTCCAGTCTATAGGGACGAGGGCGGTGGTTACCTGGGTGTGGGCCGCGGTTTGAACATTTCTCTTCCTAAAGACTATGCTTTCCCTGAGGATGGTAAACCTTCAGTGGATGGCTCCCTCACTGCCATTGTTGCAAGTGATGAGGAGCTTCGTGGAAGTTATAACTGGGATTATTTGCTCAACTGGTGCCCTCAGTTCCAACCTCTTGCTAATGTATTTACTGAGATTGCGAGGCTGAAAGACGAAACTGCTCAGCAGAGTCAAAGCCCTCGCCAGCCTTTGCAGCCAAAGCCCAAAATAGATCCCAAACTTCGCATTGATCCCCCACCACTCATCACATCAGTGGCTCATCCAGGGGCCATGTCAGTCCCCCCCAAAATCCCTGTGATTGGACGCTCCTTCCCCCACTTGGCCTTGCTACGAAGATCACCAATAAGTCACGAAGGATCAATTTCATCAGCAGCAATGTCCCCAAGCTTCTCTCCGTCTTTATCCCCTTTGGCTGCTCGATCACCTGCTGTTTCGCCATTTGGAGTCAATCAAGGGCCCTCAACTTCTATGATAAGCAACAGGGAACCCTCGCTGGACCAGAGTCCTGATCATGAGATGAGAATATGAAGGAAAAGTTATAAAACTAGTCAGAGGTGTGAAATTTTGCATCCCATTGTTTTGAATGTCACTTGAACTGTTCCACAAAGATCATCACAAGAACAAATGTTGCTTTTTTTCTCCAGTCACCTGAACAGGTGAAAAATAGGCAATAAAAACGTGAACATTTGACCTTCTCCTGGAAGAGCATTTGGGAGACATTTTTTTTAGTGGTTAGCAGTATCGCAAGGACAAACATGACTGCTTTCATTTTTAAGACTGACAAGAACCACCCAGAGTAAAGTTTTCATAAGTGACGCAGGTCTCTGTGAACTGATCAGGCTGAGGAGGGAAATTCTTCATTTGAATGTTCACTCAGCATACCCTGCAGTCAGAGATCCCTTAGTTTGTAGATAGATGACTGTGTAGTTTTAATGTTACCTCACTGGCTGGCCAGAGAGTTAAGGACCTTGTTTCTCTCTGTGTGTATGTGGACATTTTTTACTATTAAAACTGATGTTATGGCTGCTTTTGAGGAGAACTTTGGACTTGAGAAACATGTGCTTTCTTTTTTCATTTGTAAGACCTAAAACAGTGTAAACTTTTTTTTCCCATCAAATCAAATTTTGCATTTTGATTTAACTATTATTTGTATATTTTTATAAATAAGTATTTCATACCCATAATTTCCCATTGAGAGGTTATTTTTGTGTATTTACACATATGTATATTTGTATGAATGTGCTGTATGTGTCTAGATTGTTAGACTTATATGACAGTATTAATGTGCAAGGATTGTTGTTTTTGTCTTTTTTACTTTATTTATAAAAAACACAGAATTTCAGGAAGCAGAACAAAGCCAATTCTACTCTGTTTTGTTAGTGTAAGACTTTTCAATTTTCAAATCAGAGGACATCAACAAAAGAAGGAAGAAGGAAAATTTTACCCCTCCTGCAGTCAAAGCCACATCTTGACACTTCAACCAAACCAACACATTCCCTCAAACAAGGCTAACTGTAATTGCTTCTCACCTCTGTGTCTTTGAAATAAAGTTCTTCCCAATATTCAGTCATGAACTAAAGCAGATTTTCCGTGAAGTTCGTAGGTTGGCGTTATTAGGTTAAGGAATAATGCAACATATGAGCCAAAACAAAGTAAAAGCCTCAGTGTATGAGCCCCTTTAAATGCACAAGACCTAGAGCAAGCAGTGCAGTGTTTTTAGTCCATTTAAAAGTCTGTTTAATGATTATATATATTTTTTTCTATCAGGATTGCCATATAATTTAGAATTAGTTCAGTCATACAGTGTTCCATTGTCTGAAGAAATAGCCTCAACTTCTGTTCTTTGTTCAGCCTAGTCTTTCAAACTGTCTTGTGCAAAGCTGTTTCCTGTTCTGCCGAAAGCTGGTTCTGCCAGGCATGAACTCATCTGCATTAAAAAAATATAATGCCTAATTTACAGTCATGTTGTCTCAGAAATAAGTGCCAGTGACTGACCAGTGGAGTGGTGGCTGGAAAGCATTGAGTTGTACCTGTTTTTGTAGCAAAAATTAAATTCGTACTGCTCTCCTTGACAAACCGTTTCCCTTTTTTCCCTTACAGAAAGTGAGGTTGTTGAGGTCTGATAGTCTTTTTTTTGTTTTGAATGATGTGTATTAGGTCTATAAACCAAACTGTATGGAAAAATGTTATTAAAAACACATAATGCCATGTTGTTAGAGGACTCACCTCTATAAAATGAAGTTCAAAGCTAGATGTACAGTTTATAAAGCCTATGTCACGACCGCCCTTACGAGTGGATAAGAGCTGTCAGGGACCAACAAATGTGCAAATCTGTAGGAGGTTACACAAAATATTCAGGTTGTAGACCAATTAGACAATCAGAGCGTAGTTTGTGTTGACTTCTTACTAGCACTCATGCACCCCGTGTATGCGCCATTTATGCACTGTCAGTAAGGAGCCAGTATTTGCGCTTTACTAATGACAAGAATGTAACACCATATGACAGCATCACTTGTGCAAAAGTACATGTAACTTACATGACCGTTTTACCTTTACAGTACACTTATATCATACTCACGACAATCGAATTGTACATTTTTAACCACATCCCTTGAGGTTGGCTTTACGAGCCTCAAGAAAACAAGACATACTTGTGCTCCACTTAAGAATGGAAAGGAAATATGAAAATGAAAGGAATTCATGGGGAATAATATTACAGTTATTACTTTTAACATAGGTTGCAGTTAAGTTGTTTCTGGTGAAAAAAAACATTTCCAGCAAAGAAATAAGTCTGTGGCTGCTGCATATTTTTGCACTTTCAAAGCCGTAATTATAGAGCCAAAGGGTGAAGTCCAGTACGCTTTTATAATGGTCATTGTAAACAAACATGCAAAAAGAACCAAGAAAAAAATAAAAGAAAAAGAAGAACAAGAAAAGAAAAATGACAGTTTTCAACATACTGTAGAAAAGTCTAAGACGTGTCTGAAGCAGAAGTTTGTCCTTTGAAGAATTGTGAGCTCCACAATAAATCTTTTTGACAGTGTGCAATTTTCATTTACTTATTTTCCAGGAAATGCTATGAGGTTTTGACAGAAAAATGAGATGGTACCAACTATTGAGTTCTCTTCTTAAGTTTAAGCTGTAAATGTATTTACCACAGACAAATAATAACTGAACCAATGAACTCTGATGTTCTGTCTTGAAGGGCTAAAATGAAAGCATAATTGGCATGGCCTGTTCGATTGGAGTTTACTTAACCCCACTTCTATTCTTCTAAAACGTCAACGTCAACTTAGCTGCAGTAAAGTGAAGTTTTGTAGGGTCTATGTTTACCAAAAAAACCTTCCTCTACCTATACAAATTTAAGCTGTAATGATATATAAAAGAAAAACTGCATGCTCAAAAATATATATTTCCCTCATTAATATTCAACATAAAGTAACAATTGTAACAAATTTGCCTCAAAATCTGTCTGGTTTGGGTGTAAAGTATTACTTAAAAAAAAAAAAAAAAAAGTAAATGGAAAGTACTTCCCTTTGAAACTAGTGCTTAATTGATCCATTGAGGTGCCATTTCTGGTTTGTCTTTAACTGGTAGAGTAAAATATGGGGTTTGCTCATCTGTTTTAAAAAATGCAAACTTTTTTCCAACAGTCAGCAGTACCTGAGTTCTCTGCAGGATGGTATTCTAATGACTTCAGTATCTGTTGAAAATCTGGCCAGGAACCTCTCAACACAGCAAAAAATCCCCAAAACTTACATTAAAAAGTTGTTTTTCATCAGAAGATGAGGACATTTCCATCAGACAGACCCTTTGCCGGCTTTTGAAACCAGTTTAAACTAATGCATGAACACACTCACCAGTCAGCCCCAATATTTTGACCATACACATAAACAGAGTCCTGCCAAAGCAGCAATAGCCTTATGTGCTTAGAGCATGGACAGATGAATACTTGGGGTCTACAGGAGGGTGCTCTTAGTTATATGATCTCTGTTGAGTGGACTTGATTGTATACATCTAATACAAGCCAGGCTAATCTGGCTAAAACCAGATTATCGTCTTACAAGTTTGGTGTCCAGGTCAAAAGACGTAAATATTCATTTGGTATTTTGTAGCAAGTGATCCTCATCCAATTACCAAAAAGAGGCTGATTTATTCAGATGTTTCGGTGCTGTTGATGATAATGGTCAGTTTAATTGTATTTAAGCCCTTATGACAAAACAAGAAACTCATAAAAAGCGATCAGCAAACATTTTACCAGAAAAATAACTTAAGACTCTGTTGGAGTTTTAGTTTGTGCTTTTAGATTTTACAACTGAATGTTACTATTATTATTTGAAAGGCATTTTTTGTTATTTCAAGACCTTGGACTCAATTCCTAAACTTCAAGTGTTTGGAACAGAGGTGAAGGTCTGGAAGAACAAGCATTTTGATAAATCTCATTCATCATAAATATTCATTCCAAAAAAGCACACTCTGTTTACAGCTGTTTTACTTCCAGTGGGTCTGGGAATTCTGCAGCTGCACTCTTAGGGAACAAAGCCTGTAAACACCATATTAGACTTGGCATGAGCAGTAGTTTTTGTCCAGGTGCTGTTTCGTTCTGACTTTGATCAATTTTGTTTTACTATATTATAAATCAGGGATTTGCATGAAAACAAAGCACATTAAATAGCAAAACATGCAAGCACTTGTGCAGTCTAGCTATAGATCATTAACTGCTGGTACGCAACAAAGGGGTTTGGCGGGTTGCGATCTCCACTGGGGGCCTCGACTGGTCAGGCTTCCTCGGTTCCGCCGGTGCCTGACCGGAGATCTCACAGGAGTGGCGGATGGGCTTTCCCATGGGACCGGCTCCCTCTTGGCTCCTCTCTCTTTGTGTAAGGTGGGGGGCCTGGGTGGTCGGCACTTCATGCATTGGGGCCCCTGTGCTGGGAAAACATGGGTCAGTTTGGTAGCTGTCCCTGACCTACCCTCCTTCCTCATATGACCACTTATTAGGGCAAAAAGTGGGGAGGTCATCTTGCGATGCACCTCGTGGGTGGAGCTACTTGGCTGTGGCCCCCCCTCCCATGGATTCCATATGGATTTGCTCCCCTCTCTCAGTTTTAAGTGCACCTTAGGCATGTAGCACCCTTGGTCGGGTGGTGCTTGGACATCAGTGCTAGCAAATTAAAGGATACAAACATAATCAATATAAATATAGTTTAGTTTAAATTACAAAAGGAGTTTATAGATATATACATCTTGTGTGTCTGAAGATTTATAACCTCCGATTGTAACAGTAAAATGCATCCAACACAAGAGGCTCCCAGCTGATATCTGTTTCTCTCAGCTGTTGGACAGGTTAAAAAAAGATCATTAACTACTGTCTTTGCAGCTCTTTCACGTCTTTTTCTCAACTATCATAACATAATCATCTTCGTGTCTCAAAATTGAAAATTATCTGATAAATTTTAAGACACATACAGCCTGGATTAATAATAAATAAGATTGTTGTTCAGGTTTAGTTGAGTCTCTTGTCTAGGAAGGGTGACTTTTTGAAATATCACTATCTAGGACCATCTACTGTCAAAATAATGCAGTCGGTCCAGAAAGTGTCTGTAGGTAGTTTACAATTCATGCAGACATGCAGCTTAAAAAAAGACAACCCATTGCACATTTTAAAGTTAATTTTAGTGGTTGTGACTGGAATGATTCTTCAAAAGATCTTCAGGTTGGTCTTCTTCCACTTTAATTTATTCCAGTTTACAGCATCATAAGATTTCTGCTCCAGATTAGCTAAATTAAAAAGCAATGAAATCAAATTCATCCAAGAGCTCTTTAACATGATTCCCAGAAACACAAAGATATGTCAAAGTGGGCCAAAGCTACTTTGGCTTGAAGGTCATGTGGCTTCCAGTGAATCTGCTCACCCCCTACCTGCACTCCACTCCCGCCCTGGCAGGAAATTACCGTGGAGGTGCTTTAGGCTCACAGGAGAGGACCTCTGGTGCTGAAATCCAGCTTCATGCTGTTTCCAGGATGTTATCTCTGCTGGTGAGGTGGAAGCGTCTCACGCAGTCACAGAGACATGTGTGTTATGTTTTTGGGTTTTTTTGTCAGTGTGCCTTTTGGTTTTACCATCTGCTTTTCCAATTAAAGTGTCCTGTGGTGAACTTTTTATCTGTGTTAAAAAAATAAAATAAAATTAGTCACATCCATTATTTTCTGTCTTTTTTGTTTGTTTGTTTTGCTGACACTTACATGACAAACAACATTCAAGGAGGAAAAACACTCACAGAGGCTATTTGGCTCTTTGCCTTTGAATTCCTATTTTTAGTGAGTTTCCTTTTTTTTCTGCAGCGTCGAGCAAGAGGAGAAATGACAGGAGAAAGGATCCAGTTAAGTCAGCGTGAGTCTGGTTCTCATTTGTGCTGACCTTGTGTTACAGAACTCCCTTGCCAGTGTCACTCTTACTTCACACTGTAGGAGGGAGGAGAAAGAAAAGGAGGAAATAAGAGCAATGAAAATTGCCAGGGAAACACGAAGTACCTGTGATGGCGTAACAGCATCAGATTTTATCACAATGAAAGAAAAAAAGCAGTGTTTGACCTCGGCTTCCATGTTAATTAGTGAGAAATTAAAAGCAAACAATTGGTAAAGTTTATTTTACCTTAGTATAGTTTTGTTAATTGTAAAGAAACATCTGTTAATACATAGTTAAAAATAGCACCACTAATCAGTTTTAAATGCTATAAAAAAGCAAGAAAATGCTAGTAAAAACAAGCCCCTGGATTACGTTGCAGAGCAATCAGTCATAAAGGGACATTGCATGAAAAAAATCTGTGTGTTTGTAGAAAAATATTAAGTTACCGGCAAGTATGAAAAGTCTGTGCCAAACATTTCACTTTAGGGTCTGTATGTTGGCTTTTACAATTTCAAAAGCACCTTGAGTTATTTTTGAAATGTTAACTATATCAAATAATTTCCAGTTGAATTTATAATGATGTTTGAGGTGACAACCTGCTACATTGTACAAATGTTTCAAAGAGTACTGTATTAGTAAATCATCAGGTTTTGCAAAACTCTGACATTTTTTACTTTTAATGTTTTAAACTATTTGGGGGAAACATTTTTGAAATGTTCATAATGGATACAGTTCATCTGTCAGAGACAGAATGTAAATGGAAACATTTAGGAAATCAAACTGTATGATTTTTCTAACAATGTATTTACAAAATAGTGCAGAAAATAGAAATGTTGCTCCTATGAATAAGTAATATTCTGTCCCTTGCAGACCTGTCACTTCTTTAAGATCTTCTATCCTCTACTTGTCACCTGTGTTCTTGTCTTTTGTTTGATCTGGTTATTTGTATAAAAGACACCAGTCCTCACCCTTAAACAGTCAGACTGCAACCTCTCCACGAAGACCAAACAGCTGTCGAAGGACACCTGGGACAAGATTATAAAACCAAGCAAAACTGGGATTAACCAATTTATAGTAAACAAACAGTTTAATGAGAAGAGAATAACTACGATAACTATAACTATTACGATAACTATAATAACTATTGATTTAAAAAATTGAAAAAACACAGGATCACTGATAATCTTCCTTCACCTGGTGCTTCATGATTACATGGTGGGGAAAATACTCTGGAGAACAGTGAGAGAACAGCCCAAAAGGCAAATTGGTCGTTTGTCACAATACTCACTATAAAGCATGGGGGTGGAATCACCATGCTTGTGGGGCTGCTTTTTGGATACAACAACAGATTTCTTTTAGGTGGGACAACTTACTGAATCAATGACTGCCAAATACTTTTTTGCCCCACAGTAAATATGGTCCCATCAGTTCAATCAAAAGTTTTGACAAGTGGTTTTCAAGACAGAGACTTTTGCCTTTTGTGACTTTTGTCACATTCCTATTTGTAATCTATGATACAGTATTAATCTGGTACAGTGATATATCATTTCAGATGACAAATGCTGATTTAAAGCTATTCAAAAATGTTTAGATGACATCAAAAATGAGATGATCTTTGTATAGTTTGAAAACATCCCATTGATTCTAATAAATGTTTGAACTTTCAGTTATATGATCGTGTTCTGAAGTGTTGTGTCTTTAGTAAAAAGTCTGCAAAAACGTGAACTCAGATGAAAACTCAGAAACGTTATTTTGGTTTCGAAATGTCAGATAATCATAGATGCATGTGGTCTTCGTGGCTACAATAGCTAGTCTCAGTGTTGCATCACTTTGCAGAAAATGTCTGATTTTGTGATAACTGACATATTAATCTGACTCTGAATCACGCTGTGCCAGTTGTTTCATTTTTAAAAGGTTTTTTTTTCTTTTTTCCATCTTCTAAATTCCTTTAGTTCCTTGTTTACTTAAGTTTTAAAGTAAACTAGTAGCAA
This sequence comes from Oryzias celebensis, assembly GCA_014656515.1. NCBI lineage: Eukaryota > Metazoa > Chordata > Actinopteri > Beloniformes > Adrianichthyidae > Oryzias > Oryzias celebensis. The sequence goes on from BNCR01000013.1 coordinate 15,597,048, forward strand.
AGCTAGAACATATTGTCTAGGGAGGCAGAAGACTATAAAAGTGTGACATATGAAAACACGTTATTCTAATTGAATGTAATTGAATTGTTTTTGCAATGCTCAAAGAAGCTTGCATAAATGATTTCTTTATCAATAATGATACTAATATTGACTCAAAAATTGAGGGGCTTTTTGCTGTTTGGGTCGCTCGATCCCTTGCCCCCCATAGTTCCACCGCTAGGGCAGACACAATTTGGTGGTTGGCAGAAAATGTGAGCGTGGAGAAGAGTTAGCAAGTCCACAACTGTACTCCCTGGCAATGCTTTTCGGTGGTTCAGAAAATGGTCAATTTGTCTAAAAAGAGGGAATTCAAAGTAGGATGGATCTTACTTCTTTAATAAAAACAGATTTTAAAAGATTTTGAAGGCAAGTCCTTACCTTTTTTTCAAAGATTGTTTATTTAAGATGTTGAAACCTGTAATGAGAAGTCATTAATCCAAAATGCATTAATCATATGACTACACTGTTCTGGCGACTTCCATGGGGAATGATGCACAGTGACCCACCTGAGCCTGAATGGGCCATTCAGCCTTGCCCAAGTCAAAATGTCCCCAATTACCATGTTTTGGAGAGGGGTACTTTTTTGATCTGTAGCTGTTTATTTTCTGGAGTTTGACGGTTACATGGATGGCACCCAAAGAGAAAGAAGAGGGAAAAAAAATCGAAAAGGACTGAGTGAACGACTGCCAGCATTATTCACTCTTCTCTCTGCAAACGCTCTAATTGGTTCCATGCCTCTGTCTTCATGACTGTTCTCCGTCCTGCCCTCTCCCGCTGCACCATGTAACTGCCCTGGGAGAGCTGGACCAAATACAACTGCCTGTCAGTCTATTAGAAAAGTCATAATGTTAGCAACAGCTCACTCTTTGTTCACATCAAAATCTTTACATGTCTTTTCATTTTGTTTTATCTTTTCTTTGTCAGTGTTCATGTAAAGCCTCATTATTTTTCCTGCTCATGCTCCTGTGTCCTTTCCATTAACACTGTACTTTGTCTGTCTGGGTGTGTTTTAGAGATGAAAGTCAGCTACTCAACTTTAGAAAATGGTTCTGGCCTTGAACCAAGAGGGTTAGACTAACAGTCTGAGAGGTGAAGGAAAACTTCCTGACAACAAAAAGCACACACAGGCAGAACCTTGCTATTGTGAGTCTTTACAGGGGAAATATTGTGTGCTGGTTGAGGCAAAACATGTTTTACATTACCAGTGATTAGTTACATTTATGACTGAAAGATTGATAGACTGCCGCCTTTTTATTTTCGTTTTTAACAAAAAAAAAAAACTTTATGTAAAGCTAAACATTTTTTCAGAATTCTAAAATACCACTGTTGCCCATTTATTTCTCTGTGGCTATGCATATCACATGTCCACCTGATGTTTTTCTACTATTTGCAGTGCAGATCCCAAAGCTCTTAAAGGAGGTGTGAGTTACCGACTGCTTGCAGTCAAAGAAACAGCTGGCACTATCCTCTGCAGGTTTTTCAAATGACCACCAGCTTCACTAGAGGGATTGGAAACAGCGTTCCATTCCGATTATTTGTCTGTAGTCCAGAACGGACGCATGCAAACCATCAAACAGCCGTGAATTCAAGTAAAAACAGTCTGCCAAGATATCAGATTTTTGTACTCTTTAAACACATGTGGGAAAACCATTGCTTAATTTGCAAGTATCAGATTTAGCTTTTTTTTTTATGTTCTATTTTATTGTAACCATTCTTAACTGTTATCTGACTGAACGTAATTCAGGGTAATGTTTAATATCCAATAATCTAACATGATTCCTCTACTACTTCAGCCTGAATTTTTTCTGATTAATTAGGTATACAAATCACACCCGCTTTCTTCTCAAAAAGTTTTTTTCCTCGCCCTTACATGTCAGAGCAGCTTAATCGCTAAGGATATAGAGAATATATTATGATGCTTATTATAAGCTTTATAGCAGAAAACAACAAAAACAATATTATAATGCATTTTTCTAACTAAATGTTCAATATTCTGTTCCATTATGCTTCAAATTTGTATGTAAAAAAATGCAAATATTCCACATGAATCAATTATGGAGTGTTAGGGTCACCATAAAAGAAAATAAAAACATATATAAGAATAAAGTCATAAAGTTATATTTAAAAAATCGTAAAACTATTAGAAAAAATTAAACATTTTACAAGCGTACAATTTGACATATATTATTTTAAAAGTTGTTATTATTCAAGTCACATTTTTTCAAGTTGCAATTTCATAAAAATAAAGTACATTCACAAAAAAGTAAAGCATATTCAGCGGGAATAGTTGCTGAATAGTCTGCAACAGAAATTAAAAAGTTAAGCTAATGCTCAAGACATAAAAGCAAATGTAACACTTTATTTTTTTTTGTAAGTTTTTGCTCACAACTATTTTAGTTTAAGATGTAAACTTGTCATTAGTCTTACAGCCACTTTCTCAAATTTAATCAACAGCATTTTTAAATGGTGGAACTGTATTATAACGAACTCTTCCCTGTAAAATTAGGACATTTTGAAGCAAATTTTCGTACGCCATTTTTCTAATAATTTTACAACTTTTTTCTAATATATTTATTTATTTGTCTTCTTTCGTGATAGCCCAGATCCTCTGTCGTTTTCTTCCGTAAATCTTGAGGTGAGTCGTTCTAAAACAGAACCACTTTATTCATTCCGTTCCAGTTTTTTAGCTTTCTTTTCTAGCATCATATATATCTGAGCTGTCTATTTCTGCAATCTTCTTGTAGCTTAAAGAAGAAGGCTCATTCTATTGAGAGCTTTATCCAGGCAGACTTCAAAAAGGTTTCTTCCAAATGGAGCTACGAAAGAGAGACTTAAGGAGTTTAAAGAGAAGATTGGTCACATGCTGCCTCTTTGACAAGAGGACCTATGGGGATCAAGCTTATCTATGTGAAAAGCAAAGCACTTGTCATTTCGGCTTAACTAACTGCCCTGCTTAGAAACTTAGGAACGTACAAAAAAGAAAGACTCACTAAACTCTTTGGTTAGATTAAGTTGGTTAGGAATAGTGAATGGCTTATGTCTACTTTTACTTTTTGATGGCAAGTTCTGTTCTTTTTGACATTGACTTTGAGCAGAAGAACTCACACGGGCTAATGTCATGGATGTGAGTGCACCTTCCAAGCATAAACAACATTTCAACGTAATGTATTGAAAGAAGGGTCCATTAGATGTTGGGTGAACTTAGTTCGTTTGCTGCATTTCCATGATTTCACAAGTGGTGGTCTTAGGAGGAGCAACTAATAATGACTTTATCAGAATCAAGAAATTATGTTTTAATAAAAAAATGTGTGAGAGTAGTAAAAGCCTTGGGGCACAAGTAGCCAAAAAATAAATATGAAGAAAGGATTTAGCACTGGAGAGAGGAAAAAAACCAAAAATATTGTTAAGGAGTATCTTTGACTACAGCTCTGAGTGTCTGAAAAAAGTGCATTCCTCGTTCATGTTTAGTCTGCAAATGCTGCATGTCGGGTAAAATAGTATAAAATTAGTTGTCAATTTGTTTTTTTTTAAATCATAGATAAAAAAGTCTGCTTAACCAAGCACTAATTCTGTTAAACAATCTTCAGTCAATCCACCTCTTCACTTTTGTAGCCTTTGAAAATAATGTCAACTTAACTCTGAAAGTGCATTACATCAAGTAATTGAAAGAAAATTAAGTTTGTTTGTTTTTTTTAATAAATTATGATTATTTTTTTTACTTTTTGATAAAAATCAACAGAAATTGATCTTGGGTGGGTTGGGCTCAGTTTAATTTTGGTGTCTATAATTTGCTTTTCGAGCTGTGTAATGCATGTGAAAAACTTCTCATAAATAACATTTGATTTTATTTAATTTAGTAAGTTTTTGCTCACAAAAATGTTAGCTTAAGATGAAAAAATAAAGTGTTTGGGAAACAAGTTTTCCCTCTAAAAGTGTTTTTGAGATTTCATGTAGGCAGCCATTTCGAAAAAAGCAGGAAAAGGCCTCTCTACTGCCCCTAGTGGAATTATAATATACTACGTGAACCAAGTTTAATACATTTTTATGTAAAGTTTTGATCATGCTAATGAGATATGGATCTCATAAATGTTTTTTTTAATCAAATATGATATGATTGTTGACTACAAAAAAAAAAAGCTGGCAGCATTATATGATCATAGAATAGTTTTTGTTCGGCCAAGATCTCCATCTCTGATTTTTGAGCAACTGGCACTGTTCAAGATCACATACTGGATCTTCTCCCTTGAACATTTTCTTTAAACTATTGGTTATTATTTTGCTATTACCCTGTTTTATCGATCATGTCTCAGAAACATATGGACAGCTTTAGAATGGGCTTACTAAGGAAAATGATGGACAGCAGAAACACAGAAGCACAAGTACAAACAAAAATCAACAACAGAGAGCACACGTGTGGGGCATAAAAACCCAATGAACACCCAAAAACAGAACCAACACTAACTAGACATTAGTGAAGCTGGGTTCTTGCGTTATTCTCTCTGCTCATCAATCAAGCCTCCACTTTAAACCAATAGCTAAATTCCCTGCCTTTTTTCTCATCCAATCACAATCATATTTCTGTTTTTTTTTTTTTTTTTACTTCTATCTTTCTACATTCTAGACATCCTTCCTCCGCCCCGTTCTCCACCTATCCTATGCTGTGGATTGGCCCTCGACCACCATCAGCATCTAGACCTCGGGTTTATTCATCTACGATCTGAGTTTATCCGACCAGAATAAATATGTCATCTGCCCAGAACCTAACCGCCAGTGGACTACTTCACGCACACTTTTGTACTACTGATTATTAAGACCTCTCCTTATTAAAATAAAATAAAAAAAGACTTGCAAAGTACAAACTTTGGAAACAGAACAGAGCAGTTATGAAAAAGGAAATTCATATTTATTTACTCATCAGCATTAAATTAATTTAAAAAAATAAAATTTTTGATGCAAAGAAAACATTTTGGCAATTTTGATTGTTTCTTTGTGATAATTACATGAATAAACCAATTGATGTTTAGTATTTCCCAATGACATTGGTATATGAGTCAGTCTAGTGCAGCTTCTGTGTTTGATTACCGCTCTATGTCTCAGAGCTCCAAACGTCTCTCAGAGAGTCTTTAATGGGCTGTTTTTGAGAAAATAACAGAATGAACAAAGGTCAATCTGCTTTAGCCAACATTATCAATGAAACCATATACAGTACTTCTGTCTTTGCATGAAACAGAGCAAGAAAGAAACAATGCTTTAGCTTAAGGTAGGCATAAGGTATGTTGCCTCCTAAAAAGGAAAAGCAGTTGTCAAACTTTTAAGCTTTAAAAAGTTCAAATAAAACTAATTAGATTGTGTCGATCAAAGTAAATGATTTGGAAATAGATAAAATGATATTTAAAATTACATTGAAATGATATTTTACTATGCAAATGTTTTAATAAACCTCTGGACTCTGCAAGAATGGCTTCAGTCTTTTAACCAATGACAGCCTCTGACAGGATAAGCGAGATATCAGACATAGTAAACTGTGAATGATAAAAGATTTATGCTTCCTTATGAGGAACCACCAAAGTATCCCAATGGCTCAATAGCTACTGACATGCAGGCCGTTCCGTTCAGAACTTTGATGTGGATTCAACTCTCATTGCCTCTTGCTTTGTGACCTCTCTTGTTATTTTCCTCACCTATTTTTGCCCCAAACTCTGATAGTTTGAGAGATTTAAGTGCTTCCACCGGGGTATCGTATCTTTCCAAAGCTCATTTCTGTCATGCATACCGGCCAGTACTGTCATTTTGAACTATCCCATGAGATGAACAACACTACATTCCTGCAGTCTGAGGAAAAACGAGTGCTGGCTCAGTTTGGCAGCAAAAACGACAGATTTCTTTTAACAATTTTAAGGGTGGTTGTTAGGTGTGGTTAAATTCATTGATTAAAAGTTAGAAATGTTTGTTATTTTGAGATTTGGGCTCCAGCTCTGTCAGTGTGAAAAATGACTACGCAGTAGGTCTTCTACCTTTAGAAAGACAACAGAAACTTGGATTCAATCTTGGTCAAAAGATTAATGGCAAAATATAAATTTGACTTAGCACCCAGTGGATGCAAAGAGCACAGACGTCTATAAATCTGCAGAACTTTCCACTAGATAAAGACATTTTTAAAAATGATGCAACTTAGACAAAAACAAACTAAAAAAAACAAGGACCAAAAAAAGTGCAAAAATAATTAGCTTATTAATTAATTAATTAATTAACTTGCTCATATATATATAGATGGGTGATTTGGTAAGTGGTTAGTGTTCATGAAAAAAGCCTTTTTTTACAGCCACTTTCTCAACAGCATTTTAACATGGTGTAACTGTATGATAAAGAACTCAGTATCAACACATTTTGCATTGTTTCAATACAGCAAGTAGTCCTTTAAAATGAATGAATAATTAAAGATGATTTTTTTTTTCTTACCACAAAGTTAAAAAAATAGCAAAACGTTTCCCACCAAAAGGGTTATTGAGATTTCACGGAAGCAGCCATTTTGAAATGAGCAGGAAAAGCCCTTTTACTGCCCCTAGTGGAATCATGATGAACTACATTGCTGAAAACATGGGCCAACTTGTTTACATTGAGTTTTTAAGGAAAGTTTGGATCATGCTAATAACATCACAAATGCATATATCTAATGTGATACTTATAAAAGGTTGATACTAAATTCTTCACCAAAAGGTCTGATTTTTGAGTGAAATCGATAATTGTTTTCTCTATGTTAAAATCATAAAAATCGACTCTTTTGGCTCCATGTTCTCCACCAGCTTCAACAAGATGGTTCTGCCATCTGTCTTCATGTAAAAGAGTAAACGTAGACACCAGCCCTCACAATGTGAGGTTTCTTGTTGTCCCCACAAAAAAAAAGGACAAGAGTCACTATATTCCCCTTTCATTTCTAATGCTGGCTTTTCTGACAGGCAGTCAGTTCAGTGCTGAAAATGCATCTGCCTTTTTTTCACGCTTCCCTTGGTTCCCACTGTGCAAGTCATCCAGGTTGTAAGGGATACGGTCTGTGGTTGCACACAGCTCAGATGAAGTGAAATCCCGATAGTGGGTATGTTGCTCAGAGGAACAGTAAGATGTCAAGGCCAGCGAGCTGTGGATGAAAGGGGAGAGATGGAGGGGTGAAGCACTGTGGTTGGCAGAGACCCCAGCAGACTCTGTGGTGGAAGAAAAAGATAAAGTGAGAAAAATATATCATTACAAAATCAAGCTATAGTAAGCCATACTTTTTGGTCTGAGGAATGTGCTTAATATGAATTCTTTTGAATGTCTGCAGCCACTGAGGGTATAAGTTGTTCTTTTGTTTTACAGAATCACATGTAGAAAAATAACTATGAAATAAGGAGTTTTCTCTGACTATGTCTCTATCCATATGGGCAATGTAAAATTATTGTTTTTAAATCTGTAGCTCCTTTCTTCATCATTTGTAAATGAACCTTCTCAAACAATGCTGGGATTGGAGGCGTATAGTGACTAGAGCAGCACATGTATTCCGAATAAACTCCTGTTACCCTATGGTTTGTATTCTTCTGCTCTAAGAGACATTTATCTGGTTACTCTAAAATAGAAATATGATGTTTGAGTGACGTGTCTTCTATTTATTTATTTGTAAAAGATACACATGGGATACACACAATCTATAAATCACAGTCCCAAACTTTTTCAATTTTAAACTGACAGCCTTTCATGCACTTTACACACTACCTAAAGTACCACTCAAATGAAAATTGAAGGTGGAGCCTCCATAAACCAAAGGCAAGGCCATTTCCTATCAAACTGTAGAAGTAGGAAAAGCCTAGAAAAGCATGTGCAACAACCATTCTTTACAGCTTTGTGTCCAGAAAAATGTTTACTTGGACTTGTCAGATTGAATCCTACAGTTGGATTCCAGTCAAGTTGGAAATGTATCTCAGTGCGTCAGCAGGGGAATTGCTTTTTTGATGTGTCGCGTATCTGGGGACGGCATACCCAGAAGAGGGGTGACTTGATAAAAAGAATTGGTGACTAAACTTTGATGTTTGTCCATTTTATGCTCAAACTAAAGGATGTTTATCATTGCATGGGGCATCGCAAGACTCAGCTGCACTTCAGTAAGCGGCTTTATTGCTGTGTGAGTAGACTTTTATCAGACTAAATTGGCAAACTGGATTGGTAGTTTATCACGTTGGAAAAAAGCAGATGTTGTGCTGTGCCTCACAGGGAAAACACCCATCAGTTTTCTCAACAAGCTGCTTTGATATCAGATTAGATAGTTTGGTTGAAATTGAAACCTCTGATTAGGAAGAAAAAAGTGTTGATTGTGTCTTAGAATCAGATCAGTACTTTCATCACAGTTCTTGATGAGACTTGGGAGCACCTCCAACATGTGTTGAGTGGATATGGAGATTCTACCTTGTTTCTGGATGTCCTTATTAAGGATCCTTATTGTGCTGCCAGAAGCCATTCAGTCCCTGTGACTGCTTAGTTTTTTTGGAGTTATTTTTCTTTCCTTTCAAGAGGACGTTAGACTCCAATTCTAATCAAGATTAACCAGGATGACTCATGGACAGGTTCTTGGTGACATGTGACTGGTATGACCAACACGGGGAAAGCTCCAGCGCAGATAAAGGATAAACTATGGAGACATAACCTCTTAGCTAGCAATGGAACATATTGATGATGGAGGAAAATGTTCCACAACGAGGGAAAACTACAACGAAGGAAAATGATTTGTTTTCTTTAACTCTCAGGCTGAATCTGAATTCTCCCCCAACCCAAATGGCTTTTCCCTACCTCTAAATTTAGTGTGTGAATGGATAAGTGGGACCGTGACTGTAAAGCGCTTTTCTGCCTTCAATGAAGGCAGAAAAGCGCTGTATAAGAATACGCTATTAACCATTTTTTATGTTTAAAATTGTACATCCAGTGACTTTCAACAGCTATGTCAAAATAAGAGGTGTTTTCTGAGACCTTACCCTTGGGTCATTAAAAAAAAAAAAGCAGTGTTTTTCTTGTTTGGATTAAAGATGCAGCACATTCTCAGGCAAGCACTTTACAGCCAGCTCTCTTTTTATGCAGCTTGATGAATAACGGCCATGTATTCACAGAAAAATCAACACATTGGTTAGTTTTTTGAATTGTTTCAACGTCTCCGTGTCACGACATCATGCTTTTGTTTTGGCAACCATGGGAAAGGGTCGCAAAATAAACATTTTTGAATAATGTTAGCCATTACTGTACTTTATTGTGTTCCAGATGGACACCGCTGTCAGCTGACCTCTTATGAACCCAACTGTGCATTGTTTAGCCTCACTGCTCAAAAAGACAATACATTATGTTTGGTTTTGGAGTCTTTCTCACACTCTCTGTCAACAGGGAGTGTCTCACAGTTGACCTTATACGATCCACTCCTAAGATGTCATGCCTGTAAGAAGTTATGCTCACGACATGGTTTATACGCTTTATGTAAATTGTCAAAATGTTTTGTGCACACCGAATATTCAGCCCTGTTACAGGATTTGTGCTCATGGTCCTTTCTGCGGTTCAAAGCCGCTTGTTGCAGGCCCTAAACACAGGTTAAAGGAAACTGGAATGAAGTCAGAAATAGCAAGCAGAGCAAACACCAGTCCAAGATTTCAAGTGGAAAGTATTCAAGACTAAAGTTCCATCTGCTTTCACTTTAGAGTCTGAGTCTAACCTAAATAAAGATCCCTCCTGAATGCTTTTATTCTCATCCTACTTATATCCATCCTTCCTTCTCTCTTGGTCTTTTCTCTACATGTACTCTTCTGTAAACAGGTTTTCTTTACTGCTACTTTGTGTGCGCTTTAGTGAGCTGATTTCAGTGTGAGGAGGTCACATTCACTCCCTCGTCCCTCTTGTTGAGAATAAAACTGTCCTAAAATGAGGAAAAACGACCCCCATAAAGACCAGATCTAATCCATCTCACATGCAACACTTGGGTTTCTCTTTTACTCAAGGGAATTTGAATAAAGCTTTTAACTTTTTTGTACATCTTGTTGCACTTTTGCAACATTGTTGGTATACTCATCTACTATAATCCAATGATATGTGTTAGTATGTAGGTTTAATACACATAAATTAAAGATACTATCCTTCTTTTACATGCAAATTCTGTCCATCTCTAAAAAAAACACTGCTGGCTGATGGGTGAATGGATACGAGGACTACTGTTGCCGTAGTTCAATTTTATCACAATCTTCACAGTTTGGGAACCAACCGGTCAGAACAGCTTCCAAATGATCTGGCCTAATCAATAAAAAAACAATGTCAGGGACGGTGTTGTTGAACCCAAATCAAGAAGACTTCAAACGTCAAAAAATGGTCCTTAAATTATGAGCAAAGCAAATAAACATTAACCTGAAAAAACAAAAACCTAAAGGAGAAACAAAAAAAGGATGACAAACCGAAGCAGCTGATGAATTGAAAACTTGAGCAAGATTTGCAGTGACAGAAAACAGACCATAACTGAAACAACACAACTAATAAAATCTTAACCAAAAAGGCACCAAACTTCATGTATGAAAGTCATAAGAACTCTTTTAACTTGTCACAGATTTCACATGAAGCCAGTTGTTCCAAAATTACTTCCTGCTCGTCCCTTTCCTGATAAGTCTGGCTTTTTCGCAAGAACTACAAGGTCTTTACTAGCTCCACCTTCACTCTTTGTGTAAGGCATGCTCTCTTTAAGTTTTTGGTGATAGGTATGTGGTCACATATCCCAAAATGCCACCATGCAGCGACCTAAATGAGAGTTTTTCAGCCAATTCGGCAGGTGGCTCCGCTGCAGAATTTGTCATCAGGAGGCAGCAGTTGCATTTTTATACGCCGGGCCATGTCGACAGAGGTTTTTAAATAAAAACAAAGTTTCTTTAAAAGTTGACGTTGGTAAGTAGCCGCCCGGGCATGTTTTGAGGTCGCGGCAGTCATATGACGGACAGGGATAACACCATTACTTAAATCGGGCGACAGCTGAATGCCCACAGGGCAAATCGCCAGCTGGCAGCAGGTCAGAAATAACAAAATGCAAATGTCTTGACTGCCGACGTCTACATTCATAACCACATTGATTTTTTTTTTTTTCTAAAGCGGGTGGCGACAAGAAATCTGCATCACGCAGTATCTGTGTGACCATAGCATACACTAAAGCCAATTCCTCCTACGTCATTAAAACAATATGTGCTAACTTGCCCTCCTAGCTGCACAAACAACCACAACTGAGGACAGTTGAATCAAAAATATCAGTGGAGAAAATGATCAAAGCTGCATAACTTTGAGCTCACAAGGTCCAGTGAGTCTTGGAGATCTGCTTTGAAATTCTTATGGGGGAAAGAACTCTGCAACTAACAAGAATAAAGGAAGACAAAGAGTCCTTTTTTCTAAAGGTCGTTTTTTTTAGAAGTACAAGGGAGCTCTTGTATAATGACTTATGTCCTGTTGGGTTTTTAGCATGCTGCCTCCTTTTTCTATTCTATATGGCATAGGTTGTTCCATCCTGCAGCCAGAGCAATCATAAAGTTAACATCAGACGTGCTGCAGGCCCCAGCTGGCCAAGCCTGTGGGATGGCTTTTTAACAAGGACTCCTCATCTTTGATGTTTGGAAGTCTTTTTGCAGAACACAATACAAAAATAAGTGATGTGTTATTGTTTCGACTGCACTGGAAAAATAAAAGCATACTGTGAGGCTGAACTTATGACCCATATACATCAACTGTACATTTTACTGGTGGGTCTGTTTACGAACCGGTCTAGTCAGTCTAAGTTAGGGTTAGCCCACAAGTCAAAGGAGGGCAGAGCGTGCCCTGGGAGCTACTGTGCGACCTCATGGTGCGGTCCGCATAAATAGGCTGACTCCACTGCCTTCAATCTCTCTAATTCTTCCTTTGGGAATTCAAACTAGCCATTTCATGAATAAATCATGACGTATGGAGATCTTTTTATCAGAAGCCACACACTTCTTGCCTCTTTTTTTTTGTTTTATGCTTACTAAAGAAAACCTCATGCTAAAAATATAATCATCTTTGCATCGAGGCCAGGTGGTTTTTTTTATTAATACGAACACTTGCTCATTTATTTTCCTAGCATTTACTTGTCCTTTGGGTCTCTTGTTGTGAAGGGGGCAATTAATTCTTGAAATCATTCTCTTAGATGCGAGGTAGCCCCGTGTGAACTGTGGTTTCTCTGTGGGATTCTCTCTGGCTCGAACAAGGCCAGCCTCAGCCAGCCGTATGTCACATGAAGTAGATACATTTTTGCTCTTTAAAAATATAAGCTTGTAGAATGAGGTGGCAAATGATGCATTTGCTAAATAAAGGGGAGATTTATGTTTTGCTGAAGACTTCCAGCTCATCTTGCTTTGGCCCAAAGAACTAGATCCACATGATGCAGGTCCAGAGGTTAAAGGTCCGCATGCAAAGTAACTAAGAAAGACGAGAAAGGCTTGAAGCATGACTGAAGATGAGAGGTCAAACAACAAACCTGAAGAACCACCTGATGCCCCTTTTAAGTAATGTATGGAAAAATGTGCAGAGTCGGGAAAAGCAGCTTCAAAAAGGAAATGAAATATGACAGAAAACCAAAATAGCTCTTGCTGATTTTCTTTCAGTTCAGATTCTGCACCAGTGAGGAAGTTAACTCCTTTTTTGTCTATGCAATCAGATATGATATCAAATCAAACTTAAATGATTAAAAAAAAGTAATTTTCTTATTTGTCACACACGTTTAAAAAAATGAAAAACCAACAAGCTCAATGCTTTTGCCATGTTTTCACCAATACTTATCATGGCAATCCATCCTTGTGTTTTATTTAGGTTTAGCCAATCTGGATGACAAAGCTTCTAAGAAAAGTAACTTATTACTGGATTACAGGATTTAATATTGTATATATTTTAAGATATTCATCCTGAAGATTGTTTTGAAAGCTAATCTCCACTAAAAGCTGATAAGCAAGTCAGTAAATCTGAAGTAAAAATAAATGTAGTAAATTGAGAATTTTTCAATTCAACACTAAGAACTTACCTTTTTTTCCCTTATTCAAAAATGTACTTGTGAATGCAATGCATCCAGTTTAAACAACATTTACATCATTTTGATTTCATGAGAAAGTTAAGTAAAACTTAGATGATTTTATGGGAGACTGAAAAAGTTCAAGTTTACTTTAAAAATAAAAAGGAAGTGGAAAGCTTCACTGGCAGTCTGCTCACGGCTGAACTCTGTGCCTTTAAGGGTCTTAAACAGTCTCATAAGCTTCTACAGCGAGATATACAGCGCTAATACCCCATTCTGGTTTGACTCCTGATATATTGTCCACAACATAAGTCTCATGACTGTGAAGGACATGTGTCTCAGAAGTATCAGAGGCAGTTGCAGAACTAACATAAGCTGCTTTTACAGTAAGCCACAATGAAAGGCTGTAAAAAGCCATGACTGGTAGTGTTATAAGCTGCACTCGCACAGCATACACTTGAGGCTGCTTGTGGCAAGTTTGGTTTTAGGACCTTGATTTGCAGAGGAAGCACGTCATCAGTGCTTATTATTTTTTCCTTGCATTTTTTTGTGTAGATGTGGATGTTTGTTATCTGTTTTTGAACATTACTTTTGATTTTATTTATTTATCTCATTTTAGAAGTGCGCATTAGAAAAGGATGTGATGTGTTTCTGTGGGTAATTGTAAGTGCGTGCACTTCAGCTAGAAGATTTTTTTAGTTAACTGATCTTTGCCCACAAGACACTGACAGGTATTTTATACATCTAAATCATGGCTATTTCAAAACTCACATCTGTAGATAGACATTTGATTGATATCGATTCATAGATGTCTATTGCATATTGTGGTTTAAATCTCTTGCAGACGACGTTCCCACAGCTAATTGCTTTGCGGTCCCATCATGCCTTCTGTGATGTAAACAAGCCATTTGGGTAGTTTCTTCCCACCAGACACATGGTGCATGTTAGATAACTAGAATACATATACAAAAGACATCTACTAGTAATTTAATAGACATCTACAGTAGACGTTATAATAATCTATTAGATACCTAATAAACATAGGCCTAGTAGGTACATATGGAAAAAAAACTTGTATTCAAATTTACACATACCGATTTTTCTAAATTTTACATTACAATTGATTATTAAACAATTGATCGCAACAAGAATCAAGCAACATGTATTGATAACATCATCATAGATATAATATATCAAAATGTTGTTAATGCAGCTAAGTTCTGCCACACAGAAAATCTCTCAGGCAGCATTTGTTGTAGATATTTTTTTTCTGTCAAGTTCTGATGGAATCATGACGAGAAACTGCTTTGCAACAGTTGAGAAAACATCGGTCCTTTATGATGAAGATGAAACACACCAGCATCTGTTAATGAACTGTAAGCAAAAAAAAGGATGAAATAAACGAGCAAGATTAGAATTACAAGTTTAAGCTATAAATACTTTTGTTTGTGTGAAAATGTGGAAAAACTGTGTTATATGACCACAAAAAAACCATTGACAGTGTATTTAGATTTGTTCCACATGCACAGAGTTGCCTCATTCTTAAGATTACCATCTAATTTAATGCTGAGTGTGTGTCATTAAAACATTGTTTTGTTTTTGTTCACAAATGTCATGTGAGTTCTGCAATATTTTACTTTTAAAACACTTTACAGCTGTTCTACATTTTTTTTAAACTAAAACAGTATTTTCAAAGATTTGAGCAGTTAAGCTCCTTTTCATTATGTCATTCAAATTTAGAACCCACATTTATTTTACACAGACAATTTTTTTTATTTTCCAACTAAGTCATGATTATTCATCCAGAGTTTGATATATCATGTATGTATATATAGAATTTTCGTTTGTTTGTCTTCTTTTAGTTTTGCATGACATTGCTTGAAATAAATGAATTCCAAATCCAAATTTAGAGCACAGACATATATTATATTAAAAAAAGAACAAATTTGATTGACAAACAAAATAAAGATAACAACAAAAAAAGGAAGTTGCAAGCTACTTCTTGGAGCAATGTCTGAGTTACTGATGGACTGGTTTTAATGTACAGTGGGTCATAATTGTGTTTGTCTTGGACTTGACATCAGGAAGTAACACAAAATAGGTGTTGCACTTCTTGCCATCACTATTTTTTTGTCTTTTTCCTTAAGCAGTTTAGCAGATCATTTTGAATGGGAATCCTACACACTGTAACAGGTTCCTCACTGGGTGGCCATCCACACCCCCACATACCAAATGCTCTATAAATGAACCCTCTTGAGAAAATGGTTCCAGGATGGGCTTGTGTGTCTTCCAAAGTCTGTTTCACAATATTAAGTGGTTCTGGTGTATGCATTTCTAAGATTTAAATGCATTTAGACTGTTTCCTTTCAACACTAGAGCTTCAGGACTCGATTTAAGGATATTCTCGGTTTTGTCCAGACAAGTGACATCAATAATTTATTGATTTGTTTTCTTCTCTGTCGCTTCTGACTCTTTAGACTGTTGGATTTCAGAGCCCACAGCATCCTGTGTCGGCAAATGGATGTCAGTGCAATCACTTCTGCAACAGCTAAGAAGCAGAGGTTAACACTTGGCTTTTACTTAACGTAGCATCACCACCCCAGAGACTTTGTAGATGTAGTTAAGAAGAAGGATAGTAGAGGATAAACGATGAGGAGACCAAGAATGAACAGAACAATGTTTCTTTTTTCTTTTTAGCATGGCGATGGCCAGGTTATTTTGAGGAACTTTGACAGCATATTTATTTTTCATCTGACCTTAGAAGACCAAAACCATTCATCTTCACTATTTGTATTTGGTTGACCTGACAAGATGAAAATATTTCAGCATACAGCCGAAATTGACCGTGTTGAACATACTTTGAAAAATCTTACTAAGACCCACTCTGAAGAAAATTGTATTTTGCTGTTTTAAATATGTTCTTCTGATAGATGATGGAGGGCATATATAAAGGAAAATTATGCTTTAAAATGCATTTCTCTGTATTTTTATTCAAATCAATGATTATTACCTGTTGGTTACTTAAAGTATGAATCATTAATGTGTACTGAAAATTTGTAAGAATCTCCGCACAGTTTCGCCCCCTTCTCTTGGTTTTAAATGCACCTTAGACACGTAGGACCCTTGGTGGGGGGGTGCTGGGACATCACTGCCAGCAAGCAGGAGATGCCCTCCTAGTGCTCAACCCTCCAATTTTAACTGCACCGTAGACATTTAGGGCTCCTTGGCGAGAGGGTGATTGGACATCCCTGTAAGCAATCAGGAGATGTCCCCAGTGCCCTGCTCGCCAATTTTAACTGCACCCTTTATGACACACACCCTTCAACCACAAGAAACACACCTCAACATACACACACAAATACATTACACAAGGAAGATGGGAATACTGATCTTCTGTCCCCTACCCCATCCCCGGTGGGGGAACAGGGCCTTCAGCGGTGGCGGCCTTGTCTCTTGGGTGTCGGCCTCCTGGGCCCGGCGGCCCCCTCCCCACGCAGGGAGAGGGATCCCTCAGTCCTCTGGCAAGTCCATGAGCGGGGGATCATATTCCATCTGAGCCGGGAGGGTGTCTATGTCCTTGTGGTGCGGGTTCTGGTCCTTACCCTCGGGTGACGGGCCCCTTCTAAGTCACAACATAGGAGAGCCTGGTCAGGCTACGTACTCCTTCGGGGACCCCCACTTCTATTGGTCATCCCTCCTCTAGGTGGGGGTAGCCGACCCCTGCTGTGCTCTCTTCTGGATCTCCGCAACTGCCTGGAGCTTCGGAGCGGGTCTCCCTTGGGGGGTCCTGGCTCGTACCTGGGGCTGGGGTGGGGGGATGCTCAGAACTCCTGGGTGGTGGTGGGCGGCTTGTCTGGGGTGGTGGGGCTCTCGGGGGTGGGGCCCCGCGCTGGACCGCCCGGCGCGGTGGGGGGGCTGCTCTCCTGGCTGGGCTGGGCCCTGCGCTCTGCGCTTCCGTACCTCACTGCGCTCGGGTGTTGGGGGCCCATGTGGTGGTCCTGCGGGCCCTGGTCTGGGTGCTTGGCCGGACTACCTGGCGGGCGGATCACCTCCATTGACCCCACAGTATGGGTGCGGGGGCGGGCCCTGGTCGGCGCTGCTGCCTCGGCGGGGGTCTTGGTGTGGGGATGTCTGGGAGCTCTCCCTCCTTTTTTTTTCTTTCCATTCCTTCATCCACTTCAGCTTAACATAACATTCACCTGAGCACAGGCGTCAGCTCACATTTGCACCTTCAAATAGTGTGCGTGTCAGAATGTAATGCTTTACATGTGTGGGTTGGTATGCACAAGTGTGCGTGTAAACTGGTTGTGGACAAGTTTGTGAACACTCTTGGAGCCGGCAGGTATGTTTGTAACAGCTGAGTGTGTGGACAGGCCCCGCCCATTTTAGACCAACACTCACTATTGTAATGGGTATAAGCTTCAGCATTTTGTTGCCTGTAGACTTGCAATTCTACTTTCTCCTTCCATTGGTCATCCTCTGGAATCTATACCACCCCCACCCCCCCCCCCCCTCTTTTCCCCCTTTCTTTTTCCGTCCGGTCCAACAAAAAGAACACAAACAAAATTAATATTAATAAAGTTTCGTTGAAATTACAAAAGGGGCTTATACCAACATACATTTTGTGTTCCCAATGATTTATAACCCCCGATTGTAAGAGTAAAATCTGTCTAATGCAAGAGGCTCTCAGCTCATATCTGTTTGCTCAGCTGTTGGACAGGACAAGTTTAAAAAAAAAAAAAAAAAAAAAAAAAAAAGAAAATTTGTAAGAATTCTTTCTTTTTTGTGAATGAAAACTTGATGTGAAATGTGTACAGATGATTTGTGTATTACAGTAATATGAAAATGTATGACTTTTACATGGGATTATTGTTTATTAAAATCATGAAAGGAATGTTTTCTAAGGATAATCGTTATTCAATAAGGACTTGATTCTGTTACTTGATAAAAAATCCTGCACTTGATCTGATCAGAACTTAAGACAACTATAAAAAGAAATAACATAGTAGGAGTAGGATTATTTAAGTTTGGGTCTTCCACTCCTTTGAAGCAATAAATCAAGGTCTACTTGACCTTAAGTAATAACTGTATTTAACAATCAAATGTGACATCATTTGTCTTTGTTTTTATTTGTTTTTTTAATCAATGCAATTCATTATTTCCGTAATGAGTTTGATGAATCTCTGTTCATTTTTTCTTGTATTGAATTCAAATAATGCTTGAAATAAACCAATAAAAATAATGTATGAAAATAAATAAATTGGTGTGAATGAGGAGCAGGTGAAAAAAATGAAGAAGACGTTTAGCAGTGATGTGGATTTACAATTGGCGGGTCACAAGCTTCCTGCTGCATCCACTTGTTGACGACTAGATTCATGAACGTCTTTGTTTTCCTCATCGGAGCTGGAATCTGGCTCAAAACTATACGCCTGGACAACTCCAATACTGCTTGCCATTTTTTTGTTGCAATTATATTGCAAGGTTGGTGGTGTGAGGGGCTATAAGCTGGCAGAAGAGCATGTAAACAGATGGATGACGGGAAATAAGAGAGGGCTTTCTCAACGCCAACAGTCCCACCCAGAACTCTGAGGCGAATTCCTAATGAATTACTGGCGCTTTGCAGAAAATACGTCCAAGAAAACGACACAAGTTTTTTTTGTTTTGTTTGTTTATTACAATAATAAGAAAACTGGGATTGCCTTTACAATCGATCAAAAGCTGATTTAAAGTAAGGACATCCTCTGGATGAGGAAGATTTAATCTTTTAATGGTTCAGGGCATTTTTCAAATGACATAAACAGATCTTGACAGACAAACTTTTTTCAGTGTAGTTTTGCTTTTGAGACCACTGCAATGTTTTTAAAAGTGTTCAAACTCTGAAAAACCTTATACGTATGCACATGAAAGAAAATACAATAAAAAGAGCTAGGCAAAAAAAAACAAAAAACAAAAAAGAAAAATGGGATGTTCATAGCTGGACATAAATCAAGCCTTAAATCATTTACTTTTGCTGTATCTGAGCATTGGCCAGCAACAGACCATTGTCTGCAAGGAATCTCTCGTGTGCAGCCTGGCATTGGAGATGACAGCTCATGCTGCAAAATGAGGACCAAATTGATTCTGCTGATCTGTTGGGTGTGTGTGGGGGGGTGCTGGTTTGAATCTTTCTGCACCTCCATTGCTCGCACATCTGGTCCTCCGCTTTGCTCTAATAGTTGAAGGAGAGGTAAGGAAAGGACAGTAGAGTGCATCAAGAAGTAAAACACGAAGCCTTACACGTATAAATTCATCTTTTCTGTTGCCTTTTATTTTTTCTATGTGAGATTTTTTTTAAACGTGTCTTGGATATGATAAGTGGGTCATCAATTTTTTTTAAAAAGTTTTTTTAAATGCAGAAGTTAAAATGTTTTCATCCAGGTGGCTTAAAGGTTAAAGGTGAACCCCTAGGTGGAGGGTCTTTAGTTCAAGTCTCAGTGAACATTTCTTGTAAAAATAAAAGTTAAAGAAAATACATCAGCAAAAACGTTGAAAAAATAAAGCACCTACAGCTCTTTGAACCATTTACCATACAAAAGAAAAAACAACTGGCAATTGCT
This sequence comes from Oryzias celebensis, assembly GCA_014656515.1. Taxonomy (NCBI): domain Eukaryota; kingdom Metazoa; phylum Chordata; class Actinopteri; order Beloniformes; family Adrianichthyidae; genus Oryzias; species Oryzias celebensis. Next base: position 15,616,731 of record BNCR01000013.1, read on the forward strand.
CCCCTTAGTAGTAACTAAATGCACATCAAAATACATTTTTGATGAAAAATCTTTGCAATGAAATGAAAAAATTACATCAAAACAGGCCACAGAAGTGAAGCACAGTGTGCAGCCTTGTTAACTCCCTATGACCTGTTTCCGCCACAAAAATGCAACTTAGCACATTCACCCTCCGTGAGTTTTTCATGGGTTGTCTACAACATTTTGTCCCCAATGAGAGAAATATGCCATCATTTTTACAGTAGTCTCACAGGAGGTTCCATGCAGTAAAACACATTTTTGGACCAAACGTAGCACAAGAATAAAAATAAAAAAAAGAAGGAAAAAAAGGAGAGCTGTTTCCTCTTCCATTGTTGGTGGTTGATCGAATATGACTGTCTCATAAACCGGAGGAATGTGTGGTGTTTTTGTGGCAGCTTGTTTAACTCCAGTGCAGTTTACCTTTCCCACAGCCCCACCAGGTGGCTCCCTGGATGATCTGTGTAATCCAGTGTAGTCCCACGGTATGCTGAGGATGGTTTAGAAGCTTATTGGTCTGCAGGAAAAAAAAAAAAACTGTTGCTCTCAACTGAGTCAGGAAATGGAAAATTAAAGACACACAAAACGGAAAAAAGCGCAACAACAAAAAAACAAAGAGGTGCGTTTAAGTTCTTATGTTTGACCAAAGGTCTCCTCAAAGTAAACAAGATGTTGGAGGTCTTCCTGGTTCCCAAAACACAGCTCTGACTTCAAGTTTTGGAAGAAATCCCCTATGTGTTTTTATAATAGCTACCTTAACTGAATGTTTTCATAGTCTTACTTGAAGTTTTGTGTTATTCTTTTGTAAAGTGAGAATTATTGGCAATTTTACATTCATTGTTGTGATGATCCAGCCCTCCACAGGATGATTCAACTTTGGAAAACAGGTTCTTGACTTCTCTTAATGAGACTTATTTACATACAAGTGGTAGAAATGTTTGGGGCACCATTTCATTTTTTATGTCACACACATTTTCCGGCAAAAGCATAAATTTCCTGAGTGGATTAGTGTGTTTGCTTTGATGTGGGCTTTGTCGTGCTTGGTGTGTGTGGGCTGACATCCTTCACGCCTGTGTGTGTGTGGCGGCACTGAGGTGATGGGATACGTGCTCAGCCCCTTCTCGCTCTGGCAGTGTTTAGATGTAGTGCGTGACCCAGAGCGCTCCATAAACCTGCGGAGTCAGGAACAAATGCAGCTGTAAAACACCAATCCTGGCAACTGAGGCAAATACTGCTGATCACAGCTTGTGCTTTTGGCCACATCATGTCTGTGTTAGCGTGCTTTTTGTTGTGTGCCTGTGGGTGCTCCTATTACTGTATGCAAGTGTGCGCTGTAGGTTTTTTTTGTTTTTTTTTAACAAGCTATGATGTGTTCTGCCAAATAAAGGGCAGCTGCACTTACAGAAAATTAAACTCAGGAAGCATTAATGGCATCTCTGGCTGGCACACTTTAAAAAACATTACAAACCTCCAAAATTTACAAACGCCTCCAGTGGAATTTCTAATTAGTCTGTTGAGGAGAAATCTACAGCATGAGCCTTTTCAGCTTGTATTAATGCTACAATAAAAAAAAAAAAAAAAAAAAAAAAACAAGAATGGGCATGATCAAAAGCTGTCAGCTGGTATTTTTATTTGTTACACAGCTTTAAGGAAGAATCAAAAATATGCATCTGCTTTCAATTTCTTAAAAGAGGAAGCATTTTAAAAGAGTTAAAGCGGAAAACTGTAATTTACTTTTTTATTTTGTCTCTTTATTAACAGCTCAGATTTTTTAAAACAAAACGTTTTTCCCAGCTAATTTCCACTACCCTTGGTTGTCATGGCAGCAGTACAGCTGTCACTGCCAAGGTGGTTGGATGTCAGTTGAACTCTGACCAGCGGGGTTCACAAATCTCTACGCTGGACAATTTAGCAAACAATCTAAAACATTTCTAAAGTTTTGTGTGTTTTTTATGAGATTATGTATAAGTATTTATTTGCAACCAACCACAAAAACTTCAAAATGTATGTTTGCCACACATAATATGTGCAGCCAAGATGCACATTGCTAATATGCCCATGCACATGTATTTTAGGTGCATCCAAAACTAAAGAAATACTGGTCTTGGTCACACGTATTAACCTAACCCTAACCCTAACTCTTCTTCCGGGTCAGTTCTGCCAAGAACAGAGTTCAGCGGACTGGCTGCACGTATTTTTAAAAAAAAAGGTTACCTGCCAATAGTCACTTTCTATTTTTTTCTTTGTTTCCCAAGCTGCTTTTTTTTAAATTTGTAATAATAATTTAACTTTCTCTTTATTCCTTTTCCAGTTAAAATATTATAAATAGTATCTCACTATATAAATAATATATCAAATAAACAGGAAACTAAAGTGTAGGATTTAGACATGAAAGTTCAAGTGACAAGGCAGAAGAACAGGAACAAAAAAGAATGTAAACGCCTTGTGAACATCTCACCAATAGCCAATAGAGGTAAAGATATTGATTGTATTTGCTGCTTCTGATGCGAAACAAAATAAATAATCAACTCAATTTAAATCAATGAATATGTTGAATGTTCACAAAATAAATATATAAATAAAAATATAAATAAATAAAATATAGATTGTACGTAGGATATATGCAACTTTATCCCTTTGAACCTGCAGATAATAATAACGGCAATAACTTTTTTTTTTTTTTTTAAGGAAACAATGCTTTTAAAATAAAACACTTAAAATGAGACAGCAGTTTGCACGATGCATTTCTAATTTGTTGCGCAGAAAAAATGAATGGCTTCTTTGAGACCATATTTTATTGTTGTAAAATTGACAAATATATAGTTCAAGTGTATGAATAGTAAGCTGGAGAGGCCACATGTGATCATGCCATATTTTCAATCCCGCAGAACAATATGAAACTGCTGATTTGAAAGGTTTCATTAGGGTAAAAGGTTAAATATAATTGAAAAGCCTTTTTTTTGTCATACATTCAGCACGTGCTTGAATGACTCTAAGCATGCAGTTTGGCACCACCATGAGGAGACACTTAGAATGAAATAAAAAAATACTTTTTTTTTTTTTTATAAGACATCAGAAAAAAACAAATGTAATAGTTTGTGCTTTGCTTTTTTTCCCCACTTTTGTACATGTGTGGCTTCTTGTAAAATCAATAACAGAACAGCAAAAAGCTGTCTGCACGAGACTTCTGAGTCTCCATGAGTCAACAGGTGAGTCTGCTCACTACTGAGTGACTAAGGAAAAACATGTCACGATTCCAGTAAATCAATGCTCGGTGGGTCATATTCAGACTTTATGTGGTTTCTGACTAACACAGATCTAAAACTTTCTCTACGCCACATCAAACAGACTCATATAAATGTACCTCCACTGTGCTTCAGAGAAATGACTCAATTTTTAAAAAGGAAAACATATTTAACACTTAAAGCTAAAAGCAACTCCATTTACATTTGAAGACCAAGTTTTAATTAAATTATGTTCTCACCTCATTTTACGTGCTTTAATGAAAAAAAAAAAAGTTTTGATTATTTTCTTATATATCCCTTGATAATTTAGCTGCTGTCTTTCATGTATCTACTTATATTGTCTTATTTATATTGTTTCTTTTTTTTTTTTTAATCTGGGTGATAAAAAAGTGAGAAAAAATAGAAAAAAATAACACAAAGGGCTTCTACCAACCTGAAAAAAAAGAGTAACCAAAGAAAAATGCCCAATCTTACTTTCCAAATTGCTGTTTTTTTGGTCTTAATGGATACATGTGTCAATTTAAATTAATTTAAAAATGTAAAACCGGAGACAGATGTGTGCACATCCACAAATAAGGACATTTAAATGTGCAGAGAGGGGGAACAGATTTTTTTTTTTCTATAAACCAGTAAGCAGCCTACATCAGTAATGGTTTATCTCACAATTAAAAGAGATCATAAAATAAACCACTTATCTTTACTTAAATGATTTTTTTGTTTTTAACTTGTTCTCGTGGCATTTTCTGATGATAGAGGACATATTAAGAAATTTAAGATTAAAACTGAATTTTTTTAATAGTTCTTTATTATAATGTTGTGAATCAAGAATAGATGAAAAATGCCATTTGAAAAAAATTTTAGGATGCTGCAATCGCAGATACTACAATAGCCGAGCCACATGCTCCATTTTATTCTGATGCATCCACTTGCAGACAAACAGATCCATAGCCTATAAGTCTTTGTTTTTCCTTGTCTGAGCTGACATCTGGCTCAAAACTGTACGGCTGGATAACTCCAATATTGCTTGCTATTTGTGTTGATAATGTAAGGTTGGGGGTGAGAGGGGCAGTAAGCTACCTGGAAATAAGGGATGACGGGAAGCGGGGTCAGGCTTACTTCAGCCCCAACAGTTCTTTCCACAACTAAGAGGTGAATTTCTAATTAACTACTGCTGCTCTGTAAAACTAGGTCCTAAATGACTACAAAGGTTTTTAGATTTTGACTAAAAACACCATAATCATTAAAAAAAACACAGAACACCTTTAAACTAGATCAAAAAATCAAGAGTGATTTTAAAAAGATCAAGAGTGCGATTTTAAAAAGAGAAAAAAGCAGGACTAATAAGTAAAATGTATTTCAAATATTTTTTACAGCAAAATATATAAAGTTATGAGCGGCCTGTCATAAAAAGCAACAACAACAACAAAACGCAAATAGGTACAGAGACTTCATCTGTACGTGATTAAACGATCTTTGAGACGTGCGCTCAATTAATTCCACTGAAACGTCAGTTCCGTAAAGTGTCCCCTCTGGCTTCGTTCAATAGAAGCTGCACGACTATTTACGTGGAGCCTGAATATCAACACAGTTCGAGTAAATCTTTACTCTGAGATGTCAGCCCAATATTTCTGAGCGAGACGTCCGCCTCGGGTAGGAGCTGACCGCCAAAGGACGTAGAGGCTTCCCCTCCAGCGCGTTTGAAGTGGGATGCTCCGCCGTTAGCCTGCTCTTAGCTTGTTCTTTAGCTTCCAGAGGAGCGCCGTGCTGACGACGGGACAAGCGTAAGTCAACTCGTCTGAAATGGACCGCGTTCAGCCTTAATTCTGCCCAGTTGGCCGTCTTCACTCGTGCGCTGCTGCTGACTAGCGAGGCAGAACGATTGACTCACGATTTGTTAACCCGTTAAGCCATCTTTTTCTTCATATCTGAAGTGGGGAAAATGGCCTTTTTGAGTGTCTGTGTTAACTCACACCAAATACGTTTATGACAGTTGCATCATATTGAATTGTTATTTTATTTTATTTTTTTAATCATCAGGTGTAAGCGACGCCTTAGTCACACTGAAGCCAGTTTCAGTGAGAACTTTGCACCTGCACAGGTGCACCTGCTGGCAGGGCTCACATCGGTCATGACTCCGATAACAGACTTTGGTTCCTGGTCCTCACACTTTACCATATGGACCAAATTGTGTGTTGTTCTTGTCATTTGAAATAAAGGTGAAGACATCTATTTTCTTACTCAAACATTCAGTCAACAACTCGGGTAAAAATAAAGTTATGTAAGATTTTTGTTCCCCCCTGAATCTTAGTTTGGATCATTCCAGTGAGGCTAAAATATTGTTACTTTTAATGTTTACATTTATTTGTTGGTGACTGACTGATTACACTTCACAGTTTGGTTTTATACTGAGGGCTGGGACTTTATAAAAGTCTCCCTTTTTCCACCAAAATGACCAGCGGCCTCCTGTTCTTGACCAAACCCCTGCTGTCCATGCGTCATCTGAGAAAACCAACACTATTTAGCCATTTCTGTTTGTAAGTGTGAACGTTTTAAAGGTGTGCATTAATTATCTGGAATAAAAATAGTTTTGTCTGGCAGTTTTTGTAAAATGTCAATGGTGTTGTAAAGGTTGGCCGAATCATTTAAAGCCCTCGGAAAACTGCTGAGTATTGATGTGAGAATCTTTTATATCTGCTGTCCTGTAATCAAGCTTTGGAGTAAAGTGGCCACTTCACCACAGCCGATCATTGTTGTGTGTGTGTGTGCTCGCTGTGGGGAATCATAGGTGTGTTTTTGTCCAGAGCGCTAGCCTTGTTCTATTGAAAGCCTCCTCCATTCTTCTTTTGCTGTAATAAGATTCCCATCTCCGTAATGATTTGGCTGCTTGCACTGAGCTCTTTGGTCTCTCCTCTTCTAAGCAGCTTTTTTCTTGTTGTTGCTCTGCTAAAAGGTTGCAGGTTGCAGTCCTCACTCCTCTCTATTTTTCCTGCAGACAAACTACATTATGACAGACAGCCTTATGAGTAAAGCTGCGACTATGGAGATTCCCATCAACAGTAATGGCGACACAGGCACACTGCAGGAAGATGACGGCCTCGAACAGGTGAGCCACAACAAAACTTTTTTTTTTTTTTTTTGGCATCACTTCATCTCAAAGAGAAGTTGTAGACACAATCTTTGTTGACACTTCACTCTGCCATCATTTTAAGACACATTTTTTCTTGATGATGTGGGTCATAAATATCATTAAAAGTCCCCTCAAGTGGAAAAAAAAACCACACATACAGAGCACCAGAGATATCTCTACATAATTAGGTTGCTAATTTGTTAAATCCCTATCATGGCTCATTTATTGATTTTTTTTCATTGACTAGGCAGTCTGTACACTGTATCTGAGCGTTTTCTTTAAAGTCCCACTCCAGTAATCTTTTGATCTATGGTAAAAGCATTCCCAGTGGTCCTTTGATTAGTGTTCTAATTATGTCATTTTTAGCCAAAATAAAAAATAAAATAAAATAAAATAAAAACGTTTGTGGTTTACAAGGACATAGTTTCTGCAGAGCAGCAGGAGTTCATTTGAAATTCATCTCTGAGTTGTGGGTGGGACAGGATCAGGCAATCTAAGGCCCGCCCCATTTTTTGTCTGCTTATGATTAATGATTTAAATAAAGAAATAATCAGAAATGGAATGTCAAGCTTAATTCTCTTTTTATATGTCTTCCATCATTAAAAAAAACTCCACAAGAACATTTTAAAAACTCAATTTTCATGGGAGTGGGTCTATAAGCTGTTTTCTTTCGGTATGAAAAACCTCAGCTTTAGATAGTTCATAGTCAGTTTGTCATTTTATTGATCTGAAATGGTTTTGTAACTGTTCTACATAATTAGTAAAACATATGTTCAAAACAGACTCCTCACACACCAATGTATTTAATCAGTTTTTTCTCCTTTGATACCATTAAGCTCATATCTTATAATCATTGCAAGGTCGCTGTAAGTTCTTTCTGCACATTAGGAAATTCCTTGGTTTTGGATGAAAGCTTGTGTTGTTTAGCTTTAAGTGAGGCACACCTTGTTAGGCAAACAGACTGAAGATCCTGGAGGAAGCACTTGCAGTTGCTGATGTTATTTGCTCGCCAAACTAAAATTCGTCTGCACACAGCTAATAAAAGACGCCCTTCCCTCTCGGCAATCTTTGACAGTTAAGCAACCACGCAGTCCTCATTTTGATGTGTGTGTGTGTGTGTAAGAGAGATGTTTTTAGCTGTACTGTTTAGTTCTGCGCATTAACAAGTTGTCATAGCAACTGTGCAATTAATCTGAAAGTGGTAGTGTTTGTCCTTCTGAAATCAGACCCATGTCTGCCTCTCAACTCGGATCTTGCCTATAGTAGTCTGTCGCTGTGGGTAACTAGTGTGACTGTTTCTTCCATCAGTGTGCAGGGATTAGTATAAGTGCTCCAATTTGACTTTCTAAAAAGCTTGTATTTTGTGTGTGTAAAATTATTTGGCAGAATAGTATTTATCTATCACTTCAACACAGTTGATGTTCTTAGTCTGCACTCATCCAAACTTCAAAAACATTTGTGAAACAACAAAGAACCAAAGGATCAGTTAAAAGAAAGCTACAAATATCAAAAAGTCACAATAGCTCAAAAAGTTTGAATAAATTCTCAAGCTGCGTTCACACCAAACACAATTGGAATGTCAAGGGTGTTTAATGTCAACGTTAAGTCAATAAACACACAATCAGAGGTTCTGTGGTGTTTTGAGCATGAGGTGCTGCGCGTCAGTCTGCCAGCAGCGTGTTTCGGGTGTCGCAGCGCATCCAGAATTCAAATATCTGAACTTTGATGAAGAAAAGATTGGTTGTCAACCAATTAGACACTCAGCTTTGACCTGTTGATGACAAAATCAGTGGGTGGAGTCCAAAGCCAACACGGAGGACAATCTGATCACTGTCCTGAACTTTAAGATATTCTTCTCGATTCCATCAAGACGACATTACAAAAGGTCCTCTGATTTAATTCCATACAGCAAGTTAACAACTGGGTTACAGAGAGATGGATCATAACGTTTAATTTTACATGCTAACATCTCGCTACCACTCTATTATATATACTTAAGTTTTTATGACCATTTTCCCAGCCTGCACCACAACAGTCAGCAATGGGTATTGTACCTTTAATCTGCACATGTATTGCAAGGATTGTTCATTCTTATTCATTTGATGATCCAAAACCTTCTGTGAAAGTGTTTCATTATTGTCAAAAAGCTTTCATTGTGTCGTGTGCGTTATCATAACTCATCCATTGCCTACATAGGGGAATTAGAGAAATTGTGTTGAATAAATGAAAATAATCTTTTAAGCTTGATTCAGATGGCTATGATTGTTGATTTAGTGGCTGCTTTTTATAGATATAGGCACTAAATGAAGTTTACTTTTTTTGTCAAATTAAAAATTAAATGTTCTTAAAGTTCTTTCCTGTTGAAGTTTTTATATGTTTGGCACTTGCAGGTTGCTTTGCATTTTCGCTTTTGCCCAGTTTATCCCCAAAAATATAATTGGGTTCAAGTCTAAAGGTTCTGCTGGCCATTCCAAGTGTATGATCTTGTTCTATTGTCTTCAGGTAGTTCTGGAATAGCTTGAATTTCTGTTTGGGTCACTGCTTTGTTCTTGGATGCCTCTTTGAGCAACTAGGCACAAAGCAGATGAAATTCCATGGCGCCTCAATTAAGAGTGTACAAGTCACGACCTAGAACTATTGACTGTATATGAGAACTGGATCAAGCGAGTGTGATGTCACCCTTAGAAAATGGCTTACTTCAGGCTCCAATGAAATAAAGTGAATTTAGTCTGGATTTTTGCCCAGTATGGACGCTGGCATTTTGGAACCAGATGTTAGTAAGCAGTAATGGGTTAAAAATCTGTCAAACATTTTGAACGTTCGATGCGCGCCAGCAGGAACCACAAACTTTCATTGAGGCATCTTATTGGACAGCTTATAACTTAAATAACTTGCTACAGACAAAATATCAGATTAGCAAGTTTAAAAAAAGGTAGCAGAGCAAGAATGGTTATTCTGACAAATATAATGACTAAAAGTTGTTTATTCTCCAATAGAAGTCTACATGATTTTGGCTCCTTAGAACCAGCGATTACTTCCTATCTGGAAGTAATCGCTGGTTCTAAGGGGGAGTGGTCAGTCAATACACTTCTCACATTCAGTCAATCCCTAGTACATAAAAACAGCCCATATCATCACTCTTCCTCTTTCATATTTGACATTTATATGTTTGGGGGAATGCAGGGGATACATTGAAAACAGTCAAATTGTAGCATGTGTATCAGTGGCCCTAAAGGCTTTTGCTGAAGATGGGCACAGGGCTTAATCTCAGCTTCCTTAAAATCTTCCTTAGGTGTGGGTAAAGCAGTAATTTTTAAACAAGACATTCATTAAGAACTGCATTTATATTAGTTTATGGTATTGGCCTTTTATCAGATCTCAACATTTGCTGTTTTTATGATGGGTTTGGATTTAATCCTTTTTTTACAGTTTATTGTTTTTTTCATTTGTCCTTCAAGTCAAATCTTTATATTTTACTTTGAAGTTGATTTTACTATATATTGTCTTTTAAAAATCCATCTTTTTCCCCTTTTTCCTTTGATTGTTGCATTATGTTGTGCATTTTTATTTTTAATACACTGTGACAGAACTATTGCAAAGGTAACAGTCTGATGATAATTTGGACACGAGAAGCAGAACATGTTGTTTCAGAGGAACAGATGATCCATTTCAGATTCCTCCAGAAAGCAGCCAAATGATGAGCGGACCTGCTGTGATTTCACTCATCACTGTTCTCCCTCCTGCATGTCTGTTCTTTGTGGGCATTGCACTTATTTTTGTTTTTATTGTGTTACATGTTTGAGTCATGGCTTTTTCTTTTTGTCTCTTTTCTTTTTATGTTGTTATTTTCTTGTCAACACCCCCCCACCACCACTTTTCCATGTCTGTCTAGGCTGCAAAGCTGCAATGGAGCTTAGATGAGAAGGTAGGGAGCTCCAGAGACACCAGGGTGAGCAGGCTATTTGTTTATTTGTGTGTGCATTTGATCTTTTATAAAGATAAAAGCATTGCGTTTTGCTTACTAACTCATCTCAGTAAACTGTTGTTAGGAATCATTTAGGAGGGAAATGTTCCTCTTGATAATTTCTATTAAACTTAAGACTCAAACTTAAACTCTCCTTACAGTAAAACTCTGTGGTCTAAACTCAACTTTTGAATTCAACTCTGTATTTTCAATTTGAATGACTATTTGCTTGCTTATTTGGTATCATTTTAATCAGCACAACCTCATGTGACACTAACTTCATTTTTTCACTTTTTCTTTTTTTCATGTTGTATTCACACACTAGACATAAAATCATGCAACAGAAAATTTCGTCTGGAAAAAAGGGATTTATTTTGCTGTAGAACCCCCAAAAATATTTAATGAACTGTTTTTACACAATGAAAGTTTTATGTGTATTTTCATAAAAAAAACAAGAACACATTTTGTCAGTCATCTGATAAACAAGTTTTTGAATGAAAATGTTTTTAAAAAATTCCAGGTGAAATTTACAGATTTTTTTTGTTTACATATATTCTATTCAATTGTATTTATATTGCCCAATATCACAACACAGTTGTCAATGAGCTTCACATTGTTAATTGTACAAAAAAAACATGGTCAGTCATGAAATCTAAACAATAGCTGGTTGCCAAACTAAACAGACTAAAGTAAACCCTCCTTCTCAGTATCCACCTGGCAGACCAAGAATTTATCTCCTAAGAGCACTCCTGTCCATTTGATTTTTTTTTTTTTCCTGGAATTCTTCAGTCCAGCTGGATTTCAGGTGCTCTGCTCGGCTGGAATCTGCTGACAGGTGGAGACGTGTCTGTCTGCTCTGAACTGCTCATCTCTCGTAATGGCAGCTGGCGGGACTCTGCGGTGAACCGCAGAGTTTCCACAATTTATAGACACCGGTGCTAATTGGTCTAGAAAATTCTTCTTGGTCCCCATCCCAAAATAAAATAATGAATGGTTCCCTTGTTGTAGGATTTTTAATAGCAGACAGCTCGGTTCAGCTCCGCCCCCTACAGCAGGACTTGTGCTCTGCATTACAGCCGTCTGATTGACGTTTGTCTTTCGCCTTATTTATTAAAACAGAAACTCGCTTTTGTCCAAAAACTACAAATAAATGCCATAGTTTTTTTGACGCTGATCTCACAGCTGCATGGCAGGACGCGTCATTCAGTTCCAGAGGTATAAACAGTGTCATCGCTCAACTGTAGTGAGTGATGATCAACCGTCATAGTACACAAATGTGACATCACACTCACTTGATCCAGTCCTTATGTACAGTGAATGACACAAACCAAACCAGTTTCACTATTTCATTTGTTTGATGCATCAAATGTGTTTTGTGCAGGAGTGTCTTACTTTCCTCTACATTATTCTTCTATTCTTTCCGTGTCATAAATACTAAACAAATTTCTTTGTAAATCCTCACACTATTGAATGGTTTATTCTTCACATTCAGATTAATATTCCTTGTAATCTTTAGTAGATACGTTTGCTGTTTTTTTTTTATTTTTGTTTTCAAACATAACCTCATTCATACAGACTTGTCTGAAGAAAATCCATCCATTAAAAAATGTAAAACCTAACTCACAAGTTCTTACCTAATTTCATTGGGATATGATGATCAATATAGAATATTCTGTAATATAATCTCAACGATGACGCATTTGTTTGTTCGTAGTTCAGCAATGTTTGCCAGACTACTGTCAGATTGTGTCAGTACAATCCTCTCTCCGTCCTTGAGTAAACAAAAACTTCTCCATGAGATAGACTTTTGAAATGTTTTTTCATATTCTATTACCTAACAATTGCAGTTAATCACTTGGATATTCACAGAGGGGAATTGTACAGTAATACTACTACCATTGTTGTTTTAAATCAGAATATGCTCTAATTTAATTTGATTAGAACAAACGTAATTATCCTGTACACTTGTTTTATACTGAGTTTTCATATTTTTACTCTGGCTATTTCATCCACAAAAAAACAAGCTGTTCCTACTTTTGTATGATCTATATTCAGTCCTCAGTACTAAATGGTAATGTTTAAGTGTGCTTTAGGAAGAAGAAAATTTGAGGGCAAAGTATATCAGCTTAAACACTTTGACTGATTTAACAATTGGTCACAATAAGGATGTCCTAGCCCTTCACAATAAAACATAATCCTGTGTTTTTAAGCCTAAAACTGCTCTGCAACTTCTTATGCATCTTCTGTGATTTGATCTTAAATGTCAATTTTTTACACATGCATTAACTTTTAAAATTAAGAATATTTATCATAATTAGCTATGATATAAAACACATTTTAATAATACTTTTTAGAGTTTTTCTTTTGGAGTGGACTGAACTCACTGAAAGCTGGTTTTCTTTTCTCTTCTCACTAGGTTTCCATCTTACTTTTTTCATTTTCCAGCCTTTAACCTTCTTTAATCAGTCGTGCTTTGATGCAAATGAAAGTACAACTTTTATGTTGTAATCTACTGTCTGCATTTTCACCTTAAACTCAAACCTCCATTCCTCCTTTTAATTGTGTTTCCCCAAACTGTTCTTTTCTTTTTTTTTTTTTTTTTTTTTTGTGTAATTTGCCCTAATTTACAGGACCTTCAGCAAGTGATGGTGTCAGGACCCAATCTCAATGAGACCAACATTGTGTCTGGGGGCTATGGAGGAACTGTAGAGGGTATAATTCCAACCAGCTCAATCGCAGGTAACAGTGACAGTCAGTTCACTTGTCAACCTTTTCTTATTGTCTGTCAGCTGCTTCAAATCCGGTTTAAATGATCATTTACCTTTTTTCTTTGGAAATTAAACTTTTTACATTCTCAGGCTAGATGAATCGAGAACCTTTTTTTTTCTTAAGAAATCAGCTTATGTTGGTATGTTTGCTTAGATTAGCCTTTAACTATTTATATTTTAGAATAGGTGAACTGTTAGATATGAAGCTAACACTCCAAAAGAGACATTTGAGAGTTGTTTATGAAAGGCTGTTTATACTTTGTACTCTTTTTTAGAGTAGTGTGCCTAAATATAGGCATTTCTTCTTTTTTTTAAGAGTTTAAAGGGACAAATCCCTTTTTTTAGTCAGATACTGATGTATCTGCATTTCACTCTCTTTCTCAGGCCCCGCTGTGCACTACAATCCTGACTTTAACAAAAGGATCCCAGTTACAGGATTCGGTAGCTTAGACTTTACTATTATAAATAATTAAAAGAAGATTTTTTTCCAAAATATGATTAAGTAAAATACCTTGAAGGGCATTTTGGGTATTTAAAAATTGTCAGGGTTCAAGAATTTTATGGAGATTCAAAGACATTTGAATTAATGATCATGTTTTTATCTAATTTTGGAAAAATGTTCTTCATTTCCAGAGTGCTTTCTCAGATTGTTGGGAGATGGCCTTTTTGCCTTTCCTCATCTATGTTGTTTCTTTTCCAGTGGAGAGATGGGCAGCTTAGTTTGTTTGATTCTTTACTCACAACATTTGGGGTTTTGAGGACTGTATTTCTTAGACAGCCGGTCGGGTGTGTGTCAGGTTTTCTTCAATCATCTCCTACTAACTTTTACTTAGAGCAAAGCTTCCAGGATTTTTGTCGCACTTGCTTTTCAAACATTTCTTAGTGTTATTTTCTAACATCTGCATTAAACGCAAGTTTTTTCCTTATATGGTTTCTTTTTAATTCTCTCTCAACTGTACCTTACTTACACATCTATCTTTTGCTTTTTGTCTTACCCTTTTCTCTCCACATCAATGTTAGCATTCAGCTTTTTAATTGGGTATATATATTCAATAAAAAGATTTGTGCTTTTGGGTATGCATCATTTCGGACATTTTGGTTTATATGTACAATTCTAGTGGTATGAGTGATTAAGAGGAGTGCTGTACATGGAAGAAAAATCCCACATCTTAAATGGGTAGTAGTGATATTGAAAATAATATTTAAAAATGGTATTATATTTGTATTAATAATTTAAACACAATTTATTTTAAAGGTTTAATTGTTTGTCCTATATAATTAGCTTTTTAAACATGTATTATACAAACATCTTGAGTATTCATTACTGAATGTTTAAAAAAAGCAGACAGAGTTTTCTGTTTGACGTCATTTCTAGGTCAAATGTTTGTTTGTTTTGTGTTTGTTTACCCTGTGTTTTATGCTTTTACTTACTGTTAGGCTCCAACATGCACCACAGCAGCAGCAATTCATCCATGGCAGCAGAACAAACCACCCGCGGTGTGGCTGTGGAAAAACTTGAATACATGAAAAAATGGGGTTTCAATACGTACAAGGTATGAGTTTTTGTCATATTAGGAAAATGTGAATTAATTGTAGCTTCACAAACATCCTCTTTGGCAATTAGATATACTTGTAGTGAGAGTTTTGTTTTAGCGATACCTCTGTTTGCTTTCCCCTCATTGCTGTAGTGTACAAAACAAATGATCTCTGAGCGTTTCGGTCGGGGTTCTCGAACTGTGGATCTGGAGATGGAAGCTCAAATTGAGGTGCTGAGAGACACTAAAAGGAAATATGAGAATGTTCTGCGACTGGCCCGAGCGCTGACCAACCACTTCTACAACATGGTCCAGACACAGCATGCTCTGGGAGACACCTTCGCCGACCTCAGTCAGAAATCTCCAGAGTTGAGGGTGCGACCTCAGAAAATATTCTCTAACATTTCCATAAAAGTTCTTTTGTGTTCTGTGCAATCCTGACAAAGTTTTTATTATTATTATTATTATTTACAGGATGAATTTGGCTACAATGCAGAGACTCAGAAGTTGCTGTGCAAGAACGGAGAGACTCTGCTTGGTGCAATTAACTTCTTTGTGTCCAGCATTAACACATTAGTGAACAAGACAATGGAGGACACTCTGATGACCATCAAGATGTATGAGAATGCAAGGTGAGTGCATTTAGTTCATTTTTTAATCATTTCTATTGAAGTTTAATAGCTCAGAAAATAATTCTGCCCCAACTTAAAGCAATATGTCAATTTCAGATGGTTCGCAGCTACAGCAGAGAGGTTCTTTGTACATAAAAGATGTGTAAATAAATGTTATGATTGCTGTGATGTTGGGTCTACTGTCCCCAAGAGGCAAAAAGATGAATTGCTGCAGAAATCATGACAAAAGTTGTTAATTTATTAATACATTCGAGTAATAAACTATTCTCTTAGAACAGAGCATTGGGATGTCAGTCAACAGTTTTGTACATATTGTTGGGAACAACATCCTGAATGTCAATCCTAACTTCTACCTTAGCTGTAGTTTTTTGTGTAATAAAACTGTATTCAATAAAATGTCAGTTATTGACGTATTCTGTTAGTATATTAATGCTGCTTATATTTATCCTGAACTTTGCTTGATCACTTTCCTTATTTTTCATCTGTGTCCGCTTTGTGCAAGTAGACTTGAGTTTGATGCCTACCGGTCGGATCTTGACGAACTGAACATGGGCCCAAGGGATGCGGTTACCATGGCGCGCATTGAAGCTGCTCAGCAACAGTATCATGTTCACAGAGAGAAGTATGAACGCCTTCGCTCTGATGTGACCATCAAGCTCAAGTTTTTGGAAGAGAACAAGGTAAGTTTGTTATTCAAGTCTGCATTAAGGTATGTCCTTGCAGTGTTGACATATTTGTGGTCATATTTACATATCAAAACTTCCATGCATTTAGGTCAAAGTGATGCATAAGCAGCTCCTACTCTTCCATAATGCCATCTCGGCGTACTTTGCTGGAAACCAGCAGCAGCTGGAGCAAACGCTGAAGCAATTCAACATAAAGCTGAAGCCTCCAGGAGCAGAGAAGCCTTCCTGGTTAGAAGAGCAATGAGAGGCCTGGTGGACCTCCTGCAGCGTCCTTCTGAGCTGCCTCCACCTTCTGAAACCCCACCTCACAGAAGACCGCTACTGAGGGAAGCGCACAGAGAAAGTGTGATGACTGACACCACAGTGTGTGGCTAGATGACTGAACTGGTTTATCACAGGGTTTGATCAAAGGACTACATGAAGCAAGAAAACGGAGTAGTCAGTTTTATGAACATTCAGTGGGCTTTTAGTGCCTCTTCCCCATCTTCCTTACCCCCCTTTATCCTCTCTGTGTGCTTTGTTCCCAAATAAAAGCTTCAACTATCCTATTACCTGATGACGTAACTGCCTTCCCTCTCGCAATGCTGTTTTTCTGTACAAAGCTTTGGGTTAGTCATGTTTATGGCCATTATTGTACTCCTCAAGTGCTCTGACTTAATTTCATCTCCACATCATATTTAACAGTCTGGTGAAGGAAAAAAACAGTGCAAGACATGTGGAACGAAACACTACTGACCTTCATCAGACTTCCAGTGTGCCTCCTTTATTTGTAAGCCAGTAGATCGAATGAAATCATTCTAAATCAATAACTCTAATCCCAACAATACCTCCTATCTGGGAAAAGTCATTTTACATAAATTATACAGAGGTCTCAGATCAATACAAACTGAATTACCAGCTTTCAAAGTTGAGTTTTTTATTTTATCATTTGTAGCCTACAAAAAACAATGTTTGCGTTTAGATTTTTGGTATTTCAGCCTTTTCTTGTGTATTTACATTATGTAAGTCAGAGTAAATGTGGGAAACTACTGTATTAACACTTCACTGCAGCCTTTTGACCTGAAAACTTTTACACAATTCATATATGCAACCATCACTTAAAAGACACTGCCACATCCTTTCGGAGTTGTTCTGGTTCAGCTCCTCAGTCTGTTTTGTTTGCCCAAAGAGAACCAGTTACAATTCTTTTTTTTTTTTTTTTTTTTTTTTTTCTTAAGGAAATATTGCTATAGAATGTATCTTGTTAGATGGGTTTGTCAGTCCAGATCTGCAAAAGTTAAACTAGATTCACTACATCTATATGAGAAGGTCATTATTTTTGCTTTGAAATGTGTTTTCATTTGTCCGAAGCTTTCAGCTTTATGCCCTTGGCATATTCAGTCCTCCAAAGGTGGGGGAAAAAAGGTTTTGTGTACTGCTAATTTTCATATTGTAACCAAAAATCATATGTTTTGGTAGGTTTAACTATTATAGCTTTGTTAAATGAGTTAGGAATTGGAAAACAATTGATCAAAATTGGCTCGCAACTATGATGATTGCTTTTACTGAATGGGTTTATTTATTTTAATCATGAAATAGCAAAGTGAAACTAAACTCCATGCCAGAAATTGTTCTAATTCTGTTAAAAATTACTTTGCGATAATTAATCAAGAGTTTTTGTCTTTCTAATGTCAAACTCTAAAAGTTAAATGATGTACTGACTGACTGATTTGTCTTGTGTGTGTATAGCACAGTCATCACCTAATGGGTTCACCCTCCAACAGCTTGTCTCATCTTTATTTGCATGGCAGGCGGCAATCTACCGGTGCAAATATGTGTGCTTGCATCGAAGCTCTAGTCTTGGTTTGACTTGCATGTACTGACACAAAAGCAAGCTTACAGTTGGTTTTAAATTCACACAGCTGGCTGAAGTAAAAGTTTTATTTGGCACTCTTGGGAACAATAATGGCATGAATGTGTTCGGGTTGGCTTTAAAAGGCACCGTCTCTGTTTACTGGCCACCTCCTGGTTTTTATCCTCTACAAAGCAATAGTAACCAAATGTGATTCCTGCATACCTTTTTGAAATTCTTACACGGTGTATTGAAGTTCTCAACTGTAAAACCATAACTTTAAAACAGAGAAAAAGGCATTCCTAATATAGATCTTTAGATTGTTGCATAGAAAGAGCAAAGATTTTTAAAAGGAGAGTTTTTATTTGTGCACAATCAAATGTTTTCTAAGCTGAACTGGTGTGGTGTACTGTATGAATGATTGCACATTAAATATCCATGGTGACAAAAAATGAAGTTGTGAACTGATGTTATACTGAGACCTGGTCCACAAGAAAAAAATCCCAAATAAATTTTAAAAAGGAACATTTTTAAAATGTGTCTCTTGTTTTTTTTTTGGCATTAGCTTAAAAAGCTTACAGCTACAGAGCTAGCAATCTTCAAAATTCAGCTTAGATGAGGAAAATAAAGACATCAATGGATCTATTTGTCCGCAAGGATTTAGAACTGGAGTGGAGAAAGCAGACTTTGGTTCGCCCATGGCATTGCTGTCAAAAACCAAAGCTTTTTAAAACAGCCGCTTTTCATCTGCACCTGATCAAGTGTGAAGCAAACAAAGAAATATTCAGAAACTGTTTTATTATTAAATTATTTTATATATGTCATCCATCATGAGAAAAAATGCTACAAGAACATCATGTAAAAACAAATGCAAAAACAAAATAAAATGTCTTTTAGCTGGCATTATGTGTATGAAATTGTGTGAATACCCCTTGAACAAGAGTTTTCTTTACTTATATTGTGGGAGAAGTTGAAAATTGCCCCCCAAAAAATGGCGCCAAGACGTAGGACGCCTGGCCATCTGATAACATTAACTTCCTTTGCTTTTGCAAGTGAATGTTGATATATGTCTGTGTATGTGTGTGAATTTCTAATAAGTTTAAGTTTAATCAATTTTAATAAGGAAGAAAAAGATGAAAAATGATGGTTTTTGTTGTACTCACAAAAGTAAATATTGATGTGGCCAATAAAGTTACAATAAAAAGCATTTTTAGAGTGGCACATTCCCCAGCAGTTGTGCTCTCCTCCAAAGGGGCGGGTTCACGCCGTTCCTGCTTGAATGTGATTGGTGGAGGCGGCTCCACACCTGCAACAGCGATCTGAGACACACAAAGACGGATGAACCAGGAGGACGCGACTTCGGGGAGCGTTTGACCGCTCGTTTGACAGCTCCAAAAGCATTAGAAAGAACAGTAAGTACCTTTGACCGCCTGTTTAGTTACTGCCGTATGTTGTGGTCAACGTGTGGGTGTCGTAAAGCCGTTAATTAGGACGTAAAAACCTTGGGATTAAAAAAAAATATATATCTAAAAGCACTGAAAAGCTAGCTACGAGGAGTCGTCCGACATTTTCAAAGTTTTAGGAATTAGAGTAAAAACACAAGATTTTATCCAATGCATTAGTTTGTAGAATTTATGGATGCACATTTCCTAATACTATAAAAGTCCACATAATGAGCCTGGTCTATCAAAAGTTGATTCAAAACAATTGAGATGCTTTTTGTTTGTTTCAATGTATTTTTTGGAATTGCACTGGTCTTTAATGCAAATATATTTGTGTGCAACATTGAGCGACAACTTATACGAATAATAAAGTAATGCAAAGGTCGTCCCTTCTAAAAGCCTCTTTAGTGTAGCAGTAACTAAAATAAATAAAAGAAGAATTTAACTTTGTCGGTCCAACTAAGCTTATTTAATCTTTTTGGCAATGTAGCCGAAATTGCTCCAAATAAATAAAGTGTTATCATCATGTTTGAGGCCTTGTTGCTTAAACTTCTTATTTCAAATTTGAAATGCTTTTATTTTTGAACCAATCACTTTTATTTTTCTTTCAGATTAATGCTGAACACCTGGGGACATTTATTTGAATCTTGTCTGGATTTAGATGGAGGAAGTGCTTATTTTAAAATCAACGCCTTCCTCCAGTTCTTCACAAGAGGAAGTAGCTTCTCCTTTGCCGCTGGATGCTCAGGAAGATCCAGATCTCCAAGCATCCTCGGCAGCACATGCGGTCGATGATGCAGTCGCACCTCCACCACCCCCTCCTCCTCCTCCTCCACCACTCCCTCCACCACACATGTCTTCTTTTGGCCCTGGTGATGTCCAGAAACGTTCCATGAAGAAGCTGAACTGGGACACCATTCCCACCCAGTATGTAGTGGGCAAGCTGAACGTGTGGACATCCAAACGCCCCCAGAGGGACTTGGTGCTGGATATTCGAACGATGGAGGAGTTATTCTGTCACACTGACAAACAGGCATCTCTGCGCAGTTCAAGATTCACAAGCCTGAGAAGGAGTAATAGAATAGACCTCCTTTCACCAGGACCTCAGGTAAATGTACCTCACAAAGTTTGATTTCCTGTAAAAAGTTTACTTTTTTATTGTCATGTCAGCTGGGAGAAGTAAAGAAATCACTGAGGGAACTAGGCTTTCATAGGTTCCAGGTTTTAATCTGTTAAAAGTGAGGAACTGGAATGTTTTACTCTGCTGTAGCTTCCTCAAAAACGGTTTTTATTGGACTTTTGCCCTCAACATAAATACATTTGTTAAAGCTTAAACACTTATCCCTTGTTTTATTATTCTATTTTCATAGGTCAAAATTCTGGACTCCAAGAAGAGTATGAATGTTGGAATCTTTCTAAGACATTTCAAGAGGTAATGACCCAGTCAAAGCAATGATAATGGCAGGAATCCATATAATTGATGCAGAGAGCTCTGCAGGGAAATTATTACCAAAAAGTTGAGTGATTACACTACATTAAAGGAAAACATGTCCAAGTCAGACATGAAGTCATATGCTGATGCACAGGCCATTTTAGTTGTACTAATAATTACCTGATTAGGCGCTTCCTTATCTTGAGAACACAGGCAAATTAGGTGTTCAAACACTTTTCAGTGATGGTAAAAGATGATTGGTTTTAAAGCATTTCCTCCTATATGGAAAAGTCTGTTTGTGTAAATTACATAAGAAGCTGAAAATTGCTTTCCTGTTATTTTTCATTGAGAGATTTTTTTGTTTTACTTCCGTTTAACCTGTACGCTTTATCTTGAGTCGTCCTGGTTCTATTCATTTTTTTTCCCCAAATCCGCTTAATCCCATTTGGGGTCAATGGGTTGTTGGAGCCTATCCTTGGTACTGTTAGCTATAGGAGGTGAACTCTCTGGACAGGTCTTCAGTCTGTGATTCATCAAAGTTTTTAATCAAAAATATATTTATGGACACTACTGAGCCTTTAAAACACGTTCTCCCATGACTTGTATTAAATTATATTTTAAAGTCGCACTCCCGTCATCTTTTGATCGATTTAAAAAGCGTTCTCAGTGGTCTTTTAATTATGATTATGGCGTCTTTAGTCAGAATTAAAAATTCTGTGTCGTTTTCTCGGATATAGTTTCTGCAGGAGTTCAGCAGACATTCCCCTCTGAGTTGTGGATGGGATTGTTGGCGCCCCCATTTCCCACCCTCCATCCGTTTACACGATGTCTTACAGCTTCACTTACAGCCCTTCACAACCCCAACCTAACATTACAAGTGCAACAAAAATGGTGACCAATATTGGAGCAGTTATGGATTCAAATTGGATGCAGTTTTTTGCCAGAAGCCAGCTCGTACGAGGACAATAAAGACGCACATGGAATGGAGCGGAGCAGGGAGCTTGTGGCCCGCTGATTGTAGATTTTATATCCCACTTGCAAGCTTCACCAAACAGCCTTTTTTTTTTTTTTTACTTTCACAACGGTTTGAATAAAGAAATAATGAAAAGCTTAATATACATCCTCCATTATCAGAGAAATGCCACATGAACATGTTAAAAACACAAAAAATACATTTATTTAGGGCTGTTTGTTAATTATCTGCAACTTAACAGTGTTTTGTATCATTTTAGAATATTTTATTATATACATTTAGCTGTTTATCTACGTTACATTTAGTCTAAAGTTCACTCACTTATTATTTTGAATACCAAATCAGCTCTTCAGAAAATGTGATACTGAAAGGACACCTGCCTTGTTATCTCAGGGAAATGGAAACTGTCTGTGTGTCTGAGGCTTGGTGTTGCGTTGATGACATGTTTAAAACACATGCTGTTGCTTTTCAGGTTTTGTTTGAATGTTTTTAAGGAGACATGCATTTTTTTTTAATACACGTTTTAGTTGATTTTGCTGATGCTTTCGACATAACTGTTTTTTCAAACACAGCTTTACCATATTTTTCATTGTTTTATGGCAGCCTGTTTTGATCATGTGAAGTTAGCTCCCCTAGAATTCTGTTTTTAGTTTTCTAGCTTGGTGCCTCTTGTTTTTTTTCTCACATTATTTAACCCAGAAGCCAAATTGTTGACGGCTAGTTTGCGTAGCCAAGTAAATGTAGCTTTAGGAACAAATTGCACAAAGCAACCCCTAAAGCAAGTTCTTTAAATATTGTTTTTGTTTAAAATCTTTATTGTTCTTGGTTTTAGAGTGTACAAAAGCACACATAGAACCCTGAGTTTCATCTACACAGCATGGACACATTATGGTGACTGTGTGGGTTTAAAAGCTTTCATATTCCCTGTTGAAATTTTATACTAATTCTTCCTTTTGACATGCTTTTATGCTGATAATCTGTTCTGGGCATGCATGTGGAAACACACTAAACCACTTATAGAGATGCTGAAGTAACTTTTTTACTCCAGTGACATTGGATGATAAAAAGCGTGTCTTGACATCTGGAGCTGATTCCACAGTGTGTCATTGTCGCTCTGCTCCTCTGTTTTTCATCAATTTTTAAGAGAACATTTTGAAAGTTTTATCTGTGTCTATTTATTAGTTATTTTTGCAATAGCTGGTAAAATACACATTCCTGCAATAAATTGTTTAGTGTAATTTGAAGGAAAAACATAATTGCTGTAGGAAAAAAAAATAGATGTCAGAGGATGAAAATGTTTCAGTTTATGAAGGGCTTACTTTTTCAAATAAACCATTTAATTTAAATTATAAAAGGGAAGCTAAAGAGTTTAAATCTCAAAGATACAGCCAGCAGAGCAGATTTGAAGTTGTACACTGAGCTGTGGAAGTTTCATTTTTCTACCATGATCTCAGTGAAATACTTGAACCACGCACATAAGAGCTGACATTCTCATACTGGAGCCACCCATCTGTCTTTAGATTTAAAAATCTCTCTCTCTTTTTTTAACTAAACAAATTATATTTCCACATTAAGGAAAAAATATTTAGTGTTTTATGGATCTTTACTGCCACATTGTTTTAAATACATTACTGTTTAGGTTTTCAATAAACACATGGATCTACAGAGTTCCTTAAACATACTGCTGATTTACATAACTGGGAAGGATGTGCAAGTTATTGTGTGTTTAGTGACTCAGAAGAAACTTCGTACAAACTCTGGACTTTTGCCTCCCTCTTCAGGCCCGTGACTGAAATAGTGGAGGACATCCATCAGGGAAACTGGCTTAGATTTGGAGCTGACAAGCTAAAGGAACTCTGCAAGCTGCTGCCAGATGAAAGTGAGGTATCAACAACTTAGAATTGAATTTCTAGTTTATTTCTTTGAGTCTCAGAACTAGATTAAATATTTTAAGATTTTTCTTTTTGGAGTTCAAAAGTAGTAAAAGTCCACAAAAATGTTTTCTAAAGTTTAGCCAAATGTGAGAAAAATTGGATAGCTCCTTTTTGACTGTTAAGCTGAGCCCATGAGGTCACAAAAACTAGTTAGGCTTTTCTTTGTTTCCACAAAATCTGACATATCAAATGTTCAAATGGTTTGAATCAGATGTATTTATGTTGATATTTTCTATTTGATTGTTTGTAATTCCCTCCCAGTCTCTCCAGTATTCTGACAAAAACTTTTACATTCACCTTTTCTCCTATTGTGTTTGCTAGATCACTTAGTTTGTACATAAATATTTATTTTTAAGATTTTGCTTTCAAAGTAGAGGGAAAGAGAAAAGAAGGCTCATAATATGACCACTAACTTTTTTTTTTTGTGGAATGATGAGAATATTCCTGCAAAAGAAAAGTAATTTAGACACAGTAAAATCTTGTGGATAAAATTAGTTTTGAAAAAATTAATAGAAGTCAATGCGATGTCTGTATAAAACTGAGATTGTGGAGTTTTAAGAAGTCCAGTTTTCTCATTCATCACTGTCTGGGGAATTTTGTTTGTGTCCAACTGTAGGTGAAGCAGCTGCTGTCATTCAGTGAGACGCTCTCCCTGTTACCTGAGGCTGACCAATTCATGGTTCAACTCATTAAAGTGCCAAGGTCAGTTTGGTTTATCTAATATTTATGTAATACTTCATAGCATGGAACAGGATACTTGGATCTTTCTGGAATAAGATACTACTATATTACATTATACAGTGAAACTGACATAATTATTTTGTTTTATAACAGATGCTAAGTGACTTTTTGCTCATCTACTTCCTGGTCCCTAATTATTGCAATGACTTATTTATTTTGTCCTAAATAGTGTTCTTGTGTTAATCGTGGGTATTATGTTCTAAAAATACCCTGCAATAGGTCAAATTTACAAAGTAAGATTATAGATATTTAGGCTGTAAAAAAACTCACTACACAGTTTAGATATTTTTCTTAAACAGAAATGAACATTTTCACACTTTCCCCTCTAGTTTAAAGTTCAAACAAGGTTCAAATCTCAAAAGATAAGTCCAGTATCTGAATGAAATGATCCGATCGCGATCTTAGATTCGTATGTTAAATTGCTCTGAAAAAAAAATCTGCGAAACTGTGAAAGGTGATCGATGACATAATGAGGGAACACTAACTTTCCTGTTTGTTTTACAGTGCATCTTCTAATAGATATCCAATTTGTTTCTTTCTTATCCTCACAAACCCAACTGGTCAAAGGAGATTGTTGCCCTCACCGAGTCTGGTTATGCTGGACATTTTTTTTGTCTTAATCTCTCATTTGCTTTCCACTGTCACATCAGTATTATGAAGTATTACACTGAAAACTCTGCTGCAATCCTCTGATCAATTATATATATCAGTCACTTGTGTACAATTAAGAGAATCTGTCTTTATTAGATTTTTTTGGAATGAGTTACATTATAGCAATTGTTTTTAATACATTTAGTTTTTATGTTTTTTTTTAATGATTTTATAAGACTTTAAAACAATTTCAGTTGTAAACTGGCATTACTGTATATAAACAAATTGAGAACACTGTGTTACATATTTTTTCATATTTTTTTAATTACCTAACTTAATATTTTTAGTCTTCTTTGAATGCCTGTTTTAAATTTCTCTTTTTTATTTGAGCTTTGATAGCAGAAACAACGTCTGGGATAATATAACCCAAAATGTGATTTCCATCCAGGTCTAAATAGGTTCTAGGGGAAAAAATCCCTATATAGTGCGTGGTATTTTTATTTTTTCTCTAGCTGTTGGTACAATCACCATTGTTTATGCGTGTTCTTTAGTTATGAGCAGCGTCTAAAAACCATGATGGTGAGGGAGGAATTCTTTCCTTTCATGGAGGAAGTGAGGGATTCTGTTTCTGTCATGACCAAAGCTGCTCAAGGTAACATTTGTTGATATACAGCTTTTTCAATTGTTGCAGAATTTTACATTAAAATCTGTCCCCCAAACTTTAGAGTTATTGGACTGCGATGACCTCCACTCAGTCATTCGACTGGTGTTAAAAGCCGGGAATTACATGAATGCTGTTAGTAAAGGTTTTTTTTTCTAATCTTTTACCAAAAAATATGTTTTCTTATCCTATTTATTCTGCTGTTAAATGGATAAGTCACTCTTCAAATGTTTTATTCTTCAGGGTAGTTATAGTGCCAATGCCATTGGCTTCAGGATGTCTTCCCTCCTAAAGCTGGCAGACACCAAGGCCAACAAACCGGAGATGAATCTAATGCATTATGTTGCTAAGGTAACAATGACACAGATATAATTTTTTTTTCTAATCCAGGGGTCTTCTACCTTTTACATTTAAGACATTCTCACTGACCACAACCCGGTAGGATCCATAGTCTCACTTCACCTGTTAAAAAAAGAAACTGATTTGCATTTATCTTATTTTTATTGTGATAAATAGTTTATTTTTCCTTAAATAAATAGTAAATATGAAGATTTTTTAATTTTTTAAATATGAAATAGTTTATAACTTTGACAGCGGTTCACATAAGTTCTTTTCAAAATAAAAGACACCCAGTGGAACATTGGATCCTCTCAGTGCAGCAAATCCAGTTGTAGGTAGTGATGTCTGCAAAGAAAAAAAATGTAATGTTACTTTAAAAATGTTTACAGCATTCTTAAATACAGATTTATTCTAGTCTGGGAATGATTTACCATCCGTGTTCTTTGCCCCCCCTCAGCAAGCAGAGGACATTGATCCAGAGTTGCTGACTTTTCCCAGCCAGCTTCCTCATATTGGGAAGGCATCAAGGTGGTCCTTGAATTATCTGGCTTTTCAAACTAACTTCAATTTAGTTTTTGCTTTCTTTCAACTTGACACTAAATCTATTCTTTTTATTCTTATATCCAGAATTTGTAAAGACGAGGTAATTGCAGACTTTGACTCGGAGGTCAGTAAAATTGAAGAAGTGAAACTGTTCAGCAGCAAAGAGCCTGGGCTCTTACAACAGATGGGGACATTTCTTTTGGTATGTTTTCAAATTTCTCACTCCATACATTTTAAAATGAAGGTGTAGATTTGTCCTACTTCTTTCTGCCTTTTTGGATTTTTCTTTCTTCTCAGAGGGCTGAAGCCAAGCTTGCAGACTTGGAGAGGTCTCTGCAGGAGCTGAATGCACTGAGCCATGCTGTTGCAGAGTACTTTTGTGAAGATCCAGGGACCTTTAAGCTGGAGGATTGCTGCTCCATCTTTTACTCATTTTGCAGGAGGTTTGATACGGCTGTGCAGGTAAAAAAAAAAAAAAATCAGTCTACAAAAATGTAACTTAAAAAAAATACCGACAGTATTGTTTTCTCTACCTGTCTTGTTCTTAAATCTGTTATAGCCATTGTTGTATTTTAGTTCTCTTTTTTTTACATGTCTCTATAGGAGAACCGAGAGCGAGAAGCGAAGGAGCAAAGACACAAGCGAAAGGAAAGCACCAGATTTGTAGCAAAACGGCGCTCCATAGGATCTTGCACAAACGCAGAAACAATCGGTGACTCTGTGTGCTTGGAGTCGGCACTACACAACCTTCTCTCCACGGTGCCCAGCAGTTTCTCCAGATGCAGGAGGAACGGACCGCTCCCGACCGACGCTCTGCTTTCCAAAGGCGCAGAAAGAGCTGAGTCAACGCCTCGCAATAGCAAGGCGATCCCAGAGAAACACCCCAAGTTACAAAAAACCGACAGGCCAACGGCAAGACAAAAAAACAAAGACTCAGAGGATGTGCACGAGAAAAGTCGGATGGTCCTGCACTCCCAGAGGAGAAGAAGCAGTCTTGATGGTCACTTTATTTCAGGAAGCTGCTGTCCTTCAGAGAAACGACAAGACAAACCTTCTACCCCAGCTACCCCTCGAGCTAAAACCAGAGACTACTTCTTTGTCAACAACGGGGACGTGGGTTCACCGTGGACCATCCTGAGCCCTGTTCCCAGAATGCAACACAAACAAGCGCAACAGAAAACTACACCCAGCAGGGGTGACCTCGACGATGGAGTTTGGGAAACTGACAGCAGCTGCCAGCGCCGCCCTCTTAACCTAGACCCCCCATCATCTCCTTCCAATGGCTTCAAATCTTTTCCCGACTTTCCCTATCAAAGAGCTTCATTGCACGGCCCACTTTCAAGATCTGCTTCCACTGACGAAGCCCAGCAGCCTTCTGCCTCCAACTTCCGACTGGGAGACCTATTCCAGAGGAGTATGACTCAGAGTCTTTACTCTTCTTGCTCAAGAGCAGCAAATAAGAGACACGATAGAACCGGCGTTGAGGGTTCATCTGGATTTATCTCCTTCTTTAAGAGCATTGGAGGCAGAAATAAGCCCGGTGACCCAGAGAAACCAAAGACATTACTCGATTAAATGGACTGAAACAAAGCTTTGTCATATTTTTTGTGTTTTTTAGATTGCATAACAGTGTTTGTCTTTATTCTTTTAACTTATTATATAACCTTTTTGTAGAAACAAGGCAATTATGGACTTGCTTTGATCCTGTGAGGGGTTGGATACTTTTGTGGTCAAACCACAACCAAAATTCTCATTGTCTGTTTGTTTTTGTGTTTTTGTACACAATAAACAGTAAAGTTTTACATTTTTTTATCAAATTAATTTGTACGACTGCATCCACTCTTTGAGTCTTGCTTTCTGAGTGAAAATGTCTCCCTCTTGATATATTTCTTGGAACTGTGGAGCTAACGCCTTCTCATTTTACAAAGTCTCACATTGCTGCTTGCATTTCACCTCATCCATTATTTATTTTGTCAGACAATGCAGCTAAACTGTTGTACAAGTGGTACAGAAGTTTTTTTTTTTTTTTTTTTTTTTTGCAGATCGTTTCAGTGGCGCAATTGATATGTAGACCTCAATTTGCCATATTTAAACTTGCAGCTGCCTCTCATGTCCCTGTGGTAAAGATTCAGCCTAAAAAATGGACATTCAGTTGAGTCACTAGGGCAACGTGGATTGTTTACAGCCATTTCCAATGTGAAATATAGCTCTTTAACAAAAAAGGCTCTTTCTTGGCACTTCTTTTGCATTTTTCCTCCTACTGAGAGATGCCCAGTGGGGACATCTGGGTTGCTTGGCTTTTCAAATTAAAAAAACAAAAAAAGTTCAACTAAACATTAAGGAGAAGAGATTTTACCTGGAGACCTTTTATTATTTTCATTATTGCCAAGTAATGGTTAAGTGCTAAAAGCTGCCTTGTATTCACAGAAAGATAACAGCAGGGAACTACGTCAGCTGCTAGTGATCTGTTTAAACTAAGATCCTCCAGAGGACAATCAATCCATTGTGCTAGGAAAATATGACTGCAGTAGAAGACCATCTGATATGAGTCGACTCCTCAGAACAGGAGGTGACCTGTGTCTTGCAGAACTGTGTCTACAGGCTTTAGTGTTTCTGAGTGAAAGACGAGAGTTGGCCATGAAATGAGAAGAGAAAGAGGTGGGGAGGGAGAAACTTGGACCAAGTTGGAAGAGGGAGGAAGTCCTGCAAGTGGCATTGTGCTGAGGCACTTAAGCTGAGAGGGAAATTTGCAAAGAGAGGAGGCCAAATGAAAGGAAAAGCACTGGATGTACTGGACTTAAAGGAACTCTTAAGCTTGGATGTTTGTTTGTTTTTTTTTGAAGGTATGTTATTTCAGAAAATGTCTGCAGATTAATAGGTAGTTATGTTTTCCTAAAAAAATCAGTTTTGTAAAATATTTAATAGCTAAATGTTTTTAACATTTTGTAAGATGACAAGAATAGTAGGTTACTAACAGTTGTTAACATAAATTGTTCAACTCTTTATAAGTGATGTAATTTAATTAAAAATTGGAGGAAAATGCACAAAAATAAAATTGTTTCTGTAAAATGCTTCTTTGTTAATACTTGGGCGATTTTTTAAATCCAAATTGATAAATTAATGTTTAAAAAAACATTAATAACTGGAATGCATTTAGAAAAGATGTTTAGTCACAAACTGAGCTTTTCTTGTCTTGGTCATCCTTTGTATTTTTTAAATATGTTGTTATTGATTGAGAAGATGAAGTAAAGTAGAGCAACAAAATTACGTAAATAAATATGTTACTGCATAAATAATGTGATGGAGGCAAGTCAAAGGTTAGTACAGAAAAAAGTCTAAAAATTTGACCCCGACGTGATTTGAACACGCAACCTTCTGATCTGGAGTCAGACGCGCTACCGTTGCGCCACGAGGTCGACGCCGTTACTCTCCGTACAAAATAATATAGTATCGCTTTTAATGTAGGTGCAGCTGAAAAGTGGGTAAACGAATACTGGAGAGCAAAGAAGACTTTTAAAGTGGAAAGGTTTTCCTTTTTTTCTGATAACGCCGAGGGTAACGTGCCCTCAGCTGGGGAGAGTCTCATAAGATAATTCAGTGTCCTCGTGGCGGCACCCTGATTCAAATTTTTTTTGCGATTTGATTTAGCTTCCTCCGATCTGAGCAGAAAGTTTCCTTAACTTCGCATCTATATTTCGTAAATCATGTTCAAGGACCGCAAGAACTGTGCCTTGTTGGGCATGTAATGCATTGAGCTTTTCCTCGAGCTGCGACTGTCTCTCGGTCAAAGTCGTCAACAAACGGATTGTCTTCAGCAAACCGCTTATCACTCTTAGCTGCTTCCAAACCGCCAGATACATCAGAAATTCTCCGATGGCCAGACATCCGATTATTATGCATCCGAATAGGTACATATCTCTCACAGACAGTTGGAACATCAACTTCCGCTTGTCCCACGGATCACTTGTGTATTCAACAGTTCAATAGTAGCAAGAAAACCTTGACAGTGAGGTTTGAGGAACAGAAAACATAGCTTAATACATTTACATAAAGCTATCCCAAAACAAAGCGCAAACTGCTTTAGTTTGATCATTTATTTTACAGTATTTTGGTTTGGATTTTTTGGCGATTCTCATAGCCTGCCACTAGGTGGCGGTATTCACAAGAGATGGATCATCCACTGTCAACAA
This sequence comes from Oryzias celebensis, assembly GCA_014656515.1. Classification (NCBI taxonomy): domain Eukaryota; kingdom Metazoa; phylum Chordata; class Actinopteri; order Beloniformes; family Adrianichthyidae; genus Oryzias; species Oryzias celebensis. Next base: position 15,647,383 of record BNCR01000013.1, read on the forward strand.
TGCGCAAATTACGCCTTTTAAAGCCAAGGTAGAGGATTGTTGTTTAGCGTTCTGTGTGATTATATTTATAAGGGAACGTCAGTGTGATAACATTTGTGCCAAACCGTTTCATTAGACTAATTGTGCTTGTGTTGTACGCTAAAAAAGTCCCACTCTGCTGTGATTGATTCCCCTCCCCTTACACGTCATTGTTTTCTTTTTTTTCTCAAAAACTTTATCAATAACTAGACATAACACAATAAGGATAACGCTAGAAATACTGTGCAAATACATTGACAATCAATACTTTTTTAATCCAGAGGTATACACTATCTTATTAAACATAGAACAGATGAAAAGAAGAACAAAAATGTTAATATGTAGTTCTTTTAAAAGGAGGAATGTTCTCATGGCTCTCATATTTAAATGTGTTATATCGTTTTGTAATGTCCATATGGAATACATTTAAACTATTTTCCTTTACTGGTTAATTTTGAGTAATTTCTTTTTGTTGCATTTTTATGATGTTCTGTACATAGAACCTCAATTAACTTTCTATGTGGTCTATTTTTTATGTACCAGTAATTTTGAGAAAAATCTAGTGTGAGATGCAGTGAAGTTACACATTAGTCACACCCCCTGTGAAAGCATTGTGGCCTCTGATTTAAGCAAATTATTTGTAACTGATACCTTCTGTTTTCTTCCAGTGATGCAAGAGGATCACTAAAAACAACCTCGCTGCTATTCTAAAGAAACCTGGCTGTTTAATTGTAAAATGGATAGGTAAGTACACAATAGAGATTTTTTTTTCTTTAATGTATCTGTGTAGCCCAAATTTTCACATCAAGTTAACAAAGACAAAGTGAATGTTTCTTACAGCATTCAAGCGTTATTTTACTATTAGCAAACATCCTTCGCTGAGGTGGCTCACTGCACTGATGTTTTTTGCTCCTCAGATTTAATAAAGAAAAGCTTTTAGTCAATTTTAGCCTGTCCAGACTCTTTACAGATAAACTTTAAATATTCAAACAAAAAAAAAAACTAAAGCAACAAAAACAAAAACTTTTTAGACAGAAGTTAAGGTCTCCACCTCAAATGTACGTGCTTTATCTCAATGAAGCAGTGGTAACATTTCCTATACTTTATAATCATTTGCATGCACACATGGTTCAGCTGTAGCTAAAAACCAACTTTTGACAGTATGTAGTAAATGGAACTTTCTTCTTTTTTTTTTTTTTTTTTTTTAATTAAATGAATAATTACATCTCACTAATTCTATTTGATAAAATCTATGATGTTTTACAGTTTTACTCAGAATGCATTTTTCACTTTCTTCCCTTAAATATTCTCTGTCAACTTAATTGGTTGACCACGCTTTTTTTGTTTGTAAAAGAGGGAGGGAAAAAAGGCTGCATGTCAGACTGTGACGCTAACTAGACCTTTTCAAAGAGAGAGAGAGGAAAAAAGACACAGAGTGAGGGCGGCCATCTGCGGCTCCTGCCACTGGATGCAGTCTCCATGGCAACATGGTGCTCCCGCAGCAGAATCATGAGATGACGGTCTGCGCCCCGCCCCCACGTGCATGCACACAGCCACACCACACACATTTTAAGAGAAGGACATTGTTCATTTCCATAAAAAATAATTTCCCACAAAAATTCTATTTCATGTCAGTTAAATACCAACGCTAACAGAAAATCCATATATATTTTTTTATTTACCACAATTTCTCCCATCTTTCACATTTTTGTTCTCTTTTTTTCACATTACCATGCCATTCTTTTTTTTTTTTCATGAGAGCTGCCAGAAGATGATGTATCCATCCTGCTCCTCCCTGCACCCAGACTCTGTGTGTGGGAGAAATACAGTTGATCTGATTTCTATAAAAGTGGGTGATAATTTCATAATGAACTGCTTTTTGCTCAGAAGTTGAAATATCTCATTGTCTCTGCAATAAAATTGGGAATCAAAATTAACAAGAGAGATAAGAGAAGACGACAAGGAGAATCCCATCGGAAAAATTCTGTCTTTGTTGCCATCTCTCCTTCACTTGGCTCACCCCTCACATTATTGGACAATCCGGCCCCCTCCCATTTTCACACCAGCCATTCAGCTTGTACAAACTCTCTGCATCTCTTGCCTCTCTCCCCTTATCAGTTGCTCGCCCTGCTCTCACACGTACATGCGTTAAATCTGAACCCCCTCCCTCAGTCTTTCATACCCTTACACACCTTGATCCTGTCTATCTCTGTGGACTCTGTGTGGGGTGCTAATTTCTGCTTTGGCAATGTCACATTTGGTGGAAGGATATCTCTCCCTTTGGAAGGGAACGCACTGAAACTGCCTCTTTTCTCATCTGTCAGGGACTCGCTGTAAGTAAATCCTTGCCTCTGACACTTGCTCTCATCCTTTTTTTGCCAACCCCACTCTGCGCCAGCTCATACTGACACTCCATTGCCCCTTTTCTCCTTGATCAAGGATGCTTACCTTATCTCCTCTCATGCTGTCCCACAACCTCATCACTCTTTGCTTTTCTTCTGCCTACCTCCGGTGAATGCATGCCCTACGTTGTTTGTATGCAAAACAGTGCTGCAGGCCAGTTTTTTTGGGTCTGGAATGGGATTATCTTTTGGAGCAAAATGTAATAAATGTCTTCTTCTGTATGTAAAAAAAAATCAAAAAAACAAAACATCCAGTGAAGATTAGCTAATGGGTAGAAAGATGAGGCGTGGTCTTATGCGCTGGAATAATGTTGATATCCTGCCATGATTGCAAAGTCAATAGACAATAAAAAATTTCGGTTGTTGTTATGATTGTGTTGGTTTATTTTAGAGTGCAATTTCGGTGAACTATTTTAAATCAGATGGTAATCTTTGGTGTTTTTTTTGAGAGATAATAATGTTTTAGTTCAGTTTATACCCATCTACGTCAAAATAATGCTCTAACCTTATTTTTTCCTTATTTATTTATCTGTGTTCCAAACACTTAATGAAGAGTTTTCCCCAACTAAAATAATAGTTTACTGATCCCCAATTCCACTTTTTGTTGGGACAATTTATCCAAAATAAGGCTACCAATTGGCTGTGCTTGTGCAGAAGCAATATGAGGTAAAACAAGAATAAAATGTCAAATAAAAGTTTAAATATTGACTCAGACAAACCTGCAGTCATTGTGGTGGAAGTGGAGACTGGAATGTCCAGCTGGTGAGGAAGGAATGTCCCGAAAGTTGTTTAGGAGGGTGAGTCAGAGGGACAGAGATGTGAACTTCATGCAGAAATATGACAATCGTCTATCAATTCATTTTTCTACGGCCGTGCTTACGTTTATTGGACAGCTATGAACTCAAATCAGCTTTTTTTTTTTTTAAATTAGATCCATTCCTAAACACAAGATATTTCCATACTTTTACAAGTATTACACGAACGCATTAAATGTGTTTTGTTAAGAAAGGATCGATCAGAAATCCACTGTGCAGATCTAAAATGGGCAGCTAACATTGCAAATGACAAGACATCAGCCATAATAGCCCTGCTAATTATGACAGCTGTATCCTGTCTGTGTGTCTGTGAGTTCTCGCTGCTGTATGTGTGCTCCCTGCAGACCTGATCAGCTCCAAAGGTGTTTGGGTTGCTATGGGCAACTGTCAGTGCATTCCTCCAGCTCTGTGGTCTGTCATACACACTCTGGGTTTGACGTTTGCTTACTCAGTGTGATCTACTCAGACATTTTGTCTCATATATTGTACGTCCAATTTAATCAAGTTACATTTTTCACTTTGGAAAGTCTGGAGATGGAAATCCGTTGATTAAGGTGTGAGCAGGTTGTTGGTTAATTATCATTTGAGAGCCACAACTATTAATCCATTGTCTTTGCATTTTTAGATTAATTATTTGAGATGAATTGATGTTATTACAGCTGCAATTGCTTTATTCATTAAATAAAGTTCTTATCGACCCGGCTTTCCCAACCCAATGTACGATTCAGAAACCACATTGTATTTTACTCTGATTTTTCCTACAAGTGGTTTCTAACGTTTGAGAAATGTGATTAGTGTCCACTAAGCATTGAGGGTGCATTCAAACTGGACACACTTGTTTGCTTTAAGTGAACCAGATTTCAATGATCCGGAATCTAAATGCGCCCAAGCGGACCCTGGTCTGGGACCATACCCATCTTTTGAGGTGGTCTTGGTTTGTTTCCAAGCGGACTGAGCTCCGGTTCACTCTGAATTTTCTCAGACTGAATAGATTTAGTGCTCTGAGTGGAACAACTGGACCAAAACCACCATTGTAGCCGGGGGATTACGGGATGTAAACAGAGTAGGAATGAAGCAAACATTTTGAATAAGTGAACTATCCCGACAAGAATTGCAAAGCATTGGACTTCCATTATTCTTTCTCTTGTTGCTTTGCCCCACATAATAATTCCTGACCAATGGCTGAAGAGATCTTTAGTCACATGCTTCTTCTTTTTCCTTTTCTTTTTTTTTTTTTTTTTTTACAAGCTTTGGTTCAAAACAGAAATGTCAAGTGCAAGGTCCAGGTCTAAATCTGGACCAAATCAAGCAGACTGGTCCAGACCAAGACTTTGAAAGGATCAGTCTCTATGGAAATAGTTTATTCCATTTTGTGTGCTTGCTGTACTGGTAGTTGGTTTTCTTGCTTAGAAAAAAAGTGTGGTATTGTGGATGATTTAATTGATTCATACAGCATTCTTGCTTTTGTAAAATGATGCGCGATTGCCTGTTTGTGCTTCGTAGGTGGACTTGCATTTTCAAATCACTTTAGCCTTTATATCCTTTATGGCTGTCAGGGAAGTGTCATCAGCTCAGAGCTTAGTGACTGAGAGGTCTGCAGACATGTCACGTTGAATATTTTTAGACAGGTCTCTCAGGGAATACGCAGTAACTGTACTGACCATGTTCTCCAAGCGTAACATCGGTAAATAAAACTGTAAGAAAGATCATTAAAAGTTTTTACTGCTAGGTTGAGTTTAGTCAGATATCACAAAATGCTGGCGACGTGTGTGTTTTGGCTCCCAACTGGCACCATGCTGGGATGGAGCAAAAGGTCTGCACACGTGTGCACACGTGTGCTTGAGAGAGCTGTGAGCTAATGTGTTGACACAGGTGGTTCCTGCGACACTTTCTTGCCAAGCTTGGCTAAGATGAAAGCGGCAAATACATTTAGGTGGATGTCAGTCTGGTCTGCAGTGTTTGAGCAGAAAAAGTCCAGAATCCACCTTGCTTGCTGGAAGATCTGACAGAAGCTTTTAATGTAAATGTAATTTATGATAGCACCATTGTGATCCATCCATTTTATTAACCCTCTACGTCCCTTTCGGAGTCATGGGGTTGCCGGAGCCTGTCCCAGCTACTGTTGGGCAAAGGCAGGGTACACTCTGGTCAGGTCACCAGTCTGTTGCAAGACCATTGTGATGACAAATGGAATTTTCTCAATGCATTTTTATTTTGGAACAGGTTACAGACAAAATATACCACACTTTCATCTTTTATGTTGTGGTATTTCAATTATAATTGACCTATCAGAAGCAATTGTTCCGCTGCATCTACAGGTTTACATTGGAGGGTAAACAGCATGCAAATCGTCAATGTTTTCCACACACGCTGGCATGGCAAACAAAAAGGGGAAAATCTAACTCCCTCGACTAAATCCGTTTCCTCCACAGTGTCTGCGATGCATGTTTATGATTCAAGAATTTTACACGTAAATTGAGCAGCATGGGAGAACACTTTCAAGGGGAAATTTCTTGGCACATCTCGCTGCATTTGATGCTGATGTGTGTTGTGGGAAAAATAGGTCTATAGCTGAGGGCTTTTCTCTTCAGCGCAAGGTTTTCCATATATTTGACTATTACATAATGGCAGTTTTTGACCTTGCTTCTCCAAAAGCATTCAGATGACCACTAATATGCCTTAACTTTACATTTCTTTCCCATACAAGGACATTTTCAATGCACTTTCACCTGTTTTATGTTGTTTTTTGGGGGGATAGCACTGCCTGTTTTCATTATATGTTTAGCTTAGAGCCTCTATTTGCTCAGTTATTTAAAGACACAAATTATTTCAGGATGAGCTCCTCGACCCTGTGGCATGTGCTCCTCTTTCACTGAAATAATTCTCTGCACTGGAAGAGGAGGTTGATGGGGAAATAAAAAGAAACAGGATGGAAATCTGTGTTTTGTGTTGATGACAATCCTTTTTGAATGTATTTAGCCTCAAAATTATTATGCATACGCTGTTGGCCTTACATAACTGCCCCTTTGAATTTCAGTTATGATGGTTTTGTAAAAGCCCTGGTGGCTTATGAATTTCAGTAAAGTGTTTGTTTGATCTTTGTGATTCAGTTTCATGAGAAAATAGTTTATTTTTTCTCTGATGTTTGTTGGATGTGAAAGAGTGTAGGTCATGAAAATCAAAGATGAATTGTGTTTTGTGTAGGAACTTTTTTTTTGTTTTTTAAACCAATGGTTAAAATTTGTGCAGTTGAAGTTTCTAGCAGTGTTAAGCCATTGACTGTATATGAGGAATGGACTGAGGGAGTGTGACATCACCTATACACAATATGGACCTTGTCATGATGGAACCAGAAAATGTCAGTAAGCAGTGATTGGTCCGAGTTGATCTATCATTATTCCTTTGGCAAGTCCAGTTCTCAAATACAGTCAATGTGTTAAGCACTTATTTTCAGATATTTACAAAGTCAAATACTAAGAAAACGAGGCTTCGACATCCACGCTCACACTGCTTAAAAGGCTCTACCTTTGGCAACAGTTACTGCAAGTAGTCCTGTTCTGCAAAACCCCTACTCATTATCAAATGAGGCAAAGAGAATTTCATTTGGCATTTTTTTAACATTTTTTTAGCACTCTTGCCTCACAGTGAGAAGACCCTGGTTCAAATCTCGGCAGGGTCCTTTCTTGTAGTGTTTGCATATTCTTCACAGGCATGTATAGGTTTTTTTCTCCCACAGTCCAAAGAGATGTTTCATGGGTTAACTGGTGACTCTAAATTGTCCCTTTGTTGTGAGTGTGTGTGACTGAGTGCAACACAGTGGCGATCTGTCCAGGAGGTACCCTGCTATCACAATATAGCCCAGAAGAAAAGGTGAGAATTGTAACAAAGTTAAATTGTTTTTTTCTTATTATTAATTGGACTTTGATTGCACTTCTCATATCAAATGCCAAACAAATTTTCACAATACACCATTTAAATATTGTGCTATGTGTATTATCCACAAGATATAGGAGCAGTTTGTGAACATTTAGATGCTGGAGTATCCCAGTAGCTGGGATAGACTCTGGTCACCTTGTGACTCAGAAGGGATTAAGTGGGTATGAATGAACAGTGTAGATCACTTGTGTTAAAGTTAGATATTTGACTAGTTTATTCCTCAAATGATTTTTTTGTTCTTTTTCTGTTTTTTAATGACAATAAATGGGACCTTTACAGCACTGTCTTTTTTTATGTCATGGCTTTAAGACGTCTTTAAAATTGCCTTGCATGTGTCTTTATACCGCTAATAGATATTTGTTTTGATGATTGACTTAATGACTGTTGGGTTCATGGATTTTTAGACAGTCCCAGTTCATCGCTTGTCCATTTTTTGTCCTTACAAGGTGCTTCTGTCACAAAACTTTGTGTCTCTGTTTTTTCAAAGACCGATTATAAAACAATGAGGTCACACAAGAAGAATTGCCTCCACTTTATCTAATTTTATCAAGCATTTACCCTAGAAGTCATACTTATGTCGTACTGTGTTTTGGGGCAAATAAAAAAACCTGCCTGAACTGGTGGCAGAACTGTTGGTTTACCTCCTACAACTATTATCACAGCTAGCAAGGCAGGCTCTCTGCACCAGCAGTCAGAGCAAGGGCAGTGCAGCCCTGCACTGTGCACAACCTGAAGGAATCTTTGCACTCTCATGAGTTTGCTAAGCCATAAATAACTTGTTCCCTGCAGACATTATGAGGGAGCCTTTTTTTTCATATGGGTTTAAAAGTGTGACCAATTCATGCCATGGTGTACCTTGATCCTTGAAAATCCTAAAAGGATGGAGGGGTTACTTTCAAGACCTTTGCCCCAAGAAACACCAAATCTATTATTCAATATCGCTAAATGTTCTTTTTTTGCACCAAGAACAAAATTACTTCAAATATTCAGTATGGACCTCCTCTCCACTGCCTCTGAATAGTTTCTGTTCTGGCTATCTGAGTCTCTAAGCTCGTTGAGAGTGTGTGCCGTTCAGAGCACGTGTCAACCATTAGCCTGAAGAGCATGAGAACGGATCGGGCTATTTATAGAAATGCATGTATGTGTAGGACTAAGGCTACCCTGTGTAGAAGAATGGAAGTTCGCTTAGCATGCTAATTAGGGTTGAACAAGCTCTTTAGTCTGTTTCTTGGTGGAGGTAAACAGTCTTAGTCAGGTTTTCATGTTTGCATGTGACTCTTAATGGGAGCAGTGAGTTGGGAAAACTTGGAGGTTGGGTTAAAGGATGACTCAGACTGGAACAGCTGACTGACTCTGCATGTGTGTGTGGAGTGTGCTTGGCCCAGAGTTGTCAAGCTCCAACCCCATTATGGGTAGCCCTCCAGTACTCAGTCTCATGCTCCGTTACACATGATCCTATACTGTATAGAGTCCATGAAAAAATACATTCACTTAAATAAACAACACAGGCTTTTGGATTTGGGCAAAAAAAAGCATAATGAAAATTAAACGACCACTGGAAACGATTTTACAATAGAAACAATATAGATTCTCTTAGTGCCCCCATAAATGGTTCCGTACTGACTTCAGTACTTTTGGTTGACCTTTTTCTTAGGTTCCCTCAGCCCAGTCCTGTTATGCAAAAAGGACAAGGATAGCATTTTGTTGTGTGTTCCGAGTGTATTTATTCTAAAAGGTCTAAATTTGTCATTCATTTGCAGTGCTCTTACAAATCTCACCACACTTTATCACCAAGATTATCCCTTAACATTGTGAAAATGTGCTCAATTTAGTTTTTATAGTATTTTGAAGTAGGTAACACATACACAAAAAATGGCCTTTTAAAGTAAATATTAAAAATGATTCAAGTAAAAATTAAAAAGGACAAATGTGATCACATGGAATTGGTCAATTCCAATTTGGTTCTTCTCTGTCCAATCAGAGCCACTTAGTGTAACTGAAAGGTTTGGGTTGATTTTCTTTCTTTTTTTTTTAAGCACTGTTCATGCATCTGTAATTGAAATTCGAGGAATATCAATAAATCTTGCTGGAAAAATTAAGTGCTCTGATAATAATAATAATGAAAAGGAAGTTTCAAAGCACTTTTGCTGCTATTATTCTAAAATATATTGAATTTTAATCATCAGCCAACAAAGAGAAACTAAGATTGGAAAAATATGATCCCTTCATTATTTCTCTACAGAAGTAGGCAGGATTACAGCATGAGGAGTTTTTTTTTTCCCTTAAAGAAATGTCAGAGAAGCATGAGAATAAGTATTAGTTACATAAAAGAAGTGTCTTATGTAGGTCAATAAAGGATGTTTTATAAACGGATTTGTATAAGGTAAAACCAAGTCTTTGAATTTAGTTGAAGGAAACTACTCTTTGGACTGCCTGGCTTAGTAGAGGCCAGTATCATCAGCATAGCAGTGATCCTGCCTGTTAAAATCATGTGGTGGGTAAGTGTTAAGAAAACACAATTTAACTGGTAAATGACAAAAAAAGATTTTGTCCAAACAACTAAAGTTCATCAAATAATAATTGCTTAAATCAGCTTCATGCAGTCTTGCATAAAACAAATAGCGTGTGATAGTCTGTGCAGAAGATTGCAGAGTAATATGCTGGAATTCTGCTCGAACTTCTAAAAGGGAATAGTTAAAACTCCAAACTTGCATCTGTCTGAGGCCATTCTTTTGTGCAATGATGTACTCTGACTCCCTTTAGCTCTTCCAAAGAGGAGTATCACTCCTAAAAACCAAATGTATGATGTGTACTGTTTTTTGTTTGTCTTTCATGTGTTTTTTTCTCAACTTTTTTTCATCTCCAAATATAACTTTTAAACACAACAGATTGAGGCGTATAGTACAAACTACACAGAAAATCAATTGGATCTAAGCTTTATTAACTGCAGATGGGCCTCCTGTCCTCAAGCTTGCACAATCTATATTCAAGCCTTTCTTTTATTGTTTATTTTGTTCTGAGCTGATTAATTCAGTCATTGACTTGACTAACAGGCTTAACTGCGTTTATTTCAAAGGACAGCTGGTTGCTCACTGCATCATGTTCACTATCTGATCTTGGTTGATCCTCGTTGCAGCTGTCTCTGGACAGGTTCAGGTAAACCCTATAGCAACCAGGTTGCTAATAGATCACACAGCCACAGACGACAAAACAAAGCCTCTTATGTTCACTCCTGGCATCAATTTAATAACGGCAAAGAAAAAATGTTTTTAACAGCAAGTCAGGGAACAAGCAGAGAGAAAACACTCAAAAATGGGGTGGATGAGCAGGTCCCAAATCATGAAAAATACATTTCTGAGCCCCCTTTACGTTATACAAGTATTTCGTTTTATTTACTACATTTTGTTTTGGAAAAAACAAGTATTTTATGTTGACATTTTTTTTTTGTTTTTTTTAATCAAATTTAATATAACTTCTATAACACAAATCTCATTTTCTTTACATTTTACCTCGACTTCATAGTTGATTTTCAAGATTTTTTATCATTTTTTAATCATTACACAACTGTCCTTTGATCCTTTATTTTCTGTGAATTTGGAACATTTCAAATTTTCTTTTCTTATTATCTTGAATGCCACTTTCCTTTCTTAGTTTTTTAGACAAATTGCAGATTTTAAAGCCTCTGAAAATCTCCATTTGGTCGGTTTCTTGTAAAACATTTAGCTTTTGTTTGTAGCTCCGTTCAATAACTGTCCAGTTTTTCATTTTATCGTTTGACTTTTGATCCATTCTCTTTATGAGCAACTGCAAGGAAAAGCACTGAATTCATAATCTAAATAAAACATGGAATTGTATTCACTGAAGCATAAAAAAATTAAATAGGCCTTGTAGTCAAGCAGCAAAGTGTTTTTTAGGGATTCTTTCAGTTGTGACACATTGATGTTTACATCATGTAATTACTGTCAAGTTTAGGACGTGTTGTCAAGAGATAGTTTGACAAGGATAAATTAGTTGTTGAAAAAGACTGCATGATAACCTTTTTTAACACTGACACTGATGTAATAACTTCACCACAGACAGCCACAGATCTGTGGTTTTTCTAGTAGCACTTTCAATCTCCCACTTTAAAGAATCACTCCAATGAAAATTGTGTTTTTTTTGTGTTTTTACCATGTTCTTGTGGTGTTTTTCTGATAATGAAGGACACATATAAAGAAAATTAAGCTTATACTTGCATTTCTGAATATTTCTTTATTCAAATCATTCTGAATCAGCAGCAGACGAAAAAATGCAGCTGAAAATAGATTTCAAGTACCACAAGCTCCCTACTCCGCTCCATTCTGTATCCACTTGTAGATGACTAGATTTATGCAAGTCTTTGTTTTTCTCGTCTGAGCTGGTACCTGGTTCAAAACTGTATGTCTGGACAGATCCAATATCGCTGACAATTTCTGTTGCACTGGGGGGCTGTAAGATAGCAAGAGAAAGTGTAAACCTTTGCTTTTGAAAATGGATCAAATGATGATCGGAGTGGGACTTTGACGTGATATCAAACCAACTGTCACTGTTTCCCTAATAACTACTGTATTGAGTGGCAACGGGGAAGGCAAAATGTGTGCAGAAGTATGGAGAAAAAAAATCTAGAACTCGGTGTGTGCAACAGTAGCTGGTATAGGCTCCAGCAACCCTGTGACCTCAAAAGGGATTGAGGGGGTTTTGAAAATGGATGTACGGATGACAGACAAAAGTTTTTTTTCTCACCTATTATTCCAGATTATGCCTTCAAAGCATAAAAAACAGAAAGCTTTAGGAAATGAGTACAAAATGCATTTTTGATTGTCTTTTTTTTGTTTTATTCAATGCACATGTACAGTCATAGCAAATTTTTGTTTTGTCATGACATCTTTCCGTGTAGACTGTTGCACTCCTTGTGCATTTCATTTATGTGATGCAGCACATTGTGGATTCAAGATGGGCTTTGTCTGTTGCAGTCCGGGTCTCTCACTCCCTGCACAAATTGTTAGCCAATGATGCAATCACTAGTTCTGCTAGTTTAAAATTCTCAGCCAATCAGAGTGCGTCAGTAGGAGGGTATCCAGTCAGCTCATGCTTGTAAACAGCTCTGACAGGAGGAGGGCCTTTTAATTCCCAGTCCCACCCTCTGTTTTATTCTGTATTCCGCCTTTTCGTTTGAGAATTGTGTTTGACAGGGAAGAAGGAAAAGGAAGAGTGGTCAGTGTGGTTATAGAGGAAGAAAGAGGAGGGGGGATTCATGTGGAAGTCAGGGCCCGGTCTTCACACAAAGCAGCCATGAAGCCTTTCTGGACTGAAGGCCTCCCCTCTTCTGACAGTAGGTAGCGTCTCTGTCAACGCTGTCTTTGTTTTCTGTCTGCGTTCATGTGTGACTTCCCAGTATCCGTTCAGCTGTCTGCTCCGAGGATCTGACTGATGCGAGTTTGTGTGTTTGCACAGGCTGTCAGCGCACATCTGTTAGAAAAGTTTGTGTTGACAGCGGGCCGCCTCCACAGGTGTCTGACAAGGGAGCAGGGGAGCGAGTGACCCTGTTTTCACCATCTTCCATGCCCTGCTCCTGAACTGGAGGGTTCACATTTGGTTTCCTGTTTTGACTGCATCCGCGTGTATGTGCTGATGAAGATGCAACAGGAGCTGAACTTTGTGCCACAAAACAACAGCAGAGAATTTAATCCAAGATTAAAAAAGGAGCTTTTCACATAATTCTTTTGAGCCAATCCTCAAATAAAGCATCGTGTGCCTGCATGACAGCGTTTTTAGTCGCACACAGCTGAAGTGTAACACAAACAATTACAACAATCATAAGAGTTTTGTGGAATTATCTAGACACACCAGCATTATTACTGCTTAATTTATGGAGTGTTTTGCCTCCTAGTAACTTCAAATAGTTTTTATTTTTGCATCCCTATGTGACAGCTTGCTGCAAGATGGTTTCTGTCACAAATGCATCATACTTCAAAGCTTCCTGCTGTCCTTTATTCCATCCTGCTGTCTCCCACTTAAGCCTAAATCTGAGTCTGCATGCCTTCACTCTACTTTAAAGCCTGTCAGTTAAGTGGTCATGGTTGCTTTAGAGCATTTAAACTTAAAGTTGTGGCCTACTTTGAAGTTAAACCGAGCGTGAATGAATATGAGGACATATCAGAGCACGATCTCCTGAATACACAAATGTGAGAACTCGCAGACGTGTCAGCACATATTGGCCTGTTGTTGCACTTTGTAATAATCATTTGAGCTTAACAAAAAGCTTAGTAAAAGGCTTTTTTATGGATCTGTTAAACTGTGTGAAGGGAGGCTGTTTAAGGTTAAAAAATGTGTTGTTTGTTTGTTATGCACAGGTTTTACTTTTTTCAAAGGAAAAAAAAGGGTAAAATATGAATGTGTGTCAATCTGTACTTATGCTTTCCATTTTGGAATCTTCATGCTTCACTGAGTGGGCTGTTAATGAAACTTTTGCATCAATTTCAGTCTCGATTCCTCTTAGGAATTATCCTTCACTCCCCAAATGACCCCAAACTTCACTTCCTAATCACAAATGAAGAGATTTATGTCTTCATTTTGTCTTTTTCCTTTAACTTTTCCTTTAGACTTTTTTTTAAGTCTATTGGTGAATCTCCTTCAGCCACCAACATCTGTTATTTCTCTTGACTAAAGAGATTATATGAAAATAAAATAAAATTCCACAAAATGGAAAATAACCTTGTTAGCTCTATTAAAACAGCAGATAGATAATAAATAGCACCAAAAGTACACTTAAAGACCCTCTCTAATGATATTTGTGCTTTAGTGTTTTAACATGTTCTTGTTGCATTTTCCCTTTACTATTTGAAAAAGCTTGCAGCCACAAGCTCCTTGCTCTGCTCCATTCTGATGCCTCCACTTACAGACAAATGGTTCCATTGCTGTCTACATTTCCCTCATCCGGGCTGGCATCCAGCATTACCAGCCTTTTAGACAACACTAGCTGGTGAAAAGATGATGTGACCTCACTTGAAAGGTTCAAACTGAAATTCAACTACTTGTATTTTTCTTTAAAAAACTAAAACAACACTAAACATTTGTGCTGCTTTTTTTTTCAACTTGATCTGAGGCTTTCTGCTGACTCTTTGGTAAATGTGGTGCACCTGGGCAGAAGTTTTTACATGAGCGTCATCATTTTTGCTGTCTCTTTCAGTTTCGCTTTTGCTTCTTGCTGAATACTAACTAAAACGTATGCTAAGTTAATTAAGCGGAAAATGTTTTTCTAGGTGTTTAGATAAGAAAATTGCAGTCAAGTCTTGAAAAACAAGTGGATTCCAGGATTTATCCTTTTATTCAACCGCAAAGAAACTTTTCAAATCAAAAAATCACAAGAGAAAATTGTTTTCCATGCAAAGCAAAACCAACCAGGCTTAATCTGCTGTGAAGATATTGCTCACTTAGCATTTTTTTGCACCATGAGTTTTGACCTCTACGACAATGTAAATGTCAGATGTCGTCCTCTTGGATTTTACAAGATCCAACCTTTATCTCATAAAATAAAGTCTGCATGTCACTGGATCCTCCCTTCAAAGACTGGAAAGACACGTTGGCCTTAAATCCCCCTGATTGTTTGTGTGTGTGGTTCGTAGGATGATAACTGACAACAGGACAAGAACAGGATGGGGCAAGAGATTGGAAGCTGTATTAAATCCCACAGTGACAGATGTGCAAGCAGGTCGTGTAACGGGTGGGGGATGAAGGGCTTTGTTTTTTGAATGCGTTTACCCTTTTACTCAAACGGAAAGCCACTGCTCAGATTTCTGTTTGTTTTTAGGCTGAAATTCTTCTTAAACCGTTACTGCATTTGAATGAGCCTGGGTTGGTATGACAGTGCCTGACACATAAATAATTAATGTGTTGACCTACTGAGAAAATGTGGCACAACGACATTGCTGAAGCTGCTTTATGTGCGTGAAGCTCTGATACTTTCTTTGGGATGCTTTGCTACATTTCATTTTTATAAGATGTATTTTATAAGGAGGACTCCTTTGAGGCTAGATTTTTTTTTCTGCCAAATGGGTTTATCTTGCACAGCTTTATATAAAACTTGGCCATTTTGGTGTCATTGGTTTGTGTTGCTAGGCAGAATATCCAACACTGCAGATGTGCTGCAGGACTACATTGTCATTTAATCCATTTTTTATGTCTTCAATAGAAAATCGCTTCTCATTTAGATTAAATGCCACAATTTTCAATAAACTTTTATGCCTTTGCAGTCCTAATATTCTATTTTTCTTTTGAAATAAATCACCTCACTGTGAGGAAAATGATCAGAGTTGTGAGTAATCCAATCAACTCCTTTTTGAGCAATTCCTTAAGCCTGATACCAGACTGTTAGTCAATGATACTTGAGTCTTTCAAGTCTGATCACATGCATAACATGTGATGAAACTGCTCTGTAATCTATCTACAGTATTTTACACAACAATAATTAATTAAAAAGGTTTTGTTTTTTTCTGCTTTGTAAAGCCCTTTTTGATTCTTTCTGAGAAAAGTATATTACTAATAACAACACAGGGATGTAACATTATTACTTACTGTTACATCCCTTTCCAGGGACTTCTAAAAGGATGTAACATAAAGGTAAGAAAAATAAATAAAGTAGCCCAACGACCTCAAAAACTCACACAAACCCAGGCTGGAAATAAAATGGGATTACATACAGAAAAAAACAAAAAAAAACAGTACGTAAATGCTGAGCTGGAAGCTCTCGTCCAATCAGGCTCTCTGGACAATTTAGGCTCCAATTTTCAAACAAATATAGAAGAAAAAAGAGACAGAAACCTCCCACTCCAGCAGGAAACATAAAAAACAGAAAGACTCTAAAAGTACAAAAAAATAAATAAATACCGTCTTAGCTGCAACACTTTCTCGTTTGCTATTTTTGTCAGAGCCAACATGCATGAATTTCCATTAAAAGGGAGCTTGTTTGTGGGGTGAAAAACAGTTATTCTAAAAAAAACAAAACAAACAAAAAAAAATGTATCTTATAATCTGGGAGAAATATCAAATCCTTGTGGACTATTACATTTACCTTGTTTGGCCTGAATACACGTTGATAGAAAAAGTGAAAAAAACTGGAACATGTTAGTAAAAAAAAGGCTCTTTAAATACTTTATATCTAAAACTGTCCTAAAGAGCTTTCCAATCATTTGAGACCATCTGTTCAGATGTTCTAGCTGGATAATTATTGCCAGCACACCAGCAATCATTTTAAAATCTCTGTACACAAACAGATGAAGTTTTCTTAAAATCTCATCAATGAGCTACATTGAAATCAATTTGAAACAAATAGAAATGTTTTGCAAAATTAGAGATTTTGAATTGAACAGTGGTCAGAAACATTTCATAGCTGTGCATGGACAATGTCCATGGAGTAAGGTCTTGCTCATATAATCCTATCTGTATAAGAAATTATACTAATATGAGAGATCAAAAAAAATTTTCAATTGAGCAAATGAACAAAATAAATGCATACAATTACAACAGGCAATAAAATACACAAAAGACAGAAAAAATAAGTAAAAGAAAATAAGATGCAACTTCTGAGTATTACATCTTTTTGTTGACGTTTAACACAGAAGATCTGATGTAATGCGTAATTCTGTTAAATATTGTTCCAAAACTTTGGGCCGGAAACAGTTTTTAACACCTGTTTGACAATATTCTTGTTACTGAGGTTTATATAAAAGAATAGTAAAAAAAAAAAAAGCAAGTCTTCTCAGCTTTAATGACATTAAGACCAAAAAACTTCTATAAAGATACTAATTAAAGCATTCATATCAATATTATTATTAATTTAACTAAACTATCTGCAATTTACTTCATTAGTAGTTGTGATCCTGCAGTTTTACTCCTTCACATTATATGGCTGGGATAAGATGTGATGGGATTGCTGTTTTTTTTTACTTTTTTGTGATCAGTTTTCCATCTAGGGGTGTAACGATTCATTTTAATAACGATTCATGTCATAATTTGTTGTTGACGGTCCTATTTAGTCGAGCTTTGGTTCAGTTTTTTGAACGATCCAATTCAATACACTGTCCTAAAACCGATCCAGGAAATCTTTAGCCACAACTGAACAGGTCAGGTGACGTTTTCCAGATTACCTGTATTTTTTGCAGATATTTTTTTTTTGCATTTTCCCTAAGGATAAAAGCATTTAATCATTTCCGGCACTCACTGAGGAATTCTGCAGCCTTGTCCCGGCTCTAACGTTGTTTGTCTGGTGTTAACCTGCGATTAACAGAACAACAAAGAGCACGTTTCACTTCTGTTCAAGGAATTAAACAGCTTTGTTGCACTGGCTCCTGGTACTTCATGTGAGACTTGGCTTCCCCTGAAGCTGACACTCTGAGCACTGTTGCAACCATTTCTAATGGCTAAATTCTAACTTTCATCTTTATGTTCTTGCAGGTTAACTGCTGTCACTGGCCGTGGCTTTAAATGTCTTCTGTCATGGCAAAGCGTGAGGCGGGGAGCACCAGCCCTGTGGTTCGTCAGATAGATAAGCAGTTTCTGGTCTGTAGCATCTGTCTGGATCACTACTGCAACCCGAAGGTTCTCCCCTGTCTGCACACCTTCTGTGAGAGGTAACTAACGTTTGCTGTGGATGTATCAAAATAAAAAGAAATGAGTCTCTGCTGGCACATACAATAAGATTATAAAGAGTTTTTTTTTTTTTATCTTTTTCTTTAGCTTGCTCCCTCGTCTCCCTTTAATTCCTGTCATAATAGGGTCTTATAGTGGGACGTCATTTAGTACAAATGTCTTAGATAATCTAACAGCTCAGGGCACTTTTCCATGTTGGGACAAGAGCGCCAAGTGAATTCCTCAGCATCAGGGATCTTCCATGGCTGCAGCCTGAGAAAAGGCTTCTTGTTTTGACACACACTGACAAAAGCTCAATCTACTGTTCTGCAGAAGAAACAACACCCCCCCCCTTAGACAATATTACACAGAGCTAAGCAAAGGCAAACACACTTTTGAAGATGGCTGGGGGTCTGGGTGAAAGGATGGAGAGTAAAGCATCATTACATTTCAGAGCATTCTACTTAGAAACCCACATAAACATGAACAATAGTTTTATAGAAAGTGGTTCACGCTCACAGCGAGAAGGCCCCAGGTCAAATCCTGGCTGGGACCTTTCTGCGTGGAGTTAGCATGTTCTCTCTGGCCTCCTTCCACAGTCCAAACACATGCTTCATAGGTTAAGTTGTTACTCTAAAGTGCCCCTAGGTGTGAGTATGTGTGGGACTGATTGTGTGCCCTGCAATAGACTAGCAATCGTTGCTCCAAAACGGATATAGCAGGTTAAAAAAATCAAAGTATTTGACCAAAAGAGGAAAAGTTTACCTATAGCAGCTGAGCTGAAAAGCGGCGCTATAATCGTGTCTGTACACACAGATGCTGGGGCCGATAGCTTTCATATGTGCCGCTGGGGTGTTGCTAAGCTTGCAGTGTCAAATCTTTCAAAAACCGGAACATGAGGATGTTCAGCTGTTTGGAATCTTGTCCTGCTTTATGGTGTTTCACTAGCTGAAGAATAAAGAAAACAAAATGCAGTTTTGACAGAGCATTTTTGAGTCCATTTCAGAAGTACGATCCATGAATTGGTATTGCAATTGCCAAAAATAAAAAATAAAAAAAAAACATTTGCAAAGCATAATAAATGCAGCAAACTGGGAAGAAATTTTGGATTTTTTAAGGAAAAGAGCAAACACATGCTCTCTTTTAGCCAATAGTAACTCAGTAAAAGTACAATCTCCATCTGGTTTTCATAACTCAGACAGTCTCACACCATAATTCAATTTGTTGCAAAACAAAACAAGTGAAGGTTTGTGTCTCAGTTTTGGTAATAAACTAACAGTTTTTATTTTTTACTTTCCTCTTTGAGCCTCTAAACAGCTTTACAGGGATTCATATAGAAAACATATTATAATTCTAATCATTTTTTCTTCTTTTTTATTGACTTTCTCCTTCCAGTTGCCTCCAGAACTACATTCCTCCAGAGTCACTGACACTTTCATGCCCAGTGTGTCGGCAGACATCCATCCTTCCAGAGAAAGGAGTGTGTGCTCTGCAGAACAACTTCTTCATCACTAATCTCATGGAGGTCCGACTCTAAATGTTTTTTTTATTACAGAAACGAGCCAGTTTTCCATAGAAGGGTTACGAAGAAAACTATAAAAGGCCGTTTAAACTAATTATGGGGGGGAAAGAGAAATCACTTGAAATGATAGGTTGTGCTTAGGTGGATTCGTTTTTCTGGGAACTGTTTTTCGCCAGCTGGAAGGACATTCATGGAGAATGAGGTCATTTTGGACAATTGATCCTTTAACGGTTTTTAAGAACTTGTTTAGAGTTTAGGGATGACAGCTACAAATTCTGAATTGAGCAGGAAAAAAAAAGCACAACATCGCACAACATTTTGGTTGTGTCATGACTAAAGCGGGGTTTTTTTTTTACTAGGTTCTCCAACGGGAGCCAGAGTGCACACGGCCAGAGGCCTGCAGTGTGTTGGAGTCAGTTAGTGCTGCTGCAGCAGGGAAGCCCCTCTGCTGCCCAAACCATGATGGAAAGGTTAAAAGTCTGTTTTAAAACCTCTATTTAGTCGTTGCCTCTAAGTATTTGCTTGTCATTTTTATTGATTAGTGTAATTTATTAAATAAAAAGAAAATATTGAATCAAAGGTGACTCAGTTTGTCTCCCTCTGCAGGTGATGGAGTTCTACTGCGAGTCATGCGAGACAGCCATGTGTTTGGAGTGTACAGAGGGCGAGCATAGGGAGCATGTGACCGTTCCTCTGCGAGACGTCGTGGAACAGCACAAAGGTGCTTTGAAGACACAGCTGGATGCCATACGCAGCAGGTGAGCAGACGTCAGATTTTCACAGGATTCCTTTGGGATTCTCAAGTATTCGGTCTTGATTTGTTACATATGTAATATGCATTGATCACGGTCATTTTCTTAATAATTTTATTTATAAATGCCCATTTTTATCATTAAAGACTGATCATTCAATTTGTCGTTTTTTGAATTGCCTCTTTCATTTCCTTTACCTTACAAGTCTCACACATGGTCATGTTACAGGCTTCCTCAGCTCACAGCCGCCATCGAGCTGGTGAGCGAGATCTCTCGACAGCTGAATGAAAGAAAGAGCGACGCAGTTGCAGAGATCACCAGTACATTTGAGGAGCTGGAACGACTGCTACATCAGCGCAAAACCGCCCTCATCACAGACCTGGAGAACATCTGCAGCACGAAGCAGAAGGTCAGCTGACTCACACTTGCACATAAGTGCTGTTGACGCACAGACCTTTTGTGAAAGTACAGTTTATGAGCTGTAGATATGGATATGAATTGTAATGATTTTGAGGCTTTACCAGGCACCAGAGATGCTGAGGCAGGTTCATTAAAAGATAACAAAATAATCCTTGTCCGGTAAAGTTTCTGAATTTATTCTATCTAGAGCATGAAAAATATATAACAAAAAAGACTCATTTTCAAGATTTTCAAAATCCTTCAATGAATGATGTTAAATGATGCGGGCCCACCCTCTCCATACACAAACCACCACAAAAGACTCAACCTGCAGTTGAACAGGCTCACTGAATCAATGATCATGTAACATAGATAGTGACAACAATGGCGGCTTTTTTGATATGTGAAAGAGATTTTAAGATATGAACATTTGTTTCGAGTTTGCACATATCGAAGCATAACATTTTTAGCTCAGCAGAGAAAAAAATATCTTACTTTTCCTGATCAAATTTACATAAAAACATGATCATTGAGACTAAAAGAAATGTATTTCACGGAATTTCTCAACTTGGGAGATTTTCAAAACTGAAAGAACTATTTTGATCTGAACTATTGTTTAGACAGCGTCAAATTGTTTGTCTGTCCATCTCAAACTCTGCTGTGTGTTCAATTTGTATCAGTATTTTAAGTAGACTAGTAACAAGCGTTTATAGTAGTATTTGTGGGCTATGTTTTCATCTTTTATAATACAAATTCTTTGTGCACTTTTAAAACCTATGCAATACTGGGATCAAAAGGTTCAGTACATTAATGCTTACACTTTTGGTATTTGTGCATTTTAAAAATATCACACGATTTATGCAATTTTTCAAGAAATTCTTCAAATTTTTTGTGCTCCTCATGCAATTTTTGCAACTTAAAGTTCTTTGGCAACCTCAGCGTTATGCAAATAGCTTTCAACAAATACAGTTAAATGTCTTCAGCATCATCAACAAACAGCTTCAGCATCTTCAGCAACTAAATTAATCAAAAAGCATCCCCACTAGCATTATCGCAGGTGATGCAACGTTTCTAGTTTTTTGGTCTCTTACATTAAAGAACTTTGATTAATGCACTGGATTTCGCCTTGTGTTCCTAAGACCTATGTCTTTTTCCTCCTGTTCTTCCCCTGATCTGAGTACAGGTCCTACAGGCCCAGCTCTCAGCTCTTCTTCAGGGGAAGGAACACATTCAGAGCAGCTGCAGCTTCACAGAGCAAGCTCTCAGCCATGGCAACGCCACTGAGGTGGAATTTTTGTTACATCTTACAGAGTAGACTAAAACAAAAAAAGACTAATCATTTGAAAAACAGATTGTTTTATGGTTAAAAAAAAGACTACAATAAAAGAAAGCAATAAAATGTGTGTCTTCTGGAAGTGCAGGTGTTGCTGGTTCAGAAGCAAATGAGTGAGCGGGTAACAGCTCTCGCCCGACACGATTTTCCAGAGAAACCACATCAGAATGCACACCTGGAATGTCAGGTACTGACTTTGGTTATTCAAACTCTCTATGTGAGTTGACCCACTCTAAACGATGTTTTGGAGATTTTTTTTATTTTATTCTTTGTTTTGCTGAAAGTGAAGTTTCCCATTTCATTGATGCTCAACTATCCGTTCTAGGTGGAGACAGAGGGTTTGCGGCGCTCCATCCAAAACCTGGGAGTCCTCCTCACAACAGCTGCTGTTGCTCACACATCTGTGGCCACAGGAGAGGGCCTTCGCTATGTTGCAACGGGCCAGCACCACACCATCACTGTAACAACAAAAGACAAAGTACGTCCTTAAAGTTACATGCTTTTGTTTTGGTGAACTTTTCTTCAATTAACTTAATGTCTTGATAACATTTTCCCCCTTTTGCTTGAACTTTTGCAACTGTGAATGACGGTTCACTTGTTAAGGAAATCATGTACCTGTACAAAGTCAAGCTTTCGTAATGTTCATCTTGACCTGACTCCCTGACACCTGCCTGCAGGATGGGGAGCTGGTGCGGACGGGAAACGCAGTTTTGAAAGCAGAGATCACATCTGTAGATGGCAGCCGGGTTGCAGAGACAGAGATAACGGACAATAAAAACGGAACATATGAGGTGGGGTATACGCTCCGCTCTGAGGGAGAGTACTCCTTCTCCCTATTGCTGTACGGACAGCCAATTCGGGGAAGTCCTTTCCGCCTGCGGGCCGTTAAGCCTTCAGATGTGCCCCAGTCGCCGGATGATGTAAAGAGGAGGGTCAAATCTCCCAGCGGGACAGGGGGGCACATACGTCAGAAAGCAGTGAGACGGCCTTCTAGCATGTATAGCACAACCAAGAAGAAAGAAAACCCCATTGAGGATGAGCTCATCTACAGAGTTGGTAAGCCAGAGTTTTTTCCAGTGTACGGGCAGAGGCTCTTTTCCTTTTACATTTGAATTTAAAATGCGCATTAAAGAGGAGCTACTGTGTTTCTTTTTTCCATTAGGTTCCCGGGGCAGAGAAAAAGGTGAATTCACCAATCTGCAAGGCATCTCAGCCTCCAGCAACGGCAGAGTGGTGGTGGCCGACAGCAACAACCAGTGCATTCAGGTGAGGACGACACCAAGCAGAAACTGCTGTGCTCACGCGTGGTTCGGTCATAAACTGACTCCCCTTTTATTTGATGCAAAACTTACAGGTATTCTCAAATGATGGCCAGTTCAAAATGCGCTTTGGGGTCAGAGGTCGGTCACCAGGACAGCTGCAGAGACCAACCGGTGTCACTGTGGACATGAATGGTGACATTGTGGTGGCTGACTATGATAACAGATGGGTCAGCATCTTTGGGTCTGATGGCAAATTTAAGGTACTGTTGTTTTGGGCCCGATAATACAAAAAGTAGTATCAAGCCAGATTTCTATGTTCATTTTCTGTTCCATAATCTGGGGAGATATGGGATTAAGGTCATCATGTTCATCTTTACCTTTTTTAAAGGGAAGGTCTTTGTCTTAATTTTTACATTTGAAACGTATTGCAAAGTTACTAGTCTGTGAAGAGTACTTTATTAATTAAGTTCATGTAGTGCATTATTTCACAAAATAAAGCACAGAAACTAAGGTAAATAAGCCTCAACTCCTCTTTGTCCTCAGAATAAGATCGGGGCAGGTCGTCTGATGGGTCCTAAGGGTGTGGCAGTGGACAAGAACGGACACATCATTACTGTGGACAACAAGGCTTGCTGCGTCTTCATCTTTCAGTCGAATGGGAAGCTTGTGACTAAGTTTGGAGGCAGGGGACAACAGACAGACAGTTTGCAGGTGAGATGAGACCTGAACTCTAAACACTGCAAACCTCCAGGCAGGAAGCCTTGAATTGAGACCCTTTCTGATGAAAATTCTGTTTTTAACATATTTTTGTTGCATTTTTCTGATGATGGGGGACATATAAAAGAGCTCCAAAATGCCAAGTAATTCAAAAAGTCAGTATAAGTTTGAAAGTTAAATAGTTGTTTATCCACAAAAACTTACATGTAAATTGATACATTTTCTAGAGTAATGAAAACCATTTGGAAATTGAAAATGCGATATGCATCCAACACTGTCACACAATTCGCAGGATCATGCAACATGGGAAGCAGGACGTGGCCTTTTCAAGATTGTGTTCTGTTGTTTGGATTTAAGAGACATTTTAGGTTGATTTCTAATGTATCTCTCAGGGATACACTGTTCCAGTGTATAATCATAACTAAAAGACCACTGGGAATACTTTTACAATAGAACAAATGATGATCGACGTTGAACTTTCAATGAAAGAGCTGGGGAATACAGCAATATTAACAAAAAACTGTACATATGAGACTATTAAATCAGTGTTGGTGTCTTAAAAGCCTATTTTTCCATGTTGTCGCTTTTACTTCCATTTGGAAATAAACAAGTGAATCGTATTGCATAACCTATTACACGGCACCAGTGGAGCGAGTGTTTTGGCCACCCTGCCATGCTTTCTTTGCTTTTGTGTCTCTCTGACGACTTCCTTGTTCTCTCCTCCCCTCCCTTTCTCCGGTTCAGAAAAACTTGGTCCAAACTTTAATAAATCTTCCTCAGTTTTCAGTAAGTACTAAGTGTGGCCTTGCTGCAACCTTTAATCCCACAGTGCAGTGTCTCTGTGTCTAACCCAATGCCCTGATCATGTGTCTGATCTCCCACAAAGTCAGATTGTAAACAGATGAATGGATCAATCTGTACTAGACAATGATGATTAGTGATTCAATCAGCAACAGTTAAGCATTGTGTTTGCTTGAGTTCACTCTTTGAAGCTCAGTGGCTGGAGATTCAGCCCCCAAAAAAACCCATGTTGGATTTTTGAAAACCATCTGTGAAATCACTTATAATTGAGTCAGAAAAGATTCTGAAGAGCCGGCAAAAGACGGTTATTTAGCACTGAATCCTGCTGTGATTTAAGTCGTTTTTCCTTATTCATACGCATACAAGTAAAGATTGTAAATAAATGCAGAATTGTAACAACCTGGTGATTTTTAAGACCTGTCCAGGAGTCAGCAAAAACGCCTGTCTCTGCCTTTATCCAGGTCCACACTTTGTAGCGGTGAACAACAAGAATGAAATCATTGTTACAGATTTCCACAATCACTCTGTGAAGGTAGGTTAAAAAGAAAAAAAGAATGTTTTCTCAATATTTCTAAGTGGGAGTCCAGGCCAAGCACATGTACTTGCTGTTCCAGGTTTACAATGCAGATGGGGAGTTCCTGTTCAAGTTTGGTTCTCACGGTGAAGGCAATGGTCAGTTCAACGCTCCCACTGGGGTGGCAGTTGATGCCAATGGAAACATCATTGTGGCTGACTGGGGAAACAGCAGAATACAGGTACCTTCAGTCTGCCATCATGTTAAAACTTCAGGCTTTAGTCACATCCTGCGGGTTTTTGGGTTGTCTGTGGAGGATCAATTCTCTGATTTGAAGATCGCAGGTTCGATTCCTGTTTGGTGGTTATAGGTTAGCGCCAGTCTCTGGCAGTGTGTGAATGGGTGAATGGGACTGTGACTGTAAAGCGCATTGAGCCTTCGGAGACGGTAGAAAAGAGCCATACATATACACCTTTACCATTTTGTGTGTGTCAGGTGTTTGACAGCACCGGGTCCTTCCTATCCTACATCAACACTTCAGCAGACCCACTCTACGGCCCTCAAGGCCTGGCCCTCACCTCAGACGGACACGTGGCTGTGGCAGACTCCGGCAATCACTGCTTCAAAGTTTACAGATACTTGCAGTAGAACAGAAAAAAAAGACACTGCGAAATCCTGCTTGAGTGAAGGAACCTCTCATATTGCTTGTTCACATAGAGCTGTAATGTGCCTGCGCATCTTAAGAAGACCTCATACCCACAAATGATTGATATGGTTCACAACTTATTAGCCAGTAGTTTAAAAGGGAGAACTGATAAAAACCTTTAACTTATATTGTGCTGTTGTAACGACTGCAAAAATGACCATTTCATGGTAATGAATTCACCAAACTTGGAGAAAATTAAATATAGATCGTTTTCCCCTATTACTGTCATATTAACCAGCTTACTGTCCTTGTAGCTTATTATTACTGCTTATAACCAAATCAGAAAAAGGGAAATGAAGTCACCTTTAGCACAACCCACTTCAACCTATATTTCTGAATAAGTACCAACTACCAGCAGATAACCAGTCAGCCTCACACTGGTGATTCTTTGCCTCATACACCCAATGCTTCACATTTGTCCAACGTGTACAATATTATCGCTGCCTTATAAAGACTTTTAGCCTGTTGACATAATAAAACACACAGGAATGAATCGTTTTCCCTCCCAAGTTGCACCTAAGACAGAACGGACCTTTCTGGTTTTGTGAAGCACAAAAGAAGAACCAGCTAACATCGCATGAATCTTTTAGCTCCATAATTGACTGATCCAATGACTTCTTGCACTTTTGTCTATTCATACAACACTCAATTGTACATATGTGTATAAAAAACCTTAGTTTCCATGTTACTTCACTATATAGCCAACATATTACAGCATTTAAAAAGCATTAAGGCCATGCCAATAGAAGCCAGTTGGACGATAACCATCAGTGGGAGAGAAAAAAAAACACTTGATTCTCCCGAAAGAAAAAAAATAGTATATTTTCTTTTCTAAATAATTAGTTCAACAAATTATTTTTCTAGTTGGTGCATTGGAAGCGTCTTCTCCGCACAAAGCATTGTTGTGCGTCGTAATTTGTTGCCCTTCTCTCCTTTTCACCTCCTCCCAGTGAGCTCGAATCGGAACCCAAACATTTCCTTTCTGCCAAAGTGTTTTGAGTTGTTGTTAAACATTGCACAAAATGATAAAAAAGTTATATTGTTTGCCAAAGTAATATATATCATGATGTATAGTTCATAATCGGAGAGTGAAATGTATATCAGAAACATATTCTTGTTGTAGCTGAAAAGCACTTTTGTCATTTGTAATCCCTTCAGTTGTTCATGTCTTCAGGAATGATTTATAAAGTTTTTAATTAACACATGCATTTCGTTGTTCTTTTTATGTTTCCCTGTTGTCACAAAAGATGAGCTTCCTTCATGAGGTAGTACTGCTTTTTGTTTGCTTTACTTTTATATCTATGCCTTTTTAACCATGTGAAATAATAACCTAAGCACATAGAAATAGGATGCTACATCTACAATGTGTGTTCAATTGTATGCCACAAGAGGCCAGGATTACAAGAATACATTTCAACTGCTATATAATAATCATGGAAAAAGGTATGATTGTAAAATTAAAAGTTATGCTACCAACTCCTGTCATTTTCGTGCTTTTTTTAAGCTAAATTTTCTGTTTGTAATGACATTTCATGAACTTTGTTGAAAATTTCTAATGTCCAAGCAATTACCCACGTCTGCAGTTTTTAAGATCGCGGCATCTGATGAGAGCTTCCCTGACTGTCTAGTCTTACTTAAAATATATACTTTTTTTTAAAGGTCAATTTTGAGTGCCATCACAGGAAGATAAAATGCAAGAAAGCTGATAGCTTAAAACATGCACCATTTCAATTTCACAGATAACAATTTCTAAATATTCAACTTTCTGTATTTTATTTTAGAAAAATCATGCTGTTTCATAGTTATGTGCACATTTTTTAAGGTTAGTCATCTATACAGCTACTCATTAAGGCCAGAGCTATTGAAAGAGGCTAGAAAAAGTCATTTCTGAGTCACTACCAAAGCAAGAGGAGGTGTAAAACAGTTTTCTCACATCATCCTTCAATGTTCTTGGTTGGAGGACAAAATCTGCTATACTGTGGTACCACAGGATTGAAATGAAATGCTAGTGAAAAAGCGTTTTTAAAATTAAAGTGGATATTTTGACATTAAAAAAAATAAATAAAAAAAATGCAAAAATGACATTTTTCCTGTGTTTTAATTTTGACCGAAGAGAGCAAGATACAGAAAGAAAATGTATATGGTTGATCAGAAAAAACGAAAAACAAGATTTTGTAAACTTAACGGCCATTTACAGGACTTAAAAAAGACAAAAGGCAAGATCTTGCTTTAAGCAAACATCAGATTTTCAAGAGCAAACTTTGATAAAGTATTTAAGCTCTGAAGAGAAACACGTAGTTAAAAACTATTTAACTAAAATGTATAAACCTACAATTCAACAAAACTGTTAATTCATTAAAAATAAAACCATAAACAAAAGCAGACTAGATCCAATGTGCACACACGTACTTAATGCTTTCACTCAAAACTTCTGTTTTCCTTTATCAAGTTCACGAAGTGAATATATACAGTACCTGGAATGTTTTAAAAGTAAAATGAAAATTTAGGATTTACTTGTTAAAGTGTTGCCTTTCTTTCCAGAAGGAAAATATATTCACAACAAATGTAGACACAAGTTTTATGTATCACAAAAACAGGAAAAATGTGACAAACTTTAAAAAATCTGACTATTAAGTCTTGATAGATGGAACAGTGTCAGCTAAAACCACTTGACAAACATCCAAAATTGAGAGAAAAAAAAAAAGCATTTCGTCTTAAGTCATTGATGCTGAATGCTAGATATTTTCTTAATAAATATAAACTTTAATGACCAGAGTATCTGAGGCATTTGCAACCCTGTTGAGAGTAATCTAGTCAGCAAAGCACCTCTCTAATCCGCCTTCCACAGTAATTCGGGTTAGAAACCTACAGTGTGTGTCGCGGTTCATAATAAAGCAGATGTTCCTGCAGGGCGATAAGCCATCCCATGTGCTGAATAATTCTCTGTAAACCACTTCTTCAAAACACAGTACCCACACAAAAACGGCGCAACACGAAAGTGAAAAATCTCCATCCCTTTGAGGAGACTGACCAGTAATCAAGGCCAATGGGCTGATTCTTTTGCAGCTATTTAAACCACACACGTGCCAACCTCGCTCAATAATAGTGGCAAATCTGGAGTCTGCTCCCTGGATCGTTCTTCCCTGGGCTGAAGAAAGGGTAGACGGGCTCATCAAAGCAGGTGTCAAACATGTATAGTCTTTTCATTGTCACAGCATCGTAGAAACTGAGACGGCCGTTGTCGTAATCCAGGTACACGCCGACGCGAGGGGAGTTCCAGTAGTCGGCAACCGGAATGCGCCCGTCCTCACCGTTGGCGTACAGCCGATCCTGCAAACAGAGGCTCCAATACCCCGCAGAGGGAGTGAGGCAGACAAAGCCCTTTCTGTTGCTGCACTCAGTGGTGACCCCCAGGTACCACACGCCTTTGTCCCTCACATCCACCTCCCAGTAGTGCTGGCCGCTGGCATACTGGGCTGTGGCGAGGACCCCACAGAAGCGAGTGAAGCGGCCGGGCAGGTCCGGTTCTTGGCTTCGAATGCGGTCCTCCTCCACTTTGGTGTCAAAGTCTGAGATAAGCAGGTTGGGGTGGGCGGTGTCTGGGTCCAAGGTGAGGTTCTGAGGCACTACAGGGAACATAAAGAGAAGAAAAATGACCAATCATAGAGCAAACACAGCAATGGAGCTTCCTGTTATAAAGATGAGCTTACTTGATGTTGTTGCTAGAGTAAAAACCATCAAACAAATATGCTGCTCAACCCAATTTAAAGCCTCAAGCAGTAAAACCAATAAGCAGACTAAAACTTACTGGTGTGCAGCACATGCATCATTTTCTTCCACATGATGAGCTGGAAGGGGCCTGAGAAGTCTGTAAATTCTGTTGGACACATAACTGGCTCCAGGTCTATGTACGTCTTGTAATGAACCAATCTGCAGACAAAAAGAAGCATAATAAGTAACGCTTCTTTAAACTTTATGAGAAGCTTTAACATGGAAGGAACTTACTCATTGAATATCTCAGCCAGGCTCTATTGGAGAAAAAAAGTTTAGATGTTACACAATTAAACAGGGAGATAGATTCATAACGGAAGTCAGAAATAAGTCTAGAAAAACATGAATGTCTCTCCTTTTAAAGCTTGACTAAGTGGTTTCAAAGTTCCACCTTTAGCTGTTGGACTGACCTCAAAGCTTGTATTGCCACTAATGTGTCTGTGGATGTCAGCGATGGCTTTGTCCGCAGCTCCTGCCTCTTCCTCTGCAAATTTCAGGTTCTCATCGATAACAGCTACAGCAGCCACTTCCTCAGCATCCAAGCTCTCAAGCAGGGAGTCCCTCTCATCTAGTAAGAACTGCACTAATCCACCAACGTCTGCCTCGATCTTCTCCTTGAGCCTCTGTTTTTTCATCTAAAAGACAAAAAGGTGTGGAGGATTAGAATGGTTTTTAAAACTCTAAATATGTACAGATCAGGAACAAACCAAGTAGTTTCTGTGTGAAATACATATTAAAAAATTCTAAAAACCAGCATTTCTCTGCCACAGTTACCTCTAAATCTATATACAAATGTACCCAAACTTGTAGATTTGCCAGACTGGATGTATAAAACAAAAGGAGAAAAAAGTAGCTGCAGCTTTAAATGTTTTAGGAAAAAAGTCCTAATTCCTGGATTACTGTTGGAATATAGATTAAAAAAAAAAAAAAAAGTGTCACTGTTTTGGCTAATTTTTGTTAACTCTTGGAACAGTTTTCGTCATACACATTCATGGAGTTTACACTATTAAAAAACAAAAACTGGTACATAGGAAGTCTGGGTGACATTTACGTACCCGCACGTCATTTTTGGTGCGTTCATCTGTGGTTTTGACTTTGATACATTGAGTCTTCTGCCAGGTGAACTCCATCAGCCGCAATTTTAACTCCATCTGTAACCAGAACATTTTCAACACAATATCAAGTCAGCAAGGCAATGGCAAAGCAAATGAGTTGTGCTGTGTGTAATATTTAGAAATATCTTTAGAATCACAAAGATCTGTTTGTCCTACCTTCATGTCGTTCATAACTTCTGGCACTGGTGCTACCTTATGATGTCTGGAAGAGAAGTGCCACACAGGAGTTATCTAACATTAAAAATGTCTTTCATTGTTGAAAATTAGGTTTTGTTTTTCATTTTTTGATAAACAAGGTTTTTTTTTATAATCACGAAACACTATTTTCTCTTAAAAAACACAGATACGAGTTACAAACAGATACTGATGGGTTCATCTGCTACGAATATGAATTAAGACACTTAGCAGTAAAAATATGTTATCACGCTACTAGTCCTCAAATCATCATGAATTTAAAGAAAAGACAAAAGTCTGGAAGAAAATACATGATACATACTTCACTAAACCACACCGTGTATAATAAAATGAAAGTTAGACATTTCCAACAAAAACTAAAAGCACTACCTTTTAATATGAACTTATTTTTAAAAAATAGCAAAAAAATAGGGTGTCCGTTGGTCAATCCAGTGAGTTGCAAGTACTCTCTTTAACCTGTGCTCAGCTATGAAGGATTAAACTTCTGTTTTAATTCATTTTTATCAGCACTGGTTTAGCTAGGATTGGATGAACCTCAGAGGCAACAAATGTTTCCATAACAATGATTACTCCTTTAGAAATCCAGACAACCTTGAATTCAGCGAAGAAAATACTTACTGAAGAAGAAACTGATAAGACAGGAGTAGAAACTAAAAATATTTGCAAAAGAAATCACAAGAGTTGGAAATGTATTTGTACTAATGAAACTGTACTTTCACATTAACCAAATTAGATATTGTTAATGTGCCACAAATGTTGTCCAGTGCACGTCTTTATTTAATGAACTAGCTCAAATTTGTCTTTATTATAATTGCTACTGTAGCCTAACAACACTTTAGTTGTGAGGTTTTCATGAAGTGTTAAAGAACCATAAAAAAAAAAAAAAAGTTTGCTAAGTTGTTAAACAACTACAACTAAAGAAATTGTACTTATAAGAGCCCAGCTATGCAGTTTCACATATTTACATTGAATTTATATGTAGCTTAAAAATACATAAATGAAACTGATTTAAAGTCCAACTCTGGTCATCTTTTGATTTAATGTAAAATATTCCCAGTGGTCTTTTAGTATTAGGGTTATGCTGTGTTTAGCCAAAAATAATGATAAAAAATGTGTTGTTTTCTTGGACATAATTTCTGCTGAGTGGCAGTGGTTCAATAGAAATTCACATCTGAGTTGTGGGCAGGACTGTTTTCCATCGTCCCTCTGTTCACACGCTCTCCCGCTAGCTTACAATCTCAACCAGTGCAACAGTTTGGAAAACAAAGACATGCATGGATCTGCCTGCAAGTGGGTGCATCAGAATGAAGTCGGACAGGGAACTCGTGGCTTGCCGTAGTAGCTTCTCCGTCACAGCTACAACCTTTTTCAAACAAAACATGCTTTTCTATTTGACTGGAGAAAGACTCAGAAATGCAATTTTTTAAGCTTAATTTTCTTTAACTGTATCCCCAATCATAAAATAAATGCCACAAGAACATCTTAAAACCCTTTTTTTTTCTTTAAATGTTTAAAACTCTGACTCCTCAAACATGCATTTGTTGCTTTAACGTTTTCACCAACCTGTGTGCTCTGGACTCCCTGCAGACTACACAGATGGGTCTCTTATCCGTTTGGCAATAGAGTTTCAGCTCTTCGCCGTGCTGTTCGCACTTTCCGTCAGCTTTAACAGGCTTAGACGGGGTGGGACAGGACCCCAGGCACTCCAAATCGTCCAGTTTAGCTACCAGGTTCTGCACCAGGTAGTTTTTAGTAAAAGTCCTTTTGTTAAACACCTAAGAGAACAAATACAAGCATAACAATAACAATGAGTTTATATAACTATTAGTATTAACAATACCGGTCCACGTAATTATGTAGAAACGTTGACAAACATAACGGTTACTGATGAGTTAGCTTTGGTTGGCCAAGCAGCTATCATAGAAACTAAAGCACGATCTTGTAGGAAGTATCACGAGCTGGCAACCCACTGCCTAGCTACGGCTAACAATCAAATGTAGTTTAAATCGTGTTATGGGTTTTCTTTCACTAAATGGCGACGGAAATGTCAGGCTTGACCACACGGATGTATTACCATGCTAGTGAAACAGTAGAAACACGCAACTTTTGCGACGATAAGACACAAAACAATGCGCATCCCTTTAGATCAACTTACTGTCCGGCATTGAGGACACTGATAGCCGTAATCTCCGCCATTTTCGTCCCAATGCAAACAGATGCAAAATCTGCAGAAATTATGTCCGCATTTCAATATGACAGGATCCTTAAAGATTTCCAGACAAATAGGACAAGTGAGCTCTTTTTTCAAATCATCTCCAGCGGCTGCAGCGGTCGCCATGTTTACAAACGGAATGCAGCGGTATGTCAACACTGCTGCCGCTGCAGGAAGTGAAAGAAGAATAATGAGGAACGTGATGACGTTTCTTATACGTCATTCCCCATTTTTCCCAATGAGAATTAGTTATTGACTCAGTTGGTTAAGCAGGACCCGCATTCAGGAAACCAGGGTTCGATTCCCAGTGGGCATTCCCAGGCAATGAGCAATTGATGGGGGCAATTAACATAACAATTTGGAACTAATTAACATAATCAAGTGAGGGTCCTTGGGCAAGACCCTTAACCCTACTGCCAACCTCAGAACATATAAGAGACAATTAAACACATTTCATGGAGAGAATGTGGAGTGAAAAGATGCTTTGAAACCCACAATTAAAGCTAACTTCCAAACAACTAGTAGCTGAATAATATAACATCCACAAACAGCAACTGCAATGATGACTTGAGATTGACAAAGCACAACACAAATACCACAGGAGAACCACAACATCGGGGTCAGAGAACACAGCCCCAATAACCACTGTTATGCTAAGTGAGGCAACAACTGACCCGAAAGACAAGATCATGTCAAGAATGAACACCAAGCAACTCCGACATTAACTACAACGGTTGAGTGAAGTACCACCTGAAAGTCTCCTGGAAACTGTGAATGAGGGCAATTCCTACCACAACAATCACAGAAACCAACGAACTGGTTTACACTTCAGCAGCAGTGATTCTTGAGATGCTTGGCTATAAGTCCAATCATGGGAGAAAACAATACCCACCATGGAAGCAATGTTTAGAGGCTAAGATCAAGACAGCTAGGAGGACAGTGAGTCAGATGACAGAGGCCCAAAGAGGTGCAATGAAAAAGCAGGTGCCTAACAGCCTGATGCCCATACCTGAAGCACTGGAAACTGCCTAACAAAGGCTCCTGACCTTGAGCAGCCGCCTAAAGAGGTACACAAGAGACAATGAAGCCAGACGGATAAACAGGCTGTACGCAACTCAACCTGTGAAAGTGTACGCTCGTTGCCAGGGTCAAAACAGCAGAGCAGACCCACCAAGGCTGGAAACTGAACAGTACTGGAAAAGTATATTGGAGAAAGAGAAAGCACATAATAGCAATGCTCAATGGCTGGTCTGATCCTTTGGGACTTCCAGATACAGATGGACAGGATGGTAATGGCGAACCAACCAGACATTGTAGTGGTGGAAAAAGAACAAAGGAACGCTGTTGTGGTGGATGTGGAAGTACTAAGCGATGGTAACATCAAGAAGAAGGGACACGAGAAACTGGAGTAATACCAGGTACTCAGAGAGGAACTGGAGAAGGCTTGGAAGGCGAAGGTGACAGTGGTGCCCGTTGTAATTGGAGCACACGGGGCTGTAACCCCCAAACTGAGGGAGTGGCTACAGCGGATCCCTGGAGAGACCTCGGTGCTAGGAACAGCTAAGGTACTGCTCAGCTGTGTTCATTAAGTTAATCATCCTCAGTCTATTTCAGTGTCTGGTTTTCAGTTTATTATTTTCAGGTCTTCTGTTCTGCTTTGTTACATTTTTGTTGTTCCCATGGTTTTGTCATGTTTCAGCTTATTCATTAAATGGTTTAGTTTCTGCCACCAAGAGTCTCCTGCATTTTTGGGTCACCACCAGTCCCTGAGATCATTAGTATAGGTTTGAATTTGTTAAATAACGATAAAGCATTTGACAAAGATGTATATGTTTTGTATAAACAAGTGAAAATGTATCCATTATATGTACATACAATGATTTAAAAATACAAGCAAACAAGATAAATTTAGATTAATAGTCATCTGTTTGTGTAAATTAAATATTCTCCTAAATGCATTTACAAATTAAGAGCAAATTACCAGAAATCCTTCTTTATTTTAAACATCCAAATAAAAAACATAATAAAAGATACACACAGTGTGTATATAAAGTTTTATTGTGCCGAAACTTTCATATAAAGGTGGATAACTGGCTATGAAGTATACATTACATTGCATAGCTTGTTGTGGCATGTGAGGTGGGACACAAAAATGACTAAATTCATTGGTGCTACAAACACAAGATTGCTTTGTTTCAGTTCAACTGACATTTATACCATCAAAACATTGCTGATTCCTCAAGTGTTTCCAACTCATCGGCTTAACTTAATAAATACATGAAAATAATTATAATCAAAACTAACAACACAATGGTAAAACAGGCATTTTGGAATAGCGATTGAAACAGTGTTATACGAGTAAGATATGTTCAGTAGCAAAAATGAAAAATACATTTTATCAGTGACAAGATAACATTATATCCAGTGGGTCAAATTTTATATTTTACATAGGTGATCTGTAAGCAGCTCTTGTATTCACACTGTTTATCCAAACACATGACTCACTGAAATGTTGCACAGCACTTGTGACAGGTAAAGTTTAAAGGAACACAATGTGAGAAAAAACTTCTGGATGTGAATAGTACAGTTCAAAGAAGTATTAAAAAAAAAGAGGACCCCCCCACATAGTCAACAATAAGATTGTGTTACAACACACAGTCACTTTTCTTTAAAAGTTAGAATAACCTTTGAGAAGAGTTGCAACTATATATCAAGCTGTGTTTTTCTTTATCAAGTAACATTAACGCTTGTTTAGTCCTAATAAATATGACATTACCAGAGACATCTGTGGATCAACAATACTGAGAAGGAATATTACAGAAAGTCTGGAAAAACTCCAAAGTAAAATAATAAAAACTAAAGAGCTGTGGGAGGAGAAAATAACAGTGCATACTATAATTCATTATGATTGAAAAGCAAAACATTTAAACAAAGAGGGGTCAATCCGGCAACCAGAACTATTGAATGAAGCTAAACGGTGAGCTGCTTAGCTGGTGAAAGAAAGAATTGACCATTTGTTTTGATGTACAGATAAGAGCAGTTAACTTCACAGATGAGAAACTACCCTTAGCAAACAGTACTTCACTTGAATTTTGTTTTATAAGCTTTTGGACTCATGGGCCACAAGGGGTTCTAACATTTGACAGAAGAGCCGTACCAGGAACCAATGCGTGGAGTCTTTTGATAATCCATCCATAGGAGAAGGAAATAGCATGTAATCTGGATGAAAACCTGCTTTAATTTTGATTGAAAATTATTTTTAAATAAAAAATTTAGGAATTTTAATTTCGAAATTATGACTTTTTTCCTCCTAATTTTAGTGCCAATTGCACAGACGGGTTGATGTCCCTCAAGGAAAGATGCAAACTTAAAGAAATGCTGCGTTCGTGTGATGTTGAAATGATCAAAAATTTGAAAAACACATTAATGTCAGAAAAACAGCAACATTTTCCAACAATACAAGAAAGCAGAGTAACGTTTTGCACCTAAACAAAGGTCAGTGTATTGTCGTGCACCATCTGTGAGTAAACACCAGAATTACAGGGAAAATAAAACAATAAGGATGATCAATTTAATTTTTTACGTGTAGCGTAGGAAATTTACTAACTTAATACTTCTTCAGACATTTTTAATTATAGATAATATATAAAAAGCAAACTTCAAGTATACTGCCTCACTTTCAGTATTGACTAAGTGTAGTAGTACACTTAAATAGATTAGTTTTGGCTAAGAGTAGTGGTGCCATATTCTTTTTTTTTTAAGATCCTAAAAAAAGCATATTTTAAGGACTTTAAGGCACACTTCACCCCAGAATGAACAACAAAATAATATGTAGCAAAACACAGTAAAAATTAGAAAAGAACAAACATATTCATCCCTTTTATTCATAAATCAAATAAGACTGTAGTAGAAAAGGACAGTTAGCTCTGATAGGCAGGTCAGGGTTCTAAAGGTAGCAAATATAAAAGCAGTTCAAGAAATGCATTGCAGACATCAAGAACAATCATTTGTGGCCGGAGTTCACTAATGAGAAAGATTAAAGTGTGAAGTTATTGAGGTGAAGTGTCCCTTTAAGTTTAAGCATGAACGTCATCCAGCAAATATTAGCCTGAAAGAAAAGTCTTCAGGCACTTTAGCTCCATAAAATAAGTAGGTAACAAAGGAAATGTACTGGTACCGGCAGCATGGATAATTTAGAAAAACTAAAGCTGTAATTAAAAGTGTTACACTTAAGACATGTCATGATATAGCAATCCTATTTAAATGGCACATTAATCAACATATTTCATAGTATTTATTTATTCAATGCAGGTAAAAAGACCTCTGTCCTGCCAAAAAAGGCTGAATTTGATGTTCATCTGTCCATCTATGCATTCACAGCTCAGACCTCTGAGCTGTTGTGACAGTCCTGCATCCTCACCACAAGCATAGGCTCCGTGCTGACAGACCCCTTTACCACCTCTTGCAGACCCCCCCTTCCCCCTTCCTTCCAATCTTTCTTTTTGGATCTGAATATGAGTGCGATAACAAAAATGATGAGGACAGTCAGCAGCACCCCGACCAGAGCCCCCACCACTGTCAGCACACCCTCCTCCGTATCATCTGCATTCAGCTCGCCAGGTTCTGACCCAGCGGCAAAGAGGTCGTCTGACACCCTGGATTTCCTCTTGGTACGGTCCAAAAAGATGTGCATGATGTTGGTGCCCCGGCTATTGTCTATGCCAATATCTTCAGCAACTGCAGGGATTACATCTCCAGCCGACCTTCTTTTGCGAGGAGTTTCTGGACTGGATGACAAAGCCCGGCTGTCGGTTGTGGGAATGAAGGAGTGGTACTCCAGGCTCCGCTTCCCAATGCCTCTGTTGACCGTGTCTTTTGAGCGAACTGTGTAAATGGTGTGTATGTACCACTCACGGCCTGCTGCAACCTGAAGAGAAGACAAAGAAAATTAGGAAATATAAACAACTTCTTTTACTTTTACAGTGAAATAAAACACTTTGACACTGAAATGTACATAATCATGCATTATACCTTAAACAGGGTAAATGTACTCTTTTAAAGTTGAGTAATCTGTGTGCTACACAAACCTGGAACATGGCGGTAGAATCCAATCTAAAGCCATCTGAACCAGGTTGTCTGACAAGAGACAGAGCTGATGGATCGTCCACCGCCAGCACAGCGTTAAAACCGATTTCACCAAACACAAGAGCTTGAGTTTCTGGCTGAGCCTTGTCCTAAAAGGGGTAAGAAAAACCAGACCATGTAAAAACAATCTTCATGCAATTTAATGTTTGACAGGTTAATATACTCACAAGAATCTTAAACCTATAAAGCAGCGATGGGGAGTCAGCCAGGCATCCAAATTCAAAATTGGTTGGGTTATACTTGGGGACATATCCATCAGCACCAGTGCAAAGGAAAACCTTCTCTATGCTGCAGAAGAATGAATCTCCCAGATTTTGCACAGGATCCACCATGACGCGACCATATATCGTATCACCTGAAAAGGTGAAAGAGGCATTAACACTTCCATTCACCAATGCATTTTTAAGAAAATCTCCTGTTTATCTGTTCATGGTTGCCTGGCTAGGTTCTCCCAGGGCACCCAGCCAGGGCATCACAGACAGGCTGAGGTTTCCAGAGAACATAACAGAGACTTTACCCATTTGTATTTTAAAATTATGTGTTTATACAGTAATTTTTATTTTATGTAGAACATTATCGCCTACTAATGTAAAAAATGTAAACACTTTAGAAGTCCTACACTGATCATGCTTGATCTAAATTTGTCTCTGAGTTGAGGGTGGGACCATTGGCGCTGGGTGAGCCCATCCCTACTTCCCATCATCCTTGTGGCTTGCTGTAGTAGCGTCCACATCACTGCTACATGCATTTTTCACTGGCATCTTTTCGTTTGCTCCAGATTCACAATGATTTAAATAAAAAAATACTCGAAAAAATGTTAAACTTCATTTTCTTTATATATGTTCTCCATCATAAGAAAAATGCAACAACAACATATTAAAATACCAAAAACACTAATTTCTTCAGAGCCTGTCTTTAATAATGTACTAGTTAGATTCTAGGTTGGCTAGTAAAAAAGTGCTAATATTTCTTTTGAGATAAAAGAAAAGGACTGACATCTGGTTTCTTTTGTTAATCTTTCTGTAATACTATCGATGAAGTGAAAGGTCAGAAGGTCAAAGCATTAGTTTTGTGAAATATTTTCAAAGTCTATACATGGAGCATCTCACTAA
Organism: Oryzias celebensis; assembly: GCA_014656515.1. NCBI lineage: Eukaryota > Metazoa > Chordata > Actinopteri > Beloniformes > Adrianichthyidae > Oryzias > Oryzias celebensis. Next base: position 15,686,754 of record BNCR01000013.1, read on the forward strand.
AATATCTATATTTGATTTAATACTTTTAAATGTTCGTATTTGTTTATTAAGTGGACAAAGTTATGAAAAAGTGACAAGCATGCGCATTTCTTTTGTAATTCACTGGCAGAATTAAAAGCAGCAGAATTTTGACAATATATAAAAACATTGTAGAAAACAACAACTCACCTTCAGAAAAGGCTACATCACTCTCTTGATTAAACCTTGTGGATCCATCAGAAAGCCACAGGCTCCTCTTAGATAGAAGGAACATCTGAGTGTTCAGACTGAATTCCACTGCTACTGGGTCACTCACCTAATGATAAAAAAACAGACAAAGACTGAAATAATATTTGCTCTTCCTTAAAAAGAACCCAATACATGCATCTTTTACCGCCTCACCTGCTGGAACCTAATGTTGAGGTCAAACGAGACAGGTTCTCTGGGACTGCAGATGGGTGGGACAGAATACTCTATATTCTGGGCTGTTGTACAAGGGATCAGCTTTACTGTGTATGTCCCAGAATAGTCTCTGACCTAAGTGGGACACAAACAAAAGAGTACATTTGTTTCTGTCACGTCGGGCTTTGTATCCGAGAAAAATCGTATGTTCTCACAGCAAAGTCAGAGATGAAGATCCACTGCTGGACGGGTTGGTTATAGGTGGGCTCACTCCTGACCAATGTGAGGTTAAAGGTTAAGCCAGGGTGGTCTACACTCATCACCATGGACAGCGACGACACTGAAAGTTAGGGGGCATTATTGAAATGATAATAAAAGGTGTTTTCTGTTCTATTCTCTCAGCATAGAATAAAATAAAACAAAAAAGATGAGATCTGTTCGCCTCACCTGATCTTTTGATTCGACCTGAGGAATGAGACTCCACAAACAGACCCCTGAAACGAGCCTTGGTGCGGAAGTTTACCACCAAACGCCCTTGCTTATTGATGCGCATGCTGGTGGGAAACAAAGAACCTAACAGAACCAAGCACACAGAATGAATAAAACCTCCTATTGTTTTTCTTGTTTTTTTTTTTTTTTATATTTTGTATAACAACAATATTTCTGTAATGACACATTACCTTGTAGTTCTGCTTGCGGGGGACTGCCAATACCGTCTTTCCAGAGAATGGCAGTGTCATAAACAAAGGTGAGACGCAGCTCCGACTGCAGATCAAAGTGCTGCCAGCCACCGCTTCCCAGTGGGGAGTGGAACACATACGACACAAAAAGGGGCACACGCAGGGTCACGTAGGACTGAACCAGGTTCAGAACCTGTGAGAAGGGAAGACATGAAGAAAATGTAGGAAAAAGATACATGAAGATTCACTTGCTCGTGTTTGTTAGGCTAATGTTGCATTCAGATGTAATATTCAGGGCGTGTTGTAAAACAGGCTCATACTTTACATCTGCAGCTGTACGGCAAAAACTGTAAGATTTTTTTTCTATTGTTATAAAGAGTGATGGCATCTTAATAAACTGTAGCTAACAGAGGAAAAGATGAACTCAGTGCTCCCCCCCAACAGGTTGAATGAACTGTACTCCTACTTAATTCTGTCAAAACACTGAAAGTCTTGTGCAAAACCCACAATGAGCAGCAGTGTGTGTTTCTATCATTTTACTAGGTTTACTTTTATGAAAATGGTTTATATTCATTTAAATGAAATATAAAGAGAATAATATATCTTTGGATTAATGACCACATTTGCCAGTTTTAAAACATTTCTTCCAAAATCTCTTTTTGCATTGAGTTCCAAACAGTTTCACCAAGCAGCCGCTAGATGGAGCTGTTCACCAACATGATTTCAGACAACTTTGTGAGAAAAAAATAAACTATTATTTATCTATTTAGACACATTTTCTGTTTTTTTTAAATAGGTTGTAAATTTCAAAAATATATGTTACTTGACAAAGTTTATAGATAATTAAATAAAGTCTCAAGGTAAATAAATGAACATTTGGTAAAATAATGCAGAAATAAAACTATTTAGATTTAATGAATCTCCATATAACCAGCAATTTTAATTTCTCTTCTTAACCAAATAATTAGTTCATAGCAATACTTAACATTTTATGTTTCTATACATTGTAACTTTGCAAAAAATACAAAACAGCTATTAACTGCTAAAATACAAACACCAAAAGCTGAGCAGTGGCGTTTTAAAAGGTTAAAAAAAATCATAGTGACATAGTCAGAGTTTATAGCGTTTTGCTCCATGGTAGAAATACAAGGCAGCAGCAGCTAATGTATGCAAGTATTTCTTTTGGTATTTTTTTCCCTATTAATTATATTTCTTTACATACATATATCAGCAAGAAGAGGTTGATAAATTAAGAGTTGGAGGAATGCAAAAAAGCAGCAGGAGATAAGAAAGTGTTGCAGCCCTAATTCACAAGAACAGCAAAGACACTTGCAACATCAGCTGCAATGATGCAACAGCACAAGAAGCATTGCAGTTTGAGAGGATCTAAGTCACAGTTGGCCATAATGCTTCAGTTTCCAAAGACTGCATGACTCCTACAGTTGCAGACATTTTAAAATGGTATTTGTGTGGGCCTCCAAGTCTCAATTTAAGGTGACTTTCCTTTCACTGCATTTCATGACTTTCAAGTAAATCTCAGCTTTTGTGCTGACTAGTTGTGAGAGAGTGACAGCCAGACTGTCTGACTGGAAATCCTTAACTTTTGTCCATGTGTGTGTTTAGTGTAAACCTTCCTACTAAATGCTGTCCACCCCAAGCTAATGGTGGACAAACAGAGAGTAAACAGGACATAAAATGCCAGCTAACAGGTATGGTGCCGCTCTGTCTGTGCGAACTCCCTGAAATAGCTGTAAACAAACAGGCACACACAGTAGCAAGATCCGGCAAACACAGCTCTGTTTTGGCAAAGTCAAACACTCTGAGTGGAATTCTAAAGATTTACACACACCTGTCCATCTGTCCCGATGGTCCCGCCACAGTCAGTGAGCAGCTCAGACATGTGGAAGTAGCTGGAAAACTCCCACAGACAAGCTTCCAGGTTGAGGTTTCTGTAAAAACGCAGAGTGCTGTTCCCCCGCAGAGAGCTGCTGAACTGATAGGGCGCAGAATCTCCCATGCTCTCAGGGTTGCGAGTCGACGCAGTGATGAAGCCGTGACCTGTGGTGACCTCGCTGAAATCAAGCAAGTTGGAGCAGCGGTGGTTTCCGACGCGGGTTCCATCAGGACTGAGAGTCAGGTCAAAGTTCACCAGAGGCCGAGTGGAGATCACAGGAAGCATGCCTGCAAGGCAGAGAGACCACACGGATTTTAACACAAAAAGATTCAAGAAAAAAAAGGCATATAAAAATAAGAGGACGAGGGCAAAAATTCACAAAAATGTTACACAAAATTTAGAAGAACCAACAAGAAGAGAATGTTAAAAATGTCTGTGCTTTGGATTTTCTGAGGCAGGGTTTGATTCATTCTGACTTCCAGCCTCCTGAGGATGTGAGACGGGAATATCAGGCACACTAAATCAAATTTTCCCTCATGTGTGAAATGAGGCCTACCTCCATCTCCAACCTACCATCGATGTGAGGCATAGTGACAGTCACTTTGATGAGGTTGGGGTGTTTTGGGTCGTCTGCTCCAGTGTAGCGCAATTTGGCAGAGAACGGTTCGGCACCAACAGTTCCCATCTTCCGTGGCTGACACATGCCTTTTTGACACAGAACACACAGATTTACTGTAAATCATATCAAATGTTTCTCAACTAATCCCTAGAGAAGAGGCTATAACAATTTAACCTTCTATACGACAGGATGTTTTTCCACATAATTAATGCAGTTGGGAATTCCATATGGAATTCCTTCAGACCACCCAGTGAGAGCAAGTCTGAACTTGTTGCATTCAGGATGTGTAGGTGGAATGAGAGCGGCATGAATGATCGCATGGCAACAGCAAAAGTTTTCATTGTTTTTTTTCCATTTTGAAAAATCAGTGATAGTTTTGACCTGTTGTCAGAGCACAGCTTGTGGCAGCAGTGGATTATGGCTTATTCTCAGGCTGAAGAAAGAAGTAAAAATGATGCACGTTCTGTTTTCAGAATCTTTTAAAATATGATGCATATTTCCTTATTTAAAAAGTACCTAAAAAAAGTCAAACCCTTCGGCTATGAAAGTGGTTAAAATATTAGGATTTTTATATATTTCTGATGTAACCCGAAACATCATCATTACTTCAAGCTAAAATCTTAAAACATTTTTTTTTCATAAGACCTGTAGCAGAGAATGAGAACCTACCTAGAGAAGAGAGACATAAAGATTCATTTTGGATTGCAGAACATCAATTACGTAAGATAAATATCACAGCAAAACAGCTAATCACTTGAAATAAAGGTGCAAAAAAATGTCAATGAACTAAAACTTTATTTGAGCCACATGACTGTGGAAGGGATTTTGGACTCCCATCATTTTGGAAAAGTTGCTAAAATAAAAAGATTTCTAAAAATACAACCACTGCAAGATATGCTAATGTTTACTGGTTTACAAAGAAGTAAAAGCAAACATTTTCACAGTAAAAATGGTTAAGTTCTCATGGAAAAAAAGCTTCAACTATAATGTTGTTCCAGAACAGATTTTTAACATCAAATTTTAAAGGATTTTTGCAGAAACTGTAAAAAAAAAAAAAAGAGATATTTAAAGCTGTTTTTTCCTGAGTTTGATTTTTACATTTCATTGTAACTCTACTTGCTATTTAAAGAAAGACACCTATTCAAACATCTGTATTTGGAAAATATATGTTTACTTCTTTTCATTTAGATTTTCTAAGCTACGGTCAGCTCTGTAGTTTACCTCACCTACTTCAGTAAATATATCCTAAATGCTACAACAAAAATCACAACATTGCTGTTTTATTGGTAACACTTTATAATAAGGGTCCCTTTATTAATGTTAGTTAATGTCTATTTCAACATTATTTACCCAGAAAGCAAAGCCACTTTTATGTATTATGTATCAACATGTTTGCTAACAACTGCATACACTCAGTAATGCATTAAAGTAGCTGTAAACACTTCATTTAATGGTTAATAGTACTTTAACATTAAAAAGTGTTATCTTTTTAAGTTTACTCAACCAACCTCATTTGGTTTTATCTCCTCTAAATGTTTATCATCCACAGATGATCTAAGAAAAGGTTTCTGAGCTTGAAAAAACGGGACAACAAAACGATCAATTTTTCCGGAAAGGCCATAAAAATATGTCCTTTCTGTTTACCAGTAGGTAAATGCAGGATGTATTTTTGGATCTATGTGGATCTCACAGCATGAAGAAAGTCTCAAGATCCCACACATGCACTTCAGCTGATTATTACACACAAGTCTCCTGGTTTGTGTTCGTCAGCCAGTTTTGACTTTAACCTTTCAAATAACATTTGTCAGGTTAAAAATAAAACCTTTAATGTAAAGTCTCAGTATTTGTAATAAAAACAAAAAACAGAACATTTTAAGGCTCATTTTACTCTCCAGTACATTTAGCTCTCACCTTCCTCCTTGCTTATGATGACAACAGGGCTGCTGAGCTCTAAACCTTCATCCCCGTCAGAATTAACAGCTCTGGCAGCACACTGGACCCTGGAGCCCGCCTGGAAGTAGACTGAGTCCAGTGTGATCATCTTGGAGGAAGTAAAGAAGGTGTCAAAGTCCACCTCCCTCATGGGACTGGTGACGCCATCGGGACCAGCTGGGGCACTGATGAGCCAGCGGTAGCGGGTCAAGGTGTTATTGATGTGCTCGCTGACACAGATAGAACCTGTCTTGTCGTAGTCTGGGTATTTTGTGTTGCATGCCTGGAGGAGTGAAAGAGAACACAGCAGGAGTGGGTGGGGAAAGCGGAGCGATTAGAAAGATACAGCAAATGTCAGAGGACAGATGGTGACATGACACAGCGGGAGAACTAAACAAAGAACATGACAACCAAGATAATACAGATATTTTTGTGAGCTATATCCCCCAAACTAGTTAGCTTGTTCATTATCAGCAGGTACAGGTTGAATGCTCCGGTACAGCATTCATGACTTTTGAATGGCAACTCAGTGAGCCTTACACAAAGCTGACCACAAAATAAAATATATATATATATCTGCAGCAGGATACAGTTTCTTACCATTCTGTAGATCTCACATGCTAAAAAAAAAGGGTTTAAGCAGTGATGTGAGGAGCTGATAACTTAACACCTTGTGAAAAGAGAAAGTGTTTCTCTTGAGCTATAAAGACTTATTAGATTCTGCTTCCTGAAAAAAAAACACACACTGCTACAATGAACGTATGTTATTGAGACAGTTAGATCTCTGCTAAGTTTGGCGCGCGCCTATAGAGCTCGCTAGATCATGATGTGACTCACTGTGACGCAGATGACTGGGTATCCGGCTGGTGGCTGCAGGTTGTGTGGTGTCCGAGCGACATCGTCGTAGTGAAGCAACGACACAACATGAGGCAACGATGGGAAGGTGACATCCGCCATGCTGTTTGACTCCTCAATGTACACTATTACTTTAGTCATCTGTTTCAAAGAAAGACTGGTGAAAATTAGGTGACACACACACACACCCCAAAAAAACCCTCATAAAGAAGATGATTTGTGAAGATTAAATTGAATACATTTAGGTATTTTTGATCTGTTGTCTAGACAGTTGCTCTTTTTGACAATTCTGACCTCTGTTTCAGCCACCATGTGGTCATCAGGCTTAAGATGGAGGGTGAAGGCTTCCCTCATTTCCCTCACTCCATCAAACAGCACCTCCACCTGGACCACATGCTGCTTATCCCCTTGTCTGAATTCAATGTCTGGGAAAACATAGACAGAGAAGCTGATTTATAAGCAACTCATTATACAGTGAACCAGAAAGTGCCATCAAATTACAGATAAAAATGCAAGCCTAATGCTCCAATCTATCTTTGCGCGGATGACACTTATACAACATGGGAAAATAGGTACCATTAGGACAAAATTTATTACTCCCAGTCATGTTTACACTCAGAAAAATAAAAGGCTGAAACAGATTACAGATAGATTTCTGGTGATATAAGGCTATGAGGCACATCCCTACTGATGAGAAAGTATTGTAGGTTTCTATATACATGATCCTAAAGGTGGAACATCGATTTGCCAAGTGTGCTACAGAGTTTGCATACGTAACATGCAGCTCAGAGGTGATAATATACAGCAGAGCATGTGTGATTTGAAATGGTCCAAGAGAGACATTGAAAGTCGACAGATATTCACTTTTCTGAGAGTTGAAGAAGGACAGAAATCTCCAATAGACAACTGCCAATATGGCCAGAATAAAAGTAGAAATCAAGATTTCTTTTTTTAACGAAAAAAACACATATATTTGGCCAATTTCACAACTTTCAGAGAAAAGTTGGTCTTGTTATAAACCTTTTTTAAAATTATTTTTCAGGGTATAAGCTGTATTTTTCTTTTTTTTTTTTTTTTGTGGTGCCTGATTTCATCAGCTGGAAGCAGAAATTATACAACTTATCCTAACCCTAATCCATACGTGCTGAGAATTGTAGCAAAAACTGTTACTAAAATTTAAAAAAGGAAAAGCTGCAACTGTTTGTATCGCCAGCACTTGAACAGAGCTGGCAGCCTTTTTATTTTGAACTCCACACAACTCTCCATAGAGACCAAAACATCTGCAATCTCATTTCACAGACTCCAGAGCGAGCACAGAACAGAGCTTTTCTCTTAAGCGGGAACTTTCTGTCTGCCTACGTCAACGCTCTCTTCCGTCGCCGCGTTGTATCCATTGTAACCACGGTTCTTCACACAGTCAATGCTTTCGTGCAGCAATGGAGCTAAAGACTTTTGACGCTAGCTCCTCCCACACGCAGCAGGAGCATCAAGTTTAGGAACACATTTTTGGACAAGCGTAGAAAGAGAAGCGGTGGACACGAATTTGACGCACAATTGTGCTTGGTGTGAACTTCATTACACCAGTCTTGTCCAGAAGTGTCTCACTTTTCTTGCAAAAGTGCGACTTATATATGTTTGTTTCTTCTTTTTTTTGCTTCTGCAACATACTTCAGAGCGACTTATAGTGCAGCAAAAATGATAATTTATTTGATTATGTAAGTTAATGATAAAATTCCATTACTCTTATTATTTTGCTACAACATATACTCATCTGAGCATAAACTGAGATGCAACTTTACCTTGTGACACGGGGTAGTAATCCTCTCCTGACATAGCAGATCCGTCTTTGGTGTGGACACGAACCACAGACAGTTTTGACGTGTCACCCATTCGTACCACAGGGACCCTCACAATAGCAACAGCTCCAGCTTCCTTTGGTTCACTTACGCTGAACTTGGTTTCCAGAAAACGAATGATGGGTTCTACAGGTAGAGGGAGAAGACAGCGGGACAAAATGAATATTACTAGAGAGCCGGCAAAAAATGTTAATATTCACTCCAGGAGACGTCATGAATTAAAGAACATGTCTTCAGGTTCTTACTAAACCCCTGAGTTTCGGATACCTCTGCATGAATTATTCAAACACTAACTGCTTTTTGTGTTTGTTTTTAAACAAATACATGTACATCTCCCTCCATCATCCCTCTTTCGTCTCACTCACTGTCTGCCGTGTCTTTTATTTTCACCAGAGTCTCATTCGGAGCCCCCACTGATGCGCCAAACTGTGAGCTGCTCCTCGGGGTCCCTAAAACCAGCCGCAGCTCCTCTCCTTCCTCATACAGCGTGTCGTCCACCAGCGTCAGAACGCACGGTTTCTCCACCTCGCCTACAAAAGTCAAATAAGAGAAGGTGGATGTGGCTTATAACTTGTGAGGGAAAAATCAAAAGGCTACTCATTTTTGCATAAAAATTATAAAAAGTCATTTCAATTAATTACAATCATTGTCAATTAACAACGTATCTAGAAGCATACAGGGTATCATAATAATTAAATAACTAGTTTTTTTGGACACGAAAATGTGTGACAAGAACCTGAAATTTCCTGCTGGAGCCGTTCATTTAAGAGAAAGGTGTGAACTCTCCAGGCGTGATTTGGAGAAGTAAAATGAGCAACAAACAAGTGTGACAAACAAGTGTGACACACAAGTGCGATCACAAAAGTACCTGGTAAGAAACTGATAACAGACGCGTCTGTGTTAGGGCGCTCATCAAAGTCAGAGGCGACCTGAGCAGAGCCTTGGCGGGTGTAACAGCGAACTGAAGACTTGTGTCGGACATCTCCGCTGCGATAGACCATCGCTGTGATGAGACCGTCACTCTCCTCTCCTGTGTAAAGGGGTTTGCGGAACTGGACCTTTGGCACTGTTGGTCAAAAGAAGTCATATTGAATTTTTTGTGGAATATTGTGATCATTTGACTCTCAGTAATATAAAAAATGATAAAAACAAAACACTATTCCCCAAAAATCTAATACAAACAGTAAACGATTCGAAAAACAAAAGTAGCTTCCAGAAACCATTATAAAAAAGAAACAGAATAATGACCTGAAAAAGGTTGGTACTTTGAGACATCACTGCTTAGAGGATGATGTTCATTCACACTTCTGAAGTTTTTGGAATGGCAATTTCCTCCGACAGACAACGTGTCTTTAAACTTCTGGCCGCAGCCACTGCATAAGTTTGGTGATTGCTCAATCAACTCTTTACCACAGTTTGGGTAAAAAACTTCTACTCCTTCTCCTCTTTTACCAAGCTAAACCTCATCATCCAATCAGTGATGTCCCAAAGTGCCTACCTTTTCCAGGTTCTTATTTTATTTTTTTTATATTTCATGCTGACTGATAGAAATTGCTTTTGTGTTCTGAAATGCTTTTGGAATTTAGCTTTGATTTTTTAAAATATAATGTTGCTACTTGAACTGTTTTTTTTTCATTGTTATTGTGACCTGAAAGAGAACTTATTTATTTATTGTCAAGAAAAAAAAAAAAAAACTATCAGGTTATTGCTGAAAACACAGACAGGAGGGATTCTTCCCTCTAAAAACTTTACTTGTGGGATCACAGAGTAACTATTTCAGTTGCTAGAATTAACAGAAAGCTGGGATGTTCTCATCTGTGTCCTGACCTGAGGTTTAATGGAATTCAATCCCCCCCGACAGGTAAACGGTTTTATTGATGTGTGTTTTTTTTTTATCCCTTGGAATGAATAACCTCTGTGATGTAGTTTGATAGATGACTGATTGGTGGTTGAGCTGAGTTGTTATAATTCTCTTTTCTCATCACATGCAGTAGCAAAGTTGTGAAAACTTTGTGTTTTCGCTTACAGTCTGACATTGAGTCATTGATGAAGACTGTTGCCTTTCCAGGTTCTCCCAGGACACCATTGACTGGCAGTCGTACGACCAACTCAAAGCTCTCAGTCCCCTCCAGCTCTGGCTGTCCAAGGTCGTCCAGAATGAACACCCTGAAAGTCTGCATGCTGACACCTGGGGCAAAGTCTAAGTTGTGACTAATGCCCACATAGTCTGTACCAGCTGGGGGGAGGATAAAAAATGGGATGAAATGTGGGAAAAACAAATGTTAAGGAGCACTAAACTGCTTATTGAAGATGAATTGTAAATAGGATTCTGATTTAGAAACAAAAACGTACCTTCTGCAGACGCAGGCTCTGTTTTGCGAGAGTGAACCGTCACAGTACCCGACTTGGACAGATCAGTTCCTGTCCTCCACACTTTGACCTCCACGTATCCATCACTCTCGTCTGCATAATACTCTGCCTCTCCGAAGTAAAACACCGGTGCTGAGAAATTCAAAATAACCACATGAATCAGTTGGAAGAATCGGACAATTACAAAACCCAGGTCAAGGGTCATGCCCTATACTCAGACTGCTTAAACTGAGGTCTAAGGTATAACATGAAGCATCTGTAAAGCCAGAAGTCTTAACACTGCAGCTCATTTGTCTGGAATTAAACTGCAGGGAAACTCGACCCTTCCTGGTAGTTCAACCAGTCAAACTGTAAGCCTTTGTCTCTGTCAGGAAAAAACAGAAAGTTTTGCTCATGTAAACTTTCACTTCCTGACCCAAACAAAAAAGTTTTATCTTAAACCAGCGTTTTTTAGTGGCGTTTTAATTAGAATTCTGCCGTAATTTGCCCCAATCCCAAAAACCTGTCATTTTCTAGGACATAGTTTCTGCAGAGCGGCAGTGGTTCATTAGAAATAAAACATACGTGGATCCAGTCATATTTTTTATGTAACAAAAAGTAAATACTTAGAAATGACATTTTAAGCTTAATTTTCTAAATATATGTCCTCCATCTGGAGAAAAATGTTACAAGAACAAGTTAAAAACACCAAAAGCATAATTTTCATTGTTCTTGTGTGACAGAAACTTTTGCATACCTCTTCTGTCATAGCCTGAAACAAGATTAGTCCCACAAATTGTGTACAAACGAAATAAGCACTTCTGACAAACAAGGCTGCAGTAAGCTCAGATGCAAGCCGCTTGCTGTGTGTCTTTCTCTGAATGTTGAGCAGCATGGCAAGAAAATCACCTAGAGGCTTGTTTGAACAGGGATTGCTTTCTGAGGCAGTAAATTGAAGGCAGTTGTATATTAGACAGCTTCTAAAAAGCCCCCTGTCAACTCAAAAAAACGAAAGAAAATAAAAACTTACAAAATCTTCTTTTTAAAGCTTCCTCTAGTTTGTTGCCAGAAATAGAAACTGACTTTCAACGTTGAAGATAAAACAAACTCTGAACAGTCCAAAGATATATCTGTCTACAAGATTTTCTATCACCTATCGTAAACACACACACAACCACGCTCTGTCGGTCCCTCTGTACTGTCTTTTTCAGACAGTGATAGGACTGTCAATATCAGCCACTTCTTTTTTTTTGAGTGGGTTTTCTACTGCCTGCGGCGTTCACTTAGCAGTTCATTGCTGCGGGCCATCTTTCAGATGCACTGCAGGATCTCAGCCGCTTCATCCTGGATGGTGGGTCTGTTCATCTTTTAATCTCCTGCCCTCAGAGGAGGAGGCATGAGCAAGGACCACCCGACTTCCTTCAAAGAGCAAACTGCTTTTTCTCATTTAAAATTTCCTTATTATTAACACTATTGTCAGTAGAAGTATTAACACAGAGGTAGTAGTGTGTTTACACCTAATGTAGAACTCTGAGATGATCTGTAGGCTTAATTCTCTTTTGTTAGACAATAGCAATAAAGTTATGCAGTAAAAATGTATTACAAAAAAAAGTATAACAAATGTTTACATCCGTCACACATTCAATCAGAATAAATCATTTTGACACGCGAAGAAATATCTAAAATACCGGAAACGACGTTAGAAGAAAAAGCGGAGCTCTGTTGTAAACAAACATGGCTGCAGTTAACATGGAGTGAGACAATCTTCCGATCGTGATATTGTTTATTTATTTTAAGGTGGCTATTTGCGCCTAATTTTCTAAATCTCCAGTGCTGAACATTTTTCTTGGCCGCACGGACTTGGAGGAAGGGTTAGGGTTACTGTTACTACGTGTGACCAACAGCAACATTTAGACTCACATTAAACTAACATTTAGAACCACAGTAATGATCCACAGAATAAGTGTTTACACGCGCCACAATCTGATTAAAAATCGGTATTACCCACCCATCTCAATCGGAGGGAAATTCTGATCCGAATGGGTCAGGTCAGAGTATTCCAAATGACGTGTTTAGATGAAGCATTTTTGTTCAGATCAGCCTTTTAATCCGATTACTTGTGTCCATTTAAAAGCAGCTAATGAAGTAAAGCCTTTCAGTTGGCTTATTCTAAGCCTGGTATTATAATAAAACAACAAATACTAAATCCTTCTTAAATTTAACAGAAAAGTAGTTTGATACTTTACAAAGACATACTGGTATACAGTAGGGATAAAACAATTACCTTTCTCCAGGGTTCAGTTTAATTGTGTAACATGCAATTTGCTTTTTGATCAAGAATGGTAGCATCTCTATTGTTAATGTGATATCACTGGCATTCTTATGCTCTATTTGTTTTTTTTTTTTTTTTTTCTTATTTACCCTCCCACACACAAATGCAAAAAAAAGAAAAAAGAAAAAACAAGGAAAAAAGATGTGTAGGCGGGATAAACACATTGGGATTGCTAATGACAGCTAACCTAATGCATTAGTAAACATGTGCGGACCTTGCAGGTATATTTATATTGAACCGCAGCTGTGGGTTTCAGACATGTTATCTGGAACGGTTTTGCATGAAAAGCTTCCCATCCACAAAAAAAAAAAAAAAAAAAATCTATTCTTGAATGTTAATATGCACATCTCCATTCACACTTGGCTTATTTGCGCCCGACTTGATGGCACATGAGGCAGCTTAGTGATGAGTAATGAATGAGAAGTGCATCCTCTTTGCCCACCGGGGTCCTGCCTCTGCTTCAGCACTTTGGATGTGAGTGTGAGGGCTGGTGAGGGTGCAAAAACAAATTGTGATAATTGCTACTGCGTGGGCGTCTGTAACTATTTGTGTCACCACAACCTTAAGTACAGTTTTCTGGAGTGGGACTCTTACTATTGAAAGGAAAATTGCCTCAAGTGTGTATGAAAACACAAATTTGAAATGCATGGGTCAAAGGTAAGAAAAAGGTTTTACGGCTTTCAGCTCAATCAGGCAGAGAATTCACAATAAAAATAAAAAGTTTAATTTTCAATAAGAAAGGAGGTTTAAAAAATCCAAATAACACTAAAGTGCAACATCTAAAGGGCTTAAAAATTTAAAGAATACAGCAGGAAGGTCTAAATAGGATTCAACCCACAAACAGAAAAAATAGTGGGTTTTTTTCTGTATAAAAAAGTCCAAAAAGAAAACAAATAAAGCCTTTACATAAGGGATGATGGCATAAATAGCTTTTTCTAGTAGATTACAAGAAATAAAATCTGACAACAAATGCAAAATGCACAATAAAATTTTTATAAAAAATGATTCATAACAAAAGTTTTTGCTGTTTTGAAAGAAATAAACTTTTTTAGAAATTATAATCTAAGTTTAATTTCTTCCCAGGGAAGGCGATGAGCCTCATCTAGTGTGGGTCCTTAAACAAGACCCCTCTTGCTGCTATCTAAATCTGTAGCCACAAGCCTCGGTCTCCCTGTGCCAGTCCCCAGCCTGGACAAAATACAGGGTTGTGTCAGGAAGGGCGTCCAACATACAACTCTCTTCAAAACCATCTGTGGTGAACAATGTTCTTTTTCGCTTGAGATTTTCAAATTGAAAATATTACTACTGTGTAATATGTTGGTGTAAAAAGTGAGTTTTTCACAGTTTACAGCTTTGTTTTTTGAGCCTGTAAAAGATAATTAATGTGCATTGAGAATTAATTTATTGAAGAAATAATTATCGTTTTTACATCTATGTGCTCAGTCATTCAACTCTATTGTCACCCTTTCTTTCTAGGGTGCAAAAAGATGGCAACAGTCACTTTGAGTCAAATCATGCAGAGCACAATGCAGGCTGACAGATAAAGTACTAGGTCAAGCAGACATCTTTCAGCTTTTTTTTTAATCCAATAGCAAGATTGCCTAAGATGGAAGCAAGAAACTGCAGGTTGTTAAGATAGAAAGGTTAAGCCAAAGTCTACTTATAGGGTGAAGCATATTGAGGCTTCAGAGAGCACAAGCAATGACACTCAATGGTCAGAAAGTGCTTTTCTCCCCTTTACTTTTGAGTTTAAAGTCTATGTGGGTAAAGAAAATTCTAATAAACAGACATCTTATTGCTGTAAAATATGAAGTAAAAAAAACATGATTAAGTATTTGTGCCAACAATGAGAGAGATTAGATGAAAAAGGCATGTGATGAGACTAGGGTTGATTATTTCTTTCTTGACCTTTTTTTTTTTATCACAAGTGGAGTCAATCTGACCTACTTCACTGTTTTTAAATTGAAATGCTTGGTTTTATTTATCTAATCTCCTGCTTGGTTTCTTCCAAAAAATGAGAGTTGATGTAAGACATTATAACACTGGAATAGTGGAAGTCATATGAAGGGTAATGTGAAGGGTAAAGGTAAAAGCCTGGCAAATTAGATTCATTCCATAAATTTGGACATGGATTCTGACCTACATACTGAGAAGATTTTCATATTTTACTGTATGATTTTCAGGGCTGCTAATATTATGGTTGCGGTGCAACAATATATGCTATTTATTTCTGTTGTAATATTTAAAATAGAATGTATCTAAAGCTTGTAGAGGCTCACAATACAAATTTTGTGGTTAACATGTGTTCTACTTGACCCAGCATAAATGGTCAAATGTAAATAAAAACAGATTTTTTTAAAAAATCTATTGAATTCAACTTATTGTTGCACTCAATGAATATATTATCAATTTTCCATCTTCGCTTTGCCTTGATAGAATCTCCCACAGATCTTGAGCACATTGTAGCTGTGACATTTCGGATCTGTTTATTTTTTTAAGATGCTAACAATACCTTTCAAGACAGCTGGAAATGTTGCTGTCAGTGTGTTTCCCCAGCTGCCTCTACTTCTCTCTTTTATGTGCTTTGCTATGAGTGTGACAGCCTGTCTATTCGGTGACAGGTCGGACATCATCGATCTAACCCCCCAATTAAGTCTGCATCGTGCCTTTTACAGATTTCATGACACTCATTATCAGATGGTAATTTGCTATGAGGTGGTTAACACAGGTGTTAGATCTTGTTACTGCCAGAATTGTTTAAATCATGTTGAGTCTTTGTTCAGCCATGACATCACTTATTTCGTGTCTGCTTTCCAGGACTGACTTAGCCTATATTCACCTCAGTTCTATAGATCATGTCATTGTGGTCCATCTTCACATCAATAAATCGGACTAAAATGTCAATCTTGGGTCTTAGCTTGAAGCATGAAATTAGTTTATTGATGCAACTTCCATTTTGGCCTCGGGCCTGTCACTCGCTGGATTGACAGCGAGGAAACACTTGTTCATGTTCTCCGAAAATGGTAAAACGGATGTCCTTGTTGCCTCTTTAACCCAGTAAAAAAAGCACTACTTTAAAGAATTGACAGATTTTTTTTTCTGATCTAAGATGGTTTATAACCCTTATACGAAATTGAAAAAAAAAAATTGCAATAAAAATTTTCTATGAAACATGGATAGTATCACCTATGATATGTTGGGGGATTTAGTAGGTTTGCTCACAACAGCGTTTGCTTGAGATACTAAACTAATGACATGAATGTTCTGGAGAAAACACATTATTTACCCACTGTCTCAAGTTTGATCCAAACATTTTTAACATGAATGTTTATATAGGGTTAATGCCTAAAGTGATGAAAAGGATCCAGCTTTTTATGTTTATTTTTGGGAAATAAGGGCGTTTGATTATGTTTTTCTTTTTTTGAAATTTGGATTTACTTCAAACAAGTAAAATAAAATACGTGGAACAGTACAAACTAATAATTAAATAAATATATAAATAAATGCATTTTTAAAAGAAAAGGCTCCGTTAGACTCGACTACAAAAAAATAAACAAAAATATATAAATACATTTATAAATAAATAAAAATGGATGATTCAAAGCAAAAAAAAAAAACATGGGTAAGAAAGGACAGTGAAAAATGCAAAGATGTATGTACTCTATTGGAGATATTGATTCATAAATTGGTTGGAAAATGAATAAAATAAAATGTTTTTATAACCATGACATTAAAATAGCTTCTTATCATAAATGGACATATTTGGACTCGTAGTACAATACACACATCACATTGAATCCGTTGAACATATTGATTGTCAAACTGACTTTAATTAAGTGCTTGAAAAGGAGCAGGAGGAAGCAAACTATTATATATAGTTTATATTCTGAGATATGTATACAGTATACTATATTATACACCACTATTTTATTTTTTACCTTCTCTTTTAATTCTTCTTTATTTTCACCATCAAAATAAATCAACTAATATCTCATTCCATCAAAAAGTTAACTCAAGAAGGAAAACACTGACCTTTCCACAAGACAATGTCACATAACATTCTGTAAGAGTTATTAAAGAAACTCTGAAATGTCTACAGCCAAGATCAATCCTCCACTGAAATGAAAATACTTCTAACCTTTTTGCTGAATTATTCTGCATAGTTGAAGTTGCACATTTTATCTTTTTATTTTCAATTATAAAGTGGAAAAACTGCAGTTGCAGATGCATAATGCATCTGAAAAAAAAAGAAAACATCGCGCTGCAGTACTTGGAGCAGACAGTAGTGTGGGAACTACAAGACAGATGCAATACCACAACTTGTCAACACAATAAATGGTAAATATCAGTAAAGGTCAACCATATAAACAATTCTTGATAACATGTCACAGGTTTGTGCAACACAATTGTGACAAACCAGCATTAAAAACATTCCGGAAAGCTAACGTGCTGCTCTAACAGATCAACAGCCCCAAAACCTTAGAAGAGCTCCCCAAAAATCAAAGCTTAAACTGTAAAGCCACTCAATTTCCCCACTTGTCAAATGTTTAGTTTGTCAAATGTTAGTTTATCACTTGTTAAATGTTTAGTTTTACTGCAACATAAATATTCTTTATTGGATTTGTAACCTTCTCAAATCTGTCTAAATTGTGGAACCAGTGTAAGGAAAGAGAATTTTTCTTCTCTCTGTCAAAATATGTCCATAATGATTTTTCTGCTTTTCTATATAGATTTCTGCATAATGTAACATCTAAATATAGACACTCAGTGAACACAAGCTATTACAAGTAATGAGGTCTGTTTCTAGTGAATAACAATGAAATGGAAATAAAATAAATGGTTGACACATTTGTACACGCTGTCTGCATTTTGCCCGCTTCTACTGCATGTGGATGTTGATGTGCAATCTTTTTATGTACAAAACAAAACAAAAAAGTAAATAAAACTGCTTGATCTTTATGGTGATGAATGTATTTTTAAACTTAAATATGGTCAGAAATTGAGCCAATTTGTAGAAACAAAGTCTGAAGCTAATCTATGCAGACGAGTGAACTATGGAGGACACCTGCAGATTGAAATAGGTATTTCCCCTCAGGATCACAAATATTCTTCTACCCATTTCTGCTTTTATGCTCTAGTAAATACATATAAATTAAACTGTAACCGACTGAAGACTGTCATTGACAGTGAAATCCTGTGTGACACATTTAATTACAAAGAATAACAGCAAGATGAGATTTTTACTCAGCTGGTCTTTGTTTTTTCATGACTTCATTCCTCAAACATTCCGAATTAGGAAAAAGAATAAAAAAATTAAATTAAATAAAATGCATTTGGTTTTAAGGTTTTTCTAAAGCTATTAATAACACATTAAGAAAAGACAGCGCAAAAAGAAGTGCAAAAGTGATATGTACTTTAAGTGAGAAAAAAAATGAAAACCAATCATTTACAGGCCTTACCATCATCCAAATCTTCAAGGATGTTGACTTTAGTTGTTGTGTAGTGTTTTCCCAGACGACCCCCGACAGGCACGGACAGAGTCACGTTAAAACTCTCTTCTCCTTCATACAGAGAGTCGTCGATGATCACGACACGGCACAGCTTTTCCCTCTCGCCCCTGTCAAAGCGCAGGAGGCTGCTGTGCTCCTCGGGACGCGAGATGTAGTCGGAATAGGAAAGAACAGTGGTGGGGATGGTCCCTGTGGCTGAACCTTTAGAGGAAGTACGAGGAAGCAAAGAGGAAACAAAAAAAAAAGATCATATTTTGAAAATCAAAAATATCAAAGAAATTAGTTTCGTTTTTTATTTCAAACATATAAAAAAACCCAACAATAGATGTGTACACTTGCTGATAACTATAGTCAGTCACTCAAAGTCTGTTTAACAAAATGATTGACATGATTGAAATAGGCAGAAGCTGAAGCTTATTTAATCCTCCTCCCTAATCCAAAATACAAAACAGCAACAATAAAACTCCACACAAAATGTTGATATTATCAATATCATATTTGTCCAATGATTTATTAATCAACAGCATGTCATCATGACATCATATTAATTAAATGATAAATAAAAACCCAGCCACTCATGACAATTATCGTGGGGCTCAGACATAAACAGAAAGTGACCATATGACACTAATCCATGAAGTGGTTTAAAGTAGAAATTGAAAATAATTTATTTGTATTTATATTTAAATTGACAAGAGAGTGGACAGTGTTTTATCTCTGAGTGTAATTCATTCTGGTTACTGTGATGCAGAACCTTTTTAGAGGTTTTGTAAATTTAATTGTTTTGAATTTCATTGTTCCCCTCAACCTGTATCCTCCTTCCCTTTCATTGTACAATATTGAAAATTTAGAGATACCAGAGAGTAGTACAGAACATATCACGATTTCACGTCCAGGACATATTTGGCTTTGTTTTTGATTAAAATATTTTGTGAGTCTGACGTGTCAGATATTGATTTTTATCATCAATAATTACACCTAAAAAATTTGTTTCAAAAGCTATGTCTATGTTTACTCCATGCATACATACTTGAGTTGGGAAAAGTATTTTATTGTTACTAAATACTATTAAATTGCTTTTATTTAAATTTAGTGAGAATTTATTTACATCAACCAGATTCAAAACAGTTTTTCATTTCATTTAGTTCTGTATTGACATCAGACATTAAAATGCTGAATTTTTTTTTTTTTTTTTAACATGTTCTTGTAGCATTTTTCTAATGCTGGGTGACATTTTTTGAAAAAAAAAAAGGCTGAAAATTGTATTTCGAATAATTTTTTAAATTAAAATAATTGTGAATCAGGAGCAGAAAAAAAAACGGAGTTTGGAAAACTGCGTATTTGTGACACAGATACTGTATGCTAGGAGGGCCACAAGCTCCTTGCTCTGCTTCATTCTGATGCATCCACTTGCAGACAAATAGCTCTATCTACATTTTCTTGTTCCTTGTCTGAGCTGGCATCTGGCACAAAACTGTAAGTGAGGATAGCGCCAATATTGTTTGCCATTTTTGTTGCAATGTTAGCTGGGAGGGGCTGTAATCTAGCAGGAGAGAGCTTGGCCCAGTTATGGGTGATGGGAAGGAGTCCCCAACAGTCACAATTACAACTGTGATGCAATTTTCTATTGAATTCCTGCCGCTTGCAGAAACTGTGTTCTAGAAAATGACAGGTTTTATATTTTGGCTAAAAACGACATAATCTTGTTTTTAAAAAAAAGCACTGGGAGCTCTTTTATATGATGAATAGGAAACAAAGGATGATCAGAGTGGGACTTTAGGGGATTTCACAAAAGGACGAAACCGTTGGTTTACCTCTGAATGAAGCCCAAACTGTATAAAGAAATGTGTAATGTTGTTTGTAATGATCTTATAATTACACTGGAGTCAGATATGTAATGGTGCACTTTTTCATGCAAATGTTGAAACTGGAAAATGTTCTTTTGGTCATCTTGCACCAAAACAAGAGGAAAAATTCTTTATATAATTTGTTTTACATGAATACATAATTTACTGTAAAGTAATACCAACTTTGTTTACTATTTGTTTTGGTGCAGTGAAAATACCTGACACTCTGGCTGAAGAGAAGCAAAAATGACTCATCCGTACCTTGCTGTGTGTGGCAAATCACCATGAGCTCCTCGCTGACGTCTCCACTGCGGTGCACTGGGATGAATAACTCTCCAACGTCTTCCTCCACCGAGTAGATTTGTTCAGGGAAGAATACGCTCGACTCTGATTGGAGGAGAAAGAGGAGGTTTAGAGAAGTGAGGCTACACTTCACTCTATAAGTTTGGAAAAAGCCAAAGAGTTTTTGACCTTGAAGGATGGATGGCTTCATTAGTGAGCAGAAATATAGAACTGTATTTTTATCTACTGAGGGGGTGATTCTGCAGCATGCTCATTCATATTTAAAAATAAAACTTTGTGTCACACTTTCTGGTTTTATTTGACTGGAGGTGTTCTTCAAGCTGTTATTTTTTGTCATGCTGTGTGGCAGACACTCATGCTCCCAGGTCTCTTACTTCATTACACAGAGGATGTCACCAGAGCTTTATTCATCTTTTCTACATACCAAAGGGTCAACCAATCGCTTATTTTCATCCTTCTCTTCTCATTGTTTCTTGACTACATTTTGATTTAAAGATACTGACGTTAAAGACCTTATTAGGAAAGAATTTTATTATTTTGCAATTTCCATTTTGGGTTGGATTTAAATTGAAAAATATCAACTGCATGTATCAGGTGGTAATGTGTCTCAAGTTTTCTGTTCTTGTATGTTTATATTTCTTCCTAGAACAAGTTCTATGTGCGTGACGCAAATTTAAGAATTGAATCACTTTTTCCACAATATTTTCAATTTAAGGCAAAGAGTGAAAATTCACCAAAAAAAAGGCTCATAATAGATATGACCCAAAGTTCCTGCAAAGACTCTTTGAGAAAATAGCTTTAACATGTTGTAGGTCAATCTCACAAACCAGCAGGAGATCACACTTGAAACAACACTCTCCGAATTGTTCTCCTTTCACTCAATCTTCTGTCCTTTCCATCAATTCACCTTGCTGCCACAGCCTACAATCTGTGGTTCCCTCAGGGGCAGAAAAGCAGACAGGCGGGATGAGGGCCGATGGCGGTGGGGTCTTTTGAGATGTTGATGGGGGATTTGAGGTTCAGAGAAGGATGCAGCTCCACTTCTTACCCATTCTGTTCACAAACGCACTCCTGCACACTGATCTCCTGCTCTCACTCTGCACAATCCTGCACACTTCATCTACCACGCTTCACATCTCATTCCCCCCATTTCTGCTCTGCTGTCACTTATACCACTGAAGATTTCTGAAAGCAAACTTTTCTTTCGCATGGGTCAAGCGCAACACCTTTAAGCATCCAGGATAAAAGGGAAATAGTGCATACTTTAAAAAGGGCATGTTGAGGAGGCAAATACAAGGACATGATCTGGATTTTGTTGTGCAAAAAACCCCGAAACTCTAAATTATTTACAGTTACATTTATTTTCCATAGAAACATAGGTTGTACTTGAATTCCATTAGCATGCACTTTATTTTATCAAGGTATCGAAGTATCGATTACCATACATCACCAATTTTGGTATCAAGTACTCGACTAAAGTATCGATTTCTAATTAATAATCAAGAAAATAAAAGTGTGTGCGTCATTTGGTGTTTTTGGTTAACAGGCGAGTTACACTTGTTACTCTATTCAGTTTCCCAGGGAGGATGTGGCAGGAGTTTGACATTCTGGTTTTGAGACCTCTCAGAGCAATCGTACAGCAAACACAGATGCATATATTGAAATGTACAAATACAGGAATAAAAAAATGGATCCGAAGGAATGAGGATCCTTTAGAAAAAAAAACCAAGAGGGCACTTTTGAGTTCCGTTCCAACAGAGAGGCTGTTTTCTAAGGCTGGAGAGATAGTTAGCCAGAAGTGCAATCGCCTCAAACCTGAAAATGTTGATATGTTGCTGTTCATAAATGCTTATCTGAAGCTATAAAGACAGTTCTCTTTTTTACTCTTTTACTTTGTTTTTTAACATTTTTATTTATTCTTTTTTTTAAATACTTTTTAAAAGTTTTTTATTTTTGAACCTTGCAAAATAAAGTTTTTATCTAGCCTGTCTTTGGTGGGATTTGTTTTTTAGGATAACTAATTTCGTGCTTAAAAAAAAAAAATCCCCAATAAAAATATTACCAGTAATTGATCTGTATTGAATATTTTATGCAAAAAGTAATCAATCATTACTAACTGAGTTCCCTAGAAATTTCCCAGAAGTCTCTGCAAAAAAAATCGAACATAGACCACAATGCATTGCGTTTGAATGACTTTGCAGTTTTCATCATCAGAATACAATGGATTCAAAAAAAGTCTTCATAAAATGCTCATATTTATTAGGATTTTCTTCATGGAATCTGTGCCTTTGTATTTACCGTTAAAAAATAATGAGCATGGTGTCTGAATTCGGACGTAGCCATAGTTTTTTGTTTGAAACCTGCATGTTAAACATTTGCAAACTACTTTTTTTAGGATTATGCTTTCACATAGGTGAAATATTAATTTGGCCAAAGAACATTACAGTGATCTACCATCACAGGAACAAAGACAAAGCAGATTTTATTAAAGCATCATGCTCTAACTGCACATGGCCTTTCGGTTTGGACAGAAACCATATTAGAGACAAAAATGTTCTTCTTCATATTGATGGAACGACCTTGATGCAACTGTGTAGCAGTAACAGCTTTACTGACGTATAGGGTCACTGCCCCAAGGATGGCAACGAAGATGTATAGCCGGCTCTGGCAATAAGATGCTTCTTGTAACATAAAGCTGAACAGCAAATTTCACCTCTGTCTGTAGTCAGCACTGTGCCCAGATGAAGTCATAAATGTCTGAGAGTGGAAAGCTTACAGGCCACACAAGCCAATGGGGCCACAGGATATGCAAAAGGAAGACAAAGCAGCCTCAGGCGTCAACAAAGACATCACAATTGAAATTCAAGCTACAACCTCTCAAGTTTTTACTACTTTAAGGTTAAAGTTCAACAGTCCAGTCCGGATGATTTGTCTTCCAGGCTGGCTAAGTTCAGCTAAGCTAAAGAGCCGCATAAATCCAATTTTCACCATTAGATACACTGCAGCTTGTGCCACAGGCGTAGCTTAAGCCGTACTAGCCCATTAAAGTACAGTCTGGCATGTATCTGTCACATTAGACTGTCCCTGGAGATGGCAGAAAACAAACTATGTCCCTGCCCTCCGCACACATCATAATGAACCCACAGGGGAGTCTGGAAAATGAAGCAGGAGAATCCTGAAAGAGATGGAGCATGGAGGGAAAACGAGAAAGACAGGAATGAGAGCTACTGCTGTTGTCGATCTCTAATTATTGAGAAGAGTCATTGAAGTGGGAGGTGATGCAAAAAAGAAAGCTAAATGTAAAAGCTGCAGAAAACTATATTTAACCTTGATGGAACAAGGGCAGCACGTTTGTGGAATTTCTCAGTGATATACTGTATTAATATTTCAGAGACAACAAAACCTTGGAAAGTAGCAACATTTAAATGAGAAGAAAACTGGCAAATACAGAATTAAAAGAAAAATGCTTCCAATTATGGACACCTAAGAGGTTAAAAAAAAGTATTTAAAACAGGATCAGTAAAGAGAACTTGACACTTTTCCCCCTTGATTCTTGTACATTCATGTTCAAGCTTTCATTACTTAATTTAAAATGATTGATTTTGTGTTTAAATGCACAAATTACACATCTAAATAAGATAAAGATGCCCAAATGTCTCATTTAAAAAGGGGGCAGATTCAATAAAATTCAAATTAAAGGAAAACTTTTGATGTTTCATATGTTAATGTAAGCAGGTTTTCTGCAAATTCAGTCACAAATGGAGTCAAGTCATATTTTTAAAGATCAATATTATGCTGTGACACAAAAATAAAATTGAAAACAGGCTGATAACAAACTTTCTGTTTTTTAAGAAAAAGAAAATTTGGAAGTGAGAGGGTCTTTTAGTTGCTTTGGAAACAGTGTGGTGTCTGCTAACAGTGGCTCAAACTCCAGGGAAGTAAAAATCTTCAAGTAACTTTTCTAAACATTTGATGCTGCCAGCAGGTCCCTAATGGCAGCCAACAATCAAACACAAAATTTGTGAAAGCAGCCTTGAACAACTCAAGTCACACTGTCTAAAAACTCAACATTTTCTCTAACAATCACAGATTTTTACATTGTTGTTTGACCATGAATACACAGTAGCTAAATAGATGCTTTTTCCTTTTCATCAGAATATGTGGCTGCCAATAAGATTCATATTCGTTATTGGTGTTAATTAAGTCAATTAATGGTTACACCCCTAATGTGTTAGTCTGAGGGATTTGGTGGATGCCTTTCACATAGGATACCTTCAACAATGTCGGAAACTTTCTGAGGCTGTTGCTGCACAAACTTATTGTCAACACGTGGTGCTTGTAATTGCATTCTGGATCTAGGACACAGTGGGTATTATCAGTACTGACCATCCTTGGGATCCAGGATTTCAACTGTTGCCACAACAGGGAACTCCATCACTCCCATCACTGGCTCTGATAGCAGAATCTGGAAGGTTTCCGCCTGCTCGTATTTTCCATCAGCCAGAATCCGCACCCGCCACGTGGCTTCGGTCTGTCCTGGGTTGAACTGCACCTGCTTCTGCAACTTCGCTTTAAAGTCCTCGTTCTTCTTTGCGCTGCCATCCTGGGTGCCAATGCCTGAGAAATACGGGGAAGAGTTAGCAAACAAGCGTCAAGAAACTCAATTAATCGAGTTAAATAACAAAAACGATGAAGGGAAGAGGAAGACAATGAGAGGGGGGAAGACAGACAGGAAACAGATTCAAAAAATGATTTTTACACCCTTTAACATTGTCTGGAGTGGTGGGAAAATTGGTGTTACATCCATTTCTTTTCACTGATCACTTACAGAGCCCCAGGAATGTGTGAAACAAATTTGTGATTGCAGCTTTTAAATAAGCACATTCTACCCTATTGAGATGGATTTGCTATAACAGACATTTCTCAAGGGTTAGATCCACACTTTTCCCTTTTTGTTTGTATGAATTTCATCCTTTTCTTCAAACATCCATTATTTCATTTTGGGGTCTTTCATGTCACTCTTCTACCATTCATGCTAAATGATATATTCTGTTCAAAGGCACAAAGCGTACTAGAAGTTTGCATGATAAAGTAACTATGATTTTCATCACACTAGTACTGCGTTGCATTAGAACAAGGTACACGCAGTCGTGCCAAACAGCTTGTGCCTGTTCATAGAAGGGATTTGTTTTTTTTGCTTTTCAAAACACTCAAATATCCTGCACAAACAGAGAAAACAGACGCCGGCTAACATATGCAGATGGGTTGGGATGGACTCGATCTTAAACACACACTCTGAGCATTGTATGCACAATGTAATCTCAAAATAAACTGCGGCAAAAACAGTACTTGCGCCTTTTTTACCCATTCATGATTCTGGGAGGACCTTCAGCGATTATCTTCATTTGCAAAAACCATTCTGATTTAATGACTTTGGAATAAAGCTCTGTTTTTCAATGTTCACACCGTGCCAAGCAAAGACTTGGCACCGAAATTCAACTTTGGATGATTTTCAACGACAACAAAGCAACCAGGAATTTAGAAGAAACTCGTTTTTTTTTTTTTTACTGTCTCAATCACAATGTGTTGCTTTGAATTTTTATGTAGAGAAAAACAAAAAACAAAGTAAAGCCCGATCACATGAGATGCTAGAGCTGCTTTAGCGATGAAAATAGCCAGTGGCAGAGGAAGGAATCATGTTCATGGATGAAGAGGCTGCTGAACTTAGACATGTTATTTTCAGTGCATTAAAGCAGTCCCAGTGACAGGCTTAGGTACACTTCCTGAGTAGAGTCATGATGGACAAAAGGATGAGCTTAGAACATCTGACTTATGTATCATCGTGCTGTGCAGTGAATGTAGCTTTTTACCAATAGATTCCAACTGCAAAGGTTTTCCTTTCTCACTGAAGAAGATTCAGGAAATTCAGATTTTTTTAAAAATAAATTCTTGATGTCAAACAGGTCAAAAATAAGACTTTTATACTTTCATATAACACGCAGAACAGCAGTGACATACAGTAAGTTTTAGATGACAAAAGTACTGGAGTTCATTTTACTTACTTATAAATGCAAATTTTTGATTACCGTCTTTTTCGGATTATGTCTGTTTTTTTGTGTAATTTGGTCAGTGATCCTGGTGTGAGTTATAACCTACTCAGAAGCAATTAATGTGTTTTTTTTTTGTTTTTTTTTTTTTACTTTTTTTAAACAAAACAATTATGCCCAAATGTTCATTATTTTTCTACTAACAACCGCTAGAGCTGTGTGCATCGAGGTGCATTCACACAGGTCGCTTCGACTAGCGTTTAATCGCTCACTTTTAATGGGAATTCGCATAAACCCTCGCTTCCATGTCAAGAACTGTCGTGTTTGCACCAATTTGTATCGCGGATAAACAATAAAAAACAAAAGGAAAAGAACGCCCTTCCTGCTTGTTCATTGAGTGAACACCACCAACTGAATGTGCGTTCATGAAAGCGAGTAAAGCACTTTCTTGAACATGCAACACATACGCGGTGGGAATCTAGCTTCAGTATTTATTACTGACAGTCTTTCCTGCATTGCAAATGAGGTATACAGTCAATGCTGCCAAAGCTCCATTCAAGTTAGGCATGCGTTACGCGGTTTAATCAGCCAGTGGGGTTCACACACCGGAAAAACAGGGAGTTGCAGAGAGGGGATTCTTTTTTTTTTAATTTATTTATTGTTTACTAGTGCTTGTCTGCCACCTATGATTGGTAGAAGTTCGGTGTGAAAGTCAAACAGGTACAAATCCAGCAAATCTTGCTCCAGGCTTTTTCTTTCACAGCTTCTCCCATCAATGTACATCTTGGTGTCATATGATTCCAGCCGGGCACAAACTGCAATTATTAGTTTCTTCTCTGTGATAAATGTCTGAATAGTTGGTACTTCTTTGTTTTGAAAAGGACCCACACCTCACTACAAAATCCAAGTCACTGATTGGTCAAAGTTTAATGTTTTTGCAATTTAGCAATTTAAAGTTCAGCTGTTGACTGCTAAATTGAGATCAATGAACGCCCGAGAGTGGTTTTTAAAAACTAGCGACATGTGAATGCAGGAGTTCTGAACGCAGAAGCCTAAAATGAGAGTTTACGTGCATTTACAAAGACGTTTCATGGGAGGTGGCTGCTTAGCCTTGAGTAGGCGCGGCCGGTGTGTACATACCAGCACATGGAAATTTGACGCAGATTCAGACGCAAATTTGATGTGTGTCAAAAAAAGAGGCAGCAGACGTGAATTTGACGTTTTCACGTTCAGTGTAAATGCAGCATTACATGGGGCTTGGCAGATTTGTTCAGAATCATTGCACTTTTCTCCCAAGACTGCAACTTACTTCAGAGCAGCGCTTTCTTCTTTTTTTAACGTATATTTTGGCTCCTGCGACTTATACTCTGGTGCAACTTCTACTCTGAAAAATATGGGAAATTAAATTAGCTCTCCATGGAAATTGTGTAGATCTTTAAAATAGTATAATTTTAACAGATAATCATTTGTTTGAAACCGTTGGGTTGAAAACTTTGTCCATAAAGGACTTAGAGAAACATTGAAAAGGCGAAAAAAAATCCCTTAACACCTGAATTTAAGTTGAAATAATTAAAAAAGACATTATGACATATTAAGACGCATTACACAAGGTGTAATGTTGCATAGTTTAGATGTATTCATTTGTTACATTGAAAATAACCATGCAAGTCCCTGAGGCTCTCAACCTTTAGTATTTCTCAGCATTGCTCTAATGTAACATAAGAAAAGTACTTCTCTGGGGAATGTTGAAAGCTTTTTCTGTGTAACTAGAGGCGTGACTAATGGAAGTTCACTCATTACAACTCTGGGTTTGCTTGTTCCTTCACTTAGTGGTCCTACTAGTTTAACCCCGGGTCATGTTTCAGGAGAAAAGCAGCTGGCTGGTACAGGACAAACAAAAATCGGATCAGAACACCAATACAAGATAATCTTCAAATAACAACTTTGTTAATTGAGTTGAAATCAAACAGATTCAGTTTTGAAAGGGGAATTACAGACGTCAATTTGGTTCACCAAAACCAAACAAATTGTTCTAGGGAAGAACAAAATTCCCTGGAAGACGAAAAACAAACAAAAAAACCCAATGAATTTCATACATGAGGTAGCACCCTGATTTCTTCTAAAATGCAAGTCCTTTAGGGACTCAGATATAACTATTGGCTGGGAATTTGGCTTCCAGCTCTTCTCTCTGTCTCAGACTCTCAGTGAAAACTAAAAGAGATAATTGCCTGCATTTATATCCCAGTGGGTTGATAACATAGAAAAGAGTATTTAAAAATGATTGGGACAAATCTTTGGTAAAAAAAAAAATTGTCTAGAGATACTGCTAAAGCAGTAATAAGACAATTCCTTTTGATTTCCTGCACACACAGATTCTGATGTTTGGCTACATTTATTATTGAAGACCCACTCCGATGAAAATTGTGTTTTAAATACGTTTTTGTGCCATTTTTCCAATGATGGAGGGCATATATAAAGGAAAATAAAATCAAAATAGCATTTTTGAGTATTTCTGTGTTCAAATCATTGCAAATCAGGAGCAGACGCCCATTTGAAAAGTACTTATTGTGATGTTGATAAAACGCTGGGCGGGCCACAAGCTTCCTGCTCTGCTGAATTCTGGAGCACCCATCTATAGACAAATATACTCGTATGTCTTTTTTTTTCCTCGTCTGAGTGGACATCTGGCTCAAAACTCCATGACTCGATGGCTTCAGCATTGCTCGCCATTTTTGTTGCCCCCCGGTAATGTTAGGTTAGGGGTGCAAGGGGCTTTAAGTTAGCGGGAGAGACCGTAAATAGATGGATGATGGGAAATGAAGGCGGGTTTACTCCGGGCCAACACTCAGAAACAAATTTCTATGGAACTCTGCAGAAACTTGAGCCTAGAAAACGACACATTTTTTCTGATTTTGGCTAAAAACGGCGTAATTAAAATTAAAATGTGACTGGGAATGCTTTTAAAATAGATCAAAAGATGATCGGAGTGGAACTTTAAACTGTGAACACAATTAATGAATCACATGAAAACGTAAGCAGGTATTCAGTTAGTTGTTTGTCGTTAAATCCCATTAAATAAAAAAAAAAGGGATTAACAAATGGACAGAGAATAACTGGAGAGCAGAAATACAACAAAAAGACATAGACTGGAGAAAATAACAACGAACCAAAAGACTGATAGGGTGTATAGGTGGTATAGGTGTGAGACAAAAGGTATAAAGTGTTGGACTGAAGCTTCTGCAGAGACCGAAAAGGCGGTAATGAAGCAGGAAGAAGGGCAGAGTCTTAAATGAGTAAAAGCAGGTGAGGTGAAAAAGGTCTCTGCCGGAGCGA
Source organism: Oryzias celebensis (assembly GCA_014656515.1). NCBI lineage: Eukaryota > Metazoa > Chordata > Actinopteri > Beloniformes > Adrianichthyidae > Oryzias > Oryzias celebensis. Next base: position 15,716,692 of record BNCR01000013.1, read on the forward strand.
GATGAGGTGAGGAAAGAGTGCAGATGACAGCCAGAGGAGAAGAGACAGATTAAGTGGGCAGACAAATCAGAGGGTTCAGGGGGGGTAAAGGGAAGAAAGTGACAGAACTCTATTTGCAGATGAGGTTAGAGGACACACAACCCTTGAAGAATGAGAGCTCTATTGATATTTTAGCTGCACAGAGGTTGTTAAAGACAACTAGTTTGAAAGAGTCCTTTGTCAGAAGCAAAAGCTGCAGCAGCGGAAGAGTGAAGCGTAATCCACAAGCTTTCTTCCAGCGTGCTCTGAGTGAACTCAGGTTTGAGAGGGCATCTTTAAACCTTTGATTCTTAGTCTGTTTACCCCCTCACTGATCCCCACTGCTGCAGCTGTCCTGCTGTGATGGACTGTGAGTAAATGCTCCTCTTAAGTGTTACCTGCCACGGCACAAGCTTTCGTCAGATAACCCCTGCAACAGTGGCAGGCTTCTGGCAGCAGTCCTTAGGCTTTTCCATCCCTGACACACTCCCTGCTTGATCTGCAGTAATCTATCCATCTGCCTGCTCACACTTCCACCAGAACATATGTATCTGTTTTTTGTTATTTTTTCTTGTTATATTGGTAAATACAAATTTGCATTCTTTATGTGCAAACCACAAAAAAAAAAAAATTAAATGTATTTATTAAGTGGTAATTTAAGGCTGTGAAGTTTTAGCATTAAAAAAGTGGATCAAGTAAAAGTAAATTTAATTCTGATACATTTCCAAAATGACACAATTTAGGCTCAACTGATAGTTTATTCTATCGAAACACCAAAAGATTGTCATTTAGTTGAATTTTCTTTATTATTTTTTTATATTGTCTTAATTTTTTCATGTCTCTCTCCCCTCCGAGTGGTCGTTTAGTGAAGCTTTGGCACCATTTCAATCAGGAAGATCTACCTTACCACAGGCATGCTGGGTATTAATCGTCACTCCGAATGTCATCAATTCGTCACCACTCTGGACCAATAGCTGATGTGCTTAATTTCTTCACAGCCAATCCCAATCAAATCCCTTTCTTTAAATTCAATGACGTTTGTTTATCCACATTCCAGACGTTGCGCTCGCTGTGTTTCGCTTTTTTTGACAGCCTCCGGGTCATCACCAGCTCCTTCCTTCAGGCTGAGCAGTCATTTGGCAACGCTTCACTTGTTCTATTTGTGACTTGCATGCACCTCTACTGCTCTGCGACCGTCACCCCACTCTTGACCTTGTTGATACTTAGGATTGAGAGCTCGCGTTTCGGGGTCAGAAGTATGAGGCAAAGTCCTGCTCCGGGGCCCCTTCCAGCAAGCGCTGCTCCTAGATCTGCCTCCTCTGGTTGTTCTGGTTCTTCCCTTGAACTGACATCTTCTTTTGGTTTTTTGGGCATCCCTCTACCTGCTGAATTGGGCATTATTCTTGATACGGTTGAGATGAAGGCTTTCCTCCCTCCTGTTCAGCTTCAGCGCATTCGGGATGTCATGAAGAGGTTCCTCGCTTCTCCTTCTTTCTCTTGCCTTTTTCCTCACAGGCGTTTTTTAATTTTCCGCCTATTGGAGTTAGCTTCCTCGGTTCCTGGTTTGTTGGACTCGGTTTCTCTGGATGTCGGTTTCCGATGTGATCTGGCTTTCTGGTCAAAGTCGTTGAGCAGCTGGATGGTGTTGTTCTTCTATGACAATGATAAGCAACTCTAGGCCTCAAGGGCCACAGTGTCTGAATGATTTCCAGATATCCAAGTCCTAATCATGACTGATTACCTGGTTCAGGTGTGTCCAGCCAATTAGAACATGCCAGAGCATTGTATGTTGGAAAACATATTCTATGACTCTATTGTGTTTTCTTCTGTCCCTGCATTTCTCACTGATGCTGCTCCGTCTGTCGGGTTTAGGGGTTTTTATCAAGGAGAATGTTTGGCTGAAAATTGTCCTGCCCACACCAAATGTGTTAGTCTGCGTTCTTAACCTTTAAATCTATCCCATAGTAGTGGCATCTCTGGGGCAAGACATGGGCACGCAAACAAATCAGTTATCAGCAACAGCGAAGCAGCAGTTCCCATTATAACCAAAGGTCGCTTTGATTCATTGATATTATGACATTCTTGCATCGGATTACTTGGCTTTCTGTCATTCATAGTTTCTTTCTCTCAGCACATCATAAATCTTAACGTTATATGCAAAAAGGTCTAGCTTGTTCTTTTTTAAAGTCATATGAATATGCCTGGAAATCATTTGCCTTTTGTTTTTCTTTCCACATCCCTTTGTATCCTATTACGATTTCTTCTATGTGTGCCTTCATTTGCTATTGTAAAGATCATCTGATCCTGATTTACAAAAATTTGAACGAATTAATGCTCAGAAATGCCGTTTTGAGCTTAATTTTCCTTTTATATGTCCTCCATCAGAAAAATGACCATGTTAAAAACACAATTTTTATTAAAATGGGTCTTTAATAGATTTAGTCAAAGGGAGATTATTTTTTATATCACCTTTTGTTTGTGAGTAAGTTCTTAAAAATGTATATTTTAGGTTTAAATCCAATTTGTTTTCACATTTTTTTTAGCACAAAAAATATTTTAACAAGCAGTGTTTGCAATATTTACATATACAAAGCTAGGGAGTTAAGGCTGGTGAGAAAATTGTTTTCTTTTTAGCTACAAACAGATTGTCACTATTTCAAAGGCCCCATCACAATTTAATGTTATGAAATGTCGATTTAATGTTTGGGGGAGAACTGGACATAGTATTTTTATAGAAAAATGTAAATTAGACAAATAAAGAAAGTGAAAGTCAAGTAGACTTTTAACTCTACATTCTATATGACATTTTTTTTTAACAATGGCACAAATTAGGATCTCGACTTGATTGTAAGAGATGCCAAATATTAAAACAAAGCTCTTTCTTTGGCTTTATTGCACCGAGTGACCTCACACTGTGAAATTCAGAGAAAACTGACGGAAGATTTTAATCTCAGAACAGTCCTATGCACTAAAGACATAGACACAAAAACCTTCCAAGAAGAATCAGGTGACACTGCGCAGACACATACATCACCAGCACACAGACAGGTACATAAATCCAAGATAAACTGCTGCACTGTCATGTCTGCACCTGATTAACTGGGATCAGGTCGATGGTGAGAGGTGGGACAGAGCAGCGGCTGCTCACAGCGGCTGCCTCTCCCTAAGCAAAGCAGCTGGAGCATGACAAAGTCAGCGAGGCAGGAGAGGCATTCAGGGCTGACACTGTCATCATCCTTTAAACCTTCAGGCTTTCACAAACACTCAGACATAAGCACAAAAACATGCTGCGCTGTTTTCTCCAACACCTAATCGCCGACATCTGCTGGGCTGAAAGCTTAGCGGCGAGGCTGGCATTGCCATCCACACAGCTGACTGGATTGGAGAATGAAGCAAAACACAGCAGCACATTTTCAGCTTTGGCATTTTACCCATAATAAGCTCTAAAGTGTCCGGTCACAGTTGTCAGCACTGGCACAAATTACATTTGTTCCCCATGTTCTCTGATGATTGAATCTTGGGTGCAGTGATGACAGGGACCTTCAATAACCCCTCAGAGAAAAGCAGAAGATTCTACAAAAAAAGGTTCCTCAGGCTTGTAAGTTACTTTAGGCAATTTCAACAGAGAGATATTATGTGTCGCACGTACAAGCTTTGATCGTGCTGTTCGTTGTTTCATATAACAGGAAGATCCAAATAACCCAAGATGCACACGACATATTTTAATGCATCTCGGTGTGGTTGTAAAAGCCTTTCACAGCACTGACTCTGCACTTTTAAAGTTTTTTAATGACTTGCTGTCGAGAACTGACTGATGATTCTGCCATTTAAGTTCTTTCAGATTTGACTGTTGCTTTTGACACAGTGAATTGAAGAAGTGTGCAGCAGTAGGTATTTTGCAGTGATTTGGTTCTTGTTCAAGATTTATTTTCCTTGAGAAAATCAGAACGTTTTCATGATGGACCTGGATCCCTTGAATGTATGGGATTTAGAGTCACCAGGCTTGACATACATATAAATTACATTTTTAAATTAAGTTTTTATTGTATTTGTCTTTTTGCAAAAAACAAATCTACTGCAATCTTTTAAAAGTTTTGAAGGCACACTCTGATGAAAATGATTTTTTTGGTGTTTTTAACTTGTTTGTGTGCCATTGTTCTGGTGATGGAAGATGAATATTAATTACATTAAGCTTAAAATTGCATTTCTGAGTATTTCTGTTTTAAAAAATTGGTGTGAATCAGGAGCACATGAAAAAAAAAATCTGTTTGAAAACAAGAATAATCGTGACACAGAAAATCTGCCACAAGCTCCCTGCTCTGCTCCAATCTGATGCATCCACTTGGAGACAAACTGATTTTTGTACGTCTTGGTTTCCCTTGTCTGTTTCCATCTGGCTCAAAACTGTATAGCTGGTTAGCTCCAATATTGCTTGCCATTTTTGTTGTGCTGGTTGAGGGTGTGAGTGGCTGTAAGCTAAATGGGAGAGCGTTTAAACAGAGCGCTCTCACCGACAGGAAAGGGAAAGGGGGGTGGGGTTGCTCCATGCCAACAACCCAGGTTTTTTCAATTTAATCATAGTTAAAAGACCACTGGGAACACTTTTAAAATCGATCAAAAGATGATTGGAATGGTTCTTTAAACATGAATGACACACCTCCTTATCTGAACTAATGTAATGCAATAAAAAGTGGAGTTTTGCAGGATCCCATGTTTAATTAGACTATGGGGTGAAATAAAAATGTTTAGGTAAAGTCAATATTCTTTGCAAAAGAATATGTTTTACCCCATCCATGTGTATAGAAAGGTAGTCAGTCAGAATTTCAGGTGTTTTGCTTTTAATTTAAGGTTAATTGAGACGAACAACAAATGATTGTGTGTAAATGACTTCTGGCTTCTTTTTATCTTTCAGTGTTTTTAGAGTTTGTTATGCCAGATCCATTTTTTAAAAGTTAGTAACAAGAGACAGCAACTTTCTTTAAAGTTGTTTGCTGCCAAACCCTCAGTTTGATTGTACAGTAAATGTATTGTAAAATGTGATGGTAAAAATTTAATTGCAGCTGTGTTTATTTTTCTGAAAAGGAATTCAACATCAGCACACATGAAAATAAGGCAATTTGTTAGACAGAACTAAACAATTATAACCTAGAAAAACAGTAAATTCAGATTAAAAAATTAATTGGTTTAATCAAATTAGAAGGTTTTACATCAAAGAAAATTCCATTTATTGTATAATGTTAAGTGGATTTTTATTAAAAATCTTGCAAAGAAACTGTTAACCTTGAAGTACTTTTAAATGATCCATGAAAACCAGTTTATTAAAATTTGGGAGAAATTAACACAATTTTTAGCAGTAAAAAATAAACAAGTGACCTTTTTTGGTATGTTAAGCTGCTCCTCATCTGAATGTTAGTCTGTTGGTTCAGCATTGCTCTTTGATTGTTGTTCACACCTGTCCTGTGTCATCACATCACCTGCTGCTCCTTCAGTGCATTTCTCCAGAGTGGTTTCTGTTGTTACCTGCCAGACCTTTTGTGCCACCTCGTGTTATTGCTGTTTCTCGCAGTTCTGTCAAATAGGTGAGACAGGAACACACACACTAACCAATGAAAGACGTCTCTCCGAGGTAGCCTCTGCGTCTGAGCACCACATCCAGATGTTTGTCCTCCTCATCCACCACATAGTACTCTTTTTCCAGAGATATCCAGGCCCAGTCCAGACGGAACTGCTGACCGTAAAGCTTGTTTCCGCCTGAGATTTAAATAAATAAACAGAAAAAACAAAAATAGTATTAGTTTGATTCAAAAAAAAAAAAAAAACTGAACGTCTTAGTGGTTCAGCATCAGCTAGAAAATGACACTGAAAAAATGTGTGAAGCAAAAGGTTCACAGAAAACTGAAGATGAAGCCTTTTAATTATTGACGGCGTGCTGGCCAAATGCTCACAGCATGCTTGTCTGAAAATGTTCAGAATATTTTATAAAAGGGTTTTTATGCTTCAATCCAAGTCCTTTAAGTCTCCTCTGGGATCAGTTGAGGTGGATTGTGTTTTCTTTTCTTTCACTTTTCAAGTGGTTTCAGCCATACCAACCAGCCAGTGTTACTGTGGAGGCATTTGCAGTTAAAAAAACTTTTTTTTTTCAAAGCTGAGCCTACAGAACAACTCAATAGTTAATAAGCTGTTAAAAATGATGCTGCTTTGTGTGCTCAATTTCACAAAATACCCTCAGAGGTGAAAGTGTGTGGTAATAGATGCATCACAGAAGAAGCCCATCAAAACTAAATCCAACAAAAAGGAGAAAGAATTTTAATATTTTCCTGTCTAAACTGTCCAACATTGCTATAAGTGGTGATTTTTTTTTCATTTTAGAAAGCTCCACTTGGGTCACACATATTTAAAAATGTAATCATGCCCCTTTACAAGCTTCAAAATGGTGTGTTTTTGCATTTTTCTCATCAAATAGTGGCTACACCCAGAAGAGGGGCTGCTGTGTTGTTCAAACACACCACTGTGCAATAAACAGGCATAAAGTCTTTGACACTAATTCCTAATAAAGAGTAAAGATGATACCCATCCATCTCCAAAGGTAACACACCACACAGTGGGATTCTCTGTCAGAAGGAAACTTAACATGGTTTGCTGACATGGTGGTAAAATGCAGCTAAGGTGAAAAGTTCAGCACTTTCCAGCTTGGCAGACATAGCTACAACATGCTGAGGTGAGGACACAGCTAATATAATCAGAGCTCCTCTTTTCTCCAGAAAGCCTGCAGGCAAAGTTCAGGCTTCACTTAACAAGCTAAAATTCTAAATGCACACATTTTCAATTCCACTCTGTCTGCAACTTTGACGTTCAATCCACTGTCCACATAGAGAATGCTGCAAAAACTTCCTGAAAACCTTCTTGTGCGTCCTTTTTTAGCATTTGTATGTTTCTGCGTGACCTCACAGTGAACAGACAACAGGGATCTAAAACAGAAGGCTTCACACTGTCTCATCCTCCAGTCCTATAAAAGGATGAAAGCCCTCTCACATGAGCTGACCAGACAAAAAAGGAGCTTTGAAATTATGGTCAACTGAGCTAAATACACTCGGCTCCCCCTTCAAGGACTTTAATGACAAAAGTCAGCACACAGGCTTTGTTTTTTTTTTTTTTAGCTTGACAAAATATAAGGATCATTATTTCATTTTCAAGGATCTGGGTACTCTGAGAAAACCAGGAAGAAAAACTCTTGGATGCTTCGGTGCTGACATTTTGATGTTGGTTTGTCATAAAGGATATTCTTTACACGCTAATCTCTAAGAGCTGAGCTGTCAGAAAGGATTACTTTGGAACTAAAAAGCCTCAATATCAGACGACGTGTAACCTAACTGCATAGTAATGTGTTGAGATGTCTTGCTGTGAAGAAGCTGTGAGACTTGAGACTAACTTGCTTTATAACTGTGAAATGTACATTTCTTTCTTTTTTCTTGTTTTTGCAGAAGCATCCTTTTAAAAGTAAAGAAGAATTTCAATAATCTTCTTTATTCTACTCAAGACAGAAAAAGTTGCTTTTTCAATCAGTCATATTTGGAAATGGATTGTAGCCAAACCGCAACATCTCAAAATTACACACCTTTTTTATATTGTTTTCACACTGCTCTCTCGAGAATGGATAAAATCACGTAAGAATGTTACATTACATTTACACCAGCCTCGGTAATACACGTTCAAGCGACTTTTTTCAATGAAAAGTTTACGGCTGGAATTATATGACACCAAGGCTTTTATCGGAATGGAGCTGGGAAAGAAAAAGTCTGTAGCAAGATTCGTAAGACTTCCACAGCTTCAACATTTCGCTGGAACTAGACAACGTCAGTAAGTGATTGGTCTGATTTAGTCTGAGTCATTGTTTCTTTGGCAATTACTCTAGCCAATCAGGAGTGAGCTTTTTTAAAGGCCACACCCCTTAAGCGGGCTCACGATAACCTGTCAACCAAACGTTTGATGCGAGATCACATACTTTTATTGATGCATCTGATTGGTCGGCTTATAACTTAAAAGCTAAACATAAAAAAATAGAATTAGTAAGAACTTAAAGTGCAAGAATGGTTATTCTGACAAATACAATGATTGAAAAAAGCTGTTAATTTTTTAGTAGAAGTCTTTGGGATTTTGGCTTCTTGGAGCCAGCGGGAACTTCCTATTCGGAATGTGAGGAGGGTCGGGTCATTCACTCCAGTTTTGACATGAGTAAATATACAGTCAATGGTTCAAATTAGCCAACACTCCTGCACAAATGACGTGGACCAGCTGAAGAAAAAAGTAATCAAATTATCCTGTTGGATGAAAGTGTAACAGTTAGAGGGAATATTATCTATTTACATTTTTCTTTCCAACAAACAGCTTTTGATTTAGTTTGACAAAAAAAGCAATGTTGTTTTCTAAATTCCATTTTGAAAGGCCTTAAGAGAAAATCTTTGCCATCAAATGCTATGGATAAACACTGAAATGAAAGGAGACAAACCAATGTCACTGCTGCATCTTTTTTTTTCTTCCAATGAGGTCTCACAATGACCCACACTTTTTCTTCCTCATTCAAAGGTTTTTCTATAAAAAAAAGAAATTCTAAGCAAATAAAGGCAGACTTTGCCTGCACAAATATAATTCAATGAGCCATCAAAACAAAAGACCTGCATGTCTTTTGTTTTGATGCAGGTCTGAGTGTTACAGCACTGCTTGTTCTGGTACCTCATTCATCTGACCTCAATAACTTCAAGAGACCTCTCATTATCAAAGTCTAGAAGAAATTATGTTCGTGGTTAAAGAATCTCATAATGACACCAATTTTATTTATATTATGCTGAGCTTGGAGGGCAGAACCCTTATTACAACTCGCTATAAAAGATCACGATACTATAACCCTGATCTTATTGGTCTTGGCTGGACTATTTCAAAAAATCTTAAATTTCCATTTAGTAAAACTAGGAAGACAGTTTTTGCCTCAGTTATCAAGCGTAACATACTAAATATCTGTGTTAGAAATCCTTTTTTCTTCGCCTTAAGGAGTACTTCTTGCTAAGAGTCTCTTTAAATGTAATCAAATAGCATTTTATCTGTTTGTGCAGATAATGAAAAGTAAAAGCAATCATTTTTTAAATTCAAATTCAAATAATTAAGCACAGAAAAAGAGCAAAACTGCTGTTTAATTCCCAACAAGAAAAGCAGGAAAATGGAAACAGAGAGTCAAGACCCCATTCTACAGTCGAATGCCTGATTGGACCCGGGGTGCCATTCTGCAGCCCTAAAGGGGCCACTGTTCTGCTTTTGATTTCCAGAAAGATCTCTGCTAATTACCTTGATTGGATCAAAGTACTGTTCTGACAGTAAGAAGCTATAAAGGCAGCTTTTGTAAAAAAAAAAACAAAAAAAGTGGTCTGTCCTTGACAACTGGAGTGTGACACTAACATGCACAAACACACTGGTCAACACAATGTAGATTGTAAGCGTGCACAGAAACAGGCATTTGCAGAAAATGTAACGTGCATCTGTTCAGCAGAATAAAAAATAATTTCTTTAAATAAAAGTGTTGGGAAAGCATTATAAGAGTTTGTCAGGGTTGTAAGGATGCAACCTAGAATGTAAAATGTCAGAGTAAAAAGTGTTTCTTTGCAAATGTGAATGTATACAAAGCAAAAAACACTTTTTTATGCAGTTATCAATATCATATTTTTAAATTAAACAACCCATGTAAGCACTTAACCAGCACTATCTGCAGCTAGGTTTGCATATAAGTGTGTAGCTCGCTAGAGAGAGCCTACATATTTTATTAGATTTTCTGTATGTAGTTTTGCCACAATACCATAAAAGAATAAAACTGGCTGGAAAAAAACAGTATTTCCCTTTTAAAGCTTGTCAAATGTTACCAGCTTGGAAAGAAAAAAAGAATCTGCCAGAGACTGAGATCTCAGAATTGTCACATCAAATGTTCAGTGCATATTCCCTGAAATTGCATCTTTTATGGCTGTGCAATAAACACAAAAAGCAGCATTGCCTACATAAAGGTGGAACTATCACAGATATGGAGTGAGTGTGGGAAGCCTGTGTCAAATGTGTGTGATTGCAGGCGTGCGTTACAATGCCAACATGCCTGCTTGTGCTGTTTTTGCGTTTTGGGTAAGGAATTGTTTGATTTTGTAGTGAAACAGCCAAGTTTGAAAAGAATCAGACGAATCTAGTTGTGTTTTATTTTATTTGTAGTGAGTGTGAGAACTAACATAAAGATGCACACAAATGAAGTTCCTCCCAGAGCAGCAAGGCTGTTCCTGCACAGCATTTTCTTCTGCTGCTGCTAGAGTGGTGTGGTCCATCTGGTTCTCCTTTGTGTTGGAGTCCCCAGATTCCAGCGCGAGTGGCAAACAAAGATATTTATGCAGCCAACCATCTCAATGATCGCTCACCGTGAAAACTCCAGAAAAACTAAGTGCTTTGATTGGCCGCCCACCAAAACAGACCATTTAGGTATCGACAGGAATCAACCGTTATGCACAAGCTTTTTTCTCAACGTTTCATATCTTATTTTGACTGAAGTGTTGTGGCTACTCTGCTGAGAGCTGAACTAGTGCTTGTATACTACGTTATCGGCTTCTCCAATTTCTGTCGCTAGAGGCGCTGCATGTCTCATTAGGCAAAATTGCAGGAAAATGGCGGCTTCCATGATTGTCGCGGGAAACTCAAATTTTTTTTTTATACAGCAAATGTCATGAATGAATCTACAAAATAATGGCATGATCTTAGCTAGTACGAGTCAATGTTTAATGGGATTTTTTTTGTTGGATGGTGATAGTCCTCCTTTAAAGTCCCACTCAAACTATATCCTTTTCCATTATAAAATCGTTCCCGGTGGTCTTTTAATTGTGATTACGCCGTTTTTAGCCAAAATGAAAAAGCCTGTGTTTTTTTTAAGTTGTTGGCGGGAGTACTGTCACGAAGTAACCGCTTGTTGATATCCAAGCATTCCTTTGTTTACACTCTCTCCCGCTAGCTCACAGCTCCTCACAACCCCAAGCTAACATTAAAAAATTGTGGTGACCAATATCGGAGCTATGCAGCTGGACAGTTTTGAGCCAAATGGTAGCTCAGACAAGAAAAATGAAGATGTTAATGGATATATTTGTCTTCAAGTGGACGGATCAGAATTGGAGTGGAGAAAGGAGACTTTAGCTGGCCTGTGGCTGTTGCTGCGTCACAAACCTGAGCTTTTTCAAACCGTTGTTTTTTTATCTGCTGTCATGTCCTCCAACATTAGAAATATACTACAAGAACATATTAAAAACACACCAAAAAAAACCAATGGAGTGGGTATTTTAAAAAAAATAGGATAGGAATGAATGAATAGTAAAACCCAATAAATGCATGTTTCCTTTTTCTTTTTTTCTTTTTTTTTTTTTTGCTTGTTTGTTTTATCTTTTTTTCTTCAAATATTCAGCGTAACATTTCACCTGAAGAAAAGTTATCAGTGTACCAAAAAGAAATTTTTCCTAACATTAATACTCTAAGCTTCCTCATTTCCTCGCCTGCACCCTGTAGCCACAAGGCATGGCTGTGCTGCAGAAGCACCTGAAGCCACATTGCGCATGAAACCATAAGAAAGTGACAGCTGGGGTTCTCTCTTTTGAAGTTTTCGAGTTGCACCTAATATCCTGAGGTTTTTCAATGATTCCTGCAAAGACAGATATTTATGACCCTGGGCATAGCTGAAGGCGAGAACGCTCTGGGACAGAGAAGCAGCCTCCTTGTGTTTGTGTGTACATGTGTGAGACACTCCTACATCTGTGCGCACATTTGCCTTTATCTGTGCCGAAGTGGCAGCATGCACAGTATGTGTGAATGCTGATCGACAACCAAAAGCATTTTCTGTCCTGTAGGAGGTAGAACTTCAGCAGGTATGTCATTCTAGCCTCTCACTGTGCCTTCTATGCAATATTTTAGAGGTACGTGAGCACAATACAGCTTGGGACATTTACTGGCATTAAACTCCCCAACATACACACGAAAAAAGAAGCCAAAGTAACATCACTGATGTTGTCTTCTTTCTGCTTATATTTGCTGGCATGATTTGCCCAGCTTCTGCCACAAAACACCCATTTCAACCTTAATTATTTCAAGGCCGGATACAGATATGGGAAAATGAGGGCACTGCACCCCAAATGTGATAGCTAGCAATAAAAAAAACAACATTACAAAAATCACACAAAACAGCCAGTAAATCAATAAAAACGGATGCATGATGGCACAGTGGTTAATGATCTCACCTCACAGCAAAAAGTTCCTGGTTTAAATCCCAGCTGGGATCTTTCTGTTGAGCTTTCCATGTTCTTCCCGTGTATGTGAGCACACTCCGCCTTCCTCCCACAGTCCAAAAACATGCTTCATAGGTCAACCTCGTTACTCTAATCTAAAGTGCCCCTAGGTGTGAGTGTGTGACCCTGCTACAGTTTTGCTTAGGCAGGCAACCTGCCCAGGGTGTACCCTGTCTTCACCCAACAGTAGCCAGGACAGGCTCCAGCAACCCTATAACCTCGAAATGGATTTAGCAGTGAGAAAAAAATGATAGAAATCAATCAATAAAATCAAATAAATGACAAAAAAACAAAAGGATGGGCAGACACACAAAGGCTGAATCCAAATTCCTCCCATACCCCACCGGTTTCTCCCTACTGCTAGCCCTCCAAATGGAGAGATGTGGAAATATAGTGTTTTCAAATTAGGACGTTGCTACCACTCAACTATGTCATCAGTATTCGCCGGTCATCTAAGACAGAGCATTGCTGCCAGTGCTCGGAAAATAATAACAACGTTGGTTTTATAAACTCAACACTCACATTTAAATGTGTATTACTGTGCTTCAGAGCACACCAACACAGATCATTCATCCAGCGGAGAAATAGCCAGGCCTAAGTCCCTACAGCTCCTCCTTAAAAAAGCAAGTTCAGAAACCACACAGCCTCAAATGCCCCAACAATTGGAGGGTTTGGGAGAAGCCAGAGGGGTAGGGCAGAAAATTGGATTTGAAATAGACAGACAAAGAAAGATAAATTCAGCCTCAACAGGGCAAAAGACAGTGTCAAGCTTGTGCCTGTCCCAAGCCCAGTAAATGCAGAAAGTAGTGTATTTAAAATTTTACAGACAAATCAAATAGATCAAAGGAGAAGATAGATTATATAGGTAAATTAACTGATGTTATGATTTTCTTAGCATTTTAAGGGCTTAGAGAGATATGACAACCCAAATTCTCCGCACACCCAGACTTGCCACCCCTGATATTCTACCAGCGCCCCATAGTGGGGGCTGGCTAAATCTAGATCCTGGATTATTTTCCACAGCATTTACTTTAAAGTTTTCATCACAAATTTTTTATGTAGTGGCTTTGAAGCAGTAGAAAAAGAAGCTCTTAAGCACAGTGAACTTTGAAGATGTGGTCTGAGCAAAAAACTGTACACAAGGTGTACTTTGAACTGCAGAGATTTTATAAATAAATTTGAATAAAACACCTGTAAAAAGCCAGAGAAAATAAAAAGAAACTTGAGAAGTATGTGAAGATTGGTTTTAAAGTAAAATTTGTTTTGTTTCATCATAAAATATACATTTTGCATACGCAGAAGAATGACATTAGATGGAAAACTGGGTTATGGGCCAAATTTCATACCAATAATTGGGTATTTACAATGTCAAAAATGTAAATCCTAACATTTGATGTCAATGGTTTCTTAAGATCAGAGAGTGCTTTGGTCATGCTCCAATGTTCACATGTCACACATCATTTTCCAAGCTCGGGAAAACACCGAATCGGAGGCGGTTCACTCCTCGTCTCAAAGTTAGAAGCAGATTTGTATAAATGGAATGTTGTAGACTGTACGAGCATCTTACAAATGAGAGATCCATCAACACTCTGACAGATAGATAAAGGAAGGCAGTAAAACCTGAAACTGTTAACTGGGAGAGAGTCGACTCCTGTCATAATAAACCACCACACTGAAATTAATAAGACGGGAACGTTAAGACTGAATCTCAAGAGAATAGAGGATATGGATCGACTGCCAGACAGATGAAAATAACACTCAAAGACACATTATGGTATGAACGTAAATGTTGCACATTGTAGGGAGTGAGAAATGAATAAATCACAAAGAACAAAGATCTCAAACTGACAGTGTGACACGGAGGCGATGAAGAGCATGAAAACGGGAGAGCTGCAACCTAAGAGAAGTGAGTGACATTAAAGTCTTGACTCTAGTCAGGCAAAGGGACTTTGCTCCTCAAGCCAGTGAAGAAGTTGATGTTTATGTTTAAGTCAATAAGTTCAGTACTGAGTAACTAAAGTGGTAACTTTTTGACTTCAAACTTATTGACACTACTGCCTGGCCTCTGATGCTAGTGTTAGGTAGCAATGGTTCAGTGTGAATAATGTGCTGAAAGCGGCTTCAAAACCCTGCATTCTTGCACGCAGCATCACATGCCCAGTGTGAACATTACTTTAGTCTAGCCATACCAGCATCCTCCTTTGAAGTTCATGAAAACTGGACTTTTTTTTTTTTTTTTTTTAATCTAGATAGTAAAAAAAAGGATTCTCCACAAAGGAAAAACATGTTTTTTTGGACTAATGAGGAGACTTCTGTGTACATAAAGTTTATTATTTTATTCAAAAATACAAAAAAAAAAGTGCTCTTACAGTTGACTAACTTAAACATTTTTACTAATGAATAATTTCAATTTAAGCATATTGCTAAAAAAACAACATGCCAAATTGTTGTATTATATGTATGTAAATCTTTGTGAATTTGTGCCTGTTTTTCTATTTGTGGCACAGAAGTAACCAAACAAAAAGTTACAAAGGAATATCATGTTCCACTCCAAAGTGCTGTCATAGAGCCTACTTTGCAACTCATTAAGAACTACTTTAGTGTTCTATTATTTATAAATAAATTGAATTTCATACACAAGGTAAGTTCTCAAGAATATACAGGTCATGAGTAAAATACAAATATATATGTATTTATATTCCTATTAAGACAGATACGGATAGATTATGAATCAGGTGTAAAAAGCATTTTGTGGTTAGAATGAAATAGAGGGGAAAAAAGTATTGCTAATGAAGAAGCTTGACGTTTGTGTTGCTTGTGAGCACAAATTACTTCAGCTGCTAGTCTGTTAAAACAATTAATCATATTTACAGTGGAACGAGCAGGAGCTAAAAAAAAGAACACGTATAATGCATAAAGTGAAGGCTTCACTTTAAGATACTTTTTACCTCCTTAAACTTCTGCTGCCACCCAATACAGATGAGCAACATTTGTTCCTTGGTTTTTAAATGAGTTTTTCACTTTTTTTTCTGAATAACCTTTGATTTTTAGTTTTAAAAAATCTATGGCTTTATGTCACGTCTTTATGTCTCTGTCCAAAAGGCGAAGCTTGAGCTTCTTTTTTCTGTCAGCGAGCCAAGTTAAAAATCTAACATCCAAAAAAAATAAATAAATAAAAGACAGAGCTAAAGCAACTGCTGCTTTGCACTGCATTTTTCTGGGGAATCAGAGAAAAGCAGTATTTCATTAAGTTACATGGAAGCACAGATTTTTAGAAAAGCCTGAAGAAATCCAATTTTATGGAAAACCCAACGCCGTAATGAATATTAAAATGCAGCTGATCTGTTTCTGCTGTGAATACTAAGAATAAAATGTATTTAACTACATGTTGTTGAAGTTGTCATAGAGATGCTGGACACTGATTAGTTTATGTGGCTTGAATTAAGAGCATTTATTAAGCTAGATGCAGCAATTTTCTTAAGGGCTGTTATAAAATACATTTTTCCTTTTTTGTGTGTTTCAAATTTAACGCTTTTCCTTTTATACCTGACAAATCTTGAGTTTAAATGCATTGGTTGGTAAAAATAAATGGTTTCTGCTATTAAATAACATGTTTTATCTCGTAATTACTTCAAATAATCAAAAAAATATTGAAGCAATTTACTCATAATGAATAGAAAATGCAGTTTCCAGTCGTTTCTCAATCTCCGCTGCAGTTTGTCTTGTTCGTTTCTGTGAATCTCTGATGATCCCACAGCCAAACAAAAGCCTGAGAAACAAACTGCGCTTCAGCCAATTTGAGTTAAATATAGAGACCCCGGCTGGTCTTAACCTGCTGGAAAAGGTTCCTTCTGACGCTCTTTCCTTGCAGATGAGCCTGTAATAGGGCCGCATAATTACCAGTGGCTCCCTCAGAGGTCTGCCCAGCCCACAATGCCCAGGGCTCTCATTACTGCAGATTCTGCCTGGGGTCCTAAATATCAAACATCTCCTTCTGCTGAAGGCCTGGCCACCCTTTCGCCTGCAGCAACCCCTCAGCACTTATGTTCCAAATGTATGTGAGGGATCATCTGCATAAATGTGCACCACTTTACACAAGCTTTAACTGCAGTTTTCATAAATAAAATAATAATTAAAAAAAAATAATAAGAATATTGATGTGTTATAGTTTACTTCCTCTGAAATGGAAACTTGTAGATTTCTGAGAGTCTCCTGCTGTGATTCTTGATTTTTTTCATGCTATACTCACAAGTGTTAACAGTATGCTTTTAAAAACATGGTGTCATTCCTTTGCAAATTTGATATCACGCGAACGTTTGCTTTCTTTGGACAGTGAAGAAACGTTTACCGTCTAAGGCAAATGGTCAGACAAAGTCGTTGAAAATTTTTAACATCAGGCATTGATATTTTATTTTAGGTCCTTGAAAATTTTACATTGAGATATGCAATTCTAAAATTCCATCTGCTGATTTAATAATACATAAAACACCAGTTGATGACTGCAGAAACTTGACTGCAGAGACTTATTTGGATTTTGTTGCTTTCTGACAGCAGTAATTAACTACAACTGAACTTTTTTGTCAATATTTTTAAAACCTTACAGCTCCAGGATGTTTTTATTGATGCTGTTCTTGAGACATGTGTTTTTTACACTCTTAAAACACATGGGTTATTTCTTTAATTTTTATTTTTTTTGTGATATAGTGGTTTCCTTTTAACCCAATTTTTTTTTTCCTGAGTTTTTTTTTCTTTGTTCAAACAACCCAGAAAAGAGTTATTCCTTTTTTTAACCAATGAGTTAAAAAGTTTTTAGTGTATAACACTTGAAATTCACAAACAAATGCTAAAAACGTTGGTGTTCTTTCATAATCTGCTTACATTTTTACTTTTTGTATTTTTTTTTTTTTATTCTGACTTGTACTGTTTGGATCTTTGCTTATTTGTTTTTAATAAAAACCAGATCTTTTCAGCATGGTTTCCAAGTTTTGGTCATTTATTACATAAATAAACTTAAGTTATCAGTTGAGTCATGAGCTTCGTTTCAGCACTACATAATAAATCCGTTAACAAATTGATTGATCAGCTTCATATATTCTTTATGTAAAATAAATGAAGAAGGTCAAAAGGAAATTTTTTTCTCTGTTTTATAAATGTATTGAAATAATAATAATGTGGGTGTTTCATTTATAAAAATTAATATTTAAATTCAATTTCTGCAAAATTTCATTTTTTTCCCTTTAATAATACGAAAAAAAATCTGTAGTCTGTTATTATCTGTGAAAGCACAAGAATAGATATGTCTAAAGTAATAACAATGACTAAATGTATACTGTATTTTGCTTCAACCATAATCCAATATGTGATTAAAAAAATTAGGCGTTCATTTGGCTTAAACTTAATTAAATAAAAACATCTGGTGATCACAATGTTTGTTATAACAGAATAAAAATAAAAACAAAAAAACTTTCAAAACAAACTAATGACGCAAATACATTTGGAAAAACTATAAATTATGTAAAAAGTGAGTTTGACCGAAGTTAAAACAACTAAATAACCAGATGCAATGGTAACACATAAAGAACATAGTATTTCAAAACAAAAAAAAATCAGATTTGTTCTTGTAAAACATCGTTTTTATTAGGTTTTCCTTTTTTATGCACATTTGCAACTTTTGTAACAATTAAAAATCTATTTATTGTAACGTTTACTAATTCTTGAGTTCATATTTTGTTGCTTTAGCTTTGCTAGTTTGTCTTTTTGGGTATATTTTTCTTAAATGATGGCCTGCATCTCGTTCTCTCCCTCAGTTCAACCCAAGCACCAGATTGACATGCAGGCATCATTTAATTAGCTCAAGTAAAATGACTGTCTGAGTTCAGAGATGCATTCCACTTATATACAGGAACGCATTAGCAGAGCTGGGCTGACACATAAGCTCTGTGAAAGTCTTGACTGCCGCAATACGGAATTTAGCGTTAATACAATCTGACAGGTCCTGCGGTCACATTTACAAACGATACAGGTCAGCTCATTCATTGAAGTGTTACAAAATGGTGTGTGTTAATATTGCTAATAGGAAAGCTGTATTTTTTTTTTGGTTTGTTTTTTGCATAAGGTAGAACATTTTATCCGTTCCCAAGTAAATGAATCTGACGTAGCATCATTTGCAGCACAGATTTATGGACAAAAGACCTGCACATCTTTCAGAATTGCTTTTCATCACCACAGCTTTGAGTGACAGATCATTTCATGCACAAATCCCAAACGGAAAAAAAAAAAAATCAGTGCAAAATACTCAATTACACTTCACTGATCTGTTTATTAAACCCGCTTGGTGTAATTTACATAATTAATGTCCTTCTGAGCTGGAAAGAAATGCTTGACATCTGACTTTCGAGTCCATTAAGTTCATAAAAACAGATTTGTCTGAGCCATAGCAACAACTTTAAAAACAATATCACCAAAAAAACACAGATGTGAAAACACAGCAACAAGCAAACGTAAGAACGTTTAAGCTTACCTTTATCCTCAACAGAGAAATGGAAGACATCAGATGTTGCATTTTCTTCATTCCGCAACACATAGCAGATGTGCAGGTCATCAATGTTGGCTGTAAAACAAATATAACTTTGTTTTTTCATCTGCTAACTTTAAATTATGCAATACTATGGAAACGATATAAATCAGATGGAAAAAAACAAGACTAAAACAAAAACAATATTTTCTAAAATAGACTTTTACATACATTCATTAAAGAAGACAAAAGGAGGCCATTTTTGACTGCTTTCTGACATCAATGAGGTGAGGCGTGATGACACGTTTGTATACTGGTGGATACGTTTTAAATTGTATGCAGGACAGATTTGTCCTTGTCAGGATTTGCATTTGGGGATTTAAAAACCCTTCATGTGATGTTTCATGCTCACTACAGAAATAGCCTCAAACAAACTTTGAAGTTGTATTACTGCTTTATGGCTTGTTCAAACACTCCTCTCTGTCAAATAGCTTTTCAAAGATGGAAGCTGTCCCACTTCAACCACAGTAGCAGCATGTCCCTACTACAATACACTCTTCCCTTGCTATCAGCACTCAGCTTGAATAATTTTCTACCGGGAGAAACTTTCTGTGATCCACAAAGACCAGGAAGACATTCGGAAATCCAAGCAATTTTTTATTTAAATTTAGAGGTAACCAAATAAAAGAAAATAATGAAACGGTGGGATCCACGACTGCTCATGTCTTCAGTCCCAAAAACCAGGTGATGATGGTAATTTTAATGACAGACGGAGCAGGAATGTTAAAAACAGGATCGTAGTACACATCTGTTTCCCTAACATCTTTGGATTACAGGCCTGTGCTTGCTTTTTTTTTTTTTTTTTTCTTTTACATTCTCTGCCAACATCGATTACAGTGTAGGACAAAAAAAAAAAATCATCAACAGTGTGTGAGGGCTTGGCCCCTGCAAACCACCTCTTTGAATAATAGATGTCACAAGAAGGAAGTTCATAAAAGTATAAAGCCTTGACTCCTGACTGGGACTTTAATCTCATCCTCCATGTAGGCCTTCTGCCACTGCACTTTCCCTGCTCAAATCTATTTGTGTCATAAAGTGTTTTTTTTCCGTTTGTTTGGGACATTTTTGGGTGTTGTTGGTGGAAGGACCTGGTTTGTGGCACAGCCTTGAACTGGAAGACCTTCCAAATATAAAAGCAAAACTGTGAATGGAGGGCACAATGTTCATTCAATATTTAAAGAGAAGCCCTCTTGGGATGCGCCCTGGAAACAGGACGAGTAAATAAAGAGAAAAGGGTTGTCTTTTTCACCTGACTGAGTCCTCTGACGAGCCTGTTTGCTCCTTCTGACTCAACCTCCAAAGTCTCTTTCCTCATTTTTTTTTCTCAAGTCAACTACACCCTCCACTTCCCGTGCAGTCTCTTCCCCCTTTCCAGCATTCGCTTGCCTCTCCTTCCTTCAGCACTCTTGTCTCATCTTTGCCCTTTTTTGTTTCAAAGGCTGCAGCCGAGCAGTGTCTGTCAGAAGTGTCTACCTCCTGCAGGCTTAAGAGCTATTTCTCACTCCAACTCCTCAGCCCATGTCTGTGCTTACACCAAGCTGGTGCAAAAGAAGGTGACTTTCCTTACTTGTTGCTTTAATTGCCTCAGCGTGATGATTACTTTGCTTTAAGCCACAATCAGAGGCATTTTAGTCTCGATTCTCCCTGCTGCATCAGTGAGCATTACAGGCTCTCTTACAACAATGTTCTGAAATTCATAAATAGGGGGCAAAGCTTTCATTTATGTGTTGATAATGAAGTCTGTCAGACTTTTTTTTCAAGGTTTTACTTTCCTCTATAAATTTTTCAGGCAAAATTATTGCCTTAACCTTAGAATGTTCCACAACTTGAATACCAGTGTGTCACTTCAACCTTTTCACACAATCCTCTACCTTTGTTCCACTTCATTTAACAGGGGCGCGGTACTGAACATCAGATGGGAACATTTCCTCTGAGATGCGGAGCGATCATTTATTCATCTCTAATGTCTACAAAACATCAGCCTCAAACTTCGGCTGGCTATTTTTAATTTGATGTGGTAGGTACATGTAAATCAGAGCCTACTCAGAAAATCAGAAACTACTGAAATTCCCAGGCCAGTGCTTCTCATACAGATGAATAATTACAATTTCAAAATAAAGAGTCTTGAATTGGCAATGTGTGAACATTTTGGTTTTTTACTGGTTTTCTGTTTCAAATTAAATCAAATCAAAGAAATGTGGTTATAAAATCACAGACAGTGTTATTAAAAAGTATCAGAATGGTATTTTTCCGCTCTGATAGGACCACTCATTTCTATGTACAATCGTGTAATTAGCAGTTTTGATAAATATTGCTTCAAATAGTCCACATTTGTTACAAAAATATATGTTGATTTAAGAAATGAAATATTAAGCTTCATATTAGAATGAAGACAACCCAACAAATCAAGTCTACAGAGAAATTTGTTTCAATCTTACCTTGACTAAACATGTCCACAGAGTTGTTTCCACGCCCCAGATTAACAACATATCCATGTTTGGGTTGAGTGGTGATGTGGAACAGCAGCGAGGCCGGCTTGCTGTCTCTGTCCTCTGCCCTCAGCACTTTGGGACTGATGGGGAATCCCAGGTGACCTGTGGTCAAAATCTTCAGCGTGAGGGCACCTTTGTTCACCACAATTTGGGGGACCCCATTGTCGATGGCCACAATGGCGATCTTCATTGTTTGAGAGCGTCTGGTCTCATAAACCGTGTCGGGGAAAACGAAAAAGTCTGTGTGTGTGCCATCGGTGATGGTGAAGGAAAAGGAGTCCTCTGATGATTCTGTTCCATCGTGTTTGTAGCTGATTAGATTCTCATTGAGGTCTTGTTTCGTGAAGCTGGTGACAGGTATTGATCTGTTGAACAGAAGTTTGCCGTGAATCGGCAGTTGGGTGATGGTAAATCGGATCAGCTTCTCGTCTGTGTCCTGGTCTTCAGCATTCAGCTCAAATGGTGTGATGAGCTTAAGCTGTCCTTCTGTCACTGCCAGGCTTTTTATGGTCAAGACGGGTTTCTTATTATCAACATCAACAATAGAAATTCTAAAGGTTCTGAAAACCGGGTTGTAGCCGTCTGTGACCTCAAACTCAAAACTATCCATTTTCACCTCATCGTCTGACGTGTGGACGTAAAAAATCTTACTACCAGCCAACTGGAGTTGGGAAAAAGACACAATGGGCATCCCGGGAGTATCCGTGCACTCCAGATGGCCTCTAACAGGGGCTCGAGTGACAGTGAAGACCAATTTCTCATCTGGACTGTTGATGTCAGAGGTGCTGAGAAGGTCTGTAGTCAGAGTCACTCTTCCGCCTTCTTTCAGAGAGACACCTTTACTAACCACATCTGGAAAAACCATGTCGATGCTTCCCACTGTGATGTAAAAGTAGCGATCAATGAGTGAATTGATGCCATCGGTCACATCAAATTTGACAAGGTCTCGAATCCCCTCTTGTCCATTGTGTGCGTAAAGCACAAGACCAGCATCGATTTCTGCTTGTGTGAAATTCATGCCGAGTGGGATGTTGTCCAGAGACCCAGATGCGGTCTTTCTTTGAAGGTGACCTTGACTGGGCCCAAAACGAACAATAAATGACAGTGTGCTGTCATCTGAATCTAAATCTGTTGCTTTAAGCACTTTATTGTTAATCTCTTTTGTTTCTCCAATGTCTACCTCAAGGCCATCATTGATAGACATCCTGGGGGTCTCATCATCCACTGGAATGATCATAACCATGGCTGTTTTCTGCACAGAGTACTTTCCATCTGTCAGAATAACTTCAAAGCTATCTTCACTTGTCTCTGAGTCATCATGCTCATAAATAATACTTGAGGCCTCTCTGATCTGTTCTAATGTGAAATTAGTCACTGGAACTGAGCCTGTAGATAGCTGGTTTAAAATGGCGCCGTGTTTGGGAGGTTTGGAAATTATGAATACAAGTTCTTCAGGTGGAACATCAACATCGGCTCCATTTAAAATTGGCGTGTCTATGACAATGTTCATCCCCTCCATCAAGACGATTTCCCTCAAGTAAATCTCCGGTTTTTCATCATTTGTTGGGATAATAACAATTGGGAAGAAGTGGTTTTCAGAAAAGTTTATCCCATCTGTGCATCTCAGCGTGAGCCTATCCTCCACTGGCTCTACTTCTTTGTGAATGCTTTGCACATAGTAAATATTTCCTTCCCTGATGTCTCTGATGGTAAAAGCACTGATGGCTGTTCCTGACCTTGACTTTTCTGAGCCAGGGGCAGGGGAGACATTTTCCAGATAACCTGCAGTGGGCTGAACAATGATGGTGCAAAGGATATCATCTGATGGGGTGTCCTTATCTTCAGCATTCACATGTTCTGGGCTGATGGCATATTTCTCTCCTTCAATGACACTGAATTGCATTCCAATCCCAACCTGGGGGGCCTGATTATCTACAGGAAGAATAGTGACTCGAACGTGGACTCCGCTGACTTTATTGCCACCTACAGTCCAATCATCGGACATGTCTGTTAGAGTCAAATTGAATCTGTCTTGCTGGAAGGTGAGACCTATCTCGCCACTGGTGTGTGCATATACAACCACCCCATTGATAATGTCAGCTTGGGTAAATCTAGTGGCAGGCAATCCTTTGACTAAAATGTCACCCAGGACTGGAGGATCTTCCACAATAAACGTCAGCTGGAGGTCATCCGTGTCATCGTCATGTCCTTGTATTACATCAGTTGTGATTTCTGTGGCGCCGTTTTCCAGGACATCAATTCGAGACCCGATGGTTCCCGCAGGCAGGCTGACTGTTGGAGTTTCATCATCAACAGGTTTTACGTGAACTTTGACCGTCACAGTTACCACATGAATCCCGTCACTGACATCCAGCAGAAATCCATCACTTGTCGTCTCCTCTCCATTATGCATGTATGATATCTTTCCATTTGAGATATCTGCAAGTCTGAAAGCTCCTTTTTTATCCAAGTCAGAAAATGCAAACTGAATCTGGCCGTGCTGAGGCGGCTGGCTCAGAGTAAAGGTTATTTCCTCACTTTTTGTATCAAGGTCTACAGCATCCAGCTCTGCCTGGGTGATTATGTGCATCCCTCGCTCAAACACACCAAAGCCAGTGTTTGTGATCTGGGGGGGCTTGTTGTTGACAGGCTGCAGGTAGATGGTAAATGCGCCTTCGGCACTGTTTCCAGCTGTGTCTTCAACTGTGTAACGGAATTGCACAACATGGGCTGTAATTCCCAACTCAACATCTGGGGGGGCATAGGACAGCTTATGGTGGTTGATTTGAGCTTGAGTGAATTCTGTCACTTTAATGTCAGGGCTGTCCGTCAAAACCAGAGAACCAAATGTAATGGGGTTATTTTCATCCGTATCAGTTGGGGGCTGGATAACCGTGTATTTGAGGTCACGGTCCTCAGAGTCCAAATCGGTGTAGCGCAACACTTCTTTACTGAAGTGGGTGACCTTGTACTCCTCAACAGTCATCTGCAGGGTGGTGCCAGGGAATAGCTCAGGGGGTACATCATCGACTGGTAAGACCCGGATAATGAATGAGTTTTCTTCTGATAGATTCGGGGGGTCGTTGTCATCCTGAACGGTGAACACAAACTGATCTGTGACAGTGCCAGTGCTGTGAGGCCCTGTATGTCTGTAGAACAGCTTTCCATCTGTGATGTCTTTCTGAAGCCACTCTGACACCTCCTTCTCATATACCTCATCTTCTGTATTGAATTTCCAAGAAGAGGGGTCTTCTGGGGCATCCGACTGCCGTAGCAGCACTGTGCCAATTGTGGAAAAAGGTGGAACAATGGTGAATTTAATGGTTGAGTCCTCAGAGTCTATGTCAGCAGCGCTGAGCATGTGAGGAGATAGAGGCACCATTTCATTTTTGAAGAGCACCAGACCCGTGTTGGCATTGATAATCGGTGGCTCGTCATCAGTAGGAACGATCGTAATGGGAAACAGGAATTCCACCTCATTTTTCCCATCTGTCATTTTAAAGACAATGTTATCACTATACGTGTCGCTGCCGTCATGCTGGTACAAGACAATCCCTGTTGTAAGGTCGGCGGGCGTGAAGAACTTGCTGTGTGAACCGAGCACTAAGAGGTCGCCGTGCCGCAGCCCGTCCACCACTGTGATGGTGACAGCTTCCAGGTTGTCCTCATCGCTGATTTCTAAGTTATGGGAGCTGATGAGGGGCCGGGATTGCCCCTCATACAGCAGCTGACCTGTGTTGCGAGTCACAACGGGGGCCAGCGTGTTCATCGGCTTCACAACAATCATAAAAGCAAAGGGATCTGAGAAGGCTCCCTCTGTGTCAACCACCTCAAACTCAAGCTGGAAAATCCTCTCTGTGTTTGAGTCCAGCGATGGTGGCACATATGCTATTTTCAGGTCACGCAGGTCTCTCTGGTAGAAGGATGTGATTGGGAGGTTCCTGTCATCAGTACTGACTATGTAGCCCTCCTCATAAGATAAGGGGGAGGTTATGTTGAAAATAAGCTCTTCCGGGTCTGACTCTGCATCCTCAGCGGCGAGCATATCAGGTGTGAGGGCCGTCATCACAAACTGGCTTACCTCCATCATCATCATGGAAGCAAAGCTGGGTTTAGGAGGAGTGTTCTCCTCTCCTTCCTTAATGCGGACCATGAGATGAAAACACTCATGCTTCACTAAGTTGCCCTCCTTATCATGCAGCTCCACAACCATGGGAACGTAATCCTTATTTGGAGATTTGTGGTTAAAGGTGTGTTGATAGCGGATGCCAGCTTGAGTGAACTCATCACAGTCTGTCATGGTGGAAAGTTTTCCTCCATCCAGGAGTTGTCCATATCTGGGCAGTGCGCTCTCGCTGGAGAAGAGTGCCACCATACACTGAAAGGAGTCTCTGTCATAGGTAAACTCCAAAATCTTCTTATCAATGGGATTGCTG
The DNA here is from genome assembly GCA_014656515.1 of Oryzias celebensis. Taxonomy (NCBI): domain Eukaryota; kingdom Metazoa; phylum Chordata; class Actinopteri; order Beloniformes; family Adrianichthyidae; genus Oryzias; species Oryzias celebensis. The sequence goes on from BNCR01000013.1 coordinate 15,742,553, forward strand.
ATCCCTTGAAGTTTCTCAACAGTGAGAGGCATGTTTTTGGTGAGTAACTCCAGCTGCGTAAAAAGGACTTCAACCTCCATCATAAACGGGATAATAACGGTTTCAGTCTGCGCGTCATACCTGAGCTGTAGCCTCACTCTGTCCTTAGCCGGACTTCTGGAGCCGTAGTGAAAGTATGTCACATCTCTAGGACCGAAATCACAAGGAAACTTTTTTGGAGAGAGGTGCCCCGGTCTCTGCGAGAGCGGATCATTCTCCAGGACGGTGATGCTGCACCGGTCCCCCGGCTGCGTCTGGATCACCAGATCATTTATAGGGTCGATGAAAACAGACCTCCCGAAAGGCACGCGCAAACCGCTGTTGGCCACCAAGATCGCATCTTCTGACAGCTCCGATCTGAGCGCGTAAAATAATCCGGAGCTGTCGCGCTGCGCGAGGACAATACCTGTTACAGAAAAGCACAAGAGGAGAAGTCCGCGGAGCAACATCTTCACCGACAGCCTGCCGAGCTGCTGATGGGAGAAAAAATGCATTAAAATAAAAATCCCAAAGTGCTGGAGTGATGGAGCGGCACGCGTGCACGGTGATCCATCTGCGCTCCGGACACGCTCAGCAGAAGCAGCACGCACGAGTTTTAACTTAAGACACTTGGGAAACGCTGCGTGGAAGCGCTGCCGCCCATCTCTGCGTACATTGGAGGATTTCGAAGCCTTTTTTTTTTACTCCACAGTGATGTCGCCAGTGGGCAGCGCGGTTGGCAGTCACAGGGAGGAGGGGACAAGAGGAGGAGATGAATCTGTTACAGGATGCACATCACTCACCTGCTTTCTCCTGGTCTAGGTTTTCCTGAAAAACGGAGAAAAAGACACCAACATGCCATATTTGTCAACACAGTCATCCCAAATGCCAAATTCGTATTATTTCATTTAAATATTTTCCAAAATACTCAAAATAATTTACAACAGATACAATAAATTCAATAAAACTCTTCTATTGTGTTTAACCAATGTCACCAATGCAATAATCATCCCTGATTAATGGTGACACTTTTAAATTAAAACCTGCAGAAAGTTATTGATTTTTCTGACATGTCAGGGGATTGGACTTCTAAGAAGTATAGGAAAACACAATTATTTTGTAAGAATGTCATATACAGCGATGGAAAGAGCAGCTAGATAATCAAAACTGAGCAAAAATGATTGTAAGGCAAAGAAACTCACATTCAGGTTTTAAGAAAAATAAAAGATTTAAAAAAATGTTTTTTTTTTAACTCTATTCATCACTGAAGTTGAAGAATGGAATGAAAATTGAGAGTCGCTCCACTTCTCCTTGAAGAAAAAGATGAATGTTGGATAATTATATTTTTATAATAGTCACCTGCTTCATTTCTGCACTTTTTTCTGTTTTCTGTTTTCTTCCTACAGTGTACATACATACAAATGCTTAACTTAAGACAAGTTTGACCTCAAAACAAAACAACAAAAATTTTACTTTTTTCCAACTAACGATTTAAGAAATTCTGTCATTATTCCATGTGTTGTAGGTTTGAAATAACCTCATTTGCAGTTCTTTTGCAGACAACCAATCTCTTGGCTGCTTGTTACTTATTCCATGCATTCTTCTGTGTCTTTCTTGTAGTTGTGAATTTGAATGCAGCCATGACTCAGATAAGAAAAAAAGAAAAACGAACCTTCAGTTAAAGAAAAAAAAATGCAAATTTGGCCTATCTGCTCCTATGCTGGAACAATAATATACCAAACACTACACATTTATAGTGTATTTTACACCCTAAGGCACACTTAAAGCCTTTTTTCCCAAAAAACAACAGTGCCTCTTAGAATCCGGAATGCCTTATATAAGGATTCATTCTGGTTGTGTTTACTGATGTTCAAGTAATTTGGAGAGGTGCACGGCGCTCTGTCAAAATGTCTGTCTGCTCTTTTATTTATGTCTGCCCGCACAATGACCATTTGGATGATCCAGAGGAGTCATGGAAGAAAGTCACGTGGTCAGATGGGACCAAAAGAGAACTTTTTGGTTTTAATTCCACTCGCTGTATTTGAAGAAGAATGATGAGTATCATCCCAAGAACGCCATCTATACTGTGAAGCATGGCGATAGCATCATGCTACGGGGGTGTTTTTATCAACATTGAGACAGGACCAATGTGTTATGAAGATGGGTCGTGGCTGGGTCTTCCAACTTAACAATAACATTAAGTACACAGCCAGGATAACCAAGGATTGGCTCCGTAAGAGACATATCAAGGTTCTGGAGTGGCCCAGCCAGCCTCCAGACCTAACCCCAATAAAAAATCTTTGAAGGGAGGTCAAATTCATGTTTCTCAGCAACATCTGACTGATCAAGAGAAGATCTGTGTGGAGGAATGGGTCAAAATCATCTTGCAGTGTGTGCAAACCTGGTGAGAAACTACAAGAATCGTTTGAACTGTTTCATGTCAAACAAACGCTACTGTACCAAACATTAACACTGATTTTCACAGGTGTTAACTCCCTTATTTGCAGCAGTAGAATACCAATTAATTGTTTTTTAAAAAAATCATACAATGTGATTTCCTGATTTTTTTTTCTGTATGTCTCTCATGTTGGATATGCACCTAAGCTGAAAATTTCAGATCCCCCCCTTTGCAAAATCACAGGATGTTCAAATTCTTATTTGCCTCACTGTACATTAAAAAAAGAACTTTTACACAAATACAATCGGCAGGTCGAAGCTCCCTGCTCTGCTTCATTCTGATGCATCCACTTGCAGACAAATAGAACCATGTACGTTTTTGGTTTCCTCACCTGAGCTGGAATGTGGCTCTTAAACTGTACGGCTAGACAACTTCATTATTGCTCGCCGTTTTTGTTGCAGTGGCTATGTACAGTTGGGGTTGTGAAGGGCTGTAAGCTAGTGGATGAGAGTGTAAACAAAGAGATGATGGGAAATGTGAGCAGGCTTACTCTGTGCTAACGGTCCCACTCACAGTTCAGTGGTGAATTTCTAATGAACTTGTGCTTTTCTGCAGAAACGATCTCTTTTTTGTGTTTCGATAAAAACAGCACAATCCTCATTAAAAGACCACCAGAAATGCTTTGAAAATAGATCAAAAGACGATTGGAGTGGGTCTTTAAAATACTGTGCAACAATTTTTCTTTTTGATTTTTTATGCTCTATGAAAAATGACATTTAAAAAGATGGGTTTCGACTTTAACAGAGCAGTTTTCAATCAGCATCCTTGAATCCAAATGTGCAGTTGCTTTGGTAACTGTACCAGATAAGTGCTTTAACAATGGTTATCATTAATAACAGAAAAGTAGGTCTAAAAATCCACAACATCTACAAACTTTGTTGAAGTACTGTTGAAACACACCAGTATGAGCATCAGACTGATAATTCATTTTTTTAAAAAGTGGTTGGGAAGCAGACATGAGTTTCCTGTATTCCTTTTTTTATGTGGCAAAAAGTTCTTAGAACCACAAGTTAAAAAGTTTTCTCACCAAGCAGACAGCCTTGACTCTTCAAAATGTTTACTTAGCCTAAGGTTTAGAAAATACTTCCTACGATTGCGTTCAGTGCTTAATTCTCCACCAGCTTCATTAAAATGCCAAATGATTACAGGGTTTTTAGTGCCTTTTATTTCAAAGTAAAAGGCAACCTTGGTTTTTCCATCTGTCATTAACTTTCTTTGTACAAACACAATCTTTTTGTGCCTTCATACGGCAGAAGCCACTCAGATCCATGCTCGTTGGATGTGCACTGTGGGAATCCATTAAGCAGATTATACTGAATCCCAAAGTGTAAGGTCAAACGGGGTGTGTGATGCAGAACAAAGCAAGGACACAAAGATCATGATTAGTTTGACAAAATTAGAGACTTCCATGCATTTTCACCTGGAACTTCACACCACTGTGCTCGGTTCCCACAATAAATTCAGAGAAAATAGATAGGAAAGGTCAGTTCAAATGTCTCAAATACAAATTCTTATCTGATGGTAATAGTCTAAAATTAGTTCTGTTCCAATATGATTCATTAACAGTAAAACTAGCATAAATCTGCAGCCGATTTCTATCATTTAACAGGCAGTAGGAATTTTTTGATGCTTCAGCCTCATATTTCTGGCACATTTACGCACCGCAGAAGATGGGGATCCTTCTGTTCAGCAGCTGTGCTGCTGTGATAAGGCAGCGCTTGGAGATTTGGTGTTTGAGTGTGAATGGCTCAGTGAAAGATTCCCACTGTCAGCTAATGACAGGGTGAGGGTCAGGTTTCTGGAAAATTGTTGCATTTGCATAAAATCCTGACATTGATGCCAAAAAGTGGAAGGGAAAAAAGCACTTAATATGCTCCTGCTTTGGTAAAAACATCCGTTTTTAAATGGGCTAAACTCCAAAGTCAAAACTTATTATTCAGCCACAGAAAAACATTAATTTTACACATTAGTTATCATTGACAGCCTAAAGGAAGGTTAATAAAACTGGCAAATTGAAGCTGCTTTAATATTCTTCCATTTTAATCACAACATTAATTCTTAAATATAATTTCCTATTTATTTTGGCAATTTAAGGCATTTTAATTCCTGAAACTTTGGTAAATGCATCCGGAGTAATGGGATTCCATACAAAGAAAAGTCTGGCTTCAAAACCAGGGATTGAACCACCACCTGTCCTGCTCGGCTGCAGAGCTTTTACTGCCCCTAGGTATTAAGAGGGATAAAATGCCTAGAGTGCAGCTGGAAAAAAAATCCCAAATAACTACAAACAAAGCAAAACAGGTGATGCTTGAGGGTTCTAAACCCAGACTGCAACACAAATTGCTATATATGCACACACACACTCTGATCAAACACTCTTATATCTTATTGTCTAACAGGCATTACATACACTATTTATAAGGCTGATTTGGGTATACTTCTGTTCTGACTGCTATAAAGATCACAAACAACTTACCAACATTCATGATAAGGTCATAAGACTTACATTTGTTAAATTTAGTAGTCATTTTACTCAAAAGTAATGTGTAATTTACTTTGTTTAGAACAGAAGAAATTAAAAGAGTGTTAAACAGTGTTACTTATATTTATTATGTGTACGCAACGCAGCGCACACGATTCGATATTTGTGGTTGATGATTCATAGTTGATATTGGTCCTTTTGAACGATCCGATTCACTGACCTAAAATTGATCCAGACATTCTTTAGTCAAAACTTCAACCAGTGTGAGATAAATACCTGGTACTGAACAGTGCAGGTGAAGTTATAGGTTCCTCGTATTTCTTGCAAAATAATTAAGTGTAAATAAAATATACAAGACTAACAAACAAAGAAGTAAACAAGAATTAATGTCAAATCCATTCACATTTTAGTTTAATAAAGTTCAGCCCACTGTTGATGGTACACATAAATAAACAAATGGAACATCATTAGAACATTCTATCACACTGTATGGTCACATGTCTTTGCAAAATTCAAAGTATTTCCAGTCATTGGACTGTAATGATGGTTGATCCTTTTTTTTTTGCTGCCATCATGTGTGTGTCGTCTGCAGTGATGGAACTTCGTTGTTTTTATGTTATCTTAAAAACAAACCGGACGTATGTTGATCCAAATGGTATTTGATTTAGATGAATTTGTGATCAAGTTTTGAAACATTTTAGCCAAGGTTGATTGGATTGAATTGTGCCTCAGACAGATTGATCTGGTTGGATCCTATAGAAAGATATATATATAGATATATAGATATATATAATATATAAAAACTTTCCCTGAGCTCTGGATAAGAGTGAGTGAGTAAAGACAACATAATGAATAGATAAAAAAAAGCAATATAATTATAAACAACAGTGGAGGACATTGTGATACACTTTTGTGTTGATGTAGTCATTTTCTTTTTCATTTACACATGCTTTAGGTCCTGTTTCCTTCTTTCCTGTTACAGTTTTCTTGACAAATAGTAATAGGGGAGAAGTATAACCTTGGTCAGCAATGAAAACTATCTATATACAGACAGTAATGTCAAAAACATTAACATTTTAAACAGGTTTTACACCAGAAAAGTGTCAGGCAGGTTTTTGGTCTGCATACATCACACAGCGGCTGCACTTATGCTTTCAGCAGTCAATCATAATGAAAGGAGCAGGCATCCTGTCACTCTCTGCTCTGTCTTCACTATCTCCACCAACAGTTTCTTCCTGACGGGACACACACAGATGAAAGCAGTTCCTGCACATGTAAAAAACACTGGTTATGTTTCTCCTGGAACCTGAAATTACATTTTTCTCGGGCCAGCTGAAAATGTAAAGGGATGTCACCAACGTGCCAATTTGTGCACAAACACTCACACAAGCGCACACAAGGATTCACATCTGTTCTGTCTTTGTTCCCGTGTTACAGTGGTGGAAATGCAGGCATTCAGGAAGACAGGAACGTTAGCATCAGTGTTGCTCTGTAATCATCAGCACAATGACGGTGTGAGTTTACACAAAGTGCCATTCAGGTTAATGTTTACTGTCTGCAGAAGCTCCCAGTTTGTTCCTGCGTCTCCCATAATTCAGTTTCATCACAGACAACCATGGCTTTGTTTACTTTTTGCTTTCAATGATTCAAAACAGGAATATTGTCATCAATTACAGAAGACCTTTGCTAATATGAAAGATATCTTTAATTGTTTTGGTCTTATCTCCCTCCTAAGAAGCAAGAAGAAGCCTGACTCTTAGTAAAACAATTTCCAGCCCTCTCCCTTTATCTGCCTTCTGAGAAATTGCTGTAGTTTGCAACCCTTTTCTTTTATGACTATCCTTTTCAAAAGTGCTTTGTTGTTGAATCATACTGCTCAGGCTTTTAGTTTGAATTAAAAAAAAAAGTGTTTTTGTTTTGTCCGTGAACTTTAAGGACCTGCTTCCTATTTTATGTGATTTCACAAAGGCAATGATCTTTATGTGGAGCCAATCTGCCACAAGAACAAAAAGCTCTCATCCTTGCGAGCAGACTGCATCAGGCTGCTGCAGCTGCAGCTGCAAACATTAGTTTTGACTCTGCAGTTCTGAACTGTTTAGGTAAATTGTTTCATGGATCAAAAATGAATGATAGGAAAGTAAAAACTGTTTTTATATTCTTGAAAAAATGCTTCAGTGGTAAATTTGAATAAAAAAAATAGAAACTTGAAGTACAAAACAGCACTTTGGATGTAAAAAAATATATAATTTTTGATACAAAAGGAGCTAAAATAAAAAAAAATTTGAATGAGTATTTATCTTTCTCTGCCTGAAGTGAAATAAACAAATTCCTTCTTCTAAAAAAAAAATAAATATATATTAATTGACGAAATGCAGAATAAGTTTTAGCTACAGGGAAAACAAAAGAACCTCATCCTTCTGACATTTTTCTATATGCTACTGCACTCTGGTGGTGAAAAGTGAATCAGTACTCCGCAAAGCCCAACTGAGCTAAGGTCATTTTAACAGGTTGGATGTTGATATTTTAGGAGGTTTAAAAACAGGGCTGTTCAGAGGATAGGAGTTCCCTGAAATAAAATATCTGATTTCCAAGAGAATCCTTCTTTGTCATAATAAAAAATCAAAATTACGGCTTTTACATGAAACGTGGGGGATCTTGATTTCTCTGTTCTTAAAATAATATAAACCATTTGATGTAGCAATGAATTGCTTGATTTTCCTTCATCCATCTTCCTAACCAGCTGTATCCCCTTCGGAGTCATGGGGTTACCGGAGTCTGTCCTGACTACTATTGAAGGAAAGCTGAACAGGTCACTGCCACTCATTTTTCAAAAAGGAAGTTTGTGTACTTTTAAAAGCATCATTTTATTATTAAGTATTTAATTAATTATTATGAATTCTGACAGCATATTTGCTGCCTGCCAGCATGTTTAGACTCAGAACTGAAGGCACAGATTAATAAAAAATATGTATTTCTTAAAAATATTTACAAATCCAGATAAAGATAGCCAAAAAAATAAATAAATAAATAAACACAGTGCTAATGATCAGCAACTATTTCATTTCAGCTTCCTTCAAAATTCCAATGTTTTTTTATAAATTAAAATTACATGAAAGTCAGTCAATTCTGGCAAGTCTTCCAAAATTCAACAAAAGAAAAAAGAAGGAAAAGAAAAGAATGATTCTGTTCAAGAAAACGTCGGCAGAAGGTTAGAAATCTACCCTGAAGCTTTTGTATTATATCTGTGCTCTGTGTGGAGACTCACTACCGTCAAGGGTAAACATACTGCTGCTGGATAAGTGAAAAAGAGCTTTTCCTTTTGTTTTGGACCTGCAGCTTCATGTTGAATTTTTTGAAACATTTGTAAGTGGAAATATTCAACATACTAGAACTCAGATGGTGAGGAAAATCAAAAGCAAGTTTGACGACCTTGATAAATTTGAGAAACAATTGTATTTAGTTCCTTTAGTGGTTTGTTTCTTTTGAAAATTCTGTTCACATGTTCTTTTATTCCCATTTTGAGCTACTGATAGTGTTTGCAGAAAAAATGTTGGTCCAAAAACAAATAAAGGACCTGATCCCCTTTTACTAGTTTTTGTAAAAATATTAAAACGTATTTATTACCCTGTTTTACCAGCCAATTATAATGCAACACTAAAAAATATAAAATAAGAATAGGATTTTTGAATCTAAACCCAAATGAATTTGTAATTGAATAGATTTGGCATGCCGCATCTGTTTTATATTTCCCATTATTTATTTGTTTATTATTTAAGATAAAAAAAAAAGTATTTTGCAAAAAATGAAAGGTAAAGTGTCATTAACTCTATGGCTCCAATAGATGATCCCACTTTTGCTTCATTTTTAAAGGAAAATTTAAAGTTGACAATTTTATAGACTAAACACTCAGATACTTAGACTCATTAATTACCGTATTAATCAATTTTCAAAATAAGAGCATTTAGTTTGGCTACAGACTTTATCAGGCATATCAGATTTACAAAATAATAACATAATGCGTTAAAAATGAATGAAAATGAGTGTAATTGTTACTGTTAGAGTAAATAGAGGTATCGCACAGATGAGTAGTTCTAAAGTGAAATTAAATTCTATCATAATTCAAAGTGCCACTTTCTTTTAAGGCAGAATAAATAAAAGTACACAATCTAAGCGTGATCTATATTAGACAAAATCTCCAATAATACTTGTATGCTTTAAGGATAACGCAACTTCCACAATCATCCTTTTAACAAAGGAAATGCCTGCAGATGTGATGGCTTATTTCATCAAGATTTTTAAATAATGCAGAGTTAATTAGAACCCCCTTAATAGCTTATCAAAATTCAGAAGGTGAAACATTTCTGTGCACGTGATAATTAAAGCTCTACTTCTTTTGGGATATCGCTTGCACAGCTTGTGCATACACAAGTGTTGCATGTTTCTGAGCAACTGATGTGTGAAGGAACAGAGAAAATTAGCGACAAAGGTTGTCGGTGGAAGGCCATTTTCCCTCTCTGTGCTTCATTTCTTTATCTGGCTCTTCGACCTGCGGCTGCAGCAGTGGGCTTATCGCTAAGTCTGTGAAGGATAACCAGATCTCATTTTAGATTGGCCGTTTTTAATGGCAGGCCAAGGTGCATGCTGAACATGACATTCATAAAGCAATGGGGGCCAAGAGTGGGGGGTGGACAGAGGACCCGATGTAGAAGTCGATTGACAGCGGGTTGACTTTGCTCACCTTTTTATGCAAAGTTTTGTGCACACAGAGATTTGCCTCTGAGTTTTAGGAGCGACAGTTGACCTGGAGTAACCCCGCCCCCCATTCCCCTGTCTGTTGAGAGCTCAGAGCAGAGAGCTTGTGACCTGCCTAGCTTACTTTCTACGACACAAATAAGTTGTTTTGTTCAACTGCATTTTTTCGTCTGCTCCTAACACAGCAATTTGAATAAAAAAATATCCAGGAAGGAAATTTTGAGCTTAATTCTCTTTATACGTGTCCTCCATCATCAGAAAAATGCCACAAGAACATGTTAAAAACACTAAATACACAATTTTCATCAGAATGGGTCTTTAAACTAAATTAAAATTGATCTTCCTGTACTGCGATTGGTGTCTCCACACTGTGTTAAAAAGGGACTCTTGTAAGTTGTTCACATTTTATAATGTAGTACAGTAAGTTAAGTTGTTATTAAAAGCATATTTTAACATTTTTCAAAAGTTGGTCAATAAAGCTCTGAAGTTGTTTGTCTGCTCTTACAATAAATTCGTGTATTTGTATTTTTGTGTGTTTAGAAGTGTCAGTGTAACATGTTTTGAGGGTAAAACCCACATTTTCACAAATAAATAAATGAAAAAAGACAGAATTTCTCCCCAGAAAAATGTTAATTGCCACTTTACTCAAATGTTTGCACTATAATATAAAACACATTTATGTCAAACCCTGCTGTAATTTAGCCATTTCTGACCAGTGGCAGGACTGCAACAATGCGGTTAAAGGGCAGATCTGTTCTTCTCTGTGATCTCTCCCCATTACAAAGGGAAATTTATGGCAAATGCACCCTGCTGGGACTATGATTAAAACAAATGAAAAAAATCAATTTATGTTGGCCATCCTGCCCCCTCCTCCGTCCGACTCTGCATCCCCGTGGATCCAGCTCTGGGTCTTCCAGTCCAAGATAAACGTCTAATTATTCTCTGCAGCCCTTTTTCTTTTAACAGGGTCTGCATGTCTTTATCTTGGAGGAAAAGAAGATCCTATGCTAGAACGAATGACTTCAAACCTTCTAAGATGATAATGTGAACAGAGTAAAAGAAGATTTTGACTTTTAGTTAAATAAAAAGTAAGGAGTGAACTTTGCCTTTTTAATTTATTTATTTCTATAAGTGTTGGAGCACACCTGTTAGTGTTTCCAAACTGTCACAACCAAAAGAAAAATGTATCATTCATCTGGTGACATGCTGGATTATATGAGCATCTCTGTCAGTTTTACAAATTTCTATCAATCTAAAAATCCTCTTTTATATATATATATATATATATATATATGTATATCTCTATATATCTATATATATATATAGATATATATATAAATGTACTCTCAGTTTATGTTTGAGATACCTCAAACCAAACTCTTTAACACAAAATGCCTGTTCATATTTGGTCCAACAGGGGGCAGCAAAGTGCTGTGGTTTGGGATGCATTTAAATTTCAGATATTAGTTTAATTTGACCGGATCAAAGGCACCATTTCCATTTCAGCACAGATGTATGATTTATGTTATAGAGTATTAACAGTTTGAAAAAACAGAAAGACACTTAGAAATATGTGCTTTTTAAAAAAATAATAACAGAAAAAACAATATGGCTGCTGCTAATAAAGCAATTATTCATGAAAGCATAATCAGCAAGTTTATTTTTAAATCAATTAATATATCATTTTTACAAAAAAGAAAAATATATAATTACACTGTGATGATAATGAAAATTACTTGGCATTTACACAGATACAGAAGCTGCTGTTGACTGTTATCTCAGTGAATGCACAGGGTCACATGATGCAGCATCTTTTGGTATCTCTGCCAATGTTCCTTTCTTTAACTACTGGGGTGGACTTACAATGAGAATGCATGTGGGCCTTCATTATGCCTAATGATACATATTCTTTTGTGAGTCACTGTCAGCGGTGGGCCAAATAATAAATATGACACCGGAGGTGTTTCCTGGACCTCAAGTGTTCTACGCTTCTGCTGTGTGAGTCATTTGAATGTCAACGAGAAGAAGAAGAAAAAAAAAAAAGCATAAGTCAGTCTCCTTGTCCTCCCACTCTGTCTCTGGGAATGAGGCGCAGCTCAGAGCCGTGCTTCAGAAACACATTCCCTGCAACACAGGACAGAGCACCAAAATAAAGATCTCCTTTTAGAAAATAACACCACAAGGGGCTTGCCAAACATGTCGACTTACCTGACAGGTTTTTTTGCATCATATACAAGACATAGCATCTTAGAGTTTATATTTGTCAATAAATCTATATAAATAGTCATATTTATTTTTCAAGAGGTTTTTCTTTTTCTTTATTTTGATAGCTGCAATCAAAAGGTAATAAAAAGGTAATAAAAACCCCAAATTAAGTTCAACATTTACGATAGAGGACTGTTCTAAATGAGGCCTTCAGCTGCTCTATTTTTCTGAGTCTGTCATCAACCTTTAGATCAGGCGGGTTTGCAGGTCCATCATTCACATGGATCCACAGTCCAGAAAAAAGGAAATTAAACTTTGGCAGTGTATGCCGGTGCAGAGTGGAGCATGAAGTGCTCTAAAACCTCTTGGTTAAGCACTGTGCTGACTTTAGACTTCAAAAAAACGCAATGGGCAAACTCCAGCAGATGATGCGATTCCCCAAAACACCATGAGTTTTTTGTTCGTTGCATCCCTACTTAAACATTTACAATTTGGAGGTTTTTATTACTTGTAATTTCAAATAATCACATTTAAAAGAATAAACTCTTTTTGTCTAAAAGTTTCCTTTTCTGAATTTTATTATCAAAATAAATCAATATTTTGATAATATTACAAGAAATGTATGAAGAATATATTTCTACACAAGTAAATTCTTTAAAAATACTTTTTACTTTTAAACAATCTCCAGTTATCTGAGGACTTGCAGTCATCTATTAAGCTGTTCAGTCAACCAATAATTGTGCTTAGACTTCACATGTACTGTAAAAATTGTGTTGTTAGTTCATCATGTTTTAGAAAAGCAGCCAGCCTTCAAAAAGTGGAAAAAACAGCAATGGAGATCACTTTACATTAATTGAAGTCATGTTCTTAACCACATGAACACGCATCAAAAAAGCTGCAGAGGGTGTACAAAAACAGGAAGTCTGATCAATTTTAGGAACTGAGGCTATTCTAGCAGCTCACTAAACACAGATACAATATTATTCTGTGATGCTAAAACTTGCTATGTCTAAAAAAATGACTTCAACAGGAAAAATAGTTAACTAAAAGAATGAAATAATGAAATATTCAAACCCAGTGTAAATAATCAAAACTCTTTAGTGAATTCTAACTAAACACATGAGTTCCTCTCATGTGCTTTCAGTCAGAAATCTGCTCATTTGACTCAGTATTAAAAAATGTATCTTGAGGCTTTAATTTTTTTCATTGTTTTTATGAGTCAGCAAACAACTTCGTCTCTCAAAATCAGATGCAGTCTCCTGAACAGCGATGGATCCAAAATTGTTCTCAGACGTAAGTTTCTCACAGAAACTATTTTACCGAAATGAGATATTTAGCAACTATGATCCGAGCGGACTTTATAAAACTAGAAGTTTTATAGTGAGCTGATGTTGGAGATGCATTCTTTTTAGTTTGTTTCTTCATGACGAATTTGTAATAAAAGCTGATGTCATCTGTAAAAATATCTTCCCTGTTTTTTAATAAATATGTATATATTTTTAATAATAGTTACTTTACATCCCAAAACGCTCACAGAATAATGTAGCAGTTTCAAGTTCCACTCCTTCCATTTTTTTAAGCTTTGTAAAAGCGTTCCCAGTGGATTTTTATTTATGTTTATGCTGGTTTTAAGCAAAATCAAAAATACTGTTTTTTTTTTTTCTAAGACGTAGTTTCTTAAAGGCGGCAGCAGTTTAATAGAAACTTGCCTTTGAGTTGTGGGCCGAACTATTGGCACTGAATAAGCCTACCCTCATTTCCCATCATCACTCACAACCCCAACTTAACATTAGCGGTGCAAAAAAAATGGCGAGCAATAGCGGGGAGAGTTAGACTTTTTTTAAAAAACATTCGGTTTTCATCTGCTCCGTATCCGACGTGATTTAAATAAAGAAATACTCAAGGCAGTTTTAATCTTAAATAAATTATTTTATACATGCCCTCTATTATGACAACAACCCTACAAGAACATGATAAAAAAAAAACACCAAACATAGGATTTTCATTGGAGTGGGTCTTTACTTCCAGAATGCCAGAATGTATCCGAAAAAAAAAGTAAATTATTTAACACTTCAAAAACCAAACGAATAACTAACTTCTTTTATGACATAGAGGGGACATTGGTCAACTTTTCAAACTGATTGAAGGTTTTGGACATTTATGACCTGCTCTCCTAAGGTTACTTGACTTGGGTTGGGTTGGGTTGGGGTCTACATCCTTTTTCCGGCGTTCTGGTATGTTTTGGATTAGTGGCCTGTTATGTGCCTTAGATGTGACTAAGATTTAGCTGGAGAACAGATGGCTTCACATTTGCCTCCAAAAACTCCCACAGTGGTGTTTGTGGTGACTCAGTAACAGAAAATGACCCAGATCCTGTCACAGCAAAGAGGGGCCAAATCATCACCTCTGTGTTTCCACACTAAATGATGCTCATTACGAGTGTCTCTTCTTTTAAAAAGCTGACAGCCACGAAGTACAATTTGTGTTCTCCCGGCAAACAAACTACCATTGAAGATAACAGTTCTGTAAAGAGTTATAGCTTATATTCTGCATTATATTTATGTATTTTAGATAGTTATTTAGTCTAACTTAAGAAGAATTACAAGCAGGAATGCTTTTTTACTTTATTATTATTGCATAATAATGAAATCCTTTTTTTCATGCAGCAAAATTAGCTTTTTTACTATTGTTTGATTAAAAAAAAACTGTTTCAGACCCAAAACCAGTCAACAATTTTGTTTCTCCAGCATTTTCCACACCTGCTAAAACGTAATTCATTAATGGCTGATGGTTTTTAGCAGCTGGCTTCAAGCCATCTACCTCAGATCCTGCAGGAGCATGGAGGGAATGCTCAGTGTTTGCTAATTATTTTCTGCCCTTTGCAGAACTGTTTCTGATCAATATGTAATAACATTTCTGTTGTTTGAAGTTGTGCTCATAATGACCCAGTAGAATAAGATGCCATTTAAAAAAGTAATTCAACCAAACACACAGAACAGAAGAGCCTAAAGAGTTACTATATTTATCGATTAGTATTACGACAATTTTACAGCAAGACCACATCTCTTTCTTTTTATAATAAGTGTCATGTTAAGTGTTTTATATTATTTGACAAAAGCTTTTTCTTTGGTCCAAGTTCCAGTCAGGCCAAAACAATTTTAAAAACGACCCATGTTGATTTCTTTGTAAATCCAAATTAATAAAATTTGCTAAATCATAAGAAATCATGCAACAATCTTATTATGATGGATAAATAGGTCTGTATTAAATTTTATTAGGAAGAAGTATAACTTAAATGCATAAAAATAAGCATCTAAGAAATAATTTTAGGAAGGAAAGCTTACCTGCAGTTTGAGCAGGGTTGATCCCTATTCCATCTGCAAAAGAATGAAAGCATGAAAGTGCAAGATAACTCAAAACACTGGCATGCACACAAATGGAATAGAAATGAGAAAAATGAGTAAAACGCAATTCTCTGAGGACTAAAAGGTGTTGCTGTGATATGCTGTAAAAAAGAAAAAAAAATTATAACAGTGGAACTAAATAACTTCAGTCAAATCTTTTATCAGGTTTTTTCAATGAGTTTCCACATCTCAAGTTCAGTAACTCCCATAAATGGTCTCATACTTGCAACTTAAAGAAAGTTTTGGGAAAAAATCAATTTTCTAATAACCTGAAATAGTTCTTCAAATCTGAATCGAAGGACAGTAAACAAAGTTTTTTGCTTAACAGTTGAATTTTTTTCCCAGCTTTTCCAACCAGATGATATTACACCTCCATGACTGCTTTTGAAAGTTACCTGACGACAGATCGCCATTTTATACTAAAATGTATACTAGCAGTACACCCTCCTACCTTATTGGTAATATGATTCGGTGACCTAACTAACAGAACTACAGTTGTGTCATTTTTGAACAATAAAATGGAAATTTGAGCTATAAAGTTGAAAAAGTGAAATATTGAAGCTTCCTGTTGTGCATCTATATCATTGTGTCAATTGTAAAGAATGTGAGAAGATTTAGTAAACCACAAAGTCTTTGAGTGGTACACATCTCTTCTCTCTTGTTGTGGTCTATCTGGTTCATGATTTTTTTTCTTCAGGGCACTTTATTCTGTGTCCTGATTGGCTGTAGAGCTTGTCAATCAATCTCCTCCGTCCGTTCCCTTGCAATAAACAAGGGAACAATGTATCCTAATACTTGATGCTTTGCAGAGGGTTTCTTCTGTTTAGAAGAGAGTCTTTCTGCCCAACTGTAACTACATGACCACACAGCAGTACAGGGGTCAATTGAAGATGTATTTTGAATTAAATATACAGTCTGGAGGTAATTACCTCGACTATTTACTTACAGATACAATGATGGAATGTAAAATATGGGCCGTTATCACATTCCAAAAATGGGATTCCTCTATTAAGATTCTGTCAGCTAAACTCGATCAGTGTGACCTCTGCGACCCTGAGGTAAAAGGCAACAATATGACTTAGTGACACAGAAGAAGCTGGAAAACACCTGGTTTTAATTATAATTGACAAGTTTGAAAATTGTGCTTTTTTTTCCATCAATCATTTCAAGACTTGACTGCAGTCTGAAGAAATGAAAAGAAAAGTCAAACTTGAGAACACAATATTTAAATGTAAAGATGCTTTTTGGAAGACGCAAAGGTGAAATAATAAAAATATTTGTTCACTTGTTACTGACTGTGTACTAATACATTAATGTCACATTAAAAGAGATGCTTTTCAATTTAAAATCCTTATAAAATATCTGCCATGATTAGATGTTGACGGTTTTCTAGAGGTAGTTCATACATTCCCATCACTTTGCTGGTAAAAAAAAAAAGATCTTTTCTCAAACTCACCATTTGTTATAACTGCACTTGTTGCTGCTGGCACTTTGAACTGAAAAATGAAATCACAATTATTCAGATTTTCTTTAAATAATGTTCTGATTTGTTTTTATTTCAACATCAAATGGCAATTCCATCAAAATCCCTTAGATTGAAAACTATGGGAGAAAGTAATACATGAAAAAAACTTCTAAAAACAAAGATTTCTGAGTGTTGGGGGGAACATTTGAGGTTTAGAGTTTTCAGATTTCAAGTTGCTGACATTTACTGACAGAAAAGGCTGTAGATTGGATTTCCAGAGTTTTGTCTGCCAACTGTCACATGTGTCAAACGTAAGACAAAAGAAATCCCAAGGGCACTCCCGAGCAGACTCACACTAGCAACACTTCTGAGAGCCCCGGGGAAACAATTTTGGTAGAAAAATCACTGAGCGTGGTTACGGCACATGTCCTACTTCAGTGTTCAACAGATGAGGATGTGGGGCTGGTGGGATTTACAGAAGGAATGATGGATGGAGCAGTCTGCCACCAGACAGATAAGGTTAGTGAGGAAGTGCCTGGTAGCACAGCCAGCAGACATAAGATACAGTTCAATCAGGAAGTGGGCTCTGAATGATCCTGTCACTGAATGTAGGGATGTAACTTTTAAATCATATAATTGGGTTGTCTTTTCAATTATTTGCAGCAAATCAGCTGATCTGGACTTAAAAAATAAAGAGCAACTAAACATTATAATTAACTTTTAGAACGGTTTTAATAATTTGTAGCTAATTAGAACTAATTTTTAGCTTCACAATGGTGTTTCCTAAAGAGTTAAACTGTTTAATAACAATTTTTCACCATTTATCTCAACTGTCAGAGAAAGAAAGCTCTATTTAAATGCTGCTTTAGAAATGACCCAAATGAACATCCTTCCTGGATCAGCAGCTGGAAGCAGCACATCCACTTGCAGGTTTAGGACACATTTACCAGAGAGTTTCAGCCCATTCTGTTCACTCAGACAACATTTTTAATAGTTATTACGTTTTTGGTCACGTAATTACAATATTTTACAAGAACAAAGTCGTAAAAATTTGAGTTGTAAAAAGTTGTAATTTTACAACTAAAAAGCCACGCTTTTTCAAAAATAACGGTTTTGAAAGCCTCCATCCACAATATGTGCAAATTAAATCCACCAATGCAACAATTTACAGTGGTCCCATAAGGCTTTAGTTTGTTATAGGAATCTATGCTTTAATGCATTTGGAGTAACTATACTGCCAACAGCATAAACTGGAAATCCACTACTTGTGGGTCAAGAATATTTTTCTGAAAAGTCCCATTTTCTGGTAAATTCCTTTCAACGTACTTATACTTTAAATAAAAGTGTCGACTCACTAAATGATCGAGTATTTTCTAACTTGTGGAAGCAATGCTCAAGTAACAACTTACTCTCTAAAATTATATTTGATCTTTTTTTGTTGTCGTTTATGTTTTTATTAATAAACCGCCTTTTGCTGCAAATTTATGACTTAATTCTTGTACACTTACAATTTATAATTTATGTAAATTATAGATTTAGTCTCATAAAATTAAGGCTTTTTTTCTCAAAATGTTACGACCTTATTCTTGTAAAATGATGATCTCATTCAAAAAAATTATATTGGTTCTTTTTTGTTGTTGTTGCTTATATTTATATTAGTAAATATCCATTTGACACATACATTTATGGCTATTCTTGTAAATTTTCAATTTATAATTTATGAAATTATAATTTTATTCTTGCAAAATGACAAAATGCCTCATACATGTGTGCTTTATTCTGAAATGTTTTAAAAAAAATTTATATGGTTGCCTTTATTTTACAACATTGTTCTTGCAATATTATTTATTCTCTTTTTAACATTATTTATGGTGGGCCAAACATTCTGTTGAACAGGTGATCTATTACTGTTAGAGAGATTTTTCCCTTATAAATTAAAAACAGAAACTTTGATGGCACTTTTTGGTCTAGTAAAACCCTTTTTTTAAAGTAGAGAATGGAGAGATTACCTCCTCAGCTGCAAACTTCAAAACTGCAGTGAATGGTGTACTTTCTGGAACACTTAATCTGGAAAAACAAATAAATTAGGTGAAAAACTTTAAGAAAAAAAGAAAAAAAAATTTAAATGCAAGAATTGGTTCCTTGAAATTCCTTCTCCAAGCTTTTTATCCTGAGCTGTTAATGGACTCGAGGAGAAGCAATTAGTGTCCCCGGCCGGTGTCTTCATTTTTGATTAAAAAGCACATGGTGTTCTAAGCGTTTCAGACAGTTACACTAAAAGAGCCCCCAGATGTGCAGCTGCGCAGCATTCCATTTATTCTGATTACCATAGAGAGGAGCTGAAGACACAGAGAAGTGACTGAACATTAACTTTCTATCAGGAGAATATAAATGCATTTATAACTTGGATTATGTGATACACCCAATGAACTTTTTTGCTGGAAATTTCCCTGGTAAATGAAACTGCTTCTGTGTTTAAAAAACAGAGAGAAAACCCAAAGACAATTAAAAAATAAAATGTTGAAAACAGTAAAAATATGAGCAAATATGAAAAGATTTGGGTGGAAAAACAAAGTTATGAGGTAGAGAAAAGAATAAAAATATATTTATAACTAACCAAAATATTTTTGGGATGTTTAACAAATGAGATCCCCCAGTCAAAATAGTAAGATTACAACAACCAATTTGGCATCAGTTTCAAGACTAGTTTTTCCATTGCAGGTTGGTATGAAAATCTGCACAGAAAGAATATTCTACTAAAAATACAATAAAAAATAAAAAACTCCTATATCAATGTACAACCATATCGACTCTCAAATAAATATATTGATTTACTGATTGTTTTTTCCGAGCATTAAAAATAATTATTCATTCTTTTTCTATATCAGTTTTGTCCCTTTCAGGGTCATGGGGCTGCTGGAGCCTAACCCGGCCACTCATGAGCGAAGGCAGGGGACACCCCCCCGACAGGTCGCCAGTCTATTGCAAGGGCCGGGGGCCTTCTTACTGTGAGGCAAGAGAACTAACCACTGTGCAGCCCTAAATACTAATATTTGCAATAAAAAAATAATAAAATGCAGATACATCAAATCCATTTTAGATATCAAGTAACACATTGATTAGAAAAATAAAGAAAAATTAGTAAACATGCTAGAAAATTGAAAACAGTGTAATTACTCGTGGTCATAAATATTTGAATATACAGGCATATTTGCACTTATAAATACAGTAGGCCTTTATGAAACATTAAATCTGTTGAATATGAAGTTTGCTTCAAAAGAAGTGGGAGGAGGCATATTTACGTAATCCCAACCCTTCTATTAAATCTTTCTGGTTTAGGATAATCTAGCAAGAAACAGAAAAAAAGAGAAAAAAAAAATAAGTTTAGACTGAGAATGAATTAAAAATTAGCTACAATAAAACAAAACCAGCAATCAAACATAGAGAATACTAACATCTAAGGAAGCCAACAGTTTGGCCTGAAAGCAGAGATTCTGGTTGAACTTTAAGTTAACCACAGAATTTCATCACAGGCTGTGCAGGTTATTGCAGAAATCAGTGTCATAATGAACACACCTAATAATAAGGAATTGGAGACCTTCTTAACTGCACTTTTTTGAGGGACATAAATGTTTAATTTTCAAAATAAATAATAAATCAATACATTATTTTTTAAATAAAATAACATACAAGGATAAACTGCTGTGTTCAAAATCCACAACATTTTAACCATGAATAGACCTGATTCGCCTAAAATAAAAACAAAACACAAGAATAAAACATGATTTATTAAGTTGAACATGGTGAGTTATGGCTACATTAAGCCGGTGAATTATCCCCACTCATTTGCAACACATTTCACGATCACCACACATTTCTACATCAGTTTTAGATGCTTCAAACTGCCGCAGTTTTGAAGGAAAACGTCAAATTCTGCTTTTAACTTAAACTATGATGATGTGTCTATACTCACACTTTGTATGGCAGCCGGGGGTCCGACGTCAGCGTGATTTTAAACGTTACTTTGGACCTACAACCGTAGATAAAAACAGCGTTGTTAGCATCATACGAATACGTTTGTGCTTAAAACGTGTTTGCTAAAAGTAAATCCAACAAAAAAGGTAAAACTCACATTTTTTGAACGAGCAAATCCCTATACCACCTATATACCGAAACCCGGAAATCCGAAGGACCCGTACGTACACGTCATTACTGCGAGATTTTAGTTTTAAAAGGTTTTTGTCACTTACTATTTTTTAACACATTCGTGGCAATTTAATGCACGTTTTTTAAAACAATGAAAAAGAATAGATAAATGAAAAAAACAAAAAAAATCACTTTTGCAGACAGGCATCCGTTTAGGTATCAAACACTGAAGTTACCGTAAAGGACAACAATAAAGCGCACTCACTTAAAGAGAGTGCAACTTATAATAATAATAATAATAATAATAATAATAATAATAATAATAATAATAATAATAATAATAATAATAATAATAATAATAATAATAATAATAATAATAATAATAATAATAATAATAATGTTATTGTTGTTGTTGTTGTGGTTGTTACAAAATAGTTGTACCTATGCAGTGCTATGAATACAAGTGAAACTGGGTAATGTTATTCTGTACATTGTAAAGAAATGTTTTCATTTTTTTGTTTTATTACTTTTCTAATAACATTGTGCTTAAAAAGCTTGTCTTAGGTTATATGAGTTCTGGTGATCCAAAGGTTGCAGCACCGGATTATCTGAACAATTTTAGACACACTAGTTTATAACTGGTGACATAAAGATGAAGAATCTTTCATTTTGTAAAATGAAAGAGCTCAAATATTGCTGCATGTGTTTACAAATATGAAAAGAATGGAGTGTGACTAAAGAGAACAGGACTGATACAGATATAGACTAGCTGTCAATTGGGATTTAAAGGGAACTTGATTTAACACATCTCAATTTTACTGATAATTTTAACTCAGATTTTCTTGCACAACAAAAGGCTGCGAGTAACTGAGAGTGGATGAATACATGAAATCCCAAGCTTGCTTTAATAATGAATTATGTGCAATACAGTTTGAATAGTTGGCGTTGAAAAAAAAGAACACATGCAGAAACATGCAGTGTAATTACAATCAGAAAAGAGACTTGTGACACAAACTCATAGTGTAGAGACCCACTTTTGGGATCTTAGTTGTTAAGCTACCCCAGAATAAAATTCAAATGAGGAAGACTTCTTTATGCAGAGGGGGAAAAAAACAAAAAAACAAAGCAGGACAGAATTTGCAAGCATATGCTGCACTCCACGGGAATGTTGTCGTAACCCATTTGGAGATCCCAGTGGTTTGTGCTTAAAACCCCCAAAAAACAATCCACGGTATGATTCAAGCAACATTAAAAAAGAGAAGTTTTAATAGAGCAGTAAAAAGGTGTTATTTGTTGGATCATGAAGAGAACATTTAAAAAGATTCTGTCTTTATCCTTGATTGTGGTTCAAGGGAGCTCTTTGCTTTAAAGGTTTAAAACAATTCGCTGACAGGAAGTTTGAGGGCAAGTTCTGACCAACAAAACAGCATTTGGTGAAGCCCTGATGTGACAGGTTACTAATATGAAGCATTTAGTAGGAAGAAGAAAAGACCTCAGTCGGCATAGCTCCTCAGTCAAAGGTTCAGTCTGCCATCTCTGAGAGAAAAAAAATATTCATCTGTGAGAAAGATTTCAGACAGCTGCCAGTCTTAATGAGTGAATGTTCCAGCAAAGAAAAAAGGTTCAAGACTTATATTTTGAAGATTTTGTATGTTCCAGGCAAAATGACGGTTGTGTTCATTCTAAAACGGTGTATAATACAGTTATTTGCAAACTCTAAGCTATACAAATACGAGATTAACAAATAAAAAATACGAATACAAACAAGAAGTAAAATAATTTGTTTACTGTGGTCATCATCACCTTGAACCACAAGATTAAAATAAAAACATAAAAATTAAAGTGATCAGTCGGAATATGAAACAAAGGACTGCAGGACAAGAAAAGGCTTTGCTGAAAAAGTTTATTAGTAAAAGGGCCACAACAGAGTTAATTAAAATAAAATCAATTTGCTAATAAATAGTACATTATTGCAACAATTTTAACTAGAGAAAAACTAGAGAGAAATGAGGACTTTTTTTTTTAAACAACTCAAAATGATCCTTACCTGTGAATTTGCCAATCACATCAGTCTTTTACATGAAAGACATCAACTTGCCATTAGTTCTGTTTTTATTCAAAATGTAAAGGCTTAAAACAGGATATAAGCATTGAAATTTCTGGTTTATAACAAACACAACAAGAGATAAGACACATAATTGTGCCATTTGGGAAAAAAAACTTCAATAAGTTATTAAAGCAAATTGGAAAGTTGTTTAAAAAAAAAAAACAACTGTGAAAGTGGCTCCAGATTTTTAAAGGTTAAAGCTGGATATTTTATCTCGAAAATGAAGCTAATCGCACACACACGTGCACACACACGTGTCTGTCTGTATACGGTCAATGTTAAGGGTGACTAAAAAAGAAAACAAGATCTGTCGTGATAAGTTCAGATTTGTATTTGGATAAATTAATTTTAAGGACACACAAGGCGTCTCATGCGCATTCATGAATGCACTAAACATGCATTTTTCGAAAGTGCAGTTAGCCTATGGTGTTCACACTGGACAAGCAGGGAGGGGTTTCTTCTTCTTTCTGCCTCTTTTTCTTCAGTTTACTAGAGCATGTCTGCCCCTACACTTGGAAGAGGCTCACAGGTGCGAGATGACAACCTGGCAACAATCTTGCTCCAGTTTGGTGCTTCTGTGTATTAAAAGGGATGCCATCCGTCTGTCACTACCAAATCTCAGTCCTTGATTGGTCAAAGTCTGACCTGGTTTCATTTTCAATGCACGTTCAGTGGCCACGGGTTAGACACGTAGAGCCCAAAATCAGTCATAGAAACTTACGTAGCAATGAGCATTTATGCACATTTACATAACTTTTATTTTGAAGTGGCCGCTTGAATGCACTTTGCAGAGGGCGGTGTGAACGTACAGTAGCTTGAAAGTTGAAAGTGAACCACACAAAGTGTGATTAAAAAAATAATACACAAAATATTCCTATTTACTATAAAGCTTAGTTACATAGCCTTTGTTGAATAAATTTAAAAACTATCCTGTTATTGAGACTACTGTTCATTTCAAGTGCCTCAGATAATAACTCTAAAACTATACAAATCATGTTTTTTTTTTACCATCAAACAGCTGTAAATGAAGGCAGTCTAAAGCAGAAGCCCAAAGATTCACAAGGTTTACGATGAAACATTTGCTTTTGCTGATCAGAAGGGATAATGACACATTTGTAAGCAGTCGTCTTAGGTTAATCAGGCCGTGAAAATTCATTTATCGTTACAGGTGACTAATACGCTCTCAATCTGCGGTAATTAAAACTAAAAGCAGATTTGTAGTTTTCCATGGCTTAAATATAAGATTATGTTTCATGCTTCACATCCTTGTAATGAAACTGTAACAGATTAGACCCGTTTGTGACTCGACTTTCAATTTTTGCTCTATTCTGTTCTATGTTCACATTTCACTGCTACATTTTTTATTTATTTCTTTTGGCCAGATTTGACCATCTCACCTCGGTGGTTCTTGGATCAAAAACGTTTACATAATATTTATAAATATGTGAAATTGTCATCAACATATTTATCAGATGCAGAAACTTGAGTGAACTTCACTTTTGGATGGAGCAGGATGATTTGGCATTTCTTGACATTTAGCTTTTGCATTATTATGTTATGTTTTGAATGAAAGCTTTAGAAAGATGGCATTTTTAGAGCGTCGTGACCTTCAGCTGTGGTGAACTTTGCAGCACTTCTCTGTTAAGACCTTACACAAACCATTCATGAATATACTTGCTTGATTTTTGTGACCCTATCTCCCTATTTTTTTTTTCTATTTTCCAAATATTACAAACCATGACTTCACATGAAAGCTAAAAAATACACTGTGCATCTGTTGCAGTGGTTTTATAAAGCCGTTTTCCCAAAAAAGATGCATATTTTATTGCCTTCAAAGTAAAAGCACAGACCTGAAAAGGCTCCAGATGTAATGATTGATGCCACAATAAAAAACCTCTGATGCTCTCTTGAATTGTTGCTTTTGCTGTTATACTGCTGTCAAAACTGGATTTATAGCTCTGTGCCATCTGATCAAGTAATACCACAGAAACAAAAGGTTACCAAACTCTTAGGACATGGTGACCCAAATAGCACTTCATAGTTTGCCAAAACCTTAAATCAGTGGCCTTCAGAACATAAATAATTCCCTCTGTCGCTATCGTTTCTGTTCTGCAGCTCAGTGGCTGCTGCAGCCTCACTGTCAGATCCACATACTGTTGAGTTTGTTCAGAAAAACATCGTCCTCTTATACAGTGATGATGTGGAGGCATGTGCTTAAAATGCTTTTTTTAAAGTATTAGCTACAGAAAAGGGTTGCCTTTTCTTAATCTGCAAATGCAGGTTAGCTGGGGAAATGAGCTGTGTGGGCGAAAACACCTTTTTAAGTCAAACCACAACGTTAAGGTTTGAGAATAATGAAATGTGTTGAGGTTTTAAATAACTGTTTTTTTGGATGACATGCCTCTTTCTTTCTTTTTTTTCATAGTTTTGCCAGAGGTGCGACTTATACAGGGAAGCGACTTATATCTGATATTTTTAACCATGAAAAGGATAATATAGTTGTTTCTTTCCCACCAACAACCACTAGAGGACACTTGCATCAGTTTTTGCTACTGATATCAACGCAGAAGAAAGAGTGCCGTCCAAAACAATCAGACAAAAAGGAAATCATTCTGACTGTTCTCCTCCTGAACCTCATGTTATTTTTCTCATTAGCTTCAAGACATTATTATTTTTCTTTTCATCTTTTTCCCTCCTCATCGCACTTTTTCCCTAAAAGTGAGACTTATACTTCGAAACAACTTATATACGGTTTTTTCTTCATACTATGATTATTTTTTTATTTATTTTTTTGGGTCCTTCAACCTATACCCTTGTGCAACTTAGAATTTTGAAATTATGGTATTTATTTATCACTTTCTTAATAATAAAAAAAAAAGTTTTTCTGACATGCCTAAAAAAATGTTTTTGAATAAATATCAATTAAATATGACACTGCTGTTACAAAAACATAAGAATTTATTATTGCAATGAAAGAACTGCACCAAGATTAATCAAATCAGAAAATTGCAATGTGCCTTTCATTTATAATGAATAAACGCATTTGAAAACTAGTGAAGTTTACACCTCAGGAGGTTGCCCCCTGTCATTCTTCAAATGTTTACTTATTTTGCATAATCCGCTGCATACTGAGCTGTAATTAATTTGACTCAGAGACTAAGTCGAGTCTGTTTTAACATTCAAAGAGCATGAGAAGCAAAGTGCCACAACAGCAATGATGAAACATAACCACATGCTTCTCAAGGTAGAATTTTGTAGGGACACACACTAAAGTTATGTCGTTCAAACTCCAGTTAATATCATTGACAGATTAATTTAAACTTAGTGACACTCCCCAGCGGCTCTTCAGGAAGCAGGATATCTTCAGACCCAAACTCTGTGAACCACTGATGCGTGAGTACCCAAATCTATATATGATTACATCAAACCACATCTGTTTTCTTTTCTCGCACACATGCAAATTGACAACACACAAACCTGCAAATTTCTTGGTGGAGAGTAATCAAGACTCCTGCAAAACAGACCTAAAGAAAAATAAAAAACTATGAAAAAGACAGCCTTTTTTCTTTTATAAAAACACAATAAGTCAATGTGAAGTTCCGTCTTGACTATGAGGTCAAATATGACCCGAAAAACACATTTTTCAAAACTTTTAGATATGTATGTGGTGTTTAATCACCTCCTAAAAGTAATTATAATTTTATCTTCTATAATTCTTACAATTAATGAATTATATAATTCTTTTATAATAATTTAATTTAATAATTCTTACTGAAGAATAAACTTTTTCAAAAATTGTTTCTGGTTCAATATTTGGAAAAATGATAATTACCATGTCAACACAAAATCGCATTTTAAGGACAAAAATAATAGTAAACTTATCTTTGAGCCATGTGATGACATTTCACTGGTAGATGTATCTATATACTACTAATTTAACGCAGATTACTTTAATAGTCTTTCTTTTCTAAACCTTTTTTTACACAAAGAAAAATATAAAAATGTAACTTTTTGTTTTGCAACTTTGTTTTACATGTTGCAATCATGGGTTTTTCCATAAGCTTTAATGATATAACTTTAGCTTTTAAGCTTATTAAAAGTATTTAAAGTACTTAAAGGTCGTGTAATGTATTTACAACACTTGTCATTATCATTTTTATCATAAAAAGCAAATTTGAAAGAATTAGCTGAAAAATCTTATATCCTTTTCACATAATGATGTTTGAGCTAAAGGTTAAAATTAAATTTCCCAAAATTACATGACTTAAAATATTTCTAATTTACCTGGATTTCTTTAAAATTTTCTTTCATATTCTTTTCAAGAGCTAACTTCTTTTTTTGCTAAAAAACCCTCTGCCTCTTGACAATTGCTTTGGAAAAGCAACTTTAAACGTTTTTTTTTTTTGCTTTCAGTCCCTAAAAATAAATTTAGTGGGGCCTGGAAAGTGACAGTTCAGGACATTCTTTGGTGAAAAATACATTATCCTAAAAACGAAAGTAGAGCATCAGTATTTAGTTAATTGAACAAAGAGAATGAACATTCAAATCCTGGCTCAGGGACAAGAGGGATATAGCAAAAACCAGTCTTTAATATATTTGTATAATAAGAAGTTATTTATAATTTAACTTTTGCAAGTTCCTCTCAGAAAAACCACCATATGTCTAAATGACCTCCATTTGTCGTGTTAAGCATATCTATGAATCTCCTACAACAGACTGTCATTCTTTCTAACAGGTTGGTACCCCAGTGGCAGGAAGCAAAGACGTGTCAAAGTGACGTTAAGACATAAGCACATTAAAGGGCAACAGCTGAAAAGTGTTAATTACACGTTTCATTCAGAATGAATTGGAAAATACAAGGATGGAGCTTGACAGTGGAAATGTTGCATTAGGACGCAAAGATATGGAATAGAGAAAGGGTAAAAAAAAAACAAATGACAATTGCTATTAAAGCAGAAAGGGAAATGCAAACCACAAACAAATACTGTCATTTGAAAGATTTTATTTTGGTGATGAAGTAAAAATTCCCCCCGAAAAAAGGAACAATCTGTCAGATTGAGACAATTTTCTCTAAAGGCAAGACAGAGTCAAGACAGTAACTGTAACACAAAAAAAAATGACAAACTGTTCTTCCATTTTGACAAATACAAATTTAAATAGTTTAAAAAAGTTACATAAAGCACCATAGTAAATTAAACTTGTTAGCTCATTGAAAACTTATTTGACTAATGCATTCTTTTAAAATCTATAAGTAGCTTTTTTCCAATCATGCCACAACATGTCTTGACTCAATGTGGAATAAACAGAAAACAATGCCTGCAACTTTTATTTTGTAAAATGTTGTAATGCAAGGTTTGCTTTAGAGTACTTTTGTGCAATGCATGTCTGAATTGTTTCTCGAAAAAGGTACATTTAGAAGTAGGACCTCATACATTACCACTTTTAAATGTCTGCTCTTCTACCAAATAAACCGTAATTGTAGGTTTGGCTGCTTCACAGTCAACCTTCATAACCTGAATTTTTGCATGTGTTCTCATTTAATCCCATGTTAACTCTTTCACCATCAGTGGCAGTTTTCTGCCTCAGCCTGTGCCTTCTAAAACATTTATTGTGCGACAATGATTTCAGAGGAACCCTTTGTCCTTGTTTCAGCTCATCTCGCCAAAATCTGCATCCAATTTGTCGTTTATCATCTGTCCCTCTTTGTCCTTCCTCAAATAGCAGGATTGAAGGCTGCTCTCAGGGTTTAAGCTGCCTTTCATCATAGAGAGGGATAATAGCTGAAGAGAGGGTCCTGCTGCTGCTCCTCCCCTTCTTGTATTCTTCAAAGGTCAATCAGAAGCATGCAGAATTTCACAATCGATACAAATAGCACATCATGCACAGTGATCACAACTCTCACTGTAATAATCAGAAACAAAACAAAACGTTCTTTTCCAATGTGTTTTTTTCCCTTTAGAATACATAATTTTTATATTTTATTTTTATCCTTATATCCTGTCGTTGTTAGCCACTTTATCCATTTTATTAAAAAAACCAAACCTGGTCTTTTTAGCACAGCTTTTTAATAGTTTTTACATGTCCACGTGATTTCATTTGATTCTATGGACTGAATGTTTTTGTGGGATGTATGTATGAGTTTGTTATTGTGGGCTATTGTGATTGGTATTTTTAACTATTATTTATCATTATTATTTATTGCAACTGAAAATTGAAACTTAAATAAAGCTGAATTTGAACGTATCATCCTCAAAAATTGAATTTTGCTTCTTGTCATTGTTTTACATCAGGCGCCATTGTTTTGCTATTTTCTTGCAGAAAAAGTTCTTGTAACTTTTAGTTTTAGTCTGGATTTTTCTTTATTTGCATTACTCTTTTAGCATATTTTCTTTTGCTCCTTGGATTGGAAATAGTTTATTTCAAGCAATCAAAGCAAGAATAATGCAAAAACAAGACAAACAAGAGAGATTTATTTCTATGTAAAGATATTTCAAACATAGTATGATTGCCGGTATTCATTAACATTGATTGGAAAATACCTATATGTCCACATACACTGGTAAATATTTCAGTTATTACTTTTAAACATAAATGAACACACTTTCTCTTTTGCATACAGAACATGACACAATGAAACTGTTAACTGTTGTTTGTAAATGTTTATTCCTTGTGGACTCAAAGTCTTCTGAGCTCTACATGACAAGAATGACAAGTGTAGGCTCTGGGGAAGACAAGACAAGAAGCCTTGGGACTGGACTAGCAATTTTACGATTAATCGAGTTTTAAGACACTTTATTACGGTGCTAGCTGCCAAAGATCTGCAAACATTCGCCCTCTGTCGTTGATCCGGAACTATGTAGGATTCTGGTTTGATGTATTTTCAGTTTTTTATCAGCTTATTTTTCATCGCCTTTTTCAGTAATACCAGTGTTTATTCATTTTTTTACCTTTCAAACTCACAACGTCTCATTTATGCATTAAAATCGTGCAGAATTGAGATGTGTTTATCAAATGTGAGCGCCGTGTCTTGTTTCGGCTTCAGCATTCCTCACATGATGAGAGCTTAAGCACTAATTAGAGTCCAATTATTTCATCCCCGTCTCCTTTTGCTTGTGTTTTTTGATGCAGTCATGGTGTCTATATTTAGAAGAGGAAAATCTGTGCTATTACCAAAACACAGCATGACTGCTGTGTGCTGTGTTGGCGTGTGTTGGTGCTGTGAAATCATACACTGCATTTTGAAACGTGATGATCTGTCTACTGAAGGCGAAACCGCTCAGTGGACAGTTGTCTTGCAGGGAATGCTTTGAATCTTTTTGTGTGTGGAAAAACCTGCAGGAGTTCTCTGTGTTCACCGTCATCAAATCTATTCTAACTCCAAACAAGAATTTTATACAATAGAAATGATTAGAATTTCAAAACTCTACATGCTTTTTATTTCACACTGGAAAAACAAGATTTTAAGACAGTAAAAAGACCCATATTTCAAGAAAAAATGTTTTGTTTTCTGTCTTGGAAGAAGAAAATTTTCAATATTAAAAAAATCCGATTTGGAGAAATTATGTCTTAGTGACTAGAATTTTCTTCTTAAAGTAATGGTGAGAAATTTTTTTTTTTTTACCTCTTTGACAGATTTTCTTTTTTCTTACTCATTTAACGCACCTTTTTTAAAATTATAAAATCTTTTTCTCTTTTGTAGGAAGGCTGTTTTTGCAGTGCAGCTATTAAATAAATTGAATGGTTATTTTTGTGTCAAAATGAAGGAAAATTTACTGGAACAGAAAGGACTTATCTTATTCTACTTGTAATTTTAGTAAATAATATTGATTTTGGAAAACAAAAAAAAACTACAATAATTTTTAGGTCATAAATGATAAGAGGTTTGACATGATTTGACAGGATTTCATAGTTATTTGTGGTTTCTTCAACTGAAATCTGATTAACAGTGTGTGCTGACACCCCTCAAAGTACAGGAGCATTTTTGTGTACAGGTAAGAAGAAATTGTATCTATAAGTTTGCGGCAGAAAAGGCTGAAGCATTAAATATTTCAGTAATCCTGGCAGGTTCTGCTTGCTGGACTCTGTTACTGCTGTCATGGTATTGTAAGTTAAAGGCATTGAAATGATTTGATGAACAGAAATGCCTTTAAAATGAACCACTAGTGTATGATTTTACAGACTTACCTAGAGTCTAAAACAGCTGGGAAGAAAGCAAAATCCTTTTTGGCAACATGGGTGTTTAGTAAGGATTTGTTCAAGATAATGAAGAAAACATTGTTAAATAGCTAAAACAATTACACATCTGGAGAGAAGACGTCATAGGGCAGTGCTTTATCTAATTTTACGTGTTAGAAAATAAACATTCCTCGATTGTTTGTAAAAAATTGTCAAATTGCAAACATACACGTTTGCAACAGATTGGTTTGATACACTTAATACAGATTCAATTTCAAGCTGAATCCGGCTTAAAGGGCAAAAGCGCTCAGGGGAAATAATAGAGGCTTTCCGCTGCAGAAAACCCAGGAAAAATGTATGACTAAAATTAATGGATTTGCTTAATAAAGAACAGAACTCTTATCACAAAGCACTTCTGCACAGAAGAGAGCTGAGACTGTTGTCTGTTTGTTTGTTGTGTTAGCAGCGTAATCTCCTTTACCTCACAGTGAAGTGATGGATAAAAGTAATGGATAAGGCTATTAACATTTAAAACGCTTACACTCAACACAGAAATTGAGGCATTCTTCATCTTAAGTGCATTGATTCCTGTGTTGATATATTTAGTAATGTTTACAAATTGGTCCTTAGTATTGTAATGCTACAAGACTTAGTTAAGGCTTGTTGAAAAAGAATGTGTTAGTCATGTACTTAGCATTGGATGGAATTTTGCACCGTGTGGTTTTAGTGCGCTGCTTAGTCCATCATATGCTAATCTAAAAGAAGTTTTATAGAAACCAGCTAGAATGGAACTTGTTTTTTTGTCATGCACACAATCATGAGGCCACAGATTTTTTTTTTAGGAAATCTTTCTTAATACTTATTGGCTTACACCTTTATTTATTTATTTATTTGCTGTGTTGAGCTGATATGTTTATGTTTGCCCCCTAAAGCTGCATTTCACCCCCAGTGCAATTCGCGCAGCGTCCAGCCTTAATGTCAAAATCAAACAGGGAAAATAATCTGATCGTTCTCCCCTTAATTTTATGATACTTTTTTTTTTTGTGTGTGTCTCTGAAGACAGTAGGGAAAATTTCCTCTAGCTTTTCTCCTGTCTTTTTCCTCCTCGGACTATTGTAAGACAAAAAGCTGCCAAACTGGGTCACAGCTAGAGATGGAAGTTTGACTGGGGACATTGTCAGGCAATGGAAGGAATACTTCGAGGATCTCCTCAATCCCGCTGACACGCTTCCTCTTGAGGAAGCAGAGACTGACGACCTTGGGGTGGGGCTGTCCATTAGCCACGCTGATGGCAAGGAATCAGGAGTGGATGAACTCCACGCTGAGCAACTCAAGTCTCTGGATGCTGTGGGAGTATCTTGGCTGACACGTCTCTGCAGCATCGCATTGCAGTCGGTAACTGTACAACTGGACTGGCAAATAGGGGAGGTGGTGGGGGAACCTGAGGGTGTGTTCCAACTCCAGGGAATCACACTCCTCAGCCTCCCTGGGAAAGTCTATGCCAGAGTACTGGAGAGGAGAGTCTTGTCGATAGTCAAATCTCAGATCCAGGAACAACAGTGCATTTCTGTCTTGGTCGTGGGACTGTGGACCAGCTCTACACCCTCTTTAGGGTGCTGGAGGGTTCGTGGGAGTTTTGTCATCCAGTCCATATGCGTTTTGTGGATTTGGAGAAGGCGTTCGAGCGCATCCCCCATGGTGTCCTGTGAAGGGTGCTCTGAAAGTATGAGGTACGGGGGGCCGTATTCAGGGTTGTATGACCAGAGCAGGAGCTTGGTTTGCGTAGCCGGCAGTAAGACCTGTTCCTAGTTCATGTTGAACTCTGGCAGAGGGATCTGTTCATAATCTGTTCATAATATGTGGACAGAATATCTATAGCTGCAGGCAGGGGCTGGATAGGGTCCGGTTTGGGAACCACAGGATTTCCTGTGATGATGTTATCCTGTTGGCTTCAGGACAGGCCTGGGCCTCCAGCATGCATTAGAACGGTTTGCAGTCAAGTGTAAAGAGGCTGGGATGAGGGTCAGCACTGCTAAGTCTGAGGTCATGGTTCTTGAATGGAGAAAAGTGGTTTGCCCTCTCTGGGTGGGTGGACTGCATCTTCCCCAGGTGAAAGAGTTTAAGTTTCTTGGGGTCTTGTTCATATTTAAGGGATGATCGGAGCGTGAGATCGACAGGTGGACTGGTGCGGCGCTGTCGCTCTCACTCAGCTGGGAGGAGCTCGGAGTGAAGCCGCTGCTCCTCCACACCGAGAGGAGCCAGTGGAGGTGGCTTGGGCATCTGGTTCAGATGCCTCCTGGATGTCTCCCTAGGGAGGTGATCTGAGCTTTGCCACTGGGCGGAGGCCCCGGGGAAGACCAAGGACATGCTGGAAAAACTGTGTCTCTCAGCTGGCCTGGCCTCGGTCATGGATGAGCAAAAGAAGATTGATGGGTGGAGTGCAGAGCCAGTGTGTGGGTTCAATTCCTGAACTAGTTTGTGCCAATGTCATTCAAAAACGGTTGGAAAAACACCTGAAAAGACACCACAAAATACAGTCCTCACAACTGAATGACCCTGACAACTGCACAGGCTGTCAATATCTGAACAATATTCATTTCTACAACTCAGTGGTTATTCCTAAATACAGTTTAAAGGAGAAAAAGTGTAAAAAAAAAAAGTAAAGAGTGCCAAGATGCCTAAAGAAAAAGGCATCAGCGCTGATCCTGGAGCCAAGAAAAAGGCAGCAGCCACCATGTCTGTTTGGCTGTAATATAAATGAACCATTTCTCATTCTGGGCAACTGTTCTTTTACGTGATTATGTTAACACAGTTAACAAATGTGTTAGCCTACCTTGTCCATATCTAATTTAATTTTCAAGGCTGCCTTTTTTAAAATTCACTTCAACAAAGGAAAAAAGAAAAGTCATCCATCATGATGCAAAATTAATGAATGAACCAAAACGCCCCTCTTTCAACAAGAAGGAGACTTTTTTGTCTGTCATGCTATAATAATAAAGCTCTACAAAATAAAAGTTTTGGGGTAAACTTTCATTGATGAATGTGGGATTGTCTTTCAAGATTTTAGCAAAGCACAACTCCTGTGTCAGGTTAATATGTAATTTTTCTCCACTTTTTTAGACAAACCTTTTGCGCTTCGGCCTAAA
The DNA here is from genome assembly GCA_014656515.1 of Oryzias celebensis. Taxonomy (NCBI): domain Eukaryota; kingdom Metazoa; phylum Chordata; class Actinopteri; order Beloniformes; family Adrianichthyidae; genus Oryzias; species Oryzias celebensis. The sequence goes on from BNCR01000013.1 coordinate 15,776,911, forward strand.
TATGTAGCCGCAAGTCTGGGACTCCCTGAGCCAGTCCCCAGCCCAGTTACAATACAGGGTTTTGCCAAGAAAGGTATCCGATGTAAAACTCTGCCAAACCAAATGTGTGAATCCTGGAAAGCTGATTCACTATGACGACTACTAAAGGGATCTGTTAAAAGGTGAAAAACAATTACATTTTAGGAATCTTTTTAAGTTTTCATGTAAATGTGAAATGCTTGAGTCTTTGGCTAAGCATTTGTATATTTATATTTATATTATATATTATTTTTTTTTAGGGTTTTTTTATTTTGTTGTTGCCTTCAGGGGGTATTTTTCTGACTCTGTGCATGATTGTTTCTTAAAAGAAACAAAATTAGCGAGAATCCGGAGTGTAACAAAGTTGGTTCCACCTCCATAATTGCTGAGAAAAAAGAAAATAACAAGCAGAAAAGAGACTAACTACACCGATTCCCTTCTCCTCTGTATTTCAAGCTCGCTGTAGCCTGCTGGATGATAATAAATTAAAAAGAAAGGATGATGCAAGGTATCAGGATGTGGAAGTACCAAACGCAGAGACATCCCCCTGTGGTTTCATGCAGAACAATAATGAATGTGTTTTGTCAGAAACAATCATTTAATCACAGCCAAACAGGAAAACAAAAGGACTACCTCAATAAACCATGTGTGGCTGGTTTTAAATAAAAGCACCAAAAACAGTCGTTGCTGGACACTTTCCACATGAATTACGGCATGTTTGTTTTTTTTTTTTCTAGTCATTATTTCGTATAGAAATCTCACATATTTTAAGTGCTTCCATAGGATGCTAATAGCAACAAACCACCAGACTCCCAACAATGACAAAATATAGTCTTAAACTAACATTTATTGCACAGAAGGTTACGCATAAAGAGTTATAGTTTCTTAGGAAAACTGGTGATCTAATATTAGATGTCAAGTTCAAAAAGTGTGAGTCACAACACTTACTTGTAGAGCCATCTGTCTGAATCTGCAGCATCTGTTGAGTATTTCCCACCTTACCTTCACTTCAGTGTCATCTGTGGATTCATTATTTATACTGAATTAAAGCTTTTTGTTTTCAATTTGATCTTCTTTTAGCTGCCTTTTTTATTTAATGTCCAATTCATTTGTGAATTTGTGACATTGTTGCAGGTTCCCTTCCTCCTGCCATCTTAACACATTTCCATAGATCTAGGTTTTGTTTTTTGTTTTTTTTTTGGTTGTTGTACCCGCCGTATTTTCTGTGGCATCCTGAAAGTGGTTAGGACATTCCACATGCCCCAAGGCCTTACTGCTTTTATCATTAATGCTTTGTTAACATCATTAAAGATGCAGAATGTGTTGTTCTCTTTTCCAATTAAAAAAATGCTCTTGTGCTGCACATAAAGCAAGTGTTTTAACTTAATGTGCTTATACTATATGCCACATGCCCTCCGGGATGACTAATATTAACTTGAGAGGAAGCAGATTCTTGGAAACACTGTTTGGACGAGAGCACTTGTCTAGAGTTGTGTATTTTCACTGTGAAGGAGCATGACGATGCAAAAATTAACACACATTTTTTGAGACTCCTTGCAGAAATTTGAAACTGCTGTAAACCTAAATGACATGGCTGAATACAACGAGGCAAACTGTTGGCATCATTTCCCAAACTGATTCTTCCATACCTGGAGTCACTGGAGGCAAAGCGAGACAGACGATCATACAATTGAGACTGCTCAAAGATTGAATGCCAGCCAGCTTTCTGCATTATCATTTGCATATGGCAACTATAGAGATACGTTTCCCATTATTGTCTGGGAATGAAAAATGTGTCTTTACATTAAGGAGAATATTCCAATAAAAGAAGGAAAATGAAGCAAATTCCCTTAGTTAAACTAGGTGCAGGTCCTGAACACTCTTCTCAAGAGCACAGGCACCACCATAGACTGTAAATAGAGCTGGATACACTCAGGTGTGAAGTCATCCATAGAAAATGCCTTTTTCCTCCGCTCCAGCGAAATGAAGCCAATCCAGTTTTCCAAGAAATGGAAAAATTTGCACTACAGAAAAATATAATGAAAGAAAACATTAACAAAAACATGTTAAAAACAGGAAGTATAACAAGAATGGTTATTCTGACAAAAAGAATGACTAATAGCTGTTTATTTCTCCATAGAAGTCTATGGGAATTTGGCTTCTTGGAGTCAGCTGACACTTCCTGTTTGGAACGCAAAAGGGAGGGGTCACTCAGCTCTCATTCTCAGTCAGTAGCTTTAATGTGAAGCTGTTGTTGTTAAATGTTTGTATTTAGACCAAAAAGTATTAAACATTGTCTTTAAAGACCCAGTTCAATGAAAATTATGCTTTTGCTGTTTTTAACATGTTCTTGTTGCATTTTTCTCAAGATGGAAGAGAAGTATAAAAGCATATAAGATTAATTCTGTGTTTCTGAGTATTCCTTTATTCAAATCACGATGGATCAGGAGCAGATGAAAAACTGCAGTTTGAAAGGTCTCCCTGCTCTGCTCCATTCTGATGAACGCACTTGGAGACAAATAGATCCAATAAGGTCTTTATCTTCCTCATCTGAGCTACCACCTGGTATATTGCTCGCAGTTGAATTACTACACTAATGTTAGCTTGGGCTATGAGATGCTATGAACGGGAGAGTATCCAAACAATGAGCTAATGGGAAATTAGTCATGGCTAACTTCCTGCTCACAGCCTAGAGGTGAGTTTCTTTTGAATTCCTGCTGCGCTGCAGAAAATCTTAAAAGGCGACACAGGTTTTTTGAAAAATGCTTAAAAAAACCTGTATAACCATAATTAGAAGATCACTTTACAATAGAAAATATATATTTGGAGAGTTTGGAGATTTTAAGGAAAAACCACAACATTGTTCTGACTGTTACCAATAAATGTTTAACTGTCAGGAAATATTAAAACAAAAAAAAACTAACCTGAAACAACATGTTTTGATGAATATGGTGAACTGAAGGCATATGTAGATGTGATTACTGAGGTATAGTTGTACGTTTTAAAGATGAACTGGCTTAGTCTTGAAGTTCTTCTGATGTTTGTGGTTTTTGAAATGGAAAAGCAAAATAAAAGAGCAAAAATCCCTCCCACCCATGTTCTCAATCTGCCTTTACGAGAGTGTAGGCTGAAAGCAGTGCACAGGTTCCGTGCTGTAACACCCTAGGAGACCACATCTACTCACCCACTGGAAATGGTTCGATGTCCAGTGACTCAGTATTTTGTACTTTGCTTCAGTAATGTGTTCTCCCTGGTCTGACACTTGGCAGTTTATTAGGCTTTTGGGTTTCATTTAACCTGCCAAAAGAGGACCGTTTCATGGGAATGGCAGCACACAAACCTTTCAGTGCATTAATTACGATTATGCCCTTTTTAACCAAAATGTCAAAAAAAAAAGAAAAACTATTGTTTTCTAAGACAGTTTCTGCAGAACAGCAGCAGTTCATTAGAAATTCACCTCTGAGTTGTGGGCGGAACCATTGGCATGGAGCAAACCCCACTTCCTCTCCTTGTTACTGAGAGTTCTCTGTTTACATGTTCGTTCACTAGCTAACAGCCCCTCACAACCCCAACCGGTAGGACATGAATGGCGACCAATATTGGAACAATATTTGAGTCCTACAGTTTTGAGCCAGATTCCAGCTCAGACGAGGAAAACGAAGAAGTACATGGATCTAGTCAACAACAACTGAGGCAGAGCAGGGAGCTTTTTGCCCCGCTCAGTGTATTTTTTATGTTACAAATAAGATCTTTTTTCAAACTGCTCCTGATTCACATCAATTTGAATAAAGAAATACTCAGAACTGCAGTTAAGCTCCATTTTCTTTGCATATGTCCTCCATAATCAGAAAAATACCACAAGAACATGTCAAAAACATCAAAAAAACATAGTTTTTGTGGGTTTTTAAACACTTCAAAATGCACAAAAGCATACTCACACACAAATCTGGTTTGTTTTAAAAAAAAAACCACCAGAGAGAAGTTTGATGTGTATTTATACGTCCAGAGGTCTAACTGTTGAAGATGAATTTCATTCTCTTTTGATGAATGCAGTGATTTGCATTCAAACTTCCTTTCAGCATCATTATGTCCATCATCTGATTTGCTGGGACTGCGTCCGCACTGAGCAGACCGCACGGCTTAATGACACTGCAGTCCACATTTGTTCAAATTGCTCATTCAGAATCTGATGGTTGCATTCTCGTTTTAATGCCATTCAGTCCTCAGCACACTCATTCTGTCAGTGATGGGTGAGATGAAGACCGTCTACATTTCTGATCATGAACAGAGACCAAGCCAGTCTGCTGAATATTGCTCATCAATCGTGAAAAAAGATTGAAACGCCAGAACCTGTCTTGGATGTGCAAGCCATAAGGTGGAAGTTGAGGCAGGAAAAGGAACCATCAAATTGAATTGTTTTGGGGTGAGGGAAATTCTTGAGAATGTCAAATGATGACATAACAGAAGTGATTACGTTTCGATGTTTTAGTTCATTCCTCACCCACAACAGCTCACCTGTGCAAAAAAAATAAAAATAAATAACATCTTTAAGGTACATCCAAATATGCTTTAGTATTTTCAGTGTGTTGGTTAAATCACACTCAGGTCAACTCAGACTATTTTTCAACATATTATAAGAAATAAAATCACCTTGAGTTCAGTTGACATTAAATCATAAAGAATTGAAATGCTGGTTTTTGTCATGACTTGTCAGGACTCCAGCTCTGCACAAACTTGTGTCACAATGGTTCCAGTCAGCCAAAGTAATTACCCTGTTTGTTTTGGGATGCATTTAAAACTAGACAACAACAAAAGCACTTGGTCAAGTTTCATAAAACTTGGAAGTGTCAGCATTTTGGCTGAAAAAGAACAATTCCCTTTTTCTGCAGATATGGAATATTTGACACAAAATAAAAGGGACCATTTGTCTACCCATCTACTTTGTGTATAATTCAGTTGTGGTAAGCTCTTGTAAAATAATTTTTTTTATGAAAACAATGATCATATAAATATTAATTCCTATTCAAGCAGATGAATAAAACTTGAATAATAACTTGAAATTGTCTCTTATGATTATTTTATAAGTGCTTAGTAATGACCCTGGGTGGGTGTGACCTGCTTTCATGTCTAAAAACTGTGATCATACTCAGAATGAAGCAGGTAAATAAAATGAATGGTTTGTTAGATTATGCTTAGGCTTGTCAAATTATCGCGTTCATTGCAATGATTTAATTACAGTCCTCTTAGTGCTGATTTTTTTTTAAATAAAGTTAATCTCATTTTTGTGTCGAACGGTTGCTTCTGTGAAGTTCGTTCATGTCTGATAATGCCCGCTTTGAAATTAATTAGCCCCCTTTACCATCATAATTTACCAATAAGTTAAATAGTAAACTTCAATCTTGTAATTCTTTTACGCTTAAATCGTTTCTCACAAAAAACAGACTGTTTAAAACATGGTGCGTGGCATTGTCATGACCTCACTCTGCTCTCGCTCTTTCTTCTCAGAGGAAAGTGATCGTCATGAGAAGTTAGACAAGCATCATTTCAGAGAGAATGTTCACCTCGTCATACTTGTTGTTCCAGATGATAAAGCAATAGTATGTTTAAAAAAGAAACATCTTTGCCTTTTCTACTGTCTTGCTGTTGTGATTGCTTTTTTTTTTTGGTGAGGTAAATTACAGCACTCTGACTGTGCTGATGATTTTTGTCTTAGTTTACTCAACTGTTTGGTATTGAAAAGAAAATCCCCTTTGGTGGTGTAAAAGTGAAGTTTGGAAGTCTGTTTAAAAAAAAATACTTAAACCACTTTTTTGTTGTTTTTTTATCTTTTATTGTGCCACAACATCACAACTTTATAGTAAAAAAAACCCTCAAAATAAGACTTTTCACAGCAATCATTAAGTTAAAAAGGACTGTGGTTAAAATTTGATTAATTAAATACATTAATAACCGGTCCCAATTATTTAATTGCAAAAAAATTAATTACATGAAATATATACTAATTATGTTGATGTCCAAAAGAAGAAAATATATTTTATGCCTTTTGTGTGAATGACAAAAAGAGTACAACTAGTACACTAATATTAAACATTAAACTAGTGGTGTGATTAAAAAAAAAAAAATCTGTCAAACTCCCAGAAAGGAAAGGCGTTAATGACCTTTTTGTGCCATACGCTGATGCAGCGACTCCTTTTCAGGATGTGGGTTTGCAGTGAATCATTGTTCAGTGACTGAAAAATAAAGGATGCTTAAAATAGATTGCTGCCAGAATCGACAGGCAGACAGAAAGCTGAAACAAGGGCAATCACAGAAATCAATAGTTGTAATTTAGACAAAAAGAGGTGACAAGTTGAATAGAGTAGAAAACACAATGGACTAAACTCTGCTATACCAAACTGTGTGTTTGGCGCCGCACAATGCATATAGTAAGACAGCATCAGCATCTTGCTTTTGGTGTGTAGCTGGAGGCTACCATTCTGCTGTGTTTGTTCCCCAGAAAAGGACTTTAAACTCCTCATGTTGTCACCCTTGTTGATAGAGAAGGTGAGACAGGAGGCAACAACGTTGGCTCTCTTGGTGCACAGATGTTCACACATTAATTTCCAAAAGTGAGAGGATCTGTCATCCAATCAAACACACACATAGATGCTTGAGGCACACGTACGGGCAAAACCTCACCTCTGCGTGCACACACTAGGTGTAGCAGTACATAGTAACCTTAGCAACAGGAGTACGTTTGTTGATTCTCCACCTCCTTTTACATTCTATTTTAGACCTAAACAGTCACAAATCAAACAAAAAAAACATTTACCTTGAAATGTCCTCCATCCATTATTTTCTCTGCTTCATTCTGGTCAGGGTCACATAAGGAAGAGCTCCTCCAGCTGTCATCTGGAGAAGAACAGGATAAACCCTGATCCGATCACTTTTCCATCACAGACCTGTTCATCAATAAATAACAAAACCAACCATGCATACGCGCTCCTATGGCAGATAAGGAAGCAGCAATCATCCCGATTTAAACATTTTTAGAGTGGGAGAATGGCAGAGAACACAGAAAATCCTATTTCAGACAAACCATCATCTAATTTGTTCAAATTGTTTAAAAAAATGTTTGTAGTCTGATCTAATGGTAGTTAGAAATATGGAGAATGCATTATTTTGTTCTTTTTTATGTTTTATGATCTGGGTATTAAATTATGGTCATTTAGGAGTATTGTAAATCCTTTAAAAAGTATTAATACTTAAATTCAATCAATCAAATCCAGAGTGATCTTGTTTATTTTCTTCCTTTTTCTTTGTCTTCGTTTTTTTAGTAGATTTTAATTTCCCAAAATTTAAAGGCACAAGGAAAAGGACCAGTTATGCATTTACTTATGTCTGTGGTCTGAACTATTTAGTATATCATGACCCACATATTGGAAAAAAAAGCCATGCAAATGAAAAGGACTGACAAACAATAAAGTTAAATAAATAATTAATTTATTGTTCAAGAAAACGTATTCACCAACATTTATTCTATTTATTTAAAGCTAATTAAAAACAGCTATGTTCTATGGCATTTAATTACTTTGACACTGTACCATTAAAATTAATAGTAGTACATCAAGCTGTATTTTAATCTTCATTTGTTTATGCACGATGTTGTTTCCTTTTGTGTCCTTTTTTTTTTTTTTTTACAAACCCTTACAATGAATTGATTCCTCATATTTGCAGCTCAATAAAGGACCCTTTAGTAACTTCTGAATGTAGCAGCTTTATGGCTCTTTGCTTTTACAAAAAGGAAGAGAGAATGCAAGAAACCTCATTAAACCTCATTAAACTCGATTTATTGGAGTTAAACTGTATTTATTGTAGCCAAGACTACTGTGTTTATCTTTATAATTCTGTGTTTAGTGCACATATGGGCATAACGAGCTGTTTTTGTTGTTGGTTTAAATCAGCTTTGTTGTGGTATAAAGATGGTAAATAGGGCTTGTTATAATTTTACTTTAAGTGTTTTTTTATGTAGCTAAAATGCAGCCAGAATAATAATAGACAGGTTGAGTGTTTCTTTTCTAATAGTAAAGATGATTATTCTTGTGTTCTCACAGTCTGCCGATTCTGATGAGACCGCTATTGTAGTACTCATATAAGGGTCGATGCTTTTATTTGGCCATTTGTTTGCATAAAGTGACAGTTAAGCTATGTTGGAATTCTTGTGCAGAACTCCTGAGTCACACTTTGTAAAAAAGTGTATACACAAAATGCAGAATAAAGATTAAGGAGATCAATTAACAACTAGAAATAAATGCAAATATCTACAAATAAAACTTTGTTTAAATATAAATCTTTTTTCAGCATTGATTGGTTGCTGCAAGTGGCTATAAAAATCTGGTAATTCTAAGCATTAATACAAGTAGCCAAACTACTCACATTCTTCTGTCTATTTCAAATTACTTCCAACTGCCGCAAGAACTCAGTCTAGTACTTTCACAGACTCCCATGTTATTTGAGACAAGACACTTTACATTGAATTTGATCTAATACCTTGGACAGTACATGAGAAATGGACTTAGTGAGTGTGATGTCATCCATAGAACATGCCTTACTTCCGAAAATCAAGTTCGAAATCAAGTTAGTCGCCATTTTTCCTAAAACAGACAGTGTCATGTTGGAGCCAGACAACATCGTTTAGCAGTGATTGGTCCAAGTTGGTCTAAATGAACATATCTATGGCAACCATTGCTTTCAATCAAGAGTGAACTTGTTGGAAGTCCAAACCTGTGAATCTGTCAATCAAACTTGTTGGCATTTGTACCTGATGGGGCAGCGGGAATAATGTAATGCTGATTGGACAGTTTAGAACTCAAATAACTTTTACTACGGAAAAAAAAGAATTAGCGAGAACATGAAAAAAGGTCTCAGAGGAAAAATAGTTATTCTCACAAATAGTATGACTGAGTAATATCTGTTTATTTCTCTTTAGAAGTCCCATTCTCTATTGAAGAATGGGATTTTGGCTTCTTAAAGGGAGCGCACACTTCCTATTTGGAATGCATAGAAGGAGGAGTCACTCACTCCAGTTCACACATACAGTCAATGTCTAATACCTTTTTTCTCCTTCACAACTGTCAAACTGTTGTGTTCATAAGAGACACATATTTGTGAGATAGTCGAGGTACTAAAAAGAAACCATGTGCATGTAAAAGAAGTTGACAGATGCAGCTGTTAGTTTCTAACCCTAAATGATCAGAAATAAATGTTTTTATCTTTGAAATCAATTAGAAATGTAATCAAATAAAAGCTCTTGGCTAAGAGGTTAAGGCTGAATAAATTTGTTAAAAGTAAAGTGGCAAAAAGGTTTAGAAAAAAGCTAACTAAACTGCCAAGATTATAACTGCATGTTTGTACCCACCGTGGCACATGTGACAGTTTTCTGCAGGGAAAATCCCTCCTTTGAGATGACACATGGTGAGAAATGTTTAATGTTCCATACTTAAATGGTTGGCAGTAAGTGCACCATTTGGCTGTGTCGAGATGGAGATGTAAAATGAATTGAAGCCAAAGCTGCTGCTGCATTAAGGCCAAAAGATCCTCTTTTCTTGATGGCACTTTCTTGTAGGTGTGATGGATTCCACCAGTGCCTTCAACCGTGTGAAAGTAGGTATCCAGAAATATTTATTTAAAGTAAAAACTGCCATATGTACATTCACATTTTTACTGTCATTTCAAAAATGAAGACATACTAGATATTGGTAATGTGTGTCTTGGTAGTGTTATAATAAAAAGCTGCATTCTCTGTAAAATTGCCTCTGAAAGCACAAAATTATGCACCCGGTTTAAGTAGCAGGTCATGTCACCCAGACGGACAGCTGGGGATTAAACATAAATGCAATGTCTCCTTTCATTATAAATGCACTAAAGTGCTTTGAGAACTATTAAATGTTTTTGGATGACTTTTTGAGCTCCACTAACAAGAAAAAAACCTAAAAGAGCATGTAAGAGCAAGCTTCCTCATCACCTTGTAGAGGAGTGTAAGAGTTAAAGCCTTCCTTTTTATTGGTTATAACAATTAAGTTGTATCTTTTTTTACCTCATTTCAAAAGTATTGTTTCCCAATTTTAAATATTAAAGACAAGTCTTAAAAGCAGAACTCTAAGAAGAAAGGTAAAAAAAGTGGAATAAGAACAAGTGCCTGTGTGGCATGTACCATGTCTTTCTTCCAGGGGCTGGAAAAGGTTGGCAGACGCAAATGAAGCACTTATCATGGCAGCACAAGAATTAGCTTAGAGCAATGGAGGGTAAAGTCTACCACACCAGACAAGACTCCAGGAGAAGCATGCGTTTGTTTGTGTTTTACAGTAGTCGTGGGCAATTGTTGGATAGATTTTGAAACGACATTACTAACTCTGACGGTCTGCAGAAGCAATTATCATTCTCGATATGTTAATTAAAACATGCTTAAGCAAAAAAAAAAAGTAAAAAATTTGGACCATTTAAAGTTGAAGCATGTTTAAGGTCAAGAGAAAAGCTGTAGACTTTTGAAAGCCACAAAGTTTTGAAGCATAATCAGAAAAATAATCTTGATTAGATAACAAACAAGCTAATTGAGATTACAAACATGTACCTGAGAGGAAAAAACATTACAGAAGGACTCGCTTCATAACAAGAAGATGCAGGCATGAAGCAAAAGGGAAGAGAATCGAAGATGTAAGCAATACAGTGAAATAAAAACAGAATGCAGCAGTTCGTTTCAGAAAAATTAACACGTGCAGGTTTGATTAGATTGAAACTGATTATTCTATTTGAACATCTTGTACTTTTGATGAGCTTTTCCAAATAACACTTTCAGAGGCGTCTCAAGATCTAAAGTGATCCAAAGCACCTTGAAATGTGTGCAGCAACAGCTGTTCATTTGTAAAAAACATGAGCTCTCACCAGAAAAGGAGATAAATACTCCAAAAGGAAAAATGTGGCCCTGGGTGAGAAAGCCGTCAACAGTGTTTGACACCAGAGGTGGTGAACAGCCTGCAGGTGTGAAACTCGGGTCTATGCTCCAGAGTATCAAGCACCACAGTTTAATCCATTATTATCTGTTCTCATCAATCTTTGTCTGCTGACCCCTGGCCTTCTACTATTCACTTTCTCCCATCAATGTATATGGCTCCTCCCTTTGCCCCCTCTGGCGTTCAAACAAACAGTCCAGTACTAATTTTAACCCCAATTGTTACATTATAAGGATCTTAGGATGTATTTAGACTGGAAAATTGAACCTTCCATTTGGTCTTCTTTTCAGCAAAAGCACATGACTAAAGATCTCTGCAGCCAATGGCCAGGAATTACAAGAATAATGCAAAACATCAAAAGAAAGAATAATGGAAATCCTAAGCTTTGCAATCCTTGTCGGGAAAGTTCACTTTATATTTTGCTGATTTTGAACGTTTGAATCCAGGTGAGGTACAACCCTTTTTACTTTGTTCTTTGGTACGGTGGAGGCATGCTGCGAGGTGGTTACTGAGGAGGCGATGGCTATGAATGTCTGCTGATCAGTGTTTATGACATAGATTGTCGGGAAAACAGTGTGGAAAGCGATATGTATCATGTTAAAAGTTGTTTTAATAGGCCTGTATTCAACCGACCACATGTTATTGAGTTGCTAGGCCTCATTGTTGCTCCGCTACTTTGTTTGCATTCCTTAATGCCCAGCTACGGTGGCCATTTTGGTCCAATTGTTCCACTCCGAGCAGCTGTTCAGACTGAGGAAAATCAGAGTGAACTGGAACTCAGTCCTAATGTGAATGAACTGAGACCACCTCAAAAGATCAGAGAGTGGTTCCTGGTCCTGGTTAGGGGTCTGCTTGGGTGTATTCAGACTGAAAATTGCTTCCAGATTATCGGATGAAACAAACTGGTTAACTTTAAGCGAACCAAATGTGTCTAATCTAAATACACCCTTAGATGATACAACACAAAAAAAAGCTGTGTTTAGCGCTAGTCCTTCATCAAGAAATTTCCAATCATTCTGTGATTTCTACTCTTCTTTTGGTTAGTTATATGCTCTTTCTTTTTTCTGGTTCTGCTCTAAGAAGTCCACAGAGTGCTCACATGGAAGCAAAGCCCACATAAGGTCATCTGCATGTTACCTGGGAGCCCAGGTTACTTGTTTAGCCACACCAGAGTTCAAGTGAACTATCTTGCACTTGCAGAGCTGAAACAGACCGGCCATGAAATTGTATTTTGGTGTAAATCCCACCACCACACATGTAGGTGAGAGCAACACAGGTGAATGACACTCAAACCTGAAAAAAATACCTTTACAAGACACAGCATTGAAAATGATCAGAGTGGCCCACATCACAAATATGAAAGTGCATAAGGACAGAGGACAGAGTGCTAAACTAAGGACGAAAGTCTTTTCTGAAGCGTAAAAACCATTTATTTTGCTTTCTCTTTTTATTGTCCATAAAAATAGCCTTAAAACTGCCAAAAAATTCCTTAAAATGCCACAAAGTGAGAAAACATGCATCACAAATGTTGCTTTACTATTAAAATAAACAAAATGTTGTGGAGAATTAGAAAGAAATCTAATCAGCAGACTATGTAAAGAAAGTGCAGCCTACCACAAAGACTGTCAGAGTTTATACTGTAAGTCTACAGCCACAGCAAACAGGGGAATGTCACTAAGAAGAAACAGAAATAAATGGTGAAGGAGTGAGAGTGAGCGACCAGCTCAGATCCAATTAGAGGTGCAACACTGAATGTTACTATGTGACTGTGAAAATCAGAGCAGAATAAATCGTTCAGATGATCAGACTGGGCATCTTCAGACGGTTTACAATGTTTTTTTTTTTGAAGATGATCACTAATATGGTGCGGAAAAGGTATTTAACTGGAATTTATACATTTGCATTTTTTTCCCTATAGAGAAACGAGTCTGAGACGTTAGTCAGTGGAGCTAAAAACAGCAATTTCCTACCATTTTGCTACTACAAAGATACAATGCATATCCACTGCCACAAACTAGTGCTCTTTCTCTTTTTGCAAATTTTTCTTCACAGCGTGTTTTAGGAAGGTTTCATTAAAAAACAGATCATTTTTAATTACCCAGAAGTCACTAAGAGAGAATGAGAGTAAAAGGAATCTAAAATATGTCACAACACCCACGGATGCACCCAGGAGAGAAGGGGGCTTCTGAAAAGCTGAGGGTTATATAATCATGCTGCTGACAAAAAACTGACTCCATACGTAGCATGGTAGGACTCCGTGAAAGGGTGACCAACATTTCTCAGAAGCTTTTGACGAGATTAGCCTGTCAATGTGTTTCTACTTAGGTGAAAGAAAGAGACGTGCACCCTATTAGGGGATCGGACCAATTCATTGTCAAGCTCACGACAAAAATGACCTGCGGCTGCAAGAGAATAAGAAGGAGTGATGGGAAAGAGGGGAAAAAAGCAAAGAGGGAAGGCAGAGGGACAGAGGGGACATGCTACAAAGGGAGATGTCACTGCCAACTTGATGCTTTCATCGGAATAGCAGGCCTGTTACATTTCACAGGAGGAGAGGGTGCTTGTTTGCTTTGCTGCAGAAGCAGCCTCCCTTCCATTCTCTTGGGTTTCCTCGTACCTTGATGTAAAGCGCACCATCTGTTGAATCTCATAGAGCCTAACAACAAGACTGCACAGTCATTCATAAATGTGCAGCTTCAATAGTACCTTTTTTTTCCCTCTTTTGGTGGTGTCTAAAGTTATTGAAGTGACAGTGGAGTACGAAAACCAGACTCCACAAAAAGTTCCCAACTGGCTTAAGCAGAAAGGTAGCATCTGCAAAAAATAAGAAAAAAAGATTTTTTTTAACTAGCACTGCTGCTTTGCATGCTGCTGCATGTTTACACTTTGCTATTAACTCAAAAAAAAAAAAAAAAAGCATGTCTGGTAAGCAAAACTCACCTTCAGTAAACAAGAGCTGAATAAAATAGAAAAAGTGTCTCGCCTAAAAAGAATTCCTATGCTGCAGAAGTCATACTGATTTAGCATCTAGATTTAGCACGCGACGGCGTGCTGCAGGTTAAATACTGAGGAGACGCTGGCCATGAAGGTACGCCAGCAAGTTATGACACATAGATCGTGGGGAAAACAGTTTGAGAAACATCATGTTAAAAGTTGATATAAAAGGCCTGCATTTATCTGACCACATTTCAATGATTTGCTTTGTCTCACTGTTGCTACGCCACTTTGTTTACATGCCGTAATGTCTGGCTATGGTGGCCATTTTGTTCCAGTTGTTCTACGAGTACGGAGCCTGTTCATACTGCGAAAACTCAGAGCAAACTGGAGCTCAGTACGACTGGAACCAAACCGAGACTACCTCGAAAGATGGGGCCGAGAGCGGTTCCTGCACCTGGACCACGGTGCTTTCAGACTGACGATTTGTTCTGACAAGTTGCATTAAGCAAACTAAACATGTCTAGTCTGAACACATCCTAAATCAACTAATGTATGATATGTAACTTTCATAAGAGCAGAATGACAATGGTGTGAGCGAGACAGATTCCTAGGGATAGGTCTAGTCTACTTTGCCCTTTTAAGGTGAAAGAAATGGCTTTGAGACTATTTTAAGAACAAAGGGGTATTTTTGTTTTATCAATCTGTGAGTCACAGGTTTCCAGTAAAGTTACGTAATCTGTTTCATTGCACTCAAAGTGTTTTTTTTTGTCTGTAAAGTTGCGTGCATGCTCTAAAAAGAGCACCAGCAGGATGCTATTGCAAATGAGTAACATAAATAGCAATTATCAGCACTTATATGCCTTTGTTGCCCTTTGTGCAGTAACAACTCTTTAATATTTAAATGTTTCACATTATTTACCTTGTTTCTGCAGAGAAAAAAAATGGAACTTTATTCATCCCACAACGGGGAAATTACTTATTTTTTTTGTTCATCTAATTCAGTAAATGTTGTATTTAGCTTGTATATTACTGTAGTTCAACATTCTGTGGCTGATTTGACTTCTTTTCATACAAAAATAACATTATTAAATTACATAGAGGGCCATTGAGTTAATGGATTGTTCTAATTGGACAGCTCATGTTTTGGATCTAAAGGTTATTAAAATCTTGTTTTTTCTTCCAAAATGCATCCTAAACTTCCTGTCAATATCACTTCCCTGCGGCTGTTTCATATTAGCTGTTTTAATGCAATTGAACTGCTATTAACCAAATTGATACATAGTCATTACACTTGAATATTAGACTAAGATGAGGCCCTAAATTAAACTGCCTTCTGCAGCACTGGGGACTTCAGCGTGTACAATGGATCCCACTGTGTCCACTGCTTTGCTTCAGTAATGTGAAACATAAAAAAAAAATGAAACTGTCTGTTTTTGTTTCAGTTTTGCTTATAACACTAATGCACATTCTTCCTGCAGCTTTATAATCTTTTTTTATTATTATTTCTGCCTGCTGACTCCCATCCCTTTTCTGTTTTGTATTTTTTTTATTAAATCTCAACATTAATTACTTTTCCATTTAGTCACAGAAACGGGTTTGCCAGCAGTGAGTGTTCTTACCATTATGTAAAGGTCAAGCTGTTAAAAAAATCAATGCTACAACATTGGCATAAGATTCCTATTTATACTCCAAAACAATGCAGCATTGAGATCATTTTTAGAGTCAGTTTTTATATAGGCGCATATAGAGGATTCAATGCAAAACCTATATTTATTTTGTATTATATCAAAGCTTTGAGGTTTCCAAAGGCCAAAAATACTAAGAAACAGAGCATGAAGGCTTCTGAATAGTTTCTTTTGTAGGAAATATAATCTCTTTTTGTGTTCCAATTGAAATACCTAATGTAAAATAATTGTAGTATATCACGCCTGTCTGCTTAAAATGCACAGACACTGTCATCCTAAGTTCTTCACATCCAACGATGAGGAATTTTAACAAACCTGCAGCATAAACACACACTCTATCACACTCCAAGATACACAGTGAGTCTGGCCAAAAAACTGTAAACATGTCAAAGGACTGAATTGCTCTTGGGAGTGCTGTGCAACATCAGCTCAGCAGGCCTTAGACAACATCACAAAACTAAAATACAATATTAAAAAAATGTTTGAAGTTTGTTTGATGGTGGACTGGTGAATTTATTAGCAATCCAGTACACCTGTATTTGCAAACATGCCTGATATCTTCAACTCACTAATAAACATGTCTTTGACAAGCCACTCTTTTCTGGCGTATTTAAATAAACCATCATTTGTGGTAGTCTGGATCTATGTCTGTGATGGCCATGGGTTTGTTCCACACACTGTTGTAGCGGAGTTGAATGATAACTCTTCAGTATTGTTTATTATTAAATATTTACATAGTCAAAATACACTAACCTTTATGCTTCCAGCTCATATGTTTCTCTGAGTGGCAAATGGGCAATAGAAATTTGCTGTCAGGAACTGGTGGTGTTGGACCCAATACTGGTATGCAGGAAAACAGACTTAAATATTGAATAAATTACACCAAATCTTTCATATATAGGAATAGAGCTGTGAAAGAAAAAGCCTGGAGCAAGATGTTCAAGATTTGCACCGATTTGACATTTTGCACCAAGCCTCGTCCAATTGTGAGTGGTGGACATGCACTAATAAACAGCAGAAAAAGAAGAAGAAGCCCGTCCCTGCTTGCCCAGTGTGAACACCACACGGGTCTCATGCCCAATGTGTCCGTAGCTTCAAAGTCACCCCTATTGGGGTGGACACTAACTTCAATTAAACATGAATTTTCCTGAAATGTTAAGACCTACTTGTAGCATTTTTCTCATCAAATAAGGAAATTTAAGATTAAAAACTGAGTGTTTCGTTCTTCAAATCGCATTGGATCGGGAGCAGATGAAAACCCGTTAGTTTGTTTGAAATAAGCTCAGGTTTATGACAGCAACTGCTGTGAGCAAGACAAAGTCTCCCTTCTCTGCTTCAATTCTAATGCATCCATTTGCAGACAAACAGAGCCGCTAACGTCTTCATTTGTCCTTGTCTGAGCTGGCATCTGGATCAAAACTCTACGGCCGGATAGCTCTGATGTTACACACAGTTTCTTTTTTGTTTGTTTGTTTTTTGATAGGCCAACGTGAGCTTGGGATTGTGAGGAACTGTAAGCTAGTTGGAGAGAGTGTAAAAAAAGGAATGCTGGGATTTTAAAGTAGGCTTACTTCCGCAAACAGTCCCGCCCGCAACTCAGAGGGCTCAGTAAATTTAACAAGAACATAGGCTTTTTAAAATGATTTTTCTAAAAAACTGCATAACCATAATCAAAATACAACTTGGAACGATGTTACAATAGATCAAAACATATATATAATTGGAGTGGGACTTTAAGAATTTTCAAAAGTTTCCTTTTATTTTTTTATTTTTCTGTTTGAAGAATAGGTGTCTAATAAGTGCTGAGATGCTGTAGCACATTGCGGCTCCAAATGCGCACGGCCCCTCTGCAGCAGCTCTCTGCAGACCGCCTGCCAGGCATCTGGATCCTCTGCGTTTATTTCTGGA
This sequence comes from Oryzias celebensis, assembly GCA_014656515.1. Lineage (NCBI taxonomy): Eukaryota > Metazoa > Chordata > Actinopteri > Beloniformes > Adrianichthyidae > Oryzias > Oryzias celebensis. The sequence continues at coordinate 15,794,447 of BNCR01000013.1, forward strand.
GCCGCTGCGCTTTGCTCCATCTCCCCCTCTCCACCACCCCAACAGGTGGATTAAGTCGACTGGGAAAGAACATTGTGAGATCAGACCTATAGAGAGAGACGCTGCAGATTCACATGTGGTCTGCAGGGGAAACTTGTGCGGTTGTTCCTGTCTTTTTTTTTTTTTTTTTTTTTTTGAGAAATCCCTGCTTTAGTGTTTGTTTCGCGGCGAGCGGGATGCGGTGTTTGCCTTGCGTAAGAGCAAATCGTGATCAGCACAGAGCTGCACCGCCAGAGACCGATCTCCAACAGCATGAGTGGAGAATGAAGGTTGGATGTAGAGGAAACAACTAAAGAAGACAAAGTGGCTCCAACAGTGGCTGGAAAGCAGCTGCTTTCTCGTATAGATCAGCGAGGATGGTTTCTCTTCGACGCAGGTTTGAAGAAGTTGAAGGGATTTATCTTTTCTTCGTGTTTTATTTTTCAAAAGGACACTGAGTTTCCAGAGAGAAGTTCCAATGCTCTGCACCCAAAAGGTTTGTTGTTTTTTGAGCGATGCTAGACGGATTTTTACGCATTTCACTATGATTTGGAGCCAGACACTGATAGGATGTGAACACATTTCAGTGTTTTCCTTTTGCAGTCAATGCTTTTCCTCTCAGGGTCTCTTCCATTGGATGATTGTGCAGGTATCTTTAGCGATGATTTGTTTTTGTGGTTTTTTTTGTTTGGTTTTTTTTGTTTTTGCATAGCTGATCAGAGAAACTGAGTTTATTCACCCAAAAACATCACTTATCTGCAGACAGAGCTTTGTGATTATTTCTGTTCAGTTAAACAGCACATCAGGCTCAGGAGAGTAAAGCTTGTAACTGACTTGGATGACATAATCCAAAAAGAGTAAATATTGATGCCATTGCCTGGCATCTTCAGCATCTTTTGCACCCACAGCCATACAACTGTTAAAGTAATTTAAAGTAGAGCTACACGTTTATTTCACTTATTGACTGACTGACTTATATATTAATAATAAAGTAATAATAATAACAATATTTTCCTTTTGGTTTGCCATTTCCCCCAACATAACTTTTGTTAGTTTTTATCATCCCATTGGGTCATTTATTACAAATAAATATGTATTTATGATTTGTGTGGATTTTTTTTTAAGTTTCAATATTTAAAATCATTATTGTATTACAATTTAATCACGGATTTCACATGTTTTGCTTAACCTTTTTCCATCTTTTAGAGATTTCCTATGTAAATATGGTAGAAAATGACAATGTTAAAATAATGATAAAACTTCTAAAATTGTTTCATAGCTTACAGGAGTAAATGTATTAGGATGGAAATAAGATATATAGGCAGAAATATGTGACATAATCTTAAATGTTATTTTAATGAAATCAGATCATAGGCTCTGAAAACTCTGTGACCCTGAAAGGGATTAAGCGGGCTAAGAAAATGGATGGATGGGTGAATGGATGGATGGAAATTTGACTGCTACAGCACTTAATAAATACATTTAAAAAATAACTTAAATGTTTGGATTTGGACTTTGTTTATTTCGAACAATTATTCTCTCTCTACTTCATTTTAGTCAAAACCAAAGCTAACAACACATGTGTGCAAACAGAACATTAAATAAACCTCATGAATCATATATGAAAATCTTTAAACCTGCAAAGACATTTGCTATAAATTCTTGAAGCTCCATTTGTCTGGAACTCTAGATTATTGATTAATGGCATCGGTGTGGAAACTGAGTATTCATTCCAAGACTTCATGGTGCTGCGGTTTGACAAGTGTTTCAGTGATTTATTAAACAGACTTGTGTGACACTTCATTTCCCATCATGCCTCATCTGGACTGAGCCATCATTTTTTTGTAAATACTATTTTGTTTCTGTTTTTATAGACCTTTTAGAATGCAAGTGTTGATTTTTCAGGAAGGGTGTTTTCAGGCCCTCAGTGTCCCTTGCATTTATGTCTGTGGAACAAACCCATGGCCATGATGTAATAGGAATGTTTTATGGAAATTAGCCAAAGCAGAGTTTTGATTCCACTCCTCTTTTAGAAAGTATTTGTTGTTTATGAATTATAATATAACATTTTGATTTCAAAATAAGAGGGCTTTAACATTTTTGCTGTTAATATTTTGTTAAATATTCAAACACAGCACAGGGAGACCAGGACCACTTTTTGGCAACACAGTTAGGCAGTAGTGTGAAGGCTCTTAGGGACCCACACTGGATTAAGCTGATTACGCCTGAGAAGCAAACCCTGGTTTCCAGCTACTGCCTATGTAGCCACAAGGGGATCCAAGTAAGTGTCTCCCTGTGCTGGTCCCCAGCCCAGTGAAAATACAGGGTTGTGTCTGGAAGGACATTTGGCATAAAAATCTCTGCCAAACCAGATGTGCAGATAGTGGAAGCTGATTCACTGAAGGGGTAAACAACATCCTTATACTTGAGTATGAGTACTAAATTCCAGTTTTCAGACATAAGGATTCATTGTGTCCTTGATTTCAAAGTATACAATGTCTCAAGGATAAAACAAACCCACAAGTTAGAGTTTATTTGTGAGGCCAGTGGTTAGTAATAATTCTGCACCACCACAATTGTGCCCCGTGTGGGCTTTACAGTAATTATAAATGCCAATAGGAGCAAACAGCCAGGTTTCAATGTACCAAATTAGCATTTTGATGATTTTGTTTCAGTCTGTAAAAGCCCAGGCTGATTTTGTAATAGCACTTTTGAAACCAGATCACTCCCGATCCAACTCAGATTAATTTTGACGTGTAATTCAGTTACTTGTTTGGGCCTTGAGCCAGTAGCCCCCATGAATCTCTTACTTTAATTACAAGCTTCATTTCGAAAATATCAGGCTGTCTATAAAACTTAAAAGGTTCCCATATTTTTTTTCCCTCTTAACTTTAACAGTGCATCCCTGCAGTTTGCAGCTTGTCAATTTTAAAAAAAGGTTTTATTTATGTTTTGCACTACAAGTTCTAGATTTGTTTTATAAAATATTGAATATTTTAATATTTTTTTGACACATAATGTTCTGGAACAGCACTTTGAAGTTTACTCAGATTTTTTTTTGTCTTTAATTTGTTTTGTGCATTAATAAGACATCAAAATCTTCAGTCTGCATTTTATTGTTTGACATTGCAATTGTCAGCAAAACAGATCAATTTAAAGCTTTTCACCTCAGTGAATGTGCCTTATTATTTCATTAAGTGTTTTTTTTCTTAATTATATCAATAAGTAAGGTTTAACACAAGCATTAATAAGGACTACACAGAGATGGGACAATGCTACTAAAAACTGAAATTGTATTATATGTCCTATGACAATATTAGTTTATTAAGACTAACATCTTTTATGTCAAAGATTTATTTCTCCTGTGATGTAAAGTTTTTTATGTGGTGCAGCACTAAGAATAATGTTGCAGTACTTCAGATTTTGCAGTTAGACGGATTCTATTTTATGACAAAGGCTGGTGAAGTGAGAAGCCACAGCAGGAGGTCTTTTGTCACAACTAGTCCTAAACGTCTGTTGAGTTTATAATAGTCCTTATAATTACTTGTGTTATTCAGAAGTCCTCCTTCCATCAGTGACATGGCAAAAACTTTTACTCTTGAAGGGAAAAGGTTCCTTTACACTGGAACACATTATTTTCTCTTTTTCTCACAATACAACATTTTTTAAATCTATTTTTGGATCTCCAATAGCTTTGGCAAGTCCTTGAGGTGGTAAACAAATTAAATTTACTGTGGAAGGTTGTGGTTTTCCTCTGCACTTTCTTAAAAGCAGGCAGTGGGAGCGTTTGTATGCTTAACCTGAACACGCTGACAGCGCTCTTAATTTGTTCTGTCCACATTCATTTTAAATATCAAAATACCTGTTTGGATGTTCCCTTTGGCTCTTCACACTCTCATAAAAATGTTGTCAAGCAGAGGTTGACGGATAATAATAGTTCCCTGCGTTGGAAGCTGGGCCAAAATGAAGGATTTTAAAGGAAGTCACAAAGAAATGTTTTGTTAAATCAAACAGAACAAAAGCAAGATGTGCTGTTAAAACTCTGAACACTTAAATAATCAATAAAAAAAAACAAAAACCCTAAAACTGTGTAAAGTATTCATCGAAATCAAACGTCCAAATAAAATGTTGCATAAAGCAACAGTAAAGCAAAACTGAATTTTGTGGTTTATTTCTTTTTCATTAATTTGTTATACTGTATATTGCATATATTTATATTTGCCATAATCTGGTCTTTATCAGATGAAATGCAGATTATCTATCAAGTAAAAATGGAATGCTTATTGTTTATCCTCTGAAAAGGAATCATGAATATACAATTTGAACCTTCTTCCGTTCTCTAAGAACTGAAGATTGCACAGTAATGTTTTTCTACAAGCTCATATAGTTTTAATAGTCTGGATTGATAAAATAAAGTGTATAATTGAGATAACAAACTTTATGCATGATTCTGATGGCTCGTGTTTTTAAGTTAAGGCAGAGTATGGCGTGAACTCTTATCATTATTACCCACATTTCTATACAGTAGGTAAATTATGCTAATGTCAGTAAATATCTACAGTTATATTCTAGTATATACTTGACATTTATAATTGAAATACTTTTTAACACTTTTATTTGTATGAGTCTATAATGTGCTGCTTCCAGCTTAGTTTCTTGTCGATAACTAGACCCATAATTACCAACAAACATTACCCTTGTTTTGTTTAAGTGTTTCCAGCTCTGGAAATATATTTTAGTCCGATATATTTGTCAAAAAAAGACATTTTCCACCTGTGACATGCCTGCGTGCGAATGTATAACATTTTAACTACCCAAATAAATGATATATTTTAAAACAGATTTGTTAAAAAAAAAAAAAAAAAAAAAAAAAGGAATTGTGCTTACCGGTATTACTCATCTATGTTTTTGAGGAAAATAAGTATTTTATGGATTTTTTTGCTTGGTTGGGTTGTTAAAGGGTTAAATAGTAGAATTTTACTTTTATCTTGGTATTAGAACTGTGAAAGTTAAGAAGAAAAGAATTTACTGCCCCTAATCCACAGTGTGGGGAGAACATTTCAATTAAAATAAGGGAAAAAAAATCCTTTCTTGTTAGTTGAAAAGGGTAAAAATTCTCCTCCAGGATATGTTTGATTGAACTGCTTCTGTTTAAATGGCATTACTGCCACAGTATTTTCCCATTACAAAAAACAAAACAAAAAGGTCAGAATGTAATGTCCAAAGGTTAGCGTGACCTCTGTCACCATCCAATCCATCAGTTTTCTCACAATTTCTTACTTGAGAAAGCCAACAAGTTTATTTTTACATGTCTTTTGTCCTCGTCCCTGGTAGTGTGAACTCCCTCCGGCTGGCACCAGCTGCAGCAGTGTTAACAGGGTGCTGGAAAGCTGAAGACCAGGGAGATGTCACAGCTGTACTACCGGAGGACTGACAGCTCTTCCTATCGGGATCGCATCCCATTGAGAATTGTGCGGGCCGAGTCGGAGTTGTCAAATCTGGAGAAAGCCTACCTGGGAGCTGTGGAAAAGGGAGACTATGCGAGCGTCAAACAAGCTCTGGAGGTGATAAATTGACAAAAAAGAAATAACATTCTAATTTTAGAATTAGACTAACTATGTGTCTCTCTGATAAGTCAGCTTGATTACTTTATATATTTTAGTTGCTGAACACACATCAGTAAACTCATTCAACTTTAATCCCATTTTTATTTTATTTTTTGCCAGGAGGCTGAGATCTACTTCAAGATCAACATCAATTGCATTGACCCTCTTGGTCGCACAGCTCTGTTGATCGCCATCGAGAACGAGAACCTGGAAATCATTGAGCTTCTGCTAAGCTTCAACGTCTATGTTGGCGATGCCCTTCTGCACGCAATCCGCAAGGAGGTGGTAGGAGCCGTGGAGCTTCTGCTTAATCACAAGAAACCCAGTGGAGGCATGCAGGTGAGGTTTGTACCAAGAAAGGATACGGGAGTTTAAAATGTAGAGGAAATTCATATTTGCAGCAGAAAATGTTTGCACAGATTGTTTGCTTGCTTTGGAAAAAAAACAGTGAGCTTCTCTGGTAAGATCCAGAGAAGTCAACTTTGTTCTTTTCTGTTCTTATGTCTTGGTTTACTCGCAAATTGAAATTGTTCCCACTTGAGCTCAAACCAAGAACTCAATTTGAATGAGATGAATGTTAATAAATGTCACACCTTTTTTCTAGTTTGGTGTTCTTTCCCACACAGATCTCTTAGAAGCAAACCAAAAATGAAAACAAGCCAACATGTCTGAAAAAAGTTTGAAAGCAGCTCCCCTGGAGCAGTATTTGACTGAACATGATGGGGAAGTAAAATCACAAAGATAAAAACTAGTTTCTAATATCTGCATTATGATGTAGGAATACGTGCTTGTAACTCCTCCTTGTACCACATTTTTTGATTTTTTAGTTTTATGCTATATAATTGTGTTGGTGGGACTTTTTCCAGTCAATGCTTTTTCTTATGTAGAAACACCTCACAGCTAGAACTAGTCTAATAAGTCATTGGTTTGCTCCTAGCAGTGGTTAATTAGATTTCTGCTAACCATCCTAACACTACTCCAGTGTAACAGCAACTAAAACATAAATATAGACACAGAAATGACAAAAAAAAATCACATTTAGCTTTATCTTAAAAAAATTATGTAGCATTTCTACCATTTTCATTTAAGATTACCAAGATGTTGCATCAAATGTTTTCACAAAGATCATTTAGCAACCACAGGAGACTCACATACTTGTTACACATTTTCCATGAGAGCATCTCCCACAGCTCTTTTTTTAAATAATGTGTTAAAAATTAGTTTGTTGGAGACACAAGTAAAGTCTACACTGAGAATTGAGGTGTTTTTTTTTAACATTTCAATTAAAATGTATCAGTAATACAAAAGTGAGGTAGTCTGTGAGGTTGATGAGGAAATAGATAACCTCTGTTTGAGTGATTTCTGCCACTCACAACTCATGATGGTGTTGCCCTCAGTCAGGAAATGTTGGTGCTTGGTTTTTGAAAACAGAATTTTTTTCTTGTTTGAATTGTTTTTTATTCCTTCGAAAACCTGTTTTTTTTTATTTCAGGTTTCCTTAGCATAATGGCAACAGGTTGAAAGTTAGTTTGTAGACTTGCGTTGAGCGAGTACAATTATTGATCATAAACACATCAAACTAACCAACTATTTATCACAGATTGTTTAAATAGACATTGAAAGCAGACTTAATTGACAATGAAAATTAAAGCTTTTAAAAAAAGAAGTTCTGATATCATAACACGAGATATCACACTCTGAATTTGGGATGGTGGAGTGTTGCTCTGATTCAGCCAATTACAAACAAACAAAAGGATAGTGTGTTTTGCCCTGAGCTTTTTATACCATCCTAAATTTATGTCGGCAAACGGAGCATCTGGCTCTCAAGAAGCCTGTTGTCAATCACTTTTTTTTGTCTTTGTAGCAAATTATATTAGTGATAGATGATCAATATTTTTATAGAATGTAAATACAAATAAATGTTGAAAAAAAAGGCTGTTTATTTTTGCAGAAATTGAAAAATCCAGAGCATGCTACAGTTAGTTATGCAGTCTTTTATTTTGAAAGCTTCCTGCAAATAATAGAAATGCTGTAATGGGAAAACAAGATAAAATGTAGGCTTTTTTTTTTTGCATATCATTCCCATACTGTATAGGATTGCAGCATACTCTCACACACACACACACACATGTACATGTCTTACTTTTAGGATGGCTGTGGCTGAGAAGATAAAAGGGCTGCCTTTTGAAGCTCTGTTATTTAGTCCTCAGCCTTGTCAAAATTTCCCTGGGCAAAACATTGGACCTTGATGTGCCTGTCGATGTGTGACACAGAAGACTGCAGAGTACAAGTACATACTGTACACAATAAGAAGCTTGTATGTGTTCAGAGCTTTGCAGAATCCACATATGTAAAAAATATAAATTATAAGATTTAAATAGGGGACATTTACATCCACACGTTCTTTTGGGTATTGTAAAATATCATTTGCACCTTTTTAAAAGCTTGATTTTTCTCGACTGTTTCTAGATGTGACATCATGTGATGCATATGGATGAAAAGACATTGCCTGAAACTAAAAGCCCTTCAAGAAAAGTTGCTGCTGCACACTCAGCTTTTTAATGAGGTTGGAGGAGTAATCACATGTGAATGGGAGAGTTAAATCTAAACGTGTATCTGGTTTGAAATTTCTGACCCTAACCCATCTTTTTTTTTTCAGATTTTTTGATTATTTTAGTGTAGTTTTTGGTTTTTTGACTTTGATCCTTTAACCTGATTTCCTCAACAGTTTTTTTAGATTTTTAAAGTGGTCTGACATCTCTTTCTTTGTTGTGACTTTTACCTTTTACTCAGATATGTCTGTTCTTGGCATTGTTGTGTTCCCTAACTAAAAATGATGCAGTAGTGATGAACGGCAGTATCCTCTTTGTTATTGAAGGTCCTATATTATGCTGTTGTTCAGCCTTTCAAAGTAACCCATATCCATATATACAGTATTTTTTACCTTTGTCACACTAAAAAACACATTTTTTTATGAAATTTTGATTATATTTGTGAGCTCTTTTCCTGCCTAAAAGTAAGCCACCTCAATCTCTGAAGCACCATCTTTTGGTCTTAGTGGGTGCCGTCCATTTCACGACGTCAACGTAGATCCAGCCTCGCACTGTACTTTTTTGAAAAAAACGTAAGTCTCTTAAGTCTGCCTTGCAGTGTTTAAAATACAGAACTAGATTGATTTTTCAATACGTATCTGCATCCTTTATTTTTATACACCTTGCACTAACACAGGGCCCAGGCCAAGAACCCTTTTTTTGAGTTTTTAGAGGTGGAACTTTCTCATCTTGAATATTTTGCCTCTATAGCAACAAGAAAACTTCTCTGTTTTTTCTCCAATAATAGCCTCCCCTGGGCACTGCTGCTATAGTCATCTTTGATTCTCAAAATATATATATATATTCTCATTGCCATTGCTGAGCTGCTAAACAATGACAATTAAGCTATGTTACTCATTCAGTGCTTTCTGTCTTTCATTCACTGTGGTAAATTCACAAAAATGTCAGGTAGTGTAAGAATCCGCTGCTTCAAACTACATAAAGGGGTGTGAAAAAAAAGAGTTTAAGAACTGCAGAGCTGAACTAGGAGTTTTTTTTTTTAGCAGCAGCAGTTACTTTTGCCACTGCTAAGACACAGCACAACTTGTCCTCCAACTCATCGCTAAACTCTCTGGGAATCCTGCCTTTTCCGCCCACTTCAGGGCCAAGTTCCTGTTCAGTACCAGTGATGAGGATCCTGGTGTGCTGTCTCATTACAGGCACAACGTCTGAGCCAGAGAATAGGAAGCATATTGCTGTTATGAAACACACACCAAAATATTACAGCTACTTGATATATTTCTTAACATCCAAGCATAAAAAATCATCTTCCAGGTTATGTCAATCAGGTCTTGGGAGAGAAGCTGCAACAGCTGCTCTTAAATTGAATGTGGGAGGAAAGCGGGCGTATAGCATCCCAGAAGCCGGTCCGTTCTGTGCAGCATTTGTCCTGTTTCTCACACCGCTGACTACAAATATACTGCCATTACATTGCTATAAATGTCTGCAGGAATGTCTCCTGTATTTGTGGATAAATAGAAGGAGACAGTTGAACATTGAAAAGAAGCACTATTTCAATTGACAGCCCAGACTTATTTAAGAATGAAAAAAAAGGATGTTGAATCCACCGAGGACAAATTTCCCAGTCTGACTGGCTCGGCGGCGACATCAATCAGGTGACAGATCACATCTTTACCTTAATGCATTTGAAAGAAAACCAGTCTTTGCATCCCTCTGTGAAAAATCGATCACTTTAGTGTGCCAAACCACCCATTTAGATTCACTTAGATTAAATTAAAAAGCTGTCTGGGAAAAAGGAATCCAGACTGTTCTAAGCATCTAGCAGATTTATTAAAGGGAATTTTTGTTTTATGCTTTTCAGAAAGAGTGCATATTTGTCTTTTTATCTCATAGGATGTCTGAATGATATATTAAAACATCATATGTGTCTGTGGGTTATTTTGCATAGATTTCAGGATTTTAAATGGCTGCATCATATTAGAACAGATAACCATCTGTCATTGGCACAGATGCAAAGGATCACAGTGTTTGGTAATCAAAAGGGCCTGTGGGTGTTGTTGTTTTTTTTGTTTTTTTTGGGGGGGAGGAGTACTTTTCGTCTTTTTTTTAAACAGAGAAAGTCTCTAAAAATATTGATTTGTATGTAAAATAAGCATTGTCATGCTTTCATTATTTGCACTGCAGCTTTGAGCACATTTGACAGATATAGCTGCTCTGTGTCCCATTTTCTTGTGTGTTTGTGTTGTCGAATGAGGTAAAAAAGCTGTGAGGCAGCTCAAAATAGAGCACAGTGAAAACAAAAATAAAGACACAGTGGGCTTTTGAAGATGCTAGGGTTGCATGTTTAATCAATGCGCTGATGGCGAAGGTCCTATTCTAAAATGAGTAACACTTAATCATAACAAAGCAGTGGGCTGTAAATTCATCTTTTTTCCCTCATAATTATCGTAACTGCACATCCAGCTTGGGTGCAGGCCAGGGTTGTTTGATGTAGATCATTTGAATTCTCTCCTCCCATATGGATAACATGACACTAAACTTTTATTTATTTTTTTTAATGTAATCTCCTCTACAAGAATAATGTACAGACATGACATGGCTGTGTGCCACTCTGTAGAGTGATTGCTCTACGGGCAAACTAATTAGCATTTACATGATGAAATGGCTGTTTGGTAAAACGCAGATGATGAAACTGATTTGCGCGAATGAACCAATCTGCCAAAATAAACTCTTTATATTCTCCTCTCAGCAAGGCGTGGAGACAAAAACCCTCCCTACGCTATTTCTGTCTTTTTACATATTTAAGCCACCCTACTTAAAACATTTAAACAACTTTTAGTATAGTTCTACAATAGAAGATAACCCAAATGTGCAATGTGATCAAAGTACGTGGGCCCTGAAAAATGTATCTGATTACAACAAATGTTTACATCCGTCACACGTTCAATGGACTAAATCCCTTTGACATGCGCTGAACTATCCAAAATGTAGGAAAAGTAGTTGAGGAGTTCTGTTGTAAACAAGCATAGCTGCGGTTAACATGAAGAAAACCGCAGCTATCACAATTTTTAAAGACCTATTTTGATGAAAATTGTGCTTTTAACATGTTTTTGTTGCATTTTTTTAAAAGATGGTTGACATATATAAGACAGTCAAGATTAAAATAACATTTCTGACTTTCTCTTTTCTGAAATTCTACTACATCAGAAGCAGACAAAAACAATTCTGTTTGAAAACTAGCCTTTTTGTAACCAAGAAAATACGTTGGGCCGACCACAAGCTCTCTGCTGTGCTACATTCGAATGCATCCACTTGTAGACAAATACATCCATGTTCGTCTTTGTTTTCCTCATCTGAGCAGGCGTCTGACTCTAAATTAGAAGTGTCAATATCTAGGCCTCGAGGGCCGGTGTCCTACATGTTATTCCAACCAACGTGCCATTGATGAGACAGGATTTTTTGAAAACTGGCCCTTGACTGCAGTTCGACACCCCTGCTCTAAACTGTACGGATGGATAGCTCCGACATAGCTCGCCATATTTGCTGCCTTGGTAATGTTAGGTGTGGGGCCTGGGGGACTGTATATTAGTGGGAAACACTGTTAACAGATGGATGACGGAAAGTAAGTACTCTGTGACAACAGTGCCGCCCATAACTCAGAAGCAAGTTTCTAATGAAACACTGCTGATCTGCAGAAACTATGTCCGTGAAATTTACACAAGTTTTGATTTGGGCTAAAAATGACATAATTATGAAAGACCACTGGGAACGCTTTAAACATAGATCAAAAGAGTATTAAGTTTTAAGTTAGTATTAAGTTAGTGTTAGTATAAATAAATAAAATTGCATTGTTTTAAGAAAAAAATAAATTTTAAAGCCCTCATTGAGGGTTGTAATTAGAGCAGCATTAATTAATGCACTTAAACTAAATTAAGAAATGATGTTTGTGAAAGTATAGCAGTGAAATTTTAAAACGACAGTGGAATTTTTCAAATAGAAGGTCTATAAGATGGAGGGCATTTGGGCACAATCTAACTATTTTAGGCAAAAATCTTAACACGTTTTTCATTTGTAACCTAAAAATGCAAATACCTGTGACTGCAGCTCACTACTTCCCCAGAGGACGAGATTGGAGAAAAACTTTCAAGTACGCGGGTGTGAAGCGATTAATGTGAACCCTGATTAGCCTCGATTTCCATAGATTTTAGTCCTGCCTCGGGTGGGTCAACTTATCTCACTTCATATACAGTACCTCCAGACGTTCTTCCCCAGCAGTAAATCAGATAATAGGCCTTCTATTAAAGGAAGGAATATGTATCCTTATTCCTCCTTTGCTGCGCACAGCTAAGCATATTACAATACGTCATTTTCTTCATTTAATTTTCTTCTCATTAAAATGAGTGAAATGCTGTTTTTTTATATTGTATTTCATATTATATATTTAAAAATAATCTGTAAATATTATTTTTGTCTGTGAAAGTTCTCTTTCATTCCAATCACATTGTCTTGGGATTTCTGTTCTTCGGAGCAGTTATTGCTCATCTGAGAAGCTTAATTTCTCAGGAAATTTATTATAATACTTTTCATTCTATATAAGATCTCTGTCAGGACCTGTTAAATAGTTTATAGTTTTTTTGCAGCCAAACCATTTACCTGTAACATCTAATGAGCAATCTGTCTGGAACAGAAACACCAGCAAGAGAGCAACAAATTGCTGATAAGTCCCAGACCAAAGCCAAGTGTTCAAATGCTTCTCAAAATTGTGGCCAAATTTCATGTGTGATTCAAGCTTTATTTTCCACCCTTTCCTATAAGGTCCCTCCTATCCTTTTGGACAAGCAGTACTCTGACTTCACCCCTGACATCACTCCGATCATCCTTGCTGCACACACCAACAACTATGAAATTATCAAGCTCCTGGTGCAGAAAGGAGTGTCGATGCCTCAGCCACATGAGGTGGGTTCACCAAACCCTTATTCATGGTTCAATGTATTTTTTTCTGTTTGAATGCATTTAATTTGTTACCTTTAAAAGGGTGATATTTACTATGCAAATATATGCATGTATGCAGGTTAATAATGAACCACTGCGCTTTTAATGCCTGGATGTCATACCCAGACATGGAAGGATGCAGTTTATGTAATAGATTCCTGGCTTGCTTTTGCTAGACCGGAACATGATCCATGACTAAACACAGAGAGGCCTCATTAAAATGTGTCCATCTTTTGTTTGATGTTCCAGGTGCGCTGCAACTGTGTGGAGTGTGTGTCTAGTTCAGATGTGGACAGCTTGCGGCACTCGCGCTCTCGCCTCAACATCTACAAAGCCCTGTCGAGTCCCTCACTAATTGCACTCTCCAGTGAAGACCCTTTCCTGACTGCATTCAGGCTGAGCTGGGAGCTGCAGGAGCTCAGCAAGGTGAGGAGGACAAGAGAGAGACTGCAGAAAAGTTCTGCAGACTATTTTATAGTCACTTTACGTGTTTAAAGACCCATTCCGATCATCTTTGATCTATTTTAAAAGCGTCTTACAAAAAAAAAAAATTGTCATTTTGTAAGACATAGTTTCTGCAGAGCGGCAATAGTCCATTAGAAATTCACTTCTGAGGTGTGTGCTGGACTTTTTGGTGCTGATTTAAACCATCCCCCACTTCCCATCATCCATCTGTTTATATGCTCTCCCTCTAGTTTACACACAACCCCAACCCTAACATTGCAACAAAAATGGGGCCTAATATTAATGCTATCCAGCCGTACGGTTTTGAGCCAGATTCCAGCTCAGACGAGGAAAATGAAGACGTACATGGATCTAGTCGTCTACAAGTGTATGCATCAGAATGAAGCAGGGATCTTGTGGCCTGCCGAGCTCATTTTCATCCTCACAAAAAGCTCTTTTTCAAACTGTATTTTTTCATCTGCTCCTGATTCACAACAATTTGAATAAAGAAATGCTCAGAAATGACATTTTAAGCTTAATTTTCCATATTTGTCCTCCATCATCAGGAAAAATGCTACAAGAACATGCTAAGATCACAAAACATGGTTTTCATCATTGTTTTCATCGATTGTTTTTGTTAACTTTCCGTCTCCTTTTTTGTGATGCTGCTTATGGGTTAAAGTTCTGAGAAAAAACCTAAAACTATGAAAAAAATCTGACTTTTTAACACGTTTTCCACGTGTTTTCCATTCTAAATTCTTTCCAAAGTTAGAATTTTCACTCTTTTTACACATTTAATTCATTTGAAATTGGATAAAATTTTATCTGTTTAGAAAAATAAAAGAAAAACATATTTCCATAGTGAACCATATGTATATATAAATAAACAACCACATAAACTGCTTTTTTTCTTTAGTTCAAAAATGGAGAACTTTGGAGAGCCAACATGTTTTTTTGTTTAAATTTAAAATGTTACTGCAAATATTATTAAAACATATAAAATAGCTACTTAAAATGAAATGGTCACTCTGTTGAAATATTAATAAAAGGAGTTGGGTAAAAAAGGATGTTTTGATGTTTGATGAAGTTCACATTCAGGGATTGGAGAGACAAGGATGAAGTTACATGCAAGACTGTAAAAAAGAACTCCCACCTGGAAGTCACAAATAATACACTTTATATAAGACACAATGAAAATGAGTTTGAAATAAAATAGCTACTTTTCCTTTCTACTACCAAATATGTTCAGTCTGAGGCCTTCAGCTTAATGGATAAAACATGTGGATTTTAAATAAACATGATATCATTTATTTTAAAGCCTAAAATTTCATTTCAAACCTTATTTGAGTTAATAAAAAGTTTCTTATTTAGGCTTTAAGAAATCTTTTTTAAATGGCCAGTGTAGCAAAGCACAGTGGACTTTAGGATTTTAAATATCTCACAACAGCTCTCACAGAATATGAATTTTTGTGATGCAATATCCTATTCCATATTCTCTGTCGTTGTCACTTCCAGGTTGAAAACGAGTTTAAGTCCGAGTATGAGGAGTTGTCCCAGCAGTGCAAACAGTTTGCCAAGGATCTTCTGGACCAAACCAGGAGCTCCAGAGAGCTGGAGATGATCCTGAACTACAGAGACGATATCAATTTATTAGACGAGGAGGGGAACAACGATCTTGCGAGACTCAAACTGGCGATCAAGTACCACCAAAAAGAGGTGAGTAGAACAGAACCCTCAGAAATGTGGGCCCCTACTTACACCAAACAAACAAACAAACTAAAAAAATCTGATCAGAAACAGATCCCTCAGTACAATTTCACAAAAATAAAACTGTAAGACATGGTCACCATTGTAAATATTGATGGATTTGCTTTAGTTTTCAGAATGACTCCACGCTGCCTCCTCTCACACCTGCAGCAGTACAGTCACAGTCACAGCCTTTGAAATGGGGGAAACAGGAGTTTGGTTTCCATTATTTTTCACTGGGTTTCCTTCTGATACAGTCAGGCCACTTTCAGAGCAGCGTGCCTCAGGCAATATTCAGCCTTTTTTGTTTCAGGATCATTGCCAACCCTGAAGCTTCTGCCAGAGCAAGTCAAACTCCCTCCCTGGAGTCAGTATAAACCCCAACGATGTTAGATTAGCATAAGCTCAAACCCTTACACACATTTCTGTTGAATTTTTATCTTCCCCAACAGTACAGAGAGCCTGGAGTTCAATTATGAGAAATATTTTTATAAAAACTGATTCTGTTTTGAGCTGCACATTCAAACATGCTTCAAAATGACTCCACAAATACAGACATGTTTTAAAAAAGTTTCTATAAGAGTTTCACCATTTAAACCAACCGGCATGCTTCACATCCATATTTTATACAAGTTCACATATTTTCTTTTCAATTAAGAATCCCAAATGAATTGAGCATAGACAGTTTTCAGCTGGAATTGGATGTACTCCTACTCTCTTGGTGTGCAGCAACAACTTCTAACTGCACCTCATACTATAAAAACAGCCAAACAGATTTAACCACCACCCACCCTTAAAAAAGTAAAGCCAAACTGTTTCCAGCAGACTGTATAATCTGTATAATAACCAGCTTTTAGAAAGCAAAGCTCCTTACGCAGTAACACATTCTAGTTTGACTAAAAATGAAGTTATAAGCTTACTGCAAGGGGAAGAAATAGCGACATAAAGAAAATGCCAAACAATAGGTTTTTTTTTTTTAATTTTGGAAATAAAAAAGAGTGCCCTAAAGTGTGTGCGATCTGTGTCAATTGTAATTGGAAGCTCCTGTAGTTTCAATGCAAAACAGCCATGCAGCAACAAAGAGCTCAAGTGCAGCAAAGCAGAGTGTGATTATAAGATTGAGAAAATTTAACAGGCTTTCTTTATCAAGTAACTACAGCAACGTATGGTATCATTATGATTTAGAAGGGGATTCTTCTTGAAAATCTTCAAGAATTAACAAGCAATTTATTGAGATTAAAACACTGCAGTGAGCATAAATGTGCTGCTTTACTCATCAAAGAAAAAACTCATCAAAGTTCCACTCCAACTATTTTTTTTTTTCTATTGTAAGATTGTTCCCAGTGGTCTTTTAATTATGATTATGATGCCAGCTCAGGCGAGGAAAATGAAGATGTTAATGGATCTATTTGTCTTCAAGTGGGTGCTACAGAACTGAAGCGGAGAAAGGAGACTTTGGTTTATCCATGGCAGTTGTTGGATCAAAAACCTGAGATTTTTTTGGGTTTTCAGATGCTCCTGATCCAATATGATTTGAATGAAGAAATACTCAGGAACACAGTTTTAATCTAAATGTTCATTATTTATGTCTTTCATCAAGAAAAAAATGCTACATGAGCATGACAAATTAGCTGGCTTTACTTGAAAATGTCAGCAGAATTTTAATTTTCTGTAGCTTTATGGCTTTTAAACTAGATCCAGCCGTTTAGTCTTAAGTTTTATTGCTTTTTTATTCAAGCATTTTGTTGCATATTTCAAATTCATTATCAGATGCTCAATACACAGAGGAGAGATAAATATATGTAGTGCAGGGGTCTCAAACTGGCGGCCTGTAGGTCATTTAGGTCCCCTAGACCATGTTTTGTGGCCCCCACCTAAATATAAAAGGTTTGATGTTAGTGTGGCTTGCAAGTTTTGTATAAATGGCACTTTTCCAGTGTTGTGTGTGGAGCTGACAAACCGACCAATCACGGTTGGGTGGTGTTGGGCTGGTGGCTCTTGGGGGCATGACATTGACCAGGCTTGAAGCAGGAAAACATTTAGGGCAGGAAACCTGACACCCCCCCTGCCCAGACCACATTAATGAGTTCCTTAGTTCTACTTTTTTAGAAACTGTCTATACATAATTTTCTCAATACGTGCAACCAGTGCTGAACTTTTTTCTCACACAAGTAGGGAGGAAAGGTTGAGGTTATGTAAATACAGCGAAAGCTTCATTAGCGCTCTGTGTCTGCAGCCCACCTCGCTCAGGGGACGGGTCAACTCACAACGATCATCCATCGTTTCCAGAATCGCACAGTCTACTTTGACTGGTTTTAATTACAACTGATAACTGTGATAAACTTCTGAATGCTGTGAATACTTTTCAAGCGACGCGAACTTCTGCAGCATTTATTTTTAACGTGAAGAACATCTTTCTCAAATACTTGCTGTGAACGCATTTTCTCTGTAGTCACGTACTCTGATCACTGAAATAAATTCAAGTTAAATGACGCGATTTGCCGGTGATTGCACTCCGGGCCTAAAATGCCAGTCACGGGTGACATCACCAGCAGGTGTCACATTCTGCAGTGACTGAAGGGATTCTGCTCTAACATCCGTGCAACCTTTTATAAGCGATTATAAGTCAATTAATATAAGTATAAAACAGCCCTTAAAATACATGCAGGCAATGCAGCAATGTGTATCTTGATGAAGATGAACTTCCATTAGTTTTTGCTCTGGTCACATACGTGCGAATAAAATCATCCTTTCTTTGATCTCAGGTATGTGATTTCCAATGAACAGCGCCTGTTCCTTCACTGACCACAGTTTGAATAAAAATATAGGAGTGAGTGACTGGCTATTAATAAGAAATACAAAATCAAAAAATGGTTAATTGATTTTGTTTCTCACTCTCTGATTTGGCAATTTAAATAGCATACTTGGAAAGAAAAACACTCGGCACAGATTCAAAAATGGGAGCACATATTTGTGCAAAAAAGTCTTCTCCCCCTTGAACTTCAAAAAGTCCAAGTACAGGTTCAGACTTACTGACAATCACCGTCAAGCCATACTGAGGGTCTCTGCTGCTTCCTCCCCCAAACCAACTCAACTGTGGAGAAAAAGCTCTGCCAAGTGTCTGGTAAGAAGTAGGCAAGGGAAACCAGGTTCAGAAGAACCCATTGGTTGAGGTTAAAGAACTGTGAAACATAAGTCTTATTTTGCACATAACAATTAAAATGCAACAGTGTTAATTAAAATGTGTTAACAAGGACCTTTAAATCTGAAGTTGTTCCCTTGGAGTGACAAAAAATAGGAATTCTTTGCAGTACATTGAATGCACTGTTCTCAGCATGAAGTAGACACAAGAGGAATATCTAAGACGCCGATTGATATGCTATACAGCAGGGGTCTCCAACCCTGTTCCTCGAGGGCTACCGTCCTGCTTGTTTTGCAGCTAACCTTGCTTCAGTAGATGCTGATTAGCTGGATTGAATCAGTGCAGTTTCTGATTGACTGAACACACCTGATCCAGGTGAGCAGCAATTACTGAAGCAGGGTTAGCTGCAAAACAAGCAGGGCGGTAGCCCTCGAGGAACAGGGTTGGAGACACCTGCTCTACAGAGACATCAGCCCCAAACCTAAAACAATCAAATGCTTTGGCTGGGAACAAGGCAGTTGTCTTTCTGAAGAGCATCATCCCTGGTTCCCATGGCAACATGGCACAGTTCAAGTCAGAATCTACTCTCCTTTTGCTATTATTGTTTTTTTTTTTTTTTTTTTTTTTTTTTCAGACTCGGCTTTTCTCATAAAATTGTTATGATTTTTGTATAACAATCCTATAATCTGATCCGAAAAGTGATGGATACTTCTTTGTAATCGAACTGGTCAATTTCTTGGAAGAAAGAGCTTTGATCCTTTAATTAAAAGTCTCCTCACTGTGAAGAATCATGGGTTCTGACTTGACTTTTTTGTTGGACAGGGGAAGGGGAGAGCTAGTGATCGTTTGCAAACAACGAAAAACAAAATCCCACAATTGTAAACGGTTGTTTTCTTATTAGAACCTTCCAACTCAAAAGTTGACTGCCTTTTCAGGCATCGGAATAGAGCTGTGAAAGAAAAAGCCAGGAGCAAGATTTGCAAAATTTGGGCGACTGACATTTCGCTCGAAGCCTCTTCCAACTGTAGGTGGTGGAGATGCGCTTGCAAACAAAAGAAAACGAAAAAAAAAGAAACCCCTTCTCACTTGTCTGCTGTGAACCACTTTTTTCCGTGACAGGATTAGCTGGTTTTCGTTGATTACGTAATTACTTCACTACTGTAAAGTGTTGCATATCAGCACCAGATTGTTTTTCTCGGCATCAGAAGTGGTTTGAATAGAGTTAATAGTGTAAACAGTTGAAGAGTTACAGTAAAAGAATGTAGCTAAAGTCATGGAGTAAAAGGGTTACATCACAAGGCAACTAACAATTTTTGATAGAATTTGATAAAATGCAGGTTTGGTGCATCCTTCTGTGTAAGAGTGAAAAAAGATGACCATATAAGTCTCTATAATCTCGTGCTGAAAGAGCCTGACCAGTACTTTTTTCATGGGCTGCATTATCTGAAATAGAGCCAAGTCAATTTCCAGCTTCCTATTAGGCCATGTGAATTACCTAATTTCAACCTTCTTCAGGTGTGAAAACTCACAAAATGTTTACCATTTAAGCTCTCATTATGTTTACAGTATTGTTTAAAGTCTCACGGGGACGAAAATCTGGAGCAAGAACCTGAATTGCATTTTAAATCCCTCTAATCAGCAATGAACATATTAGCCCAAACACAAATCCACTGATCTAATCCTTCCGTTTTGTTGTAAAATAGAAATGTTGTCTTATGTTCAGAAAAGGTTTAAAAAGTATTTGATCAGTAATCGAATATACAACATGGAAAAAATTATATTGTTGCACATTCTAATTAAATTTCCAGCATAAGAAATAATGTAAAAGTTCCTTCTTGAAGCAATTTTAAGTCAACCAAACCAAATGTATCATTATTTGTACCAATAATTTTTACAAAAAAATAAAAATGTTATGTTAAAAAGTATGAAGCAATTTACATTTTCTCAGTGCTTAATGAAATGTGTGGGAATTTCTCATTTTTAATATACTTATTGAATTATTGCCCAGCTAAAGGCCATAAATGGGGTTAAACTAATATCGTAATGCAGAGATGTTCTGAATGATGGTGCAGCCAAGATTATGAAGCTGGCGCATCGCTTCCAGGAGCTGCTCATATTTAATTTATCTGTTTTTGCTGGCGGCTCCAGCAGTTTTGATGGAGTTTCGGTTTACGACAATGCTTTTTCTTTCCAGATGTTGCTTATGAGCAACACGTGTGTAGCCAAATGAGATTGTTGGGTCACAACAGCTGGAGATAGTTCGAGCACACAGGTGGATGGCAGGCAGTCTTCTATCCTCTCACAATCCTCTCAGCTTCTGACAGTAAATCCTTTATTTGGCACAGAGTAAACAAGCTTCCCCCCTGCTGCTGCCTGTGCCGCAGATGTGCCTCAAAGCAGCTTCTGTTTTAATTATCCCGGAAATGTCCCAGTATTCTTTTTTTATTGCTTTCTATCCATAACATTGTTCGATTTCACCAAGACTTTGATGGAGAGGAGTGCGTCAACTCATAGGTAACAATCCACCCAGCTGCCCTTTTCAAATGATAAATGTTCCAGCCACCTTGACTTGTCAGGGATCTTTTTTACACCAAAAAAAAAAATCAATACAATGAAATATAAGTTTCTTTTTTTTAATCAAATTGTTTTGACTTTGTTGTATTTCCGCTTCAAATGTCGCAGTTACAATGGATTTATTTAAAACAGAAAATTGTTGGCCTCCCTTTATTAATAAAGATATACCAACAATGATCACTTGACAAAAGTAAAAAAAAATAGAAAATTGCTAGAATTAAAAAAATTAATAATCAGGCAGTTTAGCATAAGAAACAAAAGAATGAAACAGATCTGCATGATGGTATTCTCCACTTAACCTTTTCAGGTAATCAGTGCAATCAGACGATTGCAGCACCTGTCAGCTGATATTTTGGGTCACTACTTGATGAGAAAATGGCTCCAATTTTCTCATGATTTTAGGGTTCTCACTCCGTTTTTAAGCTCCTTCCACAGAGATTTAGATAGAGATTTAGCTAGAAGGAAATGTCAAATGTTGTGTTCTTAGCCATTCTCAGGTGTTTTGGTCATTATCCTGTTGGGAGGTTGATGACCCAAGTCCGTGCAGCTCATTCCCTCTATGCTTTGATAGACTTAGAATTTCATTGTGCACTGCTGCTTTTCCCTTCTGCCTCTTCGCTGCAGCTGGTCCACAAGTTAATAGGCTTGATGGCTGCAGCTTGTGAAGACCAGATAAAGACTATTGAGCATGGCCTCCATGGATTTGGTCTTCCTGATGGGAAGTTACTGGTTTCCTTTGTCTTGGCTTTGTTATATCATCTTGTTATATCATCTCACGTAGCCCACCTATCCTGATGAAAATTTTATTTTTGGTATTTTTAACATGTTCTTGTTGCATTTTTCTCATGAAAGAGGACATGCGTAAAAATAATTTAAGATTAAAGCTTTATTTCTGCTTATTTTTTTAATTAAATTGTGGTGGATCAGATAAAACCTGGCATTTGAAAAGGCTCTCAGCTGTGACGCAGCAAGAGAAGTGGGCAGGCCAACGTTTCCCTCCAATTGATGCATCCACTGATGCGGCTGGAAAGCTCAGATATTACTCACTGTTTTTGTTGCACCGCTAATGTTAGCTTGGAGTTGTGAAGGACTGTAAGCTAGCTGGAGAGAGTGTCAACAAAAGGATGATGGGATACCAAACGAGGGTTACTTGCATGTCAACAGTCCCACCCACAGCTCAGAGGTAAATTTCTGATGAACTCTTGCTGCTCTGCAGAAACTGTGTTCTAAAAAAAACAGCACAAGCCTTTGATTTTGACTAACAACGACATAATTAAAAGACCACTGGGAACAATTTTAGAATAGATAAAAATATAATTGGAGTGGGACTTTCAACTTAAGCACCTGGAGAATCAAGAATCTAGCTATTTATTTTAATATTGATTTGTGTTTGTTGTTTTACTGAATCCAATAGATAGCTTAATTGAAATTGACATTTTGATCACAAATGTATTTCTTAAATTTGACAGTGATTAAATGATCTGACCTTAAAGCTTTTTTTTTTGCTTTTGTCTCTAATGCTCATGATGACATGATGGAATTGTTGCCTCTGACACATGCCTCAGTGTGCATGAGGGGTCAGGTACACTAGTATTAAAAAGGCTTATAATTGCAAAGAGCAGGTCGTGCATATCTTTTTCATGCTGTCATCTTTGTCATGCTCTTTCAACTTTTTCTAAAACACTTGTAATCAATCTGGCACTCAACTTATAAGTTGCTTTTTTTTCAATTTAATATTACAGGCTGTGCATGAGAGTTGTTGTGACTCACAAAAGGACGTTTTGGACCCTCTGCAAAATAAAGGACAGCTCTCTACTCAACCCTTTCTGCTGTGTGCGGCGTGTGCAAACACCTGTTTGTTTCACAAGGTTTTATTATCACATCTTTGTTTGTTTTCTGCTTTGCCGCTGCTGCGCTCTCAGGGTTTTGAAAGGCAGCTCATAATGATCAGAAGACAAATCTCCACAGGCTTCCAGTTAAAAGCCTGATTCACAGAGCAATCTGTGCTTTCATGCAGCAGGAGACCAAATCAGATAAATATTATCAGGAACATAATAACGTTGGATTGCTTATTGCCCCCTTAGCTTCACCGAACAGTTTCAACAGTCGATTACTCCCATTTGCACCGATCCTCCTAAAGAGAAAAGGTGGTGGAGCCACTCACTCAGAAACCACAGCGTGACATAAAAGAAGAAGCCAGCTCTCTCCTAAATATTTGAAGAGGGGATCAAGGGGAACTTATCAATATCATATGCTGCAGTTTCACTTTGCCCCCTTGTGATATCTGTTAAAATTGCAATTTGAAGTCTGGATATGTTTGAAAGAAAATTGCACTGCAAAATCTCTTTCTTTGCCTTGGGTAAGCATGAGTGGATTTAGTGCTGCATAACAGAGTGTCAAAGTCATTTGGTAAATAATGCAAAAAAAAAACTGCTTCCACTGCAATTTAATACATAATTTGTAAGCTAATGTCATCACAACAGAAGTAAACAATGTTCTTATATAATAACCTATGAAGTACTGAAAATTTAGCATGTGATCAGGATGAATGCATTTATGCATTTTTGTTAAAACAAACATGTATAAAATATAGAGTTTCCAATTGTCTTCATGTAAAACAGTCACTTTTACGATGAAAATTTGCAATTTATCCTCTATTTTTTCACAAATGCATAGAATTATATAAAAAATAACTTTGAAAAAAACCTTGTCACACTGGGAATACAAAGAATAGAGCAGGTGGAGCATGTAGAGGTCTGTACTCTGACTTTAACAAGGTTTAGTCATTTAGCTTTTCATTTTGTTACCTTTCATAAACTCTCTGAGAAACTTATGGATAGTTTAAAAATATATCAGCAAGGCACGGGCTGTTCTGTGTAGCCTTTACCACTGAGAAAAGTTAAGGGAATGATAGAACAGACAGAAATAAATGTTTGAACAAGCGTTGCAGCTTTATATAAATGTCAGGGTGGAGCATCTCTTCACATGAAATGATTTTGCATTTAATTTGCAGAAATGACACATAACCACAGGTGTTTACAAAAAGATGCATTCAGTGATTTTGATTTCTATATATATATATATATATATATATATATATATATATATATATATATATATATATATATATATATATATATATATATATAGTTGTTACCTTTTCTGTGTACAAACAGTTTTTTGCAAAATACATACATAATTCTCTTTTTATCTTTGCACTTATGTGACTGGATGGATAACTTTTTTTGCCTACCTCATAAATACGTCAGGATTAAACTTTGCAGGCACAAAAAATAACAAAAAACATAATTCTTTTTTACTTTTATTACAACATATATATGGTAACTTTTTAAATCATGGACAACAAAGGGTTCTAAAATTAGACAATAGGCCCAGACCAGGAGCAGATGCTTGGTGCTTTTTAGTTATCCACCTCATTAGAGTAAACATTTCAAAACAATGCTTTAATTTTGATTGAAAATGAATTGAAATACCTTGAAACAGAACACTTTGTAGTTTTTATTTCGAAGCTGTGGCTTTTGTTCTCTATTTAGTGGATAGATGTCCAGGAAAAAATGCAAACTTAAAGAAGTGCAGTTCATGCGGTGTTGGAATGATTGGAAACACGTCTTTCTGACTCGGAAAACACTCGTGAACACGAGAAGATTTAAAAATCTTCCAACACCACATGAATGCAAAACAACTTTCTGCACCTAAACAAAGGTCAATGTATGTATAGTTACCAGAATAAAAGGGGAAAATAAAACTTTAATAAGAATCATCAATATAATTTATTCCATTTTGGCGGTACCACATTAAATAATTTTTAGGGGCCACATGTGGCCCCCGGACCATAGTTTGTCCACTGCTGGCTTAGACAAACTTTCTTTGTCTTGGATCAGTGCAGAAATATATCATCTTTTGACCCAAAGAAAACTTAAAAGTAATCAGGAAATCATATTTTCCACACATTTTTAATACAAAAAGACAGCAATTTATTTAACCCTAATTTGTTCAACCACTATATCTTTAAAATGTTTAAACATTTTAAATGAAAAAAAAATCCCACAGTTGTCAATTATTCGCATACTGATGTAGGAGTAGAGTTAGTTCAGTTGCATAGAAGGTGGTGTGCAGTGTGATCGGTTTGTGGGTGTATTCAAAGATCAAGACAGTACTGTGTCATGAAGCGATTCTAGCATATTTTCTTTCTGTGTGGGTGGATTTTGATTAGCATTTATTAGGTCAGCAGGTGCTGAATATAGATACTGACTCCAAGCCAAAGGTTTCTCTATATAAAGAGTACAGATTTATAGAAAGCATAATGGTAAATATTAAAAATGCTATAATGCATTTAAGTCGCTAAAAGCTTCATATCTTTACATGTACAAGCAATGAAAAAAATATGAAATTCCTTATTTTTGAATATGGTAAAACCAACAAAGCTTGTAAGCATGTTTGCAAAAGTGGGGGAGAAAAGTTTAGCACACCTTTTATGTTGGTAACTGCAGGCGAACATGTCTTCACCCAAAGGTTGCGCTGCACTTGCAAAGTAAAGAAGCACTTTCCTGGCACTTAGGGACAGCTGTGAGTTCAGAGGCACCGCGTGGAGAGACACTTCTCCAATCGGACTCGAGTTGTGTGATAGAGCCACCTCGGGCATATTTGGCACTTTCCCTCAACTAGTTTTCTAAGTAATTGTGACAGGTAAAAGTAGGGCACCGGCATATTGATTTACCACACAAAAGAACAAGAGGGAGAAGTCAACAACTTAAATGTATGAGGTGTGTCCTAATTAAAATCCCATCTATGATTAGATTTTATGAAAGTCCACTTCATTATTCCAAATCAGGACAGATTTTCTTATCTTATGTAATTAGATAGTTATTTTAATGTTTCTCCTCATTCCTATTTTGTCAATCTTTAATAAAACATTAAAAAGTATTAAAAATTAAAGGTACAAATGACTTTTTTATGCTTTGTTGAGGTAAAAAAAAAAAAGTGTAGCTTATGTGACAAAACAGATTTATTTGGATGAGAGTAGCACAGTGTAGCTCAGAACTGCCACACATTTTACAACAATGGCTCAATAAAATCGCTGTTTGATGTAAAGTGTGTCATTTTTCACTGCATGTGACTACAGATGAGATTTCTAAAAGGCTTGGTCACATTTTTTTTTTTTCTATGACATAATGTTAAGAAGTTGCCCCCAAAAAATCGATTGCCGAGGCTCTTTCTTTGTGTCTTTGAAATAAAGGATCCTCTTATGAGAGTATACACATTAATTTAAAATCCTAAAAATGTCTTTTTAGCAATTTGGTAAAGATTGGTAATTGTAGTTTCCATGGAAACAAAGCCACAAAGTTGGTGAATTGTTCCCTACCTGTACCCTTTAGCCTCAACATGATTTTGCAATATGTGAACTTGTGAAAATATGTTTGATTTTTTTTTTTTATTCGTTTATTTGCTTAGTTTTTGGTTATTTTGATTTAATGTCAGATTCTTTTCGGTAGTATTTACCGGTGTTTGTTTAAGGTATCATCTATACCTCCCACTCGTTTGTTTTGCTGCCGTAAGCTAAAGCTCTTTCTTTGTGCCCATTTTGGCTTGATGTCTCACTGTTACTGTGGTCTGGTGAAGCAGCTTCAGGCAGAGATTGCTTTGTCCTAGCAACCTTAAATACAGCTGTAGTGTATATGACGTACTAAATGTTCCCCTGCATCCACATCCATTTTATGAACAAATGTAAAGTCTAACTCTCCCTTATCTTTTGCCTTTTTTCTTATAGTTTGTAGCTCAGCCTAATTGTCAACAGTTGTTGGCATCCAGATGGTATGACGAGTTTCCAGGCTGGAGGCGGCGCCACTGGGCAGGAAAATTCATCACTTGCGTCTTCATTGGCCTCCTCTTCCCTCTGTTTGCTTTCTGCTACCTCATCGCTCCCAAGAGCCGCTATGGCCTCTTCATTCGCAAGCCCTTCATCAAGTTTATCTGCCACACAGCATCCTACCTGACTTTCCTGTTCCTGCTGCTCCTCGCCTCCCAGCACATTGTTGCCACAGAGCAAGACCGGCAGGATAGGCAAGGGCCAGCACCAACCACTGTGGAGTGGATGATCTTGCCATGGGTGCTGGGTGAGTGTAAAAGTAACAGTTGAAGATAGATTGTAGAAAAAGTAGACTGACATCCAAAAGATGGGTGGAAATTAAAAACCTGGATCTGTAAAGGATCTGTGTCTTTGCTGAATCTTGATATCATGTCCTGAATGAGAGATTTTTTTACAGTAACGCATGACGTTTTTATTTTAATTTTTATTAGAATTGTGAAACTGCTACAAAGCAAGCGCTCCTATGTTCAAATGTAACTTAACCTGTTAAAATGTGTTTGATTGGAATAGCTTTTGGTTTCAGTGAATATGACCTCCTAATGCAGTAAATTCAACAAACAGACATCTTCAGTTTTTTTAGAACCTTTTTAATGTTGTGGAACTCTGCTGTGTTCCTTTTAGGGTTTTTATTTTTGAAAAAATACTATTATTTTGAAGAGGTTTGTTCAGTAACGTAATATATACCCTAATGGTTAATGACTTGAAAATTATCCTGACTATTATTTGCATATTGTATTTGGAAAAAATCATTGAAAAAATATAATTTGCAGAAGAATTTTTGAATTTTCTTAGCAACAACGGTTATTCACTAGCGACGCCCACATTCCTAATATAAATATTCCTAATATAGTCCAGGCTCAACATATTACATTTTCACAATATTTTGTCATAAAATGTGCGAGTAATAAAAGTTCACAACTTTGAGAGCTTGCCACACGCAAGTGTGTGTGTGTTCATAATCTACAACTTCTAATTTCAACATTTTTTTTCACAATTGCTTCCCAAAGACAATTGATGAAAATCACTAGGACAAGTTTTTGTTTGCAGCTAGGGTGTTTTTTTTTTTTTTTTAGAAATCCAGTTGCCAGCCTATTCCCTGAGGTCATAGGTCAACGAAACTCCAGGGGTCGTTGTAGACTTAAGCTAGCAGCATGTGTGTGAATTTTCGTTAAGATCGCCAAGATAAAAGGTTAGTTTTCAGTTTTCACATAATTAAAAACCGGCAAATCTCAGATTTAATAAAAAAAAAATGGCCGCCAAATGGATCGTTTTGCCATTCCATATTAATTTTAAAACTTTGTTTGGATATTTGGATATAACAAATGTATCAGGGTTTTGTTAGGAGATTCCAAATTTGTGCGTTGGCGGGGGAGGGGAGGGGGGGGGTGTCTATCCAGAGTCAGCACTTTTTTTGCAACTATTTTTTTTTTTTACCCTGGCTACAATTTAAACATTGTCATATGAAATGTTGGTAGCTTGCTCTACCAAATGCGTGCAAGTTAGCTAAGACTGCTAAGACTGTAGAAGTGGCGAGCTTACCTCGTGCACGACCATTCAAAATCTACAACCTCTACTGCCAACATATTGAACACAGTAGGTTCACAATGATGCTAAAGAAGTCACAAGACGATTGATGAAAATCTCTAGGACGAGTTTGTGCTTGTAGCTTTTATTGAAGGGGATTTTTGTCGAAATTCAAGATGGCGGCCACTTTCCAAGGTCAAAGGTTAATAATACTTCTGTGGTGGTTGTAGACTCCGGCATGTTTGTGAAGTTTCAGTTTTGAAAATCAGAAGAACCAAAGTTTCATTTTCCCTTATTGTGGAAAAGTGAAAATCGCCAAATCTCACACTTTGCTACAAAATGGCTGCCAGGCAAAGGGTCGTGTGACTGTCTCATTATAATTTCAGAAGTTCTCCTGGATATCCCCAACACCTGTGTTTTGATTTCGTTTGTGTATTTTGAATTTTTTTTCTTTGGCTCCATAAGTTATTTTCAGCCCATTCATTTTTTTTTAAGGTTTTGCTCACCGTGACGTCATCGTCTTGGGGGGGGTTGTTCACTTTTCCCTAGTTGTGTGCAAATTTTGGTGACTTTGTGCATGTGGTGGGGGTCAAATTTTGTCTCAAAGGTGCAGAAATTATTACAACTGCGAAAACCATATGGTTCTTGCGGTCAGGGACTGCTGCTGCCGGCCATACAGTAATAACATGTTTCTGTTGATGTGCTTGTTAGGGTTTATTTGGGCAGAGATCAAGCAAATGTGGGATGGTGGATTTCAAGACTACATCCATGACTGGTGGAACCTGATGGACTTTGTCATGAACTCTCTATACCTGGCCACCATCTCCCTTAAGATTGTAGCTTACACAAAGGTAGCCACTTACCTGTAACTTATGTGCTAAATAATTTTCCAGCACTTTCCCTTCAAATGGCATGTTTTGCTTTTTACTTACAGTACAGTGGAAGTAAACCAAGGAACCAATGGGAAATGTGGCATCCTACTTTAGTGGCTGAGGCCTTGTTTGCTATAGCGAACATCTTCAGTTCCCTGCGCCTCATCTCGCTCTTCACAGCTAACTCACACCTGGGGCCCCTGCAGATCTCTCTTGGGCGAATGCTGCTGGACATCCTCAAGTTCCTTTTCATCTACTGTCTGGTGAAATAACAAACACTTGTGCACAACTTCAGAACTTGCGACAATGATACAGTCATAACATCTGATGCATATTTCTGCAGGTTCTGCTGGCTTTTGCAAACGGGCTGAACCAGCTGTACTTTTACTATGAGACAAAAGCGTCGGATGAGAGAGGGAAATGCAAAGGCATTCGCTGTGTGGAGCAGAACAACGCTTTCTCTTCGTGAGTTTTCATGACATTCTCATCCATATTGACCCACTTTTAATGAAAATTTTTGTTTTTTTAACATGTTCTTGTGGCCTTTTTCTAATAATAGAGGACACATAAAAAAGAAAATTAAGCATTTCTAAATATTTCTTTATCTAAATTGTTGTGAATCTGGAGCAGAAAAAAAGCTCATTTGTGATGTAGAGAAGCAATGGAGAAGGGAAGGGGGGCGGGGTTGCTCCGTGCCAAAGTTCCCGCCCACAACTCAGAGGTGAATTTCTAATGAACTACTGTCGCTCTGCAGAAACTATGTCCTTTAAAAATGACACAGGTTTTTCTTATTTTGGTTAATAAACAGAATAGTCATAATTTAAGGACAACTGGGAATGATTTTTAAATAAATCACAGTGGGTTTTCAAGGATGTGAAGTTAGTTATTATTCAAAGGAGTCACGGGGTCCCATTTCTTTGCCTTGCAGGTTGTTTGAGACACTACAGTCTCTTTTCTGGTCCATCTTTGGCCTTATCAGCCTCTATGTGACGAACGTGGATGCAGACCACCAGTTCACTGAGTTTGTCGGTGCCACCATGTTTGGGACATACAACATCATTTCTCTGGTGGTGCTCCTCAACATGCTCATCGCTATGATGAACAATTCCTACCAACACATTGCTGTGAGCAAATGACAGGAAAAAACATACACAAAGCCACATTAACGGCAATCATTTCGCACTATATCCTCTATAAATATGTCCTGATGCGGTTTCAGGATCATGCAGACATAGAATGGAAGTTTGCCAGGACAAAGTTGTGGATGAGCTACTTTGAGGAAGGAGCGACTCTGCCCACACCGTTCAACACCATACCCAGCCCCAAATCCTTCTGGTACCTACTGTGTTGGATCAAGAGGCAAGTGTGCAAAAGGACAAGGCTCAAGAGTACGGAGAGTTTTGGAACCTTGGGGGTAAGTTGGGCACAAAACAAACAATATTAAACAAAAATAATTTCAAGATATAGAGATAAATGCAAGGAAAATGTCATGATTACCTGATAATGGAAAGAGCTGTGGAGATACTGCAGTGATAAAAAGTTTAACTGTTTTCATAATGACTAAACACAAGTTTTAAGGGTAGTTCATGCAAATATAACTGCTATCACAAGACTACATCAACTTCTGTTTTTTTTTTTTTTTTTTACCTCAATTAATCGTGATTTTCCTGCTTTTTTAATTTTTTTGCAGAGACGAGCAGCAGAAAACCTCAGAGCAAACCACCAATATCAGGTCAACAAAAATAAAATCTCTCCGACCACACTATGAATGCTATTACAGTCCCCTTGCTGTTGTGTTTGTGTTTCATTGAGCACACTCTGATCTGTATCTGCCTTTCCTATCACTGTTTCAATCTGCCACTGGAGGGCTGTTCCACTCTCACAGACAACAGAGTTGCCAGTTACACTCAGCGGGAAACTCATCTTCCTCCTTTGCTGAGTTCTTACTTTTCTTCATCCCAGTGCAAGAGAATTGTGTGATGTTGTTGTGGAGAGACAAAGATTAAAATGTCAAAAATGTCTCCTTTAAAACTTTTTTTAATCATTTTTTTATTGTAAAGGAGGTTTTGAGGAACCTGGTGAAACGCTATGTGGCTGCCATGATCAGAGATGCTAAGACAGAAGAGGGTCTAACTGAGGACAACTTTAAGGTAGGTTGAGATCTCACAAACAAAAACCATCCTAAAACAGCTTTATGGCATGTTCATGGTTAATGAAATGACTTCCTCATGGAATTGTGACAAATGCAAATTCTCAACATTTTAAAGAGGGAAACGCGTATGCTTTTTTGCAGCTTCTTCTGTTTTAATCTGTCACTAGAAAAGCTAATTTGTATTTTTGCAACGGCCCACATTCAAGCAAATCTACCTTAAAAAATACTGTACATAACTGGTCACAAGAAGTTTTCTCGTTTCTTATAATACTTTAAACATGGAATGAGCACATCTTGAATCACTGATCTCTAAGCTAAGCTTCAAAATATTTAAGTTACACAATTTTTTTTCTAATTTCTGAGGGTAAAAGAGTTTAAGATGTGCTGTTTCAGATCCAATATGAGCTCATCATGAAAGCAGATGTTTCTTGTGTAATATGAAAGAAGGGTGAAATATATGTTTTTTGTTTGAGTACACTAATAGTCACTTGGCTTAGCATTTTTTATGTGCTATATTTTATTTTTAAATATTTCTTTTTTTTAACTGTTTTTCTGTCATGACTTAGTGATCCTAAAATACTCCCACTTTGTAAAGCTCACTACATCAAACAAATGACAGAAATATATGTATTTTTTATTAGGAAGCTTTTTAAAACCTTAGATAACATCCATAAAATTTGCTATATCATTTTTTTTATACATTTATAAAGTATACTCATATACATTAGATAGTATCAATAATGATACATTTGGTGATTTGGTAAGTTTTTGATAACAACAGTGTTAGTTTAAGAGGCAAAAATATCGACATGAGTGTTCAGAAAAAGCACCTTATGTATCAAATTTGGTTCACACATTTTTAACAAGGTGTAACTGTTTTATAAAGAATGGATTATCAACAAATTGTGTAGTCCTTCAACACAGCAAGTAATCATTTAGAAATAAGTTTATTTCATATATATATATATATATATATATATATACATATATATATATATATATATATAATATATATGTAGAATTCCTATCTATTCAGGTGCATCAGATAAACTCTGATGAAGCAAATGTTCTATTACTTTTGACAACACAGGCGGATTTTCTTTTGTGTGACAGGAGCTAAAGCAGGACATCTCCAGTTTCCGGTATGAGGTGATGGGCATGATGAAGACGGGAAAGCCTGCTCTTCAGAGTGCAATAGCCAGTGGCAGTTCTGTGGATTCCAGTCTCGCCTACCCTAATTCCTCGCTCAAGATTTCTCCCTGCCCAGCCATCAGCCAGGCGAAGAGCAAGCTAAACCGGTTCAAGATCACCACATCCCTTTTGAAGCAAAGCAGCTCCTCGGCTTCACCCAGGCCCCCTGAAGCCTCCAACGGCCTGCCTAATGGACTGCCTCTGGCCTCAAACGACAGCTGCAGCCAGACGTCAAGACAGTGGAGGAACTTCCCCAAAGACATTAGTGACTTTGGCATGTTTCACAAACTCCACTGGGGGAGCACAGATGTCAAAGGTGGCACAGGTGAAACTTCCAGAGAGATGTACTGTTTGTCAGAAGAAGTGGGAGATTCTGGTGGTTCAGACATGGAGGAACAGAGCAAGGAAGCTGCAGATGCAGCAAAGACTGGCAAAGAGCTGCCAGCAAGTAAAAGAAAGAATGAGGCTCCAGAAGCTGAGGAGATGTCAAGCATGAAGGGCAGCTTTGATAAAAACGAAGAGAAGACAAATGCAGAAGGAAATAAAGATCCACTCTGCACAGACTCAGGAGCTGATAGATGCTTGTCGGGATCCGCCACAGAAGATGCAAATGAGATGTGATGAGAAAAAATGGCTGAAGAAATGTTGGACCCAGAAAAACAGACTCACAAAGGCTTCATTCACACTGCAGGAAACAGCAACACAAACCCCTTATTGACCCCTTTGATCAACTGTTAAAAAAGATTTAAAAACCCACTCTGATCATCTTTTGTAAGCCTTCCCCTATTCCCCCTCATTCATCTGTTTACGTGCTTTCCAGTTACAGCCCATCACACCCTCAACCTAACGTTTCCACTGAAACAAAAATGGTATGCGATATTAGAGCCATCCAGCCCTTCAGTTTTGAGGCAGATGCCAGGTCAGATGAGGAAAACAAAGACATACATGGATCTACGACGTCTACAAGTGAATGCATCAGTATGGAGTGGAGTAGGGAGTTTGTGGCCCGCTGATTGTAGTTTCTACATAACTGCCATCTTTTACAAACAGCAACAATTCACGACGATTTAAAAAAGAAATACTCAAAAATGAAATTTTAAGACAATTTTTGTTCTCCTCCATCATGAGACAAATGCTACAAGTAAGGGATAGTGCCTGACGAAGTGTGCAATATCCAGCTTATTGTATGGTCACATTTAACAGACATAAATATTCATATTCATATTTTGTGTGTGTAAAATCTTAATGGAAGAAAGAAAAGTTTCCAACATAAAAAGTAAGGTGGGGACACTGCTTTCCACATCAAGGGCTTCAGCCTTGATGCTAACCCAACGTCTTTGTTATGATGTTTGTCTCTATTCTCTTTGTGTTTTCTGTTCTGTTCATGCAGGCCACTGCTTTCAGGCCACTGCTTAGTTCACCATATTTACCATCAAAAAAAAGAAAAGATATCCTAAAAAAAGGGGAATTGTGCAACAAGTCCTGCAGTGTGAATAAAGCCTTGGAGTTCTTGCAGCTACTTCTGAAGGAATGATCACTTTTGACTCTAGAGACTCAGGGAGACCAATTGGTTTAAGTGAAATACATTAGCAGAGGAAATGCAGCAAATGTGGAATGCAGGTTTGTGTGAACTTTCCAAGATATAAAACTCATCTTAACTGCTCTACATTGAAGAAAGGGAAACATTATTCCCTTCTATAGATATCTTTTTGATCTGTGTCACATTCTCTTAATCGTATCAGACATGTGAATCACTGTTCAGATGATCCTGTTGTTCAACGTCTATTACCGATCTCTCTACCTCTTTTCTCGTCCTTTTATCTCAACGCCACTTCATCATCCTCCTGTCTTAGCTTACTGAAGCAATAGATGTGATGTTTTTGACCTGACTTCCTGCCTTAGACTGTCTGTTTCTGCACTTTACACGACTCACACTGGTATTCTGTCACTTACGATGTGTCAGCTGTCATCACGAACAATCTCTCAGCCTGTCAATGTTTTCTCTATGCAAAAACCTTGCATTTTGACTCATCATTCTAACAAGGTCGGCCTGCAGTTTGTGACAGATGTTCCCCAACAGAACTGAGCTTTGAGGGACGTGAACACAAATGTATGTCATTTGATGCAACAGATTAGTCATGTAGTCAGATCTGATTAGCTGTTTTCTATATTTATTGGTAGTTTCAATGAATGGCATAAACAAAGAAATAAAGAAGGAATTCAAAAAATGAACTCTTTTGTCAGTTTTTTTGTATGAAGAGTTTTTAAAAACAGGTTTTTTTATAACATTATTGAAGATATGTCAAATGTTTTCCCAAGAAAATACAATTTCATTAGTGAATTATATTTTTTTTTAAGAAACTCATTTTCATCAACTCCCTTTTACTTCCGCCTGTATTGTTGTTTTCCTTATTACTTTTCCCTACAGAGGTCACCACAGTGAATCAGCTTCCTCTGTCTAACCCTGTCTTCTGCAAAGCTTTCCACCGGCATCCTGTTGACAGCACAGATGGCGGTCATCGTTACCGCCATATTGCCCATTGTTACTTCAACCGATTGGGTATAGATATTATAGGTCTACTTCGCATGTTCCGTTTGACAAACATTTTACGTTGGATGCCCTTCCTGACACAACCCTTTGTATTTATCCAGGCTTGGGACTGGTACAGCCCGCTCGTGGCCACATTATCTATTTCAGCCTGTAAGGCATTCAAATATTTTGGAAAAAAATAAATCAATCTTTTGTTTGCTAACAAGTACTGTGATTGTCATTTGAAATTTCTCAGACACGACTCTACAATTTATAAAAATTCGACCTAATGTCTGAAACTGCTGTCTGCAACCTTCAACCCTTGCAGAGCCATTCTTCACCCTTTAGGAAAAGGGTTTGTATTCTGGTTTGTATTCATGGTACTGTTGTTTTTTTCAAATAAAAACAATTGCAGTGAAAATATGTAATATTTTATATGTATATCATGTATAAATCATATATAATATTACACCTTTAAACCCTTTTTTAACTACACTTGAAAAAGTTTGCCTGCATGAACTAGAAACATTCAGCTTTTCTTTTTTTTTTTTTAAATGTGCCTCATGTGAACTTTATTAAACTGTTTTTTTTTTTTCGGCTGAGAATCTGGTTATGTACGTTAAAAGCAACTGCAGAGAAATTCTGGATGTAATATTCTAGTAGTGATCAAAGGGTCATATGCATCATGATATTTTTAGCTTTTGAAAAGAACAAAGATGAATCTGCACATCTCATGTCAGTTCCTTCTTAATAAATTTCAAAGGCTTTAATGTCTGTCGTAAAATAAACGAGTTGTTGCAAAAAGTTCAGAATGAACTCTAAAAGGGTTCAGAAGACTGATCTCTTGGTCTGACAAAGGCCTCGCTTCTCTATAATAGGATCTTCAAGTCTATGCTTGATTGGGCTTTTTTCCAGGTACACACGTGTCCTGTCTCAGTCAAAAACATGCAGGGGAGGAAAGCTGTAATTAGAATATCAACTGGTCTAACTCGGATAGTATAGACGATTGATGTTTTGGTTTTTGGGCGGGTTATTTTTCTGGCGCTATGGAGTTTGGCTGACATTTCAAAGTGCCTTCTGTCTCAAACCCTGTGATCATCAGAATGGGCTCTAGTCAGTCTGCAGCCCTGTGATAAGAGTATTAAAAATAGCCAAAGGAATCAGTGGAAAGCTGAATTTACATCCCTCAACTTCACAGAAGTTACAGACTAGAACCACTAGGAGGAGATGACATACAAGAATCTGACATCTGCATCTGCCTGTGCTCAGCTATCTGTAACCTGAAGAGGATGACAAAAGGTGTATTTCCTCTTAAGACTTTGACTTAAGCACAAAAGATGCAAGAAAATGGAAATAGTATGGAGAATTATTGCAGAACTCCATATGTGACTGTTTCGAGACTACTTATGTTTGTCAAATCTATTAAGTTTAGATCTTTTTTGCAACATGTGTCAGAGACGCTTAAAGCTCAAATTATCCTTTAGGTTGAAAACATTAAATGAAATGTTTATCGTTTTGATGACTTTCCTATTCAGAAATGAATCTCTTTATGAATCCTCAGCTTGTAAAGAGCAGACAGTTTCCAACTTCTTATGGCTTGAGAATAAGCTTCAGAATCTCCCCCCAAAAATCATCAAGCACTGAATATTGAAATACACAACAAAAGCATTTAAAATATAGAAACTATAGTGTGTAAAACGCAACATATTTTCCATAATACTAAAGCCTGTTCAGGAAAATTTGATAGCAGGAATTTAAAAAGTGAATTAACTGCAGGTTGTTGTTAATTACTTAATCCAATTTTTTACAAGTAATTCATGAATTCACAAGCAATCAGTTGTTTGATTCTTGTGGTACCCCAGGGAAATGTATATAAATATAGAGGTTTAAACTTTGGCTCAGACACAAATAAATAAAAACAGCTTAGAAGAACATCATTAACCGAGTTTAAACTCACAGTTCAACCATTACTTAGTCACGTGCTGAGCACTTACTCTGAGACCAGCTCCTTTTGTTTCAGTCCCAGTAAAAACGATCAGTTTGTTAATGGTGCCATGCAGGTCCTCATGAGACCACTTGATGCTTTTGCCCCTTTGAAACCTAAGCTTATTAGACAAAACTGAGTATTACAGTGGTTTAACGCTGAAACACGTTCCCTCAAACAAGCGACCCTTAAACAAGTAAACCGTAACACGAAAGAAAATGGCGCCACTCCGACTCAGAGCAGTCTCTGAATGGAAACATAGCCTCATAAATCATTAAAAATTGCTGCATAAAGCCAGAACCCAATACTATTCAACTTTAATATGAGAGAAAGGAAATAATCCAAGATTAATTTTTAGTACTATAACAAGGATGTTCAGCAGTCTCAGCTCAGTAGAACCACATATTTCTGCTACTCTCTGCTCTGAAGATTTCCTTACATTTTTTGTTAGTAAAATCTCAAATATTAGACATAAGTTGAACAAAGTTATCCCTACTATCAGCCCAGAGCAGGCTGATGCTGTAGAAGTGACGGCATCCTTAGAAACCTTTGTAACATTAGGCTGAATCCCTCCGGTAGATCAAACAGAAATAACATCAATTATTATGTCCTTCAAAATCTTAACTTGTCTCTTAGACCCAATCCTCACTAAGCTTTTTAAAGAAACCTTCCCCCGAATAAATGAATCCATTTTAACTATAATAAATTCCTCTCTAGAAACAGGTTATGTGCCACAGTCTTTTAAATATGCAGTTGTTAAACCTCCTCTGAAAAAACTCAGTTCCTGGCATTCTAGCCAACTATAGACCAATATCAAATCTCCTCTTTATGTCAAAAATCCTGGAAAGAGTTGTATTTAAGCAGCTATACTGCCACCTACAGGACAATACCCACAGATTTTCAGTCAGGGTTCAGACCTCACCACAGCACTGAAACTGCACTAGTTAGAGTCACTAA
The DNA here is from genome assembly GCA_014656515.1 of Oryzias celebensis. NCBI lineage: Eukaryota > Metazoa > Chordata > Actinopteri > Beloniformes > Adrianichthyidae > Oryzias > Oryzias celebensis. The sequence goes on from BNCR01000013.1 coordinate 15,832,618, forward strand.
TGACTTGTTGTTGGCCTCCGAAAAAGGACTAATCTCTATTCTAGTTCTGTTGGACCTCAGCGCAGCCTTTGACAGTATAGACCACAGCATCTTACTCCAGAGACTAGCGCATGACATAGGGATCAGAGGATCTCCAGTGGTTTGAATCCTATTTGTCTGATAGGTACCAGTTTGTTGATGTAAATAGACATTCCTCTCATTGCACTCCAGTTAAGTAAGGAGTCCCACAGGGCTCAGTTCTAGGACCCATCTAGAGGTTTTATTTGACCAGGATTTATCATTTAAGAGTCACAAATCACAGGCTGGTAAAACTGTATTTTTTCACCCATGCAACAAAAGTTTAGAATGTGTGCTTTTCTCTTATTCTACTAGGAGCTGGTGGTAGACTTTCACAAGCATTCACACTCAACATAACGCCGGTAAACATTTTTGCTTGGTTTTCTAACATATTAAAAATCTAAACCTAAAACTTGATAAACTAAAGCAAATCATCCAAAACTACAAATTGTTTTTTAATCAAATGATCATTATTTTTCTTCAAAGCCAGAGCGCTACAATGGCGAAATAAAAGACGTTCAGGAGCCTCAGGTTGCAGATCCTTGGTTTACAGGAGCAATACTGTAACTTTAACTTAATAAAAACCTTGTTTGTTGATGAATTGTTATTATGTTCTTAAGTGTAAGCAAAACCTCAGATTTAGAAGTCAAACATGCTTCAATGTGAACTGGGATGTGTATAGGTTGCAGTTTTCTTGGGACCCCACAATGAAAATAATAATTAGGAAAAAAATGCAAGTAAAATATTGTTTAGCAGCATTAAGAGACAATAAAATATCCTGACGGTACAAAGGGGTGTTAGAGGGTAAGAGCAGGATGTCATGAAAAAAGGCAGTGAGAGAGTAGAAGTGGGTGGGTGTGTTAGTATAAAAACCACCCTTCACTCCCATTGTTCAAGTCTGTTGGAGGGCTTTGAGTGAATGCATGTATATATGTGGGAGTGTTTAACAGAAAAGTGGAGTTCTTGTTAGTGACCTTGCAGTGCAGTGGACTGACCGCTTCTCAGGATGGATACGTTGCTTGTGGTGAATTTAGTAGTGCTGGTGCTTTGCTCTGTAGGGAGAGTGAATTCTTCCGCCTATGACAAGATAGTCACTCACAGTCGCATCCGGGCCAGGAAAGAGGGGTAAGAAAACAGGATGTGAGACGAAAGAATCCATCAGTGAAAGTATTTTTGATTTTATGCAGAAAGATGCTGATGTTCACCTGCGTGATCCATTTGCTTTGGCTATTTGTGTATTAGAGGACTTATTTATAATAGACAAGTTATATATATTTTACGTACATTTTGCACCCATTACAACACTCAGATTTAAAGCTAACTTATATTTCCTAAACCATGAATTCAGGAATGTTTTTGTTTCTCCAAATTTAAATATTTGAAAATTTCAAAATGGGAAAAAGTGCTTTTGAATTGAAATCAAATGAAAAAAAATATTAGGGGGTATTAGTTAGGTAAAACATTATTATCTTTCTGTTTGTTTTATTGAGGTGAACAAGTAATTACATTAAAAAAGAAATAAGTAGGATGTTAGGATAACTTTTTTTTTGTTTTTCCCTCCCATCAGATGGGGGGTGGCAAATATGTGTTTGGTTTAAATAAAAATTTTTATTTGTCTGCAATTTAGTTTTGAGCTGTAAAGCTCTATGAGCTGCTCCAGGCGTGAAAGTACTTTTTTATAAATAACGTTTTGATTGGATTTCTCCCCAAATCCTCTTAAAAATCTTCTAAACTTTTCTGCTTTATTGTTTTATACAGTTTAAGTTTATTTGCTTTTCCTACACTCACTGTGTCATTTACTTTACAGTTTCCATGTCTTTTTTGCTTTTGTTTTTTTGTTTTTTTACAGGCCTAATGTGTGCGCTCTGCAGAAAGTCTTGGGAACCAACAAGAAATACTTCAGCACTTGCAGGAACTGGTACAAAGAATCCATCTGTGGCAAGAAGGCGTAAGTCTTTACAAGGAGATCAAAGATTTGCTCTGATTGAATGTTCATTCATTTTGCAAGACAGGGTTTGGTTACCAGGATTCATAATGCACTCAATTCAAAATTCATTCACAAATGTTAGAAAGTCCCAAATCAAAATTTCTAACCTGCAAAAGAAAATCATTTTTCCTAATGTGGGGTCTGTAAAAGAGCGGTATGAAAAGACCTTTTGTCTTTATCCGCCCTTTTTTGTCCTTTTTCAGCCATCCTTGTAGAAAATAGATTAAGTGCAGGTAAGAATGCGCTGTTTTATCAATCCAGCAGCGCAGGATGACTATTGTTTGGCAAAAAGCTGGTGGAGTGAAAGGTCCAGCTGGAGATGCTTTGTCAGACACAGAGGAACAGTCTGTCATCAGCACACAAGCACACACATGCAGACTTGTCATAGTGAGCAGCTGAGTGGTTACTGCTGCACCTGATATAATAGGGGAGAAAAAATGGATAAAAGCACACCTTATACAAAGATTATATTACATGGAGCTCTTAGGCAATCTAAAAAAAAGTGTAAAAAAAAAAGAATGTGGGACGGAAAACCACAAGTAAAAGATACCCTAAAGGCTTTCTTATTTCACCCCTCCAATTATAATGACAATTTTCCCCCTGCAATTTAATATATCGTTCCCATTTCCGCTCAAAAAACGTTTTTAGTAATTTTTTATTCAAGCTATCAATGCAGTTTGCTGAAATAGTTCAGACAAAAATATCTATATTTTTCAGACTTTTTTTAAGTTTGAAACTCAAAGAACCAAAACAAAGTGTCACACTACTTTTGTCAAACTTCATGTCAAACATTACAGTTTACCTCAAACTTCCCCCTAAACTGCTACCACATGTCAAGAATCTATTCAGCTTTTTTTAATTTTTTGTGTGACTTCAAATGAAAGACCCAGACATGGTGCCGACACAAGAGAAAATTCTAATTGTAAACAGGAGCGGTTTCAACATATTTTCAAGCGTCGTGAAAAAAAAAATGCACAGCGTGTTTTCATCTGCATGGGATTTTATGCCTGTTTTACTCTGAGACCAAACCAACTTTAGGGGGCCACTGTCAATCTGCAAACATGCTTTGTTTTTTGTTTTTGTTTTTTTGGTGGGAGTGATTGCAATATAAAGAATTCAGTTAATCTTTGGTTGAGACAAAGACTTGAAACAAAACACTAAAGAAAAAAAAAAGATTTGTGAGTCCTTCGTCTGTGGGTACAGAGCGGACATTGTTAGGCAGCCAAAGAGGAAATCTTCCATGTCACTTTGGTTTGTTCACAGCTGGATTTAATGTGGAGAAAACGGCAAAGGAGTCCAAAATCAAGCAGTTTTTAGCTTCTTCTGGTTGTTATGGCCTAGTAAGCCAGATCTTTGTAAATTAAATTACAGTATATAATCAAAAATCAATGTTAATTGATTGCTTCAAGTCCACTGCACTACCCCACGACCTGACAAAAAAATGACAAACGTGAAGTCCCACTCCAAACATCTTTTGTTCTAAAGCCTTCCCAGTGGTCTTTTAAATTTGATTATACCATTTTTAGGTAAAATAAAAAACCTGTGTCGTTTTCTGGGACAAAGTTTCTAAAGGGTGGCAGTAGTTCATTAGAAATTTGCTTCAGAGTTGTGGGCATGGAGTAAGCACACCCCTGCTTCCCGTCATCCATCTGTTTACGTGTTCTCCCTCAAAGTCCCAACCTAACATTCACGGTTCGACAAAAATGGCGAGCAATATTAAAGCTATCCAGCTGTTCCATGGATCTATTTGTCTGAGAGTGGATGCATCAGAGTGAAGGGAAGCTTGTGGCTTGCCGTAGCAGCTGTTACATTACAACTACAAGTTTTTTACAACATAATTTTTTCATCCGCTCCTGATCTACCACGATTTGAATAAAAAAACACTCAGAAATGCTATTTTAATCTTAATTTTCTTTCAATGCGTCCTCCATCATCAGAAAAATGGCACAAGAACATGTTGAAAACACCAAAAACACAATTTCATAGGAGTGGGTCTTTAAACTCACTGACTGGACAAATACATAAGCTGTTTTCCTTTGCTGCATGTCTTTGACTCAGGGAGATGAGGATTAACAGTTAGAACACAGTTTATTTGCAGTACATACCCTCACAGCGAGCCCACCTTCGCAAAAAATGTATTTGATAGAAAATAATTGCAACTTACAGCTAATAATGTGTTGTTTAACTGAATAATTACTGCATCTGTTTTTAGAGAAAACAAACAGGAATGGTTTGTTTGTGTGTCCTTGTACTTGTTACCTTGATGAGACCATTACTGGTGTAAACCACAAGGGGCCAGTAGACTTTCTGTGGAAGTTTGATGATTACATCTGACAAAAACATACAGATTTTATGCTTATATGTAGATCATGTTGTTAAAAAAATATTAGTTTTATTTTTAGAATTGAACTCAAGGTCACCAGGGTTCACCTTAGAACATGCCCATGTATAACCCATGCACACATGGAAGCTATGATAAGCTGAGTCACGTATGGATTGTGTCAATGGCTTTGCCTCAGCAAACTGCCTTGTTCAGTCTCTGGTCTTTATTGAATCTATTATGTTGTCAGAGCAAAGCCAGAAGAGATGACTTCACAAGCAGTCATGTGCATGAGTATAATAAATCTTTAGAAACTTTTTTAACCAAACAATGAAACGTCTATTTGCTTTGGCATTTGGGCATTACAGGGGTTTAACTAAATTATGCAGGTTTGCCAAAGAGCCGGGAGCATCAGGCCTGAAAATGCTTGAAGAAAAAAATATAGAGCAAGAATTCTGCAGTAAGGAAGTAAAAATGTAATGTTGTTTTCATGGGAAAACATGAGCAGCTCCAGCATCATGATCTGCTTTCTGTTAAACTCCGACTAAATTCATTTAGGAGCTCTGGCTGGCTGGCTGGTGGATCTTTGTAAGGTATCCAATCTTGACTTGTTTTTGAACTTGTTTGCATCTTGGAAGATGTGAGTAAGCCTGGAGAACTCCAGAGAAACAAAAAAGAAAAAAAGAGAGAAAAACGATTATCCGCCCATTTAAGCCTGCAGAACTAACAAGATTCATTGCACACCTGTTTTCATCATTCAAACTTTTGCTGTATAGAAACACTTAAATTATTTTAAAACATCTGCCTGACTGGCGAATGAAGACAGCTGCAAATTATTGTTCTGCTGAGATGTTGCATCTGTCTATTATTTCAATGAGATTTTGCTTGCAGTTACAATGGCTTTGCTCCATTCGTCTCTTCATGCTGTTGTTCAGTTTGCAGCCGCAGCTGTAGAACTTTTAAAAAAAGGCACAGAGGACATGAAACTCTTTGCAGGCCTTATAAATTCAGGAAGGAATTGTGTTTCATCAAGTTGCTGAACAAAAAAGTAGAATAAGTTCTAACATATTGGAATTCCGTCACATTATACGGTATTAGCCCAGTGCATTGTTTCTCAGTAAAATATAATGTTACCTCTGCTGGTCTTTTGAGTAACTTTTTGGAATTAAACAAACAAAAAACACTTTATTCTGTTAAAAGTACTAAATAATCCAGTTTTTGGATGCAGAGAGTTGGCCTTTTTTAGCCAGTTAAGTCTCAAACTCTACTGGCCCTGCCTGAAGAAAAGGTGGCTTCCATTTGGCACAGAGATGAATGATTCCGGCAACATGGTTTTTGTTTCATGAGGAAGGAGTTGTGGTGGGAGAAAGGGTGATGCCCTCCCCTAAAAAAAGACAAACAATCTGCCGTGAATCCTGAGTGTGATTCATCTGTTCTCATGCATGGGTTCCCATGGTGTTTTTTTCTTTTTTGTTTTAAGCTGTGGTGATGGATCAGACACATGTTTAGTCCCAAATATTTGATTTAACACAAAATATGAAAAAAGCCGCCCTCATGGTGGTTTTCCGTTTGCTTGAATTATTGTTAGCTAAGCTGCTGAATCTACTTTTTAACTCATATTTCAGATTTTATAACCTACTTTTCTGTTTGTGGTTTTGCCTGATGTTGCATGATATATTGATATGAGTTTGGATGGCTGTTAAAACAGATGTGTTGGATGAATGCTCCTAGTCAGTGCAGAGTCTCATCTATTGCCCTCGTGGGAGTTGTGTATTTCTTTTCTGTTGAATTCAACAACCCACCTTCTTGTAGTCATATATTTATACAACTCATTGTTTATTCATTTTTTCTAGCTATTAAAAAAAATTATAAAATTCCTTTTATGTGAAACATAACTGACTTTACTCAGATTTTTTATCACATTTTTTAAGCTGTTTTTGTTAATTGGTTTACTTACTTATGGGTTTTTGATGTTTCTTTTTAATTAATCGATCGAAAAGTCATCGGTTTATCCACCCATCAATGAATCAGTCAAGCAACCAATCAATTACCAATCAATCAATCGACCGACAAATTAAAAAAGCAACATTTAAACCAAAAATCTTTCTGCATCTGATGTTTGATCAACCCATCCATCCACCTATCAACCAATCAATCAATCAATCTGTTCCTCCTCTCGAGCTCGATGAAAGGCACAAATTGTTTTTTGGTTTAACAGACATTTATTCGTACAAAAACCTTGTTCAACATGTCCTAAGGTGCCTCTTTTTATGACCCAACAGTACAGTCAGAACTATGAAATAAAATACAGAAACTTAAATTAACCCATGTTCCGAAGTTTTCCCACAGAGAATAAGAAATGATCACACAAATAAAGTTCACGATATACAAAAAATAGACACCTAATTAGCCTTATACATTTCAACTTGTCATGTAACCTTACAATATTTTGGACAAAAAAATACATGAAATGCTGAAATTATGAAATGCATACCTCATTGGCCGCATTGCCTCAACTTAGAAGATATAAAGCTTCACTCTTCTTATATCACTCATTCAGGTGTGGTAACTTGTTTAATATCGCCCATGGCAACAAATAATTACAAGCGGAACAAAAAAATAAGTTCCTCCTATTTAACAATGTTTTTAAACTGAATAACACCAAACAGTATTATCTTTTACTGACTTATTATTCATCTCAAATGATCATAAAACAAACGTTATATTGCAAGTAAGTGCCATACACCAAGATAAAAAAGAGCTCGTAATGCTGAAAAGACGTAGAGAGAATCACACGAGTGAAAGAAAAATCCTAGAATTACAAAGCACTGTTATAAAAAATACTGTAAAGAATCTAATCAATATCAGAGTCTTAAACTGTTTTGCTCTGTTTTGACAGCACAGTCTTATATGAGTGTTGTCCTGGTTACATGATGATAGATGGCATGAAGGGATGTCCTGCAGGTAAGCCACAACCCGGTCTCTTTTTTTAAGCTTTATTCACATTTTTTATTTACTTTTTACAAATTCTCTGCATCTGCAGTGGCTCCCATTGACCATGTTTATGGTACACTGGGACTTGTAAATGCTTCCGTTACTCAGCAATATGCCGATGAGTCCAAAGTAAGAGAGGTCTTTGAAGGCCCTGGCTCCTTTACTCTGTTTGCACCTAGCAATGATGCCTGGAAACTGCTGGGTTCTGTGAGTAAATGGAAGGCTTAGAGCTTCTTTCAGAACTACAACAATAACTGATTTCCTGTTTTTTGTAGGAAGTACAGCTTAAACTGGCTGAAAAAGGAAATCTGGAGTTGTTCAATGCTCTAATGTTCCACACACTGGATCGCCGTCTTCTCACCAAAGACATGAAGAATGGCTTGGTTGTTTCCTCCATGAATGAGGATAGTAAGCTTCACATCAACCATTATACAAATGGGGTAAATTCCTCCAAAATGTATGTTTAAATAAATGTTTGGGATGTCAAGTTCATTAAACCTTTCTTTTCCTGTTAAGATTGTAACAGTAAACTGTGCCAGAATCATCCACGGGAACCATGTGGCTTCAAATGGTGTGGTGCATATCATAGACCGCGTGATCAGTCCTCTGAAAAGCACAATCAAGGACTTCCTGGAGGAAAGCGAAAATCTCTCCTCTTTCACTGTATGTGAAAATTCATTCATCCTTTCTTTTTACAAAAACTTGCAAGTCCCAAGAAGCACGAAGATTGTTGTTAGTCCGTCAGAGTGACAAAATGTTGCAACTAAACAGAAAATTCTCAATTTGCAGACAGCCGCATCTGCAGCTGATTTGATTGATAAGCTTGGAGAAGCCGGTCACTATACTTTGTTTGTTCCGACGGATGATGCCTTCTCGAAACTGCCTCCTGGATATTTGGAGAGCATCATAGAAGACAATGCTGTCATCACAGGTACAGAAAAAACATTGTCGCAGTTTAAAGACACTCTGATCATTTTTTTAATCTTTTTTCAAAGCGTTCCCAGTGATCTCTAAATTTTGGTTTTGCCGTTTTAGCCAAAATCTGTGTCGTTTTCTAGGACATTGTTTCAGAGCGGCAGTAGTTCATTAGAAATTTGCCTCTGAGTTGTGAGAGCTCTCTGTTTACAAACTCTCCCACAAGCTTACAGTCCCTCACAATCCTAACATAATATGACTGATGTAAAAAAAAATGGCAAGCAATATTGAAGCTACCCAGCCTACAGCTCGGACGAGGAAAAAAACCAAAACGTGCACAAGCGAATGCATCAGAACGGCATATTTTCTATGTCACAAATAAAATCCTTTTCAAACTCTTTTTTTCCTCTGCTCCTAATTTCACAACCATTTGAATAAAGAAATGCAATTTTAAGATTAATATTCTTTGTATATGTCCTCCATCAGAAAAATGCACAAAAAACACAATTTTCATTGGTCTTTAAAAATCCTTTAAGGCCATGACAGTCATCAGGTTGGGACAAACAGTTTTTTTCTATTAATTTAAAGCAGACAATGAAACAAAAAAAAATAAACGTTGTTATTTGTAGTACTTTGTACAAGCTACTGGTTTTAAGACTGTTTGAAGCTAATTAATGCAAATTGTATGTATTATTGTGTCTCATTGTGTTGAGTAACATGAAAAAATAATCGAATTCTCAAACAGTCTGCAGTCCATCAGCTTCCCACAGCTGTTCAGCATTCGCATCACATTAATACTCCATACCAAGAAGCTTAGATCATCATCTGAAACACTGGAACATGTTAACATGTGTGAAACTCAACTGTATTGGAGCACAAACAGAAAGAAGGACTTTTAAAACACTTTGTTCAGATTTTATGCAATGACACACATTTGGATGACACAGTTTTTGTGCTCAGCTGCACAACAACTGAAAATCATGTTTGATCATCTGATTTTGTCTGTTTTTTCTTCTGTCTCGGTCATCTTTTGATCAAACCTGGCAGCACTGGTGAAGTACCACCTGTTGAACAGCGTCCAGTGTGGAGAAGCGATCATGGCAGGATCAGTTTATGAGACCGAGGAGGGGAGCAGCATTGAGATCGGGTGTGATGGAGATGCTCTCACCATCAATGGCATCAAAATGGTATCAAAGAAGGACATTGTGACCTCCAATGGTGTTATTCACTTCATAGATCAGGTGCTCATTCCTGACTCAGGTAAATCCCATCTTGATTTGCGTTTTTAAATCAATCAGCCGTGTTCCTCCTCTATATTCTAGTGTGTTTATCTGATTTACATTAGCAAAGGATGTCACTGAGCTGATGGGAGACTCTCAGAACACTTTCAAGGATCTTGTGTTTGAACTGGGCTTAGCGTCTGCTCTGAAACCAAATCTGGAGTACACATTTCTTGCTCCTTTCAATGGAGCCTTCACAGGTGAGAAGAAACAAGGTCTCGTGTACAGAGAACAAAATCTTTCAGCGAAATCCAAACATTTTGGTGATTTTAATAAGGAATTATTCAGGAGTTTTGTCAACATGACATCTGTCATTTTAAATCCATCTTTGTTAGATGAGGTGATGTCAGACGGCCAGAGTGAGTTGAAACTCCGTCTGGAAAACCACATCCTGAAACTTAAAGTATTGCTGAGTGAGCTGTACACGGGACAGCTGCTGGAAACGCTCTCTGGCAAGTTCCTCAGAGCCTTCATTTACCGAACTGTGAGTACCATGAACATGCATGCAGTTGCATCATACAGTAAAATAAAACAGCAGCGTTCAAATGAATACTTGACCCTAAAATTACTTGTTTAATTTGCTCACGATTAATTTGGTGTGATTGACTGTAATCAAAAGCAGACACTGAACAGCTACAACTTCCACACTTCCAAAACCCGTTCCTGGACTTTGTCGATGTTGTTTGATAGGCGGTGTGCCTAGAAAATACATGTATGGTGCGTGGCAGCAAGGAGGGAAAGAACGGCGCCCTCCACCCCGTGAGATCCTTGGTCAAAACAAGCGATAAGACCATCTACCAGCTCCTCAAAGACGAAGGACAGTTCAAGTATGACATTCAGACAATATTAGGATCAGTCGTTGTGATTTTTAAAATTACATTTATAAAAAGTTACAATTTAAAAACTATTTATTAGAAGTAATATTTTTATTACTCATATTATTTTTTTCTGAGTGGTTTAGAAGATTTTATTATGATTATTTTTGCTACTATTGAATTATTGCTCTTAATTTCTACTTTTTTTATTTGAACGAATGTAGAATTTTCTTGTCGTTGATGGAGACGGCAGGTCTGTACGACATGTTGAAGCAGGAGGGCAGCTACACCATTTTTGCCCCGACCGACGATGCTTTTAAAGACCTAACTTCAGAGGATTTAGCTTTGCTGAAAAGTGAGTGTTGCATTGCAGTGCTTTGCTTTTCTGAGAGAATTAAGGAACTGAGGTAATAACTATAAATACTTCTGCTTTTGTAAGAAATGCTGTGCTTACTTTAACAGGTGATGTCACTGCTTTGAAAAACATTCTTCTGTACCACATCAGTGATGGGATCTTCATCAACGCAGGAATGGAAAGAGGAGTAACCAATTTGCTAAAATCGTTCCAAGGCCTCAATCTGCAAGTTAAATTAGTACGAAAACATTTTTTGTATGAACACATTTTTTTTTGTTTGCAATCTCTGCAGTTGAGCAAATTGGTGGTTCTTTTTAGATCATTTTATAATGGACATATTTTATAATTGGGCGGCAGAAGTTCAGGTGGTTGAGCAGGTCAGCCAATGATCAAAGGATTGACGGCTCAATCCCCGCTCCCTCCAACCAACTGTCATTGTGTCCTTGGGCAAGGCACTTAACCTACTCCAGTGGTCTGTCAGTCTGCCCCAGGGCAGCTGTGGCTACAGCAGTAGCTTACCATCACCAAGTATGAATAAGGTGTGAATGAATAATGGATATACATTGTAAGTGCTTTGAGCATCTGGAAAAGCACAGATAAATCCAATCCAATCCATAATTGTTGTTATATGTCTTGCTCAGTTTTAAATACAAGGTTAAGATAAAGTTAGGCTATCAGGTCACCCAAAAGTTTGTAACTACTCCTCAAGTAAAATATTATTTAAAGTCCCACTCCAATCATCTGTTGAGCTTTTTACAAAGCGTTCCAAGTGGTCTTGTAATCATGATCAAATTAAAAAAACTATATTGTTTCCTAGGACAAAGTACCTGCAGAGCGACAGCTTTTGATAGGTGGTGTAGGGTGGCAGTAGTTCAATAGAAATTTGCCTCTGAGTTTTGAGTGGGACCGGTGGGGCAGAGCAACCCCGCCCCCCTTCCCTTCTGTATTACTGAGAGCTCTCTGTTTAAGGCAAGCTGGGAGGTTGTGACCTGCATTTTCTACATCACATATAAGATAATCTAGTTTTAATCTAGCCTAATCTTTGCTGTGAAAAGCCTCATTTTGAGGTGTTTTCATTTAAACTTATGACAGTAAAATATCAAAACACAACTAAAAAAGTGGCTTTATGAAGTTTTATTATTAAAACAGACTTCCTATCTTTACTTTTACACCAGCAAGGTTTTTTTCTTTTTCAAACTTGAACAATCAAAAAGAATAAAAAAAAGAAGCAAAACATCAAGTCCAGAGCGCTCTAACTTAACATATAAAAACAGGAGCAATTTCCTAAGCAATCAAAAACATGTTTACCACAAACACATCATCAGACTTAATCTCTTACATAATAGATTTAAGTTTTGACATTGTTAGGGTTAGTTCTGTTAACAACCACCAAGCTGCACAGTGATGATGTCACAGCAGCGATGGACGTGGAGCACGGACTCAGAAGCACGTGATGAGAGCGATGTAAAATGCATTTTTAACTAAGTTCAAATAAAATGTTCATGCAAGTTAACAGTTGGACCATTATTTTACATATTTGAGAACAAAATCGTTATAGATTAAAATGAAGACTAACATCTACATATTAATTAATCGCAATTAACATGATAATTTGACACCTAAAAACAAGATTTTCATCAGAATGGGTCTTTAATACATGTTTGTCAGTACCGTGTCAGTTTATGGACATGTCTGGTCAGCATTCATAATATGGTGTCAAAACTATAAGTTTTATTGAGTTATTAAAATTCATGGTCACATAAATTGAGCCTATGAAACTCGACTTCAGTCTTTTCCAATAAACACATTTGTAAAATGCAATCAAAGAACCGTTGTGTACGTCAAAGAGAGACTGTTGATTGCTAATGAACCAGATGGCCTGATGCAATAAAAAAATGGCTTCCGGTCTCTTTTATCTACACTCCTCTACTAGCCTTTTTGTTCCTCTCTGTTGCTGCTTCCTCTGCGGCTGTGGTGTCCAGTTATCAGTTAAGGTCTCCTGTCAGGCTTACAGGATTTCCTTCTTGGGGCACAGTAAAAGAATGAACAGAAAGAAAAAAGGGTGATCTCATGAACACAGCTCATGCTGACAAATTGTTGTTAAACTAAGGTTTTAGTTTCATGGAAATAAATCCCTTGATTTTCTTCTGTTTGAAAAGGTAAACAACTCTGTAACTGTCAACTCAGTTGATGTGCCAGACGATGACCTAATGGCAACAAATGGTGTGGTCCATGTGGTGAAGAATGTCCTCTATCCTGCGGGTGAGCATGTGATACTTTTCTGTAGTTTTTATGCAGCCTGTCTTCTGTCCCTGTACGTGCATGGTGTAACAAACATCCATCGTGCACTTCACTCACAGGCCTTCCTGTGGGCCGCCAGGACCTCAAGGTGGTGCTGGAGAAGCTGATTAAGTACATCAGGATACAGGTGGAGAAATTAAAAGCATGTGTGTCAGTTTGTGTGCAACATAGTTTTGTCGAACCTTTTGCTAATGCTCAGCATTTTGTCATGTGTTTTGATTTACAGTTTGTTTCTGGATTTTCTTTCCCAGAGATCCAAACTCTTGGCGGCAGTAAGTTCCCTTCAGCCAAAATATTGCAGTATGGGAGGGAGGGATGTCTTGTGAAAGTCACTACTGCAAAGAGTTTAAATTATTTTATTTCTTTACAGGTAAAAAAAAAAAAAAAATCTGAATTTTTTATGGTGGGAAGAATTGACAAATTCTTTTTAAATAAAGCTTTCAGAAGTAAATAATATTTTTAGCTGCATATTGAGCTTGCTCCTTTAAATTAAACTATTTTTGACTATTATATTTGGGTATCTGTCTGCTGCCACTTTAACCCGTGTGGTGCTGAAGTTACTTGGCCATCATTTCTAATCATTAACTAGATAACAAAAGGGTCAAATATTGATGTGGTCCATTTATCACCGTTGAGTATATTTGTGTTACGTTTTTTAGAATGTGAATCTATTTGTTTTATATTGTTTTTTTTTTATTTGAACTAATTACATTTTCTTTTTCTTTTTAAAGTTGATTCCTTTTTGCTTTTTTAAAACTTCTTAAAAAAAATAGAAAAAAAATAGAAAAAAAGGAAAATATTGCCGGTGCAACCAAAAATGGTGAGTAATATTAGAGCTATCCAGCTGGAGAGTTTTGAGCCAGATGAGGAAGACAAAGTATTTTATGAATCTAGTTGTCAACAAGTGGATGCTTTAGAATATAGAAATTCTCAGAAATGCAATTTTGAGCTTAATTTTCTTTACATATGTCCTCCTTCATCAGAAAAATGCCACAAGAACCTGTTAAAAATATATATATATATTTAAGAACTGGTGTTCGGAAAACACATAAATAAATGTGTGCAGTTTCTCAACAAGCTGTTAAATATTCACATAAGGTGTAACAGATAAGGCTGCAGATTTTGTTCTGAGAAACTCTTGAAATTCAACTTCAATATAAAGAATTTCATCATAGCTCTTGGAACACTAGTGATGTCTGTTAATCAGTTACTCTGTGAAATTGCCTTCTATAGACAAACACTAATTTATTACTCCCCAGGTTTACCCCACTCAACCTGACTCACTGAATCAGTTTGTATGTTTTATATTATATTGAACTGGCTACATTTTTATTGTTCATCCGAAAAAATTGATGTTTTTGTAAATCTTTGCAGGTGACTTTCTAGTCTGGGTCGTGCATGTAGACTTATGACACACGTAGACACATGTAACTTAATAAAACAATTGAGCTTTTTGTCTAATTGTGCTAATTGTTTCAATGAGTACTGATGGTTAAAACATTGATTAAAAATATGTTTTTTTAATGCTTGTAACCAAAAACTGTCCCTCTTTATAGGTGTAAAATCAACCGAATTCACAATCAAAACAGAGGTTTTTGAGACTATGCCTTCTATGACCAAAGTAACCAGAGTTATCGAGACATATCCTGCCAGCACCAAAGTAACTAGAGTCGTTAACCGCCAGCCAATCACCAAAGTCACAAGAGTCCTTTCAGGTGAGCTGTAAACTCCTTCCAATAACCTGAAGTTAAAGTCAAGGGTTTAGTTATGCCAGCAGAGATTTCATTATATTTGCTCTGTTCTTACAGGTGCTGGTAGACAGATTCCAGAAAAGGTTTCAGGTGAGTTTGGATTACTCATCTTATCACTTGTGGAACATTATAGTCTACATATAGCTCTTATTTATATTGTTTTTTTGTGCATGTTCACAAAGGTAAAAAAAAAGGTGCTTTCAACAGTTATTGCAAGTGTGTATTCTTAAATCAGATTAGAGTTGACTTTTTTTAAACAAACCTGAAGAAAAAGTATTTTAGACAAATTACAAGCCAAGAGAATTTATTGGAGGAAGTTTTGTTGTAAAAAATACAAAATATGTTCAAATAAAATGTCTAATAATATGAATCAGTAAAGTTAGTCATCAAAAGATTTTAAAACTCTCTTCTTCTCAATCCAGTGAGGGATGAAACCAATGGAACCCTAGTGTTTGAGCCTCAAATCATTGAAGGTGGGAATCCAACTCTTTCAGATGTTTGGCTTCTTCTGTCTGTGAACACTTTTTTCTTTTAAATGTCTATAACAATACAGAAGACAGGAGATTTTGATGACTTTGTATAGTTCAAGAATGTTTTTGGAGAATACATTGCTTTTTAATCTAAGGGTTTTTGTCGTTGACATTTAGGCCCCGATTTCTCTAAAATTCTGTCAATCCGTGATAACCCCAGTCTGCTGAAGGAGGAATCAGGCAGACTTACCCAACTCATTAAAGGTCAATAAACACATTTCCTGATTTGTACTTTTTCATGATATAAATGACATTTTCCTTGTTCTTTTGTCTGTCCTACAGAGGGAGGTAAATTTTCTGCTGCCAAGAAATCTCCAGGTTGTAACACAGTTAGTTTATGAATTGCATAGACCATTTTTTTCACTGAGAACTTTCCATAATTAACATTCCTTTATTCTATACAGTTGGAATAATGAGAAGAACAAAGTCGGTCAGGAGTCCACTGAGGCCAAGGGTGTGAAACCTGAGAGATAAAGTGATTGTGGCCGCCACAACTTCTCCTTCTCTGATGGATTGAAAACAGGAGAAAAATGATTAAATCATTAATTGATTTGGCTTTCAGTTCTGTATTATTCTCATGAGCATGATGGTTTGTTGCTATGCAGAGACATTTTTCTGAGTGATTTGTGTAAAAATATGAATTTTATTGAAGGGAAAAATAGATTTAAAGGGGTTAAGAAATAGTCGGTTTCTTTTTTGTTGGTTTTTTTCATGTTCACACATGTGACCCTATAGACAGAGTGCATGGTAAAAAGTCTTTTTTCCCTTATATCTGTGCTTGCATTCAATAAAATGAATGGCTTAAAAAAAGACAAACAGTGTTTTTATACTATCAAGCTGTACTGATGTAAATAATAAAAAGATACAAATTAAAAAAGGTTAAAAAATATGTTTTTTTGGTAGCTTTGACTTTATAAACTGCTCTTTGATTTGAAATCTGTCATTTTTTTCTGTAACTGCAACAAGGTAAAGAGTTAATATTCTTCAATATGAAGATGAAGGACTCCTAGAAATGACAGAAAGTTGGTTTTGACTCTACCATAAACCCTACCTAAAGCGCCCCCATGCTATTTTCTTTAAAGAATAATGCCTCCTTGGACCTTTTTTTTAAGACTTTTATGCAGGTTTTTACAACCTCAACCTTTAAGAGGACAGTACATACAGTAAAGCGATAGAAATATCATTTACATCCTCTGATATACGTATTAAGTTTCAGAAGAAGCCTTAAAACCCTGGACATGTGGTCTAAACAAAGTCATGGTTTCAAACATTTCTGTAAGTAATGCAGTCCTTTTTCTGTCCTTCCATTTGTGTGTGTAAATGAATATGGTGAGAACTGTAGAGGAAAAAATGATGAAAATGATTTACAACAAACTGACCAGGATAGTTGAAGAGTGGCTTAACTGTGGCTTAGGTGTTTTGGTGCAGAGGTATAGTGGTCAATCTCTGATCAGAAGATCACAGGTTCGGTTCTCGCCTTGACCATCCATGTGTGGGAGTGATCTTGGGCAAGGCTCTGAACCCCCAATTCCTCCTGGTGGTTATATGTTGGCACCAGTGTGCAGCCATTAGTGTTTGAATACATGTGAGCATTGATGACTGTAAAGCATTTTGGGCATTAAAGAACGTTTTATTTAATTTTCACAGGCCCATATAGTTCCTCTACCTCCTTAAATTCCTGTAAAATGTTCCTAGTCAAAAGGGAAAAGCATGGTTTCCTCTGACTCAATTATGCACAACCAAGTGAAGGCCCCAGATCAACAAAAAACTATCTAGTCTAACATCGGAAATTGCTTGCTGTTTGAACTAAAATGGAGAAAAGAGGCAATATTACTGAGTTATATCATTAACTTTTCATATTTCTAACGTTACAGCTAGAATAAAATAGAACAATTTCAACACCGCATCTTGTTCCCTTGTATTGAGAAACTTCATGAGCCAACATTTAACTTCACATCAACCTTAAGCATAGTCATCTTTTTAGCTCTGAAACTACACTACACGACTTTTCCTTCATTTAAAAAAACTGGAACAGTCTTTTAAGTGCAGTGCCAAACAGCTATGCTCTTGTTGATCCAACTCAAAATCAAACCAGTCGATTCTTGCCACAGTTCTCAAAGTTGTGCAGAACTCATTTTTTATGTTTTGCCAGAAAGACTCATTTCCAAGTAGCCGTCAAAATCCAATCGCTAATAATCAGCAATCACGCGGTCAAATAATGTGTTTGGTCACAAATACATTTAAATTAACTTTGCCGTCTGCAGACGGTGTTTGCTTCTTTCAAAAGCCACAAGTTTTGTTGATAAAACGTAATTCTAAGGAACACAGAGAGCAATAGGTGAACATGACCAGCCAAAACAATAACAGCGTTTGCCATGCACAGAAGTTTATCCACTTGTGACTCTGGCCAGAAGTTCCTCCAGAGCAAGAAACTGATATGCTTCACTGGTCTGTAGAAAGAATGATGTCATCTCTTTCAGATGTACTCTGGGAGGACAAGTGAGTGCTTGCAGATGTGTGTGTCTGTGGGCTTGTGTTCATGTCTTTATATACTTTTGAGAACCAACATGTCAATTGCCCAACAATGTGAGAACTTTGCTTCCCATGAGCACCTTTGGCAACTTCTCAATTCTGACAGTTAAAATCAGTTCTCAAGGCTGACTGGTCAGTCAGCTGTAATTGTTTATTGTTAGAATGAAGCGGTTGGGAACTCGGACGTGTCACAACAACTGAAACCAATTCTTCTATGTGGGGGTCTGGTTTAGTTTAAAAAAGGAGTGGGTTTGGATTCTAAGTAGCCCAGAAATCCGTATGATGACACCAAGTGTCAAGGATGGATGAGTCCATAGCTAGTTTAATGTTATTTCTTGCTAACAAACGCTAATGGCATGTAGCCTTACTTGATGCTCATCATTAAATGTCTGTAAAAAAACAAGAGTGATATAAGTTAATAAGAAAAATGGCAATAGAGGGAGTATTCAGGACCAATAAGTCTAAAAAGGACACACGATCTTTGACCTACTGTACCTCTTCTATTGTTTAGACCAGAGTTGGCCAACCCTGGTCCTCAAGAGCCACAATCCTGCCTGGTTTCCAGCTGTACCTGAACAAATTTCTGCTGATTGGCTGCCTCAAGTGATTCCACATCCCGATTGACTGAATACACCTGATTAAGGTAGCATCAACCAGTCCAGGAAGAACTGGAAATCAGCCAGGACTGAGGCTCTTGAAGACCAGGGTTGGCCAGCCCAGGTTTATGCGATTAATGTTACTTGGCTGATTCTGATGCAGAGAAAGGCGGCTTTGCATATCGGTTTTGGACCGAGCAGAATGCCTTAGTTGCAAGTGCCCTTATGGGTTAATACAGGCAACAAATGGACAAACCTGTACGGGGCATGCTGGTGGCCAGCACGAAATTATAAGATCGTAGACCGCTCGGTGAGCCAATAGAGCAAAAATATTTGTGCTAATTTTTCAACTGGTTGTAGCACATACTCAAATAACACATGGGGGTAAGTAAGGTTGAAGGAGGTGAGGGACAGGCACGTTGTGCAGATTTTTTATTTTTTCAACCCCCCCCCCCCAAACCCTGTGCAATGCGTTAGGAGTCTGTTAGAGCTGATCAGTGTGTGTTCATGTGAGCTACTTGCATGCCTGTTGCATGTGCATGACTGTTATAAGCGAGAAATTAGACAAAAAGAGCATATGTTGTGTGGGCATCCTACAGACACTTACTTATCATGTGCACACCCAGTGGGTGCTGCATTTGAGCCAGGGGCCACACCTTACTAACTATAAAGTGTTGCATAAGGACACCATACAACTGCATCATCCGTACGTCTTAAGCATGTGTACTACACAGTGCACTTACCACATGCACGTTCGATTTTTATGACATCTTTTAAGTTGCGATCCTCAAGGGAACTGCAAGACAACCCAAATCCCACAGAGATGTGACTGAGGCCTAAAGTGTTGCATCACTACACAAAGCTGCATTTTTCTGTGACAGAATCAGCTGATTTATGTTGACTGCGTAACCATTTCACTTCTGCAAAGTGTTCCAAAGTGTTGCCTTTTTCCCACTTCAGAATCCACTGGAATTACGTTAATTGCGTAAACAGTTGAAGAGCTACAGTAGTAGAAAGACTGTCAACACTGGAGCTAAAGCTCCGGTGTTACAGTGAAAGCAGCATGATGGAAGCAGCATTATCTTCAATAAACAACATTCAGTTCATATCAAGTTTTTATGCTGGTTATATAAGCATGGATTATGTTAAACATTGAAAAGTTTACTTTAGAAATGAATAAATGTTGTGTTTTCTTCTATAAGAAATTATGAGCTGTAGAGTTTAGTTCACCTGATCCAGCCCTTCTGAATGTTAATGTGTCTAAATGAAACGTGTAGTCACATGCTTATTCCCGGAAGACATGGAACAATTTCTGAACGGTAGAATTACCAGTCCCTCGGGGTAAAACAAAAGTTGATTCAGGGAAATATACTTCAATACTGATGTAATACAGTTCATTACTAACATTTAAGAGTAGCATATGAAAAAAGTCACATTTCAAGATTATGTTTTGCATTAATGTTGGCTTTTAAAGGAAAAAAGGCATCAGTTTACAGCTGTTACATATTTTTAGACTTCTCAACAAACATCTGTTCTAATCATTACTCCCCACTTTTGTTTTTGAGAACATGCTTGAAATCTTTTTGGCTACCATTCTATAACAGACATTTGAATTTTTTTTCTAGTTTCCAAGTTTTTTGATCCGCAAATATTAGTTGTGGGAACAGAGAGTGAAAAGTAACTGCAGAGGGTGGCATTTGATGATTCATACAAAGATGTACATAAGAAAAATGTTGAATGTATTCTCTGTTATGAAACAAAAATGCTTTGTTTTAGTTAAAAACCATTAAAAAGGGAGCAACTTTGGAAACAATAAACAAAGCAAATGCTAATGACAAAAAGATTTTGAGTTCAGTAAATTAATTTTTTTGTCTTATGGACAGCAGTTTGCTTATAGACAAAAAAAATATTTTTAAAAAAACTATTACCAACAGCAAGTACAGACACGCTAAAACATGTCAATTTAAAACTTGAAGTGGTTCCATATAGACATTTTTGTATTTGAATCTGTTATTGCATATAACAAAAAAAAGGTTTTCAAATACTTTTATGAAAAAGAAAAATAGAAAGAAAACGCTTACTAAAAAAGTTTAGTAAATGATTACATATTCACACCTTGTTCAGGAATTGATTCTTAAATTAAAAAACATACACACGTTTACGAATACATCTGAAAACTTCAGTTTTGTTTAGTTTTTGTCTTTTTCCTTCTGCAGCACATGAATCTAAAAACAGTATAAATGGAGTAAAGCAGCACAGTTAGTACAGTCAGCACCAGGAGGAGAACATCTAGACTGTGATATGAATACCAAGGCATCTTGTAAGCCTCTGAAATCAGATGTCGAGCCCCTTTGTGTCGTATCACATACTCTATCCAGAAAATAGCCTGATCCATGGGTGACATTGGCTGATCTTTGTGCAAACGAGAAAGTCTTTGAATGTTCTGCCTGTAGCTACTATTATGGAGCAGCTCCTTAAGACCTTCTTCAAAAGTGCGGCCATTCAAATCTGCAAGCTGAATGATTTTTCCAGCTCCTCTTTCCTGCAAACGTAAAAGGTTGTCGTACTGATCAAAGAACAGTGGGATGCCCAGCACTGGGACCCCATGGTAAATGGCCTCTTGGACTCCGTTGGTCCCTCCATGAGCTACAAAGACTTTAACCTGCAGATGACCAAGGAGGTCTTTCTGTGGCATCCAGTCCATTATGAGAGTGTTATTGCCCAGTGTAGATGGATGATCTCCTTTGTGTCTCCATATCACCTGAAAGCAAGCAACAGAGATGCAATGTAATCATGTTTAATCATGTTTGACTGGGAAAAAACAACAACTGTGTAACTGGTTACCTCGATGGGCAACTTCAGCCATGGCTAAATTCATTAGCTTTTAAAGTTTATGAATATTAACAATACATTTAAATGAGTGTAATACCTTCTGGGGCATCTTAGAAAACACCATGGCCATCTCATCTGTAACATCTTTTGGTAGAGCCTTAACCATCGTTCCGAGACTCATAATTATCACTCCATGTTCTCCAGAACTTTGAACAAATTTCTCCAAATCTGCCGGTAGAGGTTCAGCTGGTTTGCACTGGAATCCTCCGATGTAGACCACGTTTGGCATGGTGGGTCGAGCGAAATCAAACACAAAATCTGATCTGAAAAGCCAAATGTCTGCTTGCTGAAGCAGAGAGAAAATGCTACATCCACCCTCTATGTATTTACTACAGAAGTCATCATAGATGGGCAAAACCATGTTCTCCTGAAACTTTATGACGCTGTGAAAAAATATGTTTTTCAGCCTTTGAATGAAGTCCATTTTATCTGTTAAGCCTGATCCTGGTACTGGGATATAAGAAAGGGGAGAAGGGGCCAAAACAAAGTGGCCTTCTCCTCTGGTGACCCAACGCACATTGAGGACCACAGGGAGATTCAGATATTTGGCTAATATAACCCCTGCACCTATTACTGGATCAGCCAGAACCAGATCATATTTGGAATCAATCAACTGTTTGACCAGTCTCTTGTTCTCAAAAATGTCCTTTGCAACGTCACACCACAATTCATGAGCCTGTGTGAGCATAGTAAGAAACTGGTTGTTCAGCCTGAAGAAAGACAAGAATGAAGCACCTTCTCGTTGCACCTAAGATAGTAAAAAAACAAAAGAATTTCAATTCAAAAAGTGAACATTCTCAAACATTAATGAAAAATGTAAACATAATGTTTACTGTATACCCAAACACATACCCTAATTTGCTCCTCCAGGTACAAATCAAAAACGTCTCTGAAGTCTTCCTTTATTTTGATTGTGATTGATGTGTAGAGAGGAGACGTCTCTTTAATGTACCAGCTGTTGGACGGCCGAATCACAGTGATGTTGTGGCCCCTGGCATGAAGTTCTTCTATAAGAATCTTCATGTTAATCCAGTGGCTGCCATCAACAGGATACACCAAAATGCTTCCTCCACTGCATGATGGCGCCGAAAACAAAAAGATTATGGTGTAGAATGCAAACACTCCACATGGATGATGCATTTCTCCTAAAAGAGAAACAGAAAATGTGTTTTATCAATTTACGTTTTATGTGGTAACAAAGATAAAGAGGCAAATACTCCTAAATCTTTTTTTACCGTGATGAAACTATTATTGCTATAAAGGATTTCAACAGCAAGACAATAGACATAGGATCCGCTTACCTATTGTCAGCACTCAATGGTCGTCCTTCTCTACAGACTGACACTACATGAACAAGGCTTTTATTGTGTTTGAGTTCAAACTTCAGACTCACACGTGGTCTGTTCTTGTGTAAGTAAATGAGTTACAGCTGCCATTGACAGGCAGAAAAAGATCAAAGAAAAAATGGTTTCCCATTGGTCCAGAAAAAGTCCAGTATATGACGCAAAAGTGATCCTCTGCTCAATGCATCTTGTTACCCATGTTGTTACAGCATTAAAATGAATCACAGAAGGTTCTTGTGAATGGGTTACATTTATTGCTGTAGTTTAAAGAAAAGTGTCTGTCACAGGCTGAAACCGTCCTAGACTGTTGCCTTTCCTTCATGGATTTTAAATAGTAAAAATAGCAAAAATGAAGCTATTTGATATTCTCCCTCACAGATCAGTTTATTTAATGTTTAACTCAACAAAATGTCAATACAATTTTATGGCATTTCTCAACTATTGTAAAATGAAATTCTACCTCACTTCACATTAATATTTCTTTTACTCTCACGTTTTATTACATACTGCACTTTATGAATGGCTTATCAGATATTTCCTACACTCTTGTGAAGACTTAAGAAAGTGCTTTAGTAAAATCAGTGAGTTTGGAATAGCATAAAATTTGCAAGAAAAACTTTAGATAAAAAAAAGTAAAGCTAGTAATTTTTTTTTTAAATTGTAGTTGTAGTGATAAAAAATGTTTGATGCAACAGTCTAATAAAGGGGCAGTCAAGTAATAAATAAATGAAATTTCTTAATTTTTATCTAAAAAAAAAGATTGTGAATTGGATTAAAAAAATAATATGTGACAATGGTTCACAGAGAACCTATCAATGAATTAGTTCAAAGTTATTCTATAAATTTGTATTCAGATATTCATTTCTTCTGCATTCAAAATTTGAACATCAAACAATTTTTAACTGTATATTTATTACTTTTATTGAATCCATACCAAAGTCAACAAATCCAAATACAATTTTAAAAATATATTTCTGAACAAATATAGCAACTTCAGTTTTGTTTGGTTTTTGTCTTTTTCCTTCTGCAGCACATGAATCTAAAAACAGCATAAATTGAGTAAAGCAGCACAGTTAGTACAGTCAGCACCAGGAGGAGAACATCTAGACTGTGATATGAATACCAAGGCATCTTATAAGCCTCTGAAATCAGATGTCGAGCCCCTTTGTGTTGAATCACATACTCTATCCAGAAAATACACTGATCCATTAGTGACATTGGCTGATCTTTGTGCAAACGAGAAAGTCTTTGAATGTCCTGCCTGTAGCTACTATTGTGGAGCAGCTCCTTAAGACCTTCTTCAAAAGAGCGGCCATTCAGGTCAACAATTTCAATGATTTTTCCAGCTCCTCTTTCCTGCAAACGTAAAAGGTTGTCGTACTGATCAAAGAACAGTGGGATGCCCAGCACTGGGACCCCATGGTAAATGGCCTCTTGGACTCCGTTGGTCCCTCCATGAGCTACAAAGACTTTAACCTGCAGATGACCAAGGAGGTCTTTCTGTGGCATCCAGTCCACTATGAGAGTGTTATTGCCCAGTGTAGATGGACGGTCTCCTGTGTGTTTCCAAATCACCTGAAAGCAACCAACAGAGATGCAATGAAATCAACTAAAACACACACACATATATATATATATATATATATATATATATATATATATACATATATATATATATATATATATATATATATATATATATATATATATATATATATATATGAAGGGTTACCATACATACTCAGACGTATTTTTTTAAAGTAGACAAAAAATGATGCATTTAAAATGAAGTTTAGCCCCTTAACCCCAAAAAGCACACAGATAACATAAATGAATGAAATTAAATATAAACTATTACCTTCTGGGGCATCTTGGAAAAGACTGTGGCTATCTCATCTGTTATATCATTAGGTAGTCCATTAACCAGCGCCCCGAGACTCATAATTATCACTCCATGTTCTCCTGAACTCTGAACAAACTTCTCCAGATCTGCCGGTAGAGGTTCAGCTGGTTTGCACTGGAATCCTCCGATGTAGACCACGTTTGGCATGGTGGGTCGAGGGAAATCAAACACAAAATCTGATCTGAAAAGCCAAATGTCTGCTTGCTGAAGCAGAGAGACGATACTACATCCACCTTCTATGTGTTTATTGCAGAGCTCATCATAAATGAGCAACACCTTGTTCTCCTGAAACTTTATGATGCTATAAAAAAATATGTTTTTCAGCCTTTGAATGAAGTCCATTTTATCTGTTAAGCCTGATCCTGGTACTGGGATATAAGAAAGGGGAGAAGGGGCCATAAAGAAGTGGCCTTCTCCTCTGGTGATCCAACGCACATTAAGAACCACAGGGAGATTCAGATATTTGGCTAATATAACCCCAGAACCTGTAAATGGATCAGTCAGAACCAGATCATATTTGGAATCAATCAACTGTTTGACCAGTTTCTTGTTCTCAAGAACGTATTTTGCAACATCACACCAGAACGCATGAGCCTGTGTGAACATCGTAAGAAACTGATTGTTGAGCCTGAAGAAAGACAAGAATGAAGCACCTTCTCGTTGCACCTAAGATAGGAAAAAACAAAAGAATTTCAATTCAAAAAGTGAACATCTTTAAACATTGAGGAAAAAGTATATAAATTATACATCCACTTGACTATACCCAAACACATACCCTAATTTGCTCCTCTAGGTACAAATCAAAAACGTCTCTAAAGTCTCCCTTTATTTTTATTGTGATTGATGTGTAGAGAGGAGACGTCTCTTTAATGTACCAGCTGTTGGACGGCCGAATCACAGTGATGTTGTGGCCCCTGGCATGAAGTTCTTCTATAAGAATCTTCATGTTAATCCAGTGGCTGCCATCAACAGGATACACCAAAATGTTTCCTCCACTGCATGACGGCGCCAAAAACAAAAAGCATATGGTGTAGAATGCAAACGCTCCACATGGATGATGCATTTCTCCTAAAAGAGAAACAGAAAAAAACTGGTGAAACAGCATGAAAACAAATTAACAGAAGTAAATACTGCTAAATCTTTATACCATTGAAGACTTAACAACCACTGATAAAAAACAGTAAGATGATGTTTGTAGGATCCACATACCTGTTGTCATCACTCAGTGGTCGTCCTTCCTTACAAACTAACACTATACATGCAATGCTTCTACTGTGTTTGAGTTCAAACTTTAGACTCACACGTGATCTGTTCTTGTGCAAGTAAATGAGTTACAGCTGCCATTTACAGCTAGAAAAATGATTAAATAAACACATTTTTTTATATGAGGAATAAGTGTAGTATTTGGCACAAAAGTAGTCCTCTGCTCAATGCATCTTATGACTAGTGCTGTCAATCGATTACAAAAAAATAATAAGATGAATCACACTTTTGGGTTGTGATTAGTCACGGTTAATCACAGTGTTTCATGAGTTAAATTTTATATGACAATATGCAGTTTTGGAACAAAAAAAAAAACAAAAACAGAGAGAATATCTTACTTCATTTTTATTGTCTAAAATGTTTACATTTATGAAGTGTTAACTCAGAAGTTTAATTTGTGTGCACAAAACACATCAACAGTTAGATGAGCAGAACTGTTAAGACTTTAATGTCTGAAGTATTACTCCAAGAAAACAAAGATGCTGGTTTACAGCCATAAAACAGCAATCATTGTGTTTCTCCACTTTAAATGGTCCAGGTGAATACTCTATTCTGATTGGTTGCTGGGTGTTCCGAAAGAAGTTCCGGTCACAATGTTCTATAAGTGCAGGCTTCTTCAAAACAAACGTTTTCTTCACGATCTGGACAAAAATACGCGATAACAGGTGAACTTTCTCTTTGAACTGATGCTTTATTTAACCTATCGTAACAATCAGCACATACATCACTTTCTATTGCAACTACAGTCAAGGTCTTCCCGCTCAGCGATGTATTGTGTTACCGTGAAAACGGACTGCATTACGCATGAATTAGTCTGCCTTTTTTGTCAAAAGGTGATGTAAACCTAAAAAATTAACAAGAATAAAGTGCTAAGAATCGGTTAAATACGTATTTCTTTTGTAAGTGACTAACGTATGTTAGAAGCAGGATTGTGTCCAACAAAGTGTGCATTCAAAATTTGACACACCCTGCGGAGGCCTGAACCATCGGAAAACAGTTGTGAGTGTAATTAATCAGCGTTAATTTATATTAACGCGTTAATCATTTTAAATTAATCGCATGCATTAATGCTTAATCATTGACAGCCCTACTTATGACCCATGTTGTTAGAGTATTAAGGTGAAAGGTTATTGTGAAAATGTTCAAATAAAGTTAAAGAAATTTCTGTCCAGTTTTACATTTTAGCGACACATATTAGATGTTTGAAAAAGAGTAGCAATCTGTTCTTCCTCATACATGTGCTTAGTTTAATTCAGTGTTGTTTATTTGTTTTTGTTTTTGTTTGCTTTTAAAATGTATAAAACATGTCAATGAAAGGTTACAACTTTTTTTTAACTATTGTCAATCTGTATTCTGTCACACAACAACTTTTCACACTTTCATAAGTTTTATTACATACTAAAGGTTAGAAAGGACTTTTCAGAAATGTTGTAAACACAAATGTGAAAATGAAAAAAATACATACTTTAATGATATTATTTAGAATTTAAAACAGTATAAACTTAACAAAAACACTGAGATCATAAGAGATCAGGTCTCAAAATGTTGAGAGGGCAAAAATAATCAAAAGCAGGTAAAATTTAAAAAAATAATTGTAGTAATAAAAATATGTCATTCAACAAACCAACAGTGGGATTTGTGCTTGGACAATTTAGAAAGGGACTAGGACATAGGACAAGGAAAAGAAAAAGTGAAATAAAATGCTCAGAGAGAGCCTATTACTAGATTTGTGTAATAATTAATTTTGTAAATTATTAGCTAGGTATCATAATACTTTTAAGTTTCAACATAAAACATTTTTAAACCTCAATCTTTTACATTTTATTAAATATATACATACAATTTTTATTTCAAATACAAATTTTCCAAGCAAGTCTAGCAACTTTAGTTTTGTTTGGTTTTTGTCTTTTTCCTTCTGCAGCACATGAATCTAAAAACAGCATAAATGGAGTACAGCAGCGCAGTTTGTACAGTCAGCACCAGGAGGAGAACATCTAGACTGTGATATGAATACCAAGGCATCTTATAAGCCTCTGAAATCAGATGTCGAGCCCCTTTGTGTTGAATCACATACTCTATCCAGAAAATAGCCTGATCCATGGGTGACATTGGCTGATCTTTGTGCAAACGAGAAAGTCTTTGAATGTTCTGCCTGTAGCTGCTATTATGGAGCAGCTCCTTAAGACCTTCTTCAAAAGTGCGGCCATTCAAATCGCCAAGCTGAATGATTTTTCCAGCTCCTCTTTCCTGCAAACGTAAAAGGTTGTCGTACTGATCAAAGAACAGTGGGATGCCCAGCACTGGGACCCCATGGTAAATGGCCTCTTGGACTCCGTTGGTCCCTCCATGAGCTACAAAGACTTTAACTTGCAGATGACCAAGGAGGTCTTTCTGTGGCATCCAGTCCACTATGAGAGTGTTATTGCCCAGTGTAGATGGACGATCTCCTTTGTGTTTCCATATCACCTGAAAAGATAGCAACAAACATACAATTATGTACTGCTTTTTTTTTTTTTTTTTTTTTTTTTTTAATGAATGATGACCTGCCATATAAAAAACACTAATGTACTATTCGGCCACAAATTAGTTTTCATTTGTACAATTTACCTTTTTTGTGGCCATGAATTAGCACTTGGTCACACATTTTCAATATTTCATGGCTACATTTTTTTTTTGTTTGTTTGTAATATGTCACCCTACAGGCTCCAACATTTTTTTCACTCTTATAAGGAATTTTATTATTTAAAAAAGAAACAAAAATCAAGGAAATAGTATAGTAGATTGAAAAAGACAATCAAAGACACTGTAAATATAAAACTAAATTTGTCACTTTTAACTGACTGACATAAAAATCTAAGCATGCTTTAAACAAATAAGCATAGCAGTTAATTCTTTGTACAGCAACTCTTAAAATCACCTAGTTTTTCCTCTGTCTTTATTTTCATCCAAAACGTCTACTGTCAGTAAATATTAGACTTTGATAAGGTAAACATAGTAAACCAGGGCAATATCAGAACACAATCTGGTGTTAGTTCGATTATCACAGTCAGCTTTGTAAGAGAGCCTTGTCTAGTAGTGGTCTCCACTCTATTAACAAACAGAAATAACACCAGATGTTTTCAAAGTTTGGGCACCCCTGGTTTAGATTTGAGCTGAAATTGCGTCTTAGATTGCAGGCATTGGTGTCCCTGAATGCAACACATGCTGCATCTCTACAGCGATGTGAGCAATATGTGACTTTTTAACTGAGCTAACCCTAAAAAAGCCATAATGCCACAGCAATTATTTATAATGTGAGTGATCTTTAGCTGTGCTACAATGTCACAGATAAAAACCAAAATACCTCACAATGATACTTTTCACAACAGTTAAAAGTTCAATTAGGAATAGAATAATGAGATTAATTACTTATGAGTCAGGATTATTTCTTCGCATCAAAAAAATGCATGACAGCACTAATCATTTTTAAACTCTGTATTTCTGTTGGCAGCATTTTTGCATTATACTGGAATAAATCTGCTAAAAACTTTAGCAAGCAAATTGTAGCATCAGTGTCTATCAAAGATGTGAAACAGCAGATTAAAACTGTCCGTAAGACTTGACTTTAAATAATTAAAAAAAAGAAGAAGAAATATTGTATATTACCTTCTGGGGCATCTTGGAAAAGACTGTGGCTATCTCATCTGCTAAATCTTGAGGCAGAGCATTCACCAGTGTTCCCAAAGTCATGATGATCACGCCATGTTCTCCAGAACTCTGAACAAACTTCTCCAGATCTGCCGGTAGAGGTTCAGCTGGTTTGCACTGGAATCCTCCGATGTAGACCACGTTTGGCATGGTGGGTCGAGGGAAATCAAACACAAAATCTGATCTGAAAAGCCAAATGTCTGCTTGCTGAAGTAGAGAGACGATACTACATCCACCTTCTATGTATTTACTACAGATGTCATCATAGATTGGTCCAATCAAGATTATTTCCTGAAACTTTAAAATCCAGTGAAAAAACATGTTTTTGAGCCTCTGAATGAAGTCCATCTTATCTGTTAAGCCTGATCCTGGTACTGGGATATAAGAAAGTGGAGAAGGGGCAAGAACAAAGTGACCTTCTCCAACAGGAGTCCAGCGCACATTAAGTACTACAGGTAGATTAAAATATTTAGCCAAGACCAAGCCTCCACCTATTGCTGGATCAGTCAGAACCAGATCATATTTTGAATCCGTTATTTTTTTGACAAGCGTCTCATTCTCAAAAACTTTTTTCGTAAGATCACACCACAATACATGAGCCTGAGTGAGCATAGAAAGTAAGTCTTTGTTGAGCCTGAAGAAGGTCAACATTGAGGCACCTTCTCGCTGCGCCTAAGAAAATAACAAAAAAAAAAGAACTACACATGAGAAGGGATCTTTATAATAAATAAAACTTTGTACAGTACAGTATGTATTTATTACTGTAAAACAAATCATCACATACCTTGATTTGCGCAGTTATGAAAACATCAAAGAAATCTTCTAAGGCCTCTTCCATTTCAAGGGTGATGGATGAGTAGAATGGAGAATCCTCTTTAATGTACCAGCTGCTGGAAACCCTGATCACAGTAATGTTGTGTCCCCTAGCATGGAGTTCTTCTAGAACAATCTTCATGTTTATCCAATGGCTGCCGTCAACAGGATACACCAGAATGTTTTCTCCACTGCATGACGGCATCAAGAAAATGAGGCATAGACTAAAAAATACAAATCCTCCACACATTCGATACATCGCTCCTAGAGAATCAGAAAATTTAGGATTGAAATGTTAATAAAGCTTGTATTCCTTAAACAGAAAATGGTCATTGCCAAATTTGGTTTTAACTGTATTAGAATAAGACTTATGAAATCCACTCACCTCGATTGTCAATCGTTGTCCTTTCTCCCAGATCGTACCCATGCAGAGTACATCCAATAGGAATTTAAGGGACATGGGTTCAAACTCCAGTCTTATATCATCTGTCCTTCAAAAGTAAATGAATTACCTCATTGATTGTATACTGTGAAAAAAAAGAAAAAGAATTGATGATTGTCTTTATTGTGAATGCATGATTAGATGGGTAAACCTTCTAAAATCCTAAAAAAGCCTAGAAGGTTTATTAATGTTCACTTAATTTTCCAGCTTATGTAAAATTTAGTTTAAAATAAATGCCCAAAAAAACATTAATCACAGAATTACATGCAAAATCAGATTAAAAATATTTTAACATTTTTTTGAATTATAATTATTTAGTAATGTGTAATATGTTAAGTATGCATTTTAAATGTTTTATCTGATTGTAAAACAAATAAAAGCAAATAAATAAAAAATAAATGATAAAAGTGTAAATCTTTGTGTTGGAATGGTTGCACATGTATGGACTGTGATTCGCAGTTTAAATATATGCACTTTATTTACTAAAGGATAGTGTTTCTGTTAACGTTCATCTACTACTAACATAAGCTGTGGCAAATAAGAATATGAACACCCTGTGATTTTGCAGGTTCTCCCGTTTAGCAATCATAGAGGGGCCTGAAATGTTCATCTTAGGTGCATGTCCTCTGTGAGAGACATCATCTTAAAATCTGGAAATCACTTTGCATATTTTTTAAAATAATTTGTTTGTATGCTACTGCTGTCAATGAGTATTTAAACACCCTCAAAGACCTGTTAGTCCACCTTTAAATAGTCCACCTCCACTCCACTTATTATTCAAAATAAGAAGCACCTGTTTGATGTCATTAGCTGTATAAAGACACCTGTCCACCCCATACAATCAGTAAGACTCCAATTACTAACATGGCCAAGACCAAAGAGCTGTCCAAAGACACCAGAGACAAAATTGAAGACCCCCACAAGGCTGTAAAGGAATACAGGGCAATTGCCAAGCAGCTTGGTGAAAAAAGATCCACTGTTGGGGCAATTATTAGAAAATGGAAGAATCTAAACATGACTGTAATCTCCCTCGGACTGGGGCTCCATGCAAGATCTCACCTAGTGGGGTCTTAAATATCCGAAGAATATGAAGGAATCAGCCCAGAACTATGCAGAAGGAGCTGGTCAACGACCCTAAGAGAGCTGTGACCACCGTCTCCAAGGTTACTGTCAGTAATACACTAAAACATCATGGTTTGAAATCGTGCATGGACCGAAAGGTTTCCCTGCTTAAACCTGCACGTCCAGGCCCGACTTAAGTTTGCTAATGACCATTTGGATGAATCAGAGGAGTCATAGGAGAAATTCCCGGTCAGATGGGACCAAAATAGAACTTTTTGGTCTGAATTCCACTGTTTGGAGGAAGAAGAATGATGAGTATTATCCTAAGAACACAATCCCTACTGTGAAGCATAGAAGTGGTAGCATCATGTTTCTGAGTTAGAGCATTAAAAAATGGGTAGTGGCTGGGTCTTCCAACGTGACTTTTTGTCTTTCCTTCTGCAGCACATACATCTAAAAATAGTATAAATTAGTATTTATTCAAATGTTTTGCTTTCAAAAAATTTAAAAAAAAAATAATTTTTAACTACCGTCTTTTAGTTTTTATTGAATGTATACGCAACTTTACAATTCAAGATAGAAAGAAATCTTTTTGAACAAACCTGACAACTTCAGTTTTGTTTGGTTTTTGTCTTTTTCCTTCTGCAGCACATTAATCTAAAAACAGCATAAATGGAGTAAAGCAGCACAGTTAGTACAGCCAGCACCAAGAGGAGAACATCTAGACTGTGATATGAATACCAAGGCATCTTGTAAGCCTCTGAAATCAGATGCCGAGCCCCTTTGTGTTGCATAACATACTCTATCCAGAAAATAGCCTGATCCATGGGTGACATTGGCTGATCTTTGTGCAAACGAGAAAGTCTTTGAATGTTCTGCCTGTAGCTACTATTGTGGAGCAGCTCCTTAAGACCTTCTTCAAAAGTGCGGCCATTCAAATCGCCAAGCTGAATGATTTTTCCAGCTCCTCTTTCCTGCAAACGTAAAAGGTTGTCGTACTGATCAAAGAACAGTGGGATGCCCAGCACTGGGACCCCATGGTAAATGGCCTCTTGGACTCCGTTGGTCCCTCCATGAGCTACAAAGACTTTAACCTGCAGATGACCAAGGAGGTCTTTCTGTGGCATCCAGTCCACTATGAGAGTGTTATTGCCCAGTGTAGATGGACGGTCTCCTTTGTGTCTCCATATCACCTGAAAACAAGCAACAATCATTCAATATAGTTGTGCTCAATTTTTATGTTAAAAATATGCAGAAAATGTTTTTTTTTAAAAAGGAAAAGATAGAAATTAGTGGATTTTTTTCCAGCTAGTTCAGTGATTAAATCAATATGAAACTATTTTTTAAAAAGATTGACGGTAATACAATATGACTTCTGGATGGTTTATATTTTCTCAGAAGATTTGAAATGTAATAGAAAAAATGAAATAAATATAGTATATTACCTTCTGTGGCATCTTGGAAAAGACTGTGGCTATCTCATCTGCTAAATCTTGAGGCAGAGCATTCACCAGTGTTCCCAAAGTCATGATTATCACGCCATGTTCTCCAGAACTTTGAACAAACTTCTCCAGATCTGCCGGTAGAGGTTCAGCTGGTTTGCACTGGAATCCTCCGATGTAGACCACGTTTGGCATGGTGGGTCGAGGGAAATCAAACACAAAATCTGATCTGAAAAGCCAAATGTCTGCTTGCTGAAGCAGAGAGACGATACTACATCCACCCTTTATGTAATTATAGCAAAACTCATCATAGATGGGCCCCACCATAACCATTTGCTGAAACATTATGATGCCAAGAAAAAACATGTTTTTGAGCCTTTGAATGAAGTCCATCTTCTCTGTTAAGCCCGATCCTGGTACTGGGATATAAGAAAGTGGAGAAGGTGCAAGAACAAGGTGACCTTCTCCACTAGTGATCCAGCGTGCATTAAGTACTACAGGTAGATTAAAATATTTTGCGAGTACAAGCCCTGCACCCATGGCTGGATCAATCAGAGCCAGGTCATACTTTGAATCAGTTATTTTTTTTACCAGATTCTCATTCTCTAAAATGTCTTTTGTAACATTACACCACATTCCATGAGCACGAGTGATCAAAGAAAGAAAGTCTTTGTTGAGCCTGAAGAAAGATGACAATGAAGCACCTTCTCGCTGCACCTAGGAGGAAAAAAAAATGTTAATCTAGAAATTTGAATAAAAAAAACGGAATAATATGCAACAAACTAAAAATCAGTGTCAAATACCTTTATTTGCTCCTTTATAAACACATCTAAAATATCTTCCATGGCCTCTTGCATTTCAAGGGTGATGGATGAGTAGAGTGGAGACTTCTCTTTAATGTACCAGCTATTAGATGCCCGAATCACAGTAATGTTGTGTCCTCTAGCGTGAAGTTCTTCTAGAAGAATCTTCATGTTGATCCAGTGGCTTCCATCAACGGGATACACTAGAATGTTTCCTCCACCGCATGACGGAGTCAGGAAAAGGAGGCATAGACTTAGGAATGCAAATCCTCCACACACCTGATGCATTTCTCCTATAGAATCAGAAACAGCTACATTTGCTTTAATACTTTAGACGAAAGTCTGATAAGAATTAAAAACCTGTTAAATGTTTGGCCAACGAATTTTCATTTAAAATCCCTACCTTTTTTCCGGCAGTCAGTGGTAGCACAATCCCACACACTGATAATGCATCAACAGGGCATGTATTATATTTGCGTTCAAACTCCAGTCTCAGAGATGATCTGTCCTTTCACAAGTAAATGAGTTTCACCATGTTGCACATTTCGCAATATGTTGCAGAAAAAAAAAAAGGGGGGGGGGGGGTCCTCTAATTCCCACAGATTTAAAAGTTCACTTTTTATTGTTTTGCTAAAAGATAATTAGTGAACTGTGGATTGAACTTTAGCAATTGTGCTTCGTTTGCACAAAAAACAACTTCAGATGATAACTTCAACTTTCTGATGATGGGAACACATAAGGAAAATTCTCAAAATAGCATTTTTGCATATTTGTCATTTTTTGGTGAATCAGGAGTAAACAAAAAAAATGCAGTTTGAGAAAGCTTATTTGTGTCGTACGTAAAGTGCACTGGGTGGGCTTCAAGCTCCATGCTCTGCTACACAACATTAAAGGATAGTGTTTCTGTTAACGTTCATCTACTACTAACATAAACTGTGGCAAATAAGAATATGAAAACCCTGTGATTTTGCAGGTTCTCCCACTTAGAAATCATAGAGGGGCCTGAAATGTTCATCTTAGGTGCATGTCCTCTGTGAGAGACATCATCTTAAAATCTGGAAATCACTTTGCATATTTTTTAAATAAATTGTTTGTATGCTACTGCTGCAC
Organism: Oryzias celebensis; assembly: GCA_014656515.1. Lineage (NCBI taxonomy): Eukaryota > Metazoa > Chordata > Actinopteri > Beloniformes > Adrianichthyidae > Oryzias > Oryzias celebensis. The sequence goes on from BNCR01000013.1 coordinate 15,867,811, forward strand.
ATGAGTATTTAAACACCCTCAAAGACCTGTTAGTCCACCTTTAAATAGTCCACCTCCACCCCACTTTTTATTCAAATTTGGAAGAACCTGTTTGATGTCATTAGCTGCACAAAGACACCTGCCCACCCCATACAATCAGTAAGACTCCAATTACTAACATGGCCAAGACCAAAGAGCTGTCCAAAGACACCAGAGACAAAGGCTGGAAAGGGTTACGGTGCAATTGCCAAGCAGCTTGGAGAAAAAATATCCACTGTTAGGGCAATTATTAGTAAATGGGAGAAGCTTAACATGACTGTCAATCTCCTTCGGACTGGGGCTCCATGCACGATCTCACCTTGTGGGGTCTAGGTGATCCTAAGAAAAGAAAGGAATCAGCCCAGAACTATGCAGAAGGAGCTGGTCAATGTTCTGAAAAGAGCTCTGACCACCGTTTCCAAGGTAATATACTATGACATCACAGTTTGAAATCGTGCATGAACCAGAAGGTTTCCCTGCTGAAACCTGCACATCCAGGCCCATCTTAAGTTTGCCAATGACCCTTTGGATGAATCAGAGGAGTCAAAGGAGAAAGTCATGTGGTCAGATGGGACCAGAATAGAACCCTTTGTTCTCAATTCCACTTAACGTGTTTTCAGTACAAAGAATGATGAGTATCATCCTAAAAACACCATCCCTACTGTGAAGCATAGAAGTGGTAGCACCATGCTACAGACAAATCTCCTTCCCTCAGTTAGAGCATTAAAAATGGGAGGTGGCTAGGTTTTCCAACATGAATACATGACTTTTGTCTTTCCTTCTGCAGCACATATATCCAAAAACTAGAACAAATTAGTATTCAGCAATTCAAATGTTTTGCATTCAAAAATTAAATACAAAAAACATGTTTAACTACCATCTTTTAGTTTTTATTGAATGTATACAAAACTTTACAATTCAAGATGCCAAGATATCTTTTTGAACAAATCTGACAACTTCAGTTTTGTTTGGTTTTTGTCTTTTTCCTTCTGCAGCACATGAATCTAAAAACAGCATAAATGGAGTAAAGCAGCACAGTTAGTACAGCCAGCACCAAGAGGAGAACATCTAGACTGTGATATGAATACCAAGGCATCTTGTAAGCCTCAGAAATCAGATGTCGAGCCCCTTTGTGTCATATCACATACTCTATCCAGAAAATAGCCTGAGCCATGGGTGACATTGGCTGATCTTTGTGCAAACGAGAAAGTCTTTGAATGTTCTGCCTGTAGCTACTATTATGGAGCAGCTCCTTAAGACCTTCTTCAAAAGTGCGGCCATTCAAATCGCCAAGCTGAGCACGAGTGATCAAAGAAAGAAAGTCTTTGTTGAGCCTGAAGAAAGATGACAATGAAGCACCTTCTCGCTGCACCTAGGAGGAAAAAAAAATGTTAATCTAGAAATTTAAATTTAAAAGTTGGAATAATATGTAACAAACTAATAATCAGTGTCAAATACCTTTATTTGCTCCTTTATAAACACATCTAAAATATCTTCAATGACCTCTTTCGTTTCAAGGGTGATGGATGAGTAGAGTGGAGACTTCTCTTTAATGTACCAGCTATTAGAAGCCCGAATCACAGTAATGTTGTGTCCTCTAGCATGAAGTTCTTCTAGAAGAATCTTCATGTTAATCCAGTGGCTTCCATTAACGGGATACACTAGAATGTTTCCTCCACTGCATGACGGAGTCAGGAAAAGGAGGCATAGACTTAGGAATGCAAATCCTCCACACACCTGATGCATTTCTCCTATAGAATCAGAAACAGTCACATTTGCTTTAATACTTTAGACCAAAGTCTGATCAGCATTAAAAACTAGTTAAATGTTTGACCATAGATTTTTAAATTAAAAATTCCTACCTTTTTTCCAGCAGTCAATGGTAGCACAATCCCACACACTGATAATGCATCAACAGGGCATCTTTTATATTTGCGTTCAAACTCCAGTCTCAGAACAAGATGATCTGTTCTTTCACAAGTAAATAAGTTTCACCTGTTGTCCATGTTGCAATGTGTCACCAGAAAAAAAAGGGGGGGGTCCTCTAATTCCCACAGATTTAAAAGTTCACTTTGTAACGTTTTGCAAAAAGATAATTAGTGAACTGTGGATTGAACTTTAGCAATTGTGCTTCGTTTGCACAAAAAACAACTTCAGATGATAACTTCAACTTTCTGATGATGGGAACACATAAGGAAAATTCTCAAAATAGCATTTCTGCGTATTTGTCATTTTTTGGTGAATCAGGAGTAAACAAAAAAATGCAGTTTGAGAAAGCTTATTTGTGTCGTACGTAAAGTGCACTGGGTGGGCTTCAAGCTCCATGCTCTGCTACACAACATTAAAGGATAGTGTTTCTGTTAACGTTCATCCACTACTAACATAAACTGTGGCAAATAAGAATATGAAAACCCTGTGATTTTGCAGGTTCTCCCACTTAGAAATCATAGAGGGGCCTGAAATGTTCATCTTAGGTGCATGTCCTCTGTGAGAGACATCATCTTAAAATCTGGAAATCACTTTGCATATTTTTTAAATAAATTGTTTGTATGCTACTGCTGCACATGAGTATTTAAACACCCTCAAAGACCTGTTAGTCCACCTTTAAATAGTCCACCTCCACTCCACTTTTTATTCAAATTTGGAAGAACCTGTTTGATGTCATTAGCTGCACAAAGACACCTGCCCACCCCATACAATCAGTAAGCCTCCAATTACTAACATGGCCAAGACCAAAGAGCTGTCCAAAGACACCAGAGACAAAGGCTGGAAAGGGTTACGGTGCAATTGCCAAGCAGCTTGGAGAAAAAATATCCACTGTTAGGGCAATTATTATAAAATGGGAGAAACTTAACATAACTGTCAATCTCCCTCGGACTGGGGCTCCATGCACGATCTCACCTTGTGGGGTCTAGGTGATCCTAAGAAAAGAAAGGAATCAGCCCAGAACTATGCAGAAGGAGCTGGTCAATGTTCTGAAAAGAGCTCTGACCACCGTTTCCAAGGTAATACACTATGACATCACAGTTTGAAATCGTGCATGAACCAGAAGGTTTCCCTGCTGAAACCTGCACATCCAGGCTCATCTTAAGTTTGCCAATGACCCTTTGGATGAATCAGAGGAGTCAAAGGAGAAAGTCATGTGGTCAGATGGGACCAGAATAGAACCTTTTGTTCTCAATTCCACTTAACGTGTTTTCAGTACAAAGAATGATGAGTATCATCCTAAAAACACCATCCCTACTGTGAAGCATAGAAGTGGTAGCACCATGCTACAGACAAATCTCCTTCCCTCAGTTAGAGCATTAAAAATGGGAGGTGGCTAGGTTTTCCAACATGAATACATGACTTTTGTCTTTCCTTCTGCAGCACATATATCCAAAAACTAGAACAAATTAGTATTCATTAATTCAAATGTTTTGCATTCAAAAATTAAATACAAAAAACATGTTTAACTACCATCTTTTAGTTTTTATTGAATGTATACAAAATTTTACAATTCAAGATACCAAGATATCTTTTTGAACAAATCTGACAACTTCAGTTTTGTTTGGTTTTTGTCTTTTTCCTTCTGCAGCAAATGAATCTAAGAACAGCACAAATGGAGTAAAGCAGCACAGTTAGTACAGTCAGCACCAAGAGGAGAACATCTAGACTGTGATATGAATACCAAGGCATCTTGTAAGCTTCTGAAATCAGATGTCGAGCCCCTTTGTGTTTCATCACATACTCTATCCAGAAAATAGCCTGATCCATGGGTGACATTGGCTGATCTTTGTGCAAACGAGAAAGTCTTTGAATGTTCTGCCTGTAGCTACTATTATGGAGCAGCTCCTTAAGACCTTCTTCAAAAGTGCGGCCATTCAAATCTGCAAGCTGAATGATTTTTCCAGCTCCTCTTTCCTGCAAACGTAAAAGGTTGTCGTACTGATCAAAGAACAGTGGGATGCCCAGCAATGGGACCCCATGGTAAATGGCCTCTTGGACTCCGTTGGTCCCTCCATGAGCTACAAAGACTTTAACCTGCAGATGACCAAGGAGGTCTTTCTGTGGCATCCAGTCCACTATGAGAGTGTTATTGCCCAGTGTAGATGGACGGTCTCCTTTGTGTCTCCATATCACCTGAAAACAAGCAACAATCATTCAATATAGTTGTGCTCAATTTTTATGTTAAAAATATGCCGAAAACTAAATAGAAGAAAAATAGAAATGGGTAGAATTTTTTTTAACTAGTTTAGTGATAAAATCGATATGATTTTTAAAAAAGATTGACGGTAATACAAAATGACTTCATCTATTTTTCCTCTTAGTACTTTTAAAAGCAAAGTGTCCCATTTGCTACTTTTCATTCATCTGGGGCTGGGTCACGAGAGGAGCAGCCTAAGCTGATGCCCAGACCTTACTTTCTACAGTCATTTCCTCTTTCAGGGAAATCTCAAAGTGTTCTTAGGCCAGCTGAGAGATGTGGTCTCCTAAAGGTGTCCTGGGTCTCCGCCCAGTGGGACAAGCCCAGAATGTCCCTGCAGAGGTGATCAGGAAGCATCCAAACCACAAACCCGAGTCATCTCAGCTGGCTCCTCTCAATGTGGGGAAGCTGTAGCTCTACTCAGAGATCCCTTTAAGCAACCAAGTTTCCTACCCCATCTCTGAAGGAGTTCACCCACCCAGTAGAGTAAAATCATTTTGACCACATACATCCAAAACATTGTTTGTTTGCTTTTTGGTCACGACCATAGGTGAGTATTAGAAAAAAGATTGACTGCATTGAGCAGTTGCATTTGAAATGCCCATCTTACCACATAAGTTTAGATTTTCTTAGATTGTGTCGATTAGGTAACATCAAAGGAACAGATTTGTCTTGAACAAAGACGGATTGTAGTTACTCACAAGGTTTGAAATTTAATGAAATAAATATAGTACATTACCTTCTGGGGCATCTTGGAAAAGACTGTGGCTATCTCATCTGCTAAATCTTGAGGCAGAGAATTCACCAGTGTTCCCAAAGTCATGATTATCACGCCATGTTCTCCAGAACTCTGAACAAACTTCTCCAGATCTGCCGGTAGAGGTTCAGCTGGTTTGCACTGGAATCCTCCGATGTAGACCACGTTTGGCATGGTGGGTCGAGGGAAATCAAACACAAAATCTGATCTGAAAAGCCAAATGTCTGCTTGCTGAAGCAGAGAGACGATACTACATCCACCTTCTATGTATTTACTACAGATGTCATCATAGATTGGTCCAATCAAGATTATTTCCTGAAACTTTAAAATCCAGTGAAAAAACATGTTTTTGAGCCTCTGAATGAAGTCCATCTTATCTGTTAAGCCTGATCCTGGTACTGGGATATAAGAAAGTGGAGAAGGTGCAAGAACAAAGTGACCTTCTCCACTAGTGATCCAGCGTGCATTAAGTACTACAGGTAGATTAAAATATTTTGCCAGTACAAGCCCTGCACCCATGGCTGGATCAATCAGAGCCAGGTCATACTTTGAATGAGTTATTTTTTTTACCAAATTCTCATTCTCTAAAATGTCTTTTGCAGCATTACACCACATTCCATGAGCACGAGTGATCAAAGAAAGAAAGTCTTTGTTGAGCCTGAAGAAAGATGACAATGAAGCACCTTCTCGCTGCACCTAGGAGGAAAAAAAATGTTAATCTAGAAATTTAAATTTAAAAATTGGAATAATATGTAACAAACTAATAATCAGTGTCAAATACCTTTATTTGCTTCTTTATAAACACATCTAAAATACCTTCCACCGCCTCTTTCAATGTAAAGGTGATGGATGAGTAGAGCGGAGACTTCTCTTTAATGTACCAGCTATTAGAAGGCCGAATCACAGTAATGTTGTGTCCTCTAGCGTGAAGTTCTTCTAGAAGAATCTTCATGTTAATCCAGTGGCTTCCATCAACGGGATACACTAGAATGTTTCCTCCACTGCATGACGGAGTCAGGAAAAGGAGGCATAGACTTAGGAATGCAAATCCTCCACACACCTGATGCATTTCTCCTATAGAATCAGAAACAGTTACATTTGCTTTAATACTTTAGACCAAAGTCTGATAAGCATGAAAAACACTTAAATGTTCAACCATAGATTTTTTAATTAATAATTCCTACCTTTTTTTCCAGCAGTCAATGGTAGCACAATCCCACACACTGATAATACATGAACAGGGCATCTTTTATATTTGCGTTCAAACTTCAGTCTCAGAACAAGATGATCTGTTCTTTCACAAGTAAATAAGTTTCACAGTTGTCCATGTTGCAATGTGTCACCAGAAAAAAAAAAAAAAGGGGGGGGGGGTCCTCTAATTCCCACAGATTTAAAAGTTCACTTTTTATTGTTTTGCTAAAAGATAATTAGTGAACTGTGGATTGAACTTTAGCAATTGTGCTTCGTTTGCACAAAAAACAACTTCAGATGATAACTTCAACTTTCTGATGATGGGAACACATAAGGAAAATTCTCAAAATAGCATTTCTGCATATTTGTCATTTTTTTGTGAATCAGGAGTAAACAAAAAAAATGCAGTTTGAGAAAGCTTATTTGTGTCGTACGTAAAGTGCACTGGGTGGGCTTCAAGCTCCATGCTCTGCTACACAACATTAAAGGATAGTGTTTCTGTTAACGTTCATCTACTACTAACATAAACTGTGGCAAATAAGAATATGAAAACCCTGTGATTTTGCAGGTTCTCCCACTTAGAAATCATAGAGGGGCCTGAAATGTTCATCTTAGGTGCATGTCCTCTGTGAGAGACATCATCTTAAAATCTGGAAATCACTTTGCATATTTTTTAAATAATTTGTTTGTATGCTACTGCTGCACATGAGTATTTAAACACCCTGAAAGACCTGTTAGTCCACCTTTAAATAGTCCACCTCCACTCCACTTATTATTCAAAATAAGAAGCACCTGTTTGATGTCATTAGCTGCATAAAGACACCTGCCCACCCCATACAATCAGTAAGACTCCAATTACTAACATGGCCAAGACCAAAGAGCTGTCCAAAGACACCAGAGACAAAGGCTGGAAAGGGTTACGGTGCAATTGCCAAGCAGCTTGGAGAAAAAATATCCACTGTTAGGGCAATTATTATAAAATGGGAGAAACTTAACATGACTGTCAATCTCCCTCGGACTGGGGCTCCATGCACGATCTCACCTTGTGGGGTCTAGGTGATCCTAAGAAAAGAAAGGAATCAGCCCAGAACTATGCAGAAGGAGCTGGTCAATGTTCTGAAAAGAGCTCTGACCACCGTTTCCAAGGTAATATACTATGACATCACAGTTTGAAATCATGCATGAACCAGAAGGTTTCCCTGCTGAAACCTGCACATCCAGGCTCATCTTAAGTTTGCCAATGACCCTTTGGATGAATCAGAGGAGTCAAAGGAGAAAGTCATGTGGTCAGATGGGACCAGAATAGAACCTTTTGTTCTCAATTCCACTTAACATGCTTTCAGTACAAAGAATGATGAGTATCATCCTAAAAACACCATCCCTACTGTGAAGCATAGAAGTGGTAGCACCATGCTACAGACAAATCTCCTTCCCTCAGTTAGAGCATTAAAAATGGGAGGTGGCTAGGTTTTCCAACATGAAAACATGACTTTTGTCTTTCCTTCTGCAGCACATATATCCAAAAACTAGAATAAATTACTATTCATTAATTCAAATGTTTTGCATTCAAAAACTAAATACAAAAAACATTTTTAACTACCATCTTTTAGTTTTTATTGAATGTATACAAAATTTTACAATTCAAGATACCAAGATATCTTTTTGAACAAATCTGACAACTTCAGTTTTGTTTGGTTTTTGTCTTTTTCCTTCTGCAGCACATGAATCTAAAAACAGCGTAAATGGAGTAAAGCAGCACAGTTAGTACAGCCAGCACCAAGAGGAGAACATCTAGACTGTGATATGAATACCAAGGCATCTTGTAAGCCTCAGAAATCAGATGTCGAGCCCCTTTGTGTTTCATCACATACTCTATCCAGAAAATAGCCTGATCCATGGGTGACATTGGCTGATCTTTGTGCAAACGAGAAAGTCTTTGAATGTTCTCCCTGTAGCTACTATTATGGAGCAGCTCCTTAAGACTTTCTTCAAAAGTGCGGCCATTCAAATCTGCAAGCTGAATGATTTTTCCAGCTCCTCTTTCCTGCAAACGTAAAAGGTTGTCGTACTGATCAAAAAACAGTGGGATGCCCAGCAATGGGACCCCATGGTAAATGGCCTCTTGGACTCCGTTGGTCCCTCCATGAGCTACAAAGACTTTAACCTGCAGATGACCAAGGAGGTCTTTCTGTGGCATCCAGTCCACTATGAGAGTGTTATTGCCCAGTGTAGATGGACGGTCTCCTTTGTGTCTCCATATCACCTGAAAACAAGCAACAATCATTCAATATAGTTGTGCTCAATTTTTATGTTAAAAATATGCCGAAAACTAAATAGAAGAAAAATAGAAATGGGTAGATTTTTTTAAACTAGTTTAGTGATAAAATCGATATATTTTTAAAAAAAGATTGACGGTAATACAAAATGACTTCATCTATTTTTCTTCTTAGTACTTTTAAAAGCAAAGTGTCCCATTTGCTACTTTTCATTCATCTGGGGCTGGGTCACGAGAGGAGCAGCCTAAGCTGATGCCCAGACCTTACTTTCTACAGTCATTTCCTCTTTCAGGGAAATCTCAAAGTGTTCTTAGGCCAGCTGAGAGATGTGGTCTCCTAAAGGTGTCCTGGGTCTCCGCCCAGTGGGACAAGCCCAGAATGTCCCTGCAGAGGTGATCAGGAGGCATCCAAACCACAAACCCGAGTCATCTCAGCTGGCTCCTCTCAATGTGGGGAAGCTGTAGCTCTACTCAGAGATCCCTTTAAGCAACCAAGTTTCCTACCCCATCTCTGAAGGAGTTCACCCACCCAGCAGAGTAAAATCATTTTGACCACATACATCCAAAACATTGTTTGTTTGCTTTTTGGTCACGACCATAGGTGAGTATTAGAAAAAAGATTGACTGCATTGAGCAGTTGCATTTGAAATGCCCATCTTACCACATAAGTTTAGATTTTCTTAGATTGTGTCGATTAGGTAACATCAAAGGAACAGATTTGTCTTGAACAAAGACGGATTGTAGTTACTCACAAGGTTTGAAATTTAATGAAATAAATATAGTACATTACCTTCTGGGGCATCTTGGAAAAGACTGTGGCTATCTCATCTGCTAAATCTTGAGGCAGAGAATTCACCAGTGTTCCCAAAGTCATAATTATCACTCCATGTTCTCCAGAACTCTGAACAAACTTCTCCAGATCTGCCGGTAGAGGTTCAGCTGGTTTGCACTGGAATCCTCCGATGTAGACCACGTTTGGCATGGTGGGTCGAGGGAAATCAAACACAAAATCTGATCTGAAAAGCCAAATGTCTGCTTGCTGAAGCAGAGAGACGATACTACATCCACCTTCTATGTATTTACTACAGATGTCATCATAGATTGGTGCAATCAAGATTATTTCCTGAAACTTTAAAATCCAGTGAAAAAACATGTTTTTGAGCCTTTGAATGAAGTCCATCTTATCTGTTAAGCCTGATCCTGGTACTGGGATATAAGAAAGTGGAGAAGGTGCAAGAACAAAGTGACCTTCTCCACTAGTGATCCAACGTGCATTAAGTACTACAGGTAGATTAAAATATTTTGCGAGTACAAGCCCTGCACCCATGGCTGGATCAATCAGAGCCAGGTCATACTTTGAATCAGTTATTTTTTTTACCAGATTCTCATTCTCTAAAATGTCTTTTGCAGCATTACATCTCATTACATGAGCACGAGTGATCAAAGAAAGAAAGTCTTTGTTGAGCCTGAAGAAAGATGACAATGAAGCACCTTCTCGCTGCACCTAGGAGGAAAAAAAATGTTAATCTAGAAATTTGAATAAAAAAAACGGAATAATATGCAACAAACTAAAAATCAGTGTCAAATACCTTTATTTGCTCCTTTATAAACACATCTAAAATATCTTCAATGACCTCTTTCGTTTCAAAGGTGATGGATGAGTAGAGCGGAGACTTTGTCAGGGTTTGTCGGGCGGACACAAATGCAGACAGGGATCGGAAATGCAAAAATCTCGTATTTATTGCAAACAAGAAATTCTCAATAAACACGAGAAGCAACAAAACGATCCGACAACTAGTGCAGGGGAGACGAAGACTATAACAAGGAGGAAGGGATGAGGTAAGTGGAAACAGGTGTGACTATCAAGAGGGAATACACACACACTGGGGAGAGAACACAGGAAGTACGACCCATAACAAAATAAAACCGGAAGTGGAGACCAAAACACAACTCAAACTAAAGCGGGGTAAAAACCCCACAGTACTCCCCCCTCAAGGTGCGCCGCCTGGCGCAGAGGGAAGCCCCCCCCGGTGCCGGCGATTGAAGTCCCGGATGAGCTCAGGGTCCAGAATCCTTGATGCAGGCTCCCAGGATCTCTCCTCAGGCCCGTACCCCTGCCAGTCCACCAGATACTGGAGGCCACGTCCCCGCCGCCGAACGTCCAGCAGGCGACGGACAGTGTAGGCCGGTTGGCCATCAATGATGCGGGGAGGGGGTGGCGGAGAAGAAGACCGCTGCAGGGGACTGGTAACATGCGGCTTCAGCTGAGAGACATGGAAGACCGGATGGATGCGCAAGGACCTGGGTAAGCGCAGCCTGACCGCCACAGGGTTGATGACCTTCAGGATTTCGAACGGACCGATGTACTTGGGGGACAGCTTCTTGGATTCCGTCCGAAGCTTGATGTGTGAAGTGGACAGCATGACGTACTGGCCTGGTAGGTAGGCAGGGGCTGGAGTGCGTCGACGATCTACCAGCCTCTTGTTGGTAGCCCCTGAACGCAACAGGGCCGCCCGAGCCTCCCGCCAGACACGCCGACAGCGACGATACAGGTGTTGAACCGACGGAACGGCCACCTCCGTCTCCTGCTCGGGAAACAGGGGGGGCTGGTACCCCAGAGAGCACTCAAACGGGGACATACCAGAGGCAGATGAGGTGAGGGAGTTGTGAGCATACTCCACCCATGGCAACAAGGAACTCCAGGAGGTCTGGCTCCGTGAACAGACGCACCGTAGAGCGGCCTCCAAGTCCTGGTTAGTCCGCTCTGCCTGGCCGTTGGTCTGTGGATGGAAACCAGAAGACAGGCTGGCAGTAGTCCCGAAAGCACCACAGAACGCCTTCCAGACCTGTGAGATGAATTGTGGGCCACGATCCGACACCATGTCTGTGGGAATTCCATGCAGCCTGAAGACGTGTTTTATGACCAGTCTTGCAGTCTCTGCAGCAGAGGGGAGTTTGGTCAGAGCCACAAAATGAGCGGCCTTAGAAAACCGGTCCACAATAGTCAGAATAACGGTCCTCCCGGCAGAAGGAGGCAGGCCAGTCACAAAATCCAGGGCAATGTGTGACCAAGGCCGACCCGGGATGGACAGTGGGTGCAATAGTCCAGCAGGTGGTTGTGTACTGGCCTTATTCTGAGCACAAACCAGACAACCTGAAACATAGTCCCGGACGTCCTTGGTCATACTAGGCCACCAGAAGCGGCGACGCAGGAAGGAGTCAGTCCTGCGGATTCCTGGGTGGCAGGTGAGTCGCGTGGCATGAGCCCACTGGAGGACCTGGGACCTGAGAGAGTCTGGAACGAACAGTTTGTTAGCAGGACCTCCACCCGGGTCGGGCTCCTGAACCTGGGCCGCCCTAATGTCTCTCTCCAGCTGCCAGGAGAGGGCGCCCAGCACACGGGGGGAGGAAGTACTGTGGCTGGTTGACAGTCATGGACAGCCGAGTCCTGTTGTCGGGAGAGGGCATCCGGCTTAACATTCTTGGATCCCGGTCGATAGGAGACCACAAAATCAAAACGGTTAAAGAATAGAGACCACCGTGCCTGCCTGGAGTTCAACCGTTTGGCAGTTCGTAGATAGGACAGATTCTTGTGATCTGTCCAAACCAAGAACGGCATAGCTGACCCCTCCAACCAGTGTCTCCACTCTTCAAGGGCTAGCTTGATCGCTAGCAATTCTTTATCACCCACATCGTAATTGTGCTCCGCCGGGGAAAGCCGGCGGGAGAAAAAAGCGCAAGGGCGCAACCTACTGTCCGATTCCCCCGCTGAGACAATACTGCACCCACCCCGGTATCTGAGGCGTCCACCTCGACAATAAATTGTCTGGAAGGGTCAGGCTGTGCCAGAACAGGTGCAGACGTAAACAGATGCTTTAATCGGCTAAAAGCGGCCTCCGCCGCCTCCGTCCAGGCGAACGGAGCGGAGGTAGAGGTGAGAGCCGTGAGAGGCGCAGCCACCGAGCTGTAGCCACGGATGAAACGGCGGAGGAAGTTGGCAAACCCCAGAAACCGTTGTAATTGTTTCCTGTTGGTAGGGGTAGGCCATTCCACCACCGCTCTCACCTTAGCGGGATCGGGTCTCACCTCACCCTCTGCTACAACAAAACCCAAAAACGAAACAGACGGAGAATGGAACTCACACTTCTCCGCCTTTACAAACAGTTTGTTCTCCAGTAGCCGCTGGAGCACCAGACGAACATGCCGCCGATGTTCACTGGCGTCCCTGGAAAAAACCAAAATGTCGTCTAAATAAACAAAAACAAAACGATGAAGGAAGTCCCGTAACACATCATTTATCATAGCCTGGAACACAGCAGGGGCATTACAGAGACCAAAAGGCATCACCAGATACTCAAAATGTCCCAGGGGAGTGGTGAAGGCGGTCTTCCATTCATCACCGGCTCTGATGCGCACGAGGTGGTAAGCGTTGCGAAGGTCCAGTTTGGTGTAGATCCTGGCCTCCTGCAACGCTTCAAAAGCTGAGTTCATCAAAGGCAGGGGGTAACTGTTCTTAACAGTGATTTCATTCAGGCCCCGATAATCAATACATGGTCGGAGAGACCCGTCCTTCTTACCGACGAAAAAGAAACCTGACCCCACTGGTGATGATGACGGCCTGATGATACCAGAATTCAGAGACTCAGCAATATATCGCTCCATTACCTCCCTCTCGGGTTTAGACAGGCCATATAACCTGCTCTTGGGCAAGGTAGCGCCAGGTTGGAGATCGATAGCGCAGTCATAAGGTCTGTGAGGGGGTAAGGAGAGGGCTCGTGACTTTGAGAATACCTCAGCAAGGTCGTGGTACTCCGGCGGTACCCCGGATAGGTCAGGTGAGGGCGGCCGCCCTACCGGGACAGCGGGGTCTTCCCCAGGAGGCCGAGCTGAGCGTAAACAAGTGGTGTGACATTTATCACTCCAGCCAGAAACCCGACTGGAGGGCCAGTCGATGACTGGGTTATGAGCCATAAGCCAGGGAAACCCCAGGACCAGTGGGTTCTGGGCGGAGGAAAAAACGAAAAAACGGGTCTCCTCATGGTGATTGCCAGAAATAATAAGGTGAATGGGTTCGGTTATGTAAGAAATGGTAGCCACCTCTTGGCCATTTAGGGAGACCACTTGTAACGGACGGGGCAGTAGTTCACATTTAAGACCGACCTGTCTCGCTAGCTCGGCATCCATAAGGTTCTGCTCTGCTCCAGAGTCTACTAAAGCCTTAACCGGAAAACCCTTCCCATGAAACATGACCCGAACTTGAAATAGGCAGGCAGCAGGTTTAGCATTAGTGAGCGTCTTATCACCGCTCGTCAGCGCGCCCACTCTTACTGACGAGCAGAGAAGTTTTGGGCACTCCTTGCAGAAATGACCCCGCCTACCACAGTAAAGGCACTCACCTGCCGCCATCCGTCGCCGTCTCTCGGAAGCAGATAGTTTGCCCCGACCGAGCTGCATGGGTTCATCTTGAGCTAACAACGGGGATTCTGCGGGAGAAACAACACGAACAGGTGAATTTGTGGACCGACGATGAGGGCGGGGTACTACCCTGCCATGCTCCCCCTTAAGGTCCTGCAACCGGTTATCAACACGGATAACCAGAGCGATGAGGGGGTCCAAAGTTAATGGTAGTTCGAGTGCGATCAGTCTGTCCTTTAATTCCTCGGACAGCCCCTCCACGAAAGCGTCCATGAGCGCAGTAGTGTCCCAACCACTAGTGGAGGCCAAAGTCCGGAACTCTATGGCGTAGTCGGCTGCCCGTCGGTCGCGCTGCCTCAACTTCAAAAGCGCACGAGCTGCCTCCCGGCCTGGCTTGGTGTGATGGAATATCTGCTGGAAAGCCTCCAAGAAGGCCGAGAGGGATGTGCAGGTTGAGGCTCCACGCTGCCACTCGGCGGTAGCCCACGCTACGGCTCTGCCGGTGAGGTGAGAAATAATGAAGGCCACCTTGGCTTGGTCTGTAGGATAGTGGGGAGCCTGCAACTGGAAGTGAAGCTCACACTGGGTAATGAAAGCCCGGCAGTCCCCGGAGTCTCCGGAAAACCTTTCTGGACGGGCCAGCTGTGCAGTCGGAGCGACAGGAACTCCATCCAGGATCCCCTGGACCAGCGTGGAAGACGATGGGCGTGGCGAAGGAACAGACGGTGGATGTTGGACCCGCTCTGCCAGTTGCTCAAAACGCTCTCCCAACGCGGCAAGTTGTCGCTCGTGACGGCTGGACATCTCCAGTAACCCTTGGCGAAGACAAGACGTCAGCTTCTCCCGCTGACGGAGTAGTGCCCGTAACGTCTCCGTGTCTGCTGTGTCCATGTTAAAGGTCGGATCGTAATGTCAGGGTTTGTCGGGCGGACACAAATGCAGACAGGGATCGGAAATGCAAAAATCTCGTATTTATTGCAAACAAGAAATTCTCAATAAACACGAGAAGCAACAAAACGATCCGACAACTAGTGCAGGGGAGACGAAGACTATAACAAGGAGGAAGGGATGAGGTAAGTGGAAACAGGTGTGACTATCAAGAGGGAATACACACACACTGGGGAGAGAACACAGGAAGTACGACCCATAACAAAATAAAACCGGAAGTGGAGACCAAAACACAACTCAAACTAAAGCGGGGTAAAAACCCCACAGACTTCTCTTTAATGTACCAGCTATTGGAAGCCCGAATCACAGTAATGTTGTGTCCTCTAGCGTGAAGTTCTTCTAGAAGAATCTTCATGTTGATCCAGTGGCTTCCATCAACGGGATACACTAGAATGTTTCCTCCACTGCATGACGGAGTCAGGAAAAGGAGGCATAGACTTAGGAATGCAAATCCTCCACACACCTGATGCATTTCTCCTATAGAATCAGAAACAGTCACATTTGCTTTAATACTTTAGACCAAAGTCTGATCAGCATTAAAAACCTGTAAAATGTTTGACCATAGATTTTTAAATTAAAAATTCCTACCTTTTTTCCAGCAGTCAATGGTAGCACAATCCCACACACTGATAATGCATCAACAGGGCATCTTTTATATTTGCGTTCAAACTCCAGTCTCAGAACAAGATGATCTGTTCTTTCACAAGAAAATAAGTTTCACCTGTTGTCCATGTTGCAATGTGTCACCAGAAAAAAAAAAAAGGGGGGGGGGGGGTCCTCTAATTCCCACAGATTTAAAAGTTCACTTTTTACTGTTTTGCACAAAGTTAATTAGTGAACTGTGGATTGAACTTTAGCAATTGTGCTTCGTTTGCACAAAAAACAACTTCAGATGATAACTTCAACTTTCTGATGATGGGAACACATAAGGAAAATTCTCAAAATAGCATTTCTGCGTATTTGTCATTTTTTGGTGAATCAGGAGTAAACAAAGAAAATGCAGTTTGAGAAAGCTTATTTGTGTCGTATGGAAAGTGCACTGGGTGGGCTTCAAGTTCCATGCTCTGCTACACAACATTAAATGAACAACTCCTGCTCTACAGAAACTAAAAATAAATTTACTTAAAGTGCTTTTACAAAAGATGAAACGAAAATAAAAATGGTACTTTAAAGAGGCATACTAAAATTATATATTACCTTTGGAACACTTAGGAAAAAAAAGGTATACCAGTCATTTTGTGGACTATTCGTACCCGGAAGTAAAACGATGCGATCTCTGAGGCACCGCCTTTCTCCCCTTTTCGGTTCCAACCATTTCACGAAGTCATCCTAGAGCCGGCCTCAACGTGCCTGTGCATGCATGCAAACAAATATCTGAACTTTTTGCAAAGATGGATGTACATAAAAAAATGAAAGCATTTCCCAGATCGCCGCTAGCTCCACAAAGAAAGTGTGTGTGATAGCCTGGGGTCAGTGCTGGTAGCGCAGACTCTTCCTGAAAGGGGCTGTCCTCAATCTATGACATCAGCTCGTGAGAATGTGCTCATTTTCATGGGTAGGGGAGGGGCTCCTGCAGAGAGCATGGGTTTTTAAGAAGATTACTCAAAAATGCGTGAACAGATCAAAATACCGCTTTGAGGTTGTTTACAGTGCAAGAATGAACAGTATAATACACATAAAAGCTCAAAAAGTTGTTTTTTCATGGTATGGCCCCTTTAAAGCCCACCTAAAACAATCAAGTGTTCATTTTATGAATGCTTGAACAGATACCTATATTTGTCTGATGTGACAATTGATTCTAGTAACATCAGAACCTGGGACATACTGAACCTGGTTCACAATGTGCAACAAGGATTAGACCAGATTTCCTCAAGGCAATGGCGTGCCTACTAAATATTTTTCTCTATTTCCTCCTGCCATTCCATAACTCACATTGTCAAGTCATCTCAACCCCAAGTCGCCTGACTTGGGTAGCCCCAGCTCCTTGAAGGAATTCACTCAGCCTTGTCTTGCAGTCTCCACATTTATTTTTGCTTTACACAGTGTAGCGCAAAAGTGGCAAAGCAGCAGCTGCAGGTGAAAAACCTCAAATGAAAACACGTCATGTTACAAAATCCCAGTTAGCCCCCACACAAAACAAAACATAGTTTAGTTAGAGTTACGTGGCCTTATTTCTTTTTCTATTTTGCTTGATAGCCTAAAGTGAGGTTTATTCGGGTTGTCCACATTTTTAATTCTAATGAAGCAGGAGAGTGACATTGCCTAAATTAATGCAGTGTAAGCTGAGTTTTTGTCTTGCTCTGGTTCATGATAACTTGTTTTTTTTATTGTACGTAATCTGTATACATTGCAGTTGCCGACAGCTTGCTGCCTGCAAGTTTTGCAGCTGAAGCATAGCGGCCTTTGGGAGTTCTGTTCGCTACAGTGAGAGCTTTCTTCAACATTTAATTTTCAATATCAGCCCCTGGACTCCAGATGATGTGTCTTAACACTAAAGCGAACTGATGGCATTTGAACTGGTGCAAGTTGTTTCAGAAATGACTGATCCACAGGGATTTTCATTCACAAAAAAAAACACAAAAACAAAACACAATTTTAATCAGATTGGGTATTAAGAATGCAATATGTCAAGCATTTGTTGGCAACTTCTGTGATCGATTTCCAAGAAAGAACAACACCCTTGCAGAGACAATTCCTAAAAGAACTCTAAGGTTTAAGAATGCCAATCTATCAGGTCAGACAGGTGAAGCCTCAGTCTGTGTCAAAAAGAGTACATTCCAGTCTTTTTCTTCTCATCCCCAGACATGAAGTGAGCAGGTACACACTTGCCAAATGACTGTCATTGCTGGTGACAGTATATAAGTGTCTATTTTTGGCATAAATGTGCCAAAACTCCACCTGGGGTGATGGAAATCATGATCTCAGAGTGTTACGGCAGGATGCCGCAGCTGACAGACAGGTCTCTAGAGCAAACACAAAAGCAGGGATCATCCTCATGAAGGTTTCAACTCGTGTACCAACCTGTTTCAGAGTGAGATCTTTACGTTTTTTGGGGGAAGAAAATGTCAAACTGTTTGTACTGCTTTATCTTCAGGATTGGAGATGTCTTTTAGTGGATTATGGTTGTGGTTTTGTACAAAAGAGACCTCAGATACTGTTAATTCAAATGAAATGTGTACTCCTATCAACAAATAAAAACTGCTTTTACCAAAAAGTACACTTAGAAAGTATACTGGCAGTTTACTAATAACAAGTATGGGACTGAATTGGCTCTATTTTAGTTTATAAAAAGTATACTTACTATTATTTTACTGGTAAGACTCTTTGGCTCTAAGTTTATGAAGTTTACTAAGATAAACATAAAAGTTTACTTCAAATTTATAAAAGTATTCAGGGAGGTGTACTTTTGGTGACTTTACTGGCTTACTTTAAGTCCTCAAAAAGTACATGTGTTAATATATGTGGCATTAAAATATTAAAATTGCCATTAAAAGCACATTTAAATCATTAATAACAAACGTTAGTTTTTTTGATTAAAAAGTGGCAAAATTTCCCTCTTATCATCTCCATATTTTTTTACCTTATTTTGTTTTTTTATTCTTTAAAAACTGATCTGTGTTCTCAATTTCTGTTCGCAATGTGCCCCCTATAAAGCAAAAATATTCATCATCAGTGCTTAAACTAAAACTGTAAACAAACCATAAAACACGGTTTGAAATTATTTTAAAGTTTGTTAGTTTATAGCATCTGAGAAAAGCTTACAGGAAAACAGCTGAACAAACTGCATTTATGTGAGCCTCAAGACAAATGTTTTTAAGTGGGATCACATTTTCTCTTCAGTGGAAGCACACATTTCTTTTCCAGGCTGTTATAAGTTTATGTTTAAAACCGCCATTAGAGCAATCACTAATCTGGATCATGACAGCAGTTTGTAAAACTGGAAGTGATCAGCTGATAGTATAGCATGAAGGAGGAGAAATATGACTCCTGGTCTATGCAAGCATTGGGGCTCTGGTGAGTTGTTTTAGTGACATTCCAAAGATACGGATGAGTGAATATGAACTTTTTTTTTTATATATTAGAAATTTTGCTAAAACCTTAAGCACAATCACTGGCACAATAACATTGATCTATTATCTAGCTATGTTTTTATTATTTCTTAGTGAAGTGCTATTGATACCATATCTTGTACACTCTAAGTCGCTCTGGAGTATCAGTGACAGAACCCACAAAATGCATGAGAAAAAGAAAAAAAAATCATACATAAGTCGCACTTTTGGGAGACATTTATTTAACATCTTGAAAGGCAAATCCTTAAATCAGAATATATAACAATAACACCCTGAAAATCTGGACGCTTCACTACCATAACACACTGATGTGTATTTAGCTTCATGAAATATAGGAGGAACTGAATATGTCACAATAAATGAACATTTATTCAGATAACCGTAGCATTATGAACATGCTAACAGGTCAACTGAACTCTTTATCACTTCAAACCCCTTAATCTTTTCAGCCTTCCTCTGCTGTCAATAGTAAACTGATGCCTACAGTGGCCTCAAGTGGTTGTTGCGTTTTATTTTTTAAATAAAACTACATATAAAGCTACGTTCACCCTGGGCTTGAAAACGCACATTCAAGCAACCACTTCCAATGAAAAGTCTATGTAAACACACGTATATGCGTGTTTCGAGCTTCTGCATTCATGCTCCGCCACACCATTTTTTAAAGTCAGATTTTAGACTCTACATACAAAAAGAGCTGCAATTGTGTGCGAGTCAAGAGTTAAAACAGTTAAACTATGACCGATCAGGGACTCGGATTTGGTAGTGACGTATAGAGTCTTTCTTTTACAAAACCTGTAACAATTGTGGTTAATTGTGTGCCTGGCAGGAATTATATGACACCAAATCTTTTATATGTCGGAAAAGGGCTGTGAAAGAAAACACATGGAGTAAAACTAGCAAAACTGAACCACTTTGACGTTTCATAACAAGCCTCTTCCAACAGCTAAAGCAAGTAACTAAAATTGTTTGAATGGAGTCCAGCAGGGAAGCCTACTCAATAAGTTGAATTATCATTTCAGTAGAAGGAAATTTTAGGCGTTTTTTTTTTCTTCCAAAAAAAAACAGACTAAATAAAAAGATAACCATAAAAGATAAGCTCACAAAAATACATGGAGATCTCAAAGGGCTATTTTCCACCAATATTTGGCAGGAGAACATTGTTTTCTGGCCAACATTTGCTGGCTAACAAAAAGCAGGCACAGGAAAAGGAAAAGGTGTGTCTATTGTTTTGATATCTCGCAGGGATAACCACCTTTTAAATCCAAAACCAAATCTGCTAGAACTCGGATGTCAGTTCAGATCCTCAGTTTTGTCTTGTGGATGAGTTGTTTTATTTTTTACAAAAAGATATTCCACAAACTTATTTGCATGTATCTAATGTACCAAAGTTTGCTTAAAGGGTACTTGCTTTGGTTTGCTGTTTGGACAGTTCAGAGTTCACAAAGTATGTATGTGAGAGGTTATGCACTGTCATCTTGTATTCCTCTTTTGCCTACAATGGTGACACCTCTTTATTAAAGAAAAATTGAATTGAAAGATTTTTTTCTTATATAAAAAAAATAAAGAAAGAAAGGATGTTACATTAAAGTAAAAGAATGATTATTAAAAAAATAACAGCTGTTCTTATCAAGTTCCAATGGTAATCTGTGCGTTATCTTTTTTACCTGAAATGTAATGCCTGATTGAGTTTTTTGTAAGTGTAATTAGTTACTTCTAACTGTAGTCTTTGATTGACTGTATGTGTGTTGTGTTGATTTTACTGATGGTTGTCTCTGCTCTCAGTTTCACGGGCAAAAGAAGTTCCAACCTGAAAAAGAAAGGAACTTTGATTCAAAATTATAATTACATTTGTAAATCTGACAAGCTTACTGAGTCTATTTGCTTTTTCAAGTTAGCTGCTTTGGGACGTATAGATTTTTCTGCCTAATGGATGTGGAGAAACAAAAACTTTTATTTTTTGCTTTTTCTGTTCGGAGAGATTTGAAAATCCTTCTGTAGGAGATTAAACCAAAAGCTGGATATTTTACCATAAAGTTATCTCAGGATCAGTTTTGGTTTTGATTATGTTTCAGGCTCTGCAACTGAAAGAGTTAGTGCAGCTTCAATGATAAGGTCTGCATTTGATCATGGCTGGGATACATATCACTCAGTTTTTTAATATTTTGGAAAATAAGAGGCAAAGATTTGCTCTTTCTTCCCCTGAGTTTCAAAAAGCTTGAATCACTTTATTAGCGTGTCAGGTTCTGAAAAGGATACTATGTGCTATCATTTGTTGTTTTCAAGGTTAATCTTCTAACCTACCGTACACCAAGCTGACATCAAAACTGTTTTCATTTTAGTTATGAAAGTTTATTTTTTAGCTCAGGTGAATTTGCACCTAATCAAAGTAAAAAGTTAAGCTATTTGATTTAAAAAATATTCAGATGCGTAAACACATGAACTTTAATGAACTGTCTGTGGTTTATAATTAAAAACATCTTGTGCTGAATCTGTAGTTTTCAAAAAGAATCTGGAAGCTGATGTCTCATCTTATGAGGGGCCGTATTCATAACGAAATATGTCTTGTACAGCCGCTCATTGTAAACACTGACACACTGAACCTTTTCCTTGATATAAACCAGAGTGGGGAAGTGGTCATATTATCTTATCCAAAGATGTGTTCAGACATCCTTACTCAACATGAAAACATTTGCATCAGCTTTGCTATAAAGGGAGATGTTTTCCTGTCCTGTAACACCACCACCACCACCACGCATCTGCTTTCAGTTTGCAACACGAAACTTCAATAAACCACATTTTGATCTAGTAATTAAACTTTGTGGAGATTTTATTGAACATATTGTTTTAGAAAAACATTGAAAGCTATACCACAAACCTGGCAACACTGCATTCTTTAGTTTATGAAACATTTAAGTCTGTAAAAGGTTACACTCATGAAGATATCTAAGTCTACAAGAGGAAACGTCTCTGTGCATTCTAATTTCATGCATTGCGAAACAAATAACATCATTCAGCTTTTCACTTGCATTTGTTATCTGTCAGGAATTCCAAGAAAAAAACATCCATGTTCAGAACCTGCTGAATCCATTTCAGGGTCTTGGGATTGCTGGAGCCTGTCCCAGCTGGGCGGAGGCGGGGTACTTCCTGGACACATAATCACACACATGGGGGCAGTGAAGAATCTCAAATTAACCTGTGAACCCTTTATTGTAATTTGTAGGCTACTCAAAATAATCTGGATTAATTGGAAATATTCTTACATTGGATTATTATGGTACAAATAAAAAGCTCAATAAGATTGTGTTTTTGTTTGTTTGTTTGTTTGTTTGTTTTGGTATGCAATGAGATTCTCAGGTGTAAGTTGGTGCTTTGTAAATAAACTGAATAGAATTGTTCTGATAAAAACGTAAAATAAGTTAAAATACAAGAGTACCTGTAAGAGTTTTACTGCAAACTTATTTAAAGTTAAAGTAAACTTTTATGTTGTTAATTTTTTTGTGTGCCTTAGAACCCTGTACTTTCTTATTATTGCATTTTATCGCAGTCCCACACAGGAACACTATAACTCTTTAATCACTGCACCTTGTACTTACCAATCTAAGTCTGGTGTACATCCAGCTGGTCAAAGGTCTGCACATCACTGAACCTTTTGTGTAGTGACACACCCTCAGTTTTTAGTTTCTTGCTCATACTTTGAGCGACAGAGTAAAAACAAGAGTGATTTCTTTTGTTCATTGCTAGACACAAATTCAGGAATCAAGGGGTTAAAAAACTCACAATCCCAGAAGGATTACCATGTGACAGAAATGCAATGTGTTAGCAAGAAGTTTGTAAAAGTTGCAGGATATACACATTAACCTTGTGTATAGTATCATGTCACAAACTCTGGACATTTAAACTTTTTGCTTAAGACGTTAAATGTTCCACAGTTTTGTAGACATACAACTTAGATGCATCACTTTTCTAAAAGCTGCATTGTTTTTTTTATCTGTGATCGTATAAAGAGGTTGAAACAAACAAATAAACAACAAACAACGTGCAAAATCACCTTTACATCTGAATTAGAAATGCATCTCTTAGAATTGCTTTCAAAACTCAGAAGTTGGAAGAAAACTTGACTTTTGTTCGTTTTATATTTGTATTTGTCTTTCACGTAATTTGTGATTATTTGCTATTGGTTTTAAATTTGCTGGCTTTTTTCCCTCTTTATTATCTTTTTTCTCCATTTTGAATACAGTAAAGAACTTTGGTAGATGGACAGTATTTCCATCCATCCATCATCTTTGCCAGCTGTATTCCTTTCAGGGTCATGGGACCACCATTGCCTAACCCATCTACTGTTGAATGCAGGCGGGGCACACCCTTGACAGTTTGCCAGTCTGTCGCAGAGACTTAATTATATTTGTAAATTGCAATAGAAAAACATTTGGCTTGTTTTGTCTGCATACAGTATACTGTACAAACAAGTTTCCAACGGGGCAGTAAATCCTTATTTCTAGTAATACAATTTTAAAAATGGGCACGTTGTTCTTCCTTTTTTCTCATTTTCTTAAACTGATCGAGGATGTAAAACATTTGTTTGTGACTTTTATGGTTATTGTGCATGATGGACTTTAAAAAATAAACACCATGTTTATTGTTTTGCTTTTTTCTCCTGTAAAGAGCGTTGATTTTAGTATGTTGGGATCTCATTTCTCACAGTCAAAAAAACTGCATATTTTTCCTGCACGTTCCTGAAGGGAAAAAGCATCACAGATCAAATCATTTTTATTGTAACATCTCCATTATTGAGATGTATGCAACTGACTATATTATATTTCATAAATAACCGAAACAATTTACCAGCTTAACCAACTATTTTATTCTTTCAATATGTTGTACTTGGTTAAAAATAACATCTAATAGAAATACAGAACTTCTTCTTCTTTTAAAGACTTTTTGTATCTTGTGCTGCAAATCAATGAAAATGTTTGAAAAAGGGAACTTATGTCTGTAAACTAAAACTGTTGCGTTAGTTTTGAATACATCCTTTGAAATCTCTTCATGTTCTCTCTTACACATCCATGTTTTTAGTGTCAAGGCTTCGTGTTCTCTGTCATCTGCAGAATTTCAACTCCCACTAACCCTGCTGGAGTAAAACAGTGCAGATTGAAAATGGCAGAACTTTCACGGCATGAACTGTTCAAGCAGACATGCACATACTAGCAATCACTGCAGCCGCGTCACTGGGGTTTTGCTGCTGGCAGTGTGGCTGTGCTAACACTGACATTCTTGCCCAGTGAGGTTATGTGACAGAAGAGGAAAAGTACATATGAGGGGATCAAAATGTGTTATCTGTACAAAATGATCTTTTACATTACTTTTCTCATATTTAGAGCTGCTGCAACACCCGCATTTGAAAAGCTCTTCCACCTCTACTTTAAAAAAATATTTAGAAAGTGTGTTTTTGGGAGCATGAATGTTTTCTGTCTTTGTCACGTTGCCATCCCTGCTTGTGAAGTCCAAATGTACAATGCCAACAAAAGAGATCCAAGTATTACTTAAAAACCAAGGGAAAGATTTCTCTGAAACACAGGAAAAGACACTTCCAAAATGAAATACAAATCAAAGCCAGAGCTATCGAATGTATAACAGGGAAACTGGGAAAGAATTGAAAACAAAAAGCTGTAAGCCATTGTTGTGTTGACAGAATGAATGATGCTTATTACAGTATGAAGAACACTTAGAATAATTGCTATTAAATTTATATTTGTGGGTTTTAACCCCTTCTCACCGTATGTCGCTAATTCTCACCATATCATTTAATCCACTTAATTTAGCATTACCTTGAACAGAATAAAACAGTGAACAATTTTGTTTAATTAATTGGAAATAAATAGAGGCATGAATAAGTTAATTACTCACACAGCTTAGTGTTTCAACATGTGTGTAGACATGAGACTTTTTTATGTAAAGTATTTTGTTTACCAACTGTACAAAAATAACAACAAGTGCTAAACATTTTTATTTAAAGTCCCACTTTGATAATCTTTTGACCTTTTTTTAAAGTTGTTCCCAGTCTCTTAATTCTGATTGTCGTTTTTTTGCCAAAATAAAACAAGAAAAGTCGTTTTCTAGGCCAAAGTTTTTGCAGAGCTGAACTATGGGTTGTGGGCGGGTCTTTTGGCGCAGAGTAAGCCTGCCCCTATTTCCCATGATACCTTTGTTCACGCTCTCTCTCACTAGCTAACAGACCCTCACGACTCCAAATTTACAACTGTGTTGCAACAAAAATTACAAGCAATGTTGAGGGTATCCAGCCGTATAGTTTTGAGCCAGATGCTTGCGGCCTGCAAATGTACAGTAGGTTCTACATCACAGCTACAATCTTTTTTTTTTTTTTTTTTTTGGCAGGCAATTTTTTTTTGTCTGCTCACAACATTTCACTAAAACTTGCAAAAGAGTTACTCAAAAACACAATTTTAATCTTTATTTTTTCATTTGTGCCTTCCGTCATAAGAAAAATGCTACAAGAACATGTTAAAAACACCAAAAACACAATTTTCATGGGAATGCATTTTTAAAATGCAAAACAAGAACACAACAGAGTTGAACTAAATCTGCACTTGTTAATTGTGCAAATTTATGTCATGCTCTGCTTGTTTTTTTATGTCAACTCAAGCTCTTTCCAAGCCACAGTCTTACATATTAAGGGAGACTTCTTACTAATGCATGACAGATGTGATTAGTCGGCACTGGCACAGGTTCCTGAGTTACTGTGTTACTGCTACCCCTGCAGCAAAAACCACACACACACACACACACACACACACAGTCGTGAGGAATCATCGAGTTCAACACGAGATTTCTGAACCCTTCATTGCAACACCAATCGTTCATGCTGCCAAGTTTAAAGAAGACTGATGTTTCTGCAAACACGACAGCAAACACTTTGTGCTGTTAGGATTTCAGGAGTGAAACCAAAGGAAATGTATTTCATATTTGCCAATCATCCCACTTTACATTCGATTTTTTTTTTCTGTTTGCTTCTTTTAATTACTTTTTGAGGAGTTTTTATTCTCACCAGTCTTACCTAAAAGTAGCATTCATGTCAGTAGATCCCATTTTTAGGCTCACGTTGGGTCTTTTTATGCATAAAACTGTTCAATGGGCTTTTAAAGATTATTTTATTGACAGTTATTAGACTTGATAATTTAGTAAAACAATGTTTTACCCTAACAGTTGATAGTTTAACAGTAACTAATTGATGCAAAAAATAATTTATTTATAAAATATGTTCCCCTCTTGGGTAATAGTCATTAACTAGTCATTTAGGGGGTACTGAGATGTGAACATGCACGTTTGAGCAGGTTTTGGGGTTTCACCTCAGGATTGCTTTTATTTTAATCTTTCATTTTAATTCTTTTCTCTTAGGCAGTATTCTTTAATGTGGTTAAAGGAGCAGAAAAAAATCTATACTGATGCCAAACATCTCTGCCTCCAACATCTATAAAGAACAAGCCCACACCTAAGACCATCACAGGACTGCTGGAAAAGAGACATTTATTTTGAAATCATATCAAACCAAAAAAAGTCATGGCCTATTTTCAGTCTTCCACAGCCTTGTTTTGACATGTTTTAGCAACTGACTGAATCTTTATCAGTTAAAAAAATATGTATTAATATTTTCTAGAGCATAAACAAAGCAGCTCCTCATTAAGATCAAATAATGCTTCATCATAATAGCAGGGTAATATATCAAGAGATCAACAGTTTTCTTGGGAGCGTCATGAAAGGAACTCGTAAAAGGCGAGGTCAAAGCAACAGCTTAATGTAATAGGGAGCTGTGAAGTTTGGACAAGAGACTAGGCAGCTCTTCCAGTTCCCTGAAGGTGCTGGCAATCAGTATTTTGACAAAGCTGGACCTGTTAGTCAAAAAGGGAAGGAAACTTTTCAATCTTCCAGAACATCTGGAGTTTCCCTCTTGTGGCTTCAACTAGTTTCAATTAAAAACAAAAAAAGCCCTATAAGCTAAAGGTAAATATATTTGTATTTATTTATTTATTTATTTTAGATGAATCAATTTGATATTTGATATCAGTTTTTAAAATGACCTCTACCACCAAAAATCCTATAAGTATTTCGTTCAAGGTTTTATTTTTTATAGTTGGATGAAAGGTTAAACATTAAAGACATCTAAGAGGATTTTCTAGTTTAGCATTTTTGGTAAAATCAAATGATTATTTGAAAAACCCAAATTTGTATTTTTCCTATGTCAAATGGTTTTTAAAAAAAGACAGAAAATTGTCACATTTTCAATCAACAAAAGAACACAGTCATTATTTCAGTTCGTCTATTAAAAGATAAATTGATTAAATTGAATGATAAAACTGTGTTTTACACGTTGTGTTTTTTAAAAAAATTAAAAAGATAATTAGAATACTTTTGTGTTTTTTTTATTTATATTTTTTTGCTTTATTTTAACTATGAAGCTGACCAATAGTTCACAAGCACAACTAAAAGTCTGAGTTTTTTACTTCACAAGTCACTTCACATTGTGTCTTCCAAGCATTTGGAATAATTTTTTTTTTTAAATTCAATGTGAATTTAGACAAAATTTGAAAAAGAAATGTGGTTTTGTAAGTGAAAAAGTTCAAACTGATGTCAGACAGTTATGGGTCACAAAAGATTATTCTAAACCATGACTTTCTATGCAATATACATTGATTTTCTAAGAATCTTGTTTTACTGTTGGTGCCTTACACTTCCTTCAAAGATTCCTGTTGGATAATCAAAGTTAAGTAAAAATTAGTTCTTAGTATACCTCTTTTGACAAATTTAAGGTTAAATGGTTTCAGTGTCTCGTGTTCTGTGTGCAGAAGAGCTAATGCGTCAAGCTAATGTTCATGATTAAGAGTAATAATTGAATTATTTACAAGTGTATGTAGATGAATGCGTATTACGTATTTTCCAATCAGTTTCAGAACTAATTATCCTAAGTTTGACATATCTCTGCATAAATATGCACCGGTATTTCTGTTTGTTAGTCTTGTTTACTTTTATATTTTGATTGCTTCAAATTAGTCTTTTATAAATCCAACAGCTTCAAAATTGCATTAAAGTTAATGCAAAACATCAATTCAAACAGAGTGGACATTATTATTTTAGAAACATGCAAACAAGTAAGAAAATATGATAAAATAAATGTTGATTTCTGGCCAAACTTTTTGTTCCATCTTTCTTGAGCTGTATGCTTTGCATGTTTTGCATATATATATTGTATAAAAGATTGAAATGTAAGCATTTTGTCCACCTTCATGTGCTATTATTTTCTCCACATTTTAATTAAAAAATAATAAAAGTAACGATTCCTTCCTTATTCTTTATGATGTGATGTTGAGTTTTCTTTCTGAAAGTCTCACAAATGCTGATAAATGTTATGCTGAAGATCCCCTTGCTGACAGACTGAGAACACTTTCCATTGTTCCAACTCAAAACAGCTGTGCTGTTTGGAGAAATGCTGCAGGAAAGTTGACAGGAGAGTAATGGAGTAAGCTTGTCATTGTCTCGGAAAACGGAGGACAAGCGTTCAGTCCCTGGCCTTCAGCGTGTTTCTTTTGGCCAAACCTCATGCTGTGCTGGAGCATTCCAGTCGGACATTATTTCTAGCTCAGTCTCTTCCCAGGTCTCACACTCTTGTGTTACAAGCTTTAGTGACAGTGAAGCTCTACAGTGAGCTTATCCACGAAGAGGTAAGAGATTCCTATAGGAGCAAGCAGGAGAGTGATTTCCAGAGAGCTGTATATCAACAGTGAGCTAACACGTTATATGAGACAGACATTTCCAGACTTGTAACTTTGAAAGACTCACACACCTGTTGGGATCTACTTCATCACATTTCCTGATAGGCTTAAAGGCCCTTTAAATAACTCTTTGGAGAAGGCATTTCAGTTTTTTAGAATTGAAGTTACATTGTTTGTAGTCTTGACACAGATTGATTTCCTGACCTTAAGGGGATGACTGAACAAGTTTGCTCAGAGCTGCAGCATTAATGCTTTTGTCTTTGCAATCTAATCACATCTGATTAAATACATCTCCCTAGCAGATCATTAAAATGAAATAGGATATGGATACAGCTCCTATCTGCTCTGTAATTAATGCTCATCTATTTGAGCGGTTTGATTGGCACAATAATGGAGACGTTTGGGCACAAATGTTTATTGCAAACGTCACGCTAAATTTAATTTCAATTGAAAGCATATCACAGTTTTATCTATCCTTCTAAAGTGCTAAAGCAATGTGTGTATTCAAAACAAGTCAAGGCTTGGTTTTCTTAAATGATCAACAATTGTGTGATAAAAGAGTTAAAATAAAGAAAAGAGAAATTTTTTTTTAATTGTTTATGTCATCCTTATCAATTTGTCAATGAAAATTTGAAACAGCATAATTGGCTTAAAGTGGTTTATAAATAGGCGGTGTTTTCAAATTTATTGTTTGCATATGGAAGAAATGTAGTCTCTTCAGAATTCAAATCTTTTTTTTTTTTTTTTTTTTTTTACATTGAATTTTTTAACACTTTTTTTTTTACAGTGAATTTTTAAAAGATTGAGTTTTTTTTACATTGAATTCCAAAGTGCTTGCTGTGCTTTGAAAAATACAAGACGGTACAAAATTAAATTCCTACAGATTTTACAAGGATAGACAACACAGTAAATAAAATGCAGGAAACGAATAGCATGTGGCTATCGTATGGAGTCAATATGTCATATAGATTCAAAACCACAACTGCATTTTCGCATACCATCATACTTCAAAATAAATCTGTCTAAAAAATGTAGGTTTGCAAATGTGTAAAAAGGGGTCTGCAAGCCCGTAAAAAAGATTTACATTTGTGAAATAATTAAAAAAAAAATTTCTAGCACGTCTTTATGATTGGATGACCGCAAATCAAACAGTCCAAAACTTCATTTCTGAGTATTTATTCATTCAAATCCGGATGAATCGGGAGTATATGAAAAAATGCTGTTGGAAAAAGTTCTGCTTTGTGACGCTGCAAGTGAAATGGGCGAGCCAAAGTCTCCCTGCTCCGCTCCAGTTCTAATGCACCCACTGGCAGACATATAGATAAGATACGTGTACATCTTCGTTTTCCTTGTCCAAGCTGGCATCTGGCTCAAAACTGTATGGATGGATATCTCTGATATACTCGGCATTTTGGTTGCACTAGTAGTGGTAGCTTGGTGTTATGAAGAGCTGTAAGCTAGTAAGAGAGAGTGTAAGCAAAGGGATGACTGCACCAGAAGCCCCGCACACAACTCAGAGGAGAATTTCTGTATAACATCACCCAGATGTCATAAGTGCATGTTACTTACATTATCCTAACAAATACTTTTTGATACAGTTAACACACTCATGACAACAGTGCGTTCCATTTTTTACCTTAAGGTGTCTGCACAAGCCTTAAGGGAACTGCAAGACAAACCTCTTTAAGAAGTGGCCGCACCTGTCTACCGGTCATCATTTCTTCTGGTAATTAGATGTAAATGGTCAAAGTTATTTAAACTCAAACAAGCTAAGAATCATTCTGTTTTTCCCATTTGTCCATATGAGCTGTGACTTATGGAAAATGTGTCATCTTTGTGATACCAGTTAGTATTTTTAGATCAGATTGTTTTTTTCGCTTAAAGTTCGGAATACCACAGTGTGGGTGAAAAAGAAAACCCCTTTGGATGATAAATAGTCTGTTCAAACAATTTTGAATCCTAAATTAAAAACAAATTTTAAAATAAAACAGATGAAGAAACTGGCTCATTTACTTGGTAATTTACAAAGTACATCAATCATGACTGCTTTTTGTTAGATTTCCAGGAGGGAAATACATCAAAACTATTTTAATCTCTTGAAACTAGACACTCATTCTGGGTTTAGTCACTATTTTTATTCTTTATTTCCTTTCCAGCCACAAACCATCATTCCTTCCAACCACAAGTTTCTGATATCATGTTTTGAATTGATTATCAGCGGTGACACTGATGGAAAAAGACCAGATTTTTCTGTCTTGGAGTAAGTGTAACCTGCAGTCATAGCACAACAGAATGAGGGCATACTGGTGACAAAATAGGCCCCAACAGAGAATTGAAGGTGTGTCTCTGTAATGTGACTCCTTCAGAATTTTAAACTGTAGCAAATAATGATTTTTTTGAAACCTTGTGGGAAAAAAAACACTTTGCCTCCCACAATCTGCTTCTCCACTGAGGATCTCCCAACCAACCTAACAGAGTGAGGACAGCTGCTTTTGAAGAACAACCTAAATTATTTATTTCATTCACTGAACCTACATTAGGTTAAATTATTAAAGACTTTGGATGTTTTAAGTCTGCATATATAATCAAAAAAGTAAAAAATAGATATTTTTATTAGTATTTTACATCCGTTGCCTTGTTTTGAACATTCACAACGACAATAAAGTTAAATCTAATATCATTTCATTTAGGTAAAAGAAAGATGCTATACTTGTAAAACGTTTTATGCAACAAGTCAATTTATTGTAAAAAAAATAGTCATGAATCGGATCAAGACGTGTTCAAAAGAAATCAGCAACACTGAAATGAAAGCTCTCTTTAAACAAGACAAATTACATTTCAAATGGATAAAGACAATATAAGACTTTAGCCAGGCAATGTCAGAACTTTATGGGATTTTCTTCCTCAAGTGTTACCATATAGCACCATCAAATATTTCACTGTTTGGAAACTGAGGAGATTCAAAATATAGCATGATATAAGAACATGTACTGCAGGTGTTACATTTGTCTTACAGGGGAAACTGTTCTGCAAACTCACTGACACATCAGAAACTGTTTTTTTTTCCTTTTTTAAGTTTAACTAATCCTTGACTGTAAAAATAAAAGAACATTTATGATGTTAGTTCTGCCTCCAGGCATGACCAGCAATCTTTAATGCGTCAATAATTTTTGATGTGAAGGAGTCCACAAACTAAGATAGAAAAAAAACCTGGCATGTTGCAAAAAATCTTGGATGCCATTAATCAGGCACTGAATAGCACAAAATGAAAGACTGCTGTTTAAAGCTTAGTGTTTTAAGACTGACTTACTTTTGTGGCTGCCTGGAAATGCCCACCTTTAAAGCATTTTAGATTTTGCCTTTTTTCTTAGAATCAAAGGTACTTCTTGGAAATTAAAATTGAATGTGATCTTTGCGGCATACGCTCCTGGAATTGAGCTGAGACCATCTGGAGAGTTCTGCTGAGGACAGAGTGCTGATAAGATTGTGGCAAACCGTCAAACAAACCGAAGAGCTTGTATAAATGATTTTATTGTGTGGCAGCTATTAGTAAAGAGCTTCTCTCCCCCTTGCTTTGACTCAAGATACTAAGAAAAACCATGAGTTAATTACAATGCAATCAAAGTTCAGCATGCACAAGGGATCTGTGCTGGCCGTTTGCCTCTTTTTTTCTGCAGATCCCAACTTGGAGATAATCTCACCAAGCATTTCTATACCAATTCATGCTTCTCCATGAGGCAGAAGCCATCGGCATAAAATGTTTTTTCTGAAGATTAAAAATAATAATAATAATAATAATAACAGCTCAGTGGCCTTGTGGTAGACTGTCTGTCCTGAGGCGGCAAGGTTGTGAGTCCAAATCCACGGGTGAGTCAAAGCAAAGACTCTAAAAATGGGATCAAATGCCTCTGGTGCTGCTATAAATTATATTGATAATCCTAATTTATGTCTTATTTTCCCTCTAATTCTGGTGTCTCCCCATAAATAAACAAATACTTTGACCTTTGTTTGAATGCAGAAATTTGTTCTCAATCACGTGGTGTTGAAAGATTTGTTGATGTTCTGACATTGATGTGTTTTCTAGGTCCGACAGTCATTTCTCCGATCATTTCAACGCCACATGGACGCAGTGATTCTATAAATTTGTGGAGGGGTTTTCCCCAAAGGGATATTCCACCATTGGTGCACTTGGCACTAAAGCAAAAAGAAAAAAAAGCATAGTTTTGAAATAAAAACTCCAGAACGTTCAGTTTTAAAGCATGTTTTTGTCCAGATTCTATGTTGTTTCTTTCTCTTTCTTTCAAATTTGAAGAACAAATTTCAAACACCTAAGTGTGTGACAGCTAAAGGGTCTTTAAATTTGAATTTAAAAAACAAACATTTTGAATCCATTCATTATTTTTTTGAAAAATATCTTCTTCCAGGACCTGTCCATGCTGTGCCTATCCATCACCCTTTGCTGGGATAGGCTCCAGCAACCTCTTGACCCCGAAAGGGATTCAGCAAGTTTATAAGATGCATATAAATGAATTAAGTACTAAACAAAACAAAAGCAATGCCCAACTGGCTGCAAAAAATAAAAAACAGTCATATCAGTTATGACATCCTCATAAATTTGCTCATTTAATGGTTTTTAATGCTGCTGAGATTTAATTCGGTACAGTATCCAACATCCCAGATGTTTGGCATTATGTGACTGTTCATGTTGAGTTCCACATATATCCTTCTGGGACAAACAGAATGAATTCTTGTGGGGGGGGGGTGTCCGTTGAACACAGCAGTACGGATATTTAGCAACATCCTGGATGGGATAAAGTCAAAATAAAGGAGAACTGGTGCTCATTATACTGTATGAAATAGGCTGGACATTTTTGATCTGTTCCCTAATCTTTGCAGTCAAAGAAGTGAGATTGTTTGTAGTGAGATGAAAGGATGCTTTCTAAGCACTGTCCAGTCTATGAAGTCATGCTTCACTTCGGTTCAGTCTCTTAATAAAACTTTTGCAAATTTCAAGTCAGAAGAAATCAATTATGCAGCAGCACCCTCTAAATCCTGCCTCTTGAGTGCATATAAATTGCAACTGAGCCCTTAGTTTTGAAAGCTGATTTTAAACCAAGCCATGTGGGCTATGTGTTAGTGTATTAGGGTCTGCTGGATTGCCCCTAAAAACATGAAATCATTGAACTTGCTGACATGACCACAAAAATCTTGTTCAATGGGGATGATCGTCTCATTTTAATAATCAGATCTCATGATTAGGTGTACTTAAGAGGCATACAAAAAATGTTTTATGGTAATGAGAAATTCATGCATATTACTGAAGTGATTTTTTAAAAAAAGATAAATGAGTATATTTGTTTAATAAATTAAATGTTCTGCTTGTGTGCTTTATTCCTTATATAGTTAATTATTTTTGTAGTACTAACATAAAACTGATTTAAATGTTGTCTTTCTGCTACACAGAAACATTCCTTTACGTTTCTCATGGGTTTTTTAAATATACTATCCTACTGTACCACCTACTGTTCAGTTTGGGAATTCCAAGCAACAACTCTGCTAAAATAGTATCCTTCAGGGCAGGGGTCGGGACCAAGAGCTGCATTCCTGCATGTTTCCTGATATACCCTGCTCTGTCATGTTCTAATTGACTGGAAACACTTGAACCAGAAAATAAGGCTGTGAGGAGGGCACTGATATCTGGAAAACATGCAGGTACTCCGGCCCTCGAGGCCTGGAGTTTTCCACCCCTGCTTTAGGGTCCTAAATTTCAAGTAGAAACACAGACAGTTTTGCGCAACTATATGTCATTTAGTAAAATGCGAACTGCACTTCTCAACTTGTCCAAACAATGTTAATCTGCTTCCCTGCATTTTTCTCCAAAACATCCAACATGAGCTGTTCCACACACCTTTTCATCTCTTCCCCACACTCTCAGTTGCTGACTGTTGTACTTAAAGTCCTCCCCATTATTAACCTCTGCTCTCTGTAACCTTACTGCTCCACTTCAGTTCCTCTCATTTTTACTCATACAGTATACTCTGTATTCAATTTTCTCCCTGTTCTCACTACAGAGCACAATGTCATCTGCAAACGTCATGGTTCGCAGAGATTACTGTCTAATTCTAATCTGTCAGTCTGTCCATCATCCCAGAAAACCACCTTGAACTCCTCTGTCACACTTATAGAGGATGTCACTGCTGACACAGCTCATACATTACCAGCTCAATTTCAATGTACTTATCTGCCACTCCAGACTTCCTTATACAAAACCACATTTTCTTTCTTGTACCCTGTCATAGGCTGTCTCTAGATCTACAAATACACAGTGCAGCTCCTTCTGACCTTCTCTGATCTTCTCCAGTAACATCCTTAAAGCAAATATTGCATCAGTGGTACTCTTTCTTGGCATGATATCATCCTGTTTTTCACAAATACTCACTTCTGATGTCAGCAGAGCTTCCACTACTATTTCCTACAACTTTATTGTGTGACTCATCAGTTTTATTCCTATGCAGACTCCACAACTCTGTTCCTGTCAAACAGCACAGTAAGAAATCCATCTCTTCTGAACACCTAAAAAGACAGCAAACAAGACTGTTTATCTGTGCTACATTAAATAAAATGATTAATCTAACAGAAATGATGACAGAACTTTTAAATGAGTATAGCAACACCTATTTAAAATGCAATACCTTAAGTAAAATTATAGTATCATATACACAGAAAAACTGAATCTTAAGAAAGTAAAAAGACATTTGTTTCAAGAAAAAATGTCTTCTCTTTCTTGCAAGAAAAAAAAACTCACAAGAAAGTTTTTCCACAACAAAATAATCTAAGAAAATCTGAAAGAATAGTCTAAGAAAACATGTTTTAATGACTAGAATTGCTTAATTAAAACAAGAATGCTTAGTAAGACTATTTTTACCCCATTGGCAGATTTTTGGATCTGTCAAATTTTAAGAATTGTTGACTTTTTTTTAGGGAGGCTGTTTTTTGCAGTGTATAATAGAGTTTCTCATTGTGTGAACAGCTGAATGAGACCTGCGAGAACATTGTTTTATTCTTTAAAATAAGCAGACGAAAACAATAAGACCGTGCTTGTATATCAATGTGCCAATCATAGATGGAGTACACGCGATAACAAGGTTTTTCCACGCCAAAATAAACATTGAACAGTGGTCAAGAAATAAATGTCTTTACATTTGCACAGCATATTGCCATGAGATCAAAATGATTACCATTATACATGTGCATACTTGAGGTTAAAACATAGTGGACCACTCTTGACTCTCATAGCTGTTGCAAGTATAAAGAATATTTTTAAAAGTTTTTTCTGCTGCACTAGATGAGATTTAAATGAGGGTTTGACTGAATTACAGAATTATCTTGCTTAATTGTTTGTGTTTGTAATCAGCTGAACAACATATTTTTTTCCAAACAATGCACAAAAGGAAGTCCTCTATTTTACCTTTTTGAGGCAATTTCATGCATGAACATATCTGTACTGTGCAAGCAAGAAAATAAATCAGACATTATATGATAAAGAAAAGTGAAGGTTTTTTGTTAGTTGCTTTTGCTAGAGATCAAGTGCCAAGATTTTGACTGTTTTTGTTAAAAAGAAAAAAGAAAGTGACTATTCGTACATAATTTGTTCAGTAAGTGTGGCCAGTGCTGAACTCTTCATGACCGCCTGGACCTGCAGGAAGAGTAAGAGTTAAGGTTAGGTTAATACATGCGACCATCAACAACATTTAGCCTTGAACCCACTTACAATACGTGCCGGACAAGTAGCAATGAGCATCTTGGCCGTGGCAAAACATGAATCAAATTTCCATCAGTTTTTGTGCTTAGTCGCACAAAAATGTGTGTGAATAACACCAGTCAAAGAACTGTAGATATTTTTAAAGTCCCACGCTGATCATTTTTTTTATCTATTCCCAGTGATCTTTTATTTATATAAGGATTTGAATAAAGGAGAACTCCGAAAAACTGTTATAATCTTAATTTTCTTAACATGTGTCTTTTATCCTAAAAAAAAAAAACCACAAAAAGATGTTAAAATCACCAAAAACCACAGAAATTTTCATTGGAATGAGTCTTTAAATAGCTGCCTTTGTTATATTTTATCAGTTATATTTTATCAATTCTCCATCAAGAGCATAGGCTATTAATAGTAAAGCACCTTGATATACGCCACTAAGAATAACATGTTTCCGTGTGTGAGAGGGACCAGAGAAAACCAGTGGCAGAGCTAGCACATTTTATATTGGGGCCAGGAGGGGGGCAGAAGACTTTGGTGGCAAATGAGAACAACAGAATGGACGGCCATTGCATATGAAAGGATCAAAACTATGCATTTCAAACAGTTTTATTATTGTTATTGATATGAAAACAACTGTTCTTTTAGCTTCGGTGCTACGATTAATGCTGAAAAAGCTTGAATTCATTTTTTTAAATCTTTGTCAATAATAAAATGTATATATTTACTCAAAAATGTGTGTGGGGAGGGCAGCAGTATAGACAGTATACCACTGGATGGCTTGACACACACACCCACACACCCCCATACTCCAAATATACAGTACCTGCTGGCTCCAAGAAGCCAAAATCCCATCAACTTCTTTTGAGTAATAAACAATTATTGTTTTGTCATTAAATTTGTCAGAATAGCCATCCTTGCTCTGATACATTTTCTTAACATCTTTTTGAACATTTTCATTGACAGATTCTTCTGAGCCCGCTTGCAGTGTGAACTTCTGACAAGCTTTCTCAGGATTGGTGACAGTAGTTGCTATAGAGATGTGACTCCAGCAGACTCAGACCAATTACTGTCAACTGGCTCCAAATGGCAGCGCCCGTATCGCATAGACTAAATTGGCTTCATTTTCTGTGGGTGACGTTCCATCTCTATTTACAGTACATGGGGGGCCCCGCACAGCTGCCTCCTAGTGCCCCCCTGTGGCTCAGCCCCTGGAGAAAACCAATATTTGAATTTAGCAATTTTCCTCTTTTTACAATGACAGTTGTGTGTGTGTGTTTAACTCATATGAATCTGAAATGTTGAAGATTGTTTTTAATATGAAGTATAATGCGGAAACAGCCTCCTCTAAACCCCATCATTTGCCCTCATTGACCACTGATCAGCTTATGAAGTATGAACTCGGCGTGGCCCCGCCCACCGCCGACGGAGCCGGAAGTTTCGCTGTTGTTGTCACACTGGAAGAAAATGGCTGCTGCTCCGACTTTTTTTCAATGAAGACACTGATATTTCAATTTCATTTTGTTTTCATGAGTTGGAGTCCTCCTCGGCCGCTATGCAACCTCGAAGGCAAGTCCACCGCGGTCGCTGCGACGTGCGTCGCCCTCTCAGGCGGCGTCTGGGACGCCCCAGGAGCGTTAGCGTATGTGGTAACTTGCAGCTCAGGAGGAGGAGGAATGCTAACGCTAGCAAATGTGATCCTAAACGGTCAGGCATCACCGGGCTTGTTGCTGCTCAGCCTCTTTCTGCTGTAGCACTAGTAGTACTTACCACTCTTTCTTTGCTTCGTTGGCTCGTTTAATTTGTGTGTTTGTACATATTACAGCAGAATTTCATATTTTAAAAGAGGATCAAACAACTTAGACCATGAAACAGTTGCACTCCAGCTTTTCTAGCTGTTTGTGTGTGGCGACAGTGTGTGTCAGCTTCACCTCCTGGCATCAGTGTTGTTGATCCGACTTGCCAAACTTGGAGTCCTCCGTGTATTTACTGTAGTCTGACCCGCCTGTGTGGCTGCTTGTTTTCCTCTGCAGGGTGTGAATGGTGTCTCTAGGCAGGTAACAGTGTGAGGCGGAAAGGACAGCATCACTTACTGTCACTCACTCGCCTTACAGCTGGCGGCAGACCACAATGGTGAGTTCAGTCATTGTTAGTAAAGGGAGGAATAATTACATACCTGTAATTTTCTCTTTGAAAGTATGCATCTACATGCTACTGATAGTTATTTTTTTCTTCCTAAAAAGCAACAAGTTTTGGAATATGCATTGGATCGAGCCGAGGTAAAGTAAAAAAAAGAAAGATGGATTTTCAAAATAAATTAGTCTCATGAGCTTCTGTTGTTGAACATTATTCCTAACATCTACATTTATTGATAAGGATTAATCAAAATTATTCAAGCAGATCAATCTCTCTGAGGCAAATTGTTAATCGTGCATGTTTTAACTATCTCTTGATGGAGGGTTTTGTGTGTGTTTTTCCTCAGTATATTGTTGAAAGTGCTCAACAACGACCAGCCAAACGAAGAATTTCATCTGGTGGGAAAAGAAGTTTGTATCAAAAGCTCTATGAGCTCTATATTGATGAATGTGAGAAAGAGCCAGAAGTAAAGGTTAGTATTTGGGAGCTTCAGTTTGACCTACATTTGAGTTATATAAACAGGAAGCAGTCATGAAAATTTGTTTTAATGAATGTTACTACATATATTTGAAGCAGAGTTTGGAGAAAATAATATTAAAGTCCCACACCTAACATGCTTGAATATCTTGTAAAAGCATTCTCAGTGATCTTTTTAATATGATTATATATATTATACTATATATTATAAAATATGCAGTTTTTAGGCTAAGTCTAAAAAATATGTGTCGTTTTCTTAGACATAGTTTCTGCAGAGCAGCAAAAGCTAATAAGGAATTTGTCATTGAGGTGTGGGGGGTGTTGTAAGTCTACCCCTTACCCATAATCCTTCTGTTTACATGCTCTCCCACTAGCTTGTAGCTTTCAGAACTCCAAACTAACAATACCGGTGCAACAAAAATGGCAAGCAAAATTGGAGCTAACCAGTCATACAGTTTTGATCCAGACGAGGAAAGAAAAGTCTTACGTGAATCTTGTCATCTGCAAGTGGATCCATCGGAATGGAGCCGAGCAGGGAGCTTGTGGCTTGCCGTAGTAGCTTCTACGTCATACTTGCAAGCTTTTTTCAATTGCATTTTTTTGTCTTGTCAAGAACGATTTGAATAAAGAATTATTCTGAAACTTCAGGATATTTTTTCTTAATGTTTAACCCCCGTTGTGAAAAAAATGACACAAGAACATGTTAAAAAAATCCAAAATATTTTTTTTCCCCCTCGATTTTCATCTGATTGGGTCTTTAAGAAATTGAAATTTCTGTTGGTACGATAGAATAAATACATGTCTTGCATGCATCACAAAGCAAAAGGAGATACAAATAAGCAAAATATTCTACTATATTTTGTCTAAACAACAGAGATTAGACATTTGTTCGTTACCAAAAAGACATTATAACTAATTTTAAAAAAGGACATTAACAATGTACTAAACCTTTTTAGAACATCTAATACAACTTGTGCTTTTACTTTGTCCAATTTTTAAAGAATCTAAGAAGAAATGTGAATCTACTGGAAAAGTTGGTGTCTCAGGAGTCTGTGTCATGTTTGGTGGTCAACCTGTACCCTGGAAATGAAGGCTATTCTTTAATGCTCAGGGGCAAAAATGGGTCAGGTAAGATATACATAACAATCGTGTTCTTGTGTTTTTTAAAGAACACAGTTGCGTTACCAATGAAGTTCTTGTTTGTGTTGCTTTCTTTTTAGACTCTGAAACCATCCATCTACCATATGAAGAAAGAGAGCTGCTGGAGTACCTGGATGCCGAGGAGTTGCCCCCAATTTTAGTAGATCTATTGGAGAAATCACAGGTTCTGTTAAGAATTTTTTTAATGTCTCTGTTTTTACTAGAACAAGGTGTAAAACTTGCTAAATATCAAGAAAAATACAATGGGCTGTTATTTTTTTTATTTAAATTACTGTATGAGCTATAACTTGAGCTAAAACTCAAAGTTCTGATGATTTTATTTTGTCTTTAGTGGGCTATGAGTGCTTCGCAGGGTTTTAAAACTTAATATTTTCTCTCATTTAATTTATTTCATACCAGCATAAAACTAAACAATTTAATTGCTTTTAAAGCAATAAAACAACACCAAAGAATAAAGAAGAAACTTAATGTGCTTAGAGATCCCCATGTCTTTTAAAGCCTGTAAGCTCACTTTTTTTGTGCATGCGTTTAATTTCAGGTAAACATCTTCCATTGTGGCTGTGTAATAGTAGAGGTGAGAGACTACCGGCAAACTGGTAATACCAAGATTCCCACCTATCAGAGCCGGCACGTTCTGCTGCGACCAACCATGCAGGTGCTGTTCACAAAAGACAAGATTTAGCAGAAACATGCTAAAACTACAGAAATGCAGTAGTTCAATTGTTAACTATGTTTGCATACGTTTACTCTGCAGAGTCTAATCTGCGATGTCCATGCCATGACCAGTGACCACCACAAGTGGACACAGGTTAATGATCATATTTGTTTGTCATTTCATGTGAAATCTGCATCACAATTGAATGTTTTTGTTGTTTTCTCTCCTTTTCCGGTTAACTTTAGGATGACAAACTGCAGCTGGAGAGTCAGTTGATTTTGGCCACAGCTGAACCTCTGTGCCTCAACCCCTCTATTTCTGTTACTTGCACTGCCAACCGCCTGCTCTACAACAAACAAAAAATGAACACCCACTCTATGAAAAGGTACCAATGCTCCCCCATTAGGGGAAGAAGAGAAGATAGATATTTTTCTGGATAAGATAAGGAAGCAAAAACGTACAAAATAAAACTTTTTTTTTAATGTAGGTGCTTCAAGAGACACTCACGAGCTGCACTGAACAGACAGCAAGAGCTGTCCCATCTGCCCATGCCCCCACAGCTTCGGCTCTACGACTACATACAGAGGAGAAAGGAGAGGAAACCTGCTCCTGTCATTGATCTAAAGATCTCAAAAGCTGGAAACGTAAGAACTCAACTTCTGCACTAATTCTAATGTTAAAACAACAACAACAAAAAACATTTTGACAATTTCTTTCAAATGTGTCAGAGCATTAAAAATAATTATAGATACAGTTATGACCTCAGTCTTGTTTAAAAGGTTTTTTTTTAAAGGTTCAGTTTCTGGGCTGCTGGTATTAATTTTA
Source organism: Oryzias celebensis (assembly GCA_014656515.1). Taxonomy (NCBI): domain Eukaryota; kingdom Metazoa; phylum Chordata; class Actinopteri; order Beloniformes; family Adrianichthyidae; genus Oryzias; species Oryzias celebensis. The sequence continues at coordinate 15,909,466 of BNCR01000013.1, forward strand.
TTGATCTAGTCCAGGGGTCAGCAACTTTTTGTGCTATAAGAGCCATTTGGTCCAGTTTACTGAGCAAAACCAACGAGAAGTCATTTGTTTATCAAAATTTAGCCTTTGAATATTTACAATAACTTAATTATAACAATGTTTTATTTTACTGTATAGCATTTATTTCTTTGGCTTTACACAGCAGCACAAACAAATTCCTTTCAAAATAAAATGCATCCTGTGTCAAACACTTAGCTAACCTGTATATTTTTAAAGCACTAGCCTTTTTCTTTAAAGCTAAAGAGCCACAATAGACGGTCAAAAGTGGTTCTGGGGCCTAAGGTTGTAAGCCCCCGCTTTAGTTCAAGTCAGTCTCCTCAAAGATGCAGTGACGTTGGAATATGCCTGAGAAACTTGTTTTTTTATTTCTTTTTAAATAACATGGCATCATTTAGAAGTATGTTCCCATAGGATAAAAGGACTAACCTGACATTTTTGTCAAGTAATTACATTGTGAGTGGGACCAGTGGTGTTTTCTTTTTATAATTAATTATATCTTTGTGTTTTAGAGCAAATACTAAGAGTTGATTTGTTGCCCAACTTGTAAATATTTTTCAAAGTTAACCATTTTTGCTTTTCTATTATCAATCTGATGCTGCAAACGGCTCAAAAAAAAAATCACCCTCAGTGTGTAGACATGTGGAAACAGAACAACTGCCAACTAACCGCACCAAAAGAGATTGATGTAAGTAACTCAGCATCACATTACCAACAACAAATACATAAATCAATAAAGGAAGAAGATTTGATAGCAAACACATGAATCCTGTTTTGTTTGTCTTTTTTTTAATGTATTAATTTTATTTTTTTACTCGAGGTGGAAAAGTACGCTGTGGTTGAAAAATCCCTGCAGCTGGACGACTCTCAGCCCATCTGGCCGGCCGAGGTGAGTGTGCCAGCGGTGTTTACACTCACTTAGGTTACAGATGGACGATTGCTCACAAACATACAGTACATAGCAAATGTTTGAAGTTTGTAAGAATTTCAGACAAGAAATATTTTTGATCTTTATGACTCATTTTTTGTTTTAAGCCAAAGCTGGTCTCCAATGTGAAAAATACATTTTTAGTGAAAAAACTGAAGTCATTTAACAGATGGTTAATATTTTTATTTATTTTTTAACCAGGGATGCACATAATACTTTTGACCTTATATGAGGACTGCATTTTTTTCCACAAGGCACTTCACAATAGGAACAAAATAGTGCAATGCGTGGATAAGTCAAAATCTACTTTAGTTTCAACTGAAAAAGTGAAATGCAAATACATTTCTGACTCTAAAAAGTCTCATTTTAAACAACCTGATTGTATAAATCTCCAAAAATTAAATACAGCTGCTTCTTTGAAAATCAAATGAAATGAAGAACAACTTTTTAAGCCTGTAACGAAATAATTTTTTTAAAAGTTTTTATTTTTATAAATCAAAGGGCACAGTTTTGGTCAGCCAGAGTGGGATTTTCACGGCATATTCTGCACCACATTTCCGTATGTTCATTATTTTGCTTGCTTCTTTGACATCTTTGATGCTCTGGAGAAAAAAAAAGTCTGTCTTCGACCACAAAATCTTAAGTGCACAAATCTGTGCTGCAACCTTTCATCTGTTGCTTTTGCTTTGACACCGCATATGTGTGCACCACTTATGTCCACCCATGTTTATAACTAAATGTTTAAAGCCACTTTTTTTCATAAAGAAAATGTGAACAGGGATTGTTTTCTAACATTAATTGTGAATTCGTGGCTGCTCTATTGAGAATTTTTGCTAAACTAATGGTTTTGTTTGTTTCAATAGGAAGTTATAGATGATTACACGTTTGAATGTGAAGTTGGTGGGCAAGCCCAGAAGACGAAGGTGTCCATCTTCCAGTCAATGGGAGACCCAATGGTTTATGGGAAAATTTACTGTGCTAAAGAACCAAAAACAGAGGATGACGGCGCAGACCTAAAGCTTATACATCCGCCGTAAGAGCAGCTCAAGAGGACTTTCATATTTCAAATGTAGCTTGAAACATTGCTCTCAATTCTTTTTTTTTTCTTTTCCTTTCTTTTCCTTGTTCAGTTTTCTAATAGGGTCAAAGATGGATGCTGAAAGGTGAGCTTTATTTATTTGTCATTTTTCCGTTTTTCTTTTTCTTCGGTTGTTTCTTATTAGTCCTGTCAGACTTTTTGTGCAACATTCCTGGAAAATGGTTCATTTGTTTGGTTGCTTGATAGGTTTCTTAATCAATACAAAGGAGTGTATGAAAGAGATGTAAAATGTCAAGTAAAGATGTCCCGGAACTCAGGCAATGTGGCACAGGGGCCTCACTCCCCCAGCAAAGACGAGGTAAGAAACTCTCCTCTTTAGGAGAGGAATTCATTGATTCATCAGAATGATGCAGCTGCCATCAGGGTCATAAACTGAGATCATCTGCAGCTCACTTCATGCTCTTGAGATTCATGTTTGTGTGTTCTGCAGGGTGACGGTGTTTCTCCATTAGTCCAGACATCCGTGTTGGGGAAAGGGGTGAAACACCGACCCCTCCCATTAAACTGCCTTCTGGATCAGGCAGCAGCTCCTCAGGTACATCTGAAATAGAATGATGTTATAATACTCCCAGCCCATATGATCACACTTTAAAAAATGCTGTTATTTCAGGAAATCCCTTTGGTTCACAAACCAGTGGTCTACTTAAGTGTCCTACGCCACCACCTCCAGCCAAAAGCCAGTCTCTAACAAGGAAGCACTCCATGGAGCTGAGCCACGTGGGCCTGTTGTCGCCTGCTTCCCTCTCCCCAATGGCATCCTCTCAGAGTAAGTCTGTATATAGCTGTTGATAAATTGTCTTAAGGTTTGTTAGTTTTTGACCAATTCTCATCGATTACTGAGCTAACCGCTAGCAACACCTGAATAACACACGCTCTTTGACAAACTGTAACTCCTCAACCGTTTATGCGATCAAAGTGAATCAGCTGATTCTGATGCATGAGGTTAAACGTTTTGTGGCCACATCGCTTCCTGCTTCGTCATTTGTCTTTGTTTTGCCTCTTTAGGATCTGGGACCCCCAAGCCATCAACCCCAACTCCAACCAACACGCCCTGCTCAACCCCGCATCCCAGCGACTCCCTCTCAGTGACCCCCGCCCAACAGGAGCCTGGCATGGTCCAGGGCCAGACGCAGCCTGCCCTCCTCACACCGTTCGCACAGCAGCAGCTGGCCATAAGCCAACCCCTCCCTGTCATGACCCTGTCCACCATGGGCACGTCCATCACCACCGGAGCCACCTCGTCTCAGGTCATGGCCAACCCAGCTGGACTCAATTTTATCAACGTTGTCAGCTCAGTCTGGTAAGTAGATGGTTTGTGGGAACAAAGTGTCACTCTGCAGTCTCTGTTGTCACACGGTGGTCTTCTTTTGCACCTTTAGCAGTCCCCAGACTTTGATGAGTGGCTCCAACCCCATGCTGGGTCCAGGACTTAACTTAAGTGGAATCTTGCCACATGGAGGGCTGATGTCCACCATGCAGTCTGCACCTCAGACCGGTAAGAGCCACCACTTTTAGAGGAGACTCTAAAAAAGGACTACTTTTTTCTATGGCTTCCATGTAATGTTATACAAGAATGTCAAAGTTGTTTATTTGTTATTCCCTGTAGCTGAATTGTTGTCTAAGCTCATAAAATAGACATGAATCTAGCTTTGGTTCTAGAGGTGACAAACTAAAGATACATGTACATTAAACTGGACTTTTGCCTTAAAAGATTTTTAGACATATGGTGTTGCAACAAAAGGATTTAAAATTAAATATATATTTATGTTGCAGATAGCAGTCCATTTAGATTTGTGTTATTTGTGTTCTAGGGGGTCCGTTTGGTCTGAACAGCAGTGCTAGCTTGAGACCACTGAACCTTCTACAGGTAAATCTCTGCCAGTTTGTGTCTGTGATTATAATGCTGCAGGCTATCAGGATTTATAGAACAAGAGTCTGCAACCTTCAACACTTAAAGAGCCATGAGGATCAATTTCTCACCGACCTCAACCCAATAAGAGCCACAAAGTTCACCCTTTAGAAAAAAATAAAAGCCTTTCATTGTTACTATTATGATCAATTGATTTTATTCAAAAATAAATGAACTATTGCTTTTGGAATAATAAAATTAATTTTGAATCATATTATTATTATTATTATCAAACTTTGGAATAAATAAAACATAAACAATGATTTTTTTTCAAAATATGATATATGGCAGGTTATAACTTTTCAAAATAAAAGACACCCTCTGTCACAGGATTAATGCAACAAAACTTCCTGTAGGTAGTGTAACATCAGCAGTGATCTAAAAAAATAAAGCACACAGTTTATTTTACTACTTGAGGTGCATTTCAGCCAGAAGTTTGTAAATCTAACTAACCAAAAATGAAACCAGAACTAATGAAGTGACCTTTTCTGTAAATCCATAAGGTGCACTTCAAATCCTTGAATTTGTTCAGAAGCTGAAAATCTGCTTAATAATCCAGTGTGCCTAAATTCTGGTAGTGCTTAGTGACCTTTAATTGATTTTCTGTGGTACACGGCACACACAAGTTTGTCAGAATGTTTTAGTTTGACTTGTGATACATGCTGTCCTTCATGTTTGTCAGTGACTTAAAGTTTGAGTTGGTTTCGTTTTTTATCTTACAGTTTGTAAAAGTGAAAACGTTTGATTTTTCTTTAAACAGAGAGGCACATGTGGCTCAGTACCCATAGGTTGCAGACCCCTGATATAGAACATAGTGACTGATGAGCTTTCCTGTGTTCATTTCTGATAGCATTTGTAACTCCCCTTTTCTTTACCTTCTTTTTGATTGTTTATACATTATTTCCCTCTGTCTCTTCTTGCTCTTCCTTCGACCTCCTTTTCCTATGATTTAATCTACTTTTTTCTTATGTTGTTTATCTCCAGATCCCCTCTGGTCCTCTCTTCCTAAACTCGCTGCCGCAACAGCAGCTGCCCCAGTTCTCACCTCAGCAGAGTCAGTCAGCCACTTCCAGCCCTCAACAGCAGGGGGAGATGGTGAGACATTAGCATGCACAACACCAAAGACCCCCACATAGTACTTCACAATACTGCCAATCAGACTTACTTTTGATCTTATTTAAAGCTATAAAAATGCTCAGTTAAGTCCAAAATACAGACAAAAAAATGGCTAAAATAAAACTATGTAAAAAAACAAGAAAGTGGTAGGGGGGGTTTGACCAAGGGGAGAAAAGTGTTTTTTTTTTAGATTTTCATGGAAAAAATGCATTTAAGAGGCAGAATGGAATTCTATAATGTGAATACCTTTTTTCTGAAGGTTTTTAAGTGTCATTTATTGACTAGAGACAATATAGGTACCTAGGAATAATCTAAAACTGCTGGCTGGCCTGAGTATATTTACAAACCAAGACTTTTTACTGTAAGCAGTTTAGCATCCCCAACTTCACCTATGATGAAGGTAAAAGACAAACTTTATTGTAAAATAAAAAGTCTGAACAAACCTTCAACTGTTTAATGGAAAATATCTCACAACATGAATCCCCCGTGCATGTTACATGCACAGCCATTCTGTCATAAAGGTTTACTATTTTTACTAGACAGTTTGTAGAACTTTGTTTTAAGTGATGTTTAAAACTTGGATGAAGTTGAAGTTGGCACCTGATTGTTTTTAAGCTTCCACTTTTACAGTTATGGGTTTAAGGAAAATGAATATCACATTTTAATGGTTCCTACGTGAAATCTAGCGTACAAATAAAGTTTTAAGCGACTCCAGATATTTTACAGAAGATGAAGAAAATTTTTTCCTGTCAAAGTTAAAGGAAACTGGAGGCTAAAAAAAATTTTAAATCAGACGCCTACTTCGGCCTCACACAGGATGGTCTGTAAAAATATTGTCAGACATTAAACCGGTTTGTTGCCTGAAAAAGTTTGGGACCACTGATTTATTTTTTTCCTTTAGTGTGCACAGATTTAATCTCATCCACTAATATGTGTGTTGTTTCTTTTATTTTACTTTTTAGAGTGATCCAGGGTCAGATCCAAGTTTAGGAAATCAGCAAACAGCCGTCATCAACCTGGGAGTGGGAGGCTTCATGTCCTCACAAGCAGCAGGTACGAGTCTCTGGTTGACAGACGTTAACCTTCATTCACTGCCGTAACCTGCTTCCACACAAATAACACCAGCTAACTGACCTGTGCAAATAAAATAAGATCTACTCATGTGTTCATTATTGTAACTACTGTGAATCAGTCTGTAACTACATATCTTTCTGTTCAAGTTGGCTCTAAGTGGAGATTGTAAAAAGAAAAGAAATGACAGGAGAGACTCAACTTCCCCTTCTTCTCTGCTACATCATTCTTTCTTTTCTTGTTTTTCTCCTTTTTTCATTCTGCGCTCATTTTTCTTAACGCCTTTTCATTTACTCAATTATTTTCTTCACCAAATCCTGCTATTTGTCCAAAATCTATCCATGCACATTCCTTGTCATCTTGTTCTCCTTTCACCTGACATTCTGCCCCCTGTTTTCATACCTAATCCATGTTCCACCTCTTGCCTCCTGTTTGTCTCCACTTCTCTTATCCCTTACTCTCTGCTTTCCTCCATCTCGCCATCCAAACCCTCCCTCTGAGGCTCCCTCTCTCCCCCCTCCCCCTTAGTGCTGTCCCAGTTGGGCTGTGGGCTGGACGGGTCTGGGTCCCCGCTGCCTTCCCCAAGGCTTCAGCAGCAGCACCAGCCTCAGATCAAAGTAATACAGCAACATTAACATCCTTATACACTTTCCTAAGTTTATAGGCACAGAATATTGAGATGGGTCAGCTGCCGTCTCCTCCATACCCCAACTTAACAGTTGCTTGTTTGTTAAACTGAAAGCTGGGTAAAATCATCAAATCAAAAAAAAACATTATCTTAATTGGTCAGTGTTGTCATTGTACTTTTATATGTACAATAATTAACATTTTCTTTTAATGCATAATCTTTTTTACTGTAAAAATATATTTTTTAAATATTTGTGCTAATTTTAAATGACTTTAAATACATTCCTTACACTCCCACTCCAATCATCTTTTAATTATGATTATACAGCCTAAATCTAAAAGCCTGTGTCGTTTTCTAGGATGTAGCTTCTCAAGAGCGGCAAGAGTCTGTTAGAAATTTGCCTCTGGGTTTTGGGCAAGACGTTGATGCGGAGCAATCCCGCCCGTCTTCCCCTCCCTGTTGATGAGAAGTCGGCTCAGGGAGCTGGTTGCCCACCCAACGGATTTTCTACATCACTAATACAATCTTTTCATAACGATTTGAATAAAGAAACACTGAGAAATGCAATTTGGAGCTTAAATGTTTTAAATATGTCCTCCATCATTAAATCACATTTTAAACGTTGGTGGAAAATTCTAAAAGTTGAAAATATTGATTTCATTTTTTATATCCTCTGCAGTTTTGTGTTTGAGATTCGTTCAATTCTATGTTGTTTGGTTGATAAAAACCACAGCAGGTTCAGTCCCCCCCCCTTTCACTCACACACACACACACATGCCAAAGCCTGTGGCTCTGAATGGGGGAAACTAACCGGATGTTTGGCAGGGAGGCAGGCACGTTGACTCCTAACTATTTGAAAGTCTGCTGCTTGCATCATAAGATCAAGATCTTTGATTGACACGTCAGCATTCTACGATTCTGCACGAAGCAAAGATTTCGAGTTTTAGTTTGTGCTTTTCTGAAGTTGCTGACTTGCTTTATGCACTAAGCTGCATGTGTGTGTTTTTGTTGTTCTGGATCACATCTCTCGTCTCTAAATGACACCGGTGCACCTCAACTCCATTCTCACTCCTCCACCGCACCTCCTCTCCTTTCTCTCTGCAACACATTGACTCCTTCTCCACGCTTTTCTGCAATTTTCTCTTGTATTTAACAAGCTTTAGTTCAGCTTTGCTAACTCACACCAAAAATATAAAAACCGAGACTCCCGTTTTACTGAAGGAGGTGGCTTAAACCCATGCAGGGAATTGTCAGACTGCATTAACTCACAGCTGCTGTGTTTGTGTGCAATGTCCTCGAACATACAAACAAATAAACTGACTTTTCTTTTCTCTTTCTCGGCCGAAAAGTTGCAATTCTTGCAGCACCAAATGCAGCACCATCAAATGGCTATGGGAGCAGCAGCTCCGCAGGGGGTAGTACCGCAACATACCGCCAGCCAGCCAAGAAGTAAGAGGAAGAGAAGCACGCCACAACCCCTGCCCAAGTCATGACCGACTGAAACCACACTAAAAGCCCTTTCCCTTGTCCAGAAGGACCCCAATGATCTATACTGTGCTCTTTGTCTGCTTTCAGAATGAAGACAGCAGATGAAACAATATATAAATAGTTCTGTCTTTTTCTAGACAAATATTTGTACATAATGCTTCTCAGAGGTTTTTTTTTTTTGGAAAACAGAAAAACTGCATCTGCTGCAGTCCCTATATCCCAAAACAAGAGCCCTGAATCTCCAGAAAGCTGGTGATATTTTTAAAGACGACCGTTCTCCTTAGCAGCGGGCTTCCACAGACATGAATTTCCCCTTCAGAAAGGATTTTTCTCTGCAGAGGCCCTGTGGACTGAGAGGATCGAGAGTTCAAACTACACGAGGCAGCCTGGTCGTCTCCCCCTCCCCGCCTTTGCTTGGTAGAAACTGCCCTTTAAGCACAGATCTCAGCTGAACGTGAGACCACGCCCAACATGTAACCGTGACGAGCAAAAATCTTGGAGTAGTGCCTGGGGGCAGCTCTCTACCTCTGTCTGTTGGAAGTCTTGGTTCTGTTGGCGGTTCCAGCACAGGGCTCGCAGGAGGACTCGAGATCAGTATGCAAGACGGCGCTGCTGGTTTTTGTACAGCATATTTTTAAATGACTTCAGGAGCCATGAGCATATTCTTATGAGACATCAGCTGAGCGTGTGTGAGAGAGGTTTCTGAATATTGAGAAATAATTTTTTAAGCAGTCTTTGTCAGCAGTTTTATTGTTATTAAAAAAAGAACATATATATTGACAGTGAAAATACAGCTTTTAGATAAAAGTCCTCGTCTGGGTGTCTTTATTGCGCTGCCTTTATGCTGTTTATAACCTTCTCCATGAGTTTCTGGATCTCTCTTTGTCGTGCTGATGCTCGGTTGATGCAGGTTTGCAGCTTTTCTGCCGACAGGGACGTCCCACCTGAGCCGCAAAGAAACGGGTTTCAGCGCCGAACTGCTGGAGTTATTCTGTCAATCGTCGGAAGCAGACTGTCTGACCTGGTTTGTGTAGAGAACAGAGTTGACCCTCCTCATCTGTAACCACGCTGAGCAGCGATGTGGACAGACTCTCCTCATCAGCTGTGGGATCTACAATCAGGATGGAGCTGCACAAGGAGCACGCTTGGTTTGTACACATAGAAATCGACACAGAATTTAAATCTTACTCTAAACAATGTTAAACTTACTTCTCCAAGATGGAAAAAGAGGTGCTGACTGGATGTTTGTGAACTGGCAGCTCTTGTCGCTCTTTGAAATCTATTTCTGGTTTGCATGTCACTTTGTTGATGGTGACTTTTGGGAGACGAGCTGTGGCAAGTGAAAAAGGCAATTTCATTTAAAAAAAACTAATTAGGTGGTCAAAATGTACAAACTTCAATTACTTTTCTTTTTCAAAATTGAAATTACAACAATTAATTTGGTGATTTCTACTCGAGTGTCACATACTGTTCTTCAGTGCAGCCAGCAGAGCAACAATGCACACGTCCAGAATGTTTCCATCATAATCCAGACACATTATGTCACAGTACAGCACCCAGCAAAGCTGCAACGACAACAAGTAAACTCAGTGCAAATGAATCAACACTTATAACAAACATCAGTCTGGATTTACCTTTCCTCTGTCGATGCACAAGTCCTCTGGTTTGATCATTTCAGAGCTGCAAAGGTGGATGGAAGTTGATAAAGTCACGGGGAGAAATGCAGAAAAATTGATGAAAATAACATTTTGACAAACCTTTCAATGACATCCGCAATAAACTGACTAGCAGCTTGGGCCTGTTCTCCTGGGGGCCCAGGACGAAATCGAGAGGAACAGAGAGGGGGTAGGTCTACATTGGGCACTGTGAAGGACAGGAAAATCCAGTGGGTGGTATTTTTTTTTTTTAGATTTTGTTTAAAAACTCACAACAAAAACATTTGCCTTTCAGTGACGATCCTTAGAGATAAAACTATCATAGATAATCAAGAGCATCTTCATCCTGTACTGGATGGACAGTGGAGACCTTATACCAAGAGGCTAAGGAAACTTCATTGTCACACAACGACCAGAGATCGTTCATGTCTCACACCGTAAGACTAATGTATCTTTGTGCCAGACATGAGCTGCTTTACTACTGTTGATTTTTTTTTTTAGATAAATCCTTTCGTTTTCCTTTTCTGTTCAAACTAAGGCCTATACACTGCTGCTGCTACAATCAAAAAGCCTTTTTATCTAATCTTAACAGAAACTTACCAATATATCCTTTACCAGGAGCTTCCACTGTAGGGTTTGCCAATTCCTGGAGAACAGATCAGTGTGTGAAAGGTCAGTTTGCTAAATATATAAATACTGAAAGATTGTTATTTTTGGAGGGGTTAACTGTATCCCTTTAAAACAAAAACATACGGGTTAGGTTTAAAAGTGACTGTTCAGTGTAATAACATTTGAACATACAGCTTTGATGCCACAGATGATTGTTGTGCTTCCCAGTTTCACCAGTGCAGAACCGTCTGCTGTGGATATGGACCCTAAACACAAACCCGAAAGAGAAAAATGTTAAAAAAAAAAAAAAAAATCCTCCAAACTATTATTAAAACAACATTCACTTCACCTATGTTCAATGTTGTGGTTCTGAATTCAGACAGCTCCCGTCCATCAGGTCGACAGTTTTCTTTCTAAGGAAAAAATAATAAAGTGTCAGATTAAAATAGATTATTGGTGTAACATTACAATGTAAAGTAAAGCTGAAATAATTAGACAAACCAGAAAGCTCATATGATATTCCAGAGGTTCTGCGATCCTAAACAGTAGAAAGGGATGACAGAAAAAGTAAATAAGTATGCAAAACAATTTATGTGTAGTGTCGGTTAATGTGTAGGTTAATTTAAGTATAGATCTTTTAGCAGCATGGAAACGCGATTTACTAACGAAAAAGGCTCGACTTAATAATGTTTATGATATTCTGCGTTTTGATCTAAAATATAGCCAATAACTCAGCCTTAGGATGGAAAGTTAATTCAAACGAGGAAACGCTGTATTAAATAAAAACTAATAATTTTAAGCAACTCACTTGAACCCAGCCGCCATGATGTTTTGGTACACCACGTGGGTTTGTGCTACAGCAACTGCAAGGGAACAAAAATGTCCACGCTGAAGCTCCATTAAAGATTCAGTACAATAAAGAAGAGCAATGGCGTTCCTGATATTGATTTTAGCCAAACAATATACATTTAATAAGAATAGAAAAATCCGTCCGTTTTTGTTAGTATATATACATATATTTATACATTTTAAAAATACATTTTAAAATACATTTTAAAATTTAACAAAAGAAAGTAGACAAATCAAACAATAAAATACTTAAAACCTGGAACTTGTTTAAATTTGTTATTTTATGCTTTTGGTAACGTTTGCTTTTTTTTAACTTTTAATAAAATTTTATAATATTCATACAATTTTATGAAATAATAATATGGTTTAATCATTATTCATTTTGGTAAGCTTTCATATTCTTAAATAATAATTACCATATACTCTATTTTTTGTTCCTATCTGTTTATTTCTGTTGATAAAATATATCAAACAATAAATACAAAAATATTAACATGGTGTTTGAATTAGCCTTTTTTTACATGCTGCACAATTTAAAATTTTACTATTTTCTCTTTCAGTTTTTAGTTATGTGTGTTGTTTAATTTTCAGACATTGCCGATTTAAACACTGACATAACTGTATAAAAATCATAAAATATCACCCGTTTTTGTCAGTACCACCCCTGACCAGTTAGTGGCAGTATACATTTTCTTATAGCCTGTCATGTGGTATTCTGCTTAAAACTGATGATGTGTCGAGAAGTAGAATTCACTTCCGCGTTGCTTTAGTGTACAGCTCTGATTGGAAGTGGAGCTTTGAAGTTATGGAGTCGTAGAGGTTCTGTGTCCAAATTTCTCATATTTTCGTTTAGTTGTATGTTATTTTAAGTAAAGAGAACGGGAAACGGAACAGAGCCAAGACAAGGAGCTAGCTACTCAGCTAGCCACAAGTGCAGGTTTTAGTTTAGGAGCTGCAGCAGGACCACTTGAATGGGAACATGGACTTTCTCTGTGAAATTGTTCAAGTTCTCATCGCATTAGCAGCTATTGGTTTCATTGTGGTACGTATCTGGTTGGTTTTAACATTGTTAATAATGCTGATAATTTCTCTCTCTCATGTATTCAATTGCTGTCAGTGGCATTGTGTGTGTGTATAAATGTACATTGCATTATTCTAATTCAAACATGTCATATGTAAAATAGTAATATTATGTAATGCAGGGAAAAACAAATCAGAATTTTATTTTATTTTGTGAAAACTCAAAATTATCAGAGCTTTAAAAAAGCAGACAAAGAAAACAGGAGCCGAGAAGCAACACTGACCTCATTTTATTGGAGGAGTAGACAATGTGAATTGTTTATGGTGGGTGAAAACAAAAATGCTGAGGTTAGAGTTGTAAGAAAATGGTCCAGATTAAAGAGAAGGTTCCTGGATGAAGTGAAGGAGGACATTAAAAAATATATAAATAGTGAGGAAGATGCAGACGATAAGGTTCACTAGAAATAAGGCAGACGATTCGCTGTAGTGATCCCTAGATGGAGCTGCCAAAAGACAAAGAATAAAAATGGTTATGATTTGCGAAAAGTATGTCCAATATGACCAAAAGTTAAATTTCAGACCTTCAAAGATGATATCCCATCTTATAACTGTGAGCCATCACAGTTGTCATAAGCACACTACAAAATGATGACTAATAATTAGGTGAATCTAGGTAATTCCATGATGTCAGGATGAGCTCTGAGCTTGATTTGAAATGGTGTAGTGGGACTTTAAGTTGGGTTTGCTTAAAAACAGATGTACACAGAATATTATAAACAAAAGTGGGTCAAAATACATTTTATATTTGGTTTAGAGTTTGACCACGCCACACAGTCATTTGTTGCTGCTAGAGGGGATTCTACAGTCATAAATTCAAAAGGTGAACTTAAGGTGTTTTCCCCCCACTGCTATTTTTTTTCAAACTTTTTCCTACATTTATTTAAAAACAATAATTGTTTAGAAGAGATCAGGGACACTAGTGGACATCCTCGTCTCTACAAACTACAAAAAGGAAGATGTTGTTGAGACTCAACTATCAGTGGTGAAATATTAAACAGAGCGCTGTTCTTCGTTTTTCAGGTGCTTGTAATCTCACATTTAACAGCGGGGATGGCGAGCCTGACGCGCCATGAGAAGGAGAAGTACTTCCTCACGGCCACAGGAGAAACGCGACCCTTCCCCAGTCTGCATGATCCTCACTCCAGGGACCTTTCTGTGGTGATCCCTGCTTACAACGAGGAGCTCCGAAGTTAGTATCAGAAATTATAAAATCATTTTTGTTAAGAAAACTTAAAGTGATTCAATGTTTGTTTATTTTTAGTGCCTGTGATGCTCAATGAAGCCATGGAATACCTGGAAAACAGACAGGTAGGAGAAAATTTCTTTAAATTTGATCAAAGCTCATCTTTAATTTAACATCTTCTGCAAGCTGGGTCAAATATTTTTATTGACAAACATATTTACCTTGAATCATCACTAGGTGGCAGCATTGCACCATAACCAGCTTTCTGCTGCTCTGAAATAAATTTGGAAAAACTTGAGCACTTTTTTTAAAGGTGTTAAATTAGGTTTTAGGTAGAAATACACTTTTTCCAGTAGTTTTCAAGAAGAAAATGTATTTGTGTTCATTATCTTATCCAGACAAAAAAACAACACGTTTATGATAATAAACTCTAATGGTGTAACTATCCAGTAAACATCCCGCACTCAATGAACAGAATCAGAAAGACCAAAGCAGGAATCAGGGAAGAAAAGTGCAGTTTCCAGCATAAATGACTGGAAAGGGTGGATTTCATGCATTAAGTCTTGCAAAACATGTTTTGAAAGGTTGAAAACAAGTGCAGCACACTCACGGATCAAATGATAACAGAATCTAATATAAAATACGGGAACTAATTCAATAAATTCAAAAATTTGAAATGAAAGCTAGCATTTAATGTTACAACCCCACTTTTAAGGAAAATGTGCATTTATACATATTTTTTATTGTGCTCTTTTCTTGCATTGATTTAGCAGTAATACATATAAATTGCATAAAAATTGAATAAAAAAAGCATGAAAGTAGGCGTTCTTAGATTTCTGAAATAAACTCGTTTCTGTCTTGTCGCTGTGACTTCACACAGAAAAAAACCCCTTCCTTCACCTATGAAGTGATTGTGGTCGACGATGGCAGCAAAGACAGAACCACTGAGGTAAGAATGAGACCTGCGGAGCTGCAGAAGTGAAATAAAAAAGAAAAAATAGTTAAAGAAAATGAAAGTTTTAGCACTACTTTAACTTTTCTTTTTTTTATTTTTTTGTTCCTTCAGATTGCTTTGGAGTACACCAAGAAGTACAGTGCAGATAAAGTGCGGGTGCTGACCCTGGTGAAGAACAGAGGGAAGGGGGGAGCTGTGCTCATGGTGAGGACTGGTGAAGACCAGTTTATTTATTTATTTTTTTTTATATCTTTTAGCATTTGAATGTCATCAGTATTTCATATTTTTTAAAACATATTTTATTCCATCAACTCTGCCTGTTTGATTATTCTCTGTTGGTCCCCCCCGGGTGTAATGAAGGGCACTTTGAGCTCCAGAGGGAAGCTGATTCTCATGGCTGATGCAGACGGAGCCACAAAGTTCTCAGACATCGAGAAACTCGAGGCTGGACTTAAAGAAGTCAATTCTGGACCGGTGAGGTTTTAGGATCCTGCACATTTTATGCAAACTTTAAGTCTTGAACACTTCTTTGTTGCATGTAGGAGAACATGGCTATAGCATGTGGTTCCAGAGCTCATCTAGAAAAAGAGTCTGTTGCTCAGGTGAGTTAGCTGACATTTCAGAAACAAAAAAAGCATCATAGACCATTCTGAAGACTTCTTTGTGTTTCCATAGCGATCTCTTTTTCGAACATTCCTGATGTATGGCTTTCACTTCCTTGTGTGGTTCTTCTGCGTGAGAGGGATCCGGGACACGCAGTGTGGCTTCAAACTTTTCACGCGTGAAGCAGCCCTCAGGACTTTCTCCTCCCTCCATATAGAGCGCTGGTGAGAAAGCACAAACCATCACAAAACACTGACTCATTAGAGCTGAGAACATTTGCATGAAAGACCCGCTCCAATGAAAATACGCTTTTTTTTGTGTTTTTAATTCTTAATTGTTCTTGTGGCATTTTCTGGTTATGAAGGACAAATATTAAGAAAATTCAGATAAATGAACATTTCTGAGTATTTCTTTATTCAAATGGTTGTGAATCAGGAGCTGATGGAAAAAATGCTGTTGCAAGGAAGAGCTTATTTGTGATGTAGAAAATACGCTGGGCGGGTCGTCAGCTCTGTGCTTTTAAGCTTTCACTAACGGGAAAAAATGGCACAAGCTTTTTGATTCTAGCTAAAAAGGATAGTATATGTATATTTATAATAAATCATCTTTAACTGAATTTGATCATTTGAGTTCAATCTTTAGTCTTACTTTAGTAGTTTAAAACATTCCCAGTAGTGTTTTTTTTATTTTATTTTTTTTGTGATTGTGCTGTTTTTAGCCCAAAAAAATACTGTTTTCTAGGACACTGATTCTTCAGAGCGGCGGTAGTTCATTAGAGATTAATTTGTTCCTCTTCTTCTAATTCACAACAATTTGAATAAAGACTCAGAAATGCAAGTTGGAGCTTACATTTCTTTTTATACGTCCTTCATCAGAAAAAGGCCACAAGCACATTTTGAAAATATCCAAATACACTTTTCATTGAAGTGGATCTTTAACATCCAATGTCACTTTTTGTTTCCCTTCACAGGGCTTTTGATGTGGAGCTCCTTTACATCGCTCAGTGTTTCAAAATCCCCATAGCAGAGGTAGCAGTCAACTGGACTGAAATAGAAGGTACGTCTATTCACTTGTTCTATTTTGTACGTTTACATGTCCTTCATGAATCTTTTCTTCCACCACCTCTTCCTGTTTGGTTGTTTTTACTGACATTGGAGACTCCATCAGCTGCAGGAGAGATGCAGTGTTTTTTTTAAATGCCTGTGTTTTGGTTCCATCAGGGTCCAAATTGGTCCCGTTCTGGAGCTGGCTACAGATGGGTCGAGATCTTATTTTCATTCGCCTGCGCTACTTCACTGGAGCCTGGAAACTCCAGTCACCACAGAAGACTGACTAGCCAACCAGACGAGCGCGTCAGTCTGAGAGATGACCACCAATGGACCTGTGGAGGAAGAAGGGATGACGGTCGTGTCAGTCATCTACTGTGTTCATCTTCAGACAGAAATATTCCCTGACTGATACCAATGACACAATCGTGGGTTCCTCGTGGTCCTGCCTTTTTATGTGAATATTGGCTTGTAATGGCCACTGTTACACATATTTTTGTTGCCTGAATTTACAGAATGTCTCATTCAGAGAGCCATGTGCAGACTATCTTACAGGCCTGCCCTCTGTTGGAAGTGGAGGGAGCATGTAATGCAGTGTGGAGAATCCAATCATTTGTCATGGTTACTTGAAGAGGGGTGGCTTTTGTTTGTGTATTTGTTTGTGTTGTGGGGGGAAGGGGGTGTCCAATGAAGCAAAATAAAGATCTAATGACAATTTTTGTTTTGTTCTTTCAGTTTGAGGAATAACAGCTGATCCATGGGAATCATCTTAATAGTTTTAAAAACTGTTGAGGAGGCACTAATTTATGTTGGATTCTTAGTCTTCTTTCTTTCTGCATTACCAAAACTGTTTTGCAATGAGACAGCCTCCTTTAGCTTCATTTATTCAGCTTTATTTTTTACAAAGCTCTGAACACGAAATTCAAATATAATAGATTTTTCCATCAAAGAATTTATGGTCATGAATTAGTATTTTGTGCACACATAAGCATTTTTGTGGACTCAAATTACAGCACTCGTTGGTATTTTGAGGCCACAATTTAGTATTTTATTAGCATTTTGTACACACAAATTAGCATTGTGTCAATATTTTAGTATCTTCAATTCCTACTAACAATTTGTGCCCACACTATGCTAATTTGTATGCACAGAAAGTTAATTTATGCCCACAAAATCCTAATAAATTGCTAATATGTGCTTACATTATGATAAATGTACCAAAAAATGCTCAATTTGTAAGCACAAAACACTAATTTGGGCCCACACGATGCACATTAAATGCTACTTTATGCAGATAAAATACTAATATAGACACAAACCATGATAATTTTGCTAATTTACGCACATAAAATTGTGATAAAATGCTCATTTGTGCTCACTAAATACTCATTTGTATGCACACAATGCTGTTTGGTGCACAAAAAAGGCTTATTTATACCTGCAAATTCCTAAATTCAATTTTTTACACTCAAAATGCTAATTTGTGCCCCCAAAAAACTAATTTGTATGCACAAAATGCTTATTTGTGCATGCAAAACACAATTTGAGAGCACACAATGCCAATAAAATACTCCTTAGAGGCCAGTAATTACCAAATAATCAAAATACAGACTTTTGCCCACGATATCCTATAAAAAGGCTAATGTTGGCAAATAATGCTAAGAAAATACTAATTTGTGACCACAAAGGAAAGATTTTGTACAAAATGCTAATTTGTGAGCATAAAATGCTTTTATTACTAATTTATGGCCAAAAATTTCTATAAAAACACATACAATCCCATTAAAAGTGTTATTTTGTGTCCTTACATTTTTAAATGCTAATTTATAGCCACAAAATTCTTTAAAATGCAAATTTGAGGCCACGAAATGGTATCCACTAATTTGTTCAAAATGCTGATTGCTGTGCATATATATATATAATTAAAATATAAAAGTGCTCAATTGTGACCACAATTTGCCAATTTGTTCACTCAAAATACTAATTTGTGACCAGAATTGATCAATTTGAGCGAACCATTTCCTCTTTATATAATTGTATTATTTATTTTATTGTCAGGGTTATGGCTCTAATTGTATATCAAATAAGCTTAATTTGTTGCCATGGAGATTAATTCGATTTTATTTTGTATTTATTTATTTTTAGCGCAGAGAAATAGGTCTCTACAAAAAATACTAAATTCTTGTTATTCATCAAAATATTAATACTTGTGTCAAAGTAAACAAACTTTGTTGTTTGAGCAACAGTGAGTCTCATAACTGTCTTCCTGTTTGTGTCCTGTCTGTCTCTCTGAAACTAAAATTTATTGTCTTGAGAAAGTTAAACATTCAAAGACTTTAGCTGAGATTGATCTGTTTGCAAAAAAGTTCAATTCCCACTGTTTTCACCAGAAGCTGGAGTTGGATAAGTAGAAACATTCCAAGCTCGGAAAATCTTGTTTTGTTTTTTCAGACAGGTGTGCTGAAGGTTTATTGAAGAACAATGTAATGATTGGGAAAGCGGCGTCAGTTGGGATTTTTCCCCGCAGACAAAATCGACTTTTATCAAACACCTTAGCGGTGGCGCGCCGCCAGCACGTACATTTCCATGATTTACCTTCCTGGCGGAGCTGCTGGAGGGGTTTCACCGTCCTAACGTCCAGCAGCAATTGCAGTAAACTGCGAAAATGTCAAACTTGTAGACTGGCTGTCGCCAGACAGGCTTGCGTCATTAACTGGACCAGTCATAGCACTTCCAATAACGGGTTGTATCCATCCGCGGTGACAAAGAACTTTGCATGGTAACAATGCAGTTTATTTACGGTAAAGGTGCAGAGTATTTATGAAGTAATAGCAAAAAATATATATGATCTTCAAAATCGAAAAGTTGTGTTTTATGAAGGCTAACTTCGAGATTAACCCTTTAACTGAATACAGGCGACTTTACATTTGGATCATAGATCAATTGAGAGCATGTATGTAAGGTTCTCGGTGTGTGTTCTCGTTTTCAGCTGTTGAATAGTGACGTAAAAATGAAGAAAATAAAATTATTCAAGTTGGATGCTACTATTGGTGCCTGCTAAAACTGTTAATTCAACTGTTTAAAAATGTTTATCCTTTCAAACAAAACAACAACGCGACTGTGAACGATCATAAATAAGGAAAGTGACCGATATTTAACGCTGTAAGAGTCAGAAAGAAGGCGTCCCGTCACTCCATGCCTGCACATGGAATGAATGAAGGTCTGGGCGTGACACAGGTGACACGAGGAAGCGCGCGCGCCGCTGCACGCGCTAAAGGCAGTACAACCAAAATCCCTGAAAACCTGGGAATGTTCCAGCTGGGGGAAGGCGGAGGGATCTGGCAAACAGGCGCTGAGGTTCCAGTCAGACTGACGCCTCCAAGGCTGCGCGGCGCTCCACTGTGGCTGCTGAAGGAAGGGAGCAGGAGCTCTTCAAACCTGCGTCAATGGCGCCATAGAGACTCGCACAGGAAAAGACGCAAATCTAACCTTCACAATAAAAGACACAATTCCACAACATACAGTTACCAACGTTTCCCATCCAACCTGACAGAACTGGAGAGGATCTGCAAGGAGGAATGGCAGAGGAACCCCAAATCCAGGTGTGACAGACATGCTGCATTTTTCCTAAAAAGACTCATAGCTGCATCACATCAGAAGGGTGCTGCTACTAAATACTGAGCAAAGGGTCTGAATACTTAGGACCATGAGATATTTCAGTTTTTCTTTTTTAATAAATCTGCAAAAATGTCAAAAATTCTGTGTGTGGTTTTTTTTTGTGTGTCAATATGGGATGCTGTGTGTACATTAACGAGAGAGAAAAAATGAACTTAAATGATTTTACCAAATAGCTGCAATATAACACTTTCCGTACTTTCTGTACCCACTAGGGATGTAACGATGAAATGAAGCCACGATTTGATTCGATTCACCGTTTTAAAGTCACAATTTTGATTTTTTTTTTTCTCAACGTAATGAATTAAAGATTTTTAAGGCCAAATATGTTTTCTTTTTGCCCCTTACACCAAACTGTCTGTTTTCCTACTAACAGAAAAGGATACAAAACAAGTAAACAATTATACATAAAATATACAGTTGTATGTCAATTATGCATGACGTTTGAGGCACGAACGCAATACGTAATGACGTTTGGGGAAAACGTGTCGTGCTACATGATGTAGCCTACTCTGCATTTATAAATTTAGGCACAGGCCGTGACAAATTAATTTTTTTCAATTTCCTGCTTTGTTGACAAGTTTGAACCATTTTTTTTTACCAATTCATGAAGCATCGTTGCATCCTTAGTACCCACTATATATATATATATATATATATATATGGATGAATGGATGAGAGAAAGAGATCTGCTGTAGCCACTCCTCCAGTTTGGGGGTTACAACCCCGAGTGCTCCAATTACCATGTCCATACCTGAAACACTGGAAACTGCCAAACAAAGGGTCCTGGCCTTGAGCAGCCGCCTAAAGAGGTACACAAGAGACAATGAAGCCAGACGGATAAACAGGCTGTACACAACTCAACCTGCGAAAGTGTGCAGGCTCACAACAGCAGAGCTAGAAACTGAACAGTCCTGGAAAGTATATGAGAGAAAGAGACAACACATAACAGCAATGCTCAATGGCTGGTCTTTCTGAGAAAAGAGCACAGCAACCTCCCTGAACAGAATTCAGTAACCATCACAGTAGCAGACATCCAAGAAAGAGCCTCACGTATGAAAAACTGGACAGCACTGGCCCTGACATGATACACTCATACTGGCTTAAGAAACTCACTGCACTCCATGAGATACTGACAGCACAAATGAACCAGCTGATAAGAGATGGGACTCACCCTGAATGGCTAACGGAGACAATCCTGATCCAGAAAGATCCTCAAAGGGTGCAGTCCCATCCAACTACCAGCTAATAACCAGTCTCTCCACAACATGGAAGCTCATGTCAGGCATCATTGCAACCAAAATACATCAGCACATGGATCAATTCATGAACAACTCACAGAAGGGCATTGGTAGAGATTCCAGAGGAGCCAAACACCAAGTCCTGGTTGACAGAACAGTTGCTCAAGACTGCAGGTCACGACACACCAACCTGTGCACAGCTTGGCTTGATTACGAGAAAGTCCATAACTCAATGCCACACACCTGGATCACTAAATGCTTGAGCTTTACAACAAGTGGCTGGAATAGTACATAGGAACATGTAAACAGAGAAGTATCTATCCATCTATCCATCTATCCATCCATCCATCCATCCAGCCATCTATCTAGGTGGGTGGACGGCAGACAGATGGATAGATGCAAAACCAAGTAATGATAAAAACAACAGACAATAGCACAACAAAAGTCATAGTAACTAGGAAAAAGGATAAAATAGTAAACAGTTTCATTAAAGACAAAAAGAAAATGTCCTTTTACCATGAAAAAAAGACAACAGATTAAAGTCATGCTGGCTACCGGTATATTAAAACAAATTGTAGGCATATTAATTTGCATTGTAATTGTTCATGTTGTTGTTATTTTAAAATGTAAAAAAGCCAAAAAATTAAGAAACATTTTTGGATTTCAATAGTTGGCTAACTGTTGTGCTCATTTTAAAATACGATTATAACACGTGCTTTTTACAATTGTTGTTGTCTATTGTTTAAGATGTATTTAGAATCATCATAAAGCAAAAAAATATATATTTCATTGCCATTAAAAACCAGCTTTATGCATTTATTTAGTAAAGATAGCTGCGTGCTTTTATTCTGAAATGAAGGATTTGAAAGCATTTCCCGTTGACGCTGTCTTTATACTCCCGCGTGGACAGTCACAACACCACTCGCGCACTTCCACAACTCTGACCTGACGGGGAAGCAGCTTCACTCACGGCCGTCTTCTGTGCACTTGTTATCACTACAGAGGTGAGGAAATAAACTGCCTTCCTGCTTGCAGAAAAAAAGAATGCATCAATCTATCTGTAAAGTTGCAACTAGTTGACATCCGAAATCGATTTTATTTTTTGGGGGGAATTTGCGCAAGTTCTTCCTACCAGGTAGTGTTTATGAAATTAAATATTTTGTTGACTTTTTTTTTTTTAAACTTTGGCATAGCCTATAAACAGAATAAATAATCAAATTAAAAAAAAGCTTATTCTACTAAAACTATTGATGGTGATCGCACATCTTAAAACCAAATACATTGTTTGGAGCTGAAACCGGATTTGGCTGCGGGGTGGAAAGAACCGCATGGAGTGATAGTAAAAGGAAGCTCGGTGTTTACTTTTTTGGGAAGGGGTGCACTGGCGATAAAGCATTAGGTAATTAGTCTATCTGAGGCTGCAGACTCGCTGACGCCACAGTTCCATAAAGCAGCAGCGATGGACTGATCCTGCACTGAGCTTGGCCGCTTTTGCTGTCATTGTAAAAACTCCAGCTGTCTGCAGTGTACAGGCCAGTGCTGACCGCATTTTCTGGGGGGTATTTCATGCACAATCCCAGTATTTGTTACCTGTGATCATTCACCTGAAGAACTGTTCTACTATTAAAAAAAAAGTGCTCAAATTAGAGAGTTTTTGTTTGCAAAGTGTGCATTTAAATATCAAAATGCTCACATGCACAGAAGATATTGTTTAGAGATTCTTGGGGGACATGCTGCTCCAGCACTCCGTTAGTGTCATTTCCAGGACTGCTGAAATAGTCTCCCTCCCGGTTTCCCTCTCCCCCTCCTGTCCTGTGATGTGTTCTGGCCAGACAGAACGGCTCCTGGGCGTCAATGGCATGATCATAGAAACAGAGGCCAGAAAGGACGTTCTCTCATCAGTGGTGAATCTAGAAATGAGTTTTGGCCACGTTGGTCTGGTTTTTATTTTTTCTGGAGCATTAATTTTTTTGAACTCCCCAGAGACAAGTCATTGTGCAGCGTGTGGGAGAGCAGTCTAAAGTGTAACCCCACCGAGAAAGCCTCTTGATGACTGAAATCCACATTTAATAAAGCTATGGAAAAACCCACTTTGATGAAAAGTGTGTTTTTAACATCTCTCTCATTTCTGATGATGAATATATAAAGAAAACTGAGCCTAAAATTGCTTTTTTTTTTTAGCGGGAGGGCGTGTAAACAAATGGATGGGAAAAGGGGACGGGCTTACTCTACATCAACAATCCTGCCCACAATTTAGAGGCAAATGTTTAATGAACTACAGTCGCGCTGCAGAAACTATGTCCTAAAATGTTCCCAAAATTGCATAATAACGAAAAGGCCACTAGGAACGCTTTTAAAACAGATCGGATGGGTCTTTAAGCTCATCTTTCTGTGTCAATCTATGTGACAAAAACTGATGTCTCTGTGGTACCTGACTGTCCTACACCCCCTGATTCCAGTCACTTGATGCAGTCTCTCATGTCTCTCTTTAGATGACTGAAACTCGACCTGCATTTCTGTTTCTGTGAGGAATAACCTTCCCAGCAGGAGACTCAATCCAAAGATCCCTTTTGTGCCAGCACAGAGACAGGATTCAGAGCTGGCTGGAGTCCAGCGTCTTCACTAAAGCTATTTGGAAGAAGCAAAGGAATACTCTCAAAAACACCAGCCCTGACTCAGCAGATCATCTCTTCCATCCTGTCCTCAAGGAAACTCAAATCCAAGCTTGGCCTATCCGTTCATTTCAGTCCCAAAATGAACTCCTCCACCTCCTTTACGTCCCTGTTCTCCTTCACCAGCCCAGCAGTGAAACGCTTGCTTGGCTGGAAGCAAGGTGATGAGGAGGAGAAGTGGGCCGAAAAGGCTGTCGATTCTCTCGTGAAGAAACTCAAGAAGAAGAAAGGAGCGATGGAGGAGCTGGAGAGAGCCCTGAGCTGTCCCGGGCAGCCCAGTGAGTTCCAGCGATGAGGATCAGTGTGCTTGAAATGTTACAAAAAATGGTTTAGGATTATTCTTTTCTATAGGGTTTTTATTTTTAAAGAAAATCATACTTTATTGTAACAATACATCAAGTTCCTTTTTTTCTTTGGCAGAATTTGGTAAGGGAAACAAAAATCTTTCTCGATTTTTATTTTTTTAATTTAAGCTCAGCTAAATGTTCTTACATTTTAGTCTTTAAAAATAAATTTAAATATATATATAAATAAATTATTTAACACTGTAGAAATAGGTGAGATAAAAAATATTTCTTTTTGTTTACAGCTCAGTTAAACATGGCAGCTTCTTTGGAAGAAAAGGTCCAACTGTAATTAACAGTGAATAAAACATGGATTTTGCTATATGTGTTAGTATTAACATTTTAAAAGCTCCTGAATATTATCCTACAGGTAAGTGCGTGACCATCCCTCGGTCGCTGGATGGCAGGCTGCAGGTGTCCCACAGGAAGGGCCTGCCCCACGTCATCTACTGCCGGGTGTGGCGCTGGCCTGACCTGCAGTCCCATCACGAGCTGAAGCCTCTGGAATGCTGCGAGTTCCCCTTCGGTTCCAAGCAGAAGGATATCTGTGTCAACCCGTATCACTACCGGCGTGTGGAAACTCCAGGTACACACCTTCAAAGCAGTGAGCGTCCATGATTTTTTGTTTTTTGGGGAGTTATACGCTTTCAAACTTTCCTCCTCAGTGCTGCCTCCGGTTTTGGTTCCCCGTCACAGCGAGTTCAACCCCCAGCACAGTTTGCTGGCAAAGTTTAGGAATGCCTCCCTTCACAACGAGCCCCTGATGCCCCAGAACGCCACCTACCCGGATGCTTTCCCCCCACTGCCCGGATCCTCCTTTTCCTCTTCCCCGTCTTCTTCCCTCACGCAGTCCCCCACCTCTCAAATATTCCCCAGCTCCCCCAACAGCTCTGCAGAGCCCGGTAGCCCCTATCACATCACAGGTAGGAGTTCTTCCACCGACCCTGCAGGACCGTCAGGCATTACAGTCTCTGAATTATCAAGTGCTTGTTCCTTGTTACGGCTGGAGCTGTGATTTTTATATATTTTTTTAACTTTTGGAGTGTTTTTCTGTCTCTGTTTTCTACTGCAGTGGGAGGTTCACACACACTCACACAGCTGGAAGCAGCAGAGCGTTACTTTGTTTGCTATCCAGACAGGCTTTTGGTCCTTGTATTTCAGTTATTTTGTGGAATTTTGATTTTTCTAGAAAGAAATTCCCAGATTATGTTCAGCCTGTGTTTTGTTTTTGAGGTTTTTTTTTCTCTACCATTATGTTACATCTCTAAACAAGGCCCGAGACGGGGGTACAAAATTGGGGGCTCGTCCGGGATTTGAACCCGGGACCTGGACCAAAGACAGAAAAACACTCCAAACGAGAAATTACGGCCCCAGCTGTAACATTCCTGTTTTGCTTTCTTTTTTTTTCCCCAGCGGAGACTCCCCCGCCTCCTTATAGCAGCATGGAGACAACCCCTCAAGAAGATGTGAAGCCCAGCAACTCCACAGAAACCACTAAGCTCACCTTCTCAGCTCCACACAGAGGTACCCAACCTGGTCATGTATCTTTATAAGTATACACACCTTTCCATGATCTGTGTATTTTATCCACCTCCATGTCGATCCTCCCTTCAGATTTGAGGCCTGTTTGTTACGAAGAGCCCAAGTACTGGTGTTCTGTTGCCTACTATGAGCTCAACAATAGGGTGGGGGAGACTTTCCACGCTTCCTCCCACAGCATCTTGGTGGACGGCTTCACCGACCCGTGCAACAACAAGAACCGCTTCTGCCTTGGCCTCTTGTCCAACGTTAACCGCAACTCCACCATCGAGCACACGCGCAGGCACATCGGCAAAGGTAGAGCGGGCAGTTAAAGAATATTTCATTCAAACTAATTGAATTAAACTGTACTTTTAATCAAGCTTTGAGAAATACATGGGGTCTAATTTACAAAACATTTTGTAATTTCAATCAATTCAAATTAAAAAAGACATTTAATTAAAAGTCCATTTAAAAAAATATATATAATTAAAAGTCAATTAAAAAATATATATATATATTGTGGGGATTTTTTTACTTGGCGAAGTCATTTTAAGTCAAATTTTCTGTAGAAATTTACTTGAATTTGAATTTTTTTGTATTTTACAAGTTTTACAAGTTTACTGACAAATTAAATAAATGCTTTCGTCTACTTTTGAAGCCTATGACAGGCGCACCTTTACCTGCTTACAGGTTTAGCTGCAGCTTTTATTTAAAGCATCTACAAAAACAAACGGTTGTTTTAAGGCTGGCTGGCCTCCAGTCTTTAGGTTTTCTTTGTGCATGATTTAAAAAATACTAAGGCGACTAAAAAAAATGCTTTTATCCCGGAAAGAATATGCTCAATGCACCCTTTAAACTTGGTCTGGTTCAGTATGAGCGCTCTAGATATTATATATAAAAACACAAATATTAATGAATATTAATACATTCACACTATATGTAGGGTTTTGAATAAACTGTGGTCTTCTTAGTACCTAACTATTAGAGAAAAAAAACAATTGTTTTTTTTGACTTTTATTTTTAAACAATACTTTTCTTCTTTCCTTCCAAATCACTATGTGTACAGAGTATTTTTACACTCCTATATATAATAAGTTTCTAAATGTAAGATTCAGTGTGTTTGCTTTACTTAAATCTTTTTATTTAGTTGTGTTTCTGCTTTCCTCAGGGTTACACCTGTACTACGTGGGTGGGGAGGTGTACGCAGAGTGTCTGAGCGACAGCAGCATTTTTGTCCAAAGCCGCAACTGCAATTTCCAGCATGGCTTCCACCCCACCACTGTGTGCAAGATCCCCAGCGGATGCAGCCTCAAAATCTTCAACAACCAGCTCTTCGCCCAGCTCCTCGCCCAGTCGGTCAATCACGGCTTCGAGGTGGTGTACGAACTCACCAAGATGTGCACCATCCGCATGAGCTTTGTCAAGGTACCAAATGCTAGCAGATCAGATGTGAGGTCGTCTGTGTCCATCGTCCTCTGGCTGACGGCTCTTGTGTCTGTTCTTCAGGGATGGGGTGCTGAATACCACCGCCAGGATGTGACCAGCACCCCCTGCTGGATTGAAGTGCACCTGCATGGGCCGTTGCAATGGCTGGATAAGGTTCTCACCCAGATGGGCTCCCCCCACAACCCCATCTCCTCGGTCTCATAACACGAACAAGTGTGTTCTCAGTCTGCTTGACATAACAAGGGACAAAAGTGAATTCATTTGGGTTGAAAAGTGTTTCTTCATTTCAGGAGGATGAAACATTTATTAGTCCACTGGGACTCAGACCATACTTGAGGCCAGAAAAAAATGGGATGTATTTATAGGTACTTCAATGCTGTTATACTTGTTGTAGTGATATTTGCTGTCTTGACCAACGTTTGCTGTTGCTTTTTACTGGTTTCATTACAAGTTTCTTTCCTTCCTATGGTTTCTATAGCTTTGGCTGTCTCCCGTACAATAAAAAACAAATTGTGAGAATTGTTTCCATGGTTTTTTTTTTGTCTGTTTTAAATCATCAATATACAGCAGGGGATACAAACTACAAACAGACCCTGAAATGGAGAGAAACATCTCCCATCTTACCACACTTTACAAACAGTTGGCATTATTTGTTGTCTTTGTTGTGCTACAGTTTGATTAGAACAACAAAAAATAAGTTAAATAAAAAACAGAAAAATATGAACTTGACTGTGAAGACAACTGATTGTCACATGTAACAATATTTAAGGAGATTTTAAAACATTATATTAATATAAAAGACGACGTAGAAGGCATTTCCACATATTTAAACCACTGTTATCCACAGCCTTCATTGCTAGCATTTAAATAGCATTTGATTTTCAAAATGTCAATGAAGGAAAGAAAAGTTGATAACAAATGAACTTCATAAAACAGCTGAAGACTCTGCTACTTAAATATGTCCACACTTCTTTTGAGTGACCTCCAGGTGTGTTTTTCATCTGTCATCAATAGACTTTATTAAGTTAATTTATTACTTAATTTAATTACACAAACTGAACATGCTCCAAATTTGTCCATTTGTCCTGTCCTGCATTTCTTTTAAATATCGATCTAGATAAAGTCATGCTTAGATGGGACAACTGTCAGTATTTTTCCCCTTCCTCTCATCCATCTAATGCTTTTAACAAATAATGTTGCATACTACTCAGTTCTGGTCAACAGCCCTGGAACTGCTGCTGTGCTTGGCTGCGGTTCTGTGTGACCAGGAGCTGCTGTTGCTGCTGCAGGAAGCTGATCACCTCTGGACTCCTGAGCAGAGACTGAAGGACACAGAAACTTTATTTAAACACACAAAATAAACAAGTCTATTCAGCTTCTGGAATAAACATAATTTAGTAAAATTAGATTGAGATTTAACAATATAAAATAACTCACTAAAATGAGAGTCAAGAATAAATAAATGAATAGTTTTAGCTAACTCTAAAGTTAAACTTTGGACAAAATATGTCAAAATTGGAAAAAATATAATCAGTGTTTGCATTTAAAAAATTACAAAAGCTATTTTATATTTCGTTTATGGATTTAGATAGCAGTAAAAATGCTACATTTATAACCTGTATAACTATTTGACTCTAACGTGAGTCACAAGATTCCCTAAGTAGGATTTTCTTGATTCAAAAGTCTACATAGCAGGAACAAATTCAAAAACTCAAAAAAGGTCCAAAACTTCATTATAAAATAAAATAGGATAAAACAAGAATTAAAACTGCTTAAAGATAAACTAAACATTTCTAAATTTTCCCAACGTAAAAACATAAATGCAGCTAAAAGCTTGCTAAGATAACATGAAATAAAAGTACCATAGTATTTGTTGTTTCAAATAATGTTTTAAAGTTGGATTTGATGTTTGGAAATCAAAGAGTAGCTGCACACTATCAAAATCTAGAATAAAACTCTAGACTAAAGCTTTTTACTTGAGCTCAGAAAATATCCAGAGTTTATAGTTACTACTTACAAAATGTAGTAACTTGTTTGAAGTTTACAACAGTACTTTTACTGCCTAATCTGCCATTGTTGCAACAATCCAAGCTGTCCCTTATGCTTGTCATTGCTCAGACTTACCAGTCTTTTCTGATTCAAGACCTGCTCTATCAGTGAAGGTCTGGCTGGCCGGTCTCCCATGGCACTCAAGCGTTGTTTGTTCACTGACACAGGACGCTCTTCGGAGTTCTCCTGGTCAATGCACAAAACCAAGAGGCACAGTGAGGTCTGTCAACAATTTAACGACATTGTAGTCTTTTGTTACACTTTCTTGCTACTTTATAAGCCTTTTTGGCAGATTTAATGTATGGACATTGGTAGGAATATGTTGCAGGACAGCACAAAATTTAATTCAACACCGACTAATGTTTAAATTCCTTCAAGTAGAATTTTCATGCAGACATGGTAAAGACATCATTGTGTCTGGACCTGCAGGTCACAAAACATATGAAAAGTGTCATAGTACTTTTTGTTTTTCCGCCAGCGTCACAGTAGGCAGCCAGCGACCATAATGCCATGTTAGCGTACTTGTTTTTGTCTTTTATTTCTTATTTCTAACCTGTTTATGACAAACCTTGCCTTTTTTATACATGTATCGAGTGTGTAGACGTTTCTGCTACTCCTTTTTGGACTGTTTCTATCACTTTTTCGGTCTGAAGTGGTCTGTGGGTGCCCTGCTTACACGATCAGCTGTTGTCCCTTGGCAACAATTAAACATTGCAGAAGAAGTGACCAGGAATCGCAGGAGAAGCTGAGGAGACAGGGGCCCTTAAAGAGCTTGCAGCTTTTTTTAAATGAAGATGTTGTTGCATCTGCCCTCTTCTATGGAGTGAGATGCTAAGGGGGATGGATCCCTTCTGGGATGTCCCCTAGAGTCTGTGGCTGTGGTGGGTGAGAGGAAGATGTTACAGAAACTGCACTCCATCCTCTTCATCATCATCCTCTGCATGAGCCATGGAAGAAGCGCTTTCACTGATTTTTCCTGACAGACTCTACCACTACAGACTCTTAAACGCCGAATGGACATTGGACACTTCATTGTGCTTTTTATTTTAGTGCTATTTATTATTTGTTGTTTAATTATCAGCTGTTGTTTTTTAAGCTATGGACACAAAGCTATTTCCCCATCCTGGGATCAATTAAACTTCTGTCTATTTGTAGAATTTATATGCAGTGTGTATGTAACTTGGGTTTTGTGATGTGTGGAAATAAAAGGATCACTGCAAATAGATAAATCAAGTTGTCAGATATTTTTATATATAAATCTATTCGTCTTACATCTAGCTTTCCGCTGGACATGGCCTGATCACTCTTCTTCTTCTTGTACTTGTCTTTGTACATCTTGTTGCGGTGTTTTTTGCACATCCACGGTTTTCTCTGCTTCGCCACCTGCGTTGTGGTTTCTTTGCATCCCTCATAGATGCACTGCTTGGGGGCGTTGTCCCCCTCGGAGGTCTCCTCGTCGTTCAGCTCCTCCGGGCTGGCTGCGCTGTCTCTGGGGTCCGACGTGTCCAGAACGTCGCTCTCTTCGTCCGGATCGTCCGCTTCGCACGACGAGGCATTGTTGTCCGGCTCGTGCGGTGTTATTACGTTCCTGCTGTCGACAACTCCGCTTTTGCTCACATAGTACCTCTGTCCATCCTTAGTCAACAGCAGAGTGGAATCTTTTTCTTTACTCGCGGCTGGAAGCGAGTTGTCTTCTTCGCTCATGACTGGAGAGCAAAACTGCAGCGGCGCTCCGGTCGGCTAACAAGCTAACTCCTTAGCGTAACAACACGTTAACGAGCCAACCAACCCTTCTTACTTAAACTGCACGAGACAACTTTCTGTATCTAACATTACACTTTTTTATCGAAAAATATATATTTTTACATTGTGACCCAAAACGGAATATATTACATTCTAATCAGCCATAGTCACAAACATATTTGTTTAGCAATCGGTAGATGCGTCTGTCTTCTTCTACGCAGCAATTGAAACAATGATGTGGTATAGTGACACCTAGGGGTCAAAGTAGTAATTACATATAATTTAAAGAAAAAAGCAGATGAAAATATGTTTTTTTGTGTGTTTTTAACAATTTTCTTGTGGTATTTTTCTCATGATGGATGGCATATATAAAGAAAATTAAGCTTAAAATGGCATTTCTAAACATTCCTTTATTAAAATGGTTGTAAATCAGGAGCAGACCAAGTAATGCTGTTTGAAAAAGATTGTAGCTGTGACGTGGAAGCGTGCAATCTCTCTGCTCCAATCCAAATTCATATGCATTTGCTTGTAGAAAAAAAAATCCATGTACATCTTTTTTCCCTCGTCTGACCTGGCATCTGGCTCAAAACTGGACAGCTGGAAAGCTCCAGCATTGCTCATCATTTTTGTTGCACTGGTAATGTTAGGTTGTGGCATTGAGTGTTTATAGGAAAAAAATGGGCAATTTTGTATGGGTGGCTTCACCATTTGCTCAGTCAAGTTTTCTTTGATAGTTAATGGTTAGGGGTTTGAGGGGCTGTAAGCTAGCACGAGTGTAAACAGATAGATGACGGGAAGTTAGAGCGGGCTTACCCTGCACCAACATTCCTGCAGGTGAATTTTTAATTAGCAACTACCGCTCTGCAGAAAGGATGATCCAGAAAGTGACACAGTTTTTTTTTTTTTTTACATTTTAGATAAAAATGGCATAACCATAATTAAAAGACCACTGGAATGTGTTTACAGTAAATCAAATATGACTGGAGTGGGACTTTAATTCTACCAAAACATAAACACATAGTTATCAAAGCTATTGAAAAAAAAATCAGAAACTGCTGTTTTTCACCATGTATTTATTATTTCTATTGTTATTGACAGGGTATTTAAACAGAGGTACAGGTATCAGCATTTGGAACAAACTGTAATGTGGTGGTGCAGCTGTGAGAGCACTTTGGTAAATCCCTTGTGCTAGAGAGTGTGGACTTCAACAGCACAACAAATTCATTCTGATCGGCAGCGCGTCATCGTGTGACCAGAAGCAGAGGAAAGTGAGACGACTTCAGCTAGAAACAAGAAAAAAAAAACTAGATCTGCTCTTCATTTTTCTCTGTCAAACATCCTCTTGACTCTCAGAAATCCCACTGTTCTCAATGTCAATCACTAAGTAAACATTTCCAAAGTGGGAGAAAACTTTAATTTCAACCTTTCAATCTTTTTTTTTTAAACTCCTATTCCTTGTTACACTTTTTTACAGCTGTCATAGACAAACAACTAGTAAAGAAATATACTGTTTTAAGAACTATCAAAAAAATAAAATTGTTATTTACATAACATATAAAGAATTCTTCATCACTTTGTCTCATAAGAATAGGCTACTGTATGTCTGTCATGATTTCATCTGAAAAATGAAGCCATGAATGAGGTTGTACAGAGCAGAAATAAACCCTCCTACTACCTTTCAACTCTTTTGAACAATTGCTGCTGGTTTTCAGACATTCACATCCTCTCCGTCTTGTTTTTTTTTTGTATAAAAATGTCCCCATATTCCTGGACTGCAGTGGTAACCTTTTCTCCGCTGGAACATGTTGATGGTTTACACCTGTAGATTTGGCAAAAATGAGGAGTCTTGAGCAGAGTGATTGTGAGAACATGTGCGATGAGGAAAACATGTTAAATCTGCTACAAGCACCCAGATGCTGCTGGGATTTTGTGTAACAAGCCATCAGAGCTGCAGATAACAAAGCTTTAAGTGGAAATAAAATGCACCATTATTGTCTGAATAGCAGGCTGTAAACTGAAAGCTGTAGTACTGCGATTCAGTGTTCCAGAAAGGCAACGTCAGCAATATGTGAACAAGAGTCAGAACCATTTTATTCACCTTCCTCTTAGCTCTGATTTTGCAATACTACTTAATTCATAAAGTCTACCACAACCTTTGTTCTATTTCTAGACACTTCTCTCCTGTTACCTCCCATCATACTCGCAACACAACAAACACATTTTTCAATTAAAAAAGGGAGATAAATATTAAAAAATGCAGTGACTAAAGTATGAATAAATAAAGTTCAATAAAACATGAACATTGGTCCATATTCTCGTATTGCCTCGAAGAGCTGTTCAGTCTAGAGGAAGTTTCCATGTTTAGCCCGAATCATCACTGAAAGGTCAACATTGTTGTTGACCTTTCTTGCTCCTTGAGCTCTGCAACATGTGCTCAGATGAGAGAATATTCAAAAAATTACAAGTCTTCCACCTCACTTAGCATTTTCCCTCTTCGTAATGTCTATTTAATTTTTTTTTCCTCTTGCACCATTTCATCAATCTCTCCTCCAGGTTTGGGAAAATGGTTTTAGGTGATATTTGTTATTTAAATTCAAAGACTTTTTTTTTTTTCCTCCCCACCATAGTTTTCCAGCGTTCATCTCCAACATTCGGGGCAGCGACAGCTCCCGGATGATGAACGTTTCTTCTCCTCCTCCCTGCCGCATCCTCTTTAAAAAGGTGAGTTGGGGGAGTAGATGGTGCTGACTGAGCTGATGGAGATGTCATCCGAGTCTGATGGGGAGCTGTGGTCTGGAGAGGGACCGGAGCAAGTGTCAGGGGTCATAGAGAGGAAGGGGACGGGAAGGCCAGGGAGGCAGTTGGGAGGCTCCGCATGTTGATTTTTTGTTGTCTTTTCTGTATTCACAGTCTGGATCGTTTGCGGAGGGCGCCGTTTCACATCCGAGTGGCGTCCTCGTCTGAGAACCTGCCTCTCCTTATCAAAAGGGGTGGCCTTTTAGAAAAAAACACAAAAGAAAACAGTTTGATTAGACATCAAGGAATTAAAAAAAAGAAGATGGAAAACAGTGGACTGTCAAAAGAGGAATTAAGAAAGAAAAAAATTGTAATTCTTTAAATATTTTTTAAATCTTGCCATGTCAAAAACAGATTTTTGTGAATCAAAATTATTTTATTTAGGACACACTTGTCAACAAATGTGTAAATAAGTTAAATGCTTAGAATTTATTCCAATTCCTCTTGACACTTGTGGCACTGTTAACTCAGGTTCTCCTAAAGGAAGCACAAAACAAAAGCAGGGCAGCAAAACTGGTCACAGGAAGCAGTCAACCAGGATGCATCACAAGAAGCAAGAACAAAAAAAATACAAATAAATTTGGATTCAAACAAACAAGCAGGTCAGACGAGCATTTTTTGTAAAAAAAAATACAAATGATGCAAACATCATCTGATTTTTTTCCCCCCATAGATAGCAAATCTGTTTTATTTCCTGCTTTAAGTTGCAGTCTTGCATGATTTCAGCTGAGACACAACAATGCAATACATGACAACCAGACAGCAAAAATGCAGGTAATGGCAGGTGAGCGAGCTGTGCCTGAAGCGAGGGGGAGTCAAAGGGGGGTAAAAACAAAAAGCCGTGCGCACAAAATTGCATTGTTCAAACACAAACAGTCAACAAAGCAGCACTTAGGAAAACGGATTGGAAAGGTAAAGGGCACTTTTGTGACTTCTGGCATTGATGCAATCCTGTCTCCATGGAAACCTGCCGTACCTTATCCAATACATGGCCGGGTGCTGGTAGAAATCCAACGACCCAGATCTCTGCATAGAAAAGCTGTCATCCAACTGAACAAAAAGAGAAACCGGTACAATCAATCTAGGTATCTGGGTTCCAGTGTAAGCCACTTTTCTGTTCTGTAATGTATCTTCTGAGAGTTGGGGTTTAAAGAGAAGAGTCGTTCTTCATTCTAACTTACAGAAATGACTGACACGCCGGCAGTGGTGTCGTTGACCTTCGGATTAGTGTTGAAGTGCTTCTTAATCTTCCCTGCTACTGACAGCTGGTGCTCATTCTCAAATAGACCTTCATTCTGTGTTGAGCAAAAACAGAAGGCACTGTTTCACTGGAAATAAAACGCCAGCAGGAAGCTCTCTCTTCGAACTCAACAACACTTACAGTGACCCAAGGGTGCTCCAGCACCTGAAGGGCCGTGTATCTCTGATCCACTTCCACCTCCAACATGGATCGGATCAGCTCCTGTAAATCACAAACAGCGTCACCAGTTTACCCTCTCGGTAAGAAATATTGTCCACAACACAAAACAGGAAACTGTATGCAAAAGATACGCACCATGGCGGTCTCTGAAACGTTATCCCAGTACGGAAAAGGAAATTCTAGTTGGCCCATCAGAATCTGGTCAAAAAGTGCTTCTTGATCATCGCTGCTCCTGCAACATTAAAGAGGATATGAGAAAACAGCATAATCCAATCAGTCACAGGCAAGCGGTTATACTATTACCAACCAGCAGGGGGACTCATGTGTAAACTATAAATTCAAACTTCTAGTGAGCAGAATCTAGTCAGAGAAACTACAATTAACAAACTAACATAACAATTAAAAAAACAAAATAATATTTTTAGGATCAAGAGTTTTCGGTGACCCTTCCAGACTAACAGCTTGGAGATGTTAAATATTTGTAGACACACTGCCAATACTGAGACAATATAAACAAAAAATCTCTTAAAATTCAACAAACATGGCTTAATTCTGCTGTTTGTTACTTTAAATATGACACAATTGATTTTTTTAGACACATTTCTCCTAGCTCAGTAGATTTCAGTGCAGGCTTACCCTCGAAATGGTGGAAAACCACAAAGTAAGATGTATGTGATGACTCCAGCTGCCCAGATGTCCACTTTAAGGCCATACCTGTGTAAAGATTTAAGTATGAAAAGGTGAGTCACTGGCTGATAAGATGCCAATAATTTGTCTAGGGTCAAGCATCTTCTATCAAACTATATGTAAACATTGGCAGTGAAATGCCTTCAACAGTGATTTGTCTACATCCTAGGTGCAGATCTTACCCAGTTTCTGAAATAATTTCAGGTGCTACATATGTTGGGGTCCCACAGACGGTGTAGAGGGGTCCATCGACCACGGTCGCCAAACCAAAGTCTCCCAGTTTCAGGCTTTTGCTGCCGTCTGCGTGCTCATACACCTGAAGGCAAAACGGTTCCAGTGTCACACCCCAAATCAAAACATGGCAGTTATTGTGGCCATTTCCCTTAAAGTAGGACAATGTGGGTTTTAAAAGAAGGGAGAAGGCAAAGAGTGCAGGAAGTGTGAAGGCAGCAGAAATGAGTCATCCCTCTGCGAGAGTTCAGAGTGAGTAATATTACTTCATCGTTCATTCAGAAAGCAGACAGGAAACAAGAGAAGGGAGGGGTGCACTGCGGCAAGATATAAAAGAACGTATAGTGATTGAACTCACCAGCAGGTTCTCTGGTTTGATGTCTCTGTGCACAATATTCAGGCTGTGGAGGTATTTGATGGCACTGGCCAAATTGTGGAGCATGCCGCTTGCATCTCTCTCTGTGTATCGGTTGGCAGAGGTGATGGCATCGAACAGATCTCCCCCCTGTGGACAAGTCATAAAAAAAATAATGCATCTTCTGTTTTCAGACTGAAACAAAAGTTTTTCACAGTTGCAGGTTTAGATTTATTTATTTTTGCTGATGAGCTTTTGGGGAAGTGAGGAAGTTCAGCAGCACTATTTTTTTGTCTGTTCAGCAGATGGAGGAATAATCTGCATCCTCAGTTGAAACATCTCCTCCCTCTT
This sequence comes from Oryzias celebensis, assembly GCA_014656515.1. NCBI lineage: Eukaryota > Metazoa > Chordata > Actinopteri > Beloniformes > Adrianichthyidae > Oryzias > Oryzias celebensis. The sequence continues at coordinate 15,946,252 of BNCR01000013.1, forward strand.
GTCTTGATCGTTTTTATTTCTTCCAAATTTGGACCCTCGTTTTCTTCTCTCCCATCTCTTTGTCTCCGGCCCTGAACGGACTGACTGGAACAGAGGCTTAAAATAGGGCTGGATGTCTCTACCTTCCGACTCTGACTCAGACGGACTGTCACAGCTCAACCTGGACAATGACTGTTGTTTAATTATGAGGACTGTCAAATGCCACAACTCAGCTTGCACTGTACCCATCCTTTATTTTTTACCGGGTGTGAATATGCAGGCATTTAATCTAAGCGGGAGGACTTTAACATCTCATTTGAAAGTAGGGACATTAATAAACTGCTGGTAAATGAAGCGTGGCTTCAAACTGACAGCCCAGTAAGTGTTAATTAAGGGTTTGTTGTTGTAATGCTTTATGCTAATGAACTATAGATTTATTGAGGAAAATGTTTGATGTATGCTTCATTGTGAGGTGAAGTTAATCAGATTTAATTCCCGATGATGCTTGCAACATGATTGTGAATAGTAATGGCGTATACTAATATAATCCTTTTCTACCTTTCTTGAAGACCCAAAGCTCTTTACAGTCTCAGTCCCACTCACCCATTCACACACATTCACACACTGATGGTGGCTCCGCTGCCAAACACTGGCGCCAACCTTCCATTAGAGGCAATGTGGGATTCAGTGTCTTGCTCAAGGACACTTCCACACATGGGCGGGCAAGGCGGTAATAGAACCTGCAATCTTTCGATCAGAGGCCGAACGTCCTACCGCTGCACCACAGCCACCCAGTGAACATGCTTTGAACACAGAGAGGATTTCTAAAGACCTTTGAAAAGAGCTTTTGAGATTCATCAGGAGCAAAAAGGCAACACGACGATGATGTGAGGACTAAGACAAAGGAAACTAATCAGTTGTTCACTTCAAGTCATATATATATGATTTATAAGTCATATCATATATAATATAATAATATATAAGTCATATCAGCAGTCACGGAGCCACAACATTTTATATGGGGGTGGGGGGGGCAGAAGACTGGAAAGGTGGCAAATAAGAACAGAATGATGGAAGGCCATTACAAACTAAAGGATCAAAAATAGATTTTTCAAACTGTTTTATTCTTGATTTATTGAGTATTCCAAAAGCAAGAATTTGATCTTGCCTCATAGTATGGAAACAGCACGGGTGGGTTTTGGCTAAGGCCAGGGTGTTGATGGCCCAGATCGACCGGCACGCACAAAACAGTTTTCTTAATCTTTCTTAATCTTTGTCAATAATACCAATAATGTCACCCCCCCGCTCTCCAGCTCTGTCCACATTAGTCACATGACATTAGTCAAATCTCAAGGTAAAACAATACTGTAAATTATGTTTAAAGAGGATTTGGGAGTACAATTTTAGTGTAAGACAAAGTCAAGATAACTTCACAACAAAAAAAATGTATTACATTACTGTGTTTTGGGTCAGATAAACATGGTGGTGAAGGTATCTTAAGCTTGAGCTGGGTATATTTTTGCAACATTGAAACCAATTCTTGTTGACTAAAATATCTTTCGACTATTACCTGCAGATTCTGAAGAGACATTTTTTCTTTTCTTATATGTAAACATTGTGTTACTTTTTCTTCAAACAGAGTTCCAAATAAAGTGACAAAAAAGAGCAATGCGCCGCAGGGAAATGTGAAAACAAATATTCAACAGGATGACAAAATGCTAAAAATTAACGTCCCAAGACATTTAGTGGAAGCATTTTATATTCTGAGGCTAAACTTATTCCAAACTTGACAAACAATAAGAAAAATGTTGTTGTTTTTCAGCTGCTTTTTGAATCAAATTTTAAGATCTAAATTAAAGTGCAGCTGTATATTTAATTTTGTCACACGTGTGAATGACTGTCATCACCCTATCTATTGCCAAAAAAGTGTGTTTCCAAAATGAATTAAAAAATATATTCTGCCGCATATTTTTAAAAATTTGCAGACATTTTAAAGTTGCTTGCAGTAAAACAGAAATTTGTTATCCACTCGTGCTTTAGAACATAAACCGACTTTGGTTCCTTTCTACTCTTCTTCTTTTCTTTCTATCCTGGCAGCAACTCTGTTCATCTACAGCCTTCTCTTGATCCTCCTACTTTTGGACACCCTCACTTACGCACATTTCTCCCACAGATTGCCTCTCATCTATATTCTGTAGTACTCCACGCCACAGCATGAACAGATGGATCCCATTCCTGGCTCCTAAATTATGCACAAACATTTCTTGACTCAGAAAGCAAGAGAGCGAATGAAGAATGTGAACACAGTAGCCCCTGGGGCCACAGGCCGATTCTCTCAGTACTGTGCAACTTCGTCATTTGCTGCACAGTTTGCTTGATGCTCTTCTGAGTCGGCCACTATTTCTGCACTTCTCAGCTGCACTTTAGCTCAAAATAACTGTCACAGCTCATTTGCGATGGAATGTCTATCAGGATAGATGGTAAGTAACACGTTTTAGGGGGAAGACAAACCTTGACGAGTTCCATGACCAGGTAAAGCTCGTTGTAAGTGTCCACCTCCTCTATGAGTAAGACGATGTTTGGATGTTTGACCCGGCGGAGAATCGCCACCTCATTCTGGATCATGTGTTCCTGGAGAGCAAAGAATTTCCAGGGAAATTACAGATTTGTTTGAATTATTCCAACGTTAATGCTTTTCAAATGAGGCTAATCAGGAGATGTAGAAGAAGTCAGATTCGATTTAAAACGCTACTTTGAACTCACCTTGCCTCTGCACTTGCCCTTGTTGATGATCTTCAGCGCATACTCCCGTCCAGTGGAGAGCTCCACACATTCCCGGACGACAGCAAAGTTTCCATCACCAAGCATTCGGCCCACCTTGTAGCGGTCTGATATGTAGGATGGCACAGCTGGAACCTCATCTGCTAGAACCTCATCTGCAGTGAAGAATCATCAATCAATTCATTGTTTTGTGGGCTTCATTTAGGCATTCATAATGTGCATAAACTTGATGTAGATTTAAAAAAAAAAGGGGGGGGGGGGGGGGGGGGGGGGGGGGGGGGGGGGGGGGGGGGGGGGGGGAATCCATATAATACAATTGATACAGGTTTTCTTTTCTTAAAAGAATAAAAGAATATTGAATTCATTTTTATTTTTGCTGCATCTTACAGGAACTCTGTTGTCAAAACACTGGCTTTCTTGTCAGATAGATCTGGCAAAATCAAAAGTTGTATGTGGAACCAGATGGTGATTCAAAATGAAATCATATACAAACAAGATGTTTAATATTCATGAACAGTTTAAGGACATTTAGATTTTGTATGAGTTTTTTTTTTAATCACAACAATGTTTAAGATACAAAAATGTTGACATGAAGCACCTTATGTACTCAATGCCTTAAATTTTAACTTACATGGTGTAACTATTGTAAAAAATAACAATAGATGAGTTATTCTCAGCATCAAGTTTTGAAAATTATTAAAATCTTTCCCGCCAAAAGGGTTTTTGAGATTTTACATTGGCAGCCATTTTGAAATGATCAGGAAAAGTCTTTCTACTGCCCCTAGTGGAATTATTATGCACTACAGACAGAAATTATGCACAAGTTTTATAGAGTGGGTTTTTAAGGACAGTTTGGATCATGCAAATGATGGTCTCAGAAATGCATGAACCACATGTGATACAAATAGTTGTGCAGGGTTAAATAAATGATGGAAATTTTAGATTCTATTCAGAAACCTAAATGCAAATGATCCAATTTTTTTTTCTGCAAGGGTGTGAAGGTGTGGGAAACCACAAATATGAATGAGTAGGGTTCAGAAAAAAAACAACAGTTATGTGTTTTACTCACCTTCAGCAATGAGTTCGTCACCATCTTCCACTGGGCTGGGAACTTTAGCAGAAGACAAACAGGTGGAAGAGTCTTGGGACTCCTGCAAAGAACAAAAAAAGAGCAGGGTTGTCAAAACCTTAAAATGTGCAGAATTGTCTAATTATTCTAATTCTAACAAGCAAAAACTTAAATACATAACAGTTATGTACTTAGCAGTAAAGTGAATTCTAAATTTGGACTATATTGTCCAAAAGAGGCTTTGGCACTGCCCTAATTGGGGCTTTCCTGATATTCTTTTGTGTTATCTTAATACAAAAAAGAAAACATCTCCTTGAAAGACTAATAAAGTTACATTACACTGATTAGAAAGTAAGAGACCATTAATGCTAGATAACAAGTTCTCACATAAATGATGTGGATCTGTTTAAAGACTGCTGAGTTGTCATGGACGCACCAGGGATGCAAACCAAGTTCATAATTAGGAGAGTCTACCTGTCACATTTATAAGGTTTCTTTTTTTTATCTAAACAAATACACATTTTAAAAGATTTCTGGATATCTTATTTGAAAATTAATGGATCCCCATCAGTTTTGTTTAAACAACGATCCCTTTTCTCCTTTTTTTTTCTTACCATCCCTTAAGATTGTTGGTTAGATAGACTTAGTTCCTAAAACAAAAAAATCCCACTGTTACAGTGGGGAATTGCAGCTTTTAAAATGACGAAAATGAATGTCATCCTTCTCTCTCCAATGGCTGTAAATTATTAACAAGTTTTCTCTGTAAATGTTGCTTCTGTGTGAGACGTGTACGAGCCAGTCCTTGCGTTCAGCTTTCTTTGGATGTTGAATCCTTTGATTTCAGAGATGAAAAACGTTCAAAAGAGCTTTGAAGCTGTCAATGAAATCAGATCACAACAACTTCTTTTCTGAATATGTTTAGAGGCAATGACGGCAAATGGATTTATTCATTAAAAAAACGATAATCGAAAAAATAAAACAAACACCTTAAAAAAGGATTTTCCGTAGTAAAACACATTGTGGCAGAATAAGTTACTTGAGAACAAAAAAGTTAATTACTAGTCTAGAGGATTTTAGTCGTTTCCTTAAACAAGTGTAAAAAGTTGCTTCTCAGTGATTTGGTGAACTTTTATGGCTATTTCCAAAAATGCTTGTGTTACTTTAAGAAAAATTAGTTCTCAAACATAAAATGTTAAGACCAATGCAAGAAGTCCAGCGATGTTCACAGCAACACGCCTTCCAGCGACCACTTTCAAGGAAAAGTTTAAATGCACGTTTCGGGCTTCCGCATTCAACATTCTCGCATTCACATTTTTAAGATCAACTACGTAGAAGACGTGAAGCCACTGAAAGCACGTTATAAGTTAAACCAAGTTGAACTTTGACCAATCAGGGACTCGGATTTGATATGTAGGCTCCAATGTATAGATGGCGTCCCCTTCAATTCAAGTGTTGACTGTTTGGTTTGTGTCCGGCTGGAATTATATGACACCCAGGCTTTCTTATATTAAAATAGAGCTGTGAAGGAAAAAGCCTGGAGGGAGATTCATGAGATTTGCACCACTTCAACGTTTCACACCAAGTCTCTTCCAACTGCAGTTGGCCGACATGCGTTAGTAAACAGTAAAAAAAAAAATGAAATTGAGTTCTTGAAGGCACATCACATGCTCTGTGTGAACATAGCAAAAGAGAGGGCAGCCAAGAAAAAACATACCAAGATAGGACACCAGAATTTGCTCCAGAATTCTCAGAAAATCTTCTTTTTGACAAATTCGAGCAAAAGTGAACATTTTAGTCAGCCCTGCATTGTCAAATTCAGCAGTAGGTTGTTGAAAGATGGGCCTGTGCCCAATATTAACACCAAGATGAGAAAATGTCTTTCATCCTTCATTATAATGATCGAAGGAACTGCAGATATTCTACTTTAGTACCTGAAAAACAAAAAGGAACATGAAGGTTCAATGACCTGAGAGTCAAAACCTTCCTCTGATTGAAACAGTATTGTGGTTGCAGTGAAAAGGAAGTCTTATGATCACAATGTGAGCTTAGCTTTTCTGATTCAACATTTAAGTAATAAATTACTATGTGTTTACTTTAAGTGTTATTTACATCATTAACACCTGCTATGAACAGAGTGGTTTTGATTTTCTGATTTGTACAAAGGCTTTACTCATTTCTCAGAAACTAGAGAACTGATTTGTCCCGTATCACTGCCTAAGTAGCTGTCAACACTCTTCTTCATCTCTGCTGCTGCGACCTGAAAACCACTTAGCCGAATGTAGCTGTGAGTCAGCCTGAGTCTGGTTTATGTAACGCCGGGTTTTGTCTGGCACTCATCCCAGAAGAAGAGAGCCCACCTGAAACCCATAAAGACAACAGCCATCATTTATCTCGGAAAACCGCTTCTTCTCCTGCTTTTCTTTCTCCTCAGGACTTCTGCGTTGTTGTGCCCCGATCACACAACCCGCCCTGTCCTGTGCTCCCTGTCTCATTTTGAACTCCTATCTCTCTCTTTTCCTGCCACGCAGCGAAACAAAATGCTGTTGCTATGGAAACAGCTCACATAGACGAGAACAGCAGCTTATGAGACTTCCAATGTGGAAACAGAAGCCTATATATGGTTATTTCCTGTCTGCTGCCTGGGAGGGGGGAGTGCAGTCTATTCTTCGATTCAATTTTTGTCTCTTTGCTTTGTGAGACAGATGAAGTGACAGATAGAGTGAAGGGTGATGAAGAGGAGGAGAAAACGCCAAAAAAAAGGTGGGGTCTTTGGTAAAAGTGAATAAAGATTTGACATGAAGTGGTCAGACCTTCCATCCTTCTATGCACCACAGCTTAGACAGTAGATTGCTGTTGGCTCTACATCTCTGCACTCCTGTTCGAGCAATGACTCACTCCAGTGAAGAACACACCGATGAACCTTCTGCACCGTGGTTGGAGGCAGGGCTCTTTCAAATCTCAATGGGAACGCAAAGTTCAAACGGTGTCATGTTTGACCTTGAAGTGCAGAACATCGTCACAGAAATAGATGTGATGCAGCACAACAATGACGGAAAAACTAAGACTGTGTGGGAATTAAAAATGCAGCACGCATTTACATAATCAACTTAAGGATGGATTCAGTTTTGTCTCCCGGGATGCTGTCTGAATCTGGTTATGAAAGGCAGACTTGAAGCTCTTCCTCCAGCTGAGTTTCTTCTCTCTTGCACAGATCATCCGGCGAAAGAAAGAGCGCATAATGTTTGTTGCCTTTGGTGGATAAATCTGATAAATGCAGTCCTTCAACACAACATGCTTGCATTATCCCAGCCAACCTTTCTTCATTCTACAGGAACAAAATATTCCTTTTCTCTTTATTTCATTGTCTAGACTGAGAGGGAACATAATCTACTTGACTCTCACTGGTTAAAGATCAAATCTCAGTGGGGGGTTGTGTCTTGCTGCATTGCCACTTCCACACAGCGAGGGCTTCAAATCAAGTTTCCCATTGACTGCAGACTTAGGGAATCATGGGATTAAATGCTATAGGGAAAATTGGAAAAAAAAAACAGGATGGGATCCTGGACAAGCCCCCGCTATGGGGAAAAAACTGATAAAACAAGTCTAACAGTTAGTAGGATTAACATGCTTCCAGTATAAAAAGAAACTTTAATTAAAGTCTTTTTAATGTTGTAAGATTTCCCTAAAAAACCCAAACTGAGCAATTATTTTCTTGTTTATGCGCACAACTGCTTACTTAAAAAGTAAAATGTTTTCCAGAGGCAGTAAGACATCTGGGAGGTCAGGAGAGATTAATTCAGCTTTAAATTCTGCAATAATATTTGTTTTGTTAAATACTAATCCACTCCAGTCATCTTTTGAGATATTTTCCCAGTGGTCTTTCAATCATGATTACACCATTTTTAGCCAAAATCAAAAATCCTGTGTTGTTTTCTAGAATATAGTTTCTGCAGAAACAATAGTTTGTTAAAAATTGGTGCACAGCAACCCTGCCCCCCCTTACCCTCCCTGTTACTGAGAGCTCTCTGTTTACAAAATCTAATAATTTACAGCCCCTCACACTCCCAACCTAAAATAACAGTTTTGAGCCAGTTGCCAGCTCAGACGAGGACAACGAAGACATGCATGGATCTAATCGTTTACAAGTGGATGCATCAGAATGGACTGGAGCAGAGAGTTTGTGACCTGTCCGTTGTATTTTCTACGTAATGTGTACGCTCTGTATCAAACAGCATTTTTCTGGCCGCTCTTGATTCACAACAGTTTGAATAAAGAAATTCTCAGAAATTCAATTTTAACCTTAATTTTCTCAATATATGTCTTCCATCATCAGAAGAATGTGACAAGAACTCATTAAAAACACAAAAAATACAATGTCGAGGATGGAGAGGGGGAGAAAAAAAAGACTACAAATGAAAATGAAATGAAAATGAGTTTAATGACATCAACAAATAAATGTTAATACATGAAGCAAAGAAAACACAAACAGAGAGAAATGTGCCTGGAAAGGACTGGTAGCCCCACATGAAAACAAACTCGATGCTGATGATAGAATACTTTTAGTGATGGTGACAGATTTGTTGAATAAATGCATTTTTAACAAAGCTGTTTTAAAGACAAAAGAGTTGATTTGACTTTTCCATATAGTTTAGTTAAATAATATTGTCAAAAAGATCATTTTAAAATTCTAAAATTACAGCTTACTCATGCAGAGACACCAGTCTTTATGGCAAATGTGAAAACAAAATTAGACACGTTATCTAACAGTCAACACAACATGGAGTAAGAAATATATTTTACATTCAAAATGAACAAATACAAGCTGCGGTGACAACACACACACACGGATGAAGTAGACAATGTCAGTTGCACAGTCGTGATGCATGCATTCATCCTCAGTTTAGGCTCTTTCTTTCTCACACACGCAGATGTTATAGTAATGAATCACCGACTCAAAAAAGACAAAACAAATTACAGAATGAATTTTTTTTAAATGGAGCATGCAATTCAATGGGTTATGGATATGACTTAAAACTGAGAGGAGCAAACATTTGGTGCATCTTTTTGTGTGAAGAAGCAGACTTTAAACCTTTCTGTTGAGATGCTTCACTGCATTGTTTTCACAAATTTCAGAACAATCTTTCCTATTACCACTGTCTTTCTTTAAGATGACAAAAATATATGAAAAAAATAGTCTGTCTGGAAAACTGCTCTGTGCAGAAATAGAGTGGGACACTGTGAACTCAGCCATTTTCTTCATGCATCAGTTGCCAGTCAAAAAAAAGGGGGGTAAAAACAGGGTGCATGGAGCGTGTAAAAATGTTCATGTGCAAGCAACCGCTGATTCTGCTCATTAAAGTGTTTGTAAAATGTTATAGAACACACGTCTGTGGGAATATAGCATGAAATAAAAAGGAGAAAAAGGCACAAAGCCTGTTTGTTCTGCTCGAGTAAAATATGTGGCAACAGTTTAAGCTGCAGCGGAGAGTCTGCAAGCGTTGAAACGTGGAGTCTGGTGAGGTGAACTGTTTAAATGCATCGACTGATGTAGGTCACAGGCTGTGTGGCTCCTTATGAAATGGTTACTGTTTAAATTCATTTTGACTACCGTTTCATAAATATACATATGCTTGAGTATTCAAAAAGGAGCCTGTGTTGTCGATCCAAGGAAATAAAGTCTTTCTATATTTAAAATGCCTAAAAAGAATTCACAACAAAAAGCTTCCTGGACTTGGTGCCTACTGCTAAAATGTATTTCACCAGCAAAAATAAAAAAAAACAAACATTGAGGATTATGCTTCACTATGAAATGAATGCTTGGGAAAGGCGCACAGGTATGGCTTGGAGAGAAACTGTCAAGCAGAGTGAAGGAATCGCTGACAGGCTGGATGGAAAAGTAAGACGGAAAAGAGAGAATTACATTGTAATAACTCTGCAGAGAGCGAGGCTGCAGAGTGAAGAGGAGAGATAAGAGGCTGAGTGGCTTCCTAGCCTCCTTCCAGCCAAGCCGATGGAGCTTTAACATAAAGTGTCAGCGAGCACAAACCCTTTCATAAATCTCTCTTTTACAAATATGATTAATTTCTAAAAGGAAAGAAAACATGCTCCAGCTTCAACACTTCACAAACCAGTTACGGCAAAGGACCACAACAGCGATCGCCTATTTTAAACAAGCGCCCCAAATTTTTCACTGAGAGAGCAAGAAGTTTATAAACGTGTCCACGTGCCAACCCGTTTCCTCACAAACCTGGGATGCATGGTGACCCACTTTTCAATGAATGTGGAAGCTTCTTTTTTTTTTTTTTTAGTTCTCAGTAGCTGCAACCCAAATCTGATATGTTCCTGCTGGCCTGGCTGACCTTCACATCAAATCAGCACAATACTGCTGATGGATTCTGAAGCCTGAGGCCTGCACTTTTCGGCATCCTTTGTGAAAAGTAGCACAGGATGGAGCATCCTAAGATCTGTTAAGCAAAGCACACAGCCACAAACATGCATCCAAGTACGTCAATTATTCACAAAGCATTCAATTACCAATTTGTTCTGTGAGAAGATATTGACTCTGAGCAAGAGGATGGCATCTGTAGCATAAATCGCGTGGCCCCTTGAGGGGAATTTGTGGGTTTAAGTTACCTTGAACATAGACAGTGAAAAACGTTTAGAATAAAAGTGTTGTGGAATTGCAGAAGGAAACTGGGAATCGCATTCCTGAACTGGGTTTTCACAGGTGAGAAGAGCTTTTTGAATTGGTCAGACTTTAAACTCATTAGCTGTGTTCACACCGCCCTCTGCAACGTGCATTTAAGTGACCGCTTACAATTAAAAGTTGATGTAAAAATGCACGTACGTGCACATTTAAGGCTTCCGCGTTTACAACTCTCACGTTCACGCATATAGCCAGCAAGTAAAACCACTTTTCACCAAGATTATTCCAACTGAAGGTGGCGAACATGGCCTAGTAAACGCTAGAAAAAGAGGAAGAAGCCTCTCCCTGCTTGTCCAGTGTGAAAATCACAGATTAAATGCGCGTCCAAAAACCAGTGGTTATTGTGTTCTTGAAAACACGTTGTATGTTCAGTGTGAACGTAGCTTCAGTGTGTTTTCCAAATCCAGGAATCTTATGTCAATACAGCTTCCTGTACCTAAACACCATGCATTTACCAGACGATAGTGCATGCACTCACTGTGGCTGCATGTGCAATAAAAAAAAGTGATTATTAAGCAGGCGAAAGGAAGCAGATTTGCAGAAGGCTGCAGACTGAAGAGCTGCTAAAAGCAAACTGAGTCTGATTAGGATTAAAGCCACCAAACATGGTTCAAGCTGTGGATTAAGAAAACGTTGGTCTTGAACGCAAATGTGCATGCAAGATGCAACAACATGCAACATTTGAGAGACTTGAGTGGATTTGAAAAAGGAACCCTTTGAATTGCATGCTCCTTTGATCATTTTGTGCTATGGCATTAAATGCCTTCCTGTGGACAGTATTTTTGTGAGTACTCTACACAGAAAAAAAATATAGTTCAAATCATGAACTACTCTCGTAAAAATAGTTCTAAACTGTTTACATCAATGTACAAAATAACAGTGCTTGTAGTAATGTTTGTATTTACACCTAATTTGTCACAAACTGCAGGCTCACAGACCGGCAGATCTCTACAGGTCTGCGACAGCATCAATTACTGGGAGCTAACACTTGTAGGAAGGGTTCTGCATGAGGGACAAAAGGCTAAAGGTCAATAGATTTGTGTCCTAACATGAGCCCTCCATTCTCGGATTCCCAGAGCTGCACCGGCTGAGGCCAAGGGTGGATGCTCCAGTCTGCTCTGAGATGCTACAGATGTAGGATGGTGCTGCTTCACATTCTAACAACTCTAAGATGTGGTCGGCCTATGCTCAGTTGCAGCTTTGTCCTTATCCTGAGAACATAGAGGGAATGTGTTACAAGCATGAGGATCACTAAAAGGCTACTTGTGTGTGAGTGTCCGACTACTGAAGTCCCGGTTTGTCCTTGTATTTAATTTGTATTTTCTTTTATTTTGGACTTACCCGGCATTGGCTGAGGCTCCCTGGGCTGGTCGGAGAGGGACTGGGAGATTTTCCGGAATGAGGAGTCGACTGCTGACTGGCCGGCATCCCATTCACTGGAGGGAGAAGAGAAGATTAAAAGTGGAGCACGCATTGAGATGGGAAAGAGCAAGGCGAAGAGTCACTGTTTCTTTAAATATGTTTTCCAGAACAGCCAAATTCAAGGAGCAGCCCACATTTCTGCCCTCAGCATCCTTCCATTCACAGGAATGAGGGAAAGACAGAGGAGGAGGAGGAGGAAATCTAAAACCATTCTGTTGCATGTTTAGTCAAAACCACTATTTTTCTTTTGCATGGCTGAAGGTCAACTATTTTAATGTACAAATTCTGTGTATTTTTGAGCTTTTCAGCTGCAATACAGAAATCCAGGAGTATCATCTCATTAAACAAGACATTAATCAACCTGTATAACATGTGACAAAATAACCCTTATGGCATCTTTAACCTGCAGCAAATAATAAGCCCCTTTCCTCCTTTCCTCTAAAAGTCAGCTGTTTCTCAGCAACAAGACACTGCATGAACAAATGAGAAGCCAGAAATTACCAAAAAAACACAACATAATAATGTTCAAACGCACTGGACTCACGGGTTTGTGGCATTTTGATCGTCTTTACTCTGCCTGCATGGCAGACACAGTTTTTCCATTTGCTGCCTCAAGGATTTGCTGCATGTAAACACTAATAGGTTTTCCGAGCTGATCTGACTCAAAGCAGTAGATGATTTTCTGACACTTGCAAGGCTTTTTTTCGCCATTTAATCTTTTGATTCTCCTTTTTTCCCCCCAGCTTTAGTTTGTGGTATCAATCTATAAATCCTGAAACCAACTGAGATCTAAGAACTTCCTCAGATAAATTCACAGACATGGATTCAGAATCAGAATTCTTCTTTTCCTTCTTAAGATGTTCCTGATCGCATCCTTTGACAACAAATTAATTAATCAATCAATCAATCAATCAATTAAAAACCAGCACTGGTGTTAAGCATAAAGACCCTCCCTAGTTTCCTATCGACTCTCCAGATAGATCTCACATCCCCACCGCGATGTGGTATTACTGAATCCGCCGTCAGTCAAAGTCATGGATCCGCCGAACCGACCAGCGGTCCGGCGCTCGCGGCTGAAACCTGCGGAGCCTCCTACCTTCCGCTTCCAGCATGACGCACAGTGCTATTCCGACGCGACGCAGGGAGAAAGAGCGGCACCTTTGCTGAGCGCTCCGTCCGACTGTGGTAGTAAACTGAGATGAATGAGAGGCAGAGCAGCGCTGTAGTACACGGAGAGGCGGAGAAGCTGCTTGCGCAAACGCTGACGCGCGCGGGGACCAGAGAGATGGATGAGAGAGCTGGAAACCGAGATTTGAGGATGTGCAACATCTAGAAAGATGTGTTTTTAGCGTTAGCTCATATATTTCTACAGCAATAAGGGTTGTATTTTTCACCTGAAAGCCTTAAGTAGCCTATTTACATTTCAAATTAACATCAGGAAATGTGAAGACAATAGATATCAATTACTAGGTTAACATGATTTTGCTCTGTTGTTCTAAAACTCAAAGAGTAAATAGGGTGTATTTATTTTAACAACAATTCAATTTGTATCATAATTTGTGGTTGACGAGCAGATTCATAATCGATGTTGGTTCACTTTGAACGATCCGATTCGATCCGATTCACACACCTAAAATAGATCAAGGACATCTTTAGCCAAAAATTCAACCAGTGTGACTCAGATAAACAACTGGGTGCTGAACAGTCCAGATGTCATTAGCTCTTACTGTTTATGTTATTCGTGAATGTTTTTTGTACTTGTTTCATCCTGGCCGGATGAAAACTACCCTTCTGGCTAATTCTGGCTTTGTGAAAACACGAGGTTTGTCTTGAATTGTGGTTTTCTCTTAAATTGCATTGTCTTTTATCGTCAATTATCAATCTCTTGCTCTAACATGGAAAAAAAAAATAGATTTCCATCTATCTTCTGAACCTCTTTCAAAGACATGGGGCTGCTGGAGCCAAACCAGCTACTGTTGGGCAAAGTGGGGGTACATCCTGAGCAGGTCGCCTTATCACTGGACCACACACTCACCTGCACACCAATGGACAATTTAGAAATACTAATTAATATATGAAAGTTGATTAGGACTGCAGGATGAAGCCATATTGCTTAGGGAAAACCTATGGGTAGAACATGTGAACTCCACCCACAAAGGTATGACTTGTATTGACTTGAAGAGAAAGTCACAAAAACAAATCAAATTGACTGACAACTAATTAAAAATTGTGGTGACAATTTAGTAAAGAATACCTGGAACTAAATGAATCCACACTTAAAAATATATTAACAGAAATGACATATGAATCTGGAAGCAATTTATATTTCCAAAAACATACTAACTGGATTTTTAAAATTTGCATATTATATCAACTGACAGATGAGGGTTTAAATACGGTTTCTGTCTTTTTCTTTCTTTTATAACATATTTTGTTTTTATTGTCCGGAAAAATACCATGCGCCCCTTTAAAGGTTTAATAAAACACGAAAAGCAATGAAGGCTGCAAATATTATGTTTATGGGTAAAAAAAAAAAAAAAAGTGCTTCAGAAGAAGCAGTGGTTCCTCTGGAGACGTAAATGGATCTGCTTTAGGATCAACTCGCCTCCTTCCTTCATCATGAAGTGTCCCCAATGGTGTAAAGTTGTTAATGGTAAGGTGAGACCCAGAAGTATCAGAGTGATACTTGCAAACACCACTTAATTTTAGCAGACATGATGCATCAGCACAGAGACAGATGGCGAGATGGAGAGAGAAACTACAAGTGCAAATTGTTCTCTCACATTATTTTGTGTGTGTGTGTGTGTGTGTGTGTGTGTGTACATATGCGCTCTGCAGGAGGCACGACATCATTTCACGATGAAGTATGAGTGATGACAGCATCCGGATGAGGAGGAAAACCTTTCAACACATATCTTGCAAATGATGCAATCCTCTTTCATGATTTTTTGGTCATAATTGCATATTTATTTTGTAAGTTTCTGTTTTTCAATGTTCCATGTTGATTTTAAATATAAACCAAAACAAGTCTCCATTTATTTTTTTTTCTTTTAATATATATGCATATATTAAAGTCTCACTCCAAAGGAAATCTTGTTTTTGGTGTTTTTAACATGTTCTTATGGCATTTATCTCATGATGGAAGACATATAAAAATACAATTAAGATTAAAATACATTTCTGAGTATTTCTATATTCACATCGTGGTGAATCACGAGCAGACAAAAAAATTGTGTTTGAAAAAAAAAACTAACTGTGAAAGCTTTTCATAGTTTGTAAAGTCCAACTCCAATGAAAATTGTGTTTTTGGTGTTTTTAAAATGTTCTTATGGCATTTATCTCATGATGGAAGACATATAAAAATACAATTAAGATTAAAATACATTTCTGAGTATTTCTATATTCACATCGTGGTGAATCACGAGCAGACAAAAAAATTGTGTTTGAAAAAAAAACTAACTGTGAAAGCTTTTCATAGTTTGTAAAGTCCAACTCCAATGAAAATTGTGTTTTTGGTGTTTTTAAAATGTTCTTTTAGCATTTTTTTCATGATGGAGGACATGTAGAACAACATTTAAGCTTAAAATTGCATTTCTAAGTATTCAAATCATTGTGAATCAGGAGCAGAGAAATAAAATGCAGTTGGAAAAAGCTTGTTGCTCTGATGCAGTTGTTACAGTCGGCGGGCCACAAGCTCCCTGCTCCGCTTTTTTTTTGATGCATCCACTTTCAGACAAATTGATCAAGGAATGTCTTCATTTTCCTTATCTGAGCTGGCATCTGGATCAAAACTAAACATCTGGGTAGCTTCAATATTGCTCACCATTTTTGTTACACTGCTAATGCTAGATTAGAGTTGTGAGGGCGTGTGAGCTAGCAGAAGAGAGTGCGTAAACAAAGGTATGATGGGATGTAGGAGCAGGCTTACTCCGCCAACAGGACCGCCCACAACTCGAAGGCAAATTTCTCCTGAACTACAGCAGCTCTGCAAAAACTACGTCCTAGAAAACATTAAACTTTTGGAATCGATCAAAAGATAATCAGAGTGGGACTTTAAATAATAATTCATGCATGTGTAAGTCAAGCTAAACTGTGCATGACTGAAAAACTTATGGGAGCATAATCAATACTTGTATTTTTTGTGTGTCTTGAAACTATTTGAAGAGGAAAAAAATAACCTAAAATAAATCTTACATTTTCTAAAAAAAAATGAAGCATCTGTGCTGTTTCTGAAATTAATGTTTCCTAACTTGAAATGTTTTGTTTTTATGTTTTTGAATATCAGAATGTGGGCAGATAATTTGAAATTTTCCTTTATTTACAATCTTGTCTACTTTTTCTGCACGTATCATAATTCAAAATGAATCAGTTTCCTTTTACATGCTGTAAAACACATAAAGAAAGAAAAACATATGATTCAAAACAAGTGTGACTTCTCTGTCTACTTCCCTGTGCACAAACACACCTCAGCTGCTCAACGATGTCCAGGCCTCAGCTGCAGACTTAGACAATAGGGGCCAGCCACACAGAGACACCGGGGGTGTGAAAGAACACGTGTTTGTCACAAGCGCACACACCGTCTGCCTTTGAAGAGAACTCGCTTCAGCTATGCTCCGTTAGGCATCTTTGTTCCAAGTTATTAGATTCTAATATTTTAAGGGAGTGCAATGGCTGAATACAAAACCAATTTCTTACTTAAAGGCTGTTTGTTGCTCTTCTAGATTTATAAAAAAAAGTCGTAATTTCACATCTGAATAATCTTTATAGTTTATAATTTTTCTCTGAAAATGATGTATGAAAACAGAATTAACATAATTTTTAATTATGAGTTCACAGCAGTGGATTGCAGTAGATACGGGGTGTGTGAAAATCCCCCTCACTACTCCCGAACCCCTAAAAACTAAAGACTATACCCTACAGTGTGGGACAAAATAGTGCCCTGAATTTCAATGCAATTCAAACACATGCTCACAACTTTTTTTTTTTTCTTTTTTTTTAAGAGGAAATATGACTTTACCCATTTGCTTAAGTAAAAAAACTAATAAATATGAACATTTTAGGAAGCCTATTCATAAATCCACTGTGTTCTGATGATGAAAACTTGGATGCTTTAAAAAATATAAATGTACTAAAGATTTTGTTCAAACGGACAAATTGTTCAAACACAATGCCACAGTAATCGCAAGTTAAAAACTGGAAGTTTGCAAGACAGTTCTTCAAAAAAATTTATAACTGTCATCGGGAGAAATGATCATCTTTTGCTGATATTTGGGGTTGCTGTGAGAAAACTACATGTCTCAGGTTTTTCAAAGTTGTATTGTTTGAAACCTAGAAAAAAATGCCTACGCCTTGAGGTGAAACCGGTTTTTCTGAGGTACTTTCATTCATAACTGAAAACTGACTCAAATATAACATGACTTTGACCTTGAATATCTCAAAAATCGTGAAGAGTTTTAAAAATGAAAATAACAGTTTAAAAGCTTAAAGGTTGAAAGGTCTATGTCGTTAAAGGCCTGCTTGAGTTCTATTGTTTTGTAGAGCTGAACATTCTTAGTTGAAAAGGGGATGTTTGAAGATTCTGTAAGACATTTTCAATGGCATGAAATATTTGATAGTTGGTTGAATAGTTTAAAAATTTGAAGAGTTGTGAAGTTGAAACTTTCGAGCAGTTTTCTCCTAAAAGAGCTGAATATTTTGAAAGCTATGGAATAATTTGTAACCCATTAGCAAATATTTATATATATATATATATATGGAGAGAGAGAGAGAGAGAGAGAGAGAGATTATTTGGTATAAATATACATATCATTGTTTTTTTGAAATTTCTGTAAAATGTCTAGGTATTTTATGTTTCCACCTGCATTCACAGGCAATAAAGAAGAAACCAAAACTGTTTTTTGTTTTTCCTCATTATTCTGCAAAGTGGGGTCCTCCTTCCATCTCATTTTCAATCAAATAAATCTTCATATTAAAAGCAGCATTTTTTTTCTGGATTTGTCAAAAACGATTTAGAAAATACAGAGACATTACTGGTAATAATGTGAATTTTTATATCAGTATGATTAGTGATGAGATTGAAGTTCTTCCAGAATAAGCCCAGCAGCTGAGCAGCCCGCTGGAGCAGCTGCCAGCAACAGCTCTGACTCTGGTACAAATTGTTCTGTGGGGAAGGAGACACGCTGTGCTTTGAAAGAGTATTAAAAAAAAGAACAGATAACCCTAAACAAGAGAGGGGTCACACTGCAGATCCATCACTTTTTCAGCTGCTGTGTTTTGGTGAGCACTTACAAAATGGTCAAACACTGGGGGCTGTTCAGCCGCGCAGGCAGGAGAGAAAAAACATTTCAGGGAAGTGAAATGGCAGGACGGTGTGACTCAGGGTTGCAGCGGGGACTGAGCATCAGTCAGCTCCGCTCCCCTTGTGCAGACCAATTCACAGGAAGCCACTGCCATATTTGGTTGTTACACAAGCTATTGTATCTCCAGCTACATGAGCTTACCAACCGGTGTTTCCATGGAAACCAAGAGGAGTCAGTCTCCTCTGCACCTTGACTCTTGTTTCTCTGGCTCACACACGTAAACACACCTTCATTTCCAGGCATTGTGCTTCTATTGGGTTCAGATACAGCATGACTCACTTTCATAACCTTTTCCCCAAAGCTCAGAATTATCCAGAACCTTCTCGTCTCTCCTCAGCAGTATCTGAACTTCCCCACACTTAGCCCTCCAGATCTCCAGGCTAAAAAAAAATTTTTTTTTTTGTTTTTTACCTGCAGTTTTCTTTAACAAATGTAAGCGTGGACACTCGTGTCCTCAAACAGAAAGCGCAAGTTATTCTATCAAGTGGATGTCCTGTCTGTTGCATCAGACGTTGAATCATCCCTGACCCAGGAGCTTCCTGCACAGGCAAATAACTAAAGAACTACAGCAAAAAATAAAATAAAAAAGCAAAGTTGTTGCATAACTGCTCTTTTGCATGCAGACACCCAATCAGGAAATTGATGTATTAATATTTGTTAAAGCCAGAAAGTATGCAGCAAGTCCACAGTGGCAATGAGCCATTCTGAATGTTAAGCACTCTTCACTGTTGGTACACTGCTAACACTCGCTTCTGAGAGAATACCTGTTTTGCGTGAGCGTTTGTGATGTGCTATCAGAAGTGAACATGGATGCATCCTCTTGTGATTTTTCATGTCAGATGATGAGCTGCAGGACTGAGCTTTTTCTTAACCCCTCCCTCTTTTATCACATCCCCGTTTTCCTTTCTTATTTAAATTCATGCCCTGCATGCAAGACGACTTGCATTTGCACAAATTTGCGTTGCCAGACACTCGGCAGGAGTCGGGTCTTTGTTTGCTTTGCCCTTTGCAACAAAAGTTGATGGAAATAATGAGGCCAAAAATCCAAAAAGGATCACACGGAGAAGCATTAGTGCTCACTTTAACAAGCACATTTTATATGCAAAAGAACAAACATGAAAAGAAACACACTCATTTGAATTTGTTACATGGAGGCAAAAAAGGAGAACAAGAAGAAAAGCTTGTCAACTTCCTTACCTGCTGCTGGGGACTTGCTGCGACGCGATTGGATGCTGGTCCTCGGGGAGAAGCGGTTCAGAGAGCCTGACATTTTTCCGTAGGTAACTGGCTTCATCATACGGCACTCTGCGAGGAGAGAAATACAGCTTTTCACAGACGGTTTGGATGGAATAATGTCACCACATTTCAACTTTTTAAACTCTGTTTTCTCCGCCTATCCCCCCAGTAACTTCCATTTTTCCTTTAACTCATTGTCTTAACCTCCCCGCTGGTTTAAACAGTTCATTACATGAACGTAAAGTGCTTACAATTTAAATTAAAGTAAGATTGCAGCCAAAATACTCCATAAAAGGCAGTTGGGTTCTTAAATTGGATAAATAAATTTAAACTAGTCATTCAATGTGTCCGTTTTAGTCTATTTTGTTCATAAATAATGACTGAAATTTATTCCAGTTTAAGCAAAAATAAAACCCCACAATGCTTTGAGCTCACTTTCTAAAAAGTTATTTTGGTAATTCAAGATTGACAGCTATGACTCATGAAGGTCTGAGCAGAGACACAATCCAGATAAATGAGCCGTAAAATAGTATGCGTGCACCACCTCCCACCCCTGTGTTCTTCATTCCCCCAAACTTTCCTCTTCTCTTTGTAATTAACTCAGGCCCATTAGAACTCATTAAATGTTGAGGCCTGTGGGAGAGGGAGAAGGCTCCAGCTCTCGAGCCCAGTGATTTCTGTAAAACGCAGAGTGGTAACATGATGGCAGCCTGCCAAGGATTAGAAGAAAGCCTCTGTCAAGCCACGTAACATTACTGGCTTTATCAATCATCCTAATGTGATGGTAATCAGTCATTCAGACAGCGGTCATTTTTTAAAATGTTATTTATATTTTTACATGAAAAAAACATGAAACAGTAAGGTAATAGTTATTTATTAATAGAATATATTACATCTATTTGCACTAAATAAGAACATAAATGATGAACAAAGTGCATGGAATAGCTTTTTGGGACTGATTTATTGCTTAAAAGGTTACTTTAATGAAAATAATAAGAACATTGGGGGCAAAAAATCTGGAATATTCCGATACATGATGGACCTAGACACACATTTATACAATGAAAGTGGTGCAAATACAGTTTTAAAGCTTTTATATAATGAAATGTATAATTTTGAAAAAAAAATCCTACAAAGAAATTTATATATAAAAATATTTATATATAAAAATTGTTTTAATAGAAATTAAATAAATGTAATTTCTATTAATACAATTTTTATTACAGCAAAAAATTGTATATATTTTTTTCTTGTTACATTTCTAAAATATTACATTTATTAAAACATATTGACCTCTACAGAATGTATTTAGCTAATTTCTACAATAATATTAAGTAATTTGAAAAGCAAATAGATATGATTAATTATCAAAGCTATTTCTTTAAAAACCCATTCCAATAAAAATCGTGTTTTTGGTGTTTTAACGATGCTCTTTCTGCATTTTTCCAATGATGGAGGATATTTATGTTTAAAACTGCATTTCTGAGTATTTCTTTATTCAAATTGTGATGGATCAGGAGCAGATGAAAACTGAGGCTACTTTCTCAACTCAGAGGCAAATTTCTATTGAACTACTGCTGCTATGTAGAAAAGGTGTTTTGAAAAACAACACAGGCTTCTTGATTTTGGCTAAAAATAGCATAATCATAGTTAAAAGACCATTGGGATTGCTTTTAAAACAGATGAAAACATAGTTGGAGTAGGACTTTAAATCAGTTGCTCAAATGTTCTTGTTTCCCTTTATTTTAACATTTATGAAATCCCAAATTGAATCTGGAATGTGTTGATTGAGTCAAATACTAAGAACCTAAATAGTCTTGCAATAACATTTGTTTTATCTCTTTAATAAGAATTGTGGATGAAACACTTCCTCTTACCAAAATAAAAGAATGTATGTCCTTTTGTATGATTTTTTTCTATTGATTTTTTTAATGACACAACTGTTGCACTTCAGCTTTCTGCTACAGCAAAGATGGTATTAAAATAAATAGTTTTCTCAGCGCACAAAATATGTGCCTGGGTCTCATCACTATGGTGCTCAACACTTTAGACCGCTGTACCACATTTTAAAATCTGAAAACATGAGTGTCTCTGCTTTAATGGGCTAATGAGGCTGTATATATGTCTGAAAAAAGTCCTTATGGTTGCAGGGTGAGGGGGTGTCAGAAGTTTGAGTCAGATGATGTCTGTGCTTCATTTGTTACTCATGTGTTCCCATCTGTCTGTTCCTCTTTTTACTGTCCTTCCCACTATGAGACGTTGAATCATATTCTCCCCCTCTAGTTCGTACAAGTTTTGAAATGCAAAGGAGGCTCACACACGGTTAGGCTAATAGACTGCAGTGACTCCTATAAAAGAAATCTCCAAAAATATTCCAGGAGTAAATTTTGATGATTTCTTGAGAGGCTGATTTAACAGAGACTTTATTTTGGGAAAATTTGAGGCAAGAAAAATAGTGAGGGCAGAGATCACAGTATCAGACCCCTGTGAGCAACCGACTGATTCACTCAACACTCCCACAACAGGACTGATTTTGAAAGTATCTAAAAATGGAAAAGCATTTTTAAAATCCACCTGCGGATTTAAAACTGTAAAAGCATACATGTATTTTTAGTAAAGTATTTTCAATGTAAATGTAATTTTCACTGAAACTTAAATTTGCACAATACCTCCTACATAATGCAAATAATATTAATAGTGCAGCATTTATTTATTTTAGTAAACTGCTCACTTTTATGGTTTAAGGAACTTGTTTATTTTTCTATGTACAAGCAGTTGGTTTTTATTTCTTCACTTAGTCTTCATCACTTAAAAATTCTGTCAGTTCGATTTGTTGTGACTAAAACCCAATAAGAGTCACAAAGTCTAACTTCATCCTTCAGAAAAATGAGACACTGATATGTATTTATGTTTTTGTTTGTTTTATGAAGAAATGTAAATTAACTATAAAGCATAAACATCAAGATATAATTAACTTTTTTGATTTTAAATAGGGTAAAGCTTTTGACAGATGTTCACATGACTTCCTTTCAAAATAAAAGACACTCTGGTTTGTACCATATTGGATCATCTCAACGCACCAAATGTAGTTGTAGAAAGTGTCATGTCAGCAGTATATTCGCAGAGTAATACGTACTACTCAACTCATTCAAATGGTGGTGAAAGAGTTGAATGAAGTTTTGTTTGATGCACCTTGTAGTCTTTTTAAAAATAAGCAATACATATACATGTATTAAACCAGAAAACCACAATGGAGGGGTCAAGGAGCTACATGTGGGTCCAGAGCCTCAAGTTGTCTCTGTTTTTACTAGTTAAATTGAGGTTTTTCCTTGTGCGTCCATTTCTGCTGCACTTATTAATACAAATGACACTGCTGAATTTCTGTGACAAAGTTTTTACAGTGACAGTAAATAATTCCAATCATCCTATCGTATTTAAATAGCTTAGCTGTTTGGAAAACAGAGAATTAGCTGAAAGTCTGCCTAAAGCTGATTTTCATTAACACTAATGGAATATCCCTGACACAGGTTAGGGTGTTCCAATTGGCTGTAAGAGGTGCAAAAACTAAGGTAAACACTTTGAAGGTATACATGGGTCCGCTTCTTTTGCCAATTTTTTTTTTTTACAAAGTTATAGGATCGAAAACATTATAAAAAACTGAAGTGAAACACAATCTTTTACTGCACAATCTAATGTTATTGTAGGCAGAGCATGAATCCAAAAACTGAGACCCTACGAGACAATTTGACTATTGAAGTATCTAAAACAAATGACTTTTCAACAAAAATAAATTTCACAATAAAATACATCAAACCCTTCTGACTTAAAATAGTAAAAACGGACTTATACCCCGCATTAGCAGTATTGGTTCTCTTCCCTCGGGGTTTCAGGGCCATTAACACCTGGAATTATGTAAGCAAAACAACTCACACATTGGCCACAGCGGACACTGACTAATGGCATGCTGCACGGATAAATGGGTTAGAACCACATGTTTTTTACCGCTTTTTAGCCCTCACACATGAAGAAGCCTCCAAACAACAAGCAAAATGTCTTTAGAGTACAAAATATAGAAGAAAGTTTACCTGTTTTGCTATACATTGCTATACATTTTACGTGCGGCCAACATGAATTTCCATCACTATTTATGGTGGTCACACGTAAATATGTGCGAATTGGCCATGTAAGAAACAACCTAAATTAGCCAATACCAGGAAGAGTACACAGAGATTTGCTAAGTCGATGTTAGCCACAACAGGAAATAAAAGAGTGGTCTTATTTTAAACCGGAAACATGTTACACAGCTCTGTGCATAGAGCCCGTTGCATGGTTGCGTTGTCCCTTTAGAAAATACATTTCCATTTTCAACACTTTTTGTTAAATCAATCATGACGTTTTAAACAAAGTTTTTGGAAAACAATTAAATTTTATTTGAGGCTCTGTGGCTTTAAGGTTGTGTTGGATGTGGCATACGGGAAACGTGTATTTGTCAGTCTGACAAGAGCTCTAAAAAAAAAACACTGTGATATAACCTTGTTTTCCCACATACCAATTAGAGCAGTTTTAGACACAGTTAGCAGTCTGTCAATGCTCACTCTTGTTTGTTCGTGTCAGACATAAAATAATGATGTCGCAAACGGAAAAAAAATATGTAATAAAAAAAAAAGAGTCCATATAGTTAGAAGAGTGTCCTAATTCTGACACTGAAGTGAAAACAATTCATAGCTTGTGGCACTTCAGACCTTTAAAGAGCTTCATATGCTCCATAACTATGCCCCCACTCAATTTTGAAAACTAAGTGATATAGAGATGTAAACTTTAAGATACAGATCATTATTAACATAAATTCAGCTCTAAACCAGAAGAGGGTAAAATACTTCATTTCTTGACTTTCCCTACTTTGACAAGAAAAACTTTACTGTGCGATTTTCAAGACACAACCATTTGACTTCTAAGTTGAAGCTCATTTAAAAATGAAATGTGAAAACAGGTGCAGCCCCTTAAAGTTACCAATAAGTGGCTTTTTTCAGTCCAAAGGGACAAATTTACAACAAAAGCAAATACATTTACATTCTGAGTGACATTGTTATTTCTTTTTAGTTTAATTATTTAATTTAGTTAATTTAATTTCAGATTCTACTAGTGGTTATTTTTTTGAGCAAATTAGTTTTTAGTAACATTAAACATTATTTGTGTGGTTGTCATTTGATGGATAGCTGACCACTTAATGCTTCTTCTTATGGTTGTACACGGGCTGTCTGTGAGTGAAAAATGGTCAAATCTGAACGGGGCACACAGGTGTCCTGCACAAAATATAGAGCGAAAATGCTCATACACACACTTGTTCATGCTTTGAACGTTGTAGCAACACTTATTTACCATGTAAGGGTATATAGGGTGATATAAGTGAGAAGCAAGAACATTGTGGAGATTTTTTCTTACGAAGTTAAAAAGCTGGTTAAAATCAAAATTTCTCAGTTTTATCTCATAAAATCAGATCTTTTCCAGCATAAGCCATAACAAATGATGAAGGATGGGAAAGCAGTTCATGAATCCTGAAACTTTTTGAGGGCTCCAACGATTGCACAAGTTCTAAGGACATGTGCTTAAAAATAAAAAAAAATAAGTCTAAGCTTTTTAATATCACTAATACACTCTTGTTCAACCAGCATAAAAGCCATCCGTTATATTTCAAATGTCAAAGGCAAAATACGCTTTTTGTTGCTAAGTAGTACATTGATTACAGAGATAATTATCAGGAATAACAATGCGGTTGCAATATGCTCTGTGGAGTCTACTAGCGTGTAGGAGGTGGTTTTGCAATATTTCTCAAGAGAGAAAAAGGTTAAGAAATCTTGGCTAATGGACACAGCTTAGTATTATGTTTTACAAATGAAAGGAGCGGGAGGGCAAGAAGAACAGAGATGAAAAGCTGAAAGATACGAAGGTTAGTTGCCGAGGTGGGATGGGTATTATCTATTGGATGAGGAGACATCGAAGGAGCAAATGAACGGAATAAAACTTTATAAGACAGAGAATATTTCATGGAGGAGACACTGGGAGGGATGTGGCAAAGAAAACACAGATGAGCACAAAAATACAAAAATCATGAGAGGAGAACACTGAAGCTCAGATACAGGGATGGAGAGGGAAGGTGATAGAAGACAGAGATGAGGAGGGGGAACAATAGATGAGATGATTATGAGCCAGTAGACTCATTTCCTAAAGAGAGGTGAAACTATTCAGGTGGACTACCTTGAGCAGTGACCGGACAGCAGGGCCGGCTCTGGGCATAGACGCTCTAGGCGGCTGCCTAGGGCGCCAATGAGAACGACTAAGCAACGGGTTTTTTGTTGTTGTTTTTTTTTTTTAAGTTTATGACAGTTTACAAGAGTTGGGCAAAACAAGCCCTCAGGGACAGCCTATAAGAGAAAAAAGGGAAGGTAGAGGAGGAAAAACTGGCTCAAACTAGAGGTTTGTCTGTTTTATTTACATTCAATTACTTGGAAATTCAACCCCCCTTCAACGCCCCTTTCCTTGAATTTTGGCCAAAGAACACTCTCGTTTTTGATCAAAAAAGAATATCTGGCTATCCAGTTTTTTTTTTTTCAATATATCTAAACCGTCTAAAACTGTGAACCTTAAACCTTTTACACTGAAGATACTTACAATTAAAACCATCATCAGTTCACATTTCACTAATCACATGGTGCTGCAATGGAGAGTGCTTCCACCTACCAAAAGGAAGTTTGCTGGATTGAGCCCTGTTGAGGGAGCTGGGTTTTTTTTAAAAACAATAAACATAATTTATTTAAGTTATGAGAACTAAAATGAAATTCTTACTGCCACTTATCCCAGGTAGTAAGGGCGCCATGAAGCCCAGGGCAGGCCTGTCAAAATGAAAGATTTAAAACAAAAAAAACTAAATAATAGTTAACATAAAAGTGCAGGTTTTCAGTGCTTTATTCTGAAATTAATGTTTTAAGTGGAGCTTCTAAAGATATATAAAGCTGTCTTGTGGTCAATTAAAAGATCATTTTTAAATCCCAAACAAGTGGACAAGGCATCATTAAGAAGAAAGACCTTTTCGTTGTTGTAGGAAACTGATAACTGAGTCATTTGCACAAAAATTGACAGACGAATGGATCAAAAGACGGGTGCATGGGAGAAGAGGTAACAACAAACCAAAAGGATTTTACACATATTATCCGAAATTGAAAAGAAAAGGTTCTAAAGTTACAATGCTTACCTTCATGAGGTAAACTGTTTACTTGGCGAATGTGACATTAAATGCCAAAATATGACAATAAATATCAGTTTTTAGAACTTTAGATGACATGAGATGATCCATCCATCTAATATGTTTACAAACAGAAAAAAACTCAAATGTTAGACTTTTGAATAATTTATTCTTATCACTTGTCAGTGTGACATTTTCAAATTATTTTAATTTTTGGGGGCACTGGATTATAAAGCAAATGAAGTAAAACAAAACAGTCATATAATATGTTGTGACTACACTGCCCAGAAGGCATAGAGAGGCCGAGAGGCAGGCGATTAGCAAATGGTGCTGTTATTCATGATCACTTCTCTTATCTGCAATAAGCAGCTTTTGCAGAAAGAGCAACACTACGGAATTTCTTTTCACAATAATGCTCAAAATTGTTCAGTTAATTCTTTCACCTGTTCTCTTAATTATGTTCAAGTACAAATACCACCAGGCTCCTGACTACGGAACCCCTGATAGTGCATTCACACAGGCGTTGTGTGTGAATGCACTATCAGGGGTTCCGTCACGTTGATTTGGGCGACAGAGGCGGCCAGTTTCAGTGTTTTGTCAATGGTAAAGGTGCGAGCTGAGGTCCTGCGGTGTGATTTGAGCGGCCGATGCGGCGTGAAGGTCTGGCACAAAGGCTATTTGAGTGGCCGGTGCAGCAGGCCAAAGTGAAAATCTGAATCTGGGAAGGTCACAGCATCGTGTCAACCAATCAGGGGCTCAACTTTGGGCATGTGAGGTTTTCATTGATTTGGTGGATTGGATTTCCTGAACTTCCATTGACAGACTTGTGAGCGCTATGTTCCACAAAAAATTTGTTTAAGGTAAAAAAAACAAAAAAAAAAACAAAAGGAAAAACAGAATATAAAGGGCGCAGTCATTTTTTGAGATAATTAAAAGATTTCAAGTGTGATCCATATGGTAAAAAAAAACTGTACTTTTGCCATCTGAAAGGGCCTATATCATTAAAAATAACTTTTTTCTAGCTGTTAAGTGTATAATAATGTTGATTTCTCAGGAAAAAGAACCCAAAGGGATATTTTACTCAATTCTCGCATCGCTGAGGATTCCTCTAAACCCTGAACTCTGAGTACCAGCCCCTACCAATCCATGAAAGAGAGTGAGTCCTCACATTGTGACACAGATAAGTGGGCAACAGTCCCTTCCAGGAAGAGCCTGCGCTGCGAGCACCACCTCCAGGCCAATACACACACCCATTCTCTTCGCGGAGCTAGTGGTGATCGGCAAACACTTTTTATTTTATTAGCACAACATGCACATTCATCTTTGCAAAAATTTGGATGTTGCCTGTTTTCATGGATGAAACGCAGACACGCTGTCGAGGCCGGCTCTAGAGTGACACCATGAAATGGATAGGATAGGAAAGGCTGTGATGGAGAGAAAAGAGCTCACAAAAATACCTCATGTTTACTTAAAAAAAATATTCTTTACTTTGCCAAAGGTAATATACTATCATGTGTATAGATATAGTTTACTCTGAAAGGCTTAACAATAGCATGATATAGACTCATTATTTGAATTTAATTTAATTGGTAAAATGTTTCATGTTTAATTGTTAAGGAAATGTTAAAAAAATCATTGTTTTTTGGTAAATTAACTACATTGCAGATTTTTAACAATTTTCTCAGGGCCTGTATAATATATTCTTTTTATTGTGTGTATGTACAATTAGATTAAAAGCAGTCACCATACCAGTGCAAAAGAAATTCCAGTGTTTAAGTAAAAATATATAATGCAGATAAAAAATGTTTTTAAAGGATGTCAAAAATACTTTTGAATTTAGATAAAAATATGAAAAATGAAAAACAAATCCATTGTGTCTAAGCAAAATAAGATTAAAATGTAACTTCTGAAATATTAAAGGCAGATGAGCAATCAGGGGAAAAAAATTTGGAACTAAGTTTAGTTGAACGATTGTGTGTGTCTTGTTAGTACAAGGTATACACAAAATACTAAACTATACAATAAAAATAAAAAATAAGATGCACAGAGAGAATACGGATCAACTATATGAAAGGGTATTGGCTTAGCTCTAACAAAACCTCAGAGATTTTTAAGCCATCACAGACTTTAAATGAAGAAACAGACATTGATGGAAGCTGCCTGCACAAGTTTACTCCATAGAACTAACAGAAAGGTGTCCAAATAGACCACTTGTTCCAGTAGAATCTATATGGAAGCAGTTATATGGTAGAAGTGATCAAAAGCAGTTTTAACAATTTGCAGATCAATAAAGATTTGATTTTCTGTTTCAGATGGGTCAGAAAAAATGCGGAGTGTTGTCTCACCACTTTCATCCAGCATCAAGTCATCTTGGTAGCGGAACTTCTCGGGTCCACAAGCCACAAAAATGTCCTCATCTCCAAAGAAGTCCCGCAGGCATGACACCTAAAAAGACATGCATACGCAATAAAGTCAATTCATTTTAATCACATTTGAACATATATAGACTTTTTTTAAATCTTATATCTCCAAAAGATATACACATTAGACTGATGAAAAATCATTTAAATAACTAAACAAAGGCAAACTTTTAAGGGAACCTGAAAATGTTTTAAAACATTTTTTAAATAATTATTTCAAATAATAATTTACCTTTTTCTTCGAGTAAATCAACTATTCCATCAGTAAAGACATTAACCAAATCAGAAACAAAGAAATCAAATATAAATGAATGTTAAAAAACGGACTATTAAAAGTTCAAATGATCTCTCACAGGAGATGCTTTTAGCAAAGTTTCTCCATACATAAATAGTAGCATGAATGTAGAATGAACTAAAAAAGACTTTAATGTTCATTTATTTGTGAAAAATAGTCTTCATCCAAGTCACTTTTAGCTGATCCTTTGAACTGAAATATGGAAGCTAATTTCTTTAAATCATGGCATTTCCATGCAGCAGTTTCATACCAATGTGATTCCAGAACTGAGGTAACTAACCAGTAACACACACAAACCGCTGCCTCTGGTTGGCTTTCAGTAAAATGCAGGTTCATCTCAGGAGGTGACTGTTTGTGGATGCTTGTCACCTATGAACACCTGATGAGTCCCTAAGCTTCAGAGCTGGGTTGTTTATTAGCCTATCACTGACTCTAATGATACGTTGCTGACCTGCTAATTTGGTGATGTACAGCAACATCCGAAAGAAGCAAGCAGGGCATCTCTTCCCCCCAAGACATTCATCTTAGAAAGGGCGAGGAATGACAAGTAGGAGAGCCGGGGATGAGGATGAGGCTGGGACTGACAATGACACCAAAGGGGAATTGAATGAAGGAGCTAATTTGTTGACTAAGGTATTAACTGGCTAAATATTCATGTGAATATTCTCCCATTTTATCGGAGAATAGGCTACAGCCTAAAATGCTCCAAACTCTTAAAGGGCCTATACCATGAAAAATCAACTTTTTGAGCTTTTAAGTGTATTATACTGTTCATTCCTCACTATAAAGAACCCCAAAGTGGTATTTTGATTCATTCATGCATTTTTGAGTAATCCTCCAAAAAGCTCTGCTCTTAACTGCAGCTCCTCTCGTACCCACAAAAACAAGCAGGTCCTCACTGTGTGACGATGACCAGTGAGAACAACCCCTACCAGGAAGAGTCTGCGCTGCAAGCCCCTTCCCCACGCAAACACAGACCCACTTTCCCCGCAGAGCTAATGGTAATCAGCTAAACGACTCATAGAAGAAGAGGTTCCTCTTGATCTGCAGAGAAAACAACGGCTAGCTTTTTCTTGCAATGAAATGTCTTTAAAGTGGAGAAAATGTCTTTTAGGCTGCAAGAGGTTTTGGTGTTTGTTCTTTCATCTTTAAAAAAGTTCTGTGTTGTTTGTTTTAATGAGCAGACAGCTGCTTAGGCTGGCTCTAGGCCGACATCATGGTTTGGGCGTCACTCACAAGGAGCGAAAGGCTGTGCTTCAGAGATCGAGTTGTTTTACTTCCGGGTGTGAAAAATGACTAATATATCATAAATTATTTCAGTTTGTCAAAGGTAACAATATCATGGATGTTGTTTACTAAAAGAGGCTTAAGAAAAACATGGTATATGCCTTTAGCATTTGACTAAATAAACTTAACTGACATCCTACAGACATCCTCTTCAAAAGTCCCACTCCTTACTTATTTCCCATCATCCCTTTATTTACACTTTCTCCTGCAGACATACAGCCCCTCACAACCCCAACCTAGAATTAACGGTGCAGCAAAAATGGCAAGCGATATCGGAGCAATCCAGCTGTGCATTTTCAAGCCAGGTGTCAGCACAAACGAGGAAAGCAAAGACATACATGAAACTATTTGTCTGCAAGTGGATGCATCAGGGTAGAGCGGAGCAGGGAGTTTGTGGCCTGCCGATTATCACAACTGCATCAGAGCAACAATCTTCTTCCAACTGCCTTTTTTTTTGTCTGCTCCTGATTCACAATGATGTGAATACTGTATATCTTCCAAAAATGGCCGGTCTCTAATAGACGCTGGGTCGGCCGACAATTTTATTAAATAAACGCCCCAGCTACTATTGGAAGATATATGGTACTCAGAAATGCAATTTTAAGCTTAATTGTCATTCTACATGTCCTCCACCATGAGAAAAAATGCTACAAGAACATCTTAAAATCACCAAAAGCGCAATTTTCATTAGAGTGGGTCTTTACAAATTATTACTATCACAGATTCCTCCATCTTGATGGCACGTGGATCTCAATTCAAAACAAAGCAATGATTATTGGATTTATTATTGCAATTAACTTGCAAAAATTAATTTAGTTTCTCATCATCAACATTGATCAACATTCCAAAACATTGTTCTGGTTGATATAACAGCATTAGCAAGACGTTCATATGGAATTTCTTTCATTGGCTCTGAGTAACAAACATCCGCAGAGACCAAGTTTGTTCTCAAACACACATCTCTGAGTTTGACTCATTTCTGTTGAACTTTTTAAATAAAATAAAAAAAATTGAATCTGTGTGTCGCGAGTATGCACTCACATGGAAGGAAGTTATATTCTAGTTTCATAACAGAGTGCATATTGCTTTGTTCCCCCCTGACAGCGATGTGATTAATCCAGGGGCTGGTGCCTCTGCTTCCTAACAACATGACTGTCATGCAGATGATTGCTGTGTTTCCCTGGTTTGTTGAGCCTGATGGGCAACTTTCCCCATTTAGAGGCTTCATTTTCTGTTAATTATTCCTTTTTACATTATTTTCATGGGTTTTGAATTCATTTTTCTTTTGTGTTGCATAACAGCAGCATGTGCAAATCAGTGTTAATTAAGCATGTCTGTAGTCACATGTCTCTGCAGGCGTCTTTGCAGCACTCCACCCCAGAGAAGGAGTTTTGCTTCTTTTAAGATGTTATTTTGCATATTTGACATTATTTCTATTCATTTTATTTCTACTGATGCGTCCAAATGTACAACAAATGATTTGATTTGTTTGTGGAATAGTTGGTTAATTGGATAATAAGACAGTTAATCATTTTTAAAATAATTATTAATCACAAAATGTTTAACAAACATTAACAAAAACTTAAATTTAAGGAAGTAAAAAAAGAGCCTTGTTTAAAGAAAACATATCTTATTTTCTGTCAAGAAATATAATCTTATCAAGGAAGTTTTTTTAAAGCAAAACATTTTATAGGTTTAAATTCTTGGTAAGACAGTTTTTCTTACCCCATCTGAAGATTTTTAAGTTAAGAACTTTAAGAATTTTTGAATTAAAGGACCTACTTTGGACATGTCACTGTGTAAACTGCAATTACAGAAGAATTATTTAAAAAGTTATTACATCCAACAGTCAAGAACAACAACTTTTTTTGTTCAATTTATAAGAAAAGAAGATTTAAAAAAAAAGATTATGATTATATAAAAGTAAATACTTTGTCTTTTTAAAAAAACTTTGTCACAAAAAAGCTTTTAAAAATGGGCTTTAATGATTAACACATTTTTTTGATAAAATAAACATTTTGCTAATGTTGCTAATCCTTTAAAAGTCTTTTGCTTCTCAAAACAAACACACTTATAGAAAGCCAAGTTTGAAAGAAGTGGAAAGGTTTTCAAGGACAAGTGACTTGTGATAATGCTTTAAAGCTAATGTTAAGGTGTGAAAGTATGGGAGAAACAGTACTTGTTTCTATTGATTCATGGGTAGTTCATTAAACAGCATGATGTGCAAAATAGAGATAAAAATAAATGTATTAATCCATTTTTTCTATCTGGGAGTAAAAATTAATCTTTAAACCAGACATGGAGCCTGGTTATAGTGAAAAGCTAATGAAATGTTCGTTTTTTTGTTGTTGTCCAGAGAAAAACAGACTTTAGGGACACCATAAAAACAGAAGACCTATGAAGCAAAGAAGGTGAGCTGTCAAAGGTGACTAGAACATCAAATGTAAAAGAAAAAGAAAAGACTGAGATCAAATCCAACTGCAAACCTGTTTGAGTTATAGGAAGGAAACAAACAAACAAGGAAAGAGCAACAGAAATGCATTCTTGACTCCTGCTTTGAGCTGAGTCTTGAGTAAGCTGAAACAAGCAGCTTTGGTGTCCCTGGTGACCTATTCTCCAGAGAGCCACTGCAGTTACACAACACCAACAGGAAAAAAAAAAACAACTAAACAACCTGAAAATGGAGGAAGATCAACCCAAACACGATAATGAGAAAAGAATGGAGGTGTGGAGCATGAGTCGCTTTTCATTCAAGGAGGGAGAACCGGTGATGCCACTAAGGAGGTCAAGAGCTTTTCCTCTTGTTGTTAACTATGTTTCCGTTTATCCATGAAAACAAGATTAAATATTTGTGCTTCGTATTTAACTTTGTTCAAAACATTAAAAGATGAACTACGTGAACATGTTTCCATCAAAACCGTAGCATTTGGATAATATGGTGGGAGAATCCTCTTCAATTCTGCAAGATTTATGTGGTGTTCCTATATCGCCCTCTAGTGGAAGAAATTGCTAACTCCTCCTTTAGTTTCACAAATGTTTACTTGTAGTTCTTCCACAACTTCATCATGACTATTTCACTTCAGAGAAATGTGCTGTTTCTGCATACAAGTGAAGCTGCAAACCATGTCACATGCAGAACAGTACCAGACGGATGAGTTGCAGGAGAAATTTATTGTATGCCACACGGTGGCGCTGTTTCATAACAGCAAAAAAGAAAGGAGGGTTAGTTTTAGTTATTTTATACTGAGCTACTTAGCTGTCATTGAGTTTATTGGCAATCTAAAATTAGAAGAGAGAACTTCACATAAGCTGACCCTGAACAAGATGGAACCGTTTTTTATTCATTATTTTAAATATATTAATAAACTAAGGACATGAATGCTGATAAATAAAAAGACTAAAATTAAAAATACTAAAGTTTATATGTGAAAGTATGCACAAACAAAGTAGCTAACTGACTAAGATGATCAGTGACAGCTTGTCTCACGGGGTCCTTTTATATCAGCTATTTCTGTCACTCCTGTCATATGTCAGACCTGCTTAAGGCTTCATTTAGCAGCTCCTCAGTTTTTAGCGACAGTTTCTGACAGGAACTGTCTAAAAGCTGTCACGTCGCCGTGTAACCATCTGTTCATATGCAGATAAGAAACTCAGAGTGGGGTAAAACAGGCAGCTACAATGACAGCAAGTGAAAAAAGGGAAATGTAATTACTAATCTGCTGTACAATAGACTCAAGTGCCGTTAGACAGAGGACATTATGAGGGCAACCTAATCCAGGCCACAGAAATACCACAATTTGGATGGATGAGCTCTGTAACTTCTGCCAGAGGAGCTCAGCTCAGAGGATCTGTCCGTGGTGCTGAAACCACAGACGCCAGCAAACAGGACTTGGAAAGTGACATGAAACAGACACCTCTGAGACAGACTGAAGAGGAAACCAGAGACGCATGAGCAGACAGACTTACAAAATCATCCACTGAAATCTTCTGTAGATTGTAAGCAAAATTAATTTGTAGTGATTGAAACTGTTTATAAAAAGAAGAACCAATCTGTCAGAAGCAGACGAGAGTTTTAAACCATTAAAAAAGGCTCAAATGTGTTTTTAAGGACTGGGAAATATGTGAAACCAAAGGAAAACAAGACAGCAGGGGGATATTGACATCAGGCTTGTTAGACATGGTGTAACGGCATTCACCTCAAACTAGCATGGAGCAGCCTGCAAGGATTCCTGGTTGCTCTGTTGGATAACAGCTTATGTAACAGTAATTGCTCTAAATACAGAGACAGCAAAGTTTCTTATGAAGCTTTGAAGCTTTCTTCTTTAATCCTGACAGCGTTTGTTAGAGACTAAAGCAGAAGTTTGGAGTCTTAACACACACAAAAACAAGATCTGTTTGAAACACAGCAGGGATTTTTATCTCACTTCTTTTCCCTCAATTTAACTAACTTTAAACAGAGTTTTAAATTTGATTGGGAATCATTTTGCCATTTCATTGGCTCCTTAAATATATATTTAAAAGTTACGTTTGCTGGCAAACTTCTATAAAAAAGATGTTTGTGTTTATCTGTTTTTTTAAGCAGCTCAAACGGTTGTCATATAATAAATAGATTCAGTTTAAACTTATGGCTGATTTAAAAATGAGTTATTTTTTACTGTCAGTTTCATTTATGCCAGGAGGATATTTTTCTTTTCAATTTGACTTATTTTGAAGCCAACGTCATCCAGTCACTCCTCTGTTGCTTCAGTAGAAGTTTGCCTCAAAGTATTTGTTTATGCAAACATGTTTGCCGGATGTTTCATTTCATATGTATTTTTTTAAAAAGAGCAAACAAACAAGCGAGGTCTTTCTGTTCAATGCATAAAAAAAAAACCTTTATGGATATATTTTATGGTCATTATAGCATTTTTTCAAAAATTCCTCTATTCAGTTCATTTTTAAATAAACCATTTTTCTTTTGAAAAAATGTTTTTGAAACCATTTTGAATAATTTAAGCATGATGGACACATTATCTTTTTAAAAAATGCAGAATGGGGGTGCAGACATACATAAATATTTAATAAGTGGGTGCAAAACCTCGTGAAAAAAATACGATTTGCAATAATTTTAGGCAATTACATATATATGATGAAGTTTCTCTGTCATAAATGATTAGGATGGTCAGTTATTACAGTGTCCTTTTATAAACGAGTAAACATCAAAAACAACTTTTAATGGGTAATGAAGATGGGATAAAACAAGTAAACTGAGTTTCCCTATATCTTTTTTACTATTACAGACAAAGATCTAGATAACTATAAATCAAAAAATTTATTAAAAATGCTTTTTGCTTTCAGATAAGGCTGCTGGGATTTTTTAGTTTTTTACAAGGCACACTTTCATCTAGCCCAACTGATACACTGCAGTGACACCAAAAAAATGGTGCATAATGATGCATTTTTAATTTTGGAAATAATTCCAGGAGAAGTCTTTGCTCAGCAGAACATTTTAACCCATCAGCTCTTTGCAGGAGCATTTTTTTCCTCTGTCGGCATGACAGCTGAGAAACGTCACCAATGCATCAGTCAGGGGCCAAAAGGTCTGGTTTAAAAACATTTGTTGCAGACAGATATGACAGAGTGAGTCAGGAAGTGAGTCAGACAGTGTGTTGTAGCTGTGTTCTGAACAGTCTGCCAATGCTGTGAGCGTCTGCCATCGATCCTAATTTTGGCAGCAGATCCTATGAGCCCAACCGGCCTTCCAAAGCCACAGTCTGTCCTCATTGAGAGTCAAAGACACTCAGTAGATGCCAAATCAAACCAGAAAAAAGGCAAATCTGGAGGAAAAAAAACTTTCTCTAAATGACTTAATTCTTAAAAGTCCAAGAAGATAAATTAAAAAATGTTGTTAGATGACTCAAATACAGATTTAATTGTGTCATTTGGTGCTAAAAATAAAGAAGGGCTATGTGGAACAGTATATAAAATCCCCAAACACACACACCCAAAGACTTTCAGCTGGGTAGCTGTGACTCAGCAAATCAGCTGGAGCAGAACTCCCCACAAAGGCACAATTCAACACAAGACATAATTTAGCATAAACATACTACAAATGCAAAGATCAGATAAATGCATTGTACATAAATGTGAGCTAACTAAGCTTCTTTTAATTTTGAAATGTGCTTTGCAGATGCATCTTCTCTGCAGTGTCTGCAGAAATGGGTGCAGACCAAAGATGGAAGAAACCAAATGAGGCAAACTGAGACACAAACTAAGAAAGCTGGGGGAAAAAAGTAGTAAGAAAGTGCAGAACGGACAGGATGACGAAGAGTGAGGATGAAGGAAAGGATAAGACTTAAAGCAAGGACAGATATTGCAGCTCCTGGCTTTGGGGCAGCATGAGCGTGCTAATTAAGTGAAGGCTAAACAGCTGTAAAAACTACAATCATAAAGGGAGAAAAAAGAGGGAAATGAGGGTCAGAAGAGATGTGAATGGTTAGTAAAGATCTTTTTGTGACACAGAGCTTCATATGTGAAGAGAAGCTAAAAAAGAAAAAGGATGAGATAAGAGAGAAATATTATGTTCTGTCTTTTTTGCAAAGAAGAGCAAGGAGCCAACATTGCAGTTTAGGGAACTGAGAGCTGCACTGCAGATTGTGAACAAGTGGCTCTTTGTCACTACTCTTCCACATATCAGCTCTTTTAAAGCTTCATTTCATGAGCTGAAGACATCACACAGGTTTACAAGTGCCAATGGCATCAAGAAGAATAATGAAAGAAAATAATGAAATGTTACCAAAAATGGTCTGTTTGTGTGTCAACTAATATGTTTTGTAGTTAATGAATGTTTTATCTAAAATAAATCAAATAGATGAACTATGATTAACCTGAGATCGTTACAAACTTTCTTATCTTTTTAATCATTATTTAAATATGGGAATTTAAATATGTCTTAATAAAGATAAAAAAGAAAAAAAATTATCATTTTGTGATAATTCAAGTTAGAAATGTATTTGTTGTTAAAATATAAATACAAATAAATAAAATTAATGTGACTAATAAAAAAAAGAATGTACATTATTTATTGTGTACATTTGGAAAATGTGAAAATGTTATAACATTATAGAATTGCAAGGTTTGCTCCCTTCAGAAACCTGCCTCCAGTGGTCATTGGAGGAACTACAGCATCCAGCGGGATTGGCACAGTGATCAGATCTGACTCCACCCACCTCAGCAAAGTGACAAAATTGGCCAATTAGATGGAACAAAGTAAAAGTAAAACTTTAGTGAGTCTGCTCATGGGTTCTTTCTGTCTGCCGATCAAAAAATAAATAAAATTAATTTAACATAGTGATGAAATGTGAACTCTAATAAAGTAAAAACAACTGAAGTCCTTTAACTAAAAAAACAACTTTTATAAAATAATTTCTTGTTGATTAAAACCTCATCATCAAGCAAAAAATAACAAATCAATATTTTTTGGTCTATTCACAAAGAGGGCAAGACAAAACTAAACCGGAATTCTGAAAGAAATTGACACAAATGAATTTCTTCTTCATCTGCTGACATTTAAACCCTCCCTGTTTGTTTCTGCATGTTAGCAGCTGCCTACAGCAAAAGGTTAGTGATGCATGCACACAAATCTAGATTATCAAAGGTGAATCTCACTTTCTGTGTGTGCATGGACCTTGCAGGACTCCAGGCCGGCAGCTGGGGTTTGACATGGCCTTCTGTGTGTGTAAACAGAGCTTAGATGTATTAATAGGCCAGCTCCATCGGCGCCCTAAGCCACTTATAGATTGTCTAGCTTCTTGATCAATCCTGCGATGCCGCTGTGTGACATCACCGTGGGTTAACCAGTTCACAGCAGCCTACGGTTATCTCGTCGACTTGTGAGGAGAACAGAGAAATGTGAGGAACGCAGGAGGGGGGGATCAAAAGACAATCGGCCCGCTTGTGTGTGTGTGAAACTTGATCCAGTCTTCCTCACTCAAATTCTCAGGTTACAAGCAGGAATCAGAGAAGGGCAGATTAGGTGATGAGAGTGCTTTTACGGGAGAGTATTAAATAATTACAGTGATGTCATCTCAGTACCAATTTATGGTTTGCACAAAAACAAAATGGAAAATCATTTAAAATTAAAACTGATTTTTTTTAATCTAATTTTGTGAATCAGATGAGTGTAGTTAATATACAGGTTTTGCAAAAAAAATATTATGGCTTCCAAAGAAAAACACAAAGTAAACAGGTAAAAATCAGGAAATCTAATGGTTTTCAGTTCAAATTTGTCTGATCTGAACTTTTTAAAACCTTAAAAAATAAATAATTACATTTAGATCCACCACCTGTTTCTGGCCCAATTAAGGCTGGGAGGATGAGAGAGTTAATGGAAAAAAAAAAAAAGAAAGGCAGAAACCCAACTTCCTTTTAAGCCGTGCTGGGACTCGGTGATCCTGACAGCCAGGCCTAGAAACCTATTTCTTCTGAAGGTTCAGTGACTGATGGGGATCAGCTGACACACACACACAAACACTAAAGCGTGTGAGCAAACATATACAGACTTGTGCACCTTACTCAATCTTTTCCTTGCATGCACATCCATATATTCATTTACAAACATAAACTTAGCATTAATGGCATTCGATCTGCTTTTCTTTGTAGCACCAGATTACAACAGCCCATCTATGAAAAACAGTTCTTTTCAACTTAATGCTAATACATTTCAGCTCATTTTAATCTACTTCAATCAAACTCATCCAAATTCCAACACACGATGCCTTTTGTTTTTATTTTACAATATTCATCTTCTCTTGTTGTGCAGTCTAGCACATTACTTCCAGCGCTGGCATGAAACTGCAGCACTGCACAAAGTCAAAAACAAACAAAAATATTCTTTTTTTTCTTGTCTCAGCTCCGATTCAGTCAGTCTGTCTGTGAGTGCGTTACCATGCCTACAAGCCTGATCAATATCACGTCTAAAAATAGCACCGAAATAACAGTCTTGCTTACAATAGCAGAGGGGTGAAAAAGGCAGAAGCATTCGTCGAGATGTTTCCAAGAAAGCACCACTCATTATGCAGAAGTGTGAGTTCAACTTCTAACTGGATGTTTCCTTAGAAAACCCAACTGGGATTTGATTAAGTGGATTATAAACCGGCTGCTAGAACCACTTGAAAGGAGAAATGAATCACTATTAAATGATCACTGAGCGTGAAAAGCCCTAGAGCCTAGAACATATCCATAAGTCCACAAATCGTTTCTTATATGACACAAAGTGGCAGTCAATGACATCCATGAGAATTGGTTTTAAAAATCCAGCTGTCATTCTGATGCTGCTGTTGGGGGCAGAGCTGCTCTCCGTCCTCAATAACTCTTAGAGGCAGAGACAAACTAATGAAAGGACAAAATGAATGACAGAGATCAGGGTTTTTCAGGATGTCACCCTTCTGTTTTTTTCCTGTTATTTTTCTAGTACATGCAGGCATTGAGAAAAAAGATTGTTCAGAATGACTCAGCTGCCGTGCAAATCCAGGTTAGAGCCAAACGCACACATTCAGAGCATTCTTTTTTTAGCCATACACCGAGGAAAATGCACATGGCACTGTGAGAGTAGGAGCTGGATGAGTGGGTGGAACTGTGGGGTGATGTAAATCTGCGTTTGGAGATTTCATTCATAGATTTCTTTCAGCCTTTTACCTCCACATGAACTCTTGTCAGTTATGAATGAGTGAGCGCATAAACGCTGTTTTATTCATAAACAGATGCAGGAAGGATGAAAGAGCCATCATTAAAAATGTAGCTGATTGAGGCCATGATACACTCTTCATTACAGTTGCAGTTTGACTACAACCTTTTTGTTTGTTTAAAGTCTGGCGCTAATCATCTTTTGAGCTAATTTAAAACGGCTCCCAGTGGTTTTTTTTTTATTTTTTATGATCAAGCCATTTTTAGCCAAAATCAAAAACCTGCATGGACATATTTTCTGTAGAGCAACAAGAGTTCATTAGAAACTAACTCTGAGTTGCGGGTGGGACTGCTGGCACAGAGCAATCCCGTCACCCATAACCGAGAGCTCTCTGTTTACATGCTCCCACAAGCTTACAGGTCCTCACAAACCCAACCTGACATTACAGATGCAACAAAATACATAAATCCCGTACAGTTTTGAGCCAGAAGCCAGCTCAGATGAGGAAAACCAAGACAGGATGTATTCGTCTATAAGTGGATAAATCAGAAGCAGGGAACTTGTGGCCAGAAGACATGGCTACAATCGTTATCAAACTGCAAATTTCTCCTGATTCAAAACAATTTGAATAAAGACAAAGAAATGTCATTTTAAGCCTAACCTTCTTACTATATGATCTCTGTCATTAGAAAAATTGAAGAAAATCAGCAACAACAGTGGCAGCAATAAAGAAATTGTATAAATAAAATAAGTAAAAATTTGCTCCTGGAAAAAAGACCAGACCTCTCTGATGATGCAAAAGCCTTAAAGCCTAAATTCAGGCATTTCCAAAGTCCGGCCCATGGACAATTTCCACCAGCCCGTTGGTTCCTGTCATAAAATCAATAATATGTTGCCACTGCCACTTCCTA
Organism: Oryzias celebensis; assembly: GCA_014656515.1. NCBI lineage: Eukaryota > Metazoa > Chordata > Actinopteri > Beloniformes > Adrianichthyidae > Oryzias > Oryzias celebensis. Next base: position 15,987,621 of record BNCR01000013.1, read on the forward strand.
AAACTTACAATTTCTTGGTGGTGAAAAAAGAAGAACAGATCTGTTGATTTCTGCGATCAAAATCACAATAGTGTGTACTTCTAAATAAGACAAGTATCTGTTAATTTCCTGTTCACATTAATTACATGTAGAAGTTTACAGTCAGCATGTAATTGTGAATAATACATTTCATATGAACACAGATTTAATGCTGACAAAAAAAGACTTTTACTTTGTTTCATTTCTGGTCTACAAACCAGAAATTTACAGTCATTTTGGTAGAAATGTCTTTAAAATTATTTCTCTTCTCTGGCTTAATTGATCTTCCAGCTTCCTTTAAATGGCCTTGGAAATTTAAGGTTCTTTAAGCTGTTCGACCAAACTAAGCTGTCCCTTAAAATAACAAATCAAATGAATTCTCACCAGTTTGCCCTCCAGTGTGTAGATCTTCTTCACCACCCCTGAGTCCAGCTTGATGGCATCTGTAATGTCAGTCAGGACCTGCTCGTAGGAATGAGCGGTCTTCTTGTTCAGTAGGATCCTCACAGCTTTGCGAGGCTTAACTCCGCTCCGCACCACCGTGACCAGCTTGGGCCGGATGAAGTCTTTGCTTTCGCGCCAGTCCAGGGCGCTGGCCTTGGAGCTGCTCAGGGAGGGAGGGCCGCGGGATGAGGTCGACGAGGCCTTGACGTTGACTGACCAGTTGGGGTTGACATTCTTGGTGTAGTCGAGTTTCTTGTAGGCTTCGGTGGAGCTGCACACATAGCTGCCACCTGTTGGAGTTGGAGAATAAAAACAAAAAGACATGCAAAAGGAGCAAGAAAATAACAACAGTGTTTTCTGATTTCTTCTGGGCTCATTTCGTAACCTGGAGGTTGTCATCCTTCAGATATGTAACACATTGAATTGTCTCATTGACCCCAAGAACTGCCCTCATAGAGTTAATCAATCTGATTGGTTCACAGCGTTTGGTTTGGCAGAAGGTTTTAGGTCGGATTCCCTTCCTGACAGAAGCCTGCATTTTATCCGGGCTGGGGACAGGTACAGGAATATGATCTTAATTAGGTTATCTACTCACCTTCCACCAGCTGGTCTATGCTGCTGATCTTCTTGGATCCATCCAGGACATAGATGGTTCGAACCCCCTGTGGCAGGTTGACGTTGTCCGACAGGGAGCGCGTTAGGTCCGCCAGCAGGGCATCGAAGGTCCGGAACCGCTCCGCCGAGATGGCGTACACGATCCCGTTAAAGTACCGGTCGCCATTGCGGTAGAAGCGAACCTTCTTTGCCCTCTTCTCCGAGCTCAGAGTCTTCAGGGTCCGGGTCCGGTACAGGCTGCAGTGGGCGCTGTGCGTGGGGCTCGGTACTCCGTTGATCTTGGCCGCGGACCGGCCGTGCCTCTGACCTTTGTCCCGCTCGTCGAAATGCTCCATCTCGGTACCGAGGCTCACGAGAACGGCGGTGCTGTCTGTGACCAACAAAGGGGATGAATGGATGAATGGATGGATGGATGGATGGATGGATGGGTTAAAAGTTTCCGGGTGGGGGAGTCACAGAATAAAAACACAGAGGAGATGAAGCCGGGAGGCTGGTGCAGTCACCCGCCGTGGTCTGGAAATAACCCTAATTACAGATTAAGTGCTCTTAAGCTGAGCGTGGACGGCGCTCCGTGGGGTCCACTGAGGCTGCGCGTGAGCGCAGGTGGAGAAAAGTGACAGTCACGAACCACATCAGCATCCTCCCCCCTCCCTACCTCCATCACTGCTTATACCCACGCGGAAGTTTGGCAAATACACTTTTTTTAATTATTTCCCTGTTACTTAATAATAATGAATTGAAAAACAGAAACTCGCTTACCCACGCGCGTAATCAGCGCCTCTGTGGTGGTCACCTCCAGCCTGAAGGATGCGTTGAAACCCCGCAGATGGGAGAAATGTGGGACCCCCCCCAATTCCCTTTATTGTCCGGCTGAGTCTCTTCAGCTCCAAACACCACAGTGATGAAGACTGGAAACCGACTGGATGGCAGCAGCTGCCTCCGTCCTCCTCCTCCTCAACACCACCTCCTCCCTCACGTCATCCTGTCGTGATTTCCATTCAGCGCCCCCACCTTCGATTACGATGCAAGCCCACGCCTCACACCCGTGCTCGGGATGCTGCTCTAATGTGGACTTTTAAAAAAAAAAAACACATTTATCAAGAATTTTTTACATTTGTATAAACAAAGAGGCAGGAGTCATGCAACACCTATTGTTAAGAAAAAAAAACAATGTTACTTTCTTTTATTTCATTACGTTATTTTTAACTTCATTTTCATCAAAAACATTTTATTAAATATATAATTGCATTAAAAACGTTGGGAAATCAAAAAGCTTATATATATATATATTGTTGATTATTTCTTATAGACTCTAATTTCTTGACTAAACACCGTATTTGTATCATATTTGATGCATTTCTGAGACCCCCATACTATCTTCCAAAACCCATTGTATCCAACTTGGTCCGTGCTTTATGCCCTGTAGGTTATCATCTTTCCACTAGGGGCAGTAGAAAGGTTTTACCTGCACATTTCGAAATGGCTGCTTCCGTGAAATCTCGAAAACAGTTTTGGCGGGAAAAAAGTTGAACTATTTTTAAAACTTCAGTGCAGTGAGAATACATCAATTATTGTCATATATATTTTAATGACTAATTACTATATGGACAGAATGCATTTTTAAAATAATAATTCGTTATAATACAATTACACCGTGTTAAACATTTTTGTATCAAATTTTGAGACAGTGGGTAAATAAGGTGATTAGTGTCCTGAACACTCATGTCAGTATTTCTGCATCTTAATCTAACATTGTTGTGAGCAAAAACATACCTAAAACACGCCATGATTGATAGTATCTCATTTAAAAAAAACATATTGTGATTTTCTTTGGTGAATTTTATCAAATAATAAAAAAAACATGTTAATTCCAAAAATTGCTGAATTTTCTACCAATTCTTTGATGGCTTTACAGGGTTAAAGGCAGGGATTAGTCTTTAGAGCAGGAAAAGATAAAGCCAACTGACCCACATTACAGCCTCAGGAGACCCTCCAATTCATTAGATCATTGACCCCTCCGGTGACCTATAGGCAGCATATGTTTCAACTACTGTGCTGATGAAAGTTAAATGGGATGCTCATTTCTGTCTCAACAGCGTAACTCAAATTTGTGTTCAATTATTTTACGTTCCATTTAAAGACATTTTTCTTTAAGGAGCCAATTTATGAATGTATCAGTGTTAATGACACTGCCCCCTCCCTCTCTAGATTGTTCTATTTGAGGATATACTCAAGGCGATCCTGTGTGCGTCACAGGGAGACTAGGTGATGCTATCTAAATGAATCCAGAACAACCAGGACACATGTGAGGGAGATGGTCTTTTAATGACAGCCTGAGATTTGAAGAGCGAGACAAGGTCACTATTGTGACCTTCTAATGTCAAGAATTTGAAAACCCATCCATTTTGTCTCAAAGCATCATCTGGGAGTTCTATGTCATTGGACGATCACACAAATGGAATATTGATCCAACCGCACGTGTTTCTGTTCAGGTTCCAGAGCTGGAGTTCAACCTATCATCCATGTTTTGGGGGCGATGGAAAGAAAACATATGTAGGAAATGCTAAAAGGTGCAAATTTCACAAATAAAAGCCTGAGCTGAGATTCCAACAGAATATGCTTTTGCTGTGAAACAACGGCGCCAGCACACCACAACAGTGTGTAGAAGCATTTGCAAGTCAAATGTGGTGCTTGTCTGTACAGGAAGGAGAACGAATGATGGAATTATACTAAAGTGTTAAGTACTAAATAAATATTAAAAAATAAGTTTCCTGAACTATGTTTTATTCAATTTCTTGATCTGTTCACATAAAGTTTAACTCTTAAAGGCAAAAAAAAAGTTTTTAAATAATAACTGTATTTTTGTAATTTAATTTTAACACTTCACATGAATAATAAAAATCTAATAATTTCTTCTTAATTGTTAAAAAAAAACCAAATATTTTTTTTTGTTTAAGTAAATAAAAGTTAGGAATCAAATTCATATAAATGCCATTCTAAAATTTAAATATTTCTAAATACTTGAAAGCATCTTTTCATTTGCAAATACATCTTAGCATATTTATAGTCCTTCAAAATATGAGTTTTATGCATCATAGTGCATCAAATGAAAGAGGAAACAATTACAGTCTGTTTTTGTGACCCAGTTTAGAGGCTCACAGGTAAATTCATGGAGGTTTAGATGCATAATTTTTGGCATGCATACTCTGGTTGAAGCACATATTTGGCAAAAAGAAAAAAGAGGGAACTGAATCAGTGACCATGTCTAGATGTTTTAAGGAACAATATTAAGTAAATTGCAAAAATAACTTGCACATTACAGTGACAGAAAATAAAAATGGTCATCACACAACATGGATATAGACCCTCAAAAGATTCCATTAATCTAAGACAAACGACCTGCCACCGCAGTCCATTTACAACCGCATACCAAGTCAGCAAACCATATCAAAACGCCAATCCACAAATCTCTCCTGTCAGATGGGAACAGAGTATCATAACTGGGTTGATGGAGTCATTACATGACGTACATTACATTTGAAAGCATAAAAAAGCCCCAAAAAAATAACTGTTGGAGACAAAAAAGCATTAGAAAAATACTGCCGCTCGTAAAGGAAATTCGACCAACAAGATATTTCATGGCTAACATTAGCATGACCAGTAACAACTGTACAGAAAAATTAATAACCATAAACCTCAATATGTTCCCTGTCAGAACAGAGAATGCCATGAACAATTGTATTACATATTGAAAAATCAATATTCAAAATTTAGAAATAACAACATGAAAAAATGACTTTGTTTCAGTCCAACAAGCTTGTCCAAAATTTTGAAGGAATTATAAGACTTACATAAAACATGGTAATTTGTTTACAAGTCTATGACTAACTGAAATAAAAAACATTTAAAAGATGACTGCGAGTTATTTTAAGACCCACTCTGAGCAAACCTGCCTCTTCCCTTCCCGTCACCCATAATTTGAGAGCACTTTATTTACATCCTTTTTCGCTAGCTTACAGCCCCTCACATCCCCAGTCTAACATCCACAAATGTGGATCTAGTCATCTGCAAGTGGATGTGTCAGAATGGAATGGATCAGGGAGCTGGTGGTCTGCCTAATGTATTTTCTACATCAAAAATAAAGTCTTTTTTGTTAAACAGAATTGTTGCTCCTGATTCACAACAATTAAAAAAAATACTCAGAAATGCAAATTTGAGCTTAAATTTCTTAACACATGTCCTCCATTATCAGAAAAATGTCAGAAGAAACACCAAAAACATAATTTTCATCGAAGTGGGTCTTTACGCATAAAAAATGACCTAAATTACTATTGATCATAAAAAAGTGAACGCTCTTTGAGGCTTTGGAAAGAATGATCACATATTCAGTTTTCTAAATAACTGTTTAATCTTGCATAGCTAGCTTCCTTACACCCACATGTGAGAAGGCAATCAGAAGGTAGGATGGGGTGACAGCTTGCTCTTTGGATGAACTACACCTACTGAAAGGGAGGATGTGTGACTGCTTACATAATTAGTGAGATAAGTTCTTAGGAGACATGATGTAGTCCCACAAAAATGGTAAAAATTGTAATTTAGCCAATGATAATACATTCATACATGGATAGTCACAATAATAAAAGAAGTTAAAATTCAGTATAAACAATGAGATGGTTGATTTTTACTGTTGCTATGGACGTAACTAACGAACATTACTGATTTCAGCAAAAAAGCTATTTTTTTTCTTAAATTCATTTACTTAAAAAGACAAAGTAAAACAATACTATTCACTATGTACATATACATCGATTCCTACAAGAACAAGGGGCTTGTGTGCTAGAAAGTTCTGTGTTTTCCAGTATTAGGTGAGGTTTGTGTTTAACTCAGTGGTTTAGAGAGTGTAACCAGCTTTCTCTGAGAAGTTTTGTCTCTTGGCATCTCTGTGCAGCTGAATCACCAACACCTCCTCCTTTCAGATGCTGTCCTCCTCCTCCTCCTCCTTCTTCGTCTTGTCTCTCTTTTCCTTTTTTAGAAACAGCCTCTGCTTTCCTGCTGCTATGCCTCCCTCTACGTGCCAAAAGATAAAACAGTTGAGACACATGACTGAAGAGATGATGGTGAAAGCAAAGTATGACATCTGACAACCTGAATGAAACAAATAAACAAAACAAACTCAATGGATCTTAAAATTTAGAGATGACTGTGTAAGAAAGACAGATATAGACGGTTGCTGTTTTAATCCTTAAGCTTTTGCTATCGTCAGTGTGTGTCAGTGTGAAAAATGACCATTTAGTTCATCAGTAGAGAGCAATACTTTACAAAGTGTCGTACATTAATTCTGTGTTTTGTTCCTGAACACTCTCTAAAAACAGGAACATAAAAAGAGTAGTAAATAAATAATCCTTTAAAATATTTACAAGGAACTAGTGGTGTATGAAAACAGCTTTCCTCTGAGATTCATCAGGATCATAAATGTTAATGTGATTTTCTGCTGCAGGAGTTACTGACCTCATCTGTTTGCTCCCAGGTGTCTTGCGCTGCTGAATCGAGCGTTGTCTCCTTTGGGCCTCGAACACAGCAGAAAGCTGCAGGACAAGTTTAAGGTAAATTTGCTCCCAAAGGGCTCGTTACAACACCCATACTAAAATATGCCACTGCAGATTTCAAAATGGCTCAACACAGATTCAAACCTACAGAGGATCAGAAATTATTATCTCTTTACAAGTCGTTTTTTAAAAATAATTATCTGTTTAAAAAAGACGGAAAATAAACACAACCAGTCTAAATGGGGAAAATATTTTGAAAATACTTACGTTGGCAATTTCGGAAAGATACGCTCTCCTCTCATTATTGGTTTTATGAAATGCCTAAGTTGTGGAAAGACAATAACACCATATTATTACCTTTTTTTTAGTCATTCTTTTGCACATAGTTTGTGCTTCATCCCTTGTATGCTTTAGGCTCTGTATGTTTAGCAATTACAAACTAAAGTATCAACTCTAATAAGTAAGGGATTAGGATTTACTAGTTGCACATGTTGGGTTCTAACCTTTTTTAATAAACATCTCAGTTTGCTAAACAGAACAATAAACAAAGAGCTAAGTTGCTAAACCAAAACCCATACCTTGGCATGCTGGACAAAGTGCAGAACAAAGGTTTAGGATCATGTCTGCATCAACACAAAATTACATTTTTTTTTTTTTTTTTTTTTTGCTTTTTTTTTCTTCAAGCCACTGCTAATCTTTGTCATTTGTAACTAAAAGAACGACTACCAAGAAAAACCTAAAGCTGCTTGTCTAAGATACAATAGAGACGCAGACATCTTGACCCCCCTCACAAATCCTCTACACAAATCCCTCGCAGCGCATGGACAGTCCAGGCCCGCACCTTTTCTTCCTGCTGGATTTGAAGATGACAGGCTGTCAGCTGACGCTGGAGCTCTGACTTCTCCTCGGTCAGGAGCTTTAGCCGCTGTCTAAGCATTTCCTGTGACAAGGACTTCCGTTAATAACATCCATATGTGTGTAGTAGGGAAGGATGATGATGATGCAGGCTCATCAAAAAGCAATACGATTAGCCTGCTTTCTCCAAAGTTGAAACTAGGGGGAACTTTATGCTTAAAACAGGGGTTTTAAAGATAAATCGAGATCATTTACTCTTCCTTAATGAAAAAAAAAAAAACATTAGTGAAATGACAAACTGAGGCAGTAGAATAACCACAAAAGGCAGAGTAATACAAACTGGGGGTTTTACTTGTAGTTGTAGTGTATCTCACTTAATGTCAAACTTGATCATCAACAACTCCAATAAAAACAATGTTTTGGGTGTTTTTAACATGTTCTTGTGGCATTTTTCTGATGATGGAAGACATAAATAAAGAACAATGATCTTAAATTTGCATTTCTGAGTATTTCTACATTGAAATTGTTGTGAATCAGGAGTAGACAAAAAATGTGCATGAAAATACAATAGCAGGGGCTATAAGCTCCCTGCTCAACTTCATTCTGACGACTACATCCATGTACGTCTTCGTTTTCCTCCTCCGAGCTGGCATCTGGCTCAAAACTGTATGGCTGGACAGCTCCAATATTGCTAGTCTTTGTGTTGCATAAGTAATGTTAGGTTGGAGTGTGAGGGGTCGTAAGCTAGCGGGAGAGCGTGTAAATAGAGAGTCTGTTATGGGTGATGGGAAGAGGTTTCTCTGTGCAAACAGTCCAGCCAACAACTCAGGGAATGTCTAAACAACTACTGCTGCTCTGCAGAAATTGTCCTTTTTTTAATTACCTAAAAATTGTATAATCATAATCAAAAGACCACTTGTAACACCTTTAGATTTGATAAAAAGATGATCAGAGTTAGTCTTTAATTTATATTTGCTTGTGCTCTCACAGGCACTTTTTAACTCAAGTGTATATTTGTGCTAAAGCTCTGTAATCAGTATTTTACTCTCCCACTGTTTCTAATCCCACAATTACAGTGCTGTGATTGGTTTCTTCAGGTTGCATCCACAGGAGGATGGATGGCAGCTGAGCATCACAGTCCTCTGGACTCATTCTGTGTCTCTAGCTCCCTCTGCTGGTACAAGCGTTTATCTGAACTGTTATTGCAATATGGGGTAAAGGAGAGACAAAAAAAAGAATAAAATCTAGGACAACCTCCAAATAAATCAATATTGGTCCACTCACTACTGACATGTCATCATACGAGCGGACAGAGGCCAGTCGATCTGTGAAAAGGCAAGAAAAAAAAACAGAGTAAAATCAAGGCAACGAGGAACGATGATGCATCAAAATCAGATCTTTTATCAACTTTCGTGTACACAAAGGTCATTTCAATTGATGTAGATAGTCGCTATTTTTTGCTACAGGTAGGCTCCATATGCAGACTAGCCAGAAAACACAAAAGAAAAACAGATTAACAGCTAACGTACCTACGGGGTTTCCTCGCATGTTTTCCAGCTTCCCACGCGCCAGTATAATTTGTCTTTCCAGCTGTGCATTTAACTCTAGTTGGGTCTCATATCTTGTCTTCCATTCATTTCCTGACCGGAATGTAAACAAAGGAATCTGTGATTTGATTGGCCAGTTTTATTATACCGATCGTGCGCATGCGCAGTAGAAAACAATGGGAAGATTAGTATACTAACCTTCCCCATCGACGCTATGAAGCCTCTTTTGTAGTTCACACATCGTGCTTTGTAGATCTAACACAGATTCTTCAAGCGATTTTCTACAAGAAAAAAAGCAATTTAAAAAAAATGTGTTATATTTTTTTTCATTTCTTTACGCTTGTACAGTCAAGCAACTTAGAAATTATTTTAATAAACTCACGTCGCGTCGTTCTCGTCTTTCAGTTCTGCCAGTAGTCGTGTCAAATCGCATTTGTTGTACTCGGAGCGTTGAGCCATGCTTCACAAGGTTTGCGAAACTAAAGTTCTTTGCTAGGTGTTTCCATGGAAACCACCCCCTTTTTTTCTTTTCTTCCACCCTCTTTCAAAATAAGTGTTTGTTCTTTGCAGCGCGGCCAGAAGTTCGCATTAATTTTTTCATTGATTGGGAACCGCTATTTTTATTTAAAATGTTCACTAATCCAATAAAATGTAAAAACATGAATATATAATAAAATAAGACAAGCAGATCTAATGTTTGCAAGATTTGGAAGAAAGTAACATTTTATTCTCTCAAACTTTTCAGAAATGCCTTTATTTGAAGATTATAATTTAAATCCATGTCACAGCATGTGTTTATGTACCGAATACACATTTTACATGATGTACAGTACCAATCAAATTTTCCACACGGTTCTCACGATGCTCAAAATACGGACTGGTATTTCTGTAAGTGTAATTACACAACTTTTAAGCTGATGTTACACACTTTGCAAAAAAAGAAAAACAGTACACACTGAAATCACACAATTTCGTGGAAATTTACAAAAGAAAATAGAAGAAAACCAGGAGGTTATTAAATAACTTTCATCATTAAGTTCATCATTAAGTTATTAGGAAATCCAAATGAGCACACATTTCATTTGGAAATTACTTCTATAGTTCCTTTTTTTTGCTTTGCAAATCTTTTGAATCTGCTTCTGTTTGACTCTTCTCTTTCTCCATATTCTTCCCTTTGGCGCATTGTTCCGTTCTCTCCATCTCATTTTCCATGTGTCCACAGAGTTCAGCTTTCGACATCCCTTTCTCCTCCGTTTCTGCCGGTTGTATGTCTTTGACATTGAGCACTGTATTGGCAGATTTCTCGCCCACGCTTTTCAGGAACGCTTTTAGGCCCAAATTATCAATGTTGTAAACAGTCAGACCAATATTTGCCACTGATTGGAATGCAGTGTCTGTGGCTTGGCCTGTATTGTGACCATACCTTCACGATAAACAAACATGGCGTGTTAGGGAAAAGTGGCGTTGTAGAAGAAAAAATACATGAAAATGTGCACAATTTTTAAATGCTGAAGCAATGCAAAGATTCATCTCACTATCATTCAAATAAAAATTAGTATAGATTTTTATTTTTAACAAATATTGTAAACAAAAGTCCAACATGTATACAAAGCCATGCAGAAACTAAAAACCCACAGCAAGTGTTAATATTAGGGGGCAATCAGGTGCAGGGTTGGAGTAAGAGCTGGTTGCACTAGCTTTCAAAGTACTCCAAATAGTTTATTAATTGTATAAAAATGACAGCATCTTTTTAAATTGGGAAAAAAAACATTTGAAAAATAAAATATGAGCCATTGCACAGCTAGTGCATGCAACATCTTACAAACTTCAGAAGACAGTAAATAAATATTTGAATAAGCCAAATTTGAAATTCAAAGCAACTTTGTGTTAGTGAAGAAGTGGACATTAAAGAGTTAATCGGAATACGTGTGAGTTCACAACAATGCCATACTCCCCATTGAAAGTCATACGTTGCTAGATAAGATTCTGCAAGCCCCTAAATCTGAAAGAGAACAGGTGTGAAATCAGAACAGCGCATCACCGAAAACTCAAGAGAGAAACAGAGGATACGGTTCAGGGTGATTTTTCATGCAGTCTATTGTTACTATTCAATGGATTTTGAAGAAGAATGGAAACAAGACATTTCCCCCTCCAAAACTATTTACAGAAAATAGGTGTGACCATCTGCACTTACTTGTATTTCACTGTTGTGACAGTCTCTGTTGCAACACTTTTGCAGACTTTCTTTGCTCCATTTTCCAGACTCGACCAAACAGTGGAAAAACCTTTTTTAAAACAATTTTTATTAGACTTTCTGGGTAAGAATCCATCATTTGTCATACATCGAACATAATAACAATTAATCAAGTTGTCAGGTTCTATAAATGCAGTGGAGCACAACATTATATGATCAGAAATGGGTGAATTCTCATACCATGAAGGCCACTGGCTGCTACAAATTTAGTACCATCCCAGTTGGAAGCATGACCATCTTGGCTCTTTTTCAGAGACTCTGGCACCAGCTTAGATCCGTGTTTTTTCACATGAGGTGCCACCTTATCTGCTACCTGCTCTGCAATGTTACTTAATCCATTCACTATAAAGACCGATGATAAAACAGGAACATTAAATAATGTCTTCAGTGATTTACACATCAAAATAAAAGCTGCCTTTTGTCCTTACCCAAGAACTGACTGACTCGAACAGCACCACCAGTGGCTTGTTTTGCAGCGTGCAAACGTTTAGCCACTTGAGGGCTGACCTCTGACGGAGTGTCCTCGGGTGTGATGTTGTCTCGAATCTTGGCTGCTCCTTTGTGGATGAAACTTCCAGTGGCTTCAGCTCCTTTTGCTAACGACTGACTTAATCGTGTGGCTCCTGCAGGAGGAGCAGTTTTGCAACAACATTTTTTTGCAGTCATACTGATCAGTACATTTTCAGTATTTTAGAAAGCCTGAATCAATATTTACCTATTTTCTACCTTTATTTGAAAACTCACAAGCTCACCTGACAAAATCCCTTGAGCCATTTTCTCACTCCATCCTGGAAGTTGTAGTTTTTCCTTGTCTTCTGCTGAAACTATCAGCTGCGTCTGTTTGCTGAGGGGACCAATGGGTACTTTTGTACTCAAGTCAATGATATCCACTCCAGTTTCCTCTGGATCCTGGAAGAAAAGCAATTAAATGTAATTTCTGACACTGGTAATAACAATGTGTGTGTTAAGATGACTTTAATAATCAGTGGCAATCAAACAGATCCCAAGTTTTACTCAAAGTGTAATGAACGTTTAAATATAAATGAATTGCACCTTGGTTACTAATGTGGGCTCGGCTGCTTTTAACAGCCTATAATTTAGCATCATTTTCAAGAAAAAAAATAAACACAGTCCTCCATTTAGTTTAGAACAATTATTTAAAACAATTTCAGCTAAGGATATTTTCTCCCAATGTTTTTGAATTATCAGACGTACATAAGTGGAGAAAAATAAGTATACTTTACTCATAATTCAGCTTAAAAAGACAAAACTGCACTGATGTCCAGAGTTTCACATTTTAAGTTTAAGTCCCATTAGACATTCCGCCCCAGAGTTACATTAGATGATCTACTGCTCTTGCAGTAGATTTTTGAGATCCAACATTCACGTTCAACACTCCTGCTGACTCCAAGTTTGGCCAGTTCATCTTTTTGCTTCTATTCTTATCCTGCTACAGTAACTAACCTGTCTGTTTGCTGTATTTTTGTTTTTTCTGTCTCTTTCAGATCCCAACCTGTCACAGACCGTCTCCTTCACTCTCCACGCTTTCTCTATAGGTTTATTCAGCAGCTTAAAGCAGGGATGGGAACGAAGGGTCGCATTCCTGCTAGTTTTCCAAAATTCCCTTCTCTAGAATGTTCTCATTGGGTGGACACTCCTTAAACAGGTAATTTGCTTTGAGTAGGGCAAGAATATCTAGGAAACATGCAGACATACCTCCCCTGGAGGCCAGGATTTGCCTACTTTTGATTTAGAAGACATTTTCCTCTCCATTGTTGCTTTTTGTTTGCTGATGAGAGGGAATCACCATTATCTTTGTTTGTTTTTTTTTGTTTTTTTTTATAACTAACCTGAACTTTGAGATCAGCAAGCTGTGATAGGAGGTCCTGGAAGAGCTCATGGTCAGCAGCAGGCAGTTCAGAAGACAGCACTATGCCTACATAGGACCCCGGTACCTCAGCCATTGTATCAGGCAACATGAAGATCCCAGAGTTTGCCAGCAGCACCGGAGTGTCTGTTGTCAGTGGGTACATCTGGTCACACACCTGACAAATGACACAAAATATATACACAACTTGCAGATAAATATTCAGTAAAACTGTCAACAGCAGACAGGCTGTGATTGTTTTTCCTTTCGCTTAAGTCTTGTGATGTATAAATATTTGTAGTTACTTTTTGCTATGTAAAAGTTCACAGAAGTTTTGCAGGGTCATCCAATGACGTGTCAATGTTTTTGCTCTTATTTTCAAAGGGTTTACTAAGATTTTCTTTTTTTTTTTTTTTTTTTTTTTGGGGGGGGGACCAAAATAAATGCCCAAAAAAGCACATTTTATGATGTGGTAAATCTTCCTCAAATGCAAAAAAAAAAAAAGCAGAATCTTTTAGATCTTTTTGATCCACTGAAAAATACACAACACAAAGAGATTTGTGGCAAATCGTACCGCTGGTATGCTGTCTAACAGAGTGACCCCTGTGAGGACACAGGAACAAGGGGAGGCAGAAGAACAGAAGCACAGAGTCATCTGTTAATGGGCCCATTGTCTTGTTGGGAAACAAAGCAACACCAGAATACATGGCCGATGCCTACAAGCTTGGACTGGTGGATAACCATCATGAGCTGCAATGCAAAACAAATATCTATATATAGACCTATTTGTTTTTTTGCTAAAAAATGACGTGTGCTTTTATTTTTGATTAAAAAAAATGCACAATTTATAGCTAAAGTGACAGTTTTTATATTATTTTATATTAAAGACAAAAAGAAATTAGTTGAAAAATAAAAACATTTCAGTATGGAGAACTTATTTGTGAATAATTTAATATTCTAACATAAAGTGTTTTTAGCATCATTTAAAATTTCTTCTATTTCCAAATAAATTTCCAGGAAGGGGTGAAGAGGGCTTATTCTAACCTCATGGGGAAATTCAAACAACTTTTTGATAAAGTATAATTCAGCAGTCAGCAAACTAAATCATAACCCTTTAACAAAAATTAGTTAAAAGAAATACATCATTAGTGAAGCCGACTTTTAGACTAGAATTCAATCAAAACACCAACAGTGAGTCAGCAGTAAAAACCTTTCAACATGAAGTCAGTGGGTTTTGTGAATGTACACACCTGCGTAGAGTTAAGACACGCACTTGCAAAAGAATGTCTTCATAAAAATAGCTAAAGGTCAAAAATGTGCTTGCAAATACTCACATGTAGAAACGAGGAAGGCTTTCCAGAAGCCGTGTCTTTGTGTTGACTTTCAAAGGTGATGATGCGAAGGTAACCAGGGCACATCAGAGCGCTGACCTCTCCGTCAGGCCCTACAAAAAAAAGCTGCACCCCGGATGAAATGCGCAGCAGCTCGTGTTCGTCGCCCGCTGCTGCTGCTGCTTCTCTTCCATTCTGGTTTACAGACCGGACGGGTCCAATGGGACCGTAAGCGAGGCTGCAGTGGCCGTCTGTGGGCTTTGGTGTGTATGCAGGAGGCTGGTCTGCGGGGCCATCCATGGATTCAGTTTTCACTGCTGCTCCTGGGAGTGTGCCCGTCTGTTCAATAGCAGGAGAAAGAGGCGCTGTGGTGGGGGCTGAGGCTGTGCTCTGAGTGACAGCAGGTATAGAAGGGTACAAATGGTGGACTGAGCTCAGAGAGGGACAACTGGTGGCTGCCAAGTCAGGATATGTGTTCATCTGTGAACCCCTCTGATCTTCTGATTTTGATTGGGAGTTTTCCAAAGCAGAAATGTGGTCATTGACAGTTCTCAAAGTGTCCCTCATTTTGTGCTGAAGTAGTCTGGCTGTGTCCCAGGCCGCTCCCTGGTGGCTCTCCCCACCGGTGGGAACTTCCAGTCCCTGAATTAGATGCAAGTGGCCCTTCCTGAAGCAATCCAAGGCCTCTGGTCTTTGGTTGGACTCTTCGGCAGCCAGACCACAACCGAGCGCATGTAAGGCCAACTCATACTGGCTCTTGATGAGGAGCAGTTCAGCAGGTTCTGCCATGCTGAAGAACAAAGGGTTCTGAGACAAGAAAGTAGAAACAAAACATTAATAGTTAATACAAAATGTCACAGACTGATATGAAATCAACTTAGATTTAAAAAGATAACAAGTAATTTGAGGACATGGTAATTTTATCTTTTCCTACAAAGTGTGGAAAAAAAGAATTCAATTAATATCAAGCTTTAAGGTAATCAGTACCAATTTAAAAGAACACAATGAGAAAGAGAGAAGAGCTCACCTATTTAGATGAAACTGAAGGTTTTTTTTTTCTTTAAGTTGACCACGAAAGCAAATACAGAGTTAACTCAATGAAGTCAGACAGCAGAACTGAAGCAGCTGTGAGAAAAATCCTGATGAGGTCATTGGTCTTTGAAGCACCGGGGTAACGTTTAAAAACAAAGAAGCTATCCGGTTTTTCTTGTACATCAGGATGATTGGATGCTGCCTCACGTTTTATCACACTATAGTTTTACACAATAAAATTAAATAAAGTAGCCTTAAAGGTATTTTATATGTATTTCGGCAAACTTGATTCATTTTTAGCTTAATGCATGTATTTTTTGATGGCAACAGTATAGTATTCTTACGTGAAAAAGTATTGGAAAAATATATAAACAAAAACTACATTTTAAAACTCTATATGTCCATCTTAAAAAGAGTTTATACTGCCCTTAAAAAGATTGGAGTACTTTCTCGTATGGAATTAAACACCTGTTCCGGGACGGACACTAATCGGACCAGCGATTTCAATGTTACGTCAGAAAAAGGAAGCGACTTCCGCTCTAAAAACTTTCAAAATAAACTCCGTCGCTAACTTCCTCAAAAGCAGCATTTCCTCCAGTGCATTATAGCATGGATGTGAGTTTTTTTCCAATGTGGACTTTTGGATACCCAGAAACATGTACTTACAATTTGTTATAACTGTAGTAAAGTTTGTTTATGACATAATTTATATAACGTCATACATTATGTTTTAGTGTCAATAATCATAGTAAAGAACCACTGACAAATGACAAAAACATTTACAAGTACTGTATTTACAACTAATATTTTGTGTGTTTGTCCAGATTTTTAAATTGATACCATACAGTATGTGTAAATGTGTTTAAAAAAATGAAGCAAAGAAATCCGGTTCCTTCTGCATTTACTCTTCATTATCAGTTCTTTTCTCTTTTCATCTTTCTTTTCTCGTTTTCTTTAAACTATTTGTCTTTCATTTCCTTCATTTTCCTTCTCAGTTGCTTTCTTTTTTTTTCTTTTTTCTTCTGCACATTTTTCTTTTCATGAACTTGTTATTCCTCCTTCCCATTTTTTCCTTCACCGTGCACCTGCTTTATTTGCTTTCTTTTTTAATCTTCCTTTTGCCTCTCCCTTGTCTCTTTCTGCACAAGTTGTTATACATGTTGCATCTTACTCTCTTCTCTCTCCACAGGTTGTTTTTATTTCACACTTAATTCTCACCAGCCTGTATACTCAGTTTTTCTGTCTTCTGTACTACATTCTGTTCATGGTGTTTCTGCACTTTTTTTCCTGTACATGCTTTTCTTTTAGGATGTTCTGTTTTTCCCTTCATCCAGTCTTTGTTCCCTTTAGACCGAACACTTTGACCCTCTCCACCCTCATCTTGTACATGTTGGTCCTCTTTTTCCTTTCCTTCCTTTCCTTCATATTCTTTCCTTAAGGAAGAATATGGTGTTTCTCTTTCTGAGTCTTTTCCCTTTTCACAAGTGCACGATGGTCCTCTTTACTTCCATCTCTTTGGCCTGAAATTGTTCTTCATTGTGCACCTCATTCTCATTCCACTCTTCCCCTAGTCAAGTTTCATTTATTTGTTGTTTCCTTCCTCATGAACATTTAGAGGCTTTTTCTAATACTTTTTATGCTTTTTTTCAACTCCTCGTCTTCATCCTGCTTTTGGTTCCCATTTTGACCTTTTTTCTTTACCCTTCCTATTCTGCTGGTTTCCTTTTTGCATTTTGTTTCCACATCTTCTTCCTTTCAGTTTCAAGTCTCATCTTCTTCCTTTTATTCTTTCCAGGTTTTTCTTTTTGTACATTTTTCTTTTTAGTTTTTGTTGTATTTTTGCTGTTATTAGTTTTCATGACAGTAATCTTTACAAAGGTACGGCCAAATTGATTATGCTGTGTGTTATCACAGCAACACTTTCAGTGACTGAAGTTTGTAGTTTTTCCTGTACTTTTATCTTATTTTTAGAATGTTTGAGAAAAGATATCTTGTGTTTAAGAAAATAATTTCAGTCAAATCAAACATTTGCATATCTTTATTTGTTATAATAACCATATAGAATCTAAACTGCATCAGCACCCATTGCAGGGCAACACTTCATCTTGGGTTACACTAACTAATAAACCCAAAAAGATGGACAGCAGAGTCCTAGACTGCTTTCCACATAAGATCAGAGCAAACAACAAGTCAGAGAAAAACAAGACATTTCTGTATCTATACCTTTTTGTTGCTTATCAAATATGAAACAAAATACACTCAACTGTCAAAATCCCAAAACGTGCAGAACACAGAAGAAAAGACAAGAAATAAGCAGGTACTTGCTGTACTTGTAACTTACACTTGTTGCTTTGGCATTGCCGGCTTCAGCCCTTGAACTGGATCATTTCAAGTTAAAGAAATGAAAATGCAATTTAAATTCTCTGAAAAGCTGTTGATTCTTCATTTATGCTGTGGTTATGTCCTTAAATGTTAAACATATAACTTTCAGAAGCTTTCAAACTGGCTAATACATGTATAGCACCAGGCAGTTTGGCTGGTTTTAAATCATCCTCCTCATGTTGTGGAACAGCCATGTTAATTTATTTTTTATGATTATCGTTAAATGTATTTTAAATGTTTTCTAGATGCAGTTTGATAGGAAAAACAAACATATACAGCAGAGGAAAAGGACAGGTTGAAATCTCTGTACAAAGCAGGAGAGAAAACCTGTTGAATTCAAAAGGTTATGCTCCCACCCATGTATTGAGCAATGGGTAAATCAACACCAGTGAATTCTTTAGCTGTGTTGAGTGATTGGGTGTCACAGGCGTTGAAGGAACAGCATTTTCTGTGAGGACATCTTGAATTCTGGCTCTTTGCGGGGGTTTTTTTGTGCACTTTGCTCCTTTTGCAAGGATCTGACTGATCTTTGTGGTTCATTCTGTACTCACCTTAGGAACCTCAGTCAGTCAACATCTTAAAACGTGTTAAAAAGCATTAAATTGATCATTTGCAGAGCTCTACTGCAGATGTTAGATTGACTGGTGTAATTTGAATTGTATCTTCAAATTTTTCCCTAAAATGTTAAGCCCGTTGCGAATTATCCAGGCTTGGTCAAAGGGAAGACGTTTCTGGGGCACTGAATTGGTAACACGTTTATGTCGCCATGTGCTGCAGCCTCCAGATGGCACTGCAGGATTAAGTGTATTTTGTTTTCTGCTGAAATAGCATGCAAGAATCATCACTCTGCTTTCCGACTTCTCCAGCTGGACCACAAGCATGGCTGCAGATCCCATCCGTAGGCTCTGATGTGTATGCAGGGAGCTGGTCTGCACATTGCCTTCTGGCTTTTGTGGCGTTTTTTTTCTGTTTATCACACCTTTCTACTTTCTCTGCAGGAGCATGGGGCACTGACACTGACCACTCAAAACATAGATTTGGTGAAGACAACCATTCTATTGGAGGCTTCTTCTGTCCTGCCAGACATTGGGCTGAAGCCATATGGGGCACATCCCTGTTGGGTCCATTCTACTGGCCGTTGTCTGTCATGGTGGAAATCCAGAGCACTCTGTACAACTTTGATCCAACTTTTCATTAAAAGGTCTAAATTCCAAGTGTTTTGGTCACCTTTTTCCTCATTAACGAACAAACAGAGGTTAGCAGGGGCTTTCCTCGCTCATATTGTTTCTACACTCATTATTTAATGTCTCCACTGTTTTTTAATAGCGCTCCTTATCTTTTATTTCGCATTTATTAGCAGAAAAAATGAGCGGCTCTAAAATCCGACACAATTGTGACACATTAGAAAATATGCAACACAAGAATTTTCAAAAACAATACCAAGATTCATAATTTTTGTCACTAGAATAGCAACTGATTTACCAGTTTTGCAAAGTTACTATGGATCCTACATGTGTACTAAATCTATATGGTACAGTGTAAAAATAAACGAGTAACCTTAAACAACAAAACAAATGACAAGCATAGAATACTGAGTATTTAATGGACGTATTTAATGGATATATTTAATGGACAAAGAGGCTGCAATAGAAAACTAATGTAATGCTATTTGTACAAACAGAAATTTTTTTGAGATCATCCACAGTTAGATTCTCTGTACATTGTTTCTCTTTCTCCTCATGTCATAGATGTTGTGTTCCTCCTTGTCCATATTTTTTCTGTCAATTTTCACACGTTCACAATCGTACAGAACTCCCTTTCCTTCAGTTTTTTGTTTCCTTTCTGTCATTTTCATCAACCATTTCCTCAGCTGTGCTCTTAGCAGTATCAAACACCATGTTACCTATGGTTAGACTGCTAAAGTTGTATGCAGCCAGGCCTACATTTCCCGCTGACTTGAGAGCCGTATCTGTCGCCTGTCCTGCATCTTCACCATACCTTGATTAGAAACGAGACAGTTAGGAAATATAATTAAAAACTAGAAATATAGGATGTTGAAGAACTGCAAAGATCATTCAAAATAATTTTTTGTGACTTTTTTTGTAATAAATCACAACAAATATGTTAAATAATTAAGTAAAAGAAACATAAATTTAAACAATCTAATTTTATCTTAAGCTGCATTTCTAGTCACTACACATGAGACTTTACACAGAACCATATTTTTTGCTTTTAAAAATGAGGAAACATTCCGAAACATATTAAAAAACATGATACAAAGTAAAAAGTCCATAATTATAAATCAAAAGAAACAATATTAAGCATCAATAACTTACTTGTATTCCACTGTTGCTGAAGTCTCACTTGCAACACTTTTGCAAATATCTTTTGCTCCAGTCTTTAAATTGGTCCAAACAGCAGAGAAACCTATAATAAAATGTGGTTTATGAAAAAAGTCTAAAAAAAATCTAAAATTAAAATAAAAATTGAGCATATTAATGAGTTATCTATTGACAGAGATGGCTGCAAGCCTTTTACCATTGTCCAAGAAATGCAAAGAGCGACGCCATATTGGAATGGGATAAAGACACGGCTGAGACATGGCTTAGCAGATGCAGTTAAATGACTATAAAATGCTTGATTTCAAAAAGAAAAAAACTCTGATCATCACAAAAATAAGAGCCAGACCATAATATTTTTGTACAAAGTGCAACACACAAACAACATTTCAAAAGTTTCTATAATTGAATATGTCATTTTAAATGAAACGCAATGCATACCTGATGCGTGGTTGGGATTTTATTCGAATCCACACACAGACTAAGATTTACACAAACTGTAAAACTCATCAGTCTGACATCCCCGCAGACCGGTTGTGAGTGTTTTAAAGGCTATGGGTCGATGTCCACTCGGAGCAGCGCGATGACTTTGGACAGGCTACGAGGTCAGCCTAAACGTTTACAGTTCTGAGTAAACTCACTCAGATCTTCCTACAATGTTTTCTAGAAGTTCTGCTTGATGACAGTAATAATTTACTTGTGAAAAGTCACATCCTTGTTTTTCCAGCTCAGTTTGTACAATTGTAGCACAGCAGTGAAACAGCATCTATACTATTCCAATATGGCGTCCAACTTTGCGTCTGCAACAAGCTCGCGTGCCATCTCTAGCCTATATACAAAACCCATTGGAGTCTTATTTCCCAAACTTTTGTGCATGCCTTTTGCACTGCTGGCTGCTACAAACTTAGCACCATCCGCATTGGAAGCGTGGCCATCACGGCTCTCCTTCATAGACTTTGGGATCAGTTTGGGTCCGTGTTTTTTTACTTGTGGTGCCAATGCTTTTCCCGCTTGTCCTGTGACTGCAGTCATACCATCCACTATTAAAAAACAAAAATACACAACGAAAACAAAAAGTCAGAACCAAATCTCAATTGACATATCACTCAAATGCAAATTCAAAGTTTTAAAGGTTTCTTCTCTCTTACCCAAGAAGCGACTGACTTTCAAAGTTGCTCGAGAAGTTGCCTTAGTAGCATTGAGACCTTGGGTGACGTGGGGACTGACCTTTGTAGGAGTCTTCTCCGGTTCGATGTTTTCTCTGATCCTGGCTCCCTGTTTATGAATGCTTATGCTTGTGGACTTTGCCCTTTTTGCAAAACCCTCACTAAATTTTGTGGATCCTACAGAGAAATTCATTGTTAATCTCAGTGTTCTGTAACCTTCAACATCGAAAAAGTTATTGGGTCAATTTCTCACTGACCTCAACCCAGTAGGAGCCATTAAGTCTTACTTACACCCTTTAGAAAACGACCACACTGCTTTGTATTTATGTTATTAATATAATTGTGATAAATACAAGTGGAATATTATTTTATTTTTATCAATAAAATATTAAAAGAAAATACTTTTTGCCTGAGCTTCAAGTATTTTCCTTTCAAAATCAAAGACACTATTCCTACATTATATCATTCTGCTGCAGCAAATGTAGTGTAATGTCATGTAATGTCAGCAGTGAAAAAGCAAACAAACTTGACAAATTTGTTATTTGTTTTGTTGGTGCACTTTAGTCATAAACTTGTAAACCTAACTAACAATTAAAGTTAGCCATGACATATTTTTTGGACCATAAATTGTATTTAAAATAATTCAATTTCTTTTAAAATAGACAGTCCACCTTTGCACACCTTTTGTAAAAAATTTGGTTGTGCTTTAATTGATTTTATGTCCCGACACTCAAAAATCTATTATGGCTACCATAGGAGGCTCATGAAGTGATACATACTATGCTTCAACTGTGAATGAACTGAAAAAAACTTTGACTCATCTGACTGTAATGTGTCTTATATTCAGAAAAATAGCTTACTGTTAAAAAAGTTTTAACTTTTTGTCCACCAGAGAGCGACAACAGAGGGGGAAAAGGGCCACATGTTAATTCTGTTCGCAGACCCCTGGTTATACCAGTATTACTCCCCACAAAAGCATTTTTATCCTACTACAGTAAATGTATTTAAGGTACTTTCACACACAAATCCCAGTTGTGAAACATGCTGACATACAATCTTTTTTTTTTAACATTACAGCAAATGTGTGATCAAAACAAGGCAAAATCTGAGTTTGATTCTTTTTCTTTCTGTTTTGTCAGCACTGAACAAAAACATTTCCTAAATAACAGCTGTCATCGGCGTTCATACAGAAAGGTATGCATTTGTTCTAAGGCTGCTGTTCTCAGTTACAGTTAATCCATCTGGTTTCCATAGATGACTGAATGTTTGTGCCCACACTAAAGCTTTATTCCTTTTATCTTATCTCACCTGACAAAATTGCATTGCCCATCTTCTCGCTCCATTTGGGACATGGTGGTTTTTCCCTCTTCTGGTCCTCATTGCGGGAGGCGAGGGAAACGTTTGCATTCGCGCTGACGCATTCTTCTTCATCATCTGGGGTCTGTTATTGTTAAACATTGAATTAAATTTGATCCAAAAATGTATATTTGCTGCAGTAACACGGAAGACGAGAAGTTCTGAGGCCTATTGTGAAGAACCTGACACTTGAGATTCCAAATGTTATTATTTCCTCTTTACTTCAGGACATCACTGTCACATACGAAACACGCCTTTTATGGGAAATGCATATTTTGTCATGAAGGAATGAACTCTGTTACTTCACACCTGCCACTTATCATTAACTTTCATTCTGAACTTTCATTCTTTAGTTTTCCAGCTTGGTGAGAGGAGTGTGAAAATGTCTCTACTTGGATCCAATTTTGGGGTTTTTCTTTAGCCTACATGCTAAAATTGAATATTTTTAAAAATAATGTTCATCAAGGAAAAACGTTTTCTGTTCATAAATTAAATGTGGCTATTAAAGTGTTTACATTGCTTGCAGATTTGTTTCACTTTTCTCCCAAAAGTGACATATATGTTTTTTCTTCTTTATTATGCATTTGTTGGCTCCTGAAACTTAATCAAATAAGGAAACTGTTCTGTTTTCATACTTTTCAGTGATAAAAACTGAAATAGTTTAAAGCATAGAACTTTTTTATGAAGTGAAGCATGATTTTCAGCTCTTATGCAAATCAGATTTGTTGCTAAAATTGGTTTTCTTTTTTTATGAGTAAAGGCTGACCTGGATCTTGAAGTCGACCAGCTGGGACAGGAGCCTTGGTGGCCTTAGTGCTGCTTTAAGTGACACTGATGCCTTCATTTTAGATTAATTATTTCACAAAATTAGATCATTTTTGCACAATTGGGTAACATTGGGAAATAGAGATATCTCCAAACTATAATATTTTCTTTCAAAATCTGTTTGTAAAAAAATGCAAAAAACTTATCATGAGACCAATTTAACTACTATCTCAACTGTAAAACTTAGTTTTAAAGCCTTTTTTTATTTTAAATAAAACCAGACTTTAGTCACTTATATTAAGGTTGCAGTTTGCATGTTTTTTCGAATCCAACACAGAAGCAATATGGCAGAGTTTTTCCAATAAAAGCCATAATTATTCTAAAACACACAGCAAAACAGTATCTGTCTTCATCACAGATGCATTTCCAAATACTTACATCTAATAAAACCAAAGGGTTCTCATCAGTGGAGTTTCGCTGCTGATTGCTGACTGTGATGTTGCGAAGATATCCTGGAGAGGACTGAGAGCTTTCCTGGCCTTTAGTATCCACTATGAAAAGCTGAACACCTGAGGAAAAGGAAAGCAACTCTTTTCCATTTTCTTCTTCTGCTGCTGCTCCTTTGCTAGGCTTTCCAGACCCAGGGGCTTTTGCAGCAGGACCACAAGCCAGGGTGCAGAGCCTTTCTTTAGGCACTGGTGTGGGTACAGGAGGCTTAACTCCAGGAGGACTCACAGCTTTAGTTCCAACAGTAGCTGCAGGACGGTTGTATGAATACTGAACAGCAGGGTATGAATACGGAGGAGGACGACGAAGAGGACGAGGAGGAGGAGGATGAGGACATGTATGTGGAGGTGCCGCATTTGGAACTGGGGCCTGGATGTTGGTGGTGGTGGTGGAGTAAGGTTGATACATGTAGTTGCAGGGGTACTGGTAAGGTTGACCATTGACCATTATACCTGGATAACAAGGGACAGGCAGTTTTTACTGGGAAACAATTCTGTTTTCCTGTAGGCATCTGGGGTGTAACTGGGGCAGAAAATTGGTCATTCACAGTGTTGATGACCCCTTTCTGCTTCTTCTACAGCAGTTTGGACACGGCAGCTGCCTGACTTCCCCAAGATGGGAACTCAAGTCACTAAAAAGGTGTGAGAAATGCCTCCTGAAGAACACCAGAAACTCTGGTCTTTTGACAGGTTCTGCAGCATCTAACCACAACAGAGAGAAGATGCACTGGTGCAAAAAAGGTACATAAAAAAAAAAAAAAACACGTGTCATCATTATTATATAATGCATCTCCAAAAATATTTACTAAAATTCAATAAATTTAATCCCATAATGCTGTATGTTGCAGCTCTGCAATATATCATTAAATCCAGGACTCCACTTAATTTACCAGTGAAAGGAAAAAACATGAAAGAATATATTTTTTTATGCAATGGGAAATGAATTCAGGCATGAAGGAGTAAACAGCAAAACAAACTTTCCTATTATTCTTTTTTATTACTTTAATCAATGATTTAAAAAAGAAAAGAATATATATACACACATATAAATATATATATATATAGAAACAAGGTAAAAACTTGCTGGCTAATTAGCAAAACAAACAGAGAAAGACAACTTACCTGCAGAGACAATGAGCCAGACAGAGAGATGAATGTTGCACAGAAGGAAAAGACATTTTAGAAGAACTAAAGACGTCATTGGAGGGCGTGGAGGAATCTTATTCTTATCTTGCAGTTAACAGTAAAATGTTAAAGGTATTTTTATCAGGTTTTTCAAGTAGAAGATATGTGTGATGCTTCCTTGTGTATGTATGTTAGTGTATGACAAATAATTCTCTTGAAACAGAGCTGCTAAGGACTGTCAATGGCAAATAGGTCTGTTTTTATCCCTGGAATAATGTCTCTTGATAAATTCAAAATGTGCTCTCACAAACCATTGCAAACTGCAAAAATAGGCCCCGTAGAAATAAGTCAAAAATTCTTAAAACTTGAAAAATTGTCTGTAAATAAGCAATAAATAAAATAAATAAAACATATCTACCAGTGGAGTAAGGAAAATGGTCTCACCGAGAATTTTAGGGAAACATTCTAGTCATCAAGGGTAGTTATCTTGAATTAATATTATTTACAATAAAAAAAACATTCTTGATCTTTTTTTGTCTTGCAACACAGAAAATAAAACATTTTTTTCTTAAGATTCTGTTTTTGCAGTGCATGGTTTTGAAGATGCCTCCTATTAAGAAATACAAATTCAATTCAAAAACGGTTTAAGTCATAAGCATTGAATTTAAACCACATGTTTTCTTAAGAGGGACATATCTGTACTCATCTAAGATAAGCAATCACCATTAAATCAACAAAAGAGTACACAAATAATATTATTTTAGTGTTATAAAGCCCAGTATACACAGGTTATGATTCACATATTACATATTCAAAAAACACTAATGAGGTTTATAAGCCATAGTTTATTTTTTTAGTGAGATATTTGAGATAAGGGAAAAAAAACAGTAAAATATCTAGATATTTTGCTTAAATGAGGTGGAGCTGTGTGGTTGTGCTGATTGTGTGGAGGAAAAGGTGGATGGCGAAGTCTCTCCTAAAAGAGGCAAAACCTCGGGTGGAGCGATAGAAGAAACACAACAAAACCTGTTGATGAACACATAGAGGATATCCTGTCAGAGAATTTGACAATAAATAAAAAAACTTGATGCTTCAACCTTACTTTGAACTTTTGAACTTGTCCCTGATGGCCTGCTGCGGGCGGCTCTCCGCGCTGACGTGCAACTTGTGGAGATGGGTCAAGCAGGGCATTATTTCAGCCGTAGTGTATCCAGTAAAATCAACTAAAGCATCAGGCTGAGATAAAAGCAGATAAAAAGTGCATTTTTTGTGCATGTTTATAGAAGAGAACATCATTTGGCCCACAAAGTACTAATCCTGACAAACGTACCCAGAGAACTTTGTGCACAGTGTAGCTGGCTAGACTTATGGCTCCAGCTGCCAACAGTGATGGAGTGTACTGCAGGAAGGGATTCATTTCCATCAGGCTTAACTCTGCTATGTACTACAGGCAGGAAAAAGAATTCCCTTTAAAATACTATCCAGTCCTCGGGAAAAGTTGGGCTCTGGGATGCTCACCAAGGCAAGGTTCTCCGTCTTCGCACATGAAGAATGGACGGACTGAAAGAGGCGAAGGAACAGGTGAGGAGTGGGCGCCGCCAGCTTGAAGGACAGCACTCTGAGCAAAAGATCCTCCATGCAAAGCAGCTGTTTCTGAGAGTAGGTGCTGTCTGTGATGTACACAAACTCGTTCAGCTCAGGTGGAGCAATCTCCTCATACTTTCTGCACGATAAGTAAGCAGAAAAATTTAAAGTTTTGAACCTTTAGGTACAAGATAGGCAGACAAAACAAGCTTTTAAGACCCACTCCGATGAAAATTCCGTTTTTTGTGTGTTTTTAGCACATTCTTGTGACATTGTTCTTATGATGGAGAACATTTATTAGGAATATGAAGCTCAAATTTGCATTTCTGACTATTACTTTATTCAGTTTGTTGCTGGACAGTGTGGAAACAGAGAGCTCTCAGTTATGAGTGCAAAAAAATGTCCCCGCCCACAACTCAGAGGTGAATTTCTAATGAACACCTGGCACTTTGAAAAAATGATCGGAGAGGGTCTTTTAACCTACTGGTCAAAGTGGGATTTTCTTACGCGGCGATCAGCAGTGAGGCTGTGCCAACCAGCTGCAGCTTGTTCCGTTTCACGTTCGTTGTGCAGGACATGAAACGGTCCACGTAATTCACAGCCAGGTACAGAGTGTCCGAACTCAGCTTGTACTCCTGAGAAACTTCCACCAGCCAATCCACCAGAACGACCCGCATCCCGCTGGTGATCTCTGCATGTCTCTTCAAGTAACCTTTTCTCGCTAGAAACTTTGTCTAGAATTCCAATCCAGAAACATTTAACTATGAAGTTGTAGCACCAGAATGAAATGTGTGTCTGAAAAATCTCACTTCTGTCGCCTTCAGGTTGCGATAGATATCTTCTGCATAGTCTGTACAGAATGTTTCCCTTGGAAACCGGGATTCCTCATGTTCAGACTGACCCGAAGCCTCCTGATATGAACCTGCACCAAGAGGAAATAAACGCCAAAGCGTTTCTAAAGAGAAAAACTTCTGCGTGGTGTTTCACAAAAACTCACTGGAACTAAGCTCTAGCAGCAGCCGCATGGACTGATCCTGCAAGGCCTTGTCCTCGGAACCAGAATCCTCTGAAACCAGTTCCTGACCAGAAGCTGCAAGAACAACTTCACAGGCCTCTTCTACGAACACATCATACCCGGAGCTGGACAAACAGCCAAGGAACTTGGGCTGGGAGTTGTCTGAGACCGAACTGGGTCTGGAATATTGGCTTCCCTGCAGAGGACAATCGGGGAACATGTGGATGCTTTTTTTGAAAAAAAGGGAAAATTGAATTCAATCGTTTGTCTTCTGTGTGTCACCCACCTGACTGAAGGATCGACCACACTGCTCATTTTCAGACAAAACACCAAGAACCGTGCGCTGTCTGCTCTTCTGGTGCTGGAATGAACTCCGCTTGGTGGAAGGAGGGACGTTTTCTTTGTGAGCCGGACTTCCACAATAGGCACCGCTGCTGAAGTTCATCTTTAAACCAGAAGGGAGAGTAAAAAGAGAGTGTATTAACTTTGCAAATAGAGGCGAGTTACAATAATCAATGAATCGATTTATTTTCCGTATATTCCAAGATCGATCTATCTGAGGAGAGGTGTTCATAAAATTGACCTTTAACATTAAAAAACTGTTGATGGAAAATATCATTTGGATTGAGGTACGGACAGTTTATTTTACTATAACGTAATGCATAATTATGCGGAAAAATGCCTAATTAAAACGAATCCTCACACCTCTATTTGCAACCATGGAAAAAAACAAAAATCTGAAAATGGAAAAACTTCTTATTTGTTTAAGTTTTCATTTAGTATTAGCAATAAGAAGACTACTAAAATGTATGTAAATGATCAAACAAGATGTTGCAAATCATTTACAAATTCCAGTAACAAACAATGTGCTGTTGTAAAACTATAAATAAAGTTATGTAAAATAGAAACAATGCAGTTTGTAGCAGTTTCTTATAAATTAGTGACTGAACTATGCGGCTGCAAACAAAAAAGAAGTGCAAATTCAAAAATAAAAGCATGGAAGAATGTGCATGCATGTAATAAATCTGCACAGAAATAGGTTGGAGATGAGCTGCAAGCCTTCCCGTAGATATTAGCAGGCACCAAAACAATCAGATGTTGCCATGGTTACAGAAAGACACACGGAATGATTATTAGAGATGTGAGGAAGAAAACAAAAAGTCAACAGTGATAAAACAGACATATTTCAGAGTAAAACGCCCAGATCCTTCATGTTTGCGGTTAAAAACAAACAAACAAACAACAAAATTTGGTCCATGTCAAACTCACCGTCGTCACGTGATATATCAACAGCAACGTTCCTCTCCCGCAAACCTGAGCCTTCCTGTTTACTTCCGGCTGAGACAACCAGCTTTTTTAGTGACTTCGAGCACTAATATTTGTTAAATCGACCTGCTTTATCACCAATGTAACTCCTTATTGACATCAATAAACCGTTATGGGTTTCCACGTTCCAAAACGGAAGTTGTCGCCGTCAACAGCTCACGGTTTTAACCATTTAAATTCTTTTTTTGTTTTTGTTTTAATTACATCCCTCAATGCACATTAGTATGAAATATTATGCCATAAAATAAATAATTACATGTTTATGTTACATATGACTTTGCTTGGCTCTGATCTAGGCTATATTTTCATACATGTTTCTACCAAACTTTATTTGTTTGTTTGTTTGTTTTTGCAATATCTAATCAAAAATTTTCAACATTTTGTTTTTTTTTTCACATGAACTAGACATTTTTTACATAACAATGATTTAATTTAATTGATTAAATTGCTCAATTAAATCACTTTAATTTTTTATTTATCATTTTATTGTAATTAGTTTAGTTTAATACTTTAAATTAATCATTATTTTTGTTTTTATTTGAACTTTTCAGTTGTTTCCGTAGTTTCAGACCATACCCAGACAACATGTTAAATGTTTAAAAACTATTGAATTAATACTTTTGCTGACGTAGTGGTCAAACATGATCTTATTGTGTAATCTTTAATAAATCAAGCTGATTTTTTTCTGTTTAAAGTCTTTTGTGTTTTTAAATATTCACATTAAATATTAAGTAAAAAATTCTGCTAAACAAGCACATTTGCTGTAGCCTACTGGGTTACACAAGGCTGACATTTAGTCAATGCCTTTGGCAGTGGGATGGTCTCAAGTTCTGAGCTTAACAGGTTTGACAAGAACATAAGATCTACATGTTGTCGACAAGGAGGTTTGTTTTTTTTACATTTTTTACATGACTTTGAATGACTTTAAAATAGTCGGACAGCATAGCAATTTGCTTTTTTATGGTATAAGAATAAAAAAGCCAAAATTCTAACTATTAAATGCTTGCATTCAAAATGAAAAAGCCTGTAAACGTGTGAACATTTTGAGTTATATTAAGCTGTTACATGGAACATGGCTCTTTTTGTTTTTTAAATTAGCCGTTCTATTGCAGTTTTTCTTAGGTTATTCATGAAAAATAACATTGCAGGCATCAAAAGTCAAACGAATAAAAACCCACACTTCCTAGTTTTTTTAAATGGTTAGGGTTAAATTCTTAAAGCACTGCTATTATGCAAATTCATTTTTTTTTCTCTTTCTTCTTCATTCCTTGCATTTTTGGCATCACCATGCCTCACGTTCAGATGGGTTTTAAAACTTCTGCTGAATTTCCACAGTTTGATGTTTAAAAAGGGAAACTTGAGCTCTAAAACCTACTTATACAAGAAAAAGGCCGTAGTATTTTTGCATAAAATCAGCATACAATGTGAAGTGCATTTTAGAACAGAGAAAACTGGCTGAAAAAGATGCTAAAGCAAACTGCAGTGAACAGCTTGTCATTTTTAAATTGTCCACCAGGTGGCAGGCTTTCTTCTGAACAATTGTCACCCCAAAAAAGAAAAGTCATAACTATCGTCACAGTTTTGTGACCTAATTAAAAGGAAAAGTAAAGTTACAAATCTTCCGTGAGCTTTTGCACTCTGTGAAAAAAAGAGATGGTGCAAAACAGTGAAATATCCAAAATGACTCAAGATCAAAGAGACTCCCATCAGGTTTTGCCTGCAAGCAAATGCTTAAACGCCTGGGGAAACATAATTAACATCTTAACTAGAATTACAAGAGCTGCATCCATACTTGATGTGGATAAGTGCAGGCAGATATGCTGCAGACTTGCCAGAGTCTCCTGCTGCTGCTGCGGAGCGGCTCTAGTGGAGCAGCTATGGATTTAGGATCCCAATTTGCAGCTTTTCGCCTTCAAGCTGCTTCTTGAACCTTCAGTCAACCGTCATTAAGAATGCTTTTCTGACAGCCGTGTGTAATAGAAAGCGCACATATTATATATATAAAATATATATATAAAAAATATTTGAATATTAATGAACTTTAGAATGTTATCAATGGGACCTAATGTATGCAGCATTAGGGTTTTCTAATGCAAAATACTGTGGTGTCTTTTTTACAAAATAAACATTTATAAAGCATAAAAAACCCCAATCTTTTAGAAAAAAAAAGAAGACTGAAAAAGAAGGCTGGATTGTATTTTCTCTTATACCAGATGAAGTTGAAATGGACTTATGT
The DNA here is from genome assembly GCA_014656515.1 of Oryzias celebensis. Classification (NCBI taxonomy): domain Eukaryota; kingdom Metazoa; phylum Chordata; class Actinopteri; order Beloniformes; family Adrianichthyidae; genus Oryzias; species Oryzias celebensis. Next base: position 16,018,930 of record BNCR01000013.1, read on the forward strand.
TTAAATGACTGAAAATCTATTATTTCATGAATATTTTTCACATGAACTGCGCACTGTTGAAGCTTAAATGGTTTCTGATTTTTAAATCAACTTGGTTTTACTGGGTTAGCATGAAACACTTACATTTTAATTTTGAGAAGTAACATATAGAATATATACCACCTGACATTATAATTCAAGTTAAGATAACTTATATCTAGCTTTGTTATCATAACTTATACAAATGTAGTTAAACTACACCTTGATCATCATGTTACAGCAGCATTAATAAATGATAAACATCATTGCATTCAGATCTCTTGACACAAATGTTTATTGCTAGATTAACACATTTTAGATAGAAATAGGTTCCAAATGTACTTTTGATCAACCAACAAATGATTTTTTGAGTATATATGTTCCAATAAATCATTTATTGTGTGTTTTATAGGACCAAATTTAAAATTCACATGACATCAAAAAGGGGTAAAGATCATTATGTCAAACTGATATTAAGGTTTTGACGTCAGTTGTATTTGGACATTCAACTCTATTTGATTTCGAGCTTTGATGTTGATTTGATGTCATTTCAACACCAATTGTCCACTGTCTGAGATGTTTCTAGACTCACCGCTGAGACTGCTGGGACATGCAGCAGCCTGGAATTATAGGGTCCATTCTAATTCAGTTTTGAATTGAAAATAAAAATCATTTTAAGCCACATACTGAGAGTTCATTAAGCCTAAAATAATGTAATGAAGCCTAAATGCTTCAGAAACAGAAGAAGCATGGAAATCAGTTTGATATTAAATTGATGTCAGTTTGATGTTTAACATGTAGCCATCCAATTGATACCAAATGAACTGTATTACCCAGAATTCTTCATTTTGTTTTTTTCATGAGATTGAATGTTTACTGTTCATGTATTTCCCACACTAAAACAATGGTATGAAAACAAAAGTTAAAACGACGTTGTCCACTAATTGGATCAAATATCGACCCAATTTTGGCATCAAGCCGACATCAAGGTGCTCGCTGGGATACAATGTAATGCGTGACATAAAAAATATCCTTAATGTGCTTTTATCATTGTCAGTAGCAACGTTTTTCATGTTATGGTGGAAGATATTTTCTTCATGTGAGAAAAGATGCAAAAAAAAACTTGAAATCCCCTTTGTTATTTGCTCCAGCAGAGATGGGGTTTAGGAAGCCTGGGTCGGCCACTTCCTTCTGTCAAAATAAAATCAATATCTGCTCATGGCGCGCTGAGAAGGAAAACAGACACAAAATCACAAAGCCAACACCCTCCCGGGGACAAACGTCTCTCCGTCTTTCTCTGTCTCTGCATCACCCCCTCTCATTTCCGCTCTGGGCTGAAGCAGATGCAGATTGCTCGTGACAGATAGCGTGGAGCTGTGGCCATTTCATTAGCGCGATGCATCACCAGTGACAGACAGAGACCGGATCCACTCATGGCTTCAGCATCACCTGTTAGCTGTTGCAGCATCAAGATCACCACCTGAGGATGGATGCATGTCGTCTGTCTTTTTAAAGCTCAGCAGCTAAGAATTCAAACTACTAACTAAGCAAACTAAGGAACTGAGTAAAGCAACAAAAACTGTCACTTTTTCCACAGGTAGTTAGATTTTAGTAACAGTGATTCATTAAAGAACCATTCCAATGATAATCAGACTGTGTTTTGAACATGCTCTTGCAGCATTTTTCTCATCCTGGAGGACATGTATAAAGAATTTAAGATTAAAACAGCATTTTCTGAGTCATTTTTATTCAAGTCATGTTGGATCAGGAGTAGATGGAAAAAGCTCCGTTGTGACGCAGCAACTTCCATGGGTGGGCCAAAGTCTCCTTTCTCCTCTACAATTCTGATGAATCCACTTGCAGACAAATTGATCCAGTGACGTCTTTGTTTTCTGTTTTGGCTGCAAAGCTCTGATATTATTTGCCTTTTTTTTGTTAGCTTGGGGTTGTGAGGGGTTGTAAAATAATAGGAGAGAGTGTAAACCAAGGAATACTGGGATATCGATGTAGTGTTGCTTACACGCCGACAGTCTCGCCCAGAGGCAAACTTCTGACGAACTCTTGCAGTGCTGCCAAAAAAATTACATTTGAAAAACATAAAGTTAGAGTGGTACTTTAAATTCTTGGAACAGTTTCCTCTGGTTCTCCTATCGACAAACTCATCTTAAAGCAAAATTTGGTTTTAAAGGCTAGATGTTCCTTTCTAACAGCACAATTTAAAGATGTGTGCAAAAGTAGAGTCGCGGCTTCACCATGGAGCTCCGCATTGGCTTGACCAGTGGACTTTAGCGTCTTTTGGTTTTCCAAGTTCATCTCATTTTTGGAGAAGACAAAGCCCATTAACGTCATTAAATGCCAAATATTATGGCTGGAACCTGCTGGAGATTGCAAGATAGTCAATGTTTTTATAATTCTGTCTGTGTTTTCCTCAATGTACACATTTTCTAGAGCACCTAAATTATACAAAAAGTTCTGCAATATTTTGCAATGCATATGTTCTGAGACTGACACACTAAGGTGTAGCATTATTGAATAAACTATTAGCTTAAGGCTTTATTTATTCCACGAGGGAGTAACTCTGTGCCATCTGCAGCTTTGGACAGACGTGCAAAATGACGTGCATAGTATTAAATAGCATAAATAAACAAAACAAATAAAGGAAAGAAAGTAAAAAGTGGCAGGCAGGGGGATAGGGTTGCAAAAAGCAAACAGCAGCTCATCACTACGTAATGCTAGAGATTTTAAGAGATTTAAAAGATTTTAGAAAATAATAAAGTCTACGAGTCTGAGGGAGAAATGAGCTGCTGGAGAATTCTCACTTCAAAGGTGGAGGAGTTTTTGCTGAAGGACTCCACAGTCCTCTGGGTCTCCACAGTGCTGTGCAGGGGATGGGAGATGTCGTTCTTGATGGATGTTAGCCAGGTTAATATCTTTATGCCCCCCTGCTTGATGAAGTGCAGGGGCAAAACAGGACACGACTAGCTTTCTATACCAGTTTATTGAGTCAGACTCTGTCTGCTCTGCCCTTCACCTCAGTACATAACTACACAGAAGACCGCTGAGGACACCACAAAGTCACAGAAAGTTCTGTGGAGGGATGTGCTCTGATCCTTCTTGTATAATACTGCCGTCTCACTGGGCATGTGACGTGTTCAACGGTGTTCACACTGGCCTGTCGCTACCCAAACTAGAGCATGACTGCCACCGAGAGCTGGAAGAGGTTTGGTGCGAAGGCAAAATATTGTGCATCTTGTTCCAGGCTTTTTCTTTCACAGCTCTCTTCCTATATATGAAAGTGCTGTTGTCATGTAATTCCGGCACAAACCGCAATTATTAATTTCTCCTTCTTGATCAGTTTTCAAATGGTTGGCCCCTCGGTGAATAAAAAGGAACGCCATCACCACCAAATCTGAGTCTGTGATTGGTCAAAGTTCAACCAGGTTCAACTTGCAATATGCGTCCAATGGTCACACTTTTTTTTTTTTACGTAGAACTCTTCTTAGTCTCATCTAGCCAGACTGCCTCAAGTTGTCACTCATTTATGCCAACCGGCAAACTGTTTTTACAAACTCAGGACTAATCAGCTGCCACTAGTATCCTGCCGTTTAGTGACCTCAGTTATAAAACGTTTAACTTTCCAAAAGGTCAATGGTTGGCCTTCTGAAGAGCAGGTTTAGCAGAGTCGGTTAGGTTGATATTTCAGACAAAAGGTGCATTTTGTGGTACAAGCACCAAATTTGGCATGAAAGTATGAGAAAATATTTAATGTCTGTTTGCCCGAGTCTCAAAAATCTGGGCTGTTCATGCACAGAATTCAGTCTTTAAACTTGAGAGGTACCTACAGGATACAATTGCATGTATAATTTTGTGTTTATATATTTAAAATCTTGGATTTTTGGGAATCCTAAGGTACATCCATGCCAACTTTGGTGCTTGTATCACAAAATCCACAATTATTTGTAGTAACTGGGACAACCAGTTTGAAGAAAACAAAGTAAGTAAGAAGGATCATCCAACACACAAGTCAAACACACCTGACTTTTCCAGCATTTCCTGAAAGTTAAGGTTGGACCAAGGATTCTGAGTTCTCTCCAACCGCCTGACTGAAAGGAAGGAGATTGTCATCATCACTTTTAAAAACAGTGGGAAAACATTCAGTTCCAACCCAACGGCCTTCGTGGGATTGTTTCACTGCGTCACCGATAAGACAACCGGGCGAAATGAAAATAAAATACGGCTGGAACAGGAATCCATTTGCTTTCAGACGCAGTACAAAAGGACACAGATAGTAGGAGGGAAAATAACAAATGTTAACCGCCGGCTTTCACAGTTGTGTGCAGTGGAGTGCAGATTCATTTACCGCAGGCAGTCAGGTGTGAGAAAACATGGTTAAACCCTAAGTGGTGCAAGGGAAGAAATTAAAATAAAAAACATTAAAAGTTGAAAATTAAAAGTGGGCGGGGGGGGTGTTATTTAAGTTATCATTAATTGAATACTGGTTTGGAAACGGAAAGAAACGGATTCTGGATTTCCACTATATTCTCCTGCTTCACCCACTTTGAAACTGCAAATGGTTCATTCTAAAGAGCGTGCAGCTGCTTGTTTGTCTCTTTAATCTACACGAGTAAACCTGTTGTCATTAGATTCAATTAATCCAATTAATTCTATTAAAATGATGGATCAAAGCACAAAACCAAACATGTGGGACTGCTGCAAAGCAAGATAGCATGAGAATCCAGTGCAAAGTTTTTGTTTGTTTTTTAAACTACAATCCGCTGCTTGCTAATTAAATATGCTAATTGTAGATGGTTTGCCGAAAGGCAAAGAAAATTAATGATGTTTTAATTGTAAACTCTCCAAATAATATTTAGCATTAATGGAGTAAAGCAAAAGGCAAAAGTAGGTCCTTTAGGCCCTCAGCTTATGAACGATTTGCATTGTTGAGAGCACTTTCAAGCTCAATCAATTAGTTAAAAAATAATTAGCAGTATTTTGGGGGTTTTGAGGGCTGACAAAGTGGACTCTAAGATCTACAAAGATCCAGGAGACCCACCATGTTTTAGCATGGGTTTTTTCATCTGGCGTACTGTAATGCTCATCAAAGATCCACTCTGATCATCTTTCTATTTTTTGGAAACGTGTTCCCATTGGTCTTTCAATTATAATTATGCTGTTTTTAGTCAAAAAGCTGACTCGTTTTCTAGGACATAGTTAAAAATTCACCTCTGAGTTGTGGGTGGGAACGTTGGTGCAGAGTGCCCCCTCCCACTAGTCTACAGGCCCTCACACTCTCAACCTGACATTATCAGTGCAACAACACTAGCAAGCAATATAGGAGCTATCCAGTTTTGAACTCAGACAAATGAAAATGTACATGAATCTAGTCGTCCACGGCCAAGTAAAGGCAGCAGAATGCAGCGGAGCAGGGAGCTTGTGACCCGCCTCGCGTATTTTCACAGATACAATCTAGTTCGAACAGTATTTTTGAATGATTCACAATGATTTGAATAAAGAAATACTAAGAAATGCGAAATTAAAAGTAATTTCCTTTATATATATGTCCTCCATAATCAGAAAAAGGTCACAAGACCATCTGAGAAACACCAAAAGTACAATTTTCGTCAGAGTGGGTTTATAAATAAAGCAAAGACTTTAAAATACATTTTTACTACAAAGAATTTCTAAATAAATTAGGGTTATTTTTAGCTAGTGTGTTGATGGACCTTTTATTTTGATGGTCTTTATTTAATGAATTATTTTTAGACCGTGTTGTGGGTTAAAGTATTTCTTGCTTTGACTGATCTCTGAAGTCAACATTGAACAAAACAAGACAAAAAGACTGGTTTGCCCTCGTTTTTAATGGGAGAATAGTTATAATGCTTACAACAGGAAACTGACCTAAGGGCAGCACTTTATTGGACATCAGACCTCGAAGAAATTGTTTAATTTTGCTTCATTTCAAGCGATTCAGAGAGATGAAGGTGAAAAAGTAGAAAAAGGTTCATGAAAAATGGAGTGACAAACGGACAAAATTGCATTGTAATTGCGCTTTAAGACAAAGTGCTTCATTTTGTCATCTTAAGAAGAGTTTGTGGCTGACTTCTGCCTCAAGTGTGCCTCTGTTTGAAACTGCAAACACATGAATTATGAATACATGTGAGGGGGTACGGGCTGCTTTTTTAAAAAATATTTTTTATTTGCAATTTAAGGGTCCCAAATCTTTAGCACACTAAATTATTCATGTATTCAAATGAATCTGACTGTGAGCACATTTTGCCTTTCTTCTCCGCTTTCATGAATTTAAAGTGTACCCTTCAGAGGCATTGCACCAAACGACCCAGAATATTAGTGGTAAAATATAATGGTGCTCTCAAAATCTTCCATTCTGCAGCTGGACCCCTTTTTCTTTTTTTCGGTGGATAAATGCGGCTGTTTTTGCTTCACTTCCAAGTCATAAGGGATGTTTCTGAGACAGTGCCAGTATCAATTTGCCCCGTCTTATTGTTATTCTGGGTCTGTACTCGCCTTTGAGGCAGCTGTCCCGTGTGTGGGCGGTGTGTCACCGTTTCGCCTCAGTATGCTGGCTTCGCTCCGTACCCTTAAAGCCGAGAGATCCCTCTGATTGGCATTCCGCCGCTGTGAGACAAAAAGCTGGACTGAAATACAAACACGCAGCCTCATGTTTTCAAAGATGTCTGAAACTAAAGTTTCAAAATAATCCTGTGAATGTTCAGGACAAAGGGAAGATAAATATAGTTTGATGTCAGCTTCGCCATTCGACTCTATTGATCTAGAATTCCAGGACACAGTGATCGTCTCTGGTGGTAAAATTCCCAAACAAATTTCGCAGTATTAGGAAATGTAAGATCAAACAGATGATGACTGCTGAACTTGAAGAAGCCAGCTCTCTGAACCTTCTTTAACAATCTTACGGTAACAGGGTCTGCCGTACAAATCAGATGTGATAGTCCAATTATGGAACGATTCACTGAAAGTCTTTAGAGGGACAGGCATGACAGAAGAGCCTCAAAATATACAAACTCACAGGAGGTGTGGTAAAGGCGACCAAACACACAGACACAAAGCTGTCAGTCAGAAAAAAAATACTGAGGGATAGAAACAGACGTGGACTGTGAGGTCAGATGTTCATTTTCCATTAGCTGGACAAAAAATACAATGCTGACCTGATAAATGGATAAAAAACTTTGTTTTCACCTCAGTTTATGTCGATGAAGATTCTCGTTGGTCCAGGTGATGTTGTCTTGAAGGCGAGTCATGACATTTGGACCATCAGTCTGGTGAAACATTTCAAGAGTAGAATGCCATGATTTAAAGACCCACTCACCAACTAAACGTGTTTTTTCATTTTTGTGATTAGGCCATTTTTAGCCTCTTGGTTTCTTATAGTGACGAGAGTTAATCAAAAATTCATCTCTGAGTTGTGGGAGCAACTGTTGGCATGGAGCAACCCCGCCCCCTCTTTCTCCACCTCCCTCCTCCATCCCTTCACACCCCTAACATAACATTATCAATGCAGCAAACAGGTTTCAGCCGGATGCCAACTTGGACGAGGAAAACGAGTCTTCAAGCCGATGCATCAGAATGGAGCGGGAAGCGTATTCACTACATCACAACTACAATCTTTCCAACTGTTTTTTTTTTCCCATCTGAACGATTTGAATAAAGAAAAACGTAGAAATGCAATGGTGTGCTCAATTTTCTTAATATATGTTCACCATCATAAAAATAAACATGGTGGAAAAACCAAAAAATCTGAGTGGGTCTCTAGCTTCACGGTTGAATTCTTTTGGCTTTTGTGTGCATCTTGTTTACAGTTTACATTTTCAAAGACAAAAGAGAAGAAGTTTAATAAATATGATAGTGATATTTTTCGAAAAAATATAACAATTAAAAATCATTTCTACATCATGCAGATATTTAAGATAACTTTAGTCATCGAGTACTTTTTTGTGTTCAAAGCAGCTTCAAGTGCTTTACAGACTCTCTTCATTATGAGGTCATGACTTTAAACTCGTCTTCGCTTGGGTTTTAGCAGAATCAAACCCCTCCCGTACCATGTCTCATTGACATGCAGAGCAGAGACTGGCGTCTTTACAAGGACGGTGATGACACCAAACCAGAACTGACTTGGATACTGGTGAATGACATGGAATCGGCCACCACTTTGCCCTGTGGGATTAGTGACAAAAGCCAGCTGAGGCCAAAGCTCTTATCTTTATCCTTCAGTCCTCTCTTGTTCATGCACATGAGCGACACAGGACCGTCCATGTGCTTAATTAGCTTTACCAAACATTTCTCCTTTCCAGGAAAATGCAAACGGAGTTTGTGAGAGTAACACGTTTTCCAGAGACTGATTGACAAAGTGAAGATGAGGGAAAATCATTAAAGAAAAGGTTTTTTTCTGTCTTTGGTTTCCTACTCAACACAATCTGGATTACAGAATAATCCTAGTGCGGTTAATGTCAAATTAGTTTTGTCTCTTTCGGAGCATCATGTTCCATAAATTCGTAAAAACAAGTTTTAAAAAGTTGGTTTTAGATGCAGGAAAATGTCATCCCTGTTCTCCTTTGCTGCTCTTCCTCTCTGATGCTCATGTCAGTGGGCAGATGGTACAGGCGTCTGTAGAAAAGAGGAGGTTACCTTCTTCTATCTACGGAGCAGGGACTGGTGTCATCTGCCACACAGCTCCCACCTTTATGAATACCATTAAAGTGCTAACAAGCTCATTGAGATTCCAACGCCGGCACGGAATGTATTTTCCATCAAACTTTATCTAAAGAGTTTCATTGTTATCCCTGTTACCTGGTCTTACATCACTATAAAGACCTCTGATCAATTTTTTTGGGGAAAAAAAAGAGATATAAAGACAGAAGGGAAGGAGAAAGATGTCAAATGGATTTTATGTGAAATAGTGACAGCAGTTTTCTTTTTTACTTTGAAGAATTTTCTGGAGACAGACCTGATTTTGAATTTTTAGCTGTTGCAACAGCTCCAGGGATGGAGCTGGAGCTGGGTGCTTCCCAGATTTAAATGGATCATAAAGGGGGTTTGCCAAAGGGGTTGAGCTCCCTGTTCTGTACAAAGTTGGGAAATAAATGTCAATGGAAACTATGTGCAGAATTACAGAAAATAAGCACATCCCGTTTGCATTAACGTTAAATTGGCTTTGTAAAGAAATGTCTCAAACCAAACAGAAGCCATACTTTATTGTTTTAATATGAAACAGAGCTTTTTCATGTTTTGATCTGGCTGATGCTCTGTAGGGGCATCTCTTGATATTTTCTGAGAGCCACTTAAAAGAAAAATATATAAACAGTGGAGGAAAGAACTAACGTATTTGCTAATTTTGCATTTTTGGCCTGCGAAATCGACATCGTCCAACATCTTAAAAAAACAATACAGCAGGAGTTAGTTAATGATCTCAAAGCAGCTGGAACCTCATATAATAAGTAATAATACTTTATTACTTCCAGAAATACTTTACACCACAATGGCTTGAAGAAAAATCGCAAAGTAGTCCTGTTTAAGAAGGTACATGTGCAGGCCTGTCTGAAGTTTGATGATCCTGAAGTGATTAGGAGAAGGTGCTCTGGTCAGATGAGACCAACATTGAGCTCTTTGGCATCATCTTAATTCGTCGTGTTTGGAGGAGAAGAAATGCTGCCCCCAACAATGCCATCTCCACTGTCAAACGCAGAAGTGAAAACATTTTTCATATTTTATCAAGGTCATGGACTGGCCCAGCCACACCCTGGACTTCAGTCCTATGGAAAACCTACGGAGAGGGCTGAAGCTCAGAGTTGCTAAGCAACAGTCACCAAATCTTAATGATTTTGAAGTCATTTGCAAAGAAGAGTGGACCCAAATTCCTCCTGATGTGTACAGTACCTGATGTGAAAGAGCTGTCTTTCTGGCATGAGGTTTCACATACTAATTTCACTCAATGAAATGCAAAAAAAAACGTTTATAAATTCTTCAAGGTCGATTACTTGATTACCAAGAGAGTGATAGACTGTCAATTTCTTTTTGAGAGTGCAATAATGATTTAAATACTTATGTCTTCTACTGTACATCTGGTGTTTTTTGGGGGGTATAGTATAGCATAGTATCATCAATATACATCATGTCAACTGTCTCTTCCAGGAAAAATACACATCAACCAAATGTCAGCTTCAAAATTGATTACTTACAGTGTTTTATGATTAGAATAATGACTTCCTGACAAATGAGGGGATGAAACCACTGATCAGTGACTAGAATGCAGTGGACCAAAGAACTTGTGGCCTGGTAAGGGTGGAAAACAAGGAAAGTTTTACATAGAGTGGTGGAATCGCATGACAATAACTATCCTGCAGGACATGATTGAACTACAAATCCCTTCTCCTCTGCAGACGGAGAAATCTGGGGACAGGATTTCAGACAGCTATCCCTTTTGTCCAAACACATTCTGTCGAGCTTGCGGACTTCTGTTTCTAAAACTTGTCCCAATAAATCCAAATCTCTTGACACCATTCCCGAAGTGAGACAAAGCCACGGCCCATTTGTGCAGAAGAAGTGAAAAGCTTCGACAATAGAACGGCCCCTAAAAAGAAGACAGCCAGTGAAAGAGTTTGTAAAGCATTTCTAAATAATAATCACATTTCATTCTGTTCTTCTGTGGAGCCGTTTCAATGAGAGCTGTGTTTTTAACAGACAGAAATGACTACTGAAAGAGGGATCAGAGAGAGGAGAATGGAGGGGAGTGAAAATACAAGATAAGAGCTTTAAGAAGACATGAGAAGAGAAGAAATTGAGCCCTTTTTCTGTCTAAGCTGCCCTTTTCTTTGATTCCTCTATCAGTTTGGGGACTCGTTTGAACGGCTGGTTTTTACTGGATTAAAACAGCAGTGTCCTGGTGTGAAAACAAGAGCGACTGAGGGTTTAATGCCTGATAACACAAAGTGAGTTATCGTGCAGTTTATCCCAGGACTAATACGTGTGTTTGTCTACTAACTCTGCAAGTTATATGGCAGTGATATCCGGCTGTGAGGAGTGTGTGCTCTTTGGAAAGGAGCACAGATGTGACCCAGAGGAATAGATTTGACTGTTGATGCGCCCATCACTGAATCTGATGAGCAAGCAAAGAGGAGAGAGGAGACAATGGGGGGAGTGAATGGGATCAAATGAGTACTACAACCCCCTTGTCTCACCTCTTTACCCATCAAGGAAAAACCTAATAATTCATTAACGAAAGCCTCCGACGTGTGACGTTTCTGTGTGGGTATCCATTCACAAGACGAACCCACATCTGAGTGTCTTCTCCAGCTGTAGTGGGTTTTTGTGTGTGTTTGTGTGTGTGTCACTGAATGACAGGGAGGCAGACGGAGAGAACAGGCTCACAGAGAGAAGGATCTCTGGGGTAGCGGAGCTGGTTGAGTCGGCTCCAAGGCTAAACACAGGATGGATTTCTGCACAAAGTGACTGAGGAGCAGCTGCCTCGCAAATTTAAGGTCTGTAACTGTTTGAATTCTTCCCTTTCTTGAATAAAGCATGTATGGATTGCTTTTTTTAAGTAGAAAAGCGAAACAAGGGAGAGTTTTAGTCTGCTATGAAACAGGAAAAGTCCTTTTGAATACAAAGAGATTTTATTTCCATCTGTTTGCAACTTGGTGCGGTGTTTTGTTGTGCCACACCGGAAAGGGAATCATTCATCTGAGTGACTGCATCCCGCAAAAACGGGTAAAATATTTATATATGCCTCCATTTGTCAACATGTGGTAAAAAGTGTTTCTTTTTCTCCGCTGTTTGGAAGAAAATGAGGAAAATCCTCTCAAGAGAGAAAAAGTGGAAAATTATGCAAAATATAATATTTTTTTGTGTGTTTTGAGAGTGAAACCTCAAAAATAACGTAAAAAGCACCAGTGGCTGTGTCTGTGTCCAAAATTAAACATCTGCACTCCGCAGAGAAGGAGGGTTAATAACAGATATTAGAAAAAAAAGTGCAAAATAACCCTTCACCAGGGGTTGAGCTAACAAGAGCGCACGCACACTTCAAGACACTCAAACATCAAAGCAATGGAGCTCATTAGTCAGACTGGCCACTGGCCAAAAAGCCTCCAACACCTTCTGCTGGACCCGCATCCAGAGGCTGTGAGCGATGTTTGTCACTGTGGGTTTTAGCTCGTGTTACCTTTCCGTCATTTTTAATTAGCCTTTTTCCAACACTTGTCAACAACTCTCATCCCGAATCAGGCTTCTGAAACCTAAAAATGTTCCAGATATCTGAGGGAATCAGAAAACAGCTGCTGCTCTTTCTCCCTGTAACTGTAACCTCGGATGCGCTTGGAGTTTTTGATAAAAAAAAAAAAAAGTTATGTCAGGTTGTGAATTCTGTCTAAACTGTGCAGAATAAGAGACATCTTGCAAAAGAGAAGTGAAGTTGCACAGATTATGACTACACTGAGCCCAGAGCTTTCTTCATGCTTTCATCATTCCTGCGTATGTGCGACCTCTGCGAGGGTTATCTGTGGTATTCAGGGCTGCAGCAGGCGCTTGAAATTCACAGGGTTTGGCCCGGGGTCTGTTTTTCAGCTGATCTGGCTCCGGGTACCAGACATTATGTTTGAAAATCTTCCCCTTTTTGTGCTCACCATCCCTGAATTTTATTTGTTTTGGTTTGTTTTTTCTCTTTTTTTTCAGGGATGTAGTTTGATGACAGTGGGGGAAAAGTGTGAACATTAATCCCCCAATGACGCCAAATGCTGAGAAATATTGCCACACATAGATCCTGTCCATAATTTCTGAATCGCACACTTTTAAAAGATAAACAGAGTCTCAATGCATTTATGTGCTTTTATTTGTCCACTTTTGCACTTTTTAGGTTTAAAATTATTGTAATCAAAGAGGTTTTCTTTTATTTGTTCATCCTTGATCTGACAATAATACACAAACAACATTTACATAATATTCCATATGTTAACCCCTTGATTTTTGAATTTATTCCCAGCTATAAAAAAAAGTATGTTTTTTGCTTTCAAGCAGATGCTAAATTAAGATGATTTTGGAGCCAAAGTGTATTTGTATCAATAGGCGTCAAGGAGTTAGGCAACACAAAAACAAAAAAACTGCAAAGTTTTTGAAAAAAAAAATGGAGACGTAAAATTAAATCAGAGCAGGAAATGCATTAAAAAAAGTGGGCAGACAGAAGTGGTAAAATGTCAAAGGAGGAGTTGTACTGAACGAACCTCACAGGCAGAGCGCAGGGCGATTTGAGGGCTGACTGTACAGATCAAGGTAAAGTTTGATCAGGACAAAAAGTAAAACCTGCTGTCATTGAGTGTTAAAACGTAGCTGACAAAGTGTGCACTTGACACGGGAGGAAGGAGCAATGGTAACTTTAAAAGTAGAGAATAGCTGAAGGACTCGTGGAGGAAGATTTGTTTGAGGGAGGCAGACTGTAGAGTAGACAGCCAAGGCTATGCAGATTTATTTAAAGCACTTGACAGAGCAAAAGCTGGTGCCAACAGAGAAATAACCTTAAAAAAGGAGGCATATCTAACAATGAAAGGGAAAAGCTTTCCCTTAAGAAACCACTGATGAGCTGCAGGCTGGGAGGCTTAAAGGAAATAGAAGAATGAGACGGCAGACTGGCAGAACCGTCTTAAATGCTTAAAGTGAAGTCAAACGGCGTGTTTTAGGAACTCCTAAAGATGTAAATGACATCATGGAAAGTCCAGACATGTTAAGCTCAGTCGGTCCGAGCAGAAATTGTGTTTTTTTTTTAAAAAAAAAGGTCAAACAAGAAGTGGAAGTGCAGAGAAAAACCCTGTCAAGTAAATCAGAGTGGAGGCGAAATGGATTTCCTCTGATGGGAGAGACAACGAGAAGAGCAGGAAGCAGCGGTCTGTGGATTCTTTCTGACTGTTTCAAATGTTTTCCACTGAAAGCCTCAGGGGAAGGCTGCAAAAGTGAAAGGAATAAGCGTACTCGTCAAATCTGGATATGGTGTTGCCTGAAACTTTACATCATAAACAGAATCATTGAAGAGAACAAATTTGAAGATAATAAAGAAATGAGCAAAGACAACTCAATTATCAGCACAGTATTAAAGACCCACTCTAATGATAAAGCGTGTTTTTAACATGTTCTCGGGGCATTTTTCTGATGATGAAGGACATATTTTGTAAAGCAGTATTTCTGAGCAGACAAAAAAGTACAGTTGGAAAAAGAGTGTATTTGTGACGTAAAAAACATGCTGCGGGAGATACGAGTTCCAAAATTCTCAGCAAGGGAAGGGGAAGGGGGGCGTGATTGCTCCATGCCGACAGTCTCGCCCACAGCTTAGAGGCTACATTTTTAATAAACTACTCTGCTCTGCAGAAACTATGTCCTAAAAAACAACACGTTTTTTTTATTTAGACTAAAAACAGCATAATCATACTTTAAAGACTGGGAACGCTTTTAAAATGGAGTGTGTCTTTAATGAATTCAAAAGCCATCATTTTAGCATTAAAATGTGTTTAACTCCGTTTCTGAAGGGTTTGGCTGTAAGTTCAAATGGAGCATGTGTTTAGAAAAGCCGGACATCTTTTCAGATCGTGAGGCATAAACTAAACAAGCAGGTTTTTTTGACATGTGAAATCTTTCATCTGATTCGGAGTGGATGCAATAAGCAGTACGCTGCTGTGCCGACTAAAGTCACAGGAATGAGAAAAAGTAGGAAAAACAACTTGTGAGTCTTCACGCCATCGCTGTACGCTGCAGGCAGTTTGTCCACACCCTGCAGAAAAGGAGCAGAACTCAAAGCCAACATAGTTGCCTCTTCACCACCATTTCAGAGCCGACTCCTATCGGCAACATGACACACATGAAAAACAGGCTTTCAAGTTTGCATAAAACAGAATTTTATTCAGCTAAATTCCTAAGACTAAACACGAATGAGCACTTTCTAAAGCGAAGCTGAGGTACAAAGAGGAAAAAAGATAGATGATAACAGTCAAAATGTAGATATTGCAAGTAATAAGTTAATAAATGTTGTTTGAAAAGATCAATTTTATTAGAAGACTGGAAACAGTAATGAATAAATAAATGCTGGATAAAAATCACTTTTTTTATTTAATACATGTATTTATTTCTGTCTTGAATAGAATATTTATAATTTTAATTTACCAAAAGTATTAGACTTATTTCTAACACACTGTGCTTCATATCAATGCATATTCTTAGGGGGAAGACTCCTTTTAAACAAAAGGTTTAGTTTTTTTTAATCAACAAACAACAAAAAGTTAAGTTTAAATTCAGGAAAAATTGAGAAATTATACTCAAGATAAGCTCAGGGTTTCATATGATCTTCCGCATTCTGTAAAAGCCAAAGATGGGAAGTGTTTAATTACTGTAAGAACCAGCCTGAGGCAGTGATACTCCAGATCATGTGTTGTGCAGATTTAGATGCTCAGACCGTAAAATGTGTCTTGAGGTGTCTCGTGTTTGGCTCACATGCAGCCGGCTAACTGAAAAGCCCATAATGTTGGCTGAATTCCTACTTGGAATTAGATGAAAAAAAAGAAAAACTAATCTGAGCTAATCCCAAACCGCAATTTTCTTTCTACAGTTTGTCCTAAAAACAGAAAAAACTTTGCTAAAGAACCACAACAAGAAGAACATATTAGAAAAGAGAGAATCTGGCAGAAGATGAGAATTGACTAACAAAGATAGACTGTCAGAAATCATGAACTCCACAGCTGAAGGACTGAGGGAATGGCAGTCTGCTATATTTCTCGTCAGTCACATTACAATGCCAGCCTGAGGGAAGAGCTCGGAATTCCTCATACTGTAAGCTTGACTCATTTTTATGGCTCTTTGCGTGTTGTTTACATGTTGATATGTATGTGTGTGAAGGTCTTTGGGGCCAAAAGATATATCTGTAATATTTGAGTGTGTATGATTCTGTGGACAGGTCCAACCCTTTTGATTTACAATTGACAGTAAAAGGGATTAACCTCCAGAAACTTCTTTCCTCTTTTCATGATTCTACTCCTTCGACTTTAACTTCTTCAAATATTTATTCCCCCTTTTTTCTACCCTTTTCCTACATTTCCAGCATCCCACTTTCTCAGTCTCTTTTCTGTTTTCCATTCTGTCCAATAAGAAATGTATAATTCATATAAATACACTCTTAAATACAGAAGGAGTTTATACAAATATTCTCCTTATTTGTCAGAATATGGATAATCCCTTATTGTGACAGTAAAATCTGTCCAACACAAGATGGCCTTAGCTCTCATCTGTTTGCTCAGCTGTTGGACAGGACAAGTTAAAAAAAAACCACATATTTAACTTATATAAAACATAAAAATGTAATGAATGTGTGCAATTTATAAAGTTTTAATAAAATTATCAATCAATCCCATAGTTGTAAAGCACATGTAGTCTTTGAAGCTCTTTTAATCTGTGGCCTCTGCATAGCTCATATACACACATTAATAATTAAATGATGACATTTTATTTTGAAAAGGTATGTATTTCTTTTTTTCACATTTATTTTCACTGCTGGATTTTTTTTTACTCTATGTTTTAATGGTACAGTTTACTAATTCATTCTGGATTAATCGGTTTTGATGACATTTTTCATCTTTGCTGAATCTGAGCACTTCTCCCAAGTTCCATTTCTGTACATGCTAAATAGCTCCCATATTGCTCACCATTTTTGTTGCACTGCTAATGTTGGGGGGGCAGGCGGTTGGGGCTTTAAGTTAGTGAAAGAGTACATAAACAAAGGGATGATGGGAAATAGGGGCTGGCTTACTTTGCACCAGCAGTCCCGCCCACAACTAGGAGGCAAATCACTCATGAACTCCTGCCGCTGTGCAGAAACTAGTCCTAAAATATGACCGTTTTTTTTTTTTTATTTCAGTCAAAAAGCAGCAAAATCATAATTAAAAGACCACTGGGAACACTTTAAAATTTTTAACACCAACTCTCTGCCTGATGCTATTTATTCCCCATTTATGGTTAAAGGAAGATTTCAACCAAACAAAACTTCCAAGCATGAAAGGTTTATATTTCAGCATTTTGGAGATTCACTAACAGAAGATTAAAGCTGCACCTTAAAAAAATAAAGTCACCTAACGTGATGGAAGGTACTTGAGGGCTTTTAGGTTGGAGAAAATTTCTTCTTGATACAAGGAGCAGCTTAGTTGAGCTTAACAGAGAAAATAAAAAGTTACTTGTTTATAATCAAAGCATTTAATTTGTTTATTAATTTCATTTTCACTTTTTTGTTCATTTAAAATGTGTGAATATTTAACTATGTTTTTCAGGATAAAAGTGGAGATAATTGGTTAAAATATAGAAATAATTGTTCTAATTAGCCCCCTCGTGTTCCTGCGTTTGCAGCAATTCCTAAGGAAAAAAACAGGCGGTATTTATCTTGTGTGGGCGGGTCTGTGAATGCCTGTCCATGCCTAACCTCTTCAGACTCTGTGGGACTGCATGGCTTGCCCTTTTAAAGTAGATTAGCTTGAAAAAGAACTGAGCATACATCGTTGCCTGGATACAAAAAGCATCATTAAGCACAATTATCGCCACTTCAGCTCCAATGAACAAGCTTTATTGCAGATTCCCAAAACAACACATCATCAAGGACACCAACCTACAAATCAGCAGAGAGAAGGTCTGATGGAGGACCAGGACAGTGGTTAAGTGATAAACACATGTCAGAGAGGGTGAAAAAGCTGAAAGCTCAGGAAAAATATGGCCAACAAATTTGAAATGCAGACAGTCAAACCACTTTAAAAATGACATTGAGGACAGGCTGAGGTAAGCCCAGAAACCAGATTAAAAAAAACAGAAAAAGAGATTGAGTGCAGTAAGTCTTTAGAGGAGAGGACTGCATCCGTGCCGTGAATGTGAATACTTTCATTTCAAGAAGAGTGTGGAGAGAAAAAAAAAAAACCAAAACAATAAAAGTGATCAAAAGCCCAGCCTAACATTATGCTGGGATGAGCTCAGGGGGCGTTTGATAAAGAAAACACAGTCAGAGCAGACGCAGCCCAGCACATTCATCCTCATTAGGCTACGAGTCTCCCTAAAGGTAGTTAGGGCTGGAAATTAAAGAGACCAGAGCTCTTGTCAAATGAACAATCCAGAAAGAGACATGAAACAGGAGGAACCCATGACAAAGACAGTCCAGGGACTTAAACTTTTGCCTAAAATGATAACAGTGACGGTGTAATGATGGTGCTTTTGAAAGTCATGTCAGTAATTTGCTTTTACATTGAATTCAGCGATGTCCCATAGTACCCACCTTTTCCAGTTTCTGTAAAAAAACAAGAAAAATTGAAAACAAAAGTATCTCCTCCTTCATTTGATAAACATGCTTCATAGGTGAATTGGTGACTCTTAATTGTCCATAGATGGGAATGTGAGTGTGCATGAGTGTGTGATTGTGGCCCTGCATTAGACGGTGTCCAGCGTGTACCCCGCCTTTGCCCAACAGAAGCCGGGTTAGGCTCCGGCAGCCCTAAAAACGGGTTAAGAAAATGGATAGAAGAGGGTTTTTCCAGAAATTAAAAATGAAATGTTAAAAATAAAACAAAAAAGAAACTGGATAGGTACTTTGAGACATCGCTGAGTGGAGGATGACGCATGGGACCTGCCTTTTCTGGTTTCTTATTGTGTTTCGTTTTTTAATTTTGTTTTCCAAAACGTTTCATTTTTTTGGAATTGTGTTTTGGTTTCTGGAATTTTGCTTTCATTTCTGAGATGTAATGCATTGTTTTTATTTTTTAATTTGCTTTTTTAATTGCCATTGTGATCTTTAATATGTTTTTTGCATCAAGTGATTTGTTGGTGTGATTTGCACTTCAGGGACACCCTAGAATTCAGAGCAAAAGTAATGGCAATTTTATTTTGACTATTTGGTACAACTTTAACAAGACAACAACAAAAAAAACATGTGAGCCAATATTTGAGACTAATTTTTGCTGTTTTAGTGGTACAAATCCATCCTGATAATTGGGGATTATGGGGTAAAATCCAAAAATAGAATGAAAAACCTTCCTGCTTGATACTCAAACACAGATCCCCTGAGTACAACTGTGACTGCAACTCACTGTTAATGTAAGGATTATTAAGAGAGAAGAATGCTATTTTTCTTTATACTCTATATCTACAGCCATAAATTCAGGATGATTTTATTCAGGCTTTGAAATCAATGAAAGAGAGGCTGAAGGCCAGCATCAAAAAACCCCCAAGTGAGGCAGATGATGCTGCTGGGAGGATGCAGGACAGACTAAATTCCCAGTCTGCTCATCTTCTGCAGATCCATAGCGCCACCAGGAAGCTTTAATGCAGCAAATTGTTGAACTCTGAGCAATAAGTTAAATTCGGGACAAATAAATTCAAGAATAACAAAGAAAGAGAAGTCGGTAAAGGACACTGGCTAAAGCATTCTCCCAGCACTGAGAGCTGAGAATATCTGCCTTAAACGGATTACAGAGATAATTAATTTTACCACAATATTTCATCATGTAATGAAATTTGATTGTTTAATGCAATTATGAAATTACATGCTCTCAGTATGTTGTAACAAACAAAAACTAGGCTTCAGAAGCTCACGCATCCACCGTCCAGATTAACATCTGACAAATCTGTAAATCCCGTAACTGAAATGTGCTTTTCTTTAAAAGTATAGATGTTATTCAGTACAGTTGCAAGACATTAATGAAATTATGAAGTAAAAAAAAAAGAAAAAAAAATCATGCAATATAACAGCAACATCAAATTAAAATAGTCAGAGCAACAAGCACATAAACAACTCCTTCATTGACATACTGCAGAGAGCAATACTAAAATAATTCATGCCACCAGAAACTGTGGAAATGCACCACTTGGTCAAAGTGGGGCCTGCAGAAGAGCCCTCCAGTGAGGCATTATAAAAACAAAGAGTAGATTTCACATTATCCGTTTTCACATCAGTCCAATTCATGCCCACTTAACTTAAGCAGATGTGTTGACAGAGCAGTCTATTAAATACAACGCAACACAATATTAAATTGATTGTTCAGCATTTTGTTTGATACTTTGCTGTCAATGGTTTTCTCATTTTTACAAAATGATTAGTTTGTTTTTTGTCCTGAAAAATCTTATTTGCATTTACATGCATTGATCAGTTATTAGACACCACACCTGCTCTGTTTGTTAAAGGCAAACTTAAGCAGGAATATATACATGTGACTGGAGCTCTAATACATTAACATCTAAAAATGTTACAGCAAAATAGGAGGACAGATGGGTATTAAGTTATTCTTTAAATGTAGTCGTTTTCATCCGTTTCACTTACTTTAATGTGAAAAAACACAAGAAGAAAAAATCTGCACCATCCTCCAACACACTAATATCAAACTGTACCGTAGTATTGTGAATAAATAACATTTTCAGCTAAACTTTCATAAGTGACTGACTTCATTTACCAAATAAAAGACCTTTTTTCCTGTTTCTGTATTGATATTTGCATTTACAAACAGACACTTTATTAATTTTTTTCTTTTCTCTAATAAAACATCGGAATTGAACTTATTGTACCTCCTCTTACTTTCAGAATAAAAGCCTTTCGAAGCACGCACAGTTAAGACTGGCCCAAAAAAAAAGTCCATTGAGGGAAGAGTTTGTGAAATTCTGGTAGACTAACAAATCCAATTTTAAAGTAGGCCACAGGTCCAGTGTCTTGTTTACCCATGTGTGGACAACACAGGTTTTAGTTTGCAATAAGACCAGCTGTCTGATTTAATTATCGTTACTACAATTATTATTATCATTATAAGGCTTTTGCTGTATTTCTAATCCAAGGAGAAGCATGAGCAGTTTAGCTATTTATGAAGGACAGCAAAACTTCACTGTTGCCCATAAAACTTAAGAGCTCCTCAGATTCACACATTAACAAGCAGACAAATTTGTCAAAATAATAACTAACACGTTGTTTTTTCCATTATATTTTAAAAATGTGATTAAATATTTTTACAGCTTTCTAGAACAAAAACATTCAGTGTGATGCACTTATCTGCACAAACACATTTATAAAAAAAATAATTGAAAACACTCTGCCCACATTAAAACCTGACCTTCCACAATGCAACTTTTGTTTAGTAGGTTTTTCCGTCTGTTTAGACCATTATACTTTGCAAAGACATATCGGGAGGACTGCGTAATATGGGCCAAACATGCCGTTCAAAATGGCTTGGACATAGTGAATAAGCTTTACTCTAAATCACACAAGTGGCCAGACATGTATATGGGGCATGATGAAATGAATAATGAAATGCAGAGGAAAAAAAAACGAGGGCAGAGCTGGAAGATGAGAGCAAAGTGAGCTGTGAGATGAAAAGTGTGTGCTGACCTTTTGCTTTCATTGTGGTCATAGTGATTTTTCCTCCCTTTGAAGTGTCTCTTTCAGCTGTCACAGATCAAGTTGAGACATGAGGTTGGTCTCAACCAAACACCGGTCAGACTCTATCACTCTCTTTCCTTTCGTTCTCTCGTCAGCACAAAGATGTGTGAAGGTTTCCTCAAAATACTTCTCATCTTCCAGACACTCTGGGGCTGTGCAGTGGTTTGTAATGGACTATTAACGGTAGTAATATAGAATAGAAGAGGTTTTTACTCTCAGTTGTCTCTGTGAATATGATGAGTTTAATATCATAAGATATTCACTGTATGAGTAGATTATGCTTCAGGCAAGAAACTTTCCAGGTTGAATAAGACAAGTGCTCCCCCTGCTGTTCATGGTAGTCCAGTTTTGAATGTCTGCATCATAACGAACACCATTTGTGCATCCTGATTTCCTGGTTTCTTTCCCCCCCCTCTGACATATTCATTATAAAAACAAATAAAAACATGTACTGATTCTTTGCATTGAGGCACCTGTAAAAAAATAAATCTAAATCACTACATTTTTAACACCTTGATGCAAACATGCATCAAACCACTTCAGCTCCAAAATCATCTCAATTCAATCAAATCAACTTGAAGGCAAAAATACAAGGTTTTTTTTCATAGCTGGAGAGAAAATTCTGTTCTCCTTTGTGAAGCACACTTCTGGCTCAAAATCCAAAGTGCATTTTTCCTTCTATTACATTTTCACAATAAGGCAGTTTGGAGCTTATGTAAGAACGTGGTTAGAAGCTCTTCTGTCAGCAAACAGACACACTCAAGAAGTGTCCTGAAGGGAGACTTTAAATCTTTGGCAACTCTGAAATAAAAAGAGAACTTTCCCTTCAGTTGTTTTAAATGATTCATGTTGAACTTTTACTAGGGTCTGCTGTTTTTTCGTTGGCTTTCAACTTTTTCGTTTCTGTTGTGCAGTCAGGATGTCTGGGATGGACTTCCTGTCGGAGGAGCATAACGAGACTGGAATCACTCCAATAAACAACGGGACCTTCCTCCGTTTCTCCCCAACTTTTCCCTCTACATCTGCAGCTGCCTCCTCATCGGGGCGCCAAGGCAATGTCTACGTGTACGTGTGGCTGTTCCTCGGCCTGCTGGCATTCCTGCTGACGCTACTCATCATCTCCCTCCACAGGCTGAAGAACATCATCTCCTCTTCATCCTCTATCCCGGACTGCAGCAGTGAGGGAGGAAGTTCTTTCACGAACATGGAGATTTGTAGCATTTCGTCGCAGAAGTCCACCATATCCACCATTTCCGCCTGAGAGACAAACTTGAGTGTTTTTGTGCTTTCATCTGTGGATGGGCACATGTACATTTCAGGATGTGGACACGAGGACTTCACATCTCCTTAATATGCCACAATGAGTTTAGCGAGAGAACACTTCATGCATGCACGATCCTGCCCTGATGTCAGTCTCCATGCAGACTGCAAGGCTTATTAAATGATGGAAAGTCAACTTCAAGGATTTTTTTTTTTTACAAGGAAAATGTAAAGAATGATGGAATTTCCTTTACAGGGCATTTCAGCTTTTGAAAGTCATTCAATCTGTAGAAAACATTGGAAAACCCCCATTAAAATGAAATTAAAGATACTTGCTTTATAGAGGAATATGTGCATGTCTCCCAGTTGCTCATTTAAAGCAAAATATGGCTTTTAAAAATGTAAAAAATGTGTTCAGAAGAAGATGAGGAAACAACTGCAGTTATAAGAGACAGACAAAAAGGAAAAAGCTTTGCCTCTGCAGACATTTTGGGTCAGAAGAGGCAAAAACTACAAGGTGATTCTAGTCCTGCGAGATAGATCTAGTAACGCAGCTCTGTCCTGCCTGTCTGCTCACGCAGCTCCCGATCCTCGTCTCCATAGAGACCAAAGATGGAGGAGAATCTGCGCAGCTGTCAGCCTCATCTGTATTCCAGGACGACGCCACAATAAAAATGATTTTCCTACATTTGTGCACTGAATTTTGAGCTAATTCCTTTCTATCAAATTATTTTGAGCAGTGAAACAGCTATAAAGCAGCACAAGGAGGCAAACCCAGTGAGCAACCCTGCTTTTGCATAAAGTAAGTCCCCACGTGTTTTAATAAAAACATCCCTTAAGCTTTATTGAGTATTAAAGCCTTTAAAATCAAATCATTTAGGAAACTAATCCATATGGTCCATTTTTAATAGAGTAGATGAAGGAGGAGTCTCTTATTTTACAATATTGAATTTTATTTTATGTTTTCTTTGTATATTAAAAGGGATCAGTGTGTCATTGCCCTAATTTAAACAGCAAATCACAATCAGGGCACAAAAAGGGATCCAAATAAAGTAATGTAGAACATGCAAACAAGCTGATCCCTTCTAGTCTGCAAGTTAAGCACATTTGGACAGTTTTTTTTTTTCCTGCAGCCCTGTTTCAATTTCAGATTCTTTTTCTAATTTTTCCACAATTTACAAACATGGTTTTAAATGGGGAAAGAAAATGAAGACGTGGTTACGTTTAAAGAGCTGCTTCAAAGTCAAGAGTTTGTCAGTCAACCCGTGACATTAGGGACTGTCCGAAAAAAACAAAAGAATCATCTCTGGAGATGACATCTGAGAGATTTTTCTGTTTACTGCAGAAGAAAAGACGTCAATATGAATGGATGGTTGCTTGTTAGCCACATTGCCAAAGGGATTTTTGTACTGTTTTTGTTTTGTTTTTTGGGGGGGCGGTCACTGTTGTAAAGCACAATAAAAGAATAAAAAAAAGTAGGACAAATATTGTTCATTTGACATTTCAGAGAAATCTCTGGGACTCATTTTAGCTGCATGAGTACAATATACAAGAAAAGATAAATGCTGACATTTCATCTACATGAATACACATAAACAGTGTTGGGGTAACGGATTACAAAGTATGGCTTGGTTTTAGATTTGATAGAGATGAATATGACATAACATCTGACTTTGAGCTGTAGCATAGACCCCATATTAACCAACAGCAACTTATTTTTGTGTCATTTTTCACACGGTTGTCTGAATTCAAATGAAGCAGGTCATGTCTTTAACCATGTTCATACCTCGCACAGGATTATTGCTTTACAAATTTAGTTTTTTATTATTTATTTTTATTTATTTATGTACCTTTATTTAACCACATAAATCCAATTGAGATTAAAAATCTATTTTTTAAAGGAGCCCTGTTAAATGAAAGACCAGAGGATCTTGTTTGTGTGAAGCTGTTCTTCCCTTGAGAATTTGTATGAAAAGAAAAAAAAGTAAAGTAATGAGTAGTGAATTACTTTTTCAAATGAGTAAAGTAATTTACTCATTTAAAGTTACTCAATTTACTGTAGTTTTCTTAGCAAAGCTCAGACTTTTCAAAACTGGATCTTCAGATTGTGTAATTGTGCGCCACAATTATTGGCACAATTTCTGGGTAACTATGCATTTGACGTAGTTTTCCACATTGAATAGATCATAAATAAATCACAGAAAATGTGATCTGAGTGTCTATATTTACTGTCACTCACTCCTGTTGCGAAGGTTGTCGATAAAGAGGAAAGCTGGACAGACAAGGCGCCCTATTTTCAGCCGCGGAGCGATCAATGCGCTCTCAAGCGCAGCGATGCACTTCCAGCCAAAGTTGCTGCAAACATTATCAAAATACACCTAAAATATTGCAGTATATTTTTGCTGTGTGAAATATATGAAACAAATGACGTTAAAACACATACCTGCATGGTTTTCATTGATTCACGGTTGCTCCTTATTGCGCCTCACAACTGTCACTCCTTTCAGAATAAAAGCCTTCCAGGTCATTGATTGGAATAACTTCGTCTCATTTCATATTTACGAAAGAAAAAGCATTCCGTTATTCCTGTACTGTCAAAAAAATGAAATCATGCCAAGAACTGAACTATGAACTGCAAATATATGGCATATATATATATATATATATATATATTAAAAAAGAAGTTCCGGCTCATCAAATCATCAAGCGTTAAATGAGTGCACCTGTCTGCAAATCCAAAATTAAAATAGTAGTATATACATTTCATTCCCCAAAAGGGGTTAGGTGGGTTGAGAAAACGGATAAATGGATAAATTGCATCATTTTGTTCCATTTTTAGTAAATAGAATAAAGTAAAGTCAAAAATGTTATGTTAGGTTAAAGATTTCTTTACTTTTTTGAGAATTAAACAGTCAAATCCTTCTTTAAAGTAGGGTCACTAATTTGTGTGAACTAAATTCTTGACTTTTTGAGTTTATTTCATCTTTTAAGACGTGGTCCACATGCATGGACATCACATTTTGGCTTATATTACCACAGTAGTTAACTGCGCTTAAAGTTAGCTCCATTACTTACCCAGGTCTTAGAGGTTACATATCACAAAAGCAGGTTTTCCATATAAAAACTTATTTTTTAAAATTAAATATATATTTATATGGTCCATACATTCATCCATTTGCTTTGTCCCTTGTAGGGATTTCAGGGTTGTTGGAACCTGTTCAGGCTACTGTTGGGCAAATTATGTATAGAGTCAAGAAAGCAAAAAAAAAAAGGAAAAAAAAATCCCAGACCTCAGATTCTTTGCATATTTTATTTTTCTTATGATTTTTTTTCCAACTCACGCATGTCATAATTTACATCTTTGCAATAAAACATGAATACAATAGTTTTTTTTAAGGGTTTCATAGATCCAAAAATATTTAGCCTTTTTTTTTGGATAAGTATGTTGAACCTGTGGATAGAGTATGTGCATGTGCGCGTTTGATCGAGATGGCTTCACACATACGGAACACCCTAGATGTCAGCCTGCCTTTTGTGTGCTGCCTCCAGCCTCTATCAGCTACAAAAAATCATGATATTGCTTACAGCTGTGATGTTGTAAAACTGAGAATCACACGTCTTAAATACAAACATCAATGCACAAATAATCCCGAAGAAAAACAAAAAGAAAAAAAAAAAAAAGATGGACCGAAACAAAACGGGCAGTCGACCAGAAAGAACCAAGCTAATAAATAATGATATGTGATTGGTGCAAAGTGCAAATACAAAACAAACTTTTACATTGATTTGATCTTTTTTTTTTCTTCAAATCATTAACAAATGTGGGTAAGTGTGAACGTTTTCTTTCGGCCTTATTCAGCTGAATCTCCTGCCAAGCCTGAACCAAAACTGTATATACATATTTGACAAACAATCACCGAATATACAAAGGAAATCATGTCAGAGAGTTGTGTTTGTCATCCTTGGTGGCGCCGGCAAGACCGCCTCCTCATCTCGCGTTCGCCGTCCTCCAAGCCGGTCCATCTTTTCAAACGCTTTCATAATTATTACACAGTATTTTACATACAGCAAGTCATTAATAAATTAAAGGTGAGAAGCACAGTTGGTGTTGTGAAAATGTGACTCTAAAGGAAGCAGAGCCGTATTTACATGGAAATCCGACTGAACCCTTGCTGTGGGTAAACTGAACATGAACTCAGGCAGATAAAACAGCAAAATCAACACCAGCAGCAAACATTTTTCAAGGGTGAATTTAAAAATCGAGCCAATAGCACCGGTTTTTGGATAGCGGAGGTGCTCATTTATGTCCTTTCTACTACATCAGATGAATTAAAGGAATCAACATTTTAAGAATTACCTCCTAAAGTAAGCCTGGAAGAAAATGTTTGCAAAATAAATTAGGAAAAGACTAAATTTCACTCCGCCTGCCCTGTGAGTGGTACCAGTGGTGTTGACCTCTCCATGATCTGCTAAGACACTGCAATCGTTCTACGGTATTAGCTGGGTTTGGTGTGTCTCTTCTGGGTATGTCTGTGGGTATTCATGTGCATTTACATACATGTATGCACAGAGGAAGCCGTTTCCACCAGCGCGCTCTCTGCCTCAAAGCAGGAAGTGTAGAGCCTCAGGTCTAGTTCTCCTTTTTTTTGTTTGTTTTTATAGATTCTTATTTTAACTCTCCATCTCAGCACCTGTGGTTCCTCCACGTTGCAGATACACACCCAAATGTATCGCGTCCTATTTTCTCTCCACGCTCCCCCTCTTCCTCTCACGGTCCACTTCAGTACCTGTTCTGGTGTTCGTAGTGCCAGCGGTTGAAGTCTATGTTGAATGCCACGATGCTGCCAGAGGCCATCCCAGTGATCAAAGTTCTGCACAGAACAGAAGGTTACATCAGAGTTTGAGCAAAGAAAATGGTTAGTTTGGGAGATTTTTTAGGGGAGATTCTATTAATTAAAGACCCAGTCTGATAAAAACTGTGTTTTTAACATGTTCTTGTAGCGTTTTTCTGATGATGGACATGTTTTAAGAACATTAAACTCAAAACTTTTTTCTGAGTATTTCTGTATTCAAATCGCTGTGAATCACAAAAAAACATTGTTAGCAGATCTTATGTTTGATAAAGAAAATACAATAGGTGGGTCATGTCTCTGCCTGATCTGTAATGGCTACCCGATCCGTCCATGCATGTGCAAATATGGCGTCACTTCCTCTTTATGGCCAACACTGCGACAGTTAAGCCATTTGATTTAGGTTTACTCCTGTCATTTGTATATATTTGTACGTTTGTTGTTCCAAGATTGTGACCTTGGGACTTATGTTTTTCTCAACAACGCCCTAACAATCCCCCTGACGGTGCCAAAAGTGCAAAGAACTTCGCCTAAATGCAACACTGAATAATCACAAACCATAAAAATCTCAACGATATGTGAGAATAACAGCCACGCGATTTGGAGTTATTCTCTGTTTGATTGCTTTGATTGCAACGAGAAAAGAGCACATTTTATTCTAAGGAGATGCTGCAGCTTCCTTTGATGTTATTAATAACGTATAAAAAGTGTTCGTAGGTGTTGGTGTCCTCGTACACTGAGGAGTAAACCTCCGTCAAATGAAACAGAAGGAAATATTTGTAGTCCGTTTGTAGTCTTCAGGAGGATCGTGCAGTCCTGATTCTTAACATTGAGTTTTTATTCTATAAAAATTTCCTTTTAAAGAGATTATTATTATTAACATTAGCAGACAGTGATGTGGACTGATCGGGTAGCCGTTACAGATTTTGTAGTGACAGGTCACTCCGCTCCACAACAGAGAGAAGGGGGCGGGGTTACACCAACAGTCCCGCCAACAACTCAAAGGCCAATTTCTACTAAACTACTGCCGCTCTGCAGAAACTATGTCCGAGAAAACATGTTTCTGAAAAAATTGCCTAAAAACAGCATAACCAGATTTAAAGGACCACTGGGAACATTTTAAAAATAGCTCAAACAGATTTCTGCTTCATAAATGTTAGACTAAGCTGCTCAGGTTGCTAGGCAACATCCACCATCACCTGTGGCCTTACAGATTAAAGTCATCCCATTAACAAAATGCGATTCAATGCTCTGTCCACATGAGCCACAGCGCTCACTTTGGGATAAGAAGCTCACCTAATCCTCTAATTTGTTGCTAGGAGACACGACTGATAGTTGTTACATGTTTTCTAAAACAGTGAGAAATCATTTTCTGGGAATAATTGCTCCACAATGATCTCTTGTACCTCTGGTCGTGTGAAAGGTCCATGGCACGGATGCCGGCGTCGCAGCCTGGATAAATATAAAGCTGTTTAAAGTCACACGCCTGCCACACTTCCACAACTCCATTATCACCTCCGGTCACTAAATTCTGCCCATCGCTGCTCAACAAGATGGCCTGTGGAGAGAAAGACAGGAAAAATAATGACTCTTAGAATGTGACAGCGTGCTAACACCAACTGTATGAAATCTATCAGATGTACCCGCGTGGAATCGTTGACTTCCATCTGTGCCAGCAGTTTTCCGTTTATGCTGAAGTTGCAGAAGCGACCCCTCTCGTAGTAGATGATGCAGTGTCCCTCGCTGGACACTGAGATGAGGCGCGGCCGCTGGCACAGCTCCGGACCCTCCAGAGCCCGGAGCAGATCTCCTGTGATGGTGTGGACGAGGCACGGGCCCTCTGAAGAGCAGAAACAACCCAAAGTTAGCCTGCATTTCCTTACTTTGCTATGAGATCATTTGCTTTTGTGGCAAAATGGGATTTCACCTATCTGCTATTTCTAAAAAAAAATAAAACACAAACCTTTGGCTCCGCTGATAACCAGCCCCAGCTCTGCACACACCGACACACACACCACCTCGTGGTCGTGTCCTGTCAGCACTGCTCTGGGAGCAGGATAGTCACCTACAAAAAAGTACAACCCCCACACAGCTCAGCGTACAACATTAAACCATCTAAAGCGGTTAGATTTTCTTAAACATTTCCACTATGTTAACACTCACTGTTGTTGGGATTGTCCCCTATAATGTGGTGCCGTC
Source organism: Oryzias celebensis (assembly GCA_014656515.1). Taxonomy (NCBI): domain Eukaryota; kingdom Metazoa; phylum Chordata; class Actinopteri; order Beloniformes; family Adrianichthyidae; genus Oryzias; species Oryzias celebensis. Next base: position 16,048,702 of record BNCR01000013.1, read on the forward strand.
CGCTCCAGTACCACAGTAGGAGAGTGGCGTCCCTGGAGCCCGACACTATGTAACAGTCTCCTCCGATGTAGGACTCTGACCGAGCCAGACACGTCACCACGTCCCAGTGGCCAAAAACGATCTGGGTCAGCTTTCCTGTGGAGACGGACATTGAAGTCAACATCAGTCGCAGTGCGGCCTCGGCTGATCCTTTTGAAGTCCATCAGCTAAATTTCCATGAAAATAGAAAGTTCTGGCAAAAATTACCACCTCACTTAAAGAGCCACTCTGATAAAAATAGTAGTTTGGTGTTTAACATGTTCTTGTGGCATTTTTTTTGATGATGTACATAGTGGTATAATCGAATCACATAATCAATGAGGACCAATGGGAAGACTTACAACAAAGGATGATTGGGATGGGTCTTTAAAAAATACACACCCTTAAATAACAATTATGTAAAACATAAAACCAACCAGTCTCAGTCGAGTAAACTCGAAAGCTCTTGTCCCAGAAGCCGCAGACCAGGATGTAACGGTTGTCAGCGGTAACCACGAAGCAGTGAGTGTTAATTTGGATGCTCTGGTCCACCAGGTCAGTGATCTGACGCTTGTTTACGCCTGAGTTGTTTGCTGCATCGAAGGAAAAAAAAACGTTTAATAGACTTGCAAAGGTGAAATGAACAGACTGTTAAAATGTGCTGCAGACAGCACTGACCTATGAGCGGGTCCATCTCGATGGGTAGATGATGAGCCTGCTCAAGGGAGTATCCCGGAGCTCCACGGAGGCCTGAAGGGTCAAATTTTAGAGGGATCAAAGACAAAGAACGAATAATCTTACCAACTATCTAAAAAGTATTTTGTTTAAATCTACCAATAAGAACGAGGGGAATTTGGTTGTTAACTTCACTGCAAGAATATTTAATATTTAGGGCATTATTTTACTATTAAAAATATTAGTACAGTGTTCCCTTGCTAGATATCAGTTCACTTTTCAGGACCCTTCACGGTACTGCCTACCCAAGTCTGGGTTACCCTGTGACAGTCCCCAACCTGGATAAAGTGCTGGTTTGGGTCAGTAATGGAATTTGGGTGTAAACCTCTCTGCCAAACCAAATGTGCGAAACAGTAAAAGTTGATTCGCTGTTGCAATTTCTGGCAGGATATGCAGAAAGATGAACAGCAGCAATCTTTCGCAGAGTTTTGGGTTGTTGATCTCGTCTCCTCTGTGCCGAACAGAATATGTTTAGTTTGCCACATTTAGATCAATATTTGGTCGCAATCAGATCTTTGGTTTGAAACGGAGAATTAGGGCCACCGTAAAAATAAAATACATTCACGAGAATAAAGTTGTAAATTATGAGAAAAAAAGAGAAAGAAAAGACGGTTGTGTAAGCCTCCATCCACATTACGTGCCAACTAAATCCATCAATGCATCAGTTTATATTGATGCCATAAGGCTGTAGTTTATCATAGGACTCTTATAATACAACTATACTGCCGACAAACCCGCAGGGACTGCTCTCCCTGTGGGTCAAGAATTTTCTTCTGAAAAGACCCAGATCCCTGCAAATTCTTTTCAATGTCCTCACACTTGAAAACAATGTACATTCACTAAAAGACTTAATATTTCCTTTTTGTGAAACCACTGTAACCACTTACAATGTGCTCTCTCCTTCGCAAACGCGTTATTGGCTCTTTTCTTGTTGCTGTCTCTATATTTGTTAGTAAACAGATTTTTGCCTCATAAATGTCTGACTTTATTTCTTGTAAATTCTCCAAAACTTATAAAACGTTAACTTTATTGTTGCGAAATATTGACTCTTTCACTCATAATTCTACAACTTTAACTCTCGTAAAATTACAACTTTTTTTATAAACTTTAAAAACTAAATTTTTCTCATATTTTATGACATCATTTTTTTGTAAAATTCAAAATGTTTTCAGAAATTTTTGACTCAAAATGTTGGCTTTTTTCTCGTAACGACTTAAATAAAATTACGACTTTAAAAAAAAAAAATTAAACCTTTTTATTTTTGTAAAATTACCCAATTTTTTGTCATATTATTTTAACTAGAAAGTTTCACTTTTTTTCTTATATAGAGTTTACTTTTGTGAAATTAAGTCTTCTTTAAAATAATTTTACAACTTCATTTTCTCCCCTCACAATTATAAAACTTTATTCCTGTAAATGCGTTCAATTATTTATTTTTATGGCTGCCCTGATTCTCAGTTGTATTGTTTTCTTATCTTTCCTTTTTACAAAGGTTTGAACAAGAAAAAAGCGTAAAAATGTACATATCTGTTTGAGAAAAATGTACAAAGTTGTGCATCCTACTTCTCAGGTTTCACCTGTCCAAGGCAGCATTGTATAAACTGTTAAATGAGTCTACATGTGTCCAAACATCCCTGAACGCTCACCGACTGTGTTGTGCCAGCGGTTGACAGCAAACAGCCGGCTGCACGTGACGGTGACGGCTGCGGGTATGCTGAGGTGCGGCAACGTGTTGGCGGCAACGTGAGTCACGGGGGAGTTGGAGGGGAACTTGAGCACCATGATGACGTCCTGCTGCATTTGATCCTTAAACATCAGAGGGCTCTGGGGAAGGAAACACTGGTGAGACAGACAGAGAAAGAGAGAAGGACAGAGGAGGAAAGAGGAGGACAAAGCAAAGAGGAAGAGTGAAAGGGGGGAGGAAGGGAAGAGACAGAACGGATGGGAAAGAGGAAGGGAAGGTAGAAGGTACATTAGTGGGAGCACAGGGTCAGAGCAGGTGCACACACTGAGGGTGGCTCAAGAACTAGGAGGTTGTTTGGGGTTCAGGACTGATGGGTTTTGGGTTGACATGGAGGGCTCTTAATGCAGAGACACTGAGGCCTTGAGCTGCTCGGGGAGGCATGGAGGACAAACAGGCTGAAAACAACATCATTACATACACTTGTATGTAATAATATGCAAATCTAGGTACATTTGGGAGCCGTACTGTGGACTCGCCATCATTTACCAAAAAATGTTTTGCTCAAACATTTTTTCTTTTCTTGAAAAAGGCTTACAGTTGCTCGCCAAATGTTTTTTTGGGTGTTTGCATGTAAAGAATCAGCTGAGTGGAAGTGTTGTCCTCACCAAGTGCATGGCTGAAGAGCGAGGTGGGTGTGGCTCAATCAGCAGCTGCGAGGGGACCTGACCGCACACCTGAATCTGGTTTTCAATTGTCTGCAGGAGAAAACAAAGCAGTTTCGGACAATTGCAGAGTTTTGTTGTTGCATTTCTGAATCGTTATAAAAGTCTTGCTGTGGAAAAGTACCTCGCGCTGCACTCCCTCCAGGTTGTCTAAGTTGACAGCCCCCTCGTAGCACATGAAATTGAAAACGTTCAGAGCCCGGACTGCCTCTGGACCTCGCTGCTTGTAACCAAATATCAGGTCAATCCACTGGTGAAGCTGGCATGAGACAAACTCACTCTCCAGGGCCTGAAAAGAAAAGAATAAAGCAAAGAAAACGGTTAAAGTTAGCTTCAATTGATGATCAAAGTAGGTCTGAAAGTAATTTTTTTTTCTCAGTCTCACCATGCGATTGATGCGAACAAAGTCTTCGGGTTTCTTGGCCCAAACAGGAAGCTCCACGTCGCACACAGGAATTCCATCATCTCGCAGGCCCAGTTCATACTCGTTACTGTTGACAAACATTTCTGGGAGGTAGTAGAACTCTGGGATCAGCTCCTGTTTGATGTGACAGGAACAAATAGATTATTTCACTTTCTTTTTTGGCAACTTTACTAAAAGTGTTGTGTCAGCTGCAGTTTGGGATTTTCAAAGTTAGCACACGAAGAAAGATGACAAATGTTTCACAATGATTATTCTCAGTCCAACTAGTGAAAAAAACGTACGCTGTGGGCTTCAGAAATTGTCCATAACTTTTTTTAATGTCATCAAAAGTGAAAAGCAAACCTTTCAATCTTCAAATGGCTTTTGAATGCAAGTTCACATATGTGTAACTTAGTTTGCATCTCTTTGCCAGTTGATCCAGTCAGGACTGGTTACCTTCACATCAGCAGTGTCCCTCTGGCAGTTCCTCCAAGCGCGGCCGATCCCGGAAAAGGATCTCTCCGGGTGGTCAAACTTAGCGTCGTTGGCATTAAGAAAAAATGTGGTGAAGGGCTCCTGCAGGAAGACAGTCCCACACATGGATGAATTCACTTTCCTTCAGTGTGTTCCAGCTCATAAGTGTGAGAAATGAACCCTTACTATTCTGAGCATCCACATTAGAGTGGAATGAGCAGTGGAGTATAGGGTTGTGTAGTGATGAGGAGGCGTGCTGTCATCATCCCAAGACTCATAGTGCTCAGCGTAGAACGCCGCTCTCTTGGGATTCAGGGCGCCGATTGGCTAAAAAGTAATGAAATCTCACATGACGCGTGTCCGACTTGAGGTAGAACTATGTGGCTGGTCTCTGTGTCACCCTGGACCTTTTTTGTTCTGGTTATGAAACGGGGCGCGTGCTCTCACCTTGGAAAGGTCTCTGAAGTTACCAGGCAGAGTGAGATCGAGCTCCTCTGAATCATAGTTGGTCAGGACCCAGGGAAAGACCGGGTACTGGTTCAGGTCATTGTACGTCCTCCCTGCAAGGTCAAAAGGGAACAAACACATGTAACTACTGCCAGATACAATCGTAAAATATAAGAGATGTAAATATTACAGTAACATTATGATTGATTAGTTCTTGTAGTAAAGTTTACAAAATTTCACTTAAATCTGAGATTTATTAAACAGTTTTAAAGTTCCAATATGATTGATTGTCTTTTGAGGTAACACATCTAGTCCTCTTCAAGTGGATGCATCAGAATGGAGTGGAGCGGGGAGCGTATTTTCTATGTCTTCGATCTTTATCAAACAGAATTGTTTTGTCTGTTCTTGATTCACAACAATTTGAAATAAAGAAATACTCAGAAATGTAATTTTAAGCTAAATTTTCTTTAAAAATGTCCTACATCATGAGAAAAATTCCACAAGAACATGTTAAAAAGACAATTTTCATCAGAGTGGGTCTTTGAGGAACTGTGTGAACTACTTAGACATGGTATTATGCATTTATATTTAACATTATTTCACTTATTCCTTCACATTTTTAAAACATGTTCTTTCTTTAGTTCCTTTACTTAATTTTTAAAGTTGTCAGTGTAATAAAAAAAAAACATTACTAATAATGTTTAATAAACCCTGTCATTCCAATATTAATTTTTCCATTCAAACAGCTTAAAAAATGAACTTTTCTATTTAAAAAAGTTTGTTCTAGGATTTTAACTGGGAAAAAACAACTATAATATAGTGTAATTCTCATAAACAATAAATGAAAGTGCAATAAATCTTTTAAAAATATTAGCAAAATCCTTTCCCTATCTTTTATAGTAGAGAAAACTGTTTACTTTAATGGGAAAAAAATAACATCTTTTAGGTTGATAACATGTGGGAAGCTTTTCGTGGTCCAGACAGATTTATCTCCACTCTAATCTTTCATTTTCTGTAATCTAGCACTTTCAATAATGTTTCCACGTTTCAGCCACACACAAAAAAATAAAGAAAATGCTCATGACACTGCAGTTTCTGGCAAAAACATATACCAACAGAGATTGTAAAGGACAACAGTCTACATTATTTAAATCTCTCATAAACTCATAAGAGCAAACAGGTACAAAAGTTGCAAAAAAAAAATCTATTAACTGGGATGGAAATGTTTGAATAGAGCGTAACAAAAGTGCTGACAGCATCACTTCATTTTATCATGTAGGATAGAGATCAAAATATTAAAAGAAACATGCAAAGTAAAAGAGTATGTGCGGATCTTACCTGCAATAGTATTAAGGAACATGAGGTACTCAAAGTTAGAGATTTCTCTCCTCTGCCATCGCTGCGTCATGTTGGACGATTTGAAAAGCTGACGAGGGGTTGCCAAGGAAATACGTCTGAGATGCAAACACATATACATGGAATTAATTTAAGCATGAAAAAGAGGGGTCATCTGTTTGCACAATAGACATACCTGGCTTGTGGTAATCCGTAACTGGTTCCCACCCCCACGCGTGGAAGGCTGTACACCACCCTTTTGACTGTGGCCTGGTCAGGGAAGTTAAACATCACAGATGCTGCAGAGAGGACAAGATGAGATCCAGACCACATGTCAAAGCAAATCCCACTCTCATAATGCTACATAATACATCAAGATAAAGGAGGGATATACAGAGGTACTGTTTAAAAAAACACAAAAGAAGGGAAGTGGGGGTTCATTTTTACATCTGGAAAAGATTTCAACTGCATAAGGAGTGCAGACATACTTCTGTTAGCCATGAAGACTTCCAACCCGGTGTTCTGCAGCAGATAACGTCTGGAGAACACAGCTCGGATCTCACTGAACATCCATTTACCATGCAAACCCTCAGTGTACGCCAGAACCTGTTTAAAAACAAACAAACAGAGAAATCTTTCAGAATGCACATACACTTTTTCAGGATCTCAGCTTTGTTTCAAGTGCCCTCACTTTGGCGTCTGTTTTCTTGAAAGCAGGATCCTCTTCGTCCACCTCGAAATAGATTTCCGTGGTGGTGATGGAGAGCGTTCCTCGAGCCACCACTACTGGAGCCACCAGCTGAGCCGGCGTGCTCAGAACCACCGGGCCTGAGGTGTGGAGAGCAAGTGTATCATACAGCTATTCTTATCTGTTGACTGCACTGATTTAGAGATGCTTCATTTCATGTTGGTTAGGATTCATCATTCTTACTGCTACGTTGCTGCAGCAACGTGGAAAAAATCTGGGAGTTAAAGTGGGTTTGATTCAGTTTTTAGTACATTTTTGTAATTACAGGATAAGAGTTGTTTAAATTGGCTGGGGGTTAGTGCAACTGCAAAATCATACATAAAACCTAAAACAGGACATTGCTTCGTCCAACTTGCCTTTGGATGTAAAAAGTCTGGGACGGAACGGTACTACAAACAGAAGTGATTGATATTTCACTGTTTTCATTGTGACTCTAGGCGTTCTTTCCCGCTGTGCTACTGTGTGTTTAAAGCTCACCGGCCAGATTGTCAATCTCTTTTTCCTGCAGCAAACTGACAGCATCGTCATCTCCCTCCAGCATTAGCTCCGCCTCCGGGTTCTGCGTGACCACAGACTGACTGCGGAAGCTCTTCTTGGACTTCAGCTCCTCCTCCTCCTCCTCTGTACCTGTTTGAGGTCATTTTCATGAGAACTATAGTGTCGACGATCACAAATTCTGTGGGATGGCACATTACTGACCATATTCATCCAGAGACTTGAGAGAAACTCCAGCATGAGTGGACCCAAAAGGATTCCTCACGAATCGTCGCCTCCTCCTCAAGTCGTCCTCCCAGTAGTCTAAGCGCCAGAAGTCATGCAATTGGCTGAGGAGTAAAATGTGACTAATTAAGGTCAGAAAAAGGCAGAAAAAAAATGACTGTTAGTTTTGGGATCCCTGGGGAGGGTACATTTTATAATTCAAACAAGTTTTTTGGGAGGGAATTTTGAAACTTTGAAAAAACGTTAAGATACAGCTGTTACAGAGATGTTATGTTCATACTAGGCTTTGAAACGCATGTTCAAGCAACCACTTCTATGCAAATGTCAGTTTCGGGGCCTCCGCGTTCAAAACTCTCGCTTTCACGCATCACTATGGAAATTTTTAAGTTGTTGAAATTTAAAGCAGGTCCAACTTTGACCAATCAGGGACTTGGATTTGGTAGCGACGCATAGACACTTTAATACACGGAAGCGCCAGCCGTTTGAAAATTAATCATGAAAGAAAAAAAAAAACAATTGTGGTATTATATAAGTACGTTATGTATTGGATTAGAGCTGTAAAAGAAAAATCCTGGAGCTAGATTTGCACCGCTTTGGCATTTTGCACCAAGCCTCTTCCAGCTATAGGTGGCAGACATGCGCTAGTGAATAGTAGAAAACAAAAAATAAGAAGAAGCCCCTCCCTGTTTGTCCTGTGAACATATGGTGTTCAAGGATGAGCATTTAGTGCATTCTTGAACATGCGTCACATACCCAGTGTGAACAGTGAGCAGTGTGAACAGCAGCTACCAGGAATCAGCCGAGCGATTTATTTTGAAGGGTTTGGAAGAGTTTAAAGGAAGTAGAATAAATCTGTTAATGGTTTGTTGAATCAATGGTTCTTTGGCTATTAAAGGGCATAAAATAGTTCTCCTGCTTTATGCACAAAGAAGGTCCATCTAGTGTCTCCAATCAAGGACATCCTGTGTGTCGTGAGAGCTTCCAGCACAGAATCGGATACACAGAGCCTCCTCTCACCTCTGTGACATTGTCCCCACGCTCCGTGCTTATTGGTCAAGATGTTGAGGATCTTCTGTTTCAGCTGGTTGGCAGTCACATGATCTCGATGCTTCGCTGCGCTGATGAGGTGATCACACATTTTCTCCTCCTCCCTCCTGTCTGCAGCGTACTGAGCGCAGTTAGACTGAGAATGGAAAACAAGAAACATCCATTTAACACTTTTCTCATCAATACATATGAACTAAAGTAAATGTCTTGGATTCATTTGATGAAATTTTATGTTATTTCCCTTTTTCAGTCTAACATGTAGAAAATACAATAACATTTGACATTATTCTTAAAATCAGGTTTTCCCTTTTTTTATTCAAGACCTTTGATAGGTTTACTTTACAACTTTAGGTCTCCCTGAAACAGTTTTAGACAAAAATAAACTTATCAAAAATGTCCATATTCCAAAGCATTGGTTGACCATTATCTCATTACATTTCAGGAGTTTCCCTGCAATAAATGCGTTTACCTCAAATTCGGCATGTTTGTGCACGTCCTCAGCTCTCTGTCTGTTCAGAATGAACTCAGCTTCGTTTGCAACACGCACGATGTGATCCTTCATGGCGTGGCAAAGGAGTCTGGGAAAGAGGCAGGTGGAAGAAATCAGGCAGTGATTTCTGTTTGCAGATTTGTGTGACTCCTTTATTGTTTTTGTAGTTGCAGGTTTTATGGGACATCTGCTCTTAAATGAGCTGACAGCCTTCTGAACATGCATGGAAACTGGTGCTTGTTCTGGCAGGTCTCTCATGGCAAAAATAAAAAAAGAGGTGATTTTTATGTCATGAAGACTCATTACCTTCCTTCATTAATGAGTTCGATGAAAGCTAGCCCAGCATTCTTCTGAATGGAATTCTGCCACTCCTAGAAGAAGAAGAAATAAACAATCACTGCTAGGACAAAATTAGCTTTGTTAGCTTACCTCACAAATTAGCTTAAAGATCCAATCCGATAAAAGTTGTGTTTTTAACATAATCTTGTGGCATTTTTCTGGTGATGGAGGACATATAAAAAAAAAATTAGGCTTAAAATTGCATTTCTGAGTATTTATTTATTCAAATTGTTGTGAACAGGAGCAAATGAATAATATGATGCCTAAAAAAGAGTTGAGTTGTGATATAAAAAAAAATATAATGGGAAGGACTTCCCACTTCTTCACTCCACAAACATCTTACTTTTCCTCATCCAAGCTGGCATCTGACTCAAAACTGCACGGCTGGATATCTCCAGTATTGCTCGTCATTTTTTTTTGCACCGCTAATGTTAGGTTGGAGTTGTGAGGGGCTGTAAGCAAGTGGGAGAGCAAGGTTGCGCTGCGCCAGCAAACCTGTCTACAACTAATGAAATATTGCAGCACTGCAGAAACTATATCCTAGATAGAAAATAAGAGGTTTTTTCCCCTTAAAACGCATAATCATGATTTAAAGGCCACTGGGAATGCTTTTAAAATAGATTAAAATATGGTCAGAGAGAGGAATTACCTTAATTTTTTTTAAAAAGCACATTTAGAACCTTAGAAATTAGAGACCTAACTCAAAAATGCATTGAAATGTGTTTCAGTGTAAAAAGCATGTATAAGTGTTGCATGTTTCTGTGCAGACAAGAGTGAAGACTTCTAAGCTGGATAAGAGTGTTGCTGAAAGCCCCCAAACCATCAGAGCTCCATTAACTCCTCTGGCTCTTAAGGCCATCTCCTGTTACACCCCCACTATCCAGAGGATCGATTTCTGGGCTCGAATTCCCTCTCCTGGGCCTCTAATGGCAGACAAAACCGGAGCCAGAAGAAATACTATACATGCTGACAAGCAGCCACCCAGAAGACAAAAAGAAAAAAGGGAGTGTTGAGAGGAAAGGGGCGCAGAACGGTGAATCGCAGGAGATGAAAGCAGTTCTTGGTGAAACATGGAGTGAAACTTGCCAGAAAAAAGAAGTGACAGTGATGAAGAGGAGGAGAGAAAAGGAGAAGAACTTCAGGGCGACATGGAGGACGTGAGCCAGAATCCCACAAAATAAAACAGAGAAGATTGGAGAGATTTCTTCACTTGAAAGGAAACAGCTCAACCTAGATGTGTAACGGTGAGTGTCACTCTTGGGCAATATGTATAGAAACTTTTAACGCAAGAGGAAAAAAAATGTCAGCACTTATGAAGACGCGAGACATCAGTACAGTGTTCCCTGTTAATCGCTGAAGTTATGCTCAAAAAAATCAACAAAGTAAGATTCTAGGTGTGGTACGGCGGTAAAACCCCTCACTACACACTTTATCCATTTTTCTTAGACAGACATGAATATTTTCACACTTTTCTCTCTTGCTTAAACTTTAAAAGTTTAAAATAAATCCAGGATTCTAGAATGAAAACAAAGGTCTGATCACAACCTAAGATTTATGTAACTCTGGAAAGCTGATCGCTTCTGTTTAGAAGAAATGGCACAGACAGTTCTCTATTGAACGAAAGTATTCCTAATGGATTTGTGTGTGCATAATAATTGATTTGTAACTATTTTGGACTTGTGTGTTCTGATTATGCATAAAAGCGATGAGTATTGTAAAGATTCTTTTTTTAATCGTCGAGGCATATCTGTTTTAAAGAAAGTGGAAAAAATATCAAGTTTTGACTAAAAAAACAAAAAACAAAAATTCGGATGACCCAGCATTCTAGTAGCATTTAAACACATCATCAACACCCAGTTGTGGGTGTGTAAATTGCATTTCGTATTTGTCCTTTTTTGATGTTCGAGTGTACATGTGAATACACAATTGCAGATATGCACAGTTATGAACAAAATGTATTGAGTGAGATGCAAATCAAGTATTATGTGCACACAAATCCACTGAGACTTTTTTTCTCCATAGTTTGCTTTGTTAAAAAAAAGGAAAACATGCAAAATTGAACTGAAACACAGTAATTTTGCAAGTTCTTCCACTTAGAAATCCTGAAATTTTCATCTTAGATGCTTGTCCACTGTCAGAGACATAACCTAAAAGAAATTTGGTAATCACCTCATGGGGTCTTAGATATCCTAAGCCCAGAACTATACAGAAGGAGCTGGTCAACGACCTGAAAAGGGCTGCGACTACCGTCTCCAAGTTTACAGTTGGTAATACACTAAGACATCATGGTTTGAAATTGTGCATAGACCGGAAGGTTTTCCTGCTTAAACCTGCAGGTCTAGGCCCGTCTTAAGTTTGCTAATGACCATTTGGATGAATCAGAGGAGTCATAGGAGAAAGTCATGAGGTCAGATGGGACCAAAATAGAACTTTTTGTTCTTAATTCCACTCATCGTGTTTGGAGGACGAAGAATGATGAGTATCATTCCAAAAACACCATCCATACTGTGAAGCATGAGGGTGGTAGCATCATGTTATGGTGGTGTTTTTCTGCACATGGGACAGGACGATTGCATTAAGGAGAGGATGACCATGTATTGTGAGATTTTGGGGAACAACCTCCTTACCTCAGTTAGAGCATTGAAGATGAGTTGTAGCTGGGTCTTCCAACATGATAATGACATGAAGCACACAGCCAGGATACCCGAGTAGTGGCTCCGTAAGAGACATATAAAGGTTCTGGAGTGGCCTAGCCAGCCTCCAAATCTAAACCTATTACTTAAAAATTACTTAAAAAATCCTACAATCTGATTTCCAGACTTTTTTAGATTATGGACATAAGATGAGAATTTCAGACCCCTCCATGATTTCTAAGTGGAAGAACTTGCAAAATTACAAAGTGTTCAAATATATTTGCCTCACTGCAGTTAGTCCAAGAATCAAAATCTTACGATAAGTAAAAACTGTCTTTGATTTTCCTATAATTGGAATAAAAAAAAAAAAAACAGCGAGGGAAGAGAGAACATAAAGGAGAAATGAAGTACAAACCTGAGAACAGAGCAGCATGACGAGCTCCACCACAGACGTGCTGGACTTCATGCACACCAGACCTGCAGCACAAACACAAACCGCATAGTCAGGAGCCTCTCTTTCTATCTTTGTTGCAGAAATCTTAACAGCAAGATATAAAAAGCCGTCAGAAACTTATCAAAGTTCTGCAAGTGTCAGCTCTTTTGCTGATGCATTGTAGTTAAGTTTACAAAAAAAGCATGCTACAGGAAAGACAAGAACAAACAGTGGAGAGTCAGGAGGGAGAGCAGTGAGGTGAGGAACAGGAGGAATCAACACTGAGACGGTGGAATCACAAATAAACGAGACATCGGGGGGCAAGTGAGCAAAGGTAAAAAAAATGTGACCCATTTAGAGTTCTATCTGATGGGGATCTGGTCTAAAAACATCATCTAGCTGACTTGAAACCAAACAGTGACCTCATACCTGAGAATGAGTGAAGCAGCCCGCTCAAAGACTCACACAGCAACACATCCGCTTGACTTACTGCTTACCCAGTCGCTCTCGCATGCAACCGTCAGGACGGACAACAAATGGGGGGGGGACTCCACAGAGAGACGCCATTCAGAGAAAAAGGAGTCGTGTACAGCACCTGTACCTTCTATGAGCAGCTCCTGCCCATGGCTCCCCAGCAGTGTCCGCGACAGGAAGGGGGCGAAGTCCACAAAGATCTCCCTCAGCAGGGGGGCCACCTTCTCCAAAGCCCGCTCCAGCTTTGTGGTGATACTGTAAAGAAAGAAAAGGAAAGATGAAAGGATAAAAGTTAAAGTGAAAAATGCACTCAGAAGGTTAGAACTTAGTGGATTTCAAGGAGGAGAACATGCATGAGGGAAAGTGGAGAACAGGGAGGAACAGAGGAGTGCGAGAAAGCAGCTGGAGGAAACTAAAACCCATGAAACGTGATGGCTAGAGACGACAAAAAATAAAATTAAACAAATTAAAATGACAGACTCAAACACTATGTGCTCCTCGTGACAGTTTTATGTTAGTTAGTGTCGGCAAGAAACAGTGGATGGTCCTTCAGCGTAAAACCCTACCGTGTTAATATTGTGAGACGGCTGCAAGATCATAACCATGACAAATATTCTGAACTACACTAATGATAGACTATTATGTGTGAGAGAACACTAAGTGGTTTGTTTAAAAAGTTCAAGAGCCAAAAAAACATGAAAAAGTTATATTTTTTTTCTTTTCCAATGAGATATAAAAGTCTTGATATATAAAAGTATATTTGTTTTTCTGCTTTTTAATGGAAGCGTTTTGGATTCAATAAATAAATAAATAAAAAAGGGTGATCTTCCTTGTAATTTTTTCATGTATTAAAAAAAAAACTCACAGGTAATCTTTGTTCCAATTTTTTCTGATCTTGGTTCCAACTTTTTTGTGTATAAAAAAAATACAAAAGACAAACAAAAAAACACGGGTAATCTTCACTTCAATTTTTTCGTTTTAAAATAAAAAAAAAAAGAAGATTTTTGTTCACATTTTTTCCTAGATTTTTGAAGAACCACAGAAGCAAAGCACTACAAATAGGCTCCTCATGATTCATGTTAGATTGTTTTTTTAATACAAGAAAAAATTAAAACACAGATCAGCCATTTTTATGCAATACATTTCCAGATTATTGTAGAGATTTTGGAAATCCCCCCAAAAAGTTTAATTTTTCTCAAAAAAAAAAATTTCTGAACCTTTTGAGGTAAAATCTTGAAAAATTTTCTGAATTTTAATTTTGATCAAATTATTCTCAGTAAAGGGCAAATTCAACTTTTATTTATTCAACTTTCTAAGAAATCTGAATGTATTCTCATAATTTTGAAATATTTGTCACCTCATAGCTTTCCATAGGGTTACATCAATCAATCAAAAAGCAGATCTACATATTGGGGTAAATATGAAAAAGCAGCCATGGAGGAATTTTTTTAACAACTGCAGAATTAAAAACAAAAAAATGTGGCCCAAACAAAGATGATAACTGTTATTTTGCTGAAGCAGAGATGTCCATCCTTCCTTGCATGGCATTCTGGGAACATTTAGAAGGATAGTCATAGCAGAGAGTGTGCGCTGGAGGTGGGACAGAGGGAGGGGCATGGGAACAGGACGAGTATCTCCTTGCCTAAAACACTGTCCTGCATCTCGGGGGGCTGCCTGGAAGCCTGCCAGAGAGCTAAAAGACTTGAGCTCAGGGGGCGTCTGACCGCTGCGCAGCGCGCACTGCGCCACCTCACAATAGGCACTGCAATACAAACCAGACACACACACACACACACACAAAGAACACACATACAGACATGTACACTGATTAAAAAAGGCACGCATGCATTTGCGCCCGTCTGCTCTGGTGTTTTCTCCTTTATCTGCTAACATTCACAGAGATGTTATGGTACAAATCATTTCTTTGTTGGGAGATAATTAGGGAGCGTTAGCACAAGTTTCACACAGCTCATCATCTTATGCTCTATTAGTGAAGCCTAAACAGCGTGAAAACTAAAATAAAAGACAGACTCATGTTAATGACAGTTTCATTTGCACATTCTATGAAAGCGACTCCATGGGCTAAATGGGAAAGTACCAGCGCCTCCACCCCTTTTCACTGATGTTTTTTTAGCATTTTAGCAGAGAGTGTGTACGACAGCTGGACATTACTACGACCAAAAACTTAATAGTTATTACATCAACTACCAGCCACTCAAGTTACAGTTTGGGTTTCAGCTTTTCCTGGCAGAATCAATCAGTTGTGGTGCAAAGTGACCTTGTGGTAGAGTGTCCGCCCTGAGGTTGGAAGGCCAAAAGGTTGAGTTCAAGTCCAGGCCCAGTCATACCAAAGACTAAAGATGGGACTCAATATCTCCCTGCTTGACAGTCAGCATTAAGGGGTTGGATCGGGTTGATTTCCAAGCGTAGCTGTGTCTCCAGCTCTTTGCTCCCCCAGGGAATGGGTCAAATACCGAGAACAAATTTACCACACCTAGGTGTGTGACAACTAATGCGCCTTTAACTTTTTTTTTTTTTTAATTTTTAACAAACGTGACTTAAAAAACAAAAGTCAAAGGAACTGGGTTTTTAATTGGCTTTTTTGTTTTCATCTGTAACCCTGTACACCCTGCTCATCCAAACAGTGGAGCACATTTAGAAAATATATTATTAAAATCATTGATCATGAGTATTACTCCCCCAAGGCAATAAGCAGCGGGAAAAAAATTCCTTTTCTTGATTTTGTCTTGGCTGGGTAGTTAAAAGGTTAAAGGATGAAAGACGATCAAAGTAATCAGATTAGAGGTTTCAGAATATTTCTATATTATGCACTAAACCTTTCAATGGTTGTTCCAAATAATAGATGTGAGGTATGGAATTCCCATTATGACAAAGTTCTGCTTTGAAATGTTGCTTCCTATAACAGATTTATAACAGATTTCCTTCTTTTTTCAAATCTCTGGTGATTGAATCCTTCATATCCTAAATTGTGTTTCTTTTGTTCTTTTCAATTAATAAAACTTTACTTAAAAAGTCCATCAAATTCCCGTTTTCAACCAACCATCTGATTTTCTAACGTTAGAGAATCTGAGTTTTGTTTTGAAAGGATGGCAGGAAGGGAGGGAATGACATGGAAAAAAAATAAACACACGTAAAACCAGACGAGTCAACATGAAAATCAAAACTAAAAAAAATAAATAAATAAATAAATAGAAGAGTGGAAGGAACTTGAGTGATTCAAGGTTGTTGAAGACGGTGAGAAGACTCACCTCATGTTCTCCATGGTGTCTTCTGGCATGGGGGCCACTGTTTGTACAGCAGGTAAATTCTTACTTGTCGCACCGTTGACAAATGACGACGAGGAAGACGAGGAAGAGGAGGCAGAGTCAGTCGCACCTGAACGAAGCAAACAATCGAAATAGAAACTAATGAAAAAACAGTTTCGAAACAGGAATCAGGAAAGACCAACATAAACTTGTAGGATAATGATACTAAAAAAACAATAACAGAGCTGATCAATTGCTAACAAAATTAAATTTGGACAGAGTTTCACTGGACAACCGCTGCTTGTGTTCAGCTAATGGCTTGTAAAATAGGTTTTCAATCAATACACAGAATCTCTTCTAGGGAGCAAACCACTTCTTTGTCCATTATGCATCAAGCAGGAAGCAGCACGTCCGTACGAGCCTTGAATGCAAAGGCTTTTTTGTGGAAGTTGAACTGATGAGACTGACGCCAGGGTCACCCGAGTGTCGGCAGATGCACACCTGAATATTCCTGTTGATTTTTTTTCCGGATAAATTTTATGTTTTTTTTTTAATAGATCCAAAAGTAAATTTCATAAGAAAAGTAGCATTATTTACAGGAGATGAAACCTCATTGTGGCCTTAACAAATGCATAAAGTTGCATGTATTCAAACATTTTGCAAACGCTGAAAGAAATCGCGACCCACCTGTGGTGTTGATCATGCTCTTGGGTGTTGCTGTAGCTGCGGCAAAAATGTTGGGCGTGCTGCTGGCAGAGGCCGCCCCGCTGGTGGTGGGCGTGCCCACCGTGTTGACAGACAGGCTGCCAGGGGAGGCTTTTTCACTGGAACCACAACACTCCTGGAAAAGATTGAATATGGAGGTTGTTAGGCCTTAGTCACATGCACCTAGTTTTGGGTGTCCAGGCCTGTGGAGGGTCATAGACAGGAGCAGCTGCTTTGTAGGGGTACACAGGTGTGTCCTTCTTAAAAGACGTCATGAAAATGGAACACACTATTGTCGTACGAGTGGTAAGTGTATCCTGAAGTATTTGTAAGGATATAAGTTTCACACATCTATGATGTACGAGTGATTACTTTTAAACGGTGATCAAGTACCCTTGCCTGCGTTGCATAAACATTTTCACTCTACAGGCTCAACAAGTGGTCTACGATCTTAAACGTTAATGTTTCAAAGCAACCTTGCTCAGGTTTGCCCATTTTTCGCTCGCAGACAGCCAGCATCCATCCGTGAGGTTACTTGTGACTAAAGCATTGCTGACACACTG
The DNA here is from genome assembly GCA_014656515.1 of Oryzias celebensis. Taxonomy (NCBI): domain Eukaryota; kingdom Metazoa; phylum Chordata; class Actinopteri; order Beloniformes; family Adrianichthyidae; genus Oryzias; species Oryzias celebensis. The sequence goes on from BNCR01000013.1 coordinate 16,065,938, forward strand.
CTGGGAGAGTACAACGTACCCAGTATTTGCAGATGCTTGGAAAACGTATCTATATTGGACCACAGAGATGTGCATAGCAGCTGGCAGAAACGTGTAATGAAATGCAAATGCTTTTTATTGCTTTTTAAACCCACAACGAGGCTGGCAAAGAAGCAAGTCATTTTGCTGTTATGCAAAGCTAAAAAATAAAGTAAAAATGTATCTAAAACTTAGAAAAATTAAAAAGTGGTTATAAAATATGTATAAAACAAAAAAGCATGTAAAAAAAGTGAGCAGAAAGAGTGATGCTGCTTTGGATTTTTTTTTTTTTTGGAGGAGAGGACTTGCAAATGAAGTAAGCTAGCAAGTCAGACCTTTGGAGACAGTTTTTTTACATGATGTGGACATCTCGTAGATGGATATGGTACCAGAACAACTATGATCAATTATGCAGAGTCTTCTCAATCAATAACTTAGCTGCCTTGGGCTGCGACAGAGTGGGATCAAAAAGACTAAGTGATGCACAGCAGATTCGAGCACGGCATCACATATTGAATTAGAACAAAAGGAACTTTGAGAAGATCCAGAAGAGCCGAGAAGATGTAACCTCAACTGAATAAATTAAAAAAAGGAAATCATTCTTTTGTTAACCAATGTTTGAGTCCCCAAAAACTGTCACTGCTGTGCTATAAAGCAATTTACATTAGAAAGGGCTGGGCGATATATCAATATAATCGATTTTTTTGAATTTTTGGGTTTTAGATGATTTCTTTTTGGAAAATCAAGATTTCATTTTCCAAGCTCTCTTCTTTCTTGGGCTTCCATTGTTGGGAGTAAAAGAAGCCCGCCCGTGTGTCTCGCAACGAGCAGACATGAAAATGGCAGCAAGCAGAGGAGCTTGCAGCATATTTACAAGCGCATGCGACACGTGAAGCACCCCCTACCCCCTCTCGGTAGCTTCTGTACACTCCTCTGTGTAGCTTAGGCTGATGGAGCAGCAGGACATGGCGATTTTAACTAATTCAGAACAGAAATGTAGGATAAACTGGCTGGACTCATAGCAGCAACAGTTTAATAAAAAAAAGTGTTGATTTGGAGACAGAGTGTTGTTGCACAGTGATGCTATAATGCTACAACGCTATATGCTACGCTAACAAGCTGTGCCGCTTGTTGCCAGTTTGTGACCGATTTAATGTCAGAGAATATTTTCACTGAGTTCAAGACATGTCGGAAGAATAAAACAAACTAAATTCATGAGGCATTCATAAAAAATGTATTTTCTATATACAATAACAGATGTGAATCAACTTTGAATGAAACTTTATGAACAATATCTAACATTACAGACTCATTAGAAAAATGAGTCACTTAAAACTGTTATTATCTTTTGTTTTTTTCAATGCTTTTAAGTCCTCTCTCTTTGCAATCAACATAACATCATTTTTTTTTAAATAACACCTATAGTTTTTCTTTGTAAAACAATGTAATAATTTGTCTGGTAAAAAATGTGCCTGTGTAGATTATTTATCATTCACCGGCCAACTTGGCTGGTGAGTAAAAAATGAAATGTTGACCATGGGGGTTGTGACTTCAAACTTGAAGCATCAAACCACACGCAGCAAAACCTGCTTGAAGGTTGTAGCTGACAAAAGTGGGAGTACGACAAATTTGTTTCAATACCTGGAACAGGCACTCTGTCAAGTGTAAAGTGTTTCTCTTTATGAGATGCTTAAGCTAGTGGTAGCTCACAAAACATCTGCTGCATTGATCTACAAACATGTCTTACAGCAAACATGTCTTACAGCTTGTATGTGGTTGAACTTTCTTTGAGAATATTTTCAAAGCACATGCTAAATTAAAATAGTTTTTGTCAAATATTTTCTTTCATTTGTAATTTCTTGTTTAAAGGAAGTAAAAGGAGTGACAAAAAAAATTGAAAATCGAATTTTGCGTGAAAAAAATCAGAGATTTTATTTTTTGGCCATATTGCCCAGCTGGAATTAGAAATATGACCGCTGTATTCTGTTATCTTTATAAAAATACTGAATTCAAACCTAAATGTTTATATGTTGATTGAAATGATGGTTGGGAGAGCTGCTATCTGACTGTTTTCATGCACCTTTTAGGTAAAGACGACTGACCTGTCGAAGGAGTGAAACTGCATTGGTAACATGGGGTGCGTCTTCAGGGCGGGGTCTGGGTGGTAGGGGGTCGGTCCGGACTCCTGTCCCAGCTCTGCACCGTCGATGGGAGCCGCCACCAGGCTCTTCAGAATCTCCTACAATCCAGGAAAAAACAAATTTGGTGAATTTAATTGTTTTTTTTTGTTGTTTTTTTTTATATTACTACCAAGCTTAAATGGGTTTTAATGAAACACAGCAATACTAAGAAGAGATAATAATTTTATGTATTTCTACCCAACAAGGTAGTTTAATTACCTCAACTATACATTGACAGGTTAGAAAAAAAGAGATGACACCGTTACTTATTCACTGAATAACATCAATTAATAACAACTGCAAAAAAAAATCCCAGATGAACGTTACTGACTTACATAACCTATCATAAAAACTGATTTGGTACACGTCACTGAAAAAACATGCTTCAAATAAAGGAAGATGCTATAAAACCCAGCCAATTGTGGTAATTTAACACAGTATCAAATAAGTTAAAATGGTGCCAGGCAGCTGCATCCAAAATTTGGAGCAAGCGCTGAGAAAATATAAAGGGAAATAGCTGGACTGAGGCTCGGAAATATCACATCGTCTTCATATGCAAAGAAAACAGGTCATGTTTGTGAGCTGAACTGCAAAAAATCAGCTGATGTAACTGAGAAATATCAGAAAAGAAACAGAGTAAAGTAAGGTGAGCGAAAAGAAACGACAATGTGTCAACAGATGATAGAAATATTTAGACATAATTCACGAGTTCGTACTGGGAAATAAAATCATTTAGCTGTATATTTGGACAAAGGGCATGGAAGACATCAGATTTAACACATTTATTGTGTCGTCTGAGACTTCAAAAGCTATTTATTAAAATAAAGTTAAAGGCTTTGACTAGGGTGGATCTTGTAATCTCTTGGAGGTTTTTTTTTTTGTTGTTGGTTGATGGATGACCCATGTGAAGGAGAAATGAAAGCAGATGACTTGTGCAGTTTATTGAATAAACTAAATGATAAATTTAAAGCTAAAGTACTTAACTCAAACACTAAACATAAATGTGACAAATACTTTAAAATAATAGGAGTGAAGCTTTACCAAACTGAAAAATAATCAGGAAAACAGAAAGGCTAGGATGAAATACAAACACTTGATACATGAAGCTGCACAGAAAGAGGTAAACGCCCTAATTAGAAACAAGATACACATCTTTTCAAGAAGAAAAAACATGAGTAAAACAGCTAAAATAATACAAAAAAAAAAATTGAAATAAAAAAATCTGTGTTCTTACAGTAACCCCCCCTAAAAGGGACAGCTCCCAGACGTCCCCAAAACTGATCAAGTCACTGCTATTTGGAAAAGTTGAAACCATTTTTTTTTTCTCATAAAGCCTTAGTCTTACATAGTTGCTTCGATCATAAAAACAATGTACAACTAAATAATTGATAGAAATGTAAAAAATAATTCCAAAATTCGTTGCAAAAAATACAACTTTTGAAGATTTGCAAAAGATTTAGTATTTTCCTTTAGTACTGAAGAATTTTCAACTTACACTGAAAAGTTTTTAAACGTAAATGAGTAATTTTATTTTTAAAACTTTTAAAATTCCACAATGTCCTTATTTCCTTTTTTTTAATTGCTTTTGCCTATAGCTAAAGTAGAATGTTGAAGAAAAAAAACAGGCAAAGTTTTAAGTTTTATGGTAATATTTCTTAATAATTACGTCTTTAGACATTAAAAAGCCGTCACAGGACATTTAAAGGATAATCCTTAGCATTTGTAGATGCCTTTGTAATGGCTTAGTTAAGTGTTAAAAGAATGTTTTGAAAGACATTTATCTGCAGTTGTATTAGCATATGAACAAATCAACACATTGGTCACACTTTAGATTGTCAGGCTGCAAAAGAATAAACTATTAGGAAAAACATATTTTATAATAAATAATCACTTATAAGCAATTTATTATTATGTATAAGGCATCTAAAAATGCTAATTCATGCCTTATAAATGTCTCATAAAAGATTTACACATCGTAATTAATGTATTTTTAAGATGCACATTAATAAGTATCAGACATTTATGAGACACTTATCTAAATGCTAATCAATGACCTGTCAATTTCTTATAAAGGCTTATAAACATATTACTTTTGCTTGTTAATGTCTTATTAAGGAATCTTAATATAAAGCATTACCAAAAACAGATCAGATTGTCAGTGGAAAGAAGAGTATGGGTTGATAGAAGCATTTTGTTTTAGAATAAATGGCAGCCAGGATTAACCTGTAATTTCACCCACCTTAACATTGATGCCTTTGTTTGTCTGACTAATGCTGGAGATGGACGAAGGCGGAGCTTGGCTGGAGTTGGGGGTGGAGCTGGGATTGTGAGGCGAATCCAGAAGGCTCTCCTGTGACCTTCGAACATCGGACAGACTGCACAGCAGATCTGCGCCTCCTCCCCCACTTCCTCCCCCGCCCCCTCCAATGTCTCTGTCTCGGTCTCTGTCTGTCTCCCTTCCCACCAGGCCCAAACCCAGGCCCAGGCCCATATCCGAGCCATTCAGGGATCCGGCCACATGGCCCTCCTCTCCGATGCCCGAGTCAGTGTGGGGGAGGCCGCCTCGAGGAGAGTCATCCACTGGGGTGGGGGTCTGTTTATCCCGGTCAGAGAAGACATTGGAGGGGTGTTCTGAAAGGAATTTGAGGAAAAATAAAAACAATAAATGTTTTTTTTAGCATATGCACAGAGATATAATAAGCTTTCAGTATTTACATACAGTTTGGAAAATTCTGGATTTTTTTGTTTCAAAGTGTCTTTTGTCTTTTTTATTGTGTCACTTTCCTTTGTTTCATCTTCTGAAATGCTTTTCTGTATTTAGCTCAGACAGAGTTTATAGTTAGACTCCCAGCAATAATGCAGATGAGTCACCGCTGAGTACTTCAAAGTAACGCTCTTAAACAGCGTGTTTTGCAGCAAAAAGGGAAACAAGAATCACCTGTACTGGTGGGTGAGTTGATCTCATGACGAATGCTTCTCCCCGATAGGCTGGTAGACCTACCAATCTCCCGCTGTGGTTCCAATATATCCCGGTACTTAGACACCATGAGAACTGATATAAAGTAAACCACTGCCAGAGCCAGAAACTGGGCCTGTTTGCTGTCGTCCTGCAGATAGTTGACACGGATATAAAAATGTCCATTAAACACAGATTCTTTTAGGATATTCCTGTTCAACCAATGCAGAATGAAGTAAAAACACTCTTACCACATCTCTGAAGACCACAGCTCGCAGACGATTGATGTCTACATCCTGCAGGAGTCTGTCTGGATCCTGCTGAGTGTAGAATATAGAATATCAAATGTAGCGTGTCATACATAAATGCATGCTTGTGTCGCATCTTAAGTGTGACAGGATGTGCTCTGGATTTGTAAATGTGTGTTACCTTGCTGGCCGTGGAGGAACTGTGGAGGAGGCTGTCCTGCGACTTGCTGCTTGTTAAGGAGGACTTGCAGCTGCGGTCCCTCTGTCTCTGCCTGCACTCCAGGCAGTTCCTAACGGCCACGCAGCATACTGATGGCACAGAGAGAAAGAAATGAAAACAGGTAAGTGTCCATTACGGCTAGGGCTTTTACATTTACATTGCTTTTTGTAAAGGTCTTACTGATCGACTGTGGAAAATCAAGTAAAAGTTGAGCTCGAGCATAAAATTGAAAAGCAACAGTGAGATACACCCACAAACAAGTTTATGGCAAACGTTGACATAAATATCGTAAGACAGATATAAATTGAAAGCATATAATTCTCTAGTAAAAAAATATTTTTTTTTTTAGCTAATTGACTTATAGGCTGAAAATCACAAAGAATCCAATTTGTCTGTGAGGATGAGCTTTAATAAAGCATTTTTAGAATCTTTTTAAAGATCCAATTCGACAGAAATCGTGTTTTCAACTTCTACTTGTGGCATTATTCCGACAATGGGGGACAAATATTTACCAAGTTATGATTAAATTGCATTTCTGAGTATGTCTTTATTCGAATCGTTGTGAATCGGAGGCCAAAAAACCAAAAAAATGCAATTGGAAATAGAGCTTATTTGTGATGTAGAAAATACACTTCCTGCTTCACTCCATTCTGATTAATCCACCTGTAGACATTGCAGTGACTTTGCTTTGTTTAACAGACTTTGCTGTGAGAGGTCAAGTGTAGGTCAAGTGTGCAACTCTGGCTCCGTCTATGCCATGAAACATACAACAGTGTTTCTAAGGGCCACCCGGATCCAGACAATGACTCCTCGCCTGGAGTCAGATTCAAAGAGATAAGAGGAGCTCTTCTTCTCCCATGCTGTGACTAAGAAACGCGAGGAGTCGATATGACACAGATTGTATTTTTAACACGGGACCTAGTTTCGGTTAACACTTCATCTCTCCTTGCTGCAGATTTCAGCGGTTTGTGGCATTTTTTTCTCAAAAAGTGGTGAATCTCTCAAACCCAAGAATCATTGGGTGGTCTGGTAAATCCAAAAAGAACACACACCGAGGCGAAGGCACTGCCTCATCAGCCCTCCTGAAGACATGTTCTTTTCTGCTTCGATCTCGCTGAAGTTAAGGGAGCTGGCGAACACCAGGACGTCCACCATGGCCATGAGCCGAGACAGGAAAGTGACCGCTGTCTCTGAAGACATGCCCTGTGTGGCTTCAATGTTCTCCAACTCCGTCTGGGAACAGGAGAGAACATGCACACGCCAGACAGTTAATCAGTGCGAAAATAAAAAAAGGGAACAATAGAAAGGGAGTTTTCTGATGTGAGCGGACACAGTCCTTTTGTGTCCTACAGAATACAAACTTTTTACATAAAGAAAAAGACAAACCTTCAGCTTCATGCTTAAGTAATAAACTAATTTAGAGAATGAAATCTGGTGTCACGAGGTGGTCTGCCGAACACAGAGGGGGTGCAGCCTGATGACACACAGGTCATCAGTGGGGAGTGTAGCAGTGGTGAATGAGCAAAATATCCCTGATTTGTGACAATTATTCCATCACTACTAAATTAAATTAAAATCTAACCTCTAAATAAATCAAAAAGCAGAGTTGAGGTGGAGTATAACATCTGTGTGGTGTTCAGGGTCATGGAAAAGTTCAGGGAGTGTCGGACCAAGTGAGCACAGTAGGGAAAAACAGACAGGTGAGGACAGGGGGGGGCTCTGCTTGGTGCTCTTGGTTCTTCTGGTGAGGGTCTCTGTACGCACCTCTCCCCCTGCGATTCCTCCCCCAGGAACAGGGGTCACCTCCTCTCCCTTTGAACCCCTCTGGGGTCCGGCTCCTCCTGCCTTCTTTAGTGTTGATACAAAGGGGACATTCTTAGCAGATGTAACTCCCCAGAGGATTATTTTTTTGTTTAAAAAAAAACCAACTTAAAATTGAATCTTATGTTTAGAAAATATCATCTTCTCACCTTTAATTTACCCCAAACATTAACCTATGTTCTACCTAGACGTTTTTGGTTTGGTGGATTATTTTGAAGCAGAATAGATGTAAAAAAATTGTGTTTGGTTTAGAAGCTGAGGCGCTCAACTAACTGAAACATGGATGTTAGGCAGGCAAGGGTTAGTGTTAGTTACAATGATCAAAAAGAAATAAACCAAGAGAGAGATAAAGTGTTAGTAGAATCGAAAAAGAGGGGGAAAAAAACTGCAACTTACAGCGTTGGCACTAGTCTTAGAACTCTGCACATGCAGAACGGACGAAAAACACAGACGAAACAAGACGAGAAAGAACACAACACATGTAACACAGAGAGAAAAAAGAGATCCAAATGTAGAGATGGTTAAAAGAAATCAAATCAATAAATCAAGCAGGTTGTTAATCAAAAGGGTTCACACAAAAAAGCAGAGTACATTCTGATGACAAAATCCAGTTGGGGAATATTAATTTATTAATTGTTTTACAAAATGGAAAAGAACCTTTACAAATATAAACAATTGAAACTTATTAGGATATTTAGATTATTTAAAAGACTCTAGACTGAAATTTATTTGCAAAAAACCTAAAGGTTTTGCAGGTTTTCAAATGTTTATTCGAGTTGCAGTTCCTCATATAGCCACAGGGGGGTGGAGTGGAGCCACTTACAGAAGGGGAAGTTGCAGCTGACAGGAGAGGCAGAATGCCTCCACAGGCGATGATGATGTTGTCCACCATCTGAGAAATGAGGTGGATGGTGTTGTGGACAAAGATGATGTTCTCGTTGCTGTTCACGAAATCCATCACAGACTTGGTAGAATGACTGAAAAAAAAAGACGTCAAATAGGAAGGTAGGCGACGAATTCTTTCGGAAAACTCCTCAGACTACTAACTCACCTCCTCCACACATGCACATCGGTTTCCAGAGCAAACAGCAGGTCAGTCAGCAGCCTCTGGTGCATTGGAGACCACTTGAATTCTGGGATGCGGAACATGGTGGTGCGTGGACCGGGGCTGAACTGCCGCCGCTGTTCCTCCGTCATGGGCATGCCTCTGAAGCCCAGATCAACCCGCAGGTCTCGCTCCAGCTGAGCGGCAGAACGACCATGCAGGGCCTGTAAAGGTGAGGACGAATTTAGAACTAAACATACCTGCATTCGTGCATTTTAACCAAGAACATTGTCAGACTTAAACACACCTGAGTAGTTGCTGTGGTTTGGATTTTCTTTATGTCCTTGTCTTTTCCATCATCTGACCTCTCTGTATCAGAGGTGGTGCTGACCGTATCCCCTCCAGTCTTGAGCATCGAACACTCCCCCTCCGTAGAGGCCGTGCCGTCTCCGTCTGGAAAATCGGACCTGGATGCTGCCTTCATCTGACTTTGGCTCTCAGCTTCTGCGATTGAACTGATGTCAGCGAGAGGGCTCTGGATCTTGAAGGGTCCGTCTTCAGGAAGTTTGCCTGAAGACAGGCTCTGAGTCTGCGTTAAGTCGGAGCCGCAACTGGTCATGTGTGCTAGCAGGCTGAGGTCATCGCTGGCGCTGGAAGTGGAGTGAGAGGGTGCTGTGCCTGTGGGGGTTGGCTGATCTGGACTTGACAATACAAGGGGCTCTGTGGCTGCAAGGGCTGGAAGTAACTTCTCGTCAACCTGAGGGTTGATGCAAACAACAACAACAGCATTTGAGATACTTGATGGTATCAAATCACAAAACTGCAGCACCAACACCCTGCTGGTGGTCGGTCCTAGTCAGCCTACCTTGCTAAAGAGAAATCCATTGTTGCTTGGAACACTGTCTTTCTCATCAGCTAGTGTGATGAGAGGACCCATGTTCCCATCATCCTCCAGGCTCACTCCCGACAGCCCCAGGTTTGTTCCTATTCCAACTCCCGAACCTGACGTGTCATCTTTGGACGTCAAATTCCCATTGAGTTTCTGAACCACAGAGCAATAGGCACTGTCCAGAAGGGAGTCCACCTCCACCAGAGGTCCATTTTCCATCCCCACACCACCCCCACTGCCAACACCTCCCCCAAGTCCCTCTGGAGACAGGTCCAGATCATCCAACTTCACCTCAGTAGCCTCCACCTTCTCAGCTTTGATGTCCACCAGAAGGTCGTGAACCTCCACTCTGACTCCCGGGCCGGCGCCCTGATCTCCCGGCGTCAAAGCCTCCCCATTGGGTCGCTTCACAGCTCCGTCGGCGAGGAGGTTGCGGGAGTCTCCCACGGCTCCTTCGCTGTACTCAGCCTCACTCTCAGGTGTCTGCGTTTGGGAGTTGTCATCAATTTCCAGGTTGCCATTGACGACGGGGGCAGGCGCAGCCGAGAGGCCAGAGATTGTGGAGACGGAGCCTTTCTTTCCCTTCTTCATGTTTTCCTCCTCCTGACGCTGGTACTCTTCATACATCTTAGCCAAGTACTCCTTGTGGGCTTCGTAGGTTACCTGTGTCAGAGGATGGAATACGGTTAGCAGTGGGATCACAAGTTCCCAATAATCTGAGACTTTCCTCATTCATATATTTGTTCAATGTTAAATGGTGTAATTTGCACGCAATTCCAGTGCAGGCGTAAAATTCCAGTTGCGGATGTCAGCAGGCGTCACATTTCTCAGCGATTGAGGCTATTTTGTTCCGATGACCTTGCGACCAATGGAACATGACCGACTACAAATCACTTTGAAGTATAAAATGGGTCTTAGTTATAACTGCCTTTTTGGGTGGTCCCTGATTGGTCAATGCATGTTTGAGGCCCCACAACTCTTACGTAGAGCCCGAGAAATGGTCGTGCAAACTTACGTAGCTACGCATAAACGCGGCAGCTGACACACTTGTTTACGTGCATTCACTTAGACTTTTCATTGGAAGTGGCTACTTGAATGTATGTTGCTGAGGGCGGTGTGTTCATAGCTGGCTTTAACTAACCTTTGAATGTGCAATAGACAAGGTGTCAACCCAGACCCTCCATCCTCCCCATTCATATTTGATGGCATGATATAGCAGGATCCTAAAGATGTTGTACACCATCTCGGTTATTTTCTGCTCCTCTGGGTTCTTGGGGTTGATGTATCCGAGGGAGAACATCCAGTCCTGCCACACCGAGCACTGCAGCAAACAGCTGATGCAAACACACCAGCAGACAATCAGAGTTACAACACCACCATCATCTCAAAGTATGATAGTCACTATGTGAAGCAAAATGGGGAAGAAAATTTGAGTTTTTGTACTCCTACCGTCGGTTTTCGCGGCTGTTACTGAAGAGTTTTATCATGTCGGTGAGGAAAAGTCTCCTGACTTCCATTAGCTCTGCACTGGGAGAGGAGTTCTTCAGCAGGGTGGCCACTACCTTCAAAATCACTGAAAGTCAGGAAGGAGAGGGTTTAGTGGAGCTCAGGTTGAGGGAGAAGAGGAATAAAGTAGCACATCCGAGCAGCGGATTATACTAAAGGACTTGATACTTACTGGGGTTCTGGATTTTCACAGTGGAGTCGGGCTCAGGATGAGGTTTGTGAACCACCTGGGTGCAGACCTGCTCCGTCAGGATCTGTGCAGACAGGAGATGAAAAGGTGTACGTGCCGGTGCGGTGTGAATGAGCCGCTGCGTAACAGTCACTTACCTCATACAGAGTGTTGTAAGTGGTGACAGAAACGGTGTTGGTGTGCATCATCAGCCTCTCTCCCAGCAGTGTGAAAAGACTGTGTGTGTGCATGATCTCCACTTTCCTCCTGCATGGAAACAAACTTTTAATAACACCTCCTTTTTTTCTTTTGACAGTTAACGCTGACATTGATTGTTATAAACCAGATGGCGCTCCAAAATTGGCAGTTGACACAACACAGCATTGCCAGAGAAAAGGTGAAGGAACGTGTGCAAAACTCGTGCAGAAACCTTTGATTCTGAACATTTTGAGTTGCATTGCTTTTTATATTTTAAATCACTCCATTTTTCAAAGCATCACTTCACTTGTATTTTACGTAGTATTTTAGTATTCAAATAATGCCAAAAAATGTTTGAAAGAAACCAATGAAAAATTAGGCTTATTGGAATTATTCATTAGTTTATATAAAAGATCAAATACATTTAAATAAATGGGTTCTTTCTTGTATTTTATTTTGCTGGTGTTTGCAGGTTAGCAAGTGTTCACTGGAGCAGTGCGAGTAGCACACACAATACTTACTGCACTAAAATACCAAAAAGAATGGCAAAATGACAAATAAAAAATAAACTTTAACCTTATTTACAACAAAAAGTTGCAGCACAGATAATCCTGTTAGCCCTAAACAATCCAAATAAATCCCATGGCTTTGAGAAACAGAATTTTGATCATGGCAGACATGTAATAAAAAACTCTAAAGAAGCAAGGACTTTAAACCACCACTATATCTTATCTTCTGACTGGTATAATTCTGTGTTCATACACATGTTTTTAAACTTCTTGCATTTTTCTTGTCATTTTGCAACCAAGTTTTGATAAAAACCTTCCTTAAAAAAAGGTTTAAGTATTAATTTTTGTAGTTTTCAGGTTATGTAAACGTAATACATAAACCTAAAGCTTTAAGTTAAATATTAGATGCATAACCAGTAAAATGCTTTAAAAAAGCAGTATTGTTAGCAGATTTACATTCTTTAATTTCAAAATCTCAATGAGGTGGAATTTTGATTTGTTTACAAACAGATGGCAACATTTATGTGTAATATGAAATATGTATGTGTGTGTTTATGTATATAATTGGTTATAAACTTTGTTTTGGATTTAAAATAGAGCTTCTAGTTGAACATCTAAAGGTGCTTTAGTAATTATTATTTCAACAGGTTTATAAATTAAATTTGATTTAACATTTGTTACAATAAAATAAAAAAATGAAATGAAAATTTTTCCAATTTCCATTTTCCTTAGATATGGAAAAGTGTGCTGACTTTACTTGTCTTTCAAATTGAACAAAAAAGTGATTTTTTTTTTTTTTATAAATAAAACTGAATTAAAAAATTAGAATAATGTCTCCAAAACAAATGCTTTACAAGAAAAAAAATCTATGAATCTTGAGCTTTTCTAATTTATCTGTATTGTGACGCTTAATTCCAAATTAGTGCTTAGATTCATTACCTGTGCTCAATCAATTAATTTTTTTTTTTTTTTTTTTGGGAAACTGAAAGCATTTTTTCTGCAGGATATCTGACTGAGGCGGATAAAAAAGCTTGGGGAGTGACTGTGCACGACTGGTGCCTTGTGCTCATGTGGTGCAAAAAGATGTGAATGTCACATGGTGTGCAGAAATCCCTCAGCATTCATTGATGTTCATCATTGTTTCCCATCTGTGCACATTGTAACTTTCTTTTTTACACCTGACTATACGGCTGAAGTTTACGTTTTTTACTTTTCTTTTCTCTTTTTTTTTTTACTATTTTTGTTAGTTGCAGAGCCACTTTTTTTAAAAGAAATAAAAGAAAAAAATCACAGAAACAAACTAAAACTTACTTGTGCCCAAGGTGTTTCAGGAAGTAACCTAGAACTTTGAGGGCCTGAACCCGAATGCTTTCACTCTTGGAGGCCAGAAGCTTACAAATCACTCTGTCAAATATAACACAAACAAGTTAGATCCTTGAGCGATGGTGGCAAAAGTCAAAGAAATAGTAAACATGGAGGTTTTCATCTGTGACCAGTAAATCCTCTTAATATGAGGATGATTTATGCATCTGAGTGAAGATATGTCTTTCAAGAAGAGGGGTGTTCAAATAAGAGACATTGTGATGCAGTTGGCAAATGGCCCTCTAGCAAAAGAGGAGTTACCACGGAAACCAAAGAGACATCTAACAGGGATACGTGTCGGCATAATAGCAAGCACAGTTGGGCTAAAGATGTTTTTGAAAAATAATTTAACTTGTCAACATGGAAACATTAGCTTAAATACAGACAATAAAAAAAAAATACATATACATTTATTTCATTATTTTTTTTCTGTGGAGGAAACAAAAAAAGCCAAATTAGACAAGTTAGTAATAATTTATTGTCTTAAAAATTATATTTTTAAGTTGTTTTGTTCTTTTTACATCACGTTGCCATAAAAACAAATACATTTGCCTGCAGATATGTGAGGGTTAAATTAGCACAGGGGCATAAATGTGCTCTGGGTCTCTCACTGCTACACATCCTTTTATGTAAGTATGCCTGAGTGGGCAGCTCTCACCTTATGCCATTTCTCTGGTCAAAAGCAGGGATCATGGACGCTGGATGTTCAGACATAAGAGCCACTAACAGCTGGAGCACATCGTGGATATTCTCATCCTACAAAAGAAGCAGAAAGCAAAGTTAAAATCAGGAGGAGGAGGAGGAGGGAGCCTGGCGAGACAGAAGAATGAAAGGCGAAAGCGGTAAAAGGGAAAGTTGCTGGGGTGGATGAGGAACGAGCAGGTGGCATTTCGGAGCAAGAATAGATATAATTGTTACACAGGAGTACATTCTGTTCACTCTATTGTTGCAGCATTTTTCATTCTGTCACAGAGTCAAAGCTGACTCACACCCTCACTCGTTTAAGTGGACCATAACTCCAGCCCACAGATTATAATGCACATTTTTCTCCTCCACTCGAGCGCGCTTGGCGTCTCCTTCCCCTCCGCTTTTTGCTCACCCCAGTCAATTTCCAAACGTAAACAGGCATTTACCTCGTGCATGGTCAGTAAGTAGTTCAGGATGCTCTGCAGCTCATCCTCCTTCACGCCCCGGTCCTGGAAACACAAAGAAACCCACAGATTCTCATTGCAGCAAACACGTTTCTGCTTCTTTCTCTTGTTATTAACAAAGCAACATATCAATGCAAGCGTGAACAAAAGCTGCAGAACTTAAGTTCAGGTATCTGAACTAAATCACGCTATTTTTTTGCACTAAATTAAAGCAGAGGTTCAACGGAGGACAAACAGTTGAGAACTAATTGATTTCTCGTAACACGCAATGAAGATAATCAATTTCTCTCTTTACCTTCAGTATTAATTGTTTGAGAAAAAGAAGCATAAAGGCTCGCAGTGAGATGATCTCCTTCTGGGATGGCCTTGGTCCATCTAAACAGAGACATAGATCAACAGAAAGTTATTAACAAATCCAAACGTTAACCCCTTAAAGCCCACTACATCAAAGATTGACAGAATTTTTTTTTATTAATATGTTTTTCAAAACCTTGGATGAAATTTACATAAAATATCTTGCTATATATTTTTTGTAATTAGAAATAAATAGCCTCAATTGTGATAAGTTGGGTGATTTGGTAAGTTTTTGATCACAACAATGTTAAGACGCCAAAATTTTGGCCTGAGTGTTCAGGGAAATAGATACCTCATTTACCCACTGTCTCAAATTTGAAACACATTTTTTAACATGCTGTTTTGTGAAGAATTAATCATCAACAAATTTTGCACTTTTTCAATACAGCAAATAGTTATTTAAAAAATGAACAACAATAGATGGGCTATTCTCACCATATTTGGCTAAATTTTTCCTGAGAAGAGTCTTTTTTTCAAATACATTTTAATGACAAATACTGCACATACAGAGCATCATCCAATACATGAAACTCCACACATAGTGCAAGATAGTTTGAGAAAAATAACAACAGATTGTTGATCTTGCCAGGAGGTTGAAAGAGAGTTTTCCTGTCACAAGTATATAGAGATTTCATGGAAGCAGCCATTTTGAAATGAGTGTCGAATTCATTCTCTACCCCTATGGCTCCTCCCTACTGCTCCAATTGTAGGCGCATCTGGAAGTTCAGCAGTGTCCGAACTTGTTTTTTAAAAGGGAGCCGTAGTCACTTAAGGCTGGGTCTCCCTCCGCCGGAAGGGTGATCCGCTTCTCGCTTGTGATGCAGCGGATAAACACATTTCTTTACCTGGGTGTGCTCTGAAGTACAGAAGTTTACATTTACTGGGAATGTAAGTAAGGACTTTTTGTTTTTGCATGACTTTTTAAAGTTATAAAACCGATGTTAGGTATTTTCCAAGCACTGGCAGCTAAGTGCTAGCATGTATGACTAGTGACGATTCATGACATCATGGAGTGGTAGTAACATCTGGATTTGAAGACACTACTTTTCCATAACTCTCAGCTTGGAGGGCTAAATGCAGGGATAAGGAGAAGTCCTGCAGGAAGGGAAGGAATTCGGACTAAGCTCAGCAGAAAAAGTGCCTCTAGTGGAATGATGATGAACTACAGAGCAGAACACATGGACCAATTTACATAGAATGGGGTTTTAAGGAAAGTTTTGACTATGCTATGAGAAAAGGGGTATCAGAAATTTGTGTATCAAATATGATACGAGTGGGTATATAGGATTAAATGGAAATAGGTTTCATTTGATTCCTGGAAAGCAGAAAAAAAGCCACCCAAGTCCAAAAGTGCAAATCAATCTTCTTAACTTCCCCTACACTTTGGCGATCTGGATATTTTATGTCTCCACTAATCTAACTTATTACAGCAGAGGCGGAGTCATTTGCAAAAAAAAATGTGATTGATGGTGAAGCTGATTCAAACCAAACAGCTTCACTAATCCACTGTGTTTGCTTGAAAGCTCTGGCACTCAAAGGATTGTTTGGAGGGCCGCAATAAGAAACAATCGAGCTGTAAGGAAATAAAAAAAACACAAAAGCATCTGACGCCCTGTAGAAGCCACTCTGAACATCCTAGAGCGTTCCATTTTCCCCGTCTCTCATCACAGACCTGCAGTTATGAACGTCAGCCGCACACGTCCTTGACATCCGTGACAGCTAACGTTTAGTTCCTCCTCATCCGAGGTGCATTAAGCCCCGGCGTAGGGCTTTCGCATTCCGCAACAAGAAGATTCAACTGCTTCAACCCCGCCTCTGCATTAGGATTGATGTCCGCGGCTTTCTATCATTTTTACCACAGAGATTCATTTGTGTGTCAGATATCCTTAAAGATTACAAGCTGTCATGAATCAGCTTCAAAGTGCTGCCAAAAGAACTCTAATGGAATGTGGTATGACATAGACTTGAAGATGCATTGATTCAGCTCAGAGCAGTCATCATATAAGAGCTGCGAGAGCCTTTCTGCTGTAATGATGATGCCAACTGTTTCCTCAGAAGAATTTTTTTCACTCATCCATTTTAATGGATGATGCTAAAGAAGGGCATGAAGGTTAAACGTTTATGAATGTATACTTTCATCTTTGCAGGGAAAAGGTTTTAGTGCTTTTCATAAGGGTGAAAGAAAAAAATTGGATATTGCAATATTTCATTTGGCAATAATTGGTATAAATTTCAAATGCTGCCAAAACCATTTTTTATTAGTTCTTTAAAAGTAAGCATGTAGTTCAGCGTCTTACATTTGTTTTCCACTGTGTACCACTAGTTGGCATCACACCACACCGAGCCTTTTTCAGTAGCTCTGCTCCGCACCAAAACAACAAGGTCTTGTGAGAACCAACTTGTGGTAGATGGTTGTTGTTAAAGAGCTCAAGAACACATGCACAGTTCAGTTTTAACAAGAGATGGATACCGAAATTCAATGCCAAGTTGGACCTCGCATTGGTTGGTGTAATGCATACCCAGTTTGGCAGAAAAATTTGGATTTCTGTGCTTCATGTCAGTGCTTCGTTTCAGGCATATCAATTACTTTCTATTCCATTTTACTGTACAATGTTAGCTTTTACCTTCCCAATGGTTGTGGGTGAGTTCATGGAAGAATGGGTGAAGCTGTGACGATGGGTGGAGCTTCAGTCAAAATGCTGAAGCAAGCAATTGAAAGTTTGGCAATGTTTCACAGTAAAAGTTTCTAGTTCAGCAACCTGATGGACAAGCGTGACATTTACAATACTCTGAAAAAAGACGAACATTGTGGCGATGAGCAGTGACAAAGGTGTTTACTTCAGCGTGTGTTAAAACTATGATGCAGTGCTGCAGTGGAGACGGTCAGAAAGAAAAGATAAATGCTGCTTTATCACTCTTAAATATTTTTAGAAAAAAAAATCCTGTTTTTTTTATTCATTTTTGAAGAACCTGTTCATGGACCAGAACCTTTTTAAAATGATTAGTTGGGCACCAACACCAGAAAAGATCCAAATGGTCCCCATCACTAATTTTAACCAAAGCAGGCAGATTGTTGGAGATTGTTCGTTTTTTTTCTTTGGTCGTTTAATTTAAAGTACATTTAAGAAGTGTTTGAAATAAAAAAGTACCCTCTTTTCATGATCATACTTCAAAAACCTTTTTGGTCAAAGCACATTTAAAAGTATTTTTTCTTTTTTTTTATTAAAATATATTTTGTTATGGAAGCCAGACAATGTTGAGAGTTGAAAAAACTGTTTTAATTTAATTTTTTCAGTCGTTCCGCTCCGAGTAAGAAGCCACTTTAGACCGAGGAAACTAAGAGCGAATCAGAGCTCTGTCCAATTTGAAATGAACCGAGACCACCTCGAAAGATGATTTAGAGAGCGGTTCCTGGTCCCGGACCAGGATTCGCTTGGGTGTATTCCGACTGAAAAATTATCTGGCCAAACAAACTGGTTCACTTTAAGCAAACCAAATGTGTCTGGCCTGAGTACACCCTGAGATGCAGTCACAGTCCTTACAATGCTCTGATAATTAAATACAATGTTTTTTATGTTATTGTATTTACATGAAGGATATATTAGTATGTAAACAAAGATATTCTAAGTCATACTCTTTCAGAAAATAGTGAAATATTTTCCCTGGTACAGTCTTAAGATACACCAGGATTTAACGTATTGTGACGTGTGTTGTGATACGTATCGCATTGTCAGACTGCCAATACACAGCCCTAGATTTTCACTGCATAAAGTAACCTTTATTTTTGGAATCAAAGCCATATCCTCACTTACAGCTACAATACAAGCCAACATAAAAAAAAGAAAAGAAAAAAAGAAAGAGTCTGAAAGAGACGGGAGTGAGATGAGGCATTACTTCATCACGCTCTGATGGCCTTGAATGACACGAGCGTTTCATTCAATTCACCTGCACCTCGCGAAGCAGAAACATGACACTGAATCAGGCCTCTGCGCCCCATCATCTCATCTGTCAAGCTGCGACATGTTGCAGGAACAGTGACAGTGGTCATCCATCACAGTTGCAGGGGAGTCATGTGATCAAAGTCTCGTCCACTGAGGAGTTAAACACTGTTCTGGATTCTCTAAACTGTCACTCAGATGCAAGTCTGTAACTTTTCTAAAAAGTCTCCTGAATATCACGCCTGTTTTGTATAAAAGTCAAAAGATGCAAATGTGTTATTGACAAAAAAGCAGGACGTGCTTCAAAAATGGTATGACACGTTGCATTCAATTGCAACATCTGATGAGATGTTTTAGCAAGAAAAGTGAAGCCACGAGGGGCCTGATTGTTTCCAGTGCGCTTCAATTTCTGACCAAACACACAGGACGGAATATCATCATCCATGGTTCCCAGCGTCCCTCAAACACACCATCCACAAGTGGAAGCTATAAATATTCCCAGTGCACATCGACAACACCGCATTTGTCCTTGAGGAACAAAAAAAAAACCCAGCAGAGCCGCTTTATCGCTGTGTTGCAGCAACAAAAGCGAACACGCATCATGACATGTAGGTGTTTGGTGAAAAAAAAACCCTTCTTCAGGAAACAAGGAAGTCTTTACTCTGAAAAACAACAGCTGGTCTCATGAGATGATGTAATATTGAAGAAACCACCTGACTAGTTTTGCAGATCTGAACTTCAAATTTGAAACATTTTCTACAAAAAAACAATAAATAATCTTAGTTTTCAAAGTTGCGGAAAATTAAATGTAAAAACAAGGTTTAAGTTGTTTGAAAATAATTCATTTCACTGTTGTTGAGGTTTCAGGACATGTTAAAGCTTTAAAAGCAGAAATGTAGAATATTTAGGAGATCGACTGAAAGAGCAAAAAATACTAAATGAGGTTGTATTACTTTTTCCTCTAATAAAAGCAAACGTCAATAAAAAAAAAAAAAATCTTGCTCAACTACCGAACAAAAAGCTTTTCTGAATAAATAAGTCTTCCCTTTCATAATGAACTGTTTTCGCCACTTTCTCTTTCAGCAAACTGGAAAGGAATTTAATTACCGCTTTCATTTAATTGTATCTCAGCTGCAGAATTTAAAAGCAATGCAAAAATAAAAGACCTGAGGTCCTAAATTAGTGGATGCACCCCCTTCTCCACTGCGCAGCAACACCACCCTTTTTTTATTTGCTTCTGAAAGCAATTTCCATTAAAACACAAAATTGAAATGGTTTGTAAAAAGACATGCAAAAAGAAATATATACAAATTTCTTTTTAAACACATACAGAACTGAAGCTGTAAAAAAAACCATTTTAATTCAAAGTGCATCTGTCTAACTTGCATTCAACCTCATTCCCTCAGACTGACACACAGATGACGCCTATTTTAATCCACAAAGCCCTCGGTGTGATCAAAACAGTTTCCTATTACTATGCAAATCAGAGCGTATCATGGTCGTACAGTACAGTCAAGTGCACAGACATGTCAAACCGCAACTAGCAGTTTTTCGACGTAAAAGCTGTCTCTAGCTAATTGTTCCTGCAAAGTTATCAGTGCTCCTTCATTTGGTCTAATCCCAGCAGTCGAACAGCAATATCGCCAAACAGAAAAGGAAGCAGACAGCCGCTTGATTAGAAATTCCTAAAGCTCCCTCGGATCTGCCCATCACGGTGGTCTGTTACTATGGCAACAGGGCAAGCGTACTCAAAAATCAGCAGAGGGTCCAGGGCAGAGAAGAGGTTGATTTAAGTGAGAGCGTGCTCTGACCTTCTGATGCGCCACCGTGTGCCTTCAGCAGTCTTGTTAACACAGACTCCGACTTGTTCCCAGTGGTGATGGAAACTAAAAAAAATCTCACTCGAGTTTGGAATTTGATCTTTAAAACACCAGTTCCTGCTGTTTTAAAGACCTGGACCTCACAAAAACACAAAATTATGTCTGGACAAAATTTGTGCCAACATTCCTCTAAACATGATTCATTAAAAGCCCTTTAGATCGCAACACATGGGAAAAAGGAAAAGGTATTGCATGCACAAACAATGTGACGCATCTGCAGCGTTTACCTGTTTGAATGTGCTTAGTTTTTTTCTGCACTGACTTTGTGAGCTCATCTGTAAATATCAAAGCAAAAATAATATCCTTTTTCATGTTTACTCTTATTGCAGCACGGTCTTATATTGCATCGTTTATTTGTCATCTCTTGCATTACTTCCCCCTACGGCAGGGATAGGCAACTCCAGGCCTTGAGGGTCGCATTCCTGCATGTTTTCCAACATACCATGTTCTGGCATGTTCTGATTGGTTGGACACACCCGGACCAGCTAATCAGTCATGAGTAGGGCTTGGATATTTGGATATTGAACAGACACCGAGGCCCTCGAGGCCTGGAGTTGTCCATGTCTGCCCTACAGGAAGAAGACTGAGCCAAAGATGGGTTAACCTTTTAGCACCCAGGAAAGCAAATTCAAAGCCTTTTATATGGAGAACTAGAACTAATCTGCAGGTAAAAATGTACTATTTTTGTTAATGAAAATATTTTCTATGTTTTTATAACATTTTTGTGATGATTGAAGAAAATTATAAAGAAAATTATGCTAAAAATAGCATTTCTGACTTTTCTTTATTAAAATTGTTGTGAATAAGCAGCAGATGGACAAAAGCAGCATCCAAAAATGCAGTTTGAAAAACAGCTTATTTGTGACATAGAAAATACGTTGGGCAGGCCACTAGCTCCCTGCTCCACGTCATTCCAGTACATCTATTCGCAGACAAATAGATCCATGTATGTCTTCATTTTTCTCATCTTAGCTGGCATCTGGCTCAAAACTGTACGGCTGGATGGCTCCAATATTGCTCGCCATTAGGTTAGGTTGGGGGTGTACGGGATAGTATGTAAACAGAGAGCTCGCAGCAGCGGGGAGGAGCAGGGCTTGAGGTTGTTCCACTCACACACAACTCAGAGGCGAATTTCTAAGGAACTACTGCCACTCAAAATCATAATTACTGGAAAACCTTTAAAAAAGATCAAAGATGATCGGAGTGGGTTAATAAATGAGCAATTCAGAATTAAATTTTTGGTTCTGGCAACAGCTCAAATGTGGCTTGATTATAAGCAGAGCTATTATGTTTTTCTAATTACAAAGAAAGCAAATAAAAGATTGTTGCTATTTTTTTTCTACTCTGCTTAATATAAAATCCATTATAACTTTTAAAGTGGTCCCTTCAAATTAAAATCTGCTCCCAGAGAGAGACGCAGTCGTGACTGGATTTCTTTTTTTGTATAAAGGCAAATCTGGACATTTAATGGAAAATCATTTCTAATTGACAGAAATTATTTTATCAGAAGTGTAAAGAACTTTAAGTAACTTTAAGTATGAATTTCTGCTAAACTAAGTTTTTGGAAACAGTGAGATGTTCAATCATTGTATTTTTTGGAAGATGATGATGAACATGTAGTGCAACATGCTTACATTCTGCTATTAAATAGCTGAAATGAGAGCAAACAAAGGCTCCATTTTTTGTTTCAAAACTGCAGAAACAGAGTTGATATTTCCAAGTGTTTTAAACAGAGGAGCTGATGTAAGACAGAAGCAAACATGCCCCACTTTTCAAAGGTCTTTTCTGTGTCAAATCCATGACAAGCTTCTATTTTTCCAAAACAATGACAAGTTCTGCAAATTAAAGGGTTTAAGTGATTCAAAAATAATTTTTCCCTTTTTCCCCTTTTCATTGCTTTTTTTCTCTGCTTCTTCTTTTCATAATTCATCAGAGAATTATGGAGCAAATTGTGCGCAATTGTGAACTTACCGAGACCTTTCGGGTTGATTCCGCTGCACTCTAGAGGGTTTACAGCCCAGTAGTAGTACTTGAGTGTGTGCATCAGCTGCAGGACTGTGCCCACACGTCGGATGGTGGTGTAGATGGTGGCCGTGCCGATGAACTCCGACGACAGGTAAGTGTAGAGGGACAGCTGAACCTGAAGGCACAAAGAGGCCGACACTACTTGAAGTGAAATGCATCGACTGGGTTTGGATCTAGATCTTGAACAGATCTACTTGAACAAGAAACAGAAACTCTCAATTGAAGCATAAATGATTCTCCTTCTTCTGAGGTTTCTGTGCCAGAACACCATCCAGCCTCATCTGAGAATCCACTTCCAATACCTGACATTTAAAGAACGTTTGCTCTCATTGCTCATTTGCTCCTCCAATCATTCTGCTCCCCCTTTTTTTTTTCTTCCCTCTGTTATTATTCCTCTAGACAATCCTCTTCATCTCACATGGACTGAATCAAGCTGGCTCAAAAATCACTGAGCTCATTACAGTGACCGCCGTGTGAAGGAGCAGCCCTAACGAGGTGGCTCTCTTTAAACGGATGAAATTAGCAGAGGGCGGCGGCCTGAACGCGTCAGGCTCATCCTGACTGAAGAGCGGACTCCTCTGACTTGAAAGGCCTTCATTGCATTAGAATTCACATTTAAATTATCCGGTGAATTTTTTGTAAGAAAGAAAGAAGAATTCTAAGGCTGCGTCCAAATTACTTCACTACTCACTACGTAGTACACTAATATTGTGCTCACCATGGCAGCTGCACTTTTTTTTTTTGCTTTTAACAGTGATCCAATAATAGAAAAAACATGCAAACCTTTTCCAAAAACATGCAAATGAGAAAAAGCAGCATCTCAGGTCGCTGCAGAGATTGAATGTGCCTGAGCTGCTTGTTTCTTTCTGTCAGTCTCTCTATCATACACCGTGTGGATAATACACTTTTTTGGTAACATTGATGCAATTTTAATGGTCCGCTTGCGTGCGTTCAGACTGAAAATTTGTTCCAGTCTATCAGGGAAAACAAACTGATTCACTTTAAGCGAACCAAATACGTCCAGTCTGAATACACCCTTTGTCAATGTACAGGAATACATCTTAATAATATGTAACCCAGTCTTTCAATGCGAACACCGCAACCTCGTCCTCACTGCCCCGCTGCTCTGTGTTGTGTTTTAGAGCAAGGAGCTGCGTAAAAAGACATGCCAGACGTGGGTTCTGATCTGTGGCAGACCTTGCAGCGATTTCTTTTGTGTTGCAGGCAACACAGATAGAACTGATCAAAGACAGACAGTCGAGTCAAGTCGACAAGATTAGCGGCGGCAACACTCCCTGTTTGACTCCCACAATTTGACTCCCAAAATGGCATAGAGGGTTCTCACGCAGGCTCTGTGACGTCACATGCAAGAGGTCTATAGAAAAAAAATAACAGGCCCTCCTTTTTTTCATTAGGATATTCATTTCAGAGTTTATTTTCCTCTATAAGTGCAATATTAATTCTTCAATGTGACCAAGGGTGTTCCTGCCAATAATGGGAATTATGATACCGCCTTAAGAAGCAGTAAGTAACGCAGCTCAGCGGGAGACAGAATGGAACACAAGTGAGATTATAGGCCTAAAAGATTTTCAGGGAGTGTATCTGTTTAATACATTTGTCATGCTTGCGTGGCTTTCATTATAAGCCTGCTCAATCGACATTGTGTTTATCAGAAATTCTGCGCTGGAAGAAAAAAAACCCAAAAAACTCAGGCAATAATTTAGACCAGTCACAACAAACAATAGGATCGGTTTAAAAAAAAAAATAAAAAGCATTATTTATTACTTACAACATTTACTGCTTACTCCAACATGCCCTGAACCTGCCGCGCCCGACATCACCTCACAGAGTTGGAGAGGAGATGACAGGAGGTTTAAAAAGGAAAAAAATCAGAGGGAAGAGCACTGATGAGCCCTGCGGGAATGCCACAAACGCTCACGTCTAAAGTCCAAATTGAGCGCTTTCTTGTCCCGGGGTGTTTTTCAAATGTCATTCTATCTGTTACCCTCCCTCTCTTGCATGTTCTGGCCTTTTCCAGCATGTGCCAGCTCCCATGTCTGTTCTAGAAAATCATTTAGTATCTTATTATGAAGGGCAGGAGCCAGTGGGATCTCAGTTTTTCCCCTTTCTTTTAATGTTCCTCCCTTTCAAGTGGGCATCATCAAGTCAACTCAGGAAAACTACATTCACAAATAAACCTTTTGTCCTTTTTCTTTCTTTTAACCAGTGCTCCCTTTTTACCTCTACCTAATCCATCAGTTGTCCCTCTCAGAGCAGGTTAGTTAGTTCACACTCAAGCATTTCCAGGGGATATGCAATTATAAACAGACCTTGGCAGGGGTGTGTATCCAGATGGCAGCGTTGAAGAGGACATGGTCACAGAGCTGTTTGAGGAGCGGCGCTCCGTGAGGTAAACCATCCAGATACTTGGCAAACGATAGGAACTGCTCGAGAACTGCCCGGGTGATGTGGACTCGTGACGACTGGAAAGAGAAAAGAAAATGTGAGCTTGATCCAAACACACAAACAGGAAAAGCTATTTTCTATCAGAAAATATAAATAAGCCGACATGCCTTTTAAAATATATATGAAAATATAAAAATCTAAAGAAGGCTAAGAATAGTACTAAATCTTTTACTTTCTCTTTTTATATCTGCTATTTAATTTTAGCAAACTCCAGAGAATGAAGAATTTATTATATTGACAATAGAGGTAATCATTAAGATTAATCGTTGTCATGCAATCCAATTTCCAAGACTGATTCCCTTTAGTCAACTCCATAGTGACGTACACGACAATTTAACACACATTTAAGAACCCATGTTTGGGGCATTCTTGAACATGCATTTATCACAGTAAGTTCACACTGGACAAGAAAAGAGAGGCTTCTTCTTTTTTTTTCCACTGTTCTCTAGGGCACGTCTGCCACCTAAAGTTGGAAGAGGCTCGGTGCTAAACGTTGAAGCGGTGTAAATCTCATGAAACTTGCTCCAAGCTCTTTTTTTATTTCACAAGGACGAATATATTATATTTCCGTCTGGAAACAAACTGCAATTATCAATTTCTAAAATTTTTACAATTTTTAAATGGTTGGCACTTCCGTGACTTCAAAAAGACGCCATCCATATGTCACTACCAAATCTGAGTCCCTGATTGGTCAAAGTTAGACTTTGCTTAACTTTCAATATGCGATCAATGGCCACATGTTTAGTACTTAGAGCCCAAAAACGATCATAAAAACTTGCGTAGCTCCAGGGTAGTGGTATCTTGCTAGATTATTTTTAGAAATATAATTTGGGATTAGATTATTTGGGATTAGATTATCTTTCTTAAAGACACACTCCAATCATTTTTTTGATCCATGTCAAAAACTGTTCCAGTAGTTTAAGTAGCCTTTTAATTATGATTATGCTGCTTTTATCCGAATTAAAAACAAAATGTTGTTTTCAGGACATCATTTCTGCAGAGTTTATCAGAATTTCACTATGAGTTGCTCAACTGTTGCAGTAAGTCTTCCCCCATTTCCCATCATCCCTTTGTTAACACTCTCTCCCGCTAGCTTACAGCCTATCACATCCATTACTGGTGCAACAATATCAGCGAGCAATACCACAACTTTTGAGTTGTGAGCAGGACTGTGCGCAGAGCAACCCCATGTCCCCTTTCCCTTACGGCTGCAGAGAGCTTGGAGCAGGGAGCTTGTAGCCGCCCAGCTTACTTTCTATGTATCAATTACAATTCTTTTCAAAAGACATTTATTTGTCTGCTCCTGATTCACAACAATTGGAAAACAGAAAAATCAGATGCAAATAGAAATGCAAATGGAAATTCAAAGTATAAATTGTAAAATAGGTTTAGCCAACTTGAATATAAAAAAATGTGATAAGCCTGGTAAAAAAAATACAGAAGACTGATTTGTTTTAAAATAAAAAAGAGAGATCACAAGTTATTATCATACGACGGACAAGTGCTGTGTGACGCTTCAGTTTCTTCCTAACACTGACCTTCTCAAGAAGATACCCGATCACCAGAAAGCCTTTCCCTCCCAGCATTTGCTCCTGCATTGCCACCGAGCTTTTCAGGAGCTCCACCAGGAACCCCAGTAGGGTAGCACTGCAACAAACACACGTCACTAATGCTAACATTGATGATCACAAGTTCTTTTAAGGTGCAAAGTGAAAAAAAATGAGCATGTCTTAAGCATGTCTTCGTTTCAATAAACTGAAAATAATAAAGATCAGCCGCCTGCCATCTAAATGCAGCTGAGATTCACAAGAGGAGCCGGACTGAAGAGCCAGCAATACTTTAATATCATTTGTCAATTCTTTTTTTGCATTGAGGAAATATAAAAGATACCACCTCGCCCCCACCTATTCTTTCTAGAATACATTAGTTTGTAGCCTGTGGCACAGTAATGTCAGGCTTTCTTTTCATATGAAAATAACTCTTGCACAAACACACTGATCTTTTTGTATTGTCACTCAAAGCCGCTTCTGTCTTTCTTTGCTTTCTTCAGTCCTCTCTCTTTATTTTCAGGCCCTTTCTAGGATTATCTGCAGCTGAGATCGTTTCTCTTTCAGGTGTCAACCTCTTCTCTGCGCTCACCAGACTGTGGTGTCCACACTGCTGTCGTTGAGCTGCTTGAAGTCCAGTTGAGCAAAGAGCGGGAACAGGACCTGGATACCTCCTATAGAGTGAATGGCACTGTGGATGGAGTGGGTCACAATGGCCTTCACATCCTGTCATTGAGGGGGGGCAAAAGTCTGTTAGATATTTTTTTCTGATTATGGTCACACACTTAATTTCAATTTCCCTAAATCTTCTCCAATTGAATTGATATTATCTTCTCAAAAAATACATGAAATAAAAAAACAACAATATAACCCTTTTAGGGTCAAACTGAACCTGT
The DNA here is from genome assembly GCA_014656515.1 of Oryzias celebensis. Lineage (NCBI taxonomy): Eukaryota > Metazoa > Chordata > Actinopteri > Beloniformes > Adrianichthyidae > Oryzias > Oryzias celebensis. The sequence goes on from BNCR01000013.1 coordinate 16,093,316, forward strand.
TTTCAAATGTGAAAATGGATCGATTTTGACCCGAACAAAATATAAAGGGAAAATACACTGGTTCTGAACTTTCAGCAAATAAAGTTGCAATTTCTAGTGAACAGCAACAAAATCTTATTGGTAATCTAATACATAATGGTCGCTCCTTAAATAATTGTAAACCACATTTAAAATAAAAATTAAAAAAACAAAACAATCGAGAATTTTGTATGTAAAATTTTACCAAAACCTCTGTAAATTCATAATAATGATTAAAAAGATAATCACATTTATCTAATAAAAGATGTGGTCTTCATTTACACAATTACACAAATTTGAACTTGTTTTTGTTTGTTTGTTTATTGTTTTTTTGATTGTTAGCTCTGCAATTTCCTATGGAGTACACAAATTTCTGAACTAGTTCTTCATAATTCACTTCCACTATACAACACATAAATAAATAAAAGGTTTCTATCATTTTGTTTGTAACTATATTAAAAAATGATTGCGAGTTGGAATGACAAAGCTTTTATTTTTGTAGTTTGTGGTCCTACTTTATAGGGATATTGATTTGTTTCTATTCATTTTCTTTTGAAATATTCAGTTATAAGGCAAGTGAACTGAAAAATACAGAAATAATAAAAGAGTTTATACTCTTTACACAAGAGTATGAACTCTTTTACTATTCCTGTATTTCCTGTCCAACTTGGAGGAGCATAATTTCTCAAAGCAAATTAAATACAAGTAAAAAAAATATGTTCTGTCCATATAAATTATGGAAAACAAAAAAAAAATCCACAAACTTTAATCAGAAGACAATAACATTAACACTGGAAACTTTTATTCTACAGACACAGATGTTCACTACAGGATACATAGTCAAAATCTCTCATATTGATGCAACTTTTTGTGTTCTATTTCCATTTTTTAGAAAACTACAATATTTACTTCAAGCATGAGAATACTTTACGTTTCATTGAAGCAGGACAATAATCAAGTTGAGCTCTCATTTTGTTTCAAGGAATTCTGGGAGTGGAGTAACAGCATCACCAACCTGCAACATGAGTGCGTGCGGCGAGTGAACGAAGATGGATGCGTTTTCCCTGGGCGAAGACTCCAAGCAAAGCTGGGCGTCCGTCGCCTTGGCGTTGTAAGTGAAGGAGATGGAGCTGGCCAGCTTGCCGTCGTACAGCACCTGCTTGTGGTGCTCGGCCAGGTGGATGTCGCTCTCTGACTTGAACTTAAACGTGCTCTGCAGTGACAGGAGAGAAAACAGGTGGGGAGAAGGTGGTTTGAGAAGAAAAGATTTGGGAGACGGAGAGACAGAGCTGTCCAGAGATGAGGCCGGTTCAACTCCAAACGCGTTCCGCTGAATTACAGTATGAGCCGTGTGTAAACAACATGGCATTAACTTAATGAACACAGTGCTCACCCGGGCACTAATTCAATTAGCAGAGAATAAAAGACAGCAGGAAGCGGACGTGTGGGAGGGAAGCAGTGAAAGATTCAAGTTTATCTCTTTGGAGTTTGTAAACAAACAAAAGATGGACATGTTTGTTTTGCTAAGTCTAAGGAAGATACTTACGAATAGCCCCAAGTGAATAGTTGTAATTAAGGTATTGGAGCTACCCAGCTGTACAGTTTTGAGTCAGATTCCAGTTCAGACGAGGAAAACAAAGATATACATGAATCTTTTTGTCTACAAGTGGATGCATCGGATTGGAGCGGAGCAGGGAGTTAGTGACCTGCCTGTTGTAGTTTCTGTGTAACAAATAAACTCTTTTTTAAATAGCATTTATGCTCCTGATTCACAATAATTTGAATACAGAAATGCCATTTTAATCTAAATTTTCTTCTAATATGCCCTGCATCACGACAGAATGCTACAAGAACACATGTCAAAAACACAATTTGCACTGGTGTGGGTCTTTAACCAACATTAACAAAAAAAACTGGGCTAACGAATCATGATTTTAGACAAATAAATAGTGATTTTTGAAAAAATCATGAAAGCATATTAAAAAAAAGGCTAGTATTGAAGTTTTAACAATAAACAACATTTTTTTACTGTAATGACTACTTTCAGATCTTTATCCAAACAAGACCAAATATTTGCTAAAAAAACAACTTCTCCGTTTTACAATTAGTTCTTGCTCTGCATTATTTAAACATAAAAACTCCTAAATTATAGTTTTTAAATGCCTCATTTTTCTCAAAAAACTACTTTATTTAATAATGTTATTACTCTTTTTCAAAATGTTGTTATAGTATCAATATTTGTTTTGCATAAATTTCCCAAATTTGATTACAAAACTGGAAATAGGATGAATTACTGTTGAATATAAAATATGATTACGTTTTTGAAAGCAAAAAAAGTGAATAAACTCCTTTGGAGTTTATCTAACCAAATCTTGTCTACTGCCACAAAAAATATTTTCTTTGTACCAAGACGAAATGGGGGTCATCAATACACAAAGCATTTTGTGTAATGATTGAGGTTTAGATCCCATTTTTTCTGAACTTCTATTAATTGACATACTTTTGCTTTATGTGCTTGTAGATTTTCATGGAAATTTTGAAAAGGGTTTTTAAGTATTCTGCGTCTGCTGTTTCACTCTCTTCTCTTGGTGCAAATTAAAAGCCACAAATATCTTAATATATATATAGAAAAAGATATATAGAAAAAACATGGTGTGAATTGTCAGTTCATTAACTACATGTACTGAGTTTTTTTAACCAGTTTTCAAATTTTCCATAAAAGAAGACAAGACTGGAGCTGACAGAGGTGGATCCTTATTTTTTGGCAGAAATTCTGCTTTAAAAAAATCTAAATAAACATTACTATAAATGACTTTAATTGCAGCATAAAGTTTAAAGCTCCATACTGAGCAGTTAAAAACCCTCTGCTCAAAATGTACCTGCATAGCGGTGCAAATGTGAAAGGTTAATCAATCATAAATGCTAATAAATTTCTCTTTGCTCTTTTTTTTTTCTTTCCTTGAAGGTTAACGGCTCCTCTGCATGCAGAAAAATACATTAAACAGCCTCAACGGAAGATTAATAAACTCATTTTCATGCATGTGTTTTGTTTTGTTTTTGCAGTGTAAGCACATTCATTGTTAAATGTAGGCATTCTAAGCTGAATTTGCTTGTGAGGTTTGACATACAAGAGACCCAAGTAGGGGAGGTTGTTGAGGAGCTTAAAAGCACTTACGCACACACTAAATGGGGATTTTCTTCAAGATGCACAGGGCATGCAGAGTAAAAATGAAGATTTATACAGTTGAGATTAAAGACATGTGTCTTCTATGTAGGGAGGAGAGCAACAGCTTTTGCAGTTCCAACACCAAACAGCTACAGTAGACTTTAGCTGCGCGCACAGGACTTCAGTTCCAAAAGTTTGCAATTAATTAAGATAAAATAATGTACAGTATTATTATTATTATTATTAAGACATCTGTAAGGATTTTAAATCTAATCTGAAATGTTACTGATTAAATCAAGAGGACAAAACAAGAAACTAGATGTGAATTATTTCAAGACTCACTCCAAAAAAATGGGCTTTAGGTATTTTTAACATGTTCTTGTAGCAATTTTCTGATGATGGAGGACATGTATTCAAAAGAAATCAAGCTTAAATGTTTTTCTTTATTCAAATCATTGTGAATTGGGAGCAGATTAAAAAATGTAGTTTGAAATAGATTGCATTTGTTACGCAGAAAATACAAGGGGCAGGGCAGAAGCTCCTTGCTCCACTCCATTCTGATGCAGCCACTTGTAGACGACTATGTACGTCCATGTACGTCTTTGTTTTCATCTTAGTTGGTACTGACTGAAAACTGTATAGCTGGATAGCTGTGGGTGTGAGCGCATGTAGTGGGACAGCGTGTGGCGGGTGGGTTTGCTCTGCGACAAAGGCCAAATGAGTTCAAATGAACTATTACCACTTTGCAGAAAGTATACCCTAAAAAACGACAGTTTTTGTTTTTTGTTTTTTTTTTATTTAGACAAAAAAAAACAAATACAATCATAATCAAAAAGACTAATGGGAACGCTTTGCCAGGAACCCAAGAGTGGTAATGTTTTTTTTGGGGTCTATACATTAACATAGCTTGTTTTTTTTGTATTTCCATCTACCTTTCAAAACCAACTTTACTTTATCTCAAACTTCATTTAAAAAAGGAAGGCTAACACCCTCTAATCAGAAGAGTTTGAATTCAGCTCACTTCCCTGCCTAATGTCTGCTTCAGGAGACTGCAGAGCGGAAAATCCCCCACTTCAAACGTGCGCCCTGTAGCAGCTGCCTCTCAGCTCCAAATTTCACCATTTTCTCAGTCTGCTTGCCCCATACTTAGCATGCATGGTTCACAATGATGGAAGGGCTTCGAGGTGGACTCAGCAGTCTTAAGGAAGAAGGAATTTGACTCGCCCTTTTGTGAATATGAAAATCGCTTTGCTCTTATTCAAGCTTTGACATGAAAAGCAAATTATTTTGAAATCACTTTTATCTGAATGAAGAAAACTGGTTCATATCATGAACCAAAGTAAAAAAGCAAAACGTTCTTTTTTTTAAAATTAAAACTACAGCTTAATAAAAGCAATAAACCATCTATAGGATCTTAGAGATTAGAAGCAAAGAGATGCAAATCATCATCACTTGATGAATACTTCATCAAGAGATCATAAAACCATATAACAACTATTTTAGTTGGTTGTCATTTGGTATAAATAGTTGTTTACATATAAAAAACATTTAGAGACAGTGGTTGGTTTTCCCAGATATGCAAGTCCCTGGGAACCAACTTAAATTAGAAGGATTAGGAGTTTAGAGCCATAAACTATGAGTGTTACATTTAAAACCCAAAGAGGGGATAAAACATGTAGTTTTTTTAAAAAGGTTGCCAAGGCACAACCTTTTGAAGTCATTAATTTCCCAATAAACCCCTTGGTTAGTGACAGTTATTCAGCAAAATGGTCACAACAAAAAAAACTCAATCCTTTATAATCCTTGTGTGGGGGAACTGGAATTTTCCAATCTATTTGTCCCTCAACATTTTTTGGCCAATAATGTTAGAACACATAATACTGATTAAAGTAAAACCTAGAAAATGAACATGTTTAAGATTATTTATAGGTTTATACTTCATAATATTTTGCTGGGGTATATAAAGACATAACCAAAAAGTGTTGTTAGTGTACAAGTGGAGACTAGAAACTAATCAGCCTGTAATTCCCATTTGAATTGCCTCATGAAGTTTAGGTCTTTCTTTTTTTATGAAGTATAAAAATACAGACCAAACAATCTGACTGTAAAACAGGCAGATCCAAAGTCCGGACCATGGATCAAATGCAGCCCGTGTTCAAATGTCCACCTTGTGCTTTCATGAAATCAATAAAATGCAGACCCCAGCTTTTTTTAAAAACTGCTTTTACAATTTCATGATTTCGGTTGGCTAAATTACATTTTAACCCATGGCAACACTTTCATGTGACCCTTTTTGTGATGCTTTCTAGCTTATTTCTACAATGGCTACTGTAAATAAAAAGAAAAGTTAACAGTGAGGGACATGCTTACAGAAATTGGCAATTTTTTTCTATGGAATATGAAACAGCTGTCGCTGCCTAATACTGGTATGCCAAGAGACTGTGGCTGTTTTCAAGGAGTTTGATACCAAGAAGGACTTTATCAGACTACATATGCCATCTACGACAAGCCAACTGGGATGAACGGCATGAAAAATTGACAGTAATTTTGGTTAAAAAAACAATTAGATGTATTTGTTTTCGATGTTCAGAAATAAAAAAGTATACAATTGCAATGAAATGTTCATTTAATAGTTCATTTAAATGTAATGTTATTGAAATAGGTATTGGCACTCAAACATTTTCACCTCACCAAATCTATCCCTCTTTGCAAAAAGTTTGGTACTCCTGCTCTAAAAAACACTCTTAGTCTAATAAATGGACATAAAACAGCTTTGCTATGCTTATTAACATTTCACATAAGGTATTTTGATGCTAGAGTATTTGACATTTCTGCATGTATCAAGCAGAAATATTGACATAACTCTGTCTTATTGAAAAAGAAAACCTTATCTGGGATTTAACTGAAAAATGTAAGTTCCAAAATACCGGCTAATCTGCATCAGAATGTCTAAAAGACAAATATATTGTGATTTTTGTCACAATTTTTATTAAAAAAAAAAAAAGATTTCAACACTATGGTCCTATTTTTGGAGGACTATAGGCAGTTGTGCAAAACCAACAAAAAACAAACACAAATAACAAAATGCATTTCGAAAATATTCGAAAAAAAGACTGAAAAGAAAGTTAAAGCTTAAAAAAATTGGTAAATTGTTAAATGTTTACATGTTCAGCAGCAAAAGGAGTAACGTTTTTCATTCATTGTAAACAATGTTATGGTCTTTTATTAATGTCAGATGCAAACATGCTAAATAAGGATGTCACATGTGTCTTCCTCAAATTTGTCCCTATTTCAGCCATAGTAAAAGCCTGATTACACATCTGTGTTTACTTTTTGATATGAGTATTATTTGGGATACTATTAAAATATTAGCATGCATGTAAACATTATCATGACTTAAAAATATCATTGCAAAATGAGCTATAGACATGGAGAGATACTTGCTACTTTACTATTCATTTAAATTACACTGTGAAATAGTGAGATAACATTTTTTTACTATTATTAAATGCCTAAGCTTTGTAAAATAAAAATAAAACTGATCAAAATAAGTAAGTTTTGCAGCTAAGTGTAGCTTAATTAAGTCTCAAAGTCAAAAGCCCTTTACAAAGGTCAAGATTTAAAGTTGCAACACAAATATAATTTCCCTTTCATTCATTACCTGACAAATACACTTGTACACATGAAAACACGTAAATGTAATACAGGTGTTCTGGTAGAATTACACGCTTCATTAATGGTCTTATGGCCAGACTGTTGGCAGAGTTCGCCAATGAGGACATCTAAACCCAGGATGATGAGAGCAAATAACAACACATTTATCAACACATTTAACAGACATTCAAGAACAAAACACACACACAGACATGCACACACATGCAGAGGAGCATTAATAAATAATGGAGCTCTCCTGAAAATCCCCACAAAGGGAAAAAAAAAGAATCAAGGGGCTACGTCCTGCTTCCTTCTGTCATTAGGGGAGCATGGAGGCGCTAAACTGCAAGCGCACACTTTCAGCACACACAGCACGGTGGTCATCATAAGCTACTTCGAACGTAATGACCGCCAGCCTCCTCACTGCGCTGAAGGCTTGTTCAACAGAGGAAGCGGCGTGTCTGTCCGCTTTGTGCTGCTCATTACCGACAGCTCAGACCAACACGCCGCACACAGCTGCGCGTGTACGCTGAACTGTGCAGTTTACGCGCAGATATAGTTCTCAAGACCGACGAGGCAGCTCAGCCTGTCATGTACACATATCATCGTCTGCGTGAAGCTGCGAGAACAAGAACTGACCCATGCAGTAATAAATCAGGAAGCTGTGTGACACAAGCTGAGTCCCACTGGCATCCTTCTTCAGCCAGCCCAAAAGCCCACGCACCCATCATTACAGCACCAGCACTGAGGCTTGTGGCTTTGAAGCAACTGAGCCATTTAATGGTCTCTTCTGGGCATCTGAGAAGCCCATTCTGCAGCATGCAGAGAGGCAATCATGTGAGTGATCAGCCTCAGGAAAGTGCAGGCTGGAACAGAGTGAGAAATCTAAATTCATGGAAGCCAAACAGCAAATGCCAAGCATGTAATTATGCGGAGGAGAAATCCAAAATACCATGTTTTAAAATGAGAGAAAGAAAAGGTAAATATTTTTTTTTAAAACTAAAAAGGTGTGAAATCCATATGTAGAACTGGCACTCCTAACAAGAAAAAAACGCATATTTTTGGGACTTATTGAAATCATCTCTACATCTTTTACAGAAACCCTGTCTCTGAATCGACACCTTTTTCCCAAACATCTGTAGAAGTTTTATCCAAGTGTGTTGCTGCGGCACTATGATCTTGACAGGTTTGGACACTTTGATCAACAAGCTAATAAAAGTTTGAAGCATGCGAGTCTGCCAGAACAAGATGCAAACAGCTGGCAAGGTGCTCCAGCATCTCTTCCTTCACTGACAGCTACGCCAAAGGGTAGAAGTGGCAATTTGTGCAGTACTTGATGCTCATTATTCAAAATCATGAAATGTCACAGAATATTTTGTCATGGTCACAGAAATGCACAAACAGACTTGATATTTAGAAATAAATCTGTTAGAATTTGAACAGGTTCTTCAAGTATTTTTTGAGCCGAGTTTACTGCGCTACAGTAAGCGTTGACTCTTTAGACATCTTTGAGGTCTTCCCAATGTATGTTCAGTGTTGCAGGATTTCTACATAGTGTGTCTCTTTTGTGGGAGTCTCAAGCTGGACACAGCATAAAGCTAAACTAGGTGTGTGCTAAAGTTGCATATTTATGACAAACAGTAAGCTCAGATAGTAAAGGATTCACCTTGAAGAACTCAAAATAATTATGTAACCCAACAGCTGAGGTGTCACGGTATGGATTATTATGTCATCTGACAGCACTCTGATGACTGTATCCTCTACTAGAGTTTTTTTTTTTTCTATGTGAGCAGAATAAAGCAGCATCAAGTTCCACACTCATACCACACAAAAACTGGATGACAGGAATGTGCAGTTCCACAGATGCAGCATCTTATTATCCTTTACCTTGTATCCTGGGCCAAGCTGGTGGATGGCAAAGATCTGAGCTGGGTTGAGAGCCTCGCTGAAAACATAGATAGCTCCAAGTTGGCCACAAAACACTCTGTTTGCATCCGCCGTCTCCGATGAACCCAGAAAGCATTTGTCATAGCTCTGGAATAAAGACAAAACCCAAACATTTGTTTGAAATACTACATAAATTGGTAAAATTGTGCATTAAGGTAGCTATCACCATTACCATTTTTTAATGATTTTGTATTAGCATCCATAAGAGTCACTATCACAGTAAAATAAAAAGTATATAGTCAATAATAGCTGATTTTAAATCACTGATTTCCAACCCTCTTGCTGATTGTGATCACCCTCAATTACATTACCAATGTCTGCTCAACTTTTACGAACAAAGTCAATATAATATCCTCTATCTTCCTCTGTTCTCTTAAAATGATAACATGTTTTATTGTACAGCCTTCAGACCAAGATAAAACTGATAGTATCATCACATTTTGAGACCTGTTTTTTCCCCTTCTCCAATACTTGGATAAGTTTCACAAACTTTCTGTGCTATCTAAAACACTTGCCCTAAAGATAGAGCCATTTCGCCCCAAAGGAAAAAAAATATTTAAAAAACAAACACTTTTGGTTATGTTGACGACTACTGAGCAACAAACTGTGATTTGCCACTGAGAGGTCAGGCTGCCTGTCCCCTGCTAAATGAAAAAGTTGGAAGTTTGGCTTTGAGTTTTGCTGGAGAGATGCCCAAGGGCAACTCTGCAGTAGCCAGCTTATCAGAGGGCAAACCTCAAATATTTGCCAAGATCACAACGGGAGGGAAGTTTGAAGTAAAGTCTGGCTGAGACGCTGGCACAAAGGTCCTTAACTGAAAGTTTGTTTGTTTGTTTTGCTTTGTTTTTTTTCTTTTTTTTTTAAGTCAGTGCACTTACATCATTTGTGTTAACATGCCAGGCCATGTCACCGTAGGAGACCAGCTGTCCGTTGACATAGCAACGAATCTCTGAGTTCCTCCAGCGGTTGTAGATGTGGACGATGCTGATCATGTACCACTGAAAAAGAAACACAGCAAAATGATGCAGACACAAATGCTAACCCATCACACTATTATTAAAAGCCATTTTTCTCATTTACGTACAGTTTTCCACCAAAATTCTTTTATATAAACAACAGATTTAAAGTTAAAAAATTATTAATTTTTAACATGTCAATAAATGGTTTCCTCTTTTTCTATATTTCAATTTCTACTGTTATTAATAATGCTAGACTGAAAAAACAAAGCAGATGGTTTTATTATGTTTTGTTTTCCATGAAATGTGTCTATAGACGTTTTTAGGGTCAGCTTTTTATCTTCTCGATATTCCACTTACACTTTCTATATATTTTTGTCTTCTAGGGGACCATAAAGCCTACAACTAAGACACTAGCTGCTAGTATATTTGCTAGGCTTGATGCACATTGGTTGTGTCTGAATTGCTTCACTGTTCACTACTTAGTGCACTTTAAAGTGCGTTTGCCATTTTGTAGAGTTTTCCGAATCTACAATTCCAAAATCCAGTACCACAGAAATTTCCCAGAAGTCTCTGCGAAAAACTAGTGTGCATGATTGGTGAATATAGACTACAATGCATTGGATTTGAACATTTCTTCTTGTGAAAAGAATTATTTACATTTATTTATTTTTTAATTAATAAATCCAAGTTTTCATCATCCGAACACAGTGGATTTATAAATAGTCTTCATACATTGGTCATAATTATAAGGTTTTTAGAAGTTAGGGAGTACTGAAGGAATACAAACATAGCCACAATCAAGTATACCAAGTATGATAGCATTAAGATTAGTTTGTGTCTTTTAGGAGTCTTAAGAAAATTAATTCTCCTAAAGTCTTACAAGAATCTGTTGTTTTTCAAGTTTACAGGGTTTTATAACCTAAAGGGCTGAAGCTAAAATTAATATGCGCTCTAACTCATAACATTAGTACGCTCTTATTGTAATGTCTGAGTTCACTGCATGCCTTTGTCCTAAAATAGAAGAAGCAATGCTAGATTTTTGGTCCAAAATAGAAGAGAAATCAAAGAGGCCTGAAACAAAACTAAAATCTTGACATTTTCTACACCACTGGGGAACAGAAAATGTATTTAAAGGCATTCTCAATTCCACAGGCACATGGAAACACACATTAACCTGTGCACCCAACCAACCAAAGAAAATGGGACATAGTGACTTATGAATTGATCAAATGGAACCACTGGGAACTTTGTTAAGTGTTGCAGGAATTCTACCAGGTCAGCAAATACTTTGGAAAGCCATCTCATCAGGCCAGTGTGAGTTTGCCTAAAGTCCACGCTAGCATGTGTTTGAGTGTGTGTGTGTGTGTCAGTGTGCAAGACAACACCAAAATGCTGACAGTGCGGTAGATGGGGCAGTGTGCAGGCCTTAATTGACCGACTTTATCTAGACTCATCAACATTCCCGGTGAGTGCGGGAAGAGGTAGAGGAAAAGAGCACTCCCTGACCCTGACGGTGTCTCATCTAACAAGTGACACGAGATTCCCCAAATTTGCATTCCCTTACCTTGCGAGGTTGAAAATCGTATTTCACACAGTGCTGAAAGCCTTTTCCTTTTGACTTAAGTGAGGTCACGATGAGACAATTTCCCACAAAGTGGGCAGAGTAACCAATTCCTTTACTTGTGCGAAAACTACAAAGAGATAGAAAAAAAAAGAAAACATTTACATATTTTACAATGACAATCAAATACATATTTTCTCAAAAAGGTGTCTTTTATGCAAATTCACAGATAGAAAAAAAAGTACAAACGAAATCCTTCCTAGTAATATACAAGCTAGGCACCTCACAAAACACATTATTTAAACCAGTGCCAGCCATAACAAGCAGGACTTTAAAGTGCCTGCTTTACAACAACCATGTAGCTTTTAGATCCAGTTTTATCACTGATCCCTTTCCATCTAGTGCCCCCCCATAATATTTTTCTTCCCAAACTCCCACATATTGTAACATCCGTGGAGAATGCAGTCTCCCCTTTAGGACACGTTTTATGTCTAAAACAGGCCCGGAAGGATCATACACAGCAAAGCCAGGGAGCAGATATAAATCCCTCTCAAGTGAATCCCTGGTTTACATTAGGAAGGCGTTAAAAGTGTTTTATCATGGCCTTCATTGCAACTGCGGAGGCCAGTATCAGACATGTGGCTTGAGTAGCAGCTACATCTGGGGGAGGATGATAAGACCTGGGCCAAAAGAGACAACGATGCCCTCCCTCACTTGCCTGTTACTTACCATGACAACCAGGAAAACGGTTACTAGGGAAACAGGATTACATTCGAACACTTTACATGATTACAGTTCATTTTTTTGCCACAGTGTCTGGAACGTAGATGCCTAGATGTTATTTATCATTTTTTTTTGAGAAGACTTTTTGTTGGTGATAAATCTTGGACGCTGTTAAATGTGGAACCAGCAATGTCACAGAGGAAAAAGGTGTAGAGAAGAGGCACAGCGGCGGAGAACAGGGGTTCAATTAAATAAAAGGTCAAAGCTAATGAAGCTTCCTACTGGCTAACGGCTTGCATTTACAACATCAGAGATGCACAACAAGTGCAAGCATTCAGGAAGTCATACATTCATTATAGAGTGCCTCAACATTTAAACTTCTGTTTTAATCTTCTCTTTACCTAATAACTTCATGTTCATGTACGTCAGTCTTGTGATTTTATCTTCCTTAGTCTATAAAAATCCGTTTGCATGAGACATTTTGGCAATAGCCAACAAATTTCCAATGATTAGATAAAAAGATTCAATCAGGTCCCTCCTGTCCAGATGTCAATGTTCAAAAATGTTCTTACTTCTTAATGCAAAGTAAGCAGTCTGAATATAGCTTATATACTTTAAATATTATTCTACTTACCAATAAAGGTATGGTTTATCTTTGTCCACATTGATGTTGTTGAGTGGATCCTGCCTGAACCACGTGTTGATAGTGAATCCATTCTGGTAGGGCCATTTGGCGATTGGGGGTAATGCTATAGCCTGGTTGAGGATACAAACAGAACACATTTATATGAGAAATATTATACCACCGTTTACTATCGCCTAATGGTAATCTCTCTACTTCTTGTGTTGGCTGAGTAAAGTGCCAACGCAAAAGGGCTGACTGATTGTGAAAGCGTCATCAGAAACACGTCTAACTAATGTGCTGTCAATGAGTTGTTGGTGTGTCTCGACTTACCGCTGCACTGCGTCCCGGGAAGTTGAAGAAGGTATCAGGACCGTGTCTCTGAGGCATCTGGTTTAACACTGACAGAAGCTTGATCGCATGTCTTGGCTGGAGGAATAGAGGAGAGTGTAGGAGAGGAGAGGGTAACTTTCCTTAAAGTGTGACAGATGCCAGCTGGGACATCACATCTCTACCACAACCATGCCAGATCAATAGTCTTAAATCATACACACACACACACACACACACACACACACACCCCCCGTGACTACAACCACTCAATACCATGGTGATTTTGTAATCGATATGTCTCTAGGGACGGTTGCTAGGCAGAGGAACTGAACTGGACAGGGATGGAGGGACAAAGTGGATGGGCTGAGGATGCTTATTGAACAGAATGCTATACCTATGGACCACCCAAGCATGAATTAGGAGGCCGCCTTTCCATCTGCATGCCACTTAAAAACTAGCAAATAGCTCAACAATTACAACAAATGCTAGTTAGCATGTTTTAGGGATTTCTTGGACTTTGTCATTTCCTGGAAGTCCATAAAAAAACATCTTGAGATTTGGACAGGGCCTCATCGGGCTACTGAGCATGACCAATCACCTCAGACTTTTTTTTAGAAGGCAGCAGTTGGCTAACTAATGCTTTTAAAAGAAATCTGTAAATAAACACAAGCAAATAGCCATGCGATGGGCATTTCAATAGGACTTTAACCCCATTCATTCATCTCAAATGTGCACAGCTGTTTTTAAACAGCCACTTTGTGGCCACTAAATGTAGACAAGTCGCTAAAGTTGCACTAACCAGTAAGCTAAGCAAATACAAATAACACATCCAAAAGCAAAATTCCTACATGATAAAATAATCTTATTTAAAAGCTTTAAAATAAATGATTAAAAAAAATGTAAATACACTTCAAAAAGTCTTTGGTGGAGAAAATGTTTTTTCACTTTTGTATGCACTTAAATGTTGGAAAACTGAAGCTTTGTGGACGTATCTTAATAGAACCTCAGACATGTGGGCTGAATCACAGCTAAAGAAAAATGGCAGTCTGGGATGACAAAGACTAGTGAAGCAGACTGAGCTGGGAAGGAGAGCTAGAGCTGAGGAGACGTAGAGGTGAAACAGGCTGTCAGAGGAGAAAAAATACGAGTCATTTAGTATCGAGAAGCCACTCCATGGTTAACCGGGCAACATGCACAGCAGGTCTGACGATATTGAACGGAGCTGACTGTTTCACCTTCACACCTGATTAGGTTGTCGGGGCTTTTTTACATCACAGTTCTATTGCTCTAATAACATTAACACATTTAATCCTCAGTTGCAGAAAAGGAAAAAAAAGAAATTACAAAGAAGTGCCCTTCTCTTGACATCTACACATAAATCAATCTGGAGACACACACAAACTCACAAAAGCACATCCTCTACCTTAGTCTTTTAACTACACAAACTGATCCCTCAGCAAAGCCGGGATGAGGTAGTATTAAGACTGGAAAAGTCCTCTGGTCCGGACCAAGTCCGCTTAATTTGGTCCGCATCGAGGCCGAACCTAGCGTTTGGTGTGTATTCAGACTGCTGTCAAGAGAACATTCATGTTTCGATATCAAAGCATGCAGCATCATGCTTGCAAGGCAGTTACTGAGGAGGCGACGGCTGAGAAGGTTCGCTGATTAGAGTTTATGTCACAATGATTGACGGGAAAGCCGTGTGAGAAGCAATGTAATTCATGTTAAAAGTTGTTTTAATGGGCCTGCATTAATTTCAATGAGTTGCTGTGTCTCATTGTGGCTCAGTTACTCTGTTCACATTCCGTAATGCCCGGCTACGGTGGCCAGATTAAGGAAACTCAAAGCAAACCAGAGCTTAGTCCGATTGGAAATGAACTGAGACCACCTTGAAAGATGGGTCAGAGAGCAGTTTCTGGTCCAGGACCAGCGTCCGCTTGAGCGCACTCAGACTAAAAATTTAAATGTAAGGAATTGAGCTTCCAACATTCTTTTCACAAACACTAACTTTAGGGAGTTTTGACATTTTTTTCATTTGTTAGTATGCTGTTGTCCAAGATAACTGCGGAAGGTTAATTCAAGTTATTCCAAAATGTATCAATACATCCCTGGGGAAATGATTATTAATGTTTTTATAGTGTTTTATTTTTTGTTACATTAACTTACCCAGATGCCACTGTCTCCTTTCAGCATGCTGAAAAGCAGCTTAAGCTCTTTTACTGTAATGCTGTAACTGGCCAGGACTCCCAGCATGTCCACCAGGAGGTCTGAGGAAACACAAGCAGAATGGTGAGGGTGGTGGTGGTGAGGTAGACAGCAGAGAAAAGTCTGTGTTCTCATCAGTTTGTTTGTGACTCAGCACTTGGACGGCCCTGCTTTCACATTTCTGCGATAAAATATGATGAGGTCATGAACCAGACACAGTGTGTATACTGTGAGCTTTGGCCAATTCATCATATACTTCAGCCAACGCTGGATTGTGATTCCTTACCCCACACTCTCAGCTGCTTGGGTGTACACAAAACACACACAACCTTGAATATGAGAGTTGGACTGTTTAGTATCACCTCACCCAACAAACTGTTCTTTAACTGTTTTAATTTACAGGCCTTGTATGCAAATATTATTATGTATTATTTAAATTTACAGACAGCATGCCAGAAAACAGCAAAATCTGAGCTTTTAGCCGTAATTTCCACATCATTTTTGAGGTTATAATTAAAAGCCAGGCATTTGTTGATGACCTTCCTGCTTCACTGACCTTCACTTTACTCAAACACAACAGATCATTGCAGATATGGCAGAGTTACAGCACGGCCCATTCAGGCTGGATAATGTGCTTAGAGAGGCTCTTTTTTCCCCTATAATGCCTGCTAGATATGAAAAGTCTTCCCATAATAATTCATTCAACAGAGCCATAGCGACAGAAAATAACGGGGAATGCCAACTCAAGTGATTGGCATGAGAGGAAAATGCAAACACTCGATATCCCGGAATCAAAAGGATGTTTTTGGTATAAAATAGGTCATTTTGAGTGGTTTGAAATGGGATTTCAAAGAGGAGTCAGTGGGAATTAATATAGTGATCCAAGCAGAATATGCCCCTATTATTGAAATAAGTCATTTACATTTCAATATACAGTGGGGATTGAAAGTGTGGGCACCAGGTAAAATGTTATTTTATTGTGCATCAAGAACCTTTTGCCCACATCATTTTTTTCTGTTATTTTGAAAGAGCTTTTTTGTTTTGACATAAGAACAGACTTTAGAAGATTTTGCAATCTTTCCTTGGGTTCTATATCACATTTAATAGCATTTTACCTAGAGTGCCCAAACTTTCGATCCCCACTGTACATGAGTGCACAGACAATGCAAGAAACATACAAGCGAGTAATAGTACTTAACAGGAATGCCCTATTTGTGTTTAATTCAGAATACACATTGCATTTTGCAGTTTAGTCAAATTGTGCCACAAGCCCCTTTTTAACCAGTTTGATGGTAAAGTAGAGGGAGTGCATAAAAGTCTTGCTCCACAGTAGGGTTTGGATGCTCTACCTGTGCAGATGAGGGTTTTTCTCTGGACACTTTTTCTTTTTCCCACACTCTAAAAACATATTTGATAAATCAATTGAAAACTTTAAGTTTCCCCATGAAGAGTAAGTGTGGTTACCCTGTTGTGGACCAGTAATTTGTCTCAGGTGTTTCCTGCCTTTGCCTGAAAACAACTAGGATTCCAACAAGCCCAGAAACCATAACCAGGATAAACCTGGTTTAGACCATTTACAGATGTTAAAATGAGATCCTTTTTGATTTCAGATGGAATCTTGGACAAGAACCTTTTAGAAATATGTCAAATTTCAACATTTCAACAATGTAAAAACTAAACAGAGTTTTCACACCACAACCCAGTGGCTAAAGCACATTCAGAGCATCCCCCACAGTCTTTTCACACTTCTCTGAATGATTCTCGTGTTCCTTTCAATGGAAAGCCTCCGCGCTCTGCCACTTGCAGAGACGCTCTACAGGATCTGGATCCAATCTAAAGGCCATCAACGGCCTGCTTGAGAATTTCTGCTCTAACCAGTCGTGCTTTTGGTCGGCAAAAGTGCCATCAATCCTTTTGAAGAGAGAATGGTAATAATAATACGGTGATGCTTTGTCCAAGGCTCCTTGTGGCATTTGAAAGAAAAGAATTGAAAATATCTTTTTAAAAAATAGATGACCGCCGTTCAGCTGACAGCAGTTTAAAGAGGTTACACTAATCATTGTTTTTTTCTTTTTCAGGTTTTTATGATCTGTCTTTGAATTGTATTGTACTTGCATGTAAACTTGTAAATGTTTACAAGAAAACTGCTATATTAATAAACCAGATTGATCAGATAGTTGTTTGAATCAATAAAATGATTTTATATTTCTACAATAACTATGATGTCTAATTTAATGAGGATACAGTATGTTTTTACTATCTCCTCTATATAAAGACACTCTTGCCTTCTGTAGGAAAACTAATAGTGAAGTGATTCCCTGATTTTTCCACACAATACACTAATGTTCATTTGAGATAGGTGTCCTCTCGGATCAAAGTGGCTGAAGGAGTAGAAAAACTCTGTAAATGTGGTGACAAAAACAATCACTTGGCAACAACGAGAAAGGAGGAAGCTTCAACCAGTTCTTTAAGCTTCCTCCCTGGCAGGTTGTCTCTACGCGTTATGATGAACAGGGCTAATGCAAAGTCACCTGTGTGTGTCTGTGCTTGTGTGTGTGTGCGAGACGAAGGTTTTAAACTAGAAAAGGAATTTTAAATGAAACAAGACTGTAAAAGTTGCGAGCTTTGTTTGGACTTTTATCATTTTTCAGAGTAAACAGTGACTCTTTGGTCCTAATAATTGGAAAAATGTCCAAGTTGCACCTCTAGTTGATAGGTCAATCCAATGCCATAATAATTGTTGGCAGGTATGATGTGATCAAATGCCATTTTTCCCAAAATTTTGAACGATAAGTGTAAGTTATTGGAACACACCCTTTTAGGGGGCAAAAAAATGTGCAAACCTGTACGCATGTGACCTGCATAAAATCTTAAGATTGTAGACCAATCGGTAAGCCCATAGAGCAAAAATGTTCATAGATTTTTTTCCACGGGGATGTTGCAGGTGACAGGTCATGGAAATACATAAAGGTAAGTTAGAGTAAATTTGGGGAGGCGAAGGTCTGTTGTTCCAATTTTTTCAACCCTCCTGAACTCTGTGGAAGGGGTCCATTAGTGCTGCTCAAGTGATAAGAGCGCACTTCTAGTGTGTAGCCTGACTGTTAGAAATTCGACAATAGGAGAGTAGTTTGTGTATACATACTACAGGAGTCCTACGGGCACTGATGTTTTGCGTGCACACCTTGTGCGTTTAGCTTTTTCGTGCAGTCAGTATGGAGACAGTAGGTGCACCCCACCAATGACTGGAGTGCAGCAAAAGGTCTCAGTACACCAGTATCACCCATAGTGCATACAACTTAAATTGTCCTTACAAATACTTCCTAATACTTTATCACACACGCACGAATGGTACGTTCCATTTTCATGATGTACCTTGAGGTGGCCACATGTGTCTTGCAGTTCATTAAGTGAGCGAACTGCAAGAAACATCTGTCTACCAGGCCGCTCCTGTTTACAACTCCTCCATGGGTCGGACAACCCAAAAGCCAGCAGCGCTCATATGGGTCAACCCCCTTATGGGTGCATGTGTTAAGGCATTAGTTGCTGCACTGGGATCATTTGATTGTCACCTGCCAATCAAAAAGTCATCTGTGTGTGATGATATAAAACAAAATGTTTATTCAGGACAAATCTGGAATATTTAATGTAAAAAAAAAGGGCAAGCACAGTGCATTTGTATTGCTAGTTTTATAAATTTTTCATTGGATTAAGTGGGTTCTGCTTATGTAACAAGCCACTCAACTGTTACTTGGTAAACTCTTGCTTTCTTTTCCTTTTTACACCAGCCTCAAAGTGTAGGGCATGGGGTTGCCCCCAGGGCTACTAGGCTGACCAGAACCCTTAGGTTGTTTCAGTCGAATGGTTACGAAAAAAAACTCAATTTCTGACTAATGGAAACAGCTTTGCTTCACAGCCGTAGAAGTATATTTATTGATAAAAGTGCTTTGTGTGCATGTAGATATTCAAGTGCCATTTGAAAAATAGATATTTGCTTAATAATTTACAAAACTAGGCCTTTTGGTTTAGCGTTTGCCTGCATGTTGACTTCTGAGTACTCAGATTTTCTCTGATGAAGCACATTTAAATGACAGCATTCATTTTGTCCTTTTATTGAGTCTCGTAAATAGCAACTTCCTACGCATGTCTTACCTGCAATCATGTCGTCCACAGTGCTCATTTTGAGCAGCACCTGCTGGATCAGGCCCACCTCAGTGCTGGTTTGCAAGTTGCGCACGCTCTTGCGCAGTATGGCTGTGAACATGCTCCAGATCTCGGCCTGGCATGTCACCTCGCAGTGGGACAGCAGCTCCACCATGCAGCCGATGCTCTCCGCCTCCTGGATGATGAAGTTCGTCTCCAGGTCAAATTCGCCACCCACCAGCTGGATAGGATGAAGGAGCAGGTAAGGGAAGGAGGCAGGGAGTAGGATGTTTGTGAGTAGAGGAGATAGATTGAAGGGAAAGAGTGGGGACAGAAAAAATAAAAGAGAGAATGATTTAGTGAAGCTTTTAATCTTTTGTCTCTAAGAGAGATATAAGTCTGGCTTGTGATGGAGGTTGATTGTGGTTTGGAAATCATTTTCCAGGACGAGGGGATATTGCAACATCATTCATCTGGAAACACACACACACCACCTCTTCTTCCTCTCTCTTTCATATGATACAGCTCTCAGAGCTATCTCAGATCTACACACACATACAATAGAAATAATCAGGATTCACACACGGACACTGATTAGTACACACTTAGTCCCGATCCTTTCAGATGGCTTTAGTCAGATGATACCACATTTGTCAAATTGAGAGCAAATGCTCCGTCTCTTAATGACTGAAGCACCATAATCACTTGTGAAAGTACAGCCTTCGTTTGATTGTGCCTCCCATGCGCCGCACCGATGTGAGCATTCCCACACGGCTCATGCTCAGCGTACTACGCAGTCCAAGGAAGGAGTTGCCATGGCAACCAGGAAGCTAAAAAAGCCCAGTTGGGGTTATTAAATAATGTGGGACAGATACATGAAATAGATGTTAGAGCAGAAAGGGCCAAAAACACTGTAAATGATGTCTATAGAAACCTGGAGAAAAGAATGTTTTATTACAAAACCGGATTGACAGTATTTGAATCTTCTAAAAAATTATATTTTGATTTCGGAATCATGTTAACCTTTTAGAAAAAAATCAGAACGTAGGTCATTGAAACTGTGGCCACAAAAGTCCCTTTGAGCTTAAAGACACATTGTTTGGGTTTTTTGTTTTTTTTTTGCTAGAAATGCCAAAAATCATTGTAAAATGACCACTGGGAACAATTTTAAAATAGATGAAAGATGATTGGAGTAGGACTTTAAAAAATAACAGATTTCCAAATTTGACTTGTTTTTCCTTCTGTATATCAGTTATGCTACAAATACAAGTCCTTTTGGGGATATTTTTAAAGGATAACTTAAACTTATGGAAAAACTAAGGAATTTTGTTTTGCCACATTAGACCAAATCAATTTTAAGGTTTGCAGTTTAGAGTTTCCAATGTTTTTACTTTAATAAAGCTGTGCTGGGGTGTTTTGCTTGACTTTTCCAGTCTAATAGCAAAAGTCTGGGTCTGTTATGTTTGAAAGATCACATAAAAAAAGAAAAGATCACCCCTCCACAGAAAGTGGCAGGTTTGGTTGAGCATTAAAAGTTGTCCATTGGAGTGAATGTGAGCATGCATGCATGCTTGCATCATTTGTCTGTCTGGCTTTATGATGAATTGCCTGAATCTGTAGGTTGTGTTCTGCCTTTTGCCTGATAACAGCTGCAACACGCACCAGTTCCCCCTGTGACTCTGAGCAAGATGAAGTGGGTTACAAACTAAAAAATAGATATATATATTACAATGAAGAGCAGGCATGACGTCACATCTTTAAACGTCAGCTTAAGCTTTCAGATGCAATAAAATTTCTTCTGTCTTAACCTCTTTATTTTTCTAAACTACCACCTTGACTGAACACCTTGAAACCTATGTTATCTTTGATTCAAAGACCTTCACTCCTTCCTTCACCATTCTCTCATCTCTCTCTGTTTTTCTGTCCATGTCTCCAAGTGAAGTAAATTGATCCTCTGCAAGTTTTTTTTAATGCATTACAGATTATAGAAAATGAGGTATGAAGGGAAAAATTCACATTAAATTTCCCAAACTCCTCTGAGGTTTGCTTTAACAGAGCAGGCATGGGTGCCAGTCATTGACTGTATATGAGAACTGGACCAAGTAAATGTGACGTCACTCAAAGAAAATGGCTAACTTCGGGCTTCAACCAAATGAAGTCATTCAGTTGCAATTTTTTCTGCGATAAGAACATTGCTATGTTGGAGCAAGACAGTAAGTAGTAATTGATCAGTTTCTATGGTAACCACTTTTGCCAATCCAGAGCGAGTTTGAAGACCACTAAAAGGGTTTCAGATGAATCTGTCAAACCTTTCGGTTTGACGTGAAGGCCAGCACGTACCACATACTTTAGTTGATGCATCTGATTGGTCAGTTTATAGTTTAAATAACTTGCAATACAATAAAATATAATAAAAAAAAAACATTTTTTTGTATCAAGAACATGTTTTAAAAAGGTATCAGAGGAAGAATGATTGTTCTGGTAAATATAATGACTGAGTAATAGCTCATTTTTTTCAGAATAAAAGTCTATGAGATTTTGGCTTCTTGGAGCCAGCGGGTCCTTGATGGGAAAGAGAGGGGGGAGGGGTCACTGAGTCTAGATCCCATTAGAGCTGTCAATTGATTTAAAAAAATAATCAGATCATTCACTCTTTTATATTGGGATTAATCACAATGTTTTTCTAGGTAAATGTTACATAGAATAGAATAGAATTCAATATATATGACGATATGCAGCTTTTGAACAAAAAAAAAGGAAAAAAAAAACAAAGAGAACATTTTTTTCTCATTTTTACTGTCTGAAATTTTTTAATTTGTAACTCATATATCCCATAAATGTAATTTGTGTGCACAAAACACATAAACAGTAAAATAAGCAGAACTCTAAAGACTTTAATATCTGCAGTATTACTCCAAGAAAACAAAGATCCTGATATGCAGCAATGAGAAAGAAACATTGTCCTTCTGCACTTGAAATGGTCCAGGTGAATACACAAATCTGATTTGCTGCTGGGTGTTGATGCGCACCTTAAAAAGAAGTTTACATAGCCTGAATGTTCTATATCACTACAGACTTCTACAAAACAAACATTTTCTTTGTCATCTGGTGAAAAACAAGCAGTAAGAGGTGAACTTTATCTCTGAACTGACGTTTTATTTAATCTATCGTGACAATCAGCGTTTATATCACTTTACTTTGCTGCTGCAGTTGAGTTCTGCTGGCTCTGTGACACATGGTACCGTGACAACGGGCCGCACAACCAATCAAATGGAACGCTTTTTGTAAAAAATCTGAAATCATAACATGAATAAAGTACTAAAGATCAATTGAATATCTATTTCTTTTGTAAGTGACCATGGTTTAAGTGGAATAGTGCCAGACGAAGGGTGCATTTTCAGAAAGTAGGTGGAAGCCTGAACCATCCGACACAAGGTGCAATGACTAAACCAATCCTTACTGACAACATCTAACTCCAACATGGTGGCGTCTGTATTGCAAAAAAAGGAAACTGAATTTGCATCATTTTGTTGCAGCTTGGAATAAACCATTTTCTATAATTGATGTCACACTCAATGATTCCAGTTCTTATTGACAGTCAATGATCTACAAACATCCCTTAGTATGTCTGCATGCACAGGAGGAGGAGAGGGGTTTGGAGATCCCATTTCACACACATGCAGCAATGCAAACACACAGGACATCTATCGAATGCAAACTTGCTCGAGTGCTGCACCAGCATGATCTCCCTCCGCTTGCTCTTCCCATCTTCCCATTCAAGCCTAACAGCCAGATAAGAGAGATGACGCAAAACCCTGCAACAAACTGAGTCTCGTGACACACAATACAGCAAGAGGAAAAAAAAAAAAAAAAAAAAGGGGGGGGGGGCTTGACAGTCAGAGGCACAGCAGGAGAAGGAAGAAGTGCCTTGGTAATTATAACCCCCTCTGGCTAAGCAAACAGCTGAAAATGACATTTCAAACCTGGATAAGTCCATCAACTTCCGCCTAGATACACAAACAGGAGAACAGTCAGATGCAACGAGAGGCTAATGTGAGATTTTTCGTCAGCATAAATTACAAAATTTAATTCAAATAAATGTTCTGCATTTCATGTGGTGTCAATAAAAGTGATTGATGCTTTAAACGTCTTATTGGCTCAAATGGGCCTTTCAGATGGCGGTAGAAATAAGCAAGCAGCCTAAATAGCAATAAGCGTGATCATAAAGAGACCGAGTGCGCCTGAGCAACACCACTATCATGCACAACAACAAAAGACTAATTAGTTTTACGAGGGAACACAATTCCTTTGAATGAACACTCGTAACCTTTAATCTCTCTTTTTCTCCTCAGCTCTGTGAGTCCACAAGGGTCAGGCCCCGCCCATGAAGGGGGACCTCGTTAAGCAATCACACAAAAGGAGCATTTATTTGGTTTTGTTGCTTTTTTTTAAAGAACATTAGTTAAATGATGCAGACGATGATGATGGGGCCTCCCCTTTCAGACGCTGACCGTCCCTGTTTTCTTGTAACCAGGTTGAAGATGTTTGCTTAGCGATGATTACTCCCCGAGCGTAACCACTCGTCCCTGCATGCTTCATTCAGACGTTCGCCGCCACACAAACAACAAGCCGGGAGGCTTGCTGAGTCAAACAGCTTGTCGTCAAGCGTGCTGCTAAGGAAGTGGTGGTTTTGGTATGGAGACCACTAGAAGGTCGGACAGGTAAACACTCCAGCAGTGAAGCGGTGCTTAAGAACATCCCTGCACGCCTGAATATTTAATGTGCACTAGAAAGTGTGAAGTGTTTACATTGCTCCAACTATGAACAACCTTGAGACACTGCTGAGCATTTCTCAGCTTCCTGGAAATCGCTTTTGTTGCTTTGTATTCTTTCTTGGTCAGCTCTGCATTGACCACTCTTTCAAAGTAAAGTACGCTGGCCACAGATCTTTGTGAGATCCTGATAGTGTGAAGGGAAGCACCAGAGCTGTCTTCACACCACAAAGGGCTCCTATAAGCAGCTTCCACCAGCTCTCATAAAAGGGGAAGCACCTTTCCTAGCCTTTTCAAACCTTTTTTCTAAACTCCCTTCTCAAGCTGTCCTGAATTTCTTCAATGGTAACTGGTTGCTTCAAAAGACAAGGGTGTTACTGCTAAAGCATGTAGGTGTGAGGATTGTGGCCTGATTGAGGCTTTTTTTTTTAGTTCTGTTTTCTTGGTTCATAATGTTTTATGGTTTTGTATATCAATATCAAATGGTTCCTTTTGATAGTATAGGTGTTCGATACGCATGGTCCACAAATTGATATAAAAAAAGATTCAACTAACTATATGTTGATCCAGTCCTGTTCTTTTACTGAAATCAATACAATATATTACAACATATTAATTTGGCATTTAAAACTATGACTAAAAAATCATTTTAACCGAGAAAAACATGTTTTGTCTTACTGGAACTTTTTATTTACAGCAAAAAAACCAAAATGTCTTGAACCCTGAATTTTGTACAAATAAAGCCAAAGACAGTGGAGAACACAACAAGAAAAGAAACTGACAAAGTTTAGCAGAATCAAATCACTTCATGATTGATTGTATAACTTTTTACCAGCATAATCGTTTTTTGTATCTGTAGTTTTGAATCAATACTGCTGTTACTATAAGTCCTATATTGATTTTTATTCTTTATTCTTTACATCCCTATTTAATGGTCATCCACAGTTGTCTTCAGTCAATTCATCTCAAGGTTTGGTTTTTAGTTCTGCCTTTTTAAGTCAGCTATTTATTTATCTTTCTTTTTTAGTTTTGTCATGTTTTGAGTTATTTGGATTGAGTTTAAACTTTCTGCTGCCATGTTGATTCATGACAGCAGTTAAAAATAAAAAAAAACAGGGAATACGTTTCAGATGTTCTTGGTACTGTTTTATTTTTGGATGATTTTTTTAAGTCACAAATAAAGACCTGAAAATCTATGTTTCAAATTTCTGTTGTTCCCGTAACCCACTGACATTTAGACCAGCATAATAATATAGAACATTCAGTTATTCTACTTCTTTTTTAGGAGTCCATTTTCACTTTTTAATATACACCCTGCAGCCAATCAGAATCGAGTATCCACTCAGACCATGGTAAAATATGTTTTAACTTTGAGTTTCTATTTTAGCAGCTCACCAACTTTGACTTTCAGTGCTGCTGAGCAAGTGATGCACATGAAAAGAAAGAACCGCACTGCAGGCAGAAACAACCCAAAGTGAACTACGATGAAAAAATCGGAGCAAGCTACAGATCTGTAGAGATTTTAAAAAAAATACACAAGGCAATCCCTACAACAAATTGAGAGTATGTTGCTGCAAGAGCAAATATGTAACTTCTGTAGGTCAAAAACGGGAAGGAGGGAAAAAAACAGTTTTACGGTGGATTTGCACATTTTTCACTTTCCCCAAACAAGAACACCTTAAAGTCCCACTCCGATCATACTTTGATCTATTTTTAAAGTACTCCCTGTGATCTTTTAAACATAATAATGCACTTTTTAGCCAAAATCCAATAACCTGTGTCGTTTTCTGGGACATAGTTTCTGGAGAGCGGCAGGAGTTCATTTGAAATTCTCCTCTGAGTTGTGAGCGGGACTGTTTGTGTGGAGTAAGCCCACCCTTGTTTCCCATAATCCCTTTGTTTACACTTTTTTCTGCTAGCTTACAGCCCCTCACATCCCCAATCTAACATTATCGGTGCAACAAAAATGGCACAGAAATTTGGAGCTATCCCGTCATACAGCTTTGAGCCAGATGCCAGCTCAGACGAGGAAAACCAAAATGTACATGGATCTAGTCATCTAAAATTGGATGCATCGGAATGAAGCAGAGCAGGAATCTTGTGGCCTTCCTTTGTAGGTCTTATGTCATAATTACACGCTTTTCAAACTACATTTTTTTTCAGAAAAAATACTCAGAAATACTATTTTAAGCTTAATTTTCTTATATGTCCTCTATTGTCAGAAAAATATAATAAAAACATGTTAAAAACACAATTTTAATTGGAGTGGGTCTTCAAGTTACATTAACATTAATATGATTATGCATATATTTGTGGTAGTCCTTGTTAGAATTATCAACATGAAAGAAAAAAAGATAGTTGGCATGTCTACCATGCATTTTCTGTCTGTTTAATCACTAACTATGTTTTAATGCTTTTGACAACATCACTCATGTTTGCTTTTGAAAGAAGAAATCTTCATTTCAGTCCTGAATAGCAGCTATTTCTAAAGGCTTGTTAAATGAACAGCTCTAATAATGACATAATTTGTCAGAAATAAACCATCCTGTCAGACCCACCACTGTGATGTTACATCAAACAAGTGATTATGTTTGCTAATCACTTTAACTGAGTGCTGAGCAGTGGGTGGCTATCAAGGCCATACCGGCTACAAAAAAAAAAAAAAAACAGGCACCTGTTGCTCATTAAAGCTATCAGAGATGACAGGTCAAAAAGACGAATGGACGGTCAATGCTCCCCCCTCCTCCTACTTACATTTCAATTGAGCTTTTGGTAGTGGCATCATCAATATGCAACTTCAAAGCCCCCTGGGAGAATGCCGAAGAGGGCTGTGTTTGTTTGTGCTACACGGGCGCACAAGTGTGGCTCATTACTCATTTGTGCACCCTTGGTGAGTTGTGGCTATTCAGCCCCTTTTGTGTACAGAGCGGGAGGCGGGGGGGGACAGGGGGATGGTGGACAAGAGGCCCATCCACACACGAGATCACAGATTATACACTTGGTGCTTCGCCGAGAGGGCTCGACAGAGCACAGGAGCGCAAAACTGAAGGAGAGTGAGGAGGAACGGAGGGATGCGGCACTGGTGGTGGGGGTGGGAATAAAACAAACAACGGCGAGGTGATGCTGTGAACTGAAGATGAAATGGAGAAAACACTGGCGAAGGCTGAGCAGAGCAGAGGAGAGGGAGATGCAGCGGACAAGAAAGTGAATGGGAATGTTCTTGCGCTTTCCTTATCAGAGCGACAGAGCGGCTTTTATAGCTTGGAGCTTTACAATGTGTGGTGAAGTATTTAGTGCTCCACTGATGACCATAGCAAATCTCTGCAAAGATATGGATTATGTTGGGGCTAAACTGGCCACTAAACACCCAATAATCCTCATTCTGCTTTCAGCGTGACCTCATTTTTTTGGAAAAGTGCATTGATAAGAGCAGCAGTTGGTTTTAACCCAGATTCATATGAAGAATCTGTGTGCTTTTATTTTGAAGATTTTCTTATAAAGTATGCATATGGACCAATAATTCATGATGTGTGGAGACGGAAAGGAGGAAAAACGTTGGGTCGGGTGTGGAAATGGCAATAGACTGCTGAAGTGTGTGTTCATCTGATTGTAATCAGCGTTGACATATTGACCGACTGTAGCCTCCACACATTGGGGGGAAGGAATTATTGGGGGGTGGGGAGACCCATGGACTTTGCTTCCCATGGGCTTTTATACAAGTGTCTGCACAGATGGCATATGAGACACAACGCAGCCCCAACTCATTAAAAACCGGGACAACCTCATGATTGCACACTCAGCAAAACAAGCATCGTAGCCTCACAAGTGTGTGGCACCGCATGAAGTGCATCTCTTTTACTTTAGAGGTTAAAACAACACCAGATAGGAAAGGAAAAACACATTTTCATTTCACTGAACAAGATTTAAACACTGTCTTTGGTGACTGTCTTTAGAAATATAGAACACATTATATAAAAATATGTTTGGGGGTGCATATGAAGGTGTATTTTTCCTATGCCTGTCTGTGACCTAGTTGAGTAACACTGGATTTATGTTGAGCCTACATAAAGCCCTACGCACCGCACCTCTGCCAGTTTTTGGATCGATGGTTGTTACTTGAACATCTCTGTAATATAACTTATACAGGCTAGATGGCAGTATAGGTCATTCAGTACATGATAGATGGAGAAGAAGCTGGCTAAATGTCGATTTGAAGGTTAATTTGGATTTTTCACTTTGAGAATGTTGTAATGTGAATTTAATTAAAAATAAGTGAGAGCACTATGTTATAGATGTAATGTTGGAAATATGAAAAACAGGAAGTGGCCAGTGAGATGCTACCAAACCAGGCCAGTTAGAGTAAAGACTTGGTGGTGTGTGTTCTAAGCATTCACTGTATATGGGAACTGGACTGAGTGACTCTTCCCCCCTCGCGTTTCAAATAGAAAGTACCTGCTGGCTCCAAGAAGCCTAAATCACACAGACTTCTATTGAGACAAAAACATCTCAGTCATTATACATATATGAATGACTATCCTTGACTATCCTAATTTTTTTATCATATCTTTTTCTGCAGTGCAAGTTATTCAATTTATAAACTGACCAATATCAAGTTTGATTAACAAATTCTCCCAAGCCCATTTTTATGTGGTAGGGTTGTGGACTTCCAACAAGCTCACTTTTGATTGGCGAAAGTGGTCGCCATACATACGATGACTCAGATCAATGTGTACTAATCCCTATTTTATTAACGTCATCTGACTCCAACATGGCGATGTCCGTATTGCGGCCAACTGTCAACGGAATTGATTTCATTTTGTTGGAGCTGGGAGGAAGTCATTTTTTGTGTCAAAAGTGGTTACCATAGAAATGATGACTTAAACAATTTGGACAAGTCCCTACTTAGTAACATCATCTGGCTCCAACACGGATGTGTCCATACTGCAAAAAAAATGGTGACTGAATTTACTTTAATTCATTGTAACCGGAACTAAGACAGTTTCTTTGTGTGACATCACATTCACTCGGTCCAGTTCTCATATACAGTCAATGGTTCTGAACCAAAAACATTTAACAGTTATGGAAAGACCAACAGCCCCAAAACTGTTTGTTTTGCTTTTTGCTACAGTCAGTTAATATAACAATGTTGATTACAATTGGAGGGACACACTTTAACATTGTATTTTAGTATCGACACCTGACCCAACATTGTTTAGGAATGCATTTTTGATATTATTTCATATATTTAAACACGTTGGCACTATCTCATATCTTTCTTTTTGTTTATTGATGATATTACAGTATGTTAAATAAATAATCCAAACCATTATACAGTCAGATCATATGTTGGCTCTCTGTAGCTGTTGGGATTTTTAGATCAATTTTAAATTCTTGTTTTTCCCTGCAAACCTCTTACTCTGGATTTTTGCTTTAACTGAAGACCCGTTTTTCTCTGCAGACAGAACTTGGGATAACTGAGCAAATGTTGCTGCTACAGGTGAGCTTCCAATGACGTAAAAATTTGAAGAGAGGTGAAGATGCGTATCTATATGAGGCAAATGAACAGGTAACTCATTGGGCTGTCGACAAGGGTGACACGTACAGTTCTGTTCTGGTCCTCCTGATCCGTTTAATGACATCATGTTAGTATGGTCAAAGCCCAACGAGAGCGGCAAAAATTTTATCAACAGAAATAATCATATCATCTGATGCTGGTAATTACTCTTTATGCAGTTTGTGGAACATATAAAACAGAAGTAACATCAGAGCAACATTAGGACCAATTTTCAGATATTAAAGAAACCAGTTCCATCCAACATCTGATTATAATCTGAAAACATGGATCTTTTGTACAATTTAACAAAATTTTAGAGCCTGACTATTAATAAAAGGAGTAAAAACCAATTCCTCTGTTTAAAAATAACACTTGAGCGTTTTGGGAAACGAGAATGACAAAGAAACAGCTATCATGGCTCAGTAGAATTTGACAGATCTTCTTCCCACCACTCTCTGTGATAGGACTGAGACTAATGGGCCTGTATGGTAAGTGCTTTCATCTTCCCCCTACACAAGACTTTTAAAAGACACCAGAAGGTGCAAAAAACCCAAAAAACATCAAGGTTCAAAAAAACCCTGGAGTCTAAAAAAAAGAAAATAAAACAGTAGATACAACTGTTTTTGCATAAGGGCATGCTAATTGAAAAACAGGAATGTCTCCACAAAGGCATTGTTGCCCATGGGCAGTAACAAGTTTCCAATTTGTTGGTTGAATTGTGTCAAGGGCATCACTTTGGTAAAGCAGCAAATTCCAATCAAACATCCGGTACTTCCAATCTGGCAAATGAATGTAAGGTTTTAGAGTTGAGAGCAGGGATATTTTTTTCAAGCCAGACTGCACTCTGGGCAAAAAAAAGGGACAAATATGTTTGTCTGAAAATGTATTAAGGAATTCGGAGCTTTGAGCCATCCAGTGTTCTGCCTTGTCAATTTCTATCATCAAAACCAGGAGCAAAAATGCAAAACTTCATAAAAAGAATTATGTGATGGGGAGATTTAATGTCCAACATTTTTTTGAGTCTGCAGTTTACACCAAAACAGCTCAATGTGCCTTTCGCTGTCCCCAACCACTGACTCAAATTGTGTCAAGTGCAAAACCAACAGTGCACACCTACCATCAAAAGTGCAACATCATTAGCACTTGACAAAGTCAACCACAACACTCACAAAACTCAAAGGGAAAGAGCCTTTTAAACAATTTCTTGCAAAAAAAAAAGTTGTTCCTAGTAATTCAAACACACACAATTCATCCCTAACACATTTATACACACATGACAGCTGAAAAACCCACATACGCAAGCAAGCAAAGAATAAGGACAAATTAAGAGCGGAGGACTAAATCTGCAGGGATGCAGATCCTTCCCAAAATAATACAAAAATAATACAAAAATAATGAGACGTCATTAGGCATCATTAACACTGCTTTGGAAAAGAAGTCTAATTTAAAAAAAAGAAAGTCTGTTCTGGCTCCTTTGCTCTTTTTAAAGCTTCTTTTCTTTCCACCTCAACAAAGAGAAGAGAGTCAATAGGAGGTAAGGAGGCATCACAAAGGGGGACTTTTGTCAGTGGGGTGGAAAGGAAAGACACAGAGCAAATGTAATGAGGAAAAGGGAAATCACAAATGAATAAGTAAAGCAGAAAAATACAGAAGACTCATTTCAGCACAATGGACAGCTCACCCACACCCTCTCAGCTAACATTTACACTAAAAACTCGAGACCGTACAACAGATGACCATCATCGATAAATTGAACATTTTGGATCAAGGAAGTGTAGATTAAGTGTAATTTTGGAAATTTAAAGAAGTGAAGAGCTCAGTTGTTTTCAGATATTGCAGCAACAAACAAAAAAAAAGGAAAAAGTGTTTACTGCTGAGACATTGAGGAGAAAAATGAGGTCAAAGACTGCAAAGACTGAGCGCCAAGTCATCACAAAGCTGACTTCATCCACCAGCATTTTAGAAAAAATTTAAAAAAAAGAAAAACCTGCCACCTGATTGGCCAAAGAGGCTTAGTAACGGATCAAGCAATAAGCTTTATCACATGCTTTTGGGTTGCAAACAAAAAACACATTTTTCTTTTTGCTTTTTTCTCCTGCAGGGAACCACATGATTCTCTCTTTTTTGTTGTTTTTCTCAAGCCTACTGTGTATACGCACTAATGGAAGTGTCTTACTGACTCACTATGGCACAACAATGGTCATACAAACATACAGATGGCATGGAAGTATGGCAAATATTTCCTTGATTACAGAATATATGTTGGGAGCCCCCCACACCCAAATGGGTTGCCGGCTTTTGCAATTTCCTAATCTCAGTTGCCATCTGAACACATTTAAAAGTTATCTGTTTTTAAAAAATTAAATCAAACACTGTTACACCAGCTATTTTTTTGCTTTGCTTCGAAAAAAAGATATGCTTTTTGATCAATTGTTTCTATTTCCTTATAGATGTTGTTGATGCTCTCCCTCAGGGATGCCAGGTCCCGTCTGATTGGTTAATCAAAGTCAGACCACGAACAAACTTATGACTGAAAGGGTTCTAGTAAAACTACTCCTACTATGTGAGCCCTGCACGGTTATATAAACAGATGTATATTCTGTATTATTTTCTAAAGCGTTCAATTCACCGCAGAATATTATTGGTTTAAACAGAAAATGTAATAGTATTTGTTTGTTTCATTGTTTGAAATAGAAAAATGTTCATTTTATCCAGAAAACGTAGCTTAGAGGAAAATTATGGTTATAAGAATGTAATAGCAGCTAATGTTATGTATCACATTGAAGCTTTTTCAAATAAATATTCATAAAAATGCAAAACAGGTTCTGTTTTCCCTCACAGCCAAAATCAGGTTTTCAAAGCAAGACATTGGAAAAGCACTTCAGAATAGACAGATTTTCGTACAAATTTCACTTAGAAAAAAAGTTCTGAGAACCAAACTGGCCACACGTTCCTGTACCACCCACTATGGCCTGCTCAGCTGGCCTCTAAATCCACACCCTCCTTTCTGTAGCAGAGACCCATAACTGAAAACTCCCTGCTTACAGCCCCTCACAAAGTACATGGATCTATTTGTCTACAAGTGGACGCATCAGAATGGAGCAGAGCAAGGAGCTTGTGGTCCGCCCAGCTTAACTCCTATGTCTATTTCTATTTCAGACTTCATTCTTTTTTAATCTATTCCTGATTCACAACTATTTTAATTAAGAAAATACTCAGAAATTTGATTTTAAGATTAATTTTCTTTATGTATGTCCTCCATCATCCGAAAAATATCATATCTCAGTGCTAAAATAGAATTCCTTGAATTTTAATGAATTTTCAACAAATTTATTTTATTGATTCTTCACCTTCCATAAAACATCTACATCAACGTCATATTATACCGCCTTTTTAGACTAGAGTTCATGGAGGACAATTTTATTGCGAAAAATTGATTTTCCTGAGACCAGGAGCTCAGCCTCATCGAGGTCGGATCGTGAAAATGCTGTCTGACATTAAACTGACCCAAAAAAAGGCTGTAGAAGCTGCTTCAAAAGCCAAAGACAGTTACTGTTGTAGTCCTACGCTAAAACACAGCAATCCGAGATTTGACCCATCACATTATGTGAATTTACAAATTATAATGGGGTCACTTTGTAAGCTTTGGTCAAAGAGGCCACTTTCGGGGTTCAACAACTGATTCTCAATTAGCAGTTGGCCCATTTTTACAAAATAAATAACGACTTCTGGACCAGCATTACAAGATAACCATGAAACCAGAAAGTTATCCATGGGACATACAGTAGATATTGACGCTGACTATTCATATAAAACCCATCTCTTCATCAAGCATTGTACTTGAACCTTGAGGAAGCAGTTAGGAGTTCCTTTACAAGTACGTTCAGCTAACCATAAGCAGGCCTTAAGTCTTACCAATGTCTAACAATTCCTGGCTTGTGCTTTGACAGTGACAAAACAAGAGAAAAAGTTAACATGAACATTGTTGCACTTTGTAGAGTATGAAGCATAAAACATGTGCACCAAAAACTGTTTCAAAGATGTTTAATTCTTCATAAAAATGGACCAGGTTGCCATTAACTGAACTGTTAGTCAGTGTATTTTTCATGCAGGATGTCACGGTGAATCTAAAATCCAAGGTTTACAGCTTCAGAGTATTTCTCAGAGCCAGAGATGCATGGTTGGAAACGTCGTCTTCTGTCAGGTGTTTTTGTTTTGTGACAAGGACAACAGTGTGATTCAATGGTGAGGTTAACCACACAACTAAAACTTGAATGAAGTAAAATAAAATGACATCACTAGACTGTTTTCATTGACAATTGTAGAATGGCACCATTTCCGTCTGCAGAGACTGAATTAAAAATACAAGCTAAGATTAATTTATCACAAAAAACGTATACATCTAGAACAGTTTTGAAACAAACCAATCACTCCTCAATCAATCAATCAATCAAAAAAGAAGCTCAACACACTTTATCTGAGCCAGATATCAGCATCCTTGGACAAAGTCTTCTCTGCTTCTGTAAATTTATTAACACAAAAAGTACATATTTCTAAATAAAAAACACTTGCAAAACACTGAGAGAAATAACATGTTGTTTAATGACACTGCATTTTATATTATGGAAAGATATCATTTATCAGTTAGTAGTAAACATAGAAGTCACAATAAGCTCTACAAAATCCAATTCTATTGGTTGTTGTTGCTGCTGTAGACAATACCAAAAACAATATTTCACTGTTAAAGAGTATGACTTATAAAAACCTCTGACTGAGTATTAATACGCCTTTCACAATAATAAAATAGCCAAATATATTTTATTTAATGATCAGAGCATTAAATACTGCAACTGTATCTCGCATAAGAGTTGTTTTTACACACGCAAAGTCATCTTTTTTTTTTGGTAAATTAAGAAAGACTTGGAACAGTCAGCATCGTCTGATTTCTGCAACAAAATATTTATACAAACATTTTTTAGCCATCAAACCCCTGAAAAATCCATGATATTTTTTAAGTTTAAGCACAGAACATTTCATGTGTGAAGCATCTCATTAAACAAATTGGAACACATTGCTTGAGTGTACATTTGAGACTTTTCCCCAGCAACTTCTAATGAATAATTATCTTTATTTGACGATGGCTGCAATTAAACACATATTCTTATGGTAAAACAGCTGCAATACAACATGTAGAAAGTCAAAGAAATTAGGAGAGAACCACTAGGTCCCAACACAGATTGCATTAAGGTCCATGGAAACCTCTGCACTTAAAAAAGGAAAAAAAAACCTCCAGAATCAGACTTTAAGAGTCCACTCTAAAAGAAAAAAAAATACTAAAAAGTTCTTTCTCCCTACAGATTCAGTCCAACATTTTTTAAAGAAAGCAGACATTGCGTTTGGGAACGTCTACCCTTCAACAGTGGACCTTATCATAACATAAACCATTATGATTGATGTATTGGGAACAGGAGAATTATCATTAAAAAGGAGCTTTCACCCCAGGGAGACGAACAGGTCTCGGCAAGAGAAGGGTGAGAGAGAAAGCGGCTCAGAAGTGGTGAAAATCTGAGGGGGAAAAAAAAGAATCAGGAACAAAGAGGGAAACTGAGATGAAGTCTTAAGAGCAGTGACGGGGGGGGGGGTCACTGAGAACTAAAGGAAAAAATGGGTAGAAACAAATGAGACACGCTGCCGCTGTGACACAGGGAGCAGAAAGTTAGGAGAACAGTGTAAAGGACGGATCTCTATAGGGTTAGTTTTAAAAGACATACCTTATTTCTGAATTTGCTATAGTTTTTTTCAAGTGTGTGGGCAATTTATCTTAGAGAAAAAGTCAAAGTGTTCCTTTTTTAGCCATTTTTTAGCTGCTGCATTCAAGGACAGTTGTTTTCCTGAGAAAGGATTACGACAACCTCTTCTGTGGTTCCCTTTTTCAAGCAAACACTGAATATATTGTCTCCTTTATCCTGACAATATAGCAGACCACACTGATATTTGAAAAAATCTTCTCTTAGATATTTCGAGCTTTTATTTTCTAGGAAGTTTTACTGAAAATCTTGTATTCTTTATGCATATTATTCAGAGAAGAAATTGACATTTGCAATACTTTCCTGGGATAAACATTTACGTCTGATGTAGAAAAAATGTGAACGACTGATAAATCATTTCAAGTGAAAATTGGATTAAAATTTACTGTTCGGTAAAGTTTTGTTTCCAGGAAGACATGATTTGTTTACTGGAGCCGTAATATATTTAATCTAAGACAGCTTAAAATGCAACACATTTTTTTAAATCTTCCGTTTTTAAAAGCTAAACATAGTGAGATATCATAAGATGTTCTTCAGAATAGAACAAAATAACATTTATTCCCAACCTAACAATTTGATTCTATTTAGGATTTGAACAAATTTCAGATAACCTTTCCAATTTTAGAGTGTAAAAAATGTTTCCTGTTTGAAAAATGAAACCTTCATTAAAAACAATTAGAAATTTAAAAATCAACCATTTTCTTGCCGAAACAAATGCAAGAATTTGCTTTAAATGAAACCAAATCATAGATTTGATGACCGGTTGTTGCATTTTCTGATCAAAGATTGGTTGATTTAATTAATCTGATTAACCTGGACGAGGACACTGCAACCTAAAAACACTCTTGCCAGTCTTGCATAACAGTCTTTTTTCTGCAGCTGCAGGGCTTCAGTTATTTTAGTTTCCACCGTCCAGAGCAGCTGCTAAAAAGAGTCAAGAGCTGCTGCTATTGTTGGGACACTGAAATATAGATCTGCTGACTTCCTAACTGGCCTTACTGGCTTTTTTGAACATGGAGTCTTTGCTAAAAGTATAAATAACATTTTTTATGGGAAAGTAGAAACATCCAACCTCATTGCGTTATTTGGATCTGTGAACGTGTCTGTACTGTTTGTGCAGTAAAGCAGTTGTAGACAAGCTGATGCTAAGTTTAAAGGGCAGCGGATAAATCCTGCAGGCTCGACTCAGGTCAGGCTGGTGGCAATTCTGAACGTCTAATCTGGCTGTTAATGTGTGTGCGTTAAGTGTGTCGGCACTCACACGCTGTGTGCGCGTTTGCCATCCTCTGAAACAATAAGGAGTACTGTTTCATTGAGCCACAGCTGATGGAGGATCAAGAGGCGGCGAGCAGCTCCAATGAGTCTCTGTAATCCGTCATCATGGGACAGAAGTGGGAATAACACACAGGGGAAAGGGCGAAAAAGTAGCAGGACGCTGCATACTCAACACACATACTATAGCTGAAACAAACGGTCATTTTGGTTGTCAATAATAGAGAATATTTATCAATTTTATTCAGGATTATTTTACCATCATCTGTTTTAAGCTTTTTTTAGGTATTTACCTAGTTTTAAGATATTTAATTCAAAATATTTTAGTTGATTTATTAAATAAATGTATGAATGCAAAAGATTTTTGTGTCGGGTTTGTTTATTTGTCAATCAAGTAACCCCTTCATGCCATATGTCACTAATTTGGAACGTACCACTTAATCCAATTAATTTAACATTTCCTTGAACGGAAAATTCACAAATTACATAATTGGAAATAAATTCAGCTGTGAAAAGGTTAAATTTAAATAATCCAGCAAGTAAAAGACTGACAAATAATCTCTCATGAGTGGGCTAAGTTTGAGTGTTGCAAACGTTGCTCCAAGTAAAGAAATGCAGGCTGCGCGTTGTCAAAAGTCAAACTCCCACAAAAAACTGTTTTGCATCAAAGGTCAGCTCCACGCAGAATCTATTCTCAAATATCACTGCACAATCCCCAGCATGCCACTGAAGTCTTGTGAGTTCTTCCTTTCCTTTCTTAGAAGGCCAGCCAGTATAGAAAGTGGAAAAAAAGAATCTACAACTAACCCTGAAGATACAGGAGAAGGATCAGTGAAACTTTTCTGAAATGAAGTACTTCAGGTTCATAAGTCATACAGGAAAACATATTAGTACTTTCTGCTAATATGTATTTGGCTAACAGCACAGTAGAGTTGAAAACGGCAGAAATAACCACAAAATATTCTGCAAAAGTGAATCAATTCGGATCATAGTAATTTGCAGCAGAGTTGTGTTGCATCCCATAATCCTTACCGTTCTTTTTTCACTTCTGTATTCATACTAGTATCTACCAGGTTACCAGACAACGTAAAAGTTTAACAAGTTGAAACAAGTCCATGCTTAGCAGTTAAAATGATTTTGAATGATACCATCCCAATTTAGGTCAACAAAAGTGGTCGGAATGAAAGAAAAATACCTGAAAAATAAATAAGTCTTTTCAAATTGTGGTATGTTTATAGGCCGTTCCACCAAATTTTACATGTAGAGCATGATCTACTAATTATATACACACAGTTTGTGCTAAATTTTACATTCATCTTAAAAAATGTATGAAACCATTTGTGATGAAATTTTGACACTTTAAGGGAAAAACCTATAATATTTTGGATCAATTTCTGTGGTTCAAACTTAATTCACAAACAAATGCACTGTGCAATAAGTCAAAACTTCATAACATATTTTTTTGTCTTTAAATACGATTTTTTTAAAATTCCTTTATTAAGAAGAAAATTCTACTCAGTGAGACGTGAGAAAATAAGATATTTTTTTCTTGAAACAGGGAGTTTTTTTTAATTTCTTAAGATTCCGTTTTTGGAGTGTAATCCTTCCAATCCAGTGTTTGAATTTATGCCATTTTTATGACGCATCTTTGTAATCTTCAGCTGTAATTCTCTAGCATCAATGTCCAAGCCTGAAAAACTGTTTACCAAATAAAATATGTTAAAGATAGAATGCTCATAGTAACCTTATATATGCCGAAAAAGAGAGCAACCCTTTCATTCATGTCATTTTGTTAAGTTAAAACCAGTCGTTTATTTTTAAAGCTATCCATCAGCTGTACATGTTTCATTATGAGTTGGGTTAATGGGGCTCACTGGAGTCTTTACACGCTGTCTGTGGACAGGTCACCAGTTTTTAACAGCACCACATATAGAGGCAGACCAACACTCACTTACAATTAACTGCAAGGAGTAACTTTATAGTCAACAATTAACCTATGAAAAATGATTCTGGCATGTAAAGGGAAGCCAGAGAATCAGGAAAAATCCACAGATGCAAAGAAAGATGAACTGGAATATCCTTTTACTAGGCCTGCACAATAAATCGAATATGTATTGTCATTATGAAATCAATCTGTGCAATGCATGTATTGCAAAAGACAGCATAAACTTTGATTACCTTAAATGTTTACACACATGATAAAACAACCTAATAGTAGCTTCAAGTTTTTAACGAATCAAATAAAAGCCATTTACACATTTGACCAACAGGATGCTTAACGTTGCTGACCAATCTAATGTTTTGTTAAATGCCTTCTTCCAATGTGTCTATGAACAGCATTAATATTAACAGTGTTTTATATTCTGATTTATTATAAAAACTGATGCTTTTATGTTGAAATTGTCATTACCAAACTTGTTTTAATTTTTTGACCGTCGTTCATTTTTAGATTTTCCTCTCATAATTCATTTCATCTGACATGAATTGACAAATAATGAAGAAAAATCAACTCCCTCTGTTGGTTCGAAAAATAAATGTATTCAATGAAATCCCACAGTGTGCAATCGCACGAGGAACATGCAGTCCCACTTTATTGTTCTCTGTATCGTGTTCTGGTTCTCACTTCTATCTGAGCACAGATTCAAGTAAGAACTAGAAAAGGTTGCGTTGTGCTGCGCAGCTGTACTAACCAGCCTAATTTGCTGCTAAATGACTTGTTACAAGCACTGACAGTGTGCTTCAGGCTGCAGGGGATGTATGAGAGAACCAGAGAGGCACTGTAAGTTGAACGCACTAAAGCATCACAAACACACACACAAGGAGCGCAAAGTTGGCCGTAATCAACCTTCGGCCACTGCGGTGTGCAGCATGATGAATAGCTACACAGTCAGTTATACTTCCAGTAAGGCAGATGTGTGGTGGATGTGTGTAGGGGTGTGTGGAGCCAAGGGAGGGAGGCGAAGTAGGGCAGTATGAATATAAAATCACCCCTGCCAGGCAAGCATGTGGGTTACAAAAAAAAGATGGGAGCAGTGTGAGTGCGATTCTTTTTTTAATGTGTATAAATAAATGTTTTTGATGCATGCGTGTTAGCATGTTGCCAAATAGACCAACCAAACCTTAGCGTAAAGGAATGGTAGCTCATTAACAGGCAAGGTTAACCAGCTTACAAATACCAGGTTTTTCAAAATGAAGCAGACTGTTAGAATCTGGAGATTATGGTTAGAGCACAAACTTATAGGTGCACACATACATCCATGCATACAAAAGCATCAAATCAGTGTCTCAACCAAAGGTTTTTGATCCAACAACCCCCCTTCCTTCAATCAGCACGCACACACATTTTGGAAAGGGAAAAACGCGCATGCAGACAAAAGGGGCAGACACAATAGCATCAAGCAGCCAGACACAATCGTGCAGAAACAGGGAGCACACCGTATGACTACCGAACACAATGAAAAGCATAAGCTTCTTTATATGACTCTGCAGGAGGTAATCATGTGCTAGCAATTTTTTAAAAACAAAGAAGGAGAAAGAAGAAGAATTAGAAAATGGTGCCATTATTTTGAAATTCACAAACTGAAAATGTTTGCAAGAGTAAAAAAAAAAATGTTTTTTTTCTACAACTTTGGAGCATATCTGAGCATAAATACATTTGAATCCTCCTCTTGTAATCCAACCTCAGTATTCTCTGAACTCACCGGTGAGTTTGCCAATCAAATCAACTGTGTTGCAGGAATAAGACCAACCCCCCAATTAGTATTGCTTTCCTTCAAAATTTAACGTGAATCTTCAAAAAGTTTTTGGCTTTAAGATTTTTTGGTTTAAATCAAACACAAGAGATAACACATAGTTGTGGAATTCAAATAAGTCCTTGGAACTTTGTATAGTTCAATGAAGCTTCGCCTGGTTTTTAAGGCATTTTTCACATTGTTTTAAACTTGTCTTTGCTTTATTTGTAGATTAATACATTTTTATTTTGTCTGTACATGTTTGATCTTTTGCTATAAAAGATTAAAACTGTTTGATCTCAATTTCTGCAGTAAAAGAATTGCACCACTCTGAATTGACTTTTTTTGGACAGTTTCAGGTCAATGGGTGGCGTTCTTTTCAAAAACCCTCGTTCAGCGGGTTCTTGAACATGCGTTCACGTGCCCGGTGTGCACGTAGCTTGACTGATGTTTGTGTCGGCATGTGAAGCCGAACAGGATGCTGAATCACAATCTTTGAGTTTTAAAGTTTCCAAAACTTCGATTTCAGTCATTTTGTCACTCAACGCTCACTCTTGAACCTCTAATCTTTATGTCATCGGTGCTTCTCTGCAGTCCAGCATTCAAACTTACAACCGCCTCACCAAAGAGGAGTGGGAGGAGAGGGAAGTTGTATGGTAAGCAACAGATAGTCACGTCGCCGACCTTGTCAAAATGTGGAAATGGGGAAACTTTGCAGAGTTGGAAAAACCAGAAGAGGATGTCACTGCAGACAGCTCCATTAGCTCCTCACAATAGGGATCATCCACCAGCAGCTTCGCCCAGCGAAGGGAGTCAGGAGATTATGCCAAGAGGTTAGAAGGATGGATGTGCTTAAAGAGAACAAGGACATGAGGATGAAGGCAGCCGCAGAGAGCTAGCACAAGGTGTTGTTGAGCGAGGGTGAGGACATTTTCTTCCCTTCCGACTCCTCGAAGGGGCTCTCACTCCAAATCTCACCCGGCTTATCCCTGGAAAAATCCCACCATCTGGAAATGACAGGCAAAAGGAGGGCGAGGAGATCTTCAAGAGCCGAGGCAAAGGAACGAGGAGGAGAACAGTCTCAGATCAGCATGACAAAGATTGATGCTGAAACTTTAATGATAAAGCATCAATGTGTGCTCCACCGTGAAAGATTTTCTAAAGCAGATGAGTTCCCTATTAAGCAGATTTGGGAGTGCGGAAAATGTGCTAACCCGACTCCCCGTGGGACTCCTCTGTCACCAGGAGCAGAGGTGAGGGATGAACACTGATACTCAGAGCTTGATGGAGATCCACGGGGGGGAGCAGAGCTCATCAGACCCCTACGGAGCATCATACTGTTGGTACTGATGTTAGTCTGAAGGTCAATCGCTGACTTTTCAAGAACCCTCTGGCCCCCATTTTTTGTGGCTCTTCTCTTTGTTTATCTTAGCCGCTCTCTCCTTCCGTCGTCGTTGGTGAAGGAGAGCATCCCTCCACGTATGCTGCTCCTCTCTGCTCCCTGTGGCTCATGCAGGGGTCAGGAACAACCCAGCTGTGTGATAGATTGCAAAGTCATCCATGACCTTGCAGGGGAAGCCACACCCAACATCCCTCTGTCTCTCTGAGGATATGCAAGGATGGGTTTGAGGAAGCAGTGGGGGAGGAGTGTTCATCAAGTTTAGGTCGCCATCGGGTCAGTATGTTTTTTCTACAAGATGGTAGACTAAATCTGCACCCCACCCCACACACATACACACACACACACACAAAGGGTAATTTAGTACTTTCCGACAGTCTTATTATGAGGTAGCATTAGCCTGAGGGGAATGTTTACTTCCCCCTTGGGTTTGTCAGCAGTTCTGCTGATTTACAAGTAACAACAAAAGACAAATATTTCACCATCTTAATGCATGTTCTCCCCGTGCATGGATGGGTTTTCTCTGGGGACTTCGACTTTCTCCCACCATTCAAAATCATGCTTCATAGGGGAATTGGTTGCTTTAAATTGTCCCTAAGTGTGAATGCGAATGTGTATGGATGTGTGATTGTGGCCCTGCGACAGACTGGCGACCTGACCAGGGTGTGCCCTGCCTTCGCCCACGAGTGGTTTAGAGGATGGATGGATGGATGGATGGATGGATGGATGGATGGATGGATGGATGGATGGATGGATGGATGGATGAAAGTTGTTAGAGTCCCATTCCAATCTTTTGATCTATTGTCAAAATCTTCCTAGTGGTCTTTTAATTATGATTATGGCATCCATCCATCCATCCATCCATCCATTTTCTTAACCCCTTTATCCATAACCCCGCTACTATTGGGTGAAGGAAGGGTTACACCTTGGACAGGTCATCAGTCCATCGCAAGGCCACAATCACACACTCACATTCACACTTCGGAACAATATAGTCATCAATTCACCTATTAAATATACCATAATTTTGGAATGTGGGAGGAAGCCGAGAACATGCAAACTCCACATAGAAGGGTGGAAACAAAGACGAGAGAAACAAAGACGCTCATGAATATAGTCGTCAGCAAGTAGATGCATCAGAATGGGGTGGAGAATGGCGCCTGTGGCCTGCCTATTGTACTATCTATGTCACAAACGCACTCTTTTTCAAACAGCATTTTTTTCATTTGCTCCTAATTCACAACGATTTGAATAAAGAAATACTCAAAAATACATTTATTTTTAATTTTCTTTATGTCTTCCATCATCACAAAAATGCAACTTTAAATTCTGCCATTTTTTTTTTGTCATGACCTCATTTTCTCTCAACAAAACCTTTTTCTTTTCTTTTCTTTTTGTCTTTCTCCAAATCTACAGACAGGTATTATGCAACTGCTGTCAAACTTTTTGCCATGCTACTGTGCCGTTTAGACTAAAAAATACCTGCAGCTAAAATTAAAATAGATCTAAATATTTATAAAATAAGACTCAGGTCTGCTTGGGCATCACTCATTGTGAAAAAATGTAATACAATGGACCAGATAAAATTGCAAAATGTGTCTTATTATCAATTGTTTGTTGATTTTTTAAGAAACAAAATCATCTGGAGAGCTGGACTAGTATAGGTCCTTAACTGAGACCTAAATATAAATTTTTTTAAAGTAGTTCTATTTAAATGTTCTTGATCTAAAAGCATTAAATCAGGTACAACACCAGAAAGATGAAAATGAAAAAAAAAAAATTGAATAATTCCAAATTAATTTATTTTTCTTTAACACAAATGTCACTGCGAACCCAGACTTGCAACTCAACTAGATCAAGTTAATTCTATTAGTGCGACGCCTGTGCACAACGCAACGCAAGTGCACAATGACTCATTGTTTTTTTTCCAGCTGTATGAACATGCAAGAAGATTATACTGTAAGCACTGTTGAGTAGTCGGCCCATGCCTCGCCTGTGCTGCTGAAAGGAAAGCTCCGACAACAGCGTGCGGATGTGGCGTTCTGAAAATGATCCACCCTTTTCTGCTGAAACCTGTTAAGTATAAACCAATGTCACAGTCTAGCAGTGTTAAACACTTTAAAAAGCATAATAATATCCTTGTTTCTTCCATTTTTTCATTTCTTTTTGGTTTTCATAATAGAATGTGCAGTCAGGCTTCAAGTCTTAAACCAGTGAGTTCAGATGAGCGTTTTCTGGGTGTGTGTCACACTTGGCGTGTTGTGCTGACTCTGTTCCTTGGGCTCGTGACCTTGGTGATGGTAAGGCGTGCGGACGAGGAGAATGAGGCATTTGCTAACAGGGACTCAGTGGGAGCACTAAAGGAGCTCCGGTGGGGATTGACACCGGCGATTGACCGAGAAGATTTATTAAAAAAAAAAAAGAGAGAGAACAAGGAAGCAAGAAGACTAGAAAGTGACTCACCAATCACTTTTCCTGCCAGACAAACACGGCGCTTTGATTCCAAAAAAACAGTCCAAGCAGATAAAGCTGCCTATAAATAAGCACAGCTGGCCCCGCACTGAGAAAAAGGTGGGGGCCAAAAGCACTGCAAGCAGATGTATTTGAAATGTATGTTTGCTGGCTTCAAAGATGGAGATGTCACAACACGCTTTCCAAAGATAGGCCACATAAGGACATGTCAGCCCTTCTGTCAACCAGCATTACTGCTCACCTGACCTCCTCTCTAGAGGCATCGCAGTATGTCAGAGACACAAGTGACCACCACAGCTGGAAAAAC
The DNA here is from genome assembly GCA_014656515.1 of Oryzias celebensis. Taxonomy (NCBI): domain Eukaryota; kingdom Metazoa; phylum Chordata; class Actinopteri; order Beloniformes; family Adrianichthyidae; genus Oryzias; species Oryzias celebensis. The sequence goes on from BNCR01000013.1 coordinate 16,137,958, forward strand.
AAAAAGAAAGAGTTCGACGCCGACACCACCAAGCTGCTTTATGGTTTAAGACAGGGTTTAAAGTCCCACTCTGATCATTTTTGAGGTATTTTAAAAGTGCTCTCAGTGGTCTTTTGAATATGATTGTGCTGTTTTTAGGGAAAATAAAAGTTGTTTTCGAGGACATAGTCTCTGCAAAGCAGCAGTAGTTCGTTTAAAATGTTTCTCTAAGTTTTGGGGGCGGGACTGCTGGTACAGAGCAACCCCGCCCCCTCTACACCCATCTGGTGCTGAGAGTATTTTGTTTACAGTCTCTTCTGCTGTCTTACAGCCCATTACAACCCCAACCGGCGAGCAATATTGGAGCTATGCAGCTCTTCAATTTTGAGCCAAATTCCAGCTCGGATGAGGAAAACAAAGATATACACGGATCTATTTTTCTGCAAGTGGATGCATCAGAATGGAGCGGAACAGCTGGATCACCCAGCATATTTTCTACATCACAAATACATTCTTTTTCAAATGGCATTTGATTATAGAAATACTCAGAAATACAATTTTAAGTATAATTCTCTGTGTGTCCTCCATCATCTATAAGAACATGTAAAAAACACAAATTTCATCAAAGTAGGTCTTTAAGGAAACACTGATGGATTGAAAGCCAGTTTTAGCAGATGCTAACAAGAAAAAAAAAAACAGTAACTACTTGTTTAAAACTCAGTCGCTAAATTTTTCTCACTAAATGATAAAGGAAGGAAGAAAAAAATAGCACTTTCTGTTGCAAATACTAATTCAGCAGGTTAGTTTAATCAAATTGTCAACATTTTGGGGTTGCGCCTATCCAATAGTCCACACCTGTTTTGAATCAATACAAGTAAATATTAATGATAAAATATAAATTAGATCATAAATCAGAATTCATTGGTTCAGTCCATCCGATCCAATTGTGCTTCAATAAGGCTCAAACACTTTAGCTAAGCCTCAAATGTTATTGTTGAAAGAAGAAAACAGCCTGGCTGCCTAAATATTTAACTTTCCCATTAATTCTTAAATAACTAGTTAAGGATTTTAGTTGATAATTTGACTAAAAAATGCAAAATGATTTTGTAAAATATGTAGTGCAAACACAGTGCTGCTTTCTTTATTGTTTTTTTATTTCAGAAAACCTAAATACTGAGATATAGGGCAAGATTATTTAAGTTTAAGAAGCTTCAATGGTGTCATCTAAATGATGACTTAGAGATCAGTTTGATCCAATTGTCTGCATTTTCATCTAGAGATGCAACGCTCCAATATTCATAACAAATCAATACCAGGAAAAAAAATTCTAAACTGTATATCAGAATCTATTGGTTCAGGCCATCTGATTGCTTATTGTAAGTGTGATTGTATATATTATAAGTGTTAATTAAAGAAACCAGCAAAGCTTATATGCTAACCTTCCTTTAGATAAGCCTTGACTTTTAATGCTATAAGTTACTTTTTTAAGCTTGAAGATGTTGTTTTCTAAATTGTTCATACTTTTCATATTAGACAAAATTTTAGTAAATTGCATTATTTACTTTTAAAATGCTTACTACCAAAACAAGTGTATTATTATTTTCAAATCAGGAGTGTTGCACAAATTGAATAATTTTGCACACATTTCTTTGATATTTTTAGAGAAGTCAAGTTATGGTATCAGCGGATATTAAAGTTCAATGTATCACTATCTAAACTAAAAATGGGGAATTAGTTGTGTTTAGCTTTGAATGGGTTTTTAGAATATTTTGTTTTATTTAGAAGAAGATTTTTATCAGTTAATTCAACTTAAACCTTTTTAGCATTGTTTTATCATTTATTATTTAATGATAAAGGTTTGGTTTATTCTGTAAACAATAATAAGTTGTAAATTACCTTTTGAACTTGTGCTTTCATCAAATCACCCTCATATCCCATCATTTAAAATAGTTATCATTTTTTTTTATTATTATTATTTCTAATGATATTTATTTCCTTATTGTCTGTTACTTGTCTTGATTGTGAAGTACAGCAAAAGAATTGTGATTTAAGTACAAATTCTGACCTAAATCAACTCCAAACTAAGTGGTAAGGTCATGTCCTGCCTGTGTTTTTAAGTATAAATTAATTTATAGATCTAAATAATATCAATCTCCAGGATTTTTTAATAGTTTCTTTTTCTAATCCCTCTCATCATCCCACTTTTTGGAGGTTAAACAGATTAGTTAATGAAGTTCACAAATTCGACAGAACTGACTTGCTTACTTACAAGTTACTAATGCTTGAAAACATAGATGCTGCAGATGCTTCTATGTGGTTTTCACTAAGTGCATGAACACTGTGAGACGCTTATGCTGCTCACAAAGCCATTCGATGTCAGCTCAGCACAACTCTCCTGGGAAATTCAACAATCCACTAAATTACTGTCACCCATCTGCACAGAAACTCTGCTTAATCATTAATCATTCTAAAACAATGGAGCCTAAATGATTTGCTTTTTTTCGCCTTTTGCTGTTTAGGGTTTATTGTTTTGTTGATTCTAGTTTCTCAATTGGTGCCAACCTTCACATTTATGGAAACGTGCACAGATAAAAAATAACTTTTAAAAAAACAAGAGGAGAGGGAGAAGTCCGGAAGCGGAAGACAACGCCAGGTGGTCCAACGTCTGGAAGCTGGCAGTCAGAGAGCAGTGTTGCCGTGACAACTGTGATGCTGCACTGATGTTAATAGCAAAGCATCTTCCCACCAACATATAGGAAAATGAATATTGTCACTTTGATGCCCTTTTTATGAAGTATAACATGAGGTAACCTAATAAATAAACAACTATAGAATCAAAACAAGCCAGTGATTGTGGATGATGTCAGATTCTTATAGCAGATTTTTATAGCATCACATATGTTCTGATTTTTGAGTACAACCCTTAAGAACAAACAACTGTGTGCTGCTTCTTTGCAAAAAGCCTGACAATGTGCTCATTAACACATTGGTCATTGGGATTTGATGATGGACACAGATTGGGTCTCCCACATTGACATTGAATATTGGATCCGTATTTGGGTCACAGTGGACTCATTGTAGCAGCAGCATGACCACTGAGGTTTCATGCCTCTGCACCTCTTTGTTTCAACTCTTTTAATTAAAAAGCCGGGCAACAGAATCCCCTAACAGGCTTTAGCTATTGGCAGCCCTGCAACCAGAACTGATTGTTCGATTCAGGATTTAGCCAGTAAAGCTTTGCAGGAACAACACATACCGCTTTCATTTGCGTGTTTTGGCCTTTGCACCGTATTACGTCAGGGGTGGTGTTTAAAATTAAAAGCGGTGGCCTAGAATTAGGTGTCTGTGAGGGCGGGAAAACTGGCAAGGTGGATGATCTAATGGGCTTCCGGTGGTCTCCGACATGGAGCCTCATCCTCTGCATCAGCTGGTGATTTCAGAGCACATAGCCACTGCAGCATCCTACTACCTCCTCCTCCCCCACCCCCTTCAACCCCCTCTCTCCACCTGCTTTTAAATGCATGGCGCTGCCTGCCAAAGCAGCCTGTGCATGCAGCATCACTCCTCTCAGTGCCTCCATGAGTGAAGTGAGGAGACCGTGAAGCACAATCGGTAGCCATAGGCACAGCAAGAAGCACCTATATGCTACATCCTTTGGGTGTAGTGCCATAAAATCCACAGGGAGCCTAAATCAGGGATGGCTCCACCAGGAAAAATGGCTCAGGCTGCCTTGCTCCCAGCCTTCAGGCAGTAAATAGGCCAAATGAAACCCTAAAATAGTCCGCCTCTAGGATGCACAGGACAGAAATCAAGTTGAAAACACAATTTATTTAGGAAGAAAACCCCTTAAGGATGAGAAGAGGGTGGGAGGTGCATCCCCGCCAACCCCTTCCTTGTGTGGATGCGTGGGTAAATCAACCTACAAACGTCCTATAACTCCAAAACCATCACGTCTGCTGTACATTTAGCCCATCTGTTTCATAACAGCCCTCATGTCAGCAGCTGGATTAAATACTCTCGTGTTGTTAGGCCCAGCATCAGCCTCAAGCCCCTGACAGACTGTGGAGACCCTTCAAGAAGGAAGAGGGATGTGGGGGAGGTGGACAGGGTGGCAACCCCCTCAATATCTGCCCCGCAAAACCCCAGACATGCGTCCAAAGCAGCACCGATCCATCCTGCGCGCGGGATGCGCGGCCCTGCCTCCAACAATAGGCCTGTGCGTAATGGAGAGGCATACGCATGCATATGTCGATGCATAGCGCGCGGCTAGTCGGCCATTGTCCGATCAGTTTGGGGCTTTTGTAAGGATAACCTGCAGGGATTGAAGGAAAACGGCAGGTATTTCTTTTTTTCTTTTTGCATTGGGGTGGTGCGCAACACCGAAGCCCGTCTGCTGTTCCCCGCATCACCTCAAAGTACATCATAGGGGTCAGAAGAATGGCCAGATTTCCCTTCTTACAGCCTACATGAAGGAGGCTTCTTTTTTATGGATGCAACCTGCAGAAACGGGTAGTCAACAATGGCTGGTGGTTTGACTCCCCTCAGAGCCTTGGTGGGGTCACAGGCTCCATTCATCCTCTCCTTGCTTTTCAATAATACACTTTTAAGCCTCCATCTCTATCATCTGCAATGCCTTATTCTTCTTCTACTACTACTTCTTTTTTAATCATTAGGCTTCATCTCCCGCACAAACAAATGACATCATCCTCCGAAAGCCACACAAATGGGGGGGTAGCATCGTAAATAAAACATAGCGGCTCGAGCGCAGTGATTCTACTGCTTTCATGGCTTCCTTTTAGTAAATCTATATATATATATATATATATATTTTACACTTTCACTCACCAGGTTGAGGACTGTCTCCACGATGTCCCTGTTGCTAACCTCCCCGACCTGGATCAGGCCCACCAGCACCGCGAATTTCATTTGGATATTCCTGATCGGAACCGCGGGGTTGATCACCCCGGCGGGGAGGACCATAGAGCCGGCCGCAGACACCATCCTCTCCGCGGTGGAGCCGGAGCCAGCGCCCGCGGCGAGCTGCGGCGGCTGCGGCTGAGAGGAGAAGCCCAGCGGAAGATGGGAGTCTGTGTCCGCGAGCGAGGAAGCGGAGCCCGGCGGTGCTGAAACCGGCTTCTCGCTCGACATTTCCCCTTGGAAACAGGGAGGAGAGGAGCGGTCCCCGCTGTCTCTCACACCTGCTCTACAAGCCCGGGCGTCTGCCGCTGCTGCTGCTGCTGCTCAAAAACCATCCACTGCGCAGGACAGGAAAACAACAAAATAAAAAGCGGGAAGCGGCGCCTTTGAAATCCCTCCGAAATGAATCTAAACCCGATAAAATCTGTAGAGATTCATAAAGCTGTAGTGAAGAAAGAAAAAAAAAAGAAAATGATGGAGACTTTGACAGAATGGTAACACGTCCCTGTCTCCTCTCTGTCTGTCTCCCCCTCTGGTCGCAGTGCAGGTTGCAGTCAGTGCGGCGGGGATGAAGGAGACATGTTGACGCCCCCTGTCTGCGGTTGCGCGCTTGACTCGCGCATGCGTACTCCGATGGTCCCTGAGTAAGCGCTGAGGAGGAGAAAACGGAACCCTCCATGCTTGGATTAGTGCAGAGAACTGCATTGATTTTTTAAAATTATTATTAAACATATTCAAAGCAAAAATATGTTTTTGTTTATTTTTTTTGTTTAAATTAAAGATTGCTCTCGTAACCCTAATTTCTTTGTGGCCAATGTTCCATCTTCCCCCAGATGAATATATAAATATATTGTTTAGCCTATAAATTGCACTCACTGCATTCATTCATTGTTTATCCATCAATTTTACTACATATGATGACTCAAAGTGCTACATAGAAAAGAAGAAACTTAAAACTTAGCCAAACCAATCAGAAATCATTCCAAATACCCGATGATCGATCTAATGAATTTATTCAAAATCACTCCAATATTTATTTTATTTGTATACATTGTCCTCATTTTAATAAATAAATAACGAAAGTATGTCATTATTTATTAAATAAGAACAAAACATTGATTAATATGCATTGTCCAAAGTTAACTAAATAAATATTTACAATATATATTTATTTGTTTGTTTATTTTAATTAGGACAATGCATATTTATGAATGTCTTAGCATGGATGCAACATAAATAGGCTAGAAATAGCATAAAAGCGTAATTATATATGTTGTCCTAAGACAGGCATCAAACAAACAAAACAAAGAAAGGTAAACCATTGAGTTATACAATAGAATAGGGACTTAAACTTAACTAAAACTTGAACTTTACATTCAATAACAAGCACTAACAACAAAAACAGAAAAGCTCTGGAATCATAACAGCTCAAGGGTAATTTTAAAGTTCAATTATCTTTTGATAAGTGTTACAACTTGTCTTTTAAAAATGATTATGCTGTTCTTAGCCAAAGAAAAAACAAAAAATCTGTAATTTTATTCAATATTATTTCTGCAAAGCGGCAGAAGTCCATTTGACATGAATCTCTGAGTTGGCATGGAGCATCCCCGCCTCCCCTTCCCCTTTGCATTACTGAGAACTCTTCTGCTTACACGCTCTCCTGCTAGCTTACAGCCCCTCCCACCTCCAACCTATTGTTACTGGTCCAACAAAAATGGCGAGCAATATTCGAGCTATCTACATGTGAATGCATCAGAATGGGGTGGAGCAGGCAGATTGCAGCCCATCCAGCGTATTTTCTACATCCCATGTAAAATGTTTTTGCAAACTGCATCTTTTCAACTGCAACACATTCACAACAATTTGAATAAAAGAATGCTCAAATGCGATTTTAGGCTCAAGAACAGGTTAAAAACACTAAAAACACATTTTCTTCATGGTAAGATATGAATATAACTCATTTGTTTTTAACTAAATGTGTTTAAATCCTCTGTAATTTTCAGTTTCCAATGTGATCAGGCAGAGTGTTCCAACATTTTCCCCTCTGATGGCCACTGCCATTTCACTAAATTTATTACCATGTCTTTGTACATCACAGTACAAAGTATGACTAAATAAGCCTAGCTGTGTTTTAGTAATGGTCAATAAACATTTTTTATTTGTTTGGTGTCTTTCTCACAACCCACAGTCGCCTGGCAAAAAAACTGTGCAGTCATGAAATACAGGAACAGTAGAAATATTGTCAAAGTGTACTATTTTTAATTGTATTTTTTGCAATATGCAATTTGAATTTGTATGTTTTTGTGATTTTTTATAGTTGAAATTTACAATTTGGTAAACAAAACTACTCGCATGACCAAATTACCCAAAATTATTTTTATTTTTCCTCTCTCGTGGTTCATTTGGTGTAAACAGCTGCTATAAAGCTTACACGTCTTTAATGTTAGTGCTACCTTATTGTGTTTAAGATTTTTTTTTCCTATTAGTTTTTAGGTCATGAACTCACTTGGGTGTCTTTGAGGGCTGACACATTGATCCAGACACACACACACACATATTTCTGATTATTTTCTGCAAGAAGTCATCAGCCTGTGTGTGTGTGCGTGTGTGTGTGTGTGTGTGTGTATGCGTGGGTGTGTGTGTGTGTGTGTGTAAGCCTGTTTCGCGCACCATGTGTTCTTCTACAGGACACATCTGCTGGGTAGAATTGCCATTAACAAGGTTGCTATAGGAGCTGATTTGTTACTCTGCGTTTGTCTGAGAGCAATTCCACACACAATTCTGGACGTCTGACTCCTCATCTTCTTGAAAAACTGACCATTGACAAGGGGATGAAGCTGGAGGAGGTTGTTTTGAAGTTGTTTTCCATGCGCGCTCAAGAGAGATCATCAAGAATTGCGTGTTTTTTATTTTCTTCAGAACAATCTGAAGCACAAAAGAATTTAGACAATCAAACAGTAGTGTGCACTTCCTTCACAATACGCAAAAACTCTTTTCCAAGCTCACACGTGTTGCAGCTTATGGACATGCAAATCCTCCAAACTTAGAAGCTCTTTCATGCACAAACACAATTATCTTTGTTTTCAGACAAAGACCCGTCTCTGCAGCATTCTCTTGAAGCCACAAAAGGCCCCTGTGGGAGCCAGTGAGGTCTGCATGTGAAGACATTAATGTTATTCACATCTGCTCTGCATGTCTTTCCTCTCCTCACTCTGTCATTTCTCTCCCACCTTTCCTTTATTCCCACTCCTGGCGGGAATGCGTTACCTGCAGACAGGCAGTTATTTTTCTCTGTTGCAGAATACCTGAGAGAAGACGTGTGGCGGGGGAGCCCGCTTGCGTCCTGCGTGGGTTTGAGTCACAGAGCTTCAGAAGGGAATGAGACTTAGCAGGGATCATGCAGAGAAAGTACAGCAAATGTGACGTCTGTCAGAAAACTTTGCGTACTCAAAAAAAAAAAGATTTTTTCTTTGACAATATCAGTAAAAAATCGGAGAATATATATATATATATATATATATATATATATATATATATATATATATATATTAGTATATTATCTTGAGAGTCACAGTCTTTATCAGACTCACTGGGATGACCTCAGACACTGACAGAAACAGGTAATAACTTCCTGTTTTCATGGACCCGTGTGAGTCATTATCAAGATGGCTGTGAGCGAATGAGCATTCATGTGTATTCAGTGTCTCTGTCAGCGTGTGTGTGGGCTTGAGACAGAGAAATTAACTGATCAGAGACAACAATTTAGCCAGTTTGAAGCTTCCTGTGTGATTTGTAAAGTAAATTAGTTTATTAGATTTCTGGAAAAACAAATCAGGTTGAAAACATCACTTTTCCCATGAGAAACCTTTTTCCAAGCCTAAGAAGCTAAGGGGAAATCTATTGTATTTGTTCTAATGTTTTTCTTTTAATTTATTTTCAATAAAAACTTTAACAAATGTAAATTTAAAAGATTTATATTATTTTTTGAATTAATATATTTTCTCTGTTGTTGTACAATGTAAATAATTTGTCACTTTTACAATAGTATTGCATATTTAAGTAATTTGTGGTTTTGTTTAAACTGCCTGCTGATGATTTTTTATGTTCTTGGCTAAATAGACCCTTCAATGAAAGTTATATGCAATATTTTGCTTTTGACATTAAATGCATTGATAGGACATTAAATATTAGGAAAATTAAGAACACTTACATTACAGTTTTGTGTGTCTGTGGGGGTGGTTCTGATTGAATAGTGGAGACAAAAAGGTTTTTTTATAAGGACAGTGAGACATGAAAGAGGACAGTGTGTTAGGATCATGTTCTTTTGAATCTTAAGATGCTAAGAGGAGGTGTGATCGTATATTTTAGGGACAAGAAAGCTACTTATTGACGCTCTCATTTTTGTGCGTTTTCATCTTTACACAAATTACATGTGTCCTTTTAGATTAAGGAGATTAGGTAATTTCTGCTTTTGATGTCATTATTTTAAATCATTTTATGGATGAAGTCCACAGTTTGAAATTCCAAAAGTCTCAGTAAATAAGTAAAAGACAGTTGATTAAAAGAATAAATGTGTGAACTAATAAATAAAATAGTTACAACACGAGGAGTATCACGTGTATATATTTATTTCTAATAATCAAATATATCATTTTAATTTTTATGTACTTGGTAAATTGATATTTATGATTTCTTATTCTAAAATCTTTCACATTTCAAAAATGTCTAATTTCTCAAATTTGTGAAATTCAGATGGTGAGATATTCTGATTGTAGAAAAAGTGATTCGTTTGGATTTTGGAAAGATTTCCTTTCAGGCTGATGGTGACACACTGACAGCTTAAGGTTGTGGTAGAATGTGAGTCTTAGCTGTTGCTTACTGTGATTCATGAGTTGTTGACTTTCTTCTTCCTTGTATATTCCTATGTTGACAATTTGTGGGTATTCAAGGCAGATCTGAAAGCATACCTGCACCAGTGACTATCAGCATGTTGGAAAAAATTATTAATTAGCGATTTTATCACGGTTATCTGGTAGAAAGCAGATTAATCTTCTTCGGGGGACATCTGTTTCTCCAGCTTTCTTCCTGTGAAAAAATGAGTTTCTAACGATTGGAGATGAAAGATATGGTGTCAGATGTCTTTATTCTTCCTCTTCTTATGTTATATAATTCAAAAGCCAACTTTCAAAAAAACCTTTAGAAATGAAAAGCATGTAAAAAAGACAAGTGTTTTATATTGAGCCATGAGAAGGACAAATTAAGGGGATGATTGCATGCTGGAGCATCAGTTTTGATCACGTCCTGTAGTTTGGGAACAACCCTCCGCCACCCGACGGAGGGGTTGGAGAGCTTCAGTCATTCTATGGGCGTTATATTTGAGGCAATAGCACCTGGAGGGTCTCAATTGGTAGACAGGTTCTAGAAGATAAAGCCAGACTAGGAGCAAATTGAATATCTCCTTAGGCTGAGAGGTATCAGTTAAGAATTAGTTGGGCTCACCTCTATGTACAGTTTGTGCTCTAAACCCCACTACCCATTTTGGAATTGCCCAAGTAGTAAGTAAGGGAAGTAAGGGATGCAATCAACTCAAAGAAGAAGTTTTGACAAGCCTCACTAGCTTCTGGGACCCCCAAATAAACTGAGTATTGTCAGTCCAAGCAGGGAGTTTCAGAGGCAGACACTTTGGAGAGGACTATCGGTCGAAAACTAAAGAATGTTAAATTCTAACAAACTAATTGTTTCTGAAGCTGTTCTCTACCAATGCTGTTTACAATACAGGCAGTGGATCTTTGAGGATCTCCTTAATCCTGTCTCCACACCTTTTGATAAGGAACCAGAGACTGAGGACAAATGAGGGAGCAGGTATAACACCCAGGCTGAAGTCACAGTGATAAGATGTGATGGATGAGGTCCACTGGATGAGGTCCACTCATTTGGCAGACTTGGGTGGTGGTCCCTCTTTTCTAGGTATGGAGTGGAGGGATGTGCTCCAACTACAGGAGGATAACCAGCTCAGCCTCCCCAGGAAGGTCTTTTCCAGGGTACTGGAGAGGAGAATACAACCAAATGGCCAACCTCTGATTCAGGAGGAACAGTAAATCTTTTGTCTGTAGGGTGGACCAGCAGATCAGCTCTTCAGCTCTACACACAGTGATTGAAGATTCATGGGCGTTCGCCCATTCAATCTACACGTGCTTTGTGGATTTGAAGAAAGGGTTTGATCTTGTTCCCTTGGTGTGTTCTGTTAGGGACAGGGCGAGAAACCTGCTCACCATGGAGGAGCTTAGAGTGGAGTCGCTGCTGCTCCACATTGAGAAAAGCTGGCTGAGATTGCTCAGGCGTCCGTTTTTAGACGCTTCCTGGAAACATCCCTGGAGAGGCATTCCCCACGGAGAAGGGGTGTCAAAGAAGACCCAGAACTGTGGTTTCCCCAGCAGAACTATTCAAAGTTTGTCGTTAGTGGTAACACTTTACAATAAGGGTTCCTTAGTCAATGTTAACTAAGGCATAACTAAGCAAATTACCTTTTAACTTAAGAGTAACTTTTAAACCATCTAACTGTATAAAATAATAAAGAAAAAAACATGTTAAATTGATTATTTGCAGTTACAGGGATATTTCTTTAATCAGGTTTTTTTCTGTATTCAAACAGTGCTTCTAATGCACTTTAACATTTATCAGATTTTTCTTTTTCTTTGTTTTGTTAAGCGAAGTCCAACCATAGGCTGCTGGTTTTCTGTTTATTGTTCCAATGTATTGATGAGGAGTGATTGTGGAACAAATGGCACTTTCATATAGCTGTAATATTAAGTACATTTGGACATTAGAAGTCAATTTGATCACTTAATTGATCAGAGTTCAAAGTTTAAACTGGAACTTCAAATTATTTGGTTTAGAAAACAGTTCATACTGGAACTGTGATTATAGATGGACATAGTTTTTTTTTTTTTATTGTTTTTTCTTAGACTTTCATAAAGCTGGTGAGTCCAAAGAAAGTCTAGAAAATATGTACGACAAAGTAAAAAACATTTATCCACACATGAGGATATCTTTATATGAATCAAATTAATAAATGATTGAAGTAGGAAAAACTCTTCAGAATGCGTCCAGAAGAATCCTGTTTAAGGGTTATTGTTATTACAGTTGGTTCCCTTGAAAAAAAAAATACAATTCGAATATGTTTTATTTCAACCCTTTGTGTTGGAATTACAGAAAAAAATAAAATCAGAAAATTTAAAAAGTCTTTTACTGCAGAGTAACTGATTCAAACTGTGTAAAATCTCAAAAAAAATCCTCAAAAACTAATAACCCTGAAACCAGCAAATGAAAAAATCCTGAACAGCTAAAATCCAGTTTCAAACATTTTGCTTTGTTGTATTTCAGAGTCAGACAGCACATGATGCAAAATATTACAATAAATATGAATGTAAATAATACCTTTTGAATACAGAAATATAAATCCAGTTGAAATAAAAAGTATAATTTCTTGTTTTCTCCAGAAGGGGTCCCTCTAAAGCTGTTGAAATGTCTAGAGTACTGCATGTACATAGTTATGCAATTTTAATATTAATGTTATGGTGTAAGTTTGCAATAAATAAATACAAAAATAGTTTGACATCTAAAGTAGATTTGAAGAAAACATTTTCATTCTAGAAATATTTTTATTCTACCTTTTGGGTCCGAGTTTTTCTTCCCCTTTGCACTCGGATGCTCCTTATTTGTCAGAGTTCATGGAACAGCTGAGTAAAAGCACACCCACAGTGCAGGAGATCATTGACATTCAGGAGCTGCGAGTGCGTGCTCCAATTCCCCAATAAAACCACTGACTTGTTAAATGAGGTGGAAGTTGAAGTAATGCGTTTGTGTTGTCTCGAAATTAACAAGCTTGGAGTTTCAAACAAGGCGGTTTGAGGGAAGTAGTGTCTGCACTCGAGCAGATTCAAGAGTCCATCCAACAACAGAATAGGTAAATGAGGCAGGGTATTGATCGGCTCACTTGCTATTCATTGCTTGAAAGGACACAAGAAGAAGATGAGTGAAAATGTCTTAAAGGGGAACACTCTATTCCTCTGAGGACTCCACATCCACTCAGTCATCTAAAAATAACTTCCTCTGCATACTTTGAAGACCCACTCAGATTTTCCAGAGCCAAGAGCAGTGCATATTGGGAACAAGAATCTTCACCAAGGAATATAATGTATAGCATGAATAACCCATGAATAAGATGAAATACACCAATTTACATCATATTCTATTTTCAATTTTTTATGTAAAAAAAAAAATTCTGGATCAGGTCAAAAGGTCAAGCTGTATCCTAAATGAAGAAAGCAACAAGAGTTATGTAGACTAAGAGTTTAGTGCAATGAACATGTCTGCTGCCTTGTAAACTGATTTTTCTCAAGGATGCACTCTAAAAAAAGCCACTGTAAGCCACTTTCTGTGAAAATGTGTTGTTTAGTTCTGAGAACCAATAAAGCAGAATAACAAAATGCATTTACCATCCCATCTTTTTCTGAAAGGTGATACTTACCCTAAAGATGCAATTAATAAAATACAACTGTCTAAGGGGGTGAAACTAGGACCAGCTTTAAGTACCGGTATATGAAAAATTCTTTATATTTAAAAACTTATTTAAAATATTTAAAAAAATACTATTTGAAAATAGCTTGATACCGAATGTACACAATGTAAATTTTAAGAAAATATATAAAAAATTTAAATATTGAAAATACATTTTTAAAAAGTAAGAACAATATTGATAAATAGATTTGAAAACATTTTTTAAAGGTGAAATATTGATAATAAAAAAATTATATATATTTATAAATGGGAAAAATAAATAGGTCAATTTGATTAAATATGTTTTAAATGTGAAAGAAACATAAAAAATCAAAAAATATCTACGTGAAAATAGAAAAAGGTAAATTTGAAAAAAATATATTTTAAACTTAAAATATTTTCACTCATATATTGTCTTTACCCGTTTTATCACTTTCGGGCTCACGGGGCTCAAGCTAAAAAGAAATTTGATAATGTGAATAACAAATTGGTAAGTTAGAAAAAATATTTTAAGCTTGAAATAGTGAAAAATTGAGCAACAAATTAGAATTTGAAAAAAAAAATTGAAAAAAAAGTATATTTTTTAAACACACACAAAAAATAAAGAATTAGACCTTTTTTGGGGGGAAACCTAAATCTGTTTTTTTCTTTTTTTAAATGAGGGATGACGCAGGGGGTGCAAAAAACAGAAACCGTTTAAGCAGAAATGACCATGTCTGTCACCCAATGTCAATCATCTCTCTGTAGTCAATGGGCTCAAAACTCCCCCCACACAAAAAAATAGTATCAACCATGAAAAGTCTGAGTTGAAACTGTAAAATGAGGATGGAAAACATATAGTGAAGAAATAAAAAAAAAAAAAAATAGATTGACAATGCAAAACAGAAGCTGTGACAAACATACATATACATTTAGTGACAGTTTTAGGTTTCCTTTTTTAAATCAAGTTTCACATTAAACTATTTTTCTAAATCTAAATATTTCTTTTAAGTTTATAATTTACTTCAAAAACTATCGCTCTCTTGTATAAAAATATTCTCTCTTAATATTTCAAGTTAGAGCCCAGTTTAATGGGAGAATTTTATAGAGACAGAAAAAAGGAATACAAAGACAATTACCATACTTTAAGATTTTTTTTATTCTCTTTTGTAAAAACAGATTTTTTTCCTTTTTCTGTCACTTTGGCAGATCTAAAAAGCACGAGTCGTCCTGCTCTCAGCTACGTTTGGAGCCTCTCCACACATGTAGAGCTCACTTGTCAGAGTCACTCACCATAATCCTGTCGTGTTCTTACAAACATATTTATGCACACATACACACAGCTCCCTAGCGAACGGCATCCACGCAGGATTACGGCGGCACCGTTCAGATATCAGGGTCACAGCAACACCATGGAAAATGCTGCCAACACCCAAAAGAGAAAAAAATAAACAAGAGCCAAGGCAGGGCCATGACAGAGCAAGCTGTAATCTGCTATTGCTTCATAAGGATGGTGGGTGAGAGTTTCACATTTCAGCATATCAATATGATAAGAAGACCCTGAAAACTGTGATGGCACAGAGAGCGCTGCAGATCTTTACAGTACAGGCCTTACATGGAGTGCAGATGCAGGGGCACAACCATGCACACACCCTTAGTTTCAAACATGCTTCCCAGAAGCAGTGAAATAGTCACATGTCTTAGACATAATATAACAGAATGCCAAAGAGAAAAGAAAAAAACAACATGAACCCCCACATACAGAAGTATAATGACAACAACTATAAAGCAACACCTCATTCACTTTTATAGGATCAACACTGAAAACAGGAACAGGAAAATAAATCAGCTTTGACATCCAAAAAAATATATTTAAAGCACATTTATGGACCCCTGAATTCTGATTCAGATCCCTCATTTATACTGAAACAAAAAAACGGGCTTTTTTAAAAAAAAAAAAAAAAGCCATGACATTAGATATCCTGGCTGTACTAATATTTGTATTTATCTTGAGCATTGGAATTATTTTGATGTAATTTTCTGTATAAGTGCAGTACATAAAGGTTGATACGTGTAGACACATATCACAAAACACTTGGATAATTTTCAGGTTTTGTAAGTTCATCTTTTTATCAGATATTGAAAAAAAAAATTTAAACAAACCTATGTATGTTTATATATGAGTCAGATTTGTCATATTTTAAAAGGTAAAATAAGAATTTTATTGTTTCTTTCTTTCAACAAATGAATTCCAGGCAAACGACATAATAATTTAAGAGTTTAAAAGCACATACTGTTGTAAAAAGGATTATTGTTCTGTTTTGTTTTTTGTTTTTTTTTGGTTTAATTGTTTGAATGTTTTTTTTTTTCGAAGATCCTGAAAAAAACAGGATTTTCCTGTCATAAAGAAAGTAATAAATAAGGAAAAAATGATTTGTATAATAATGCAAGGTAAGATTCCAACTGGTTATATAATTAATGTTAAAAAAAAAGACTTGTTTGACATTTAGAAATCAATAATTAATCCCAAACTGTGACTGATAGCTTGGAAAACCATAAGTTATTTATAAATAATACTTACAATAGTCATAATATATAATAGATATGTCTGTACATGTTGTGGCATGTAAGCATTGACCAGTTTTCTTAATTTACATGTTTATTTTTCACATCATTTGTAACAAGTTTTTAAAGAACCACTCAGATAAAAAAACATGTTTTGGTGTTTTTTAACCTGTTCTTGTGGCATTTTTCTCATGATGGTAAACATATTTAAGGAAGTATACGCTTATAATTGCGTTTCTTAATATTATTTTATTTAAATAATTGTAAATCAGGAGCAGACGAAAAAAATGCCTTTTGAAAAAGAGCGAATTTGTGACGTAGATAATTCACTGCCACAAGCAAAGATGAAGGAAAAAGGGGCCGAGGATGTTCTGCACCTACAGTTCTGCCCACAAGTGTGTATTCAGTGTGTGTTGTTTTAAGATGGTTTCTATAGACATTTAACCTTGATATGCATTGAAACACAAACTGCGTCTGACTTCACTGAAGGACAGAAAAGTTTAAGGCTCTAATGTTGAAACCTTGACAATCTATGGTTTGCTTTGGCATGAGATAGTTAAGGATATATGTTAGCTGTAGATGGATAGTTGTGTGTACAGTGTGGCTCAGCACCATGAGAACAATGTGAAGTCTGCTGCTTGGGTTGATGTTTGGGACTCAGTTTTTAGCCTCAGCGCCTGTCTCATCCAAAGAGAGGAAAGAGGCGCGGATTCTTTGGGCTTCGTTTGCACAAAGGTGTCCAAATGCCTTGTTGTACCATTCTGGAGATCTCCCCCTGCAGCACAAATAAAAAATGGTAAAAATAGCTAATATTGATTTAAATAATTGCCTTTTTAAGCCATCCACACCTGAGGTCTACTCTGGAGATGTGGGTGAGCCTGGTCCTTCTTGTCCCACAGGGCTCCAGGAGGTACTGTGACTCCAAAACAACGCCTCTAACGGTGGCGCAGCGAGGGTTGTCCTCATGTTCTACAGAGACGCACACCAGCACGCAGCAGCCTTTACACAGATCTGTGCGCCATGATCTGAGAAGACAAAGCACTCCAACTGGTCAGGTTTCCAATCTAGCTCTAATAACAAGCTATTTAAAAAAAAAAAATTTCTGAAGGTCAGTGTACCTTAGTACCACATAGTCAGAGCTGGGCAGAGGCGGCATGCTGCAACAGGAGAAATGATACACGTCTGTCTGTCTGTCCAGCGTCTCCAGAACTCGCTCCTGCTGCAGATGCGGCTGCCACAGTGGACGCTCCCTCAGAAGCCGCTGCAGGACCTCAGTGGGGGCTGCAGACACTTCGACACAAACTCGCCAGCGCCTCAAAGGGTTACCGTCTTCAACCTGAAACACACGTTTTCAAAAAGTCAAGACAAAAACACAAAACTTAAACTGATGAAGAGTTTGGCCTCAGCCGTACTATTGTAGCAAAACAATGCAAGGTAATAAATTTAAAATACTGTAGAATGTTCTTAAAGATCTTTCTGCCCCCTTAATCGTAATGAAGAATCAAGAATCTGTGAGCTTTTACCTTTTTTGATGCAAGTTCAGTGTTGTCAGAGAACGAGCGGGACACCCATGCTTTGCTCTTGTCTTTGGCTTCTTTCAGCAGGTTTTGGATCAGCCCTTCTACATGTGCGTGGTAGGATCCCTCCTCATCCTCGTCCTCCACTTCCTCAACCGCTTCCTCTTCGTGAGCCTTGCAAAGCTCATCCAGCGGAGGCACCATCAGCTCAGCCTCCATGTAGGAGTTTCGAGACTGGGTCACCATCTCCTCTGGGACCTAGAAGGAGGAAAAAGATTCAACTCGGTTCTGAAAAAAGTCTTCAAAATATAAATGAATAAAAAAAAAAGGTTTTGGATTGACCTAAAATTGCAAACCCTTTGGAACTGACAGATGCCTGCAGGCGTCCTGCAGCTGTGAAATCAGCAAAATAAAACGATGTCTAAAATAAACATAAACGTATTTTAATATTCTGTGATTGAAAATTTACAGAATGAAAGAGAGAAAATGACAGTTATTTGTAGTTTTGGGAAAAAAACGATTTTATATTTTAATTAAAAAAAGAGGAAGATGAAGGACGATCAGACAGTTGCAGTATGCACCAGAGGACCTGCTGTGGGAGGCAGAGCTGAGCTATCTGTCAGTTATCAGAAATCCAGTACAGTATAACGAGGAAGCCGATTCTAGCTGAGCAGAACACCTGAAATCCAGCTAGATCAAACTCCAAAAGAAAATTTTCCTTCATTCTTTTCAACTGACACAATAGGGAAAACTTGAGAAAAAACTAATAAAAAAAAAAAAGAAGACAAATTCCGATGTTTTGGGCTGTCTGGAAGCTGAAGCCACACAGGCAGACCGGAAGGCAGTCAGTCTGCATGACAACGCCAGAAAAGTCACAGCACTGGAAATGTAAAGTCTGTGATGAGCCTCTATCTTTAACTGAACACAAACCGTTTATATATGTGGCACAAAGAAATCTGTGAAGTATTTCTTTTATTTTCATTCAAAAACAAGTACATTTGTTAGTCTAAAACATGTGTTCTCTTATTTTTCTTTAAGTTATACTTTAATCTTTTATTCTAAGTTGTAAACATGGTTTATTGAACATTTTTGGGGTTTCCACAGGAAATTTAGGCACTCATTTTCTGCCGGACTTTTCTGTTTTTGTGTGATTTTCTTTTGTCTAGTGTGGGAATAAGACATGGGAAAATGACAAAATAAAGTTAGTGTCACATAGGTGAGGTAATTAAAATGATACCAGATAAGCAAGCAAATAAGACTTTCAAATAAAAAAAACAGAGATATGTGCAGTAGTGAAAAAGGGTTCTTTTCTGTGTTACATTCACTGGCACCATGCAGGCCTAATGTACTAATTAAAACCAGTTGTTGACACCAAAATAGGAACAGATGTCAGAGATCACTTTAAGAACAAGATGATGTGAACATTTTTTGTCCTGAAAGCAACTGACCTGAAAGAGACACTGGCATTCTGTGATCATGTGCGTGAGCCCCTGAGTGGCAGCCAGGTTGTCACTCAGATCTTTCTGATCAGGACGACCTGAAGCGTACTTTTTCTGGATTGACCTTTAGGGGCAGAAATGGATACAGATTTTGTTCAATTGTTAAGGTGTTTTTTTTTTTGTTGTCTGAAAAAGTATTTCCATATTTTTCTTCAGTGTGCTCACCTTGGTGACAAAGTCTCGTTCTTTAATACGCTGAGATGAAAGAGGGATGGTCCCAGACAAACTGCCAGGTTCATCGGCGTCATCTGGTTCTCCTCCACTAAGGATGTGACATCCCGCAGGAAGTAGAGCAGCATCTGCAGAACCTCCCTGTTTTCATCTGGCATTAGCAGGATGGCTGCTCGGACAGCCTGCACCCTTTGCTCTTTTGAAACGTCTGATGATAAGCGGAGGATAAAACCGTAAGATTTGGAACTTTGGACGATAACTTCTGCCTTGTCCGAATGAGACGACTTACATTGATATATGTGGAGGAAGGTTTCTCCCAGCTTGCTTGTCAGCAGAGGCTCAGGCAAGTCCCTGAAGAACTGTTTGACCATGTCAGCAACATCGTACGCTGACTGGTCCTCATAGTTCACTGAGTCAGGAGACAACTCGCACTGCTGCCTCAAAGCCTGAATCCGTGATTTCACTCCGGATTTGCGGAAAAGTCCCACCTGAAGGAACAACAAATGGGCAAATGAGCAAATGAGAAAAATATTTCCAGTTCTGCTTCAGCAAGAACAAAATGTTTTGTAGCCAGACTTGTAAAAGTTGTTTTGTAACCTGGTCCAGACAGTGTGTTCTGAGGTGGCTGAAGGCCTGTTGTAAACACAGAGGGAGTGGAAACCCACATCGCTGGACGTGGACGATGAGGGGGACTCCAAACACACTTTTCTCTTTGTAGTCTGGCACCTTCATCCGCTTCATAAACTTAGGCACAGACCTAGAAGCGATGAAAGCACATTAAAGGAGAGGCGTCCGTGTCAGTGCTTTCATGAACATGCTGGTCAACAGGAATTTGACTGGGGGGCACAATAAAAATCAACCAAGACAGGCTGTTAACAACATGGGGACACGCTTGTGTTTGTCATGAAACAGCTGGTGTGAGGAATGTGGGTAAAAAACCAGAGTCTGCGATGGACAAACCATTTGACCTGAGGTGTTTAAGACAAATAAGGAGGTGTTGTTTGTGTCTGCGTTCCTGCTCTGAACACAGTTGGAAAAAACAAACAACTAAAAACGTGTCACGTCATGTGAGCATTGGATATCAATATCCCAAAGAATCAAATTGATCGCTGAAAATATACATTTTTTGCTGAATTCTTGATGGCTTGCACCCACCATGTCCAGCCGTGTTTATTTGACATGGAGTATTTCTCCATGATGGCGGTGAGGCGGAGCAACGAGAACTTCTGCAGCAAGCTGAGCTGGCCTGCTGACTGGCTGCTGATCTGCAGGGAGGACGCTGGCTGGTCAAAATGATGCGAGGTTCGGAAGCTGGGCCATCGAACACTGGAGCAGGTAGAAAAGACTTAGTTGATATCAGTGCAGTAGGGTTCAATGCTTTTATAATCCTGATGGTTGAAACTCATGGGCTGATTTTGAGCGTTACAAACCAACAAATTAATTAAAAAAATGCATTGTATCAAAAGAATGTCTTAATATTTACAGTTTTATCATTTCATTTTACTGTTATTTCTGTCATTATCTTGGTACACTTTGGCAAACAGACATCCCTGATAATACACGCTTGCAGACTTGAATGTTAAAGCATAATATGTTCCAGTTTCACATAGAAATTAAAAAAACATTTCATTTACTAGAAAATTATTGTATTCAATGAAACGTTTGGCTAATTTTTCACCAAAGCCAAAAAAAACCCACTACCTTTAAGGACCCACAGCAATGAAAATTGAGGGCTTGGTGTTTTTAAAATGTATTTGTGGCATTTTTCTCATGATGGATGGCATATATAAAGAAAATTAAAAGCTAAATTGCATTTCCGAGTAGTTTTTTTACTCAAATTGTTGAGGCAGAGAAAAAATTGCAGTTTGAAAAAGAGATGAATTTTGAATGAACTTCTGCCGCTCTGCAGAAACTATGTCCTAAAACACAACTGTTTTTTAATTAATATTATGGTTAAAAACAGCATTGTCATGACTAAAAGACTACAGGCAACACTTGAGGTCAGACAATAATCCGAGTAGGTCGTTAAAGACTGGATTAGCTGCTCACCGTGGTCGCGTGAGGGAGGCACCGACTCCAGAGTCCCGCCTCTCTCTACTTGTTCCTGTCGAGTCCGTGTCATTGAAGGAGACCCCGTCCTTCTCGCCTTCGCTGGGGGTGGTCCTGCCCTCCCCCTCCTCCTCGCCTGCCTCCCCCTCAGGCAGCACACTGCGGCTCCAGTGGTCCACTATCTGCTGCAGGCCGCTCACGTGCTGGATAATGTCGTCCAGGTGGGGAAACAGGTTGTCCTCCTTCTCCAAGTCTAAAAGGTCTCCGGTGCTGGCGTACAGGTGGGAGCCGGGCACGTTGTCGTAGACGCTCACCCTGCTCCCCCGAGGAGCTCCAGGACATGGGGGTTTGGTTAAAGGTTTGGCACACCAGGCTTCACCCAAACCATTTTTAGAAGAAGTTTGGCCATGTGATTGTAGACTGCTGTTTCTATCGTCGGATGAAGGGGCCAGGCTTTCTATGGATAAGGCTTTAGGAAAAGTGCCCGGCTTGTGGTCTTTTGGGATGTGAATGAGGAGGTTTTCATACGAACGGAACTGGTATTTACCAAACTGGCTGTGGCCTTCAGTCCTCTTTCCCTGAGAAGGCAACTCCATATCCTCCAGATACATGCTGCTTCTCTTGCTGGCAGCCCGAGGTTTTGGTCGTGCGGGAGCCACTGGCTCCGCTGCATCCAGAGGCTCATCCTCTTTATTGGGATTCCCACTCATTTGGGCCTGGTCCTCGCAATCCTTGCTGAGGGAGACAGGGGAAGGATCAACATTGTTTTGGTGATTGTGTTCTAATTGGTTGATGGGTGTGCACTGAAGCATCTGGAGTGCCCGGGGCTCCTCCCCCTGTAACACCGGTCCACTGATGACCAAAGGGGGCCTGCGATTTGAGCTCTTCCTCCTGGTTGAAGGCCCCCAAGTGCGCACAATTTCCATGCGACGCAGAAACTCTTTGGCTTTACTCCGCCCTCCCTGTCCATGGCGGCTACTTTTGATTGGCAATGAGTTGTAGTGTGGAAGATCTCGGGGAGGATGGTAGGAAGCAGACAGGGATGCCATCGATATGGAGTCTGGCATGGCAGAGGCGGAGTCTTCACTGTGGAGAGAGGAGATCTCCGTGATCTCCTGCTCACTCAGGTCTGTCAGCACACTCTCGCTGCTCACTGTGCTGCGAAGACCCTCCCTTTGACCTGTCAGGCCGCTCTCATTGGTGCCGTCCAACAGGAAGTCTTGCAGACGAGACCAGCGTCGACTGCTCCACTCAAATGTCCACCTTTTACTAATAGCCAATGGATCATCTTCATCAGAATCATCACTCTGTTAGAAGAAAAAATGGAAATGTTGTCATACAATCCAATCCAGGTTAACGAAACCCCCCAAATTGTCACCAATTCAACAATTATTTTTACACACAGGACTCTCAGTTCTTGAGCACATTTGCAAAAAATATTCCTACAATTATGCCACAAGAATTGGAGAAATGTAGAATATCTGTGTTTAGAAAGATGTACACATGAAAAGGGTTGAAGACCAGTGGTCACCAACCATCCAGAGTGTGGACTGGCACCGGTGCAGACGTAAAAATACATACGTTAAACATTGACTGTATATGTATTTTTATGAAGAAAAGAAAAACTGTATTGTTGCCTCTATTGAATTTTACAAATCATAAACAACTTCTGCAAATCGACCACTTTGTTTCCTTGAATGTTCATTAGATGTAAAATATCTACACTGTTTTAAGTTTTTTTTAAATAAAGTCCCACTCAATTTATATTGTTTTCTATTGTAAAATCAGTGGTCTTTTAGCTATGATTATGCAGTTTTCAGCAAAAATCAAAAAGATTTGGAGGTTTTTTCTGACATATGTTGTGCAGTACAGCAGGAGCTCATTAGAATACTGATGTGAGTTCAATGAGACGGCTATAGCTGTGATATAGGGCTATATATATACAATTGAATTGAATTGAATTAAATTGAAATTTGCTTCTGGGTTGTGGATGGGACTGTTGGTATGGATGTAGCTAATCTTCATATCCTAGCATGCCTTTGTTTACACTCTCTCCCATTAGCTTACAGCTTCTCATAGCTTCTGAGCCATTTTCAAATCATACCCAGTGGTCTTTTAATTATTGTTATGCAGTTTTTAGTCAGTTCTTTTTTTCAAAATTGGTGTCATTTTCTAGAAAATAGTTTCTGCAGAGCAGCTGAAGTTCATTGGAAATTTGCCTCTGAGTTGTAGGTGGGACTGTTTGCAACCACGCTCCTCCCTCCCCTCTCTGCTGCTGAGAGATCTCTGTTTACACACACTTCACAACCCCCAACCTAACATTACCGGTGCAGCAAAAATGGTGAATATTAAAACTATCCAGCCCTACAGCTTAGAGCCAGATGGCAACTCAGACGAGGAAAATTAAGACATTAATGGATCTATTTGTCTTCAAGTGGAGGATTTAGAATTGGAGCGGAGCAGGGAGACTTTGGCACCTGCTGCCTCACAAACCCAAGCTTTTTTGGGGTTTTTAAACTGCTCCTGATCCAACAGGGAAACAATGGGAAAAACGGGAAAAATTCAGTTCATCTGTAAAGGGCCATTTCATGGCTGATATTCTCTCAATGCCCAATACAAAAGCAACCCATTAAAATTTAGAACATCCCTTAGGCCAAACTATATTCCAATAAGGATTTATTTAAATGAACAGCAGATTATGTCAAAGGATAATCTATGTACCAAACAAGCAAGAAGAAAATTTCTCTAAATTGGAAGATTAGAAAGAAAACTCAGGTAGAACCAGACTTTGTAAGAGCGATTATTAGTGTGGATCAGTGAGGCTCAAAGAGGACTGGAAAAGACACAAACACAGAAATACTAAAGCATCTGTTATAAGACAAAAAAGGAGATGAGTTGCTGCAGCATTTAGAGGACAGACAGCAGACGTCCCAAAATTACAGAAACCAGCTAAAAAAAAAAAAGGAAATACTTCCATAACTGCAACAATGACAAAACAAAAGGAGAACAAACCAAATCAAAAGACATTTAACATTTTTAAACAGTTTTAAACAGCCACAAATTCTAGAGGGGGATAAAAACGTGCTTTTTTAAAAAAAACTCAAAAATCAGGGTACTTCAGAAATGAGCCATTTTTCTAACATTTAGTCCAAATTCCTCTTTTTAATTTATGTCATTGTGACAAACTCTGACAAATTTGGAAAAATGAACAATTCATTAAAGATTTAGAAATGAGCAGATACCTTAAAGAACATCAAAAACTGTTAAATCCCCCAAAAAACTCAAACATCAATGTTACATTTCTGCTCATTTGACATATTTATGATAGATCAAAAAAGTGTCCAAGGCACTGAACTTTTCAAGACTTATTTCTCAATTTTGAAGCAGCATAAATACACTTCACCAAATACATCAACTGCAAAAGTGCTTTATTGCTTTAATGATATTAACGATGTAAAAACAGTTAGGTTTGGAAAAATCAGTCTAGTACGGAGAGTAACTGCAGTATTGGTTTTAAAACACAGACACAAACAGGATTATGTTGATAAAAAAGATATAACATTTATCAGGAAGTTAATCATCGATTTCTAGTTCTAGTTTGGTTTGTCTTCCTGTTATGCTCTCTACTGTCTTTGCCTGTTTCTGTACATGTGATGTAAGCAAAAAGATGTCCAATCACAAACTTGCTTAAACCAAGTCAGATCAAATAATTGGCTACAGATAAACAACAGTGAGAGATGTCAATTTTTTTGTCATTTTTTTCACAGGACTTTAAACAAGACCTGAATAAATTAATTACACGCTTCATTTTTACAACCATGATTCATGCATCTGTGTATTTTTCCAAAATTCAATCCTTAATTTGAAGGGTGAAGGAGTAAAACAAATCTTTTCCACATACAAATGTTTACCTTTTTTTAGTTGAAAATTGAAATTGTGTTCCTAATTTAGGAGGATTAAATGTAAACAAGATTTGGTAATGAAACACAAAATGCTGCAATCTCATACAAACAGATTGCATTTTAAAAAAAGACACTTACTTTCTTCTTGGGCTGGCTGACGTCCAGTTTCATGGATGAACATTTGTTCAGTGTATTTAGGCGTCTGCAAACACAAATACAACACACAGTCTGTGCACGGACTTTTACACTTTCACATTTTCAACTTTCTCCTGATAAGTCTCCTCCTTTCCTCCTTCCTCTTTTCCTTGCATCCTTTGCTTAACCCCCCCCAGGAAACTCTACAGATCCACCCACTCCACTCCCAATAACTCAGGATGTGAGGATGAGCAGCTTGTTAGGCGTCTGTGCCAGCGTCTTTTTCAAGATAGGGGCTAATGAAACCTTGATGTGCTCCAGGTCATTGGACAAGAAAATTCTTGTTTATTTAATATTTCAGATTTTTCCAATTAAAGAATTTACAGATACGTGGAGAAGCAGACAACGACAGGACAGAAATAGCTGTAAGGTATGCAGAAGCTGGGATATGCTGGCATTCTTTCCCTCTGACCATTTAACCCTGCTCCCTGAATACCTTTCCTCTTTGAATGGTAGATCAGAGGCAGGGGGCTGGGGGGCTGATCAGATCAGAGCCCTTGTGACTGAGAGTAATGGCGAATTTATTAAGGACACAGCTCAGACATCTGAAGGATCAATGAGTCGAGAAGTTCATACCGACACAAAGGCTCAACCAGGTCTCGGTCCAGAAAGTCGTGGTCCCTTTTAACCGAGGAAATGTCGATTGGAAACTGGGAGTCTGGGAGGGAGGAGAGTGAAAACATGTTTACAAATGAATGACCAACAAGAAGAGACAAATTTGAATTTTACTAAACAAAATCCACAATCTGACATGAATACCAAAGGAGGCTTTTATTGTGGCGAGTCTCTACACTTAGAGCAGCCCTCAGTGTGTGTGCGTTGCTTTTAGGAAGGCCCACTGGATTTTGAGAATTTCATCTTTGATTACTGAGCCCGTTTCCTGTTTGTGCTTCAACTGTGTGAGAGCTGATGATCAGCACATGAGCAAACGCCTCTGGGTTTCCAAGATAACAGCGGAAAGCAACGAGAAGAGAGGAAAAAAAGGTGGTAAAAAAGTAAGAAGACATTTCAGGAGGGAGATGATTAGAAGGAAAGAAGCAAGGAAACAAGGAAAAAGGTGGGCGAAAGAGAAGAAAAAAAAGACAAGCTATGAGAGTCCCAGCAGTGATAACAAGGCCTTTCCCATGACCCCTCCCTCTGGACAGGAACTGAAGCCTGGAAATAGACTGTAGCGGCCCAAAAGACTGGAATAAGGAATAGAAGAGGGGAGAGAGAATCATGGATGATGGAAAAATACGGAACTGAGGATAAACAAAAAGAATTCTTGGAAGGAGGAGGCTGTGTGAACTAAGGCAGCTGGACGTGGGCCACTTTTTTTTAGCGTGTGCTCTACCTTCATAGAGCTGAGCGTACTGTGGAAATCCAGCTGCACGAAGCCAATCGCAAGCCTCCTTAGCCTCAATCTCTGTAAGAAAAAAATGGAAAAAGCCCCTTTATTCATTCTGCATGAAACTTTGCACCTCCTGACACTTTTTACATACAAATTGTTTCAAGCTGCGAAAAAAAGCACAACATTGTGCTTGTGTTTGTCATTCTGACATGAACATTTTTAGAAAACAAGGGAGGATCATCTCCGGGATTCATTTTTCCTCTGGGAAATAACTGGAATGATGAGACTGGAAAAGTTGGTAATTAGCCAAGAAGGCAAGAGAAAAATACATAAAAACACACATAAAAAAAGCTTAATTTAATGTTTTACTGTCCCATTGCAAGTTAGATCCACACTTGTGTCTAATCAATGAAAGCACACATGGAACCACAACCCATCAGGCACTGCTGCAAGAGGCATTTTACAGGCTTTTCTTTAACTCCTTTTTTCCGCTAACATACAGTATGTATCCCATATAAAGTTAAACAGGCAGGCTGGAACGCATGTGTGTGCGCATTCCCTTATGAAGCAGACACTTGTTAAACTGCTCTTTGTGCTGACGGAATAAAATGCAGCCAGAGATCACCTTAAATAGTAAAAAAAAAAAAAGAGAAAATATGCCAAAAAATACAATTTTTACCAAAATACAGAAAACAAAACACTAAAAGTTACAAAAATGTGGCAAATAAATGGAAAAATCATTTGGAAAAGTTTCAATCTACTATTGTTTTACAGGTTAATTATTTGATGCCCATTGGTGCATATAAGCATCATACCCCTTCTGTTCCAAAATGACCCTAATTCAGCATCTGAAAGCAAAGAGGCATCAAGAGGTTAAAACTCCCATCTTTCTATTCTGTTTTCAAAAACGTCTTGTACAGATGATGAGAAATGACGACACAGCTGTTATGTCTTTTTTAAGCCTTTTTTTGCATCAATCTTCTCCAAATCTGACACCAAAAACTAAAAACATTTGCCTTGCTCTGCAAAACAGACAGCTCAGACATGAAAGGAATCCCTCCAATCACACATTCCACATTAAAAACTTACTACAACTCCTCATGATGAGAGGATGAGATGCTCCTGGATCTCCTTAGCTCAGAGTGAAGTTTCCTCTCCATCCCGGGTCTCAGCCGTGAACTGCTGTGGAGCTTTCTATCATCTGGCTCAGTACTTTCGTCCTTACTGCCTTGTGTTTACAGCTCTGCCTCTCTTGCCCGGCCTGCCTCATGCAAGCTTTTGCTTACCTCTCATTTTCTCCTCAACCTCCTCTCTTTGCTCTTTTATCTTTTCTCTAAACATCACCTTCTAAATTCTGATTTGAGCAGAATTTCAACTCTTCCTGATTTCTTTTCTGCACCTTTATGCTATCACTAGCCTTAGTTTCCTTTCCACAAAGTCGACTTGCTTCTAACACCTTCCTGCTCACATTCTCCCATCTTTCCTCTGATAACCCATCTAAAACCAACTTTCTTTTCTTCTTTTTATCCCTCCATTTCTTCCACAGACACCTCCTCATTCCTCCTTCTTCCCAGCTCCGCTGAGAAAGTCCACATCTTCTTTTGCCGCTGCCTCATTGCATTCATGCAGGAATTCGCTGAAGTTAGAGTCAGCCCGAGACTTGGCGGCCGACAGCCGCTGTTCTCCTACTTCACATGGCAAATGAAGCCACTGGCTGGCCAAGACTGGAAGACTTTGACCTCCGCTTTGCTGAATTACCAGAACAATGTGTGGGAGAATGTGGTGTACGTTCACACACATACACAGTACACTCAGCAGCATTTACATCAGCACAGATGTTGCCCCCAGTGACTCAGAAGAGCGAAAAAGGATGAGACAGTCTGACGGCTAGAGACCTTGTGGGAAAACCAGAGGGAGGAAGACATACCACACCAGCTGTTTATTTACTAAAAAATGAGCCTGCAGGCGGCTGACGCTTCATTTTTTTAAGCAAGTTAAAAAGCTTCCAGTTTAGAAAGTGAGCAGGAAACCCCACCAGAGAAGAGCAGTTCCTGCACAGCCACCTTTGGCTCTGAACGGGAATTTATTGAGTGAGGCATCAGCAAATGAAAAGTTAGAAATTATAAAAAACAGAAATTCCTGCAGTTGAACTCTGGTCCTCAGGCTAACAGAAACTTCAAACATTTAATGGCCCACTCTGATCATCTTTTGATCCATTTTAAAAGCGTTCCCATTGGTTTTTTAATCATGCTGTTTTTAGCCAAAATGAAAAACAATATAATCTGTGTCGCTTTATAGACATAGTTTCTGCAGAGCGGCAGTAGTGTTTTAGAAATTCACCTCTGAGCTGTGGGAGGGATGGTTGGTGTGGCGCAACCAAAAAAATAGATTGTAAAAAAAAACAGAAAAATAACATCTGAGCTTCATTTTCTTTTTATACGTCCTCCATCATCAGAAACAACGCCGCCAGAGCATGTTAACTGAAGGGATAGGGAAGCAATTCGGATTCAGCTTTTGCCTGCATCAAATGGATGTTAGTGTTTTGTGCATCCATAGGAGGGACAAAGAGACCAAAAAGGTGCCGGTACTGTTACAAGAGAAAACCCATCCATCCTTAATCCTTTCTGAAACTTTATCATGAAACTTTACGTCCATTTCCTGCCTTTCATCTACTTCCACTAACCATGACTTTCAGAGGGGCTTTTAATCTGTGTTATGTCTGCCCAGCGCTGGGCCAAAAGCACCCTAAAGAGCTGTGACATCATTTCCTGCACTGAATTTCCCATGCGCCCAGAGCGGCATGTCAGCAAGGAGCCGAAGTGAATCAGTGGGACTCAACTCTGATGAATGCACATCATAGAATAAAGCTATTTTGATCAAATCGGCGTAATTTTGAGACGTTGAAATTGTCAAAAAGAAGTTTCATACACTAAACGCACAGAGCCTGGGTATCATTTGCATTTAAGCCCCTGTGTTTAAAGGTCAAAAGGGGCAGTGAAGAAGACAGATGGGTAAAAAAAAGATGGAGGAAATTTGAGGAGGGATATGTTTTTCTTTTCTCATGTGACTCATCAATGACTATGTTCTGCCTTCAGGTGCGCACAGTTAAGAGAAAATCATTACTGGCAGAAAATCACTGCAGAGTCAGTCATGGATTTCCTCCCGAATGAAGATTAAAGTGATTACACAGACCCTGTTACTCACAGTTTTACAAAATAAAAGAATCACATTAAAAACTGGTATGTGGTTAAAAAAAATGACAGTGAGAATAAGCGTCCAGAGGCAGATTTCTTTTTTTTTTTACAGAAAAGAAGAGACAAGCAGACCGTGGTTGTTCATGACACATTTTTTCCAGCAGAGGGAGCTGCAGAGAAGTGATGGAACAGTGTCTTCCAATCACATCAGAATTTGTTTTGACATGGCTTTAGGCTACAGCTGCTTGAAAGGCACCACTTGAACATGTGACAGCCTTTTCCCCACTAGCCGTTTTTGTGTTGCTTATTGACACGTGTGCACAGGGACATTTGTGCTGTCAGCTTTGACAGTAGAGGGTAGAGATTCCGGTTGCAGTTCCTTTCACTCCTAGACATGCTTGATAAGAATTCCCATTTGCACTTTAAAGCGAATAAAGGTATGATAACATTAAAGAAAATATTTGATTTTTAGAGCTTAAAATACTGCAATTCTTTTTCTTTTTAACTGTAACACAGTAAAATGCCACAAATAACCCAAGTTGGATTGTTTTTAACCCAATTCCAAAGTTATAAAGGAGACAAACTTTTTTCTGGGTTATTTAAACTCTGAAAAATAATATAAAACATTAAAATTAAACCCAAAAAATTATTGCTACAAAAAAAGTCACCCAAAATTCATTCCAGCATGAATAACCCAAAAACTGGGTTGAAGAAATAATTCTTGTGTTTTAAAAGTCTAAAAAGTTACCCTTCTAAATAAAATAAAATATATATCAGCATGTAAAAGTAGATTTTTATAATGAGAATTTCAACCCTGTAACCCTATGTTTATTTGTTTTAACACAACTGAAAATACTTTAAACCTGCTGGACGTAGACAAAAACTATGAACGATTTGTGCAGCAACATTGAAAACGAAAGATATTTTCAAGAAAAACATGCTGTAGTCTTTCAACAAAGACTTTTTTTTATCTGCAAAACAAAGATTCACTTGTTCTGCAAGTGTTCTTGTTAAACTGATCAGGTCAGACAACTAAAGACACCCTGAGTGGTTAAAGACCCGAACCCTTTCAAACAAGAATTACAGAATTGTTATTTTGTCACAACCTTTCTTTGTTTATTAAAAGAGAAAAGAATTCAATAAAATGGACAAAAAACTTTTTACATTTAAGTGTGACATATTTCTAATATTTTTGGATAAATATGGGGTGTGAGTTAATGGTAAACTACTTTAATGGGACTACTTAGAATTAGTTTCTATGGTAGTATTCGCATCATAGTAATCACATTTTTGTTCTACCCTTGACTTTATTTTGAAAGAAATGTTTTTTTAATCTCCTTCCTGTAATCAATATTAAAAATTTCAACCATAAAAAAGCACAAGGTTCAAAAATTGTTTAAGGAGGTGTGTGTTCAAGGTCAGAGCAAAAAGAGAAGAGCTGTTATAATGAATTTCACGTTAAAGCAGTCATGTAACCACCGGGACGGGCAGAAACTTGCATCTCCACCTGCATTCCTGGCATATCTACTTTTTTTTTACACATTCAATATTTGGCCCGTGGAGGAAAGCTTATGATTGGTCTGGGATAACACAAAAAGCAAGACTTGGCATGTTTCTGTCCGCTTTCTGAATCCATTTAAAAGAACAAGGTAGCAAACAATCTTAAATGTTTAGGAGTATGACAACAGCAGCTCTTTTAAAACACTTGAAAAGAGCTCAGAATCTCTGGGTCTTCTCGTTTCATCACATGTATGGAGCCCTCGAGAAACAAGAGTCATGTGACAGGAAGGAAGTGACCAGATGGGTTGGTGGGATGCAGACGAAAACAAAACACTCCAGATTTCTTCAGTTTGTTATGATTCATGTGGACGTTTAAAATAAAAGGCATTCTGGCGCAGATCTGAGTCAATGTCTACCCAACTGTCACTCTGAGGGGTCTGTGCTGTTGAAAAAGAATGACTCTTAAAAGCTCAAATCAAAGCAGAGAAAGGCTGTGGCACAAACCATCATGAAATAGATCAAATAATGAGAAAAATCTACAACAAACACAGAGTCTGAAGTGGAGAAGTCAGCAATCAGTCGCTTCCTTCCTATGTTTTATAAAGAACATCAAAGCTGTCATTGTTGGATGTCCCAGAAAGGACAAAAAGCAATAAGGTGTTCCTGCAGAACTAAATTAAAGAAAGAATGAATTTCTATGACCAATTATTCTGCCTTTTTATTGTCATATGATTATTTAGAGATAAAGAAATGGTTTTAAGTCCGAAATGATTTGATCTGATGAGGTCATCTGTTTTTCATTTATCTACCTTGTGCCAGCCTCCGCAGCAGCTGCTGCCGAGCTATGATGCGGGAGAGCCGCAGGGCAGAGCGCCGTCGGGGCGTGCCTCCTAGCCTCAGGTAGTGGTTGTGGCCGTCAGATGTCATGACCCCCAGGCAGGTTCTCTCACTGGCACAGTCCCCATCGCTTTCAGAATCGTTTTCCCCTTTGGCACCTGGGTCCACATTGCTGACGCTGTCGGTGTCCACAGTCCCGTTGCGTGTGAAATCAGCAGAGTTCTCGGCAGATCCCGTGTCAGCAGTCTCTTTCGTGATTTCCAGCCCTTTGCCAGTTTCTCTCGGGGCGTCCACAGGTTGCATGTTGTCGGCTATACCCTTTTCCTCCCCTGCTGAATTGACCTCTCCTCTGACAGCATGCTGAGGCAGACGCCCTGTCTCCATTCACATCAGCTGTCCATCACCTTCAGGTCCTTGCAACTCTGATGACTTGCTGTGTGAGCACTCCTCTGGAATTCTTTCCTCTAACATGTCTTCACTGGAAACCATCCGCCCTCCTCCTCAACAGCAAACAACCGATTCATCGCACCACCTGACACCGACAACAACCCCGGTTCTTCCCCCCTCTGTGCCAAGCCCACTTCTCAGCTGAGATGGGAGGAAGATAAACTCTTCGCCTGGATCATGTGACCAGCGGCCTGCTTCCTGAAGTTCTGCCAAAGAAACTATGCGCAAACCTGCAGGCGGACATGCAAATGTGTGATCGGTGGGGATAAAAATGGAAAACAAATGACTCTAGCAGCCACATCCTTACATGAAATAAGGAAGAAGCAGAACAATAGAGAGTATGTGGGTGTGTGAGAAAGCTGAGGAATGCATGTATGTCAGAGCAAAGCCATTGTTCCCCTTTGCCGAGGAGGACTGCAATGCAAAACGGAGAAATGTTCTGTGACCACAACATCACGTTTATGCACCAAAGTTTGAGAGAAGCTGTGGAAGAAGCTGAGAAGCTCATTCAGAGTCAGAAAAAAAAAACCCTAAAAATCTGTTTTTTGATTTGATCACACTGCCCTCTGGAGGAAACTCAAGGAAACGCTAGTCCAGAAAAGCACAGTTCTTAGATTTCTGAAACTATTCTTCTAATAAAAGAAGAACAGACACCCAAAAACTGTTCACAGAACACCCAAGTGAGTGTATTCTGCTAATCCACGGCAACAGCAGGCCAGTACAGTACTGTCATCCTGGACTAAACATTAGAGTGTAAGTGGAGTGGGACGGGGCAGGGCTGAGGAGAGGGGACTGTAATGTTCTGTGATATCCATCATCTCCGCTCAGTTACGGCATGCCAAGACAAGACAGGAAGCTAAAGACGAGACTGAAAAATTACTTTTGGGACAGTTGAGATAAACTTCAATTGCTGTGTCACAGTTTGATGCTTTTTTTTTTTAATTAAATTTGGGTTTTTCCAACAAACTAACAACAAAGTGCACAAGTAAAAAAAAAAAAAAGATGTATGAAACTATATATTTAGGTATGTGTTTTAGAAAAGGGTTTTTGTTTATAGGACCTTATCTGTCTGCATCATTTTAACAATTTACACGTCATTTATCAAATTTCATAGTGAAATTCTTTCCATTCATTTCTGTTGTGTTTATAATCAGTGGTCAAAATTTGAACATTCTATATGAAAAATGCACAAAAATTTTAATCAGACGACAAATATTTCCACTCTTTTTCTTTTTAAAGACCCCGTTCAATGAAAAATGTTGTTTTTGGTGTTTTTAACATGTTCTTGTAGCATTTTTCTGATGATATTTTAAGAAAACTAATATATGAGTATCCACTTGTAGACAAATAGATTCACGTACGTCTTTGCTTCGCCTTATCCGAGCTGGGATCCGGCTCAAAACAATATGGCTGGATGGCTCTGATATTGCTAATCATTTTTGCTGATCCGATAATGTTTGGTTGGCTGTGTGAAGGACTGCAAGCTAGCGCGAGAAAGTGTAAATAGATGGATAATGGGAAATGGAGGCAGGCCTACTCCATACTTACTGGCACTCAGGAGAAAATATGTTCTAGAAAACAGCACAGGTTATTTTTGTTTGGGTTTTTTTTAGCCTAAAAACAACATAATCATAGTAAAAGACCACTGGTAATGCTTTAAAAACAGAAAGATTATCAGAGTGTGACGTTAACCACAGGAACTGTGAAATAAAATAAACCAGGATAGTTCTAGAACCATTTGAGCAGACTTTGTTGTTTTGGTATTTAAATCCCTTAATCTGATTTAATCTATGCTTTCTAACAAACAAACCCACACGTGCAAACACAAGCATCAGAAAAACGAAGAGCCACAAATCCTGATCGGAAAAGCTTCACCCCCACTGTTAATCTGTAGAATTACAATCAAATCCAGGATTTAACCCTTTTTACAAACAAGACAATATTAATTTTTACTACTAATACTACTACTACATGTATTTTCATTTTATGTCCATGTTCCACCCAAATAAACATGGTAAAAACAGAGTAAATCACCTCAAAGTGAAAGCATTTGTCTGACCTGGAAACGTCTTGGGGTCTGATGGATTTTTGGGTAACATTAGCATGACTGTATAAGGCCAGATGTGCACCTTCTAAGGAATCCCCCCACCATCAAATCTGACCCAGACAGATGTGAACTGTGAGCCTCTTGAGCTGATGGGTTAAACATTTGGGAGGTAATGGAGGGGTGGAAGGAAAGGAAAGGCAAGATGAGGGGGCAAGAAAAAGTCAGAGAAAAGAAGATGTGCTCTCTTGAGCCCCAATTTTACATCACTTCAGGGCTGAAGCCTTAGAATTAAGATCTTATTAACTTTCCTTCAAAGGATATTTGGAGTTCAGGTTATCCATTTGCGCACGTGAACATTTCCTCTGATTCCAGTTGCCGGAATGTTTGTCGTTTAATTTCTCTGAGTGGCGCACATCTCAGTAATTACATTAAATGGGACAGACAGCTGCAGCTCCCCCCCCACTCCTTTGCCCCCCTCCGCTCTGACGCACAGCCAAGCCGGATTCTGCGCATCCAGACCACTAGAATAAGAATCGAATCGCGATCCGTTCAGAATAAACCACACAACTGATCAACTTCCGCTCTGAAATGGCAGATCTGAATGGTATCAGAAGCCCCCCCTCTGGTCTGCGTTGCATCCCACAGCGCATGCCTGCGCCGTTGAGGACTAAATTTGACAATGACCTTCCCAAAATATTGGAGGCGCACGCTGCGCATGACGATCCGGGCGTGTGGGGGGACAGTCAGAAAACAAACTCCTTTTGGTAAACAAAAATAATGGCAAACAGCCAGACAAGCACAAGTTAAACACTTCTAAGTAACAAATATCTCAGTAGTTGCGTCTGTTCCTCCTGTTATCTGCAGTGGAAGTCACTGCATTCCGCATTTGAGCGCTGCTTCCTTTTTTGGTTCTCTGACCTGCCAGCCGTCTCTCCCGGACGTTCCTCCAGAGCAGATCCCAAGCCTTGGACGTGGACTCCCGCAGCTGCTCGCTGATCGAGCGCCGCAGCTGAAGCTTGCTGGCAGACTTCCTCTGGGTGGTCATTGCGGCGGCGCCGGACTCATATTCACAGGGATGGGATCCTCCGCTGCGTTAAAGCGCACGCAGAGACGGCGCGCGCGCGCGCGCGCGGCCGGCCGGCGGGCCGGGCTGCAGCAATAGTCGACTAGTCGTCACTCCTTCCTTCACCTGGTCACCTCCGGCGCTGCGGCACCTTCCTGCAGCGCTACGGCCGGGATGTGGAGCCGCGGTCTGAGCGAGCCAACATTTCACCCACAGTCCTCTGCGGGGCCAAGGTGCACAGACGCAAGTCACGCACGTGAGGCAAAAGCCAGATGATGTGGGAAAGCCCCCCCCCCCTCCGGTCCACCCTTATAGTGAAAGAGTCTCTCACACAGCTCACCAAACCTACATGTTCTCCAGGACGCGAACCCACCCACTCACCCCAACAAGGATCTCTTTCAATCCCCTTGATGCTTCTTAATAACAGTCATTCCCATGTGCGAGCACAGATTCTCCAGTGTGTGCTACACAAAACACACATGCAGAGAGGGGCTCGTGAATCTGGCCGGGGGGTTCTTTTTCAACAAACAAGTAAAAGACTACTAAAACAAATTGTCTTTTCGATTTTAATAAACTGCGGTGTTGGTTCTTAGGCAAGACCCGTCACGCTATGTAACCACAAGGGGCCCCAATTAGTCCGAGTCTCCATGTGCGGGTCCCCAGCCCGGGTAAAACCCAAAAATACAGGAATGGCAGGAATGGCATCCGGCGTGAAACTCTGCCAAACCAGATGTGGCGACCCCTGACGGGATGTGCCAAAAGGTAAGCAACAAATGAACAGGAACATTTGCAATTTAATTTCTCTTCCATCATCTTTTTTCTCTGTTTTCATTGTTCTTAGTGGTCTTTTAACAATGATTACGCTGGGTTTAGCCAAAATGTAAAAGATTTTTTTTTTTAATAGGAAATTTCATTAGAAACATGTGAGTCGTGAGCAAGGAACAATCAACCCCCCCATTCTATCACTAATTTACAAATATCTTTTTCATTTTGAACGATCCCATTCACTGACGTAAAATTGATGCAGGGCACCTTTAGCCAAAACCTCAACCAATGTGACTCAGAGATAAATACATGGGTTCTGAACAGCGCAGGTGACATTTTTCAGATTCCTTGCATTTCTTGCAAGATCATCAAGTGTAAATTAAACATGTGTACAAACAAGTAAACAGGAATTAATGGCAAATCCATTAACAGTTTAGCTTCATAAAGTTCAGCCCACTTTTCTATTTTAATCCTCAAAACAACCCAAATGAAGCATTATTGACATCAGACGAGGAAAACGAAGACACACATGGATCTAGTTTTCTACAAGTGGATGCATCAGAACGGAGTGCAGCATGGAGCTTGCGGCCTGGCCAGTTTATATATATATATATATATATATATATATTTCCTCCAGTGTCAGAAAAAGGCTACAGAACACGTTAAAAACACCAAAATTATTATATAATTTTTTTCCCCATCCTAAACATAGAAAAAAAATATCATTTTCAATTTTTTAAAGTGAAGAAACTCTCCAAAAATAACAAATTAAAATAAATTAAATTAAAAAATTAAACAATGTAAAAAAAGCTTTAGTTTTCCATTAATCTCCATTCTCCATTAAACTCCACACTGAGTCTACTAAGCCTAAAAATAAATAGAGCTGCACTCAACAGCTGACTCCAGCCTGACAGCCTAAAGTGAAAGTGTTGAAGTTGTCTGTCTATGTGAACCTCATTCACCCCTGTGACAGGTAAAGAGCTCTGGGACCCCTCATCCTCATCCTCAGCTCCAAGTTCTTCCTCATACTATTCCAAGAATGCCAGGCAGAGCGATCGCATTGGCCAGGACCCTCCTCAGCTGCCATCTGACTGACACCATCGGATGTCCTGTTTGTGGTGTTGAGTTGCAAGTCAGCATGGATCCTCGAGCAAAAACCTGATTCAACATTTCGTCCTGTCGAAACACATTCGACAGCTTGGGCAGTCAGCAGAATCCTGGGGTTATGTGGACACCAAACGCCACTTTGCTGGTCAGGTGCTGGGGATCCAAATAATCCTTTTGTGTTAGGTTTTGTCTCAAAAAATGACTGAAGTTATTGCTTTGATTTCCCATAAAACACAGCACACACTGACAGGAAGGTTCATGCTTTCCTAGTGCTCCAGTCAGAGCTTAGCTGTAGACTGACCTGATGATTTATACATCTGCACCACGTCACAGAGGTCATGGATGGACAACTGGCATTTGCACTCAGCAATGATGAGAGGGAAATAGTTTTAAGAGAAGGGAAAACTAATAGCTAAAGGGAGTGAGGAGGAGGAATGGGAAATCCTGGACTTCAGGCGATCCTGGGAGACAAAAAAACTGAACCAACAAACACCCCTTTCAGGAGCTTTTAATCCAGGAAGCAATAGTTGGAAAACCACAATAAAGCAATGTAAAATAATCAACCATTATGTGGGACAGAAAACTTCTCACAAGAAAAGTCAATACATGTGAGAGCAATGTCATTTTTTGTATCCAGACTATCACATCATCAGTAAAATAAATTAAAAAAAAGGAAATTCATTGAGGAATAACTTTTTGGACTTGATTAGACAATAACAATATCAAACCATCATATAACTCTCTGCCTCCAAAGTCCTCAATCGTCCCCATTAAAGTGTGTTTTCTGGCTCCACTCCTCTTCATCTCATTTGGAGAAACTCTTGAAGACCCACTCTGATGAAAATGGTGTTTTGGTGTTTTTAACGTGTCCTTGTGGCATTTTTTGGATGATGGACAACATGTATAAAAAAACCAAAGCTCGAAATTGTATTTCAGAGTATTAAATTATTCAAATCTTTGTGAATCGAGAGCACATAAAGAAATGCCATTCGAAAAAGAGCGAGTTTGGGACATAAAAAATACTCTGGGCGGCCACAAGGCTCCTGCTCTGCTCCATTCACTTGTAGACGACTAGATCCACATACGTCGTGGTTTTCCTCCTCTGAGCTGGAATCTGGCTCAAAACTGTATGACTGATATCTCCAATATTATTTTTTACACTTTTGTTGCACTGATAATGTTAAGTTGGGGGTGTGAGGGGCTGTAAACTTGGGAGAAACTGTAAACAAAGATCTCTCAGCAACTGGGAGTGGAAGGGGGCGGGGTTGCTCTGAGTCAACAGTTCCGCCCCGAAACTTAGAGGCAAATTTCTAATGAACTACTGCTGCTCTGCAGAAACTATGTCCTAGAAAACAACACAGCTTTTTTCACAAAACAAATAATAATCATAAAAAAAGACAACAGGGAACGCTTTCAAAATAGTTCAAAAGATGATCAGTGTGGGACTTTAAGATGTGCTCATGGCCAGTCAAAACCCAAAGTCTGTAGGTTTTTTAAGCGGTGGTAGATTCTTGCTTTAAAGTTTCTTTAAAAATCAATCGGTTTTTGTAGGTCAAATTGATCTGAATGCAAATTTTCCAGCAGGTTCTGAAATATAAAGTAAATTAGAAATGTAAATCTCCAGTGACCCACATCTATGATGAGGTGACAGCCTGTTTAGAAGATTACTCCAGCAAGAAAACATTAGAAATATGCAGAAATAAATGTAAACGTGGGGTGAAGTTTGGTAGAACAAGTGCCAAACAAAAATAAATTAACTTCGGTGGGAAAACTACCGACCTTCCTTTAACTGAGGTGGTTTTAAATTTCACCTCAGTCATGTTTTAAGTTGTTGATATGTAGATGGCGGGCCGGCTCTTAAGGTCAACCTCTCGCTTGGGCAGCGAGAACTAGCACAGCGTGAATAGTCTCACGGCAGCAGCCAACCCAAACATCAGGCCAACACATTCCAGCGCTCAAACGACAAATCAAAACACACAACAGACATGTTCTGGACAGACCGGGGATCTGATATTCTGAGCAAATACACAACAGAGCAGGGGTGTCTCCACCAAGGGAGCAATCAGATCTTACAGCGCTTGCAAAGACGAACAGGGCTGGTTTTTAGAAAGCTGCTTCAAGACAGGGGGTGCAGCAAAAGATGGAGGCTCCCTGTTTCTTGTAGGTCATTTGAGGTTAGGCAGTCGAGTTAAGAAAGCAGTGTGGTCAGTCAGGGCAAAAGAGAAGAAAAAAAAACCCATGTTAGATATTACAGTGACACACTATGATGTTTTGATTAAGCTACAGTAGATTTGTTTCCAAATCTAATACTAAAATATTAGTAAAGATGCTTCAAACTCAGGATTTTACTCTTGAATTTATTTTTCCTCCAGTAAAAAAGTCAGTAGCAGCATCTGTGCATTAAGTCAGAGTTAGAAAGTTCAGCCTAATCAATGATTTAACAGATCACACGATCAAAGACAGTGTGCCTCATGCATCTCGCAACCCCCTCTCCCGACAGCTTCCTTAAATTTACATGTCTTCTCAGCTAACATGTTCCAGTTTTCCATTCCTCTTCTATTTTCAGCAGCGCTCAATTGTTCCAGTGGAGCATCTCAGCTTGCACACCTCCGAGTATGAGACTGCAACGCTTTGCATCTTCACAAGTAAACCAAGGAAAAAGCAGCGAACAGCTGCACCAAAACCAGTCTGTGTAAAACATAAACCTACCGAATGAGATGAAAGCTTTAATAGATGATCATGCGTTGAAGTAACCTAAATTAATATATAGTATGTCATCAGGACTAAATATGAACTTCACCAATTGCCAGAATTATGCAGCATATGCTCATCTGGCTTAAAATAATAGAAAATTCAGTTATGTTCTGTTCATGTGATTAAAGAAAGTTGTTTTCTTGCAAGGAAACTTGTCTGGCATAAAAGTGGGTCAGATGTGTTTTGGGAAATTGTGTCCACATACTGTCAAGGTCAATCCAGGAGCTTCTAGAGGCTGTAAGTCTGTTTTTTTTCCCTCTTACAAATCTCTAGGATCATGATGAAGTTGAATCTGAAGCTGTAAAAGAATGGTGATTGTCAAATCTATGGAAGCAAAGGACGGAAATGAGAAAAGAAGTGAGCGTGGTGGGGTGCGCACTGTGTTATGGGAGCAGCAGGACCTGGATGTAGACCAGCAGAGGGAAACAATGGCTGATGCTCATAAAGACAACTCAGCAGGTCAAGGGAGAGTGAATGACACACTGACAGGAGCATCTTGGTGCCGGTCTTTCCATTTGAAATGTACCTTTCAGCAGTAAACACAAAGTGAGGGTTCCCATTGCTGAAGCAAATGATTTTCTTGGATAAAAAAAAAGTTGGGAAAACAACTTCCTCCTGGAAGTGTATGCTCTGTCATGGTTTGCTGGTTCTAACCTATGACTGAAAATACTTGTGTCTGTCTCCCCAAAATAGCTGTGATTTGTCACAAAGATGGCTCCATCTCTGTCACAGAAAGATGGCTCTGTCTATATTTTTTTTAGCAAAAGCTTGCTGTGCCTCTGTCATACATCGCTGGCTCCTCCGTCGTGACTTAAAAATGGCTCAATTTCTGACACAAAAAGACGGCTCAGCCTCCCTCACACAGAGCTTCTTCTTGACAAACAACGTAACCAGATAAGGAGGATCCCGCTAAGACAATTCAGTGACAAGACTCAACCAACCAATGTAAAATTAAAATAAAACAATAAACAAATAAAACAAGCAATAAGTTTATTGTTTGGCTTCATGCTATGACAGGGTTACCATGGCAACATACAAATTCCCTCCCAATTACTACTAAAAAAACAAAGTGCGTGACTACCTAGTGCCCTTGATTTTAAAAGCCATCCAGGCACCATCCTAACAACTTTTTATTCATTCAGTTTATTTTAACAGCAAAAACAACATCACCGATTTCATGAAGTAAAAATATAAAAATCATGAAAATGTAACAAATATTTATGAATCCACTGTGTTCTGATGATGGTTTATAAACAGTAAATTGAAATAAAATCTTGCTTGTTTTATAAAGTGTATTATTTAAAAAAATGCATTAAAATACATTATTTGACAAGAAAATGTGTTTATATCTCGCTGAAAGAAGGCCCTGGTTCAATTCCCAGCTGGGCCCTTTCCGTGCGGCCTTTTGCATGTTCTCCCAGTGCATGAGTGGATTTTCTCTGGGCACACCACTCTTAAGGTAGGTGTGCATGTGGGAGTGATTGTGTGCCCTGCAATAGACTGGCAACCTGTCCAGGGTGCACCCCAGCAGGA
The DNA here is from genome assembly GCA_014656515.1 of Oryzias celebensis. Lineage (NCBI taxonomy): Eukaryota > Metazoa > Chordata > Actinopteri > Beloniformes > Adrianichthyidae > Oryzias > Oryzias celebensis. Next base: position 16,179,867 of record BNCR01000013.1, read on the forward strand.
GCCAGGACAGGCTCCAGCAACTCCATGACCTCAAAAGGAATATAGCAGGTTAAGAACATGACAGGAAAAGCAACTTCATATCACTAACAACTACTTTCGAATTATGCAGGCAAACAAAAATAAGAAAATTTTGTGATAAAATGAGTGCTCAAAAGTGTAGAGTTGTGTATTTTTTCCCCCATATAAATGCAATGTAAAAAAGGTTTCAGATTTTACCTATTATTCAAAAAGATACAGAAAACTGTTTAAAAATCAGGATTTTAGTTATACATTTTCACAGAAGCGTCCAGAAGAAACTGAACATGAAAATCCCTGGACTTAGACATGTTAAAAACATATTTCAAACATTTAAGAGGCTGTGCAATATTGATTATGGACTCATATCATTCTTGATCATCTTTCCAAATGTGTGGAAAATTCAGGTCGCGATATTTATTTGAAACCAAGACCATCTGAAGCCATTCAGCTGCTCTAAAATACCAGCACTACTTTGAAATACAGAATTTCTCAATGAGAAAATGTATTCAAGCAGCAGAAGTCTTCTTGACTGACAAAGTGTTTTCCTTTTTTTTTTTTCTTTTCTTTTTTTTTTTTTTTTACAAAAACTGGGGAAAAAAACAAAACAAAAACACATAACTGGGCTTTTCCTCAGAGAAGATTCATCTGGAAATGATGGAGTGCATGAGGACGGCACTGGAAATGCTTTACATTTTTTAACACAGAGGAATGATGCATGAGGGAATGCTTTAACAGTGAGGAACAGCCACTTTTTGAATTGCCAGGTGTAAAACAGACTTCTTTTCTGTTCAATTTTGCATTTTAGCACGTCCTGTCTCTCTATGGTTGTTTTCCTTCCCTAATTGATACCTAGTCGTTCAGAAATGCTGCCTTTCTGCTAGAACATCACATAGTTCAGCATCAGTTGTCCTCTGCAGGCATCACAAAGAGTGCAAAACCACCAGGTGGCTTCATGCAAGTGTAACGTGATGATAGAAATAACCATCCTGGTCCAACAGTCATCTCCAGTGGTTCTGAACAGTCTCCTGCTGTCGGTTACTACCTTTATTTAAACTAACAAAACATTAGGCAGGAAAGCGGCAGCTTCCCCAAATCAGGAGAACTTATCCTAATCTTTCTACCAGCCAATGTGCATTCAGCAACCAAAAAACAGCTGATGCTACATGTCTGTAACTCCTGCATTCAATTTGACATTAAAAAATGTGTTAAAAAAGAATTAAAATTCAAAGGTAGATGCTAGTAAAAGTGAAAATAATCACCTAGCACTGCAAGCATTAGAAGCACCAGGAGAACTTGTCAGAGGAATTCACTGTTTTATCAGACAAAATGTGGAGTAAATGTCAGCTATGTGAGCCGAGATATGACTCATATTGCCCCACTGCAGTAAAGACCTGGCCGGCAAGCACTGACTGATAAGGAAAAAAAAAAAAAGATGTCAAAAAAATATTTTATTTTCTCATTTTAGAGGAAAAACAAACCTGAAGCATCAAAACCTAAAAAGCCAATCCTCCCTCAACACTCCTTTGTTTTTACAACAATGGTTATTTACATTTGCACAAACACCCACATCAAAAGAAACATTCAACATAACCTCTGACCTTCCAAAACTCCATTACCCAGCATCATTACCCCCTTGTGGACTGAAGCTGGTGGTGTTCCCCTTCTGGGAAACGACAACATGCCTTTATACTCACACTTGAGAAAACACACAAAAAACTCACAAACCAACCATGAAAATCTTTCACCAAGATGGTTGCACCTAATTACAGTTAGGTGCTGGTGCACATCAAGTCAAGAGAGGTATGCACTGAGGATATAGGATATGGACATACACACAGTTCAGCTCATTAACCATCAGTGTAGATTCTTGTAAGTAACTTAGTGTCAGAGACAGAGGAGAAGTGGAACAATTTTAGTTTTATTGTGGGCCTAAGAAGGTTTCAATTTAAAATTCAGGTCAGAAACACGTGGGAGAGAGATGTCACAATACATAAATCACATACATTTGCACATAAACACCTTCATAAAAAGAAGACTTACCTGCAGAGCCACAGGTCATCTTTGCCATAGTCTAGCAACAAAAAAAAAGAAGAAAAGAGAAACACATTACTACATCAGAGAGTTGAAGGAAATGTAAACCAAGACAGTATCTACACATATCAGCTCATTTAAATGGATAAATAAATACTCTGTAATGTGAAGAATTCAAACCGATTTTTCATCCAAACAGTACAAAAGAATCCACCAAGCCTTTAGTGTATTGTTAATGATTACTAAAAATGATCAGAATCAAATATAAAGGTCAAAATGAGCAGAATATATTTTGACTAATAAATGAAACTGAATTCTTCATGGAGAAGACTCCTAAATCTTAAATATTGCAATTAAAAAAAACTAACAGAAACATTACAGGGTATTGCAGATGTTATTCCAAGTGTTTTTGTCTGTCTGTTCTCAATAAAAATCTGTAATTTTTTTTTAAAGAGGACACATTTAGCAGAATAACTAAAAAAAACTGTTTCACTGACTTTATCTTCAAAGGCACAAACTTTAGCCACTGAAATAATTTATCCTAGCATGCACAAGAAATGACTGGTTTTGCAAAGCTGACCAAGATTAATTTCCCGATCAGTATAAATAATGTTTCCAGCAGTATCACTGTCAGAGGAAATTCCCCTTTTTACACGAACAAACTGCTATCTGTCAAGTGATGCACCTGCAGCTCTGCAGGAACAAAGGAGTGGACATTTTCTGGCAGTAAAACTCAAAAGAAACAGCTTTTGGCACATTGAACTGATATTTTTGCAGTTAATTATTTTGAAAAACTTTACACATATTATAGCATAAGTAAAAGTGCAAATATTTCACTTATCTTGTTCACATCAAGTATTCTAAATTGCCGTTAAAAGGTTCACTTCATTATTTCAAAACCTTTCCTTTATTACCCTTTGAACCTTCTTGAGACAAAGCGATTTGTGTTTCTGCAAGAACCTCCTGCTCTTGCATTAAACTGACAGATGGTCCTGATAACTTTTCATAACTTTTCAACTTTTTGATCAAACCAAACAATATTTGGAGAAATGGAAGAAGAACTGAAAGACAGAAAAGTGATGGAGTCGCTGCAGGAATAATAATGTCATCTTGCAAGTGAGCAACAAAAGATTTTTGCATTTTGGAAGAAGTAAAGTTTCATAGGTTCTATGTTAGGAGAAGCTGGCGGAAAAGTAAACCATCTGAAGGTGTGGTTAAATAAGACAGACCATGCGGTGAAAGTTCTTTACTGCAAAAAACAGCAGAATATACTTCTGCATGGTGATTTGTTACTTAAAAACTGTTGACATCAATAGAGTGTCTGCCCTGAGATGGCCCAGTCATACCCAAAACTCTAAAGTGGGACCCAAAGCCTCCCTGCTTGATACTCACCATTAAGACGTTGGTTTGTGGGGTTAAATCCCCAAATGATTCCCAAGCTCAGCATTTAGTTCACACATCTTCTATAGCACTTCATTATCCTCAAGGCCCAAACCACCTCACAGTTACAGTTCTCTTTGCCCATGAGCACACACATTAACACACGGCAAACTGTAACCACCAAGAGCAATGTGGGATGCAATGTCTTGCCCAGGGACACTTCAACACATGGGTGGGCAATCAAACCTGTGATTTTCAATGTCTTTTTGGAAGGACTGTTGTGTGGTTTGTCTGGTTTAACAGTGCAAGTTTGAATTGACACCTTCAATGTAAGGTAAAGCACAGTGGTGGTAGGATGATGATTTGGACTAGCTTGGCATGCATAGAACCTGTTACATATATTAGGGGCCAATAGGAAGTTTTCATTCAAAAGCAAAATAATATCACTAGCAATCAATCATTAGCAAATATAACATTCCTAATGAATGAATTCAAATTAAAATACATTTAAAAATCCAAACAAACAAATAAATGAACACATAAGTAAATACATAAATAAAAAAAAATAAATATTAAATAAATAGCAGATCTTTGGTACCCGCCCCAAACATCTCTATAAGCAGAAATGGTATAGAAGAAAATGAACTAAATGTACCCTTTTTTTTATCTTTATTCTATTTTATTTTTTAACTAAATTTACCTTTAACATTATGCTGGCTTCATCAAGACAGTGCGGGATCCAATAGTCAACACTGCACATTTCCACAAAAAAAGTTGTTTTTTTTCTATCAAATGCTATTTGTTGCTACAAAAACATAATATTCAGAGCAAAACTCAACCTTTGACTGTAATGGTTCCAGTTCTTATTTTCTCTTTATTGACTAATAGGGTCTGTTCAAATTGTACTTTCTAGAGGTTTTAAGATCAGCGTGAAAATGTGAATGATGCTGATGGTCACATTATTTGGAAAAGTGCGTAAAGATTTAAAAACTTTCAAGTGTGTTTGCGTGTGCATGTGTGTGTGTGTGTGTGTGTGTGTGTGTGTGTGTGTGTGTAAGACAGTCAGAGAGAATCCGTTTGAACAGCTGTGTTTTATCAGTCACGCTTAGAGGGAAAATGAACCCACTCCTTTTGCATTAGTCTGGCTCTATGGCCCCTTCTGCTACCTGTACAAACCTGCATGCACTGGCAGATATAAACACAGCTAAACACTATGACACCTAAAGGATAAAGTCTCTGCAAAAGTCAATGGCATTGTGTACTTTTAAATAGTTCCAACCTTTTTTTAGCTGTTTTTAAAGACCCACTCCAGTGAAAATGCTGTTTTTGGTGCTTTAAAAATTCCTTTTTTTTTCTATCTGGGAAGATGCCACAACGCCATGGAGTCATAGAGCAGCTGCACTTCAAAACTCTATTTACTGAGAAAAAAGTAAATACCGGTATTGCAAATAAACAATTCCTGATCATGCTCCCAAAAAACCCTCCAGTGACGGATGACTCTGAGGTTATCAAGAAGTTGCTTGATTTCCTGCTGGAAGAAATACAATCCATGAAGAAACATCACGAAAAGATTCTGAATGCGAAAAATAAATGGATAACCAGGAGCAGAATTCCAAGAAAAATGGTGTGGCAATCACCAGAATGAAAATCCAACTCCCGTCGTATGTGCATGCAGTGACCGCAGGGAACGGTGAGGAAGCTGACGAGCAGGAGACCAGCTCCGTGGAGAAACAGGTGGAAGATTTCTTGAAGTCCAAAGGAATTTCTCTGGACGCAACATTGAGATCTGCCGCCTGCTCCCCAGGAAACGAGAGTCTGACAGACCTGTGATCCTCTTCAGGTTTGTTTACTGGAAACAGAAATCAGCCTTATTGAAGCAAGGCAGAAATCTGAAGGTGACCAACGTTTATACGAATGACAATCTCATAAAAAGAAGTGCTGACATCCCCCGGAGAGCACGCTTTCTGAAACGGCAGGGGAAGATTCAAAGCACCTGGGTTAGGGAGTGCAGGATCTAAGCTCAACCAAACAGTAATCCTGAGAAGGCCAAGGTCATCATTATCAGGGGCCTGGAGGAGCTGGACAAGTTTCTACCCACTACAGTCTAAACAACAGATAAAAGAAGATGCTAGACTTACAAGGTAAGGAGACAAACTCTACAAACTATGGCTTCTAAAAACGACACATTTTCTTCAACAGCCAACTGTGACCACGACTTTCAGAAAGATCGGATTTATGGACAACCTGACGTAAATAAATAGATATATAATTATAACAACCTGCAAGATGACATAGACCCTGATCAGTTCTTTTTACAGTTAATTTGGACTGCAAATATGACAGCATAGATGATTTTTAAAACTCTGAAACAACTTTAACAGCAGAAGCATGTATACTGACTTTGGAAACATCAAGGACTATCAACAGAATCTGGGACGTTCCTTTAACATCATAACCACTTCTGAAACTTGGTTCAGCTGCAACAAGGACAACGACTAGAAATTGGAAAACTATTAACTTAATTATGTGAACAGAGTAAACAAAAAAGCAGGAGGAGTTGAAATGTAGTCAAAAAATAAATAAATATGAAGTTCACAGTAATTGATAAAATGTCAGTTGCAGTGGATGGAATACCGGAAGGTATCACAATTGAAATCTTTAATGAATCAGGGAAGAATGTCATTATACGCTGTATATAAAGGTCACCAGGGTCAAGTCTTAAAGTGTTCAGTGACTGGATTAAAAAAAATGCTTCATGCTCAAAATAACAACACATTGTTTATCTCTGGAGATCTGAATAGAGATCTGATAAACCCCAGCAAACATCACGCAAGAGATGACCTCATCAGCAGAATGTACAGTTTGAGTTTATATCCAACAAGACTCAGCAGAATTACTACTCACAGTGCTACTCTTCATGATAATATACTTACAAATAATATAGAACACACTCATATGAGTGAACTCATGACATAACTGATCATGGATGTGCTGATCATAACTGATGCGCTTTGTCCCTTTCGGGGTCACAGGCACGAAAAGTCTGTCGCAGGGACCACAACCACACAGCCATGCACACTCGCAGCCACACAACAGTTTTACAACTGATAACAGTCCAGTTGGAGTGGGACTTTAAAGTGACGACCCTTTGCATGACTCGGAAGTATTTGTATATAAAGTAAAGAACAAAAGACTCTTCACTAAACACGTGAAGAAATATCATTTTACTAAAGGAGCAGAGCCAAAGTGCCAGAGGTGTCCGTCTTAGAACAAGCTTGTTAGCATTTCTTGATGAATTTGAACAAAAACTATTCATGTTTTCACAACAACCAGAATCTTAGGACTTTTTTTTTACATATTTTTTAAATTACAGCAGAGACAATTTCCTAAAATATTTCCTAAAATTCTACAAAATGTAAAAAAAAAAATCAAGGAATCTGAATCAGATTTAAAAAATCATTACAGAAACATCTGATGAATACTTGAAACTGTTTTTACACTTCAGTAGTTGTTTTTTGTTTATTTTTTATGATAAGACCATATAATCCCCCCTCATTTATTATTCCAGTTTTGCTCAGCTGCTCCTCTGCAGCAGTGAAGTCTTCTCTTTGGTCTTTTCAATGTTCCAGCAGCTGCTGATAGAGCCAAAGGTGACCTTCATTCTGCTGGTTTGGGCAGAGCTGTCTCATCTTTTTACCCTCACTTTATTTACACAATAGCAGAGGAAATGCTGACCGGACAGAGGGCTGAACCAGAAAAGAATGACACAACACGAAGGAGAGAGAATCAGGACTGCTACAGAAACATGACAAAAAGATGGCAAAAAGGAAGGTTTTTCTTTGAGATGAACTATAACAGACACTGCTGCAATTCTGTGATTAAATTTGATGAACGTTTTGACAAAAAATATTTAATGGTAATCATATCTAATGATCGCAAGCTTAATTTAGACCGGAAGATTAGAACGTTTGTCATAAAGATGCTGGATTTATGGTTAGACACAAAGTTAGCTGATCCTGTTTTCCACAGGAAACATAGCAACCAGCCACTCTGACACACACTGGGTCTCACCCGGGCTCGTCGAGCTTGGAGATGAGGGGCAGACAGAGACGAGCGGGTGAGAGGTCTGCTGCGGGTCAAAGGACGCGAGCGGCGTCTAGACAGAGCCTCGGGTTTGTCTGGAAATCTGGAGGGTCCCTGAATGTGACTTGCTCGGCTCACCATCTTAATTGCAGCGGGAACAGCCTGAGAGCATAGAGATGGGGGGAAAAAAATCAATTAATACACCAAGAGAATAGCATAATAATAACACATATTGCACTTTTTCCATCTAGTTTTATCTGACACAGGGGCACCTGAAAAGAGTTTTTGTGCCCAACTTTCTTCCTTCCACTTTTTTGCTTTTGAAATATATTTAAACTATTAACTGAATAAGCAGTTAACATGAATATTTGGAAACTAATGAAGGGATATTAGAACACTAGAAACACACAAACCTCCACAGAACACCATGAGTGTGATTTGTTCAAGCATTTATGCACCTGTATAAGTGTATAAAGACGCTCTTTAATGTGGTTTCATATTTAATATTGCAGCCAATGCAGGATAATATTTTGTCTCAAATCCATTTTTTAAGTAAAAGAACAGTGCAGCTGCATCTCCTTCTTACCCCGGCCTGTGCCTTCATGTCACCAGCTCCTCTTTTCACTGCCGTCAGCCCAGTATTTAGTGTTGCTGGTGATGATGGAAGTGATTCATGATATAAGGCACTGCTGATTGTGTGTCTGCCCTTCTCATATTCTGAAAAATCCCTGCCCTCCCCCTTGACGAGCGCTGGCTCAATGACAACACTGGAAAGTCCATCGCAGGTCAATAGCTGTACTCCAATACTGCGCCCACTCCAGTGGGAAGTCCTGCTTTGGTGCTTCCCGCTCTCCTCTCCTGATGCACACAGCGCTGAAAACATGGTGTCCAACTGACTGTGAAGGAAGATTGGAATTTTTTTTCTGAGTCTACTCCATCAATGCATCCGTACAGAGACATCCGTACAGAAAATTCCCTTCGTGACTCCGGAACATTTCCATAGATGAGGCATGATGCTGTTGCTAATTTTCCAACTGTGTGGTCACAGTTACATGATATGAAGGACACTGTGTCCCCATAACAAATGACACTGCAGATCAAGTCAGACATTTCTCAAGAAATTAGCATTTTGATTCTGGAAAAAGGGGGGCGGACTTGATGTCTAATCATTTTTAACTAATACTACAGATTAATGTGGCTAAGTTTTTTTTTTTTTTTTAATTGAATTGAAGCCAAAAGAATATAAAGATAATTCCTATTTTGTTTGACTTTTTGATTCATATGAGCAGACTAAAAAAGGTAGGTTTAGATCAATAATAATGATTTAAATCTTACTCTGCTTAGACTCAAAAGATTACTTTGGATTAAAGGAAGACAAAATAATCAACATACATGTGTTTCACTGCTGCTCCGCTGGATTTTCAGGCAGGATTTTATTTAATTAAAAACAGCTATTTTATTAGAATTCCTCTGTTGTTGTTTTTTAAGGTTAGCAGATTTACATGTGGCAAGCACAATGAGGCGCCTGGATTGCATTGTATGGGAGTTGGGAGAGGAAGCTGTGCATGTTGTGTGCTCCGCTCACACAAAGAAGAGAATCTTAGCGTACGAGCACCTCGAAAGAACATTTACTGCCATCATTACCTGGGGCGTGATGATTTTTCCAGGAGGATGCCATACGTTAATCATGTTCTGGAGGGGAGGATAATGACGGAAAAACCACAGGCTTGGAGAACATCCAAACATCTAAAGGATTCTTCTCTACTCAAATCAGGGGGAATTTAGCAAGTTTAGAAATCCATCACCATTTTTGGAAGAATTGGGACACAGTGCTGTTGAAACTCATGTTTCATCTGACCACAAATTATATTTCTTTATCCTTTGTGTTCATTTTTCATTTAACTTCTTGAAAATAAAGAGGAATTAAGGAAATTAAAAGCAGCAGGACAATACTTTAGCACAAAGCTGTGCCGTAACTGGAAGCTCTTGTTTCAGTCAGTAAGCTTCATTTATCTAAACGATTATTTCCTTTTTTATTATTTGCATTAATATAAAACGATTTTTTATTTGATTATTATTTTTTGTCTAGATAACATACATTAAAAAAAAATTTAAGAGGACAACTGGACTTCTTTGCTAAACTAACGCAACTTGCACAAATCCAAGAACAATCAACTTAGCAAAAGTTTGTATGATCACACCGATTTCAAATGCTGAAAGCAGCAATTTAGGCTTAATGAAAGTTAGATGTGATGTTTTTATTTACATTTGAGAAGCGAAAGACACAAAGAGCAAAAGAGTCAAGACGTTGAGGATACACTGTGCAAAATCAGGCACCACTGAAATAAATCAAAATTCTTACATTTTGAAAGACTTTCTTCAATAAGCAAAAAAAAAAAACAATGAAGACAATTGTCTTACCAGTAATTCGTACTTAAATAAAAACAATTGAAAATAAATTAAAATAAGATTTTTTTAGATATTTAAGATTACTTTTACTATAGAAAAACTTTCTTGGTGAAATTACCCTTTTTTTCTTGAACCAAGGGTATTTCTGAATTACTTTCTTAAAATGCACTTTTTGGATTACACGTTCTTCATGAAGCAACAAATCAGAAGAAGCAGGAGGAACAAGGGTATTTTAACAGTTCTGATTAGAAATTTTGATGAAAGAATAGTGTCAAGGCTATTTTTTGTTATTACATACCTAATTTTCTAACTCAACATTTTGTTTTTGACTGACAAACACAATTTTGAAGAAATGTGTATGTGTATACATACACACACAAGCTAAATTCTTTCTACTCCCTTTTAGACTACAAATCAATACATTGGACTTTATTTGACAATAATGATGAATTATTCAATAATGAATCTAATATGACATGTGGGTTTACTGTATGCATTACTGCAAAACTGTATTCATGATTATGAGTAATTACACAGTCAAGAAGATGGCATCATCATTTATCCTTTTTGTTAATGTTTTCTCATCGATGGATTATTGTATATCTGAAAGGAGTTTGATGCACGTGTGTTTTGTGATTATTTTTTTGTTTTGTTTTGTTCAATTGTTTTTAATTTTTGCTTTTAGGCTTTTCTCATCAGGGGTTACCACGGCGAATCAGCTTCCTCCCATCCGCACACTTGGTTCGGTAAAAAGAGTTCCTTCCAGACACTAATGCTTAAAATAAATTGATTATTTTACAACAAAATAGTATTTTAGAAATGTATTACTTGGTAAACTTTGGATCCTTTTGTTGATGTAACTATTTTTTCTGTCTGTGTCACACACATGACCACATGTCCAGAACGCAAAACAGAAGGATGTGGTTCAGGGACAAATGGGTGCATTAACTTTTCACTGATGCACTGCTAAACTTTGCCGCACCTCATCATCATCATCATCATCTGAGCACGCCACCCTTCATTTCCTTGCAGCCACTTGAAACTTTACAGACAAACTGGGAGGAAATGATAGTATTTGATTGCAGAACAAGAATGAAAGAAATAAATGTGATAAAATGTCTCCTTTTTAACTGTGAGGGACAGTGTCTGTGCGTGCTGTAGTACACTTCTTCACACCCCAGCTCATTCTTTACACCCATTGGTCAAAGCATGTGACTGAAACACTTGTTCCTCAGCCTTCCAGGAAATGAACAAACTGCTTTGTTTCTGAGTTCTGTTCCCAGTCTCAGAGTCCCTGAGGCTGATAGCAGCACATAGGACCCCTTTTGAGGAGCTCAAGTCCAAAAAACAGCCCCCCACCTCCACCTCCACCTCCATGCATACAACCCTCATCAACCCACCTACTCACAAATACGCCCTTCTCTCCCCAAAAACTATCATGTTGAAAAATATCTGGAGCTACTCTGGCAGTAAAGCCCTTTCCTGTGTGTCGCAGCCCCCACATCCCCAGATTCCAACGCAGAAGCACACAGAGAGCTGTCTATGCACACCAGGGTGCTATTTTTACCCTCACTGTAGGGGACAGAGCCAGGGCCAACGCAGAACGCAGGCAGTGGGAGATTTTCAAAGGCATTAGTGACTGCAAACACGAGAATATACGCTGGGATGGAAACATGCACACGTAAAAGCAAGAGCACATCTGCACAGACTCTCAGAGCAGAGTGCTCCCATGAAAAATTCATTTCAAACTGTGGTCACAAAGGAGAGCTCTTTAGGCCCTGTCACTGAAGCTTTTTATTTCTGGTCTATAAAATTAAAAAGCAACAACACTGATTGTTAAAGATGTGAATCTTTATTTGTAAAGAACTGCACATCCATCATGCCAAATTCTTCCTTTTTTCAAAAGAAACCCATCAGATGTTAGAGAAGACACCAAAAGAAATGAAAAATAGTTTTCTTCTCAGTCTGTTGCCTCTTAAAGACCCACTCTGCAAAAACGTACATATATAATGTAAATTCTGCTCGAAATTACATTTCTTTATTCCAATCATTCTGAATCAGGAGCAAATTTTAAAAAATTGGAAAAAGCTTGTAGCTGTGACCTTGAAACTACAACGGGTGAGCCATGAGCTCCCTGCTGCGCTCCATTCTGAAGCATCCACTTGCAGACAAATAGAACGATGTATGTTTGTGTTTTCCTCGTCTGAGCTGGTATCTGGCTCAAAACGGTACAGCTGGATACCTCCAATATTGCTCAGTATCTTTGCTGCACCAGTAATGTTAGGTTTGTGATTGTGAGGGGCTGGAAGTTAGTGGGAGAGCGTGTAAACAGATGGAGGGCGGGAAGTGGGGGCAGACTTACACCGTGACAGAAGGCATAACATGTCCTAGAAAACAACACAGTTTTTTTTTTTCAATTTTGGCTAAAAATGGCATAATTGTTATCAAAAGACCACTTGGAATGCTTTTATTATAGATTTAGATGTGATCTGAGTGAGTCTTTCAACTTCTCCTGTGGCAATAAAAGCACTAAGACAACAGCATATAATATTAATGACATTTATCCGTTTTTCCTCTGAATTTTTTCACATTCAGCAAGCTTTCATTAACTAAACCCATGTCTTAAAATGACTTTTAAGCTTTTATCAGTCAGTGGTTGTAAAATAAATCAATGTTTTGTTTGATTCTTGTTTGTTGTTGGGCCCAAATGTATTAGTTAATGATAAGATTTATTTTTAAAATAGTGGGTACATATCTTTACGCCCTAAAATGTATCTAATTATTCTAATAAGGGTTGAAAAATAACTAAGCCTTCACTAATTAAAAACCCAAATGTCATGCAATCCATAAAAATGCAAATTCTTAAAAAAATGTGTGCAAACCTGACATAAATTTAAAAAAAGGATCTGTTTAAATGATTGAAGGACTATTTTATTACTCAATGAGTATTAATATTTATTTATCATGTTTCTGCTTTACAACAATTGCTTACAATCCTACTCTTTTGATATCATTTTCAATTATTGCACACATCTACGCCACAGCAAACCAAATGCAAATTCCTCCATTTAAAAAGCATTTGGACATAACACTTCCTTTTTCAAAAACATGAAATCCAATATTTTCCCACAAGCAGGGGAAATATCTACATTTACACCCCTGCTTTTTTTGTAGATCAACAATGACATGCTTTTTGAATAAAACTTGTACCAAAACATGCTAATTCTAGACACTAATTTGACCTAACATGAAAAAGAGGCAGAATGATATATTTTCATTGTGGGCCAGGATGGGAAAGCACTTCTGAGTGCAAAGTAAGTGTTACATGCCAGAAACAGAGATTTTCTGTTAGGTGTGAACACAGTGAGAGGCCAGCTCACATTAATGGATGCCTGCTGTTCTGATGCATGCTGGGATATAACAGATGACAGACCATCAGAAAAAGGATTTGTTAATTATAGGACACCTGCAAAAACAAAATGTGGCAAAGTTTGCTGAAATGCTCTTATTTTGAAATTTAATTCTTTAAACAAAATAAAATGAACATTTTGGTGGCACCACTGTTCACCATCTGTGTGTGATTGTGTGCATATATGTATGGGTGAGTGGGATTTGACTTTAAAGCACTTTAGGCCTTAGAAAAGCACTATACAAGGACTTGCCATTTGCTTTTCTAATCGCATCTTAAAAAAATCCTAATTTCAATTTTTCTTAGGAAATTTGTCAGCATACATGTTTCTCACCATTAATTATATATGCCATAGTTATTGCTGATCTAAAGTCAGTTGTGAAAATGTTTTATTTGTTTTAAACTTTGTAAAAAGACTAACACAAAATAGGGAACCTGCTTTACCTGGCAATGCTGCCCTCTAGTGGTATAAACTCGGGACTGACCACAAACGTGGACACATTTGTGTAAAACAGACGAAAGAAAACAGATTAAAAACACTTTAGCTTCTCAAATGCTGCCACATAAACATAGCAGTTTAATATTATGTAAAAAAAAAAAAGACTAAATGACTAGTTATTTGAGAAGATGAAAGCCTTTGTTTTGATTAAAACTGCATTGAAAGTCTGCAATAAGTAATCATACCTGTTTCCCATTGTTCTGTTCATCCTCTTCCTCCAGGTCACCTGTGATCCCAGGTTTGTCCTTGTTGCTGGGCCTCTCAGAGGCAGCGCCATGACACAGGAAGTCCTGTCTCCTCCTCAAGCACTTCCTGTTCCTGCTTAAATTCCTGCGATGGCGACTCACCAGGAATTCCTTATATTGTAACATCTCCGGGAAGTCATCGTCCCACTCCTCTGCCTTCAAACTGGACGAGGATGACTCCTTGCCGTCGGAGCTCTCTTTGAGAACAGTCTTCTGGCTGTCAGAACTATGGTTGTCATCACAGAACACAATGGCACTCGGCTTGTGTTTTATTATTCGGAGCAAATCTAATGGGCATCCCTCTGGTTCTTTCAGAGACTCGGAAACATGGTTTTCACCACAGACATGGAGGGGTGGTGTCACAGAAGAAAGAATCTCATCTGTACAGGAGCTCTCCTCCTGCAGCTCAGGTCCTACAGCTCCAAAATGTTTTGAAATCTGCCCCCCTGGTGGAAAACCACCAGGAACAGCCACACTGCTGACATCCTCTATCCCTTCCATGCCCTGACCTGTACCAGCAGACAGGTGGGAACCGCAGCTGCAATTGCACAGTAGATTTTGCTTGAAGTTAGACATATCACAGCCACAAGCGTTGTCCAACTTCAGGTCCTTCCACGTTTCAGCGTGGCTGGTTTCATGACCATCAGCACCATCGTGGGGATGAGTGGGTTCAGACATGACACTTTGTTGGTCGACAGACGTTTGAGTCAGGAAAGAAGCTTGCTCTTCACTCAAAGGGACAACCTCAGGTTGGAGGCAAATGTAACTGCTGGACCACTCATGAGGCAACACTGGATTGTCAATCATCACTGTCAAGTTTTTCACTGGACAGTTTGGAGCCGTTGAGACAGTAAGTTGATAAAGTCAGAAAATCTATCATTATTAATCCAAAGAAAATGTATACGTTCAGGATCTTTTTAGGTCTGAGCTGGAAAAAAAAGGAGAATAAAACATCAATTTAAGGAAAACTCCTTCATGTTCTCACATGTCTTCTAAAAAGTAATAAATGCGTGCAGTGACAAGCCTGGATTTGAACATTATAAAAATATTTTAAACTGTTGAAAAATCCTATTTTTAAAACACTAAAGTAAGGGAATGTGCAGAAGCCTTCAGCTGAAATGACATATTTTAAAAACTAAAAAGAAAAAGGGTGACATTATTGTTTAACTTATTTCTAGACATTTTAATTTGAAAATTAACGCCGTGAGCGACAGGTGCTACCCGTCCACTCCCTCGCCGCTACCTGCTCACGCCCTCACTGCCCGCCTCTACCCGCCACTGCAACCCTCACTGCCCTACTTTGACCCGACCTTAATTAATAAGCGGTCACGACACACCTCTGACCCTCCTCCCTTCTCTTTCTGTAAGGCTGGTCGAGCTCTGTGTGACAAATTGATGTAAAAAGCCCTTTTTTCAAAATGGCGCCTTTTCTGTTGGATTTTTCTCCATAGCAACTTTTTTATGTTTCGGTCCTCTGGGAATACCGAACAGGTCGACATAAGTTTCAGAGGAATCGGCCAAAGTAAACATTTGGATTTCCTAAGCAACAAAGGTTTTTTGCTGGCCCCGCCCACATTCCTTTAACGCTAATATCCTGTGTTTTATCATTTTGCTCAGTTCTAGTCAGGGATCAACAAAACACTTTTTTACAATATTAAAAAAAAAGTAGGTGAGTAATAGGAGAAGACCACTTTTGCAAGCTCGCCATGAGCACACCGTTTAAAATCTACAACTTTTAATTCCAACATTTTTTGCACAGTAGGATTAAATTTATGCTCGTGAAGTTACAAGACAATCAATGAAAATCCCTAAGACGAGTTTTCGTATGTAGCTAGTACTAATTGTGCTTTTTTGAAAAAAACATTAAAGATAGAGGCCTTTTCCTGAGGTCAAAGGTCAAAAAAACTTCAGTGGTCATCGTAGACTTAAGCTGGCAGTATGTGTGTGAAATTCTGTGAAAATCGGACAAACAAAAGGATCATTTTCAAAAACTTCAAAATAATCAAATTGCAGATTTTGAAACAAAATGGTTGCAAAGTCGTAGGTCATGTGGAACATCCCATAATAATTTCAAATTTCCTTTGAATATCTCCGACACATGTATGTTGATTTCATAAGTGAATTCCAACTTTTTCTTTTTTTTTTTTTTTTTTTGCTGAGTCAGCAGATTTTTTTGCAATATTTTCTTCTTTACCACGCCCACAATTTTAGCATTATCAAATCGTCTGTTATATTGTTATATTCAACTTGAGTCCCCGAACTCATGGATATCCTGTTTATCTAGATCTTAGCTAACTAAGATCGCAACAGCTGCGAATTTGCCTCGAGCACAGCGTTAAAAATCTACTACTTCTAATTTCAATATTGTTTGCACAGTAGGTTCACATCTACTCTCTAGGAGCTACAAAATCCAACGAGTTTTGTTTGTAACTGGCTCTAAAAGTGCTTTTTTTTAAAATTCAGCATAGTAACCTCTACCCAAGGTCAAAGGTCAATGAAACTAGTAGTTGTAAACTGAAGCAGGTGGCATGTGTGTAAAATTTCATGAAAATCAGACGAACAAAACTGTCGTTTTCCTAGATTGTGGAAAACGTAAAATTTGCCAAATCTCACATTTTACCAATGCCAAGCAGTAGGTCATGTGGACATCCCAAAATAATTTTACATGTTCTCTTGGATATCCTTAACTTGTGCGTTTTGGTTTCGTTGGCTTCACAAGCGATTTTCAGCCCATTCATTTTATTTACGGTTTTGCTTGCCGTGATGTCATTGTCTTGGGGGAGGTGTCGTTCACAATGCCAGAAATTCCTTTTCAACTTTTACGAGGCGCGTGATAACTTCTCGTGCATGTGGCGGCGGTCAAATTTTGACTCAAAAGCGCAGAAATGTTTACAACTGTGAAAACAATATGGTCCTTGCAATCAGGGACTGCTTCTGCGAGCTAGAAAAATCAAGTTAGTGAAGTCAGAACTTCAGCAGTCACTTCATATGTAGCTATAATAAATCTCATATTATTTCAATTAAAGAGTAAGGCTTTGAGAACTGGAATTTGAATAAATTTGTACTAATTTAACAGTTTTACTCCTCCCAACAACCCTTAGTATAGACAACTAAATTAAATTCAGATTTCTGCTGCAAAAGATTTAAAGAGAACATTGTTTTGTATTAAAATTAAAGGACAGCTCTTGGTTTATCGATCACTAAGGGTTCAAATAAGAGCACCCTTTGTTTGCAACAACAGCAGAACTCGAACATCTTCTGGAAGCAGCCTGCTGGTGGAAAGGGAAGTTAAAACCCGATAAGTTAAAGTTGCTTTTAGCTGATGTCCAGTGACTTTGAAAACCACTTTGATCTGTGTCTTGTACCAATTTTTTATATGCTTGAAGAAATGCAAGTAAATTTTAAAGCCACATGCAGTTCTCCTTCAAAAGGTGACCCAGATAAGGTTTTACATTTTGAATACTTGTTTTTTGGAAAAACTATCACTTTCCATAATTAGTAAGAAGTGACTCAAAGAGGGCTGTCGGTGGTCAGTACACTGTAATGTCTAAACAAATCTCTACTTATCAAAAAAAAGCTGCATGTTAAAAATACAGAAACATTTGGGTCATGCTTAATCTAAGAAAAAAAACAACTCATATTTATCTAATGCATCATGAAATAGTGCATTTTATTTGTTTTTGCATCAAATTCTTTTAAAGCGTAAACATAGTCTCAATTAAAATTCAGTGAATTTGGATCATTGTACTTTTTTGCTAAATTGAAGCTTAATTGCAGTTTTATTCATTTTTTGTTGCTTTTTTTTCTTAAAAAAAAAAAAAAGTACTTCCAGTGGTTTAGTCTGTCTACATATAGACTAAAAAAAACAATAACAGAATCAAATTTTAAAACTTTTACCAAAAGGATTTGAACTGCATACATTTTACTTAAAAATGATAAAACACTTTACGTTTAAACATAGAAGCATTTCCCCACATCCATTTATTAGATCATTTGTTTATTTAAAAAAATCTTAAGGAGTTTTGACACATTGCAAAGAAACATTTTTAGATGCGAACTTACCATGCATTATCATAGAAACAGTAACACCCAAGAGGTTTTCAAGTAAAGCAGAATGAGGAGCCAGGAGGTAATGGATGTCTGCAGCTGTTGCAGCTCTGTGCTGTCATACTTCAAAGCAGAATTATTCCGGTAAAGATGTGAAATGCTGAGAGGGAAGGGGAGGGAAAGGGGCTGAGGAATGTTTTTTTTTTCTCCCTCCTGTCTTACCTCCTAAATGAGAGGGGAGGAAGTTCTATAGGCAGGTGTTTGAGGTCTGTGTGGAGTCTAATAGTTTTTGATTGCAGACAAAAGTACTTTTTCTAAAACTTCCTGTGGAACGCAGATGATTAAATAACCTAATAAAGTAGATGAAAAATAGTCAGGTCTAAAGAACCATCTCTCCCTCTGCTGCTTTTTTCACTCCCTGCTGGGTGATGTAGCTCCAGGCGACAGATTTTTCACCTTACACGCACATTCCTCAAGAATGCATGAGGTAATGCTTTAAACTGCTCTTATCTTCTGTCAATCTTTCCACTTAGACACATTTTGCAGAAGAAAAGAAAACTTCCTGCGAGTTTTGACAAAGAAATGTCCAGATTTGTTTTTAATACAATGTTGACAGACTGTTGAAAATTGACAGATACGTGCCACATTTCATATTTAGGCAGAAATCTATGAGGTCAAAAGTCAAAGCCTGCAATTTGTGGCTTCATCTTGATGATGATTCTGCTTGTTGAGGCGTGCTCCAGGAGAGATCCGGTCATACAGAGAATGTAAGGGAGTTGGCGTCTCCTCTCTTCAGGTCCTTCGGATGGTGGCTCATAAGGCTCTACAGGGGTCTCCGGGGGTTTCAAAATGTCATTCATCAAAACAAATATAGCATTTCAGCAAAAAACATGGACAATTTTACTTTTGTGCCTTCACTTTAAGCTGATTTAAGACCTAAATCAGTCATTTTTGCATCCTAAAGATGTTGAAAAAAGAAATTCCATGTGAGGAATTACTGTTAGTCTTATCTGGTTACATTTGCTAATTACCTACAGCTGACGTATATAAATCATTATCCTCTGTGTCTTCAAGCATTCCATCTTTGTCATTATGTTTTGCCATCCTTTTGTTGTTCCCTTAAGTTTATAGTTTTGTTATACTCAGATTTAATTATTAAACCTGTGAGTTTCCACCAGACATGGTCTCCTACATTTTGTGTCCTTCATCCATCAGTTCCTGACAGAATTATCTCACTTTTTTTGCTTGTCCCGCAGCAGGACCGCCACAGGGGCCCCCAACACCAGAGAGCAGGGAGGCACAGGAGCACAGAGAGTGCAAGCTCCTGCCCAGCCAGAAGAATAGCCCTCCCACTGCAGCAAGGGGCCCAACATGGGGTCCCATCACACAAAGGGCTGTCCTCCCACCCCCCACAAAGAGACAGAAGCCAAGAAAAAGCATACAGAGATACTTAGATTAAAACAGCTGCGGATAATTCCTCGCTTTCCACAAATTATTTTAAGTAGGAGTTTGCTGTGAATGTGGATTTGAATGATTGTAAAATTAAACAAGTCAAGGACACATTTAGTATTATGTAAATGTAATGTTCAAAAAGCTTATTGGATGTTTTGAATTATATCTTACAGTTCACAAACCTGAATTTATCATTCTAATGATTGATTGTTGTAAATAAAACTCAAGCATGTAATGTAATGCAAGCTACGCTAACATGTTGAGGCGTGCTTTGTGCATAACATTCTTGTTGCTGAGAGCCAAATTTATCTCTATGACTTTGCAGAAGACTCACATTTTGAAACATCCAAGCAGGAAAGAGACAAAACTTTAATGAACTTCTGTAGGACTGTTTCTTCTCCAAGCAATTGTTTGCAATCAGGACAATGCGTTAAAAAATATTATGAAGAGTGTTAGCAAAAGGAATTTCACACCAAACCCAAACATGTGAACTGAGTTATCTTAAATGTGTTTATGTTAGAAACTGTCTTATATGTGTAAAGTACAAGAAATCCCAATTTTCTCAACAAACATTCATGTGAAGTGAATCCGATTAGCCACAAAGAATGTCCTTTTGCATTTTTTAATGCAGCACAAAACATGGGATTAACATTCTGCATTTCTCTCCACGCTGTGAAAAGAAAATACAAAAGATATTTTTACTTAACATACTTTTTTTAGTTCACTTTTTCCAACGTATTTGCATAAGTAAGTTACAGACAGTAGATCTTGTGAAAATTTAAATTGCAACCAGCTTTTACCTTCTAACAACGACAGCATTCAGTAACAAGGTGACATTTCATTCTCTGTGGAATACCTGCTTACATTCCTTGTTGGCCTTTCGTTGAATTGTTGTCATTAGACATACTTTATTGTCTTTTCAAACAAGAAGTCTCAGTCAGGTATTTCTGAGGTTGTGTTATGCACACACAAATGTGTGTTTATACATTGTTATTACAGCAGTCACACATGTCCTGGTCACCTCTCTGGATGCTACAGACCAGGCTTGTAAACGGGTTGTTTTTCATAGCATCTTGAAAAATGTAATTTATTAAGTGATCAAATATTAAATTTCAAATCCACTAATTGATATGCCCTATGTGCTCAATGTATTCTGATAAAACTGAATAATTTGAAGTGACATAGGGCTAAATGCCTTTGAGCAACTACTAAGCTAGCCATGTTATTATTAAGCACGTTATCAGGCAAATAACAGTTTCTCCCGGAATCAAAATACTTTTAGCACCAATAAGCTTTTAATGAATTCTCAAAAGGATTTAAATTCTATTCCTTTTTCGACCGTCAAAATTTAAATAAAAAAAGACATAGATCAATAGATTAGTTTGTTCAAATGATACACACATGTCTTTGCTTTAATGTTCTATTGCATAATTATGAGCTGTTTAAGGGAGTTTTGACATAAGTTTAGAAAACTAACAACGGTTATGAAAAGTATCCGGTTTTCGTACTGATTGCTTTTAACATCGGTATTTAGACCCTTCTCACTTGCCGTATCTCGCGAGAAGACCAAACCTCGCAGTTGGTAACTTCCTGTTGGAAATTTATTCGCGGGAGATTGACCTGCAGACGTTTCATTTGTTGTCAAAGCCACATTTTTTTTTTAGCTTCAGCAGACTTTATTTACAAAATGAGTTTGTGGGTTGACAAATATCGACCGACTTCTCTGGGGAAGCTCGACTATCATAAAGAACAAGCGACTCAGCTGAAAAACTTGGTAGGAAACCCCAAGAAATCTGTTGATGTTTATTAGTTAGCAGCTAAGTTTTCTCTAGTTCATCACCGTTTAAATGAACTTACTTTTTTTCCCGTCTAATCTTTTAAATTTATGTTTGGAAAAAGTATGTATCATTCTTAACAATAACCTTCCTGTCACATTTGTGAAGGTAAAAAAATATATTAACAGTTGCTGACATGAACCCTTATAAGACAATGAAAGACATGAGAATAAATTCAAAGCTAAGAAGGTTTGTAGACAGTAACGAGTGACTTTTACTTAAGTTAGTTTTTTTAATTGTATTCCTCAACTTTATAAAGAGCTTTAAACACAGTCATTGCTTAACAAGGCACTGTACAAAAAAATTCAAACATTGATAGAAAACTTGAAATATTAACAAAAAACATTAAATTAACAAAAATTAGTGAATTTAACAAAATCAAAGGGCAGAAAAGAGGCCGCTTTAAAAATAGACAATAAAGATGTTTGTGATCATAACTCATTGTCTTCTTAGAAAAATCTAATATCAAAAGTAACACAATCCAAATTTTTGGTGCATTTTTGCTGCAGGTTCAATGCGGAGATTTCCCCCATTTGTTGGTGTACGGTCCCTCAGGAGCTGGAAAGAAAACCCGCATCATGTGTCTGCTGAGGGAGCTGTACGGAGCTGGTGTGGAGAAGCTCCGTATAGAGCACCAGACCATAGTGGTGAGAGGAGGAAACCAAGGAGAACAGAATCATTGAAATGCAGCATTCTAGGATGTCTAAAGAACTGTTCGGAGCTGTTTTGACTGTAAAGTAACATGGGTAAATGCAGTTGTATCTCCTGATTTTTGGCTGCAGGCCCCTTCAAAGAAAAAAATTGAGATCAACACCATTGCCAGCAACTATCACTTGGAGGTCAATCCGAGGTAACTTTTTGTCGACAAAGAAAATCAAAGATGTAAAAGTGTCTTGCTTGCATTTTCCTACTTTTTATTCCGACTTTGTCCTCTATTAAAGTTTTTGCTGCTCATCTGTTCTGTGTTTTACAGTGATGCGGGAAATCAGGACCGTGTGGTGATTCAGGAGCTAATTAAAACTGTGGCTCAGTCCCAGCAAATCCAGTCAAGCACGCAGCGAGAGTTCAAAGGTAAATCAGACCAGCGTGCCTTTGTCTCAGTGGAACCTGCAGATTAAAGCATATATTTGGACTTGGACACAAAATATAACATTTTTCTCTGGTATTTGCTGCAAAGAATACATTCTTCACTCTATTTCTTTGTTTTAAACAGTTTTTTCTGTTTTTTAATACAAATAAACAACATGATTTACTTACTTAATGTAATTCTTATTTTAGCCAAATATTGGATTAATATATGTAAATATACTCATGCTCAACTATTTCTTTTAACTGTTTTTATTTTTGAAATAAAAAAATATGCTGAGTCTAATAAAAACTTAGAATTTAAAGATTTTAAAAACTTAGAACATTTGAGAAACATGATCTGAAGAGTTGGTGATGGTTTCACTTTTTGCCCTCCTTTTTGTGATTTATCAGATCTTGTTTTATCAGTTATCGTTTCTTTCTTTGTCCCCTCTGTTCAACTGTTTCGTGATTCATTTTTCTCTTTTTTTTTCAGTAAACTGGTTTCTGGTTTGAACTAGAATATCTTTCTCCTCAGTTGTGTTGCTTACAGAGGTGGACAGACTTACAAAAGATGCCCAGCATGCTTTGCGTCGAACCATGGAGAAGTACATGGCCACCTGTCGTCTTATCCTTTGCTCCACATCCACCTCCAAAGTCACTGGGCCAATCAGAAGTCGTTGTCTGGCTGTGAGAGTTCCTCTACCGAGCACAGAGGAGGTGAGGAAGAAACGGTTCAGATCATGCCTAAAACAAAATAACCTTACCCTTTTTTTGTTTGCATCTGCAATGATATGTCGTCGTTTTTCCAGGTGTGCAGTGTTTTGACTTCAGTTTGTAAAAAAGAGGGTCTGAACTTGCCGTCTGAGCTGGCCAGACAAATCAGTGAAAAATCCGGCCGCAACCTGCGCAAAGCACTTTTGATGTGCGAGGCCTGCAGAGTGCAGCAGTAAGTTGTGACCCCATCTGTCATCCTTTTATATTTTTTAAATAAAAAATAAACGTGTTAGCTAACTTTGACCCATCTAATCTTCAGGTATCCGTTCTCTGCTGATCAGGAAGTCCTAGAGACGGACTGGGAGGTCTACCTGAGAGAGACTGCGAACGCCATTGTCAGCCAGCAAAATCCTCAGAGGTTTGAGATTTGTTGGGAAACAATCAGACTGTGAAAGGTTTTAGTTCTCAATCTCTGTCTGTTTCTCTTCAGGCTGTTGGAGGTCCGCGCCCGGCTGTACGAGCTGCTGACTCACTGCATCCCTCCTGAGATCATCATGAAGGTGAGTGCTTCCTACGTTTCTGCCATCATAAGTGTTAAAATGACCGAAAGTCTCTTTTTAAATCCAGTGTTCCTTCTCCTTGTTTAATAATCTAACAGAGCCTGGTGAAAGAGTTGTTGAGTAACTGCGATGGTCAACTGAAGGCGGAGGTGGCCCACATGGCAGCTTATTATGAACACAGACTCCAGCTGGGCAACAAAGCTATCTACCACTTGGAGGCTTTCACAGCCAAGTTCATGGCCATCTACAAGAAGTTTATGGAGGACGGTCTGGATGCTATGATGTTTTAGGATTAAGTCCACTTAAACCCATTAAATTTACTCGAAAGCCCTTTGTGAGACATGAATTCCTATGTTGGATTTACAGATATAAATGATCCCAGAATGAGGCTAAAACTTGAGCTTTATGCTGCAGATTGTTGACGGCAGCAGTTTGCAAATGTTAAATTGTTCTTGTTTTGCAAAACTGAAAGTTTTGATTTAAAGTTTGTGAAAATGCCACCTGTACTGATGACAGACGACAATACATTTGTCTTAAAATGGAGGTTAAAGGGTTTGTGTTTATAAAAACATGACAAAACGATAGTTTTGAGCACAGAAAAACCTTTAGATTTCCAAACCATTCATTTATCGATCTTCCAAACCACCTTATTCCCTTTTGAGGTCATGGGGTTGCTGGAGCCTATCCCAGCTGGACAAAAACAGGTTACACCCATTGACTGTTTATGAGAACTAAACTAAGTCACATCCTCCCCACTGGCGTTCCAAAAATAACGGATCCACTGGTTCCAAGGAGCCAAAATCCCATAAACTTCTATTGAGACATGAACAGCTATTACTCATTCGAGTTTGTCAGAATAGCCATTCCTGCTCTCATATCTTTTTATTAAGGTTAATAAAAGTAGGTGGTCTCGCGTCAAATGTTCAAAATGTTTGACATTTTCTCCCAAGCCTGATTTCAAGTGCGGGTGTGGACTTCCAACAAGCTCATTCCATGTTGGCGAGTGGTTGCCGTAGAAACAAAGAATTAGACCGACTGACCAATCGCTCCTTACTGTTGATGTCTGGCAACCAACATGGCAACATCAACTAAAAATGGAAACTCAGGTGACTTCCTTTGTTTGGACCTAGAAGTGACATCACACTCACTCGGTCCAGTTGTTATTTACAGTCAGTGAATAAACCTTGGACAATTCACTAGTCCATTGCTGGGCCACACACACTCACACCTAGGAACTGTATAGAACCTATGAAGCATGTTTTCAGACTGTGGGAGGAAGCCGGAGTTCCCAATGTCCAAACCAAACCCTGGAAATATTCCATTTTGATCATTAACTTCATTTGTCTATTTTCTGGAATTCTGGAGATGATCATGGAGCAGAACAAGACGAACATGGAAAATCCGACTGTGCATGTATGTGGAGATGAGTGTTGTGGACACAAAGACTTGAAGGATCTTAGGTGTTTGCTGAAATGTGCCACTGAATTCCTCATTAAAATCTAAATAAGGATAAATTAATATAACATCTGCACTGCTGAGTCCTTGTTGAGCCTGTCAGTAAAGCTCCTTGTGTCTTTTGGATGTGTAGTAAATAATGAGGCCCAGGGTGATCAGCACTCCAGAGCCCACCAGAGTCAGGAAGCCCACCATAGGCCCCTTGACCAGAACGTGGCAGTCCTGGCAGGCTTGAGATGCAGCAGGACACTGCTGAGGAGCGGCTCCCTGAGCGGGGAAGCCGTTGTGCCGGATGAGATTGCGATAGTTCGAGAGGGAGGCTTTGACAATGACTTCCTCGTGAACTTGGCCGTACAAGCCGAACTTTGGGTCTCTTTGGTCGTTTAGGGCGTAGACAAAGTAACCCTTCAAGTTGACGGCATCCAGGATGTATGCTGAGGATAAGACGGAGGTGAAAAAACTTTTACTCAGCAAGCAATGTAGATTCTGTGAGTTTCCTGTAAGTGGGCAGATTATTTAAGACGTTTTACCTTTTAGTGCCTCATTAATATAATTGTACAGGTAGTAAACTCTTAGACTGTCCTTGAAGTGAGATGGGTCCTCCTGGACCCCGTTAGCCATCACGTAAACGGGCACATCTCCATAGTGCTCCTTCACCTACGAAAAGACAAGGAATGCATTCTTCAGCACCTCTCAGCTTTTTGATGAAACGATTCCTTTTCTGAAACACCCTCTCTGATGAAAACGATGCTTTTCATGAGCATTTTTCTCATGATGGAGGACATATAGAAAGAAAACTAAGCTTACATGTCATTTATGAGCTATTCTTTATTCAAATCGCTGTGAATCAGAAGCAGACGAAAACATGCCGTTGAAAACATTTCTTATTTGTGATGGAAAAAACAAGGGGCAGGCCGCGAACTTTTTTCTATTTTGGAAAAAACATTGGAAACACTTTTTCAATAGATCTAAAGATGATCAGCTTAAGTCTGAATTTTAATGTCAAGGACATGCTTACCCAGTTCAGGGCTTTCCTCAGACCCCAAGGGACAACGGGCCTCGGTGACATGATCCATGTAGTGTCTACCATGTACTGGACTTCAAGCTTTGCCGTGTAAATGTAGCTGCAGACACCAGATGGCCATAAAGAGTGTTAACGTGGGCTAAAATAGATCCAAAATCCACTGGTAGCCTGTTTTTTTTTTTTTTAAATGCGGCATCAAACTAAACATCTAGTTTTTCTATCGATGTTGAAAGACTAGAGGCACCTGCAGAGGAATCAGCTTTGTCCAGGAGCCTATGAGCAAGACAAAGCTTGCAGACACACTGCACCAAAGGAAGGAACCAGCTGGATAAAGAGGTGTGAAGATATCAGTGGAAAATTTGCAACTTTTGCAATTCATTTTAACAATGAAGATGTTTTTTCCAGGAAAATGTGTAAATACACTGAAATGCACGTTTCGGGTTAAAACTCATTGAACCCGCATTCTTGAACATACGACACATGCCCGGTGTGAATGTGGCTTTAGTTCCAAAGCTTAGATCCAAAAATCTGGTTGTTTAAACCAGGATTTTAAACCGGATTTGCTGCCTGTAGACGAGGTCCCTCTGAGAGAAACCTGATTGCCAAAGAAATCTGTTTAACATGCCTAAGTAACAATGGTTCCATGAGTTCACTAACTCTCAAAGAACATCAATGCTCCTTTCATGCCAGGTTTCTGGATAAGGGACATGTGAGAAACCTGGTTGTTTTGGGAAAGCTACATGTAACCTGGTTAACTTGAGTGAAAGTAGTGGCATCCTGTGTGCGATCTAACAAAAAGACGAGTAAAAAGTTTATCGTACGAGTCTTCTTTGGCGTGCGTCACAAGATCGGTGCTGAAGTGGCTGATAGCAAAGAAGTCATAAGTCCCTTTAACCAGCTGTTTGTCCACCTCATTGAAAACTGGCAATCTGCTGAGACAGAGAAGATGCAAAGAGCAGGTTATTCCCCGCAGCTCCTCCAGATTAGGGAATGAACCCCTAAGTCTCGTTGGATGTGGAAAGCCGACAAGATCTGTTCCCAACAGTGAATAAAGCATTCATACTCGAGAGAGTTCAGCTGACGCAGCCAGCTCCTCATTTCCAAAGGGTAGTCTCCGCTGCCAAAAATGGGCTCTGCAAACCAGCTGATGGTGAAGTGCAGAACCCTTTTGGCTGGCTCCACGTCCTCTCGGCTGAAGGAAAAAGCTGGCTCGACCCAGTTCATGTGCAGAACCAGAGACACCTGAGTAATGCAGAAGATCTCCTTCTCATCAGTTTGCTATCTTATTATCAAAAAGGAACAGCTAAACATCCGCTTCACTGACCTGTCCCCCCTGGGAGCGTCTGAACTCGCGGTCGTAAACGTGCCAGGCCTTAGCGTGCGCCCGCAGCATCTGATGCCCCTCCTGGTACGTCACCTCCTTATCGTTGGGCTCGTTCAGGGTGATCCACATCTTCACATAAGCTCCTAGTTCTCTGTAGCAGAGCCTGGCATAGTCTTCAAAGGCGTCTGGGATCTTCCTAGAAAGCAAATTAGTCCAATGTTGCACAATTATTACTGAGTCTACGTAAAAACAGTAAAACTGTTCATCTGGACTAAACGGAAAAACCTGTTGAGCCACTTGTTGGTGGTGTTGGCCAGCGGGGCTGGCAGACTGCTGTGTTTGGGCGTGTGGTGCAGCAGGGTGACCACCGGGGTGATGTTAGCCTTCAGCAGCTGGCGGGTGAAGCAGCGATAGTATCCCAGCAGAGTGGTGTTGGGATTGGCTACGTCGCCTGTGGGCACCACAGCAGACCAGTTGAGGGAGAAGTGGAAGTGGTTGACCCCCACCTGTTTGATTTCATCCACCTAAAGTATTAGACATGTTTTAAAGTTTTAAAACATTCATGAGATGCAAAGTGTATGTAAATAGTGCAAGTTAATATGTTCAATATTATATGTAAGGTGTATTGTATAATGCACAGATTTGATGTTTTTACACTATTTAAGGTTATTTCAGAAAACTGAACTCACTATTTAAAGTAATGATCTTTGCTTTTTTAATAAAAAAAGCAGGATATAAAAACTTAATAAGTTTAAAGAACTTTGCTATAATATGAAAACTAACTCAGTGCCATTTTTCTAAAGTATTTTTGATAGTTTTTTATAATTGTAACAAATTACTTAGGTATTTTACTAAAACTTTTTGGGGGTTTTAGTTTGAGCGGGTGTTTTTAAAAATTATTAAACTGAGTTTTTTTTTTTTATTGGACACTTAGGTTAGCATTTTATATATATCGTTTATATTTAAAATAAAAGGATGTAATAAAGAGAGATTTTCTAAATAATCTGGTCTAAAATGTGCCTATTGGTTTATTTTTTTGTTTTTTTTTGAGAGAAGAGTCAGTAAAAAAATGACAAAATATAATATTTCTCTAAAGTTGGTTAAAAGTGTGAACGTGAGAAGCTAGAGAGCTATAAAGCATGGACTTGACACTCTTAAAATTGTATTTAAACTTTTAATTTGATTTAAATAAAATGTTGTTTTTGTTTGTTTACATCACTAGTTCTAGGCATATTTTAATGACACAGAATGCAACATTTAAGATCATTTTGAAGTAATTTTCCATTTTTTTGTCGTGAAATTTGTATCATTAGTCACTATATTTTGGGGGTTTTAATAGTTGGACAAAAAGACTTCATGCAGATCTATTTATTACTGCAAGCATTACCAAAAAGTGTCTATTTTGATGTACTAAAGTGCATCAGTGATTCTATTATATAAAAGAGCTCTGGAACACTGGTGAGTTTCAGAAATTATCTAAAAATACTAATAAGGAAGCATTGTGAATGCAAAAAAATACATTTTTAAAGGATGTAAAAAAAGTAAATTCTCAAATTCTGACATAAGAATACCATTTTGTACGTTTCTATTTTTGTTTTAGAGAAACCTAAGCCTCCCCCCAAAATGAAACTAACTGCAACTCTTTCTAGAGTTGAAATTGAGCTGTAGAGCACAGACCTGTTGTCTGATGGTGGCGTAGTCGGCGCAGTGCGTGGCTCGGTTTAAAGGCGGCGCCATTCGGCCGTCCAGCTTAATCAGCTCTCCGTTGTTGGAGATGTTCCAGAGGTAAACATTGGGGTCTGCAAACTGAGTGGGAGTGGTTTCTACCTATGACATGAGGAGGAAAAAAAAATACAGAGCAAACATGTAAACATGCCGTTGGTTCACTTCTGCTACACACACATCTATGAACAAAAGGCAAAATGTGACAAATCAATGACTACAGCAAAATCAAGCAGACAGATGGAGAAAGTTTATGATTACTAGAGGCTCTGTCACTGTTCTTGTTTGTCAGCTGGACTTTCAACATGCTGGATGCACCTTCAAATAACACATTAAACATAATTGCATAACCTGTAACACGACTTCAGTGCCTTGATGCAGTGCTGAGATGTGACAAACCCTGAGCAAAAGGAGTGTCTGAGCTGAAGTTAATACAGTGCAGTTAATATTTCTTTTAGCTGTTTCCCTGATTTCCTGACCTCTGAACTTCCGATGGACCCTCATACCTGAACAGAGTTGGCAGACACCCCCCACGCAAAATCACACGGGAACACTCCCTGCACCGGCCTGCTCTCTGGAAGCTCTGGAAAACCGTTTTTTTGAATGACATTCCTGTCAAAAATGACAAGTTAGAGAAAACAAACAGGAGATTTAAGACGAAAGAACCAAAGACAATTGAATAAGTAGCACCATTCCTGTTTTTTCAATTATGAAACTCTGGATTATAGTAATAATAAGCATTTAAGCATTTTCAATTCAAATATTGCTGTAAAAATCCCTGTACTTGTAAAATATTGCAGATGTCTTTGGCTCCCTCTTCATATCAGGAGTGTTGAAGCTAACATAGTACAGTCCACGCCGGATCCCATATTCCCGGTACCACTCGTAGCCATCAATGAGAGACCAGGCTGTGAATCCAATCACATTCACTCTATCTATGATGATTGCTGCAATGGAAAAAAAAAAAACACATTTTAGCAGTTGGTTTGTGCTTATTTAAAAAATATAGAAAACGGATGTTAAAAACACTCACATTTAAGTGTTTCTGCGATGAAACTTTTGAGGTAAAACATTTGTTTGGGGTCTTTTGTCTTGGTGTTGCCGAGGACGTACCTGTGTTAACCAGAGAGCGGAAAAACATCAGAAGAAAAGCAGAAAATATCTGAATAAAAAATAAATAAATTCAACCTACCAACCACTTTGGACTACAAAGATGGGTGGTTTGTCATATTCTGCGTAGATCCAGTAAAGCAGCATCCTCAGGTCCAAGTCTTCATGCTGGTCAAACTTCACGCTGTCGTTGATGAGCTGGAAGCTCAGAGTGGCTCCATGGGACAGAGCAAAGAAGTCAGCAGTTCCTTTAACCCACTCCTTCTCCTCCTGGGTGAAGGAGGGCAGCCGTGAGCCCAACCGGGCCTTCATGCAGGTGGGGTAGTCTCCATCCGTGAAGAGCGGCCGGGCGAACCAGCCCAAGACGTGGTCCAAAGAACACTGGCACTCTTGCAGGCTCTCCAAACGCGTTTGGCTGGGTTTGATCCAGTGGGAGGCAAGAGCCATGGAGACCTGCCCCTGTTGCCGGGGGCGATAGTGGCGGTCGTAGGTGTGCCATGCAGCTGCATGAGCCTGAAAAAGGATTTTTAAATTAAAGATGAAACAAAAAGGTTTGAGTGAAAAGCAGAATCCTCTTTAAAATTTGGGGATTTTCCCCAAATTTTCATTTATTTCATTACATGTATTATTTTCGGCTCTCAGATAGAAGTCAGAATTTTCAAGAGTAAAACATTAAAAGATAAAAAAAAGTGTGTAAAATTAGACCTTAGCTGAAATCTGAATCTGAAATTCTACTTCCTTTTTCCTAATGCTGGTTTTACTCTTTTCTAATTTAGCACAATCCTGATTGTTATAACTTTGATTTTGCCCCCAAAATAAATTTCAGATCTAATCTTATTATTTTGACTTTAATTTTAGCATTCTAACTTTGTTTTCGCCCCCAATTTCTATTAATTTTGATTATTAATCCTTAAATATTCCGGTTAAAGTGTCATGTTTTGGATTCTGTTTTCATGTTTTGATTTTAAAGTTTAAAAGTAATGAATATTAAATTATGCACCAAATAAATTCACAGAATGAATCGCCTGTTGGATCTACTGAAGATCTATTCTAGATCTAGAACGGATAGATTGTCCTGGGCTGTGATGGACCAAACTTTTTGTTTTGGTTCAAACCTTCAGCAGGTTGTGTCCGACCCGAAAGCGGAGGTCAGGGTCGTTTTTGATCCCGGGAGCCACCACTCCGGTGCCGTATCCGTGCTGCGCCACCACAAACGGGTTATCGATGGTGATCCAGAACTTGACGTCGTCCCCAAACGTTTGGAAGCAGAACTCTGCGTAATCCCTGAAGATGTCCACCAGCCGCGGGTTGGCCCAGCCGCCCAGCGTCTGCTGGAGGTGCTCGGGCAAATCCCAGTGGTAGAGCGTGACCACCGGCTGCACGTTGATCTTCTTCAGCCTCTTGATGAGCGTCCGGTAGTAGTTGGTTCCCGGCTCGTTGTAGCTCCCGCGCGTTCCGTTCGGGAACATCCTGGGCCAGGACAGGGAGAAGCGGTAGTGGCTGACCCCCAGCTGCTGGATGGCTCGGACGTCGGCGTCGATGTTGTGATAGCTGTCGCTGCCCACGTCCCCGCGGGTTTTGCGGGTTCCGCCGCGCGTAAAAGTGTCCCAGATGGAGAGCCCCTTGCCGTCCTTGGCGAACGCGCCCTCCACCGGGTACGCCGCCGTGCCCACCGCCCAAACGAAGCCTTTGGGGAAGGTGTCGTAGAGGAAAGCCTTGTCACCTGGATAGGGGAGTCTGTTGAAGCGCCCCCACGTTTTCAGACCATCTCGGGGCTTTCCGGATGCGGGAGTCACCACCAGGAATATGAACAATCCGAGCATGCTGGCCTCGGATGTCCACCTTCTGAACCGGACCTTCACTTCACTATGACTGGAGACTTTCAGTTCCCTGAACAGCGTGTGCAGCTCAGCCAGCGAGCTGTGAACCCACCAGACTCACAATCCATCAATTATTAGCCAAGACACCTGACGCACGAGTCCCCGTCCTCACACAGAACGATCTCCGCTCCCTCAAACGATCAATCTTCTGCATGACACCACAATTGTCAACCCGAATTTATGGGATTAACGTTAAACTCGTATAATCACATCCAGATTAGCCTTTTAACTCGATTTGACGGCGCGTCCGCGCGTCAGCGCCACGGTGGCACAGGTGCGAGCCGAGCAACACGAGCCCACTAACAGCATCACGAGCTGACATCCTGGTTCTGGTGGATCACCAGAGATCACCCAAGATGCATTTGGGTCCAGTTCAGTCCGAGGCAGAATGCAAACAGTCTGATCACATTGCAGTCTTATCTGGCTGCTGGGAAACCCAGGCCTCCAGGCGCACACGCCAACATCTGGACACATTTCTGAGGAGCTGAGCGCGTCTGCTGCAACAGAACACCGGAAGTTATCAGGAAAAATTAAGACCCACTAAGCTGTTAGCAGCTTGGATCCAATTTAAATAAAATATTCGAGATAAAAAAAAGGAATAAAGTGAATTTAGGTGCTAAATCTAAACATAAATCTGACATGAACATCCTACTTTTTAAGCTATATTAAGCAGATATTTATGTTAAGTTTACCAACATTAAAAGTAACATATTTTCTAAGAAATACCTAATTTAAAAAGATGCTTCATTTAAAGCAATCTGTGCTTTTGAAGCATATATGATTTAACATAAAGACAGAGCTCCTCACTCCTTAATCTAATGAGTTCTTACAGTGATGGCAAATCTAATAGAGAACACAAATCCAGGCCTGAGGGCCTGATGCTGCTCAGTGAAGGTCATGCTCAGCCTGGTCCTCAAGTAAGGATGACTGTGGGCTCAGATGTCAGATGGACACCATACGCACGAGTTTCATTTCAAATACAGCTGGGTATGCAGCGTTATTTTAAATACAACTAATTGACAATAGATTTTAAAGCCTTAAAATGACAAATTAAAAAAAAGATGCAAATTGTTGTCATTGATTTGTTTTAGATTTCAGTATCAAAGCAGTGATCTGCTGCTGGAACAAGAAAAGAGGATAAAAAAATAAAAAGAACCACTTTGATAAGAAGTCTAGAGAATGCCGGGTCACGGCCATGAGGAAGCCAAAACGCCGGTGATTTTCCATCAACTGGGCGGCTCTGGAAAGTTCAAGTGTGTGTGCATAGTTAATGTAAGGCACAGCAAGCCTTTAACCACACAGGAACGCTGTTAATATAAATCAGTCCCAAAAGAAACTTTAACCATCGATGATTTTCTTCTGGGATTTTAAAGTTAATTCAACCTTTTTTTAGGTTGTTCGTTCATTTTGGGTGGCAGCAATTAACAGCAGCTAATTAAATAAACCTAAAGAATTTCAGTGGCTTGCAAAAGCTTTCACACCCCCTGAATTTCTCCACATTTTCTCACATTATGACCACAAACATAAATATATTTTATTAGAATTTTATGTGAAAGACCAACACAAAGTGGCACACACTGGTGAAGTGGAAAGAAAATTATTCAAGAGTTTTTTTTTAAACAAATAAAAAACTGAAAGGTGCAGTGTGCAAAAATATTCTGCCCCTTTTCTCTGAGTGCATCCAATTGCCTTCAGAAGTTGCTTGATGATTGGTGACTGATCAAATGTTGACTTAATAGAGTTCACCTGAGTGTTATTTAATCTCAAGATACAAATCCAGCGGTTTTGTGACAGTCTCTGTGGTTTGTCAAGAGAATATTGGGGAGAAAACAGCATCATGAAGTGTAAGGAACACACCTGACAGATCAGGGAGAAAGTTCTTCAAGATCTGAAAACTGCTGTTCACAAACGCTCTCCATCTAATCTCACTCAGCTGGAAGTGTTTTGAAAGGAAGAACGGGCAAAGATTTCAGACAAACCGCAAAAGACTTGCAGCCGGAATTGCAGCAAAACATGGTTCCACAAAGTATTGACTCAGGGAGGCTGAATACTTTTGCACACTGCACTTTCCAGTTTTTTGTTTGTAAGATAATTTGAGCTTCACAATAAAATATTTGCTTGTGGTCATAAGGTGAAGAAGTCCTAGTGGTGTGAATACTTTTGCAAGCCACTATAAAAATATTCAATATAAAAATGTGTAAATTCATTTAAAAAAATAACAGCAGCTGAATTTGACCACATGGGCTCTCCAGGGCTTATAGACGGCAAGAAATCCAAGCATTGGTAAATTTCCCACACCCTTAACAAAAAAAAATGTTTTGTTTAAAAAATAAAGTGATTTGGTTTGTGTAATTCAATAAAAAACTTGCATATATATATATATATATATATATATATATATATATATATATATATATATATATATATATATATATATATATATATATATATATATATATATATATATATATATCAATGTCTTCAATTTTGGTTGCGACTGTGCATTGAAATAAAGAGAAATCATGCATGTCTGGTTTCATAAAGAATTATATTGATACAACAAAGGATCCGACTTGGGTGGATGCAAGGCCAAAAAGATCAGCGGTGACCAACACGACAAAACACGGCCGATCATGACATCCTATCAGTGAGAACAAAACAAACACCAGAACAACCGGAGGAAAACCTACATGTGGACAGCTTTCTCACACTTAAGTACTCAATATATATATAAAAAAAAAAAAAAAAAGATAATATACAGAGCTGTAAACAAAAAACATGTTTGCGTTAAAGGTCAAGTGACACATTTGATGTTTCATTTTTCTTTTTTAAAAAAGATGGTTAATCTCTTTAGGTTTTTAAAAGCATGACAAGTTTGAAAAGCAGTATTGCTTTATGGGAGCACTTTAATAATAATAATAATCATCATCATTGGTGGGAAAAGGCATTACAGCATCGCCCCAGTCAGGATCAAAACACAACAACAGAACATGAAACAGACAGAAGGGACTATTTACAAGAAGGATCTTTTTTTTTGTTTTGTTTTTCCTGTTAAAATGAGCCTTACTTAATGCGGTGAACTTCATCACAATGCAACACAAAGCATAAACCCACAACGGATGCGGATGTTCTGGTGTAGTGTGCACGTGTACAGGTCTGTGTAACAGTAGGAGCAACGGCATATGAAAAGTTTAAAAAGTTCAGCGTCCTTTTTTTTGTGTGGTGGCATTGTTCCCTCTTCGCTTCAGAGGGAAAACGGACCTTTCTTCTGCCATCCTCTGCTGGATTCTAGCTCATCTTCGTCGCCCAGCTGCCTTCTTGCGCCCCTAAAAATACAACAAAGAAAGGATAAGATGAAGTTCAACTCGTCCCATTAGTCGGAAAAGTGCTGCACAACTAGTTTCTAAATCTTTACCCTCGGTGTTGGCTCATCCTCCTGCTCCTCATCCTCTTCTTCATCTTCATCCTCCGAGTCATCCTTTGGAGCAGCGGTTTTTGTTCGTCCCCCACGCCTGGAAATCATAAGAACATTACACACTGATTTAAGACTTTCCACCACAGAAGCTCTTCAAAATAAAAGGCCCGGCACAACCAGGTTTGAAATAAGTCAGTTTTTAAAATATTCTGCATTTCGCTCCCGTGATTAAGGTTAATTGATTTTTTTTTTTTTTTTTTTTTACAAAACCTTTGAGAAAGAGCTTTTTTTGAGGACATTCACAGTTAGATTTGAAGTTTTGAGCTGGATGCCAGCTTAGACGTACATACAAAAGACGTACATGATTTAGTCGTCTAGTGGATGCATCAGAATGGAGTGGAGCTTGTGCATATTTTCTACATCACAAATACGCTCTTTTTCTTGCAGTATTATTTGGTCTGATCCTGATTCACAATCATTTGAATAAATAAACACTAAGGAGTGCAGTTTTAATATTCATTTTCATTATGAGAACATGTTAAAAACAGGGTTTTCATTGGAGTGGGTCATTCAGAGCTTCTTACGCTGGTTTCTTAGCTGCAGACTGAGCTGATTTGGGGGGGCGTCCTCTCCTCTTCTGTGGTGTGGACTCTGCTGACTCTGAGCTGTTGAGCAAACACCAAACGAGTTTAGGGCAAAAACTCTAGAAGAATACGGAGGACAAACACGTAGGCGAATCGCACCCTTGAGATCGCCGTGGCGCTCTGGCTTGTCTTCCTCCCTTCGTCTTCACTTCCATGTTTTCGCTACTCCTGTCATCGTCATCTTCCTCCTCCTCGTCCTCATCCCCCCTCTCATCCTCTTCCTCCTCTTCCTCTTCTTCCTCCTCTTCGTGTGAAGGAACTGCCTTCTTGCGGCCCCTCCTCCCCTTGGCAGGAGTGTCCTGGTTGGCCGCGGCGGACTTCGGCGGCCGGCCCCTGCGAGCCTTCTTGGGCGGACTGTTCTGCTCGTCTTCAGGTCGACCGTCCTCGTCCCACGGGTCCTCCGACTCAGCCGCGACGGTTGCGGCAGCTTTTTTACGCCCTCGCTTCGGCTTGCTTTCCTGGTCGTCACTGGAAGCCACGCCCCTTTTGCGACCACGAGGCTTTTCAATATCCTAGGAAGAAAATAGGAACTAGTTCAAGTTTCTTTGGCAGACAGATTTATAACAAGCTTCAATTAAAACTGAAATGTGAAACTGAAACAACAGCAGGATTTTCAAAATAAAAGATGTAAAAATCAACCTTTCAAATTAGTAAATGTAAAAAAAAAAAAATAAAAATACTAAAAGATAAAGATAAAGACTAAAAGATAAAGAAGAACCAAAATAAAAATTTTTTTTTCTGCTGCCACAATAATTTGTTTACACTTTACATAAAGTAGAACTAGAAACAAAGATAAAGAGTTTAAAGGTTTTTCCTGTCAGTTTATACAGCTTTTTATTTGCTAATCCTGACTGAGCCGAACTCCAGCTGGTGTTTGCACAGTCCATTCAAACACTGCAATGAGGATTTACGACCGGCAGCACTCAAGCTACTAACAGCAGCGCAGGCCTTTTCCCTCGTCAGCTACTGTTTAATTCCAGATAACGCTTTGTTTATTGTGAATAAATCTAAAAGCACATCCACCGCATTTCATCTCTACATGATTAAAAGCCACAAACTACTTTAAAATGAAAAAAAGTGACAATTTGTTGCTGATCCGTAAGATAAAAACATTGGAATTGAAATACCTTATCACTGTCTGCTCTTTTCAGACAGATGTCTTCATTTTCACTGTGGTCCATTTCTGTGCTGTCGTGCCTGAAATAAATGCATTTTTTCAGCTGTTATTTACAGTGGCCCTGAAGTGCAAATTAAATCACAAATCCCTCGACGCAAAAACATTTTAAAGATCATGACAACTTAAAAAGCAAAACAAAAACAAAAAAAAACAGCATAAAAAAAAAAAATAAAAAAGAAATGACACAAACCCCAAACGTAAAAAAAAAAGAAATAACATTTAGGAAAACAAAAGCAATTTCCAAAAAATAAAAAATAAAAGCAACAACTGTTTAGAGGCGAAAAGCTAATTTGTTCCAAAATTTTTACTGAGCTGTTCTTTACTACAATTTCAACTGTTCGGGTTGGTGTTGGCTCTTACAAGCTAAGGACTCCATCAGATAAGGTTTGTCCATTGACTGAATAAGAAAACTGGACTGAGTAACTCCTCCCCCCTCACGTTCCAAACCGGAAGTATCCGCTTGTTCCAAGAAGCCAAAATCCCATTGACTTCTATAGAGAAACAAACA
Source organism: Oryzias celebensis (assembly GCA_014656515.1). Taxonomy (NCBI): domain Eukaryota; kingdom Metazoa; phylum Chordata; class Actinopteri; order Beloniformes; family Adrianichthyidae; genus Oryzias; species Oryzias celebensis. The sequence goes on from BNCR01000013.1 coordinate 16,217,876, forward strand.
GCTTTTCATTCTATTTATCAGAATAATCATTTCTTGTCCTTCAACCTTTTTTTTTATCATGTTCTTGCTAATCTTTTTGTCCATATTTTTTTCTTTTTCTTACGTTATTTAAGTTATAAACTGACATATCAGATCAATATTCTCCCAAACCCGCTATTAAGAGGAGGAGGGGGTGTCTTCTTACAAGCTCACTTCTGACTGGTGAGAGCGGTTGCCATAGAAAAAATGAGCCCGACTCGGACTTATCACTGCTTACGGATGATGTCGGGCTCAGAAATGGCGACATACTTGTCTTGGAAAAAAAAATGTCTGAATTGAGTACATGTTGTTGGAGACGAAACCAAGTCATTTTCTATGGACTTAGTCCAGTTGTCAATATTCTTGTTCTCCATCATACCTGCTCTTGGTGCGCTGTGGGGAGCCCGGGTTGGACGAGGAGTCGTTGTTGCTGGTGGTCTCCATACGGGAGCCTTTACTCTGTAGCTGTTTTCCCGCCGATGACAGCGGTTTGTTTACTGCCCCCAAAACGTTAGCAGACTTGGGCTAAAGCGACGAACACAGAGACATTTGAAAAGGTTTTCAGCAACACAGATGATAAACCGCAGACATTTTTAAGGTTCTATGGTCCTTACTTTTCCTGGTGTGAAGAACGCCTTCATCTCTGGGGGAAGATAGTTTTTAGTGTTGCTGAAATTCTGGAGGAAAAAAAAACAGAATCTGCTGTCAGAGAACTTGTTAGAGAGCTTTCAAAAATGTTGTTTTATTGTCTTTTTGTTCAATTGTTTTATTTTACAAATGAACTGAATCCATAAAAAGCAGTTAGCCTTCACACTCACTACAAGAGCGATTTTAGGGAGTTTTAAGGTAAAACCCTTCTGAACTTACTGTACCGGAAAACCAAACATCTGAGCAGACTTTTCCGCATAATGCTTTGGTTGTGGATCCTAACCTTGTCTGGTTTGGTGAAGAAGCGTGAGGGCAGCACCGGGTCTTTAGGCGACTCTAGACTGTAGGTGGTGCTTTTTGACATGATGATGTTCATGGCTACGTCACACACAGTATACAGTTTCTGGAAGTAAGGAAACATCTGATCAGTGAGGTTCAAAGCCAGCAAAGAATTAATAAACAAATGTTACAGCGTACTTGGATGTAAGCGAGTTTGAAGTACCTCATTGCTTTTGGGATCGTTGGCAGCCTGGGCATCTTTTGTCTGTTTGATATTTTCCACCATTTTTCGGATGAAAGCGTGGCTGTTGTTCTCATTCTTGGCCATGATGATCTCCAGCACGAACCATAACGCTCTGATGAGAAACGGCAAAATCAGTCCACAAACCTGAGCCTGACAGAAATCTGAACGCTGTGCTCTGGCTTAACTTCCTAAGAACAAACCAAAAAGGGGCAAAAAAACCCCCAGCAGATTAACAAACTCAATTTTCTGGTCTTTACCCATTCTGTTATTAACCCTGTAACACCAAAGCTTTAGCTCCAGCGTTTACATTTTTTGGCAACCAAAACTCTTCTACCGTTTACACAAATGATGTAATTCAAGCGGATTTTGAAATGGAGAAAAGCACCCTTGCGCTGATGTGCAACACGGTACACAAACTGCTTAAATTACTTTCTCTCCATGATCAATTTTCAAACGGTTGGCACTTCCGTGAATGAAAAGGGGGCGTCATCCATTAGTCACAAAGTCACAGTTCGACCTGGTTTAACTTCTAATGCGCGTTTTGTCCATAAAACTCAAAAACAGCCGCAGAAACGTGCGTAGCTACATGTAAATGTGAACGCAGAAGCCCGAAACCTGCACTTTTTTTTTTTTTTTAATTGGAAGGGGCCGCTTGAACACGTTGCTGAGGGTGTTGTAAATGTAGCTTCAAATAAAGAATGTAAGACACAGCAAAATTATTAAAAAAATAGTAAAGTAAAGTAAAATTTATTTCAAGGTTGTTATTGTTGTGGAGGATTTCTTCAAACTTTCGAGAAAAATAATTCCACTTTTTCTATTGGTTGCATTTTACAACACCAGTAACATGTTTATGAATCAGTGCAGTTCTGGCAGCTGATTGTCAGGTTATGAATGGCAATAATAGGATGAAACCTGCACTGATTGTTGTATCAAATCAAACTTATTTCTGTTCCTAAGATCCACTCATACAAACATACTCTTTGATTTCCTTCAGCTGCTCGATGTCCTGAACTTTTACATAGTCTGGATCGTGCGCCAGCAGGTGGACGGTGTACGGCACCACGTATTCCGGCAGCAGAGATAACAGCTTATCTTTTGGTAAAACAGAGGAAAAAAACAACAGAATTTCATTCTTAAAAGTAATTTTACTCCGGTGTTGAGTTGAGGAACATTGCGTCTGGTTTCCTGGGCTTCCTCACCACTGATAGCGGCGTGCTGCTTCAGGTACTCCCGGCGTATGTTGACGTTTTTCACCAGGCACTGGCGAGCGTGAGCCCTCCTCTCCTTTACGGGGTCCTTGGCACACAAAGCGAACACAGCCATGTACTCCAGCGGCAGGCGGAGGCGACACAGACCACGGTGAAGCTTTTGGGCAAAACACTGTCGGACTTGGTAGCACTCATCCTGGAAAGATTACATTTAAAAAAAGATGGAAATCTTTAGTTGAAAGACGACAAGAGGACACGTGTGTGTTACCTTAAACAAAGTACAAAAAAGAACAAAACAAAGTTCTTACATTGATGACGAGAGCGCACAGCTGATATTGTTCCAGTGTGATGATTTCGTGATAGCAGGGCTCCTGTGCCAGCTTCAGCAGAGCGCACGCTGCTGCAAGACGCAGCCTTGACATGTCCGGTTTACTGTGGGGAGGAGAATGTTTCAGAAAAGAAGACAACTGCTTGCTGGTAAAACCTAACAAAATCAAAGCTCAAATTCACAGCTTTTTTGAAAGAAAGTCTGTTTGGTAAACGATTGAACAAAAACAGGATTTTTCCCGCTCTTACCCCATCCTGCCCTGCTCGGTCAAGTCCCCATCGCTGTGTAAAATAGCAGTCAGCATCCTCAGGGTGGAGTTTCCGGATTTGCTCTGGTTGTTCTTCACTCCCAGCAGCCACCTCACCATCAGCTTGATGCCCTGAATCTGGGTGGCAGATAGAAAAAATATTGACATGCACGTTTTTTTACAAAGCATGATAGCAATCAAAACACAGCAACCTCTCATTTGAGACGTTACACTAACCTGACGTATATTTGTAATCAGTGCATTAGTCTAACCTGACTGTATTTTAAGAATAGTATGATGTGATCAATGCTCATTTCAGGACTGACCTTAGCCTGCGTTTCCGCAGACACTTCATCATCTGGAACCCACAGCTTGGTTGTTTTCTTGCCAGGAATCTATAAGAAGCACAGAAATGGTGTCAGTTTATGTCACATAAGCTGCAATAAGAAGATTTCTTTTTAGCTCTAAAGGCAATTCCAGTTTAAGAGTGCTTTAAACCCATTATTAACAAAATTAAATTAAATCAAATCAATATTCACAAAAATCCCATATTGATTCATGAAATCTTTGGATCGATCATCATTAGAAAAAATGTATTCAGTTTTTAAAGAAGAAAATAGATTTTTGTTCGTTTTTAATGGAAATTTCATACTTTTACTAATGAATATTTCACTTTTTTTGTTTGAACTAGCCATTTTAATAGAAAAAATCTGAATCAAACAAAAATAATTTTGCAACAAACATTTTTAAATAATGAATTTTTATTTATTGGAATTGTGTCAAATAATGATTCAAATGGTGAATCAAATTGATTTCATATTTTGGCAGTGACGCTGACTTGGAGGGAACGACGCAACTCGGTGTCTGCTGAACAGGAACAGGAGTCCTGGCTCTAAACATGAACGCCATGAACACGATGTTCGTATGATGATGCTTATTCGTACCCTGTCATTCATGAGCAGATCCTTCACAATGAAGTTGGCAACTAGAGATTTGAGCGGCGCAGCAAACTGTTCTGGAGCCAGCTGGGCCAGATGGCCGAGGGTTGTTAAAGGAGTGATGAGCTGCTCCAAGTTAGCTGGATCCAAGCTTTTATGCAGAGGCTGGACAGACAAAAACATTTCATAGACCCCTTCAGCAAGAAATAAACACACTCCAAATGTGTGAGAGTAGGAATTATTTTGGGAAATTTGAAAAGATTTCCCTGAAAAAAAAGTCTTCAGCATTTACAATTCATGCTTTACAGATTTTCAATTGGCTGACCTCAAATATTTGGGCAAAGTGTGTGTCTCTGTTGCTGAACATTGCGTTGATGCAGTGGATAGCATATTTAGCCTGTCGAGGAGGTCCCCTCTTAGCTTTGGCTTGCAGTACCGGCAGTAGAACACTTGAGGGAGCAAGAAGGACAAAGGCGTGAAGGTAGATTGCAGAAAGTGAAGCTGCGAAAAACAATAGAGAAGAAATGTTTTGTCGTAATGAGACGTACGACTTAATGTGAGGGAAACTCTCCTCCATTTTACTGCCAGTGTTCTTGAAGATCTGCAGAGCGGCTTCTGCAACTTTCTCATCATCCATTTTCAGACAGCCCAACAAAGACTCAAAAGTCTCTGCGGAGTGGAAGGACACTGGGTGTGTGAAAGACAGCACCTGCGGGGGAGAAAAAAAAGGTCACGACTGTAAAACGAATTACATTTAAATAATAATAATAATAATATGAAACAAATTCTTATGTTGTTATGTCTTAAGTTTGTGTTCCTCAGTTTGATACGCTTCTGTCTAGGTGCTGGTGGTTGGACTGATGGCTTTAGACCAATAAATAAATGAGGCGTAGAACCAGCATAACGCCTTTATTTTGATTTCTAATTGTGGTGGCAGTCGCTGGGTTCAAGGGTTTACTTCTCAGTTTAGTTGGGATTCTGGTCGGAGCTTGTAGGGGATTGTTGCTACTTTCTTTGCAACCTTTTTCTCCTGTTTATTTATCCTGGGCAGGCAGTCAGTATGAATGTTTATGACTTTTATCTTAAAGACTTAAAGGAAGTGTGGTTTTTTTTCTTTTTATATCAGGAGTGTTTTTGTTTCTTGTCTCTTCCTGAAGTTTTTTCTCAGTTTAGTTTTTGTTCCATTGTTTCATAAATGTAATGTATTATTTATCTCCAGTTCTTTTTTCTTCTTTTTAATTTATTTTGGTTGCCTGCACGAAGCCTTCAGCTCCAAATCATTTGTGAAAGAAGAAAACTAAATGTCAAATTGTCTTTAAAGCATTTCTGTTCATCAGTTTTCACCTTAAGCAGCTCCAGTCCTGCTCTGATCGCCTCCTCAGTGGGAACTCCCTCCTCTTCATCATCAGCTGTCCCGTCTATCGATTTATTTACCTGCTTTATTAAAGCACTGACAGCAACAATAACAAGGATGAAAGAAGAGCAAAAGGATGGAAATTATAACCCAGTACAATCAAACATCACTTATTTTTAGCAGCTTCTAGATAAAAAAAAAATCATTACCTAATGGACTCTGTGTCGATGTGCACAGGAGCAATTCTCTCCAACAAAAACTTCACCATTTCCAGGAACGGATTGCTGGGTTGTTTGGGGCTGCCGAGCTTTTTAGTGATGTCTCTCTGGAAATAAAAGGACAAATAATTCATGAAGATATAAGTATATATACTCTTTCCAGTTGGATTTCAGTCTAAAATATCCAAAAATGCAAACTAATTTTGAGAGGACAAACCTATCATTTCAGTCCTTACTGTGATGTAGCATTGTCATTCTCATTAAATGTAATTGGGTTTTTTTCAAAGAAAAAGCTTAAGTTCTGTGTCGCCTCACTGCCTTAACATCTGTGCAGCCGTCCTTTACAAAAACAATTCACTAAATACCAAAAACATCAGTTTAAAACAAGATTTTTTTTTTTTTCTAGGGAACTTCCAGATTTTTCTTTGAGGGGTCTGAATGTGGTTGAGTCACGCTGGTTTCACAAATATCCTTTGGGAAATACCCTTCATATATAAATAACTCTGTAACACAGATACTTCAATCTGCACTGTTCTGTGGAGCATTTTTTTTCCTGAGAGTTAATAAAGTGGACTCTTTTCTCACATGCCGACTGGAAGATTCTCACTTCCACCAAGCTATAGCCATAGCTAGGCTTAAACCAGGAGTCCCCAAACTACAGATTTGGCCCGGCCCCCCAAACACTATCAAAGAAACAGGGATTTGTTTTTTCTAATCTGGTCACACGATCGAGAACCAGATAGAACCTGGCATTTTATTCCCTTCTTCAGCAGTCTGTGCTCATATCTGAACACCCCCAAATTCCTGTCAGATAGAGCAGAGAAAAGTGTTCTCTTTCTACATTGCAGTTCCCCTTTTGAGGTCTCACCAATTCTTTAAGAACAACTATAATGCTGTTTTTTAAACATCACACCCTGTTCTGTGTTCTGATTGGCAGGTGACATTGTCAATCTCCTCTGTGCCGTGTCCCCTGTGCAGCTCTGCAGAACCACATAAATCTTCGATTGCGATCAGATCTTCATTTTCATTTCATTTCATTTTCATTCTATAAAACCTGATTTAAAGTTTTGAACTTTGAGTTTAAACAAGAGAGCAAAGTGTGAAAATGTTCACGTTTGTCTGAGAAAAGTGCAAAGTGTGTGGACATCAGTAATTTACAGATTTTACCTTCTCGAGTTATTTTTAGAATGTAACCCCTGCAATAAACGAGGGAACATTGTTCTGGAGAAAAGGTAATGTATGCGCCTGTCCAGCTGAAGCAGCAGAAGACGACAGAAATTTACTTAAAAAAGAGGACAAATCTGGAGCCATTTCCCTGTTGTTGACAATACGGCGGAAGAATTTAGAGTCTGCAGGAAAAGAAAATCTCAAACAGAACAGTCTCCACAACCAACCTGTACAGACACCTCAGAACCTTCTCCAGAACAGGACAGATCATTACTGACAGAAGAAACCAGATCAGCTTCACAAAGCTGAGACATTTGCTATTTCTAAATGCCAACCTTTACCATGATTCCAAATCTCAATATTTTTTTCTTTTAGTTTTGCACATTACATTTTTTTTTTCTTCTGGGTTGTGGTCCCAGTATTTTGGGTTGAATTGTAAATAATAATTATTTATCATTTATTTTGTGCATTTTTTCTGAAAGGAAAAGCGCTTATATGTTTTACACTTATTAGCATAAACATTTTTCTGCATTAGTTATTCATTTTATGCATAAGTTCATTTAATTATTGACAATAAATTAAATAAAATATTAAAGTGAACTAAATAGCCTCTTGGGAGCAGAAAGAGCCGGATGGCTAAGAAGAGCCAGATGTGTGAGGAGCTGAGGAGCAGTCCGCCAAAGTCTTTGAACAGACTATGACGCAAGAGGACAGCCCATTTATTGGTTTAATTTTTTTAATGTTTTAGTATTATTTTTTCTGTGAAGATTACAGAAAGGGATTATTTAAATTTAGGTTATGTGTGGCTTTCTGGAAAATCGTTTACAGCATTTTCCGCACCATAATGAGAACTTAAATCCAAAACTCTTTTCAAAAATCGGCCTTGCGGCTAATATTCCAGTGCGCCTTTTGTGTTTTAGGTTACAAGGTCAAGGACATTTGAAACAGATTAGTCTAAATTAAAAAAATAAACGCTAACCTCATTGCAAAAATCAGATGAATTTGTTTGAATCTAAACACTAGGCTGGAATAAAGCAATAACCATGTTTGTTCTGAACAAACATTATTGGTACCATGAACACACTCACCACACAGACTTCTGCCTGCTTGCAGGAGCAGGAGGGGCTGACCAACGTTTCCAGTTGATCTCTGATCCGTTCATCGTCGTCCAGGACCTGAGCCAGCTTCTTCACAAAGTCCTGGGCTTTGCCCGGATCTGGCAAGTTTCCTTTATGCACACACAGACCAAAATTTGCTTTTGTTATGTAAAACATGGGAATAAATAAACAGAAAAAATTATGCTTTAAAGTAGCTTAAAAGAGATCACGTACTTGTAATGACCATGATTTTGGCGTACACAGCCTTGGAGGATGCTTCACTCTAATAAACAAAGTAAAGTTTTTTAATTAATGACTATTAGAGATCCATCTGTTAGTCAGCTGATGGTTTGCTGCAGTCATGGTCCCTTAGGAATACCTTCGGTTTTTTGATCAGATCCAGTAAGTCTTTAACATGGTGTCTTAGCAGGTTCTGGCACTTCCACATCTCATTTAAAGCTCTAGATTTATCGCAAATGGACAAGCAGAGGTCAAGCAAAGTGAAAAACAACAAAAAAAGTTCTTAAAACTTTCCATTAGATGGTATAAAACTCACTTACTTGACAGCATTTGTATCGAGAGTAGCATACAGGTAGTAAAGACACTTCATTCTCTCAGCAGTTTCCAGATTGTGAGGAACCATATACTGAGCAAAGACTCGCTCTACCAGCAGCCTGGTGCAGAAAAGACAAACTTGAGAAATGCTAATAAAAGAATTCGTTTAACAGTTTTGACACGTGGCCATGAACATGAAACAGACAGTTTTTTTTAAAAGAGGCTTGGGAAAAACAATAAAACAAATTCTGAAAAACAAATTTTCTCTTAAACGTCTGAGATCAAATCATTATCATTAATAGAATTAAGTACTCGTTTTAACAATTATTCGATTCATATCATAATTTGTGGTTAACGATGCGATTCATAGTTGATATTGGTTCATTTTAAATGATCCGATTCACTGACCTAAAATCCTTTCAGGGAATCTTTAGCCAAAAATGAGATCGGCTGATTCTATAGGTTGATTCAATTATCAACTTGCCTGAGATAGATTGATCTGGTTGGATCATAGGAATAGAAACTGATTAATCGATAAATTCGAGTAATCATTACACTCAAATTATCAGTGCAAAGTTAATGAAAAACCAAATTGTAAATTGTAAATTTTTTTTAAAAAGTTTTAAACTTGAAAGTACATATAGTAAAAGTTAAAAGAAAAAAAGTGAAAATGAAACAATGTAAATGTGGCAATTATATATTTCAACCTAAAAGAAATAAAGAAAATTAAATAGATGAGTTTGAAACTTGAATTACTTAAAACAATAGGCCTGAAACTGTTGCCAAATGATGAATAATGTTTATTTGTAAGAGCTTTTGCTTATTCAATTTTAGTTTTTTGTTTCTGTCCCTCTTTGCTTTTAATCATCCATTTACAGGTTCAACTCAGATTTTTTTCTTTTTGCATTAAGTCTAAATTTAGGGGGTGATCGAAAGACAAAATGTCACATAGCTCTCCGTCTTTATTAAAACCCCAGTTAGTCTCATTGTGCAGTCATAAATTCACAGTTCCCTGTGAGGCTGACATTTTTGAAAAATGGCTGCAGAACCCACAGAAGTAGGAGCTGCATGTTAAGTATGCGGCAAAAAACAATAACAAGTAAAGCATTTCAGGTCAAAGCTGAGTAAGTAAACCTGCAGTGCAGCTTGAACCCTAAAAGCAGCTCTTTAACATCTGCAGGCTGCTGCAGGACAATAAAAATGATTTCCACTCTAAGTGAGAATCGGCATTTTGCTGTTTACAAGCTGCAGTAACAAAATGACGTATTTGAAGGCTTTAGAATCCAAACATCCTGCCTAAAAACAGTATGACATCAGTGTTGAATTTGGTTTTAGATGGTTTAATTCATACACACAAACCTGTCATCGATGCTGTTTTGGTAGTAGATGTGAAGCAGTTTGTCTTTGATCCATGAAATCTGTTTGGAGGCTTCCCTCCCACCTTCTCCTTGCAGTGCATACTTTTTGTAGATCGATGCCAGACCCATCATAGCCTCCTTTCGTACACGCCACTGAGGATGCACAGAAAAAAAACGAGGAGACGCATTCTCAAAACCAACCATTGATTACATGAAGCAGAAACTGCAGAAATGAAAAAGCGTTATTTACTCACTCTCTTGTCCAGGGTTCTCTCCTTCACAAAGTTGAGCAATGCATCATTGACCAGAGACAGGTCTTTTTTAGCAGCAGTTACTATGGAGACGATGACATCATGGCGGATGGCCTCCTCTGGGTCATGTGATCTAACTCTCAAAAATTCTATGAAATCAAGAAGAGCAACGAGGAAAACTAAAATACAGTTTCAAAAAGATGTTTCTAAATAAAAAGAAAATGCAATCACTTCTATTTCTCATTTGTTTAGCCAAACATGCAAGACAATCATAATCTGTTCAGTGACAAGATCTAACAAAAATCAACTTTAATTAAACTCTCTAAAGTGCAGCGGTGCCTAACGGTTGCTTTAGCAGTTTTCTTGAAGCCATTTTTGTGTACATGGCTTTTGTTTATTAAATGTCATGTCAGATTGCAAAGGATTTCCACATCAAGCTGCAAAGCATCTAAACAGCTGGTGGTGAAAGAATAACTGAATACTTAAAAATGTCAAACTGTCAATTAAGAACAATAATTTCTCTCCCAGAAGAAGGTGAAAAAATACAATAAAAACTAATTGAAATATAAAATAGGCCAGGGTGATATGGACAAAAAATAAAATCTCATGTTTTCATTTCCAATTTTAATTGATTTTTTTCTACCTCTTTTTACTTTCTATAACAAAAATTACAAATGACAGATATTTAAAAAAAAAAGATCTTATCTCAACATCTCCTTTGGAAACTGGCTTGAACATAAAGCGAGAGTAAATACAAGCTGTAAAAATATTTGAAGAACAATGCAGCAGGTGTTTGGTGAGCTACCACTAACTTCAACATCTTGTACAGAGAAAAATGTCTCACCCTTGACAAAGTACCTCTGTTTCATGTGTTGATATAAATTTGTTTTACAGCCTTTAGCAGATTTTGCAGTTTGTGGTTTGGTGCTCCAAGTCTGAAGTCACAATCCTAGTGGCCATAATTTAATTTTTGACTCACCAGCTAAGTTGGCCGGTCTACCGGCCAGGCATATTTTCTTTAATTGGCCAAAGTAATACATTTTACAAAGACAAAACATAGGTGTTATTTTAAAAATTTTTATGTTAGTTCCAAGAGAGTTAAAAACAACTTTATTGTTTTTATTTCAAAGAATCTTTTTTAAACTCAAATCGATTTCTAATCAGTTTTTGTTCTCTACTTTTGGTGTTTTCACACAGTCAATGAGGTGTTTAATTTTTATAATAAATGAGTTGTTTCTGATCTCTTTAGTACAGCAAAAAACACTGCTGAAAAAAAACCTGATTTTCCCAAAAATAAATATTCCAAAACAACAAATTTGAAATGTATGGATAAAATTGATAGATCACCCAGCAATTACATTCAGCTCAACTATTTTTATTTGAGATCATGGTTGGAAAAGTTGTGCGTAAAACAACAAAATATTTAAGAATTTAACAGTTTAACTTTTTCACATCAAAACAGTTTGTGCTGAAAAGGTTTTGCCACGAAAAGACAAACAACATGTCAGCCTACAGTACCTGTGAGGTCTTTGGCCAAGTCTGGATGGTTCATGAGACAATGACTTGCAAACTTCACACACTCCAGTCTTATAGGCACATGGATATCATTAAACCTTCAACAACAAAAAAAAAAAAACATGTTTACATTCATCTTAAACAAAAATGAAAAATAAACAAATATAAAATACTTTAACAACCGTTTAATATGTTTATAGAAACAATTAATTCAAACAAAATCACTGTAAGTTACAATAGGCACACTATAAAACAGCTGATGATCACTTCATAGTTTACAAAAAAGGTCTTATTTCTATTAAAGAACCAATAAACTATATATATAAATATATATATATATATATATATTATAGTGTTTGAGATGTCAAAGACTCTACTCGCCTTCCCAGGTAACACTGCCAGAGTGGTTTGTTCTGTGCAGCCAACTCGGAGTCCTTGGCTCCAAACATCTTAGCTAGCAGCTTCACCACCTGCAGCCTCTCGTCATTATCATTACTCTGCAGAAATGGGAAAGGGGGGGTGTGAGAGGTACGCACAAGGAGAAATGACATCCTGAAATGTGGCGGTGTCGACACGACAGACGCACCAAGTCGTTTACAATAACTACATTAGGAACATTAGCATTTTCATAACACGCAGTGGCTGCAATCTCTTTGGAATCAATCTTGATTTGCAGTCAGCCAGAGAATGGAACAGCGGCAAGGACAAAGACGGGGTAGGAAGAGAGGGAAAGAAGTTGCTGGAAGAAAAGCGGTACAGAGAAAGGGGCTTGAAAAAAGAAGAGGAATGATGAAATAAGAGAGCTTGAGAGGAAAAGGAGTGTGTGTGTAGAGAGATTTTAATCACAGCTATTATTTTTGAAGAGACAGCAGTGATCTACACTCATGCTGAACAGTTAATGAGCATTATCCATCAGTGGGCTTGCTCTATGAGACACCACAGAGGCAACATTATGCTGACTGGCTGACTGCTTTATTTTTCTGATGTGAAACAAATAGCCTAATCTGTAGCAAAGACTAGAAAAGTGCATTTCTATCATAGATTACCCACTTGTTTTTGCTTTATGTTGATGACTTGAACTCATTGAAGAACACACACAAAAGTTAACCATTTGGTGATCAGATGACAGCTAAAACGCTGAACCCACAGCTCCAGCAGGAAGTGCAAGTGACCGTTTCTTTGTACCTTAAGCTTAAACTCCAGCTGGGGCAACACTGAGAGAAGCAGGTGACTGTCGATGTTGTACAGCTCCAGGATGAGGTCAAAAACATGCTCGGACAAATCGCTGACCGAAGTCTTTCCCAGCATCAGAACCTGGTTGAAAAACTACAGAGGGGAAAAAGATCCAGATTCAAAAGGGACTGGATTTTCAACTTCTTCTCTGCTTTATGCTACAGCCAAACAAAAAATAAATTTTTTTCTGTATCATTACTCTCTTTGACAATTGCCTAAACATTTCAGATTTCTATAGCCCGAGATTCTTACGTTGGTGATGTAAGGTTCAATAGCCTGAGCGGTCCTCTTCAGCAGAGCTTTGGCCAAATCGTATGCTTGCTTGTTCAAGTTCTATCAAAGGAAAAAAAATGCAAATTTAAGATAAAAATAAATAAGACAAATCAGATTAGACAATTATCTATGCAGATAAAAGGGGAGTTCGTGGTATCTTTGTGAAAAACTATGCAAACACTTTTAGTGTTCCATTATTTGGGATGCTATACCTCTTGCTACCTGCAGGGGTCTCACTGAATGACAGGGTATGGAAAACTAGACTGGCACTGATCTAACAGAAAGATCAAATGACTTTTGTTCCAACTTTTATCATATTTCCTGCTGGAATTCTGCAATGTCAAAATCTAATTTAAAAACATGGCTTTAACTTTACAGTTTATCTCTCCTCTTAATTAATTTAGAATACGTTGTTAGTCCTCTTGTGTCATTGTAAATATGTGCTTTGCCTCACTGCAAATACCTTATGTGCTGGAACCAGGTTGACCAACACGGTATCCAGTAACTCCTGTGATACGGTGTCTCCCTCACAGATGATGGAGCTCATCAGGTCCACCATATGCATGTGCACCTTCTGGTTGTGGCCATTACTGTGAAAAACAAAGCCTTGAGGATTTGTATAACAAAACCATCAGTAGGAGCTTTTATGGAGAAACCTGGATTTATTTAGCCCAGGAATGTCTTGTGGCACAACTAGAGGCTTTATGAACATTTATTTTACAAGAAACTAAGTCTTTTATTCTGAAACCCATGAAACTGATCACAACATATTGCCTCTTCAAGAATTTTAGGCTGCAGAGGCAGACACACAAGCTAATAAACAGAAAATGTGAACGCTGAGAGAACATCAGCTGACTGTGCAAGAAATGTAATCATTTTTACTTCTTTCTCCTCAGTGCTGGTTCAGCGTGCATGAAATGTCTTATCCAGCAAAACTTTATTCATGCTTTGCTCTTTTACAGAAACATTTTAATAGTTTTGCCACTTTCTTATTTAACTGGTGACAACATTACAAAACTCGTTTGTGTTGCTGGGTTAACATCAACTGTAACTAAAACATAAACACAAAGGCTTTACATAACCTTCATTTCTTGTCCTTCAAGTGTCACAAACGTACACAAAACATGATGGCTCCATTCATCTACAGCATTTCAAATAAGAAGAATCGTATGGAGGGAATATAGTATCACCCCCATTTGTGCGTGCATAGTTCTTGATTTGTGTGTAACTTTGGATTTGTGCGTGCATAATTCTTGATTTGTAACTCATACAATACAATTTAAACACAAGTACAAAAATTACAAAATAATAAGAAATACAAAATACTATTTACACATGCAACTTCACAACAGCTCATGTGTATGCATGTGTACATAGTATTTTTTTGTTGTTGTAATTTTGGTACTTATGTATAAAATGTTTTGTATGAGTTACAAATCAAGAGTTCCGCACGCAAAAATCCAAAGTTCAGTACAAATCAAGAATAACCCAGACACAAATCGGGGTGATACTATTTACTCTCCATAGAGTCGAGTTAAATAAGCTCTGCATCCTCACAACCTTGACTCACACAACTGCAAGCTTCCTCCTGTGGCAAAAAGCCAAATTCTGTGCCGCAGAATTCAACCCTCAAGGTTGTGTTCAGCAGAGTGAAGTTGACAGAGGGAGAGGGGCAAGGAGAAACAGAAGGGAGAAAACAGGGGTCATTAAACAGAAACAGGCAGAGTGTAAACGTGCCGTTTCATAATGTGCCACCAAGAACAGCCTCTGACACATGGAGAAAACTGGCTGAACTAAAAACCAGAAGAAATCGGCAGAGTGGCATCTTTGGAGGAAGCACTTACTTGATGACTTGAAAGAGCGTCCTGTAAAGCTGGGTGAATATTTCATTGCTGTCTTCAAGCTCAAAGCAAATGTTGTAAGACTTCACCCAAGCTATGTTCTGCAGAAAAGAGAGAAAGCTTTTAGAAAAGATGCAAATGACAGTGAAGACATCCAACAACTGCATGAAAGAAAACGCCAACCTGAAACACTTTTCAGCTACATGTTTTTCTCTGTGCATTCTGTATTTTTCTGTCACTAACTCTGGTCTCAATTGATCACAAGGAAAATAGCTTGACTAATTGTATTCCTCTGTGATACCAAATTCACTAGTTGGCTTCTTTTCTTGCCTTAATCAAAAACAGTATTACTTTTTTATGTAAACGTCTTTGTTTTACTCTTGGTTTTTAACTGAAGGTGTTCTTATTCTGTAAAACACTTTGTGTTACTTTGGTGTAAAAAGTGCTTCATAAGTAAAGTTTGATTTAGTAAAAGAAGAAAACACAGATAGGTTGATGGGGGGGGGGGGGGGGGGCACTCAATCTTACTAAAGTTTTGTATTGACAACAAAACCAGGTGATTTTCTTGAATGAATTTTCATGATGTGTACTTATGCTATAGAAAAATAAAAATATAAGAAACCCTGTTTCTGTTTACTTCATGACCATGATGTATCATTTATATATAACCCTACTTCAATGGAAACTGCACATTAAATATATTTTCTGTTTTTCTGCTTACACCATGTACATAAACAGAGTTTTCTTCCAAATAAAAAAAAAATAATAATAATAATAATAAGGTTAAATATAAAAGGTGTTTTATTTCAAAGCTTGAAATTATTGTCCAAGATACTAAAAGCAAATGACTTATTTCTAACTAAATAGTTTGTAAAAAAATGTATTTAAAAAAATAGCAACACTCCCAAACATTTAACACAAGAACTATGAAAGAAAGATCATTAAAATTGAATCCAGAAGAGCATTTGTTGTTAAACATCACTGCCTTCAGTAAGGCTTAAAGAAACAGATTCTTATGATAAACAAAATGTTCAAAAATTGACAAAATGTTACCAAAAAATAATTACATTATTGTAAAATAGTTAGAATGTCTACATTATATGACTGAGATGACAAAACTTAGTAAAAAAGTAAAAAAGACAAAAGTTTAGGTCACTGTGTATAATTTAAACTGAATATTTACTGCGATCAAATCAAACTCAATTTTTTTTCACCCTCAGTTATAATTTTTTGGCACAACCAGTGAGCAAATGGAGCAAACTTGGAAGTCAGATGCTAGTTGAATTGATAAAATCAAAATTGGTAGCTTTGATAGAGCTTTGTCTTTCACTGGAGCTGGATGAAAATAAAAAGGCAACTTTTTGGCACCAAGTAACAGTATGAATAAATGGGACAAACCTCAGAAGACAATGTTCCATAAACAACCACATACCTCCAGTAGGTAGAAGTATCTGTTGAACTGAGCACTTTTAGTGTCTTCCAGTCCTTTCAGCTGTCTGGTAATGAACATGAAAATGTCCTAAAAGAAAAATAAATAAATAAAGCAAATGCAGCAAAAACTAGACATAAAAAAATGAGCTAAAGCTTTTAAATTCAAATAATAAGTCGAAATGATGTGTTAATTTAAGAAAAAGTCTTCGTGTTCAGTTCAAAATTTACAAAAATTTACTAATTGACGCCGATCTCCAATAGCCACCTGGTACCAACAGGTGCCCGGTGGCTCCTGTTGGTTTGCCCATCTTCCCCGGGTCGTGCAGACACCGGGGGGATGTCTATGGTATTTGTGTTGTGAGCCTGTGTAGCGATGGTCAAGAAATTCTCATTCGATTTACCGCTTACATTTCATGTAGTGGCATACGCCAAAGAACATTCTAGTGACGAATCATTATGGGGTGGAGCCTAAACGTGTCAGAGAATGGCTCAAGCAGGTGGGTGACATTGAGAAGACCGCTGCAGAAAAAGGAGCAATAGGCAAACGATTGCCTATTGGAGGTGCAAAGAACGCGAGCGACGAATTAGAAGAACTGGTATGAACATGAATTATTGAGCAAAGATGGAAAGGGGCGCATGTCAAAGACAGTTTTTGATACAAACATTAATTATGCTTATAAAGAGAAAATAAGCACTGGCAGCCAGTGCTAATCAGAACATAATGTATTGTTCTCATCATTTCAATAAATCCTGAGATGTTCATCTGGTGGTGGTGTCTACATTTTGTGACCGAATTAATTTCGTCTGTGATGAAACAAAAGCCTGCCCCCTATAGACGCCTGTCTCTTATAAACTCCAGGCTGGCTGCCAAATTTTTAGAATAAATGCAGAGGCTACTATTGGAAGATATAGGGTATCCGTCAAAAGAGACACACAATGCACAATGCACTGAATAACTGACACTTCAATGTTTACATTTAAACAACCTGAGTTGAATTAAAATCCCCCCCAAAAAGTTGATAAAATAATTGTGAGTACAGCTCTGTCTGTAGTTTTTCATGTGGTTACCTTCAGCTTATCTGGAGACGTATAGGGCGCCTCTGGGGCGTAAATTCTGAATATGTCTGCTAAACAGCATGCCACAAGCAGGCGCACATCTTTGTCTGGATGTTTGAGAAAGAAGTCTGAAGCCAGATGAAGAGCAAGGTTGAGATAAAGTTCCTTTTCTTCCTCAGAGTCTTGGTCCATGTCCATGAAGGTCTTAACCACCATCTGCAAACACAGTGTCACATTGAATCAACAAAAACACCTACACAGAGCTCTGAAACAACAGCAAACGAAAGTTTATCTTGATATCAAATGAACAAGTACATCTGAAGCTGCAGGTTATGTGGATTTCTCAATAAAAACAGAGGTTCGGTACTGACCTTGAGTCGGCGGACCATTTCCTCTTTGGAGATTTTGTCAGAGATCTCCTTGACCCCTGGGGGGTAGGTCACCTTTCCATCTGTGGCTCGAGCTTTAGAGTGAGCCATCCTCTTCAGCTCTTCACTGCCTAGAAAGAAAGCAGTTGTGAAATAATAATACATTTCATAATAAAATATGAAAATGGCCCAAAAATATACTCCTAAAAAATATATAATCAGAAAAAAACGTTTGTAACAAAATAACTTTTCATGTATTTAGTGAGGTAGTGTTTTTTTAATTAAAATTATTTTCAAAGCTAAGCTCAAAGACAATTTGTCATTTGCAGGTTTCACTTCCACTGTGTTCATTAAACGTACAAAGCCAACAGCACATCCCAAAATTCATTTTAATTTAGCTCCCTGTGCCCTAATGAGATCCATTACACAAAGACGGCTGTGATCTCTCAGCTAGTGAAAACTGTTGACTGATGAAGAGAGTTAATTAAATCAAATGTAAAAAGGGGAAAAAAAACCAAACCAAAACAAATGAGAGCACTTTAGTGGAGTTGAGCAGTTTGTTCCATGACAATCCAAAGAGGCATAAGCTTGTTCTTTGAAAAGACATTTGTTGTGTTGTGTCAAGACTTCCACGCACACTTCAACAGCAGGTAAGCTGCATTTGGGAACAAACACAAATGAAGATACCGTAAACAAAAAAAGAATCATTAAGGTAAAAAAATAAAAAAAGGCCATAAAGTGCTGTACTAATATTCAAAATCAGCACAGGGCTAATGGTTTGTTTAGCTATCCAAGCCACCTGTGTGTTCCAACTTTAACATTTTGAGTTTTCGGTACCAATGTAAAAGGACAGAACTTTCACTGTGTTGAGGTGTCGAATTGTTTTCTGCTATATAAGCAAGAGCAAAACTCCAGTCGACAATTTGTGGTGAAAAAAACCCAGTGCTTCATGAGACATTAGCAGCAAAAAACACCACAGAGCCGTAGGTTAACTTTTTACAATGGTTGCACTGGTGCACGTAACTTTTTGTAACCAAATCTACAAATATAGGGTCACTTTTAGTTCTTAAATTACTGTCCATTTGCTGCTGTTTAAAGGGAGTGGGAACACTCATGTCACACATTTATCACAACATTAAGTGTTTTATAGATGCCTTGAGCTTTTAGAGTTTAATTTCAAAATGTATTTGAACCAGTCATAGCCATCACTTTCATACAGTCTTTACAACAAACACTAGGGCTGCATGTTGGGAAAAGCTTGCAATGTGCAATATTAGTTATCAATATTGCAATGACAATTTGACCTGTGACACATGAACAAATAGTAAAACAAAAAATAACTAAAACATCATTTCCATTTTACTGCAACAGATTTATTTAGATAAAAGTCAACACAAGTGAAATTATACAGCCAGTTATCTCAATAAGAAACGGATAAGACCTTGTTTGTCAGTGAAACACACTAAAGAACAATTATCTGCTTGCTGGTTGAACTGGCAAAAGCTAATATGGACAAGGATGAAGAGCAATGTAGGTAGTGTGTGCTTTGGCTTTTTAAAAACGTCATAGTTTCTCTGAGCAGGCAATCTTCTTGAGTGAATGTTTTTCGTAGAGAAACAAATATATTGACTTTTGAAAGTTTTAAACATGTACGCTGGCAATGGCATGTTACTTTTTTTCCAGTTGTACTGAAAAGTCTCTGTTAGTGAGGTACTAGCAGGTATTCAGATACTTCTTTGCAAGCTTGCTTATATGAATTTGGATGTATTTTGGTAGTTTCCACCAAGCCAGGAAAGCTCGTTTTTTTTTTTGCACTGACATTCCCACTGAACAAACAGTTCTAAATCCTTTAAAAATCCCACTCCAACTATGTTTTATCTAATATAACTTTGTTCCCAGTGGTATTTTAACTATGACTATGCATTTTTTTTAGCCAAAACCAACAAGCATGTGTTTTTTTTTTTGCGGAGCTGCAGGAGCTAATTAAAAATTCACTTTTGGATTGTGGGTGGGACTGGTGCTGCAAAAGTTAGCCATGCTAATTTCCCATCATGCCTTTGTTTACACTCGCTCCCACTAGTTAAAAGCACCTCAAAAGCCAAGGTAGCATTAGCAGAACAAAAAAAAAAAAAAAACAACCATAAAGAAATATCTGAGTTATCCAACCGCACAGTTTTGAGTCAGAGGTCAGACAAGGAAAATGAAAATGTTAATGGATCGATTTGTCTTTAAGTGGAGGATTTAAAATTGAAAAGGAGACTGGCCCAGTGACTGCGTCATAAACCAAAGTATTTTCAAACAAATTTTTATCATTTTACCTGCTCCTAATGAAACATGATTTGTGTAAAGAAATACTAGTTTTTTTGTAGTTTTAAATCTAAAAATCTTTTATATATGTTCTCCATTACGATAAAAATGATACTAGATATTACATGTTAAAAACACCAAAAACACAATTTTAATTGGAGTGGGTCCTTAAGTCCAGTAAAACATGTCAAATACAGCATTTATTACACCATAAACTGCATTTTTCAGATCCTCAAGCTCAGCTCAGCTGCTTCATTAAACATCCTCTTAAAAAGGCACCAAATGTAACACTAATGCACAATGCACTGGATATTATATTATTAAAACGTATCTGTCTCACCTGAAACAAAGTCTTTTGTTAGAGATTTTTTTGAGCAAGGAAAGAACAAACAAAATGTTTGAATCCATTGACTTTATATGGAGTTCTGTTAAGATCCCATCAAGCTGACACTTCAAACTGCTTTGTGTGAAATGAATAGGCCCTCTGCTTTTTTAATGACCAAATAAAACAACAAATTTGGTTAATAATGTGCCCATAGTGTCCTTACATTAATTAAAGCAAACAGGTGTCTCCTGTTAGAGAAATGGTATGTTTTCTTTGTGATGTGTGTGCAGTACCACGATACACTATTGAACAATATTGAGTTTTTGTTCTGCACAGTTCCATCAACATTTGGGATCTTGCAATAACAATTAATTTTGTGGAACAATCTGTCTTACAACAATTAGTGTGTCAAAGAAAAAAATAGAACCACGAATATCTTGCTCTGGACTACTTTATGGGGCTTTTAGGTGACCTGCTTTGACTGATTATAAAGGTATCTAATTGAAGTGCCAACATTATGAGTCCACACTAGGGATGGGCAGATATAATTTTTTTCGGCCAATATTGATAAACGATATAATCCCTGCAACTGTGACTGATAGCCGATCTTTGCCAATGCCGATATTTATATGGGTGGAACAGGAATCGACAATAAGGGGTGCGCGTGACTCAGGTGGAACGAGCATCATCTACCAGGTTTAAGAATTAAGTGTTCTGATCTGACTCCCATACACTGTTTAGCCCTGTGCCATGGTAAGCTAGGAAGGCTTCAGACTTGGAAGAGGCCAAAGGCTTCAGAGCAGAGTCATGTTAATGGCGTGTATGTGTTAATGGGGAGGTAGGGGGGCGGGGGCATTTATGAATTCAATAAAAAATGCATTCATAAAGACAAAGTTGTGCACAAGGCATTAATTTGTGCACAACTTTGCAGAAAAAATAAGAGCACATCATTTAGTTTTATGTTTAACATGTCTATTTTTAATATGAATTTTCTTTCTTAAATACAAATTTATCCTTTTAACAAACTGTCAAAAAAAGTCACAAGGTCACAGGCATATTCATCGAGTCCCGAAACATCGATTGTTCACATTGCACATGCGTGATTTTTTTGATTGTTTTTTGTTTTTTTTTTAACTAAAGTAAAATAGAAATTTTAGAATGTTATTGATCCCATGACGGGAAATTATCTTTTTAACCATAGCTCTGTTGAAAATTGAATAAAACAGATCATAATACAGCAATCTCCGGGCGCATTTTGTGGTTGTCAGGTGACAGCAGCTGATCCATGTAAACAATGCAGCAGCGGATTGTTTCAGATCCAGAAGTGGTAGAAAACAACCAAAAAGGAGTAGCAGACATATCACTCCACTTACTAGGTGCATAAAAAGCTTGCCTGTCAAAATCAGTTGATAATAAGAGGGCAACGAAACAAAAACAGCTAAGCTAACTCAGAGCTAAAGAAAGCTAACTGGCAGTCGAACGTCATGGCAGTAAAAAAATAGAATTTAAAAGTCAGTAGGATCAGAATACCCAACCGTCTTTCTTTTCTTTTTTTAACTATCAGTATGGTCAGCTGCCAGTTAGCCCTTGTTTAGCTCTGAGTTAGCCTAGCTGTTTTTGTTTTTTTCCATCCATTTTCTTAAGCCGCTATTTCCCTTTCTGGGTCACGGTGCTGCTGGGAGCCTGTCTTGGCCACTCTTAAGCTAAGACAAGGGTACATCTTGACAAGTCTGGGGGTTGGAAAGAAAGCAATGACAAACATTGCCCCCACCACTTCTGGGTCCGTTGCTGTTGTTGTCTGGCCAGAAAAAAAATAATAAAGCAGTTGGACATGGCTGTTAAAATCTTTTTGCCCAGCAGAGCTACGATATCAAGATTATTTCCCTGCCAGGCGATCAATTACATTCTAAAAAGTTTTATTCTATTTTAGTTTAATAAATGAGCCTCAACGCGCATGCTCACTCTGTAGAATTTATGCTTTAGGACTCAATGTATATGCCTGTGACCCAGTGACATATTTTTGACAGTTTATTTACAAGACAGACTGTTTTCAACACGCGTAAAAATAAATGCCGTATTCATATTTTTTCTGCAAAGTTGTGCACAAAGTATTAATTTGTGCACAACTTTGTCTTTATGAAGACAACTTTGACTTTTTGAATACGTTTCTTTTTGACAGTTTTCTTACCCCATAGGGTAATCACCGGTCAAAGTAAAAGAAAAACATAGTGGCATATATCGATGGATTTTTTTTATATTGGGCCGATACTGATCATCTCAAATTATGCAAATATCGGCTGATACTGGCACCGATATATTGTCCATCTCTAGTCCACAGCATTGTACAACCAGATTAATAATTTTGGTCTGGATCAGGTCTGACCATTCTGAAATGTGTGACTCTTGTTGAACCACAGAGATAAGTTCAGAACTGTGGAGATTTCTTTTTTTCAAATGACTAAAAAGGCTAGGCACACTGGTAGCACTTTTGAGAAAGGTGGACGTATATGAGACCAAATTGGTCACAGTCTAAAGTCCTAGCATCACAAGTTTTAGTGAACATCTACAGAAAAACCATGTAAAAATATTTACGAGTTTTCATAAACAAGAATCAAGATTTTGCTACAAACAAAACAAGGCTCCAGTATGCAACCAAAACTGTTCCCAAGCATTAATAAAGCAAAAATCATCACAGAGAAAAACTACATTTGTTTAACTAGATGAAAAACGAATTTCTGATGAAAATATGAGATATCGGTTCTAAATGGAGAACATATTTGAAGTATATTTTTGCAACCAGACGTATTTTTTCCAGAACAATTATTCCTAACAAGTAAAAAGTGGAAGCGTTTATTTATAAATGGTATTTACTTTTCCATGGTAGGTACTTACTTATGGCATATACATTACTTATTTACCAATTTATGGTCCAAAGCATTCAACAGTTACAAGTCCCTTCACTCAATGATGGTGGCAGAGCTTTCATGCAATGTACGAGGCAGACCACCAAGAGCATTGAAGGGTTCAGTGTCTTGCTTTGACAAATGAATGGGCAAGACAGTAACCAAACCTACAACCTATCGATCAGAGCTTGATCATTCTACCTTTGTGCCACAGCCACCCCCAGTTCACAGTTTGATTTCGTTTGGCTTTAAAAAGCAATATAGAGAACAATAAAGTCCATGGACTTCTAGGCAGCACAGCCAACATTGGAATTCTTAGTTTTCGGTGCTTTCCGCAGCCTATAACTTAATGTTAATGAGGGACTGATAAGTGTGAGGCATCAGAGCCCAAAGCTCAGCGGTTAAAAACCCTTAAGAAAATATCCATGTGCAAGAATGCCAACTTTCACCTTCACTTTGGGTTATTTGTTTCATGTACAATTATTTAAAAAAATATTTATAATTACCAGGCACCAAAACCTGGACTGGATCCCACTGTTTGATGGATCAGATTGCCTAATAGTCAAAAAGCTTTATGATTAAAGACATTTAAAAAGAAAAAATAAATATATATATTTGAATTTCTCGTTTTGTGATATAATAAAGAGAGGCAAATTAAAGTACATGTTAGGATTTGTGTGGATTCAGTCTAGAATATCTAAAACTAAACTAACTTTGGTTTTTGTTATTTTATTTCCTCTTGAAAACAACTCTTATTTTGCTTTGACTCTGCATTATATCATCCATAAATGAAAACAAATGATTATCAGGAGTAGTGGATGCTGTAGGACCGACATACAGAAGGTCATATTGATAGCAGGAACATCATAAATAAAATACATTTAAACATGACAAAACACAAAAGTTAAAACTAAAATGAGAAAGAGCAAAAATGAAACTATTAAAAGATAAAGATAACAGTATCTGATACTGATTAAATCAAAACCATTAATTTCAAAATCAACGGCTAATTAAGTGAGACAGAAACAGCTTCAACCAGGCGTGAAAAGACTGCATGGAAAACGCAAAACCTCAACTTTATCTAAGAAAACAAAGAGGGTCTTCTGACAGCTGCTGCCAAAGTTCTGCCCATCTCTCTGTAGTTTTATAAAACTGCCAAACAGAAATCAAATCAGTTTTTCTCCCTGACTGATCCCCAAAGAAACTTTTTTAAAGTGTAGGTAGGAATCCTTTTATCCTTCACTGAACATCTTAAACACCAGCTACTCTAAAACCTGTTACATACATAGACAACATGGCTATGGTTCAAGAATATGTAACTCTCCCTAATTAACATAAATTTTATTTCAACAGTATAGCTTTTAGGATTGTTGTTGTTTGTACCATGGTTTTTGTATGGAATGACCATAAGAGTGGTGATCCAGTGTCTTTTTCCTGAGTTTCTGACTTGTACCTGGAGTTAAGCTCCATGGTTCATTGTTGTATTTTTGAAGCAATTCTTTAAAAAAAAAAAAAAACATGTTTTTTTGAAGGTAATTTGGTTTCTTTAATTGACATGTTAAAGTTAAGAATGAAACAAAGAATGCACAAATAGTGATTTAATTCTATCCTATTTCAAAATCGAGTCATTCGTAAGAAAAAATAAATCAAAAATTACCATCAAAAAGTATGAAAGACATGTTAAAGTTTTGATGACGGAACATTTTTAAGTGTCAAAATAAAAGCTTTGTGTCATGGCCACACTGTTAACGACCACGCAAAAAGCGATTCCCACACTCAAGTCAGCTCGATGGTTGTCAACAAAAACACGCCGTAGCGCTCTGGAGGTGACTGTCAGTAAAAACATGTCGAGACTCATAACTGAACTCTTGTTTCCATGCTGCTGCTCTCTTGAACGGGGAAGCTTTTCAATCAAAGCCTTTGATTGAAAGGTGCCCATTTTAATTAAATCATGTTCGCAACAAAAAAGGCGAATACAAATTATTTATAAAAGTTTCCTCTTAATTATCCGAATGCATAATATTACAGTTAAAGTGTTTTATAGGAGCTTTATTTTCTAGGTCATTGCATGAAAATGAGTATAAGCGAAAATCACTGTAGTTTGATGTGCATTTGAGATGCCTTCCAGGAGTATGTTTAAGTTAACGGGGAAAAAATGATAAATAACCCATAGTTTGTAACCAGTAATACGGCTTTTAGTAGCATCATTAAGGGGCCAGAGACCATTAAATTTAGGCAGACATTGAGAGTCTGGCTATGTTGACTGAAGCTAACCGTGTTAGCCGCCGTTTGCTGGCTCGCACACATGCTAACACCTACATTGACTAGCGCGTGCAAGCTAACGTTAGCAGCAGCAGCAATCTCAGTGACAGAGGGCGGACAGATAGTAATGCTGATGGAACAAAACACTCCGGCTAGCTACCTTTATATGGTAACTGGTATCTCGACCGTTTTTACTACAACCCAGCTCAGTTGCTGTTTGTCTTTACTGTCCCATGCTATATGCTAGTATTTGACGGGCTAACCATTTTTGCGCCCAAGAAACAAGTCAACCCAGCGCTGTGAATCGGATAAGACTACCGAGAACACAGGCGAACGAGGCGGGCTGCACTCCACATTGTAGCGCTAGAAAGCTGACCGCTTCACGGGCACATCCCGGATCAAACTGATTTTTTCCCCCGAAAGCGGGCATGCAAACGCTGCTAGTTTAAAATGAAACGGGTCTTCTCATAAGTGCATTTTCATACCTGTTACGATGAATTGTGATAAATTGTGTCCTCCTCTGCAGCTCTCTTCCCCCTCCTAGCTCCAAAATGGCGCCAATATGCATAGATTCGGAACCCATGGGTACAAACTATTAGCGAGTGCGTAGTGCCACCTATAGGTCAGAACAGATATGTTTTTTGGGACACAGTTGGGTCTTTCAAATGGGATGTTCAAGTCTTCGTCGGAAATAATAGAAACGGTGACGTATTTTTCTAAAACAAATTACGGAATTTCAAATATCTATTTAACCGTCACTAAAACCATATCATAGCATGCTTTAGCAGCCTCCGCTGTTGAGATTTGCGTTTGAATAAAATACAGAAGCGAGAACTTTCTTGTTTTGTGATTTGTTGAGTGTGGTTATGGTTTCTGATGTATTAATGAAAATCTTTATGAGGCTAAGCACATTCTGCGATCTATTATACTACTCATTTTTAACCTAATTTTATTAGTTATATTTTATGGTAGTAGAAAAACACTGAAATCGTAAAAACATTCACTATTCCGACTACACTTGAACGTAACAAAACGCATTGACGTCGAGCTTTTTGTTAGTATCTTCTTCTGTTACCAAAATGCAGTTTCTATCATGCTTTTCTTTGAAAAGTACAGACTTTTTCTGTCCAGTGGATGCTTATCTTTAACATTAAGGCCTTAGCATTCTTTTACTGAGAATTTTCTTTAATCTGAAGTTGTGTGCATTTCATGACCCTTTCATCCATCCATTGTTTTTTCTTTAACTATGCTTGTATGGTATGTTCAGGGGGGCATTTCTGAGCTTTTCATAGGTTTTTAATCTTATCTTTATTAATTTTACCTGAACTTGTTCTTTACTTCATCTGGTTTCATTATAACTGTATTATTACTTTGGCAATACTGACGTTTTAGTCTGTAGACCTAATTGCTTGATTTAAACAGATTTGTCTACATGATGAATTAATGGTTTCACATTAACTAAATATATTTTAAAACTTCATATTTAAATGTTTTTTTATTAGGTAATATCTATTACAGGGAATTTATTATGTAGGGGTGAACAGAATATTTTTCCTTACAACAAAATGCGGACATGCTTTTGGTTAGTGTGTCATTCAATACACGTTACACAACAGTAACAGTATAGTTCTTATAGTGTTTGGAGAGGGCACCTGATGATCTTCTGTGTTGAGTTGATGTCTCTGTGGTGGGGCATTTTCTTTGTCACACATGCAGGATGTCAGGATGCTTTCTATTGAGCACCCATAGAACAGCGTCAGCAGTTTATGTTATTATTCCAGAGAAATGCCGTCTCTTCTGGAGACTTTCAGTGGTGTTTCCCCTTCAGGAGAGATTCTTCTATAGGCTACAGGCTCCCAGAAACTGGACATTTGCAACTACCGGTATCACCACACAGCCTCCGTTTATGGAAAGTAGTGAGATGCCTGTTTTTGATTCATATAAGTCTGATCAGGCCAGAATATTCAAAATGGTATGTTTACATGAGGATTCTGATCAGGCTTTTAATCTGATTACTTGTGTCAATGTAAACGCAGAAACTGTAAAGTACTGTTGTCTTTTTCTGCATTTTTGATCCAGCAGGAAATGTAGGGGGAGCTCTAGCATCAAATAAACCTTCAAAAGCTCTTTCAATTGAAAAAAAAAAAACTTTGCAGTACTGTAAGGCGGCTACCAGTGGTGTCCATCCAAAAATATACTCAGATAACTTAAATTATAATTTGTGTTAGTTTCTTTTCGACCAAGACCCAGAGAGAACCTCATCTCTCTCTTTTTTTAAACGCACTTTTTATGTTTAAAAGCTAAATGTTATAAATAAAAATATTACACTATGTATATATATATATATATATATATATATATATATATATATATATAGTGTAATATTTTTCTATATATGACAGGTTAAACTTCTACTTTCCACAGTAGCATAAACAAGTTCCTTTCAAAATAAAATCCTCCCTGTGTTAAAAAAAATAAGATTATTTATTAAATACATATTAAAAAAAAAAACATTCTAACAATAAACCAGTCTCACTGTAGATTAAAAATGTTATCATTATTTTACTCATTTATTTGACCTGTTCTAAATCTAAACATAGATGATAAAACTTTGACCCAAACTACAACTGTTTACTTAAAACTAAAAGAGCCACAATGGGAGGATAAATGAGATGCATGAAGGCTGCAGACCCTGATTTGGTTTAAAGTCAATTTTCTCACAATTTTTTTTAAGTGTTGCATTAGTGAAAGCAAAAACGTCGTCCAGTAGATTGAATTGTAATATTGTAATTGCGCAAGTAAAAGTAATTGCTTAAGTAAAAAGAAATATTGCAGTTAAACTACTTTTAGGAGAACAATTCCTTTACAGAGGTTATTCAAGAACTTGTAAGTAGTTGCATCTGACAGCTGCAAAACAAGACTCAAAATGTGTTTTGTTTTTGCTAAATTGTATATTTCTACAGAGCCTTGGAGATGACATTAAAAAATGTTCCCTTAAATAAGTATTTTGTGTGCACTAGATAGCATTTTGTACACACAAAATGATAACTTTTGCACTTATATCAAGTATTTTTTGTGCACAAGATAGCATTTTGTGCAACTTGTGCAATCAAAATACTATCTTTAACTTGTGAGCCCAAAATGCTATCTTGTGCACGCAAGATATTTTCATTTGCTATATAAAAATGCTATATTGTATCTTATTTGCACAAGATGCTAATTTGATGGATTTATTTACCAATGCAATTTCTGTGCTCAACGTGTTTTTTTTTTTTTTATTTCCTTCTCCAGAAATGTCTGTCGGTCCACACCTGCTGATCTCAATTAAGTAATCAGTGCTATAATAAATCAAAGGCATAAATTTGTCCCTATAGAGCCGTGAACTGATGGCTCCAGGATGGAGGGGTTCCTGTCCACGTTTCCAGCCTGCAGCGTGTACGGTAACCCGGCTCAGGTCGGCGGCTGGGGGAAGCGGGACGGCCGCCTCATGATCCCGCAGGGCCTCAACTACCTGGAGCTCTGCAAGACCATCCTGTCACAGGTCAGCCCCCCGTCACCTCCCCAGAAGAGGGCAAACACCCGGGAGTGCGGCGTTCAGGTGAACGCCAGAGTGGAGAAGATCGTCCAGTGCTCGCTGGGGCCGAAAACGCTTCTGGATGAGGAGCAGCCGCCGCTGCAGCCGCAGGAGGAGGCTCCCCAGAGCCCGAACGCCCGGGAGGAGAAGGGGGACGCCCACACGCCGCCGGTGAGCGGCCTCCGCTTCCTCAAACCCGTGTCCATCTACTCGCCGCTGTTTGACCGCAGGGTCTTCCTGAAAAAGCTCCGGGACAGCTGTGAGAGGGAAGCGGAAGCGCCGCCAGCCAAGTGTCACGAGGATTACAGTGGCCAGGACCCAGGAAACGACCTCAGCACTTCCTCCTCCTACAGACCCTCAAAGGGCTCCAACTTCCAGGTATGGAGGGATAAACCTTTGGGACTCCTTAGGATTTCCTTAGATTCAAATAATTTCATGACTTTAAAAAGGTTACCCAAAATATCCAGTTGTCACAGATGTAGATTATAATTTGATGTAAACTAAAAATCTATAAAAATGCTTTCTTCATAAGCCAGCTGCATCTTTTCTCTTTACAAATACCAAAAAACTGTAGTTCCTGGAGCAGAGGTATGGTTTTTTCCACTGTAAAAAGTGCAACATCCGGTGGGAGAGTGCTTATGTATGGTGCATTTCTGGAACTAGTAAGGTCAGTGATTCCTCCCAATCAGCAGCTGCAACAATTACAAGCTTTTCAGCTTCTAAAATAATACAACTGTTTTCAAATGTTTAGGTATACTATAAGCAGCTCTGCCGGAAGTGTCAGCAGGGCTTCAACCCATACAGAGTGGAATCCATAATATGCAAGGTACAGAATTTGTCCTTTTCTAAACATCTGCACGGTTTCATGTGGCTTCATTTGTTGAAACGTTTTATTCTTCCTTAGGGTTGCTCTCAGACTTGTTGCATCTGTGAGAAGAAGCAGAGGCACATAAACATGAAGAGACCTCACCGCCAGGACCTGTGCTGTCGCTGTAAGGGGATGAGGTTGTCCTGTGACGCCATTTACAGTTTCAAGTACATTATCTAAGCTGCTCAGCTGCACGTCAGATTGCATCAGCAGTCAGGGCCTGTAGTCTGTCTGGAAGGTGAATAGATGTGTCAAAAGTCTTTTACAAATATCGGCTCCTCACTGTAAATGATGAATGGCCAACTAGGCCTTCATTCTTGCTCAGGTTTGAGGGGATCCTTAAATGTGGAGCCTCCTTTTGACGAAGTTCACTGACAAATTTTGTAAAAAAAATAAAGTACATGAGTTATATTTTGCACTTCAAACTGACTTGTCATTTTAATCTGAGTTCCTGGGAAATGTTGCCATCTTGAATGGTTTCTCCTTCGGGGTAGTTGAATAACTTTTAAAAAAAAATTTTTTTAATATAAATTCTTGAGGTGCAACTGAATTCCAGTGAGCAAAATGTTGAAGGGGAAATTTATATTAAACTAATTTATGCTTAAAATGTATTCCATAATTTAACAGTTCTAACATTTAGTGGTGTTTAATAAGCTTTGGGAGTGTTGGCAAATGCATCTTGTCAATACAATTGACACAGATATAGATATGAATTGTAATTGCATCATTATAAACTGGCCAATCAAATGGCTCCACGAAAGCGTGTGGTGCCTGCTGGCATCAACGTTCAAAAGGTTTGACAGATTCTAAGCCTGCTTTCAGTGGAAGGGGTGTGGCTTTCCAACAAGCTCAAGAGTGGTTGGTCTGAGTCAACATTTGACAATCGGCACTTGCCAACATATCTGGTTTCAAAATGGCGCCTGAATTTACTTCACTTTGTTGGAATCGGAGGTAAGGTGTCTGAGTGACATCACCCTGATCTTTTGTCCATCTTTCAATGGTTTACAATGAGTGAATTCTTTTGCCCTCCAGTGTTGGTTTCTGGATGCCTGAAAGCAAAACATTCACTTCTCACATTTTGAATTTCTATTCAGATTATAATCTGTACCAGTCCTAAGGTCATTACTTTTAACATGTCTGTGGATCCCTAAACTAAAATGTCCAATAAACTATTTTTGGTATGTCTTTACTTTGACACCAATTTGTACAGAACGTCAACTAAAAACTTCACAAAGGCAGTAAAAGTATTTACAGAGTGGCAAGCAGTTATTCCTCTAAAAAGCTTTAAAAAAAAAAAAAGTGCAACTTTTTGTTTGGCATGCAGACTTGTACATGATGGGGGGGACACCCACATGAGTTTGAAGTTCCCTTTGGGAACTCGTACAAACATCTTGAGATCAAACTTATGGTTCAAACATTTGAAGATGCATGCATGGCAGTTTGGTAAAAAACATCTACCGAATATAAAAGTGATGTAGAACTGATCAGATATTTTACAGCAAACTGTTCTAAGAGAGACGAGGATCGTCACAAAAGGGTTGACGACATTCTGTATTGTATGTTTTTCTGGCTTTTTCTTTCTAAAGCATTGACAATGAGCGCTGAATGTCAGCGTTTCCATCATGTGCAGCTACAAAATCACACACAAACATATGTGCTACTATGGTCGTGTGAGCAGAACTATTAACAGTAAAAAGATCAAACATTTACGTGCACCATCAGCTTGGCGTGTGAGCGCAAAGTCAACTGGTGTTTTACAGTGAGAAATGTGTGCGCATGTTGACTCTACAACTAGCCACAAAGGACTGTATGACACAGACAATGGTATCAGTAGTCCACTAGTGTTCTTAAGAGTAGTCGGAGGAGAAGTTGGTTCACTGACATAAAATATACTTAGAATTAGAGCAGTTTAAGGTTGAAAAGTTCATGTCTGCTTTTTCAGTCAGTCTGGTAGGAGATATCTGGAGAGGAAAGGTGATGCCAGCGTACAGTGGAAAGCATTCAACTGAGTCATGCATTGCACAGTTTCCTCCAAAGGAGGTGTAAGAACAGTAGACACAATAAGAGAGATGTCACTTCAGCTTTTCCTTCAAAGTAAAAGCGACGGCTTTCATCTCTCGCAGTAACACTCCCCCTTCAGTTACATAAAAAAACAAAACCCGATTTAGTGCAAAAGAGAAAACCCTTCCAGGGAGGATGCAGTTTCACATGTGGTTTGCCCGCATGCTCTGACATCCTTCAAGAGGCAGAAACTGTCTGTCACATCTAAAGTCCCTCTGGAAAGCAAGGTTTACTTCCAAGTTAAGTCTCCACAGGTCCTCGGGTGCAGAAGAAGTAGGTTTCAGGAAGGATGTCCGTCAAACAGCACGCAGCTTCGGAAAAAACAAGCTAGTGCTCGAATAAAATCAGATCAGGTCGTCTTTGTCAGCAGGCAGCAACCTCTGACATCCACACAGGTTCAGAGCTTCGTCATGATATGTGTAATCAGTAGATATGTCACAGTCGTTTTAGTTGAGTTGGATTTAGACTTTTAAGCCTTCAGGTTCTTTGTTGCAGTTTCAAGTTTGGACGTCAGACGGTTCCGATTTCAGGAGCTCCCCAACTTTTATGAAAGGCAGGGTGGCTTGTCCCACTTTTCCCAGGTAGCGGGTTAGTGGTGCCGCGCCCTCACCGAGGGAGCAGCAGCAGCCCCATGCTGTGGCTTCCTCTGGCCCACTGGGGCAGAAAGGGAGTGGAGTGGGAGGAGGAAGGTGAGCATCTGACAAGGCGCTAGAAGTTTTGTAGGGAGAGCGGGGGAAGTGAGGAAGATGTGATCCACGGGAAGGAAGAGGTGATGGAGAGTGATCTGGCTCAACGATTGGGATCATGGAAGATGAAAGAGAAGATATCATGTGCTTGCTGTGGTGTAGCTGTGGCAGAGACGCGTGAGATGAAAATCCTCTGAAAGGATAATAAAGGGCAGAGCTTTCACTTTGATAGCTCCTCCTGGGTTGCACCGTGAGCGGCAGTGAACCGTCTGCTATGCAGGGTGAGTTTGAGCGATGATCAAGCAAAGCAGAGGATGACAGAGAAGAGAGCAGGGGTAGATTTTGATCTGAATATGATTCTAGTGTTGGATGGGCTGGAATGCAGACATGAGGCTGGAGATGTGAAACTGGGGCAGCAGATGCACAGGAGGAGGAGGAAGAGGCCACGTATGTGGATGTCCCGCCAGCTGCGTAACAACAGGCAGAGTCTGCAGGTTTGGGGAGGGTTTGGGAAGCGTCTGTGGCTGCAGGTATTGGGGCGGTAGAGGTGGGGAGCTCCTGAGGTCCTGTCAGAGACTGGTCCCGGAGGCGCTGGAGTCGGGGAGGTAAGTTGTGACGACCCGATAGCCCTGGGCACGGCGGATCATGTCGCGAATCTCCCCATTGAGCTCCAGCAGCTTGGAGCAGATCAGGCTGAGGTCCTGTCTGGAGCCAACCAGAGCAATCGTGCCCGTCTGGCCCAGAGTCTGGTGGCGGAAGTAGACATTGAGTAGAGTCTGGACCTCGCTCTCTGAGCTGCTGCCAAACAGCCCGTTGGGCCATTGGATCCTGAAAAACATAGTATTTTCGTTAGGTGTGATGTTTAAGTAAATTAAGTAAAAATGTAGATGATTTTGTTAAACACCACTCCAATTAAAATTGTGGCTGGATAGCTTCAATATTGCTCGCCATTTTCGTTGTAGCGGTTATGTTAGGTTGGAGTAACGAGGGGGATGGGAAGTGGGGGTGGACTTACTCCTCGCCAGCAGTCCCTCCACAACTAAGAGGTGAATTTCTAATGAACTACTGCCACTCTGCAGAAATTATGTTCTAGAAAATGACAAAGGTTGTTTGATTTTGGCTAAAAATGGCACAATCAGAATTAAAAGACCACTGGGAACGCTTCAACAATAGATCTACAGATGATTGGAGTGTAACTTTAAAACAAAAAAAAGTAATTCATTATTGTCATATGTGGAATTTAAATTTCTGACGTGTTCTGGCTCACCGGCACTCCTGGATGTAGCGCACAGCCTTGGTGAACTCGTGGTTCCTCAGACACTCCAGAATGGCCTGCACCGCTGCCTCCATACTGGGGAAGCTGGGCACCACCATGGCCGCCACCTGGCTGGCATGTTTGTGGGTGTGAGCTGTGTGTTTGTGCTCCAAGTCACTGGCCACTGCTGCCTCTGCAGCCTGCAGGCTGATCCTCAGATCGTTGAGTTCTCGGGACATGTTCAGTAGCTGGAAGACAAACAGATGTGAGTGAAAATAAAACCTAAAAGATGGAAAAAAAATCATTTTGGAACACAGAACTTGCTGTGGGTTCGAGTAACGAGGTTTAGATATCAGACTCACCTCAGGGACTGAGCTGATGGCGTGAACTTGACAAATGAGAGAGCAGTAGGACTGGAATAGGAGCAAAAGCTGGAAGTGTAGCTTGTACAGCCTCTGACAAAGCTCCAGTTGCTGAATGAGTCAGGAAGAGAAAATATTCATATTAAATATAAAAAAAATCCTTGCAGGTTAATGCAAAGAAGCAGGTAGCTAACTGAGGCTTGGGCAAACGTTGCATTAATGTGTTTTTCTTGAAATCATCTAATATGATGAAGTGAAAACTTACTGCAAGAGATTCCATTTGCTAAACCGTGAGAAAGCATTTTAGGGTGTCAGAGAGGAAAAGAGAGCTTTAGTCAAACACATGCAGAGTGCACTTTTCTCAATGACAGAACAGCAGATGCTTGTAGAAAGAAGCATAAAACAGGGAGCAAACAAGCAAAAAGAGACGCTCTTTTATAATGACATTCACATGGAAACAACAGCAGAGCAAAAGGTTGATTATTGGGTCTGAAATCCTGAACAGTAAAAACTTTAGAATGAGATTTTTTCCGGAAGAAATTTAGCCTTCCATACTTTTTCCTCTGAATCTCCAGGTTGGCAGGTAACCACACTGTCGCCAGGACACCTGGGAAATGTATCTTTACAGTTCTTCAACCACTGAAGGACAGAATGACACACAAGAAAGATTTTTAGTCACAAAGTTTTAAAATAAAAACGAAAACAGTTTTAATATTAGAGAGTTAAGTTACCGATACAGCAGCCTCCTCCCTACTGTTGTAGGTATCTAGGTACTCCTGCAGCTCCAGTGCACTGAACTTCATTTTCTCCAGGAGTCCATAGGACATGATCTAAAAAGACCAACAACAGCAGAGTTCATGTTTATTTCAAGGCTTGCATGAACTGATCAGAAACGTGATCAAAGTCTACACTCACCGTCTCAGCGTCAATAAAGATTGTAGGACAGTCTGAGCAGGAAGTCAACATTTGTGAGGATTTCAGAAATCTTGATCCAATGCCCCTTAATCCCTCACCAAGGTAGGTGGCAACATCAGTAGTCAGAGTGCAGAATTTACCCTGAATGTTCTGTTAAAAAAAGAATGAGCACTGTGTTTAACTGTTTAAAAGAAAACCCATCAGTGCGTCACCCTAAAGGCTGATTTACACTGCTCCACATACGGAGCATCTCTTTTGCGTTGTGTTGACACAAAAAATAAAACGCTTGTTTGATTGTGTCGATCAGAATGTTTACATGGCTTTCGTCATGTCTAAGTCTCATATTCGTCCCTCCGCAACACAACCCAAGCTTTGTGCAGTTCTATTCCCAGTCTGTTTACGCATCAATGTTGCGGCGAAAAGCCTGAGAAACAGAAAACAGGTCTGGATTTCAAAATAAAAACTTTAGCTGCACTTTCAAAATAAAACGTTATCAAATTCTATTTAATCCTTGAGGTGACGTGCCCATGCGATAACGCACATTAACACTGCAGAAAACACCGGTGAACATTTTTGCCATTGATGGCAAAAAGTTACATTTTGAAAGAACAAAAACATGACATCTATGACATAAAACATGCATTTCACAAGGACTCAGTGAGGAAGGAGAGGGCATGTTGCCTGATTGACAAAGTTTCGGATGAGCGAAGAGAGTGGGACGAAATACTCGACACGAGGGTGGCAGGACAAACCACTCCTCTGGGAGCCAGGGGAAGGGGGAGATGAACTGGAGACAATGTAAACTATCTGATGGTCGTGAGACAGACTCCCCCACAATGTAATGGCGATGCACTGGATCTTGAAATATCTTAAATATCTGGTATTGTTTAAATCAACTCGTATTACTTACCTGAAAGAGAGATGAGAAGACTTGGAAGGTGTAGATGGCACAAGAACCATCTGAGTCAGTAATAAGCTGGTTGACATGACAACGCCAAGTCTCCTCGGCATCTTCATACACAGCGGGTTGGAACGCTGCCAAGATGGCGGAGAAAAATGGGGAGGGCGGAGGAGGAAACCCAAGGTCTTCCAAATCATCTATATCATCCCGTAAACTGACGCATTGGAAAAAAGATCATCTTTTAAACATTCAGTGGATCAGCAGAAAACCTCATATTAAACAGATTCACGTAAGACTTCATTCATGCCTGCATTTTGTTTTCTTTTTACCTTGGGAGGTAGTTTGGGTCGAGGAAGTCTAGGGGAGGCTGACCAAAGTTTGGGTTGAGCCTGCGATTCAGGTTTAGTGGCGCATCCAGTGGTTGTCCAGGCATCTCTAAGGTGAAGCTCTCGCCACAGTCCGAGCCTTGAGGCAGCTCGTTGGACCTTATTGAGAGATCATCATCCTGAGCCTGAGTGTCTTCGTCCTCACCACACACTTTCAGCTGTAGAAACAATTTTCTTCACTAAAGTAATCAAGCCAAAAAAATACTGCAAATGGATCCACTGGTATGTCTGTTAGTCCTCACTTGCATGCTGCTATGATTATCACAGGGCATTCCCTGCCCTGGAGTGGTGGCACTGAAAGACTGGGGGTCCACAGATAAGTCGTAGGATGTAGACAGAGAATCAGTGGGGTTAGTTTCTTCTGAAGGGGAAGGATTTGTCTAAAAAAAGACAAAAAGATATGTTTTTTCAGACATGAATGGATGGTGATATTACTCTGACAACCCTGAACATGAAAAGCTACGTACGAGCTGAGAATGGGAGAGGCTCTGACTCGTTGAAGACTCTTCTTCCTCTGAGGACTCGTCTGAATCGTGTGGATCCTCATGGCCCAAACTGGGAGTGCTGCCCGAGTGCTGACTTTCGCCCAACAGATCTCCCAGTTCGGTGCTGTCTAGAGATCGCCGACGCACGCCCCAGTTAAAGTTATCAACAGTCTCACCCTAGACGAAACACAAACAACGGTACATTGGACGACAAGAGCAGAGGTAACGGCAGCAGGAAACTCCTCTGCTGCAGAAAACATTCTCACGTTTAAACGTCATGAACAGCTGCTGGAATTACAAGCACAAGATGCAAAATGAAGGTTTTTCAGGGCATGAAAAAAAGGCTGGGAAACAATTCTTTTGACAATTTATCACAACAATGCTTGAGAAAAAGAATGCCAGAAATGAAACTGTGCACCCAAGCTGTGAGAGAAAATGAAGCAGTCGTTTTTCTTTAATAAATAAATAAATGAAAAGAAGCCAGCAACACCACAGCGCTGATAAAAGCTAATGTTAAGTGCTCAGTGTGGGACGCCTTACCTGAAGCTCCTGGGAAGCGGGAGGGAGAGAGAAAGACATAGAGTTAGACAGACGGGGAGGGACAGATAAATACATTTAAAAATCCACTGATGTTAATGTAAAATGCTACAAGTAACAAGGGCAGAACACAGACAAACTGTAGGTTAAACGCAGAGCGGTGTGAACCTCACCTCTCCGTCTTCCAGCTCCACATCCAGAAAGTCGAAGTCTCGGAAAACCCGAAACTGCTGCTCGCTTGCGGTGTCGTCCAGAGTGTCCTCTCTGGTGCCACCCTCCTCAGACGACACCCCACTTTCTCGCACCTCCATCATGTCCAAGTCACCACATGATGAGAAGATCACCTGAAAAGAAAAAGCAGCGGTGTCGATGAATAACGAAGAGAGATGGGCCTCCAAATGAAGACTTATTTTAGGGAAAAGGTGTACCGATGGATTCTTGGTGAGTCCCACTTCTTGTCCACAAAGAGATAACACGGTCACCAGCTTCTCTCTGGTTCTTTTCTGATTGAGGGACAAAGAAAAAAAAACATACATAAGCATCAAGCTGTAATGTCAGACCTCAAATATGACTATTTTTCTGTTATATAAATTCATTATACTTTAAATATTAAAGCTAGCCTAACGGTCAATGCATAGTTGCAAAAACAACAGGACCATTTCAAAAACAGATTGTTTTTTCTCTGTTTTGTACGACTCAGAGAATGACAATATATTTGAGATAAAAGCTAAAATATTAACAATACAATGTTTGATGAAAAAATAATAAGAAAAATACATGTTTAGCTTAAAGAATTTCAGTTAGAATTTTGACAAACAAAAACTTTAATTTTCTTTTCAAACCTTAAGATTAGAGTTTAAATCCTCTTATTTCAAATTCTGTGTGAACATAGTTAACAATTACTTTTGGTTCTAACATAAAAAGCACATAGGGAAAAATATCCATTAGCTGCCCTCTAGCAGAGCATATTTGCACTCATTACTTACAATGTTTAAAACTACAATTGTATTCTTTATTTAACTGACATGATAGAAAACTACTATCTACAGTAGCGTTAAGACAAAAAATTGTGCGAGTTTGACCAAAACATAATGTTCTGGCTTGACATTCATTACCTGTGATGACTGTGGGCGCCTCCAGCTGACACGCACCAGAATGGTGTTTGAGTTTGACCCTGAGGAGGTTGAGGAGGTGCTGCGTGTGACAGCCATGGCTCTGGCCTTAGCATCTCTGCCACCTGAACCCTGGAGCTCATCAAACCGACGGCCAATCACCGGAGTCTGTGAGAAACACAGATGGGAAGCCAGTTATTCATAGTAAATTCTCCTCTTTTAACCTCCAAATGAGAAATACAGCAGAATTAAAAAAAAGCTGCTTGTTTATCACCTCAGAGATGTCAAAAGTGAAATCGAGCGTTTTCCCTGGCAGAGCCTTGGCGGAGCCATCCCACACTCTGCTGACCTCCAGGTTGGACAGATCCCCCTGTGAGTGGCCGTACGCTGGATGCACTAGGCTCGCAGAGCGTGAAACAACCAGCTTCAAAATGTTTAAGGCATCTTTCCAATGGATTGACTACAAAAAACATCACAAGCAGTATATAAAGAGACAACAGACTTCAAACTATGAGCACAATAATGAAAAAGAATGCAAATTGCCGTGTCACACTCACTTGGACAAACTTCTCAATTGTTTTGATGACGTCAGCATTAAACTGTTTGACCTGAACAGCAGTGAGGTCCATGTGGCTCAGCAGGCAGTAGATGATCTGCAGAAGAGACTGTTGCATGCTGGGAAGGCCCTTGTCTAGCAGCTGAAAGAGAGACACAAATCCACTAAATAACAACAACTGTTTTCTAATTGAGTGTTCTTTACACTTCTTTTTTGTCTGATATGAAGACGGCTCTTGACTACAGAAATATATGATCATGAATCAAACCATGTTAAAAGGTGGGTCTGAACCTCATACTAAAAACCTCTACGGTCTCTGCGGCCCTGAGGACCATAATGTCAGAACAAAGCCTCACCATAAGTTTTGGTCCTCACCTTAGGAACAACTAAAAGGCCGGAGCCAGACGATCTTAGGGCTCAGGCTCATACTTTAAAAGAGGATTACATAAAAAAGAAGGGCCAAGACCATAAAACATTGAAAAACCACAAAAAGAATCTTAAAATGAATCCTGAAAAGCAAAGGGAGCCAATGCAGCCATTTAAAAATGAATGTAATAAGCTCCCAATCTCTGAAATGTTGTGCTGCTGAGTTCTGTAACAATATTAAGCTGGCAAACCATTTTTCTGTTAAACCAGAGAGCAGGACATTACAATAATCTAACCTACTGAAAATAAACACATCATCAGCACCTCTGTGCTGGCAAGAGAGAGGAATGGTTTGACTCTGGCAATATTTTTAAGATGACAATTAACAGTAGAGTTTAGCTTAAAAATATTTAATATTTAATTAATAAATAATTGGAACTGAAGCTCTGGTGTAAAAGGGTTCAGAAGGGGAAAAAGACTAATTTCAAATTTAGCATCAAAAAATTCTTCTGTAAAACTGAAAGCACTTCAAAGCCTACGAAGATAAATGAAAAATATAAGCAATTTAGAAGAACTTACCTCAGCCATATATGTGACCATGTTCAGAGTAATGTCCGAAAACGCTTCATGGAGATAACGGCACACCACACTGACCCAGGAAAAAGGGTCCCGTGTATAAGAGCGTGTTTTATACAAAGTCATCACATGAGCCAGGTGAGACAGCTTTGTGTTCTTTTCAACCAAACACACCTAAAAAGGAAAAAAATTGTCAGAAATGACAATGTAACACAGCTCCTATACTTGTGAAATCCATTCTTTTTTTATATTAAAATATATATATTTTATATTTCAATAACATTTCAATAAAATTCAAAAATCCATGGAGCAAGTTATCAAGGTTTAAAACACTGAAATACCTGAGCAATCCTCTCTGCACTCTCCTTACAAAACTGCGTGGGATGGACAAAGTGCTGAACCAGGTGAGGCAGCAGACACAGCACATTCAGAGGAAAACCTACACAAGGAAAATAGTTGGATTCTTAGACAGAATAAATACAGCTGCAGCTTTAACAACGCGTCATGAAGGCTAAAGATGGAAACAGCGATTTCTTCGGCTCAAAGTACCAACCGATAGACTGTGAACTGTCAACTACTGGTACACGTGAGACGGGTGTGAGCTGGCAGAACAACTGCAAGGTGAGATCAGATGTCGCCTGGGATGTAAAGCCCTTTAACAAAAGCTGCTGGATTCCAGAGAATCCAGTCCATCCCAGCTGAGCCTGCAGCTTCTCCAGGCGCTCGCGGTTCTCTGCTCTGTCTAACGGGACCTGCAAGGCACAAATACTGACTTCACAGTCGGCTCAGAGGCACATGTGACCAACACTAAATCCATCATCATCCTTACATTACTGAAGCAATTCTAAACATTTGTTTAAAACAAAGAAAGAGCCTGTTTCATAACTAAAAATAAGAATGACCTTATTAGTCTTTGTTTTGTTTCAGCAAAAAGAATGGAGAGATAAATGTTTCAGGAATAGTTGGAATTCCTCTCATTTCATTTTTGACTCAACCATGTCTTTTGTTGGCATATATATATATATATATTTATCTTATCTCTAAGCTTGATCTTGTCTACCTTTGAAAGCAGTTTGTGAACAAGGCGGAGTGACATCTGGTATTCAAACTCAAAGTCAGACTCCATTAGTGACACCGCCACCCAGAAGACTGTGGCCAGTATTGATGACGGATGGGAGACGTGCGCAGGGTCCGACAGAACACTGGGATCT
Organism: Oryzias celebensis; assembly: GCA_014656515.1. Classification (NCBI taxonomy): domain Eukaryota; kingdom Metazoa; phylum Chordata; class Actinopteri; order Beloniformes; family Adrianichthyidae; genus Oryzias; species Oryzias celebensis. The sequence goes on from BNCR01000013.1 coordinate 16,259,151, forward strand.
ATGCGATTGGTGGATGATGTGCAGGATCCGGGGGTTCTTGCTTTTCGGGCAAGACCGTGATTGTTGCAAGCCTGCAGAACAAAAAGCGTGTATATCAAATCGATGATCAGCTAAATTTATTTTTAAAAATATCCTAATTTCTTGCCTGCATGCGATCAAGAGTTGCACTGCGAGGAGGATCACTTGTCAGACTGCCATACTCGCCGAATTTCTTGGGAACAGAAAATGAGCGCTGGTGTCGTTGTGATGACAGACCAGCAAATCCCGGGCCGGGGAAGTTCAGCATACCAGTGCTCTTTCTGTTCATTAGTTTGTCACTCGTCACAAAGTCTGGTGAGGAGGTTCTGTGAAAGGGAAAGAAACCGACGTTACCAACAGTCACATCCAAGAACAAACCAAAACAAAAAGAATAAAATCTTCGAGATACCTGGTAAGAGCTGCCATTAGGTCGCTGTTTTTCAGACACTCTGCGAGATTCACCACTACTGACTCCAGTGTCAGCAACACCTCCATCACATAGCCCTGAAAGCCAGGAGTGAAAAATAAAACACATTTCCTTTCATGTCTTCAAACTCCTACCTTTCTGTCTCTCACCTGCACCTCGTCTCCGTGTTCTCCTACCACCTCTACGAGGCGAGACACCAGGTCAGAGACTGCGTGGTTGTTAATTGGCTGTTTGAGAGCTCTGAATATCTGGAAAGAGCGGCCAGCGTAGTGACGGGAAGAGCTGCACAGAGCTGTCTGTAAGGCCACATCACTCAGCTGTTGCTCCAAGTGGAAATCTGTACAGACAGGTGAGTGCAAAGACAAAAAGAAACTATGAAAAAAAATCCACACTTAAATGTACTGCCAAACAAATAACCACAAGTGGTTTCTTACCAGTTTTGGACTCCTTGAAGACAGAAATGACGTGGCGCAGGAAGTTGGAAAGCTGTTCTGTGCTCTTGGAGTTGGGGTTCTTTGGAGTGATGTCTTCGTGTGCCCACAAAGGCCCAATAGCTCTGAGCAATGACAACACAGTACTCCAAGCACTGTAAACCCACCACCAGTAGCACCACATACAGGTTATACATGTTCAACCATTCCGCACAGCGGCGATGCTCTCACGCACACTGTCCTTTGAGGCACATCGCGTTGGGCTAAACATCTTCTCTGGGTTTTTGTTTACCTGGTGGAGAGGAACTCAATGAGTTTGTTGGTCTTCGCGTCTGTCTCGCTGGGCGTGTCTTCAAGGTCTTCAAGATCGTCAGGAGTTACAAGAGGTAAATTCCCGACGCTGCCTGCTGTGCTGCCACCTCCCAGACTTGTAGATGAAGAGTTGGATGTGGAACTGAGTCCGGAGTCCACCACAGGAGATGTTTGCCACTCTCGCAGAAAGTCAGGTACTTCTGGAAGAGCAGAGAGTGCAAATAATCTATAATAAGCGTGATTATATTGACAAGTATAAAAAATATGCTATTGATTCAACAAATTAAGCATTAGTGAGATGAACTATCATAATTTTCCCTGTTTTATTCACACTATTGTCAGTTAAATAAAGGAGACATTTTTTTATACAGTGGGGCAAAAAATATTCAGTCAGCCACCAATTGTGCAGGTTCTGCAACTTAAAAAGATGAGAGAGGCCTGTAATTTTCATCATAGGTATGCCTTAAACATGAGACAAAATGAGGAAAAAAAATCCATAAAATCCCATTGTCTGATTTTGAAAGAATATTTGTAAATTATGGTGCAAGATAAGTATTTGATCACCTACAAAAGATCAACTAATATTTTGTTTTATACTCTTAATTGGCAATGACAGCAGTCAAACGCTTTCTGTTTCTTCACAAACATTTGCTGATATTTTGACTCATTCCTCAATGAAGATCTCCTCTAGAGCAGTGATGTTTTGGGGCTGTCACTGGGCACAGACTTTCAACTCCCTCCAAAGACTTTCTATAGACTTGAGATCTGGCAACTGGCTAGGCCACTCCAGGAGCTTGAAATGCTTCTTTACGAAGGCACTCCTTCGTTACCCGGGCAGTGTGTTTGTGATCGTTGTCATGCTTAAAGACCCAGCTGCATTTCATCTCCAATGCCCTTGACTGATGGAAAGAGGTATTCATTTAAAATCTGATGATACACTGCCCCATTCATTCTTTCCTTTACAGTCGTCCTGGTCCCTTTGCAGAAAAAACAACCCCAAAGCATGATGATTCCACCCCATGCTTTACAGTAGGTTTGGTGTTCTTTGGATGCATCGCAACAATCTTTCTCCTCCAACACGATGAGTAGAGTTCTAACCAAAAAGTTCTATTTTGGCTTCATTTGATCATAGGGCGTTTTCCCAATCCTGTTCTAGATCATCCAAATGCTCTCTAGCAAACTTTAGACAGACATGTACTGGCTTTTTGCAGGGGGACACGTCTGGCGCTGCAGTATTTGAGTCCCTATCAACGTAGTGTGTTACTGATGGTAGCCGTTGTTAATTTGGTCCCAGCTCTGTGCAGATCATTCACTAGGTCCCTCTGTGTGGTTTTGGGATTTTTGCTCACCGTTCTTGTGATCACTTTGACCCCACAGGGTGAAAGGTACTGAGTGGAGGACAGAGGATCCTCTCACAGAAGAAGTCTGTGACAACCAGAAATCTTCCTATTTTGTAGGCGACCAAAGAATTAATTTCCACCATAATTTACAAATAAATTCTTTAAAAATCAGACAACGTGATTTTCTGTATTTTCTTTCTTTGTCTTTCATAACTGAGGTATACCTGTGATGAAAATTACAGGCCTCTCTCATCTTATTAAGTGGGAGAACTTGCACAATTGGAGGCTGAACAAATCCTTTCTTGTCCAGCTGAAAGTGACACAGCATGACTGAAACAGCAGCAAATTCTCTTCTTACGTGAGTGCTGGTACTCTGTGTGATAGTTGGACTTGATTGTGAGGGTTTTGTTGTCAGTGAACTCTCTTGTGAGCATTAGAACTGAGGCAATGACCTGCAAACACAAACAGCTTTTCAGAGGGAAGTAAAACTTCACCAGAGTCCACGGCGAGTTTTCAGCATCAAGCAGAGCATTTTTACAGTTTAAGTGGAGAAATCATAAAAGTCAGCGGCCTCCTGCTCAGACCTGAAAGTTGTTGTTGCAGGAGAGAGCAATGAGGAGGTGGAGGAGGAGACGTTTGCTGTGCTCATACACCTCTGGCCTGTAGTGGTCCAAACCTGAAATGAAATAAGAATTTTTTACTCGGGTCAGAATTTTGAAGACAGCAAACATAAACAAAAATGACCTGATACAATCCTGTGATATTTTTTATATGTGTCCTGACTTTTCAGCATTTATGTTGCACTATTTGTGAAGAAAGGAAAGGATGGGTGATATAAGAAGAAGCAAATATAATCCAGTACTATTGCTTTCCTTAGAAATGCCTATTTCCAGTTTCCAGTAGTGTTTTTGTTACTCTGGCAACTCAAGACCAGTAACAAATTATTATTGCTTCTTATGTAATGGTTTTGCAAAACTAGAAAGTCAGGAATTGGACCACTGCTGCTCCAGCTCACAGGAATTTATGCATTAAAGCATGAAAGCATAACAACAAAGATCAGACGGTAACTGGCAGTCTGTATTTGACTGCCAGTATGTCGAAAATGCAGAATATGTCACAGCTGATATCTGCACAGCTGACAGACTCCATTTGTCCCCACAGGTGTGGGTATGGGTGTGGGGAACAGACTGTACTAAAGCATATTATCATCATTGTCACAAAATTCCAGACGTTTCCCACCCACTCTAGGTTTGTGCTTTTGAGCGACAACACTATTAAGAAAGGATGGGTTGACGACTAAGATCTTGTCTCTTTTGGTTAAGGTTGTTTTGTAAAGATGTGTTAAGAACTAGATGATATAGATTATGTAGGCGCTTCTATTCTGTCCATGCTGAGAACACCTACCCAGAAAAAGTGCATGTAGCAGCAGGGGCAGGTGCAAAGCCCAGTCTTCTCTCACGCTGTGGTCCACCACCATTTCAGTCATAAAGATTACAGCAATGTTACACCTGAAGAAAAACACAGAATCCTTAAAGACAGAAATGATGTTTTCATCCTATATTGTTAGATCATGTGTTAAGCCAACACAATCACTTATTTGTGTGTAAAAAAAAAACTGTTTGAACACATAATTTCATATACATATAACATTAAATATATTTTTGTAAACATTGATTGACACAAACATTCCAAAATTTATTTTTTTTCGAAAGTTCCATTTAATTAAACTTCCAATTACCCTAACCCCAACCCTAAAACTTTAGACCAACAAAGTTACTTCAATTCTCATCCTCTAAAGAAAAGATATAATATAATAAATAAGAGATTACAGAGAACAATTAAAGCCACAGCCAAATATCGTTTGAGTTATATTAAAAGTGTTCCCAGTGGTTTTTAATTATGATTATGGCATTTAAGCCCAAATCAGAATACCTATATCGTTTTTTTAGGACATAGTTTCAGTAGAACGGCAAGAATTTATTAAGAATTTCCCACTAAGTTTTGGGCTGGACCATTGGCGCAAGACAACTCTGCCTCCCTTCCCCTTCCCGTTGCTGAGAGCTCTCTGTTTAAGTAGAGCAGGAACCTTGTGACCCACTGAAAATATTTTCTGCGTTCCAAATAAACTGTTTTTCAGACATAATTTTTGCTTCTGCTCCTGATTTACAATAATTTGAACAAAAAAACACTCAACAAAGCAATTTTAAGCTTAATTTTCTTTAAAGGTATTTGTCCTACAAAAATCCATGAGAACATGTTAAAAACACAAAAAGCACAATTTTTATTGGAGTAGGTCTTTAAATACAGTCTTTGCCTTTAAGTTTAAAAATAATTATTGTTAATCAGAAAAGTTAATCAAGTTCACCATTCCTATAAGGAAAAAATATAAAATAAAAACAACATTATGCTGAGATTATGTCCACTTTTATCCCAGTCATGCGTTGAAAGAAGGTGTCCTATGACTATGTACCTATTTTGTGTGTTTAAACTTGTGTTTCCATTTCCTATTAGATTCATTGTCTCACAGTGTTTCCTCTCTACATTGAGGTTCACACTTCGCAATTTCAAAGATCTTTCTTGGTGCAATTTTGCATTCTTTTATTTCAAACAGTACACAGTGTTCTGGATCCTGATTGGATGGAGACCTTGTCAATCATTCTCCTGTCTCTTGTACAGAGAATCCACATACATTTTTAATCTCGAGCAGATCTTTTTTTTCCATTCTATAATTTTGGACTTATTTTTCTTTAAAGGTTTGAATTTTTAGAGTCTAAACAAGAGAGAAGAGTGGAAAAATGTGATTTTCTGTTAAAGAGAAATGTATAAAGTGTGTAGTAAGGTTTTAGAACCTAAAACATCTGTATTCCTACTTTGCAGATTGAAGCTTGTGCAGGTTATTTTTAGAAAATAACTCATTAGATAAACGAGTGAAGGCTGTATTTGTGTTTGTGAATGAGCACACCTATGTAGAGGTCCTCTAGGTGTGATGGTTTCAGGAAGATAGTCGACCAGAGGAGCCCAGCAGCCTCCATTAACAGGCATGGGTAACGGCTGAGGACGATTGTTCTCCAGAACGTTTAGCAGCCAACCGGCATACGGGGGCAATGGATCGGCTAAAAAGAATGGCAAAGAAAAAAAGTGAGGCGTGCGTCAAATGCTAAGTGCACACTTTGTCGGGTACAATCCCACTTTTCACATGGTCTCTTACAAAAGAAATAAATATTCAGTCGATTTTTAGTACTTTTTTTTGGGTTATTTTTTAGATTTAGATTAGATTCTGATTTTTATATATATATATATATATATATATATATATATATATATATATATATATATATATATATATATATATAACACTACCAATCACTTCCTTTGGTCTTAAAGGTTGAGTTTATAAACTGGCTCACTACTCAGTGAAAGAGAATGTGGACTGACTGCCTTTATCATTTTTTTGCAGACACAGCTTCCTGCTGAGAATCAGTCTACATGTATTCTTTAATGTCAGCGAACCTTCACTTGGTTCCCATTAACTGCCTATAGAGAGAGTTTCAGGACTGCAGCTTAAGGTCTACCTTTGCTCCTAACATGTCTCTGCTTTTAGCCTGATTTAATCTGTGCTGAGCTCCTGGGCCTTGCACGAGCAGAGGGAAACTCCCTAAGGTTTGATGGTTAATAAAGATAAGTCTCTCTCCTGCTTTAAGGAGAACCTGTCATGAGATTTATTACTCATGCTGTAAATGAGTCCTTTACTTGCACAACCCTGCTTGTCAGAGAGTAATGACTGAAATGTCTCACCAGACAGCTTTTCAGCAGGAAAGGTTTATATATATGTGTGTATTTTCTACCAACCAATCAAACTGGCTTATTAAGATTGAAAGGCAAAAATCTTCAGACTCTTCCAGCAAATTCACTTGATTTTCTTATTTGAAATATGACAACCTACTCTTTTCATCCTCGTAGGAGCCTCCAGAGCTGTTGCTGTAACGAGATTCCAGTCTGGTGTGAGCCCTGGCCCTGCTGGGATAAAGAAACAACAACACAAGTCAAATACAACTTTCAGCTCAATCTGTATAGGCTCCTACTCGCATTAGGGCTTCTTGTCTTTGTAGATAAAAGGTTTTGATGCTAACCGCTCTTCATTTTCCCTTGCCAGTTTGTTCTCATCTGTGTCTGGAAGCATCTCCTGACCAGCCACCACTGTGTTACTGCTGGATGTTGTGCCTGCAAGCACATTTTTTAAGAGATTTAAAAAGTTGTGCAATCTCACAATGTGAATAGAAAAATTGATGCTCACCAGTTTGGGAGGTGGGGGCTTTGTTGCTTGCAGCAAAGCGATAGAAAGGGGGGTTGTCACAGTGCAGAACCACTGGGTTGACTGGGTCAGTCTGCTGCAGCTCGAACAGGAGCTCCTCCATGGTTTGGATGGTGTTGTTGCGACACATGTAGATCACCACCTTCTTTATCTGAAAATGTAAGCAAAAAAATTAAAGTGCTGTGTAATTCATCCTATGTCAGTCAGGGATTGGGTTTCTTTGATTGGATCAGGACATTTCCTAGTTTCAGTGCAATCAATTTTTTAAATGAGTTTGGACGTACGTAAGGTAACAATGTGGTGTCACTGCTGACTCCACACAGGCTTATAAGGAACTGCAGAGTGATGCGCAAGTTGTTGCTCCAACTGTCATTGGACACCAGAGCATTCCAGGCGTTCTCGATCTCTGGACCTGGAACCTCATCTCCATACTGATGACAAAACAAAAACACAATCGTTTTTATTTAAACAGAGAATTTCTGTTGGTATATTTCTCAAATCTAAACCTTAACCACTTCCTACCTTAGCAGTCATGAACATGAGGTTGTTCAGCACCAGCGAAGTTGCCTGCAGGGAGCCCCAGCCGTTACCTCTCAGACTGGGACACATTCCCTGCGCCTGGCTGCGGGTTTCCTCCTCAGGTGTGCAGGGGCTTGATGCAGGGGGAAGGAGCCCATTGTCTACTAGCTCGATGTTACTAAGCCAGGGTAGCAGGTATGACAGCATAATCTGTCTGCCATTGGTGTGGGTGGTTGGGAAACGCTGACTCACTTCTGCGGGAACAGAGACATGTCATGGTGATAAATGAAGTACAGTTAGTACTTTGACAAAGTAAAACATTCTTTTGGGAGTTCAAAGACTTGTAGTACCCTGGAGTTAACAACTGCTCCAGGCAGACGGTTGGAGTTCTAAACGTAAATCAAATGCTTCTTTTCAATCTTTTTACTTGTTCTAATTTTTAAAGTCTTAGAGTTCGTACATCTGGATTAACAGTTTGAATGTATTTTTTGTTTTAAGTATTTTAAGTTTTCTCTTATTAATGTTCTACTTTTGCATTCAAAATACTGAATGGCAACGGAGTTTCATACAAATTGTACACACTATGTAAAGTAGAGTAAATATTGAAATAATTTACCCGAGAAGAGAGGCAGCGTGAGCTCTGGGTACATGCTGGCAAGTTGGATGGAGAGTTGAGATAGATTGACACTGTACAGAGGAGGCAGAGGGCCGTGTGTTCCATATAAAATATTTCCAGGCTTCTGCTCCACCATCCTCTTTGAGTACACAGACAGTTTAGACTCCAGAACCTGAAGGCACAGACAAATAGGTTGTAATTTCACCTTCTTTTATCCAGTCAGTAAATAACTTAAATCAGAACACTGCCCGACCTGCATCAGCTGCATGGAGATTTCATAAATTTCCCTGCTGGAATCAGACGCCTTGAACAATACGAGATTGAGCAATGTCACCAGGTCACATGGGTAATTCCTGTAAGACAGACAGTTACTGTATACATTTTATATGTTATTGTTGTTATTACATTGTTGAAGAGAAATCCAAATTAAAAAACAAAAAAAAAAAGCAAATGTATACAGAGTTTAACAAATGATAACTGACCTGTTACAGCAGACGGTGGCGATTGCTTTGAAGCAGCCGGACGCCAGTTGGTAGGATCCAGTGAAGCAGCGATCAACAGCCCAATTGAACAGATTAATTTGGTCTGGATTCAGTTCTAAAAGCAGGATGACCACTTCACAGCCCAAACGGTGAACCTAGATGAACATATGGGATGACATAGAAGTTCTGCCTTGCATAATAGAAACTGACTGCATAGAAATGTTAAAGAAGATTAGATATTGAAAAGTAAACATATATTCTTATTGTAGTGGTCAGAGAAAACAGCTAAAGCTTTTGTGCTGAAATTCCACTGCGGTCATTTTTTGAGCAATTTTACAAGCATTCCCAGTAGCCTTTTAATTATGATCATGCTGTTTTTAGCAACAAAAAAAACAAAACAGTAATTTTCTAGGCCATAGTTTCTACAGAGCAGCAGGAGTTCATTAGAAATATGTATCTGTGTTGTGGGTGAGACTGTTGGCGCAGAGTAAGCCTGCCCCCTCTCTCCCTCTCCCGTGCTGAGAGCTCTCTGTTCACATGCTCTCCTGCTAGCTTACAGACCCTCACACTCCCAAGCTAACATTGCTGGAGAAACAAAACTGGTGAGAAATATTGGAGCTATCCAGCTGTACAGTTTTGAGTCAAATGCCAGTTTGGATGAAGAGAAGTACGAACATGGATCTAGTCGTTTGCAAATGGATGCATCAGAATGGAGCAGAGCAGGGAGCTTGTGGACCACCCAGTGTATGTTCTACGTCACAAAAATGCTCTTTTTCAAACTGTATTTTCCATCTGTTCCTTATTCAGAGCGATTTGAACAAAGAAATACTCTTAAAAGCTATTATAAGCTTGATTTTCTTAATGTATTTCCTCCATCATCAGAAAAATACCACAAGAACCTGTTCAAAAGAACAAAAACACAATTTTCATCAGAGTGGGTCTTTAAGGGACAAAAAGATCTGTTGGCTTACCCGCAGGTCATGACAGGCCAAAATGTTGTCCAACCATTTATACAGATAGCCATCAGTAGACAGACCAACATTGTCAAAAACGGGACCACAGCACAGAACTGCAGACATGGCCTGTAAGAAAAACACTGATTTCACACTAAAGTATTTTTTTATTCAATGCATGTACTATTCCTCCTTTTTGCATTTTTTGTGATGGTGAGTATTGCTTACTTTGAGAGCGCAGTACTGGTAGCGAGTGATTTGGTGGTTGCGGTCACTGTAACGGTCAAGGGGTGTGAACATTACACTGAAGGGTCCAGCCCACTGGCTGAAGAGGATGAAAAGGTGGTGCCTCAGAGACTGCTGAGGGAAGAGGAAGCGCCTGTTCTGGACTGTAAAGATTTAAGATGGAAGCATAGTCATTTTTATAACTGGCATAGAAATATACCCTGAATCTGAACAAATTATAGAATTAATAAACACAGTGATTTACCAGGAACACACTGAATAAGATTAGCAATCATCCCACTGAAATGAGCTCTGATGTCTTTGAGTACATCCAACTCCTTCTCATTCTCAGCCTCCAGAAGCATCCTGGTCAGATCCACATACTCGAGGAACAAAGCACCCATTGCCAGGGAGTCACGCTCGAGAGCACCGTTCGTGCTGTGAAAAATTTGAAAAAAAGTGTTACTGACATATGCAAATTAGGGCTTATATAATATTGTGAAAGTTCACATTCTTACGTCCAACGTGCTTGGAAAACATCCAGACCTATAAAACACGTTTGACTGCTTAGTTGTTACCTGTCACTGATGACACCAGCATTAGCCAACAGTTCAAATATCCTCAGCAGCTGCAGTCTGAGGAGATCTCTCCTCTCTCTGCGCTTCTTGTTCTGAAAGAAGAAGCAGGTTGTTTATGGCATCATTGTGAGGTGTCGCTGCACATCTCTATGTTTAATCATCAAGTAGGTTCTAAAACTGAAATCAATAACTCTCAAGCATCAAAATGTTACTGAAAACTCCTCACACCAAGTGTCTTTGAAAGTTAATAAAAGCTTGAAAGCAAAGCTTCAATGCAGCACCTTTACATAAACTGCAACTGAGTGAAAACCCCCTTTTGCAATCATAAACACAAGAACAATGAAGAAGAGGTTTAGCATGGATTGAAGTGGGATTATTTTAAGTGTGTGGTGGAAGAATTGTGACGTGCCCTTTTTTCATATTGCGTTAGATCTTTGACATTTGCATAGCTGTCTTAAAGCTTTACAAAAACATTTAGATAATGGGAAGAATGATTACTTGAAGAATGAAACACTGTTCATGTTGACCTAGCAAATCTAGATTCTTACCACCCAACCACTATATAACAGTTATGGTAATTTAAGAATATGGTCTTAAAGAATTGGCTTTTTTTAAACCAGAAGTTGTGTTCTGAAATAGGTTTAAGCATAACCAGTTTAGTCTCAACTGGATGTAAAGAAACTATAATAATTTTTACAACCTTTTTTATAGTTCATTAAATCACAGCTTTGTTTTTCTAATACGTTTCTATAACGAAGTTCTTAACAACAAATTTAACTAAACCATGTTTCTGCTGTCTTCTGATAAGTCTCCTCATGAACTTAAGGTTTTTAAAACACTGAGGCTTGTGGGTTTTCAAAATAAAACTCTCAAGGGTTTATTCATTTCCTTGACCTTTAGGTGGACTGATGAAAATTTGACTCCTTGCTCAACTGGCAACAGATCTACATGTTTTCCTATTGCAATTACAATTATTTTTTATTTTTACAATTTTTTACAATTATTACAATTTTTTCATAGCTATTACATGAACATTCCCTAAGACTATTGGTTGAGTTGTTTTTTTTTTACTAATTGGGGAACAATAATGGATCAGCAATTATATTTACAGCACTTGACAGCTGCACTATTTAAGATTAGATTTATTATGTGGTTAAAACAGGAGTAAAATATTACCCACAAACAAATAAGAAGGCGGGGGGGGGGGGGGGGGGTCATTGGATTGAGATTAGGATAAAAAGGTACCCAGTTTCTCTTAAAATAATAGTAAATGGTTCATTAATGATGAATAATGATTAATAAATGCTAAAAATAATAATTTAGTAGGCGGCCAACATATGGCATAAACTTTATTTTGTAGTGCAGTGCATATTTGGCGAGATTACTTATTTTTTGCTCAAATGTCAGCATGACAGGAAATATCAGAAAACTACATCAAACTACTTCTCCAGAATTGTCAAACTTGTAACTTGAATAAAATGGCTCCATCTTTTTTTTTAAGTACTCTTTCTGCACCATCTTTTGATATATATGGCTGTTTATCATTTCAGCATATTTGGATGTCAGCAGGTAAATGTTATTTTAAATTAAAAACATGATACCTCAGGCCTGCGTTCCAGTGCTTCCTTCATCAGTGGATGGAGTTCTTCAACCAGTTCTCTGTGAATCAGATAGCGCAAGTGAGCATCTTATCTCACAACAAAGCATTTAAAAAGATAATTGTGATTTCTTTAAAAAGAATGAACAATGTCTCCTTTATAATATAAGAGACGCATTTTTTTCTTGCAACTTAAATATCACACGTTTAAACTTTAATCCTTAAAGTGACGTGAGATGAATTTAGTCTGGGCATACCTTAATCTCTTTGCTAACAATGAGTTTCTTTTTTTGAGAAAGGTTGCTCAGATAAAAATAGTATGTCTCCTTCAAAATGAAATACCTTCGTCTCACAATGAAGCCTCTGTTCTTTGAAAAAATGCCTTTCCTTCTCTGCATCAGCAAAGGATTTTTTTTTTCTTCATGACATGGGAGAGTCATTCCAGCAAAACAATTGCAATTATTTTAGTTGAGATAGTACAGCATTAAAATATATATCAACGAAGTGCATTTTTCTGCCAAAATGAAAGCTAGTAACTTTTTTATAGCAGATAAAACTCAGAGCGTGCAGACTAAAGGGTCTTGACCTTCTCTAACTTAAAATGTTCTACCGTAGAAGACAATTAGTGCATATTTTAGTTCAAATACCTGAAGACCAATGCATTTGTGCATCCAAACCCCAGGACCAGAGACTCTGTGATATCCAGACTCTCTGTTCTCATCAGTGGAACCAACTGTTTTAATAGCCAGGCCACAGAGGGAGTGCCTATCACCTACAAAAGACCAAAAAAAAAAACAATTTCTAATTTGATAAGACTGGAAACTGATTTCTTTAAAAGTGTAAGAGCATACCTTGTTGTCATAAGTGACACTGCCGTCAGGTGTGGTGGCCGTGATTTCAGGTGTAGAAGCCCTGAGGTGGCCAGGTGACATGATGCTCGGCTTAGCCACACCGAGACAGAGAATCAGGTAACTACGCCACAAGGAGATGTAGCTGTCACTGGAACTCGCTGTGCTGGTCTTCTTTGCATTGACTGGACTGCTGGAAAAAAATACAAAGAGTCATCAAAGATATCGTATTTGACTGAATGTTAAATGTTTGTGTAAGACATATGTTTCTTTACTTACTTAGGGTCTACAAGTGGCAGCAGCAGCTGTAGTCGTGTGAACACGTAAGGCCAAGCGTAACCCAGAGCGATGGGACAGTGTTTGGGTAGGTGCTCCTGTCGCAAGAAGATGTGTAGGCAGAGCACCCATGGGTCCTTCACACACTGAGCAAAAATCCAAACGTGGCTGGGACTCTTCACATCATAGGAACTGTTCACCAGCCGAGCGGTCCAATCCACCAACCATTGGAGGTCAACGTGGTGGTTGAGTGGTAATGTGGACTGAGAAAGTTAAGAGAGGGTGTTTAGAGATACAACAGCAAAAGAAATAATCTATCAACTTCTTCATAATTTTGGTTCGTTGTTTTTTTTCTAAGCACTTACAGAATCAGAAACAGCCACATGAATAATACTGTCCATTACAGCTGGGCTCAGCTGGTCCATGACCTCTATCATTGGTTTGTCATCATCCTGCAGGGAGTGACATTTATAGAATCAGCTATTTTTATAACGTGTTACACAATGTGGAGGAATTCAGACGTTCGAATCAGTTGACTTTCCTTTTATCCAGTGTGGTTTCTAATTTCTCATATTAACTTGACAGTTTTCTCATTTCATAACTCACACTCAATATTTTTCTATTTTTCTAATAAGTATAGTTTATGGACAGAAAAAAAATCCCTTCTTTAGATAAAAAATTCCAGACAGCAGTGATGTACCTCAGCGTGCCCCAGTGCTGCAAAGAGGAGGCGTATTTCCCTTAACACGCTGACAGCGAGCTTCCTCGTGCTGATCTGACATGAGCAGAGGAGCAGCAAAGCCAGACCCTCGACCGCATGAAGAACTGACCAGTGAGGGCTTCGGTCTGGCAGTCTGGGGCTGGCCTGATAAGCAAGGAAAACACAAAACAGAGAATGTCAGAAAAGAAAATCACACAGCGTGAACCAGCAGAACTGAAACTTTAGTAAGGAAATCATTTTAGGAGTGCTAACCTCAACTCCACCTCGCATTTTCCCCTGCAGTTGCAGAGCTAACCTCCACTGTGTGAGCAGTTGGAGCAGAAGCTTCACAGATGCATCCTGCAGGCCCTGATGGGTGTCTTGGACCTGGAGGAGATTAACAACAGATGTTCAAAAAACAAAATAAAAGGGTGACAGAATGCATTTTTGCAAAAAGTAATCTCTAAATCTAATTGTTAATTCAGGTCAAATTTCTCTTATTTCTACATTTCTGACCAAAACAATTTTCTGTAAAATTTTAATGCAGTGTATTATGGGTTTTGGTACAAGCATTGGCTTTTATTATTACTATTTGTAACTTCTCAGTATTGGAAATGTGGGATATGGGCACTGTAAATATTTATTTTAATATGATTTTATTACATTTGTAGTTACCGCAATATTTTTCATGTGTTAGATGATCAATGTAGATGTTAGATGTGTGGTGTGATTAGTCAATGTCTTGCACTATTATACCTCTCGTAAAAGGAAATGTGTGTAGCCAAACAGAACATCTTCCCTCCAGTCTGAGAAATCAAGCAGCAGGCTCTGCAGAGAGTTCTGGGAAATAAGGCGGAGCTCATCGTCCATATGTACCGTGAGGCTGAGGAATAAATAGAAATGTCCTTATTAAGAACTCCAGACAAAAGACAGAAAAAAAAAGTAAAATAAATGAAAGTGCAGAGAGACAAAGCTTTTCTTTGCCTTTCAAAGATCCAAACAGGATTGATGTAGCACTCACCGTGACAGTAAGTCAATGAGCTCCTGTTTGGACATGCTGTCAGGAAGGATGCGAGGAATTGCAGCTACGCATGTTCTGAAAAGGTCGATTTTAGGCTTCCTTTCACCGCTGATGGAAAAAAAATTGGGAGATAAACATTTTTCTAAACCACAAAACTATTCAACTATTAAAGGCAAATTTTAAAGTCTATGTTGAATTTGAGGACTTTTACTGAGGCTACATACGTAATCATGTCCTCTGGCTCTTTGTTGAGCATCTGGACACTGGTTAGCATCATGCAGCGGCCCACTTCCTTATCTAAGTGCCTAAGGATGTTGTCCAGAGACTTACGCACTTGTGAGTAGTACAAGGACATTCCTGTGGAGGACAGATGGAGGGACGAGTAAGAAATGATGATGGAATTCATCAACTTCCATCGGATGTCTGCAAAGACCTATAAGTTTGGCTTCCTCTTCAGTTAGTGTCTTGCTGAGATATGTTTTCTTCTTCTTTAAAGAGTTCCCAGAGGGCAGAGTGGCACCAGTATTGGGCATTGGAGGTTCCCCATCTTTTTGTTGCAGAGCATCTGCTATCACCAGGAATGCACGCAGACCGATATTTATACGCTGGAAGATAAAATGAGCAAATCTTTACTGGATTGTAACTGATTACTTAAAAAAACGTAGGCTTTGTAGTTTTTATGTATTATCGTGCTTTAAAGATGTGCCTTAATGCACATTAAAGTTACATAGAAGATACTGGATGTTTAGCTTAATACAAATCAATGGAACACTCATTTTAGAGATACTTTGATGGATCTGTGAGAGAATGATTTATTAGAGATGGTTGTCTTTACCTCGGGGTTTAGACTGAAAGCTTTGACTGACTTCCCAACACTTAGCAGGTCAAATATGATTTCTTTCATTGCAAAATCCAGCCTTTCCTGAAAAAAAAAAAAAAAAAAATCAAAATGACCAGTGACTTACACTGCAAAAACTGAATCGTAAGAAAGTTAAAAGACTTGTTTCATAGCAGACAATCTTTTCAAGAAAGTTTTTCAGTAGTACAATAATGTTAGTTAATAAAATGGAATGGAAAATGTCTTAAAGACTCGAATTATTTTTCTTAAAATAAGAATTCTCGGGAGGACAATTTTTCTTAACCCATTGGCAGATTATTTGGCTTATTTAAAGTCAATTTCACAAATTTTCAGAATTTGGGACTTATTTCTAAGGGGCCTGTTTTTGCAGCGTATATTTTTAGAGCAATGAAGGAATATTTGCATATGGTTGTTTGATTTTTTTCAACATAAAAAGTGCCTTCTTCTAAATATTTTGTACTTGTACAGGTTTACCTGAGCAATAAACTGGATGATCTTGACAAAAATATTGAGGGGCATGTCTCTCGGTACGACACTACGACTTCCTTTGGGAAACAGAGTGGACGTGATGGATGTCAGCCGACTGAAAGAAAAAGAAACCCAGATGGAATCAATTTAAGGGTATTAATGAACAGGAGGAACCATCATAAAGTTACCAGTGACACGCGGATCCAAAAAGCTTTTCTGAGTTTTAAATTACATCCAAGAAATTCTGCGTAGCAGAAATGAAACTGTGTCTGACTGTTACCTCTGCGTTCCAGTGTTGCTTTCACACTTTATTCGGATCATGTAGACCCAAAGCAGGCGGTACAGCGATTCGAGAGCCACACGAGCCATTTTTGGGTCCCTGTTCTGCGATAGCACAAATATAAACCATAACTTTAATCTTTCATTCATGGCTCTTTGACCAGTTTTTTATTAGCTTCAGCAAGAAAGAGATGAAATCATCAGACATAAATTGCAAACTTGCAAAACAACCCCAGGGTGTTGTTAACAACTTACATCAACCAACAAGATTTTAAGTTAAAACACTTCCTGGAGTTTTATTACATAATGGTATGAAAACACTTTCATTTTGTCAAAGTCAGCCGATTTATTTACTGTACAAGCATCTCTGAAGGCCAGAGATCTCACTGCAAAACCTTCAGTGGATTGTACAGTTTGTATGAGACACAGAGATAAACTGACCTTAAGATTTGAGAGGCAGTTGTTGAGAAAAATGTGCCAACGACTGAGGAAGAACTGTTTCTGACTGACACACAGTAGACACGTCACCAGTGGGTAAAGAGCCTGGAGTGGAGACATCAGATGAAGGAATTCATTATTCAAACTTTAACAGATTTAGTTTAACAAGTTTTTCAAAAACAAAAAAACCTAAACGAAAAAAATCGAATAAAAAACTTGCTGTTTTAAAGCTAAAATTTGATGCAAATCTGTTTTTTTTCCACTTTGTTTCAAGTCGGTTGTCCTTGTGAATCTTTTTGAAAGAATCTTTTTGGCCCCCATTTACCTGCAAATGCTTACGACATAGGTAGTAGCTATCCTCTCGCTCAAGTTCTCAAGAATGAACAACAATACTAATTACAGAAATGCGCCACATTGCCGACATTCCTTTTGTGCCTGTGCATTCTTCTGTGTCTGACACAGAGCATTTTTGCTGGTAACACTATTAACACTATTTGTCTGGTAAAAGTGAAAAATACAATTGAAAGCAAAAAAATGATTAAAGATTTGGATGTGAGTTTATCTGAGTATTTTGAGAATTTATCAAAGGAAAAGTGAATACCATCGGTGGACATGTGGAGCCTTTAGGACTCAGTAGTCACAGTAAGAAAAGAAACTCATCCACATCGTTCAAAAACGAAACTCAGACTAATGGCTTTGCCGGCTGGCATTCGTGTTTTTCAGAAGTTTCTGATAGTCACATGAGATATAGCTTCAAAATTTAAATATGGGTCAGAAAAAATGTCACGTTTCACCTCAAAAACAGCGAATATCACTATATTCTACTTGGGATATTAAAAGTCCTGAGGGAAATAATTAAAAATGGCAGCAAGACAACGCAATACTATGGGAAATTCTGAAAAAGACTTGCAGAGGGAACAGAATTTACATCCTTTCAGTTTTATCATGTTTAATTCAACATGGAGGGTTCTATCACAGGCTAAGCATCTCAAAGGACATAGAGTGGTGGATCCTCAGACTATAAAAATCAGCTTGGAAATATCTGGGGATGACTGCAAGCTGTCAATGGAATTCAAGCTAGCTTTTGGACAGCTAAATGGATACAAACTCAGGAAGCTGCTGCCATAAGAACTACACTTCCAAGGTAAGACTTCAACAACCACTCTTTAAAAAGACATTTGCTGTTTTTCAACCAAAGGAGGTCAAGGAAAAGAGTAAAACAAGTATTCGAGATGGGATAAGTCATAATTTTGAAGGTACTCCAATAACATATGCTCACAAGACCTTTATTTTTAGAAAACTTTTCTGTCTGATCTACAGGTATGGACTCTTTAGTCTGCCTCTGTACTATGGGAAACCAATGATTAATCCTTAGACAAATTCACCCATAGGGGCGTTGACCCGTATGGTTGCTGCAGTGTTGTGGGATGTCTAGGAAGGTCATTGAGAATGCGGGGCCTTAAAGGACGTCATAAATATGGAACTTAAAATTGTCATGCATATGGTAAGTGTATCATGAAGTCTTTGCATTGATAATGTAAGTTAATGAAACTTACACACACTTATGATGTACATGTGATGCTTTTGTATGGTGTGTGTACTCATTCCTTACTGACTAAGCGCAAATGCCACACGATACTTAAGTGGAGGTGATACATTTGTGCCCATGGGACAACTGTCCACACAAACTACAGTCTGACTAAGTAATTTCCTCATTTCTAACAGCCACTCAAGCACTTATCACTTGAAGAGCTCTAATGGGCCCTTTTTACAAATTTCAGGGGGGTTTAAAAAGCGAAAAATCTGTACGACGTGCCTGTGTCTCACCTACTTACTTACCCTTACATGTTGTTTAAGTGTTCGCTACAAGCTGTCGCCCACAGGCATGCCTGTAGAGAAAACATTCTGTTCGCTCTATGGGCTCATCGAGGGCTAACGACCTTACAGATTTGCTCATTTGTCTCCCGCAGACCACCCTTAAGAGCAGTTGTGACTAAGGCATTAATAGATGCTGTATCAAAACCCAAACTTATGACTGCACGCTGTCAGACTTTCACCTTTATGAAATTAAACACAAACGATCAAAAATATTTACCAAAGAGTGCTTCTTCCTGGAGGAGAGGTCCAGAGTGGTGTCGTACAAACTCTCCACAAAGTTCCTTAAGCATGGAACGTTTACTTCATTCTTAACAGTCTGGGGAAAAGATGGCTCGTCAGTACACACTGCTTTTTCTATCAACATATTCCATGTGTATTGAACAAAACAAGTGCAGAAATAGGGTTTAGTCTTAAGTTATGGTTTTCCTATGAGAAATAAAAAGCACTTACAGCTGCTACAGGAACAAGTATCTCTACAAAGAGTCCAGCTAAAGAGTGCTTAATGTCTTTGTCCTTGACTTCCAAGAAATACTGAGCACACTCCTACAAACCAAAAAGAAGCATTTTATCATACAGGTGTTCATGCAAGGAAACTTATCAAAATAACAATTCATTTGATTTTAGAATGTTTGGACAGTTTTTATTAACTTCCAATGTTCAGAGTACATTTTAATGGATTGTTTGCCTTTAATCATTGTGTACCTGCATAAACTGAAAGGAGGCTTCAAAGTCCTCCACTGGGTACATTTTTATGCGAAAAAATTTGAGTCCCATGATGAGGCTGATGGTGGACTGGATGACGTAGGGACTTTGTTCTTTCTGCCTCAGCTCCTTGAGCTCAGAGATGAACTTCTTCCTCACTGTAGGGAACCTGCAAACAGATGAGCATGAAGAGCAGCCTGAAGTGCTTTTACCTTTAGCTTTTTGGTATTATATTTTTATTTCTGCATGCATACAAGGGTGGTTGCATTTCACTGAGCGCTTGTGTAAATACACACCCGACCAAATACATTTTACCAACAGCATTCTCCTGTTCTATATTTAGAAAGGCATCTGGAGGGGTGATGCAGAGGGAAAAGAGCATGTGCTTTTTTTCCCCACATACTTTTGCATGTTTCTCAGGGGTTGCCAATGCGGTTAAGTAAGTAGACGTGTTATCAGGTTTGTGTTTTGCTATGTGTTTTAGGATAAACTTGGCTTTACAAACCAAACAAACAACACCTAATCTTATTCAAGAAAATGAATCAATTTGAAAGCTCATTACTCTAACAGTAGATAGTGTCAATTAGCTTCTTTTTTCTTTTTTTTTTTTAGCTGAGTTGCATAGTAAACCACTAAGACTTAATGCAGAATGAAAAAAGTGTGTTTATGCCTTGCATGAAAAATGATAATTTCATTATCCTTACAAAGATGCATTTAGATTTGAACACATAAAGATTAACAGCACTCATTTACACACTGCATTAGTCACTTGTAAAGTAGACTGCTGCGTTTGTTGCCATTGAGAACTGGGCCAGCAGGGTGACACGTGGCAAGAGTGACAACAGATTTATCCATAAACGCATAAACCAGTTGCGAAACAATTTAGATGAAAGTTGTAGGTGAAAGTCTCAGAACAAAGCCATGAAAGTGACTTTAATAGTCTACAGTACCTTGACTGTGCAACAACTCCCACTACTTCAGCATACAGGTCAGCCACGATATGCATATTGCCAGTGTTTGGGCCCAGATACCTGAAATGTACATTTATTTATTAATATTAACAAAAAGCACACAGAAATCTTAAAAAAGGAAACCTTTAATTGCTTGTGCTTTTGGAGGTAAACCCTCTTACCCCTCCTTGTATTTGAAGTGCTTAAAGGCCAGGTTGACAACTTCTTGAATTAGTCCGTCTAAAAGAGGATGAAGAGGGATCTGTTTTGAAAAAAGAAAAAAAAAATGAACAAGGTGTTTTGTTAGATGTATGGCAACATAACCCTGCAACTTCTATGTTTTATTGCAGATGGATACCAAATCTGAAAAAGAGTCTCACCTGTTTTAAAACTTCTATAAGCACCAGAGAAAAAATGAAGTCGATTGCCAGGTCTCGCCTCTCCAGTAAGTAGTCCTTTTGTTGTTCGTCACTGAAGACAGGCACACGCATTGTACTTTGACAATAGAGCCACTTTTTAATTTGTAAATCCTACTTTCACAAGCCTGATTATTTACCTTTCTTCATCCCTTCCCTTTGTACAACGTTCAAACAAAAGCTAAACGGGCAACAATAACATCAGGCTCAGATAATGGGAGGACATTCCTTAAAAGATGCTGCTCAAGTCACAGCATGCAACAAGACTTGACCTACTCTCTTTACTTTACTCTTTACCTTGTAGTTTTCTTTTGTTTTTCACTTTTTAATTCTCTTACTTTTTTGACTTTGTGTTGGCTCTTGGTCTGTACTCATGCGACTCGTCCTCCAGGCCGTTCTGCCTCTTGTACCAGTCGAACAGAGTTTTCAAAATGGATGGTAAGCAGTACTCTGCAAGAGAGCTCATACTGCTGATCAGCTGCAGGAAAGCAAAAAAAAAAAAGAGGTGAGATTTTGGTCTGTCTCATAAAATAAGCTGATAGGTGTGTTCTGGAAATGAAAAGGGGCAATAAGGCTTGTAAGTGAGGCTCACACACTTGATCAAACTGTGGATCTTCGCCTCTCTGCAGCGATTTGTTTAGTGGCTTTTCCTGTGGGTTGAAGAGGAGAAACTGGTAAGACAGAGCATTTTTATTACTAAATTCAAAAGGTAAAAACTCATTTCAGCTTAAAACTACAAGGAAGCCATCATTAACCAGTTTATTGGTTAAAAAAATATATTATTTTATTCCTGTCAATCTCAAAACGTCTTGTACAAAGAAATTTCACTCTCATAAATCATTTATAGTCTTTTATGGTAAATAA
This sequence comes from Oryzias celebensis, assembly GCA_014656515.1. Taxonomy (NCBI): domain Eukaryota; kingdom Metazoa; phylum Chordata; class Actinopteri; order Beloniformes; family Adrianichthyidae; genus Oryzias; species Oryzias celebensis. The sequence continues at coordinate 16,280,660 of BNCR01000013.1, forward strand.
TTTAATTTAATTGAGATACAACATAATTATTTGATTATTTTTGTCAAACCTACTTAAAGTGTTCATAAAAAAGCTTTAAAAAAGCTACAAAGCTGATTAAAAAAAATAAAGATTTAAAAGACATAAATAAGCTTTAAAAAAGTCCCATTATATATTTGGCTGTTTTCATGGGTAATAAAGTTGCTTTTTTAGGTAAACAAAAAGGGAATTTTACTTTTTTGCACTTTTAATACATCTAAATCAAATTTCAAGTGTTTAATTTAAAATTCTAGTTGTTCCTAAATCTAATAACAAATGACAACAAATCTAACAACATTAACAACATGTTTTTTTAGAATAGTTCATTCATTCATTCATTTTCTGAACCGCTGAATCCCTATATCCCTGTATTTTTTAGAATAGTAATAATGCAAAATCTCTCAACTTTTAAAATCCCTTCAGAAATAAATAATGCCTCAGTTGAATCAGTGTGCACATTTATTTATTTTTACACAAGTTTTCAAACTAACTGGTTGTGCACCTTGTTAGTCATTCTAAAAAAGTTTCAACTCATTTACTTTGAAAAAAGAAAACTCAATCATGAAAAGCAAGAAAAACAACACATAAAAAAGCGTGTAGAGTCACTTACCAGTGGCTCAGCCATGATGATGCGAATCTTACGCTCAGAGAGCAAGGTGAAGTTGGCGAACAAGCTTTTGAGGACAAACTCGCCCGGCTTGCTTTCAGGATCTACGTTGACAGGTGCCATGTCGACGGAACCCTTTCTTTCTCCTGGCGTTCCACTGGCTGGTGGGGCAGGCGGCTTCACGGGAGAAGCTGATGAGTAAAAAGACAAGTCACATTTTAATTAATTAGTCCTTAATTGATAATAATAAAGGCTTTAGGATTCATTTAATTAAACTGAGGGAGTGTGAGAAGTGTACATCAATAAGAGATATTCAAAGCAATGAAGCAGAAGATTTTATCAACAATCTTTTTCTCTTCTAACTTGTTCCTGTATTCCGTGTTTAAATAATACACAATTCTTTTTAAAAGTTTGTGACAGTACGATTTTAATTATTGAGACTTATTGAGAATTTTTTGGAAGGAATATTAAACACAATATTTTGTGACATTTAATTTCTTTCGTATTATAAGATTTGAAATAAAAGAACAAAAACAATAATGGTGACGTTTTTAAGTCAGTTTTAGGCTCAAACCCGCACCAAACCTCTTCCAACTGTAGGTACATGCGTTGCATCGGGCAGCGACAGCCCAGTGTGAACACCATGGGATAAAAGCGTGTTCCAGAACCCACGGTCAGCTTGTTCTTAAACACGCATCACATGCTCAGTGTGAACGAAGCGTATACTCAGGGGCAACTTACACTTGATTTTTAAGAAATAAATACAAACAACTGCTAAAGACAACTGTAGGTGTGTAAAAGCATGTGCTACTGACAGATACACAGAGGATGACGCGTCGCTCCGTCTTACAGCGGGCTTGGTAGAGTTGTTCCAAAGTGACACAGACAATGAAGAATTCCATGGATTTATTGATTTGAAATGATAAAAAGAGTTTAGTTGTTAGCATGTTCTTTAGACTATGGTTATGTTAATAATTGTTCATATGTCGCATTATTACAATAGATTCCTCCTATGTTTCATGAAGCTAATTAAGCATCAGTGTGTTACAGTAGTGAAGCGTGCATACATTCAGTCTATTATTGTTATCTATCATGTTATTATTTGCCTTTCAGGAGGAAATGTTCGTTCTTGTTCCTGTATTTTGCTGAATACATTTATCCCATAAGTGTGACGTATACTCTAGTGTAACTTATATCTGATTTTTTTCCTTTTTTATAAAGCTCTTTTAGACTGCTGTGACTTATACTCCAAAACAACTCATAGTTACAGGTAATTACGCATGAATCTTGAATTAAAAAAGATATAAAAGAAGCAAGTGGGAGTCCATTAATCCAATATATATATTTGGAAAATTTGCAAAACTCTCAGGAGAAAACTGAGCCAGTAACAGCAGTCATTTTAATCTCTTTTTCACAGTTTTTCTTCCACAAACCATAATTTTGGTCTCTGAGTAGGTGTGCAACCTTTTAACAGCTGCAGGTTTTTGCTGGGTATTCACAGTGTTAATCAACCTTGTGTAACATCCCCAAAAACATGCACATAGCATCTGCTATCAACTTTGGTTATGCAAATGGATTTCTGTCATCCAAGTTGACATCAAAATAATCCAGAACAATGTGACATTTATACTCTCCTGGTATTTCGGTTTTCCCTTCTTCTTTCCCTTTTTTTAATATGGTAAATACATTTTGAATGAACTGAACTTTTATCAGTCAAATGAAAGTTTGTTTTGTTGCTGAGGCACAAAGTGACATAATGTAACAATTTGAATCTCTCAACATGCTGACAGTGACAAACTGTTTACTGCTTACATCAAGATGAATTAAAAAGAATTGTCAGGCTTATGTGACTTTTACGATCACACAACCTGATCTCAGCAGAGAGATTCAATTCCCAGAGAACACCAGCCTCCTCACCTTACACACAGCAATCAATTTGGATGGAAAACTAAGCAAAAAAAAGCAAAAACGTGCAGCACACACCTCTTGGTAAGCTTACCAAGGCCCTTGATGAAACTGATGACACTAGCCCTGCTCCACTTACTTGGTACTTCCATATTGCTTGGCAAAAAGCAGTGTATAAAATGAGGGGAAAAAGAGCAGCTGAGTGACAGACAAGTGAAGAAGGAATGAGACCTTAGTGGTTGTAAAAATCCAGTTCTGTGAATTTAAAAAAGAAGCTTCTTGAAGCACGACGTCTCACTTTGTGATCCATTTGCTGAACCATGAAAGGATGACAGTTAGCTGGATCATAACTAGCTTTGGACCACAGCGGTTTCACTTCAGTTATAGAGAGAAGCTCCATTTTTCAGAGAGTGACAGACATGTGCTTGAGTTGAGAGAAAAAAGTTCTTCTTATAGCAGCATTGCTCACGGATTCCACGTTCATTTTAAAAGAAAAGCAATAATTTGTGGATTTAAGCGACCCACGTGAAGACAGCTTGATGCTTCAAAGCCCAAAACATTGGGTTGGTGCGTTCGTACAAAGTAGAAAAAAGGGCCATCGTCTACTACGGTGAGAAAAGTTTGTCAACTAGAAGTGAGGAGAACTCCACTGTCTTGCTCCAGCAGAAGAGTGAGGGCTCCATGCCTGGCTGCTACATGAGCCTATAGGCCACCTATCAGTTTCTTCATAAGCTGCAGCTCCGCCTCCTGGCCTGCTGTGCCTTCTATGTACAGTAGCTCCAGTGACCTTGGAATCCCCGAAGCCCACTGAAAAGAAGAGGTGAAAAAAGGTGCATATCTGGGAGCGCTTCTGTGGCTGTCTTTACGTTGAAAGTGGGAGACAAGCCAATTACGCCTCTTTGTTTTTGTCCGACCGGCAAAGCTGTGTTGGAATTTCAATGCTGCTTTGGGGAGAGAGTTTGAGGGAGGAGCGAGACGCTATATATAGAGCGCTGGCGGTCACTGTCTTACATACCTGCCACTCCCACTGACCCCTACTCATACACAAGAACACACACAGGCCAACACGTATAAAAACAGACATGGAGGTTTGCATGATCAAATTTAAGTGTTGTGAAACTCAAACTTTTAAAATGTACTTAGTGTATAAAAGTAAAAGCACATTTGGATTTACTTTTAAATGTCAGAAATCTTTGTTATTTTGAATAAACTGCATTTAAAATGTTCTTAAATGTGCAGGGAGAAAGCGATGGGAGAATTTAACGCATGCACGCACACTTTACACAGAACTTTCTATAATTCTTGCAGGCATTTCAATGAGTCATCATTAAAAGAGATGATTCAACAAAGAGTGTCATGCTATCTTTTTATGTTTTCTTTTTACATTCATTTATAAAACTATTTATTTATTTATTTAGGGCATCGATACCAGAAACTAAAGTGCCAGATAAGGAAATGAAATCCCTCAAAATTGAAACCATGACAAAAAATTGTCTGTTTATGAGGAAATATTTTATATATATATATATTTTTTTTATAACCATTTGAGAAATGGGAGATTTTGAGTCCATCGTGTTGTTCTGCTGCTTTTACTTCTGTTGTACTGATGTTTGACCACAGCAGGACATTTTATCTGACAGTTTACATGCAGCAAGAAAAGAGAAAGATGGTAAACAGAAAAAAGACAAAATAGTACAGTAGGAGTTGCATGGATATCTCATGATATCAAAGAACTAAACAATGTTATACAACACATTAAGAAGAACCCTGTGCAGACATTTAGGTTAAAGGGTCGTTTTTAAAATTAAATGCTGCTTGTATGCTTTTCTAAAGCAACATTTCTTAAATTGTAAAACTGTTTATAAAGTCTCATACGAGAGAAAAGGTTTTTTTTCATTATTTGTTGGTTAATCATCCTATATGAAGACATTTTTTTATGTATTGCTCTTTGTTCATGCCAGCTTAACAATACATACAAGATTTTTCAAAGCTTTGAACAATAGGTGCAACATAGAAGAAAATCATCTGGAATCTGCTCCATCAACAAGTACTAATATTAAACATAAAAAGTAGTTCATAAATCAGAAAAAAACAATAATAGTGCATTTATAAATGCATCAATTTTGTTCCAGGTAGTTAGATCATATTTCAAAAATTGATTTATCTCCCAGTTTAAAGCTATACAATTCAATAATGTTAAACTTTCAATAATGGCTGAAACATTTTTGAAAAAAAAACAAAACATTCAATTTACTTTACTAGAATTTTTTTAAGTGGTGTGTGAAGCAGCTACAATGAATGCCCATTTGAGATGCTTTCTATATAACATAAGACAAATTAAACTTGACGAGATCAGCAAATTTTCTAAAGGTTTCGATCGATAGGTAATGTAAACTTGAAACACAAACCTCACTCTCCAGGATATCAGATGCTTTTCTAGACATTTTACCATGACTCTGCACGAGAAAAACCTGAATGGGGAAAACTGGTGGTACATTTAAAAGGATGTAGGATCATGTTAGCCTTAAAAGACTTCTTCTAACTCTCTATGTGGCTATGAAAGAAAGATGAACATATAAAAAGAAAATGTTGTGTTCATAACAGAAATTTCACCTCATAAGACCTTTAAATACATAGTAAGTCTAAAAAATATTTGTCATCAAACTATACACAATAAAACGTTTCTCTGAAAGCTAATCAGAAACTGATAAGAGCTCACAGATGATGCTCACAGATGAAAGGAAGAAAAACGACAGACTGCCCACTGATGAGTCCTGAAGACAGAGCGCTTTCGGGTTACTGTACTGTAACCTGCTCTGCTGTGAAGGTGAGTACAGCTTGTACAGATAGAAGCTACAATAAAAATGTTGCTTTCATTAAGACTCCAAGATATTGTAAACAATCAATTAGGATTAAGAAAAGTTGAGTTTCTAGGGATGTAAACAGAACTAAATGTTCGAATGAAAAACAAACAACATTTGGTTCAGTTTAACGGAAAAATGGATAACACAGAGATTTAGTTTTGAGGTGTATGGAGATGGATACACACACATTCCTGCACAGAAAATGGCAGAGGACTCGGACTCAGTCTGTTGCAGTTATCTCCCACTCAACCACTTCCCTTCCATAAATCCATTATGTAATATCACCATTTATTGACAGTGTGGATCATGTTATGTAGAGCCTGTTCAGCTCCACTCTCCCTAGCTCCAAACACACACATGCAGTAAGTCAACAGCGTAAACAGGAAGATTTACTGATAGCTAACAAGTCCACCAGAGTGTCACACACTCGTTCAGAATCCAGCAACGACCATCATCTCCTTAGTTGTACTCACAGCCTCCTAAAGACTTGAGCAGAGACTTGATGGTGATGTCAAAGAAGCCTGAATCCTGCTGGCTGGTTGCCATGGCTGCAGAGGCCATGTCGCCACGGTGACAGACAGCAAAGTCAGTACAGGACAGCGGGATGAGACGTTGTGGAGGGTGGAAGCGAGGAGGAGGAGGAGGAGAGTGCTTCAAGAAAGAAAGAGAGTGGGGGAGTAGGCGATGCGGATGTTGCAGCTGCCTGCTGCTGAGAAAGAGCAGCAGCGTGTGTGCTTGTTTGCAAGTTTAAATGTGTGTGTGTCAGAAAGAGAGAACACCCTGCCTTGCCTGAACTGTGCCGCTATCTTGTTGGCTAACAACCCCCCACATCTACCCCTCCTTTCTGTTTGCTCTACCAGGACAGATGCTGGGAGTCCAGAGCAGCCAATCATCTTTGAGGAAAGAGACTGACAGAAAGAGGATAAGTGAAAGGATAACAAACAGTGCTGTAGATGATTTTTTTGGATGGGAGCATGCAGGCAGGTACTTTAGAAAAGCTATAGCTTATTATCATCAATGCACACAAAATAAGTAGAGAATTAACTGTAGTTTTAGGGATAAAAAAAACAACCACTGAGAATCAAGAGAAGGAGAGATAGGCTAATTGTAAAAGCCAATAGAAAGTAAAAACTAGTATGTATTTTAATTGTGATTATGACATTTTTAGCCCAAATTAAAATACATGTGTCGTTTTCTAGGACACATTTTCTGTAGAGCAGCAGTAGTTCATCAAAAATATGCCAGAGTTGTGCGTGGGACTATTGGAGTAAGCTCGCAGAGTAAGCCTGTGCTCATTTCCCATTATCCCTTTGTCTACACCCACTCCTGCATCTTACAGCCCTGCTCGACCAAGCTAACATTACCGCTGCAACAAAAATGGCAAGCAATATTGGAGCTATCCAACCATACAGTTTTGAACTAGATACCAGCTCAGATGAGGAAAATGTAGACATGGATACAAGACGTACTATTTGTCTACAAGTGAATGCATCGGAATAGAGTGGAGCAAGGAACTCGTGGCCTGCCAACTTTAGTTTGTAAGTAACAACTACAAGCTTTTTTAAACTGCATTTTTGTCATCTGCTCCTGATTCACAACGATGTGAATAAAGAAATACTCAGAAATGCAAGTTTGAGATTAGTTTTCTTTATATATGTCCTCTATCATAAGAAAAATGTCACAAGAACATGTTAAAAATAACAAAAAGCACTATTTTCATTGGAGTGGGTCTTTAAATAATATGATACAAAACACAAACTATGTTTAGCTTTAATATGAATCAGGTTATTATTGTTTACTATAAAGCATACTAAATTGTTATTATATACCTTTAGTTTGTAGTCTAAAATAGAATAAAAACATCCACAAGCATGGCAGGTATGATGAAAATAAAAGTAAAAGTAAGATTAAAAAAAGATGATGAAAGTAAAACATTCAAAAATATAGCAAAAATAAAGGCATTACTCTAATTGGGATTTCGCATTAATGTATTTAGTGGTCTTGGGAGTCCTAAGTCATTACTCCCACGTAAAGAATATTTAAAAACTTATCACAATATTAGCATCTGCAAAGCCATTACAAAGGAATGATTATTGCCCTTTTACATTCAATAAAGTATTTCCTAATTTTATATTTTGTTTTTATTCTATATTATTGAAATAAAAATAATTTGTAGGCATTCTACTTCAAAATAAAAGTCTATGCCACAAACTAAGTTGGTTGATTTTTTAAAAATATATAACCCTTGTTATATGTTGCTGAAACCTTGCCATACTGACATCAGGAATTCTTTCTCGAAGCTGGAGGGCTGCTACAATGAGAACCATCAGAAGGATGAGAGAACTGTCAGGAGATGTAAAGCCAATCCTGTTGTCTGTCTGACTGCACGAGGAAAGGTTCACTGGAGGAGCAGTGGTGCATGCTGCTCAAGTATTGATTCATAAAGTAGAAAGCAATTAAAATATTTAAAGTGGAGCACTTCAGTGTGTACAGTGTAATTTCCTACTCACTTGACCCCAGCAAACAGCACCAAGATATCTTTAATTCTATAGAAAACATGGATGTAGCAACTTTTTGACCAACTATAAGGGCAAATCTACAGCAATGGAGATAAGAATATCAATCTCAGCTTAAATGTTACTTCAAAAAACTGTAGCATAACCTATTGGTTTAGTTTGGTATTTAAACTCTTAGCAAAACTTTCTCTCTGTGTTTAATTTACTATCTTATTTCTCAGCTCACTCTAGGTAGCTCTCTTAGCCAACAGTAAATAGTTTGCAGATGATACTATCCTCCCACCCTATTGCTTCAGCTAAGCTTTGCACCTCTTCACAAACACAAACACCAGACAAGTTTATTTTTCCACTTTCTGCCTTCAAATGTAATAGCAGAAAGGTAGGATGGAGATCCTTTGTCTATAGGTGAGTAAAAGTGGAAGCATGTGAAGATAATTTGGGTAATTTGCTACGAAATGTATGGAAGTGACACAGGATAAGAAAGCACGGAGGAAAGAGGAGAAGATGGATAAAATACATTATCATCCTGCAGCTCACAGGAGAGCTATGAAGCACAGCATGGCCTGGTTCACATTACCAGACAATTAAAGCTTATTCTCAAAGGAGAGACAACACCGTATACCAGAGAAGCTCCGCAAGCCTCGTCTTGTCTACAACTTGTGCTTACTCTGCTAAAGTCAAGGGCAAAGCACTTTTACATGGTCTGAAGAACTATCACAACAAAATCATCTTGTACTGCACCAGTAGAAACATTCAGACGTGAACGATATGTGCTTATCTCTGTCACTTACATTTTGGGCAAGATTTCATGATTGTTTTAAAGATTAAGGCTTGCTGTGTTGGTTTCTTATATTCACAGTAAAGTTGGATATTGATTAGAGGGTGTAAAGTTTTTGAAAAATAATCAATAACCAGATATCAAATGCAAACATGCTGGTCTTGCTAGAGTGCATCACATACTTTGAGGAAACATATCTATTCAAATCCACAGCTAAAAGAGTGTCCAAGTATCAGCTACACAAACTTAACGTCCTCAGGAAATACCATGAACCTAAGGGTGGAGACCCCCCTCATGAAACTGTGGGATTCCACAGATTCTGAGCAGAGGCCTGGGCATGCCAGCTGCTGGAATGTGACTCCTTCACGCATGCAGGCGAACACACATGAACTCATACAGCTCAGCCAGTGCATCCAGAGGACTGCGGGAACTACATATAAGGGTCAAAATCTGCTACCAGGTTTATGACGTTATTAGATATTCTTGTGGTTCTCCAGATTAGTTATGGAGAATGTAAAAAGTGTTTCCTTGTTGAAGCAAAATATTTAACCATATATATTCTCCCCAGACTACATTAAATGTAAAATATTCAGCAAAATGGGATAAACTTATACTGGAGAAGAAGATTGTTTATTTCCATTTCTGTCAAGCAAATTTACTAGCAAAATAACCGTTAAACAAATGTATTTTAATCAATTTATTTGATGCCTAACTATTCATTTGTGTTACCTGCTTTGAAGATTAGACACATGAAAGCAGTGCTTAAATAAAGAGTTACACAAAATTCCAGAAGAACTGTTTGAGATTCAAGGTTTACACAGCCAGGCTGATCCAACGGGACAGAAATCACTTTGAAGAACACATTTTGAACATTCGAGGTGGGGGCCAGCAACCACCACATGCTTTTACTGAAGCATCTTATTGGCCAGTTTATAACTTAAATAACTTGTGATAATGAAAGCATATCATGAAAAAAAAACTTTGTTTAGCAAGAACATGTTAAAAAGAAGCACCAGAGCAAGGATGGTTATTCTAACAAATATAATGACTGAGTAATAGCTGTTTGTTTTTCTATAAAAGCCTATGGGATTTTGGCTTTCTGGGACCAGCAGGTACTTCCTATCTGCAACGCAAGAGCGGAGGGGATAACCAGTCCAGTTCTCATATGACTGTCAATTGTTTTAATGCTATAATTTATAGTTTTTACTCACATTTATGGGATACCTTTTTAAAATTTACACTACACTCACTTGTGGATTTGACAGACTCACTGATTATGTTTTTTAAATCACTTGCTTACTTGCTTACAGCTTACTTGCTGTTTTTACTCTACTAAAGTTAATCAAATTAAACATTTTTAACAGATTTAAAGGTAAATAAAAACAGTGAAGGTCCTTTTGGTGATTTTACCAAGGCTATGAATTTGTGAAATATTTAAATTGAGAAAAAAAAAACGGATTAAAAATTTTAAATCTCTCCTTTTTATTTTTTGAAGTATCCTTCTTTTCTTTTCATTTATCAGCAGAAGGGACCCGGCCAAAAAAAGAAAAATTAAAAAGATCCCAGACTGGTATAGGTATTACACTAAAACATAAAAAGATAAAACAAAATAGAAATTCTTTTGACCATATCGTCTCTGTCATTTCATAACAGCTGTTTATTGATGCATGAAAAACGTCTGTCACTAAATTAATGATGTAGTAAACTCACATTTCCTTCATGCAAGTTTAACCAAATACCAATTGGTTTCTTAAATGTTTTCTCCTGACCTTTACTGTAAATCTCCTTTCCCTTTGTAGTATTCAGACTACAGACTAAAATCATTGCAGCACATCATCTAGAAACCAAACAAATGCCACCAAAATTAAAAAGAAAGCAGATCTACAGCGGCAGATATTTCCAAGCATGTTTTTCATTTACATATTATACATGAATCTATTCTGTCAGTTTAGGGAATCTGGTAGTTAACATTCATCCAGCCATAAAAAGCTGCAAAAACAAAAAAAGAGTAAAACCTTTCAGAAGTTTCAAACTGTGATAACTAAACAGATTAGTTTTCATGTGCTAAGACAAACATGAGGAAAAGACTAAATATTCAGAAAAAGATCAGTGCCCTGGCAGCACTGAAAACCTGCACACCCACATTCCAAGTCTTGAGTTGGGGATTCTTATTTCAGCATTGTGTTCAGCCTTTCATTTTGTACTTAAAACATCTAAGATTGCAAAAGTTTTACTTTATGAAATTAATACAAGATTAGTTTACAATCACACCAATGAAAAACAAAAACAAAACCAAGGGGTTGTCTTCACCTACCCTCAAGGAGCCCTTTCCTCTTTTTTGACCTTTGGATCTTTGAAAATCTTCCTTTGAAGGCACTAGGGTCAAACATTTCTGGAGACAGAACGGCAATCTTGTCCATAAAAATCCCATCTTGGGAAATGGTCTTGCTTTCCACCTCAAGGCTCCCATCTGAAGCACCGCTTTTAGCCCCAAGGCTGGCGTTGGTCTCTACATCTTCTGGAGACATGTCTCATCTATGTGCCCCAAGAGACGCATGAGTTTAACCCACTCCTGGTTAGTCTGTGGTCAAGGCAAAGCTCTTACATGGTTCCAAAAATAGACACTGGTTGCAAAGTTTGAGCAGTTTTGGGGTAGAGAAGTTCAAATAAAAAGAAGTTAGGTCCTAGAATTCTTTGGTCTTCATCTTCTTTTTGTCCACATCTTGGTGTCCAGTTTCCTTCCAGAGTTTGTTTTCTTTATGTGTAGTTCATTCACTCCAGAGACGATGAGCTCATGGCCTTGTTGTCACAGACACACAGCTCCCCTGAGTATACAGGTTTTCTCACTCTTGTTTAGAACAAAAAAAAATGTATCTGAGACTTCTTGAGTATAAGGGCGGTTTTATTTCTATAAAAAGGTTTCTATTTCTTTTTTCTTCCTGCTCTCTGTCCTTCTGCGTCTGTTGAGTCTCTGAGGCACAGCTGTGTTTCTTCCCTCTCAGGTGGTGAGCAAGGGAGGGATCCAATTCCAGGAGCTCAACTTGATTGGGTGGTTTGGGAAGTTTGGGTGGTTCTTACCTCGCTTCCTCTAACTGTTTTACCCTCTTTTTATGCCTCAGGTTCTTCCTTCTATCATTTCAAGTTTAGGTGTTTAAAACTATATCCTGGTAGTGAAAAACCCATCCTCTCTTTGCTACTGTGGTTTCATCGCTAGCTTCTTGCGCTGGGCAAAGCATGATTGGTTTTGTATGGTTTGTATGGTTTATGAAGTCAGAACAAGGCATGTGGGTGTGAGCAAGAATGACAGTGCCTGCACTCACTGGTTCGGGCTGTTTAGCCAGTTACAGTAACCTCAACATGTTAGTGGTCTAGCATTACGGAGGGCAGACACACCCATTCACAGAGTGAAAAACAAAACTCATAACAAACAGGAAATATACTGAGCACAGTAGAAATATTTTTGGGGAGGTCAGCTTTTAGTCTTGTTTAAAAGATGGTTTGATAAATGTGAAGCAACGCTTCCGTGACTGTAAACAATGACACAAACATACAGATGAATGCAACTGAGAAGCTGACTAAAGTGATGAATCTAAGTCTGTCAACTGGACTCAGTTTGTCTTTTATTACTGAAGACATTTAATCCTATCTCCAGAAGGATTTCACAATTGAGAAATGTCTTCTCTAATAAAAGATAAACCGAGTTCAGTTGACCGCTTTTTTCCCCTATAACTTACATGGAATCAACCTGGATGAATGAAAATCTGAACAGACAAGCGAGGGAGGAGTTAGTACACAATCCCATGGATGAAAGAGGTCAAATCATTATTGATAGGAGGGCTGACAAATATTTTTAAAAGTATTTTAGGTTTTGCATCAACCTCAAAACTTCAAATGCTCAACCAAACAAAAAAAAATCCCTTTTAATTGTGTGCTTTTGTGGCCAACTTTTAGACAGTTAACTCTTTGATGAAATAAATGACAGTGCAAAGATATTTGTTATCTACACAATGTTTTACTAATTACCAAATCATCTTTAAACCACAATTTAGTTCTTCACCTTTGTTCTCTATGTTTCTGCAATGGTATATCGTAAATCTCAGGAGACTCCCAACATGTGGGAACTTCTGGCTGTTTGTGCCACCATTGTCATAGTATCAAGTCCACAGGGTGCCTGCAGCTCATATGCAGGTTTAAAAACAAAACTCTCACATCCTTTATGAAAGCATTTGAACCACCTAAATGCATGTGACAGCATTGCAATAGAAGTTTTCCCTAAGGGCAGGCATGTGATTTTTCAACCCAAGAAAATATCCTGAACCATACCAATCAGATACAATGATGAAAAGTGTTGAAGATTTCCCACCTAACTGTTAAGTTCAGAAGTCTAAAACTCAAACAGTTCAGTGAAAAGTTCCTGAAACAGTGTCACAAAAATTCTGCAGACTAGGAAGAGTTTGTGCCGAAGCCACTTGTTCAAATTATGATGACCCAGCAGACCTAAAAACAACATGTTTATTGCAGTTTGTATATCTACTCGCAGACACACCGCAGATTTATCATGGATTTTTTTTATGGTGTCTACTTGAAGGATCACATTCAAATAATGTATTTTAGACTTGTAAGATTTAGAATGGTCTGCACAATTATTATAATCTCAAGCTGTGAATATTATGCACTGCAAAAACAAAATCTCACAAAGTATTTTTGACTGGCTTCTGGCTTAAATACAGTGGGGATCCAGAGTTTGGGCACTCCAGGTAAAATGTTATATTATTGTGAATAAAGAACCCAAGGGAAGATTGAAAAATCTTCTAAAGTCATCAGTTTACAGGTGAAACATTCTTTTAATATGTCAAAAAAAGGCTTTATTTCCATCATTTACTCTTTCTAAATCCTAACATTTTACCTGGGGTGCCCAAACTTTTGATCCCCTCTGTACCTAATTAGACTTTAGACAAAACTAGTAAGTTTTCAGTAAGATGCAACGACTTGTTTTAAGACAATAAATCTTGAATATCTTGAGTCAATTGAACTTGATACAAACCCTTTTTTAAAGCAGTATCTCAAATGAAACTACTACTTTTTACATAATATTTTTAAGCAGAAGTTCTATTGGACTGAGTGGTCTTGTTTCAAGAAACAGACTTGCTTGACGTAGGGAAACTGGATAGTTTTATTTGACACATAAGAGAGTAGAATGTATTTAACAACAGCAGGTCGGAAGCTTACATAGAACTTGAAAGACAAATGTTTTTTAAAATGTGTAATACTAGTTGTACCTCAAGATGATTTTGCTCTAAAATAAGGATAGTTGGACTGTTAAAATACAATGTACTTGGAAGGTAAACGTGTATAAATATAGAAGCTTTAGAGATCTGAAACTCTTTTTTAAAACAATAAATGCTTAGTTTAAGACAATAATTTCAATTGCCAAAGAAACAGACCTAAATATGTGAGTTTATAGTTAATTTCAAGAATTAATTTTGTTTTACAGTACAGGGGATCACAACTTATTTGAGAAATCTTACCAAGACAAGTTCTGTATTTCGACTGGCATAATTTTTCATTATTATAGGTAATAAAAAAAACATCTTGTATTCATTATTTTTTTACCTATTCATAGAAGGACCTTTTTGTTCCAGTGGATTCATCCAATCGCAAAATCTTAAGCAAATCTTTGACTAAACTGTCTCAACTTGCAGTGCTGGTAATGTATGTTTAACTCTAACTTGACAGGTCTGTCTCACCCAGTTAGTTATACAACTTTTTTGTTTTGAAGCCTGCCATTGTTGTTTCTTTTTTTTAGATAAATTCCATTGTTAAAAATCTTTAACTATCAATGCCAAAACATTTGAGTTGTCTTAGAAAAGTGTTATTTTTCAGAAGCAGGCCATATGTTTAAACGAGGGCTGCTCTGATCTTTAATAATTTTATTAGCATCTTCTCTAAATACTATTTAGTTAGTACTATTTAGCTACTATTTAGTTACATGTTCAGCGTAACTGTTGCTTAGCATAAGTTCTAAACATATTTATTTACATTTCAACCTCAGAGTGCTGCCACAAGAGGTGTTATGATGTTTACTAAAATCCCAGAGTGCATCAGGATGCCTGGGTGCACAAATGCACCACATTCCCACATGTCCTGTTTATTCTGTAAACAAACTAGTGTAATTCAAATATACATTTATTCAAATGTAATTGTTGAATGATTCATTTTTCATTTATTGGCTGTAAGTGTTAAACCAAAGTTATGTCTACAGTCTACAATCCCTTTTCCCAGAAAAAAAAATACAAAGTGATAAACAAGTCACAACTATGTCAAAATATTAAATAAAATGTGTTTTAAAATAATAAAAGAATAAAATAAATTTGTGAAATCTTTCCTTCATTAAGAAGAATATGTCTAGAATAAAAAAAGGTATGTTTGAGATTTAAAGCAAAACTGCACCAAATAGTTTTAACTAAAGTCTTTCATCAAAACTGATAGTTGATCAATATATTTTTCCGTCAATTTGTATTGACAAGCAACCTAAAAATACTCATAGCAGGACTAGAGATGTGTTACAAGTAGATACATTAGAGCAAACATTTGTATTTGAAGTAAGGAGGCAAACCGAAACATTGAAATATGAATTTAACTATTTGAGATTTTAGAAAATGATCTCTATAAAGAAATGAGGAATTTTACATTTTTATTTAAAGTTGAAAAACAAAATAAAGAAAGGTCAATTGTGTTCATTCATGTTGCTTCTGGTGGTTATACTGTAGGCTTGCTCCAGTGTTAAGCAGCAGAATTGCCATCAGTGTATGAGTATGTGCATGGGTGAATGGGACTGTGAGGATCTTTGGGCCTTCAAGGAAGGTAAAAAAAAAAAAAAGAGCTTTATATGTTTACAGCATTTGCCATTCTCCAAGGGAAGGAGTAGAAAATGTATTAGCTTCAAAATCCTTTATAAATTAAGTTGCAAGATTAAGATTATTTTAAAAAGCTTTTTCTTATTGACCTGAAAAAAAAAAGAGTGGAATAATTTAAGGCAAGGCATTTGTACACAAGCTTTCTCCCAAACCACAACAGCCCAAGTAAAGCATTTCACGGAATTCAATTAATCAAGTCATCAAATTATTCCTGTTTAAACATGTATTTACAGTTAAGAGATGAAGATTACAAGAAAAACAATGTTGATGAGAATAACAACATTGACCTTTATTATTTTGTTTGCAGCAGACGCTTTTAGTAACAGCCATTAACTGAACCTGATTCTTTCAAGTTTGAACTAGGTTTTCACTTTATTTTTGTTTTTTAGAGAAATGATCAGATGTTCACTTTTTTTTGTCAATGGCTTTCACCATCATCAGTCAACAAAGAAACACGAGCGGGAAACAATCAAGGGGGATTCCCATTTCCAAAGTAACAGCCGAGTATTAGGACAGACTTGTTTACACCCACAGGAAGTTCTGGCACTTTCTCAACTGACAAATTCTGTCAAACAAAAGCAACCACAATGTATGAAAACCAGTTATCTTCTATGTAGTACCAATAGGGGGTATGGGTGGGGCAGCTTGATTTAAAAAATAAAAATCTTACTTGTTGCCCTTTCAACCTTCAAGCGTGAATATTTTTCTGGCAGCTGGCTTGTTTAGCAGCTCTGCCAAAGCATTAAGAAAGTGATAAATGACACCGGTTTGACATCAATGCTTTTGACAAATATGACTAAATATGAAAGAGAAACAAGAATGCATAGAAGTTTACCAAGTCTGACAACAACCAGTCAGTGTATGATTGTGTGTGTGAATGTGACTGTAGAAATGCTTTGGGCCTTCAAGGGAAGGTAGAAAGGCGCTATAGAACTATATGCCATTTACTGTTTACCAAGAATACAAACTTTTAAGGGTTCTTTAGAAAACGCTGTTGACACAACAATATCCTCTATCTATCCATTCTCTGAACCCACTGAATCCTCGCTGGGGTTACGGGTTGCTGGAGCCTATTTTGGCCAAAGGCAAGGTACAGTCTGGACAATTTGCCAGACTGTTGCACAACCACACAACTACCTGATATTTCTCATTCACACAATAGAAATATCAATAACTCAAATTGTTGCTGAGGCTTTTTTGGTCTGTGTAAAATTTATATTTACTGTTTGCAGAAACATATTTATTATCATTCGTTTGTAATTCCACATCTGTGGATGAGTGGCTGAAGATTAGTCTTTTTTTAGGTTTTTCATCTTCTTAAAGCAATGAGTCAGCAGGGTTTTGACCATTGACTGTGTATGAGAAATGAACTGAGTAATCTTTGCGTTCCAAACAGAAAGTGCCTGCTGCCTCAGAGAAGCCAAAACCTCAGTTGCTGTATCGCGAAAACATGGAGTCTGAATTTTGTTGGTGCTAGAAGTAAGCCATGTCTGTTGATGATGACACACGTGTTCCAGTTATCATATACAGTCAACAATTCTGACTGACAGGTCAGTCTCAGATAAACCGATTACCCATCCTGACCTTTTATAGACCCTTTTCACTTTTCTTAACACATTTTTTAAAAATTGACTGTCCTCACTGTTTTTTTAAAGTACTAGTTAAAAAAGAATAGCAATTCATGTACAAAATACATTGAATTCATTGTCAAACATCCATGTTTTCATTGTAAAGCAGTTCCTATATAAGCTGAGTGCCACCTTTTACCCAGTGTGCAGAGATGCTTTGCTAAATACGGAAGAACGAGAACAACCAAACAAACACTCTCACATTTAAACCACAGAGTCCCAGCCTTACTTTCAGCATGGTATGCTGGGTAAACAGCAGCAACATCTCAGCAGTGGTTTTTTCCCTGCCTGAGGAAAGACTTAGTCATTTATGCTTATATGCCTAGTTTTTTTGTCTGGTATTTTCACTTCAACTGCAAGAAACGTTTAGAACATTTAGTTTTTACACCACTTCATCATCCTGGAGGATGGTTTTTTCATCTTAATCATTTTTTTGTGGTTTAGCTTCTATAACTGAATAAAAAAATAATTTTAAAAAAGCACAATATAAAAGTCAGTCATTAATTACAATTACTTTTACTTGTCATTTCAGAGAAAAAACACAATTCTTTATGACTTTGTCAAATCCATAACAAAATTATACAACCTTCAACATTATCACATAAGTAACATACCTGCAGCAGACTGCGATGTCACATTATTGTTATATGGTACTTAGATTTTCCCTATCTTATTTATCTGAAATAACAATAGAAAATTTACTAAAAAACAAGAAAAACAGTTATTAAAAAACATGATGAATTCTAAGTTTATTTATGTAACTTGTCATCTATTAAAGAATAAAATCAAAACAACAAAAAAAAAATTACTTACACAAATTTGAAACTGTCATGACCAGCTGACATGGCTTTACAGCACTTAAACACAATGTCTTGATAATTAATGTGTGGCTTTTTATTTTTGGTTTTATTACACCATAAAGTTTGAACACTTTGCTGCCACCTTGAGTCTAGTGTTGGCAGAAACACTCAAGTACAGCGGCTCATTCCTTTTTTGGTTTGGAATTTCAGTTAATCAAAAAACATATGAGTAATAAAATAAAACGTTTTCAAAAATCCACTTTTAATACATACACAGCCTTGCAGACAAAACTTTAGGAAAGGCAAACATCGAAGCTGAGTTTGTATTATTTTGTATATTGTATTATTTTCTAATTTTTTATATGCAAGTCTAGGCTACAAGCTACAGTTGAGTGTCTTCATCAACCCGTGTGTTGCTTTAGATATGCTATCCGACACTTGGAGCCTCTAAAAGGAAAAAAATCATCCAAAAGCCTAACAGTCAGAAGAACCCTGACCAAAATGAGTCACGTTGGCTTTATATGTGTGCCATTCCTCCTCAAGGTGCATTCAGATGATTGTTTTCTGTAAGAACCACAATAAAGCTGTTTTAACTAGGATGACCAATCCTAGTCCTCAAGAACCGCACTACCAGGTGTGTTCATTCAATCAGGATGTAGAATCACCTGAGTCAGCAAACCAGAAGCAAACTAAGCAGAGAAAACGTCAGTAAAGGCAAGGTTCTGGTTCTGGCTCCTTGGTATAAATGTAAGTATATTGTTGTCTAATGTAATGTAGATTTCATTTTTGTCAAAAAATACAAATTAGTTTAAAATAAAGGGGTGTAACAATTCGATTCATGTTATAATTTGAGGTTGATGACACGATTCATAGTTGGTATTGGTTCATTTTAAACTATCCGATATGATCCGATTCACTGACCTAAAATGGATCCAGGACATCTTTAGCCAAAAATTCCACCAGTGTGACTCAGAAATAAATACCTGGCTACTCAACAGTGAAAGTGAAGTTTTATTTCATTAACAACAAAGTCACCTTTGACCTCCTAGAGAACTACGTGAGGCTATAAAGTCACATGGCAGCGGAAGAGCGATCCCAAACATTTCTACTGAGAATGCAAGGAACCCTAGAGACCGGGAACTCTCGGATGACCGGGAACTGGCGGTCATCTGAGATTCATAGAACCGTAGTTACATACGCAACTTTTTTTCCAGATTGTTTCTATTTCTTGCAAGATAATCATGGGTAAATTCAATGTGTACGAATAAACAAGTAAGCAAGAATTAATAGCAAATTCATTTACGTTTTCGATTCACTGTTGTTTTTCCACATCAAAATAATACAAACGGAACATTGTTAGAACATTCTACCACACTGTATGATCACGTCTTTGGACTGTAATGATTTTTTTTGCTGCCATCATGTGTGTGTTGTCCACTGTGATGATACTTGGCCGTTTTTACGTTATAGTAAAATGAACCTGCCATGCCTCAGTCCAAATGTTTTTTTCCGATATTGATTATTCATTTATCCCATTTTGAAACGATTTCTTAATAATATAGGTTGATTGAATTCAATTTGATTACCAAATTGCTTCGGACAGATTAATCTGGTTGGATTGTAGGAATAGGAATCAATATCGTTACACCCCAAATAAAGTAACATACGGGTATATTTTTTGTATCACGGCGTCTGGCACACTTCGAATCAGTGCAGACTTGACATGAAAAAAGCAAAATATGAATACATTTCTTAAAGAAATATTTTCAAAAATGTTTAATCGCTGTGGATGTCAACCAGAACCCCCCCCAAACATTTTGACTAGGCGGTCGACCTCTAATTGGAAAATTGCAGGTTCGATTCCTGGGTTGGCAGCCCATGTGTCAAAGTATCCTTAGACTAGACACTGAACCCCATATTGCCTCTGGTGGTTATAGGTTGCCTCCAGTGTTCAGCACGGGAGCCACCATCAGTGTATGAATGCGTGTGTGTACGGGTGAATGGGACTTTAAAGCGCTTTGAGACTTCAAGGAAGGTAGAAAAAGGCTATACAAGTATAAACCATTTAGAATGGCAAGTTATTTACTTTAAAATGGAACTAACATCTCTTAAAGACAAAGCCATTCTGATAAACCAGATAAATAACAAAAAATTGAGGCATTTTAGGAGCTTGGGGCTGTGAAACCCACTTCCCTGTCTGCTACATGAAGTTGTGACAAAGAGCAGTTGGGTTAACTGTCTCGCTATAGCCACCTGCTTGTGTCATATGATTAAAAACAAAGGAATCGAATTGAAGATTAATTTTTAGCCGACCACAATTAAGCAAAGTAAGAATGATACACTTTTAATTCCTATTTTTTTTTTTTTTTTTGTCTTTTTCCAATGTATAAAGCCATTTGTGAAGTAAACTGACATTCATAAGCAAACTATCAACCTTAAATAATATGCTAGGAGAATATAATTGTTATCTGGTCAACAGTGGTGTTGTCCTTAATATGGACAAATATAAGAATGAATGTAAACAATAAACACTGGTTTCAAAGGCCTTAATAAGTCATCTTTGTTATAATCAAGCTAAGAATAAAGAAAATGGGCTATTTAGACAGAAATTGTGTTTTTAATAAATGGTAGAAGTATTGATTTATAGTATAATTCCTAAACAGACATATCTGAAATGTTAGCTTCAGTGTGAATGTGCTGTGTGGCGTTTTATCCGCCATCATGAAAAGTGTATTTACAACCAACGGTCACAGATAGCGTTGTTTTGCTAGTCTGCCGCACAAAGCAACGCGACGTTGCTCTCTGTGGAGTACAAGGGCAAGAAAATGAGAAAGCATGTCTAAAGGTGTTTTTTAATCCCTAAAAATGAGTATAGCAAAATAAAAAACAGTCGTTATGAATTTAGCTTGAGATTCGAACCCATTCCAGTTCCAGCTCTCGACGGCTCTTTGTACACAAAAGGATGGAACACCAATAGAAACACCACCAATGCAGGACTAAATTAAACTATACCTTTTCTTCGTCAACCTTGGCGCCTACGGGGTCATTTTCTGTCAGCAGTCCTTTGTTTGTGTGTTTCTGCGGCTTGTTTCCATCAATCCTCCCCGTCTCTTTCCTTCAGGATTTGTGCCGCCCCGGCTGACAGCACCACTGCTTACGATTTTTGGCCCCGCCCATAGCAACCAATCATAGCCCCCAAAGCTGGAAACTGAGGCTAGAACCGTTTCCAATTGGTTATCAGCGGTGTCAATCAATGTGTCACTAAGGGCGCACCTTTGTTCAAGGGCAGGACATCTGCCCAGGAAGGATGCTGTGCAGAGCGCCGCAGGTGTCTCCAAATCAGAGGAAAGCAGATCCAAGGAGAGAATTAAGACACATTATTTTTGAAAAACCAGCGGTTTGAAAAATTCTTCAGAGCATTAATATTTTTGTGAATACAAAAAATAAATAAATACATTAACTATCCACACAAAAATATATATTTTTTGAGTTCCTAGTAGAGTCATTTTCATATATTTTAAAAAAGTTTTTCAACTACGAGCTTATCATTTTTAACTAATGCATAAACTGACAGTTAAATCAAACACTAAGCTGGCTATCAGGTCCATAATTATTATATTTTAAATTAAACAAATATTACACTAAGCACACTTTAAGAAGCATAAATGTTTTTTTTAAATGCTCTTATGTTTTGTGCTTTGATTTTCTCTGTGGAGGTATGGAAGTGTCTCTAAGTTCAACAGGATCTTATTTGTTGAGAAGATGCCTGAGGCATGGAGAAGAAGTGGGATGATGCCCATTTTTGAGAATAAGGGAGATGTGCAGAGTTGTGGTAACTACAGTAGAAAAAAGTTGATGAGGTTGGAAAAGAAGTGAAGGAGCAAGTGGAGGCGGGTTGAAATGGATGGAGAAAAGTGTCAGGTTTTACAGAAAAGTTTTAGATCAAATGAAAGGAAAGGTGTACAAACCTGTGGTGAGACCAGCCATGTTGTTCAGTTTATAGATAGTGGAACTGAGGAAAAGACAGGAAGCAGAACTGGAGGTCGCAGAGATGAAGATGCTGAGGTTCACTTTGGGAGTGACCAGGATGGATAGGATCAGGAATGATCAGAGGGACATCAGAGGGACAGCACATGTTAGAGGTTTTGGAGATAAAGTCAGAGAGACCAGACTGAGATGTTTCGGACATGTACAGAGGAGAAACGGTGAATGTTGGTAGAAGGATGCTGAGTCTAGAGCTGCCGGTCAAGTGGTCTATAGGAAGGCCAAAGAGGAGGTTGATGGATGCAATGAACGAAGACATGAAGGTAGCTGGTGTTAGAGTAAAGGATGGAGAAGACAGAATTAGATGGAGAAAAGTTGATTTGCTGTGGCGATCCCTGAAGGGAAAAGCAGAAAGGAAAGGTAAAAAAAAGATTTTATCCGTATACTGTGATGTCTCTTTAATCGGTGATAAATACATCTCTATAAAAAAGATTACAGAGGACATAGCTGGAAAAAAATTCAGAGATTGACAAATCATTTGTTCTTAACATCTCTTTTCTGATATATATACATATATGAAATAATTGCACAGTACATTAAACACACACGGAGAAAAGAAGGCTTCGTTCTGATTTATGTATAACAAAAATAAACATACAAACATGTAAACTGCACATAAACCAAGTGAAAGTATCTATTCTGCCTTTCTTGTCACAGGCATTTATAGGACCTTTTCATTTGTCGCCCTCTTTAAAATTTAAATTTTTTTTCCTCTGTATTTGTAAGGTCAAAGAAGATACCAAAACGTAGACAAATAAAATAAATTAAAGGGAGCCAAAACCAAAGCAAGACCATATAGTGGAGTCTGGTCTCTTCTCCACAAATGTGTGCAATGCAGATAAGATCCCATGTTTGAAATTCTTTATTCCAGTTTAAGTCATTCTTTTAATGAAGAGATCTGATCCATTAAAGCATTAGTTAATAGCATCAAGATGCTGCAGGACATTAGTTTAACTTTGAATAAATCCCAACAGAGGCATTTATAAAAAATGCCACAAATACACAGAAAACAGACACTATAATGACTACAGATCAACTCAAAAGCACTTGCATATTAAGGTGAAATGAAGCATAGAAGAACAATCTGCTAGATTTCAACAAAAATCCTTCATGACTCATAAATATTATTGAATTGATCTCTTTACAGCACACATCAACAACACATTTGTGCATTGAAAAAGTAAGAAAAAAGTAATTGCATGGTTGCAGAGCAAAATTCATTTAAGTATGAAAACAAAGCGATTCATAAAAGAACATGATAAATAGAAATGGAAGCATGGTTGAAAAAACACGTCTCGGATTTTCCTTTTATGCATCACTTAAATAAATGGTATGTCTTTTACTTGAAAATGTCTTAAATTGGTAAAAACAAGGATAAAAAAAGCATAGAATTTGTTTTTCTGTGCAGTAAACAAAAGCAGAGTTAAGAAGCTGATTTGCATTTTCATTTATGAGTCCAGCATTCCATAAACCAAGAAGTGGTGCTACATCCTATACTGTTTGACCTCACATGAGTTTTTATCAGCCTCTCTTTAGTCTCACCATAAAAAACAGTGTCTGTGACATAAAAAAAAGGTTTTCAGGCTGCTCATCTTCCACCTCCACACTCCAGAGATCAAGTACCCATCTTTGGAACAGTTCTGTTCAGGTTCAATAACAGCATGTTTAGCACTTTTTTTCACTTGACAAAACCGTATAGTCTTGTGTTATTAGGTTCCTGTGTAGAGTTCAATTCCAAGTGTTGTTTTGTCCTAAAATGAGAAAATATGTGGCCATTTGTTCAGGGGAGAACCCAGGCAGACAGAGTTCATTAGGAATTGGCACCTTAACCGCAGGCTCCTCATGTCCATTTCTTGAGGTGACCTGGAGTACGACACAAAGGCCAAAGGTACCAAGCGTGTATATGACTTGGGACAACATGATGAAACTGCGCAATGACTGTCACATTTTTCCTCATAAAAGTCGGTCCCTTAAAACAGTGCTGCTGTCGAGTGAGACCCTGGGAAGGCATCAGGAGTCAGGCCCGTGAACCATAAAGTACAAAGCGGTGCCTTCGTAAAAACTGCTTTCTTATCAGGCGTATCGAGGATCTCCGCCAATCAGGGACACCTGCTGGAGGTAGGACAGCGGCTGGCAGAAAGGCGGTCGCGACGCTTCCACGAAAATGGTGGAGGAGGTGAGGCTTTTGCGGTCTTTTTTCAGAGTATGTCTCCTCTGCCACCGACATAACAAAACCTCCACCTGTTCTCTGAAGAAACTTGTTGTCAGCGTGTATAAGATGGGATTTAAGGCACTGTTGATGGGAAGGACAAAGATGACAACCCAGCTGGAGATGGTGCCTGAGGGAACAAAGAAAATCACAGTTTAAGGTCTTTTTGATTAGGTTTTAGTGAAAATAAAGCTTATTTATGATCATTGTAATTTTAAAATAAGTTCTCTTTCTTTTTACCAGGTATCTCCACCTTCAACAGTGAGAGAACTTTCACTAAAAATATAGGAATCCAGCAGAGGGCGTCAGAGAACACGATGAAGAAAAACCTATTGGCCACAGCAACATCTTTGTGGAGTCTGCTCCTCAAGTCTGTGGCATTGATGCCGGTTTTGTAAATGTTGTAGAACATGCTGGAGTAGGACATGGTTATCACCAAAAAGGCCACCAGGTTTAACCCTAAAGAAAAGCACAAACAATTCAGTCATAAAGACCTGTTCTGTGGTGTTTCAAATCTGGGGATAATTACAGATTTAAATTCAGGGATTGATTCTGAATATTTAAATACAACCAAAGAGGAGCTTGGAAAATTCCGTTGTTTATTCATTAATTTTTTTGCAAATCCTTTAAGCTGGGTCTGTGTAAAAAAAGGACTATTTTTATTTTATCATTTGTGTTTGCAGAGCTAGTTTGAAATTCTGCTTAGCTTTTCAACCAGGGTTATGTCAGAGTTCTTGTTACAAATGTAAGCAAGTTTTTCTTATGCTTTCACACAACAAAAGACTAATTTTTTGTCTTTATTAAGTTTCATTCAACTGTGTTTTGATGGAACATTCATCACAAAAAGGAAGATTATGGATTGTTTATTAATAAAAGGTAGCTGGTATCTTGTGGCTGCAAAAATAGGGAGCTGTTCTATGACGAAAAAAACATTTTGGAAAAGAAATCTTGATCATTGTGTCTTTCCTTTCCAAGTATAGTGGAATATTGTTCTTGAGTTAGGGTAAAATGGAGGGTCAATCCTGACATGATTATTATCTTCTTAACTTATTAATAGTTGAACAACCAAAACTATAAAATGTATTTATCATGTCAACTTTATTCACAAGCTCTGACAGCTGTTCACTAAAAGAACCATAATAATAATAACTTACAGTAAATTATGTCACAAATATAACTGATAACTGGGGAGGCACCAGCAGAATCTGCAAGATTTTGTGCCGCCGCCTGATTTTCTTTTAAAATAGTTGAATGTAGACAGTGGCAGTCAGGCGGCCATCAGGCGTGCAGAATAGCTCGCTTTTTATATACCACCGGGCTACCAGGCACCTGCATGGTGGAACTTGGTATGAGACATGTACACACTTTCCAGTCAGAGCTGCTGCCGGAGAGCTATTGCCCGATTTTGTAACGGCTTTATCCCCGCCTGTCACTGGTCACATTTTTGAGGGGAATGGAAATATGAATGCATTATGGGACACTGTGTCTTTTATGAAAGGTTTTTTACTCGGGAAATATTAGCATATGGTCAAGATCATAAAACATTTTGACTATACCTTTATACGTTGACCTAAAAAAAAATGTTCAACAAAACAATCTCCATTGTTCTTTCTACTTATTCCTTATTTAAAGCTCATAAGTGGTGTAAAAAGTGCAATAAAGATAAGTGTTAATCTGTTGATAAACCAAAACAGTATTTTCTTTTAATCAAAATCAAGGGTTCAGAGGGAAAAACAAACTTTTCCTCAAAACATACCCAGAAAAATCCCTGTAGAATATCCTTTGGCTGTTGGCTTTTCTTGTCTGTCAGAGTGCAGAGGAAAGCAAACACCATTGCGTCCATAGTAGTTCCCAAAAATCTCCTCATTCATAAGAGGCACAGCTGCTATAATAAATCCCATCAGCCATATGGAAGACAGGATCACCTTACATTGGATCAAAAGGAAATCAAACAAAAAAATGGTGTCAAGATTTTCCATTCTGTCATTTGCAAATTCACCAACAGTTAAAAACAATTGAGCTTTGAGGACAAATCTATTTTACCAAAAGAATTGTCACATTTCCTGCAAAGTTTTAATTAAGAGAACCAGACTCTGAACATTAAGATTAGATTTGTTTCTTGCTACAGTGTCTCGCTTTCTATTTCCTAGGAGAAAACAAGCAGCAGATGGCAGTTTTTCTGCAGAGCCTTTACTTTAGTGAGATGGGAGACTGACAAAATCATTGTTCATCATGAAAAGCACTTAGCCCAAAATTGGAAATAAAGAAATAAGCAACACCAAGAAGCAGAAAATGCAGAAAATATTTTTGCAAAAATAACCATGAAGGGTTTAAACAAGTGTATTTTAGAAATACTGTTAAGATTCTACTTTCTAGGATGAATTGTGTTTAAAATATTGATAGATGAGTTAAAAATAAAGATAAATAAATAAATAAATGGTGTGAAAAACTAAATAAGTATTCTCAACTATCATTATTTTAATTACAGTATTTTACTGTGAGGTTTAAGTCTTAGCATAATTTGACTTTCTACTCTATTGATTCTTTTGTGCATGAAAAACTGGACTGATCTTTGTAAGTTTGCAATGTCAAATTTACTTTTTTTTAAAATAATAATTTAGAGATAGAAGGAAACCAAGAAGTAAAGCATTACTTAGTCGAAAAAAGCAAATTGTCAACATTAAAAACCATCAATTATTTAAAGACATTGTGAAATAGTTAGCTTCTTTTATCAACTAAAACCAGGCTCCAAACTATCTTTTCATGTCTCCACACGTGTTTTGAATGTTATTTCACCTTAAAAACATTTAGAACTCAGAGTGAAGTGATTAAATGACGGCACAAAATGAAGAAAAAGATTAAAACCGACGAGTAGTTTTTTTAATCAGTGCTTTTCCCACCATCCCAAAAATAAAATGTGCAATGAAAGTTCAGTGCTCACTGCTAGCACGATCTGCCTAAAATGCAGCCAGAGTCTGTGATTGAACAAGATGCTGAGAGAGGCTGTGTCTCACTATCTCTTGACCAGCTGTCGGGTGTTAAAATTTGCAAAACAGTCGGTGAAGATAAACTGTGCTGATTTATTTTAGAGATGTTCACACATTTCTCTTCAACATTTCCTGAGGGATTTAACACCTCTAGTTTTTTTTTTAAATGCCAAACCTGGACAGCTTAGGTGCAGAAAGAAGGGATTTGAAGCCTATTTAAAAGAATAAAAGCTCAGGAATCTTCACACTCTTTCACACCGATTTAATAACTCACTACTGTCTGAAGTTTGCCAGGGCGTAGGTTGCTGAACGGAAAGACAATGACCAGAAATTTCTCTAAAGTCAGGTAAGTCAGGAGGAGAACGGACACCTAAAGAGAAAAATATTATTGTTAAAATTTTACAATTAAAATTAAATGTTTTTTAATACATGAAATTCGAACAGAAATAAATTAGAGTTAAATCCGGCTTGAGGAAAAATTGACAAAAACCATAATCAATGTTGAAATAAAACAACAGGACAGGTTCTGTGCAAAACTTCTAACAAGCAAAGTCCACTTTGGGGATTACTCATTAAAACATAAACTATAAAAAGGAGTTTTCACATTTCTGTGACAAACACAAAGTTTAAAAAAAAAATCGAAATGATTTCTGGCGGGATATGAATGCATTTTCATTTTAATGGCTCATTCACAAATTTTTTGGAATCTGTGGTCACTGTGAGGCCCACAGGTTCAAGAAAAAAAGTGCCAAAGGAGGCAGAAAGACATGTTTCCTGCAGTGTGCAGAGCATGTAGATTTAATGAGGACCCAGAGCAAACACAACAAGATATAATGATTGTAGAAAACCAAGACGATTAAAACTATGGAATTAGCAGTACGGTCCTCAGCTTCTAATATATTTAAATATTTGTATCAGCAATTCCCTAAACAGTTGCACATTAAACATTTGTACGCAGTACCTCAGATGAGAGCATGGCCAGGAATCCAATAGTGCGACACTCCACGCTCTCCATCCACTGCAGGGCATTTCGGTTGTACTGCCCACGGAATTTTACATCAAAAACCCCGACGAAGAACAGGTACACACCCATCAGGCAGTCCGCACCTGCACAATGAAACACAAATGAGACACAGATATGGTCATGCATTTATTATCTCATCAGCTGTTGGTAATATATGCAGCCAAACTATAATAAATCTGATAATAGTACACAAAAAATACGTTTTTATGGTGAGTTCTTTATGGAGTTTTTGTCCGTATGTGGCAGACATGACAGTTTGGATGCTCCTGAATTCAAGTAATTCATTTCTGAAAAGTTTGGGAAGTTTGATGAAGAAGAAGGTTGGGGCTGAAGGTTTTAAGCTGCATATATTAAAACATAAAACTCTGTGAAGAAAAAACGTGTGAGCCAAGAAGCCTTAACGTTGGGGGAATTTTGGGCCAATTCACACCTGTTTCAGAGTTTTAATCAACTCACGGCCCCTTATACCTAACAACAAAAATGGCAAGCCATTTTGGAGCTATTCAGCCGTGCAGTTTTGAGACAGATATCAGCTTGAACGAAGAAAACGAAGACGGACCTACTTGTCTGCAAGTGGATGCATCAAGGAGTTTGTGGTATTTTTTACATCACAAAAAAGAGTGGTTAGTATGGATTTGAACCTTCCAGTCTCAGGGCAGACACTCTACATCAAGGCCACTGAGCTGGCAGAACAGGGGAGGTAAAGGAAATGTGACTTGGCCAGTGTTTTCAAATATATGTATGGATATTTGGAGCAAGAAGAAGGACATTGCTTAAAACTTCAAGAGGAAGTAACATCGTAGTTTGGGTGGCAGATTCACATGATGACTGAGAATTATGCATGAAAAGGACAAACGTAATGTAAACACAAAACAAAGCAACAGTTTTCATGAATTCTTAAAGAAGTGTTTTGTTTATCTCCAGAAAAACATTCATAGTTCATTCGTCGTTCATCGCAAAGGCAAAAAAGTAAAACAAGGATGTTTGTGCAGAAAACTTTTCATTTGTTGAGCGTTCTTATCTTGATGACTATGTTTCTATAGTTTAATAAAATGGATTAAGGCCTTAAAAAACACATTAAAAACACACATTGTACTAAATCTATTGTAAATAGTGGGCATTTTTTAGGACTAAGGTGGTCACAGTGTCTTTGAGAATTTCAACTGCCCCATTATTACTGTAATAATTAAAGGGATTTTCAGAAGAAATAAAAAAGAGAGCTACAGTATTTTAAAGAGTTATCTGAGGCCTGGATGAAGCCTGCTTAAAATGTTGGGATGACTGCGCATATTAACTTTGCTATTTGCTTAATTATATATAAAAAAAGGAAGCTTATGTATAAAAAAGCTTGTAGACAGTCTAAAAAAGAAAAGGCAAGCATTTCGAGTGTATAATGAAGTCATGAGAGCAAAATGTAATCCCGAGGGTTATTCTAACAGAACGTGCATTTAAGGATCAAGTTAAGAGCTGTTTGTGATAATTGGCTCTCCCATGTTAAGTGGCAAAAAGATAAATTGTTTACACAACTGTGGTGTTTGTGGCTTAAAGACCAATTAAATCTATTACTTCTAAAGTAACAAATGTGCTTTTCTGTGTGGCTGTGTGCATTTATTAAAGCTTTATGAGGCCCAGAATGTAACAAGAGACCTATTTACTTGGACAGTCTGTAAATGTAAGTCGAGGTTCTCTATGGTAAAGTGTTAGCACAAAGATACTGAACCAAAACCTACATGCACATAGACCCGTATTTGCTACATTGTAAGGACTATTCTATCATCATCAGAAGCTCATAATTTCTAGCTTTCTAAATGGATTTGGGATTAAGTGATACCAGGGTGCAGCAGCAAAGGGACCACTGCAACTAAAGAAGCGGAGCATCTGTCATAGGTTGTTGTTAAATTCCCCAGCCTGAACTGCCATTGTGCCTCCAGAAAGACACTTAACCCCAAGTTGCCTCCAGGTCTTTATTGGTATGTGGGTGTGTATAGGTGTGATGAAGCCAATTGGGATGAAAGGTTCTGCTGAATAACTCTGTAATGGTTATGGACATTGCTTCTTTTCCAGGTTGGAAAAAAAAAAACCTCTACGTTAAACTCTGATGAACTCTGTTCTTGCAGCCTGGTGGGCATTTGTGATGATTAATTTAAAAGATGCTTTAAATATGCACTGGTGTGAATTTTAAGGATACAAAACAATTTATAAAAAAAAGCTGCATTATTTTGAGTTTATGAAATGAAAAATAAATGTGAAGAAAATGCTTTTGTATGAATTTGTATGCATTTTGTATGAATTGTACATGTGGATAAAATTACTCATATTTAGGTATACTTTTTTTAAATACACATTTTTCACAAGGTCACTTAAATAAAAAATACCACAGACGGGAGCACGCACTTTGCAACTCACAACGTATCTAATAAATCAACTCTTCAGTTTTCACTTGAACATAGCTTCAATTATGCATATTTTTAGACATTATATTGGATTCGAAGAATAAAAATGATGTTAGCTTCTAGATATATAAGCATTTGTGAGCTTGTTTAATGAAGACTTTTAATTAAAAAAAACATGTAATTATTTTTTACAAACATCAGAATTATTCAGAATTATTAGGGAATCTTAATAAAAATAAACTCTCCTTCTCTTTGAGCATTTATCTGAGCATTTAGCAATGCAAAGAAGATCAAATTAATCTTTCTTTTCACTACATTGTGTTATCTTTATTGCAGTCTGGTAGCAGCAGTAAAAAAATCCCACTCCTATTCTTATAGAAGCTGGTATTAGGGCTAAATGAAAGAATGCAACAGGAACAAAAATGTCTCTGGGTCTAAAGTCGGACTTACTCAATACAACGGAACTAATCGCAACAAAGAAGTAATAACTTGAAAATGATTGGTAAAAAAGTTTCATATTTGTTTTCCCTTCACATGACTTTTCCTGTTAGTGGAAATTACTCAGACGGATGCCTATAGCTGGATGTTATTAGTGGAGTTTTATTCCTTCAAAATTGTCCCAGAAAAGGTAATCAACCAGTCTTAATGAACCGCTCACAGTTGGCATGCAACCTTTTATTGCCTAATGGAATAATTATTTTAAATTGGATTAGTGTTCACAATGTCCAGACCAAAAGTCCTCAAGCCTTTTGTGCTGGGAATGATCAAAGCAGTCTGAGAGTTTTATGTGGACAAACACAGGTATTTCACCTGTAAGGTGCCAGAAAACTGTCATTCTTTCTTATGTTGAGTTCTGGAGGACTTCAGCACATTTATTTTCAAACATAAAAACAAGTTGCTATTTGATCATTCTGTGCAAAATTACTTACATTTTCTTTTAAGGATCATTGCTTTAATCAAGAGCTTTTATTTTTTCAATGCCAGCGTCCACAAGGAAATGTAAGTCCATTTAACAGTAGTCTGTACTTTCTAGAACAGTTTAGAAAAGGTTTGCGTACTCACAGCAAAGGACTTTGATGCAGACAGCATGCAGGTTGTTTTCTGCACGTATCAGTGATCTCATGCCAATGACTAGCAGATTGCCGAAGCATGTAATAAAAGCCATGACCCAGACGGACACACGGAGTACTATGTTAGCCAGTAGGTCCTCAAATGATGAGATGCCATCAGTGTTGGGTTTGCAGGATCTGACATGAGGAGCATAAGAGCAGTACTGGAACATTTTGAAGTAGCTGCAATTACAAGATGGTATCAGGAAAAAAAAAAAGTCAAATGGTGAATAACATTAACAAACTGCAAAAATAAAGGAAGTGAATAGCAGCAAAAACAGACATACATGTGAGACAAGTTCCTCATGGGAAGAAACATCTTTGTCTGAATATCCGGAATCTCAATGCCCTCCAATGCTCTGCAAACAAAAACACAAATGGTTACAAATATTATTTTTATTGGACTGCAGTTAAATATCCCAAAAATGCCACTGCACCATGACCTAAAAGCAAGTTTTACAGTAAATTCAGCATGGCGGTAACTGTAATCAAGAGAAATCAGTCGCATTTCCTACACGTCGCACAGTGGCTGCAGGGGTTTACAGAAAAAGCCTCAATTTTACGGCAACCGGACAATTTGGAGGTCATACGGTGGTATTCCAGTGACAAGCAGGTGGCAGGAAGGCAGCAGTGTGAAATTTGACTGATATGAGGGTCTCCAAGGTGCCCAATATTGTCTGATGATTGGCCGACTTATGATAGCCACCCCCCTGCCCCCGTGCTACCGTCTGTGCGCCCTGTGATGACCAGGCGTCAACATGGCCTTTCCGGTCACCACGGGTCCTCCATGTAACTAGGAGACAGCGTTGATGATGCACAAAACTCTGACTCTTAATCCAATGGAGACTCCTGCTGTGATTGGACGGCCTGGACCTTCTACTGCCGCCTTCTACATTCATGACCACGCCGACGCTTTTGAAAAAATTGGGCGGCGGCATGAAATTTTCCTCATTGCAAGGTGGCAGTTGCATTTGTGACAGTAGTATGACATGAAAAACTGTTGGACGAGTAAAATCATTAAAAAAAAAAAAACATTTTAACTTATAATGAACTAACTTTTTATATTAAAAAAAGGTCAAAATTATGTAAAAAAATAAAAAACACATTTAAATGTATATTTGTTATTGTTTTTACTGATTGTTGGCAACATAGTACATGTTTTTATTAATACTTTGCATTTGCATAAACCTTAATTAAGATGTGTTTGGAAAATGAAAAGTCCCAAACATCTTGTCATCCAGAAGGGACCACAACAAAACCACTTAAGCCTTCCTGGAATTGATCTGACCTTTGTATTTCCGGAAAACTAATCATCACTCAAGAGCTTAGCTTGTGCCATAGCACGGATCTTCAAATCAGTGTAAAAATTCAGCTTGACGAATGTCAGCTTAAAGCCTTTTAGCTGTGGGGGCAGATGTTCAAAAAAAAAAAAAGAAAAAGAAAAAGAGAGATTATGCAGCTGCCATGTTTGATTTTTTATTATTTATGTTTCATCAAAGTTATGAGTCACATCCTTTCATTACTTTAATGAGAGTAAACAGACAATATTTTAGTCTCCAATTAGAGTTTTTTTGTGTTACTTGCTTGGAAAAGATTTTCCTAAGAAAAGAAAAGAAAAATGTAGTTTGTAAAAATGTTTTGTGTTTTTTGCAGAAGTATCTAAAAGTCATAAATAACTAAAAATCTGTCATTTTAAAAAAATAGTTCCTGTCAAAAATGTTTATTAGATTTTTTTGTTTTTGTTTTTGTATTTATGCTGATTGTTTCGAACTGATTCCTTAATGCCATGTAGGATCCTTTTATAAACAGACACGGGAGAGTGTGGACTTACAGGGACTGAAGGTGTGTCAGGTGACTGAAGTGGGCTGGGTGAATGCGAAGAAGGGGGTTGTAGGATATATTCCTGCAACACAGACAACAGGAAAATGTCCTTAAAAAAGGATTCTTGTGGCACAAACAGCAAAGTTGGGAAGATTTAAAGTAAAATAGAGTAAAAATCATTCTAGTAAAATGTTAAAACTCAACTTTTCACACATATGGGAGCCTAAAACGGCCTACCCTACTTTTTGTTTTGGACCGTTTTCTTGTAATCAAAAGAAAGAAATTTCGTTTTCTCATGATAACTAGATAATGAAGAAGCTGAATGACAGAACCTGAGCCGACGAGCGTCTCTGCGTGGTGCATTCACTGAGCTCCGGACGTTAGTGGACCCAAACAGCCATTTTTCATTTGTCATTTTTCTACAATCCGCAGCAAAACAAACCAGTTTGCCAGAGATAATGTTGAACACAATTAATGTAGTCAATTCCTAAAAACCAACATTTGGGGGGCACTTCTTTTGCTGTTGATGAGAGTTGTGGGTGTAAGCTGTATGGTTTTGGTTATGGCCTGCATTAACCGCAAAATTGAGACTTATACCAGATGAAGTCTGCATCTCAGTGCGGGACAGGGAGAGCGGGACACCAGAGTTATCTCATTATCACGAGATAGTGGATCTCGTTATTATGACAATACGGTCCAGAAAAAAAAAAGTAGGGTAGACTGTTTTTGGCTTCTGCACACACATATAGACAAAAATGAAATTATAACATATTTGAGGTTCTGGTTTTAGAAATAACTAGAATCAAAATGTTCATTAATTGCAGTAAAACTACAGTAAAATTGCAGTATTTTCAAATATTAGACCAGGATCATAGCACCTTTTTGGCGTTGACACATTTCATCTGAGACCATTACCATGATTTTAATTTTGCTGATTTTAATTTTTTATTTTGCTGCTTTTTAAAAAACTTCAATGTGGTATAAAATACAAATTAGTAGGCTTGCATTTATATCAGTTTTTTTTTATCTTCACTTGTTGTTCTCCCCACAGAAATTCAAAACATGAGTTTAAACGAGTTGTCGTTCACCTTTCAGTACATCCTGTCAAAGTCGCACATTGGGTTTGGCAGAGATTTATACACCCATCCTGACACAACTTTATCTGGGCTGGGGACCAGCACAGGGAGACCCAGACTAATTTATTTTCTTAAAGATCCAATTTAAACAGACACCTTTCATGGGCTTAAAAATTATCTAGCAATTAAATATCATGTCACAGATTTACTAACAAACTTTGCCAGAGAACACTCTGCTTTTGCTGTTAACAATGACTGTTAATATTTACAAAAAGAGTCAGTGGGTTTGGAGATTAAATCTTGCAGAGTCATTTATGCAGCAATAAACCTGCAACTCCTCACCATGTATGTCAGTACAGTTTAAGCTTTCACTGTGGCTGCGGCTGTAAAGATGACCCACGACTGAAATGGAAAATCAGTTGGAAGACAGAATGGAAAAGCCTTTCTTATTATGGATCTTTTGTTTCTTCCTTTTTCCACGTCTTTTCAGCAGTGGCTCTCACTGAAGAACCGATGTCAGAGATGTGCCCTGACGATCTAAGACTAAAACAGAAAAGCTTGACACAAGTCCTTAAATCAGGATGAGCAAGACAGAAAAACAAAACAAAATAAAGTTGATTTATAGGCATATCTTTTTCGCCGCATTTACTGTGAAACATCCATCAAAAAAAAAAAAAAAAAAAGGAAAAATGGGAAGAGACTTCTGATTGCTTTGAAGGGCTTGCCAGACTGAGCAGAAAGTCTTTGTGAAATTTTAATGTGCGCTAAAACAAACAATAGTGCATGTGTGAGGTTTGACTAGAAACATCAAATCTCATCCATCCGTCACTGTTTGACCCCGTGCACAACGGGACCACAGGAAAAACCGTGCGGTCAAACTAGATCAAACTAGATAAAAATAAAATATTTTTTTGTCACTTTAATTAATTTTCTAGAAGTGAACTATTGTTTGCAGCTCATTAACTTTATTTATAAGGATGTGATATGGAAGCTTTATGACTCAATTTGCAACCATTTGTCTCATGAATGAGTTTCATTTCATACGTATCTGGAATGCTTTTAACCTGTTTTCCTAGAATGCCATGAAAGGTGCTCAACATGTAGAGTTAATGCCATCAATTCAAACACATTTATATTTATATTATTCTTGTCAAATATTGGAATCTTGTAAAAGTGGCAAATAAAACGATGGAAAAACATTTCACACACTGGTTCCCACAGTTCTGCTCTTCCAGAGTCCTGGCTGTTATTTTCCTTGTTCTTCCTGCATTACAATGAACGGATCAAAGGCGGACTTCGACTCTGCCACTTTCAAATATAGCTGGGGTTTTTATTTCCTATTGATGACTAAGCTCATTGATCTGCCTCACCTGCTAATAGCATGTTCGCAGTGTGTAAAACGGTTGTGCAGTTAACATTTTTTGAGCAAAATAAAGTGGTACATCAATAAAGTATTTGTGCTCATCTTCACATCGTAGTGTGATAAAATTAAATTTATTACAGCATCTTTACATTGTATCTCACAAAATGGCCTACACTGAGCAGCTTTCCGGATACTTAAAATCCTGCAAAACCTTGAAGCTAGAGATCCTCTTAGTGCCCACAATTTCTCCCTTAATGCACTCCTGCGACATGTTAGGCATTTTGGAGCACCCCTTTGGGCTTTGCCAAAGTACAAACCAGTTACTCACAGTTTAAGGAGGGACTTGGAGAGGTTCTTAAACGTGTTCTTTGGTAGCTCCTTTATTCTGTTGCTGGAAAGGTTTCTAAAAAAGGTAAAAGAGAGTGTGAAACAAATTAAAAGAGGTAGCTGCAAAATAAAATGAAACAATACGAGAGCTTTCCAGATGATTTTATACACACATTTATGTCAAACTAAGCTTGCTGTCAAAACAATCTAATTCTGGTACCTAGTTTGTTTCCTATTTAATTTATTTCCATCCTATAATATTATTTTTAATGAAGAAAAAAAAAATGTAAGCACTTCAATAAATGTTTTATTTTTACCCCAATGATTTATTAAAATCTAATTTATTAAAATCTGTCTTTGTTTTGTTGTCATGATTTGTTTTGGTTATTTCAAGCAAAAATATTCTGGTTTCAAAACATTTTCTGAAACATTTCTCTTATCATCTATAAAAGTGAAATGTTACCTCCTAAGCTGTTACATCTTATTTCTAATAAATTAAGCAGAAATTGGAGAAAAATAATTGACAGTTTTTGCAGTGCATGAGCTTTTTTAAAGCTCTATACTGCTGGTCTGACCAGCAAACTATGTGATTCTGATTTGTAATTCCTGCACAGAAACTTGTTTCCTGAAAGACAAACTAAGATAAGACATGCCATTAATTAGACCAAGGACATCTCATCTGATTATAAGTGAAGGATGATGATATCGGAAAGACAGAAACAGAGTAACTTACAATTCAGCCAGCTTCCACAAAGACTGAAATGTGTTTTCAGGAATTTTCCTAATCTTGTTGTCCATCAATAATCTGTACAAGACAAAAGTGTTACCAGAAATTATGCAAGATGTTGCAAACTGCCAGGTCTTAAACTGTGCTGAAATTCAGTCTGGACAACCATAAACCAGTCGTTGACAGCCATCACTTTATAAACTTGAAATTTTATGCAGGTCGCCTGCGTGTCCCATGCAGGTTTGCCCATTTTTCGTACCTGTAAGGGGCAGTTGTGACCAAATCATCACCTGGCTTCTGAGGCGAACTTTGGCTACAAAACAATCTTTTTATAGGTTTTCATGTACAAAAGTAATTTGGTTTCCTTGGGAACATCGTCACACTATTCTGTCCAGCTGATTCGCGTGTTGGTAAATTGAAGGCCGAACAGGTTTTGCATGAATGCACATTTGTTGTTAGGGATAGCTGATTTTCCTAGCAGTGATACCTCAGGAAACCAGACTTCCCTAATCCCGATACTGGGCTACAGAGAAAAAAAAAGCAGAAATCAAGGGAATAGTTACATTTAATTAACTGTGTTAGTTTTGAAATCTGATAATCAAACACGTTTTAATTGTAAGTGTACACATTGTTGGATAGCTCCAGCCACATTTCTCAAGTGACCAAGCTTACTTATTAATGTCTTAACTGAAAACTTTGATTTTTGTGATCGGGAGACAGCATTAAGGAAATCTGATTTTCCCTTGATAGATTTCCACCAGGGAAATCAGCTTCTTCCAAGAATACACTAAAGACTGCAGACACCCAGGACTCATTAAAAAAAAGAAAAAGAAACAGCAGTTTATAGGTTAAAAGCATAACAGTTATCCTCACATTTAGGCCTATTTGTTGGTCAGTTCTTTTTGGGTTTTTCTTGTCATTTTCCTTTAAAGGAGGTTGCATTTGCCTCCCCAGTGTTGGTTTCTAACATGTTGATGTTTAGTGATGTGAGTGGCTTTGTGTGAACAAACTAGAAATTCTTTACTACACATTTTCATTGGAAAATAGCAGCTGAGGCCTTGAGAATATGAAGACCTTGATGATCCTATAATTGGAATCAATAATGTCAAAATAAAAGCAGCTTCTTTTGGAATTTATAGTCTAAGGGAACTCCAAACCATTGCAAAACTCATCCAAAGTCAAGAACTAAGTGCTCAAAATGTTTTGGCCACATGCAGCCCCCAAAGCTGAGTGAAGCCACACAGAGCCCAGAGTTAAATAACCTCACAGAGTCATAAAACAAGTATATGGCTGTGTTCAAGAAACTGCTTTGGTTTCTGTAACTGATTCCTTTCTTTATGACTGCAGTAAAAGGGATGATATATTTTAACACAGCTTGTTTGAATCGTGAAGGCATGAAGTAACAATGACATGACAGCAGGCTACCAGATGTGAGTGACATCATGGTATCATGTGTCTAAATTCTCCAGAACTTCTAGAAATGTGAAATCTCAACATTAGGCCCTTTAAACAGCAGCTGAGAAGCTATGGGTCACAGTATTTTGCACCTCTGAGCAAAATTATTCGCCTTATTGTGCTGATAAATGTCTACTAACACCCTATAAACACATTAATAATGTTTATTAATGTGTTAATAAAGCCTCTAAAGGAATCTTATTGTAAAGTGTTATTCAATTTTTTATAACTCATATTTATTTTTTAAGTTTATTTTGGAATTATTTATTATCTATATGCTGTTTTTATTTTGTTATTCTATTCCAATTTCCATATTTGCAGATCTATTGTTATTCTATTTGATTCTATTATACTAATATCTTTTTGGGTGTATTGTTATTTCATTCAATTCAATTCTATAAAACAAATGTCTTTGTGGGAATATTGTTATTCTATTCTATTTTTCATGAACGTTCACACCAGGCTGTGGTTTTGACGTGGAAAACACTGCTGAATTTTTAGGGTATTGTGTTGAAACATTTATGCAAACAATTGAGAGTGTATGAAAAAAGGACAAAGAAAAACTTCTCAGCATTGTTGCACGTGTCTGCATGAGCAAAAGAAGGAAAATTTTGGCGGAAACTCAAGGTTATAAAAAAAATGCAAAATAATCATCACTTAAAAGAGATTACTCACAAAACTTCGAGTTTGCTGCATGTCATTAGGATGGAGAAGTTAAGAGTCTCAATGTGGTTTCCCTCCAGATCCCTGGGAGCCGAAAAAGGAAAAAAAAAAAGGTATACTGAGACACAGACAGACAATTTGACTTTTGATTTTTGTGAGAAATTGTTACCACAGAATTCCAGCAGCAGATGACTTTCACTAAAATCAACCAAACATTTAAATTCAAGAGCTCATCTTTGAAATAGATTGGTAGGTCATTTGCTGTAAATCCTAAAATTAGTGGAGTTAAATGAAACTTAACACAATAAATGTTAGAAGCGCTCCAATATACCCTGATAATTGTTCCTAAACCTTATAAAACCTCATCACACATCCAAGAGGAACAAACAGCAACAAATCTCCTTCAATAAAACTTTTTTTTGTTGTTGACCAAAAATATCTGCTCCATAAAGAGTGGATGTTTGGAAGTTATCTTCTCTCTATGGGAAAACATTACCAAGCACACTTAACAGGATGCAGCTATGAGCCAAAATAAAAGCTTTTACAACACTGCGGATCAAAGTGTTTCAGTCTGTTTGTGATTTTGTTCCTTCATTAGTAAATTCTTTGCTCTGTTCGCCTCGTCTTTTGGTTCCACCTGCATGCTGTTGCAGACACAGATTACTTTCAAATTGTTGAAACTGAGAAATGGTCATAAGCTCACATAATCCTGCGTTTATGCAGCACTCATACTTGTGGGAAGACGCCGCTACTGTGTACACAGAAATATTATTTGTGTATGAAACAGGATTCTCATCTTCTTCCATGTCAACAAATATCCTAAAAAGTTTGGAAAAACAAACTAATCTCAGCTTTATTTATTTCATTTGCTTTAGCTAAATAAAAAAAAATATGAAAACGGATCCAATATTGGTAGTTTTTCTGTGCATTTGAGCAGGTTGAGAAAATGCGTTGGTTTTGGAAGGCAATGAGCAGCAGTGGTTTACGCAGAGCAGAGACTTGTTTCAGATGTCAGATAATCCCTTTGCTTGAATTCATTTCCAGCTATGAAAAAAGATGCTAAATTAAGATAATTTGACGCAAATTTGCATCAGTAGACATTAAGGGGTTAAGGGCTTGAGACCCTTAAATCCGACAAACGAAGAAGCCTTAAACAGCTTCAAGGAAAATACAATAAGCCGCTTAACATGTGTGAAAATAGGAACAAATTTTAAGTGTCAATGGGGGAAATGTAGCTCTAAATCAGGGATTTAAACTGTTAAAGTGAGTCTTGAACAATCATCAACCTTTTTTTTTTTTTGATGAAACTGCTTTTCAGATTAAAAGTAGACGTGAAAATTTGCTTTAGTTACACATAAAACCACAACAACACGTGTGACGTTGTCTGTGCCAAGCTGATAGCTGAAGCTTATGACGGTCTGGTCTGTTTGGTCTGGATGTGTGATCGTTTGTCTTTACAGACCCACTCCGGTGAAAATCATGTTTTCGGTTGTTGTCAACATGTTTTGGTGACATTTTTCTGATGGAGGATAAATAAAACAAAAATTAAGCTCAAAATGGCATTTTCTGATGCTGCATTCACATCCAACACGACTCGCGTATCGAATTTGCTGCTCGACGCCTGTTCAAAAATGGGAGGAGCTACCGTCAAACATAAACTCTGGACGTGCCGAGATTGCGTTCGGTTTGAATGCAGCTCAAGTATTTCTTTTTTCAAGTTGTTGTGAATCAGGAGAAGACGAAAAAATGTCATTTGCAAAAGATTGTATTGTATTTGAAAATACGATGGACAGGCCATACTTGCAGACGAATAGATCCATGTACATCTTCATTTTCCTTGTCTGAACTGGCATCTGGCTCAAAACTGCAAGGCTGGATAGAACTCACTTATTTGAAGGAAATTCAAATTCCAAAAAAGAATAATTTGACTTTTTTTGAGTATTTGGCAAAAAGGGACCAGAAAGGACAGGATTTTTTAGAAGCTGTGTGACTGTAAGGACTGAACAGGCAAAGAAGCACAAAGCTTTAGAAGGCAAGAGGTCATTAAAAGTGTGAGAGTCATCCTTATGGTGGGCTCTGCTCCTCAAAATCTATAAATAGCAGTCTGATCTCACTGGCGATGATGACACAGGCTGAAGACTCTCCTCAGGTGAACCAGACCTCATAATCTAACCTCTGCAGCACCATTTTCCACATTTGGCTACCTCTCCTATGTTATTTTTAAAGCAGAATTTATTATCACAAACATATTTATTTGCTTTGCCACAAACTGTACTCACAGCCAATCCAAGGCAGGCATGTGCTGACAGAAGCTGGGATGAGGAAGCTGCTGCAGGGAAGTGTGCACCATGGATCTGAGCAGAGTCAAAGAACATTTAATAGCCAACATAAAGATGATGCCAACAAATTCAGTTTTAGCAGAAGCAAAAGCATAAATATCAGAACAGACATAGATTCACTAACAAAAATCCTACATTGAAACTCTGTCCTGGATTTGCTTTTTTGTATTGAGACAGCTGGAGCTTCTTTAGTGCAGGAAATTCTGTTTTTTATGCAGGCTTGAAGCCTAAACCAAATAAAACATCTAACCTCATCAATATTATTATTATGAATACAAATTCAATTAAGATTATTTTAATAACAGTGTCACAAACAGGCAGACGTCTGGTTCCACGTACAGCAGGTTTTATTGACGAAGACAGAGAGGAGCAAAGCTCAGCTAAAAGTCCAGGCAAAGGTCGGAGCAGCAGGGTCAGGTGATCAGGTGATCAGGTGATCAGGTGATCAGGTGATCAGGTGATCAGGTGATCAGGTGATCAGGTGATCAGGTGATCAGGTGATCAGGTGAGGATAAACCGCTCAGTGTGCAGGCTGAACGGCACAAACAATACTTCACACTGAGTGAAGCTCTGAGCAGCGCTTAAGAGTCCTGTGGCTGATTAGCTGATGAGAGTCAGCTGGGAGGCATCCAGACGCTGTGTGCTGGGGCTGATGGGAGATGAAGTGTCGGTATTCGGGAGATGGCTCCCGCCGGTGACCAGAGGGGGAGACAGAGCTCAGACCCCTGACAAACAGGTGTCTTTCCGGTTCAACACTAGACAAATATTTCATCTGGTTGTCAAAATTCTGGCAATTCTCAGCATTATTTTTTGTCCTCGTCTTTGTTTATTTGAACAACATTTTGTAACTTTATTTTCTTGCAAAAAAAAAAAAAGGAAGTTTTGCATAGTTGAGAGAGTAAATCTAATTTCAATACAATAAAAACTTGATTTGAAGCAGATTTTTTTTTAAATACTTGGTCCAATAACCTCATGTGTTCCTGATCTTTGAAACACTTGTTTAAAAGCTGGCACTCACCACAGCTGTGTCCTATTAGTTAATCACACCCCTCAGTGTTTTTAAGTCAATTGCTTTAACTGCACACGGTCACATCTTGTACCTTGTTTGTTCTGTGAGGTCTGTTCAAATCAGTTTTTATTATTTTATTTTGTTTTGCTTTCTCTTGTAGGATGGAGTATTAGGGCCACCAAAAAAAAAAGAACAAAAAAGAAGTAATGACACGAGAATAAAGTCGTAAATTTACGGCTTTAAATCGTCTAAATGTACAACTTTTTTCTTGTTATTTTATGAGATTAGAGCCACACTAAAAAGTAATATAACAAGATTAAAGTCGAAGTGAACCTACTGTCCAGCAAGAGAACGCCATGTGCAGCAACACGCCGACTGTACAACTGAAGTTAGTCAAACAAATTCATCAGGAAAGCTGAATGATTATTGATAACGTTACAAATGTTTGGAAAAATGCTTATTTGATTTACGATTTATTCATGTTTTATTCAATAAGGGGTAGCGTGGAGGATCTCTGCAGTGGCCGTTGATGAAGCTAGCGATATCCCTGCAGCAAAGCAATATACTTTTCAATGTTCTTATGCTAGTCGCCAAAAGGTTTAGAATTTCTTTGTTTTTGAAACCAATCTGGAAACAAAGCTTCACTCAACGTCTTTCATCTTCGAGCACAATAAACAGACAACTTTGGTGCTTTTTCTCGTCAATGTAAGTCTTTTTTCTCATAAATGTATGCCTTTTTTTTGCAAATTTGCTTGTTTTAAAGTCGCAAATTTACAACATTTAAAGGACTAAAATGTACATAAGTCATAAATTTCGACTATGACTTTTAAAGTCCAAAGTATCCAACTTTATCCTCATAATTTACCAGTTACAACTTTCTCTGCGTAAATTAACAACTTTTAAGTTGTAATCCTGCTTTTAATTCAGTTTCTTTGATTTATTAAATTCATGGAAGAAATCTGGAGTCACTCACAAATCATCTGTGACAGCTTTAAGCACATCTGCCTTTAACTAGTTTCTGTGAATTCAAGTCATTTTTATGATATATTTACATCTTCAACCAGGTTGCGCCTATGCGTTTTTTTCCCCGTCATTCGTGCTATGGCGAAGGCTTTTGTTCATTGAAGTTATTCACATCTAAGGTCATCACATGACAATTTACAAGCAAATCCCACATGTCATAATGTTGGATCACAGTCTAATAAAAGCTGTCATATTTATGGAGAAGATTTATGAGTTATTATTGTTACATACACTATAGTAGACTGTCAGATGGTGACTAATAACTATTGCTGTAGTATACATAGGAAGACCTCACACGTGTCATGATAATCATAAATATTTTGAAACTTTCATAAAAACATTTGATTTGAAAATCATTTCAGATCTTTTTTCTAAAAATTGGTTTTATCAAATGATATTTTTATTTAAAAACACTGCTCAGACATATATCTCTGCTTTGTAACATTTAAACGTATGACTATAAATTACAGACGTTGGACAAAGTGTAGTCACTTGCTGTCATCATATCGTTTGCTTACAAACATATTTATGGCTTTTGAGTACAGTTTTATAACCAATCTAATGGAACAGCTGCACTAAAAAGCTCAATGCATGTCAGTAGAATCAATTGTTTTTTTTTAAGGAGCAAATAAACATGCAGCCTTTAAAAACCTTTGACATTTAAACAAAGTAGACTGCAT
Organism: Oryzias celebensis; assembly: GCA_014656515.1. Taxonomy (NCBI): domain Eukaryota; kingdom Metazoa; phylum Chordata; class Actinopteri; order Beloniformes; family Adrianichthyidae; genus Oryzias; species Oryzias celebensis. The sequence goes on from BNCR01000013.1 coordinate 16,324,942, forward strand.
TTGATTAAGACATGAGGCAGAGCGTTGAAGTTTTGTTTTTACTGACTATAAATAGCTAGAAGCTTCCAAAAATGTCTGGTTTTTAATGGCTACTTTTTCAAGGGAATTCAAGTTCATGCAGGCACTTTGTAGGAGAAACTGATCTCAGCAACGGTTGGAAAATAAAGCAACCAGCATGGCCAATAACAGGTTAGCCGTCACCCCAGGGAGATGGAAACTCTCTTTGAAAAGCCCCACATAGTTGGAAAAACATTTATTCACACGGCTTTGAATTTGAAGCGTAAACACAGTAAAAGAGTAATATTTCCAGCTGAAAGAAGAATTTAGGAGGGGCATTTGGTGGACACATCAGTGCAAAGCAGATAACAGTTTTAGGTAATAAACTATCCCTGCATGGGAAAAAAATGTTCTTACTGAACAGAGTGCAGCAAGGTTTGATGATTAAAAGGGTACATGAGTGCTGCTGGCAGGAAACAAAGAAAAGTAGGATAAAATGACCCTGATAAAACTCAATGTATTTCCGTTTCCACTAGAATGACCTTGCCAGACTATTTAAAGTCCCACTCCAATGTAAATCATGTTTTAACATGTTTTTGCATTATTTTTATCATAATTGAGGCCATTCATAAAACAATTTGATGTTAAAACTTCATTTCTGACTCTTTCTTTAGACTACAGTCGCAAATCCCAATGCACCACAGCGCGACGACCCAAATGCAAGTTTTTCCAGCATTTGTGGCCGGCCGGTTGTCTTCTTGCCTAGGGCGCCATGCACTTCAGGCCCTGTGTCTCAGGACGGTGGCCTTCCATATCAAGTGCCAGCCACCCAGTAGCCTGGGGGTATATAGAAAGGGGCCATTCTGCAAGCCTGATGGGCGCCTAACGGGCGCCTGATTGATGCCATCTACGTTTAACACAACCCCAATGATTTTTAAACAAAAGATCATTCAAATCACATTGGATCAGCAGCTTTGACGCAGCAACTGCCATTGGCAGACCAAAGTCTTCCTTCTACGCTACATATCCTCTACTTGCAGACTCATTTTCCTTGTCTGAGCACATCTGGCTCAAATCTGTGCAGCTTGAAAGCTGCATTATTGTTCGCTGTTTTTTTTTTTTTTTTGCAATTGTAATATTAGCTTAGGCTTGTGAGGTGCTATAAGCTAGCGGTATAAACAAAGGGCTGATAGGAAAATTAGCACAGCTAACCTCCATGTCAACAGTCCCACCCACGACACAGATGTGAACTTCTGATGTACTCCAGCTGCGCTGCAGAAAATATGTCTCAAAAAAACGACACAGGATTTTTCCTTTTGGCTGCAAATTCATAATTAAAAGACAACAGGGAACGATTTCACAACAGAAAAAACTACAGCTGGAGTGAGACTTTAACATTACAAAAAATACAAGCTGATTTCTTTTTAATTTGGGGAAGTATTGGAGCAAGAGCAAAAAAAAAAGACTTTATCAGAGTCAATCTGCATAGTTTGTTGGCCTCAGAAGTGGATACACCTGCTGTCAGTATAGCTTTAGCTTTAGGAGTGCTTAATTCAGCTTTTTTCTAAAGGACATTAATATCTTAATGTTAGCAGGGAGTTACAGCAAAACCCACCCTTCAATAATCATTGGCCTGAACTTGAACCACTCTAAGAAAAAGCCTTATTGTCTTTGAAACTGCTATGGCATAAGCACTTATTTTAATTACATGGTTCCAATTTTCAACAAAACGTCATCTGAGGGCACTTGACCGGAAAAGTTAACTCCCATCAAAGTCCAATTACCAGCTCAGTTCCACTTTAATGTACAATCACCTCACATTTGCTCTTTCACTTGGATTAGAAAAAGGATGTGGCAGGTTTTTATGATTTCAACCTCGAAGACTTAAAAAAAAAATTAAATTATATATATATATATTTAACCTTATTTAATGTTTGATCTTGACATCACAGCCTGTGGGGCATCCTCTTTTCTGCATTTTCTATCACACAGCCTTACATATCTTGTGTGTTTTATTCATATCCTGAGCAGAACTGAAACAAATTCTGATGATTTTTGTATTTATTATTTGTGGCAATAAACTTAGTTTTGATAGTCTGTAGCTGAGAATGAACTAAAACAAAAACGGGTCAATTAGTAAGAAAATAAAAAAGAAAAATTACAGCAGCATTGATATTTTTCCTGTTATAACTTTTTGTAAAAGAAAAACATTATTTTTCATCTTGGAACAGTTCAAAAGGACAAAAGTAAGACGGTTGACTAAATCGGTTTTCACCTGCTAAAGTCACATGAACATAGTGAGCTTTTATCTGCTTATATTCTGGTTATAGAAAATGTTTAAAATTAAGCCCCACACAAATGTAATTGGTAAAATATAATATTGATTTATTATTTGTATTAAATTGTGTAAAACATTTAATTTTGTTCCAGAATGTTGAAAATGTTGAAACTAAAGCACACACACACACACACACAAATATATATATATATATAGAGAGAGAGAGAGAGAGAAATCCATTGCACATTTTTTTAGCTTTATTATTTAAAGCAATAATGTATTTACAGTTAGTTATACTTAAAATTGTGGGAAAAAAGCAATTTAATTACTTGCAAAATGTAAAACAAAAAAAAAAAAAGTAATAATCAACTTACAGGTACATGAGAGAATGGAGTCCAGTAAAGGTGTCTGGGGACAAGCCACCTAAAGGGTTATGGTCCAACATTCTAGCAAATAAAAAGAGCAATTTATTAATGAAGTATGCAGTCGTTGTAATTTGTGTGTGTTCAGCATTTGTTTTTATATTCTGCTTTTTTTAGCAGGATATATAATCTTAAATGTCAGTTTTTTTGTAAAGTTAACTAATGAAAATACAACAGAAGTAAATGGATTTATGCAAAGAAATAATGACATAAGACATAATGTATGTGTTCAGCAGAAACAACATGAGTACCAATTATTGTAACCCAATAGATTTGTGGCCATTTTTACTTTTTAGGAAGGTTTTTTAATTTGTCATTTTCTTAAAAATTAAAACTCCATCTGTGCGGCTGTACATAATTTACGAGTAGACACTCACATTTCAGCGCTTCTGTTTTTTTTCTGTTTAATACTGGCAGTGGTATTGCTCTTAAGAGCTTTTCCATACATGCCGGAAGAGGAAACTACTGATGTGTTCTTCAAAATAGCATTGGTTTCCCAAACTTTAATATGTTATTAATAATAGATCACACAACTGCACGTACCACTTCCAGTGAAAACGCGATTTTCCCATCCCCATAGTTATTTAATGCCACCGATCGTGCACACTTGTCTATAAGTGAGTGTGGGAGTCTATTGTGCACGATTTGGTGTGTGGTACTCACAGCCACTCCAGCTGTTTCAGATCCTGGAATACACCAGGACTAAGTGAGGATATTAAGTTCTCACTGAGAAACCTATCAAGCAGAGAGAAGAGTTATCACCAGCATCACATTTCATTCCTTTTTTTTTTCTCTTCACACAGAAAAATAAAGACATCTCACAGAGCAGACAGTTGACAATAAAAGCAGCAAACACAGTCTTGGACAAAATTTCCACTTGCAGTTCATCAATAAACCCTTCAGAGACAAGGCCAAACAAAAACGCTTCCAGCTCATCCTTCTGCAAAACAGAGACTGAACCGAACTGTTCCTGCGAGCTCCAGTAAATCTGACATCCAGACAATAAAATGGTGTTTGAGCATAACAAGATCTTCACTCCTAAATTGTGCAAATATTTTTTCTATACCTCTGTGTGCTCATGGGAATCAAATACTCTTGTTATCTATTAAGGACAAACTTAGATTTTTGAGTGTACCATCAGCCAGATTGCGTTTTTACACTCAATATGTTCTGACATGAAGCAGGAAATAGTCAAAGTTCAGTCCTAGACACTCACTAGAAACAAAAAATAATGTATTATTTCATAAGTTAATTAAACACAAATATATTTGCAACACTGTACATGAACACATTATTCCTAAAAATGACTGAAAAAGAAAATCCTTAAAGAAAATTAAAAATGTTGCTACTAACACTGATGCATTATGGATCTTAAAGACCCATTTCAATGAAAAGGGTGTTTTTAAAATGTTTTTGTGGCATTTGTTCTGATGATAGAGGACATATATTTAGAAAATTAAGTTTACAACTGCATTTCTGTGAATCTTGTATTAATTTATTGATTGGGAATCAGGAACAGATAAAAAAATGCAATTTGAAAAAGAGCTTTTTTGTACGTAGAAATTACAATCGGCAGACCACAAGCTCCCTACTCCGCTTCACTCTGATGCATCCATGTCCGAGCTGGCATCTGGTTCGCTCCAATATTGCTTGCTATTTTTTTTTACACTGGTAGCATTGAGGAAGTGACGGGCTGTAAGCTAGCAGGAAAGCGTATATAAAATTAGCGTAATAATAATTTAAAAGAATCGCTAGGAACGCTTTTAAAATAGATCAGAAAATGACAGAGTGGGTTTGTAAGTGACTGCAAATATTGCCTGGAAAAAAATGATCTTTTGTGGCTGCAGAATTTAACATTTTTCTTCCCGTCAGTTGGGTTCATTGTTTTAATTAGAAAATGAAATGTTTGAACTGAAAACTCAGAGGAAGGCAGCTTAAGTTTTACTGCAATTACTCCAACTAGTCCATATGAAAAAAAAGAAAAGTCAATGAAGTTTCAAATTATTAAATAAAAAAATATATATACTTACAACTTCTTCAGACTGTACAGGCCACTGAATGCGTGCTTTGACACAAACTGGAGGCTGTTGTTTTGCAGAAATCTGTGAATGGAAAAACAACAGCGTTGTTCCTACTTGCAGAACTGCAGACCTAAAGTTAGTAATCCCTCGTGGCAACTTAGCCTTGACAAGAGCAGAATGCCTAAAATGATTATAGCAGTTTTGTCACAGTGCCATGAAATTTTTCCTTCCTCTTTTTTACACAACAGTAGGAATGAGAGGAAATCCCTTGGAACAGAACAGCTCTTTTTTGCTATGAAAATTCAATCTACAAATACAAAGTGGTTTTAAACCACCAAGCAGAAAAGTGATTTATTTTGGTATACTCCAAAGATTTATTTTATTGATAAAGGACGGGTTGCTTTATTTTAGAAAATCTAAAGAAGAAATGCAAACCATTTGTGTCAGTGACACTAGAGCAAAAGTACTGATGGCCTTTTCAGACGTGATGTGTGTCTTAACCGCTCTTTCCACTATAAAAATGGAGCACAATGAACAAAGAGCTCCAGAGTCTCGAGGACATTTCCGGCTTCTTACACCTCTGGAACAAAATTGTAAATTTTCTATGACTAAATGGAGGAAATGCAGACATATGCTAAACAATGTCTAACCAGCGATTATGAGAGTCCCGCCATCACCCTGTGAAATCGAATTAATTACCAACCATCTGGGGAGAACAGCGCTCCTGTTGCTCCCCTCAGTTGATTGAACAGGACTAAGAGAGATGTTCATTCTTTATATTTATATTAGTGCTGTCAATCGATTCATTAAAAAAATCAGATTATTGACACTTTTGGATTGTATTAATCACGATCAATCACAATGTTTTACTAGGTACATTTTGTACAACAATATGCTGCTTTTGAACCCAAAAAAAGGCCAGAGGGAACATTTTTCCTTCACTTTTACTGTCTGAAATGTTTTAATTTGTAAAGTGTTAACTCAGATATCCCAGAAATGTAATTTGTGTGCACAAAACACATAAACAGTAAGACAAGCAGAACTCTAAAGACTTTAATGTCTGCAGTATTACTCCACGAAAACAAAGTTGCTGATATTCAGCCATTAGAAACTAACATTGTGTTTCTGCACTTTAAATGGTCCGGGTGAATACTCTATTCTGATTGGCTGTTGGGTGTCACGCGCAGAAAAAGTAGTACTGGTCACATACCCCAAATGTTCTATATCACTGTGCAGGCTTCTTCAAAATACACTTTTTTCTGTTTCTTCTGGATAAAAACAAATGGTATGAGGTCAACTTTCTCTCTGAACTGATGCTTCCTTATACCTATCGTTTGATTGACAGATTTTCCTGAGCAGCTTTCAGTGGAAGGGGTGTGGATTTTGAACAAGCTCACTCATGACTGGCGACGGTAGTTCCCCTATAAATATGACTCAGACCGACTCGGACCAATTGCTGTCGTCTGGTTTCAATATCACGGCGCACATTTCAGGAAGCAATTGTAACGGATTTGGCTTCATTTCACGAGAGCCGGACATAAGGCATTTTCCATGGGTGGTGTCACACATCCATTGTTTGTTTTTTGTTTTTTTGTCTATGATTTGTCTGCAAGTGGATGCATCAAAATGAGGCAAAGCAGAGAGATTTTTAAACGGCATGTTTTTATTTGCTCCGATTTGAATACAGAAAAATTCAGAAATGCGTCATGAGAAAAATGCAACTAGAACATGTTAAAACGACCAAAAACACCACTTTCACTGAAGTTTTTATGTAATTTCTCATTATTGTAGAATTACGTTTCAAATAAAGGGTTTTATGTTTACCAGCATGTTTGTTAATCATTTTCAAATCCTTAATGCTGATGTTGACAGCAATTACAAAGAAAAATGACCATGTAAAACTGCTAAGTTAAATGCAATGTGGTGCACCAAAGAAAAAAAGTTTGGCGCACCGGTGCAACCAGTGCAAACATTTAGTCTAGAGCCCTGCACAAGGGGACTCAGGTCTGGGTCTCCCTGTGCCAGTTCCCAGCCCAGACAAAATACAGGGTTATGTCTGGAAGGACATCCTTCCTGCCAAGTCACCTGTGCAAATCAGTGAAAGCTGGTTGGCTGTGGCGTCCCCTGAAGGAATTAGCCGAAAGGTGAACAACAACCTAAAGAGTTTGATGGAAGACTCATGCAGACAGCTTCTCGCAAATGCAGGCACAGGCAACATCTGTCTTTTATTTGGGGTCCAAAAAAAAAGTAAAATCTTTCACAATACATGTCTAATTCAAAAGTTACTTTATCGTGACACAAGTTTTCACATGGAGAAAAAGTTTTATCAACAACCTGGTCGCCACACTCATGTTTACAGTTCCCAGCAAATACAATAATTGCCAGTCTAGCCTCATCTGACTGCTTTGCTAACAAATTCTAATACCAGTCAGGCTTGTTTGAATTCGAGTCTGCTTTTAAAACGAATTTTAAAGAAGTAGTGACGTTCAGATTTACAATTCATTTTAGGAAAACATTTGTTGGTGGCAGGGGCAGAGCTAGAACATTTTATATGATGGGTGGGGGCTTTGGAAGGGAGGCAAAACGCCATTACAAATGAAAGGATCAAAAACGGTTTTATTAATATTTTTAATTTAATTTAAAACTGTGGCTATGGTTATTTTTGCAATGCTTAAATAATATTGTACTCGTGATTTTTTTTAATCTTTGTTAATAATGGTACTAATGTTGACCTAAAAATTAGGGAAGCAAGTGTGGAGCAAAGATTTTTTGCTGGAGGTGCAGGTGCCCCCGTTTGGCCCCCATAGCTCAGCCCCTGGTTGGCGGCCTTGAATCACTGAACTGTAAGTGGTGCTTTTCAAAAACCACAGAAGAAATTCATAAGAATAATAGATTTTTTGGATTTGTGTTACATCCCTTCACCCTATCACCCCAAAGAGACATTTTTCATTATTGTATTGTTGAATAGAAGTCAGTCAAGGCAGAAGAATGAAAATACTCACAATCTCTCCAGGGCGTTATAATTCATAAACACAGAATCAGGCAGTCTTTGGATCTTATTGTTCCTAAGAGACCTGAAAAAACACAAAGACATGGGTCGGTCAGAAAAACACACAAATATTTTGGTTGTCCAGATTTTCAAAGAATTAAAGTCAAAGTCAAATCATTTGGTACAAAATGGGTTATAGGTTAACCCCTCGATGCCTGACTTTACTTCCAGCTATAAAAATAAAAAAATAGTATATGCTAAATTAAGGAATGTTTGGGGCAGAAGCGGTCTGATGCTTACTTGCATGAACAATTGTCAAGAGGTAAAAAAAACAAAAAAAAAAAACAACTGCTCATAATGGAATTGGTCTTCAAAATTCTTCCAAATTTAAACATTTGAAAAAGCAGACATGGATTCATTAATAAAACCTTAGGCTTTCTAACCCCTGATAATAAAAAGATGATAAACTGCGCTTCTTTTACAGGTCTGTGTGAGCTCAAGATCACATGAATGATTTTCTTTTTGATATTTTCTTTTCTTTTATTTATAAATTTTCTTCTTATTTGCATGTTTTTGGAATTTCTTTTATTTCATTATTTTTTTTTTTTTATTAAAAAAGCAGTCGAGAAGTTCCTGTTGAGGAAGAAAAATGAATAAATTCTGCACACCTCTGATCTTGAATCAGCAGTTTTTAGACAATGTGAACACAAAGAAAACAGTGTTCTTGTCATGGCAATTTAGATCTCCACACGATTGCAAAAAGTATGAATCAACCAAACAACTTAACTAAGCGAGCAAGAAAAACTGGGAAATGTTAGAAAATTCCTCATTTGATTCTCACTGGATCTTCCAGGGCATTTTCTCTGCTTGATTCATTCATAAAGAGAAAACGGTCATGTCTGGCATTAGGACACTTACATAGTTATAAAGAATGCTTACAGCTCTCTTTTACGTGAAATGAATGGCAATATTGGTTCTCAAAAGGTCTTGACAGCTGTCAGTTAATTTCGTTTTTCCTGTGAGTTGTAATTTTGAGGTCCTTGTCATCTAAGCAACATGGACAAACTCAAAGCATAAAAGCACAGACAATGCCATTCACTTTCAACATGTCCTCTTGCTTTGGTAGAGACATGAGAGCAATTATTTAAACCTTGTTAGAAAAAAATCAACTCCGCACAAGCCTGTGATTTGTTCTCTTCGGCTTTTGGCATGAGGCATCACGCGTGATCTGAAAATTCCCACCAGCCCTCTTCTCTTTCACTGTCTAGAGGTTTGTTTGCTTCAAACACTTGTTTATTTGTGCTATTTTGACGTGGAGTCTCCCAAATGTCTCTGGGTCCATCAGGCTCTTTGTCAGGGTTTTTAGAATATTGTTCAAAACACAGACATGCTGGAAGCAGAAAGATTCAGAAACAGATGGAGGATTATGATATAAAGAAACTGTTTAAACCTGTAGTTACTTATTAATGTTGAAGTCTAAACATAGAAGGACCATAAGCTGAAACTGACAGACGGCAAGACAGAAATGCAGATGTATTTATCAAAATGCATGTGGATCCTTAATGCTACGCTCACACTGGGCTCGGAAACGCCACTTTAAGTGACCACTTCCAATGGCAAGTGTAAATGTGCTTCCGTGTTCAAAACCTTTGCGTTGATGTCGCTATGCAAAATTTAAGTCATTTTTTTGGGGTCCACAAACAAAACCTGCAACCATAGAACGCCCTTTGAAAGCTATACCAATTGAACTTTGACCAATCAAGGCCTCGGGTTTGGTAGTGGTGAATCACAGTCCTTTTTAAGTGCCAACGGTTTGAAAATTAATCATGAAGGAGAAATTAATGATTGCGGCTTGTGTTCAGCCAGAATCATATGACTCCAGGTCTTTCATATGTCAGAATAGAGCTGTCAAAGAAAAAAACTGGAGATTCGCAAGATTTGCAGCGCTTCGACATTCCAACTGTAGGAAGTAACAAGAGCAATTAATGAGAGGCGAAGTCCAGCGTGAACACCATATGCTAAAAGCAATTTTCAAGAAAGTGGCGCATCACATGCGTGTGTGAAAGAGAACTGAGCTAATGGAAAAATATTTTCTTTGTTTTGGTTCTTTGAAGTGTCAGCTAGTAATTAAAACTTCAGAGTATAGCAGAAGTTAAAATAAAAGAATACAAAATACCCACAAAAATGCAAAGTAAAAAGCTTTTTTGCATCAAGATCTACTCTCGAATGCAACTTTTTTTTTGTCCACTTTCACTTTGGAAACAATCTCCTGATTTTCACATTTCAAACCGTATTGTTTGTAAAAGTTAACCTGACATGGGTCTATTTTTTAAACCCCCACTCCAATCATCTTTTGATCCATTTTAAAAGTGTTCGCAAAAATTACGAGCAATTTTGGAGCTTTTTCAGCTGTACAATTCTGAGACAACTCTGGTGAGGAAAGTGAAGACATACATGGATCTACGTTCATCGCCTTGGTGGATGCATTAGAATTGAGTGGAGCAGGGAGCCTGTGGCCCACCCAGTGTATTTTCTTTGTAATACATATATTTTTATTGAAAGTGCTTTTTTAATCTGGTCCTGATTCACAATGATTTGAATAAAGAAATACTCAAAAATGCAATTTTGAGCTTAATTTTCTTTCTGTCCTCCATCATCAGAAAAATGTTAAAAACTCCAAAAACAGGATTTTCACCAGAGTGGGGTCTTGAATCTTTGCTGGTCTAGAAAAACAATCTTTCTGGCTGTAGACTTTGCACCTGGCGGTCTGGTTAAATATGGGGAATGCTTCATGAGTAAATTCCACTTCTGTGAAGATGATTTGTGTAGGTCACCAAACCAAAGTACAATCAGCAGCTGATAGAGACCTGCTGAAATGGTGATAGGACTTACACTCTCTGTTGGCCTTATTAGTTCAGCTTCTTTTACTTGAATTGCTCTTGGCTCATCTTTTACTAAGAGTTCCATGTCTGCACGTGTTTTCCTAACACTTTGCTCAACTCAACCCTCTCCCCAGAGTGTATAGAATTTCAAACGTAAGCAACTTGGAAAAGCCACCAAACATCCCACAACTGATTATTTTGGAAACAAAATACCAGCATACTGTTACTATCTCCACTTTGTTCTACTTCAGCAGAATTCTGTTATCCTAATTTGGCCACAGAAGTCTGGTAGGTTTATGGTTTCCAAGACTGATCCTCCTGTAACTGTACTGGTTGGATTTCTCCTGACCTTCTTGTTTTTTATTATATTTATCATAAAACATGGTGGATGTCTTTTTTTTTACAATTACATAATAGTAGAAACAGCAGCAGATGACAGTAGCCCTCATGACTTTCAGTTGATGCTGAAATTACTGAATAATCCTTATTCTTAGAAATATTTTGACAAAGGTGAAAGGCTACAGTCAGATTTCAAAATGTGAAAGAATAATTGCCCTAACTGTTACAAATTAAACCCAGCTGAGGTCAATTCTTTAATTTACCCGTGTGAATGTGAAGCAGATAGACCTAAAATGTGTGTTTTTTTATAGATTTAAACACACCACTGAGCAAATGTAACACTTTTCCCCCCAACTATTTGCTCAAATGAAGTACAGCTAAAAGTCTAGTTGGTCCCATAGTGTGAATGGTTTCTGCTATTTATTTTAGGTTAAGACATTTCCTAAACCCCAAATTTGTGTTTTTTTAATTATTAGTTTTTCTGTTTTTTTTGTTATACATTAAAAGTAGGGAGCGTCTTTTCTGAACAAGAAAAGCAATGGGTGCTGCAGCGATCTGGTGAAAGTTTAAACATTCAAAAAACAACATTGAAAATGAACTACTGGACAAACTACTGGACCAACCCGATGAACTCAAAACAAAGTCATTTCCTTCATAGTAGAGCCAAAAATCGGACAAAGCCGTACAGAAAATGGAAGTGTTGGGTTATAAGTGTTAAAAGCAATTCACCAAGCTGTGGAAAACTGTGAGGGGATCACATTTTCCCCACAGCATGCCAGTTGTTTGTCTCAGTTTTAGCTTGATGAAGCGTTTGGGGTTTACCAGAACACAACGTCATTTTACTTTTTAATGGAAAATATAAGAATTAATGTTTCTTCACTTAAGCGTTGTCCTAATTTTTCCTGACATTGAAAAAAGTCCTTTAGTCACAAATCCCAATAAAGAACAGACATTGAACAAAATTGCATTATACTATGTGTGCTCTATATATTGTTTGCTTTTTTAGGGTTGCTGGAAAGAATTTGCCATTTGGTATCTGGTTCATCTTAGTTCTACAGCATTCAAGGTGGTTGAGCAGTTTCCAGGTGGAAAGAAGATTCTTCTAGCAATTTGAAACAAACAAAAAATATTTTTTTTGCCAATATGTTCTACATTTCTAAAACAAATATTGACATCTAAAATAAAGACATCTCACAGAAGCAGGACGTTCCAGATTTTTAATTAACTTGTTAAGATTTTAGACTGTTGTAAACTCCAATTAAAAGCAGGTGGGCAGACAAATTAATCTGATAATCCATCCATTTAATTACTTCCTAAACAGCGTCATGTGCAAACAAAAACAGAGCAGGCCCTGCACAGGTTGCACAATATTGAAACAAGCTTCACATGCAAAAACGGACAAGTTTTAATATTCAGATCTCATTGTTTTTGGACTGAAACTGAAGCGCCAAGAGAAATCACTGCTCAAGAATACACCACTGTGCAGTCCTTCCCCTCAGATTTATGTACACAGGTAAGAGCCTTTAAGTACAAAGCTACGCGCGTTCAAGAACGCAATGAGCCTATGGTGTTCACACTGGTCAAACAGGGAGGGGCTTCTTCTTCTTTTTGCTTTTATAGCGTTTACTAGCGCATGTCTGCCACCTATTGTAGGAAGAGGCTTGGTGTGAAATGTCAAAGTGGGGCAAATCTGAAGTTTACATCTAAATTAGCGATGGTAACACGTTAACGCACGCGATTAATAAAAATTATTAACGCGCTAATATTTATTAACGCAGATTCATTACACAGTAGAAGCAAGTGTCTTCCACTTCGCGTCGGACGGTTCAGGTTTCCACAGCATGCATTAATTTGTGAAAATGCACATTTCAGCTGGCATTATCCCACTTATACTATGGTCACTTACAAAAGAAATAAATATTCAATACATTTTTAGTTCTTTGTTCTTGTTATTTTTGAAGTTTAGATCCCTTTTTCACAAAAAGTAGAACTATTTGATTTGTAACACACATTACATCCCGGAAAATTTGATTAATCAGGTTATATATTTTTTTAACAGATTGACAGCATTAATTTAAATCCAAGTTATTACTTTTTTGGTTTTGCATGATTGTTTAAAGTTATATAACCAATGTCATGCATTTTTCGGGCGCATGCAGCTACGCTCAAACTTAGATGAACTGCGACTACTGATGACATCATCGAGGGTTAGTAACTTTCGAGTTTCAAGACACTCCTCCATAATCAATATTCAAATGGTTGTCCCTTCAGTGAAAAAAAGGGAACGCCATCCAAACGTCACTACCAAATCCGAGTCCCTTATTGGTCAAAGTTCAACTGGTTTCACTTTTGTATAGGGAGCTCAAAAACTTGTGTCATGAATCGTGCATTGACATGCATTTACATAGTCATTGGAAGCGGCTTAAACGTGTGTTGCTGAAGGCAATGTGAATATAGCATAACAGTACTAATTGATATGTTTCCCTTGGCTGTGAATGAGGTTGCTTAACACCTAAATATACTGAATGATTAGTTCTTTTTTTTTAATAGCAGTTTTGTTTTTCTATTCAGTAGCACAGGTGTAATCCAAAAAAAAAAAAAGCTCTAGCAGAATTCAGTTTGCTGCACTATCTTGCAGCTGTGTGTGATACGGGTTTGCCTTTAAGTCTATTATATTGGGGCATCACTTGAGATGAAAAAAGGGGTGAAAAGAAAGACATTTTTCAGTGAACCGAAATGTCAGCTAAAAATAATTGTCTCTGGGACTTGAAACTATGGAGGACAAATGAAAATGTATCACAGTGGAAAGAGGCAGAGCTTCAAGTGAGATTGAGCTATTTAGTAGGGAATTCTTTCACATAAAGGTCGTGAAGATAAATCGAGTATAAATATTTCTTTCTAAATGCATAAGGTTGTCATCCGCTGAAGGACGTGGAGGGATTTCATGTTGGGAGAAATTCTGTCGCTCCTTCAATGTTAGCTCTTAAAAAAGATCCACCCACCAGTCAGGTTCCTTAAAAAGGAGGCCATGTGACCGCGTAAGCCGATTCACATAGCAGTGACAGCAGAAGTCACTTACAGCCACGTAACGTTTGGGGACAGCACAGGCACTTCCTGAAGGCTAACCTCCACACATTCAACGTCTGTTTGGGTGCAGTCGCAGATCTCTGGATACTCCTGTAGGACTGACACACACATGCACACACTTTAAAAAGGATGAAATAATAGTGGTAGACAGAAGAATTCACAAAGATATTTGTTTTTGATTTTTTTAACACCCACTCTGACTAAAATTGTGTTTGTGGATTTTTTTTAACGTGTTCTTGTGACATTTTTCTGACAGTGGAGGATACATATACAGTATATAAAGAAAATGAAGCTTAAAGCTGCATTAATGAGTATTTCTTCACCATTTCTTCCTCAAATTGGTTTAAACATGATTAAAAGATGCTGGGACAGGTTTACAATAGATCCAAAAGCATCAGTTCAGAGAGAAAGTTCACCTCTTGCTGCTTGTTTTTGTCCAGAAAATGAAGCAAAACGTTTGCACTTCTTTTTGCGAGCGTGAATACCCAGCAGCCAATCAGATTTGAGTATTCACTCAGACCATTTAAAGGCAGAAACACAATGTTTGTTTCTCATAACTGTATATCAGCATCTTTGTTTTCTTGGAGTAATACTACAATGTTTTCTATTGGAACATTTTCTTGAGAAAGAAAGAACAAAAACTCATTACAACAATCCATACAAGATCAGGAATAATAACTTAACTTCCACGACAATTAAGGAAAATAATCCTAAATCCTGATGCCGTTTGTTATTACCAGGAGACAGGGATTTAGATGAGCTTGTCCCTGAACTCTTCTATATTGTGTTGCAGCTATGAGAACAATTAACCTTTTTATTTATTGATTTTCTGACCTTCCATTTAAAATAAGAATAAGGAGACTCAATAATAAGAGTAAATACTTACAACACTCAGTCTGGGTAGCTTGTTGAGGGACAGAAGGTCTATTTCTGAGTTTTTCGCTGATCAGGTCTGCAAGTCCAATATTGTCACCTGGAAGAGAAAACAAGGAAAAGCAGTTATTCCATCTAAAAACAGTCAGGAAAACCCTCTTTTGTTGCCTACCTGACGTTAACAAAATGTGACTTGGGTCAATAAAAATTTCATTCTCTTGAAAGGAGTGTTTTTATTGTTAGTTCTTTGAAAATTTAGTTGAAATTAAAGTTTTGCATTGTCGCCACAGGACATGCGATCATCTCAGATAAGGGAAAGCAGAAACTCTTTGTCTTAAAAGTGTATAATTCATGTAAATTTATGAAAATGGATGTATGTATTCTAGATAATAGTCTGTTGATTGTGAAAGATAAAAAAATGTAGCAATTCATTTATACATGTATTTACATTTTTTTCATTGTGTTTTTACAGTGAAAAAAGTCAAAACCATTTCCAGTAAGTTTTGGCTACATGATCTCTTCTTGCAGTCTCTTTAGTTAAGTTCTCCAGCTGTTATTGCTCTAACATTTGTGTTGTTGTTTTCTTCTTGATATATGCTTGTTAGTTGTCTTTATATAATCCTTTAGGTAAATCTCTTCAGTCTGCTTTAATGTCGTTCTATGCTCTGTTTTCTCAATAATAGGAAGCAAGTATTTCTTTAAAATAAGACATCGGATGGTGTTATCTTTGTGGATCATAAAGATTTATGAATCTCTTGAGTTTTGTTGAGCATTGTTCAAGCTTGACATCATCATTCTGGATTATGCCCCTTCAAATCTAGAAACGAGCCCTATTTTATTCAGAAACTGGAGGGAATGCTGTGACTTCTCAAAGGCCATTTACAAAAATAAAATGCATATTTTAAAAAAAAAGTTGATTTTTTTCCACTGCAGTTTGATTTATTGGATGAAATACCTGTTTTGTTAGCTAATATGGAAGTAAAGTGGTAACTTTTGTATGACATGTAACAGTTAGGTGTCATACGGATTCGAATCTGTGTCAGGTGTACATGTGCTGCTTTTTTGCTCATTTACGATTCTGTGACGCTATTTTAAAACAAACATGATATAAAAAAATACTTTAAATCATCCCAAAAAAGAGTGTTATTTATGTATAGAGTACCTTTTGTAAATACAGGCAATTTAAAGCTTAAGCAATGGACTACAAGGCCACACTATCCCACATTTTAAGGGTATTTTTTGAGCCACTTTCTGTGTGGATATTAGTCTCATCTTACAAATGTTTCACTGAGTTCAACAAGTCACTGAAGACTATTAGTACAGCTGTAAAATCTTTCTATTTTCATTGTATTGTTTAAAGGAAAAACTTTCACCTGACTATTTGTAGTCATTTCTTATTCTTTTTTTATTACATAAAGTCTTGACGACTGGGACTCCTCAGAATTGATGTGATGTGTCTTCTTTCTGCTGATCTTTTCCCTGCTGTAGTGCTTATTTTTAGTATCAAGATTTTTTTTTTTATTGCTTAATCCATCAACTTTCTAAACATGGAAATTGGTGGGGAAAAAGCAGTTTGATGCTTTTTTCGGTTCAGCAATGGATTCACCCCACAGCAATACAAAATAATTACGCAAATTTAAGGCTCTGATGAAAAAACTAATGATTAATAAACTTTCTCAGGATTTTCATGAATCGTAAAAAAAAATCTTTAAATATAAAAAAAAAACTTAGGAAAAATGATAATTTTTTCAAGATTTTTTCTTTATTGTTTTATAAACTAATCAGATACCTCATTAAAAACATGCCATTCCCGCTGGCCCACAAATGACAGATTCTCCAGAGCCCACTTTCAGTGGAAGGCCTTCGAACAAGCTTGCTCATGATTGCCGACAGTAGTTGCTATAGAAACATCGACTCAAACCGACTTCCAACCAATCACTGTTGTCTGGCTCCCAGAGCGCTACATCCGTGTCACAGAAAAATGGTGACTGAATTGGCTTTATTCCGCTGGAACCAGAGGTAAGGCCTTTTCTATGGGTGACGTCACCCCTGCTCTATCCGGTTCTCCACATACAGTCAATGGTTACTCCATGCCAATAGGCTCGACCATAATTCAGAGGCGAATTTCGAATGAACAGAAACTATGTTTTTTTTTATTTAGCCTGAAAACAGCAGAAGAATAAATAAAAGACCACTGCAGGTAACACTTTTACAACAGATCAAGAGATGGTTGGAGTGAAACTTTAATTTGATAGTCAATGAACAATTGCTCCTTCCTGCAACCAGTCGTCTTTAGAAGAAATGCAATATTTTGTATTTCCTGGTTTGTGTACAATTTGGTAGAAGGTGGGGGCTGGCCTTACAGTCAGTCCAGGACTCTTGTTAAAAAGATATTTTTTTCATGGAAGGTAACTGTTAGGGTTTCAAATTTGAAAGACTGGAATTTCTCAGCCATTCTCTGCACAGAACTGTTGAGATGTTTTCCCTAATCTTGCATTACAAACTTTACAAATTCAAGTTAAAGTCTTTTGGAGTACATTTATGAGGGTTAAATGCAGTCTCTTGTTAAGAAAAGGATGTTGCAGTTGTGATCAGCGTCTAAAATTTCAAAAAATAAAATGATTACAGTGGTAAATACCCCTTATGATCTTTCAATTACCCAGTGTGCTTCTGTGAAGAGAAAACCGGGAGGCGTGGAGTCAGCGTCTTTACTTTGATCATTCAATTCTTTGTTTATGCAACAGCATCAGTGTTGGTATCTGAGCACTTGTCACGACATGGGGGATAATCTAAACTGAGCAGACTGTTCAGGCTGGTCTTCATCAAAAATCCTCAAGACGCTTCCTTTAAACACAAAAAGCAAAGAGTCTGAAACTTGAAAGATTTTTTTCAAAAGGCAGCAAACTGGTTTAAAATATAAAACCTTTCTTTTGGAAGAGATTATATCAGAGAACTACCCTGCCAATAAAGAAATAAAAGCTGAAAACTTGGAAGATATTTCAATTGCATATTGTAGACTCAGTTCAAACATCTACAAAGCTTTCAGTTGAAGTGGTCGCTGCTGCGAAATAAAGATAGTTTTTTCTGTTTGAGGAAAAGTGTGCGGGCATCACGTGTCAGAGCTGCTGGGAAAGTTGTCTTCAAAGCAAGCGGAGGAGGGATCCCACAATTCCTCTGGAAAACTTTTGGACTTTTTTGCAAAAAGAAAAACAACAAAAAAAACACAATTTGGGGGGAAATGTTTGTTTGGCTACACAAGAAAGAGGATTTTCAACAGCTTGTCACTTCTGGCAGGTCAAAAGCAGTCGGTCACGGGGCCACAAATGGAAAAAACTGCTCAAGAACCAGACTTGTCCGATTTCCACTGACCACATGAACACAAAACCAAAACCTCCTGACCGTAACAATTTAAAGCGGAGGAGGCAAAACACGAAACGGTAGTTTTAACAAATGAGTGCTAAAATATCTGAAGCTGTTTAAAAGTTAAATTCAAGACAGAATGTGTAGAAATTAATCATTTATTGGTTTTTATGCCTGCTTTTCTTATGCTTTTTCGGTTTTAACCCTTAGTTTATTGCTATAGCACATGATTTGGCAGTCTTCAGTTGCTGTCATGCAGCTTGGTGTGTGAAATTTGACCTCTGCATTTGACCTATCCCCTGGCGGAGCGGTGAGCTGCAGACACAGCCGAGCTCCAGAACCTATTAGTGGTTTAACCTCCCGAACCAACCCCTCAATGCAAAGTTTTTGGTACGACTAGGCCTGGATTTGAACTCGTGACATTCCATCTCAGGGCGGACACTGTACCAAGAGGCCACTGAGCTTAGGTCCTTTTTTGTCATATTTTAGTTCCTGTTTGTTTATAAAACTAAATTCAAACCAATTAACCCACTAGACTGGGTCTTGAACCAGTTTTTGTCAAAAGACTTCTGCTTCTCCACTATTCCAGACAGAATGACTGGAATGCATTTGCATATTTTCGCTGCTGCCGACTGTGACCTGACTAAACAAATCAAAGAATTTGGGTGTCAAAGGTGAGGGTGCTCGCTCAGGCTGGACATGTGATTCAAACATCCCTGAGGCAGAGCTGCATAAAGAACTGTCAATGTGGATGGATGAGAGATCTGCTAAGAAAAGAGTAACACGATGCAGCTTTCATAAATAGATCTCAGAAAAAACGTAGAAATCGAACACTTAGACAGTTTAGCCCTTAGCGTCTGTCCTTATACTTTCCCGAAAACACTAAAGCCATGTTTGAAGGTAGCGGATGAGTGGATGCAGAAGAAAGGGTTAGATGGAGGGAGCTGATTCGCTGTGGCGACCCCTGAAGGGAAAAGCCGAAAGGAAAAGAAGAAGATTAAAGCCGTGTTTGGCACTATTATCAAGGCATGGTTGTGGGGAGAGAAAAGGCTGTTTGGCTGGTCTGTCAAAAGCACTGAACTGAGCCCAGGAGAAAAGGAGAGTTGTCAAAGAAAAAGAAAAAAGTTAAAAGAAGTATTTCTTCCAAGCTGGGGCGGAGCTACAGGGGTGAAAGGGCAGCTGTCATCCCGGCAAAAAGATTTGCCCCCCAAATTTTTGTCGTCAATATTAGTGTCATTATTGACAAAGATTAAGAAAACGTCAAAACAATCATCTTTAAGCCTTGTGAACCAAGGCTGCTATGACAACAGCGTAATAAATCAAAGTAGAAAATAAACTTGTTCTAATACCCGTTTCCACAGCTAATTTAAGTACTTTCTTCCAGACGGGACTTTCTTTTTTTGCGATGATTTTATGTTTCGTGTATGATCACAATGTGGAAAAATGACTCTATAAAGTTAGTGTCCCATATAGGTGAGGTTGTGCTTATTAAAATGAGACCAGGCTAGCAAACAAGTAGCCGCTCAAATTGAAAATAAAGGAGTACGTTCAAAAGTAAAAAAAATAAAAATTAGGCCTTAGGTTCCAAAGGGTTAAGCATTGTAAAAAAACAAAAGCAATATTTATCTCTGAAATCTTAGACTCCTTAAATTAGTCTTTTATATCTATAACAATAATGAAACAGTTTGAAACATATAGTTTTGTTCCTTTCATTTGCCACCCTTCCAAAGGCTTCTGCCCCAATCCCGCCCCACCAATTAAAAAGTTCTAGCTGCACCACTGCTTCCAAGTTACATTTCTATAAAACCATTCAGCCTTATTCCACACATGTACAGCTGTCACGAGCTTTACAGCTTTAAAAAAATAAAAGACAAATCTCTAATGTTTTTCTTTTTCAGTCATCAAAAGATCCCCTAAACATCTTAAATGTGGTGAAAGATACTCACCTAACACTCACTCTCCAAACAATTAAAAATGTGCGTTCCAATCCACGTGCAGGTTGTTAAAGAAACTGTAGAGCGCCTTCAAAGTGCCAAGACACACTAACTATGTTTTCACTTGGTCCTGTGGATTTAGGAGTGTGATACAAAGCTGTGTCATGCAGTTTAGTGAACTAACACACAGCTGCCTTTCCGTTCTCCTTTGTCTTGTTTTCTGCTTCTGTGTAGATCTACCACCACGAGGGAGACAAGAAGCTCAATAAGCCTCGAAACATTGTGTACTAGAGGCAGGTGATTTGTTATCTAGCCTGGGTAAGAAGTGGAGGAGTGTTCTGGTGCGGTCCGATAGCACAGCACCTAAACTAACCGTTGCTATTCTCATGTGCGTGGGTTATTTTCTTGTCAGCACAAAATACTTACTCTTGAGAGGTTCTTAGGCATGAAAACCCAAATGAAAAAGGTTGTTTTTATAGTTCCTTATTGTAGTAAAAATTCATATTACTGAGAGTTTTCAGACTTAAACGGATGAAACGGCCCTTATAGATGAGTTTTCAATTTTTCACCAGGAATTTGACCCATAAATCCTGAAAATTTAAGGCACTCAGTCAAGTTTTAGGACCTCGTTACTCAGGCACTCTTTTAAGAGTCGCCTTTGAAGTTTTTCTGAGCCCAGATCATGCTTTTAATCATTTTATCAATACTTTTCTATCCTTTATTCTTCCTTAGAACACATTGCAACAAATATGAGAATTAATTAAAGGCCCACTCTAATGAAAATTGTGTTTTAACATGTTAGTGGCATTATGTTGGACATGTATAAAGAAATCAAGCCTAAAATTGTCTTTGAGTATTTCTTTATTCAAAGGATTCATTCAAATGATTGTGAAGTTATGTTAGGGTGGGAGGATGAACCAAGGGATGATGGGAAATGGAGTCAGCTGCTGCTTTTTCTGGTGTTTCTTGTTCAGACAGAATACAGAACTGGTTTGACTAGTCGTAATGACTGTCAACCAAAAGTTTCAACCAGAACCCTTATAAAAGCATTTGGTCTTCTTGGAATTATTTACACGTCTCACACCTCATCTTTTCAACACAGATGTCATCTCCATCCTGAGCGCTCCTACCATGCAGGGGTTTTTAGCTCCTACAGTGTTTTACCTGAGAAATACTGTTTGATGACATGGGGGGGGGTCTTCAGGCAAACGGAAATTGAATTCAAGAGAGTTCTGTGAAAGAAGCAGTTATTTCTTTTCACACTGAAGCCCATGTTTTTGCCAGTTTGAACTAAAACACATCAGTTTGCGTCACTGAAAATACTCAGAAAATGCCTTTTTATGTTGTCACGTCAAAACTATTTTCCAAGCCACAGCCACTTTAGTGTGTGTTAACTTTCCTACTTTGCAAACATTTGCAATTCATAAAAATACATTTGACATTTTATATATGTTCATGCTAAAAGTTATGGAAAATTGGGAGGATTTGCGATACTATGTCATCGGTTTAAAAATATTTGATGATAGTTTCAGTCCAACAACAACATCTGTGATAGGGGGAAAAAAAAAAAAAATCAAACCAGGCAGTGTTTTCAAAAATCAAAGCCCGTCACTTCCTAGTCGATAGACTATATGATCATATTTTCAAGTACTGGTATGTCCTATCATCAAAGAAGATGCATGTCTGATTCTACTATGCTATGCACAAAAAAAAAGCAAGCAGCGGAAAAGATGAAGAGGCCTGAATGTGCCAGCCTGTGCCGCAGCACGGAGCTGAATTTGAGTGATTCAGTGGGACAGCAGGGATCACCGTGTCATCCATTTCAGAGAATTCTCACATGCATTCACACAAAATTAGCTTTTACTCAATGCTCAACGGTGTCTCATGCTTTTCAATTTTGTTCAGGACAGAGGAGTAACTGACTGTTACTTAAAAAGACAAAAATACAGATTAAAAAGCTTGGTTTTCTAGTAAAAATTCTAGTACAAAATTAATGGCAAAAAATATCTATTCTTGACAAGAACAAGAGCAACCATTTTCCTATTTGGGAAAATCTTACAAAAAACAAGAAGTGAGCCTCTAATGTTTTGATCCCCAACCTATCAAGTGAGCTACACTGTAAGAAGCAGAAGAGTGAAGCTGATTTTATTGTACTGCGCACAGATGGACCGGCTTCCCAATAACATCTGATATGTTCTAACTTTGTCCACGTTTGAGTACAAACATAAAACTTTGTTGTTTTCTGATGCCTTTGTTTGATGAGCTGCACCATCTGTAGTGCTAGAATGTGTCCTTAGGCCTAAAAAACTTTTGATGTCTCTGCTTTTGGTCCATCCTTAATTTGTTTCAACTGATTTTATTGTTTTATTGATATATTTTCTTTTGTCTCTTTTAGGCATTTAAAATTAAACGTGCGAAGGGTTGGGGTTACAAATAAAATATTTTCCCTACACAGTAGAATCAATTCAAACTATATGCAAAACCAAAAGAAAAAAAATAACGATCTAATAATTTTTAACCAAAAAAAAAATCTGATTTTCTAATCGTGTGTAACATAGCTTTTGGATTAAATTACAGTATACAGGAAAATTAACAGGTATAGCAGCAAATATAAAACATCCATAATGGAAATCATGTTTTTGAGCATCAAGAATTCACGTTTGCTATCTTGCAGTTGGCTTTTTTGTGCCTATAAAGAGAATTTTGATGGCGTAAAAGTAAAACACTTTTGCATCGAGTAATTTGTTGATGTGATTTGCACTTGAGGGCCACCGTAGGAAGATACACTAAATCTTTTGCAAAATTTTAAATGTTTCATGGATTCAAAAGTTAGTTATTTTAGCATGTAAGTAAAGCTGATGATAGAGAAACTTAAGAAAAGTCAAAACCCTCATAAAAATTGCTGACAGGAGTAAAACATAAAAAAAGAATGTCGTTTTTTTTTTTTTTCATCAATTGAACTCTTGAAAGAAATTTCAGTACTAAGAAAATAACTAGCTAATTATAAAAGAGACTGACTTTGAAATAAAAGTGTCAAAAGTTCTCCTTTAAATAACCACGTGTTGGAATAATGTGCAATTTCATGTTTTCCTCATGATATTTTGTCCTTCCTCTGCTTTAATTAAGTTTGCACTAAAACAAAATGAGGTGGGTTTGTTTTTGTCCAGAAGGTCACGTTAAATACATCGGTCACAGAGGTCACATGGGCTAGAACAGAATAAAATACATATTTATGCATGCAGTTGCTCTCGTTTCCTTGGAATAAAAATAAATAAACAGTAGGGCTAAAGTGACCAACCCTTTTCAAGTTAATGCACTTCTAAAATTCAGTCTCCAAGCGTATTTGCAGGCTGAGCTCTTACTGACTCAGACAATCTAAAAAACACGGCTGATTGACCTGATTCTATAAACATTTTCGCTCTGACTCATGGAAAGTCTTCATAATGAGAAAACGTTTTTACGTCTAATCAAATAAGATGACTTTGATATGCTCTATTTGCTACAGTGTTGGTTTGTAAAACTCAGCTCAAGAAAAGGTCAAATTTCGAAAAGCAAGTGTTTTGTTCACTAAATCAATGCAATTATCTGGCTGTGACTTTAATCCTTTCTGGATGTAAAATAGTCTCAAAATGTGCCATAAACCTGGTTTTTGGAGCAAAAAGAATATTTTCCACATGGCATTGAAGCCTATCACCTCTTTCTCCCCTTTCTTCAGTAACTTCTTCCAGCTCTTTGGAATCTTTTTTGCGTGGAAGAGTTGAAGGAAAAATAAAAGCTAAAGAAACTCCAGACTATCCTTTATGTCAATCAAACTGCCAAATGGATGCTGCTCTGCACAGACAAACTTCAAAAGGAGCTTTTACACATTACGTTTGGGGTTTTTTTTTGTTTTTTTAGAATGGATTTAAAAAACCCTCACGTCAGTCAAATGTTGCCTTGGTGACCAAAAGTCAGCATTAAACAAAGAAAAACTCAGGTAAAGGTGAGCGTTGGAGAGCGATGATTAATGCATCATCCTAAGTATCCCTGTGATACAGATACGGTCTCAGATGAAAGTTAAAATCCCACTTAATCAAATTAGCTCTTTAATCCCAAATCACTGAGCACGGTCAACCTACTCTAATCCTTGAAACTGTGTGGCAAACAGCTGCTCAACAACACTGGGGCATCACGAGGATTTATTCAGGCCCAAATCTGTCACTAAGAGATGAGTTCTTTTTCTGTTTTTGAAGCATATTACTACTAAGATACTACTCAATCAGCTTACAGAGGTGGTTGTGTGGCTCAAGGCGCAAGTCAAAAAATGCTGCACAAGATCCTGTTTCTTTGATGCGTCTCACAAAAAATAATCAAAGTGCACAGGAATTAATCCCCTTCACTTTACGCCTTCAATGACTAGTATCTGTCTCTTGTAGACGTAATAGTTACAGCCTGCATCAAAGATTTCATTAAGTTTAGGTTAAAAAAAGTCAAAAACATGCAACGCCTAATCCTTTTTCAAGTTCTTCAACCTTTAGAGAACATCATTGGTTGAATCAAAATTGAACAAATAAATTTGATAATTTGTTTTCATTTTAGACACTAGCGAGTCAATGGAATATCTTTTTTGGCACCTGCGGTTGAGATAAGCAGAAGATGAAAAATGATGTTTTCCCTCTTAAAGGTGGTGTCCGACATCAGCTGGATTTTTAATGCAGCGCTCATAAATGTTATCGTTAATCTTTTCTCGCTATAAGATAGTAGAATACAAAGTTCTCTTGTTTATCAGGGGGGATACGTTCTAAAAATAACCTGCAAGATTTTGTCAGGTAGGACTAGAGATGTTTTAAGGCTGTAAAAACCCTCCCTACAAACTTTAGTCTCTTTTCTCAGACAGACATTAATATATTTAGACTTTTTTCTCGTCTAAACTATCAGAAACTTAAAAAAATTCCAGTATTACTAAATGAAAAAAAAGATCTGCTCACACTAGAAGATTTATAAAAATGTGGCAAACTGAATGCACGACGCAGGAGAGACTAACTGATAGGATCAATAGCCAATCAGGACGTAGAACACAGAAGTGCACTGTTAAAAAAAAGTGCAAAATTGCACTGAAAATAATCTGCAAAACAGCAAGACCACAAAAGGTGAAGAGTGACATAGTGAAGAAAAACTGTAATTCTGACTTTCTGAAAAGTAAAACTGGCACTAATTCTGAGTAAAACTCAGGTCGGAATAATGGGAAATGGGGGCAGGCTTACTCTGCGCCAACAGTCCTGCCCACAACTCAGATGTGAATTTTGAATCAAGTATTGTCGCTCTACAGAAACTATGTCCTAGATACTGACAGTTTTTTAAAATGTTGCCCTAAATTGGCATAATCATAATGAAAAGACCACCGTGAATGCTTTTATAATAGATCAAAAGATGATATCCTTTGCATATAATATCCAAGTGCATAAAATGTATTAATATATAACATTAATTATAACACAGATTTTTTTTCCTTTAAAACTTTATCTCTATTTGAACACTCAAAATGTGATGATATCATGGTTCCTCGCTCACAGTTTTTTGCATTTTGCTCCATCAAAACTTGCTCCTCCTGAGGTTGTGTAGCTTACCGCAGAGTATCTCGTCAGCTCTGTTCGGACAGTCGTTGTGTCCGTTGCAGTGCAGAGCCTGAGGCAGACACACGCTCAGATTCCCACACGGGAACTGACCCAGTGGACATCGAGCCTCTTCTCCCTCCCTGCTGGCCTCCAGCACTGAAAGAGAAAGTTAGAAAACCACGGTAAGACTTAAGTGTCCTGTGGTTGTGCTGCAGTCTTTTCTCTTTGTCCCACCAACGGCGAGGAGGCATGTGATCCTGTCGTTCTTCTGCCACCAAAAAGCAAATGGAAAACCCTGGAAGCTGCGTTTTTTTTCATCCAAAGTCAGATCCTCTTTGGAGGTCACTCTTTTCAACAGAAGATGTTCTTTAAGATGCTGTTATTTTGATTAAAACTCTGGAGTGTCCAAAAAAAAATTGAAAATGGAATTAGCTCAACAAAGAAGCTTATTTCTGCAACCCTACAGGAGACACACTGTGAGGTTTAGAGACATGACCGCTCCAGCAAAGGTCAATTCTCTAATGAGAGCATGCTTTGTAGACTTTTGGATGGTTTCTGTCAAAAAGGATGATATATTTTATTTTAATATGCAGAAAGGCATAAAGCACGGCATTGTAAAACTGTCACAGACTTGCTCCGTTTCCTCGCCAAGAATTAACTCATATCATCTTATCTTATGCCAGTGCAAAGAAAGGTAGAAGTTACATTCTGCACCAAAACTTTTACGTGGTTGCACACTGGAGAAAACTTCAGAGCTGACTTTTAACTAAGTATAAAAAAAAGCAATTAGAATGAAAAAAAGTATCTAGATCTGCAATTTTAAAATAAGATGTTTTTGGCCTCCAAGGGAATAAAAATAAAGTTGTATTTTTATTTTTCCTTAAAAATGTATTTGTTCTAAACTTTAAGTTTAAAAATGCAAAGTTTAAGTATTTAAAAGAAGGAACAACCACATATTTGCATGCAGATGCGGCATTTGACAATTTTTCATTTATTATTTGCTACTTCAGGATGCTGTAATGTAACCAAATCCTTATTTTTCCCCATTTTCTTTCTTGTTAAGGTGCACATTTCAGCGAGATCAATCATACTTCTCTTCTAATAGAGGTAATAAGCAACAACAAATTGTTGCTTCTAAAATCTCTTTTGAGGAAAAAGAACAAAAGAAGATGTTTATTTAAACTGAAAACGTCAATACAGAATCAAGTGTTTTTGAATTGGCTTTTCCTTCATGCAGACAGAATGAATAAAGGACTTTTCAATCAAACCTACAAACTTAACTTGTTACTTATTGCAGTATTTCCAGCATGAATCAAATTCCTGAGTCTTTGCAATGAGAGCAGATCAAAAAGGAAAGAAAAGCAATCAAATCCAATGTCAAGAGAGAACTTTCATCACCATGTGGCCTCAAGCGATGCCTATAAAACGCAGGGATCTTTGAGGAGTACCAGGTGAGCAATTCTAAAGGTTATCAACAGGGTCAGAAAGGAAATATTTGAATGTTTACGTTTATTTTCCGACAAGGAAATTGGAAAAAAAAAAGTTTCAAATGAAATCAATGCGCTACCCATTAAACTGATTACATTTTGCTTGAGAATTGTTTGTGTGCAAAAGAGCAGAAGGATGAAAGTGATCTGTGATACTTCTAAGTGCGAGAAAAATCATAACGTGGCATTAAAAGGTTTTTAAAGTGCGCATTAAAACGCATTTAAACTTAGAAAACGATCGTGTTTAAGCTGTATAGCGTTGGAGTAAATTTCTTGAGACTTATTGGAATCTAGGATGCTGGGAGATTCACTTGCCTCCATTTGACCCAATCCTTTTCATGCTCTGCTCGCACAGATTAGAACTCTTTCCCCACATCCATATATCTGCTCTTTGGTCTGCCATTCTTCCATCCTCATCATCCATTTACTGAGAAATCTACTACTATCCCTCTTCAGAACCCTTCAAACCATCATTTGGCTTCAGTTGCTCTATCTCAAAAAACATAATGGTATTAATTTCTTGTGACTCCCAGAAACAACAAATCCAGCTCAGACTGCACTGGTCCATGAGACAGTTGGTACCGGGCTGCAGAGAAAACAACACGACCTACATTTTTTTCAGTTTTATTTATAATCTGATTCTAAACAAAGTTTTATTTTGGACTGTATTCATCCAATTCGTTCTTGACGCGTGACAAGCTGCTCAGTCGGTCACGTGTCAAAAATCCACCCGCTAGTGCGTCAACCGCTAGAGTGAAATCCCCAAGAAAGCAAAGAAAACAAATGTATTTGAAAAGTTTCTATTCGCAGAAAAGAGCCAGTGAGAAAACAGAAGAAGAGCCTTCAACTTCAAAGACAAAAATGCTGCATTTGACAATTATGGATTTTATTGTGACAGTTGATCCTATTTACAGTTGCTCCTATTTAGGAAATACCAGTTTTGGTGAACATTTTTTTATTTGCCTGTTGCACCTTGAAAAAGTCACGTGAAGCTGAAGTTGGCGACCAATTTTTTAGCTTCCACTTTGACAGTTGTTGGTTAAGGGAAAATCTATCTCACATTGTAATGGTCCCTTCACAAAATCTAAAGTACAATTAAAAACCAACGGCAGATATTTTATAGGGATTGAAATATACATTTTCCCTCAAATGTTGAGGGAAACTGAAAGCTAAAAAAAAAAGACACAAGAAAAACAGACACCCACTTCAGCCTCGTACAGACCGGTCTGACTGAAAAAAACCACTGCTCTAATGCATCTGTTTTTTTGAAGTCTACACCTTTCCATATTTTCCTTTCTGACACCATTTTGTCCTGCCTTCCCATTTTCTTCACCAGTTTCAACGAGAGAACGCCCACTATGAAACACCCCCAAAAAACTCCACCTCCTTTAGCTGCACTCCCTAAGACTTCAACCGGTCCACACCAACAGCAAAGAAAAACAAACTAAACTAAAAGCTACACAATGCCACCTTCAACAACATCTTTTTCACAGCTTTCCATGACTTTTTGTGGGAAACAACTACACAGACAAACATGTCCATTAAGATACAAGCCAGCTTCCGTTGACAACATTTATTCCTCTCCAATATAACTCACAGTAAGATTGAAGTAATTGAGGTACAGGAAGGATTCTAAAGTTAAGATTTCTCTGCAGTCTTGCAGACTAATCAGATTATGAGTCCTCCTTTGGTCTGCCTCACGTTGTTTTGGGTACAACAGTTGTCGGATACTTCAATTTTTTGTTCCCCAGTATCCGATGTCTTCAGAAAAAAGGAGTCGGTAGAGTGTTTTGGTTCAGGTTTCCAAGGCTATTTAGTGGTAACTAAAAAAGTCACAAGTAGGATCTGAAAATAGAACTGTTCTTTACGCTTTTGTAAAAACACCTCTTCAATTGACCCATTAAAGCACAGCCAACGAAAGCTGTCATACAAAAAGGTTTGTACAAATCAATCAAAACAGAGTGTACGAGAATTACGACCTCTCCCCGCTGCTTTATACATGCAGGCCTGCTCAGAGAGGCCTTCGCTTGCCAGTTTCCAGAGAGTGGAACCCCCGCAGCTTTCCCAAACTTTATTGGGATCTGGCCGACAACCGGCTCACCCCCTGACCCACAGAGGTGAGTGATGCAGCCAGTAATCTAAAGTGGCTACACCTGCATGTCATTTTCAAACTAAACATTAGTCTCCAGATGGAGAACACACAGAAACCACAGCCTCATATGACACCCAGTAAAACCTGATCGTTTAGCAGTGTTTGTATTTCTAACATCCCCTCATCCTTCTTGTTTGTTTTTGATCTCCAGCAGCTTAATGAGCGAAATGTCTGGCTCTTTCAGCTGCTAAAACGCTGTGATGTGTCCTCCTTGGCTGCTCAATGTTTTTGTTTGTCTTCGCACTGGGGTGTGTGGAGCCGTGTTTGTAAAAGCTTCTTTGTGGTAAAAAAACAGGCAGAAGGGGGAAAACGGTCACGTTAGAGCTGGAACTCATTTTTATAGCTATGGGGACAGGAAAACACTTACAGTCTGATGTTTTTACAAGATCCTAATGAGGGATTTTTATTACCCTAAGTTTGTTACTTTTTTTTTTTGAAGATCCACTCCAATGACAACCGTTTTTTCAGTGTTTTAACATTTTTCTGCTAATGGAGGACGATTATTTAAAAAAAGAAAAGCTTCAAATTGCTTTTTTTTGAGTATTTCTGTTTTCAAATCGGGGTGAATCAGGACAAGACAAAAAATGCAGTTTGAAAAAATTGCAGATGTGACGCAAAAGCTTCAACAGCAAGTCTCTGTATGTCTATGTCTTTGTTTTCCGGGTTTAAGCTGCCATCTGGCTCAAAACTGTACGGCTGGATGGATCCGATGTTGCTCGCCATTTTTGAAATTGATTATTTAAGTTAAAAATTACACACACACACAAAATATATCAAATTAACAACAAACGGACAACAAATTCTTTAAGTTTTTGTTATTTTTTTTGTAACACCTATAAGAAAAGTTTGACTTTGGGAAGTCAACATAGTAAATCCTTTAGAAAACATAAAAAATGATGACTCATCATCCTTTTGCCCTGCCTTTGGAGAAAAGAGATGGATAAAAGGAGTGAGATCTGTGAATCAAACAAGTTGAGAGGGGGAAATGAAAGCAACCAGGAGCGAGGTTGCCAGGTTGCGCCGTCTGATGAGTAATCAACAGAAGCAGCAAGTTTGCTTTTAAAGGAGGAGACGAGAGTTTTGAGCACAACCTGAGACAAAGAGTTTGATATTTCTGATAAGCAGAAGACAAAATGTCTTAGATGCTAATGAAAATTCCAGGCCAAAAATAAACAGAGAAAGACTGATGGCATGATAGTGTGCTGTGGTACACTGATACGAGGTTAAAGAAGGACCATCAGGTGAGTAAACAACTAAAGCAAAGAACTGAACTGAAACGCTCCGGCAAGCTAAAATAAAGCATTCTGTTTCTGTGTTGGGTAAATCTTAACCAAGCTTTCAAAGTAAACCAGCTAAATAGAGGAAATAGCGTTTCTGTGCCTTGTGAGTGTAGCTCTTATTAAATAATTTGTTATAATGGGCCAAACCTAAGTCCATGTGACTTTTAAGAGGCTACTTCTTAGCAGTTAAAGGGGAACTTCATGTGCTGGTGCACTCAAATCAAATCCATCCATCTTCACCCGCTGAATTCCTTTTGGAGCCAGTGGGTTGCTGGAGCCTATCCCAGCAATTGTTGGGTGAAGAAGAGATACATCCTGAGCAGGTCGCCAGGCTGTTGCAGGGCCACACGCTCACACGCAAATCTAGGGGCAAATTAGAGACACCAAATAACTTATGACGCATATTTTTTGGACTGGAGAAAACATGAGGAGAAAGATCCCAGCCGGGATTCAAACCGGGACCTTTTTTCTGTGAGGCAAGAGCACTAACCGAACCAATTTCTGGAATACCGCCAGCTTCCCTTTGATTTCTGGATCGCCTTCAAGAAGTTTTTCCTCAATGACAGATTGTTCATCCTGTTTTCTTTTGTCTCGTTCTCTTTGCTGTCATGTGCACAATAGCAAAACAACACTGTATTGTGAGGCCTGAAGGTACCTCTTGAAGCAGCGACATGCATAAAACTGATTTAGGAAAGAATCATTTTATATACAGAAATCAAAGATGGATGTGAGAAGGTGTCTTATTGAAATTCATAGAAGTCTCAGTCTTCGTACGAGCCTCCAAAACAATCTGCCTTTACGCATTTACAATGTGTTTCGGTCACTTTGATCGACTGGCAAAGATGTTCGCACAATAAAGTTTTGAAAGTTCTCATATCTCAAAGTTCACAGAGTTATGATCCAAACAGTGTCTTTTGAATAACACACCAGCCACCTCTACAGGTTTGTTTGTAATTATAATTTGCTGAATGGAAACCAGCTAAGAAGGAAAGAAAAAAAGACATCCTTCCAAACACAATCAACTAAAACAAAACACACAAATGAAAAGGAATGTCACCAGACCTGCCTGAATGAAATGACGCATCTGACAGTCTGAGATAACAAACAGTGTGGCTGATCCAAACAGAAGAAATCCTCACAGGTTTTCTTTCAACACATAATAATCAGACTCTTGAAAAAAAGACAACACATTTGCACAGTTTGAAGCTGCAGAATGATGCAACCGCTTTGAGACAGCGGAGGAAAGGCATTCCACAGATTAGACATTGGATTTTTGATGGCTTTTAACACACAAACAAAGTCAATGTTTGCCTTTAGTCGTTCCCATTGAGGAGTTAAGCTGTATATTAATACATCATAGTAACTCGGAAATAAAATATAAGTTAGTAAAGTGGAAAACTGACTGAGCAAACAGCTGCTGCTGCTCCTTTCATCATTATTACTATAATAATCTCTTCCCTTTGATTAGTAACGTAGTGCATAAAAACATCCTGTAGCCGTCAGGGAGAATTGTGTTGCAGGCAAGTGGTGCTATATTTTCTGTCAACTCCATAATATTTTAGACTGCTTTTGATTCATTTACAACAACAGTCTTGCAAAGGTTAGTGCTTGTAGGGCTTTTCCATTCCAACTGTCATCAGTCTGGAGGCTTGTGGTCGAGGTTCCTGTCCCGGAAATATTGGCCATCTTTGTTTGTGCTTTTTTTTTTTTTTTTTTATTAAATTCTGTTGTTCCTCAGCATTCTTGGGGTCCACTCTAATATCACACCCTGACATTGACCACTGAGTCCCATTTAAACTAAAGAAAGAGTCAGTTTAGTGCCTGTCAGCAAAAAACAAAAAAAAACAGCTCCTCTGTGAAATATTGTGTCCATCTTTGAGGTTCTACGCCAGGCCACTCCATCATCCTCCAACAGTTCAATGACGGTTTAGTCGATTGTCTTGTTTTTTGTCAGGGGTTGTGACCTTTTTAAGGGCTTCACCCACAAACACACAAAATAAAATCGAACAAATAAAGCAGGACAATATCACATCTTTGTCTGCTGTTTTCAGGCAAATATTACAAATATCCATCGACACTAAAGCACATTTTCACTCATAGGTTGTGTATTTGTGTTCATGTATTTAATCTCTTTACATCCCTGACACTAAATAGTAGTATAAAAACGATTAAGGCCAAATCCAAATGCCTCCGCTACCCCTCCAATTGTCGGGGCGTTTGGAACAGTATTGGGTGATCTGTCTTATGCTGTGCCGCAGAGGAGAAACTCATTTCTTTACCTGAATGTGCTTCAGAAGTTTACATTTAAATGTAAGAAAGGCTTTTTGTTTTAGCATGACTTTTTAAAGTTATAAAACCAATGTTATGCGTTTTCCGAACACTGGCCAACATAGATGACCGGCGACTATTGATGACGTTAGTTAGTGGTAGTAATTTGAAGATTTAATTTCTTCAAATCTATTTGATTGGAGGCTAAATGTACGGATAGGGAGAAGCCGTAGGGTCAGAATTTGGCCAAAGTCTGTTGATTTTTAAAAAAGAATTAATGTTTGCCGTTCTACTGACTCTTGCTTGTCACATCTTTTGATTCTCTTTATCTGTTTTCTTTATTATATCTTTATTTATTCAGTTGTTGGAATTTAGTGCTCTATTAGCATTATAATGAAAAAAAAATCAGACATTTCAACATGAAGGAAAAAATAATAGAAGACCTCATTTAAATAATTAAGAATGGTTTCTAAAACTGCTGGTTGCTATGCGGCATTATCAATAAATGTGTCTTTGACTCCGGTGGAGGTGTATTATAGTACCTGATGAGTCACACAATGGACTCCACTCAATGAAAGGAATGAGGAGACTCTAGACAGAATTCTAATTTACACAGCAGCTCAATCCTTCACTGTTTGCACATCCTTTTTTTAATAGAATCAACATCCAAGCCTGGATTTAAAAGAGGAAATCTGCTGTCTTTGGGTCAGTTTGATTCAGATGTTTCTGCACACATGGATCAGTCAAGGGACACAAGACCATGATGTAAAGTCAATATCAGAAGCCTTGCTTAACTCAGCCTGTCACCTTCATTCACGGTATGAACTGATCAGACTGGAATCCCATTTTATGCCGCCTCAACTTCATTCTGTGCAAACGCCTTGACGAACCTGAAAGAGATGAGATTGCTGACTAACTGAGATCAGCAGAAGAGGTTCAGGAAACATGATGACCCATGGGGCTTACCCACTCTGCGTCTGTGATTGAAAGCGCACTCCATGCGCTCTGAATCGCTCCTAAAAACACTCACAACATAACATGTTCATCTTGGACTTACATTTAAAACAACAGAGTTTAAACGCACCCCCCCTAAAAAAAACAACAACAACAAAAAAAAACACACACACAAACATTTTTTCTCTTTACCTCTGATGTGAGTCTGTGTCAGGTGGATGAGCAAAATGATGGCAGGCACGTCCATTCTGACTCTGTGAAGTTTGTCCCCCGTCATTTCCCTCGGGCTGCAGCGCCTCGGTCAGAATCCCAAATCTGTCGGTCCACTAATCCAGGTTTGTCCCAATTAAGACGCTATTTGCAAAGAAAGGGGGAAAAAAGGCAGAAGAGGGATTCAGAGGAAGAGGAGCTCCGCGCGTAAAAGGCGATGACATCCAACCGAGCGCGAAACCAAACTGGAAGAAAACGACGCGCTGCGGCTCATGATCTCTCTCCCTCTCCTTCTCCTCTGGACCTCCTCCCTTCCCATCCCTTCCTCTCTTTTCCCCCCTTAAGGTTTCAAACGGAATGCGAGTTTAAGACGCCTCTCTGAGATTTACATCTGTTCTTGAAGGTCGCCTGAGGGTTCCGGTTTTTTTTTTTCTTCCTTTCAGGTTTTGCTTGCTAATAAAATCCGGTTTGACAATCTGGAAAACAGCCACCGGCTTATTCTTATTCAAATAAAAGACAAAAGTGTTTTTATGTACACATTGGCATCTCAATAGATTGGGAAGTCCGGGCAGAAGACAGTCTGGTGCGATCTGAAAAGGAGCTTTTATTTGGATCTCTTTTTTTTTAGCTCCAAGATGGGGGGAATTGATAACAGACCACGCTGAGAACGTGAATGCCTGCACGTCTTATCTCTGTTTTAGATGCCAAAAATAATACAAATAAATACAAGA
The DNA here is from genome assembly GCA_014656515.1 of Oryzias celebensis. NCBI lineage: Eukaryota > Metazoa > Chordata > Actinopteri > Beloniformes > Adrianichthyidae > Oryzias > Oryzias celebensis. The sequence continues at coordinate 16,359,800 of BNCR01000013.1, forward strand.
TTATTCTAAAACCAACAGAAGGGTTTAAAAAAAACAAAAAAAAAAACATGGATTGTTAATTAAAAACAAATATATTAACAACTATGGCAGGTTAATACACAAATCAGAAGTGTTACAATTGATCTGTACTGTACAAGAAAACCAAATGGACAAAAGGAGTTTAGATTCTGCAGAGAATTCAATAAACACAAACTTGTTTTAATATGATGCTCAACAAAAAACTGTGTGATTTGTTAGTTATTCACAAAATATGTTTAGCAATAATCTGAACAGAGCTAGGTCAGAAATCCTGTTCAGATTACGGTCACATTACCCAAAATGCCACTGCACGGCGACCTGAAAGCAAGTTTTTCAACAAATTCGGCTGGTGGCTGTGTGGTGGCGTTTGTAATCAGAAGTTATAAGAAAACGTAACGTTTTAGGATTTTTCTCTAAAAGTTGACATCTATCAGTGGCCGCTCGGGCACATTTGGAGTTTGCACGGTGGCAGTCCAGTGACGGGCGAGAAATACGCCATTGCAAAATCGGGCGACAGCTGGGCGGCCACGCGGCGGACCGCCGGCAGCAGCTCTGACTGGATGATGTTTAAGGGTCTGCGGATGGCAGCTGTCCTTATCAAGTGGCATCTGTCGCCAGCCGCTTAGTAACCAGGGGTTAAATAAAAGGGGGGCATTCTGCACGCCTGACGGCTGCCGACTGCATTCGTGGCCACGCCAACAATTTTCCACAAAATCAGGTGGCATCAAATCTTGAAGATTCTGCCTATGCCTTCCCTTCGTTCCTCTTAATCAAAATTCCATAGTAATGCCAGTTTTCTCTCCATCCATCCATCTTCAGAACCCGCTGAATCCCTTTTGGAATCATGGGGCGACTGGAGCCAACCCTGATGGGTGAAGAAGGTTGAACAGATCTCCAGTCTGTTGCAGGCACAATCACATGCACACCTAAGGGCAATTTAGAGACACCAATTAATCTATGAAGCATGTTTTTGGACTGTGGGAGTGCCCGGGGAAAACCGACTCGTGCACGGGAGAACATGCCACACAGAAAGGACCCAGCTGGGATTTGAACCAGATCCTTCTCCCTGTAAGGCAAAAGAGCGACTAACCACCACACCCCTGTGCAGCCCCCAATTTTTTTTCCCCATTCCTGTGCTTTCCCTCTCTTGCAGATCTGAAAGTTCTGACCTACGGTATTGCAAACGTCAAATAAAAGAAAGTTAAATATCAGAAGGAGCAGGCGCAGGTCACAGGAGAGGGCTCCTGTTGCACCTCTTCCAGTAGAAGCATCATCACAGCACCTTCACAGTCTCCATGGAGGTGAGTCAAATGCTAAAATTTCATTTGTAATTAAATTCCCGCTTGGATTCTCTTTTTATCTATTTAAAAGTATTCTCAATGGTCTTTTACAAATGATTATACCGTTTTTAGCCAAAAAACTTGCATTGTTTTCTAGGACAGGGATATATATATATATATATCCCTGTTCTAGGACATAGTTCCTGCAGAGCAGCAGGAGTTCATTAGAAGTTTTCCTCTGAGTTGTGGGCAGGTGTGGAGTGAGCCTGCTCCTACTCCACACTGTCCCTCTAGATTACAGCCCCTCACAACCCCAAGCTAACATTACCGGTGCAACTAAAATGGCGAGTAATCTTGGATCTATACAGCTGTCCAGTTTGGAGCCAGATTCCAGCTCAGATGAGGAAAACAAAGAACTACATGTATCTATTAGTCTATTAGTGGATGCATCAGAATGGAGTGGGACAGGGAGTTTGTGTTCTGATTTAGCAGCTTCTAAAATCTGATTCACAACTATTTTGAATAAAGAAACCCTTAACTTTCTTTATATATGCCCTGCATCATCAACCGTCCCTGATCTGAGTTCACAATCCAGTTCTGCAATGACTTCTTTGTGCAGAAAACATGCAAGTCATGTAAATGACATTTCCTATTGACTTTACTTTAAAAAGTAATGCTGGGTCAGTGAGCAAAACACAATAAGTCAATAATCGTCCTCCTTCAGTGTGAAGAAGCAGCCTGCAAATTATTTTTCCTCTTTTTAAACCTCTAGGATATGATTGCCTTTGGTCATAAAAGTCTCATCTTTGACTTTACTTTTAACTTAACTTTTTTTTTTTTGCCCCTTAGATTTGAAGAATCAATTGGGAGTCCGTTTTATGGTGCAGCAGCACTTGTGTCGATTCTATCCATGTTTTTCTACCATCATTTGTCTTTGCTCTCATTTCCTGGAAATTAGACATGTCTGGAATCCAAGAAAAAAACTTTTGGATTGAGCTGGAGTTTGCGGAGCAGTTTACTCTCTGCTCAAACACTTTTACATTGCTTCCATGAGTTAACTCATGACTTTACAAACTAATAAACGAGATATATTAAGGGAACCCCTGTCATTCTTTCTGCACTCCTTTGCTCTCTGGATTGGATTCATCTTCCAGCAACAGCTGCTGTTCGCTCACAACCCTGAGATCAGGAGTTACATCTATTACTCATGAGAAAGGCTGCGTCGCTGTGCCAGCTCAGACATCCTTTTAAAAATAAACCCTTTAACACATTACTTGTTGTGTCTCCAGCTTTGGATCCTTTGACCGATTTTCTTGCAGAAACATTTCCAGATGTTATCCAGACACTGCAGTCAGTCATTTCAACAGTAGACAGGTGTCAAAAAACGGGCAGAAGGCTGGTTCCAAATGCAGCAGGTTTATTGGATAAGACAGGAGCAAAAGCTAAGACTAAGAGTACAAAAAACGAAATCGAGGCCAGAGCAGGAAAAGGTCAGGGCAGGCAGCAAAGAAGCAGAGCGAAAGACGAAGCAGGGTCAGCAACACAGAAGAGCAGATCCAGTAATCATGCTTGCAGGCAGAAAGCCACAAACAATACTCCGCACCAAGCCAGGCTCTGTGTGCTGCTTATGTGTCCTGGGAGATGTAGTGTCAGTATTCAGAAGATGACTCCCGTCAGTGACCAGAGGAAGAGACAGAGCCCTGACTCCTGACAACAGGAGGAGATCAGAAACAGTTCAGCAGATGACATGTCAGGAGAACCACATAAATAGCAACATCATGAAACAACTAACAAAGATTGCTAAACTTAATCAGAATTTAAAAAAAACAGCAGCTTAATTGCAAAAAGAACATCTTTTGTTTTTATCATTGTACTGGAAAAAACTTCAGATTTTCAGAGCGAGGCATCAAACTTATGAGCTTGCATCTGCACACAAAATCTCCTGAGAAAAGCTTGATTTATTCTCTCTTTTAGTCATAAAAGGAGAATTAAATGTGGCTCAGATTCTGGTTTTTCATTCATATTAAAGCACTATTCTTAAGTACTTCTATTTTGACTGTGGAAAGAAATTTGAAAAGAAGGAAGGGTGTGAGATTATTTTTTAGAAAATTCAAACCTTCTCTTTTATGTAAGAAAAAAAAGTTAACTTTATTATATGACACAGTTTTATCCTTTTTTAATTTTTAATATTCCAGTTATTGTGATTTGGATACAACACTACAATTTAAAATGGGAAAATCTAAATCTTAACATGGGGGTTATTTTACAAAGTTATGTCAATTTTGTTTCCAAGAGGACATAAACATAAAAACTACAGAAGAAGCATTTGTATTCGTCAATTCAAGGTCATGTGTAGAATAGTTTTGTTGAAGATTACATAATATGGATATCCAGAAGATGTGAGAGCAGAAAAATGGGAAAAAGCAAACTTGACAAAAGAAAGCTGACCCATTTCAGGATTCAAATAAGACTATCCCAACCTCACAGAATGGCAAACAATGAGTTTTCATTTCCATAGTGGCAGCAACTTTGGTACAAGTAATAACAAATGACAACAAAGCACAACTTTCTAAAAGCTATAAACCCAAACAAACAAGAATGACACAGAAAAAATAAAGAATTTTCTCACCAAATACAATTCAGCTGCTTAAAAAAAGCAACAAAAGATGAATCATATCTCATGACATTTTAAAGACTGAAAAAACACCAAGAAAATGCACATATTCTGCTGACACATATCACACCTACAAAATAATGAATTTATGAAGTTCTCATTTGTAAATGTAACTTCATGAAAGTTTTGTTTTTCCAAAAAAAAAAAAGAAACACACACACACACACACGCACACACACACACACACACACACACACACACACACACATATATATATATATATATATATATATATATATATATATATATAAATAAGGTATATATCATAGTATTATTATACAAAAAATAAGGTGGTGTTTTGTTAAAAATAAATTGACTAATCACATATGGAGCAAAATAATACTTTAAATAAAACTGAATCAAAGCAAAATTCACATTTTCAGGATACGTGTTTTGTTCTATCAAAATAAAAGTAAAAAATGTATATGATAAAATTGTCAGAATACAAAGGGGGATTACATTTTTTATCCAAACCTGAAACTGTCGATACTAAGTTTAAACTCTGTTTACAGGCTCAATGAAACCCTTTTTTAACTACTTGTTGTTTTTAGGGGAAAGGCAAATAAAGGCCTACTTATTTAAATTTCAAAATTTAGAAATAGTTAATCCAAAGTACTTTACAGAAAAAAAACATAAATCAATGACTTCAAATAGCAAGGACATTTTTTTAAAATTACTGGATCTCAAAGCATTATTATCCATAACTCAAATAAAACATTTAAAGATGAGAAACTGGATTGCACAGAGGGGGTCACATAGATAAAAGGGTTACAAACACACACTCAGTCATTCAGACTGTTTTAATCAATTACAAAAAGATAAAATCAAATAATTACAAATGAAGATGAGTAAATAACACATTACTAAATAAAAATAATTAACGACTTGTCTAGCTATAGGTGTCAATTGCCTGAGATGCTGGGAAATTACAAATGACAATTCAACCATAAGAGCAACTTGTCTGGAGAAGAATTTTATCAATGCAAACTTTCCAAATGTCATAATATTGTACAGAGAATTTTTTACCCACCTGTTAGACGGCTGTTTGAGTCCTATTTTAGGTTAATCTGAGCTATTTATAAAGTATTCTCATCGTATGTGCTTGAAGTATTGATTTTCTCCATGTACACAACAAAATACGTTGATGTTTTACTGCCTTTACTCTATTACTCTGAGTTTAACACAACACATCTAAAGAAAAACAACTATTCACCAATGTGGTGTGATTTGGGCTGAGAATGACAGAAAATCTGATTAATTTATTATTAGATTAGAGATGAATTGCAGGGTAAAATGTATTGCAAAGAGCTTTTAAGGGAAAAGACGCTAAAAGTTTATTGAAATTTGAGAACTTTTCTTAGAGCAAAACACAAATCTCTGCATTTTAGAAAGGCATAGAAGGTGACTCAAAGATAACCGCAATCTGCGGTGCAAAAGGTAAATATTCAGAAGAAGCTGTTTGCAGAAAACATTACACTGTTTAGTCATTTATCGCAGCAAATTGCTCTCCGCTAAGCTCACAGGGTGACGGTGCATCTGGTTATCGACTAAGTTGCCTAAATTACAGCCGGTCTTTTGATGTGGACATAAACAAAGGAAAATCCCAAGATTGGAAAACTGTGGAGGAAGAAAATTAAAGACTCACCGCATGCAAATGAAAGCCAAGAAAAAAGACAAAGAAAAGCTATTTAAAGTTTAAGACTTTAAGGGGCATGTTTGGAACTTTAAAGAATAACTGATGAAAATTGTGTTTTTGTTTGTTTTTTGCAATTTTTCTCATAATTGAAGATATATATACTGAGTTTTCCTTTATTTAAGTCATAAATCAGGAGAAGACGAAAAAAATGCAGTTTGAAAAAGAGCTTATTTGTAACATAGAAAATCCAATCGACAGGGCACAAGCTCCCTGCTCCATTCTGATGCATTGCAGACAAATATTTCCATGTAGAGGCAAATAAGTATTTAAACACTTTGGGATTTTGCAAGTTCTCCCTCTTAGAACTTGTTGTGAGAAACTTCATCTGAAAAAAATCTGGAAATCCCATTGTATGATTTTTTAAAGTAATTTTTTTGTTTGCTACTGCTGCAAATAAGCATTTGAACAAATCAGAAAATCAACGTTAACGTTTTGCACAGTAGCCTTTGTTTGTGATTACACAGGTCGAACGTTTCCTGTAGTTTTTCACTAGGTTTGTACTTTTTTGAGCTTGCTCAAAACTGTCCTGTTGGATAGCTCCAAAATTACTCGCCATTTTTGTTGCACCGCTAATGTTAGATTAAGGAGACAGTGTTATAGATGGATGAAGCAAAATGGGCACTTTGCGCCAACTCATAGGGGAAATGTAATGAACTCCTGCCACTCTGCAGAAACCATCCTAGAAAATGACACAATTTTTTTTATTATTTTGAAAAAAACCGCACAATAAGACCACTTTTAAATAAATTAAAAAATGATTTGACTGAGATTTATTATGTAGAAGGGTCAATCTGGCTGTACTGTTGCTTTTCTGCATTTTATTATTTAAGTCCCAAATTAATTTTGCACAAAGTTTTTTCTCAAATAAAAATAGATGTCATGTCTGTGGAAAAAAAAACAAAAAACATTCCTTTGTCACTGTTTTTGCTAAATGAACTTCTGACATCTCTCTGAGTGTGAGCTGCTGGGAGGCAGCAAAATAAGCAGGGACAAGTTAGTCACAATGTTCTTTGTCAGATGACACAGTGAAGCAACTGTTGCTCCTATTCTTTCTGCTTGCTTCTTTAGCATCTCTGAGCAGCCTGGAGAAAGAAATGTACCTTATGATGAAGGATCTCTGGGAAATAAGAGATGAACATCTATCCAAATGGTTTTTGGCTGCTACTTCGCTCAATCATGGCATTTAAAAGAAGATTTTTCTTCACTTGTGGGAGAAGATTGAGCCTTCAACCAAACATTAACTCACAGCTGTTCAGTAGGGTTTGTGTCTTCATTTATCCAAGGAAATACTCACCATTGAAAAGGCAGTAGCAGTCTTCTGGAGTTCTATTACGATCAGCTGAATTGAAGCCAACATTTCACTTCTGCTTTAATAAAGTTGTCTGCAGCTGCACAAAAAGACTCATTTTGTGCCAGAAATAAGGAATCACTTACGTGCCTAACTTATAAATAGTACATTTATTGTTGCTTTCACTAATGTAATTCCGTTGTAAACTAATTAGGTCTGCTTTAAAACCCAGCAGGTAAACCTTCCACAAACTCGAACAGAGATTTCAATTTATTCAGAGTTTTTTTTCCAGTGACTTTAATCATCAACATCATTGATCTTTTTCTCATTTAAATGATGAAATAAATTAAACAAATAAAATACATGAAAGGTAAATGTTTCTCTGTGTTCTGCTCTCATTGATCTGTTCAAAAAGAGCAGCAATGGCAAAAGGAATGGCAAACTTCACCAAAAACTTTTTTAAATAATTCCAATTTCATGAAATCATCTCCTCAAAAAGATGAACAATGAATAGCAAAGACATGGGTGTAAACAACTCGATAAAATAAAGTTAATATGTCAAATTTAACATGTTTCTTTGAATAAGTTCAAAAAAAGTAAGAACTACAGCCTGGAATTTGCTTGGAAATACATTAGCTTTAAGGTCAAAGTGGATTAAAAGGTTTGGGAAAATTATACAATTTATTGGAGGAAGGTTATAGCGCCCCTGAGACAGACTGGCGACCAGTCCAGAGGTGTCCCCTGCCTTCGCCCATGAGTAGCTGGGTTAGGCTCCGGCAGCCCCGTGACCCCGAAAGGGATAAAGCTATTCAGAAAATGAATGAATGACTGAATGAATGAATGAAGGTTATAGCTTCAGAAAAGTAACTGCACATGTAAAGCTATTATCAGTAGGATGTGCTGTAATGTCTGGAGCTCAAAGTTGGGCCAACTTTGAGTTTCATACATTTTTTAAAGAACCACTCAGATGAAAATTGTGCTTTTGATCTGTTTTAGTGGCATTTTTCTGATGATGGAGGACATATGTGAAGAAAATTGTGTTCACAATTGCATTTCTTTGTTGTAATTTGAAATCAGGAGCAGATAAAAAAAAAGTTATTTGAATAAGATTGTAAGTCTGTCATAGAATCTACAACCAAAAGCTACAAGCTTCATTCCAATGCATCTGCTCGTAGACAGACAAAGAGACTCTTGAACTGTACCTGTTTGTTTTGTTTTCCTCGTCCAAGCTGGCATCTGGCTCAAAACTGTACAGTGGAGTGGTTCCAATATTGCTCTATTTTTGCGGTAAGTTTAGGTTGGGCTTGTGAGGGACTGTAAGCTAGAGAGTGTGTGAACAGATGGATGACAGGAAGTAGGGGCAGGGTCACCCCTCACCATCAGTCCTACTCACAACACAGCAATTGAACTGAATAACCAACTCACTCATGGTTAAACAACACCAACAGTAACCAAACCTACAGTAACTCCCACAATGCACTCCTGCTGTGGGTAGGATCACTGCACTGGCAGAATTCCACTAAGTCCTAGAAAACAACACAGGATTTTTTAATTTTGGCTAAAACCAGTATAACCATTCTTAAAATACTACTGGTAACACTTGAAAGATTGATCAAAAGATGATCGGAGTGAGTTTTTTAAGAACCTTACAAACCGTGTGTGGACACACCGTACTGTCTGGCTGACTAAAAAACTGTCTGCAAGTGACCAATGACTGCATATCTTCAGTGACCTGCCAGTTTCCACTGTTCTCCAAAAGCGAAGGAGGGTTTTTGGGTATATTTCCACTGTTTTAGTGGCTTAGTCATTTCATTTTAGACAGTTTTATAAACCTCAGTCAAATGTTTATGTTTTTTGTAAGACGAATGAAGATATCTCCTGTCATTTCTGCAACAACAATTGCAGTTAATCATAATAAATTTTAACTGCACGTTCTGGGATGCATTTATTTATTTTTTTACAATTACCTATTCTGACTCTGGTGTAATTTTGCTACAATAGTATAAAATTAGTATAAAATAATCATTTTTCATGACAATTCTCTGCTATAAAACAGAACATTAACATCAAATTTGTTTTGAAATGACTTCAAATTCGTATTTTACAACTTTGTTTGCTTCTCTAAAAGCTTTGGGATTGTCTCTCCTTTGTTGTGTGAAGTCATTCCACTGAAGCACAAAACAGCAATAGATCAATCGAATTATTTTGCTGAATTGAACACAAACTATTGGACTGATTCATTCTCCACAGTGAAGAGAGACATCTTGTTTGCTTCACAAAAAGTGTCATATTTTTATTGCAGTTCTCGCTTTTTGTTGGAAGCAGCCTTTTTGCCTTTGGCATTTGCTCTGGAACACATTTTAAAGAAGAGTTTTTTGTAAATGAGAATAAATGCAGACAGACTAAAGCATTAAAGTACAGGGAGAAAAAATGAATATCTTAGTTATAAATAAAAAGTTCATAAGTTTTCTTTTTGCTGCAGTTGAGAAATGATACATGAATCAACTTTAGTGAAAGACTAAAATAGATTATTTCTGTCCTCATTATCTGAAAAGGAAAAAAAAAAATTGAAAGTCACATCTTTTACTTGTGTTGGTTGTTTTTTTGTGCAAAATCCCCATTGCCCTGAATGGAAATAAGAGGTTTTAGTAAATGAATGAATGAATAAATGTCACAACACACAAATCATCAGCAGCTATTGGGCCCATCGGCTGTTTCTCTGTGTTCTGTTGCATTTCTTTAAAGAACTAAAATGTCCTCTTTTTGGGAGGGAATTCTGTTGACTTCAACCTAGTTCTTCTTAAACACACAAACAAATGTTAAAAACAAAAACTTCTTTTAAATAAAATTCAATGAAAAAGAGCAAACACATCCAAAATCATGTGCACTGGTTTGACACTTGGCTGCAAACTTTAAGCTGTAAGTAACTTCGCCTTCATTGAAGCAATAAATGTCATGTGATTTGGGCACATTTGTGCCATAAATGCATAAATGCATGTAGTCGACTCATAAATGAGTGATTGCAGGCATACTTTACAACCATGTAATGTTTTACTTTTAATTTTAGGGAGTGGCTCTTTTCTCGTCTACAGTAGTGGGTTTGCTTTTCCCATATTCAGCTCTACATTCTCATTGTGTTTGGGTCTGGCAATCCCTACTTTGGTGTTCTTGAAAAGCTACATTCAGGGCTGGCCCTGGACATAGGGAACCTAGGCGGTCGCCTAGTGCATCATCTGCTGGAGGGGGGCACCAAATCTCAATTGTTCTTTTTTTTTTTTTCTCATTATTTAATTTTTTTATGACACCCCACTTCATTACAGAATAAAAAAGTGATATTTAAAAAACAAAATAACTCAAAATGTTGACTGTTGAATCTATACTTAAAATCCTAAGATCTCCCCTAATTTTGTTTGTGACATCACAGTACTGTCAGGAGGTCAATTACATTCTAATTTTAAAATCAGCCTTAGATATATTTTTTCCACCCAAGGAAACTGGTATATTTATCCTAATGATGGTACAATTCCTGACAGTAGTGGGGTGCCAAGATGCATTCACTGATCTTCTCTTTATGGCTGTATTTGAGGCACTACGTAAAAATTATAAACAATCGTAAATAAAAGCGTGATTTTAAAAAGACAAATGTGACAACTCATTATCTTCATAAACTTATTCAACTCCAACTGATTCCACAAATGTATTTGAGAAATTCTCATTGTAATCCAACTATTACTTTGTTGGGTACAAGTTTGTTCATTTATAACTGAAACTAGTTTGGATCATATCAGCAGACGAATCATTATCAGCCTTTATTAGGAGCTTAAATCAAATGATAGATTTGAACAATAAAGTTCTTATATATTTTGGTGTTTTACTTCTTAAAATCATCATGCTATTGTTTTCGTTAATCATTGAACCATTCAATGGTAGCAGCAGGAAACACAAAAAATGTCTTCAAGTTGGTTTTAAAAGCAAAGAGATTCTTACTGTTTTGTGCCGGCCTCAGCTTTTGTAGATTTATGAATACTACCATTAACAGCCTTCATTAAAACTCATTACCATAAGCAGAGCTGTAAAAACTTGGAAAGTCATGCTTTAATCTGTGCCAGCTCAACCTGGGCCTTTGTCCTCCTGAAGGACTCGCATGAATTTTAACATATGACTCAGCTTTGGACCTTGAAGGGATTTGGAGACAGTAATTTCATGTGACTGCTCTCCTGCATGAATACTGAAGTTACATTGATGCAGAGAGCCAAGCTCAAATCATAAAGCCACACTTGTAGGAGGTGCTTGTTTTCCTGACAATAAAATGACATATTCATTGCTTTCAGTAGAAAATTTTGAATGAAAAAGGTAGTACAAACTTGAAAAACAAAAAAAAAAGCATGTGAAGGGGAAAAAACAGATAAATGTCTGATGTTTTTTTAAAGAATTTTGAAAGTGATTTTTTAGTCCCTTTGGATGCACTGTGCCACCATATAAACAGAAAAAAAAGTTGGCTCCAGCAACTGAAAACTTGTTCTAAGTGGTCCACTGAGAGACAGCTGCAAGAACAACTTTTGTCTTCACTTCCTCCCAACTCCCACTGCAAAAGTTCCTCTCTCCACCAACCAACAAGGAAACAACAACCACAACACCTTATTTTAACTTGCCTCAATTAAAGAGGAAATTTTGTAATTTGGGTGTATTTTCTTGACTGTTGTGGACAGGTGTGTAATCATTAGTTAATGAGCTAAAAAACTATAAATCAAAGGTCAACACAACTTATAAGATGGCGGTTGAAAATATTCCTGGCACATGGGTTAACCCCGCATAACCACTCATATCATATTTGATACACACAATTCTGAGACCCATCTCTCAGTAGCATGATCAATAATCTCTTTGAAAATCCATTGAAAAAAAACGTCACTGTTTTCGGTCCTGTTGTTCATCATCATTCCTCTAGGGGCAGTAGAAGGGCTTTTTCTGATCATTTCAAAATGGCTGCCTCCAAGTTAAGCTAATTTTTAAAAGGTTTTGGTGACTTTTTTTTCCATTTTTTTAAAAGTACTATTTGCTGTGTTAAAACTTTGCAAAATGTATAGATAATTATTTATAATATAGTTACATCATGTAAAAAATATGTAGACTAAATTTTAGACATTTGGTAAATAAGGTGATTTATTTCCTGAACACATGTCAATATATTTACATCAAAAACTATCGTTGTGAGCAAAAATGAATCAAATCTCCCAACATATCACAATTCTTTAGTATCTGTTTGCCGCTTAAAAATATTATATTGCAAACATTGTTTATTGGTTCCATCAAAGAGTTTATCTTGGATGCAAAAAAAATATTTCTTTGTTAATTCTTTGATGTAGTGGGCATTACTGGGTTAATTTTGAAGCATTTTCACAACTTGACTAAATAATACTTCTTTTGAAAATTGTCTATTTTGATACAAAAAAGGAGCATTAAAATTGAAACAAACTTTTGTTTTGCATCTGACTAAATTGCAACATTTCTTACAAAAAAAACTGTCCAAACAGCAGTTTTGCATTCACTAAAATACAGCAAGATTCTAGATTCAGCTCTTTTTCCTTAAGTGGTGCTGAGTCTCTGAGCTTTCATCCACCTTCTAAAATTGAAAAATAAGCTGTGAGGGCATTTACTTGCTTCCTGCTACACACCCTCCCCTAATCCCAAAACTTGGAGTGCAAATATGGAGTGGAAAATAATAAGCTTTATCTGCATATCCTTAAAAAACAAAAAAACAGGGTGAAATCATTAAAATACAATTGTCTTTAGACTCAACTGTCAGTTTAGTAATAAAAAAGTTGAAGTGGATTTTGGTTTGAGTGTCCATTTTTAGGGTCACCAATAATAGAAGAATCTGAAGTTAATAACTTTGGATGCCTAAAGCAGAAATTATGAGGTCTGAGGTCAGGGAAGTTAATTCCTCCGAGGCTGCATGCCTTGTCATTCAGCTCCCCTGACTTTTATGGCCAATTTCAATGAAAGAAGTTTTTCCTCAAACTTTATGAAATAATTTGTTAAGTAAAAAAAAATAAATAAAAAAGATTGTTCTTATTTCCTGGGTCATTTTTTAAGGGTTAATTTGTTACTTCTCCAGGGGAAGTAACAAGACTGCCAAAATAAAAGCGTAGGGATCATTTTATGAGGGTGTGGGACGACATAAGCGTCTGCTGTTAGCTTTTCATTTCTTGAGTGAGCTGTGTGTTACAGAGCCCCACAAATGTCAGGAAGGTTGTGGGAGCAGGCCCGCAGTGTCTTATCGGGAGTTAAAGGATATATCCCAATGGGCCTTTTGCTCTTTCCAGCTAGTGTGAGCACCAACAACAGAGATGTGTGCCCCATCATTATGACATAAGACAGCATTAAAACGATGAAGGCCTGTTTTCAGTCTGTGCTCGCTCTCTGAGCTGAAATAGACTGCAGTGATCATGTCAGCTGCAGAGAATCTGTTCTCCTGAGAGGTGAAGGGGAAGTGGCACAGGCAGGTTAAGATCATACATTAACTATTAAACACACTTCTAGCAAAAAATAAAAAAGATTATAAAACTTTAATGGAGAAAAAGGGCTGCCAGAAAATGATTAATAAATGGAAAAAAATCGATGGAAAAAACACAAGCCCTAAACAAAATGTATACATTTCTATAGGTGATTAAAGTGGTAACAGTATAATTATAATAAAAATTGAAAAACAAAAAAAAAAATTGAGTCTCTAAACAGCTTTGAACAATCAAACAAAGTGTAAGTAAATTATTTAAATAAATTGTGCTACTCTCTATAGCATCTGAGCAACATATTGAAGCTGTTGCTGTTCGCTGCAACGTGAAAACATGTTTTTATAGACTATATTATAAGAAAATACAGAGAAACAGACTGAGAGGTTGTTGTTTAGCAACAGCTATCATGTGTTTAGGGGTGGCTGTGGTGCAGAGGTAGAGCAATTGACTGCTGACCGTAAGATTTCAGATTTGGTTTCCGCCTTGCCCTCCCATGTCCTTGGGCAAGACACTGAGCCCCGCATGGCTCCTGGTGGTCACAGAGTAGCACTGGAGCCAACGTCAGTGTGTGATTGTGTGTGCATGGGTGAAAATGACTGCAATGCACTATGGGGCTTAATCGAGGAAGAAAAGCCCTTTCTAAGTATGCATCATTTACCATAAGTAAACCTATTGTCAAGTACTTTGAAGTGCATTTGGTGGATTCTTGAACCCTTGCATTGCCCGTGGTGTTCATGGTAGAAAAGCAGGAAGAGGCTTCTTCTTTTCTTGATTTTTCTATCCATCTGTTGTTCATCTATTCACAACCGTATGCCTACATTTGGAAGAGGCTTAGTGCCAAATGTTGAAGCGGTGCAAATCATACCAATCTTGCTCCAGGCTTTTTCTTTTATAGCTCTATTCCGATATATGACAGACTCGGGCTGAATCTGAATTCTTCTCCTACCCCTACGGCTTCTCCCTACTCCTACATTGAACGGAGAGTTATGGAAAAATGGAGTCTTTGAATCTGGATGGCAATAACCAGCACTACCCCTCAATGAGGTCATCAGAACTCAAAATCAATCGGACATCCTTATCACTTCAAATACCCCTACAATCGGAGGGGTAGAAAGAACCTGTCGAGGTTAATTATTTTCTTTTTCTTCAGCCTTGGAAATGCACTGTTCAGATTTCTTAAAAAAAATCATTTCTCACAGTCAATTCTGTGAATTATTTTCTCTCTTTTATGATTCAAACAAATGTTGGACTGAAACAACTTTGAGTCAAACTCAGGAGTGTTGCCAGTAATTATTTTCACTAAAAACATGTCTCTCATAGAAAACTTTATTTGCTTGTTTTAATTTAGGACTCAACTTTACCCTGATGGCCGCTTAGTGCATGAGTCGTCATCTTCATCACATTCCAAGAGAAGTTGCTGGAACCCTGCACTAGATTGTATCTGAGATATTCAACAGCAAACTCTCTATTAAAAATGTCTGTAAAAAAATGTAAAAACTAAAAAAATTACATTTTTGTTTTTCCTTTAACACTTGAAATGTAGCTTAGAAATCGAGAAATAGTTGGTTAAAAAAAACAAAACAATTGGATTTGGTTTATCGTTTTATTGAATACTTGACAGAGGGATAAATTTGGATAAATGAGAATCTACACAGACTAATCCTTCGAAGTTTTTCTAAAAGAGGTCAAGTTTGAAGCTAAGGTCATGTGCAGGTCCTGGAATTCAAATAAGGGGTTATACATGAATACAAACCTCAGTGTCAAATGTCAAGCTTGAGGAAATGATTCCAAAGAAATGATGCAGTCATAAATCCTTTTAAAAAAAAACTATGCAAAGGGATACATTCATCTTTGCAATCTTTCACTAACCTCAATAGCCTTGTTTTTGCACGTTTAAGTGCCATTATCAGGGTGTTAATTAGGTTTGGATAAAATCCAAACGTACTTTATAGGTCTGATTCACCGCAGAAAACACTTTTGCTGTTAGGCGGAGAGCAGGAAGGGGAGGATCCAAGCGCAGGACACAATTGAAGTTATGAAGTTTATTTGAGGGTAAGGCGATGAATGTTGATGGGGGAAAGTCCAGCATGGATTGGTCTGCGTCGAGAGTGGAGTTGGATGAGTCAAGGGGAGCAGCAGGGGTGGTGGAGAGAAAGCGGGAGCCACTGGCAAGCAAACACACTAGTTAGTCGGCAAATCTTTGACACAAGAGTGGAGTCCTATGACACGTCTTGAGAGCCAGCACGTTACCGTCTTAGGCAAGCTAACAGTCTGGCGCCGGAGCTGGGATCTCCACGATCCTTTATACACCTGCTGGAGACCCAGGTGCAGGCAATCATGGTGGCCATACCTGGTGGCTGATTGAGCACAGGTGGGAGCTGTCGTGGCGTCTGACGACCCACAACATTTTGCTTAGAACGAGCCCTCCCATTTCTTTTGCTTTTGTTGAATTTGTCATGAATACACATCGTTTTTCTCTTTAAATTTAAGCAAGTTTTAATCCCTTAATTACAAAACTGACAAAAATTGAACAGAAATGACATTTTTTTGGACTAGATAAAAATTTGAACATCAAATCTTTATGATACCAGATGATATGATTTAACCATAACAAGATGCTCTGCCAAAAAACTTCTTTGAATTATCTGGCAGTAAATTTTCCCACCACTCTTACTTTACGACTATTTAGTTTATCTTAAACAAAGCATTAAAACAAAGTTATTTTATTTATTTATTTTAATCTATTTTAAAAAACCAACCTCGGTGGTCTTTTAATCACGATTAACCAGTTTTTAGCCCAAATTCTTTTTAAAAAGTGTTGTTTTCTTGGAGTTACTTTTACCAGAGCAGCAGGAGTTCATCAAAAATTTGCCTTTGATCATCATTGCCCATCATCACCCTCTGCTAGCTTACAGCTCTTCAAACCGCCAATCTAACATTACCAGTGCAACAAAAATGGCGAGCAACATCAGGGCTACCAAGCCCTACAGTTTTATGTCAGTTTGGATGAGGAAAATGAAGTCTGCTCCTGGTTCATCACGATATTAAGAGATACTCAGAAATGCAATTTAAGCTTTTTTTTACTCAAAATATGTCCTCCATCATCAGAAAAATGCCACAAGAACATGTTAAAAACACCAAAAACACCGTTTTCATCAGAGCGGGTCTTTAAAAGTTGTTGTTGAGCTTAAATGATTGTAAGTATTTACTGTCTGGGGTTTAAAGAACTCTTTAGAGGAATAAAATTGCAGCTTATATTAATTTAAACTGAAGAAATTAGTTTTAAACAAAACCAAACCAAGATATCAGATGACAGGTAATGGATTACTTGCTTGGCAGGGGGAACGGTGATGTTCTCTGTTTTTAAGGGGAGTGGGAGTGCTGGAATGAGATTATGAAATTTGGAGAATTAGCACAAACATCAGGACACTCTGAAATGAAATCAACATTCTAGAAACGTTCACAAAGATTATCTGCAAGATTTGGCTTTCTCTTTAAGTTGTTGGGGTTTTTTTTTTGTTTGTTTGTTTTTGTTTTTTACATTTTTTACTCAAGCAGCGAGGTGTTAGCTCTGTGATGCATAAAAAAGAAGACAAATGGTTTCAGATACTTCTATTAATGGTTTTCTGAAGCAAGACTGAAAAAAATAAATAAATAAAAACAGAAAAGATGTCAAATCACAGTGTTTTGAAAAGAAAACATGAATCTGCTTTTGCATCTGCAACATGTTAAAGCACCCAAGGGGTGAATTTGGGGGTGAAAGGAGTGAAAAGAAAAAAAACACATTTCACTCTAAGTCTACTGTTTTAGATAACAGGACACTGAAAAAAATGAAAATGGTTGTTCCATATCAAATCCTTTTATCAGATTATTACAACCCCAGGCAAAGAGAGACACTTGTACAGCGTTTAAATTAGAGAAGAAAAAATAAAAACAAGGCTAAACCAGGAATACCATAAGAAAAAAGATTCAAAACATCTCATCTTTCTTGAGAAGAGCTCTATAGCTTTTGGTAAACTAAGGGTTCGATTATATTTTAATAAAGTGTGCTAACACAGGATAATCTCACATATATAAATATAAAAACATATAGATATTTATACATTATTGAGACTTCTCTAATGTCAAAGGTAACTCTACTTTTGACTGCTCTGGTTTTATACAGAAATCATGTAAACAGAGGATAGAAATGAATGAACATAAAAAAATAAACATTTCATGACAAAAAGAGAAAAGAGTCAGGGCTTTAAAAAAAAAAAAAAATGATAAAAGCAGGCAGTGCTGGCACAAAACGCATGAACAAAAATGAGATTAGATCAGTTCCTGCTGCTCTAGATCTCCTTCTCACTAATGCAGGGAGAAGTCTGTGTGGAAATTCAAAGCAGGCTCAAAGCAGGCCATGCAGTGAGGGGGGGCGGGCATCTGTTTTTTTAACACCAGAGCACTTTTACCAAGTTTTTCCCTCCTCCACACAGAGATGTGGTTCTGCACCTTTTTCCAGGAATGGTCAGTTTTGACAAACGAGTTAGTGCTCTTCTCCAGTGTCCAGATGAATCATCAGATGGGATGTGACTTCTTCCGGTCTGGAGACACGAGGGTCACTGAGTTGTCTCTGGTCAGATCTCTTTAGTTCCACTTTTTTAAGACCTAAAGGAAGTTTGAAACAAAAAAAATAATAAAACATACTTTTTTTATGGTCATTTTCACTCCATATATCTTTAAACATGGATGGTAAAAAATAGAGGACAGGATGAACAAACTACAACAGTGGAGCACATCCATTTGGGTTTTCCTCTTCTTGGTAGTCAGAGGTCTAAAACCCACTTACTGACATTACAGAAGTGCATTTTGTGTTTTTTTTCCTCCACATCATCTAAAGATCTCAGTCAATCCCTTAGGAAGGGCAGTGTGGAGTTTTATCCTAACTGGACCCTAAAAAAAAGCGCCAAAAAATGCATAATGATGCACATTTGGGATCAAATTTGACAATAAAAGCATACATTAAATAACAAAAATAAATTGGTAATCATAAACTGTGTATCTCAGAAGAGCAAAGGAGCAGTTTGGCTCAGCTGGACTCCTGCACAAGTGAAACTCCACATGAAACCAAGGATTTCCAAAAAAAAAAAAACTGCTCCCATCAATCTGGGAAGGATTATAAGGCCATTTCCAAACAGTTTGGAGTCCAGTAAGAAAGATTATTTCCAAAAAGATTTGGCACCATCATCACCCTGCTAGGGTGCTTTGGTTCAAATCCTGGCCAGTGCATTTCTGTGTGGTGTGAGCGTGCATGAGGTTTCCATGTTTGTGTACACTGCTGCAACCGTCCAAAAGCATCTGTCGTAGTTTGATTAGAAACTCTTAACTGCCTTAGGAGGTGAGTATTTGTGTACCAAGTAGCCTGCAGGTTGTATCTTGCCTTGATCGGAAACCCGCTGGGCAGGTACTCCATCATTCTGATTTAAGGAGAAGCTGACTCCAACTTGAGTCCTGGATATAAACAATGTCAGTAATTTAAGTTTTTTTTAAAGGAGAGAGGAGCAAAAAAGGCTATAAGATAACCTGCAAACTCATTTTGAAAGAGACCAAATTAACACCAAGTGATTACACTGAATTGTTGGAAAATAATCACTATATTTATGTGGTCTTACTCTGCTCATCTTTAATATGCTGGAATGTACCAAAGAAAACTTTACTGCTAGGTTTTTTATGGCACCAAGAGTAGACAGTAAAGAGTGAGAGTGAATGAGGAATTTTCCTTATCAGTCTCTGTCACTTGTGACGAGGAGAAGGAGGAAGAGGAAGGACTTCATCAGATAAAGTGAAAGATCCAAGTAGAAACTGTAGTTTTCGTGGGTAAGACATAAGGCAGAAATAAGTGGAATAAGGTGAAGAAGAAACAGCAGCAACTCTAAGAGGATCCAAAAGAGCAAAGATATTTAGATGACAGTGTATGTGCTTTATAAATGATTGTAGTAAATTGTGTTATTTTGTATATGAGCAAGAGACACACTCAAAAGTTTTGTAATAATTGTACAACAACCTATGAAAGGTTTGACCATCAGTTCACAGCTTCAACATGCTGATTTAAACCTGTTGATAAAGTGTGTGGTGCTGAATATACTTCCTTTATTGCTTTTTATGATGACAATGATCTCTACTGCCTTTTCACTGAATCTTTCCAATAGTCAACCAATTTTTTGCGGCATTAACACCAACGTAGGTGAGATGAAGTCATTTGTGTTTGAAATAATTTGTATTTATTCAATACAGGCCTTGAATATTCTAAAAAATCATACATTTAAAGGGATTTGGAGTGAATTAAGGATGACTACATTTAACTTTGAAGTTATGGAACACCTGATTCAAGTGGCTTAAATATAAAAATGTTGCTGTTCACACATTGAAATACAGAGGAAAACAGGGGAAACGTGACGTTTTCTACAGTGTGATCTGATTGAAAGTGTGGGATTTATGAGCTGAAACTCTAATTTAAGTCAAAATAAACAAATATTTGAAATCTGTGGAACAGTGGGCCCAAAATCTGTATTCTATAAACGTTTTTTTTTTTTTTTTTTTATGAAAATACCAGTATGGGAAGGAATGCACTTTTCCATTATTTTCAAATTATTGGAAAATGGTTTGTATATGTTTTCTGTCAAAATTTATATTTTTTTAGGTGCTAATTTTTAAACTTGTTTCATAAAATAAAATGTTCTTTCCTGTCTAAATGGCACGGACATGTAGAAAAATTATCTTGTGAAAATACAAATTGAGGATTGGTGTCTTTTGTTTAGAGGTGGATTTTTTTTGCCTTAATGAGGTATTTTACTTCTATTTTAGTGTTATTTTGGATAGTTTCAGTTCTTTTATATTCTTTCAGTTATATCATTTGGATTGAGGCACGGTAGTTTTATTTTACTATAACATAAACATTCAGTTATTGTCTTTGGATGTTTGCATTTAGCTTTTTACCTTTTTAATATTTTTTGTCATAATGAGGCTAACAGGAGGAAACCCAGAGGGACAGAAGAACCACAAGCATATTTGAAGCGAAGTCACATAGCTTTAACTAAAAGGTTAATAATGCCAAGAAACACAGACTCAAAGGACTGGAAACCACACAAGACGAGCTGAAACTAAGGGCTCAGAGAGCTTTTCGTAGACGCAGTCAGAGCTGATTGACAAGGTGCAGGCAACTGTAACTGCTCCAGGAAACACCAAGAGAATGAGCAGAGTCACAGCCAGTCTGTACAGACCAGAGAAAGCAAAAATGAGCAATAACATAAAACCAAACCAGCAAATCATCACATTTTCAGCTCATTCTTTAAATTTGTTCAAGATTTCAACACAATGTATTTGATATTTTGACACAAAGCCTCCATCTGCACAACTTTTAGGTCCTCCACAATCTTTTTTTACACCACAAACACTTTAATGGGGTTCTCTGTACACAAACAGTCACTCATGTCTCTTCATGTGTGTTTTATTTTTGAAACAACACACACATAAATAACGTGGAGTTTTCCACCTCACCTTGTTTATTCATCACTTCTTTTCTTATCAGTTCTGGGATGAGTTTGGCCTCCTTTTGAAGCCATGAATAGGATGCACTGCTTACAGACAATGGATAAACAGATGAATAAATCACTCATCCTTTGGGCTCATCGCGATAGCAGCTGTTTGTCTTTCTCAGAAAGGATTTAAAGTATCTTTTATGGTTTGGCTCACTACTCGCAGTCAGAGAATTTAATAAGACTTAATAAGGCCTAGAGAACTCCCGGCAATAAATTAGTGGCCCCTGAGAGGAGCACCACCTGCAGTTATAGCCATATATGTGTAACCTGGGGTTAATGACTGCCACCTAAGGTGTGCATGTCCACCTGGATGCAGCGTGATATCAAACAAAGGGAAAAAAAGGAAGATGATGCAGATTTATTACACATGTGCAACAGACCAGGCTTTTTATCAGGAACTCCTGGTTCTTCTTTCCTTATGTAACATCATGCATGATTACCTGAGCTTATAAGAGCTCAGATTTATACTCCCTTTTTAAAATCTCCCTGGCTGGTGGTTAGGCAGAGAGTTCCAGCGAACCTCTGAGACACATCCTAAAAGAAATCCTTCAAATCAAACCTCAATGGCTTCCAATTCAATAGCTCCAGGGAGGCGATACAAGATCTATTAAGAGATCAATACTTGACTCCTTTTAATAGAACACGATCTGGATTTTCAATTTGATCAAGACTTGTTTTAATCCCACCTGAATCTATTTACTTTTAATAAGAAAATGTCAGCTAAAACTCTTAGAAGAGGTGAAAACTCTGAGGAAAACCTTTTCTAATTCTGTCTAGATACAGCAGATATCTTTTGCATTTAACACTGCTGCCCTTATAGCATTTATTTCACTGAATTTGATCAGTCAGGTTTCTTCAGTACAAAAAATGTCTGTTTTCTTCAACAATCAGGGCTAACCTTTTTTTTTTAATGCTGTTGGCAATAAACTGTAAATAGAGATGGGTACAGCCGGGTGTGATGTCACACATATAAAATGTCTTACCTCCGGCTCAAGCAAAATGATCCCAATAAAGTTGCCATTTTTCTGCCAATTGGAGCCGGTCGACAGTGACTGGTCTGAGTTGTCTGAGGCAACGTTTTTATGACAACTACTGTCACCAGTCATGAGTAAGTTTGCTTGAATCCCACAGCCTTTCCACTGAAAGCGGCTCAGAGGGAATCTGTCAATCAAAAGTTCGACGTGGGGGCCAGCAGGCACCACATGCTCTTCCTGAGGCATCTGAGTGGTCAGTCTATAACTTAAATAACTTGTGATAAAGAAAGAATATCATAAAAAAAAGACAGGATTAGCAAGAATATGTTAAAAGCAGGTAGTAGAGCCAGAATGGTTATTCTGACAAACAGAATAACTGAGTAACAGCTGTTTATTTCTCAATAAAAGTCTTTGGGTTTTGGCTTCTTAAAGCCAGCAGGTTAATATTTGGAACACCAGGGGGAGGGGTCAATCCATCCAGTTCTCCATATACAATCAACGTACACCCCCCTCCACCTCCCGCCATCGTGGTCAGAGCTGCATGTGACAAATTCATTTTTTAAAAAAAGACTTTTTTCAAAACAGCAGGTTTTTTTAGGTTTCATCTCCATAGCAACTATTTTATTTTCTGGTCACCTGGGAGTTGCAAATATGTCTATTTCATTTTTTAAATAATCGGTAAAAGTACACTTCATGATGTCCTTGGTAACGGGGGTTTCTTGTTCACCATGCCCACATTACTAATATGCTCAAATTGTGTGTCAACTTCAGCCAAGGATTCATGGATTAAGGATTCTGGTTAAAAAAAAGTAACAGGGAAAAGCCAATTTTGTGACCCTGGTTTTTCCCAGATAATTCTGGGAAATTTCTGGGGCACTCAATTTTTGAATTGTAGATTGGAACAGCAAAACAAAATGGCAAACGCGCTACATAGTGCACAATGGACATACAGTAGCCCAGGATTGCAAACATACTAATTTCCTTCCTGAACAAGCCCATCTACTCCTTCCAACTTTTTCCTCTGAACAGTAAAACAGTCTCAGTTCGTAATGAGACATAGAAAAACGTCAGCTCAATATTTCAACTTTGTCCAACTTTATTTGCTGTTGTTTTCAGTGTGTGTTGCTGGGGTGCTGTGTTCTATGCCCTTTTGCTGAAACAGGAGATAACGACTGTTGGGGAGACACTTTGAAACTTCCCTGCCAAAAAAAGAACACAAATAAAGAAAGTCACTGCTGATACACTCCTTGTTAAGGAGTTTCACAATCGCCGATCTTTCAGCACCCACAACCACTCACAGTCAACAGCTCACACAGAAAAGGAGTATTATTCTTTAATGGGTGGACACACTTGAGTGGGATGTGGAGTTAAGAATACTTTATCACTTTACACAATTTAATTCTTCCTGCTATTTATTGCTCAGGATTTAAAATCTCTCCCACTCTTACTTAACACACTGGTTTACACACACACACACACACACACACACACAGATAAATTACTGTTATTAACGTGGGATGAACTCCAAAATAACACATTGGAAAACCCATTAAGAAAGTGGCTTTCCTTAAACATAAATAAAATTAAAAACAACTACAAGGTTGTTTTTAGTGATCTAAGTCCACTATAGCAGTGCCTTTTGTAGTTTGAGCAATGAACCAAAGATATCAAAGAGGCAGCCATGATAAGGACCTGGTTACATTTTCTAAAATGCTGAGCATCACTGCTCCCTTTATTAACGCTTTTAGCCAAGAAATCTCAGGACCACCCATTCAGAGCAAAAAACATTTGAATTCCTTTCCCCACTTTGATGTGAGTCAGGGGGACTTTGTATCCTTGTCTTCCTAAGATTCCTGCAGATAAACGTGAGGACAAAAGTGCTGAGTGAGGGTACATGTGAAAACAAAACGTTTCCTCCTAACTGTTGCTTTCCTTGTTTTGAAGGTTTTCTCCTCCCTGTAGTCTTTTTTTTTTTCATAATGTAAATTTATTTTGAAGGCATTTATATCATATAGACCTCTATCAGCATGATCAAAAATCTCCTTTAAAACCTGTTGTATGACTTGATCAATGTTTTCTTCACTGTAGTTCATCATCATTCCACTAGGGGTAGTAAAAGGGCTTTTCCTGCTCGTTTCAACAAAATGGCCGTTTCCGTGAAATCTCTACAATTTTGGCGAGATAAAATTGACTTTTAAAAGTGTGCATCAAATTCCCTTGAAATAATATTACTGTCTTGATCCAATATGGTGCCATTTTTCCCAGTAAGTAAGGCACATAAATGGCAGCCTACTTTAGTTAAATAACTGATCATATATTGAAGTATATTATATATAGTCTTCCAAATTGTGCAAATATTTGCGTAACGATACTGGATCGATCGCTAGCCTTGATAGATAAATCCACAAAAGTATTTCAAAGCTTCCTTTTCAAGCCAGATTTGTTAAAACCTAAATTTTCATTTACACAGGAAGATATATAGATTTAGTTTTGTTTTATATTTCAATTTTTTGGCTAAATTAAAAAAAGATTAGGCCTGTGTCTTTAATTCCACAAAGTGGAAAAAGCCTGTTTCTGTCCACCTCATGCTGCATTTAAAGTACACTGCAGTTTGGTTGCTGCTCGCAAAGGTGAAAGGGTCATTGGTAATTTACTGCCTGTCAATCTAACATCAAGAGAGGCCAACTTTGATGCTCCAAATCGAGAAAGAAAGAGAATTACTTCCAGACCAAAGAAACCTAATGGAGTCTCTTAATTCACTTTGTTGTGTGTCTGACTTGAAAACTTTTGAGGTCAACATCACCATCCTGCACTTTACAAACACAGCAGAAACCTCAAACATGTAAAAACTTAAAAGAGGTGTAGATTAGAGTTTATGCAAACCAGCATTTCAAAAGATGAGGTAAAAAGTTATCTGCAATGTTGCACAAAATTTACTGTTCTTATTTTTAGTCTACAAAAATCTCCATTTTAATGTACAGGCACCATAAGGTGATTTTTTAATCATTTCTTTTATTTACATTCAGTTCTTGTGCTCTGAAGGACTAAGTGAGGTAGATTATATTGCTCACTACATTGATTGCTTTTGCTCTAAAATAATAATTTAAAAAAGCTATAAAAAATATCGGAATGCTGTTTCCACTGGTTTTCAAGTTTTTTTTATTTTAGAAATTTTGCATCATGCAATCTGGTTTGGAGGCATGAGCCACTGCAAGCCTTCCACATAAATACATCAGTGTTACCATTCATGCAGATCTGCGTCTATGCCTGACATGCTGAATATAAAAAGTGAAGCTACTGAGACAAATGCCAGAGCTGAAGTATTTGGGGGTGGGGGGGGTGGGGTTTTACTTAAATTTAATGAATTAATTTTTATTTAAAAGGTGATAAAAAAAAAAAAGAAAAAACATCAAAAGACAGAGCGGGTTTAGTTTTTCACTGAATTGTTTGATTGTTTGGATTGAATATGATCACTTTGCATTTCAAAAACGCAGAGTTTTGTGTGTCATAATCATTGTGTTGGGGTTACACGGACCACTGCAGCCTTCCCTGATAAAAGCTGAACCCAAAGACAAAGGGAATGCCACCAGAATATCTGAAGAGGCCACATGGCTCTGGGATGAGCACATTATTCCTCCTGGGAGACTCATTTCTGTTCCACGGCTTAGTCATGCTCAGTTTTGGAGTTTTGATTCATGAAAGGCATTTCCTATGGTTTCCGTGCAACACAGCACAACTTCTTTGTTCTGAGTTGAAACAGAGAACGGGAGATAACATAGCGACATCATGGCGGCTTCACTGACATGAATTATTTTGCTTATGATTTGGATATTCTGTGAGTGCTTTCTCGTGCACACGCAGCTACAGCTGCAGGTGACTTGGGTTTTAATCCCTTTTCATCGCCTTCATTCCACTTGCTGAAAAGCCGCCGTGTGAGCAGACACCAGGCGTGGTATTGCTTTACAGCAGGATATTTTCTGTATTTGTATGATCCAAAACTGTGACTAGTTTAAACTTAAAAAACTCAAAAAGTCAATCTATGTTTGACAATGCAGACTCATCAGTGATATGTATTTCTGCGCAATCCTTGAGCATGGTAATTTTGGATTTCATCTGCAGTGCAGAGGCAGTGCAAAACAACAAGAACAAGGAGGGGGGTAGATCACAAATAAGGAATGCAGGACGTGCTGCTCTGATAATGTGATAATGAGCCTGTACACTTTGGCTCCACCGGAGTGAAGTCAAGCCTGACTTTTGAAAAAGAGTAACACACAGTCCGGCTGTGGCACATGATGTGATGCCACACCGAACATGGCAGCTTGAGCTCAAACAGAACTGAAAAAGCACAGAGAGTATTGTTATTTCTACTCATATTTTATAGTTTGTTTACTCTAGCTTTGATAGCTTTCATCAATCGCCCTGAAATCCCTTTTTAAAATATCATTCTTATAAGGCGTGGAAATGTAAACCACAAAGGTGCAACATATATTTTTGGAAAGTGGGTCACAAAAGCTTCTAGACGTAAGCCATTAACAAAGTTGTTCCTCTGGGTGGATGTTTTCCCTGACAGCACCTGTCTGCGTCTAAAACTGTCATCCTCTTCTGGTGATCTTACGTCTGTGGAGCTGTCCACCTTTTTAACACACAAGACTTTTATGCCCATGTCCTAACAGTCTGCCGCTTTTTTAGTTTTACAACTTCAGGCATCTGAAAGAATGCATACGAACAAACAAAGCAATAAAAAAGGAAGCATTTCAACATGGCTTTGGTAAAAGTGGATGAAAAAAACTGTGATTGTGAGTCGCAGAAACTCTCACTTACAACGTGTGTTATCTTCTCACATGGGGGGCTCAAACAGACATCTTGAAAAACCCCAAACTTCCAGAACAGCATAGCTCATTTCTCAGGTCTGAGCTCAGTTGTAGGAACGAGGATGGAAATAGAAAAAGAGAAACTGTCTGGTGTTGTGACAAATTTAAATTATTTTTGCAAAACAGTTGGAGCATCATTTGCATTTTAGCCACTAAACATTTAGTAAATTGGAAAAAGAACAACAACTGTTAGTTAAATTTTGAGGACCCAACCCAATGAAACATATTTTTGGTGTTTTTAACATGTACTTATGGCATTTTCATGATAATGGATCAAATTTTTTGAGTATTTCTTTGTTCAAATTGGTGTAAATTAGGAGCAGATTAGACTGATAGTGATGATTAGACAATCAGACTGATCAAAGGCAGTTTTTGTGTGAAAGTGGATACAACTTTAAAGAGGACTTATGTGCAAATATTGTCAAACTGCACGTCCTCTTTGAGAGCTTTAATAGATCGCCACCAGGATTCTAACAGCTTCAAAAAGGTTCCGATCCTCTGTGAAGGGGATTTGGAGCAGAAGCCTGTTCTTGAAAGGGAAGTTAGGAAAGCTAAATGAAGTAGGATCTCAATTCTGTCTAAATAATAAAATATCACAATGCGTATGTTGGAACAATGTTGGAACATTTAAAAAAATCAAGACTGATACTGTAATTTTCTCCTAAACATACTTGCAAAATCTGAAGCATGAGCTTTTTCTCAAGAGAGTTAGTTTTTGAAATTGAAACACAGAAAAGGATGTTCCTTTTGTGACCTAAAGTTAAACAGATCCTTGTTAGCTCATCATTCACAGATCATTTCTGACAAATTCTCCTCAGAGATTCTCCACAATTCAGGTGAATGTACAGCAGAGTACTGGAGGAAGTGATTCTGGAGGAGGAAGAGGACCCAGAGGAGTGAGATCCATGTCAGATAAGCCAAATGACAGATCAGCTGGTGAAAGAAGAAGAGCAAATTGAGATAGAGACTTGATTGCAGGCCAGATTTAATGGAAAAAAACCTAAAAAAAACACCCCATGTTTTTCGAAACCGAAATTCTAATCCTGGATCTTAAATTTACCAAAGTTTTAGCTCCAGAATCACAGTTCATCTTTTCAGACAACAATCACATTTGCAATATGTCTGATATTGAAATCACACCCATGTCCAAGTAACAACTGGCCTTACGAGTGGATACAGGCTGTCTGTGGGTGAAAAACGGACAAACCAAAGTTTTAAGATCAAAGACCACGTGGAGAGCCATTAGAGCGAAAATGTTCAAGCACATTTTAAACGAGCACACTGTGGGCGACAGGTCGTAGCAAGCACTTATACCGTTATGCACTTATACCGTTAGTCCAGCTCCAGTGATAAGTGCGCCCTCCTTGCATGCCTCTTGCATTAATTCAAAGGGGTGCCAACCGTTTGAAAATTGATCATGGAGGAGAAATTACTAAATGCGGTTTGTGGTCAGAATTATATGACACCAAGTTTTTTTAAATATTGGAAGAAAAACCCTGAAGGAAGAGTTGCACTAAGCGTCTTCCAACTGTACAGCAGGTAGTGGACATGCATTAGTAAACAGTAGAAAAAGACCTTTCTCCCTGCTTGTCTAGTGTAAACATCATGGGTGGAGGAAAATTGAGTTTGCTGGCCACAGTTAAAAAAAGTCCTTCAAATTCAAAATTGTATAGCGATATTTTACTTTAACTGCCTCCTAAAAGTGCACTCAGAGTTCATTTAAGGAGCAGCGAAACACGAATCAATAAACCGCCACTCAAAAACAGCCTGCCAGTGAAATCAAGGACAGTCTATGCGTTTGACAAAGTACTTAAAACAATATATTATGTCGCATTATTGCTTTGGGTCAGTTAGCTGTTGCTGATTTCTTATACATAACCGTTTGCAAATACTTTCATTTTGCAAGGCGTTGTGTCAGCAACATTGCAATTAAAAATCAATATAAGCAACTTAATTCATTGTTTCCATGGCAGCAACACAGTGCACCCCAGAAATTGGCTGTTAACTAAGTTCAAAGAAATAACAATAATAAAAGTCTGCCTTGTCTGCAGACATTGCTTGAATGCTGAAAGGTGGGCAAAATGTGACGCAAGGAGAGCATGGTATCTGTGTTGTGTTTGGGATGTTTCATTACCCAGGGTTTCATGTCGATCCACTAAATGTATCTGAGCAGTAATAAAATGGAATGCAGATGATTTTGATAGAAACATGAACTTGAAGTAGCATAAATCATGTCGTCAAAAATCCTCCATCTCCATTAGTTATTAGCAGAAAAACGTGTGTTAACAATATTAAACATGAAAGTTTCATGATGGACTGCAGCAAACGTCTCCTCTGTCAAAGTTAATTAACACCTGCGCCACAGCAGTGACAAACTGGACCTCTCGAACACAGTTCTGCGTTTGATGATTTCCACTGACGGATAGATTAGCCGCAGGATTACAGAATAACACGTGTAATTTACGAGATTTCCCTGTCAAGGCACTTGTCAGCCTTTTAGAACGAGGCCGACAGCTTGACAGGCGTTGCCTGTCAGTTGGAAAAATGTTACTGGCAAGCAGAGTTGTTAAATCAAACTGCATTTATAAGAGGAGAATCTATGCTGAGCGAGAACATATCTCATTGTTTAGTTCATTTCATTTGTTTTTTCTCTGCTTTTTCTCCTTTATTTCCCCGATCACCTCTTTATTTACTTTGAATGCATTTGGATCAGTTTTCTACAAATAATTTACCATTTTTGGGGGGTTTTTTTAGAAGAAAGACTCTAATGAGTGAGCATAATTAGAGATCCTATGAATATCCTGTCTGCATTATTAATCAGTTCTCTTTTTGGCTCAATTTATTTTAAAGTGATGCATAGTAGTAGATAAGAAAAAGTGAGAAGACTGCTTTTGTTCCTCTTTTTGGACCACAAATGAGACCAATTTTTGATAGTTTGTGCTGCCTGAGAAAGTTTGAGAAAAGACCAAAAACATGAAGATAAAAGATATTTTTAGGTGACAATGAATGTTGACATTTTTTATTCTCTCTCAAAGCCGTCACAATATGAGAGTTTCTACAATCGAAATCACTTTAATGAAAATTTTGATGAGTGACATTTCAGACAAAGGTGCAGTGACTCCATAAATATCCGACTAAAGTCCTTGGATGAAACTTAACACTTTGTTATGGTACTGTAGAATAAGAAATCCTTTATGTTTTCTTGGTTTTTGCTCTTGGTTTTGAAGTTTTGTGTTCAGGTCGTGCTTTTGTCATTTCCTGCTACACCTGGGGAGCAGGAAATGACCCCACAGGTGTCAGTTTTCAACTAAAACAGCTGCTTTCTGTTCAATTTTCTTTGGTTTTTAAGCCTGTGGTTTTCTGGAGAAGTCAGACCCTACGTTTTGGGCATTATTTTGTTTCTTCCTTTTTTCTTTAATTTCCTCTTATGTTGGTTTTGTTTTCATATATCAAAGTGTTTTTGTTTCTTCTATTCACTTGGCAATTTAGACAAAGTTTATTTCAAAAGATACGATGAAATATGGTTGGAGAGTCAGAAACAAATATGGTACATGAAAAAAAATCCATTTAATTCAGTTAATTTATTTTGTGTCATTTCACAACCAAAGTTGTCTAAGAGTACTAAACAAAAAGAAAAACATATTCCATTAATTTTGACTGTTATAATCCAAGCTAGTCCAGATAATTGCAGGAAAGTCAGATCATCCTAATTTCTTGCTTACTAACAGATTTCACTAATGGGTTTGTGGTGCAATTCCTTCATGAGCTGCTGGAATAGTGTAGCTTCTGCACCTGGTACAATAACTGAGAACATTGAGCTGATGTACACAACAACAAAACTGTTCGAGTTCCAAACAGGAAATACCTGCTGGCTCCAAGAAGCCAAAATCCCATAGATTTCTATTGCAAAATAAACAGTGATAACTCAGCAATAATATAGAACAAAATAACCATTCTTGCTCTGCTACCTTTTTTTTAACATGTCTTTGATAATAGTGATTTTTTCCATGATATTTTCTTTTTATTACAAGTTATTCAAGTTATAGACTGGCCAATCAGATTGCCTCAATACAAGCATGTGGCGCCCGCTGGCTCCCACCTCGAAAGAAAATTAAATTAAAGAAGATAAAACTTCCTGAGATCCACAGATGGGAGTTGTTGTTTAAATAAATATTAGAATTCAAAATAATCATCACATCATAATAAACAAAACAACAACAACAGTTGTTTTCTGAAGATGCATTTCGTTTTTCCACCTGTTGGGTTCAGACTGAGGTAGTCAGTTCACTTTTTTCGCCAGAAATAAGGAAAGGTTCACTATTTTGATGCCGTCACTCATGGTTTTGCTTAGATCTTTAAAAACAGCTCTTACATTTTAGTTTTAAAAAATAACAAAAATCCAGAAGGACTAAACCTGTGGTGAAATAGAGTTTTTTTTTTAGATCAAACATGACAGAGAAATAATGACAGATTTTCATTCCTCTGCAGCTTATTACTTTCCATCAAAAGCAGAAGCATCACTGAAAAAGCCTGCCAGCCTAAGTACCTTCAATCTGTAACAAACACACCAAACGCCAAAAAAACCCCTCAAAAAATCTCACTTTTACCTTTAACACCCCCACCCCAGACAGGAGATGCAGTGTGTATTTAATGCCAGAACCCAAAAAAGCTTCTAAAATAAACAACCATGGAACAACAATGAAAAACAGATTAAGATGGTCATATTAGTAATTCTAATCCAAACTGAGAGTCATGATCCAGACTGGAAAACGAATCCATCATTTTTGTGTTTTTGGCACCACTTTCAACTTTTACTCTACACTTTTTTGTGGCTTTTTCACACAAATAATAATAAAATGCTTTAAGTGTGTTCATCTCCTCCTACACGTCACATAAACCCAACTACCATCTCTGAAAAACAAGCAACGCTTTTAAAAATGAATGATATTGGTTGGGTCCCGAGTGTGTTTTGCTGTAAATGGAAACAGTCTGTGTGTCAGAAAACCAGTCCAGCTCAGCTGTGATGTGTTCACCCTTCCAGGACTGTCCAACCATACTCATGGTACAAATGATTTTGGCCAAAGCATCCGCGAGTGGAAGGAGTGATTAATGAAGCTCGTGAAGGGAAGTTCTGGGTAGATCTTCTAGGATAGAAGAGGAATAACCATTATGGTTAAGCGACATAACAGTGTTTAGTCTGTGATTGGTCTGATTTAATGTCATGTCTGTGTGCTGCGTTCACAACAAATATCATTTGCACGCCTGCTGCCTCTCTTTTGACCCGTGTAAAATTTGCTGCTTGGCCAAAAATGTGTTCATAAATTTGATGCTCCGAATGCGTGTGGGAGGACCTACTTTCAAAAGTGTTTGGCCTTATCACTACATGGGAGTACTGACTATATATCTGTAAATCTTAAGGGTATAACGGTTAACTTTAACAACAATTCCATTAATGTCCTTTTTTTTAGTTGCTGATATGATTTATAGTCGATATCGGCTCATTTGAACGTTCCGATTCACTGATCTGACATGGATCCAGGACGTCTTTAAACAAAAATTCAACCAGTGTGACTTGAAAATGGACGCCATGCTAATTGTGTTTTATGAACGTAGCTTTAGACTGAGCACGTTCTGTTGCCACATAAGACTTCACAGGGCGCCTACATTTCTCTTCAGTTGAAAATACATAACTGTGTTTCAGATCAGCTGCTTTTCTGGCCAGAACTGGACTTCTGAGCTGGGATCAGTTCCTGGAAACTTGCCTGACCCCAGACTAATGTTTGAGCGTTAACAGAACCGAAACCAAAACTCAGCAGTTGCACCTCCATTATGGCACCCAGGATCTCCCTGGTCAGCTATATTGGTTTATCTCCCAGAAACAGAGTCATGCAACAAGCTAGGAAAGAACGTGTTGTGGTCATGTGTGAGTCCTGCGTTTGATTATTGATAATTATATATTCTACTATAAAAGTTATTGTGTCTGTCAAAAACAATTGCGATACATTTCCAGGAGGTGAACAAGCTTCCAGATATTCCAAAGGAAAGCAAGAGTCAAGTCTGGTACACAGCGTACAGACGAGGTTTTTTGTTATGCAACAAGAAGCTGTGAGGTAAGGTCACAGAGTTGCCATACCCAGCTGCTGCATTTGGAAAATGATGCGTGATTGTTACTTTGACTCCTGTGGACACATTTACTTCACGTAGAGTAGAAATAACACGATTTCATTTACAAATGACAACGTTCATATATTACTTGTGAAAAAAAATGATAAAAACTGTAATTTCTAGAATAATTCCTTTTGAAACCTGTTTTATTATTTTTGCCACCCTATTTTTGGTGCAAAGTCTTCCAAAAGAACAAACATACCCAAAGGCAGTGACATCTTTACCAGAGATCATCCATTAACACATCACAACCTTAAAATCTCATCCAGTCAGCTGTGCCTTGCAGTCGTAAAAATGAGACGGAAAGTAACTGTTTCTTGGTGTCAGACAGTAAATGAATATCTTTGAGAATATAAATCTCTTTGCGCCCTGAGAGCAATCAATTATTTATTTGTTATGCATCAAACCTTCAGCGGTGGTGAAAACAGGTTTTTTAGGATGCTACTGTCCTCACTGTCCAGAGGTGCTTGTCTCTTGATTCAACACCTATAAATCAGTTCAATAAATTAGTTATCCTGTTTTTTTTTTCTTTCCTTTAAATAAATCAAAGGCAGATGAGTGTCTGGTTGTGGCTGTGACAGAAAAAAAATAACTGTTAAAAAAAGGCTCTTGTGATTCTTAAAGCATCAAGTAAAAAATGAAGAGTTGTGGAACTTTACTGCTCTCATTAGGGCTTATTTAACCAAAATTTTGGTGTTGAATTTAGTCTATGTTTGTGTTAGAATAAGTTTGAGAATAAAGCCAAAATGTTTGCATTTACAGAACCCATCTTTCCATCGTCCAAGCCCCTCCCCCTTTCAGGGCCATGGTGATGCTGGAGCCTATCCTAGCTAGTGTTAAGTGAAGGTGGGGCATACCCTTGACAGATCTGCAGTTTGCCGCAGGGCTACAGAACACATGAAGAGTGCAGTGCTGGTTTGTCTTTATTTGTGAGCCTGATTTTAGGAGCTTCTCCCCAATCTGCCAAAACCAATGGACTCTTGAACGGGACAGTGGCGCAGTGTCTTCTCACAACCAACAAAAGGCGCGAGCACAACCCTCTGCTGTGTCAGCATCCTTGTAATGTTACACTTTCAACAAAAAGTCTATGTAAACGCGTCCATGCGGGTTTCGAGCTTCTGCGTTCAAAACCTCCAGTTTTTCAGTCAATTTCCAAGCTCTACATTCAAAGCGTGCAGCCATTGAACACACGGTGAAAAGTAAACCTTTTGAACTTTGACCAATCAAGGACTTGGATTTGACAATAACAAATCGATGAATTAATGAAAGCATTGACCATTTGAAAATGCCAAGTTTTTCATTTATCAGAAATACATTTCGCAGCTCTTTCAACTCTCGGTACATGCCCTAGTACATGCGCTAGTACATGCGCTAGTACATGCGCTAGTACATGCGCTAGTACATGCCCTAGTACATGCGCTAGTACATGCGCTAGTACATGCCCTAGTACA
This sequence comes from Oryzias celebensis, assembly GCA_014656515.1. NCBI lineage: Eukaryota > Metazoa > Chordata > Actinopteri > Beloniformes > Adrianichthyidae > Oryzias > Oryzias celebensis. The sequence continues at coordinate 16,394,309 of BNCR01000013.1, forward strand.
TGCGCTAGTACATGCGCTAGTACATGCCCTAGTACATGCGCTAGTACATGCGCTAGTACATGCGCTAGTACATGCGCTAGTACATGCCCTAGTACATGCGCTTGTACATGCGCTAGTACATGCGCTAGTACATGCCCTAGTACATGCGCTAGTACATGCCCTAGTACATGCGCTTGTACATGCGCTAGTACATGCGCTAGTACATGCGCTAGTACATGCGCTAGTACATGCGCTAGTACATGCCCTAGTACATGCGCTTGTACATGCGCTAGTACATGCGCTAGTACATGCGCTAGTACATGCGCTAGTACATGCGCTAGTACATGCCCTAGTACATGCGCTTGTACATGCCCTAGTACATGCGCTAGTACATGCCCTAGTACATGCGCTTGTACATGCCCTAGTACATGCGCTAGTACATGCGCTAGTACATGCGCTAGTACATGCGCTAGTACATGCCCTAGTACATGCGCTTGTACATGCGCTAGTACATGCGCTAGTACATGCGCTTGTACATGCGCTAGTACATGCGCTAGTACATGCGCTAGTACATGCGCTAGTACATGCGCTAGTACATGCGCCAGTATCGGGTAGCCAGTCCTGTGTGAACACCATGTGCTAAAAGCGCGTTCAAGAACCTGCGTTTGGTGTGTTCTTATACGTGTAGCACATCCTTGGTATGAACTCCAACCCCTATGGTGCAGTTGGTCTAAATCTGTGTGCCGTGAGTGGGCATTTAGTTTGTTGTTACACCAGACACATGGTACATGCTGTTGCCATTACGGTTTTGAGTCAACATAGTCCTGCAGAAGCTTTTGGACCACATCAACTTACATCTAAAAAGGCCTGAGGAGACCAAAAAAAAAAACAAAAAAACCCCACTTTATTTACAAACTAAAACTCCCTATGAAAACTCCAAATGTTTTTTTGGGGCAAACTCCTGATCTGATGAATATCTGCTAAATGCTAAAAGCTTATTGTCACATGCATTTGTTGTGTCTGGGCTTTTTGTGCACCGAAAGAAGACTGTGTCTATATCCTCCGTGTCCTAAAAAGAAAGTTTTAGATTAGATTAGATTAGTTTATTTAAAGGGGACAATGCAGTTTCTTTAAAACATGTGATAAAACTTGAGCGAAAAAGACGAAAGGTCATTTTTCATCTGTTGTCCTTTAGCCTTGAGGTTAAAAAAGCTGTGAAATATATTATTAGGTTGACTCAGACATGACTTAACATAGTTTTCTTACACAAACAAAAAGAAACAATGCATACATGCAGTAGATGCATCAGAGAAACAGATACACAAATTCATAGGTGGGGGTTTAGTGTTAGCTTTATAAATTGGTAACAGTTGAATTTGTTCAGCTGAACACAATGAACCTCATTTTTAGAGATTTGTGCGTTGATGCATCTGCATGAAAGAAAATGTCACGAAAGGTGTGTGACTGTCAAACTTCATGAAAATTTCAATCCTGAGAGTTCAGTAGAGCAGCTTATTTCAGGATGGAATATGTCAGCTAAATTCTGTCAATCAAACAAAGAGTAAACATTTTAAGCCTTTGTTCCTCTTTGGTTGTGAAATAGATTTATCACTGTGCAAGAATTTGAAATTTTTCACAGTTTCTCACGTTCCGTAAAGATTTTGAAGATAAACCAACACTATGTGCCTTCATTGTCCCTGTTGCTATAGCAACTGATGTCAAAGTGACATGATACCTGTGGCTTCAGTAAAAAAAATAAAAAATAAGACACACCGGATGCACAAAAAAGGTAAAAACTCTTTTTTTGTAATGTCAATTCACCTTCTTGCTTTCTCTCACAGTTATCAACATTTATAATCAAATTTGGAAAAATGCAAACGACATGGAGTAACAATAAAAATTTTAAAAAAAGCTCAAATAAGTTTTATAACATGTTGCTAATGCATATTTCCATTAGATCCCAGCAGAAAAATCTCATGTAGATTTTTCTGAAACAAACACTGAAGATCACTGATCATCACTGTTATAACTGAGAAGTTTTTTCCTTCAAACTCTATTTTTAGTCCTCAGCACAAAAGAGCAAAGAAACCTTGAAAGTCCAAGCCAAGGAGGAAAAGTGGGCTGCAAAACAGAGTTGCCAGAAAATGGATCACCAGTTTGCACCATTCTGTGATTCATAGGGCTACATTTGGAGGTTTTCTGTGGTTGTGCACAACAAATAGGTTTCGCAGTGCCGTGCTCTGGCGTATCAACACATGATTGCAGATAAAAACATTCGTTTTCTCAGGTGGCAAACAAGCATGCAGGCAATGCTAAAAGCTGTCATCAGCGCAGATTACAGAGGACTAATACGGGAAGCACGAAACAGCAAGTGAGATGAGCAGCAGGGCTTCTTCGGAATGAGTGGCAGTCCTCCAGATGTCATGCTTTGATGGAAATCCTCACTGTTTACTAAAAATGGACAATCTGTGACAGACATTTTGAAAGAGATCACTGGAGCAAAAAACAATTCTATGCACCTCAGAACGTCATCCTTGTTTCTTGTGTCTAAAAAGCTACAAGTGTATAAATAACCTTCGTATTACAGAGTTCTGCTTCACTGGAACACTTTGAGAAACTAGATCAGTTAGTTGGAAGAATAATGTGAGTGTGCCCGAAGCCTGAACAATTTTCCTGTAGGTAAAGCAGCTCCAAAGAGGACACCGTCTCCACTGTTGCTTTGTCTTCACACATTGGAAAGATAATATCTGGAGCTAAAATTACTGGAGCTGCTGCCTTAGAAGACCTCGGGTAGTTTTTATTTGATGTTCTGCACTGGAGCCTTCCTTCAAGGTTTGCTCGATCAGCCTCTTTCTTTTCTTCGCACCCATGACTGCAGATTTAACAAAGCTCTTTTGTAAGTTGATCACTATCAGTGACTTCACAAAACAAATATACAGTCTGTCATGTGAAATAAATGAAACAGAAAAAAAAACGAAGAAAACAGTTTACTGGTAGAGTAAGGCTTTTTTTTTTTAAATAAATCAGCGCGTTAACACCTGCATCCATAGTTTTATGGGGTTCCGTTATAAGCTACGGTACGTCCGGGTTTTATGCGCATAAATTAAAACGACATTTAATCTTTTCGAATTACAGAATAGAGCTAAGAAAGAAAAACCCAGGAGCAAGATTGATCAAATTTCCACTCCCTCGAGGCCTCTTCAAACTGTAGATGGAGGAAATGCGCCAGTATGGGATAGCAATAGTCCAGTGTGAACACTATATCCAAATTGTACGTTCAAAAACTCGTATTTAGCATGTTCTTGAATGTGCATCACATGTCCGGTTTGAATGTAGTTTGAGGGTGGAAAAGACTGGGCACATTTGGTTTGCTTAAAGCGAACCAAAGTTAATTTCCCCCAATAATCTGGAACAAATTTTCAGTCGGAGTACTGGTACACCCAATCGGAAACTGGTCAGAGACCAGGAACCACTCTCAGACCCATCCACTGAGGTGGTCTCAGTTCATTTCCGATCATACTAAGCTGTGGTTCAAACTGACTTTCCTCAGTCTGAATTGGTTCTGTGTTCGGAGTGGAACAACTGGACCAAAATGGCCACCGTAGCCAGCCATTACGGGACGTAAACAGAGAGCCACAGACAAACTGGAATTAAAAATGCAACAGCAACTCAATGAAATGTGCTCGGATGAATGAAGGCTAAACAACTTTTAAAGTGATGCACATTGCTTCTCACACTGTTTTACCGACAATCTAAAAGTCAGAAACACTTATCACCGCACCTTCTTAGAAAACGTCTTCTTGGAACCATCGTGCAGCATAATCCCATTGTTATCAGTCAAAGTGCAGATTATTTATCAAGAATTAAAGGTAAAGTGCTTATTCTAAAAGCATTAAAATGGATAATCCTGTTGGAAACTATGGAGAAATTACTGTCTTCAGATTTCAATCATCACAACATATAAAGCATGTAAGAATGAGAAAAAAAAATGCTGCCGAGGTCAGTATCGACATGAAACAAACATAAAAAAGAAACTTTACAGAAGTGAAGATGTAGATGATAAACCAGCAGAACAAATGCTCACATTTTAGCTTGAATCAACCCAACTCAGCACAGCAAATATTTCGGTAAAGAAACCACCTGGCATATGAACACCAATCTAGCAGAGATGGGAACTAAAGGCAACAATGGACGATGATTTAGCATGCTGCTTCTGCTTTGACAGTAATAACTCAAAAAAGCAAAACGGGTTTGGTGCCATGTGTGAAATATTGCCAATTTATCAACAAAACAAGGACCTCACTTCCATTTTAAGTTTATCAAAGCTACTTTATCATTACTCAAGTACAATGCCTAGGTTTATCTTTGATAAAGGATCTTTTTCAAAAGATGTAATTTGTCATTGTTTCTCAGTCAGAAATCCACCATTTGCTCTAATCTGATGATTTAAAGGTGAATTATGTTCTGTTTAAAAGCAGTTTAAATTTGCTATAATAAAAATGTTTTTTTAAAACAGTTCTAGAATAAAAAAAATGAAAAATCACTAAGCCAACTATACCACAGCTGAAACAACTCTCATTAGATGACATTAGTTAGTTTAAGTTGACCTTAAATAGGATTAGTAGTTAAATCTGTTCATTGAAACATTTCGGATATAACTTGGGTATGCTGGGTGCTACAGGAGGGGAAATAAGTGATGCATTAAGATTTCATGTCATTCAACAAACAAAGCTCATAAAGGGAACGCACTCAAGCAATTTAAATGTCAACAAGCAGAGGGGGAAGACGGGCAAATATTTGCTCAAACCTGAAAGCGAGAACGGAACGCAAAGTGGGTGAGAAACAGTGAAATGTATGAAAACATAAATAATAGGGAAATAAATAGCCTCCCAATTAGTGGTGGACAAACATTCACAGTTATAGATTGTAAACAGTTTATCTGTGGTATTCTTGTCATTGTGTACACCTTTAATCTGAAAGCTGTACTCACTTTGTTTTGCTCTAATTTAGAATTTTATACAAAATGTTGTCGACAGTACAAGAAGAACACTAAATTATTGTTATCTGTACACAGTGGTGCATGTTTGCACAGGTTAAGTCCAAAAGGTTTATTTTTGGATCAAATTGAACTTTGAAAAAAGAAACGGGAGGGGGTGCTTGGTTCTTGCCAATGATGTAAGTCAATTTGTTCAGATAGGTCTTAACCAGATAAGAACATGTTTTAAGAGATGCATGGTGACTCACTGGAGAGGAGCTGGACTGAATGTTAAATAATTTCAAAGTAAGCCTTCCAAAGCCAAGCAGTGCAGAAAGATGAGCACCAAGGTCAACTGAAGTCCTAAAATATTAGCTTTATCTGGAATTTAATGAGGTGTGCACTGTTTGTGACAAACTGGAAATATACAGAGAGAAAATCCGGCACAAATGCTGCATTTATTGCCTGGTGTTTCAGCCAACTTTTGACAAACATAAGAAAAATCAAGGAAATATTTCCAGAACAAGACAAAAATTATATTAAAAACGTGTTTATGGACAAATGTGTATTGTGTAAAAGTAAATTAAACAACCTCAACATGACACATAGAGCACAATGTCGTAATGTAGAGACAGATATAATTAAATTTTCTAAAGAGCAGATCAACATTAACTTTAGTTTGCTTTGTTTGCCAAATAATTGACACAGATCCTAACCCGATTTTAATGCTCAGGTGTCGGATGCAGAATATTTCCCTTTTTTTCAGTTTGACAAACTGTGAGAAACTTTCAATAATACTTTTGAAATTGTGCTAGAATGAGGTGTTTAAAAACCCATTCATCTTTTAATCTATTTTCGAAGTGTTCCCATTGGTCTTTTGATTTAGATTAAGCCGTTTTCATCCAACATTTTAAAAACTGTGTTGTTTTCTAGGACATAGTTTCTGCAGAAAGGCAGGAGTTCATTTTAAATGTACCTCTAATTTGTGGATGGGTGGGGGAAACCCCGCCCCCACATCCCATCATACATCTGTTTACATGCTCTCCTGCTTGCTTACAGCCCCTCACACCTCCAACCAAACACACACCAGTGCAACAAAAATGGCTAGGAATATTGGAGCTATCCAGCCATCTACAAGTGTATGCAGCGGTGCAGGGAGCTTCAGATTGTAGCTTCTACATCACAACGAAAATTTTTCGTCTGCTTCTGATTCACAACAATTTAAACAAAGAAATACCCAGAAATGCAAATATGCTTAATTTTCTTTATACATGTCCTCCATCATGAGAGATATGCCACAAGAGCACGTAAAAAAAACAACAAGGCAATCATCACAGTGGCAACAACTATGTTCCAAGTGACATTTTTTCCCTTTTTCTTTCTTTTATAAAAAGCAAATTAAAAAAAACAAGTCTTCTTTCTTTTTTTTTTTTTTTTTTTTTGCTTTGATTGCTGGATTTCAAATTCCAAATATTGGTGATGGCAAAATGAAACAAAAAAATTGAAAGAGTTGATTGTAGTAATAAAAAATAAACATAAATTTCGCTAACCGTGTCTGGGTATTTGCAGCGTAACGACTAAATTTAGGGGTTAGGAAATTCACAGCTTCCATCCTTCCATCCTTCTACAGCTCATCTCGGGGATCTGTTTCATGCAGCCATTGTCTGTAGACAGTCACAGGATCTGTATACCAGTGCTTGTGAAAGGAGATGGCATGCTTCAAGGAAGAGAGCTGCTCTGCATAGTCCTCTGGTTGAGCCTAAAACGTCAAAAAGAGAAAGAGTCACATTTATGTTTTGGGTGGTTTCAGCTGCTGGCAACAATTTTAAAAGAACGCTTTCTGTCACTTATATTGAAGCTTCACAATAAAAAAAATCCAACTTTTCTATTAGCATTTTTGTAAAGAGAAGCACAGAGGGGAGCATGCTGTGTCTTGCACTAAAGTATAAGTTTTTTAAGTAATTTATTGGTATTTATTATTATCAAATATTAGCAGAAAGGTTTTATTCGTCACCTATGATGGTTTCACTGCACCAAAACATGAGTAACAAAGAAATGCAGGTCTCTGTGGTGTAGTAATTGCAATTTAATTGCCAAAATTTGAAATGTAATTTGCTACGTTCCTCTATTACTGACAAAAAGTAATTTAATTACAGTAATTCTTTATCCCAACACCAACTATTCATATTTCTAGGCTCTAAAATCCAATTATTGTTAATCACAACTGCGTGTGGCAAAATTAGTTCCTATTTGACCCATGGGGTGAGTTGCACTCTTGAAGCCTTACAGTGGTGTGTTTTAAATTCAGTGTTGTAGGTAGTTATTTCAGTCTTTTTTTCCAGCATATTTAAATGTTTAGGGGGAGTACTGCCTCAAAATCTCCAACTGAAGCGATCCCTTTTTTCTGCCAGAAGCCTACAACTGACATTATGTAACTCACTGAGACGTTTAACTGTTCAAAGAAATGTTTTATGACCCAGAAGCAGCTCAGAATAAAATTTTCCAGTCGAATGACTTTTCATTTTTATCCATCTTCAACTATAAATCAGTCATAAAGCTGATTTGCTCATTTAGTTTCTTGCATTTCTATTGGGAGTAAATTCTAGCCTAAAGGTATAGAGTTCACACTAAGGAAATCAACATTTAAGATTAATAACCAAGACATTGTTTTGTATTTGGACGAGAAAATCTGCTCATTTCTTATCCAAAACAACAAGAAAACGAATTATCATTTATAGCTGCCTTTAACATTAATAAGACAAAAACAACTGTTTTGTAATCCTCGACTGAACTTTATAATAGTCCATTCAGTCATTATGGCTGTATGTGTGGCCAGACTGCAGCTGTCTGTTTCTTTTCACCTGATTTAATAGGGTGGGTCAGAAGGTCAGCACATTGTTGTTTTGTGAGGTCAGGTCAAAATAGTTCTTTAAATTGTTCAATTTCTGTTTTCTTCTGGTTTTTTTAAATTTGTTCTCTCAGTTTCATGTATTTGGTTATATTTTGGCACAAAGTTTTGAAGGTTTGATCAGTCGGAATCAAAATTGTGTCCTACGTTCTTCTTGGGAAATTCTGACTTAAGTTTCTGTTTATTTATGACAGGTTCTAAGGACTCCTAATAATTCCATAACTGTCAATCAGCAGTTTCTATCATCTGGGTGTCATGAATCGGTTCAGAGTTGGAGGATAAGCATGTTTCCACTGAGAAAACTTTTCCCAGGAATGTGGAAACTCGGGAGGCCTTCGGTGTTCCCGCTCCAGGCAAGCCGCTCAAATGCGGATAATGTTCTGACTGTTAGGGAATTTAAATTTTAGTTTAGATCTATTTCTGTGCTTTGGTACATTTTTTTTTTTACGATTTATGGCCTTCATTTTAAACCTTTGAAACACAGCTGCAACATTCAAGAATTTATGAGCGAGTCCACGGAAACCCCTCAGGACCTGTCCTTGTAAGCATATCTTGTGTCAAAAGAAAACCTTAAAAAAAGCTTGAGGGTGTGATGCTGGATGTCAGTTAGAAGTTAGAAGTCCTTCCTTTGTGTCTCCTACCTGGTGGAACAAGGGGCTGTGGGTGATGGGGACACGGAGGGAAGTGAAGCATCTGCCCAAAACCATGTCGTCTGGAGCGTCATCACTATAGCAACCGCATCCACCGGAAAGCAGCCTAGACACAGCCGCCCTACTGAGCACCATCCTTCAAATACAAAACGCAAGAATGTTCTTGTGAGAAGAAATGTTTCTGATGTTCTGGCACTTCAACCGATCTCCTCTTTTCCTCATAGTTTTCGGTCGAGTTTTCTGTAAAACTGTTGAGGTCTTTCTCATTTGTATACAGCTTTATTTATCTATTTGTTGAAACATTTTACAGCATTCCCCTGCTCACGATGTCCTGCGTTCAAAATGTAGTTCTCTGTCTCTCCTTGTCTTTATCTGTCAATCTCTGCCAACCACTTTCTTTCCAGCAGCTTCCCCTCCACAGTCTTAGCTTTAATGAATATCATTACCTAGTGAGAGATTATTGCTCTCATGTGCCTCCACTGGAAATCCTGTTGAAATCTAACTGAGTTAAATTAATTTGTTGAGGCCAAAAGTTTTTTTTTTCTTCCAAAAAGCTGATTTTTTAAATCTACTCATCACAAAGGGTAAATTGGAAGTGTAGTTGCAAGCGTTTCAGAAGCTTCCATATTTGCAGTGATGGCACTTCTTTTTTTTTACCCCCCTGGGACATCTGAAGCAAATCTTGACTTGTTTGTCCGAATTTGAGGGTTCTGAGGAGCAACTGTACGTTTGGCAAACTGTTTAATTTTAATTAATTTTCTTTATATATGTCCTCCATCAGGTAAATGTCACAAAGACATGTTAATAACAATATTTTCATTAGAGTGAGTCTTTATATCATAGTTAGTACGACTACCCTTGTACTATTATTCACTTAAAATTATAGACTCTTTATGGTACCAGCTTGTTTTTTTACTGAAGGACCGTGTAAGCACATTTCAATTTTTGTTTTTATTTATAATTGTACTTACTTTCCAACAAAGACATTTCCCCTTTATCAGATGAATATTTTTATTTATGTTTTTTATTTTATTTGTAATGCTTTTCACAAGAAAATATGAACATTTCCATCATCAAAACAATAAACTTAGAGTTTTTCTTTTTTTTTGTTTCAACTATTTTTTACATTTCTTCTTCTACCTGAACTCCTTAAAGCGTAGATGGGTTTGCTGCATCCTTATATTTTTAAGGAAAATATAGTTAATATTTTTTGTGTAAAATTAAAACTCAGACAGAAGGAATCTCATAAGCTTTGCTTTCTGTAAAAACTACATTTCTGCACTCTAGACCTCTGTGTCTAAAGCTAATAACGATGTAAAAAATGGATGAACGAGCGTGGGACTTCTTGTTTTTACCGTCCCAAGAGTCTTGTCCTTTTTTTTTAATAGGGATGTAAATGCAAATGATAAATGAGCACTCAGGTTCCCGTGGTTTTTTTTTAACTCTCCCATTTCGGCTGCAAACCCCAAGGAGAAGCAAACAGTCTGTCAATTTCTGTCTGCAGCTCCTTTTAATGTGAAAAGCCTTTCTTGAGAGATTTATGATTCCAGTCATGCATTTGTTTTCTGATGTTTCAACAGATGTGATGTTGCTGTGTTTTAACCAGTTTTACAATTCTCTCCGCACTGCTTTCTGCTGATTAGGTGACTCATGTGACTTCTGTTTCTGATCGACTGCAAGAAGTGCAGGGAGAGCTGGAAAATAAGCGGGTTGGTAGATCTTGAGGACCAGGATTGGGTAACGCTGATAAAGTATCAATGTAGCATGTTTGAAATTCTAGTTTTGGACAAATGTTTTCATGGACCTGCACAGACTGACTAAAAAAATATATGGTTTTACATCATTAATGTAGTAATGTTAAGAAAAGCTTGGTTCTCAGCTCGGTGGCCTTGTGATTGAGCGTCTGCCCTGAGACTGGAAGGTTGTGAGTTCAAATCCAGGCCGAGTCATACCAAAGACTAAAATGGGACCCGATATCTCCATGCTTGACACTCAGCATCAAGGGGTTGAATTGGGGTGTTAAACCACCAAATGGTCTCCAAACGCGGCTGTGTCTGCAGCTCACCCCTCCCCCAGGGGATGAATCAGATGCGGAGAAGAAATTTCACACACCTAGGTGACAGCTAATGGATCTTTAAGTTCTGTGACTGCTGAAGGTTCTTTATCATGTTTGGATTTATTCTATTATGGAACATTTCTCAACAAGATCAAGAGAAAAAAAAATGTGACAGAAGAAAACTTCCTGAGTGGCCACAACTGCTTCTCACTGCTTCATCATAAAATGGATCAAATGTCAGAGAACACATTTTGCACATAATGCAATTTTTCATTTTCTTAACAAGCCAAAGGTATTACATAAATTAAATTATGAATGTTCAGATTCAGTTTGATTATATCAGTTTGAGTTAATTCGTTTAGATTTTCAGCTTGTGTGCTTTCTCTGCATTTCTCATGCAGTCCAATGTGCATGTTTTCTTTAAAGTCCCACTCCAATTATATTTTGATATATACTAAAAGTGTTCCCAGTGGTATTTTAATTATGATTATGCAATTTTTAGTTTACATGTTAAAACATTTAATCATTTCTTTTAGGACAAAGTTCGTGTAGCGCTGCAACAGTTACTCAGAAATTCACTTCTGAGTTCTAGGCGGGTCTGTTGGTTTGGAAGTAAGCCTCTGTTGATATCCCATCATACCTTTGTTAAAAAGCTCTCCTGCTTACAACCCCTAACAACCCTAAGCTATCATTAGCAGTGCAACAAAAATAGCAAGTAAAATTCATGCTATCCAGCCGTACAGTTTTCAGCCTCGAACGAGGAAAACACAGACGTATATGGATCTGTCTGTCCAGAAGTGGATGCACCGAAATGGAGTGGAGCAGTGAGACTTGCTGAGTCACAAAAGAGAGCTTTTTCAAACTACGTTTTTTTCATCTGTTCCTGGTTCATCTTGATTTCATTAAAGGAATACTCCGAAATGCAGTTTTAATCTTAAGTTATTCTATGTATGTCCTGGATCATGATGAAAATACTAAAAGAACCTGCCAAAAACATAAAAAGCACGATTTTCATTGGAGTGGGTCTTTAAAATTGGGCTCTTGGTGACAGTTTTTTGTGTTTTCCTCACCCCGCTCCTCCTGTGGTGTAGCTGTAACCGCCTTGAATCAAACCATAGCCGTATCTCTCCCCCAGGCTCACTGCTTCCTCTGGGTCATAGCAACGCAGCAGCCGCCTCAATCGGGGTAAACTGGAAAATACACCGTGATGAGTGGAAAACTGCACAGAAAATAAAAAAAAAAAACCAATGCAACCCAAAATTAAGTGGACAAAAAAGTTGATGCAAAGACAAATCAGTATGGAACAGGGACACGAGGACATGGCAACGACCAAAGACATAAAAGTACAACAAGAAGTACCTGCTCTGACTCACATAGGTTTTAATAAAAAAGTATTTTTTTTTGTAAAGTGCATTGGCAAACAGGCTTATTCGAAACCACATTAAAAAAAATCTGATTTAAATGCAAAGCTTATTGACAGAGATTTCATTTGTGACTATCATATTAGAGACCAGTTCATTCAGAGGTAATGGAGGTAAAAGGAAAATATATTTGAACCATGGTGTACCAATGAATAGAATAAAGTAATAAAGCAGTTATCTAGCAGAGCAAACCTAGATAGAGCCAAACAAATTGACTTTTTTTCCTTAAATGGAGAGATTATAAGACTATACTTTTTCTTGGCAACAAAATGAAAAAAAACAATAAAAATAAATCTAACCCAGTGCATGACATTTTACTGAGACAGATTACTATGTAACAATGTTGAGAATTGAATGATCAGAAAAATAGCATACATCCCAAGTGAATTAGACTTATTGTGTAATGTTTCTTCTTTTGTGTTTTAGGAGTTTTTCCACATCTAAGAGTTGAGACTTTTGATCCAAAACATATTGTTATACTGTTCCTCCTGGGTTTTCTCCTGTCTGTCTAATTAAAGACCAACTCAGATGAAAATTGTGTTTTAAACATGTTCTTCTGGCATGTTTTTTTTTTTGAAGATAAAGAAAGCTAGGCTTAAAATGGCATTTATGTGTATTTGTGAGTGCTGTAAGATAGTGGTACACAAAGAGCTCTCAATGGGTAGTGGAAGGGTGGCTCAGTGTCAGCGGTCCCTCCTACAACTCAGAGGAGATTTCCAGTGAACTACAGCTGCTCTGCAGAAACTATGTCCTAGAAAACGACACAGGTTTTGGATTTTAGCTAAAAATTGTATAATCAAATTAAAAAGACCACTAGAAACACTTTTACAATAGAAAAATTATCGGAGTGGGATTTGAAGGGCAATCATTTTAGTAAGAAAAAAAAAGAAAAAAATATCCTTTTTCACATAAGGAATAAAAGTTTTTTACAAAGAAAAAGTTTTCATGTTCAAATAACAAAATTTGAATGCAAAGGTAAAATGCAGTGTTAGAAGAAGGAACTTTTTTGGCAAAATGCATTTAAGTAAGAAGACAATAGTTATTGAATTTTTCCAAAGATAATTTTATTTGCAAATTAAGATTTTATCAGCAAATAACGAATTTTCTACAGCTGCAGAGTGATGTGTGTGTATTGCTAGTTTCTAGAAACAACACGACAATCACTTAAAGCAAAACCTAAACTGAATAAAAAATAATGAATATGGTGCTCATTAGTGTTTATTGTTTTATATGAGTACATGAACCACAAACAATAAAACATTTGATGGTCCTAAAAGAGATGTTTTTAATTGTAACAAATAAAAAAGAGAGCAATGCAGACTCAAAAAAAAACAAAAAAACTTTTTTTTCATTTTTGTCTTCTGGCTGCTTCCTTTAGGGGTCACCACAGTACACATCCCCCTCCATCTATCCCTATTTAATACAGAACTTTAGTATCTATAAATCCAGTGTAATCTTGTCTAATCATGTAAAAAAGAAATAAAAATACAGATTTATTGACCTTAAGTTTGTCTAAATGCAGCTTAAATCTTCACTGGTCATTGCAACAAAGAGAAATTCTTTCAAAACTACAAGTTTCATATGGGAACAAGCTGACAACCAATCATTTGTTCCTTACTAGTAAAAGTTCTCCAAGGTTTAGTGTGGGCTGATTTAAAGCAATTCTCCAAAACCCAATGATGAGATTTAGCAATTCTTACAAAGACTTCACATGTTAAGATATATAATATATATTTTTTACAAGAGGCAGCATATTTTTGAAATAATAGTAAATGAGACAGCAGACAAGATTGCAATCTAGGTTTCGGGAACCATTTCATCACCCTCAGGCTGGCAGACATAAAAATCATAATGAGAAAGAAAATGAAAGCTGTACGAAAAAGCAATAGGTGGGAAAAAAAATGCAAGATGGTTCAATGAAAGTCAAAGAAAAAACAGGAGCCAGAGGCAGGAAGGAGAGAGGACACCCTTGTTTAAACGGCATATTATTTATTACAAGGAAACTTCAGTGGAGATATGTAATTACTGTGGATAAGATTAAAAAAATAGAGATGACAGGGCAACTTAAAAAGAAATATAGTAAGTGAAACTAGATTTTTCTCAAAAAGACTAATTTCTTTGAGAGGATATGAATTTTGTATCTTTTAATGTGAGTTAGATCAATGCTCCTATTCAAATGCTGCTTCGGGGGGCACCATTTTTTTCTATTTCATACATTTATCATGTAACTTAAAGACAAAAAAATATAAATGTATTGATTTTTCTTGCCACATGGCAGAAGTCAAGAAAAAGAGTAAGAAAAATTAAAATAGATATAAAAAGACTCAGACAACAAATCCAGGACAAGGAGAAATCCAATCCTCATTTAGTGCAAAATATCTTTAAAAAATGTATTAGGTTTAAGCCTTCCCACATTACCTGATGAGAGTGTCATCATCAACAATGAGGAGCCAATCAGCCGTAGATGCAGCATCCCTCCAAAAACGCCTTATGATGGCAAATGTCTTTTCGCAGTGTCCTTCAGTAAGACAAGAAAAGACAAAGGCAGAAGGAAAAGATTAATAATAAAAGGGTTTCCATTGCAGGTAATGCTGATTATACATTAGCAGAAGAAAAACAGTAGATCTGACCTTACCCTGAAAACAAAGAGATGCAAAGGAGGAGATGTCAAAAACAAGGTTTGTTTGGATGCCTGATCTGAAGCTTTTTGTTCTGTATGCAGGGAGCCTGCATTCTAACTTCAAAATAAGATTCTATTCTCTACGTAAACAAATCATGTTCAGTATTTAATTTCTTTACTCCCAGCCAACGCAGTAAGTAACTTTTTACATGAAACTTATGAGCTATAAGGGACTCCAATAAAAGTGTTAAACTCGTGTGAACTCAAATGTGTTTATGTAATCCTGTTTTCTTTTTCAGAAAAGACAAAAAAGGAAGTGTCATTTTATGTTTATGGTTAACTTTGTTTCATTTAATTGAACTTCAGTTTAATGGTATTTTTATTTTAATTGTTGCTTTTGTAATAGTTACAAAAGCATGTATAGAGGATTTCTTTTTGCTTTTGGGTTTGGCCTAGAAGAGAAGCAGCTGTAGCAGCACATTAAACAGATAAAAAGGTCCTTTTAAAACACTGGACTTCCTTATTCTAAAATGAGTAAATGTTATTTTGTTGTTAGAGAAAAAAGCAGCACACACGCACGTGCACACACCCTGTGCTCCTACATAATCAGACTAGCATCACATCAGTCAAGAGACATTAAAGCAACATTTCTTTGAGGAACAACTCAGAGATTCTAGCTGACATTTCTATTTTTCTTCAAACTTTTGGGAAGTTTTTCACTTTTTATCAAAGCCAGATTTGTTTTTCAGAGTTTGCTTCCTTGGACCTTAAATGTCCCGATGTTCTCGAAGCAACAGAAAACCTGCAGCTTTCTTTCTAAGGTTGATTGACACTGATTTACATGGTCGTTCTCATGATATGTTCAGTAGATAGTAAAGCCTTACAGCAGTTCAGGGGTCTGCAACCTTCAACACTTAATGAATCTCTCATTGACCACAACCCAGAAGCCAACAAAGTTCACCCTTTAGAAAAATAAGACACTGATTTGCATTTTTGTTTTTGTTACTCTTATAATACATATTGATGAACTGTTGGTTGTTTGGCAGAAGTAAATATAAAAAATAATATAAATATCCTTACGTCAAAATATGAAATAGTTTATAACTTTTGAAAGAGGTTCACATTATTTCCTTTCAAAAAACTAATAAAAAATAAAAGACATCCTGTGTCACATATCATCTCAATGCAGCAAATGCAGAAGATAATGTAATGTTAACAAGGATTAAAAAAAAACCCAGTTTATGTTACTGTTTGTAATGCATCTCAGCCAGAAATGTATAAATTTAACGAACAATAATTAAATCAAAGATAATGAAGTGACCCACCATATTTTTGAACCATAAGGAGCTTTTAAAATCTTAGATTTTGTTCAAAAATAGAAAATATATTTAGAATGTGATAGGCCTTAATTCTGGTTGTGTTTACTCACTTCCAACAGATTTTCGGTGGTAGACACAAATTTGTCTAATGTTGTAGTTGTGTTATGTACTATCTTTCAACTGTTTGTCGATGTTTTAAATAAAGTTTGTGTTAGCTTACTTTCCTCTTTTTTTACTTTTTTCTTTTGACTTTACAGTTACTTTTTAAACGTAAAACCTTTTTACTTTTTGCTTGCAGATCTCTGCACTAGTTTACTGGTATGCTAAAAGTGATTTTTATTTATTTATTTTTTTGCATTTAGTTTACAAGTAACTCATACAATGTCTTAGGAGAAAGTAATCAGTTGACAAAGCAAAGTAGATGTGCTTTAAGGTTAAGGAACAAGTTAATATGTAAAGTTTTTCTGTTCTTGATTAGTATTTTTAAAAAATATCTGTTACATTCCCATTAAAGTGAGATTTATGACCTTGTCTGCACTTAGTGCTCAAAGCAGCTAAATTCCAAGTAGTCTTGACTCAACTAATGAAAGCATAAACTTTTTTTTTTTATTAAATCCTCCCCTCTCACTTCAATCTGACGTGTCTACACCTCATTTTGCCTCATTTTGTGAGCACAAACTTATAAATATGCTAATCGTCACAGCAGTGGACCTTCAGCAGTTCCCCTCAAACACAATAGAAATGCTCTGTTTGGAAAAAGTGCAGTAGGAAAAATGTTAATGTGTAATGTGGAATCTTAAGGATGTCTACAGAGTGACAAAATCTGTTAATATATCATTCAGTTTAAACGCTGGTGGTTAAGAGTTCAGGGGACAAAAGGACCATTGTTCACAGAATTAACGTTAAATGTGAGAAAAATCCAGTTTAGGCTTTAAACACTCAAAAGCATTTTTATTTTGATTGAGAATAACGTGAATAAGCAGCAAAATCTCAAAAAAGAGGACTTGAAAACCCATATCTGCTAAAGAGCTGCATCTTCACATGCTTGACTTGGACTATTTGAAAATCTGAATGAAACAACAACCTTTCAAAGAGGCTGGCGATTTTCCAGCACAGAATAATCAAATCATGTGCTACTTAAAAACATCTGGACGCGTGATTTTTTGAACCACAAGCTTGGAGATGCGAAGCCAGGACTGACAATAAGAGAACGGCTAAAACAAAAGACGTATAATGTGAGAGGATGGCTCTAACAATGCCAGAGATTTCTGAACGTTGAAATTATAGAGGTAATAAAAACAAAAACCATTATCATGTTTTTCATAACTTGATCCCAGTTTGGCTAACAGATAAAGCGAGATTAGAGCAAAAATAAAAATGTTATTTGGCAAAAACCAGCTGTTTTTGTGAGAAAAGCAGCTGTAAGCCGTCCAGTGTAGAGTTCTGCACAGCTCAAGATCCGGGAAAGGTTGTTGGCCTTTAAAAACATTTAATAAACAGATTTACTTCACATAAAATTGGAAGGATATGCTTTTATTTACGCAGAATATTTATTAAAGTAATATTAAAAAAAGTCGAGAATTGAACGGTGCAAAATCTCTGAACAAAGAGCATATATTAAAATGTTTTTTAGATAGATGAGAACAACTTGAGTACATTAACCTGATCAACAACTCGAAAGCCAAAAAGAAACGTTGAATTAAAAGCATAATAAAGATAAGAATCCCAAGGGATATTTGTAAGAAAACCAAAACATGTGTACAAGGTTAAGCCCTTTTTTTAAACATTGGCGTCTGCCAAAAATATATTAAAAAAAGTAGTCCTCCAGGTGTAATCTTGTCTAAGTAGTCCATTTACAATCTGACAGTCTGAATGTTTGAGCCGAAGAGGCTTTTCACTAAGTAGGAGGGTAAAAAAAAGGAAAACGAATGAAAGCCCTGGCATGGGAAGCATTAAGGAAAGTGATAAAAGCCTTAAGAATACGGGGCTGGAAGCTGTGACACACTCTGATGGGAAGCGTGATAGTATGGTCAAGAGCAGGTGTAGTTGAATTTGTGCTGTGTCTCTGAGGTGTGGATGAACTCTAAAACACTTGACACTGCTAGTGTTCGGCATCGGCCTAAGAAGGCACATCAGGTACAAAAGTACTTCACAAATGTGCAAAAAAAAAAGAAGTCTCCTCATTTCTGTAGATGTGCAGTTATTTCTTCAAGTTCAAGCCCCAATATGATATTTCTTCAGCTGACGGAGGAGTAGATTTACTTTTTTTTTTTAATGCTGTCGCTTGGCAGGTCAGTAAATGTTGTCAGTGAATACACACAGGCAATAAGTGCTGCTGAGGTCTTTGGAAAGCAAAAAAAGTGTTTCTCTTATTTAACAGTACATTAGAAAGCCATATAGCGTAGAAAAAGAGCAAGTAGAGCAGTAATTCAGGTCAGTAAACTGCAAATTAAGCTTGAACTTAATAACCAGCACTTAAAGGAGAGAGTCTATATTCTCTTACTTGCTTATCATAAGGTCAAATTTTAAAAACTGACGCTTTCTTGTTTTTGTTTTTCTTATTATCAATCTGTTTTTGACAGATGTAATGAGTGTGTTGGCATGCCTGCTCCTCCTTTTAGGGCTATTTTCCACCACTTTCTGGGTCTGAAGTGGTCTGTTGGAGATCGCAGGAGAGGCTAAGGAGACTGAGGTCCTTGAGAGTTTGCAGTTTTTTATAATGGCGTTGTTCCATCCACCCTCTTCTACGGAGTGAGCTGCTGCAGGGAAGAGGATCGACAAACTAGTACTGAGATCTCGCTTAGTTCTGGGATGTTTCCTACTGTCTGTGACTGTGGTGGGTCAGAGGAGGATGTTATGTATGTTATGGAAACTGGAATCCATCATGGACAGTGCCTCTTTATCATCCTCCATTAGTTAGACTCTACAATGCCTCAAAGACCATGGACCATAATTGTGTTATAATTTTTTGTTAATTATTTTTTGTGTTATTTAGTATCTATCTTTTGTTTTCAAAGATAAAAACAAATAATTTGCCTTTGTGAAATCAATAAAGTTTTATTCTTTTTTTTTCATTTACCATCTTTTTTCAGACTGGCCTCTTTCCTCTGCATCACATTCACTGCTTTTCCTTATATTCCCCTCTATAGATATTTTTCTACTAAGTGTTAACAGGACTATTTCCCCCTGTGCGCATGCACTAGTCTAGCTAAAAGAATCACAGAATTACAGTTAGCAGATCTAAATCTTGTTCTGACTGGGCAAATGTGATTAACAAAATGTTCCCACTCACACTCAAACTATCCTTATTTTACTATTAACTGTGAAAAATAAAAAGTCCTTAGTGTTTTTAAGAACCAAATGATGAATTTAAACTGGACGATTTATAGATATACCCAAGGTAACCAGAAACACTGAAAGGCTGGGAAAAGATGAGCTGAGGATGATAAAGGAATTCTTCCTCTGAAGCTCAGCTGTGCAACTCAGGACTAAAAATTCTCTACGGTCCTATTTGCATTTCAACTCGTTTGTTTTCTTTTTAAGAAACACGACAGCAGAAAATCTCTCTATTGCAGGGGCAGAATTTAAAAACACATTTAGCTTTTCCAGGCCGACACACTGAAGCACTGCAGCATAAGTCGTGTGATGGAGGACAAAAACGTCTACCAAATTTTAAATGAAAGATGATCCAAGAAGGAAACAAGCACACTTTAATTATCGCTTGAGGTCAACGGTTTTGATAATAAACTCACCAATTCCTGTTTGACTTTTACTACTTGGTTAATATGGAAAAAAACTTTCCTGCAAATCTTCTTTTTTAACAGTTTTAGTCTTATTTATAATTGTATTTTAATAATTAGAGTTGATGATCGACATGACATTAAATTTAAAATAAAAAAGTTTCTTAAGTGGTAAACAAAAACCTTTATTTTTATTATTTATTATGATATTATATTATCCTTTATTGTTTTTTTTTTCCTGGTTAAGAACCCTTTTTTATTATATACATTGAACGTGTAAACAATAAAGTTGATTAAGAAGCTTTTTAATCAAATAAATTGATAAAAAGTATTATCTAGATTATTTTTTTGTTCTATTATGCCTGTTTCTCATTGATGTCCAAACTGACACCATTAGAATAAAATCCCCTATTAAAGCTCCGCTGCTAAAATACATAATGCTCACCTCGGTCGGTATTTGGCACACCCAGACTGACTGTGGGAATGGAGGCATCAATGACATCGCTGTAATACTCCAAAAGCCCCGCAGATTTCTCCCAGGTAGCCTTCACCACTGGTACTGTGTGAAGAAAATAAGTAGAAATGTGAAATCTGAAACAACATCCTCCCTCATGGGGAGTATCAGTCAATGAAACCCAGCTCATAATTAACACACACACACACACACACACACACACACCCCCGAGAAGCTAATTGAAAGGGTTGTGAGCATTCTTCAAATAATGAAGAACTGCGTTCAGTTGGGGCAGAGAGCCCAACGTTTTCTCGCTGCATCTTAATCGACATAAAACCGTCCACATTAAGTTGTTCGAATATAATCAATCAAATTCATCTTGATTCAGGACAAGTGAGCCCAATAGTGCAATGATTTATTCCTAAACACATTTTACTAATTAATCAAGCATGAAGAGTTCTCGATGACGCCCTGCTATGCAATTCTAATAACCTGAATTTGAGCCAAATCACATAAGCGTTAATGACATCCTCTTCATTCTGCTCTCGGTTATGGTAATTTTCTTAATTTGCTTTGAAGCAGGCCGTCCACAACTGCGCGGCTCACTACGACCCTAAAAGCAGGCGTTGGTGTTTTGGATAATTGCACGAGCTGTTGCAATTTCAACAGGATTTTGAACGAGGTTCTGAATTTAAACTAGTGGTTTCCATCTGACTGGTTGAATACAGTAAATGACAAACAAGCCTGTTAAGCTCCAATGGGAAAAAAATTCAAATGAAAGGAAAGCAGTAAAACTTCATCAGATATAGTTCCTGAAGATGGTGTTTTCTTCTGGCTTTAATTCTCTTTTTTGTTCCTGTGCTTTTAATGTCATCGATACAATGGCTTGCAAGAGTATTCACACCCCCTGAATATCTCCACATTTTCTCACATTATGACCACAAACATAAATATATTTTATTAGAATTGTATGTGAAAGACCAACACAAAGTGGCACACACTGGTGAAGTAGAAAGAAAATTACAAGAAATACAAGAGTTCTTTTTTTTAACAAATAAAAAACTGAAAAGTGCAGTGTGCAAAAGTATTCAGCTCCCTTTTCTCTGAGTGCATCCAATTGCCTTCAGAAGTTGCTTGATGATTGGTGACTGATCAAATGTTGACATAATCTCAATTCAATCTCATTAAACAAATACAGCTGTTTTGTGACAGCCCATTTGGTTTGTCAAGAGCATATTGGGGAGAAAACAGCATCATGAAGTGTAAGGAACACACCTGACTGGTCAGGGAGAAAGTTATGGAGAAATTTAAAGCAGGGTTAGACTATAAAAAGATTTCCAAAGCTTTGAACGTCCCACAAACCACTGTTCAGTCCATTATCCGCAAATGGAAAGAGAATGGCACAACTGCAAACCTACCTAGACATGTTCGTCCACCTAAACTAACAGGCCGAACAAGGAGAGCACTGATCAGAGGTGCAGCCAGGAGGCCCATGGTGACTCTGGATGAACTGCAGAGATCTACAGCTCATGTGATTCTGTCCATAGGACAACCATCCGTCGTACACAAAACAAATCTGGACTTTATGGAAGAATGGAAAGAAGAAAGCCATTGTTGAAAGAAAACCACAAGAAGTCCTGTTAGCAGTTTGCCATAAACCATGTGAGTGACCCAGCAAACGTGTGGAAGAAGGAGCTCTGGTCAGATGAGACAACAATGGAACTTTTGAACACACCATACCCACTGACAAACATGGCGCTGGCAGCATCATGGTCTGGGGCTGATTCTCTTCAGCAGGGACAGGGTTAGAGTTGATGGGAAGATGGATGGAGCCAAACACAGAGGAATATTAGAGGAAAACTTGTTGAAGTCTGAACAACACTTGAGATTCACCTTCCAACAGGAAAACCACCCTAAACATAAAGCCAAAGCTACAACGGAATGGCTTCAAAGGAAACGGATTCATGTGTTGGAATGGCCCAGTCAGTTCAGAATGTGAGGTTCAAGGGGTATGAATACTTTTGCAAGCCACTGTATTTGAAACAAGAAATGATAATATATATTTTTAAGTTAAATTGTATTTTGAAATTTGTGAAAAGCTTAAAGGAACTTTATGTTAAAAAGTTAAGTTACTATGAACATTTTTATTTTCAAGTTATGGAATGCTTCATATTGCTTTTTATAGCTCATTATATATATATTTTTTAAGACAAAATGTACTTATTTTGTGGATGTTTATACTTTTTAAAATTTGAGGTATCTTATAAAATGTAGCCAAAATTTTTCTTTGAACAATAGCGCAAAAAGAACCTGAGTACTGAGGAGACCACCAAATATTTTACTGACAATGTTTTCTCATCCATTTCACAGACAAGTCACACTTTGGTTTTGTTTGACAAAAAAAGTCAAAATGACTTAGTAACTATGGGAAAATTAAAGGAAGAAAGACACAAAGGAAAGAATAGAGACGCAAATCAGAGGTACTAAACCGAGAAGGAGGACTTTCCTATGTTTTTTTTAATCATATATTAAGTAAAATCAAACTGAGGGTATGAGAATTCAATCAATTTCTAAAAAAAAGTTTTCCCAGAAAACATGAAGCTTTGAGGCTTCAGCCTGGCAAAAAAAAACGACCCATTCAATGAGTGGGGACACCTGCTGGCCAGCTACTGCCACTGCACCCTCTGAGGAAATGACCTGAAAATCTGACCATTTAAATTACACATAAAAATAGATCACAAAAAGACAGGATGGGTCCTAAAATCTACTGCTGTTGATCAGTCAACTATACCATTATACTAATTGATTTTGCATCATTTCTATTTTTAAAGGATATTGTATTTGTTTTATTGGTAGTGATGTCAATGGATTGATGGATTGTGATTAATCCAGATTAATCACAATGTTTTACGAGTAAAATTTTATACAACAATATGCAGCTTTTGAGACCAGAGATAAAATGTTTCCCCTGTAGTATTAAAGTATTAACTCAGAAGTTTATTTTGTGTGCAACAAAAAAAAAAGTGTTAAGAGGTCAACTTTCTCTCTGAACTGATGCTTTATTGAACCTTGCGTAACAATCAGCATATATATCGCTTTTCTTTGCCGCTGCAGTCAAGATCTGCCGGCTCAGCAACACCCGTATTACGGATCTAGCAGTCCGCCTTCTGTGAAAAAGTGATCTAAACCTAAAAATAACAAGAATAAAGTACTAAACATCGATTGAATATTTATTTCTTTTGTAACTGACCATGTAAGTGGGATAGTGCCTGAACCGGTGGAAAATGGTTGCTTTGCGAGTGTAAGTAATTTTCGTTGATACATACATTTATTCGCTGTAATTTTTTTTACAAATCCCGTGCATTAATGCGTTAGCATTGACAGCCCTGGTTAAAAGACACAAAAGAACCAACATTTGTACAAAATAATCAATTTTAACATTGTTAGAAAATTGAATTAATGTCCGATTCATTGAGAATTGGAAAAACTACACTTACCTCGATCTGAGTGGAATTTTTCACAAGTTTTTACGGCAACAAACACTTTGCTTCTTGAGACTGGGGGACCCTGAAAAACAGATAAAAAAAAGTTATCAGGACAGACATTTATGTGAAGTAAATGCATCAAAGGATCTGCCGTGCATGTTCTATTAAATTAAATCATTTATTCATGACTCCCAGTACCATAAAAACATCAGTACACGGTGTAAGTAAGTTGTTACATTTAAAAATCTGTCCTTACCTAAAGTCATGGTGGAAAATCAATCAGAATTTTATATCAAACAACAGCATAGTTTTGGAGAAAGTAAATAGCTTTTGTGATAAATAAGACAAAAAATAATAAAGAGACGCAATGTTCTGCAAAAACAATATAAAATGCAACAGTCATGATCCTTTGATGGCATGTTCTAATAGGTGTTTTATTGGTTCTTCAAATAAATATTTTTGGTTTCATGCCGTCTAGCATAAAAAGTTGGGCTTTAGACTAATTATAATCCTCTTACTTAATCCTTATAATCCTCTTCAAAAACATAAATCTTAAACAGGAGAGTATTTAACGTTTAAAACATTTAAAACATTGAATAAGATGGGAATTTGCTAACGCTAAAAGAAGCATTTGGTTCGGTTTATTAAAGACCAAAACCCAGCGAGAGCTGCTAAGTCCCAGTTCATTCATAGAAAAATATACTTTCTTTATGTTTTTAAGGCCAATAACCATCTATTTATAAAATGTAGCTTTAAAATATTTACAATATTATAACAGTGTTATTTTTCTACATATCACTGTTTAAACTTGTTTTTCTTTTACCTGCAGCAGATCCAAGTTCCTGCTGCAGTAGATTTACTTGATTTAGAAACACAAGTAAAACATAGCATTTCCTGTCAATAAGGAGGGATGAATGGACAGTAGATTAAGCCTTTTACCATCATATTGCTCAGATTTCTGACATTTTAAAAATCTAAACATAAATGACAACACCTAATTCAATAAAAGAAAGATAAAAAAACTACAAACTCATTATTCAAATTGTGTGTTTTCTTTTCAAAGCCAAAGAATCACAATGGGATTATAAAAGAGTTGCAGAACCCTGGTCTAGAGAGGCAGAAAAGTTTCTTAATGCTTTCATGGTTCATATAAAAAATAGGGCTTTCAAGTTAACACGTACGCAATTAATGTAAAAAATTAACGATTAAGATTAATTTAACGTCAGAAGCGAGGATTCACCCGCACCATGTAAAATGCAGAAACACAAAGTTAGTTTCTTATGGCTGTAGATCAGCAAAGTTGCTTTCTTGGAGTAATACTGCAGACACTAAAGGCTTTTCAGTTATCTTACTGTTGATGTGTTTTGTGCACACAAATTACATTTCTGGGATATGAGTTGACTTTTTACAAATTTAAACATTTCAGACGATAAAAATGAAGAAAAAATGTTTTATTTAAGCTTTTTTTTTTTTGTTCTGAAGCCGCATATTGTCGTATAAAATGTAACTCGTAAAACAATGTGATTAATCACAATCCAAAGTGTGATTAATGAGGTTTTTTTTTTTTTTATCGGTTGACAGCACTAATAAAAATGCACAAGTGTTAGTTGGCCCTGATAGAACCAGTTACAGTTGGACAGGTGATTCATGGTTTTTATTTTGGTCCACGGTATGCTGTGAATTCTTTTGAACCAAAACAGTGCTGTACATACACAGTCAGGCAGGTAGGTGGTAAATGTGGTAGCACAGTTGTCACTTGGCTCGATGCAAAACTCTGGCACAGCCGTCAGCTCTGGACCGTTTCCCCGATCCCAGATGTACAGAGCAATCTGGAACAGAAATACCAAAAGAATAAAACAAAAACAGAAACACCACCCAGTAAGCTTTTAGGATAAACACAATTAAATTGGAAATAATTTGAAAACAGCCAAAATGGCTGACATTTTGTTTTATAACATTTATACACATCCAAGCCACAATATTTAGTATCTTTTAAAAAAAAAGTGAAAATGTAAATTAAAACATAATGGTATGCAGAGGTAAAGGTGACAGATAAAACTACTCTGATGACTTGAAAATCTAGAATATCTTACGATAGATAAAAATATCTAAAAAGTAGCACCATCTGCCATGTGATACTTGTGCTTTTTTCTTTGCAGTAGTGCACTGACACAAGCTCAGTTTGCAAATCCAGTCCTCCTGACGTGCGCACGCAAAAACCCCACGTCTCTATTAACAACTAGAACTTTTGCATGGATGACATTTATTAATCAGCAGCTGCAAGTGCTGCAGAGTCAGAGGAGCTTTCATCCCAGCTACCCCCCTAGAGGAGTACTGTCTATCAGGGATGCAAGTCTAAGCTTTTCATCTCAGCGGGCAGCCTGACAGATGCCACCAGTGTGCTTTCAAGCCATTCGTGGTGGCACAAAGCAGAAGGGTCTCTACAGAGAGGGATCACGTCAGAAGACAGTATGGGAAGCTGACAGGAACAAACCAAACTTCTGAACAGTGTTTCATTGACCTCATGTGGCAGATCGATGGTAAAATCGGACTTCAGGTTTTCATGTTGGACTCGCTCAGAAAGTCTGAAACACAGAAAACACAGCAACAAACGGACAAGTTTATGGATTGTTTTACTGAAAGAACACATCAAGAGGGCTGCAGAGAGTCCCACTCCGATTATTATATTAACTTTTTTAAAGAGTTTCCAGTGGTCTTTTATTTATGATTGTGCTGTTTTTAGCCAATTTTTTTTTAAGTGTCGTTTTTTAGGACATAATTTCTGGAGAGCGACAGGAGTTCATTTGAAATTTGCCTCTGATGTGTGGCCGGGACCATTGCCACTGAGCTGCCCTGTCCCTATTCCCTTTTTGTTGCTGAGAGCTCTCTGTTTACATGCTCTTCGGCTAGCTCTTCACCCCCCCCAAAAACCAGTACAACAAAAATGGCAAACTATCCAGTCGTACAGTTTACAGCCAGATAATAGCTCAGATCAGGAAAAAGAAGACATACATGGACCAGTCGTGCATGCATCAGAATGGAGTGGAGCAGGGAGCTTGTTGCCCGCCCGGCGTACTTTCTACATCTCAAATAGGCTTTTTCAAACTGCATTTTTTTCATCTGCTCCTGACGATTTGAATTAAGAAATCCTCAGAAATGCAATTTTGAGCTTCATTTTTTTTATTTGTCTCCTCAATCATCAGAAAAAATGGCACAAGAACGTGATTAAAAACACCAAAAATACAAATTGAATTTACTTCAGTTACTCTTTAAGGAGTTTGAAATTATTTTAAATAAATTAATCCTTTACATTATTTTTTTAAAAGAACAGACAAAAGAACGGATGAGACATTGGGTGAAGTTCTTTGTACACATTTCTCCCACCTCTGGCACAGTGGCACGCTGACAGCCCAGCCCGCTGCGGGATCGGGGTAGCCAAAAGAATTGGGATCTTCAGAGAAAGCATAGTGGTGAATGATAGACACCTTGTTGTCATGGAGACGCTTGCCTAAAAACCATTCCTGTGAGGAGCACAATCAGAATGAAATATGTTTGCTCATTTTTCTACAGCGGGCCCTTTGTGAGGCACGTCCCAAACGAAAAGGATGCTGATGAAAAAAGTGGAGCTGCATGTGTGAATTTCACCTCCTGGACTGGATATCTGCTGAGCACCAGAAGCAGAGCAGATAGTATGACTGTGGTTTCCTCTACTATAAAGAAAAACCAGGATGCCGATCGTCCGTAACTGGCAAGGAGCCTGAAATACAGACACAAATACAATCAATTTATTCTAATCAAGACATAAATACAGCTAAATAAGGAAAAACTTATTTAATACAAGACGTTCATTCCCGTCATGTTTGAGTTTGATGCTCACCCTGGAAGTGCAGGCAGGATACTCCAGTCACCTTCATTCTCTGACAGCTCATGGAGGAGAAGGACAACCGGAATACCCTGAGAAATGTTGGAACAATAGAATTTATCATTTTGTCATGAGTGTGGAAATCCTACATGAACATTTGAGTATGAGTTAGGGAAACATCTATGTTTCAGCAGTCGCCTTTCTAAGCTAAAATGTCCGTTCGTGAGACCTGCAGCTCGACATCATTTCCTAAGAATTTTCTTTAATTAAGCAACAAAAAATTAAAGATCTGCCACTGAAGTAAGAAAAATGGTCCCAAAATTCTTATTTTAAGACACAAATGTTTATCACTAAGACATGTTTTCTCAAACTAAGATTATTTTTGCTAATAAAAAAAATGTTTCTTGTAAGACAGAGAACAAGATATTTAAGAGGTCTTTCTACTTACACTACTTACACTCTTTTCCTCTAAACAGTAAAAGAAATAAGATTAATTAAATAAACCTCTTAAATTGACTAAATGGTTAATTTAGTCATTGTTTCCTAGTTCTTCAGCACAGAAAATGTTTACAGTAAATATATTTAAAAAGTCACTTGTGCAGTGTTAAACCTGCCCCATGCTCTGCATTTAGATTCTCCTAATGGGAAAAAGTCAGGCTGAAAATTCAACTGTGACTTATAGGAGACAAAACCGAAATTCTAATTTCCCAAAATGTGAGAGTCACACGTTATTGTCTTTCTCGTTATGTCTTATGTACTTTCCCCAGAATTTGTGTCTCCAACTAATTATAGTCCCATAATTTGCACATATCCAAAGTTAAATGTTGCTGCAATGACAGTTTTCTCACTAATTTGAGGATGATGTGTCTAGTATGAACTACTTAGAGAATTGAAAACAATGACTGTGAAAAGTCTGAACTTATATGACTTTAATAAAATTGTGTTTTGTGCTACTGCGGGGCAGAACAGATAAAAAAACTATTTATCAATCTGTCATTTCTATCATTTTTTTGAGTTACACTTCAATTACAAATGGAAAACTATCATTTCACTGCTTCTTATGGGCTGGTTTTCTTTTAATTTTAAACAAGGCTCTTTGTCTTTTTCCTCTCTTACCAATCATCATTGCAGTGCAAGAGTTAATACTCTCCAAGCCTGGCTGAGACATTGTATCTGTGGTTTGATTTCTCATCTTAACGCTTCTAATAACACCATCATTTTAACTCTCTCCAATGTAAGGGTCAGCCCTTTCAGATACCAGTCCCCAAATTAGAGGTTTTGGTATGCTCACCTTCTTGTAAACTTTTGTGTTTTTAGTCTGCATTGTTTTAGATTTTCTGGTTTATAATTGATAATGTTATGTCTTGATTTGATTGGGTTTTATACCATATAATCAGGAATGTTTTTATTTTTGTTATTAGTGGCAAATGGAACAACAGCATGTAATAATAAAGATCTACTTTGGTATAACTTTATGACGTATATATAGTGAAAAAAAACAAATTTTCATTTTTTAAAAATCCGTTTATCTCCAACTGTTACGTAGTTCACTGAATCTAAAATTCTCTTTAGAACTGGAGCTTTAGTTTAGGCCTAAAGTTCCTGGTTTTGATCAGCGCTCTCAAGAGACTCTTCCAGAAAATCAAACTATTCTTCGCAGAGATTGCATGAATGAAACCAATGTGAGCATGACAATAACCCATTCTAATGTGAGTCAGTGTCTATTTCTGGTCTGGTGAGAGAATAGATCCATTAGTGTGAATTCATCATCACCACAAGACTATAATCGGATGAACATAGTCATCATAATCCAATAATTAGACACTGCAAAAAGTTCCAAAAAACTCAATGAGGAGTAAAAATACGACTATTTAAAGAGTAAATTTGGAACATATCTTCAAATGCATTTTAAACAGCTCAAAAAAAAACATGTTGTGATGATAAAACATCATTAAGAAACCAATGCTATCTTTTGTCGATTGAGCTAAAAAAAAGTTCAGCAACCAATTATTTAATTTATAAAAAAAGAGATTACGCTCTTAAAATGTTAAATTCATAGATGGTGTTTGAGCAAAACCCAGATAGAAGCTGCTCAGAAAGGGAAACATTTCATGTTTCCACCATTTGCAGCAATTTGTGAAATAATTTATCACGTTTTTTTTATTTTATTTAATTTAAAAGAAACCCTTTTAGCGCCCACGCCTTCTCGTAACTCTTGACAGGGAAAGCAAACAGCCCCATTTCAGTTTGCAATGAAAGAAGACATCTCTCAGAAAGTTGACAGTGTGTAGGAGTCTCTTTATATGTGCCAGTGTGTGTCACTTGGCTCTTGCTATGGGGAGTTTCTTCTACCGAGAGACTAATCTGCTGCATGTGACCAAAGAAAATGTCACACTTATGATGCAGTGAAGTAAAAGTTTGACAAAAAAAACATTTTTTAAGTTTTATTAAATGTATAACAAAGAGACAAATAGGGATAAGTGCAGAGATGGAGATACTAATGGGGAATGATGATAAAACTAAAAAGATGCAGCAGTATTTTTTAAAAACAAGCACACTGAGAGGCATATAAAGAGTCTTATGATACATAATTCTCTGTTTATGACTCCAGAAAAAAATTAGAACATGATGGAAAGAAAGAAACACAAGAATATCAATTTTCCTCATTAAAACCAAAGAAGTTTCTCATCATATTTAAGAGCCATCCAGTCCACAGATACATAAGCAACTGCAAATTAATTTGCAAAACCCATCAGAAAAACAAGTGAGACAACAAAGCGTGACGTATTTAATAGCTACCTTTGAAAATAAAAAAAGATTCATTACACGTCAGTGGATAAACATATGACGCACAACTTGCCCTTACTTTAATAGCTCCTTGCAAACGAGGTCTTTCAAACAGTGACGGACATTCCCAGAATTTAAAAAAAAGACCTTGCTTACTGCAGCATGTGGGCTGATGAGTTATTCCTGACAACTTGCAACTACTTATGAGCAATTATAGAAGATAATGTAGCCATTACACTTGCAAGTAAGTGGGACTTTGAATTGGCATTTTGATTCCCATAAAATCTACTGCTGTGACATAAAGAGTTTACCTGCCAGAAAAACACACTAAGCTGTCACGACGGTCATAATTTCTTCAGTTTATCACTCGTCCAATGTGCTCTCTGTCTGAAAGAAACACATATTTTTACCTATTATCACACCCACATGTATTGTTCTGGCTTGCGTTGTCTGATCACGAGAAAATGCAGGAAGATGTTTATTAAAAACATGCAGTAATATTTAGTTTAGGGTGCTACAACTAGAAAAATTAAGTTCACTATGCTAAAAAACCTATTGCTAGACACCAAGATCCCTCAAATCGACCAAATAGAAGAATTTTTATGAAATATGTGGCTTCAAAGGGTCATTCTAGTGGCCATCTTGAAAAATCCGCACAATCTTAGATTTTCAAATGGCCAATTGGGCAGATTTGATGAGTATCATGCAGAGAATTAACAAGCCTGATTTGATGCTTGCATCTCACTTTGCAGCACCATGTGTTTTTCTTAGTTTTCTGCTAAAAATTATTCATTGTAGTCATTTTTCAACACAATTTTTTTTTTCACAAAATAGTTCATCGAATCATTCATCATCTGGTGAAATACTATCAAAAATATGTAAATTAACAGAAAAAGCTTTCTATTACCAAATCGTACTTGATATATTTTAATTTCTTCTTTTTTTCCCCCAATTTAAAAGTTAAAACAAACCGTAACTCATAAAAATAGTAATATGGTATAAGCCAAGATGCTAAATGATAGGATTCTGGAAAAAAATAAACATACAAAGTTCTATTTTTTTCCACAAAACTGAAAAAAAAACATCACAAAGAACTGAGATATTAGACCTCAGAGAAACATTCACATTGAAACATTGAACTTATTATTCTTGAAATTATTTTGAAACTGAACCCCTTTTACACATTAAAGGTTTTATTTTAATGTACAATCTGTGTTTTCAATAAAAGTTGCAGGATATCTTTTTTTAATTTTATTTTTACAATCATTTTCCAAGCACTCATTTGAAAAATTAAAGTTGTTTTCAGAGAAGGAGGCTCTGTAGCAAGGAGGACATCTATTGGAACATAACCGATACCACATGAGAGCCCAATTCCACTTTGAAAACAAAGAGATGACATCTTTTTTAATCAGAAAATAATGAAAAAGCATTAAACTTTTTTTTTTAATTTAAGATATATTTAAACTTTTTGCAAAAAATATTTGAAATTTAAGAACATCTGTTATTCATAAACTTAAAAAAGCTCTACATCAGGACAATCTAATAGTTGTATATAATGCATATATTATGATGAATTTCATAAAGTTCCATTAGTATTTTACTTTGGGAATATAAATCATTGTTCATGTATTTAATTTAATTTATTTCTGTTCTCTAACTTTTGCAGTTTATCTCTTTAAAATCTTTTGTCTGGCATCTGTATTTTACAAACACCACTCTTATGTGCGATGCAACACAGTGAAGTAACAAATACCATGATAATGTTTCTTGGCTCAAGTTCTTGTAGACCTTAAATACTGACTTTAAGATGGAAAATCAGATAAACAAGGAAAAAAATTAATGTGGTTTTAGGGTGTTTGCAAAATTATGAATACAAACATTTATCAAAAAGAGTTCATGAAGTTAAAATAACTAACAAACCCTTTCAATTTCCCCTTTTTGAGGGACACTTTCCCAACTCATCACTTTTATTTGACTTTTTTTTTACAGGAAAAGTTAAAATCATACTGACTGGAAAAGCTCTGAGAAAAAAAAGAATCCAATCAAATGCAGATTACCTGCCCAAGTTTAGCAGCCTCCAGCAGAATCTCCATTTTTTTCTGGCGACAGTAAGAAGCATGGTGAGAGTTCTTCTGACTCTGAATCACTATCACCACATCCCCGAGCCCTGAGAATAAAAACAAGAAAAGAATAAACAGTAAATCTAAGTTTGGAAAGGACAGATTTACAGTGCATTGGCTTCAACTGAAGTATTCATGCACATCCTCACACAAACAGAATAAATTTCCACACACAAAACCTTGTGAAGAAATATGTCAAGTATATATCATGTTATACAGATCAGTATAAACTATAAATCTGTTTTCTCGAAAAGACCATACCATGGTGTTTCAGGCCGAATTATTTCTAATATTATATTAATATTTATACAAACATTCCTATTAAGAGTTAATGCAAAAAGTTGTTCTAAATGTGAACCCACCACATTAATCTAGACCCATAAACTTTTGTTTTTGGGTTTTTAACATGTTCTTAAGACATTTTTCTAATGATGGAGGACATATGATAGAAATATACTGCTAAAAATGGCATTTCTGAGTATTTTTCTATTCAAGCAGTTTTGAATTTGGAGCAGACAAAAAATGCTGGTTGAAAAAGAGTTTATTCGAGAAGTAGAAAATATGCTGAGCAGCAAACAAGCTCTCTCCTCCAAGCTTTCAGCAGTGGGGAGGGGAAGGGGGGCGGGACTGCTCAGCGCCAATGGTACCGCCCACAACTGTTGAATTACTAATCAACTACTACCCCTCTGCAGAAACTATGTCCTACAAAACTACACAGTTTATTTTATTTTATTTTGGCTAGAAATTGCGTAATCATAATTAAAACACTACTGGGAAAGCTTAAAATAGATTAAAAGATGATTTCGCTTTTTCCCTGCACTTTTTTTGCTGCACTCCCACATAAAAACCTTTGCTGATTGGTTAACTTCTTTCAGTGAGAAAAACAGAGGCATATTCTTTTTTTGTTTAATTCTAAATTGTTTGATAGCAGTGGCATTGACCCCTAATGACACAAATGTCAAATGAACTTGGTGTGTTTAAAAAAGGATCACATGGAAAACATGGAGCACACTATTTGGACTATGCTTCCTAAAATAAATAAATAAATAAATGAATAACATTGCAATGTACCAAGCTTGAAAGATTTGGAAATCATCACCTTAAACAGTGTGAATGTACAGATATAACAGCTGATCACTCACTCATAGAGATGTTTGCAGGAAGGTTGTGGTGCTCTGCTGCCTGTAAGGAGTTGCAAAACACTTGTTAGATCCTTCTGAGCCTCACAAAGCAGCACATTTTCCATAAGAATCAGAAGAAAACTTACATGAGATTGACCTGGGAGTGCGTTTTCAAAAGAGAACCCTTGAAAAAAGAAAAAACCATCTTGAGGGTCACCAAAATGGTGATAAAGCTGCTTATATTTAACAAATGAAAACTATTGTGACTGTGAAGAAAACGCAAAAGCTAACTGAACAATGAAGAAGACTTAAAGATTAAAAATGGTAGTGCAACAGAAAAATAACATTTAAATATTGTCATTGTTATTAATTATTATTAATATTATCATCACCATTTCATGTGACCATAAGTTAGGTATCAACACCTGTAATCTCAAACGTTAAACATGTAACATATAATAAAATCTTGCAGAGTCAAGTTCACTTTTGGCATAAATAAGTTTGTTTTTCTACATTATTAAGATAAAATACGTTTATAACAATCACGTAAGATAAAATAAATAAATACATTTAACAATCGTCTTTAATATGTACATTTTATATGTATATATATATATATATATATATATATACACACACACAACCTGGTCGATGGAAACTATAAGAACCCCTTATAATTGCACTTTGTACTTAAATTTCACTTTATATTTTAAAGTTTGATGTTTTTTGGCCTTTTTTTTTTACATTTTATTTTGTAGTGCATTACTTTGAAGGAAAGAGTAATTGTACTTCCGTTTTACAGCTTCTGGTCTGCAACAAAGTGTACACAACGGCTTTGTTTAGCCACAATACGCTAACGTTCTAGTCCGAAGCGTTCACGTTACTCACCGAGATGAAGAAGAAGTAGAGCAACCAGTGTTTGTTTGTTGACGTTGACATGGCGGGGCATCTCTGCTGTTTCATTTGGTTTAATGCCCGCAGATGAAGCAGGTTGGCTACATACCTGAAATAGCTGTACTGACTAGTGGGAGCGGGGCTGCAGCGAACTCTAGTGGATGACGTACAAAACCAGTCTTCTTCTGTCATTTATTCCTTAAAAATATATGTTTAGTAATTACCATTTTGTTTTCACACAAATAGTTTGTTTGTAGTGTTCCTACGTAGTTCATATTGTATTTTAACATGTTGCCATCCACCATCTTGTCTGCAGCTGGGATCCTCTCTCTCAGATTCCCTATATCGAGTTTTCCTACTGTTGAACAAAATACAGATTTAAGCCTTCGCTTAAAGAGTCTTGTTCAAAATTAAACTGTAAATGAAACTATAACAGTCCAAAAATTACCAATAAATTGTGAAGCTGGTTGGGTGAAGCCACACTTTATTTCACAGCCCTGTAATTCGTTTCATTGCGCCATAAAGTCAAAAGTGTTATGACCGCCCGCTCAGAGCTGGAGACTGCAGGAAGCACAGAAATACAATTTCAGAATAAAAGCACCCTAAATTACAAAAGGATTTGTGTGGGGTTTTGAAGACAATTTTCTGATCTTGTCTAATTTTATTCTTCGTAGTACTTTTACTATTATACTAAAACAAACAAATAAATTTAAAAAAAAAGTCTTATAAAAAGTGCTTGTTTCCAGTTTGCTACCCTTTTAAAAAAGTTTTACTATTCTTTGTGGAAATGCATTTTAAACTAACTTTCTTTTGCTGATGTATTGTTTAATTTCTACTAAATTATTGTTTACCTGTTCTGAGATGTGTACCAGTGACCTCTTGAAATCTCAGGTCACCCTTGAAAAAAAAATCCTGATGTCAATAAGTTTCAGTAAGAACATACAAATAAATAAATAAATCCACTTATAGTATCATCTTTTCTGCATGTGCATTTTTTAAAAAGCAAATCCATTGGTGTTAAAGAGTTTGACAATTAAAACAAAGTTCAAATTCCAACTAAGGTGATTACTTTAGGAAGAAAAAGCACCAGCAGAAAACACTAAAAAGATAGAAATAAATTACAGTTTATTATGATTAAAAAGTGTATATTGAGAGTTATATATGCGCACATAAATGAGTTTTATCTAGTTACACTAGCTCTCTCACAAAGTTGTAGCTTGATGGCTGAACTACATTTCAAATCATTTTTTTAATAAACTGTTGTTTACATTTTTATGGCAGATTATTTTTGTTGGTGATCTTACTTTGGTAGACACAGAGCGGAAGTCAGGTCTTAAACTTGACGAACTTCTCAAAGCTCGCATCTCACAGCTGTAGGTGAGTGAGAACCAACGTGGCACGATGAGCCCGCTGTGTCACAGCCGCGTGACAGTGACAGAAGTGGGGGAATTCCTGCGAGACCCCCCGGCGGGGTTCTCCGTGGAGACCCTCGGCTCCGACCACCGAGTCCACAGCGACGACGACACAAACCTAGTGCTGATCGACGACTTCCAGTTCTGCAGCGTAAAGATCGTGTTCCAG
Organism: Oryzias celebensis; assembly: GCA_014656515.1. Taxonomy (NCBI): domain Eukaryota; kingdom Metazoa; phylum Chordata; class Actinopteri; order Beloniformes; family Adrianichthyidae; genus Oryzias; species Oryzias celebensis. The sequence continues at coordinate 16,430,281 of BNCR01000013.1, forward strand.
AACTCGCTGGGAAGGTGTGTGACCCACTTTTGCACGAATGCGTTTGCGCGCAGACTCCCATTTTACACGATTTTCTTACAGAAATGTAAAGATGCGCAACTTGTGGGAGTACACCCGTGTGCGGCAGAGCCTGCTATCCAAGAGGATCTATCTGCTAGTGACTGCCTGTGACCAAAACCCTTCAATGACCAAGAACAAAACAAGAGACGTCAGAGGTAGCACTCTCACCTCATCAGGATGCCATATTTTCATCCACACATTTCAATCAGCACATTGTTGATTTGTTTTCACTTGGAACAACTAGGTCAGCGATTCTTTTTATGGCTTTGGCTTCATTCCATTTGGTGACAGTGGTGACTCATGCTTGTTTTCTCATGGGTGGGGTTGGTTTATGGTGACATCACATTATTTAGGTCACAAACACTTCTTTCAGCCTGCAATTGATTGTTTTCTATCACTTCTAAATGGGTTTTTTAGTCGGGATGCAGTACGTGGTGTCCATTGACAGCAGCGACCCCTTCCTGAAGTGGCAAATGGAGAGGGGCTTGGACTGGACCATCGCCTCCGTAGCTGGAGAGAGCTATTGGGTGGACGTGAGTGCAATCTGTTAGCTCACGCTTTTTTGGCATGCAAGCTGCTGTTTATATACTAATAATTAAAAAAACGACACAGTAAAAGTACATAAATCTCTGCGAGGATGTGTAGAACAAGGGTATACTTCTCAAGGCCTGGAATTCTACACCGACCTGTGTTAGGTTATTGCTTCCCTTTATTTGGATCTAATTGGGAAAACTGTTTCAGATCGATGTCGTGGAAGCTCTGGAAACGTGGGCAGCTGAACACCTCCCTCATGACCCCATGAGAACCAAGCCCGTCTGGAGGGACGCCTCCTTCACCCTCAAATATGAATCGGACGCCCTCTTTGACTTCCCACACTGGTTCGGTTTCAGCAGAAGAACATTTAAAGCAAGTCTTAAACATTTCCTTATTTATATTTGTCTTATTTATTAACAGACACCTGGTTGATGTCATAACTTTGTTTATCTCCTTTTATAGCTAAGGGTGACATGACAGCTGCTTTTCATGGGAATTGGAGAAAAATTTCTTCGAGAAAAGTTGGTGGAATGAGTTTCTCCATCGTTGCACACGCCAGGAGATGACTTTTCCTACCTTTTGAGGACTACCGTTTGGACTATAGTCCATATCAACTGATTGTTGGAGGCACCAACGTGCCACAAGAAATGAAAAATCACTTCTGGTTGGAATAAGGATGACTCAGACAAATGATGTGTACAAAGAAGCATTTTTACTGGTAAATTTTCACTGACATTACATCACTTTTTTATAGAAATCACAGGTGGAAATTATGAAAACAATGTTTGCACATGTTTTGTATGTTTTGTATGCAGACATCTTATTTTATTGCAATAAATAATTTCACGTTTACACCTAAATAAGCCTTTTTAGACCAACTGTTTTCATGGGTTCAAAGCTGAACGTAAGTTTCGGGGCAAGTTAAGGAAGGAGCAGAAGCGCAGACGCGGCGTTCGTAATGGTCTCTGTGTATTCCTTGTAGTCACTGCCATAGTAACGGCACAACAGGAAGTTAAAGATTCCCAGGATGCACATCAGGAACAGGAAGCCAATGATGCGTTTTCCAAACATGTAGCCGGGCGTGCTAGAAAATGACACAAAAGTGATCAGACGCTGCTTCTTAATGCATTATTTCAAAAACTATTTGGACTTTTTTAACCTTTGAGAAGTATGTCCCAGATATCCAATGAAGTATTTCTGCCTGACCAGTAGGTAGATGATCCCAGCAAAGGCAGCAGGAGCTTCGAACAGAAAGTAGAAAATTGTTTTGTGAAGATGCAGATAATATATATATTTTTTTTTTCCCAAAATGAGCCTATGCTAAGCTTAAAGACGCTGTACAATTCAGCGTTTACATGCTTTATTTGGTGCATTTGCATGGGATTTCCCCAACTGCCTTTACGGGAAGATGAGGTTGCGATTTGAATGCATAGTGGACTTTGTTTATCCATTTCGGTGTTAAATGGACACAACAGACGAGGCAAAATTTTGGACATGCGTGTTTTTCTGCCTTTTCTGTCTTTACACGCATGACCTAAAGTCACCTCCTATTTGTTATCTATAGAGTTTAAAGACCTACTCTGATAAGAACTGTCTTTTTAACATGTTCTTTTGGCTTCTTTTTTCGAAGATGAATGAAATCTGTCAAGAAGCTTAAAGTTGCATTTCTGAGTACTTCTTTATTTAAATTGTTGTGAATCTGGAGCAGATGAGTGGACAACAAGCTCCATGCTGTGTTTAAACAGAGAACTCTCAGAAAAGGGGAGGGGGACGGGGGCGAGGTTTCCCTGTGCCAACAATCCTGCCCACAACTCAGGAGAATTTCAAATGAACTACTGCTAAACTCATGCTGATTCAAGGTGCTTCATGGGGTTAAATTCTTTATGGGCCTTGTTTTGAGCATTGGTGCACTGTCATGTTGGAATGGAAAATGGTTTTCTATTGTCCGGAAATACTGAAAACATCTTGGTATGAAGCATTCAGGCGTGCCTTTTAGTGAAACTAAAGGTCTGTCCATCAAACTGTCTGCATGATGGATTCAAGATGATGGACAAGTACCATTTTCCTGGCAAACATGTTAAACATTGATTTGTCTCTCCTGAAAACGCACCAGCACTGTTCCACCCTGTTGTTCTCTGAAGCTAATCTGCAGCCTACGTGAACTTTGGAAGTCTGCTGTGACTGACATTGCAGAGGGATGGCATTCCCTGCGCAGTATGAGCCGTTACCATTCACTCTGCCAATTTACATGGCCTACTGCTTTGTGGCTGTCATTCCCAACCACTTCCTGTTTGTTATAATACCACTGGGGGATTTTCTAGCAGAGCTTCACAATGGCACTTGTTGCACCCCATAACAGTAACATGCTGGAATCCATTCAGCTCCAGAGAGCTGCACGTTCTTTCAAAGATGTTTGCAGAAGAGCATTCCCAAAAAAAATCCTTAAGGAATTTTGCACAGTTTGGGTGTTAGCTAAAGAACAAAAGCACTGTTGTCTAAATGATTACCTTGACTGAGACAAAGCCCAGCGCACCACATGACTGCCAGGAAAGTAGGGTAAGCGTCCATGCAGTTGCGGCTGGAGAGAAAAAGGAAGAACTTTAATTAGAACATTTCTGGGAAGTCACCTGCAATAAGAAGCTGGAGCAATCACAGATGATGGTGGGGGCTAGATGGCTATCAGGAAATGTTGGGAAACTTCAAAGCAGAAGTGGCGCAGAGTGAAAAAAGAACAAGCCTCTGCATTTAAGAATTCATGAGCTACAAAATCCAGAAGAGGAGCGCCAGGAAAAACTGAGCGTGCTCTGTGTGTTAGCAAAGAGGGTGGTGCAATCGGCTGCAACAGTCGGGAAAATACATGTCCACATCCAATCTTTCCAGGACAAGGATCTGGATTCAAACTAGGAAAGAAAAACTGTTTTTTTTCCTTTGTAATGTAAAATAAATGTAAACATTTGGCATTTTCAGATCTATAACCTCCAAACTTCAACAAAAATGTAAGCTTTCATTGATTAAATCACTAATCAGTTGATTTATTTTGTTATATGGAAAATATGCGTGCATCCGCTCTTGCTCCAAAATGAATAATAAATAACCACAACAAACAAAAGGAAAAACGGCTGTACACCCACATTTCAATTTGAGCAAAGTAGAACAGACTCCCTAAGTTAGTGTATACTTCAAGTTGTTTTCTAAAATAGATAATGAGCTTCAACCATGAACTGATCATGATAATTATTTAAAATATTAAACATTTTCCCATTCAGAAAAACCTAAAAACAGGGGTTTTGTTGTTTAAGTTAACTTTAATCATCAAATGGAGACAGGATGTGGCTTAGGTCTGTTAAAACAGGAAGAGGATTGCTGCTTTAGAACAAAATCTCTTACAAAATAATTGAATGCTATTTGTAGAATGAGGGGAAAAAATAAAGTAGAGAATTGATGTACAATTTAAATGTAACTGATCTGCTTCATTAGATTTTTTTTTCTTAATTCGAAGTTCCTTTCTGCCAATATATTTTTAGCTAAATTAATCCCTATTTATAGAACTTTTAGAAGCAAATGTTTGTCTTCAAGCATCAGGTCAGGTAGATGTTAGCTTTTAATGAGAGTAATATTAGAGCTAATGAATGAGGACAAATTAAAGATCAAACAAAAATAAAAATAAAAAATCCAGTAATAAAAATAAAAAGGCACTTACTTGGCACAAGAGACTCTCTCAAAAGAGGATGTATGATGGTTTTCATTCTTGCACTCCCGCTCTACTTTCTGGGCAAAAAATGCTTCAAACATAAATCGAAACACATGTTTAAAAGTGATGACCAATCTTACGATAAATGAAAACGTTTGGCTCGGATCTTACCGTTCTGGAGAACACTGATGAGTGTTACAGTCACCAGGAGGTAAATGTTTTCCACTGCCGTGCTGGAGTTCATGACTGCTGTCAAAGCCAAAGGAGCAGTTAAATGATGAGGCTGCAGGACACAAAGCCTCTCTTTCACATCCAAAAGGGACAATATTAAAGTCTGATGGATGTCACATCTCACACCCCCATCCAACAAACACTCATGGTGTCCAGCTTCCTCTTTATGTAAATTGTGATCTGGCTTCACGCAGCATTGCAAACAAGGTGTTTACTTAATGTGTTGTTATGAAATTGTTCAAAAGCATAATGTGTTTTATTTAGAAATTCAGTTTTCTCATAACTGTTTTATCCACTTGGCAGTTTAGTTATTGTAAAGTTGAGACATTTTAGCATCAAATATAAAAAAATAATATTACCTCCACAAAACTTTTTGTATTTCTATTTAAAATATATATATATATATAACAAAATCTCTTGAATGTGTGAAATGTAACCGCATCAACGGTCATACATTTTTCTTTATTTGCTCATGTTTATTCAGTCAAATTGATCAAACAGCACCTGCGTGCGTCTCAAAGTGGTAATGCAGCTTCCTTTGTTCTCATTTAATGAGGAAATTATTGGGGTTGTTTTACTGTAATAAAGAACGCCAGTAAACAACACTCCCACTGTTCTAGCTGTGCTCGGAAGTGTATATTTTCATTTAGAGCATCTTCCATTGATTAAAAAATGCTTTCATTTTGGTTCTGTCAACTATTACAAAAAATGCGTTACAGTCTGGTGTCAAAGGCGATTATTTAAAAACAGGAAAGATCCCCCCACCTAAAGTCCACTCCTCATTGCGTATGTTTGTTGTGTTTAATTGTACACGTAATGTTACAGCATCCCATATGGTCTAGCGGTTAGGATTCCTGGTTTTCACCCAGGCGGCCCGGGTTCGACTCCCGGTATGGGAACTTGTCTTTTAGTTTTTCAAAACTTGTTTTTTTTTTTTTTTATATGTTCATATTTTCTTCTTTGTCGCATTGAGACACTCAAAAATATCTGCTTTTTCCAGTAATCTCGGTACTGTTAAAGGTGCAACAGTAAAATGTTTATTGTCAATGTAAGTTACTTTGCATTGATTCTGTGTCGGGTTATGAATTACAGTACAAACCATGTGCACAATCATTAAAAAAATAAAAACTATGATTCAACATACAGTCTTCAAAAACCTCTTTATATTAACACAAAAAATGAAAATGTGAGTTTTCAAGCAGAAAAACAGGGAACCTGATTTTCCATGCTCTTAAAACTAGCATTTCTTGCTTCATACCTTCGCACTAACATCAACAGCACTGTGAGAGGAACATTTCCAGGAAGTTTTCAGGATCTGGCTCATTGGTACCACAGTAAGTACGAGATTTTATGTTATCATCGCTGACCGCAGAGTTCAACGTTTCAGGTGCGTTCTGCCCATTGGCAAGCATTTCCAAGAATCCAGTGCTGTCCGGTGAAACGTTGCTAGCTGTGGTTGCAGGTGACAGCAAATCCGACAGGAAGTCATCACAAGTGGAGCCATCGTAGGTGCTGGAACTAACCGTGCTCGGAGAGGTCAGAGCTCTGCTGTCTGGTAACAGAAAGGTTCCCCCCTGATTGCCCAACTGTTGGTTCAATTTCGCAAGCTTCTTCTTCTTAGCCTTAAGTTTCTTTATCAACTTGTATCTAAGAGCGTCGGTGTTGCTAAGACCTGGAGGGATTTTCGAGGGGAGCTTCTTTGAAGGCCAGACATCCAGAAATTGCTTTGCTTCGGGCATAGACATGCAAGGCAGTGAAGTGTTTTGTAGAGTTTTTGGAGAGCTGGGCTGAAACGTTTTTGCTTTGTCAACGGGCCGTGCAGGAGATGGAGGAAGATTCTGTATTGGAGAGTTCTTTGTACTGAATCCACCATACATTTCTGCAGCTTTTGGTGGGAACTCTCCACTTCCGTCGACTACGTGCTGTGATTTGGACAGCCGTATGGGAGCAAGCTGTTTCTTCATAGGATTGGGGGTAGAATGAAGAGGTTTGACCAGCTCCGTTTTTGATTGTGCAACTTCAACATTTTCATTGAACTTATGTTTATATAAAGGATGTTTGCTTAGCATGAAAGACAAGTTCTGATTCAGTCTTGATGTATTTGTAGAACCCGTCTGGTTGGTGGCCAGAACTGAGGTATCAGTAGAAGACACAGGAGATGGTTGCTGTTCAGATCCAAGCTGGTTATCATGAACATTCGGACTCGCAGAGTTCCTGGTAACTGCTGTAGATGGTTCTGGCGAAGCGGTTGTACTTTCTCTTGTTTTCTCTGTGGTAATAAATGTTGGATCACTACCTGCATCATTCTCAGGACCAGAGGAGCTGGCTATGGATGGAGATTTAGTGCTTTGACACACGGTAACTGCTGTAGAGGATGAACCGTCTGGAGAAGGTGGGAACTTCTCATCCTTTGAAGACACACTAAAGTCCTGAGCTGGCTTGCTATTGTTTAAAGGTAACATTTCTTGATCCCTTTGCAATTCCACCAGTGTAAGTGTAATAATGTCGTTGTGGTTAAGACCCTCAAACGCATCGAGGAGCGTTGTGGCACCTATTGATGCGTCAGCATTGGCCTCAGATGGGGTCTCTTCTTCTGTGAGTGCAGAGATGACGTCAGTGTCATTGGGAGGAAGCAGGTCATCTACGCCCAAGTCTCTGTCCATCAAATGGGGAATGCTTTCCAAAGGGGGAGATTCAACAAATGTGGTGGATGGAGAACAAACAGAGGGCTCTTCATCCTCTTCCTCCCAGAAGATGACGTGCATCTCCTGAGCAGGAATCGAAAGCTCCTGATGGATTTTACATTCTGAGTGTTTTAGATCGTCATATTCCAGCCAGGACCCTGAAGAAACAGACAGATTGTGGTTAAAGTGAATCCCAAGAAATTCACAACCAAAAGTGGTGTGAAGTTTTCTACAAATACTTAAAACCAGGAGTATTTCTGCCACACTTGTAAAAGATGATGTCTCTATTCAAAATATAAGCAGATTTACTAATTTATTATGATTTATAGAAGAAGGGAGATTTCTTCGGTTAGTCGTCTCGTCACCCTTATCAAATGTCTTTGTTTCTGCTAGTCTGTTATTATTCAATTTTTTTATTCATTGTTTCCACAAAATGTATTTGAGGTTTTTTGTGCATTATTCATATTGTGAAATCCCCCCCCCCCTTTTTTTTACAAACATTTTATTTTTTATATATTTAAAAACTGTTAAATACTGAATAACTGGTAGATTTTTTTAACTCTTTAAATCCCAAAGGTTTATTTTATAAATGTATGTAAAACAAAATACTTGTACAGACATGAAAAAATGAGGACTCTATGAAAGCCTGTATATTTTCCTACATATTTAAATACATACACATTTAATATCAATTTAAACACCACCGAGTGATCCAAGTGATATAACTTGACATAAAAAAATTACATTTACTGTTTTGGGTTTTTTTACATTTGAATTGTACAAAAAAAAAATAAGTAGCTCTCATCGTCAGCTTTACTCTGCTGATGATACCATCACTCCACTGCTATGTCTTCTTCTCATTTTTGTTAAAACAAATAAAACACGTTCTTATTGATATAGCTATTCATAACAGGGTTTTCTTTAACAGATCAGTAAACGGGTTTCAAAACATTGAATAAATGAGGACCCTCAAAGACATAGTTGTAGTTTTATTTTGAAATCTAATTCCAAATTAAGACGACTAATTTAAAACTGACATCACATTTTAATAAAAAAACAATAATTATGTCAAACTTTGATTAAGATGACACATTTGTACCCAATAAATTTAGGGAAAAAAAATAATTAAAAACTGTAAATAAGGGTTTTAGTTTCAGCAAATAGCGGAATTAGCAAAAGGAGCTTTGAACAATATGAATGAACACAGATATGTGAGGTTTCAGAATGTAAACTACAGCATAAAGGTAAACAACAGTCCTGAAAGTCTTACCATCACGTTTGCGAGTCCAGGTGATGAAGTGCTGAAGTTGTTTGTCATATTGTATGACGGTGGTTATAGAATACTGCTTCCCATTGAAGTTGAATGAGTACAGTTTAACATCATTCTGAGGAAGGCCCTCAACAAAGTGCAGTGCAAACACGTCAGGCACCCTGTACAATGAAAATACAAAAATGGCAGGTTAAACAAAAGCACAAGAGAAGCTCAAAGTGGCTTAAAAGCAACTGAACCATTGAAGTAGCTTGATTAATTGTTTTTATAATGTTATAACAGATTACTCTGATGTTGTAAATCTACACTTTCAAAGGGATACAGAACAAATGTTTATCAAAAGAGAGAAATGTTAAGCAACAGCTCAAATAACACTACAAACAGTGTGAGGTTTTGAGCTGCTCTTCCAACTCCCCACATCCCAGCATATCAGGACCTGATGGTTTCAGTGGGAGCAGGCCACATCCACAGAGGACATGCACACACTACAAGCAGCTGATGAATTCAGCCATAAGAGACACTGTGACATTTGATTTGTTCATTTACAGACCAGTGAAGGTTGTTGTAGCAGCAAATTCAAGAGCTACTCTATATAAGGTGTGTGTAAAGAAAATATTGACAGCTAAAGGCTGCTTTTTTCTTATTTCAATTTACGTTTTGTAGACAATTAAGCCAAGTACTTGCATTTAAAGAATGCTTTTTCTTAATATCCTTGACATTTTTAAAAAGCACAAATTAGTTTTAGTTCTAGTAAACTTGTAGGTCTTCAGCAGTGCCACAAAGTCATCTTTTTATAATCCTTTCAAAATAAATGACCAATAAAAGCTCCCACTCAAAGACATAAAAACGAAACAAAAAAAGGAGACACATTTATCTGACACTTTCTATCAAAAGCTATTAATAAATGCTCTCATTTTTCAAGAATCGTGGTGAATGTCAGACAAGTGTCTCCCCCAAGAACACATCAGCTTTAAAAACAGGGGATCAAACCACAAAAAAGGGAGGAACTTGTACTGCCATCTAGATCTATATAACACTAGAAGCAATAAAAATACATTCTGAACTTTCATTCTTTAAAGAATTCAAAAGACACGGAAACAATGAACTTACCAAAGCAACAGTTTATTTCTTACCTTTCCAGCATCATAGTTCTCATCTGATCGGGCTTGCTGCATGAATTGCATGAAGAGAAATGAACTGCATGCCGTGGGTGCCAGTCTGACACAACGTTCATAAACGTGGTGAGAGTTTTCATAACCCTTTAGTTAAAAAAAAAAAAAAAAGAAAGAAAAATAAAACATGAAATCAATATAGGTAAAGCAGAAACACAGAGAAACTAACAATTTAATCATGACTCTTTGCAAAGATCTAAAAACAAACTATATCTGTGTATAATTTCATTAAAAATGTGACTGTTAATGTATTTATTAAAGAAATTTATTTAAGTATTCCTTTTCTAAAGAAGTAAATCAAATCCAACATTTGATGACTTATAAATTAATCAAATTTAACGTTACTTTCCCAATTTCGCATTAGAAAATAGTCTCTCCAATTCTAAATCCAGTTAGGTCATTCTCAACCAAACTTTCAGTTTTGCTTCAACTTAACTGGATACTATGGCAATAGCCTCCAAGTTAAAGCACATTCTGCCTTACCACAGGGTTTGTTTGTTTTTTTTTTTTTTACCTCTCTTTGTAGACAGCTTTGCATTCTGTACATTGGAACTCCCAGTGAAAGGTTAGCTTGAAAAGAGGCTCCGCCCACGAGTCCATTGTGAGCAGAAGCGGCATTGCAAACACCGGAGTTTCCCTCTGACCTGACAAGCGCAAACACAAGAAGAAAGACCGAGTGTTAAACCTGCTGGCAACACATATTGTTGGAAACAGACTTGGCTGCAATAAAATGGGCAAAACAGTAGGTTGACAAGCCCAGACCCGCTTCCACAGTGTGATAACATCAAATACGGATGGCCGCTTTAAGAGATCTAGATTAAAATGGGATTTTAACAATGACAGTCACTGGAAATGTTGTGCAAAATTACAATTCAGGTTAAAAATCATATTAATTAAAGGCTTTATTTGTTTAAACAACCAAAACAGTGATTTTCTCTGTTGTGCAAATAGAATCCATTTTCCTTGTAGACAAAGATCTTCCCCAAAAAACAGGACAGACAAGTCCTTGGTGGGTTTTTTTCCTTCTTCACTGTAAGCAAAAGTTTAGCAGCCATCTTTATGAATATTAATATTCAAGAAGAGGAGCTCTGAGTGGCCCTGGGAGTGCTGCTGGGTTTGAAAAGCATTTGCTCAGACACGTCTCCCTCTTTGAAGCCTGCCACCGTCTGCATACTGTTCCTGATCTGACGCTGGTCTCCAATCGTCTGCTGAATTCAGAGCAGCTTAAGATGAGTTTCGCCTTTTTTTTTTCTTCATGTTGGACAGATTTCTGCTTGGGAGAATGTGGCTCTGCAACCTTTCTAAACACAAAGTCATTCACAAAGCATTAAACATTCAGAATCCTTTACGGTGGTATTACCACAGTGACAAACATGCCAGTATTTTTGACCAGCAAAGATGAATGGAACCCTAATCTCCGGGATGAAAACATAAAAAAAGGAGTGTCTCAGAAATTGTCTCAAACTTCTGCCTCTGTTGGGCAAAGGCTTCTCCATTTTGGCATATTCATGTGTGCCACAACCTCTGATACACACCAAGACTCCCCAACAAAAAACATGAGAAAGCGACAAGTCTGATTATCACTGGACTGCTGACGATGCTTCTATTATCTCACGTGAAATGTTATTTATATTTGGCACTCCTGATGTAGTCAGTCAATAAATCACTGGATTTCTGCAAAAGCAGCTTAAATTAGAAGCAGAATCTGTAAATCCAGCTTTAAAATTCAGATGACCTGAAGAACAGAATTTTGTGAAAACAAGACCTGAATGACCAAGAATCTTCAGACGAACAGTTTAGACTTTAGACACAAGTTTTCTCCAACATTGTTCCAGAAAATAGTTTAAAATTTAGAACAAAAGAAAATGTGTCTGGTATTTGTTTGAAAATAGACCTGCACCACAAAGTCTGTGGAGTTGAAACGGTTATTAAATGAAGTCTGAACTTCTTTATACTGGCTAAAAACCAAAAATGCAAAATAAATTTCTAAACTACTGAATCCATTTGATTTGGATTCACCAGTTTGCAAATTGATTTGAGTATGGATTATTTTTACAAACTTCCCTATAAAAAAATCAAATTTGTTTGGATACAAAAAGCAGTTTCACAAAGTTTTTTGTTTAAATTAAACAATAATTTTACTGAAATATATGTATATAGAAATTAATGATTAAAATTATATGCCTGCAAAACAACAAACTAATGGTTCAAAAGAAAACTGGGTTACGAATTTCATTGATAATAAAAATAATGATAATTGCACATTTAATTTAAAGCTCCTTTCAGGTCACTCAAGGACATGAACAATAAAACTATAAAATTCAGTGTGCACAAAGCATCACAGGCATCAAAATTATTATTTTTCTAAGTGATAATAAGTTTGAATTTTTTTTGTAAACCTATCCCTTTGTGTGTGACCAATTACTTCTCAAATAAAGTGCTTTTGTCCTTTCAGAGACTTAAGATGACAGTGTCTCATCTTGGTTTCCTAAAAAATGCTGGCTTTGTTCTGAGTTAGGATATGATTAAACACGCAAACCACATAAGCAGACCGACAGCACACTCAAGCAGTCAACCATCTTAACATCGGTTCTTCTATATGGGATGGCAAAGTACAAGAATGAATTAGACACCACCGTGGAAATAGCAAAGAAACACTAGTTATTTTGTTTCTAAAGAAACAACACACAAAAATAAAAACAATTAAAAAAGCAAAAAACTAGGATTTGACTTAAAGTCAGAAGATTTTCAGCTTCACCTGTTCTAACTACAACACTGCAAGAGGATTTTAAACATAAATTATAGTGTACCTAGTCGAAAACTAATATTTGTACGCCAGAAATTATGACCTAAAATGAAAAACTAATGAAAACTCACACAGAAAAGCTATGTCAGCATTGAATACAAATATTAGTAAAACTTCCATGGGTTTTCATTATTTATTTATTAAAATATATTAGCTGATTTAGATCTGGCCAAAAGCTTACCCAGTTTGCAGTGGAGTTTGGGCTGCAGTTCTCTAAAGAGCGACATTCTGAGAGTTTCCATGTCTGCATTGGCCTGGTGCAGAACACGACTCGGCACCAAAGCAAAACCATCTATTCAGAATAAAAACAAAGGCAGGGGGTTAGTCATCACTGATGTATACGAATTTCCTTTCTGGCAGGACAGTGTTTAACCCTAAAGAATACAAGAACAATTTTCTTTGGGGCTTTCAGAATTAGTTTGACGATTTGGTTTTTGTTCATTTCTCTTGGGTAGCAGCAGGCAAAAACAATGGCCAAAAATTTAAAGATAAAAAAAACAAAGTTATAATAAAAAGACTTGATAAAAAACTGAACATGGTAAAAACAAAACTAAAAAAATGTTGCAGTTAATAAACTTAAATGTTGTGATTAATACATTTTTCTACACCATCAGATCAGTCCTTGGCGGATTTGTCCACTTAAAAAAATCCACATTTGTGTCCAACATGTCTCAATGGGTCAAAAAAGATTCACACAAAATAAGACCAAGCAGAAAAAACAAGAAACCTTCTGCTAAGTCTTCAATAGATCATTGATTTGTGGAGGATTATTAATACCTTACCTTTGTCGGTCTGTTGGTGCATTTTGATGGAAGCACAAATGCTGTCATATTTTGTCATCAACTGCCACACTGGTGAGTGCTGAGGGTCTTCTTTAGGCTTACTTTTTCTCAGGCTCTTGCAGTTCACTAGAGCAACCAACAGGGAGTCCAGCCAACACAAATTGTCTCTATTGCTCCAGAAAAGTCCCTCGGGAACAGAAACAAGCTTACTGGACTTTTGAGAAGAACATATCAAATCTACACTCCCTATTTTGGAGTTTTTGTCGTCTTTACACATGATGATTTCTGCATCAGGTGAGTTCTCATCCGCCCTCAATGCCGGAGTCAATGAAATATCCACTTCCATAGAACATGTGTCCTGATTGTTCAAAGTGTCTGGAATAGGCATCCTGTGATTACTGGTTTTATCAGGTATATCAAGAGCATCAAAGTGAGGATGGACTGTAGCCTGGCTATCAACAGTGGCCACGGAAGAATTTGATGGCAGTTCCTCCGTGGCCAAGCATGCAGAGGAAGCACAATCGTCTGTGCGGGTTTGACTGCTCTCCTGTACATCCTTATCAGGTAAAGAATTGGAATTCACCATCTCAGCATCTACAGACACCTTCTGGTTTTCGTTCAGATTTTTGCCATCATCCTCAAATGTTTGATGAATGCCATTTCTGATGGGACCTTCATCATGATCTGTTTGACTCCCACTTGGCGGCTCAAGGTCAGCGTCTTTGCTTATTCGCTGGCGTTTGACTGGAAACTTTACAAGCTCAACGTTTTCAAGTGCAAAATTATTTTTTCTTTTGTTCTCAACAACTGACTTTGTCAAATCCAAGCTAGACAAAATATCCTCCAGGGGTCGGGTGACAAGTGGGAAAAGGCACTGTAAAAATAAATACAGATGGAGTGGCATGAAATTACTCAAATGCAGGTTTGAAATGTGTTTGTGTTTAAGTGTGCAAGAGAGAAACATTAGGATTTACCTGGGGGTTTGTGCAGAGGGTGATGGACTCTTGGAGGTTGATGTGGTATGAACGCAATGAATAGGTGAGGCCCTTTGCAGCACACCAAGGACAATAATCCAATGAAGCAGCTCTTTCTTGAACCTACAAAGCATCACAGGCAAAAACTTTAAGCAAATTATAAGACCAATGTTTTAAAATCTCAAGGAGGGGAAAAACAAGATATGTGAATTAAAACAGAAACAAAACACATTTAAACACAGTAACCAAAAAGGTTTTAAAGCATTTTAAGTCATGTCATCTTAGTTAATATGTATATTAATACTTTCGCCTTTTACAGTCAAGATTTCCGTGTTTTATGTTTTAAATTTGGAATGGTACTGCAAAGTTACAGTATTCTCCCCCAAATATGATTCATCTTTGCGCATGTGACAACAAGGAGCTTCACTGACTTTTCCTAAATACCCCGCCTGCGGTGAGGCCAAAGCCCCCAAACCAGTGTCTTCACCAGTCATCGGTAAACAGTCGCTGCTCTGTGGGTCCACGGCTGGCAGGTACTGTTCACTGAACATTACCATGTCACTGCAGCTTGGCTCGCCTCCCAACTAGGAATGCAAAGAAAGAAAAATAATACAGTACCACCAAGGGCATGTGAAAAAAAACATGGCACACATGGAAACAAACTTAGCTTTTACTAAACAAACTCGAGGTTCAAATGTTAAAGTAAACAAGGCATAAATCATACAACAGAATTAAAATAAAAGCAGCAAATAAAAGCTTAAGAACTTAAAAGGCGTCCAGAGCCATAAGACTTTATTTTACTGTCATATTGTAGTATAAGCTTTAAAAAAAAATAGAAAGAAAAACTGCACTACGTGCAAAATTACTATGAAGAAATAAAAATATATTATTCGCTTTGTTTCTAAAATTCATACTTACATGCTTGGAAATCGAATTAATATATTAGGCTGATTCCGTTTATGTATTTATACTCACAAGCCTTCTTTCCGGAATGCTAACTTGCTAGCAAGCTAGCCTAATATTGCACAAAACCCCGATATAATTAAATTTAAATCTGAATTTACATTCGCCAAGTATGACATACCTTGAAATACGTTATATTTCGTATAAAGTGATTGCATGGAATGCAGAAATCTATCTATCTATCACAATTACAACCCGGCGAGGCGGCTCCATGTGCATGTATCCATACATTCGTGACAGAAACGTTCAATTTCCGGTGACCGCCGGCTTTGCATCAGCCTTTGTCATCCCCCTCCGCGCGCGAGACAAAGGTTCCGCTGGCCCCCTCTCGGTGGTTTAGGTGAATAGCGACTGGCAGCTGTTAACAGCAGCACATTCGGTTCATCAAACCAGCGCTGGCCGGTTTTACGTATTTAAAATGTTGTCAGTATTAGGACATATTTTAACATTGTGTCCGGTCAAAACCGCTAATGAATTAAATACGAGTATTTTTGCAATCAGTCGTAGCAACAACAATCACAATATTGAAAATATAAATTGTAAAAAAGTAGTATTTTTAAATTAAAACGAAAGACAAAAAATGTGACTTAAAGATTAGCTTTGTATTGCCCTTTTTAATTATAATAAAAAATCAATTAATTTTACTGAAGTATATTTACGTGGATTCTGAGAGGTCAGTTAATATAGTGGGTGGGGGGAGGGATAGACTTTACATATCTCCCTCATTCGATTTCAGTTACAGCCTTCACAGCTCCATTGTGTCTTCATGTTGTCCCAAGCATGCGCGCGCGCACACAGACGTGCACAAACGTGCACACGTTATTCTCTCCACCCAATCCCGCCCTTTTGCGTGCAACCTCCTCCTTTTAGCCCCTCCTGTATGTGCTGCTCTCCTGTCCTCCATTCTCCTCATGACTAAATGAATTTGCATATTTTTTCCCAGGGAGTTCTTATTATAATGCATAAACATGGGCAGGCTATAGCTTTCTGCTGTGGCATCTCCTGATGGAAAATGAGGAACAGACAGCCAGCATCACAGCAGACATATGGCCTGAGTCTGGGGTGTGATTGGCATTAATAATCAGTTCAACCCACCTCTTCCCAATTGGAGAATATCTTTTAAAGTGATTTATAAATGTGTATATCATTTGAAAAAGAAAAAAAAAGAAATTATATTGTAATTATTTGTTTTCTTTTTTGAGTTTGTACAGTGTGATTTTTACTTACAGCCAATTTAAAGTCCATAAGCGTGATGGTTGACTTCACATACAGTAATGGAAACAAGATATATCCTGTTTACATGAGTCAATGAATGTTGTTTACTTACAATTTTATCTGATGGTGACGCTAGAATTCAAACTTCAAACGTTCTAATTACCCCAAAAACTATGTAAACAGCACATATAAAAACACACAATGTATTATAAATGCTTAGAAACGTAAACGGACGCAAAGTTTTTAGAAAAATCAGTTTCATTGATTAAGCTAAGCAACATGTTAAGAGATTAAAATAATGTCAGGTGATTTGGATTTTTCTCTGCTCACTGTTAAGTCGACTTTCACTATAGTTTAAATATAATAGCTAAAGTAGTTAATCTGGGATTATTTTTTGTACAATGAAGACATTTCGACTCCAAACCTGAAGGCTTTCTCAATTCTGACTATACATTTAAATTTTGTACTTTCAAACTATTATATGGGGGAAAAAAAGTCAAAATCAGATAACCAAGGATACTCCAGGTACCTTACGAATCAATCTCTTTATAGTTTGCTTCATAAAATGTGGATTTAAAAATTCAAAATCTTATAAAGAATCCAGATCTAAAGAGTAAAAAGTTGAGATTCCCTTTTCCCTTTCTTGTCGAGCAATTTAACTTCAGCTCTCTTAATTTCTTGAACATAAACATAATTTGAATTTGCTTTTTGGGATAAATCTTTTACGGTTTGTGGGTTATTACTCAAAATATCTCAGCAATTCTGTAATGGACAAGTTTCATTAGGTAAGAACCATACTTTGACGTATTCTAACTTACCTGTCACCAGCAATTAGTTAAATGTTTAAAGTTGAAACATATATCAAAAGAAAATAAATCTAATTTCAGGGTCCTCCATGCGGATTTGTCAAAGAAAAGTATGAATTCTTATAGGCCTAAATTCTTAAGAAAACCCTTCACTATGTCTATACATGTCTACCGTGCTAATTCAAATTTTTATTAATCTATTGTGGCCATAATAGGGATACAGATAGGGTTAGTCTAATCATAATAGTCTAAATACAGTTACAAAACCAAGGTAGAACCAAACAGTGGCCTAAAACAAAGCATTAACCTGCAATTTCTATGAAGTTTAATCATGACATGCAGTTGTTATTTTTAATAAATCTCCATTATTTTTGATCACTATTTGAATAGTCAAATATAAGAATTCTACAGTACAAATAGCCATTATTATTGAGATAAAATGTATTTTATTGTATAAAACAAGGTGAAAATTAAAAGCATGAAGGTAATCAAAGAGAACACAATTATTGTAATTTTTGTGTGTTTGCATTCTAAAACCCAAACTATTATGAGTTTTAAAATCAGGTTTAACCAGGAAAGCATAAAGACACAGAGAAGTTGCTTTTTGACTGTCAATACACTATTAATTCAAATGTATTTTGTATGCAAAAATGTGCAAACAAATACACAAAAATACTGGACAAAGTATGTTGGGACCAGTTCTTGAAGATGAGAACTAGCCATCTGCAATACTCGTTTAACATTTTAAAGCTGCCTCATTTACAGAGTCTCATTCATTTAACTTTTCTACTGTACACTGTGCTCAACGTAGTGAATTCAATACTATGGCAAACAGACTACACTACTACCAGCTCCAGCATGCTTGGACTGAAATATTTTTGTATCCAGGCGCCTCTGAAAATTTAAGTGACGTTTCACAAAAGACAGCCAATAGGAGATCGTCTTCTATTAGGACAATGAAAAGTCTCTGGCCAATCAGAGGAGGCGCAGGCAGGGCGCTGCCCAATGGCGTACGAGTCCCGCCGAGAGTAATGTTGAGTGAGCAGAAGACTGAAGACACTGCGTATCGCCTATGTTCCCTCATACACAGCCATTGCAGAGCATTGAGATCCAGCCATAGTCAATAGGTAAGTATTATCCAAACGAATATTTCAAGTTTTGGAAATTGCCGGAATATCAATAACACGTCTTTATATTTTACGTATGTGCTTGAGATGATTCATTTTAAACATTTTACTGCTTTTAAAACATTTTAATGCGGAAAACCGTTGAAAAATAAGAGGGGAAAAGCAGGTTACATTACATTTAACTCACTGGGAGTGTTGGGTAGACCGCTCTGTTTAAAAAAAAGGGGAGAAATGAATGTTAAACCTTTAGCTAAATTCGACGAAAAACGACCATTTTGTCCAATAAGAAAAATTTTATAAATTCCTACAGAGTCGTTTTTACAAAATGAGATCAAATCAAATAGTGGTTATCGCGTAAAAAATCCCGAATGTCTGGCGTACAATACATTCATCGACAATGGTAGGAGACTCACCGTTAGCTAGCCATTGGCATTGCAGTGCATTGCGAAGCTGAATGCCTGTCATGTGAAGACCGAAGCGAGTGCGGGTCTGGATTCAAACACTAAATTAACCGAAAACGAAGAAAAATGAAAAAAGCTTCAAAAGACGCACGGATATGTGTCTGTTTTCCCCACGTAACCCGATAAGACTTTAAAGAAAATAATACCTCGAGATCTGCGCTTTACTGTAATGGCTGACTGTATTCGCATAGGAAACAAGGCAAGCGAGGCAAATGACAGAGGCGCAGTTCACTTCAACTTTTTCTAACCTGCTTTTCCCGGGAGTCGAACCCGTAACTATTAAATCTAACGACGGCAAAAGAAAGCTCAATCTTCTGGGTATCGAAAGACACCTCGCGGGGATTTTTCCGATGCGTTTAAAGGCGTTAAATCGGGCATTGAAATGAGGTAGTCGCCTCGGTCGCTCTGCCCTCTATTGCATGCAGTGCGCTGACACAAAGAGAAGGAGCCATATTCTCCATGTTAGTGGATGAAGACGAGCGGCCATTAGGAGCTCATAGAAACCAAGTCAGTAGCACAGCCGCTCATAGACACAGTACAGACCCAATGTATTACTATAGAAGGCGGTTAGAGCAATAGGAATCAACCGGGGAAATATTTTTGTCAAGATCGCCGGCTTTCTGCACGTCTTACTGGCGTCGCAAAGCGAACAGGGAGGCGGGTGGAGACATTTGAGGGGGACTTTCTTTCATGAAGAAGGCATTCTCACAAAATGGAAGAAGAAATATTGCCGTCGTTGTTGACCTCCTTTTCCTCAACGAGAGCCTATGCGCCATTACTACTTCGCTCGACGCCGCTTACTTAGGGAGTTACAGTAGCGTTTAATGCGAGAAATAATGGGGAAAAAATATTTTTATAAATAAAGTTGCAGTCCAATTTTTTTTAAAACAAAATGAGACAAAATCGAGACTTTTAAAAATAATGTTTTAGCACATTAGACTGCAGTTTTGAGTGTTGTATTTTCAATAAAAACGTACTTTTTTGATTTTTGTGTCATTTTTGTGTGAAAGTTATATATTTTAAAAGACATTTTAACTAGTATCGATAAAAACAGTTCTTTTGAGTATTTTCATGAAAACGAAGTTTTTCCCCTCAATAAATACATTTGAGATTTTTATTTATTTATTTATTTATTTGTAGCCAAACAGTTTCCTTTAGTCTCCTCATTCTGACCACATATAGAGTTTATGTTATGGAGTTCAACTGAGGGGAAGTTTAGCTTTAAGGTGAATTCATTGCAGAAAGTATTTTATATTTAAAAAAAAAACTTTTATTTTGAAATTTTGAAAAAAAAGGCAGATTTAAATAACAAATAGATTGTTATTCCAGACCGGTCAATTTTTTTTTTTTTTTTTTTTAATCAAGCAGTCTTAACTTAGTTTAATGGGGGGTAGGGAAGTGTATAATAGTGTCACAATCTGTTAACGTCAGTAGGAAGAAATTAGATGTCCTCATTGTGTGGAATTTAGTCTGATTGGTTGATGGGAACAGTCAAGTCTTTTTGTTGTATTTATATCTGAAAGGGATGACGCAGATTTGAAAAATCTGACTTTTTTTATGTTTTAGCCAAATAAAGAGTAACGTATCTTTAAAACAAAATGTGTGTCTAGATACTCTGAAGATGGGGAAAGATCCGGCTAAGCCGAGGGGGAAGATGTCCTCTTATGCCTACTTTGTCCAGACTTGCCGGGAGGAGCACAAGAAGAAGCACCCCGATGCTTCTGTGAACTTTGCTGAGTTCTCCAAGAAGTGCTCTGAGCGATGGAAGGTAATACACCACCGTGATCTCAAATACTCTTTCAGAGTATTGACACAACAGCGGCAGCATGAATTCAGAACCGGTAAAAGAAGGCTGGATTGCAACACACCTACCTTTCTGGTTTCAGACTATGTCCGCCAAGGAGAAGGGCAAATTTGAGGACATGGCCAGGCAGGACAAGGCACGATATGATCGAGAGATGATGACCTATGTTCCAGCTAAGGGAGCCAAGACGAAGAAGAAGTTCAAGGATCCCAATGCCCCCAAGAGACCTCCGTAAGTAGCCGACAGTCAACTTTTACTGCTGAATTTTAGCCTTTAATTTGAAGTTGGGTTCTTTTTCGTCCCCAGATCCGCTTTCTTCATCTTTTGCTCAGAGTTCCGCCCCAAGGTGAAAAGCGAGAGCCCCGGCCTGTCAATTGGAGATGTTGCCAAGAGACTGGGCGAGATGTGGAACAGCACCTCCGCAGAGGACAAGCAACCCTACGAGAAGAAAGCAGCCAAGCTGAAGGAGAAGTATGGAAAGGTAAACCAGCCTCTACTTCCTTTCCGCAGACTGATGGTTTGAGAGTTTGGTTTCTGAACACGTTTTTCATTTTACTTTCCCTCTTCTCA
Source organism: Oryzias celebensis (assembly GCA_014656515.1). Taxonomy (NCBI): domain Eukaryota; kingdom Metazoa; phylum Chordata; class Actinopteri; order Beloniformes; family Adrianichthyidae; genus Oryzias; species Oryzias celebensis. Next base: position 16,451,431 of record BNCR01000013.1, read on the forward strand.
TCAGGACATTGCTGCTTACCGCGCTAAGGGTAAAACAGGTGGTGGCGCTCCAGCAAAAGCCCCCGCCAAGGCGGAGAAGAAGATGGACGACGACGACGATGAGGACGACGACGAGGAGGAAGAGGAGGAGGACGATGATGAGGAAGATGACGAGTAGACAGCCAGTGCGGTGGTCAATTTCTTGTTTGTAAAGCATTTAATCCCCTTGTACACTTCACTTACTGAAAGAAAATACATTAGTTCCCAAGGGGGTTTAAAAAATGCCAACAAAAGGCTGTGTATATCAGTTGTTTTTATGCTGTACAGTTTTGTTTTTTTTCTTTCTTTCTCTTTTGTATAGTTAACACTACACAGTATCGTGTTGGTATCTCTCTGCCAGTCTTATTTTTTCCCCCAGTGGTAGTTCCTAGACCACTATCCTGCCTGGTACAGTGTAAAGGGGTGGGCTTACAGTATTTCCCTTAGCTAGCAGTGCACAGCACACAAAAAAAGTTAGATCTGAGTGTTTTTTTTTTCTTTTGCGTGTTTTTATTCTAAATAACATTATCAAAATTGAAGTATCACAGTTATTTTACTGATCTTTATGTACCACTGTAATCGCAAAAATAATAAAAAAAAACTTGTTTATTGTTAAAATTTAAATTGCTTCTGATGTCAATAAACATTTTTTTAATAAGTTGGGTCTGATTGGTGAAATACATCTGAAAGACAGTTTTTAAAGACTTAAAATAAATGAATTTTGAGCATCTTGCCCTTGATAAATGCTAAAACTTTTCTTTTTTTTACGTTAAGTTTAATAGTGAGAAAACATCTGACAACTAAGACCTTGATAAGCAGTTCTTCTGAAGCATGACTCATCACCACAACTGTCTGTACTGTATTTTTAGCTTACTGGTGTGGTATGCGAACATAGTGAAACTCATTGCACTAGTGGAGGTAGTAAAGTTTGCTGGAGATTTAATTTACTCCCGAGGTTCCATCCAGGGCAAAAAAAAAAGCCATTTATATAAGGAGGATTATGGGCTATGAAATCCCTGTGACATAAGAATATGGGTGGTCAGTACACAACACCAAACAAAAACAATACACACTATACAGCCACAAAGCCTCATGGGAGCTGCTGCTAAGGAAGCTGTTTACTGACCCCTGGCCTGGTCCTCACCCAGCAGCACAAACATGTCTCAAAACCCTGCGGTGTACATTTCCAAGGATGCATCTTCTCCCGTATCTCCAGCTATGTGACGAGATCAGCCTTGGCCTCCTGAAGAAGCCTTGATATCAAGTAGGCCAAAGGACAGGCCCAAACAGGGCAGGAGCTGACCTCTGCACTGCTCTGATAAAAGCTCCCTGTGACCCTGACTGTGGCAGGGCCGCTTCCTCTCTCGGGGGCCCTCTTCACACGCTGAAATTCAGAATCTGCAGCGTTTGGGAAGTTCCCCCCATGAATCATCTTATTGTATATGTTGGCTCTTCATTTCTGCCGTTGGTCCTCCAAAATACAAAAGCTGCAGACCGAGGCCAACTCGACAGCTGCAAGCTGCTGTTTGTGTTGGTTTGCCACATTGTCCTGTGTTTGTGTGAGCGGGGTTTGATTGAGAGGGCCTGCAGCAAGAAGTAACTGCGTTTACGCTCACATGACTCGTGGGTAGTGGACAGTACAATGTTGTCATTTATTGCTAAAAATCTAAGCAAGCGACTCTTCCCGGTGGAGCTGCGGTTGTTCCCTTGTGGCAGCAGTCAGCTGTTGATCCGTTTCCGTGAAGGCATTTTCAGGTCAGGCCACAAGTGCTCATCCTACTGTGTTGGACGGGCTTGGCCGCACAGCGCCACGCTTGGGTCTAAAGCCTTTAATCCCAGTTGTTGTCCACCGTTCACACTCTGTATAAGTGATCTTTGAGCGACACATAGTGGACACATTCTGTAACTACCTGTCTGAAGCGATTCTGTGTTCCACATCCCACATGTTTGATCGTTTTTTAAAAGAGAATAAGAACTATATTGTTGTTAAATCTGAGTTGAAAATGTGATTTTTTTAAGAATAAATTTTTTAAACAAAAAACAAAATATAAAATTTAATCAAAATCTTTAAGTATTAGTGACATTTATTCCAGTTGAAAACAACAACAACACAGCATTAATGATTTTGAACCTTGAGCCAGTTATATTTCTTTATATTTCTATGAACAAGATCTCTATTTTATTTATGTATGTATTTAAATAATTATAAAAAGAATTAGCATTAAACATCACTAAAAATATTATACTTGAATTAAAGATAGTTTTCAGAGAAATTTCCTTTTCAGAGAAATAATGTAATAACAACAACAACAAAAAAATTAAATAAAAAAAGACTATTTGTCAAGACTGACCAAAACCTTTGGTTCATTTATTTGTTTTTTCTTCTAAACAAAGTAAAAAAAAACCCTCATTAATAATTCGTGTGGTTTGGATAAAAGAGCAAAACATATATCATATTTTAGCACAAAATACCACTATCTACTAGATTTATTTTTTCATTTTTTCCATAAAGCACACAAGGTAAATAAAAGAGGAGATCTAAAGACCTAAATTGCCGATGTAAATATATGATATTCAGTGACTAGTGATGACATGTTATTTCATATAAACACTATTTGTTGATTTCTTCCCATTAACTCTTGTAAAAATATGGTGAAATTAGGAAAATAGTCTTTTGCTGTTCAAGAGGGAAAAAAATGGCGCGGTGCAAGCACAGGATGCTGATGTGACATCTCCAAATAACAAAGACACACTGGGGTTGTTTCATCTCATTTTCCTATTTTTTGTGACATGCTTTGAGGTAAATTACATGTGCTAACTCTATTTTAGGATGAAGTCTACCTGGCTGTTTTCCTCATCCCAGTGGCAGCCAGATTATGCAATCGCTTTCAAACGTCAGTGTAACCTCAACATAAGTGCCTTTGCCTCATGGTCACTGTTTGAGGAATACGATGAGATGCAGACACTTCTGGAATACATAACACATTCATTTGTCTGTTAGGTTTACTACTGGAGTGATAGTTTTTTTTTTCACTGTTACAAGTCTGTGTACACATATTAACACTGACAGCATGGTGGCTTGACACATCATACTCGCAACGCTCAAAAAATCTCCCTGCTTTGATGACTGTTAGCTGCTTAAAATAGACATCACAGCCTCATTTGCATTTTGTGTTTCTACAACAGTTGGTCTCCACAATTCCCAAATGATCACAAGGTGTTGCTCCTCCTTATTGAATCAGCCCTTTGTTTCGGTGACTGGCCTCAGATTCCGATCCTGTGAGCGGCATTTCTGTGGGTGGAAATGACTTGTTGATGTCAGAGGTCAGAGGAGGTTGTATCAACTGTTCTGGCGGTGTAATGGCGTAGGGGATATTTTTTGGCACACTTCAAGCCCCTTAGTGCCAATTGAGCATGGTTCCAATACCACAGCCTACCTGAGTATTGTTGCTGACCGTGTTTATCCATTTATGACCACAGTGTACCATCTCCTGATGGTTACTTCAAGCAGGATAACGCACACACACACACACACACACACCGACACCGACACACACACACACACACTCAAATTCAAATGATGTAAACATCTCAAAAGCGGGTAAGCCTTTCATTTCTGTTTAAGGCACAGACATCTCCACCATTCTTGTTTTTTGCTCTAGTTGGGGATAAAGTCTAAGAGGGGCTTTTATGGGTAACAACTTCGGATCTTCACTACAAATTATTTGATACTTACAATGATTGTTAAATATGATTTGAGACAAAAAAACACCCTCAAATTGGACAGTAATTTTGGCTTAATCTGAGTGTTTTTTAAAGTTCAGTAGATTTCGACTGGCATTGATTGTCATTATTTTGGAAACAAACATTTAGATATTTGTTCTAAGAATAAGTGCTAGTTTTAGATTTTATGAGGATTTATTAAGAAGGATCAACTTGTACTCATGTCGTTTTCTCATGTTGTTCACACTTTGTTCTTAAATGAGTCATTTCTACTTGTTTTTGTCACTGTAAACAAAATGAACAATTAAATACAAAATAACAAAATAATACAAGTAATAAACTAGCAAAAATTCTTCTTATTAGCTTGTATAATGTTAGCCTTTTTAGCTTATTTTTCCTTTTTACTGCTTGTGTGTAATTCCTCATAGATTTTTATATCTTATTATTCTTGTTTAGTAAAAATACTTGCTGTATGGACAGATTATTTGAATACTTTCTGGTGATTTTCTTTGTAAGAACTGTGTTCTTTTTCGATTTTTAGACTACCTCTTTGATTTTGGGGGTAAGGTGGGGGCTTCTTTTTTTTAAATCTTTTTTGAAAGTAAACTAAAAGGTAAAAATCTTTTTTTTAATTTATGAAAGCTTCCAAAAATACAGATTGGACCAGATTTAACATTAAAATTAACAGTTTTTGGAAAACCATGTGTGAATATAACTCTATATTCATGGATGAACAGATTTTGTTGAATTATGTCACAAAAAAATGTTTCTTTTATCCTTTACAACTCTCTGATAATAAACATGTCATTTGAACTGAAATCCAGATTTTAGCTGGTCTATCTATGAAAACCGTTTTGTTGGAAACGGTACAGGATGAAGTCTTTTTTTATACCGCAGAAAACAAACACTGGCCACAAAGATGCAAAATTATCCCATCGATGACAGCACGTCTCTCAACATATCAGTGCCTTCACACATTTGCAGATCCCCTTGTAGCTGATGCCCCCCCCTTACCCTCACAGACGCCGGCTGTGGCAAAGATAACAGCCCACATGGTCGTTCTCATCTTTGGCATTTAAAAGCTGACACATTTTATTTTCCCAAAGGCAAGCTGGAATGTGAACTCATCAGAGCACGTGCTCACTCTCTTTCCTCGCTTGTGTGCAGACAGCAGACCACATTTCTCAGCTGAGTTTAAACGTAACTCGTGCAGTAGATATCAGGAGCTCCCGTCATGGCTAACATCTAAATAGTAACATCTGAGATCATCGTACTCTGCATCAAACCAAAAAAATAAAAATATTTTATCTTGCACTTAATTGTTTGATTTTCTTTATGTATTTGTTTGCAATGTGTCAAAGTTGCAGAAAACAAAAATATTCTCCAATGACAATGTTCGAGTGTGTCCCATGCTCAGTTGAATGCAAGTTTTCCTCCAGTATCTTCTGAAAACATCCTGTATTCATCTTGTCATCAATTTTGATCAAGTTTCCTGTACCTCACAAACTCCAAAACATCACTGATATTTTCTACATCCCTTTCCTGTTTTGTACAGTTCAGTTACCTTTTCCCGTAGATCTTTTGACAGCTCTTTAGCTTTCCCCATGACTCGGAATCCAGAAATGTCAATGCAACATTGGATGGAAGATACAAGGGTCTGTTGGGAGACCAGCAACTGGGAGACCATTTGTGTACACACATTGATTACAGGTAAACTAGTCACAGTTACTGACCTTAGTCACCTTTAGCTGACATACAAATCTGCATGATTTCAGATTAAAATCATCAGGGTATGACAATCTTTTGAACAGGGTAATTTGGGAAGTTTTTGTTGTTGTGATAACATTTTAAAAGGGTAAACTGATTTTTTTTAACAATGAATGGATTCAAAACAAAGTTTCTTGTGTTATTCATTCATATTCTCTGATAGCACATCTGTATTTCCACGTTCTTAGTATCCTGCAGAATCCTTCCACTTGGTGGCGTTGTCATAAAACAAAACCAAGCACCAATTCAGCTTCAAAACTCTCCGATTCATCTTTCTTTTCAGAGAATACATAAAGCAACTTTCCTTGTTCTAATAACTCAAATTTTACTATTACTAATTCAAAGTTTGTCACTTTTAGATGGATTCAAAGTCGTGCAAAGATGTTTCTTGGATTTGCTCTAAAGAGCCAAAGCCTAAAACGCTAACAGAGATCATGCAGTGTCATACAGTGCAGAGCAGGTGATAAAAAAAACCCCACAAAAACAAAACATATGAATTGTTTTCACAGTAAAACAAATGTTACAGCTTTCCTGAAACTACTGAAAGACATACAGCTTAACACAGATTTTGTGTTGTAATAATTAAGTAGGCGGAAATGCAACTGCCTAAGTCTTGTGAAATCAGATTTGTCATTTGTCATCATGACTGTATTAGGTGATTCATTTGAGTTTTTTAACTTCCATTTTACTTTTTAAACTGTCTCTTCCCTTTTTTAAAAAGTTTCTTTCAAATCCAAATGAGTGGAGTTTTCTAAAGCACATCTTTGTTGTTGCAGGGGAATGATTTAAGCTGGTTTATCACACGTGCTAAAGAACACACTTGTCTTTAATGTAAGTCTGTGTAAAATCTCCAGTTTTAATCCACAAACTGCTTTTTTTTTACATGTATCAAAATACCAGAAAAAAATCACATTCAACAACTAACATCTGACGTCCCACTGATACATCTGAATTTTTAGCCCATCAACCCATTTACGCTCACTGATGCATCACACACATGTTTGTGAGACTCTCATCAGTGTAGCACCATGATGAAATCCCTACACAGACAAGTATGTCAGGTTTTGGGTCATTGCTGGCAGTCAGACAGTGGAATACTTGGATGAGACGGAACTAGGAAATGTCCCACACAAAGCTGCTGGCATAGTCCAGTGCCAAATATTTCTTTCTGTGCAAATGGTTGAATTTTAAGTTTCCTTCAAAAACAAGCAGAAGGTTTATAAGTTCATTTTTGTCGCCTTCTTAACCCTAAGTGGCAAATTGGATCTTTCCGTGAGCCCATAATGGTTCTCATATCCACTGTGCCAGTGACTGATTCACAGAGATGACCTGTGTGAATCCACTATTGACTCATCCATCTGTTTGATTACCCACAATCCATCTGTCCTTGATACATGAAAAATCTTTCTGCAAGTATTTTAGTCCATTTTACCTCACAGCTATCTGCAGCTATGGTTGACAGCATTTAAAAGAATTTCTTGCTTGCAGTTTTGGAAACATCTTTGTTCATTTGTACGAATGAAGGTACTTAGAAGATTTCAGCTGCAGTTCTGCCTCAAAAAGGCCTGTTAAAATACAATAGCTGCAGGTCATGCTGTACTGTCAGTCATATTCAAACAACAACCTACTATTTTGTCCTCTGTTTCTACATTTACTGCCTCTGCGTTCATGAGTCCGATTCTTTTCTGCTTTTCTCCAGTGTTTGGCACAATTAACAAAGTTGAAGGACTGAGACTAAAAGAGAATTAATTCAGGAAAAAGAAATGTTCTTTCTTATATTGTAAAATCCACTCTTTTTGGTGGACTTAGTTCCATCAGCATTAAGTCTTGGTGGACACCATTTACTGACAGGGCAGGATGACCAGAGGCCTGAAGACTGTCCACTTATCAGAAACACACACACAAATTAATAAAAAAACAAATGAGACTGAGCTGAATCAAAGCAAGATTAGATAGAATGACTGATAGGACCTAAAGGAAAACAGAATTACACTATTACATTGCATTTGCCAATTCTTTTTCTTTTTTAATCTTTCCAGGTTCACTAGTTTTGGGAGACAATTTATTATTATTTCTCCTGTCTTTATTCAGCTGGTTTTTCTATATTTTGTACATGTGTCATTGGTAAAAAGCACTTTCTTGTCTGGTGAAGGCTTTATAAACCTCAAACCATGGCGGAATGTTTTAAAACTGTACTCCAATGAAAAGGGTGTTTTAAGTTTGTTCTTGTGGCATTTTTCTCATGATGGAGGACATTGATGGAGAAATATAAATTTAAAATTGCGTTTCAGAGTATTTTTTTGTTCAAATCGTGAATCAGCAGACAAAAAAGAACAACTAAAAAAGCTTGTAGTTGTTACGTAGAAACTACAATCGGCTGGTCACAAGCTCCCTGCTCCGCTCCATTCTGATGCATCCACTTGTCAAATAGATTCGTGTACGTCTTTGTTTTCCTCGTCTTAACTGGCATCCGGTTTAAAACTCTATGATAGTTCCAATATTGCTTGCTGTTTTTGTTGCACCATTAATGCTAGATTGGAGAAGGGGGCTGGGTAAGCTAGCGAGAGAGGGTGTAAAAAGATGGATGACGGGAAGTGGGGGTGGGCTTCACGTGTGCCAACAGTCACAACTCAGATGCAAATTTCTACTGCAAAACTATGTCCTAGAAAACAACAGTTTTTAAATTTTTTTTATTTTGGCTAATCGACATAATCATAATTAAAAGGCCAACGGGAACGCTTTTAATATCTCAAAGGATGATCGGAGTTGATCCTTAAGTTTAACTTCAGTACAGGAGAAGCATACCACCTTTCTTTCATGTGTCAAACTCGGAATGTCTGTTTTTCTCTCAGGTCACAAGGATCAGGGCAACAGACAGGACACCTACCCAACTGTTCCAGCAACACATGTTCAGCTTTAGGGTTTGTCAGCGGGGTGCTTTCAGGCCTCTGACCAAAGCCTTTTGACTGTCAGTGGCTGTTCCACAGTCAGCTGATTGCTCTGTTGGACCATCGCTCTTCCCCTTAAGCACTGGCTGACATAGAGGCAGTGACAGAGCAAGCTGAAGTCCTGCCAACTTCAGATTTGGCTGCTGCCACTGCTTGCATGCCACACAACATCTGTCAGTTGCCTTTGCTGATACCTGGCTGGTAGCCACTAGCTCGGACTGCTAGCTTATTTTGCTTCCTGCGATTGTTCTAGCTGATCTACCAAGTTTTCTTTTATAGTTGCCTTGTTAGCAGGGAAGGCAGAGGTCTAAAAGTTACTGGACTCGTGTAACCCAAAGGCTGGAGAGTCATGGTTGTCATGCAAAAACAGCCCAGATCTTTCTTGGTACTTTCTGCTTTTTGCTGATGTTTGCTTATGGTTTTCTTCACTTTTACTTGTGGTCTGCATGGCCAGTTTCAATACAGATGACTACAACTTTAGACTCTATTTATCCCTTGGGAATAATTCTCCTAGGGAAATTCAGGAGCTTAAAGAGGTGAAATAGAGCAAATGAGGCACCAGAAGAAAAAATAAGTGCTTGGTAAATGCTTCAGAAAAAAAGGTTGAGATTTTATAACCCGACACAGAATCAAAGAACATTTCCTGTAACGGTTAGTAGAGGTGAATATGTGCCAGTAGGTCAGATTATAGGAACTCTCTTAAAATGATGTTTTCTTTGTTGGATTTTGACAGATTTGGCAGATTAATTAATGGAATGGTTAACTTGAATCATTGTGCTGATTAAAATGTCTAATCTGATTCAATATTGTAAAAATGCTGATAACCAGGAGCTACTAGGCTTCACTGAGAATAAAACATACTGTAGAACTCACCAGTTTAAATATTTTTTTTGCAAGGGCTCCTTTCAGATAATTGACATTAGTGACAGATATTACAAGTTGGGGTGGCATTGTGGAGCAGTGGTTGCCTCACAGCAAGCAGGCCTGATTCAACTCCTGGTTGGGCCCTTTCTGTGTCGGGTTCTCCTTGTGCATACGTGAGCTTTTTCTAGGCACTCAGGCCTCCTCCCACAGTCCAAAAACTAAGGTCAATTGGTAAATCGACCCTATGCTTTAGGTGCAAATGTGAGTGTATTTATTTTTCTTAGGGTTCAGACTGAACACATTCGGTGCACTTGAAATGAACCAGAGTTCGCTCAAAATGGCCGCCGTAGCCCAGTCACGTGTTGTAAACACATTAGGAATTCAGCGACTGGTGAGCCGCAGACAGATGTAAAGCATTGATTGAAAGAGGAAATAGCTGGTCCAACTGTTTACTTGTTAGAACTTTTATTGTAACACAGCCGAAAATGCTTCTTACATGCTTTTCTGCATCTCGTTGCATGGCACGTGCTGCTGGGACGTCTTCCTAAAGCTAGCTAGTAATCTTGAAGTTCAACAATGAGACACAGCAACTCATTGAAATGTGGTCTGGTTAAAACAACTTTTACCCTGATAACAGACTTTTTCCCACAATATAAATGTCATAAACTCGTATCATTCTACCGTCATAGCTGACGTCTCCTCTGCGGCTGCTAACATCCTCTGAGTTAAAGCACACACAGCTTCTTAACGTCTTCTTGCCAGTTAGCACGTCTCTGCCATACTGCAAAGTAACAAGTAAAAATTGCTGTTCCTATTGTTCAAAACTAGTAATCAAAATATAAAGTTTTGATAAGTTAACCATCCTCACAAGGACTTTAGAGTGCCCCCAACTTTCCCTTGTTGTTTTGACCCGCCTTGTAATTCCTGGCCAATGACTGAAGAGATCTTTAGTCACATGGTTTTATTTATAAGCTTTGGTACGAAACAGAAATCTCCCGTAGACGCCAGTCCGAATACAGACCAAATGCAATCTTCAGGACTCGATCCAAATTATGTGGACTCGGTTCGAACCAACGGACTTTCCCAGTCTGAATACACCCTGACTTTACTTCTCAGCAGCTCATCCTGAAAACAATCTTGTGACCACATGAGAAACAATGAGGCCACTTAAAAATGATGTGAATTTATGTAAAAAATAAAGGGGTTCGGTAGAGCATAATAGGGTTGGGATTAAACGTTTGCCTTCTTTTGTTTTATTTTTGCTTTGATTGCTTGAAAAGAACCATTTTCAATTCAAAAATAGCTTATAATCCTGTTATAAAGTGGTTTATGAGTGACAAACAATGGAAATGATCATTTATTGTCATGGGTAAATCTAAACAAACAGCCAAGTTTATTCTAACTGGAGTTTAATACAAAAATAATTACCTAGTCTTAAAATCCTATAAACAAAGGAGACATGTATTTCCAAAGGGAGTTATGGCAGAGACACTCAGCCGTAATCTGTATGCACTGCTCCTTCCATCATGAGGGAGGAGTGAGTAGAAGACGATCAAAAGAGGGAGAGGTGAAAAAGAAAATGGAGGTGCTGTCAGAGCAGAAAGTGGCACCACCAATTGTTGGCTCTGAAACAACAGCTGTGTGATCTACCCAGGTGAGGCATTATAGATGGCAGCACAACCCTGCATGTGCCAGAGTCACCTGAGTGTAATTACTGAGGTGATTAGGGCTGGGACAAATCCGAGCTGCAGACACGGAGCGAAGGAATGTTCAGACAAGGGCAGACGCTGGAGCATTTATAGGTTTTACACACTGGTAGTGAGTGGATCTTTAGAGAGGAACAGAAGGAAAAAAAGATGAGTGGAAGAGGGCAAAGATAGAAGGATGGACAGAATGAAGACATTGTTCTATGAAATACAGCAGGAAAAAAATAGATCAAAAGAAAGGAAATATGAAGAGGCAATTATTAATATTGATGGGAAGAAGGGAAAAACTGGCAAGGATATATGGGATTAATAAAAGGGAAAAACAATAAAAGGAAAGCAATACAGTGAAAAGACAGGAAGAAAGTATTGGAAAATAAAAAAAATATCGGAAGAGAAAAAAGTCTCAACAAATGAACAAAACAGAAAAAAGACATGAAAAACAAACGAGATGGCAGAAAGGCAAAGTAAAAATGCAAGAGAAATAGCTAAAACAGGCAGTCTATGCAAAAAGAGTGAAAGAAAATGAAGCTAAGATTCATACAAAGATAAAACATACACTTTCTCCAATTTAAACAGGAAAAAAACTATCATTCATTTCTTTATATTGAAAAATTAAAATAAAAAAGAAACTGAACAACCTTGATTTTTTTCTGCAAAGCTAAACATTTAAAAATGGGTTTAAAGTACAGGCCATGAATCACGTCCATCAATACAATCTGCATTGTAGATAAACCTTGAAAGAGGATGAGCCTGTATTCTGGGTATTCAAATACAACAGTAAAGTGAATACATCCACAATGTATCAAAAACCCACTCCAATAAAAACTGTGTTTTTGATGTTTTAAACATGTTCTTGTGGCATTTTTGTAACGAAAGAGTAAATATTTAGAGTGAATTAAGCTTAAAATTGCATTTCTAAGTATTTCTTCATTCAAATTGTTGTGAATCAAAAGCAGACAAAAAAGATCGTATTTGTAAAGCAGAAATTCAATGGGCAGCAAGCTTCCTGCTCAGCTCCATTCTGATGCATTCACTTATAGACGACAGAGCTGAAATCTGGCTTAAAAACTGTGCAGGATAGCTTCAATATTGGTTGTCCCATTAGTGTATTAATTGTTGCTTTGGTAATGGTAGGTTGCGGGTTTGAGAGGCCGTAAAGCTAGGGGAGAGAGTGTAAACAGAGAGCTCTCTGTAATAGGGAAGGGAAGGGGAGCGGGGTTGCTCTGCACCCACAACACAGAGGTGGTTTTGTAATGAACTACTGCTGCTCTGCAGAAACTATATCCTAGAAAACGAAACAGGTTTTTTGATTGATTTTAAAAGACCACTCAGGTGTGAGTCAGGAACATTAGATCATTTAAACACTTTGGTTATTTTTTCAACAAGAGTCTTAGGTTATGAATGTTGGAATGTATTTTTGGGCTATTTTTTGGAGCAATACATGTTTTTGGGTTATCATGGCCTCATTTAAACCCAATATATGATTTTTTTTCCTGAGTTAGAATAACCCAGAAAAAGCGTAGTCCCTTTTTAACCTGGGAGTTGTTTTAAAAACAGCCCAACTAGGGTTTTGTTTAGCCATTACGCTTTTAGTGTGCTCGTTATGGTAAAACTCACCAATTACCTTCCACATGCATGAATTTTTTTAACAATACAAGCATGTTTGTAACCACTAAACAAGGAAAACAAATTCCTGCATGTTTAGTTTTAGATAATAAATTCAAAGAAGTATAATTTTTCAAGTAAAGTTTAATTTTATTCACATACAGAAGTGCTGTTAAGTCATTAACATCTGTGAAGCGTGTGTAAGAGCAGTCGAAACAAGGAAGCAGAGATTAAAGAGCAGTCCACGCTCTCCAAACTGTTCATTTCCGGGAGATATTGTCTTACCAGAAAAATGCCTTATCGGCAATAACAATACGACTTAGATAAACAGAAAAAGGACAGATAGGAATCTACAATCCCTGTAGCAGGTGTACAGCAAAACCATGTCCCAGCACTGAGCACTTGCATTATTTCCCTTCTGTGGCAGACGGAGTGCCACGATGACAAATGTTATCACAGCCTGAGGGGGGAGGCTTGTAACTGCTGGAGTGCTGCTTCTGTCACCGCGCGCACCCGTTGTGACAAAGATTAAAAACACAAACATTTAAAGGGAGCATCTTTGAAATCACAGAAACAACGTGTGTCTTAAATTTAGCATGCAGGACATGGTGGAGATCCCTAGATAAACATCCATGTGGATTTACCAGTGAGTGTTAGACAGGTGGGCAGATTAGGGGAGTGCCCACCTCCTTCTGATCGACAGAACAACAGTTAGCCGTAGATAAGCTCAGGCTTAGAGAGTCTTTTGGAGAGTCTGAGGCTGAGCCAAATCCAGCTCTGGCTCAATCTATTGCCTTTGAGAGGGACCTGATCCTGAAGAACAGAGGTATCTCTTTGAGGTCTGGTGGCAGTGAATCAGTCAGAAAGTCTAAGAGATCTTCGGACAATGAGAGATATTCTCAAATTCAAGAATTTGACAGATCAAACTGCAAATATGAGTGCTGAAAGATTTCCCAGAGTATAAAGATTGTGAAACAAAGACAAAGAAGTTGAATTCCCCCAATCCACATGGGTAGGTTGAGTCAAAGGAAAGGGTAAAGATGAGCAGGGAAGGATCAACAATAATCCCCATTGTGTAGATGTGGTGGGGAAAACAGTTGCTCACACCTCCTCTGGAAGCATCAAACTGTCCTTGCAGCCAGCGTGAGTGAGGCGTCATGCTGGGTGTTATGTGAGATCAGCAGCAAGCAAGAGTATCTCTGTCGCTGTCCAGTCCAATGCAGCATCCAAAAATAGCCGATAACACACAGCACATGCTAATGATCGGCGGTAAAAATGGGGAGGCACCTTGCAGGAGAATTTCTACACTAATACCCTAAGTGTTGTGGAGATCATCGTTCAAAGACAAAAAAAAAAACCACTGACAACAGTGAAAAAGAAGACAGTTCATGGCCTGAACCGTAACCACACTTCAATCATAACACAAGAGCTGTTTTATTTAAACAGCATGTCTGTGTGTGGGCTGAGTGAGGCTCTGTTTGCTGTAAACCCCCCCAAAAAAGAACAAGTGAAGGGGTTTAGAGGTTCACAGAGGTGTATTGTTTTCTCTTTAAATGAAATATTTATATTTGATCAGTGGACCCTAAAGACAGGAACTTGGAAACTGTAGTAAAGGTGACCTGGGGGTTCATGTTACATAGACCTGCACTGTCAAACAAGTGTAGGCAAAGTGCTGAGGAGGGAAAATGCAGAGAAACTTGGATGGACTAACACAACATATAGAGCCTGACAATATAGAGCAAAGAAATATGCCTACATTTCTGATTACATTTGACATCGGTTTAAACGTCTAGAACAATTTAAATTCTCATCCTTGCATATTTAAAGATTAAAAAACAACAGTCCTTGAAAAACTCAAAAGTGCTGCGTAATCCAAACACAGATAACCACTTGTGCAGCACATTTATTGTAATACTGATAATGATGGACTTTCTTGGGGACTGATACATATCTTTACATTTTTTTCATATGGAGTGCTCTTAAAAATACTTTTCATTATTTTTCTTGTTCACTGATTTTTACAATTAAATCTAATCTATAGAGAGTTAAAGGTGTTCAAGGTGTTTTTTTTTATTTTTTTCTTGGCTTGTTTGGTTGATTTGGGCTAAAAATGGCAAATGATATGGTTGAATTAAGAATCAGGTTTTATGTCTTTATTAATTGTTCCTCCAGGCAACACAAGAAAGATGTTTCAGTCAAGACTTAATGCGCCACATCATTTCCCCTTTCAAAGTCAGCGTCTTCTAGACTTATATAGGAGAGCTACAAGGGAGCCTTTATAACTACCCTGGCATCCCCCAGTGTGACAAAAGTGGCTGTCAATTTTATCTAGGACTACTACGGAGGATGTGGCGGTCACAGTCAAGAGCCCCACACACAGTGATTTGCAACAAACGCCAAGATTCCAAGTTTAGGACAGAAGTTAATGTCCCTGATCAGACGTCCTTTAAGGATGCTGGACAAAGACCCCTTTGTCTGGGGGTTATTTGGTGCATGAATGTTTCCCTATACGGCCCACAGCTTACGCAGTTTTGCTCTGCTAACTCCAACACAGTTATTGTTTTGGTTATCAGCTGGGGGCTCATAAATATTTCTCCCAGAAATTGGTCTTTCAGAATAAAAGCCGCACAGCTATAATCAGATAATGAACTGGAAATGATTATAATCGTCGCTGCCCTACTTTGCTCACCTGGTAGACACTGACCTTCATTTCAAAAAGCCAAAACAAAATCACTTTCAAACGTTGTCGTGTTTGCGCGGACGAGCTTATTGCTTTGTTTGCGCTATGGGAGCCAGACTCACCACCACCTCTCCATTCTCTACTTACGGTAGGGAGATTAGGTTGTTAATCCAGGAAAAACACAATTTCTCAATCTCAATTTGCAATAGTTGGAAGATGAAAACTATTTGCAGCTCTACTAGCAATAAACTGAATGGAAAAAGGAGGGGGCAAAGGACGTTTACATATTTTTAGTCTCTTGACATATTTATTATGAGCATAAAGTAAACAGTTTTTTTCAATAAAAAGCCTCTGAGTAGTAAATGTTAATCTTTTTAATG
This sequence comes from Oryzias celebensis, assembly GCA_014656515.1. Classification (NCBI taxonomy): domain Eukaryota; kingdom Metazoa; phylum Chordata; class Actinopteri; order Beloniformes; family Adrianichthyidae; genus Oryzias; species Oryzias celebensis. Next base: position 16,467,122 of record BNCR01000013.1, read on the forward strand.
CCATATGTTTTGCAGGATTTTTTAAATGCAAATGTTCGTATTTTTTTGCTCGGCAAATCCTTCTCCTTCCTCAAGTTAACAATTAAGAGTTTCAGCTTGACCACCAATATGCATGTGCAGTTAAACAAAAAACTTCATAAAGAGTTTATCAGGATAAAACTTTTCCGACAGCCAAGACATCTGTCCGAAGCACCAAAAACCTTTTTTTGTTTTGCTTGTCTATGCTCAACATACTCTTAGTCCTCTCCATTCAGCTACACTGACCTCCATTCATGCTCCAACTACTTTCTACACAACTGATCTGTTCCACTCCCCAACTGACAGACCGTCGCCATGTTGAATGAGACTGCATCAAGCAGCAGTGGAGAGAACAAAACACGGATGTTGAGTCATTCTTTCAAAATAAAACTCTAAATCTCATTGTGACAAAATGTCACACAGATTGAGCTCACATACACTCACTCCAGCTCAGTGGCCTGAGCAAAGGGCATATTCTCACTTTTTAAAATCGCATTTATTGTTTTATTTTGTGTTTGAAAATAAAAGGAAATACATCAATCAAACCTGGATGTTCTAATCTATGATCAGGTTATGTCTAAGACTAAAAAAAGGACCTAATGCCTCTTTGCTTGACACTCAGTATTAAGTGGTTGGGTTGAGGGGTTAAACCACCAAACATTTCTCAAGCACAGTTCTAACTACAGTTTACCGCTCCCCCAGGGGATGGATCCAATGCAGAGACCACATTTCCACCCAGGTCTATGATGATAACTGATGGTACTTACTTTTTTGAACTCCAACTTAATGCACGGCTTCTAGTACTAACATTTTTAACAACTGAGTCCCATTCAACCAAAGACTTCTCTTTCAACATAATCTTAACGAAAATCATAATAAAGTAAAACAAGATTTAATTGAAAATCATTTAAATGTAACCCTTACATGAACAAATGATCCACACCACACTGCTCACTATATAATGCGTTTTGCTCACACCAATAAGTATGTATTTGGTTGAGTATTTAGATTTCCTGCTCGTGAGATTTTCGTCCACTTGGTATATTTTATTTCTATGCAAATTGAATTGCATCTTTTTTTTTTCTTTCTTCTTCATTGGGCATGATGCTTCAGCCCAGTTCTTTTTAGTTAACGGGTAAAGTAGTAAAAATGCCACACTGAAAGTCCCATTCTGATCATCTTTTGATTTATTTTCAAATTACTGAGATTGAAGCAAGAGAACTTGAGGCCTGCCCAGTATATTTTCTTCATCACAAATAAGATGTACTTAGCAATCTTTTTCAAATGTCTTGATTCATATTGGTAAAAAAATCTAATAAAAACTAAAAAAATAAAAAAATAAAAACTGAAGTTTCCTTTTTTTTATACCCCCAAAAATGAGGGGAAAAAAGGCTACAAGAACATGTTAAAAACACCAAAACACATTTTTCATTGGCAAGTAAAAAAAAAAAAACTGACCAGGATTTTATTTTGAAAATGCAGACCGGATGCTCTGCTTCCGGCTGCCACGCTTGTCAGAGAGAATGACAGCTGAGTGGGCTGAGGGGGCTCAGGCGAGCAGTGCAGTCCGGAGCGCTGTCAACAATCAAACACGCGTTTTTAAAGGGACACTTAGTCGCCTGACGTCTTTCCCCACAAGACCCCCTGGACTTCATTAAAGGGAGCTAAAAATCCGAAACATTGAGGATATTTTTGTCTTCCTTTTTTAAGAGAAAAACCTTCCGGATGTGCGAGCATTATTGTTTTTTCTTTCTTTCTTTCCGTTTTTTCGCATGGCGTAGGCACTACACACACAGCAGGGCATTGTTGGGGATTTGAGATCGGAAGGAGGCCCTAGTTTTTATATTCATTTCAATTCTACTTTCGAAATTACCTTTTTTTTTTTTTTTCTTTAAGGAGTGTGGGATAATTAACGAAATGATTGTGCAATAAAAAGGAAGAGGCAGCCCGTCTCGTCTACCTCGGTGCGGCCGGAAAGAAAAAGTCTCCAGGAATAAAAACCCATTTTCTTGTCTTTTCGTTCTTTAAACCCGACGTGGACGCACGTTTTGGGAGCCTCTGAGACAGAAAGGAAACACAGGGACCGCGTTGTCTTCGACAGAGTGCGTGTATGTGCCTGTGAACCCCCCTTGAGGACCAGCAGAAAGAAACCTTCACGATGACTGCCAGTATCTCAGCGGACATGGTGAGACAAATCACTGACACTTTTCCCGTTTTTCAACCACCCTGTGAGATCATTTCCCACGTCTTCTTTTCATTTTTTAAAAGTGTTATTTTTCCCCCCAATTCTCTTGGGTTTGACCGCACATTTCCTCTTCTTGCCCAGAGCTGGGTTTCGACTAACCTTTAAAACAGGCATGTCCAAAGTCCGGCCATATACATTTCCAATGCTACATTTCCAATGGTACATTTCCAATCTCAGGCTCCCAGTGTTTTCTAAAAAAAACTATGTGTACAATTTCTTGATTGTGGTTGGCTAAATAACATTAGAAACCTTTCTGTTGACGCTTTCTAGCTCATTTCTAAAACTGTCATTGAAAAGAGAAGTTGACAGTGAGGCCACCACTCCCTGGACAGGCGCAAATCTGCTCATTTTCTTCAGTGAAATATAAAACGATTCTGCGAAAAATGTACAGTAATTTAGTTAAAATCGTATTAAGATGGATTTGTTTTCCATGGGAAGAAATAAAAAGTATGCAATTGCAATAAAATGTTAGTAGTTATGGGTGGCCGTGATGCAGTGGTAGAGCGGTTGACCTCTGACCGAAAGATCGCAGGTTTTGTTCCCGCCCACATGTCAGTGTCTTGAACTTGATACATCATGAAGCTTACATTTCTGAAGCATTGTGGGGTTTTTTTTAATATAGAAGTAAAACGCTCACTTTTATGGGACATTTGGCTACGCTGTTTACCCGATGGTGTTGATATATCTATCGAACTTTATAAATCAGTCAAACTTTATTCATAAAAATGCGTTTCTTGCACTAGTGTACTCGAAGCGCTTTACAATTAACAAAAACAAAGATGCAGAAATAAAAGCCCAATCGACTCGTTACCCTCACCCTCCTCTCCATTAGCACATCCCATGACCCCACGTACAATGAATACTTATAAAGATTAACCTCAATAAGAAACTTGATCAAACTTTTGCAACCTGAGCATTTTTCAGTTCTTATCCACTCTAAATAATTTTCCTTTTATTCTTGATTTGTGATGAGTTATGTTTATGATTTGCATGTAGACTAAATGATAAATCAATGAATGCATAGATTTTGAACAAATCCAATGGAGGAGTGATGCTGTTTCTTGGTCCGTTTATGGTCCGATCACATTTTTGCTGATAAACCAGTAAACGTTGGTTACGTTACATGTGAAGAAAACCACTTTATTTAAATCAGTCATTGCATAAACATCCCTGTGCTCTAATATCTCCTCCTTCATACAGCAGCTGGTTAGTGCTGTTGGGTCCAGAACTCAAGTCTTTCATCAGATCCCTGATTGGTGGAGATGTGATATGAAAAACAGTGATGTTTTTCCCTATGAAAAAGTTGTATTTATTCATATACTAAACAGCTAAAAGACAGCTGAGTACTGGGATTTCTACAGTACAAGAAAGCAAATTGGTTTGCAAAATGATGTACTTTGATATTAGATTGTAGGAAATGCAAACATCAACAGCTCAAACGGATAATAAATCCAACATGTCTGTCAAGCAATCTCTTAAATTGAATTTTTTTTCATATCATTTCACGCTCAATTGTATGTTTGACAGACAGCTTGCCTGATTAGTTCAGTTCTCCTCCTCCGCTTTAGAGTTTGTGGTAATTTGACTGCTGCATTAACATCCTCAGCATGTCACGCATAATGATAAGGTGTTGCTTTAATCATCATCTATTGCCTCTCCTGGCTGCATTATCACCATGTGACTTAAGCCCATCCATTCCCTTTCAAACTGCGTTCTCGTGTAACACATTAACTTGCTTTGCACTTGTTTTTTGCATGTCAGGTTGTTGTCATAAAGATGAATATCAGTTTCACATGGCGTAAGCACTTCCAAAAAGTCACTTCAGAAGCATTCAGATTTTTTTTTTTCTTAAAAGGAATAGTTCCTTTATTGACCGTTTTTATATCGTCTTCCTCATTTCTGCACATTAGCACGAAGCGCACTTCCAGGTCTATGTATAGAAAGGATAAACCATGTGCTCCTCTGGCGTAGAGATCAGCTATCCCAGCTGTGCAAGTCATTTCTGCTTGTTGAAGCTCAACTGATCCCTTCAAAAAAGCAGGTTGTTGTTGTCATTTAGATCCGGCCTGGATGCATATTGTGCCAGGTCGTGTCCCAGCTGCAGAAAAGACTGTGGAATTCCCATGTATTATAGATGTAATCACCAACAGAAAAATTTATTTTCTGATCTGTTTTGACGGGATGCTTAATCCAAGGGAATCCAGAAGAACATTTGGGGATTCTCCCTCCCTCATTGCTTCACTGAGTCTAAACCGCAGAGTTATAGGTCAGTTACAGTAATAATCCTGCTATAGGTGTGTATTACAGTGGTCACATAAATAACCGTGTGCTTCCTTCCAGTTGTTTTATAGCTTTTAGCTGGAGTTGTAGCAGTAGAATTGCGTCGCTGTTACATAATTTACCATTAGTTGTTGGGCTCAAAATCCATTTATTAAGTAGTAAAGTACTTTTTTATTCAGCTGCTTTTTTTCCAACACTGCTTTATTGGTTTTTATTTGTCCCAGAGCTGCAGGCTCTCAGCCCCCGTGCTGTTAACGCACCTCCAGCAGAACTCTTCTCATAGGATCTTTCTGGAGATGGATTTCCCCATCTTCAGAATATTCGATTTCACCTCGCTCAGTCTTTGCATCACATGGGCTTCCCACATCCCAGAAGCAGATGCACATTTTTCCTTCCCCGTTCTCCTCCAACTTTCCCAGCCCACGGATGGAGCAAGTATGTGCGCTGCTTCTTGGAGAGTCTTGTGTGGAGTGGGAGTAGGAGAAGAGGAGTCCGCTGGTGCCAAACACCAATGGGTGAATGAATCGCAGAGAAGGAAAACAGGAAGGAATTGTCATGCCCCGTGAGAATGGACGATTGTTTCTTTCAGTTTCGTAAAGAGAAAATGAAAAATCCTAAAAGGATAGAAAAACTGGGAAGGATTTTTCTGAGGGCAAATTATACCTCATTCCCTGGGAACCTTGGGAGTGCTGACAGGGTTGAACTGGTCCCCATAGCAACAGAGGAACGCCTGTTTTTTTAGAATGGATGCATTCCTTTTTTTTTTTTGGATGTGAGTATGTGGAGGGTGCACTGCAGGTGTTCTGGTTGTAACTGCAAGAGGCGAAGGCGAGGAATGCCGAAATAGGAGAGGCTTAGAGGAAACAGTACAGGAAGGAGCAGATAAACAAACACACAGTGAACATACAACCAATTTGTTTGGAGGAAAAAAAGTTCGAAGATTGCTGCTTTTAGTGCAATCTTAGTGCAGTTCCAGCCTCTCATCGTCAGCTGGACGCAAAATAATGCTTTCAAAAGATTTGATCTCATTAGGTACATTCAGGCCTTCAATTAAAACAATGATTTTGTGAGAATTTGTACTTTTCTGATGCAGAATAATAATGGGAATTAACACCTTGACATTTAAACCATCTCAAATCCCCCAAAATAGTCCAAATAGGAAAATAAAATGTAGTTAATTCATGTTTTTGGCTAATTTTGCATCCAAGTGTTGATCGCGTAAGATAATGTATTGACAAATAAAGGTTAAGTGATAGTACAATCTCGTAAAGGTAAAATGTGTGAAAAAAATCAAACAAATTTGTGATCTGTGGTAAATTTTTTTTGTGTGTCTAAAGCAATTTAAATGCCCGCCCCCTGCAGAAATCATCCCTGTTTAACTAACTTGGGACTAATCTTACCTTTTTCTACTAAACTGGATGCTTAGACATGCTTCATACAATACTGCTAATAAAATGTCTATTTTTCTTGTTTCATTTGACATTTTTAAAATCACTTTCTGTTTTAAAGTTATTTGATGATGCTCCTCCGACTTCCACAATTCCAGTATATAATAAGTACTCTGCTATCAATGTGACACATTTCCTGAAGTCTTTAAGGTAATTAATGTTTGCTGCTTGTATTTTTTTTTTAAACATAGGTTTGGGACTTCTTGTGGTGAAATGAGGTTAGAGCGTCCAGAAAACATGTGATCCTGATGATCTAATGAGGACTGTCAGCACATATCAATCAGGAACAGTCAGTGGGTAGTAATCAGACACCCTGTCATTTGTGTGCTGGTGAGAACATGTTAATTTGTGTCAGAGCTGGCATTAATTATCCTTACTCATCATACCAGAAGATAAGAGGAAACATTTTCTCCCATCAAATAACAGAAAATATTGTTGTCAAATGTCAGGTTTGTAGAAAAAGGACTTGGAAAAAGGGTTTTTGTTTAACTTGTTACAAGCAGAGTGAAATGATGGTATTTCAAGGGCAGTTTCATCCTGTTTTGTTTGGTCTACACTGAGCTGTGTAGACCACATGTGCCCACTGCTCAAATCTAAAGAAGCAGGGCTCCAGACTCAGTTTGGTTGCACATGCAATTTAATTTCTTAATAACACAACCATTACAAATCTCAAGTTGCACTAGTGTGTCCAGCTTATGCAGCAGTGTAGACTCACAATGGTGGAGCTTCAATTAGATACTATTCTAATTATTCAGATCAGGTCCCTTGAAAGCGCCGCAGCGACACCCAGAAGTAGTCCAGAGACATCCAGCCGCACCGGCTTAAGCAGTTGGTTGTGGTTTTCTGTTTTTCAAAGGATTGTCCTGCAAATTGGTGGTAATAGCGAGATCCCAAACGTAGTTGAAACAGGAGGAATATGGCTGTCAATGGTACTGCACACACCGTAGAAGAGACGGCTGTTAGATTCAATTAATGTGAGGGTAATAGGAGTGTTAGATTAAGTAAGTCTGGTTAATTAATTTGAACATTAATAAAACCGATTAACTATTTATTTGATACGAAAAAGCTTGAAGTGTTGGGTTGATGACATCTTAACAGAACTCCATGTATGGTCAGCAGATTAAAATACTTTCCGATAAAATTTGTTTATTCCTCCCTCAAAAAAAAAAAAAAATATTATCTTGTTTTTACAAAAACAAAAACACCTTCAGGTAAAAAAGACAGACAACTTTAAATAATAGAATAACCAGTTCAATGTGCAGTAATGTTACATTTGGTTAAAAACAAACAAAAAAAAAAAGAATGAAGCAGTTGAGGAAAATAGTTTGCAGAAATAAAAAATGCATTTACTGATGCTATGTGCACCAGTGCAAAAAGTTAGTTTAGAGCCCCAATGAAGTGACATTTACACAAAGTTGGAATGATTGAAAATACTACGACTAACTTTGTCTTTGGACCACTCTCTATTGAGCAATGTGAAAGCAAACCATACAAAATGGAGTCAAATATTTTGGCATTTCCCACCGGCGCCTGCTGGGCCATCTTCAAGCTGTAACTCCCCAATGTATTTAGTTTAGGTCGCTTCTCTATTTTCTCTGTAGGTTTGGCTTGTTGGTCATTGATGGACATGTGCTTCCTTATACAATAACGAATGTGCCAACACTATATGTAGCTTCATTTTAAATATTTTATTGATCATTTATTCTAGAAAAGTCTGCATCTTAACATTAGAGTCTCAAAGTAGTTTTTTCAATTTTTTTTCTCTTAAATAAACCTAATTCTGTTGAAATGTCATTTGAAACGAATTAAAACTTTTATTTTAATACAAAAACGTGATTATTTGACTAGTTTTTGAGCTGTGGGTTTGTTTAGGATAATGCATCTGTTTGCGACTGAAAGCTGCCCTCCGACTTTCAGAGGAACACACAAGCACACACAAAGGAGTCAAAGGTCAAGGTCAGGGGTTAGTGCTGCGTTGGTCTCTGATGGGAAAAAAAGAATAGAAAGGGAAGCCTTGCTGTTGAAGTCCTCATCCCTAATTCAACTGAGCTCAGCAAGTATGATGCAGGCTCGCTGGAGACGAAAAGAGCTGCGCAGGCGTTCTGGGGCCTTGGGCAGGCGTCTCTAAAAGCCGTTTGATTGACGTGCTCGGAGGGGCAAACGCACAACTGAATCCCAACAGTGCCAGTTGGACGATGCGTGCTGTTGGATATGCTTGTGTTGCCGATGCCATGTGTTGCCAGTCTGAGTCACACACCAGGATTACATCACGCTGCCCGGGTGCAGCAGTTGATATATTGACTCTGACACTGTCACATGCATGCCTCAGAGAGCCATGGCAAGTTCAGATGGCAGCTTTGAAAGTGCAGCAGCAAGACTTGAATCCTTTAAGATACACCAGTGACTCAAGGTTAAAAAAATGCACTTTTAAAAACTAACAGTTTATCCATTTCTAGATAGTTCTATTGGGTTTTTCTTAACGTTTGCCAGTAAAAGAAGGTTCTATTGGATATTGTGACTGTATTGACTGTGCTTCAGCAAAGCTTTTGTGGTCATGCATGTTCAGCAGTTCTCTGACAGTGTGGAGTTCATTCAGTTTTGCATTGATGCCTGTAAATGACACCAACAAAAAGCCCAGTTGAGAACCTCTCAGTCATTGATGGCTTATGTAACTACTATTTTGCCTGTGTGTTTTAATTTAACTGCCACACGCTTTAGTTTTCTACTCTGAATGCAGTTTGTTTGCCTCGGTTTCTGTGATTTCTTTGTTTTTGTTTTTTTTTTTTTTTTTGTGAAGGAATAAAGAAAAACACAGCTGAACGGTACATTACCCACAGGCAAAAATCTAGAACTGGGCTGTTAGTGTACAGCCAAACCTGACCTCACCGGCTGTTCTTGGCATGAGACCTGAAGGGAATCAGAAGAAAATAAAGTGACAAGTAATGTCATAACATTAAAAAAAAAAAGCATTTGACATGTTTTGTACTTTTTAAAAAATAAAACATTAAAAAAGTCCAAATAAAATGCTGGCAGACTTTAGGGCTGAATCCGAATTGCTCCAATTGTGGGGGAGGATTTTTTAAGGAGGAGCTGGTCATCCCTTTGCCGGTAGGGTGATCCGCGGCGTGGAGGAAAAACACACACTTCACACGATTGTGCTCTGAAGCACAGAAGCTTACATTTAAATGTTAGTATTTTATTAATCAATGAGACACTTAATTGAGTTTTTGTATGACTTTTTAATGGTATGAAACAGATGTTATGTATTTTTTTAGCGCTGGCAGCTACGCGCTAATGTAGAAGGCCAGCGACTAATGATGATGTCATCAAGCGGCAGTAGCGTCTGAATTTGAAGGCATTATTTTTTGGAGGGATAAATGTAGGGATGTTCAGATTCAGTCCAAATCTAAAAAGCAAATGTTGTCTTGACATGCGTGAACTTTAATTATTAAAAGAAAAAATGTTTATGCTTGAGGTGCATCATCAAGTTACTTTTTTTTTCTTTTTTTTTTTTTACTTTGGATATGTATTTGTTTAGGAAAACAAATAAAATCAATTTAGATCAAATGTTTAAGATATGAGTGCTCCCTTGTATCTCATTTTTTAAATTTTGCTTGTCCAGTTTTCGAACTGACATGGAAAGTCATTCTGGAGTCGGTTGGATAAGATCTGGAAAATCCCTCTCTTTTCATCAGTCTGTGCTGACAGCTGGGCTTTGCAGATGCTGAAGAATTTGAGCACTTCTTTGCGAGGTTCTCTGTTCCAAAAAAATCCCCCTATATTTTGGTGCCTGCTTGATATCTTAATCATTTGAATGTTTATCTAAATGTACTTTGAGCTTCTTAGAATACGCTTCTGTAGACCAAAGGAAAGTAAAGAAAAGCCACATGGCAGCTTTGAGGAAACAACTTGAGACGCTGGTTTGACTAATTTCCCAACAGTCGCCAGCATGACAGCTAATCCCAAACCTGTAGGCAAGGGACCTGTTTGGAATTGCCTACGTGTGTTTTGTCCCCTGAAATACACACGTTTGCACGAGGAAGCAGTTAGAGCACAACCTGTTCTTTCTGTTGAAAATGACGTGTTTGCTGGGAGCTGTGTTGGTGGAGTAACGCCCACTCTTGTTCACTGTTACAGTCCCTAGCACAAACCAAGCTGCTTGTGAGGGCAGTGGCGGTTGTGGCGCAAATGGCGCTCTGGGCGAGCCACACCAGTAGTGACCCTCAATGCCCCCCCTCGACCTAAAAACGTACTATACAAATGTTTAAAAAATACTGATTATTAAAAAGTACAACTAGAAGCTTGTGAATTCTTTCAGATTAAGAGACTGTTACAAAAAATACTAAAAGTAAGAATAAGGATAACATCACACATAAGTTTGCTTGAAGTTTCAAATGACCCCCATTATACAGATTGAAGAAAACCATGTACAACTAGCGTGACTTAAAGTTTGTACATTCTTATAGATTATTAGGCTGTCATTAAATGACTTAAAATAGAAAAAACAGCAACTCTTATATGGATAACATAACACATATGTTTCATTGAGGTTTAAAAACACAAATGCACTATAAACCTGGTCTTCTTCTTTTAGTAGAAACTAAAAATGTGCCACAAATATTTTAGAAGTGCAACTAATATGAATAGAAAAAGGTAACATTCTTAAAAAATATTTAGACTAAACTAAAGTGAATTGAAGCTGTATATTTTTGTAAAGCAATTTCTGACAACAAGCTGAGGAACCACCACAAAGTATATCTAATAATACTTAGAATAAGTATTACAAATATCTAAATAACATGACAGCAGGTCATCATGTCGTGTTGTGATATTTTAATGAAAGCTCGAATGAAATTGATTGGATGTGAGCGAATATAAAATTGTATTTAACCAGCTGTATTTAATTGAGTTTGGGTTAACTAAACGTTAAAAGTATAGACTAACGATAGCCTTAGGCTAAATCTTCAAACTGAAATAGAAAAATCAAAGCTTTTTTCTTGCCAGGTCACTGTTTGGTGGATGCCTGTGTGTGTGTAAGTGTGTGTACTCATGCCTTTTACACAGCAGTAATAGAGGATGAACACAGGGCAATGTTTGACTAGTTCCATAAAAGAGCCTTTCAGCTGCACTGGAAACAATTTCCAGCAGAGAAGACATTTCTATTAAAGGTTTGCTTTTGCCTGCGCACAATGTGTGTGTGTTTGTTTGCATCGGGGTGTTTAGCCAGCATGATCCCTCTGTCTCTTTCTAATAGATTTTCAAACAGGTTGCCACTTTTAATTCAGTGCCTAAATCTTTCCCCGCGTTCGAATGTCCTTTTCTCGACACTCCCAGACAGACAATTTACAGTGAGAATTAAAGGGTCACGACTTAAACTCTTCCAGGGTCCCAGTCAGGACAAATGTGAGCTGCAGTCATGGAAAGGTCAAGCCTTATTGACTGGATGTTCAAACAGAATCCACTGGCCTCTGGCCCTTCCCCAAAGTGACTCTGACCAGACTTTTCCACAACTGGAGGTTTGTCATTTAGAGAGTTTTCTTGTGATTTGACAAGCTTTTAGACAACCAATTTACTTTTTTTCATGGCTCATTAACGAAGTTGTTAAAGTTTCAAAGCTTTGCTAAGATAGGGAGCAACATGGATATACATTTCTATAAAAAAAAAAAAAATACAAGACAAAAATCCTAATAAAATAATAAAAACAGTAGTATTTCTTGTGATGTTTGATAATCAGACTTTTAGCTAAATTTTGAATGAATCGTACCTCACAGTAAGATTACATTTACAGTTTTTTGTATCCTTTAAGATGAAATTACACACTTTTAATAGATATTATATATATATGTTAATGTATCTTTTGGTGGTAATACACAAATTAAAGCTTGATCTCAAACATCTGATTAGTAAGACTTGGAAGTTCTTGGAAATGTTAAACCAAAGACAAGACAAAATGGCATCAAGACCTTAATGTAAGAAATGCCTTTTTTTTCTTTGTTAAAGCTAATTCTACAAGCACAATCAATTATAACAGAGTAGAGAACAATCCTAGTTGCAAATGGATATTTTTACTCTTTTCACTTAAGCTCCCATCGACAACTGAGGTCATTTTAAGGCTTTGTCTTAAGAGAATTTAAGAAAGAGTATTTCAATAAGGGATCATAATGATATTTCACTGATTCCAGTGAAGAACTAGAGAGGCTTGGAAGAGGAAAAGTCCCTCTAACAGGAAGAAGCCTCAAGCAGAACCAGACTCCATAAGGGAAACCATCTGCCATGACCGGCTGAGGTCAAAGAGGACGAGAAGGCAGACAAACACTGGAACGTCTGTTATAAAAAGGGAGAAAGAGACACTTTCAGGACTGTAACAATACATTCATGCATGCTGAGGAAAAACACCCACTGCATTTATTTCGCTGGATCTTAACCAGTCTAGGCCTACAGCAGCAAAAGAAAAGACATGGTTCTGGGTCATCCAGGTAAACTTTACAATTTAGAGAAAACTTTTAAGGGATTTCAGAGAGAAAGAGCCACAACTGAAATGATACAGTCGGATAGTATAGTAGACTTACCCCATTTCAATATTTCCTCATCTTCTTTCCTTGAACAAAGGCTTAGTGGCTTAAAACTCAAAAGAAAAAAGCATTTTCTAAGAATACCAGCCTGTCGCAATAATTGCCAAAGTCTCTAAGACAGATTGATACCAATGAGAGGACATTCCACTTATATTTTTTGTCTCACCACATTACACATGACACAGAGTGGCTGTGGTGCAGAGGTGAAGCTGTCGACCTCTTATCGGAAGATCACAGGTTTGGTTCCCGCCTTGTCTGGCCATGTGTCGAAGGGTCCTTGGGCAAGACACTGAACCCCACACTTCTGGTGGTTATAGGCTGGTGCCAGTGTTTTGCAGTAGAGCCGCCATCAGTGTGTGAATGTGTGTGTGTGCTTGAATGAATGGAACTGTGACACTGGGCCATTTCTAAATAAGGTATTTTGAAGAAATATTCTTTGCTCAATCATGGTTGCATACAGTCTATCTTGAACTTCCTTTTCACCACTTTTCCTTATTTATTGACAAAGTCTTGCATTTGAAGGGCAGATTGTCTCAAAACTGTGACGCATCAAGCCTCACTGGGCAAGTTTTAAAACTTCAGGGTCTCCTGAACCTTCCGTTCAACAAAACACATGAGATTGTTTGAGTTTATGCGAAAGTAATCACCTCGCACATGTCTTTATTTAATTTCTTTGTCATCAAGGCTGATTCTCTCCGTTGTTGGTTCTTTCTCTTCTCTATAAAGACTTGCTTTCTGCAAAACAAACAGTCGTGATTCAGCCTCTGCAGGGAAAGCAAATAGACTCCACGTTTAAGTTTAGCGCAGTGTTGCTGGGTTTTGAGCTGCCTCCCAGATGCGACAGTACATGTCTGTGGTGACCATACTCACTGACCTGAAAGAGTCCGACTCACGGCTGCTTACTGTAAACCCCAAAACAGACAAACATGGGTATTCCAGCAGACTAGATAATTAAAATATCTTTGCATCCTTTTACTTTCTCATTTTTATACAGATAGGATTTGGGAGATTCACAAATAAGAAATAGACGATGAGGTCCCATAAGCGTTAAAGGATGAAGTTAAAATGGGTTTATTGCATGTGTGTGTTAGACATCAGGGAACATGGAAGGAGGGTATATTTGGCCTTCATGCCGTCTTGCACAAATTTGTCATTGGATGTTTTGGTGCCGTGGAACACTGACGATAAATATCTCTAATGACCCCAGCAGGAGTTGTGTGTTTTGTGTGTATGTGTGCTCCTACTTGAGTTGTGTAGCTGTAATGAAGCAGTGAACCTTGGAATAGAATGATTAAGAGGTTTTCAACTCTTGTTTTTTCTTGTAATGAGGAACTGTTGTTTCTGCAGTGGGAAGGAACAGGACTTTGGTTTTACACACAGTAGTAAAAACAAAACAAACAAAAAAAAAAACTTTGACCTTTTCCTTTCACTGCAAATGTATGAAAGGAGGCCTCTGTGCACCTTGTATGATTTGGCTAATTTAAATTTGAAGTTGGCTTTGAGTCCAATTCAAGGCTACTTGGTTGGAAAGCGTGGGCAGCCGAGGGTGAGTAATACTAGCACTTTTTGGGGTTGGTGTTGCTGTCCTCCATCCAGCTCACTTTTGGCTTCCCAGTAAGCTGATCTTGCTACAGAACAATGAGTGTGCAAAAGAACATCGGTGTGATTCATTTTAATTTTTATGGTTTCAGTGGTTTAGTAACTTTTCTGCCGTTGACTATATTGACTGGAGTGGCCATGGTGCAGAGGTGGAGTGGTCGCCATTTGATCGTGACATTGCAGGTTCGATTCTGGCCCTGCCCGCCCATGTGTTAAAGTGTCCTGAAAGATGAACCGCAATATAGGGAGGGACCACTATAGAGAATTCAAGCCCTTTATCTCTGATAAAATAATGAGGTTTCAGTCTTCCTTTATAACAACTACTAACCAAGGTGTGTTTATATTAGTTCTGTCAATCAATAAAAAAAAAAAAAAATCGGATTAATCACACTTTTGGGATGTGATTAATCCCAATGTTTTACGAGTTAAATTTTATACGACACTATGCAGCTTTTGAACAAACAAAAAAGGGCACAGAGAAAATGTTTCCTTCATTTTTATTGTATGAATTCCTTTTCTTTGTAAAGTGTAAACTCAGATATGCCCGAAAGCTAATTTTTTGTTCACAAAACACATCAACAGTAAGATAAGCAGAACTGTAAAGACTTGAATGTCTGCAGTATTACTCCAAGAAAACAAAGTTGCTGATATACAGCCTTAAGAAACTAACATTGTGTTTCTACACTTTAAATAGTATGGGTGAATACTCAAATCTAATTGGCTGCTGGGTGTTCTGGAAGCTGTTCCGGTGACAATGTTCTATACCTGCAAACTTTTTCTTCATGATGTGAACAAGCGATTAGAGGTAAACTTTCTCTCTGAACTGATGCTTGATTGAACCTTTTGTGACTATCAGCACACATATATTACTTTCCTTTGCTGCTGCAGTCAAGGTCTGCCGGTTCAGCGACACGTTGTGTTACCGGGACGACGGGTCGCAATACATATTAAATAGTCCGCCTTTTGTAAAAAAGCTATCTAAATCTAAAAAATAACAAGAATAAAGTACCAAAAACCGATTGAGTATTTATTTCTCTTGTAAGTGACCATGTTACAAGCGGGATTGTGCCTTATGAATTGTGCATTCAGAATTAGACGGGCGCCGCAGAATCCGGTTGCTTGGCGGAGTCTTATTAATCAGCGTTAATAAATATTAACGCATTAATTTTTTTAACTTATCGCATACGTTAACCCGTTATCGTTGACAGTTCTAGTTTATTTGTTCTTACAAGGCTTGACCCAACAGACAGCAATGCTTTTCTGTCAGGATTAAGGCTTGTTATTGTCAGATTTGAAATAAAAGTATAAATTCATCTGAGTAGTACAGCTGGGTTACCATCGGAAATCTTATGTGCATGTACAAAGTAAGTGCCCTTATTTCTGTCCAATATCATCGGATGAATTACAGTATCCATACATTTCCTAAACCCTCGTAATCCCTTTTGGCGTCATGTGGTTGCTGGAGCCTATCCCAGCTACAGTTAAGCTGAGGTGGGGTTCACCCTGGACCAGTTGTCCGTCTGTTTCAGGGCTAAATGATAACACTGAATGGATTTAAACTCGCTTGCTACGTCTTTGTGAACCTCTTTCGATCGTGGGGAGAGACTCTCATGCGTGCACGCATATTCACACGCTCAGTCATGTGAGCTGTGACTAAAGAGCAGAGCTCTTCTCTGAGGGAGAAAAGGAAGTGCAGCGCTGTGAATTTAACTGCCGTCTTGCAGCCATGCACTCACGGAGGCCTCTTCTCTGTCTCACGCGTCACATCAGCTTTTTATTCAATCACATCTCCGTTTGTATTTTTTTAATTATAATTTTGTCATTTACATGTGATTCCGGCTCATCAGTTCGCTGCCTGTTTGCAAATTCACTACAGGGGAAAAGCTGCTGCCTGGATTTGACAATCTGAAAGGTTAGGAATCAGGGTAATCCAGCGAGGCATTGACCGCACACTGCTGGGATCCATTGAGGAAAGAGGACGATTGGGTCCATAGAGACAATGGAAAGAGGAAGGGGGGGTGGAGAGACAGGTGAGAGAAGAGGTCACCCCATGATCTGCGTGAAGAGGCTTTACACGACTGCAGGGCTTTTGCACAGCTGGAGACAGGAAAACACGAAGGGGGAGGAAGTCACATTGGTGAGACGCCCTGTGATGGAAGAGGAGAGTAAACGGGAGGGGAGGCGAGAGCGGACAGGGCTGCTGCAGAGCAAATGGCGGGATGAGGGAGGTGAAGGACAGGAGGCTCTTTGTAAAGTGGCACCATCAGCATTCATCAGCCCTCTTTGTGGTCCCTTCACAATGGCAGCATGCTGACATGTTGCATGTTTGGCCTTTGGGTTTGTGGATTTGCAGCTGGTTTTCCAGTAATGTGCGAGCAGACAGATTATCAGAGACTTTTGAGCTTAGCAGAAACAAAATCGACTGTCGGTTCAGACCGACTGTCCTTGTCGTACATAAATGAAGCTGCAAATTCATCTTCAGGTGTCGTCATTGCCTTTGTGAAACCAACACTTTGACTTGTTAATAACTGTTAAGCTACGTAGACACGGTGCATTTGATGCACTTTCAAGAAAGCAGCTTCTTGAATGCACGTTTAGCCTACGGTGTTCACACTGGACAGGCAGAGAGGGGCTTCTTCTTCTTTTTCTACCGTTTACTAATGCATGTCTGCCACCATAGTTTAAAGAGTCTTGGTGCGAAATGTCAAAGTAGTGTAAATCTCTCAAATCTTTCTCCAAGCTGTTTCTTTCCATTCCAAAAAATGAAAGACTTGGTGTCGTCAAATTCCTTCACAAACTGCAATTAATAATTTCTCCCTCAATACAATTTTTAAACAGTTGGCACTTCCATTAAATTTAAAGAGGCGCCATCCATACATGACTACGAATCTTGAGCCCAAAAAATAGTCGTAAAAGCGTTCGTAGCTAGACCTGAGAGTTTTGAACGCTGAAGCCCAAAACGCGAGTTTACACATGTTTACATAGACATTTTATTGAAAGTGGATGCGGACAGCGTGAACGGAACTTTGAGAATCATTTCTGGATTGTATTAATACCTAAAGTGGGTGCTAAAGGGCTTTTAGTCCGAAGTTTGTCCCCTCCTGAAGAGAATCATCTGCTTCTATGAAGTAATTAGGGTGGAAAAAGGATGTTTTTAGTTTCTCCAGAAAACCACTATAGTTTGAGAATTAGGAGAAGAGTTCTTCCTCTGCAGAAAAGACAATATTATGTGTTTTTCTCTTTTAGTGCACAAATGTACTTTTCCTGCCCTTTCAGAATCTTTAAACTAGTTTATTTATGCAGTTTGGCAACAAAACTATAGTTTTTTTCAATGCAGAGCTTTACAGGGTGAGGTGACAGTGTGTGGTTTCACAGTAAAAAAAAAAAAAGAAGCATTCTTACTGACTTCTTTGTTTGACTGGAAGCTGTGCTTTCAATTCCTGGTTCACTCCGTGTATGTTTACTTTCTGCCAGCAATGATCAACAGCTACAGCTCTATTTTTTTGTAATTATTGCTTCCTCGCTGTTTCATTTTTTTCTTTTTGTCTTGAAAACTGACTGGGGGAGAGGGGCAGACGGTCTAGACGCTAAGAGGGATGAGAGGGGAATCGATTGAAGCATACAAGAGCAATTTCACGTCTCAGTCCCCAGGCTCAAAAACAGAACCTCAGCAGTCATTCAGCGGCTGCACACAAAGGTTTGTGTTTGTGCAGATGTAAAGTGCTATTTAGTCAGTGGGAGATTAAAGGAACTTCAAACATTGTTCACTGTCAGCGTCCCTTTTTTCTTGCTGCTTCTTTACTCACTTGAGTTTTCCCTTCTGTTCTCTTTCTTCTCATTGCCTACCTTTGCCCTTCAGGCACGCCTCCAAAAGTGTCAGCGTTTCTTCTGTCCTCCTATAGAATCACTTTTCATCATTGCCCTCATGCTGTCTATACAGTCAGCAGTTTAGTTGTATATTTTTTGCCTTTGATTTTAATTTCCTCTTCAAGTTTTCTTTAAATTCTTGCTCCTTCAAGGCATTCTTAAAAAAAACACACACAAACAAACAATGTGCAACATCCTCTCCATAGATGTAGATTATCTCACATCTTGTACCAAAATCCAATAGGAAGTTACTTGCAGATTGTGTTTATCCTGTTGACTGTATATGAGAACTGTATCGAGTTAGTGTGACATCACCCATAGAAAAGGGTTTACTTCCGACCCCGAACAAATAAAGTCAATCCAGTCGCCATTTTCTTTTGCAATATGGACGCCATCATGTTGGAGCCCGACGATGCCAGCAAGGATTGATTCAAATTGGTCTGAGTCATTGTTTCTATGGCAACTACTCCTGGCTATCAGGAGTGAGCTTGTTGGAGGTCCACACCCCTACCACTTGAAAGCAGGCTAGGGACAATCTCTCACTCAAACGTTTCGAATGTTCGACGCAAGACCACATGCTTTTATTGAGAAATCTGATTGGTCAGTTTAAAACTTTAATAATTTGCACTACAGAAGAAATAAAGAAAAAAATAGACTGTCGAGACATCACGATTGTTTACTGCTGGGTGAGCCTGGAGAGGAAAGATATTCATGTACATTTTTTTCTTTGGGCATGCTGGGGGCAACGGTCATAAACGGTCATAGTGACTTCTTGCAAAACACGCAAGGGTACGGGTATGTGGGTATGTAGGTGAGACACAGCCACGTCATAGGAATTTTTCATGCACGATGGTGGTACGTTTCATTTTCACAACATCCCTTAAGATGGCTGTATTAGCCTCAGGGTAACTGCAGGACAAACCTCCACTCACCTCAAGATTCGGCTGCTCCTGTCCACAATCCTCGCTTTTTGGGTCGCTGACAACCCAAAATCCCACATCACCCGAATGGGTCAGCTCCTGTATGAGTGCATGTGACTAAGGCTTTAAAGGAGACTGATTTATTAACCAAACCCATAAACCTGCAGCACCCATACAAGTCAATTGCCACATAAGTGCACGTGACCGAGGCTGTAATGGGGACTGATTTATTAACCACAGTTTGTCAGACATCTCTATGATTAGTGGTGATCTTTTCTTTTGGGTAATCACTGTTGGGCTTTTACTGGTTGACCTGTTACATCACCTGTAACAGCAATTGGCAATCTGTTTAGCTGGTGGCAAACCGGTATCAAATCATGCAGGACAGCTTTATAGCTTTGCTTTATTCTCTGTAGATATTCTCTTTTCTAATGATAATTTATCATTTATTTCAGCATTACTTTATTTTTATATTTTAATTTTAGGCAGACTAACACAAAAATAGTTTTGATGGGAAGTAAAAATTATCTGCTACCAAGGCAGTGTGTTAAAAGAGGATAATATTTGGTTCTTTAGATGTCGTGTGCCTGCATGTCAGAAAATGTTTGTGCTCCTTTAAAAATGCTGACAAATGTATAATCCAGCACATATATAATTGAAGGTGCAGCAGGAAGAAGCTCTACGGGGAAAATCGCTTAGATCACAAAGGAAACGGTATTGGGATGGTGCGATTAAAAGCACCTGTCCAGAGAGTTTCAAGAAATGGGAATGTAGGTTTTGGATGTGAGTGCAAGTCAAGCAAAGAAAGTATTTTAATTTGAGGAAGACATCTGGGGCGAGATGTGAGGATGCTTGCATTAAAAAGGGAGAGCTTAACTCGTGTGAGGAAATTTGGAGGAGCAGCTGATGGATTAAAACCTTTATTTGCTTTTGAGAAACCGGGAGGGAATGATGAAGGGAGAGGACAGAGAGCAGAGCTGCCAGGTGGAGAACAAGACAAAGTGCTGGAGACAGCAAAGATGCTTTGAAAAAAACAGAAAGAAGGGGAGCAGAGTGGGTATAGCTATAATGAGGATGTCCTATCAAAGCACGCGTCTTTTTGAATAATGGTCTGAAGAGACAGGCCTGGAGAAAGATAAGGAGGCTGATGGGGGAGCAGAAAAATGGGACTCATGACAAACTGAAAAGGGCAGCTTAAAGCAGGAGAAAGTTTTGTTTAATTGTCTTTTAAAGCTAAAAAATGCAGCTAACCCCTTATAATCTGCATGCACAGCACTGTCTAGAAATGGAAAGGTCTCAGCTCAAATCTGCAATTATAAGAACTGTTTTCAAGACAGAAGATCTTAAAGAAGACCTTCAAGTGTCAGATTTGTTTCCTTGAGGAAAATTTAACAAAAAAGAAAAAAAACATGTTGCTATTGGAACTGCATTTCATTCATGAGCTGCCCACGCTCCAGGAAGCAAAGCAGACTGCACCTGAAACACCTCTGATCAAAGTCTGTGCTCTGGGCTCCCACCGTCTGCATACAAGAATTTCTTTAATTATTAGTGACTCCTACCGGATCCAATGGGATGACTGTGTTTACGGTCCCTACTGGTTGGTAATAATATGGCACCAAGTTAAAAGATTTTATGATGTTTCCAGAGCAGTCATAAACGTGTAAGAACTTAAGTTTTGCAGCTTTATTGTTTCTTGTCTTAGAAAAGGAAATAAAAAAACATTTTCTCTCATTTTTCCACTTTTCTTTTAAATATGTATGTATGTATATATACGTATATACATTTGTTTTATCATTATGACATTAAAAAGTATCTGCTCTTTTTTACAATTTAAGTGATTGCTATAGAATACCTGATTTAACAGCACCTAATGTTACTACAAAGTCATATTACATACACGTTTTATTCTATAAAAAATAAATAAATTCAGAAATCAGCCTTTGCTGGAACAGAAAAATATGTGTAAAAGTAAGAAACCTAAGAAATTACATTTGCAAAACGCTGTTGAGAATGTAGTAACGATAAGACGCTTAGTGAAGACAAAATTAAATATATTCCTGCAAATTCCTCATTATTTATTGAATAACGGTGTTAATGGAGTCCCATATTTGCAAAATTTGTCATTGTGTGTTGTGCTGTTTTGTTGACTATTAGCATCTTTTTCTGCTGAAAATGTTCAAACAGAGAGAACTTTAAGAAAAACAAGACATAGTGGTACAGATGACTAACTAGTGGTTAGTAGAGGTGCTGGCATGGCAACCAGCAGAGCATGACTGCAGACATATCCAGCTGAGTTGAAATAGACCTTGGTCAATCTCGTTTTCTTGCTGCTTGCATGTGTGAGGCCTAAAAGAACAGCTTGTTCCAGTCTAAAGAGACTGTCAAACAGGAGCTGCTTCACAGTCTGGCACCTGAAGGAAAGATTCTCACTCTTCTAGTTTATTTTCACCTAGAACACAAATTCCCAGTGTAAATATCTGGCTTTATATGAGCCTTTACGGTTAATGCATGACTGAAATCACTATTTTGTAACTTATTTTCTTTTCTATATTTCTCTTGGATTTTTTACATTCTGGAAAGGAAGGCCTTTGAAATTATTTAATAAAGTAGGCTGGAACAAATGACAACAAACTGGCCATTAGAGATATGTAACACCTAAATAATGTAGGTTAATAATAACCAAAGTCCATCTTGGTCAAGGTCCTGTTGCTGCACATTTGCAGCAGTGGAATTGTTTTTTGCAACCCTCACAAGTCTGAAGTGGGAGAGCTGTGCAGTTTTACATGACGGCAGAGGCAACTCTGGTATATTTTTTTAAAAAAGGGGAATGTTTTTAAGTACTGTTTGAGTCCATTTTTTTCACATGTTTCTGTCTTAATGTTGTATTTTACTTGTAGTAAACAAATAAAAGGTCTGTTGCTATACCCAATACTAGTGCATGCCTTTGCAGTCGGAAGAGGCTTGGTGCAAAATGTTGAAGCGGTGCAAATCCCACAAATCTTGCTTCAGGATTTTTCTTTCACAGCTCTATTCCTATACGTGAAAAACTTCACATTCAACTGCCATGTGTCCTTAACTGACTTAAACCCTTGCATAGCGGCATGTGAGTGCAAGAGTTTTGAATGTGGAAGCCCGTAATGCACATATACCCGCATTTAGGTAGACACTTTATTGGAAGTGTTCGCTTAAACTTTTATGGGCCTGGGGTGTAAACGTAGCATTTAGAAATTAAGCATCATTGCATTTCCAGATCAGTATAGTCTTAGTTTTAAATCACAAAATATGTAGTGAATAAATCCAAATTTCAGGAAAGAAAAAAAGATGAGCCTGATGGAGTAAATCTAAGCTGAAAAACACTCAAGAAAGTGAGATGTTCGTGCTCTCAGAGACTCTGACACTACAAGTCCTTGCCTTAGGCTTTGTTTGTCAGCCGCTGTTGTCCGACTGCATTACGTTTGCTTGTCCACTTAGGAAAGGAAAACATAAATAGAGACACGTCAGATGTGGAGAGGAGTCAGACATTCAAGATTTGCAGCAAGCTGATTGGAGGAAGCAACGCTGATTTTTGCTGATGGAGTCGATGCAGAAAAATTCCACTTTAATGTATTTCTAATTAAAGAAAAAAAACAATGGGCACTTGGTACAGTTTTATACGCCAGTAGGGAACACCAACTACTTGAGTTCATCATTCATTTACTCAACTGCTAAAAAGTCTGCTTTTGATTAATTGAAATACCAAATAAATGGCTCCCAAGCTGGTACAGAAGTAAGCACACACGCTATACAAACACAGACAAGAATTTCTCCCTTTTGTGCTGCAGCTCGTCCTTTTTTGTATTTAAATAGGTTTACAAGCAGTTATCTGTTCTGGAAATAAAAGAGCCTACTTGTTCTTCTTTAGAAAACCCCACTGATTCTGGTGGGATTTCTTCTGATTTTGTTTAACTGGATTGTTTGGTTTACAAGCCAACAGTCTTCAGATTTTATGGAAAAGCTGAAAGCCTGTGGGCTGCTGGACGCTTTGAAGAAACTACAGTTGTACTAATTGCCCACCTTCTTCTCCTTAACTCATTCATACAGTCAGGACCCTGCTCTGAATGGAGCGCCTACCCTTATTGCATAGACCACATATAAACCTGCTCTAATATATCCCCACAGGAAGGCTTCCCTCTCTGTAATTTGTTGACTGCTGCTGAGGGTCTAAAGAGCAGCAATGGTCCTTAATGCACTTGCAAAGACTTGCGCGCGTCGACGCGCACACGGAACCACACACTGTTGCCTCGAGAAAGGGCTTGAGAGCTGCACTCAGGATGGAATAATTATAGATAGCATTGAATTTCCTGCTGCAAACAGTGTTTAGCCAAGTGGGCTTTTGCCTGCTCCACATGTTTACAGCAGGTCACTTTATTGTTCCACGTCTGAGTGTTTGTGGCAGAAGCTTGGAAACCCTTGATCCACGCCAGCACAAGTAACCAGCTTTTTATTTAAATTTTAGGTTTATCCAGCAGAAACTCTGCATGAAGTGATGTCATTCCTGATATCTGTGTCTATTGAGGAAAGTGGATTTTTTAAAACGTAAGAGAATGAATCCACTTCACCGATCTGCTCTGAAACTTCATTACCGGCTTCCCCTAATGACTTCCAAGGAAGAATTTCCCTCAGGGAGAGGGGGAGGACATGAAACGAATATTAGGGAATATTTTTTAGAATGAAGTGAGGAAAACCTGGAAAAGAGCGAGCGTTACCATCATAAGGTCACAAGAGCAGATCTTAAAAACCTGTGTTTTTAAGATGAGTGAGTAGAAAGAAAGAAAAATAGATAGGAGAGTTGACCTCAAAATTCTCTTGTTATTCTGGCCTTGAACATCTGTCTACTGTAAGCTGCACAAACAGAGAGGTGTGCAGTGAGTGACAGAGTGAAAAGAGATGGAGCGAGTGAAGAGAGGCTGACTGACTCTGCTGCAGGAAGGAGGAAGACAGCAGGAGGCTGCGCTACGACAAGGGTGTTGTTGGGGAGGTGGAGGGGGTGATCAATCTAACCGGTAGGAGTTATTGGGTTAAGCCACCCATGAGTGCCCCGTCTCCATAGTGACACCATGGCAACAACCAGGTGTTTCATTAGGAAGGCCGTCTTTATGAAAAACAGCTCCTTCTGGGTGTATTTATGCCAGGTAATGTGTAAATATGCAGATGTTGGAATTCTGGAAACTTCAGTTTTCTATTTGGTTGAAGATGTTCCTCATAAATACAAATCAAAAGCCTCCTGCTTTTTATTTTATTTTGCTCAGATTGGTTTGTGCACCTTTAATAGAGATGCAGCAATCCACTTTCCTCACAATTCAATTCAAACCTACATTTTTGGGTTACGGTTTTGTTTCAGTTTAAAACTTTAAGGCCTGTACTAAGCCTCCTATAATAGAAAAAAAAAGAATAGATACTAAATCCTTCTTAAATGTAGCACAACACGTGTTTGACATTTTCAACGTAAACATATACAAAAATACGGATGCAACTACCTTATTTTCCACACAATAGGGTGTACCGTCAACAAATGGTCTGTTTTCAAACGTATACTATATAAAAGACGCACAGAACTATAAGGCGCATTAAGCGAGACAAAAGAGTTAGATATAAATCTGTCAGTCAATCCGATTTTATTAACAGCGTTCACAGTAACTCTAGAACTTCTTTGTAACACGTTAGCTACATGTTAGCTGCATTAGTGTATTCAAAATACCTGTAACTCCCAACCTTGTTTGCAGCATGTAAAAAAAAAAAACAAACAGACTTGTACCGCTAAAAACAAACAATAGTGACTATGATAACTACCAGCCTTGTTATTAACATTGCCAAAAAAAAACACAGTCTGACATTGCTACACGTTAGCCAGATTAGCATTTTCACAAAACGTGTAATTCCCAATCTTGTTTGCAACACCTAAACAAACATACCGATACCATTAAAACAAGTGGTGACTAAATTAGCTCCAAACACACAAAAAAACAGCTTTGCAGTGCTACATGTTAGCCGCATTAGTAAGCTATATTAACAACACTTCTTTGTGCCACGTAAAAAAAACAGACAAGTACTTCTAAAACAAACGTCACTGTGATTAGACACACTTCTGTACTTGTTAGGAAGGTAAAAAAAAAAAATCCGGATGACTCGGCTACATGTTAGCCGCATTAGCATATTTACAATAAAACCCAGGCTTCTTTTCAACACACAACACTCTGGATTATAGGGTTAGTAGTAGTTATAGTAATGTTAGTTTTTGAAAAAAATTACATCTTTTAAATGTGCCTTATAGTATGGAAAAGATGGTATTCACTTTTCCCGTCATTTACTTCAATGGTGTAATGTGTGGTTCGGTTTTAAACCGTGAATTGTGGCAATTTAAATCTTTACTTATCCGCCAAGTGGGCTGTGTTCAATGCAAAGCTTTATGCATATATTTGGTTCAAAAATAGTAATGATGAAAAGGTGGTGAAAGACGGTCGGCTTTAGGGATGTGTTTGGTGCTTTCATTAAAACCCCAGATTTTCTTTCCAACAGCTGTCGAAGCTTCTGATTCTGTGAGCTGAGATCAGACAGATCAGATCATCAAAATATTTCCTTTAAATATAACTGTGACCTTGTGTTAACACACTTAATTATGTTAGAATTTCCAAAGTCGTTCAAGATAGCATCTATAAATTCAGTTTAAATAAATATTCTACCCTGTTTTTTACACAAAAACGCTTTGAAGTATTAAAGTTTATAGAAAAACTTCCAAAATTTAGGTAGAATTTACTATCAAATGAAGAGAAATCTCTACTTATGTGCAAAGTTGGCTTTGCTAAATGACCAGTTACCTGAATTTGGCAGACTTTCCAATGTTTATATTTACTGTTTGTGTCATTGCTTAGACAGAAAGCTAGTATTTTTAGACTTTTAATGTGTGTATACCTTGAGCGTGGCTGCGTTTGTGTATTACTCGTACGTGCTTAAACCTATAAGCAGATTTGGCAACGTGTTTACAGAGATCTCCGTTTCAATCCGTCGGTGTTAGCCCTGTTACATCACTCCAGCCGGCTCTGTGCACGAGTGTTTGCATATGATTTCTGCTCGCTCACATGTGTGCTGTGCTGCACTGCACTGCCGAGTTGCTTCTGGTGGGGCAGAGAGCGTGGCGTCCAGGGCTGACAGACGTTCGGCACATGGAAACACGCTCGCAACAATGACACACGTGGTTGTGCCATGCGCGCTCCCCAGGCCAGACACACTAACGCAGTGAGTGAACACACTGCTGCGCTGGCTCTTTGAAGGCCTACTGTGCCACTGTTATACACAAATCACACGCCTCTTTCATGTGTCTGAAGCGTGAAATGCCATACGTCACATGAAGGTCACTGTCTGAAGACTACTGGTCTGCTGAAATGGATTTGGCTGGTAATAGTAAAAACTACTATTGTACTTCTACTCACCGTCAACACACTGATCTCATGCGCCACAAAAACAGGTACACGTTACTGTGGCAACAGCTCCATCAGCTTCTCCTTTGCCTTTTCTCTGACCGCTTGTTCACCACTCGCAGCAGAAAATCCAACCTCCCACCTTTATAGAACTAATCGTTTATTGTATTTTACCATAAATCTGCAAGAAACACATTTGAGGAAAGTTAGTCTGGTGTTTCTCACCAAATGTTCTGCTGATTCTGATGGGAACGGCCATTTCCAAGGAGAAAGTCCTTTATCTGACACCCAAACTTGATATTTATGGAGGAAAATTAAACATGTATAAAAACTCTAGTTAATTTAAAAAAAAGGTTTTGTTGTTTTGCTTTGCAAGAATCTAAGACAGAACAAAAAGTCAGCATTTATCATCATCATCATATCTGATCTTGGATCTTGGCTAGTTAAAGCTTGTTTCAGTCGCCCTGCATCTCATCATCCTGCAAAAAACTGGGCCATGCCTTTCATGTATGTGTTTGACGTGTACCAAATCTTTTTTTTTTTTCCCATGTTTTAACACAAGCAGATAAGGATAATTAACTGAATATAATCCTTTTTTTGTATTTTGCAGATAAACTTGCGGCTTATTTTGGTCAGTGGAAAGACAAAAGAGTTTCTCTTCTCTCCCAACGACTCGGCAGCGGACATCGCCAAACATGTTTATGACAACTGGCCAATGGGTAAGCATACTAAAAACGCTTAGCCACTAAAACAGTTATCTATAGTAAGGCTAGGTTTGGAAAAAAATCAATAAAGTATTAGCATAATTGCCTAAAAAACAATATGGTTTCATGAAAACAAATAAACCAACTTTCTTTTGAGTATTTTTTGTGAATTTACTGTTATTTTATCAGTAAAAATCTGCTTTCAGTTAATTTCTTAATACCCTTTTTAGAAATGAGATCACTAGTTATGAGAAACTATTTTACTATCAAATAAAACTGGTTTCAAATGGAAACTTAAATAGAAAACGAATCAAAATATGAATATGCAAGTCAAAATCAAAATGAATCAGTATTTTGAAAGTATATGCTGTATAGGTATAGTTTTTACACCCAAATATGTGTCATCATCTCAGTAATTAATGGTTTACTCTGTTTTACACTTAGCAACCATTCTAACCCAACAAAAGTTTTAGGTTATTTTTTGAGGAAACATGATATGCACGAGTACGTCTGTTTTTAATTGTATTTGGATCTTTGTTGTTGCGTGTGTGAGGTGAACTCCTTTCAGCCTCATTATCACAACACTCAGGAATGTGAAATCTGTAATCCACCCACTCCCTGACTGCTACTACAGCAGAGGTTCATCTATTCTTTGAAACTGAACCAACACGTTTTATTTTACAGTTTTATAGAAACTTAAAATATGAGGAAAAGCTGAAGGAATGAGATTCTACTCAACAACAGGAGCCTGTTTTTTTTTTTGTTTTGATTTTTCAAATGTTCAGCCTAGTGAGTTTTTTTGGAAGCGTTTTGTGTTCCTCCCAGACAACAGATCTGAACCCCGTGAGACCTGGAGCAGGCACTCCGTCAGCAACAACACCCTCGAGTGAGCTGGAAACAAACATCTGGTGGCCAGACTGCCATGCACCTCCCTCCACTGTTTTCTCTCTAACCTTCATTTTCGTCTTCCCATAACCACACCTCACGGTCCTCCTTCGCCAAGACCTGCAGTGCTTTTTACTGAAGCCTAAAATACACAGTTAGGACATAAAAAACAAGTTTTTAAACCTTAGGACAAGGATAGGCAACTCCAGGCCTCGAGGGCTGCATTCCTCTATGTTTTCCAACATACCATGCTCTGGCATGTTCTAATTGGCTGGACACACGTGAACCAGGTAATGAGTCATGAGTTGGGCTTGGATGTGTGGAAATCAAGCAGACACTGCGGGCCTTAGGTTGCCTTAGGTGTGAAATTGTGAACATTCTTGGTTTTTTTCTGTCATATTTTCTGCAAATGGGGCAAGCTTTGTTTCTCAGAAAGCACTTGGAAAGTAAGATTTAGTTTTTTGAAAAATACATTTCATTTCACTAAAACAAATTTGAGATTTAATGCCTGGGATTGTAATTTCAAAGGGGTCCCAGATTTGATCCATTTATGCAGGTTCCGAATAAAACAGTCTTTGAATTTTCTTTTCATGCTCCCGTAACAACTCTTTTTCAGACTGGGAGATGGAGCAGGTCAGCAGTCCTAACATCCTGAGGCTGATCTACCAGGGACGTTTTCTACACGGCAATGTAACACTAGGAGGTGAGAAAATACAGCGAAAAAAAGGCCTGTGTGCTCATAAACGCACGCACACATCGCAGCAGCGTGGCGCTGGAAACTTCTTTGCTGTCCTCATCTTTTTTCCTGAGCCGCAGAACAGAGGTACCTCAGTACTCCGGACAAGCCTGCTTTGACACAGGCATGGAGGAGAGAGGAAATCCAGAAAAAAAGAGGAGAAAAAAAGAAACAGGCTGGTCAGGAAAATTGAGGGAAAGACTGGCATTGGAGTTGAAAACACAGGAAAGACAAAAAAGAGACAGAAAAGAAGAAGGGGGCACAGCTGACAAGAAAAAGTCTTGTTATGTTATATAAATTCATTTCTTTTTTAAACACTCATCCCATTAGTGGCATCCCTTTGATAAGTCCTCTGTTTTTGGTGTAATGTGTCTGCACCAAATCCTCTTACAGTCAAGTCACAGTAAAAATACTGCAGTTGGCAGTTATTACATTTCATATTTTTTAATGAAATACTCTTTTTCAGTCATGTGTTTTATCTGAAATGAAAGCCGTATTTAAATATTTACTAATACAATATTAAAGCTTCATATGTATTTTATGAGGTGGTTCAGGACCAACGAAAGGCCTAATTGCCCTAATAGGTGTCTGACACTTTGCTTTAAGCTCAGTTTTGTGCAACCTGCACTTTGAAAATCACTAAGAAATCCAATGATCCTCCTCATGAATGACACTGAATAGACAGAACTGCTGAAGCTGACTAAGACTGACCCTCTCTGTTTTGGTGTTTTTTTTTTTTTTTTGGTTGTTTCTGCTCTTGTTTCTCCAATACTAGCTCTCAAGCTGCCCCTCGGGAAGACCACAGTGATGCATTTAGTTGCCAGAGAGACTTTGCCTGAGCCAAATTCCCAAGGTAACCAGCTCTCGCTCTCCCTCCTGCTTCCTTTCAGAGTGCTTTTCTCAAGCTGAAAAAGTTTAAATGTTCTGCTCCCAGCCATTTTTTGTTTTCAACACATGACTCCAGTTTTAGGAAGAGCCATTAGTTTAAATAATTGGCTCCTTTAAGTGTATCCCCAAGGAGCACTGCATTATGCAAAAATATGTCTACGTACCAAAATTTTAGAGAATGTTTGTTGGTTGTAGTTTAGGCTTTACTAATCACTTTGCAAATGTGCACCGGGATCTTATTTAATCAAACATGAGGTGTAGCTATCACTATGAAAGTTTCTAATTAAAAATAAACATAGTAACATCTCTGCGGTGGGCCTGAAGTGCAAATCACGTCAACAAATCGCTTGACGCAAAATCTATTAAAGATCAGATTGACGATTAAAAGAGCAAACCAGTCAAAAAAACGTCAGCATTACTGTTTAGAAATCAAAACACATTTCTAGAAACCCAAATGTAATTCCTAAAAAAAAAAAAAAAAAGCAAAATGAGAAGGAAACATTTCAGAAAACAAAATGTATTTACAAGAATCAAAAGGAAATGATAAAAATAAATAATGAACCAGAAAAGGTAAGTATTACGGGACGTTGCTGATTGGATGATGTTTTTTTGCTTTTTTTTTTCCAATTTGAAATTATTTGACAAGGAAATATCTTCCGTTTCCAACTATTTTTCCTGGTGATCTTTTAACTATGATTATGCCATTTTTAGCCGAAATTAAAAAGCCTGTGTCGACATATTTACTGCAATGTGGCAGGAACACGTTCATTGTTTTCTGAAAGTTTTTTTGCATTTTAGTGTCTGGAATTTTGTTTAGATTTTTTAAATATAGTGTTGCTTTTTTAAATTATTTGTTTTATTTTTAGAATTGTTGTTGTGATCTTTAATCTGCTTTTGCGTTGAGTGCGATCTGCACTTCAGGGACGCCGTCCAATTCTGTCAAAGATTTTCTCCCCAACACTTAATCTAAATGTTCATTTAGGCCTGGATTCCATACGAGTTAGACATTGGGATGGTCCGGTGGGCTTGGTTTTGAATATTCAAGGAATTTTGTCCTGGTTTTACAATTACCAAAAAGAAGCAAAAATGTAGTTTTTGATATTGATTCACTTAGGTTTACTATCTATTACCACAAGTAACAAAAGCTCACATACAGTTTTGCTTCTTTGACTGCTGTGTAATCCACTTGTGCAGCATCAAATCAAATTAGAATTTTAAGATCAGCGTAGAGAATTTTAATTTCATTTTAACACTTTTTATTATCTGCCTCAGTTGTTGTAAAATGTATGGCTGCGAGTCAGTCTGATCCCAAATCTAGCTAAATAAGGCCCAAACCATGATGCTATCACCCAAAAAAACAAAAAACAAAAAACAAAAACAAAATGGAGACATTTAAACATCTCATCTATTTGAAACTATAAAGTTTTTTGCCCTTCTGCTAGACCCTTTTTTTCCACCTCGACATTCTTCAGCGTGGTGCTGACGGTCAAAAACAAATATTACAGAGTCAGCTAGCAGATATTTGAATGCCCGTGCAGGATCGGGTGACATTGTGTTTCAGAGCAGCTTCATTTAACCGAGCGGCGAGGAGGCTGCAGTTTTCTATTGCAGACCCCAATTAACAAATCTAAAGTCTGACTGTGTTCTGTATGACTTTGGCTGTGCAATATCATTGTTGTGTCTGTGCTGTTTCTGTTTTTGTGCCCAGGTCAAAGGAATAGAGAGAAGACGGGGGAGAGTAACTGCTGTGTCATTCTGTAATCCGCACACCTGCACTGCCAGCCGTTCCTCCGCCCCTCTCATTTGTTCACACTGTTAATGTCCAGGAGCTGATCAGCTTGTCCCTTCTTCTCCTTGAGCCTGTAGATGATGCAGATACGGATGCACCCCCCCCCACACTCACACATATGTAGGGAGACGGCCGACTCGGGCCGATCCAAGAACTTGGGAGCAGGAAATTGATTAACAATAGAGCAGTTTCTTTAGTTGCTCCTAATTTGTTATTGTAACTCATAATTAGAGGAAGGAACTGGACTCGCGTGTGTTTTGTTTTTGTTCTATCTTCAGCCTTCTGCCAATTGCAAGCTCACACCTAAACACAACTCATCCAGCCATTCTCAGCTGGTCTGTTAGGACCCGCTCATCATTCTAGCTGGTTGCCATGTTTTTTCTCTGCAGTGCTCAAGTTTATGAGTGTGGCCTTGCTTTCTGAAACAGACCGCTGACAATTTTAGCCACTAACACACGCACCACACCAGACAAGTTTGGTAAACTCCTTCAGTTATGCAGCAGATGTGCCTGATTAGAGCACTCGGCTAAATCCTGCAAACGCCTCCCCTTTTGTCTAGCAAGACGCTGAAAAGACAAATAACCAGTGTTGGAGGTCTGTTTTTTTCTTTCTTTGGGGGGATATTTGTTTGCGACTGTGTTTTTACAGTCCATGCAGTGTTGTGATTTAATGAAGCATGAACGCATATAACACAACCTTCCAGTCTTCTTGTGCTCCACTTTCAAGCAGTGTTGTGAAGGATCTCTCTCTTTCATTGGAAATCAACTTGTTTCTTTTTTTTTTGTCTTAAATTTCTTTGTCTAAACCTGAATTCTGCATTAAAGAATCCATTTTGCACAAATGAAGCAAAGGCTCCTCCAGATTGATACAAATGTAAAAAGAGTTTGTTTTATTTTATATGTTTCCCATGGAAGTAATGTTCCAAACTAAGGTAACATGTGTAGAATATATTTAATATGAATCTTATCTAGAAAACATGATGACTTTAGATCTTGGTGATATACATTATATTGATGTTTAGTCTGATTGTGTATATGGTTAGCTTCTAGCCAGTTCACAGTCACTTGCTGACAATGTCTTGTGCTTAACAGCAGCAGATCCTCCCTAACTATTATTGGAATGATGAATTTGTATTTTTATTTTTTCCGAGCTCTTTGCTATTCATTTTACATTTGTTTATAATTTAATATAATCTTTTTTTTTTGCTTTAAATAATTGCTTTGTAACAGCACTAGGTCTTAAAAATACTGTAATACAGGGTTCAAATCTGTACAGAGATAAACATTTTCAAAATGACTGTAAATAGCACTAATGCCGCCCCGCCCCCACTTCCCACTCTGGTCTTCAGAATTGAAACACATCTGTAAACTAAATAAAGGTTATTGAAGTGCACTTCCTGTTGTGACTTTGAATGCTAAAACACACATTGGGGGTTTGAAGTAAAGGAACGGGATGATTAAAGTCCCACTCCGATCATCCGAGCGCCGCCAATTACAGAAAGCGCTCTGTTTACACTCTCTCCCGCTAGCTTACAAGTGGATGCTTTGAGTTGAGCGGGGTAGGGAGCTTGTGGTCCACCCAGCATATTCTCTACGTCACAGATAAGTTCTTTTCAAACGGTATATTTTTCGTCTGCTCCTGATTCTCAACGATTTGAATAAAGAAATACTTAGAAATGCAATTTTTGGCTTAATTTTCTTTATATCGGATATCTCCACTATCAGAAAAATGCCAGACGATCTTGACCAATCTTGATCAGAATGGGTAACAAACAACCTTTCTGATGAATGTATGCTCTTAATATATAACAAAAAATTGGCCCTAATGAAACAACAATCGTGTATTAAAGGCTCAAGATTATTTGAAATAAAGTTACGGACAAAATAACTGGGTAAACTTGAATGAAAATGTAAAACAAAAATATTCCATGAATTATTTTATTAAAAGGTCAAAAAGAAAATTGTAAGAATGCATTTATCTACTTCAAATAGTTCAGAACCATTAAATCAGATTAAAAGTGTTCCAATGTTCTCAGATTCATAGTAACATGTTTGAGTTGACAGCTTTTGAATGAGAAGGACAAGCGGAAGAAAATGTCACAGATTATTCAGTTTTCTTCTCAACAGCCAGTCTTGCACTTCACCACGTCTGACGTTTTTCAGTATCGCTGTGAAAGATGAACTACAGGCTGACAAATTATTCATTAAAATTTCACTGAATCCATGTTGTGTCCCATCACGGTCTGTGTTTTTGCATCCTAAGATAGAAAAGGATCAAATGTCAAACTTCTCATGCTTGGGGAGCAAATCCTGTGAACTGACTGAAGATCTTGAACAAACCGACTACAAGTTCTGATGAATAATTTATATCAACATATGTTTCCCTTTTGTTTCTGTAAGAAAGGTGATTTATAACTAAAAAGACAAGTGGATATACTTTAAAAGAAGCTAGAATTGTCACGTGAAAGGGCAATAGTTAATTTGTGGTTCAAAATTAAAAATATTGTGTCATCTTGTGGCTTTGAACTATTTAAACTATGTAGTGAAAACAGCATTACCATTGGCTTGTAAGAAAAACCTTAATTTGCATCTCTTATGTTGGAATTAAACACATTTGATCTCCATTGTATCTCCAAAAACATTAAAAATGAAACAAGGAGCAGAGACTTGGAATGGGGCAAATGGTGATGGTTTGGTCAATACCAACAGTTCACTTCAATACTAGTTTGTAGTGACAAAGGTCAGATGTTTCCCTTAACACTGGGTTTGCACACACTGCAGCTACTTTTGTGGTCCATTCATCCATGCAGATCTTCTCAAGATCTGTGATTTTTTTTTTTATTTATTTTTTTATTGGGGGTGGTGATCCAGGTGATCCCTGGACAGACTTATCTTTCTTTAGACACTCTCTATTGAATTGAGGCACAGAGACTGGCTAGGCCGCTCAACAACCTTGAAGTGAAGCGTTGGCGCAATTTCAATAGATCCATCTCCTCTTCAGGTATGGTGGGTTGCTGATTCTTCACTCTACATGATCATCAATTAGTCCTCACTCTGGGCCAATAGCTAAAGTGCTCACTTTCTTCACAGCCAGTCACATTCAAATTTCTGCCTTTAAGTTCATAGAAGTTTGGAGAGGTTACAGTCTGTCTGTTTAGGGGTGTGGACAGGTGTCTTTTATATTATTTTATATTTTATTGTATTATACAAATAACCAGTTGGTTATCTGTATAATACAGGTCATGAGTGGAGGATAGAAGAGCTTCCTAAAAACAAAGTGTCTGAGAGGAACAGAATTCTTGCTTGTTTTACGTATAAATTCTTTGAAAAACGATGTATTTTCTGGACTCCTTTTCTTTAAAAATATTTTAAATTGTATCTTTGAGGAACATTACAGGCCTCTCTGATCTTTTTAAGAGGTACAAGTTGTACAATCAATGACTTCTGTCCCACTGCAACTGAAGTTATTCTGACATGTCTGAAAGTCTTTTTTTTTTCTTTAGAGCTAATATTTTACAAGACTTAAAATCCAACTTTTTATATAACAAATGTGATGACTGTCACACTCCCAGATTGCCCAATTGTGAAAAGGCCAGAGTCCATCACAAATGATTAAAAATAGAGTACTGGATGGTGTTTTCACAGTGTCTCGTTTGGACTGAGTTAAAGACACAATAAATATATTTAAAAAGTAGTTTCTTTTAGAAAATAGGGGTGAGGCGCTCTGAAAAACAACTTCATTCTCACAGGATGACTGCACCACTGTTGCTACAACTGAGGTTCTGTGTAGATTTTTTTCCTACCAGCCTTCCTGTTTTCACCCTCTCCTCCCCGCAGTCATGTTGTGTGAACGACACAATAAGAGCAGCCAAATATTTAGTATGAATACAACTATTCTTTCTTCTTGGAAGAAGTATGTGTGCTGATAAAATAAAAGCTGGTCACAGAAACACCATTTACATAACACATTCTATTTGTGCTAAACCAGGCGGCATGATTGCTGCTTGCTCGCTAAGGTCAAAGAACCGCTGTGTCATTTCAATAAATGTGACATTTACAACAGCAGGTAATAATCGTTGCCTCTGACACCTTAGACAGGATCGAAAATGGTCAGGCTTATGAATTAAAGCTCATACACAATGTGGATTACAAGATTCAGATAAAAAGTGTAAATGAGACCCTCTGATAATTATTGTTTCATGTGTAACTTTTTCTTTTGGGTTTGTGTTTGGCTTGTGAAAAGGTTGAGGAGCCCGCCATCTTCAGGCAAAAAGGCTTCATAACAATTACCTTAGTGCGTGCGCAAACAAGATCCAAAAATGAAAACATGTGTCAATAAAATATATATTTTTACTACCCAATTATGTAAATTAAAACCTTAAAATAATGTGTAAAACACAATAAATACCAGAAAAAAAAATCAAATATTTTGGAATGAAAGTGTTTTTTGAACCGTTTGATGAAATACACACTCAAGAAAAAAGTAATTTAATGTTTTGAATGAGAAATTAATAGTACTGATGGGTGAATTGGGACGTTTTTGCTCACAACAATGTCAGTTTAAGATTCCAGAATATTGACATGAGTGTTCAGGAAAAAACATCAGTCTAACATTCAGGTTTTTTAGGGAGACTAAAAGTCATTTGTCAATTTGAAAAGTCATTATTTCACAATAAGGAGAAAACAGAAAATGTCATACTTCCAGAGATTAAAAAATGATCAAAAACTTGAACCCGACAAAATGCATGTCCTGAATTTATAGGTTTCGTGACTCATATGCTTGTAATCCTGTGATGAATTTTTGGCTGTAATTTAACAGGGAAAATTTCAGATTCAAGACAAAGAAAAGACAAACCATGTTCACAATAGACACAGTAAACACTACACTAAATGTTGGATTCATTTTCTTACGCAAAGTTGTGCACAAAGTATTCCATTTGTGTCCATGTGCATATATATCATTTTGACAGCTATCTTACTCCATATTGGGAATCTCTACTATGACTGAGGAACAAATTTTGGACTCTGGTTGCAGCAGCTTAAAACACGTATGAGGATAAAAGCAATAAGTCCTTTATAAAGCAAATACTGATTTTAACATTTCTCTACAAATGCGAAATAATTTGTTTTTTTTTTAATAAAAAGTTTATACTCTATGAATGACTCAGTCAGTGTCTTCTGTAAAGACTTCTTGACCACAGCCTGATCGGTTTTGAGATTTTGGCCTACTAAAAGTGTACCCTGGTTATCTATTTGAAATAGGTTTTTTTCTCTGAATTCAAATTTTCCTTGATTTCTTTGGTTCTCAGACAGTAGATAAATGGATTGATCAGTGGAGGAAAGAAAACTATAGAAAAGAGTTGTGACTATCCGCTTGTCAGCCGTCATTGTTAGGCTAGGAAAGAATGGAGTGGTTTAGACAAAAAAGCGTGGGATGTAGTAGATAGAGATGATACAGTCTTGGGTGACACAGGTACAAATGGTCTTCTTTTTGCCCTGTAAGCGATTTAATTTATGTTATAAACTTTTAAAAATAGTATTCTTAAAAAAACATGTGAAAGACTGAAACTATTATTCAAAAATAGGACTCTAAATAGGACTCTGGACTCTAAAGCAAACATCACCACCAGGATCAAGATTCCCATCACAGTGACCACACGAAGGATGAAAAAGAATCACGCTACTAAGTGGAAATACTCCTGCTGAAGATTCTGACACTGTTGTGAAGTTGTCCACCTCACCCATGATGACAGCAAATGATCAGTGCTGACCCAGACTTAGAATCAGAAGGCAAGTAAATATATATATATATTAAAAATAAAGTTGTCTCAGAAGAAAATAAGGGATTAGCTCACTTGGACTATGGAAGAAACC
The DNA here is from genome assembly GCA_014656515.1 of Oryzias celebensis. Lineage (NCBI taxonomy): Eukaryota > Metazoa > Chordata > Actinopteri > Beloniformes > Adrianichthyidae > Oryzias > Oryzias celebensis. Next base: position 16,504,400 of record BNCR01000013.1, read on the forward strand.
TACTGTATGAGTGACAGCTGAATCGTGAGGTTATACTAGTTGTTGTTTTTATCATTCTGCATGACCAGCAGCCCCATTGAAAATACAGAGACCACATGTCTGGTTGATTTTTTCAAAATAAGCACATTTTAGTGGCATATTTGGAAACTGTACACTTTTGGATTTGGGTTGGGAAAACTGAAACACAGCTGGTGTGGGTTAGGTGATGCCAAAATATTTGTTTGTAAATAACACGCAATCAAGCTAAAAACATATCAAGCAAGTTCAAACAAAAAACATCATTTTAAATTATTTTATATTTAGCAATTTTTGATTGAGGACTTGTGGGGTGGTGGTTAGCACTCTCACTTCTCAGCAAGAAGGTTGAAGGTTCAAATCCCGACTAGGTTGTTTCTGTATGGAGTTGGTCCGGGGTTTGCTTGGGTTTTCTCTGGGCACTCTAGTGTCCTCCCACACTACAAAAGCATGCTTCATAGGATCAGTTATTATTCCAAATTGTCCCAGGCATGAATGTGTGCGGGGTTGTGTGACCCTGCAACCAGTTGGGACTGACAGACCTTTCTGTTCAACAGTAGCTGGGATAGGCTCCAGTTACCATTTGACTCCAAAAGGGATGAAGCGAGTTTAGAAAATGTATAGGCCAGGAATTTGCCTTGTGAAAGACATTTCCCACAAAAATACATGATGAAAACAAGTATTTTTGTGAGGTCTTAGTACTTCTTAAACTTAGCATGAAGCAGAAACTATGTATGTTATATCACAGTGGACCGGTGTAGGTACCACGTGTGTCCGGTCTGTCTGATCCGTATGGGGACTTGCAGCTTTTGATGACGTTGCAATATTTGACTGGCTGTACATTGGCCTCATGACGTGTAAGATTGCACCTGGACAAATTACTGAGCAGATCTTGACACTAAAGCTTTGTCTGAAATCCCTCCCTACTCCCTGATTATCAAAAAACTACATAGTGCAGGACTATCTAGGGCCCTGGATTTTAATAGCAATTCAGACACCGAAATCCCGAAGTAAAAACTTAATCACTACATACAAATTACGAAGACTATTTATGAGTTCACTGTGTTTTGATGAAGGAAAAGTTGATGGTTTACTAAAAAAATACATTTAAATACTTTTTTAAAAATTTTTCACTGACATTGTTCAAATGCAATGCATTGTGGTCCATATTCCACAATCTAGTGAGCATTGAGGCACACTGGTTTTTCGCAGAGAATTGTTGGCAATTTCTAGGGTGCTGAATTTTTAGAATGTAGATTCAGAAAGCACCACAAAATGGCAAATGTAATATATAGCGAGTAGTGAAGGAATTTGAACACAGCTAAGTTGTTTGTGAATTCGGACATAGTTTATCTAAGTTGTTTAGACAATATTTATTTAATATGCCACTTTTTATTTACAAAAACAGTAGGCATTTTTGCAAGGTTTTTTAATTTGGCCTAAATTTTGCAACTTAGCACTAAAGTTGCTAAAACATAGTGCTATAAAAATTACGATTTTGCATTGATCAATTCATGTCAAAAACAATATTTTCCTTTATCCCAAACCTGTTTAGACACATTTTTGTAAGTGAACCCAAAGCACAATTTTTAAAATATTAATTAAAAAAATCGTTCCACATCAACTTCCGAAAAATATACAATATCTAAAAGTTAAATTATAGCCCTTATGGGAAAACATGTAAACAAACTTTTTGAAAAATAGCAAAAAGATTTAAATTCTCATTTAGGGTTTAAATCTAAGCATCTTATTGGCTTCGACCTCTCACCTGTCATTTTAATCAGTCTGAATGTGAATAATCAAGAACATAATTTACAGTGAGGAAGCAGGTAGTGAAGCTGAAAGAGATTCTGCCATCTACTGGCGTCTGCTTGTAACTGCAGGACTAAAGATTTTACTCAACATCTGAAACATGAAAAAAAAGTTGAGGGGGGGCCTGTTCCAATTTACTTTTCTAGTTTTACAATCAACTGACAAAATTGAAACCCATTATATTTTTTCACTGTAGTATTAATATATAAGCTGAAACTGAGCATTAGTCCAATTTTTGTATCATTTACTTGCTGCTAGGGGGTTGCAATGCAAAAATTGTCACACGGTGAACTTTAAATTGCTAATACAAGGGGTACTTTCATCACTATAAGCTGTTTCTTTTCATTATTCAAGATCATAAATAAAAATAATAAAATAGGTTTTGTCCTGTTGTACCATTTCAAAACATATTCAGGTTTTCTTTTGAATTCAAATCTAAGCTTCATTTTTTTATAGTAAAATCAATGTGATGTTTATTCATATATCTGTCTCAAAAATAAAAAAGTGTTTTGTAACGTGATGCTTGGCATATCTTCAAAATCTTTAGGGCATTTTTATTGACGGTACTACCAGGTCACTTAAGGCACCTAGCTTCTTGCAACAGGCTTTTAGTAGTATTGCAATTTAATCACTTTCATCTTCCAGAAAACATAATTTTATTTAAAAAGTACAACATAATAAATAACCAAAAACAAACTACCATTAGTAAAAGCTTAATGTATCACAAAGAAAAATCCTAATGACTAGAAAAAAATAATAACCATGCAATACAGACTACTTCTAATTTATATATTTTTTTTAAATTACAGACTATATAAAAATATTTTACAGGACAATCTTCCACATACAGAACACAAAATGTTGAAATGTAAAAATTACTTACTATCATTAAAACGTATTTTTGAATGAAAATATGCATACTCCTGATGGACAGGAGAGCTCCATAATCACGGATAAAGAATCACAGGATGGAAGGACATGCAGCAGGTTAGGGTGTTTACGGATAGGGGTGGTAATGTATCCACAGATGTCAGTAGTGTAATAGAAAGATGGAAAGAATACTTTGAAGAGTTGATGAATAAAGAAAATGAGAGAAAAAAGAATAGAAGAGGTGACTGTTGTGGAACAGGAAGTAACAACGATGAGTAAGGGTGAAGTGAGGAGTGCATTGAAGAGGATGAAGAGTATGTTGTTCGGCCTAGAGACAGTGGCACTGAGGAAAAGGCAGGAAGCAGAACTGGAGATGAAGATGCTGAGGTTTACCTTGGGAGTGATCAAGATGGATTGGATCAGGAATGAGTCTATCAGAGGGACAGCAGTTCTGGAGATAAAGTCAGAGAGGAGAGATTGAGATGGTTCGGACATGTCCAGAGGAGAGACAGTGGATATATGGTAGAAGGATGCTGAGTCTAGAGCTACCAGGCAAAATGTCTCAAAGAAGACCTAAGAGGAGGTTTATGGTTGCAGTGAAAAATGAACTGAAGGTAGTTGGTGTTGGAGTAGGGCAGGGCTGGCCATCCCTGATCCTAAAGAGCGGTACCATTGGGTGTTTTCCAGCTCTCCCGCTACTGCTTGATGCCGACTAGCTAAATCAGGTGTGTTCAGTCAATCAAGATGTGGAATCACTTGACTCAGCTAATCAGGAGAAAGTTGGTCAGGGAGAATTGGAAAACAGGCAGGGTTGAGGCTATTGAGGACCAGGGATGGCCAGCCCTGGAGTAGAGGATGCAGAAGACAGGGTTAGATGGAGGAAGATAATTCACTGTGGCGACCCCTGTATATGTAAGCAGCAGCCTCACTTTGACTTGTTAAAGAGACATTACATCAACGTTGGATCAGCCTGTAGTGTGAATTTCCACTTTAATTTTAGCGAGATTCCAAATCCAGACAAACCGTGGATGAATACATTTGACTTCCATTGATTATTTCAGTGCTTTTGTTGTCAGAACAGTTAAAGAAGAAAGTACGTAATAAGAATAAGTCATCTGTTCAGGTCCAGGATGTGTTGTTTTAGTGTTCCCTTTGTATTTTTGGGCAGAATTCACAATTCAGACTATTTTTTTTCCCTGTCCGGCATAAGTGTTGCATAAAGGAACATCTGTTGACTCAGCTTGTATTGATAATTTTGGGAAAGCTTCCATCCTCCACGGAGAAACTACTTATTTGAATGACAACAAGCCGGATCATGCAAGAGGTAAATATTTGTGTTTTCTTGACTGAAAAGGGGAGAGGTTTGGGGCGTTTGCACACAACCTCTGGGGATCAATTAGCTAAATGGTAACAACAGGGTAGAATAAGAGTAATGTTCCTGAGGGAAACTACAAACAAAGTCTCCAGAGAGAGAACGGCAGTACAGTAACACTGAGGTGCAACTCCCAGAGGGTTGAATTCAGACTTCACAGAACTTTTTGTTATGGAAGGAAGTCGGCTGAAATGATCCCTCTAATTCTCTGTGGTTGCCTTTACTTTTGAACATATTCTGTCCTCTTTTAGTAGAAAACAATCAAAACGTTGTTTTTACTATGTTATAAATGGTTGTACTGAAATCAGAGAAAATTATAAGTTAGTTTTTCTTTTACAATCTTTGGATGACAAAAAAGAAGTGACATACAGAGTCAGATGGCACATTTAGGGTTTTAATGCATTAATTATGATTTACTTTGTATTTGCCTCCATGAGGTCACAGTTGTGACAAACGTTGGATATCCAATGCACCTGAACAGTTGTCCGATGCGTTTTTGTCAAAATGGCTGCAAAGAATGATGGATATAATTCATATTTCATTAAGAAAAACTTGGTACAAATGCTGTTGGTTCAATACAAAAAAAAACCCAATACCAGTTCACCAATTGTTTTGGGGGGAAAAAGTGACCTTTTTGAGAGATCATTTTAAAACTAATTTTAATTTAGTGCTATTAGAAGCAAAATGATGATCTTTTCTCTAATGAACTGTTTGTGTTTTGACAGAATAAAAGCATCTTTAAACAGATTTTAGTGACTTACTAAATGTCTTTTTTTCTTTAAGGCTCCTCAAATAATCTAATTTAAAGAGCAATTTTATAAAGGAAACAAAGACAAACTGAGCAAACAAAATAGTACAAGGTGTAGGCCATTGAGACATATTTTATGTGTCTCATACGTTTCATTATTAATTTAATCATCTTAAATGATTTAATTCCAGACCATATTTTTTACCATGGGATGATTTTAACACTGTACCCTGGGAGGCAATTTTATTTATCTGACAATGATGCCTTAGTAGTTAATCCCTGGGGATTATATTTGGTTAAACAGAACAACTTCACAGCCCCAATGGTTTTATTAATCTCTTGGGATATGGTTTGGTGACAATTTAAACCCTTCACACTTGCATGCATGAAATAATGGATTATAAACGTTGAATTTTTAAATTCATGGAATTACAAAAAAAAATCAATTCTGACCCACTTATCTATTGTAAATGAAATATAAAATAGATGCTTTTTATGAGAAACACTGAAAATATGTAATTTAATTTAATGGAAAAAAATAATATTACCGGTATTCAGATGACAAGTGCAACTTGTTAAATGGTTTTTGAGCTTTTTTGCAAACTTGAGCGTTTGGATTTGCAGAAAAGCTCAAGTCTCCATTTAACCTATGGATTACTTGATTTGATAGGTGCAGTTTTGTTTAACAAACTTAAAGCTAAAGTAACCCCTCGCTTTCACGTACCAGAACAGTCTGCAGCACTGAGCAAGCATTTTACTAATTTATGAGGTTTTAAAAGTGTTTCATTTGCAAAATACACCTCCTGGAGACTTTTTTTTTAAGTATTAGAAATTGCCAGAGCTGAAATTGTCAAACGTGTTGTCTGTTTAACATCATTCCAAGTGGAGGTAGTAAGTTGCAGTCACTCCTCAGATGGTTGGTTGTTTCAAAACCCCAATCCAATCCTTAATGCTGAGTGTCAAGCATGGGGGACAAAGGGTTTCCATTTTAAATATGGATTCAAACCAACAAACCTTCAGTTTCATCCACATGGCCACTGAGCATGTTAGTCCCATGGAAATGTAAGTTCTAGAACAGTTTCTTTTTACTATAATTCTCCCAACAGACTTTAAATTGTAAAAAAACCCCAAACTTATGGTTGATAATTTATTTGTGTTCACGTGGTGTAAATAAACAAATAAATACAGTTAAGCCACAACACTTTTAACAGATTTATTGATTATTGAAACAGTTTCAAAGTAGATATTAAAGACAATTGAATTAATAGCAAATGTTTCCCCGTAAACTGCGATAAACATTATCCAGGCAGTAAAAAGTTCGTTTTTTGCATGATGACTTTATCTCCCTGGACTGTCCCCTGCAGTTGGGGATGAGGTGTTTACCTCACTGTTCAGGCTGTGTCATCACCCTCCAAGAACATTGACAACAAACAGCTAATTACCAGTCTCATTACACAAGTTTTCCAGGATACAATCCAGGGAATACACTGTTGTTGAGTTGTGTAATCAAAGTTTGTCCAAATTATGATGATACAGTTTGATCTTTAAAAATAAGCAGAATTTATTTTTATTAACTTAGCCTTTTTTTCAATTGACAGAAATACTGTGCTTATTTGTCAAATATCAGGCAATGTGTGAAACTCATTTGGCTGTTTTTCATTTTGTTGTACACATTGTGAAAGTTTTTTTCTTGGTAGCATTACCAAGACTTCGATGGACAACTAAAAGTCCTTTGGATACCAGTTTATCGTTACCAACAGATCTGATCAGCCCCCAATTCCAAATGTGCCTCAGACTGAGTTCAGTGTAAATGTTTGATGGTGTTTGGAAAGTTTAGACTGTAGGAAACTGCTCTTGTGTTTTGTGGTTTATGCAGGTCGTAACCAACACTTCAGAGCTTACATCAACAACACTCAACAACAGTAAAATAAACACTCACCAAAAGTTTTTTAAGTCTTTTTTTTTTAGTTATTACTAGAGCTATGCTCCTCAAACGCCTTAATTCCGTCTCACCAGCCCCTCTCAGTTTATTTCCCTAAAACCCACAACAACTGGTTGAATGACTGAACCGACAGAACCCTGGGCTGACAAACGTCTCTGGGTGGTGCGTTCACTGAGCTCCGGACATCCCTGGAACAGCAAAGCCGTTGATCAGAGAAAATGTTGAACACCAGAAGAACTGATTTATTTATAATGGATTGATCTCCACAAATTTGTCCAAAAAAAAAAATTGAGGACAAAGTTGGGCTGCCGTAGGGCTGAGTGGCTGTGTGGGTCCGCTAATGCCCGGAGCTCAGTGAACGCACCAAACAGAGACACTCACCAGCCTTGAGTTCTATCCTTAAACCAGTATTAAACCAGTTGAAATAGCAGTTTTGCTTAAAAAATCAGTTGTCTACATCTTTTATGCAGGGAATAAGAAGACTCAACTATGTCACTAGATTGATAATCTCTTAAATCAGGGAACAATGACTGGAGTTTACTCAGCCCAACTCAAGGATTGCGCACCGTTAGATCAAGAACGAGAGAAAAACACACAAATACACAAATGTAAGTATTAATACAAAAACATCTATCCATCCATCCATCCATCCATCCATCCATCCATCCATCCATCCATCAACCCGCCCGTCCGTCCGTCCGCCCGCCCGTCCATCCATTCATCCATCCATCCATCCATCCGTCCATCTGTTCATCCATCCACCCATCCATCCATCCATCCATCCGTCCATCCACCCACCCATCCATCCATCCACCCATCCGTCCATCCATTCATCTGTCCATCCGTTCATTTTCTGGCCTTGGGTACCAGGGCCCGGTACCATTGTATTGACTAACTTTTGTACAGTTTGTCTTCATCTTGATCATTTTAAAGCCATAAATAGGCTCTTTGTTCATTCATTTCCAAAATAACACATATTCCGTGTCAGACAAAGTCAGGTTCTACTTTACCTTATCTTATTTAATGTTTTTATTTTAAAAGGAAGTAACAAATAAGAATAAATAACAATAATAATAAAGTGGCTCCTGAACGCTGTTTGTTTTGTTTTCCAGGGTGGGTGGTTAGGTTGGTACGACGCTGCTTCCTTAAGGGACTAAAGTGAAGTGGTTTAAGTTTTCGTGAGTGAATGAGAGTAACCTGAGTGCATAAAAAGACCCAAGGTCAGGTGAGAAGCAAGTAAAGCCTACCTCACCTTCAGCAGAAAAGAACAAGATGTTTTGTTCTCTTTTGATTCCTTCTCATAATGGACCTTTTTAACTCTGCTTTAGGAAAAAACATCACCTTTGTGCGACCTGCATACTTCATTGTCAGAGGATTTATTGGTATACCAAATGTTGAATATTATTATATATTTCTACTGTTTGTCTACATTGTTTCAGTGCTGGGAAACGCAGCCGTGATGGCTCTGATTTATCTGGATCATAATCTAAGGACTGCAAAATATGTGGCAGTTTTTAACCTTGCCTTTGTAGATTTGTTGGGAAGCACAGCTCTCGTCCCAAAAGTCATTGACATCTTTTTATTTAACCATTACTATGTTCCATACAATGAGTGTCTGACGTTCCTTTTTTTCTGCTTTACGTGTCTTTCAATGCAAGCTCTTAATCTGGTTACCCTTTGCTATGATCGCCTGGTTGCTATCATGTTTCCGTTGCATTATCAAGTCAGAGTGACCCCAAAGATCATGCTTTCTATAGTCCTTTCTTTCTGGCTTTTTGTTATAGTTGCTGTTTTAACTGCCACCGGTCTTTTGACAAGACTTTCCTTCTGCGATTCACTTGTCATCAACAGTTATTTCTGTGACCATGGCCAAATCTATAAGCTTGCGTGCAATGACAACACTCCAAATTTAATAATAGGAAATCTGATGATAGCTATTATTCTGTGGGTTCCTCTTGTTGTAATCATGTCGAGTTATGTTTGCATTGGTCACACTTTGGTCAAGATTTCCACACCTCATGAAAGAGTGAAAGCCTTTAAAACATGTACAGCTCATCTTTCATTGGTTGCAATCTATTTCATCCCAATTTTAATCACATTCACGATGAGAGCAAACATACATCCAAATGCAAGAATCATAAACTTGTCTCTGACCTCCGTCTTTCCTCCCATGTTAAACCCAATCATATATGTTCTGCAGACACAAGAAATCAGAGCATCACTGAGGAAAATTTTTCAAATCAAAAGGAAGTCAAGATTTATTGGGATGTAGAAGTTTGTGTATTATAAAGGCTGTAGATATTTGATTGAAAATAGTTTCATATAAAGTAGTCATACCTATAATCTCTGAATATTTAACTAAAGTTGTGTAGTAAGGGATGATGCATGACTGAGAAGGAAAGGTTGCTAAACTTTGTAACTGAAATGAAGACATGAAGAATCCATACATTAAAGAAGTTTGTAAATGTTTTAAATAAATTTTTTTTATCAGATGTGTTAAAAACTTTCTTTTAATATCCTGCTTCAAACAAGTTTGAATGTGGCCTATTACTAACATTGGGGTAAACAGCACTAGAACCAGGAGTTCTCTTAATTAAAAAAAGAGCTGAAAAGGTGTTTTTGTGCTCTGGTTTTCTTTGGTAATTAAATATTTCTCCACCTCACTGATTTCTTTTTCCACCTTGAATGCAAGCACTTTCAATCTGTTTTAATGCGACTTAGGCTGCGGTCATATATAATCGGGAAGCGGTGGTTGCATTTTAACAGGCAAGTTTTTAAGAAAAAGTTAAAATTAAATAGGAAGCGGATGGTTTTTCTCTAAAAGTTAACATCGGTCAGTGGGATATTTAGAGGTCGCACTGTGACAGTCCAGTGACAGGGGGGGATGACGCCTTTGTAGAATTGGCCGACAGGCATGCAGAGACTCTGGCTGGTAGCAGCTCTGACTGAATGAGGCATAAATGTCTCCAGACGTCCATTTCAAAGGACACGGGCCACCAGCTGCCAGTAAACAGAATGCAGCCAAAAGTAAATGATTATATGAATTGCTGTGCTGTCTCAATGACTGAAAGAGGCATTGGAGAAAACAATTATTCCCAAAAGAGCAAAGATACTTCTTGTGGTACGGGCAAGTAAGAAACAACTGACGTATTTCCAAACAAAAATAAGAAAGTCACAGTAGACTTGTCTCTTCTAACACTTTTATTTAAAGTGAAAAAAAAAATACTGTAGTTTGAAAAGACAAAGGTGTAATTGAAAAGAGGGTTTAAACTGGCTCACTCATTTTGGCATAAGTTTACATTAAAAGGTGAAGAAACATCTGAGGATCATAAAAGTGAACCCATTAATTGAAGATTTGAATGGAAGGTTTTTAAAATACATTGGCTCTAAGACTAGTCACACATGCCGAATTAACAGCGGGGCGACCTAAATGTCAGTTTTATTTTATTTTGTTTAGAGAAATTGGCTGGTGGCCGTGCGGTGGCATTTTTCCCTGCCAGCTGAAGTTTTAAGAAAAAAATGAGCGACGACCGGATTATTTTTTGACATTGAGCAGTGGCCGCTGGGGTACATTTGGAGGTTGCGCGGTGGCAGGCGGGTAGCAAGAAGACAGCAGCGCAATTTTTGACTGATGAGGGAGAGTCTCCAAAATTCCCCAAATCTGCTGATCGTCTGATTTCAGGCTGCCACTCCCCTGCCTATGCGCAGCCATCCCACTGCTAATGTCCTATTGCTAGAAATTGTACAGTAGCAGATGACCAAACATCAATTTGTTGATCCCGACCCCAGTGGACCCCATTATTCCCTCTGTTTAATGTGCCTATGCATAGCCCCCTGAGCTCACAAAGGACCACTGGGAGCAACCCCCTTGTGCCGTCCAGAGACAGGTACACATCGTTTAGTCAGAGCTGTTGCTGGCTGGAGATTCGGCTGCCAACAAACATGTGGCATCAGCAATTTCGTAATGATCCCCGTCTGACTGCCGCTTGAATTCATGACCACGCCAATGGTTTCCAAAAAGAAAAAGTCGGGAGGCGGCAGATCTTGAAAATTCTGCTGATGCCTCCCAGTCACACGGTGGCAGTTGTACTGTCTGCTTTTAAGTTTATCCCAAAGACGAACAGTACCGACAGTGTGGAAAACTTTTACCATCATTCTACCCAGTTATCTGAAGTCAGTGCTTTTCAGTTTAAAGAAAAAATCAAACCAGCTAAAATACATTAAAAAATACATTTACCATAATAGTCAGTAAATAAAATTATTTGCATTTTATTTTAAAGCCAGAATGCTACAATGGGATCATGAAAGAGGTTCTTTTCTACTTAGCGGTACGGCACAATCTGTATTTTGAGCGATTCCAATATAAAATGGACCCAATCAACCATAACGAACCATCCTATTTATGGTTCTCCGTACATTGTAGATCCATAGAAAAATAGAACGGAGCTACTGTCGTTATACAATGAAACCCAATGATATGTGAAAGGTCATTACAACAAAAGCCAGTAGCAAAAGTTTTCTCCTCTTTTCAGCTGTATTTCACTTCACCACCTGCAATTTTCTCTCAAAAAACATTGAATGCTTTGTACATACGAAGTACCAAAAGCCAAGCGGAAGAAAAATAATAGCTCCATTGTTATTTTTGATAGTTTTGCTTTTGTTGTCGTCGCACTACTCTGACACAAAGCAATTGGTCTACACTTTGTATACGGTCCAAATTTAAGTGCCTGAATTGCCTGGACCATTCTAAACCGTACTGTGACGTACCGCTCAGTGGAAATGAGGCTTTAGGTTGCAGACCTCTTGTTTAAAGTTTGAACATGTCGTTGAAGAAATTCTCTCAATAAAAGCGCTTGTTTAGTCAAATGCTACTGTTATTCCTTAAACTAGTTAAAGCAGCACTATTAGCATAATATTGTGGACAATTGATGGCTCTGGTCTGGGGCTACATGGTGGAGTAGTGGAAAGCACTCAGCATAGTGATGGATTTTGCACTAAGCAATTAGCAATAAAAATTCTAAACTGAGAATGTTGAATAAGTTTGAGGAAGGAAGTTTAAGGATTAGAATCTCAGGACCCCTGGAATTGTATATATTACCAACTTTTAACTTGCCGTCTTTACTTTTGCACATAATTATGGGCATTAAAGTTTCTATTTGAATTAATATTAATTGAAAGGACATGAAACTAAGCCTTCTGTACTGATTGATCGAGGATAGAGCAAATACATTCTCATTTTTCTGATTGTTGTTTTGTCAAAATAAGTAATGATAGCTTTAAAAATGATTTATTCCTTTAAAAAATGATGAATCAAAAAAGAAAGTTTTTTTTAACAAACAGTTTACTCATCAAACTGTAAGCAGACTATACTCTGGACAGTTATTTTACATTTGGGATCCAACAGACTTAACAAAAAGGGAGGAGAAAATGAACTTAAACAGACCCACCTCCAAAGTCTAACATAAAACAAAGAGCGAAGTTCCTACAGGCAGATCTACAGTGCTGATATCTGCTGGACAGCTCGGTAGTTCTTGGGAAAGAAATACTTTTCCTATTACAATGGAGTTTTTTAACTCTGCTCTAGGAAAAAACATCACTTTTGTGCGTCCTGCTTATTTTAAAATAGTTGGGTTTGTAGGGATACCCAATATGCATTATTACTATGTCTTTCTCTTCTTTGTCTTCTTTGTTTCAGTGCTGGGAAACACAGCTGTAATGGCTGTGATTTACCTGGATCACAATCTGAGGACTGGAAAGTATGTAGCGATTTTTAACCTTGCCTTTGTGGATTTGTTGGGAAACACAGCTCTTGTCCCAAAAGTTATTGACATCTTTTTGTTTAACCATTACTTAATTTCCTACGGGGAATGCCTGACCTTCTATTTTTTCTGCAACATCTGCCTTTCAATGCAGAGTCTGAACCTGGTTGCTCTCTGCTATGATCGCCTGATTGCTATCATGTATCCCCTACATTATCAAGTCAGAGTGACCCCTAAGATAATGCTTTCCATTGTTGCCTTTATTTGGCTCTTTGTTCTTGCTTGTGTTTTTATTGCGTTAGGTCTTTTGACAAGACTTTCCTTCTGTGATTCAGTGATTATTAACAGCTTCTACTGTGACCATGGCCCAATCTACCGACTGGGATGTAATGATTTAACTCCAAGTTTTGTACATGCAAATCTGTTAATAGCTCTATTTGCTTGGGTCCCTTTACTAATAATCATCTGTAGTTATATTTGCATTGGTCATACTCTGGCTAAGATTTCCACAGCTAAAGAAAGAGTGAAAGCCTTTAAAACGTGTACAGCTCATCTTTCTGCTGTGGCCATCTTTTTTATACCAGTGTTAATCGTGTACAATATGAGAGCAAACATACATCCAAATGCAAGAATCATAAATCTGTCTCTGACCACTGTCTTTCCTCCCATGTTAAACCCAATCATTTATGTTCTGCAGACACAAGAAATCAGAGCATCTTTAAGAAAAATACTCCAATCTAAAATGAAATTTAAGGTGGCACTGAAATGAGCTCAGTCTGTGTAGTGATGTCGTATACAAGGGTTTTACAGAGAAAGCTGATGATGGTAAAATATTGTTTTCTTGCACTAATGTTGTATAACTGACCATACACCAGAATAAACGCTTTCATGATTCAGACAGAAAGTACATAATCACAGGCAGTGTTTTATGGCTTTGAGCATTTAAGGATTTGAAAACATGAATGGATTTTCTATCAGAGGCAACAGTCCAATCAGTATTGAAAATTTTTTCTTTTCATAAACACATAATATTCACAAAACTAAATTTCTTTTAAGTGTCATTTAGAAGAATCAATACTATAGTCTGCTGACACAAGAAATTAACATTTGAATTAAATTTTACTCTAATGGTACAATAAAATTAAGACAATCTCTATGTTGGTTTGTGACCCTTTATCACCACCCGCACTGAGTTGTTCCATTTAGGGAGAAAAGGAAAAACAAAGTTTACATTTGAAACAATGGGACTTACATTTACTCAAAAACGAAGCTGCTTTCATCCGTACGCTACCCTGCAGTTAAAAGCAGCGGAAACCTTTTTGACCCTGACTCCGGGTTTCCACCAAGTTTAAGAATCCTGCAGATTCCAGAGGACTTTTTGGCTTGTGTTCCACAAAGGAAGTTGGAAAAAGGCACTACATAGTGAATCGATTTAAAAAACTAGCAGTAGCAGCATTTCAAGAGCCATTTCTTTTGGCTAGAATTTGCATTGATTTGAACATTTTTGTTCTAGCATTTTGGAACTTTACAAAGGTCACGTACACAATACAAAAATGGATCTTTAACAAAACTTAAAGTGATTCAGTTACTTAGTTAATGTAGCTGGTTTCTAACATTTTAATGTTTTGCATTTGACCAGCCTAAGTGTTATATAGAGTTATTTGGCAGACAATTTTGCTTACGTTTGTTCAAATTTGTACTTTATTTTGAATTGGAATTTTCCAATTTTGAGGTGGGTAGACCCATGACTGAACCCAACCCAACTCTAACTACATTTTTCTGCTAAACTGTCCATTCTGGATTTTTTTTTCTTTTCTTTTCTGGAGTATTGGGACTTCTGGGAAGTGGTCCCCATGTAAGTTATCAACTGATCGTTTTTAAAATACACCACTGCTTTCTATGACCTAAATAATGGACAGGATCCATTTGCAAACAGGCCTTTCAACCTCCACCATGATCTCCCTCGAAGTTGCTCTCTCAGAGTAGCTTCTGCTCCCGTTCATGTTCGGTTGAAAAACTGTTTTCAATAAATATAATTTGAGAAAAAAAAAGGCACTATGAGTTTCTCAAAAAAATCCACGTGTCGTGTGCAGGAGAAGCTAGCAGCTAATGTTTTTAGCTTGTTGCTACACGGAGCGGCGCCTGTTTATATTATTTACAATGCATGGAGGATGTTTAGAGATCAGGTTTATTTATTTCGAAGAGCTCTACAAAAACGTTGGTGATCACGTCTCTGTGTTTGGGTTCATGAAAACATTTAGAGATTCCCTTTAGCTCCAGCGAGTTTCTCACCTGCTGCTCTACCTGATTGACGGCTGCTTCTACGGTGTTTCCGTCTCTCTCTGACCGAGTTCAAATGATTACTGTCTCGCATTAAACCGAGAGGGCAAAAATAAAAACAAGAATAAAATGAGGGGACCTTTTTTTTTCAATTATTGTCTCAATAAAAATAAGAGAAACATAATAAAGTTTAGGAGCCCTGAGCAGACTGCTTTGCCATCCAGCAAAAGCCCTCTGTCTGGCCGCTAGCTCCTCGCCTGGGAGCCGGCAAAGTGAGCGTGTCCATTACAGCTCCATAGGTCCTGCAACAAACTGTCTAGAGTGTACCTGCCTTTGTCCGACAGTAACTGGAACGGGATCTGGAAACCCTGCTGGCCAGAAAGGGATACACGAATCTATTTGTCTGCAAGATGCATCAAAATGAAGTGGAGCAGGGAGCTGGCAGCCTTGGGAAACTTGTCTGTCATGATACAACTCAGTACAAGACATTCCATCAAAAAACTTCATTGAAATATTAAAATAAAATCATACAGTATGTTACTCTTGCATGAAACTTAGTGTAGTCATGATTTTTGCACTTAATATCTAGTTATTATAGTTCTAAACTGAGAACGGTTGAATAAGTTTAAAGATATAGTCAGTTTTTAGAATCTCAGGGACCCCTTACATTAATATCAACTAACATTAATTGATAAAATCATTTATTGTATATCAAACTTTATTTACTTTTGCACATAATTATGGGCATTAAAGTTTCTATTTGAATTAATATTAATTGAAAGGACATGAAACTAAGCCTTCTGTACTGATTGATCGAGGATAGAGCAAATACATTCTCATTTTTCTGATTGTTGTTTTGTCAAAATAAGTAATGATAGCTTTAAAAATGATTTATTCCTTTAAAAAATGATGAATCAAAAAAGAAAGTTTTTTTTACAAACAGTTTACTCATCAAACTGTAAGCAGACTATACTCTGGACAGTTATTTTACATTTGGGATCCAACAGACTTAACAAAAAGGGAGGAGAAAATGAACTTAAACAGGACCCACCTCCAAAGTCTAACATAAAACAAAGAGAGAAGTTCCTACAGGCAGATCTACAGTGCTGATATCTGCTGGACAGCTCGGTAGTTCTTGGGAAAGAAATACTTTTCCTATTACAATGGAGTTTTTTAACTCTGCTTTAGGAAAAAACATCACTTTTGTGCGTCCTGCTTATTTTAAAATAGTTGGGTTTGTAGGGATACCCAATATGCATTATTACTATGTCTTTCTCTTCTTTGTCTTCTTTGTTTCAGTGCTGGGAAACACAGCTGTAATGGCTGTGATTTACCTGGATCACAATCTGAGGACTGGAAAGTATGTAGCGATTTTTAACCTTGCCTTTGTGGATTTGTTGGGAAACACAGCTCTTGTCCCAAAAGTTATTGACATCTTTTTGTTTAACCATTACTTAATTTCCTACGGGGAATGCCTGACCTTCTATTTTTTCTGCAACATCTGCCTTTCAATGCAGAGTCTGAACCTGGTTGCTCTCTGCTATGATCGCCTGATTGCTATCATGTATCCCCTACATTATCAAGTCAGAGTGACCCCTAAGATAATGCTTTCCATTGTTGCCTTTATTTGGCTCTTTGTTCTTGCTTGTGTTTTTATTGCGTTAGGTCTTTTGACAAGACTTTCCTTCTGTGATTCAGTGATTATTAACAGCTTCTACTGTGACCATGGCCCAATCTACCGACTGGGATGTAATGATTTAACTCCAAGTTTTGTACATGCAAATCTGTTAATAGCTCTATTTGCTTGGGTCCCTTTACTAATAATCATCTGTAGTTATATTTGCATTGGTCATACTCTGGCTAAGATTTCCACAGCTAAAGAAAGAGTGAAAGCCTTTAAAACGTGTACAGCTCATCTTTCTGCTGTGGCCATCTTTTTTATACCAGTGTTAATCGTGTACAATATGAGAGCAAACATACATCCAAATGCAAGAATCATAAATCTGTCTCTGACCACTGTCTTTCCTCCCATGTTAAACCCAATCATTTATGTTCTGCAGACACAAGAAATCAGAGCATCTTTAAGAAAAATACTCCAATCTAAAATGAAATTTAAGGTGGCACTGAAATGAGTTCAGTCTGTGTAATGATGTCGTATACAAGGGTTTTACAGAGAAAGCTGATGATGGTAAAATATTGTTTTCTTGCACTAATGTTGTATAACTGACCATACACCAGAATAAACGCTTTCATGATTCAGACAGAAAGTACATAATCACAGGCAGTGTTTTATGGCTTTGAGCATTTAAGGATTTGAAAACATGAATGGATTTTCTATCAGAGGCAACAGTCCAATCAGTATTGAAAATGTTTTCTTTTCATAAACACATAATATTCACAAAACTACATTTCTTTTAAGTGTCATTTAGAAGAATCAATACTATAGTCTGCTGACACAAGAAATTAACATTTGAATTAAATTTTACTCTAATGGTACAATAAAATTAAGACAATCTCTATGTTGGTTTGTGACCCTTTATCACCACCCGCACTGAGTTGTTCCATTTAGGGAGAAAAGGAAAAACAAAGTTTACATTTGAAACAATGGGACTTACATTTACTCAAAAACGAAGCTGCTTTCATCCGTACGCTACCCTGCAGTTAAAAGCAGCTGAAACCTTTTTGACCC
This sequence comes from Oryzias celebensis, assembly GCA_014656515.1. NCBI lineage: Eukaryota > Metazoa > Chordata > Actinopteri > Beloniformes > Adrianichthyidae > Oryzias > Oryzias celebensis. Next base: position 16,521,887 of record BNCR01000013.1, read on the forward strand.
TGACTCTGGGTTTCCACCAAGTTTAAGAATCTTGCAGATTCCAGAGGACTTTTTGGCTTGTGCTCCACAAAGGAAGTTGGAAAAAGGCACTACATAGTGAATCGTTTTAAAAAACTAGCAGTAGCAGCATTTCAAGAGCCATTTCTTTTGGCTAGAATTTGCATTGATTTAAACATTTTTGTTCTAGCATTTTGGAACTTTACAAAGGTCACGTACACAATACAAAAATGGATCTTTAACAAAACTTAAAGTGATTTAGTTACTTAGTTAATGTAGCTGGTTTCTAACATTTTAATGTTTTGCATTTGACCAGCCTAAGTGTTATATAGAGTTATTTGGCAGACAATTTTTCTTACGTTTGTTCAAATTTGTACTTTATTTTGAATTGGAATTTTCCAATTTTGAGGTGGGTAGACCCATGACTGAACCCAACCCAACTCTAACTACATTTTTCTGCTAAACTGTCCATTCTGGATTTTTTTTTCTTTTCTTTTCTGGAGTATTGGGACTTCTGGGAAGTGGTCCCCATGTAAGTTATCAACTGATCGTTTTTAAAATACACCACTGCTTTCTATGACCTAAATAATGGACAGGATCCATTTGCAAACAGGCCTTTCAACCTCCACCATGATCTCCCTCGAAGTTGCTCTCTCAGAGTAGCTTCTGCTCCCATTCATGTTCGTTTGAAAAACTGTTTTCAATAAATATAATTTGAGAAAAAAAAGGCACTATGAGTTTCTCAAAAAAATCCACGTGTCGTGTGCAGGAGAAGCTAGCAGCTAATGTTTTTAGCTTGTTGCTACACGGAGCGGCGCCTGTTTATATTATTTACAATGCATGGAGGATGTTTAGAGATCAGGTTTATTTATTTCGAAGAGCTCTACAAAAACGTTGGTGATCACGTCTCTGTGTTTGGGTTCATGAAAACATTTAGAGATTCCCTTTAGCTCCAGCGAGTTTCTCACCTGCTGCTCTACCTGATTGACGGCTGCTTCTACGGTGTTTCCGTCTCTCTCTGACCGAGTTCAAATGATTACTGTCTCGCATTAAACCGAGATGGCAAAAATAAAAACAAGAATAAAATGAGGGGACCTTTTTTTTTCAATTATTGTCTCAATAAAAATAAGAGAAACATAATAAAGTTTAGGAGCCCTGAGCAGACTGCTTTGCCATCCAGCAAAAGCCCTCTGTCTGGCCGCTAGCTCCTCGCCTGGGAGCCGGCAAAGTGAGCGTGTCCATTACAGCTCCATAGGTCCTGCAACAAACTGTCTAGAGTGTACCTGCCTTTGTCCGACAGTAACTGGAACGGGATCTGGAAACCCTGCTGGCCAGAAAGGGATACACGAATCTATTTGTCTGCAAGATGCATCAAAATGAAGTGGAGCAGGGAGCTGGCAGCCTTGGGAAACTTTTCTGTCACGATACAGCTCAGTACAAGACATTCCATCAAAAAACTTCATTGAAATATTAAAATAAAATCATACAGTATGTTACTCTTGCATGAAACTTAGTGTAGTCATGAATTTTGCACTTAACATCTAGTTATTATAGTTCTAAACTGAGAACGGTTGAATAAGTTTAAAGATATAGTCAGTTTTTAGAATCTCAGGGACCCCTTACATTAATATCAACTAACATTAATTGACAAACTTATTTATTGTATATCAAACTTTCTTTACTTTTGCACACAATTATGGGCATTAAAGTTTCTATTTGAATTAATATTAATTGAAAGGACATGAAACTAAGCCTTCTGTACTGATTGATCGAGGATAGAGCAAATACATTCTCATTTTTCTGATTGTTGTTTTGTCAAAATCAGTAATGATAGCTTTAAAAATGATTTATTCCTTTAAAAAATGATGAATCAAAAAAGAAAGTTTTTTTTACAAACAGTTTACTCATCAAACTGTAAGCAGACTATACTCTGGACAGTTATTTTACATTTGGGATCCAACAGACTTAACAAAAAGGGAGGAGAAAATGAACTTAAACAGGACCCACCTCCAAAGTCTAACATAAAACAAAGAGAGAAGTTCCTACAGGCAGATCTACAGTGCTGATATCTGCTGGACAGCTCGGTAGTTCTTGGGAAAGAAATACTTTTCCTATTACAATGGAGTTTTTTAACTCTGCTTTAGGAAAAAACATCACTTTTGTGCGTCCTGCTTATTTTAAAATAGTTGGGTTTGTAGGGATACCCAATATGCATTATTACTATGTCTTTCTCTTCTTTGTCTTCTTTGTTTCAGTGCTGGGAAACACAGCTGTAATGGCTGTGATTTACCTGGATCACAATCTGAGGACTGGAAAGTATGTAGCGATTTTTAACCTTGCCTTTGTGGATTTGTTGGGAAACACAGCTCTTGTCCCAAAAGTTATTGACATCTTTTTGTTTAACCATTACTTAATTTCCTACGGGGAATGCCTGACCTTCTATTTTTTCTGCAACATCTGCCTTTCAATGCAGAGTCTGAACCTGGTTGCTCTCTGCTATGATCGCCTGATTGCTATCATGTATCCCCTACATTATCAAGTCAGAGTGACCCCTAAGATAATGCTTTCTATTGTTGCCTTTATTTGGCTCTTTGTTCTTGCTTGTGTTTTTATTGCGTTAGGTCTTTTGACAAGACTTTCCTTCTGTGATTCAGTGATTATTAACAGCTTCTACTGTGACCATGGCCCAATCTACCGACTGGGATGTAATGATTTAACTCCAAGTTTTGTACATGCAAATCTGTTGATAACTCTTATTCTGTGGGTTCCTTTACTAATAATCATCTGTAGTTATATTTGCATCGGTCATACTCTGGCTAAGATTTCCACAGCTAAAGAAAGAGTTAAAGCCTTTAAAACGTGTACAGCTCATCTTTCATTGGTGGCAATCTATTTTATTCCAATTTTAATCGTGTACAATATGAGAGGAAACATACATCCAAATGCAAGAATCATAAATCTGTCTCTGACCACTGTCTTTCCTCCCATGTTAAACCCAATCATTTATGTTCTGCAGACACAAGAAATCAGAGCATCTTTAAGAAAAATACTCCAATCTAAAATGAAATTTAAGGTGGCATCTAAAAGGAGTTTCCTTATACATGTAAACTGTCAGTTTGTGCAATGAATGCCACATACAAGGGCTTTAAAGAGAAAGCTGATGAATGCAAAACTGTTGTTTTCTAACTTTGAATAACTTACCATACACCAGAATAAACAGTTTTGGGATTCAGACAGGAAATATATGTTTTTAAAGGCAGTGTTTTATGGCTTTGAGCATTTAAGGATTAAACAAGACTGGATTTTCCATCAGAGGCAACAGTCCTGTCAGTATTGTGTAAGTTTTTTTTCATAGACATATATCTATGCGGCCCTCGAGGCCTGGAGTTGCTTATCCCTGCTCTACAACACAGAGTTCTGCATCCTGATTGGCTGTTCATCTTGTCAATGCTGCACTTTCTGTACAGAGACACACATGTGCATCGCCAGCATGCCACAGTTATATCAATCTTTGATCACAAGCAGATCTTTGTAACCCTTTTATAATCCTGGACTTATTTTTCTACAAAAGTTTGAATCGTGAAGAGTTTAATCAAGAGAAAAAAGTGTGAAATGTTTATGTCTGACTAAGAAAGTGTATAGTGTGTAGTGATTAGGTGTTTTGCAGCCTTAAAGGTTGATAGGTAAACAAATGTGTTTCTGAAATTCTGTTTTGAGGTTGTTTATAGTATATTACAATATAATACATCTAAAAGCTTAAAAAGTTGGTTTTTCATGTTATGGCCCCTTTAAAACATTGTAATTCACAGATTACACTTTTTTTTCAGTACATTTATGGAACAATAAACAAAGAAATACTGTACTATGCCTCCTGCTAATTCCAAAAGTCTTTTTAGGTTTGTGGTCCACAAAAGAGGTTGGCAAAAGGCCCTTTATTTCACAAATTCATTTGAAAAAGCACCACCAGCCCTTCAAGAGCAATTGTAATGCTTTGTGTTTTGTTGGCAGCTTATAGTTAAGAACAGTAAAGAACAATCTTCTATAAAAGATTGCAGCAAAGTAAAACTCACATTATTCCTGCCCTATTTACCTTTTACTGTCAAATTTATAATTTGCAATGATTTAAATTTTAAATCTTTTGGACCATTACATATACATTTATTGATCGTTAAGCCCACATGTATTATATTATTTATTTATTCCGACAAACATGAAGGTGATTTACTTAATTTCATAGGCAACTAACATTTTAATGTTTTGTATTTAGATGATGTATGAGCATGATCAACTTTGATTTTATGCTTTTAGTCATTTAGCAGAGAATGTTTTCTTTTTTTTTTAATTCAAATTCAAATTTGAACTTTATTTTGAGGTGGAATTTTTGGTTTTAAAGTGGGCTGACTATGGTGGCCCTGAAGTGCAAATCCCATCAACAAATCACTCGACGCAAAAACCTTTTAAAGATCACACCAGCAATTACAAAAGCACAAGAAATAATAATAAAACAGAATTACATTTGAGAAAACAAAGCAACATTCCAGAAACTAAAACATAAGAAAAAAAGGAAAAAAACAGTACTGTCCAGAAAACAAAATGGAAAATTAAAAAGCGAAACACACTATGGGACATCTGTGACATCACTGATTGGATTATATCCAGTATTGCTTATAGCATGAAATACCTTCTAGTTAAAATGATGGACAAACATAATCATTCAATCATTGACAGCATAGTTCCCACTTTTTCTAGTTTCTCATTGTGTTTTTTACGTTCCATTTTGAGTTCAATGAATAATTTTGCTTTTCAAAATGTTTCTTTTTCACGGAAACTGGAAAAGCTATGTACTATAGAACATCATTGATTGGATGAATACATTTATCCATTTCGACTGAAAGATATTTGACATGAAGCAATACTGGAGATCATCATTCAATCAGTCACATCCCAGATGTCCCACAGTACCTACCTTTTCCAGTTTCTCGTTGTGTTTCATTTTAATTTCTGGAAAAAAACTTGTTTTCGGAAGTGTTTTATAGGTTTTTTTTAGGTTTTGGTTTCTAGAATTTTGTTTTGCTTTCTAAAATGTAATGCTTTTTAAAATATTTTCTTCTGCTTTTTTAGTTGTAGTTGTGAAATTTAATATGTTTTTATGTTGAGTGATTTGTTGATGTGATTTGAACTTCAGGGCCACCGGATTGGACCCTCAAGTGAGCAAAACCAAACTCTAACTACATTTTTCTGCTAAACCCATCCTGAAACTAAACCATTGGAACTTCTGGGGAGAGGTCCCCATATGTCCAAGTTATCAACGGATAGTTTTTAAATTATAACTCTGTTTTCCACAAATATTATCTAAGTAATGGACAGGATTAATATGCAAATACTTTCAATCTCCACCATGGCCTCCCTCAAAAGTTGCCCTCTCAGAGAAGTTTATAGTCCTATTAATGTTGTGTTGAAAAACTATTTTTAATCAAGATAATTTGAGGGAAAAAAAGGCACACTGAGTTTATCAATAAACTGATACTACGATTAATCTCTGTATAAATAATATGGAACAGGTAGGATTAATCTGGAAACAGTATTTTTTAACTTCAGCCTGTAGGGAGATTAGCTTGAAAAAGTATACAACTTGTATAGCTAAGGGGTAGAACTATTGACTGTATAAGAGAACTGGACTAAGTGAGTGAGACGTCACCTACAGAAAATGACTTACTTACAGTTCTAACCAAATTAAATCAATTCTGTCGCCATTTTTCTGAGATATTTCGCTGTGTTTCAACTAGACGTCTTCATCAATAAGCCGCGATTGGTCTGTGTTGGTCTTATTCTACATTTCAATGGAAACCACTCTCTATCTCAGTCAGTAGTGAGCATGTTAGAAGGCCACACCCCTTCCACTGAAGGCAGGCTCAGGAGAATCTGCAATCTTCTTTTACTGAGCCATCTGATTGGTCAGTTTATAACTTGAGTAACTATTACTACATCAAAAATATCCTAAAAAATTAGGGTTAGCAAGAGCCTGTTCATAGAATTTTGGCTTTTTGGAACTAGCGAGTATATATATATATATATACACACACAATTCAATGTATATACAGTACACATGCATATATATATAAAACTACCATTACACTGAGTGAGGCAGCAACTGACCTGAAAGGCAAGATCATATCTTCATATCTAGAATGAACACCAGACAACACCAACAACAACGTTAAGTGAAGTACCACCTGAAAGTCTTCTAGGAACCACAGAAATCAATGAACTGATGTGAACTTATATGAACTAATGAACCCACATTCCCAATGTGTTCATATCCTCGTCTGTATTATTTTGTTTAGCTCTAGCCAAGGATTAATGCATTACATCTTTGCTATAATCTGTTAAGAAATAAGCAACATAACACCACATTTGCTATCCCACCATGTAAACACCGTTCTACATCTACAACTTGTAATTGCAACATTTTTTCACCAATTGCTTCCCAATGACACCCGAAAAGTTCGGAGACAATTGATGAAAATCTGAAGGGCGAACTTTCCTTTGTAGCTGAATTTCCAAGATGGCGGCCTATTCCATAGGTCAACCATCAACAAAACTTTGGGTGTGGTTGTGGACTTCAAACGATGGTGCATGTGGGAAATTTCGAGAAAATTGCTCGAGCAAAAGTTCACTATTCCCATGTTGTAGGAAAGCATGTAGATCGCCAAATAATAACATTTTTTGGCTGCCAAGCTGTAGGTTGTGTGGCCATCCTATAATAATTTCAGAACTTCCTTTGGCAACAATGTAGATAATCATTTTTTTAAATTCAAAAACAGATTTAAACAATAATTTATATTTAAAATATATGTATTTAGGACAAAACTTAAAACTTTAGCAGTACAGAGTTTCCAAAATATTTTATTTGGCAAACTTGAAGCAGACTATACTCTGGACAGTTAGTTTACGTCAGGGGATTAGATGCTTATATAGAAGGAGGGGAATAGGTCATGATAAAGCAACACAGAGAAGGAAGTTTAAACAGGTGGAGCTCCGGTGCAGAGATCTGCAACACTAATTCTTTGGAAAGAAACGCGTACTTTTCCTATTACAATGGAGTTTTTTAATTCTGCTTTAGGACAAAACATCACTTTTGTGCGTCCTGCATTTTTTAAAGTTAGTGGGTTTATTGGCATACCCAATATGAATTATTACTATGTCTTTCTCTTCTTTGTCTTCCTGGCCTCAGTGCTGGGAAACACAGCTGTAATGGCTGTGATTTACCTGGATCACAATCTGAGGACTGCAAAATATGTAGCAGTTTTTAACCTTGCCTTTGTGGATTTGTTAGGTAACACAGCTCTTGTCCCAAAGGTTATTGACACCTTTTTGTTTAACCATTACGATATTCCCTACAATGATTGCATTACATACCTTTTTTTCTGTTACATGTGCCTTTCAATGCAGACTCTGAACCTGGTTGCTCTTTGCTATGATCGCCTGATTGCTATCATGTATCCCCTGCATTATCAGGTCAGAGTGACCCCCAAGAAAATGCTTTCTCTGATTGCTTCCTTTTGGCTATTTGTTATCATTTGTATTTTAATTTCAGCAGGTCTTTTGACAAGACTTTCCTTCTGTGATTCACTGGTCATTAACAGCTTCTTTTGTGATCATGGTCAGTTATACAGACTTGCATGTAATGATAAGACTCCAAGTTTTATATTTGGTAATCTCTTGATTGCTCTTTTTGTTTGGGCTCCTCTTGTAATGATCATCTGTAGTTATATTTGCATTGGTCATACTCTGGCTAAGATTTCCACAGCTAAAGAAAGACTTAAAGCCTTTAAAACGTGTACAGCTCATCTTTCATTGGTGGCAATCTATTTTATACCAATTTTAATCGTGTACAATATGAGAGGAAACATACATCCAAATGCAAGAATCATAAATCTGTCTCTGACCACCGTTTTTCCTCCCATGTTAAACCCAATAGTTTATGTCCTACAGACACAAGAAATCAGAACATCATTAAGAAAGATTTTTAAATATAAGAAACAATCCCAATTTGCATTAAAATGAGTCAGATTGTATGTTAAATCTCTGTCGCTTATGTGCACCTTTGTAATCTTGCACATAAACTTTCTTTGTCAGAATGTTCTGCCTCTTTTGGCTTGACAGTATGTTTTGAAAGCTGATATTTTAATCTCCTTTGTCACACTTTATTGAACATGTGGAACCGTCAGCACCGCATGTGCTCTTGTGAGCAATAGCTTGTCAGAAAACTTTGGAAAGCAATACTAGGCGCTGAAGTTGTTAATGCAGGTAGGCTCTATTGACAACACTAACCATATTTTCCACTTTTGCCACAAATGTTTCCTTTCCAATATCTTTCACAGCCGTTACTACAAAGAACACCTGGATGTGTTATTTACATTTTGTTTGTTGCATGTAACACACGTGCTGAAAGGAAAATGTACTTCAGTAGAAAGTGACAAAACAGGTAACAGTTGAACGAAATGAAAAAACACAAATACAGATGCTCTTATAAATGAATTATTGTATGCTTACTTTAAATGTTCTACACATCTTGTAAAGTACACTGAACTAAATTGTTTGAAATTGACTGATGGGATAAGATGTGTTGACTAACAGGAATAGGGACAGGAGTTAAAACAATAGTCTGACATACAGAAATCCAAGTACCAATGCCTGCAATATTGTTGGAAAAGAGAGAAAAAGAAAACACTTGATGTTGTTTTTACCAGAGTTATTTTATAAGAAGTGGGCATATCTAATATAATATAAGAGTTGTTAAATGTTTTGGGTCGGGTTGGGGTCAACTGCAATGGTTGTCATTTAGTTTTATCACAATCTGAGGACTGCAAAGTATGTGTTGGGATTTTTAACCTTGCCTTTGTAGATTATGTTGTTAGGTAACATAACCTTTGTGCCAAAAGTGTTTGATTACTTCTATAATTCACACAATGAGTGCGTGATGTCTTGTTTTTTGGCTACATGTGCGTTTTTGCGCAGGCTCCTTATCTGGTTGCTCTCTACTGCGATCACCTGGTGATCAATTTATGTTTTCACAAAGTGACCCGTAATGTCTACATTTTTCCCCTTAAAATTGTTGTGTGAAGCCTTAGTCACATGCACCCATACAGGTCAAGCCCCAAATGGAGGCTTTGGGCTTGTCCGGGCGTGAAGGGTCATAGAGGGGTATTGCCTGATCTTAAGGGGAGTGCAGACAGCCGATTTCAGTAACCATTTGGTGGTTCAACCCCTCAAACCAACCTCTTTTTGCTGAGTGTCAAGCAGGCAGGTTTTGAGTCCCATTTTTAGCATCTTTGGTATGACTTGGACTGGATTGTGAACTCATGACCTTTTGGCCTCAGGGTGAACGCTCTTCTACAAGGCCACTAAGCTGGTTAACAGGAAGACAAAATGAACTGGATGAAGCACCTTTAGATTTGATTGTGAAGGACTAACAACCTTTTTCAATGGTGGAAGATAAAGTTTGAAATGAACTTTACTCAAATTACAGCCTTCCAAAATGGCTTTCATCTTCAAGGTCTTCCTAAGAGTAGTGAGCAGGTGTTTGTGCAAAGCTAGACACTGAGCCGAAGCTCAGTGACTGCCTAAATACTGTTTGTAGTAATAATATGATGAGGAACAGCTGGGGAGACCCGGGAACAAAGAGCAGAGGCTGATGGGAGTTTGAGTGATGAAGAGGCTCGGAGAATGTCAATATTTAGGAGATGTCTCCCTCTGGTGGCCGGAGGGAGACACAGAAGCTTGAGTCCTGACAGTATTAAATACTAATAAAGGTGCACAAGGACAGATGGTAAAACGTTGGAAGTGGTGATCAACAAGGCCCATGTTGCCTTACTGGTACCACACAGAACAAATTGTATGCTGAGAGAAAGGTTGATATGGATCTGCTGCAAGTTTTGTTTTTAAGTCTGTTTAAGTCTGTTTGTTTTTAAGTCTAAAATAAGACTTTAAACAGGATATTTTTCCAGGATTCCTCCTTAGAAACATATTGATCTCTGCATACATGTCTTTTCCACTTCTGTCTCCATTCTTTTGTTTTTTTTTTCACAGCAGCAAACCTCAAAGCAACACTCTTCAAGCTTGTTTGTCAAAATTGTGCCCACAAGGATCTGACATATTGACCCAGAGGAGAAGTAAAAGACATATAAAGATGTCTGATGATCTGATTCAAGACCACAAGGAGAAGGACTGGCAGCAGAAGAGGCCAATGCCCGGATGTGTGTGCACTGCAATTTAAGGAGAGTGCAGTTTGGATCTTATTCATAATGGAGTTTTTTAACTCTGCCTTGGGAAAAAACATCACTTTTGTGCGTCCTGCTTATTTTAAAATATCTGGGTTTATAGGGATACCCAATATGAACTATTACTATGTCTTTCTCTTCTTTGTCTTCTTTGTTTCAGTGCTGGGAAACACAGCTGTAATGGCTGTGATTTACCTGGATCACAATCTGAGGACTGCAAAATATGTGGCAGTTTTTAACCTTGCCTTTGTGGATTTGTTGGGAAACACAGCTCTTGTCCCAAAAGTTATTGACATCTTTTTGTTTAATCACTACTACATCTCCTATAATGAGTGCATGACATTCCTTTTTTTCTGCTTTACATGTCTTTCAATGCAGGCTCTTAACCTGGTTGCTCTTTGCTATGATCGCCTGGTTGCTATCCTGTTTCCGCTGTATTATCAAGTCACAGTGACCCCAAAGATCATGCTTTCTATAGTCCTTTCTTTCTGGCTTTTTGTTATAGTTGCGATTTTAACTGCCACCGGTCTTTTGACAAGACTTTCCTTCTGTAACTCAGTGGTCATAAATAGTTTCTTTTGTGACCATGGCCAAATATTCCGATTGGCGTGCAATGATTATTCTCCAAGTAACGTATTTGGCGATTTGTTGATAGCTATCATTCTTTGGGTCCCTCTAATTATTGTCATTTCTAGTTATATTTGTATAGGTTTTGCTCTCTTTAATGTGGCCACAGTCCACGAAGGGGTGAAAGCTTTTAAAACATGTACAGCTCATCTGTCATTAGTGGCAATTTATTTCATACCTATTTTAATCACATTTACATTGAGAGCAAACATACATCCAAATGCCAGGATCATAAACCTGTCTCTGACTGCTGTCTTTCCTCCCATGTTAAACCCCATCATTTATGTTCTCCAGACACAAGAGATTAAAGTATCATTTAGGAAAATTTTAAAAAGAAGATCAAAAGTTACTGGGAAGTAATTTAGCTTTAAGGAAATAATCAGATTTCAAACACTGTATCTTTATGATGCTTTGCTAAGCAATGCAAATCATCTCTAGAATGCTTTTGACTATGAAGTAAATCATTTTTAGACTATTTAGATTTTGACTTAATACAATGTTTAAACAAAAGTGTCATTGACTTGATTATGGTTGGTGGGGTTCACATTCTACTTATGTTAACCTTGTTTATACTGGCTTTATAATTGTAGGTAAAGTCCAAACAATAGTAAAATTATTTATTCAGTTTTATTTATCATATATCCTGTCACCCTTTCACAGTGAGATCCCATCATGCCATAACTGTGTTCCTTCTTCTAGTAAACCCCAATGCCAGGGTAAGGACCATATTTTCAGTGTATCAGTGACTGACTGCCTTTCTTTCCATGAAATAAAATGTTTTACATTGTTCATTGTATGTCTTACATTTTTGCTTCTTTTGCAACTGTACGATGGTAAAGGACATATTCTTGTATTGCACTTTTCTGCCTTCCTTGAAGGCCCAAAGTGAATTGTAGTCACAACCTCATTCGCACTTATAAGACGCCAATCACTCCACAGGTCTCGTGCTTGCTTAGACAAACTGGAAGTTACATGTTCCCTGTTGGCTCTTTTTTCCCCTCCCTAACTTCCACTATGCCTCCAGTAATTATGTCACTTCTTATCCCACACCAACTTTATTTATAGAGCGCTTAAACTGTCTGTTTAGAACCGAAGTGCTGCTTTAACAGAAAGACAAAAAAAATATTTAAAAGTAATCCATAAAATCTGTTACATCACACAATCAATAAAATGGAATATTTTACAATGGAACAACATATAAACATGTTGCATGTTCGCAATGTTCATGTTATATGTTGTGTGTAACAATGTTCATACAATGAACATTCCAACAATGGAATAAAAGAAAAGCCTCTTTATTGTTTGTTAAAACTAAAGCCAGGTTTAAAAAGTGGGTTTTAAAGACGTAAAACCAGGAAGTGAGGAAGACTGTCTAACAGGAAGTGGAAAGTAACATCATTTCCTGACTTCCTCGTTTGCCTATTCCCACCTTTGTCAAAGTAAGTTAGACCTAATCTAACCTGTTTAAAGAGCTTTGACCCTAATGTAAAAGGGACCTCTATGTATGGTCACAATAAAGCACAGAAATAAATGTTATCATTGTAAATGAAGAAATTAAGGAACTAAAAGACACTGGTTTATTACAATGAGGAGAATAAAGGATGTATACATGTTAAAGCTATTCCATTTAATATTATTTGTTTTTTAAATTGAAATAATTTTAATTCTTCTGTAATTCTTTTTTAAAAGATTTTTGTTGCAGCGTTTTATTTTTAATTTTCTGTTGTTTCAAAGTTCTTGTCTTTTTTAGTCTTTGTTAAAGTTAGTGTGGCTTTAAGTCATCCTTGGATTAAAATATACACAAACCCATCCACCCATTTTCAGAACTCCATGCCTCAAGGGCCGTAGTGTCTTCAGGATTTCCAGAGATCCAGGCCCTACTCATGACGGATTACCTGGATCAGGTGTGTCCAGCCAATTAGAACATGACAGAGCATGGTATGTTGGAAAACATGCAGGAATGCGGCCCTCAAGGCCTGAAGTTGTCTATCCCTAATATGGAATCTTCAATTATCCTATTGTGGTGATGAAGAAGAGACATGTCTTGTTTTCTGAACCTAAAAGTTTATTCTCTCATGTGCCAACAACAAAAAGACGGGCTTTAGACTGCATATGATAATCATCCAGACCAGCTCAGTGGGCTCCGAAGATGGCAGATCCGTGGGCCTGGAAGGAGGAAGTCCTTCTAGGCTCAGGTTCAGCAAGGAACCTGAGCCGGTTCCACAATGTTTCCTGTCAACACAAACCCTGGTTTAAGCCGGTCCACCATCAACAGCTCTCTGCAGCCGCCCACGTCCAAAACAAAACATTTGTCCCCACTGTACTTGCGTTCCCAACTCTGCAACTTGCGGCTAAAAAACGCAAGAAGCTGCCAAGTGTCCATTACTTGCTGTTCCACAACAGTTCCGCTATGTCTGAACCTTCAGTAGTCAGTCCAATCTCAGCATGTGGGTCTGGGGGCACGAGGCGAGCAGCCTTGGCTAGGACCTACTTAGCTCAGTCAAAAGCAGTAATGTGATCTGATGTCCAACCCACAGGGTCTATGACTTTCTTAGAACACAAGGTGTCATAAAGCAACTGTTTGGAAGGAATTTTTATTTTATTTTTTTTTTAATTCTCAAAACTAATTTGGATGGCACTTAAAAGTTTAACAGCATGTGTGACTACACCTATTAAAGTTAAACTATCTATTAATAAAAAAATGCTTTATGAACCACTTTTAGTCAGGTATGAAAATGTTAGATAACTAACTGAATGTAGTGGCTGTTCTCTTGAATGCCATGAAGGAGAAGTGCATCCAACAAGGTCAAAAGGTTAACATTCCAAACACAGGAACTGGGACCTATGAAACCTATGAAAGTATATTTGTGCTTTGACTTTATTTGGATTATTTTCTCTCAGGAACGACAATTTAAACAAAACGTTTTGTGGTTTACTTTGGCTTTTGAATTCAGAAAAATACTGTTTAAAGTCTGCTTACTTGAGGATACAAAAATAATTGACACAGCAAAAAGCCTTAGTCAGAATTGCCCTTGAGGGTGGATACGGGCTGGACACGGTGGACACGGGATCCTCAAGGGGACGGCTAGACACATCTGTGCTCCCTTTCAGATGCAGCCTCTCTCGTCTATGACCCTCCACGGGCCCATACCACCCTAAAACCGGTAAGACCCCTGCGGTCTATAAAAACGACATTTGTTTTATTTAATATTTACAGTGCTGAATCTGGTTTGAACAAATAACTGGTTAGATAAAGGTTAAAACAAATGTTAAATGTTGTGTTGAACACATCAGTGTTCAGGGGACTTCAGTTTGATGAACAGAAGCGTGTTTATCTGATGATGTAACTGAGACACATGGGAGACAGTCGCGATAAACAGAGGCGCCACTTCATAACCAGCTCAAGCAGATGAATTTTTCAGAGCCCTGCCGCTTCACAACAGGGGTGGAAGATCCTTCTCCATATCTTCATTAAAACTGACCCAAATTTCAATTGAGGACTCTTAAAAACCTGAAGCATTGTTCTGTAAATGCTGAATTCGTTCAAGTTTGATGATGGATCTATTCAACTCCGCTTTAGGAAAAAACATCACTTTTGTTCGCCCTCCATATTTCATAATCACCGGATTTATTGGTATACCAAATGTGAAATATTACTATGTCTTTCTCTTTTTTGTCTACATTGTTTCAGTGGTAGGGAACACAGCTGTAATGGCTGTAATTTACATGGATAACAGTCTGAGAACTCCAAAGTATATTGCTGTTTTTAACCTTGCTTTTGTGGATCTGTTGGGGAATTCAGCTCTGGTTCCAAAGGTTCTCGACATCTTTCTGTTTAACCATAACATGATCCCTTACAATGACTGCATGACATTCCTGTTTTTTTGCTACACATGTCTTTCCATGCAGTCTTTCAATCTGGTTGCTCTCTCCTACGACCGCCTGGTGGCCATCATCTTTCCTCTGCATTATCAGCTGAGGGTGAACCAGAAGTTTATGCTGTCTATGATTGCCTCTTTCTGGGTCTTCACTATAACGGCAGTACTGATTTCAGTCGGTCTTCTAACCAGACTTTCTTTCTGCAAGTCTATTGTTATCAACAGTTATTTTTGTGATCATGGTCAGTTGTACAGACTTGCATGCAATGATAATTTTCCCAATGATGTTGTTAGCTTTTTTTATCCTGTTGTTATATTTTGGCTTCCTTTGGTTTTTATTCTTTCAAGCTATCTGTACATTGGCTATACTTTAGTTAAAGTGGCAACACTTCAACAAGGAATTAAGGCTTTTAAAACATGCCTGGCTCATCTCTCATTGGTGGTGGTGTATTTTACCCCACTGTTGATGACGTTCACTTTGATGGAGAAAATCCATCCAAATACCCGAATTATAAATCTTTCTTTGACCTCAGTTTTTCCTCCAATGTTGAACCCAATCATTTATGTTCTGCAGACCAAAGAAATCCAAACATCGATGAAGAAAATTTCCAAAATCCTCCTAAAATCCAAAATGAAAATTAAATCTATATCAATGTGATCATGAAAGCATTCAAACTGGTCAATATACAAATCCAACCTATAATTATTTTGAGCCCAATAATGTTAAGCTTTTTCTGTATTTATTTGTTTTTTCTGTGAAACTGTATGCATGTTTTAACCAGAGCTTTAGAAATGTAGCAAACTGTTTAGATTGATATTTAGATTCTGTCACCCATTAAGCTGTGTTTCCAAAAGGTCTAATAAATACTGATTACTGTAATACATTCAAAAAAACCAATAAAAACTCAACTCAAAATAAGGAATTGTAGTATTTCAATGTGTGTGTAGGCCAATTACACCTAATTGAGTGCTTTATAATTAATGAAATGCTTACATTTAAATGATTAATTAAAATAATTAAATGCTGTATAATTTGCAAGTTTTACATTTTGAAATGATTGGCATAAAATGTTAAAGTACTCTAACTTCTTTAGATGTTTCTGTAAATACTTCAAGAATTTATCTTTCTGTCTTTCTGGCTGCAGCTGTGAGCATAACTGTTGAAATTATTTCTATTTGTCTGACGAATAATCAAATCAAATTGATCTAAAAGTGGTTTCAAAATGAGTTACATTGATAATCTAGCTTGGAAAACACTATTTGAATTGAGTCACGGTAGTGCCATCACAACAGACAACACATGTTGTTCTAATAATGTTGAGGTTGTATTATTTTATGTAGAAAAACAACAGTGGGCTGAACTTTAAGAAGCTAAAGTTTGAACGGATTTGTCATTAATTACTTATTTGATTGTACAGTCCACCTGCATTGTTCAGTAATCAGGTTTTTATCTCTGAGTCCCACAAAATGAACCAATATTGATTATGAAGCGTAACGGAAACAACAATTTATCTATATGAACTTAATCACTGTCAAAATAAATCGTACACCCCTAGTTGAAATATATGAGCTGAGACTGGTGTAACTATTAATGTGAAGCTACAGCCACACCGAACGTGTGACGTTCAGTCAAGAATGCGCTATACACTTGTTCTTGAGCATGCATTTAGTTCACGGTGTTCAAACTGGATAAGCAGGGAGGGGATTCTTCTTTTTCTTTTGCTACTGTTTACTAGCGCACGTCTGCCACCGACAGTTGGAAGAGGTTTAGTGCGAAATGTCAACGTGGTGCAAATCTTGCAATTCTTTCTCCGGGATATTTTTTTTCAAAACCCACTACCTGTATGAAAACAAAAAACCAAAAACAATCTTACGATTCCAGTCTGGCACAAACCACAATTCTAATTTCTTCCTCCATGTTCAATTTTCACTGAGGTTTCACTGAGTGTTGATTTTGGAATCACATCCAGTGTAAAAAGGTAGAGTAGTGGTTTGATTTAGGACGTTAAAGATCAGAAACTCACAATAATCTCTCGCAATTCAAAGGAAAATCTGTGTTTTTATTTTTCCATAGCCAATTTTCCACACTATAGGGTGCACTGGATTACAAGGTGCACCGTAAACGAATGGTCAACTATTGAACTTAGGTCAGATGCACTGAGCTATAAGGTCCATTAAAGCTTACTGTATATCTTCCAAAAGCAGCCCAGACGTTTATTCTAAATATTTGCCAGTGGGCCCAGCGGTAATTGAAACCCGCTGTCTATAGAAGACTGGCATTTAATCCATCCCAGACAGAATGGTGATGACTAATGGATTCATTTTGTAGTGAAATTTGGTCACAAAATGTAGACACTAACACCAGATAAACATTTCAGGATTTATTGAAATGATGAGAACATTGTATCCTGTTCTGATTAGCACTGGCTGTGAACGTTTTACTCTTTGAAGCGATCTCCATCAATCTCCGCATCAAAAATTCTCTTCGCTCCCCGGTGGGGGGGAACAGGACCTTCAGCAGCGGCGGCCTCGTCTCTTGGGTGACGGCCTCCTGAGCCCGGCGGCCCCCTCCCCACGCAGGGAGAGGGATCCCTCAGTCCTCTGGCAAGTCCATGAGTGGGGGATCATATTCCATCTGAGCCTGGAGGGTGTCTGTGTCCCTCGGGTGCCGGGCCCCTTCTAAGTTACAACATAGGAGAGCCTGGTCAGGCTACGTACTCCTTTGGGGACCCCCACTTCTCTCGGTCATCCCTCCTCTAGGTGGGGGTAGCTGACCCCCGCCGTGCTCTCTTCTGGATCTCCACAACTGCCTGGAGCTTCAGAGCGGGTCTCCTTTGGGGGGCCCTGGCTCGTACCCAGGGCTGGGGTGGGGGGATGCTCAGAACTCCTGGGTGATGGTGGGCGGCTTGTCTGGGGCCGTGCTGGGCCGCCCGGCGCCGTGCGAGGGCTGCTCTCCTGGCTGGGCTGGGCCCTGCGCTCTGCGCTTCCGTACCTCACTGCGCTCGGGTGTTGGGGCCCCATGTGGTGGTCCTGCGGGCCCTGGCCCCCTTTTTTTTCTTTTTCCGTCTGGTCCAACAAAAAGAACACAAACAAAATTAATATTAATAAAGTTTCATTTAAATTACAAAAGGGGCTTATACCAACATACATTTTGTGTTCCCAATGATTTATAACCCCCGATTGTAAGAGTAAAATCTGTCTAATGCAAGAGGCTCTCAGCTCATATATGTTTGCTCAGCTGTTGGACAGGACAAGTTTAAAAAAAGACACAATAGGTCGCTTTCGAGCAAATCCTTTTCCTGGAGACACGCGCACCTTTCCGTCATTGCTCAATAATCCATGCTCAAACCACCTCTTTATAATTCTTTGTACCATCACCACACCACATTGGTTTGCTTGTTGCTCCTTTTTCTGCAGTTGTCTTCTCATCATCACCCATCTACTTGCGCCATTCTCCGATACATTTGGCATCCAACTCAAATGTTGTGCAGACTCCTCACCAGAATGTTGTTTGCCGTATGCCACCATACGAAAGTTAAGACCTTAAATCAAATGAGCCTTTCTTGGTCAGCACTGGTTCACAACACAAATAGCCACGCTAGCTTTTTCACAATACCTGTAACACATAAACATGTTTGCAATTCTTAAAAAAAACAGACTGATGCCACTAAACAAACGTTACTGTGACTACGCTGAGGAGGCCGTGGTGCAGCAGCAGGGTGGTCATCCTCTGATTATTGCAGGTTCAATTCTCGCCTTGACCGCCAATGTGTCGAAGTGTCCTTGGACAAGACACATTGCCTCTGATGGAAGGTTGGGGCCAGTGTTCAGCGGCAGAGCCACCATCAGTGTGTATGAATGGGACTGTGACTGTGAAGCGCTTCGGGCCTTCAGTGAAGGTAGAAATGCACTACACAAGGACACGCCATTTTACCGTTTACGGTGGCTCCCAACCTTGTCAGTAACGTATAAAAATAACCACAGTCCTACACCGCTACACCTTAGTCACGTTAGCCACGTTACCACATTTACAAGAATACCCGACTTTGTCTGCAACTTCTAAAAAATAAGACTTAGGTTACATTTTGACAGAAGGCCGTTGTACCCCTCAAAATCTCTCAGACATCAGTAATCACATGGAGGAATGGGCGACATAAGGTGCTATAGATTATAAAACATCCTGTTGTTTCTTGAAAAAGCTTGAGGCTTTTATTTTAATTGCGGAAGGAAACTGTAATTGTTTATTGACAGATATACGTACATTTGTAACCATTAAATGCTTGCATTTATTGGTATTTTTTTTAACATGATGTCTTCTTTTGATTTGTTTGCATCCTGCCATTGTTCTTCACAGTCAGTGTTAGTGAGTAATTACATGTTTTGACTGGTTGCATCATCTAATGAGACAGTAATCACTGAAGCGTGTCACCATCTCATTACAGTTGTTGTGACAACGCTTCTTTTTGATGCACACGAGTGAACACATAAAATGCCAAACACAGATCATTTTTTCCTGCACTGCTCTACTGCAACTTGTTGTAGTTTTCATTGAGTTTCCAGATCACTTTTGCTTTGAGAAATGGTTGAAGAAAAACAAGCCAGAGCCATTATGAACGTCACGTTTGTTCGCCCTGAAAAATTCTACATCAGTGGGTTTTACAACATTCCATATACTCAGTATTTTTATCTTTTCTTGTGTTTTGTCTATGTAATGACTGTTGTTGGAAATGTTTTTCTCCTCTCAGTTATCTGTTTGGTGAGGACTC
The DNA here is from genome assembly GCA_014656515.1 of Oryzias celebensis. Classification (NCBI taxonomy): domain Eukaryota; kingdom Metazoa; phylum Chordata; class Actinopteri; order Beloniformes; family Adrianichthyidae; genus Oryzias; species Oryzias celebensis. The sequence continues at coordinate 16,541,438 of BNCR01000013.1, forward strand.
TTCATTCTCCCAAGTACATGATTGTGTTCAACTTGGCTTTGACAGATCTGTGTGGAAGCACAGCTCTTATCCCCAAACTCTTGGACACTTTTTTGTTCGACAGGAAATATATTTTATATGAGGCTTGTTTGAGCTACATGTTTTTTGTTTTGTTCTTTGCAAGTTTACAATCATGGACTCTTGCTTGCATGGCCTATGATAGATTTGTAGCAATCTGCTTCCCATTAAGGTACCACAGCATCGTGTCTAAGAGATCTGTTGCTGTGATTCTGCTTGTTATGTGGTTGATCATTTTGTTCCTGATTGCCTTTACAGTAGGACATATTAATCGCCTTTCTTTCTGTGGTTCATTAGAAGTGCAAAGTTTATACTGCGACCATGGACCGTTATATCGTCTCGGTTGCAATGACACATCTTTGAATGATATCATGGCATATGTTGCCTTAATTTTACTTATCTGCATTCCTCTTCTGCTGATAGTAATGACCTATGTTTGCATTTCCGTTGCTCTAAGTAGGATTGCGTCTAAAGTGGAACGACTCAGAGCTCTTCAAACTTGTTCGTCACACATAATTCTTGTGGCAACTTTCTTTATACCAATTTTTGCCACTAACATAGCTTCTGTGGTCACCTACCTCCATCCTAACATTAGAATAGTAAACTCCTGTTTGACTCACACTATCCCATCTTTGCTTAATCCTATTGTTTACTCTTTGAAAACAGAGGAAGTGCTGAATGCTATCAAAAAAATGTTCCATAGAAACAGACTTAAAATAAATGCTACTTAACAAGAACCTTCAGCTGATCATTTGTTTTCAAGCATTAAAATATTTTTTTCAAAGATTTACATTTTACCAACTGGGTTTTTGTCTGTGTACCTTTCAGCCAAGACATTGATCAGAATTTGTTAGTAAAATGTTTTGTGATTTATTTGCTGCCTGCAACAATGATAGTATTTAGTCTTTGTTCTTATTTTCACTGTTTGTATGTGTATGTGTGCGCCGTTATGAAGTGTTAATAAACAAATATTACAGATTTAAAAATCATTTAACATAGAAATGATATTATGGACACTTAAAGACAATAAAGGCTGTACTAGATCCCCTAGTACATTTGCACTCACAAAGACTGGCTGGAGAAAGCATTTTAAGATTTTAATATTTTGAAACATATTGTAAACAGTTGTGTGAACACTTATGGCCAACAGTGATTGTTTTGTGTATATTAGACTAAAATGTATTCCCTCACATTGAAGACAAATGATCTGCCATTTATGTCATATACTGATGGGTCATAGAAGCAAATACAGTAGTGGGATTCTAAATGATGAAAATGTACAGGCATTTTGACTTAATGTTGAGTCTGCCAGACTTGATAACGTTCTGTAAATGAATGATTCAGCAGGACAAAGCAAAGTGTTTTGTTCTGTGTGTTTGTTGAGTCCACCCATAAAAGCAATTCCTTAAAAATTCAAAACTTGAGTTCTAACAAAATATTTTTGGTATAATGTTAAACTTTTTCCATTTTTAAAGGAGTTTCTTGTGGTCATATCAGGAAATGTTGCATTTGCCTCCCTTCATATTGAGTACCTGAATGTGAAAGTTTGGTCAGAGGTTTCGGTGCAGGTTTTTTGGTCAGCAACACAGTGGCAGGTCAAAATTCACTGACCGATAGAAGTGGAACAGGGTCATCATTTGAGTGGAGGCAAGCTGGAGTTTCTGCCTCCCAAGTGGTCATTGTGCTAAAAGTTCAAGGTTTTTTATTTTATCTTTTAGCAGCTTTCATAAAAAACATCACATGAAGTAACACATTTAGCTCTGCTCAGTGCACCTTAACTTCAAATTCAGCATCAAACACAGACCTGAGGCCCCATTTCAAAGCAACCTCCATGCAAGAAGGTTGTGAACCCAAAGTTGTTGACAGCAAAAGATATATGACTTATCACTTGTTCACTGGTGTGTTTATCTTCCTCACCTCTTAATGTATTATTCATCAAAGCAATAAAAGGAAAATGCCAATAACCATCACCCAATATTGACCATAATCTGTTATGTATATTGTGAGGGGAGACCCCACTGCCCCACATTTAAAAGTAAGTTTGTTATAGATCTTTGAAATTTGTTGCAGAATTTATCATTTATACTTGCACACACATTTATTTTACTTTGCACCTTCAATAACAAAATTAACTTCATGATTTGTGCACACATTTAGTTAATTTTGTTCTGATGTGTTGAGTAATTCTTTTCTTTTGAGTTCTCCTTGAAGCCTGATGATGTGGCAGAGGGAGGAGCTACACAAGTTCCTGATGTGGCAAAAGGGAGGAACTGGGAATCTTCCTGGACACTCCCATTTGGAGATGATGGAGGGGTGGGGTGGCGTGGGTGGGTGGCGGGTGGGTTGGGGGGAGATGAAACTAAAGTTTATTCTTTAGTTGAATTATTGTTTCTTTTGTTGAAATATGTTTAACTTGATTTGAAGTATAAGTTAGTTTTGTTAATACTTTAAATCCCGGGTGACAGAGCTTCTCACGTTATCTCTAGGTGAGCGCCTAGCCACCCTACGGAGGAAGCTCATTTCAGCCGCTTGGATCCGGGACCTTGTTCTTTCGGTCATGACCCAGAGCCCATGACCATAGGTGAGTATTGGGGTGTAGATCGACCGCTAAATTGAGAGCCTTGCTTTCTTGCTTAGATCTCTCTTCATCACGACGGACTGCTACAGCGACCGAATGACGGTGGATGCAGCACCAATCCGCCTGTCGATCTGACGCTCCGCTCTTCCCTGACTCGTGAACAAGACCCCAAGATACTTAAACTCCTCCACTTGGGGAAGGAGCACTCCACCCACCCAGAGAGAGCAAACCACCTTTCTCCGGTCGAGAACCATGGCCTCAGACTTAGCGGTGCTGACTCTCATCCCAGCCGCTTCACTCTTGGCTGCAAACTGTTTCAATGCATGCTGGAGGTCCTGGCTCGATGAAGCCAACAGGACAACATCATCTGCAAAGAGCAGAGAGGAAATCCTGCGGTTCCCAAACCAGACCCCCTCCGGACCCTGGCTGCACCTAGAAATTCTGTCCATAAAAACTATGAACAGAACCGGTGAAAAAGGGCAGCCCTGCCGGAGTCCAACATGCACCAGGAACAGGTCTGACTTAGTGCTAGCTATGCGGACCAAGCTCCTGCTCTGGTCATACAGAGACCGGACAGCCCTGAGTAAGGCTCCCCGGACCCCATACTCCCAAAGTACCCTCCACCGGACACCTCGGGGCACACGGTCGAACGCCTTCTCCAAATCCACAAAACACATATGGACAGGATGAGCGAACTCCCACGAACTCTCCAGTACCCTAGACAGGGTGTAGAGCTGATCCACAGTTCCACGGCCAGGACGGAAACCGCATTGCTGTTCTTGAATCTGAGGTTCGACTATTGGCCGGACTCTCCTCTCCAGTACCCTGGCATAGACTTTCCCAGGGAGGCTGAGGAGTGTGATTCCCCCGTAGTTGGAACACACCTTCCGGTCCCCCTTCTTGAAGAGGGGGACCACCACCCCTGTCTGCCAGTCCAGTGGTACTGCTCCCGACTGCCACGGGATGCTGCAGAGACGTGTCAGCCAAGACACTCCCACAGCATCCAGAGACTTGAGGTACTCAGGGCGGACCTCGTCTACCCCCGGTGCCTTGCCACCGAGGAGCTTGTTGACTACCTCAGTCACTTCAGCTTGGGTAATGGACAGCCCCACCCCAAAGTTCTCAGCCTCTGCTTCCTCAACAGAAGGTGTGTCAGCAGGATTGAGGAGATCATCGAAGTATTCCTTCCACCGCCCGACAATGTCCCCAGTCGAAGTCAGCAGCTCCCCACCTGCACTGAAAACAGTGCCTGCAGAAAACTGCTTCCCCTCCTGAGGCGCCGGACAGTTTGCCAGAACCTCTTCAAGGCAAACCAATAGTCCTTCTCCATGGCATCACCGAACTCCTCCCAGGACCGAGTTTTTGCCTCTACTACAGCCTGAGCCGCAGCTTGCTTAGACTGCTGATACCTGTCAGCTGCCTCTGGAGTCCCACAAGCCAGCCAGAGCCGATAGGACTCATTCTTCAGCTTGACGGCATCCCTTACTTCCGGTGTTCACCAACGGGTTCGAGGGTTGCCGCCACGACAGGCACCGGAGACCTTGCGACCACAGCTCCGAATAGCAGCAGAGACAATGGAGGTGGAAAACATGGTCCATTCAGACTCAATGTTACCAGCCTCCCTCGGTACCTGTTTGAAGCTCTCCCGGATGTGGGAGTTAAAGACTTCCCTGACGGAGGGCTCAGCCAGATATTCCCAGCAGACCCTCACAGTACTTTGGGTCTACCAAGTGTCCAAAACACACGTTCGAAGGTCGCCTGAAACGACTACAAAGTCGATCATTGATCTCCTGCCGAGGGTGTCCTGATGCCTTGTGTATTGATGGACATCCTTGTGCTCGAACATGGTGTTTGTTATGAAAAAACCATGACGAGCACAGATGTCCAACAGCAAAACACAGCTCGGGTTCAGATTAGGGAAGCCGTTCCTACCAATCACACCCCTCCAGGTGCTACTGTCATTGCCCCACGTGGGCATTGAAGTCACCCAGGAGGACAATGGAGTCCCCCGTTGGGGCGCTTTCCAGTACACCTCCGGGAGACACCAAGAAAGCTGGGTACTCCGAACTGCTGTTCGGCCCGCAAGCTGAAACCACAGTCAGAGACCTGTCCCCCACCCGAAGGCGGAGGGAGACAACTCTCTCGTACACCGGGGTGAACTCCAAGACTTGGCGGCTAAGCTGGGGGCTCACGAGTAAGCCCACCCCAGCCTGCCGCCTCTCACCATATGCAACTCCAGAATGGTAGAGTCCAATCCCTCTCGAGTGACTGAGTTTCAGAGCCATGACTGTGCGTAGAGGTGAGCCCAACTATATCTAGCCGGTACCTCTCGCACAAGCTCAGGCTCCTTCCCCCCCAGAGAGGTGAAGTTCCATGGCCCAGAAGCCAAGTTCCATGACCGGGGTTTAGGCCACAAAGGCACTTGCCCTCGACTGCCACCCAAACCACATTGCACTGGCCCCTTCTGAGCTCTCCTGCAGGTGGTGGGCCCACTGGGGAGTGATCCCACGTCAATTGTTCGGGTTTTACCCGACCGGGGCCCGTTGGAGGAGCCCCGGCCACCAGGCGCTCGCCTGCGAGCCCCAACCCCAGGCCTGGCTCCAGGGTGAGGCCCCGGTAATGCCAATCCGGGCGACGTAACTGGATCAGTGATGTGCTTTCTCATGAAAGAGTTTGTGAATCGCTCTTTGTCTGGCTCGTCACCCAGGACCTGTCTGCCATGGGAGACCCTACCAGGACCCGAAGCACCAGACAGCATAGCTCCTGGGATCCCTCAAGCACTCAAATCCCTCCACCACGTTAAGGTGGCGGTTCATGGAGGATATGTTTATCCCATTTAAAAGTATACATCCTTTGCTTAGCCATTCCCCTCCTGTCAGTTTGTATCTGAAGGTCCCACAGGATCTTTTCTCGCACATTCACTGTCACTTTTGTAAATATTTCCCGCTTTGACATTGGGGTTTTCAGTTCGTTTTCTGCACACATTTCTGTACACCATTCCAGTGTGCTCAGCGAGTGTCTCAGGCAATGGAGAGCAGAGGATGTGATGCTGGAGGACAGATCCTCATGGGAGGACAAGTCCCTGCATGGGATGTACCATCGGACCGTAACTGAAGTGGCTGATATCAAGAAGTTCAACCAATGGCTAGTTGGCTCATATTGGCCACTATATGGCCACTGCCAACCAGACATTGTAGTGGATGGCTGTGGCGGATGTAGCAACGCCAAATGATGGTAACGTCAGGAAGAATGAACCGGAGAAACTGAAACAATATCTGGAACTCAGAGAAGAACTGGTGAATTGCTTGGTTTGTGACGGTAACACCAGCGCCCATAGTAAAACGCACACTCGGGGTTGTATCCCCTAGGATGGAGGAGCAGCTACAGTGAATCTCTGGAAAAAGGTTGGATAAAGATTGGGATTATTTGATCAAAATAGAGAGTTCTTTCTTTAAAACTAAACAACAAATTGTTCTATATACAAAAAGTACTTGACTTTGCATAAAGTAATTTCCCAAATCAATTTTAAAAACCAAGTCTGCATTCCTTGGAAAAACCCAGTTATTTTCACTTCAGCAAAAGTAACTAAATCTTTGTTAGAAACATTGATGTCAAAGGCTTGTAAAATTGAGGTCAAATTAACAAAGCAATGCTTTGCAGGAAGGGTCAAAAGACTGTTATGTTTTCGTGAAGTTCAACTATGGCAATTCATAAACAGAAATTTACATTTGGGGTGCATTCTTTTATATGAAAAACTGTGCAATTACATTTTGACACACATCACACATCCAGTGTGTAAGACACTTAGGAAGTTTATTAGGAAATATTACATAAAATATTTTAAATGTGTTGTATTATCAGTTCTTTTCTTTGTTTGTGTTGGCTTTTCCTTTAGATGAATGTGGGATAAAAAAAACCAATCTGTTGCATCATCTAATGAGACGGAAATCCCTTAAGTGTGTCATTGTGTCATCACCTCGTTACAGTTGTTGTGACCTTTATTTTTTTATATATATATGTATATATATATATATATAACATATAAACTGACAAACAGATCCTGCTTCCATTCTCTGCTCGGCTACTGTTAAGTTGGGGTTAGCGATCATCTTTCATTGTAGTTTCAACACATTTACAAGATCTGCTTTTCTTCAGGAAATGGTTGAAGAACAACAAGCCAGAGCCATTATGAACGTCACGTTTGTTCGCCCTGAAAAATTCTACATCAGTGGGTTTTACAACATTCCATATACTCAGTATTTTTATCTTTTCTTGTGTTTTGTCTATGTAATGACTGTTGTTGGAAATGTTTTTCTCCTCTCAGTTATCTGTTTGGTGAGGACTCTTCATTCTCCCAAGTACATGATTGTGTTCAACTTGGCTTTGACAGATCTGTGTGGAAGCACAGCTCTTATCCCCAAACTCTTGGACACTTTTTTGTTCGACAGGAAATATATTTTATATGAGGCTTGTTTGAGCTACATGTTTTTTGTTTTGTTCTTTGCAAGTTTACAATCATGGACTCTTGCTTGCATGGCCTATGATAGATTTGTAGCAATCTGCTTCCCATTAAGGTACCACAGCATCGTGTCTAAGAGATCTGTTGCTGTGATTCTGCTTGTTATGTGGTTGATCATTTTGTTCCTGATTGCCTTTACAGTAGGACATATTAATCGTCTTTCTTTCTGTGGTTCATTAGAAGTGCAAAGTTTATACTGCGACCATGGACCGTTATATCGTCTCGGTTGCAATGACACATCTTTGAATGATATCATGGCATATGTTGCCTTAATTTTACTTATCTGCATTCCTCTTCTGCTGATAGTAATGACCTATGTTTGCATTTCCGTTGCTCTAAGTAGGATTGCGTCTAAAGTGGAACGACTCAGAGCTCTTCAAACTTGTTCGTCACACATAATTCTTGTGGCAACTTTCTTTATACCAATTTTTGCCACTAACATAGCTTCTGTGGTCACCTACCTGCATCCTAACATTAGAATAGTTAACTCCTGTTTGACTCACACTATCCCATCTTTGCTTAATCCTATTGTTTACTCTTTGAAGACAGAGGAAGTGCTGAATGCTATCAAAAAAATGTTCCATAGAAACAGACTTAAAATAAATGCTAATTAAACAAGAACTTTCTGGTGATCATTTATTTAAAGATATTGAACCTTTTTTTTAAATTGATTTTTTCACTGTGTTTTTGTCTGTAAGCCAACACAGTGATTTATTGTGTTAATTTGTTAGAGTGAATGTGTGCTACATGACATGTTTGCAACAATTATAGATTCCTGATTTATTAAGTATTTACTGTTGTCTGTGTCGTTATTTTGGCAGAGTTTGTAGCTTTATGCATTGATGATCAAAAACTACATTTGAACTCTCAGAGATTGGGAAGGCTGGTTTTAGTAATTGTATTTTGATGAAAACAGTAATTTTTAGCTTCTCAATTGCGGCCTTCTGAGAAGCACGTGCAGCACAACAGCACATTCCACAGGATTGCCTTAAAATAGGTGTTTCCTGCTGGACACATAGCTTTAGTTGAGGTTCGGTGTTCCATGTAACATAAACTTTTAGATGAGTTAACACCGAAACTAGTGACACAAAAGGCCTTTTATATAACTTTCTGAATCTATGTTTGTTTTAGGAAGAAACTGACACAGTCACACATCAGTGGTTTACAGTTTAGTGGCAGAAGAGGAAGAAATAAACAAGTGGTACGGTTCACTGCAACAGCTTGTCATCTTTTGCAAAGGACGACATGGACTGTTAGCATAAATAAGTAAAAGTGTACTTTGACAAATGAACCAGAATAGCTGCAGCTGTGAGCGTGACACCAGAAAACTGCATGCAAGGATGGCCCCCTTTGGTTTGGCACGTCGTTACGCTTTTCTTGTTTCTTGTACTGTTTTTTTTAGCTTTGTATTCCCCCGTTTTACAGTCTCACCTTTTTTCTTCGCTGATTGACCACAGCTGCTTAAATTTCAGTTATTTCAGTTAGTCATCCTCAGTGATTTTCAATTCGTTCTTGTCCGGTCATCTGCCTTGTCACTTTTTTTTGTCTCCCTCTGTGTTTCATGAACTTGTGTTTTCTGTTCATGCCACTAGCCCGCTCTCCTGCAGTTGTGGATTCTTCATTGATAAATCTTCACCATAAGTTTGAGGAACTATGAGCCAGCTTTAACTGTCTGTTGGAGCAATAAACAGTGAATTGCTAGGAATAAAAAAATGATATCTGCTTAAGCTAAGTTTCTAAAATGGTTCCCTTTTTCACGAAAAAAAAATGCTGTTTCACATTTTCATATTTGGTTTATTTATTTTGGTTGTGCATTTCGATTGCTCTAAGCAGGATTGCATCTACAGCAGAACGACTCAAAGCACCGACAACATGTTCATCACACATAATTCTTGCAGCAACTATTTTTTTGCCTTTGCTGACCACTGGCATCAGCGCAGTAGCTTTGAACCTACATCCCAACACCAGAATAATAAACACCTGTTTGCTATACAATGCCAGCTTGGAAAAACTGCGACTGTCTCTTACATAGATTCTGGGATCCAAAGTTTTTAACAGTTTTCACCTGGAAACCCGCATACACATAGAGATTCACGTGTTTTATTTTTCACACTAGGGAGGCATGAATCTTCACTCTTCAGCTAAAATGAAATGTTTAGCAACCTATAAACAATAGACTTTGTTTTCCTTCCATCCATCCGTCTTCTAATTCACAGACGCTGCCCGTGCAGCTATGAAATGTCACAAGAACTAATCATTCAACACAGCAGATTTAGGATACTCTAACCCTGACTCATCAACACCCAGTGTCATGCCACCAAGGAGCTTTTTGACCACCTCTGGCCTTCACTTTGGGTGAAAAACTGGCCTGTTTTTGGGTTCCTATAATCTCTGCTCCTTCGGTGGAAGGTGTTGGTGGGATACATGAGGTTCCCAAAGCATTTAAATGTGTTTTTTTATAGTTTTAGAAAACATAAAATAAACAATACCCCTGCATGAGCTGCACAGTGGTGTAGTGGTTAGCACTCTTGCCCTGCAGCGATATTGTCCTGATTTAAATCCCGCCTGGGACTTTTCTGTGTGGAGTTTGCATGTTCTCCCGGTGCATGCATGGATTTTCTCTGGGCTTCCTCCCATAGTCCAAAAACATGTGACTGTGTGTGGTTGTTTGGCCTTGCAGGGTGTTCCCTCTCCTTCACCCTAGCAGCAGTAGCTGATATAGGCTCCAGCACCATGGCAGGGATTCAGTGGGTTCTGATGATGGATGGAAGGTATACAACAGAGACTACAGCTGAATATACTTGCCAAACTGTCTGACAAGAACAAAATAATAAAAAAAAAATCTTCACAAACAAGATACTTAACATCTGTCGCATAACAAACGAGGCAGCAGTCACAGCGTGGATGCTCAGACTTTAACAAATAAAGCAAATATTTCTTAAATATCTTTTACTAGATGGTAAAATGGAAGTTAAAATGTATTTTTCCAATTTGTGAAGCAAAAAAATAATAATAATAATAACATTCATATATTGAAGAAAAGCCTATAATAAAAATGTAAATTGTTGGACAATAATTGTCTTGCTCCTAAAAAATGCTCCTAAAAAAATAAATGCTTCAATATTTACACTATTGAGTGAAAAAGTGAATAAAGCGTGTTGGTTTATATTTCAAGGATAAGGTTATTTGGTTGCCACAATCATGGAAATTCGGCTCCATCTAGTGGCTTTCACCAGTTTTGATACTTCTACCAAATGAAAATCTCTTATTTTTCTTTTATAGGCATTAAAGATCAACCTCACTGTAATTTGTTAGTGAAATGTGTTGCTTTTCTGTAGTTTATTCTGATATTAACTATATTTATTGTGCATTTATTCTTTTAAATACAAGTGGGGTTATTTATAGCATAAGAGTTTGTACAAATTAAAAGAACTTTTGAATACATTTTACAATTGTTTTCATAAACCGATCAAAAAAATTCTGATAATTTTTGAAGAGAAGTCAGAGCAGTTATGATTAAAGATAAATAGGAAAATCATAGTCTGGTATTATATTTGTGGACACAACAAGAATTGTGGTAAAAATGTACATAAGTAACATGCATAGAAAAGCACAAAGAATGACATCTTAAAATAAAACAGCACTGTTATTATTTTATTATTCACAAGTATAACAAGTTAGAAGGGTTCACATTAGTGTTTAAAGCAGTAGGTTATTGTGTTGCTTGTTTTAACTTCCCTGGGATTCTTGCAGACTTGTTAGTTGTTATTATCTCTTTCCTTTTTGTTATGGGTTCAAAGCCCAAGTTTTGAACATTGCAAAAGACATCCAAAACATATGTATATATATTTATATATATTTCTGCGAAAAAGTTGAAAATTTGTCACAAACCTTGGAAAAAGATATAATTTACCAACAAGATCAGACACAAAACATGTACATTTCAATCAGAATTATTTGATTACTTCTGTGTTTTTGCCTCAGAACGAAGAACAAAGATTCTCATGGATTTAGTTGGAATAATTTTACTTTTTCTAAGCAGTGCCAGCGCTCGGATTTTGATCTCTTTAGTTTTCAAAGAATATACAATCGGGTTAATGCAAGGTGGAAGGCAAGAGGCCATGGACAGACTTAAAACCCTCTGATCTGGATTAACTGCTCCCAAATAGAAGCCAATTGTGAAAATGACAAGAAGAGGAATAAAAAAGATAGCAACAATGATGATATGTTCAACACAAGTAGCCAAAGCTTTCAGTCGCCGATCTAACGTTTTCATCCTGAACACAGTCACCAGGATGCTCACGTAAGACAGCACTATGAAAGCAAAAGGCCCTGCAAGGATCAGCATGCTCAAAAGGGAACCTGCAAACCACTGCATTGAATAATCATTACAGGCGAGCCTGAACACGGGTGCATAATCACAAAAATAACTAAACACTCTGACGGAGTTGCAAAACGACAGTTTTGTTACTAAACTTGTGATGTAGCTCATTACCCCCAAAGAAATAGACCAGGTGATGCTGATGATACAGAACATGCTTCTCACTGTGTTGATGGAGTTTTGGCGCAAAGGGAAACAAATGGCAACCAGCCTGTCATAGGCCAGTATAGTGAGCGCATACGACTCTAATGATGCAAACGCATAATAAATAAACATCTGCACCAAACACAAGTTGAAAGGAATAAAATTATTCTTAACAAGGAATGCCTTTATCATGCCAGGAATGGTGCAAGTGTTTAGGCATAAATCAATCACTGCAAGGTTGATGACAGCCAGAAATTTTGGAGTGTGTAAAGATGGACTAATAACAACAATGATAATCAGCAAACCGTTAAATAGCACCGTAACTACATAAACAAATGCTAGAAAGATGAAGTAAATGTTCACAGATGGAAAAGACTGAAATCCGATGATGTAGAAGCCTGGAGGATGAATGATGACAGAGCTGTTAAAAACAGTCCGGAGAAAAGACATAGCTGAAATCAGCACTGGTGCTAAACTCGTATTAGTATAAGTCGGAAAAAGCGTAGAAAGTGTTTAAAAAAAAAGAGATCACCAATTTTTTAACAGGAGCAGCTTACTCTGATGCTCTCCTCCAAAAAAAAAGAGCATGTAGCCTGAAATCTGAGCTGCTTACATTTAAAAAAATCTCTGATCTCATGAGAAAACCTTATCCCTTATAATGAGAGAGCTTATGTGAAATATCCTATTAATTCCAGTAATTTGATCCGTGGAGAGCCATGCTGTGATTAACTTGTCTTGCTTTCAAAACAAATTTTAATTGTTATATGCAGTAAATGCTGATTAAAGTGTGTAATTTGTGCAAAACAAAGTTATTTGGATAAACTTTAACGTACAACGTTTAGTTACTGCAATAGTAAAAGTCTTTGAAATCGTCGTTTGAAATCAAAAGAACACATAATGAATTCCTGTTTTTGACAGTAGTTTATTTTCACATAGACTCATATTTTAGCACAAAAAAATAGTGAAACTACTTTGAAATTCTGCTGGATCCAGGTTGCACCTGAAAAAAATGGCGTAACACATTAGGTTAAGTGATTTACTGAACACGTTTTTGAGTTCCTAAATCATAAATACCTTTACTATATCTTAGAGTCACAAAACTTATAAATAGGTTTTGGCCATTGAAAGATCAAGTCAATCTGCCGTAAGCGTAACATCATCACTAATGGGCAATGCTCAAAGACCTTGTTTTTATTACTTAAAAAGGTTTTTACAAAAGAACCTGATGCAGCAAATGAAGTGACTATTACTGCAACAACTACGTAATATGAAAGTTAATTTAAAAAAAAAAACAAAAAAAACAAAAGACCTTTAAATTTTCTGAGGGGCAGCTGTTCTTTTTAGCTGCATTTCATTTTGCAATAGCGAGATCTACTGCTACAGATCTGGTTCCATGGCACATAGACGCATATGGATCTGGTATGGATGCAGGAGAGTATGTCTTATATGGATAATGCTCAGTATCCTGTATGATAGTTGGTCACCTCTGCATGCTGCATGAACAATACGTTTGTTTGCATTTTCAAATAACCAATCAAGAATGCATCAAATAATTGGAGAACTTGAAGCTTCTTCTGTTACTTGATCATTTTTAATACTTGCATTCTATGTTCACCAACAGCTGTAGGGGGTTTCAGAACATCTACCTAAAAGTATGCCGTATTACAATTTTCTGAGCCACATTCATCATTTAAACAAACAAAATATTGGCTATGAGAAATTAGGAACATTTTTGAATGAAATATAGTTAAAAAATACTTAAAAGAAAATGGATTCTTGCATTTTCCAAACAGCACTGCTTGAAACCCACAAAAAGAAGGTTTGGAGAATATATGCATAAATACAATTTAATCGCAAGAGCTCATTTTCTCCCCTCATGTGTTGATCAAGTTCAGCTATTCATACAAAAACAGTCAATTATTTTTAAGAATATCCCATTTGGTCTGATAACATTCTTCCTATTTTAATATACTTGATATTTTATACTTTACCAGAAAAATCAAGGTGTAAATGACAACATAGAATGTCGTAAAACTGTGTTGTTGTTTTTTACATTTCAAATGATCCTGTCATCAACTGCATTTTGCTACAGATTAAAAAAAAAAAGTTGACATTGAAGAAAAAAACAAGGTTAATTTATCATCATAAATATGAGAGGAATGTTTTAGGAGAAATGTTTTTAACAAATCCCTGAAAAAACAGGGATGCATCAAAATACGCTTCAGTATTAGATTTCAAGTTCAAATAATCCTGAAAGAAGAAATAAGAAATGGTTTACATTCTTTAGATTCCCTGCACACCATTTTAGGACACAGAAAGACAACATTGCATTTCTCAAAGCCTGTACACACCACATAGAAGTATGTAAGAACATTTTTACACTGCATTTTAGTAAATCTTTGCTAACAGTTTTTAAAAAAGTAGTAAGTAAATACAGAAATTATACTTTTTCTATCAAGTTTTATCATTTAAGAAGCCCTTTCAGTCAAATGTGAGGGGTTTTAAATTTGAAAATCAAGTTTAAATTACAATTTTTTGGAAAATTGAGAACAAAATCTTTTCCTTTGATCTTAAATGTTTTTTTTTTCTTCCAAAAAGACAATTATGTCAAACAAAACAGAAATTAACAAGGAAATGTCTCTCAACTAAAAAAAAAGAGAAGATCCATTGATGATCAGTTGAGTAACTAACTTACTATAGTTGACTCACTAACATAAGCTTTAACTGCAAATGATTCTGATACATTTGTTAATTACTATCACAATTGTGTAGTCAGAGATACCAGAAATGCTACATTAAAGAGTCTGGAGCATGCAGTAGAGCACAAAGAACTGTTTTTTTTTAATATGAGAAAATACGTTAAAAAAAACTTCCTCTGGGCACATTGATGGTCAAGATGTTTCTGTTCTAATCTAATTTATTGAGATATTAGGTACAAGAATTCAAATGTATGACACATTTTGTTATAAAACACAGTTGCTGACGGTTGTAAGTTATTCTAAACATCTCACCGTAAAATAATGTGTTATTTCCTTGTATTGATACGATAATTCTTTAAAAATTTGTAGGAAAAAATGTACTTTTTATAATCAGTGCCAGTGCTCAAACTTTGATCTTTTTAGTTTTTAAAGAATATACAATAGGATTAATGCAAGAGGCCTGTGGAATTGAAGCATCTCTCAGGTATTTTGGACCCAGTATAATGACATCAGTTTTTTCTGGGTTTAGGAGGAGGTGAGTAATTGTCATTCAGGTCTTTATGTCATTTTTTTATGTGGTCATTCTGGTCAGGATTAATGGATAAAGACAACTGTGTATCATCTGCATAATAGTGAAACTTAATACTGTGTTTCCTGATTATGTTTCCTAAGGGCAGCAAGTAAAGCATAGACAGGATGGGTCCTAGAACTGAGCCCTGTGGGACTCCGTAGTGTAGCTAATTCAAGTGCAATGGGAGGAATGTCGTTTTACATGAACAAACTGGTACCTATCAGATAAATAGAGTAAATAGAACTTAAACCACTGGAGGGCAGATCCTCTGATCCCTATGGGCGACCGTGGTGCAGCGGTAGGCTGGTTGTCCTCTGATTGGAAGATTGCAGGTTTGATTCCCATCTTGCCCGCCCATGTGTCAAAGTGTCCTTGGGAAAGACACTGCCTCTGATGGAAGGTTGGCGCCAGTGTTCGGCAGCGGAGTCGCCATCAGTGTGTTCATGTGTGAATGGGACTGTGACTGTAAAGCGCTTTGAGCCTTCAAGGAAAATAGAAAAGCCTTATATAAGTATATATGTATATACCATTTACCTTATGTTAAGCTCTAGCCTCTGGAGTAAGATTCTGTGGTGTCAAAGGCTGCACTGAGGTGTAGCCAGAATAGAGATTAGTCCTTTTTCTGAGCTCAATAACAAGTCATTAGTGACTCTAACGCACATCCTCCTGCAGTTTTAGTGCTGTGATGTGGTCTGAACCGTGACTGAAAATCTTCAAAGGGGCTATTGTCCAGTAGGTGGCGGTATAGCTGTTTAACTACAACTCTTTCCAGAATTTTTGACATAAAGGGGAGATTTGATATTGGTCTATAGTTGGCCAGAATGCCAGGATCTAAACTGGGATTTTTCAGAAGAAGTTTGACAACTGCATATTTAAAAGACTGTGGCACATAACTTGTTTCTAGAGAGATATTTGTTATAGTTAAAATTGATTCATTTATTCGGGGGAAGGTTTCTTTAAAAAGCTTAGTGGGGTTTGGGTCTCAGAGACAAGTTACGGTTTTTGAAGACGTATGTTATTTCTGCTTGTTCTACAGAAATGAAGCAGGAGAAGAACTGTTTTGTTTGCACAGTTGCTGTTCTGCCACCAAGAGTCCATTATGAATGATTCTGTGCAGAACATCAACATCATTTAGGCCATTGGTGTACAATTAAAATAGTCAAAGACTTTTGGAATGACCTACCTTGACCTCCAGCATGCATTGGAGCGGTTTGCAGCCGAGTGTGAAGAGGTTGGGATGAGGGTCAGCACCGCTAAGTCTGAGGCCATGGTTCTATACGGAAAGGCGAAAAAAGTGGTTTCCCTGTCTTGGAGGGTGGAGTACTCCTTCCCCAGGTTGAGGAGTTTAAGTATTTTGTGTTTGTTTTTTTAAATGTTAAGCACCTTAAGCTGTGCAATGCATGAGTAGCACTTTTCTAAATAAAGTTTGATTTAATTCTTTGTTGTTGCATTTGTTTTTGACAAATAATTCACATGTAGTGAATCTGGTGACCAGTCCTCTCTTCATTTCTCACATTTATTTTATTGCTGACAGACTTTGACACAGGGGAATGATATTATTTATTAATTATAAAGATAAATACAACATACCGGTCTCACCACATAATATAGTTTTGTCATATAAACCCACTCCTGTCAATGAAAATCTAGTTTCTTTTTTATTTTTATTTTGTGGAAGTTTTTTTATCTTTGGATTGGGTAAACAGAGAATTTTATAACACAATTTTTAACAAGTCCAGTTTTAAAAACACTTGTAAAACATTCATGGATGTTGATTACCATCTAGTGGTCAATAACTATTATTGCCAAAATAATCTGTTCTTGGGTGTTCCGCAACTTCTACTTTTGTGGCTTTACTTTAACTAAAAAATTATTTTCTTTTTAAGTTGGCACATTATTTTATTCAATTCTGACACCCACAAGTTTTTTTTCAAACAATACATCTCAAATTATCTTTAAAATACAAAAAAAAAGAAATAAATCACATCATCTGCAATAGCTGTTATTTTTTCTACGATTAAAAAAAAAAACTGAACAGTGTGCAAAGATTTAACTTCACTTATTTACTTCTTAAATTTTTTGTTTATTTACTAAGTGAGATGAACAAAATATTCATTTTCTTAACTTTGCAAAAATGTCTACTTTAAAACTTTTTAATAGTTTTATATATTAGTTTTTTATAATAGTATAAATAATACACGTTTACATTTTAAATGCGTATAATGTCAAGTTTTCTTTAGTCTGTCATTTGAATTTCTTTAAAAAGTTAAAAAGAGCCTAAATTAATCAGGCAGTAAAATGTCTCATCTCAAAAGTCATAAATGATCAGTAGATTCTTCAGAGGCAAAATATTGCTTTATTTCAAGATAACTTATAAAATATTTAAAGTGAACATGTATTTTCTCACCTACACACAATGTTAAAAATTAACAGTTAGGGAACATTTAAGCTTCAAATTTGATAAGAACATTTACGTAAAAATCTGCAGTTTATTACAGACAAACAATAACCCAGTGTCATAATCGGGGACAAAAAAACACTTTTTTAACTTTAACTTTTTAAAGATAACATATTTACACAATCCACATGATGAGAGTAAATGTTTAAACTGATTTCTAATGACTTCCAATGACAATTTAATCAGGACATTGATTTATTAATTTAGAGTGCATGCAGTGTGATAAACATTGTGAAGGACATCTAAAACTACAGTAAGGGGGTGTGTGTGAATATTTCATCCTTCTCTGACTCTAACACTGAGGTGCAAAACGTTAAAAGTGTATAATTTGTCAAAAATCTTAAAAAATACATAATTTACAAACTGAATAGATTAGATTAAAAAAAAACATGTACATTTCAATCTAGAGTATTTGATTACTTTGTTGTTTTTAACCCCCCACTTTTCTTTTTTTTCTAAGCAGTGCCAGCGCTCGGATTTTGATCTCTTTAGTTTTCAAAGAATATACAATCGGGTTAATGCAAGGTGGAAGGCAAGAGGCCATGGACAGACTTAAAACCCTCTGATCTGGATTAACTGCTCCCAAATAGAAGCCAATTGTGAAAATGACAAGAAGAGGAATAAAAAAGATAGCAACAATGATGATATGTTCAACACAAGTAGCCAAAGCTTTCAGTCGCCGATCTAACGTTTTCATCCTGAACACAGTCACCAGGATGCTCACGTAAGACAGCACTATGAAAGCAAAAGGCCCTGCAAGATTCAGGACACTGAGAACAGAACCTGCAAACCACTGCATTGAATAATCATTACAGGCGAGCCTGAACACGGGTGCATAATCACAAAAATAACTAAACACTCTGACAGAGTTGCAAAACGACAGTTTCGTCATTATACTTGTCGAACAGGTTATACTTCCTAAAACCAAACACCAGGTGATGCTGATGATACAGAACATGCTTCGCACTGTGTTGATGGAGTTTTGGCGTAAAGGGAAACAAATGGCAACCAGCCTGTCATAGGCCAGTATAGTGAGCGCATAGGACTCTGAAGTTGCAAAGACGTAATAAAAAAACATCTGCACCAAACACAAGTTGAATGGAATAAAATTATCCTTAACCAAAAATATCTTTATCATGCCAGGAATGGTGCAAGTGTTTAGGCATAAATCAATCACTGCAAGGTTGATGACAGCCAGAAATTTTGGAGTGTGTAAAGATGGACTAATAACAACAATGATAATCAGCAAACCGTTAAATAGCACCGTAACTACATAAACAAATGCTAGAAAGATGAAGTAAATGTTCACAGATGGAAAAGACTGATATCCGATGATGTAGAAGCCTGGAGGATGAATGATGACAGAGCTGTTAAAAACAGTCCGGAGAAAAGACATAGCTGAAATCGGCAGCAATTATTAAAGTTCTTAGGCCAAAAAAGAAATGTGTTTCTTTTGTTTGCATCAGGAAAACAAGTGAAAATGTCAAGTACATTAAAAATTATAGGCGCTGAAATATTGAAATCTAATGTTCTCTGATACGTTGGTGCTTCTTCTAAAATTTTGAGAGCAGATTGCACACAGACTGAGCTGCTAACAGTAAAAAATATACTTTCCACCAATTCTCATGGGGAAACCTCACACTTCATTAGAAAGACAAATGTGAAATATCCTTTTAATTTTCCCTAATTGGATCTGTAGAGAACAAAGGTTCTCATGTGACAAAAACATCTCATTGTTATATTATTGTAATTAAGTTACACCAAACACGGATTTTTGCACTTTGTACTATTAAAAGCTTGGATTGCAATGTTTGAAATATACTTTTTTTAATGGTTTATTTCAAGCAATCAAAGCAAGAATAATGCAAAAATAAGACAGCAGAAATATATATCTGTACAAAGATATATCAAACATAGGATGATAAAATTGACTGGATTGCAAGAAACTTTAGTCTATTATGGATAAACGAATTTTTTTATTTTGAAAGTTAGATCATTTTTGAGATTTGAAAAAAAGATCAATTTAAAGGATTGTGTGTGTGTCATAGGCAATAAGGATTTGAAATTTTCTGATGTTTGAACTTATTTAAATAAACATATTTTTTCCCCCCAAGGCTGTGCTGAAATATGTAAAAAAAATAAAATAAAAATAACAGATGCCTAATGTGCAGATTGTACACTGGATTTTATTTTCACTTTACTATAGACATACAATCCATTTTCCTTGAATCATAACAA
This sequence comes from Oryzias celebensis, assembly GCA_014656515.1. NCBI lineage: Eukaryota > Metazoa > Chordata > Actinopteri > Beloniformes > Adrianichthyidae > Oryzias > Oryzias celebensis. The sequence goes on from BNCR01000013.1 coordinate 16,561,083, forward strand.
TGCAGACATCAATATTTCTATAATAATTACATTTTAAATGGGTCTTGACTAATATTTTTTTTCCCAAAAGAATTTGCAAATTGACAAATCGGACATAATTGTATGATTTCACTTATTAATAAGTGCTTTTAACCATCTTTTTCCTAGACTTTTTTAATGTCATCAAACACAAACTGATAGTTAAAGGCTTGAGGAGTTCATATTGATCAGTCCACACCAAAAAAGGAATCCACCAAATACTTTTGTGTTCTTTCTGGTTTATTTCTTTTAGCAGGTTTGACACTTCAAGGATATCAGGGTAACCATCTGGAAGGTCATCTAGCTGCAGAGTCAGTGGAAGATGGTTGCTGCTGCTTTTTAAGCGGCTCTTTCCGCCTGTTTTGAAAATTCATCATGCAGTCCTTAAAAGCCTGGACCTGAGTCTGGCAAACTCGCCAGTCCTGGTGCTCGGCCATGCAGTCCTGTACAGCATAGTGGAGCTCAGCGCAGCCAGTGCGGGATATCATCTGCTCAACAGGGTCATCCTCATCATCCTTCCTGCTGCGATCATGAGGTGAAGGCGATGCCATCCTGTTGCTGTAGAGCTCCTGAACTCAGCACATCTGCAGCAGATAATGTGTATACATCTTATCAATAAAATAAATGAATAAAGACAATATTTTCATTTTAATCATTTATTTTTATTCAAATATCCCAAAATCTGTAAACAAGAATTCAATAGCAAATCAGATTTAGAACAAAATGAGCAGTTGCATTTTCATCCACAAATTTACACTTACACTTTTTATTTATTTTTTGCTAACTGACTGAACATATTTTCTCCTTATTAAACAGTATCTATACTGGTTCTGGTTGTTATGGACATCCTTTAAAAAATAATTTGATAACTCAAATATACACCTTTAAAATTGCATTTGTGAATAAAAAAAACATTTTAATTTTTGTAATATCCCATTCTATAATTCAAAATTTAATAGTAGCTAAAGTTAATTATTTTTCTAATATGACTGATTGGTTTACTTAAGATTAGACTTATTTTATGAAGCAAGACAAGGTAAACAAGCTTAGGTTATTTGATGCTAATTTAAATGGTTACGGTCACTAGCTCGATTTTTAACTTGTTTAATGCTAATCAAATTACATTAATCGGTTGCAGTACTAGTTAAAAATGCAAATACAGTTTATTATTCAATGTGTAAGGTGAGGCTGTCATGTTATCATCTGTCATTTTTTGAAAAGAGCAATTTTAATTAAATTAATTCGTTTATCTATATTTAATACATAAAGATGTGACCTAAAAAGGTTACCTTTCCTTACGGTTATCCTTATGTTACGCAAATAGCAACATTTCAAACGAACTGAAACAATCATAACAAACTTTTATAAAAAAAAGTTCCTTACCTGCAAACGGTGGATGAGCAAATTTCTCCGTAAGGTAGATAGTTCAGGCATTTATTAAGTGCATGTCTGAAAATATTGGGAAAGCCCAACTGACAAACACGGCGGACACTTACTTGCGTGGGACGGTGGTGTACCTATAACACATGTCCGACCTGCAATGCTGACATTAGTTCCGCTAGCACCGAACAAGCGCTTATGGCTATCATGGATAAGTAAATATAAAAATAAATTAAAAAAAAGAAAGATGGATGGATGGATGGAAATCTGTATTTGTTTTAATTATATAATATTAATATAATCCATGGAATGAATAATTAATGCATTTTATTTAAATATGACGTATTTCTTGTAGAAATTGCAGTATTGAAAACTACTGTAAGAAAAAAACAATCAGGTTATTGAGAAAATCCAAATATATCTGAATTTTCTGGATAGAATGGTTAAAATCTTTCCAAAATTGGTGCAACCTCAACTAATTGACTTTGGAAAATATCTTAGAGTAATGTAACAACAATATTATCCAAGATCCTATACATGGGTCAATGTTTGCTGCAGCCTATCACAGCTGCCATATAGGATATGTTCTGCTTAGGCCACAAGTCCATCAGACATAACCATGTTAAGCCATGAATGATAACGTTTTAAAAACCTCAGCACCTCATTAACTATGCAATTTTGGAAGGAAACAATAGAAGATTAACATTTAAAGTAAAAAGTAACTTTTCTCAAACAAAAGAAAAACAAATTATAATTTTGTTTCTGCTTTTTGTGTACAATTTCACTCCACAGCAAAGCATAATGACACTGGCATTGCGCAATACTTCTGCAGGGGTCTTTTAGTTATTAAACAGAACTCTATGACCTACGATAAAATTATCCTCTCCTGAATTTTAGACTCCTGGGAGTCCGGCTAATGAGTCCTATTTGGGATGCCATTACCCAAAGGAGGGCAATTAACAACCTTCTTCAAAACAAACACGCCTTTTACTGTAAAAGCTTAAGCCTAATTAATCTCATCTGCATCCATTAGAAGGTTGCATGCTCTTGCAGTTAAAACTGGAGGTTAATGACAGACAATGCTAAGTGACATTAATAAGCCTTAACAGGAAAACGTCAAATGAATCCCTTTATTGTCTATTTTGTACACCTAAATGTTGGCTTTATACAGTAGCTGAACTGCTAAACCCTTTGCTTTTCTGAAATGGATCATGTTCAAAGAAGAAAAAGGTCAAAGTAGAATAGAAAGCTGCTGGGGTGAACTATTGACCTTGTAATACCGTGACCTTCCTCTCAGAGTGATGGCAAAGATTGACTTCAGCAGTAATCTTACTCTGAAAAAGCTTCCCAAGACCGTGCCATGCAGGATGAGATTTTAGAAATATCTACAAAACCACAACATGATGCAGACACATGAGAAAACAACCTTTACTTGTGAAGAGTCTTATAGACCAGTTATTTGTGTAATCGTATAGTAACTGTGCTCAAAACATGAATTTTAGCTTCAAGAATTTGCAAAAGACTGAGAAGTCTTGTAGAAGTTGCACTTCACTTTCAATCCTCAAGGTTAGCTGGCACTTACCGCTGTCCTTAGAAACCAAGATGTGCCCGTATAGCCAGTCCATCAAAGCACAGCATTAAAAATTCAGCATAGCCAGGAAGAACACCCTGAGGCACACTATGAGAACCTTGAAAACACCTTACAGGAAGGACAAGATCCAAACCAGAGCCTTACTGTTACATAAAGGACTATTTGCCACACAACTCATTTGAGTGAGAAATACAAAAGGAACACAATAATGTTAAATTAGTTAAAGAATAGCTAGAATCCTCAAAGAAAACATGAATATGAGAATGTTTCTTGCTTGTCACCAAGATTATTGCCATCTGGCTAGTAAAATGTATTATTGTAATTTCTAAGGGCTTTAAGAGGGTTTAAAAAGGGGTTCCTGTTTTATTTTTACAATGAAGGATTTTGTAATTAGGTCAAAATGCCACAGTTTTGGGGTTCTTTAATATGACCGAAAGGTTAAAGTCCATGTCTTTCATGTACATGTTTATCATAATGTTCCTTGGAAACCCTTAAAGAAAGTTATTCATAATGGAAAAGAAGCATAAAACAAATTATATGTAGTTTTTTATGTTTGTAAACCTATAAAAAGGAAGAAAGAATCATCATTAAATTGCCCTGATTGAGATAAACTTAGTAAAATTCTCAAAGCGAGAAAAACAACCGCAGTCCAAAGAAAACACGATTACAAATATTTTACTTATTTTTTAATATGACTAATTTCAACTCATTTTGTGTTTTTTATTACTCATTTACAATGTATTACATAAGTAATATATACAATAAGTTTCATTACTTTTTTCCCCCTAATTTAATTTTCATTTAGCTGCAACAATGTCAGAACATCACAAGGGGGCAGTAAGTGATGTTGGGTGAGATGCAGCCCTTTGTTGTGGTGGTGATGGAGAATGTAAGTAGTCCTACTGAATGTGCAGAACAGAATTTAAAAAGTGGGGTCTTTTTGCCCGTTGTGCTCAATGTTGTTGTAGGTTTAGCAATTTAAGTAATGTTTTAAAGCACCTAAAATTTCTGAAACTGTTGAAACTTTTGTTTATTAAATATATTTACATATTTTGTCAGAAGTCTTGGATGTACAGTTAAATTGCAAGACTGCGTGTTCACTTAAACCCTGAATAAGTCTGCTTCATTTTCGATAAAGCTTAGCTGAACCCATAGGCTGAACTGAAAGGCTAGAAGATGGAAAAAAAATTGACAGACAGGTTGTCACAGCAGATGCTGTTCATGTCTTTGCAGTAACAAAGCAATGTTATGACTGGTCATAGAATCAGCAGCTTTTCCTGAGCGAAGGTCATCGTAAAATATTCACGCTGCTGAGTTTGCTTTGTCTTCTTTTCAGTAACTTTAAAATAAAACTAAAATATTTATATTATTTCCTCAGAAAGATGTTGATCTTTTGTTAGACATGTATTGCTTTCTTTGAATTGATTTATTTCTAGGAATTTCTAAAATTCAAAACAAAGGTGGATTTTCCGCTGAATAAAAGATCACTGAACTCGGAAGGTGTTTAGTGAGGACACCACAGTTTTTCTCATCTGCACTTCTTCTTAGGTTTTGGCAGGTTTTTTTTTCTTTTATCATTGCAGCTTTGAGCTTCTCTGACTTCAAAGAAAGAAATACATTGTTGCATGACATAAATTGTGATGCAAGATATGCCTGTCATGGCTCCTGTCAAACTGTGAAAAATAAATGTACTCACCATCCTCATTTGATTCCTCGTTTTTTTCACAGTTTAAAGTCCAAAGTTATACAGAACAAAACTGTTACGAGTATAACGGTATCCTTTGGCTGAGTTGATTGAGCAGCAGAGGGAAAAAAATAATCATGAATGTGTGTCAAGCGGAACAGAAGTTACTGCAGCTGCAATAAAACTAAACGAGATATCGAAAGCCGACTCAAAGAATCACTCAAAGCAGATTCAGTCCTTTGAGTCTCTTTATAAGACTCCATTAACAGGAAAACCAACCACAAAAACAAACAAATGACTTTGCCTGTAACAAAAACGAACAAACTCCAAAATATCTTTGCTGTTTAAATTGAAATTAATCCCATTAGAAACCATTAGAAGTTGTAAATATGCTCTCTAATGGTTAGACTTTCAGGCTCTTTGGAATGCTGACATATGGTTGAAAAAGTACTGACTTGCACTCAGTGTTTATTGACTAAAGCTAATTCATGAAAACTCCGAGTACAAGACGCCATTAAAGACAAGTTTTCCTGGTTGAAAGGGTCCCGTCTTGCTGCCAGGACAGTGGAAAGAGCTTGTTGGTGAGAAGCAATCCCTTTTTTTACCCAATTACGCTTAGTCAGGATTAGCAACATGTGTTTGCTATCTCAATAGTTCACTCTTCCATTTCCATGTAAATTTAAAAAAAAACTTTGAAAACACAGTAGAAAGCCATTTCATGGATGGGGACAGAAATTTAGCTAATACACATGAGAAGGAAGTGATTGAATATCCTGGGTTGAGGAGGGTCTTTATTAAGTGTACACCACAGTGAGAGGAGTTGGGGAAGAGTGAGGTTGCTTGTAACATTCTGCTTGAAGCTCGAATGTTGGTATTCAGTTGACGAGACAGTAGCCTTCCTGAGTTCCTGGGTTGGGGAACAATTCCACTGATACATGTTTAGGCTTCTGACTGCACTTCTATGAGGTTTGGCGAGTGCTGCGGGTTTTTGGGTTATACAGGCCCAAATGGTCATGGACAAGTGGAACGTACGATTGTCGTGTGGTGAATACATTATGAAGTAAAACATAAGGCTAATCTACGTTGCACGCACTTCTGAGGTGATGCTGTCGTAATGCACCTAGGCCACTAGTCGTTTGTTAGGTGTGTGCACTTGCTCCTTACTGAGCGCGTGCAAATGCTGAATGCACAGCGTGCACAAGTGCCTGTAGGACACCTGTAGGTTCCCAAAACAAACTATGTTTCTATTGTCAAAATCTCTTTAATGACTTTGAAGAGCCACATTTGCAGAACTGATACAGAAACTGTTGGTAAAATAAATCCATGTACAAAAGTTATTGATTAGTTTACCGGTAATTCCATTTTTTTTGTTTATTCATTTATGGCCTAAAGCAAGTAAATACATTAAACAAAGAGTAAAAAGTAATTACTTGCCATGTTTTTTCATGTTGCTATGGCCATTTCATAGCTCCAGAGCCCATCTAGGCAACTCCAGTAGACATGTTCTCGACACGCCACAGCACGCCACAGCACGCCACAACACGCCACAGCACGCCACAGCACGCCACAGCACGCCACAGCACGCCACAGCACGCCACAGCACGCCACAGCACTATGAAATACTATAACTGAACAGTAGGAGAGTGTGTGGCAGCTGCAGTTTAAAGATTGACTTCCCAGTCATGTCGTCCGACGTTGCAGCCATATGTTCAGTACACTCAGGTAAAGAGAGGAGCCGGGCTGTCAGCTGATCACCGCCTGATGGAAAGTTGGATCAGATGGCAGTGGAGGACAGACACTGAAGCCTGAATGTTGGGGAAGCAGTTGAAGTTCTACTAGATTCCAAGCCCTTTAATTGCTTTTGTCGCTGTCGTTCTAGTGTTGCCGCACAGTAAAAACTGAACATCTCTCAGTTGCTTCTTCTTTATTGTTATTTCAGGGAAAGAAACTGTTTCATTAAACATTTCCACTACTTTTTAGGTAGCAGTTACAACATTTTCAGATTCATAAAATTAGTGTATTAAATGTGGACGAATAATACCAACTAACACATACTGAGGATTATTTTTAAACTTATGCTTTTAAAATCAGGTGATCTCTTTTTCACTTGTCTATATCAGGATGATTTTTTTCTTGAAGGTGCCAAAATCTTGTACTTATTTTGGGTAGTTCTGTACATTGAAGCACTTAATAAACTGTTTTCTCTTTTTTATGGGGAATTTATCAGTAAAACAATGGTATGTTCCAAAATGTATGTCTGTTTTTCACATTTTTTACATAACCTGCACTTTCCTGCTTTTTAACTCTTGAATGTATTCATTTTAATGAATTCTCTTTTATTATTATTATTATTATTATTATTATTATTATTATTACAGCATCAGAATAGGGGTCATAGCAAAAAAACCCAGTTTTCTTTCTTTCTTTTATTATTCATACATACAACATCAAATTCACAGGCCTTTTTTTTTTACATTTTTATTGCATTTGCTGCCAGACATCATTGAGATTTCCTCTCCAGCCATTTGAAATGAGGCATTTGTGAACCTCATCCTGCCTGCAGCAGTGCTGCTCTTTCCCCTCCTGCACAGTCAACTCTTTCATCTTCATGCAAAAATAAAGGCCAATACTGTAACTATCTACAGTATGCCATCAAGAGGCAGCAAACTGGCCCTCGCATTCTCATATTAAGGACATTTGTGCCGCTCTCTGCCTCCTCAGCCTCAGTCATGATGGAAGATTGTGATGGATTCAGCATTTCTTCAGCACATTGTAGGTTATTCTGAATAAGTGAGAGCTCCGATTCTTGAAGAGTCAAATTTTTTGAAGCAGAAAAAGGCAACACATAAATGCTCCCAAGTTTGCTTTTGGGCTTTAGCCTCTTGGACAGTCGTATGCAGAGCGAGATGGTGAGTCATCGTTTTGCATAAGGGAAGGAACATTAGGTGCCGGGACTGAAGAACTCTAATGAATCTTGTCTCTCTTTTACCTTATCTCTTCTTTTCTGCACTGCTCCATTTGCTGGGCTCGGCTTAAACTCTGTCCTTACAAAGTCACTCAACTGGATAAAGTCATTTACCTGAATGAAATGCAGAGAGCAGGGGCGCAGAGGAGGAAGTCTTTGACAAACACTTTATTTGTTAAAGAGGATGTAAAGAAAAGAGTAAAGAAATGCGGCTTTGAAAAGCACACTGGGAGAACACTGACTGTTACAGGCTGCATTTGCAGGAGAGGAAAACTGCTTCTTTTTGAAAAAGAACACATTTCATCATCTTCACTTTTTGTGTTCAATAATAGAGATGAAGCAGACACACAAGATAGATAATACACAGAAATGAAAAGAAAAATAAATAGGACTGCAGTCAAAGGCAGGCATTTTATGTTTGAGAGATCCAAAGAAGAGATGATCAACTATCAAAGAGTTTTGCTATCACACAGTCTCCGTTTCATACAGCTTGAACAATTTGTCAAAAATGTCTTTTTTTTGTGGAAATGGACACAAAAAAATTCAAGTTTTACATGCAGATTTGGTTCAAACAGACCAGCTGGTTTTGAACTTGGATTTAGATCAAATTTAATTATTCATCATCTGCCATTATACCTTTCCATCTTACTTATGCTGTAACGATTCATTTAAAAAAACGATTGGATTAATATCGCAATTTGTAGTTGATGATTCGATTCACGGTCAATATCGATTCCTTTTGAACGATCCAATTCACTGACCTAAAATCGATCCAGACAATCTTTGGTCAAAAACTCAACCAGTGTGACTCAGAAATAAATTACCTGCTACTGAACAGTGCAGGTGAAGTTTCCCAGATTCCTTCTATTTCTGACAAGATAATCAAGTAAATTAAATATGTGTACAAACAAAAACAAATGCAAATCCATTCACATTTTCGTTTCATAAAGTTCAGCCTACAGTTGTTTATCCACATCAAGAACATACAAATGGACATTATTAGAACATTCTACTCCAGAGTCTAATGCGTTTCCACACATTTCCACACATTTGACTGTAGTGATGCGTAATAATTTTTTGCTGTGTAACACGTGTGTTCGTTTGTATGTTATAGTAAAGTAAACTTACTGTGCCTCAATCCGAATGATATTTTCCAACATCGATATAAACGATTTATGTCATTTTGAAACGATTGCATGATGGTACAGATCAATTTGATTTAATTAATAACTTGCTTCAGACAGATCGATCAGATCTTTTATTTAAGTTGGAATCTAGAATATTTGAGCATTCCCTAAAACATAACAAAACAGCATTTATAACCTATGCATTTCTGACAAAGCACAGCAAGTTCTGTTGAGATTGAACAGAGAAGACTTAAAAAGAAACAATTATTCAGGTGAAGCATCAACATTAAATAGTCAGACTTAAATTTCCAGAACTCATGAGTTTAATGTCTGTAAGAATTTGGAAAAGAAATAGTCCATGTTTGAACTAGTGTAAATCAAAAACAATTGGGTATACGAGCTGGAAACTGGAATTAGAACTCAAATTAAGAACCTTTCTTCAGTCTGAGTCTCTCCGAGTACATCAACTCCTCCACCTCCCTTTTCTTTCTTTTCTGATCCAGTGTTACTCTACTCAGCCTTAACTCTAACCTTAATAATTCATCAAGTGTTACATGTCCGAGCTGTCCAGGGTGCAGCCGCCTCGCGCCTCCAGCCCTTTCAGACCCAGAACAAGAAAAACCAGGTGCTGCAACAACAAATGCCACAATTCCAACACAAGTCCCTGTCTTTTTTTTTTTTTACAAATAACAACCTGACCAGCTACCAATTAGAAAAACCCAAAGACTCTTTCATGCTTTCTTGGCATTTAAGTTTTGAATGAGCTCTGGACAGCTTAAGTATAGCTCAGAGTGTTCATTTTCAAGCAGATGGATGCCAGTGACATAGTCTGCCATAAAACATTCATGGTCAGTCAAGACATGAGTGTCCTGAAATAAAAACTAATCAGTGCGCACACGCTCAGCTGTAATGACTGTGGTGACCCTTTGACTTTTCCTCGGGAAACTCCTTTTTTTAATTTAACTTCCATGTTCGCGACCAAATACCAGCAGTAGCAATCCCATTTCTAACAGCTTCAGGCCGTGTGTGGAACTCAATCGCACTTCTGTATCATGCAGTATGTCCTGCATGATTAGCTATCCATACAGCATGTGCTTAATAGTAGTTTGAAATGGACTGGAAAATGGGTTGTGTTCAATCAGAGGCAGAGCAACAAGGACTTAAAGAGCCAACAGAAACTCGGTCAGTGGTTTTTATTCTTGACTTGGTGAGGAAAAGGGGTTATTTTCATTTGTTTTGCTTGGGCTTTGCCTATTAAATCACAGGCATATATACCTCTTTTTGCCTAATATTTTTATGTAGAAGCTCAGAAAATGTTTTGTAAATTTTAATTTAAAATGCAAGTCAAAATTAAAATTGTCCAAAAAGAAACTTGAAAATTTGGAATTTTTCCTTAGCAAAAAATGGGATAATCTAAAGATAACTGTAGTGTGAAGAAACACATGCATTTATGACTTACAAAGCAAATTATGCATTTTCGATAAATGATTAAAAGAATGATAAAACATGAATCAAAACAGTATTTTCTTCTGTTGTAATTTTATTTAAATTTGTTTAAATATAAATGTTTAAGCTTCTATTTTATTTTTTTTTAAAGGATGGGCTGATGGACTTGATGGCAGAGAATGAAGTGGTACAGCTCCCACAGATCCTTTCAGCTTATTTCATGTACTTGGGAACCACAAGAAGAACAATTGTCCGTGTGATCTTTTCACTGCAGCTTTGCTCGCTTTTGGATTGTGATATAGAGCATGCACACAGTACTAAAACGATGTCACATACTTTCACGTGACTCTCTGGATGATTGCATGTTTCCCCCTCGTCTTCCACAACATGACAGTGAATAGAATAGAGCTGTGGCACGTCAGCTCATAGTGTCACCTTTTGGTCTGGTCATCTAAAAGCGTGTCCTCTGTTGCTGACTCAGCATGGAGGTGAAAAATAACCTGTAAATTCCTAATTACAGTTTGACTAGTTGCGTGCGTGCAAATGTTTGTTACGTACTTGAGTACATTCTGCCAAAATAAAAGCCTTTAAGTAGTTTAAAATCTTCAGCAAAGTTTTTCTATTTCAATAAGTGTATTTGCTCGTGTGAAAAAGGAATATTTTTTCAACAGTATCAAGACTGTTGTCCCTGGGATTGTGTAACACAGACACACAAATAAATCTTCATTTGTGGCTTTGGTTTTGAAATGTTTGTGATTTTCAAAAAGACTTCTAGCAACATGCTTCACAAATCCAAGTGCTGTTGAGGATGACAGATCTCAGTCTTGTGATGGTATTTTTCCTGACCCAGCCTGTCACTCTGTGTTCCATAAAAAAAGCAGATAAGGCTGCTCTTTTATGCTGAACTCTAACGATAATGTTGACGCTCACCGAGCCCTGCTCAATAACATTTGCTTTGAGCTCAAAAATAAAAGAGATCCTCCACTGAATGTGAAGCAGTGTCAAATGAATCCAACAATGCCCGACAGTGATGCTAAAAAGTAGTGACGTAAATACTGTTAACTCCTCCTTTTTTATGTTCAGCCTTTATTTAAGCTTTCGTTACCTACAGTTGCATGCAAGTCAGAACCGCCCCGTCGAAACCTCACGTCAAATGATATGTTTATTTCCAGAAAAAAAGTGACAATTTTGAGGTGAATGTATATAGATTAAAAGTATTCAGAACAGTTTATTTAGTAACACCTGCTAAAACAGACATGGCACTCCAACAAACTTGTCTTTTTCTTATGTCTTGCCTCTTATCATTAGCATCATGCACTACCACAATGGATTAATGCATTTTCCAATGACAATATGGAGTCACGCCTTTACTGCAGCTTTTTTGACTAAAGCTCTGGTCTTAAATATAAATTTGTCACATAATTAATGGAATGAATGATTACACTTGAGATGCTGGAGTTCAGTTTAGATGCACAAGTATGGAAAGTACGTTTTGTCTTTTTCAGTTTTACAGCCTTTGGCTTTGAGGATGTCCCAAACTCAGACATGCAATTCAGTTCCTGGAGTTTATGTAACTGGTTTGTCATGACGTCCCCTCCATCCACACATCTCTGGGCTCTTGTTACAGCAGGTTAAACCGCCACGCTGGCCAGCCTCGGGTCTGAGTCCTGCTCATAGCGGTAATGGTAAACCTCCATCTGGTCCCTGCACGCCTCCCGGATGTTGTTGAGCCACCGCTTGATGCCTCCCCGGTTGAGATAGAGCACCATGAGAAACACCACACCGATGAGAGCCGACACTATACCCAGGAGCACGTACGAAACCGCCTCCAGGTTCTCGTTCATGCAGTCCACATCCTCCTCCCGCAGCTTTTCCACAGGGATGCCCCTCTTGTTCTCAGGCTCACTGCACAGGATGCCCTCAGCATCCGGGCACTGTGAAGAGTTCTTCAGCCAGTCGTAAAACGCCTTGAGGTCACAGTTACACCGAAATGGATTCAAAGACAAGTAGACACGGATGCGCGTTTGCTGGGACAAGCTATTAATATTGTCACTCTCGATTTTCTCCAACGAGTTATTCACCAGCACTAAGGCGTGCAGGTTGTAAATGTCTAAACTCTCCAAGGGTATAGACTTTAGATTATTTCCTGCCAACTCCAGTCTGTGGAGGTTGCGCAAAGTTTGTGCGCTGAGCGCGTTTTGGAGCTGCGCCGTGGCAGAGGGCAAAAAGGAGGAATTCAAGTAAAGTGAGCGCAACTCTGGTAATCCATGGAAAGCGTGGGCTGAGATGGTCTCCAACTGGTTGTGGCTCAGATCCAGCAAGTGCAAACGAGTGAGACCAAGGAAAGCGCACGGCTCAATGGCCTGGATCCCGTTGTAGGACAGCAACAGTCTCACCATGTCCGACTCTGTGCCGTTGGGAGTGAACGCACGAGCGGGTAAAGTTGAGATGTTTCTCCCTTTGAGGATCAGGGTGGAGGTCCACGTCGGTATTTCTGTCGGCACCTCGGTCTCCTCTGCACCGAGCGAACAGTTCACCATCCCCAATTCTCTGGCACAGACGCACGATGAGGGACAGGTGTCGTCCGCCCTGACGGGCGAGAACAGCAAGCAAATAACTGCTGCGTAAAACACGCACCACTCATTCCACACAGAAAAAACCCAAGAGCCATCCGAGCTGTAAAGTCTCCAAATCCTATCCCTCATGTTTGTCCAAAGTAGGATGGGTGTTTTTCTAAAGAGGCGGCAGACTCACACTGGAGACAAAGTCGAAAAAACTCGACATTTTTTGGATCAAATAAAACGCAAAAGAAAAAGCGCTCCACTGCTTGTCACATCGGGATCAGCGCATCTTCCTGTTAGTAGTTGTCTTTAGGATCTTTTGCGCATCGGATCGTTGGACATCAGCCCTCCAGCTGCCTGGAGAGCTGCTGATGTGCGCTCCTTTGGTGGTATTTTTGACGCCTGTCACAGTAAGAGAGCGCGAGCCAGGAGGCGAGAGAGAGTAAGGAGAGGAGGGCGCTAGAGAGAACGAGGGACTGAACTCCGGAGTTCATCCAAGTTACCTTGATTTAACCTGTCAGATTATTGAAAAAAAAGGCTTGAAGCGCAATGTGTGCACACAGAGCTCCTGGATACTTTTATAATGTTTTACCTCCCTAAGTTCACGTGTCACAAATAAATACAGAAATTAACAAGCCATGCAATAAAAAATGACACTATTTTCAATGACAGTGTTGATTTATTTTTGATCTATTATAATAATAATATTTTGAATTGTGAAATGTTTTAGCTCTTTTAACCCCTGGATAACCCATGCACGGGATCAAATTTGGCCTTTATTTATGTATTTATTTATTTACAGTTATTTATGTATTTATTTATTTATTAGGAGTCAATATTAATTTTCTTCCTAAAACACTTGGGTTATGTCTTTAACGCAAATCTTAGATTGTCCCCGTTCGGGTATATTTTTAGGTTACTTTTTGGAGCAATACAATTTTTGGGGGGATTATACTGGTTCCATTTGAACTCAATTTATATTCATTTTTTTGAGTTGAAAAAACCCAAACAAAATGTTTGTCGCTTTAGCCTTGGAGTTTGGTTATACATGACCCATCTTTGTTTTTGTTTTGTTTTTAAGTATGAAGTCTGTAGTGTTTACTTCTTCCAACAAGGAAAAAAAAGTGGAATTAACTTTAAAAACCTTGAAGATAATTATACTTGCAATCTCATGGGTTAACCTATTGTTAGGTGTCATAATTGTTGCCATATATTCATTGCAGCTGCTACACAAATGTATACTTTCCTTTTGCTAAGATGCTGCCAGTTTTTTTAGTCTCTCAAATGTAATATAAAAGAATATTCCTCCTTCCTTTATTCACATAAACACAATGATATGTTCTATACAAACCATTGTAGAAGTCACAATATGATGTCTCTTGTTCAAACAAAAGGCGTTTTCTACTTGGACTCTGATGGCGCAGATGAACGTGTTTAACAAAAGAAAAAAAAAAAAGTAAACAAAATCAATCCGTATCAGATGTCAGACTTGTGTGCAGGAACAATGATCGCAGCAAAGCTCTGGCTCAGAAAACATCTCTGGCTCCAACTGATTTTGATTCTACAAGTATCTGCTTCTTTAATCAAATCTTAGCAGTCAATAAATTTTTTGTCTGATCAGGTTTCCGGCATTACTTTGTTCAAAACCATTTACTTGAACCACACACACATTTACTTTGCTTTGATTTGAGGCCAGACGGTTGAGACGGTTGCTCAAAAAAATGATGTTGATACTGATGATCACGATTGTGCTTTAGATAAGGTCGAAGCAAAAGCAACAAAAAAACTAAGAAGCCAGAACCCGGGCGTATAAAGCATCAAACACTGAAAGTACCGTCAGTGCTGGCGCTTCCGATAAGCACAAAGAATGATATTAACAGTCAATTCTATCTCAGAAACAAAGACGTCTGCTTTGTTATTTCCCCTCTTTATCCAGATTCCCCTGTGTTCTGCACTGCTGGGTTCTATCTTAATGTACAGACGACTGCTCAGTTCTGACTGGTTTTCTCAGGCTGCCACTGATGTAGTTACGATCTCTTCCTCAGGGCCCTCGGCTTGACAGTGAACCTCGTAATTGATTTACTCAAGACTACCCTTCCCTATCTCCTGACCACAGTGCGTGTGTGATGATGTGGGCTTGGTGTGCAGACCAACCTAGATGCAAATGGCTGGTTGTTAACAGCATTAATGGTTGAGTTTTTCTGCAGAAATTGTCATTGTTTTTGTCAGTTTGTTGTTTAGTAAAAAACACTAATGAGTGGAGAATTGATTTAATACTGTTTCAAATGATAAAATCCTTAGTTCATCAGATAGAAAAATAGCTCAATATTGACCAAAACTGTTAAAGTCCCAGTCTGATCATCTTTTGATCTGTTTTAAAACGTTCCCAGTGGTATTTTCATTATGATTATGAAAAATAAAAAATCTGTTGTTTTCTAGGACATAGTTTCTGCAGAGTGGCAATAGTTCATCAAAGATTTGCCTCTTCCTTGTGGGCTGGACTGTTGGCGTGGAGCAACCCCACCCCTCTTCCTGACACCCTTAACTAAGAGCTATCTGTTTACACACTCTCCTGCTACCGTAGCTTATATCCCTCACACCCCCAACCTAACAGTACCAGTGCAACAAAAGTGGCAAACAGTATTGGAACCGTATTTGTAACTAGATGCCAGCTCAAACGAGAAAAATGAAGACGTACGTTGATCTGGTCATCCACAAGAGGGTTCATCAGAATGAAGCGGAGCAGGGAGCTTGTGGCCCGCCCAGTGTATTTGCCACCTCACAAATCCCATCTTTTTCAAATGGCATTTTTTCGTCTGCTCCTGATTCATGCTTTGAATAAAGAAATACTTGGAAACGCCATTTGAAGCTTAATTATCTTTACATGGCATCAGGAAATACCACAAAAACACATTAAAAACATAAAAAACGTGATTTTCAACAGAGTTGGTCTTAGACTGTGCAAAAAAAAAAGATGTGATGTGGACTGTTTTTCTTTTTCTGTGTTCATTATAAACAAAATGAAACATGTTCTGCAGTGGGACACTTTCATTGGTCATTTCTATTTGAAGATTTTAAAATTCAAAAGCTTTCCATAGTAAATGGACCTTGGCATCATTCTCCATGACAACAAGTGTAAGGATCAAATAATTCCCTCACTTTGTATCTGTACAGAGACCAGAAGCTGTGGAAGTAACTGAGTTTCAGGATGCTTCCAGTCTTTTATGCTAATGTCCTTTCAGAGAGACGGATGCCACAGAATGTACTTGTTGCACAACAGGGGGCAGAGTTGGATCTGAAATGTTCTCTGATCCTTCTCTGCAGCAGCGTGGATGTTTGAAGGTGTCTTTCACCCAAATAAGAGGCCAGAGAGAGAGAATTTGAAGAACTGCTGTTAATACATTTTATAATAAAAACCAGCCATAGGTGGGAATTCTTTCAGTTTTGTTGGGGCAGACAGGGAGCATCAGGAATTCTCAAATATCCAGAACATTTTTGAAAGGAGTGAAATTTGAAATATTCAGGGAAGTAATGTAAGAATGGACATTGTGTTCAATCTGTTTTCATGTGCGGTCGGCTATGACATTTTTCTTTTTTTTTAGATGAAGCAAACAAACCCCCCCAAAAAAGGCGTAAACCAGCAACTGCAAGAGTTTTATCGATGGATCTGCTTTTTTTTTTTTAGACATTACAAGAGAAAATGGACAAATGCTGGTTTGTGAGCTCCAGAAAACTCACACACATCCAACAGTACAAGTCTAGAATTTTAGGATAGCTTTCAGGGCAACAGATCATTCCGCATATGTTGATCAGGAAAGCTGAGTAAAAGATGGACATTTCACATCAACCACTTTTGCTGTAAACAGCTTCTCTCTTCTTCTTTCTGAAAAATGATTGAAATCAAAGCAACCACATTTAATGCACAATAAATAAATAAAATCAAACCTTAAAAAAGATATTTATATCTTGCTTTTCTTAAACACAGTAAACTATATCCGTTCGATCTCTGAGGCAGGCGCGTGCTAAGAGGGGGGCTGAGGGTGCCCCTTTAGCTCACACGCCCAAAGTGCCTTTTTTGTCCAATTTTCCCATTTCATGTGAGAAAGCTTGAAACATATTTTTACAAATATTATCTAATTGTTAACAATAATTCCTGAAAAAAAAACCAAACAAGCAAAAAATTTGTAAAGTATGATGCCCCTCCCTCACACACACCTGGCGTCCCCTCCTCTAATGCCCCGCCCCCTTCACTCACTGAAACAGAGCCCTGCGTGTTATGCAAGCAGAGAAGAGATAGATGCGGCGCTGCAGATCATTTACAAAGTTTCTAAGTTGTCGGGATGGTTGCCCAACTCTTTAACCACAGGCGTGCTCCACACGGCTGATCGTTGTGTTATAGATGAGCAGATGGAGGATGTTCTCCATGTTTCTGCTCCTGCATAGTTGAATGTATTTCTGATTTTTTGTTTATTTCTCTGGTTTTCTATAACTGGGCTGACAGGCCTGTGAGAAGAAGAGGCTGAAAAGCTGAATGAGGATAAAGGCAGCAGATCCAGAATTTTTAATATTATATAATTTTCATCATTGTGTCCAGATTTAAAATAGTTATGTATTTTCGATTTAGTTTTTCTTTTTTTACTTAACTTTTGTTTTTAATTTAGTTTAGTTTCGATCTCTTCCAGTGTAGATTCACTTGCTTCAATGTAGTTGTTGTTCAAATATTAAAATTTTTACTTTTTCAAAACTTAAGTTTTCATTTCTTTTTTCAGTAAAATTAAACGTTTCTTCGCATCCAGTTTTAGTTAATTATACCAACCTTGGTGTCAAGTATGACCAAAAAACTAACTGATGAATATCAAAGTAAAAGTGAGCTTTGTTCTCAGATGGACAGAGTGAACGGACAGGTGAAGTAGAAAGAGAGAAAGATATAGCACCACTGCAACAGGGACATTGGTGGAAACTATGAGCCAGAAGGAGGCAGAGGCTGACGAAAAAGAAGCAGAGATGGAGTTAAAGCTCACACAGAGAAAACAGCTAGCTACAAGGGCAGCTATATCTGCCTTTATGAGGCCCGGCTTTTATTCCACAAATTTGGGAGCCGGCTCGCGTCAGTTGGAGACCGACGTTGTTTATTCCATCGCAGACAGAATGGTGATGGGTAATGGGTTCATTGGGTTCTGACCGTGAACGTTTCTTTTCTCTGTGAAGCATTATTAATCTCTGCATCAAAAATCTTCCTGGAGACACCCAGACCTTTCCGTCTGCGCGCAATAATCCGTGTTCAAATCTGGTAGTCGCGAGGATGTAAGATTTTCAGATATTCAAGTTTCTTATGTAGCAGATTATTTTGAAAGCTTTGCAGTCAGTGTATCTCACACCCTTCACAATCATTCTAAATTATTTGCTATTTGCAATAAACACATTACACAAATAAAATATGCAACTAGATTTACAAAAGTTTCAAACATAAAAGCATCAAATAAAACATATAAATCAAATGTTGCCTTTTTGTGTTAAGTTTGACAATGTATGGACTGACTAAGCATTTGTTGAGAGAGATGTTTTACAGTAGAAAAATCTGAAAACTTTTCAGCGAAAGATGCTTTTACTCCACAAGCAAATATTTGTGTCCACTGTTGAGTTTTACCCTATAAATAAAGTTTCATTTGCTGATTTGTGTCACTTTTGCTTATATAATGTGAAATGTGGTCACAACTCAATGTAGCATCTGCATGTACTCAAAGTTCAGTTCATTACTTGTGCCAAACGCTAAATGCCAAAGTACTTTAAGACAAACACCTTTACTGACCTCTTCTTCAAGATTTCTGGCAGTGGAGCTAAAATGAAATCCTTCAGTTGGTGATTTGTAAGCAACTGGAGACCAGGGTTAATCTATCAACCTTCCAGTAAAGACAGTGACACATCACCTCCTTCTCTCTAATATCAAATGCAGTGTCCACTTCTATTGTCTGCTCCAGCTGTCCTTCAATCTCTAGTGGCACACCAACTTGCTCCTTAAACAGTACTCCACTCCTGAATGAATAAGGGATGAGTGGAAGGGGGAGAAGACAGGATGGCGGCGAGGACTGAAGTGAAGAAGCACAGTGGAGTGGATGGGGGTGTAAATGGATCTTGAGAAGCTGGTGTCACCTGTCTCTGGGCCATCAATTAGTAATTTAGACTTGTAATGGAGTGAGCTGGAGCCAGACAGACGCAAACGGCCAAACAAAACGAAATCACTCAGTCAAACGAGTTAGCTGTGGCTGCTGATCCCACTGTGCTCAAAGTGGAAAATTATGATGGTTGCAGACTTTTTAACGGATGGCGGAGTGGGATAATTTTCATGCTGGCACAAAAAAAGAAGCAGAGGAAGGGGAGGAATATTTCATCTCCGCCAAAATCATGCATGAAAGGCTGTACAGGGTTTAATTTATCCTATAAAATGTGATCTCCAAAAACCACTATTCAATTTGTTTTTATAGTCAGTTTTTTATTATATTCAATCTAATCAGGGTTGCTAGTTGGACATCCATTCATTGCATATGTTTATTGGTGTGATATAATACAATTATTGTGTTAATGAAAGGCCATTATTGTTGGGAATTATAATAATATCACCACTGAAGAAAAAGCTAATGTGTTAACAGGCTTTTATTTTGAAAATTTAGAGTCAGGACTTTCTTCTAAAGTTTTCTCAGATTCCTAAAGATGTGACCTCCAAATGTGATGACAAGTTGAATTTATTCACTCCAGTGTTTTTACGGTTCAGACCAATTAACAGTAGTTTGATTAATCTGAGAGGATAGTACAACTGGATTGCATAAGAGACATACTTTTTAAAATATATATGTTTATGTTGCTTTAATGTGCATGGTACGTCAATATAATCCAGGATTGAATTAATTTTTTTCTTTCTTTGATCACAAACATCAAGTATGAAAGCACAAAACCGAAAGAAAATGTGCTTTAGCTCCCAGATAATGCTTCAAACTTTACACACCTCTCAGAGTCAGTTCACCTCTATTTGTGGTCTTAAATGATTTCATATCTAACTATCATGTAGCTAAACGTTATGGATACTTGGCTCATAATGTCTTATTTTGGATTGAATTACAAAGTGCTTGATATCTGATGTTCAGGTGACCGTCGTGTGTCCTTCTGGCTGTCAGTGACTGATGACATTCAAGCCCCCGGCGCTTAAGACACTCCTGTTGAGGGGTGAAATGTATCTGTGACACTTTGGAAAGTGAATGCCCAAGTTAAGGCAAGACGGTAACCCAACAGACCAGATAGACGAGGTTAATCAGTTAATGCCTTTTCTAGTTTCCTAGGTAAATAGCGCCAAAAAGTTGCAAGCTCTCAAAAAAACTTTTTTTTTTTTATTAGTTGTGACTTCTTTGACTTTAAATAAAAACTATTAAAGCGAAGGTTTCCAAAGGTCATAGGCCAATAAATAACTAATCAGTGGTATTCTAAATTATCACTTTTAGGGGCCAGTGCAGTTTTTTTTTTTTTTTAAATTAAAGAATGAGGAGTCAGGGACAAGTTGAGCCTAAATCACTCCCTTTATGAAATGACTCATCAGGTTGTCGTGAAGAGGCAAAGTAAGCCTTTATATTTATGCAGTGCAGGACCAGGTTGTCTCACAGAGCCTGGGCTCCATCCATCAGCAACGAGAGTGCTCATCACATTCGCCCAACGTCAGAGAGAACTTTCTAGGCCAAACTTCTGCTGTTCCACTCTGCACTCCAGGAAACAGGATGCTGGGAGATGAACAGCAAAGTCCACTGTTATCTCCCCTGATTTATTCAGTAATTAACGTTTGTTCTGATGCAGAGTCGCATGGAGCTGCACCTGGGAGACCAGAGGAGCTGAAAACAGACTTTAACTTAAAATGTCTTAAATGTGACACTTTGGAACATTTTAAAGTTCAAATTGTATATATCTTTTAATTCTTTCTTTGCTTTCTTTACTTATAGACATTGCATTTTGCATTTTATTTTTATTTTTTCACCAAATGATAAGGAATGTATTTTGCCTTTAAAATATATATTACTGAGTTGCTTCAGTTTTAATCAGGTTCCCAGCAGCTTTCCATTGATCTGGATTATTTTATGTTCTGACACAGATACCTTTTTTTCAGTGCCACAAATCCTTACAGAAAAAGCTGTTTTTCACTGATATCAACCCAGATCAGCACTCCTTCTTTTACTCTTCTGCTTCCTGACTGAAAATGAGGCCCTGTGTGCAAACTATTTTACAAACAGTTTTAAATAAAGGTTTAGTTAAAGATATTGCATCGCACGAAAGTCATACTTGATTCTTGACATCTTCTTATCAGGTGTTAGGTGCAGATTTCTTACGTCCATGGGCAACTCCCCGTCATCGTGGTGATCCTGGGCAATGCTCTCTAGCTCCCTCCAGGTGTGGCCGGTCTGCTTGACAGTAGCCTCCACATATTCATTGGTCTTCCTGACTTTCTCTTCTCCAGCAGATTTCAGGTCAGTGCCTGACAGGTGATGGTGGATTTTGGTTTCCTGAGGGTATGTCAGATCCAACCCCATCTTCTCCATCTTATGTCCTCTTCCATTGACCCCTGTTTTTTTTCTTTGCCAGAGCTCTTAATTGCTGGTGGTTTCTGCCCAGTGGATCTTGAGGACTCTTCTCAGACAGGAACTGATAAAAAGTGTGTAATGTTTTTCTTTTCTTCACGTTTCAGCTCTGTACAGCAGGGCAGACTTGATGTTTGAACATCTTGGTGACATTGTAATGAGGTGGGATCTCCAGATGTTTCTTAGGGTGTTGAAGGGTGCCCTTGCCTTTCCAATGTGGGTTTTTATGTTCCTCCTTGTTGGTTCACCACGCTTCAAAGATAAATGAAAGGCTCTACTTCTTCCATGTTGTTGCAAAACTTCACTGACTCTGCACTGGTGGAGTTTATCTTCAGGATTGTAGTCTTCTGGGGGGTGGATATTTTGTCTGTCGACTGTGGGAGAGTAGGGCAAGGTTGTCGGCAAAGTCCAGGTTGTTAGGTTTGATGTGCGTCCGCTTTTCTCTCTACTTGTCTGCTTCATCACCCTGTTGATGGTGAGGTGGAACAAACCAGTGATGAGATGATGTACACCAGTTGTTACTGTATATCAAAGTGAGGGTAAGCTGGCCTCCATGGATGACCTGGCTGGACATTCCATTTTAGGATTTCTAGATGAGTTGGGTCAGTTTAGCAGTGATTCCATAGTGTCGGAGGATTTGCCACTGCATGGAAGCTGCTTTCACATTGTCATAAAATAATGTCCAGAGTATAGCTACTGTTATTTGAGAAAAGTTATAAGTTCAAACAATTTATGGGTAAAATTAACTTATTGGAGTAATGCCATCTAGAAAAACTCAGTGATGAAATATATTCAGACTGCAGTACGTGTCCTTGAACATGCCACCAAACCTACAGCTAGTTGTATCCCTGCATTGGGGAGGGAGTGTAAAAGAAACCTCTCCCTAAGGACTGATAAAGGATCACATTACATTACATTGCATTGCAAAGAGGGGAAACTGATGGAAAAAAGGCACAAGCAATCCCATGGATAAATGGCCTCCTCATCCATCCACGTTCCTCCACTGGGCTGAAAATACTCAAGCTATTACAGCCGAGAACAGCATGGGAGCTAATGGACACAGAGGAGGATATTAAAAGCCCTTTTTGCAGTCTAGAAAATTAAAAAAGAAAAGGACATTATTTTTTTTTTGTCTGGAATAAGGAGATATAGCGATAAATCTATTATTAGCTTTTGTCTTTGGAGCAAGATATTTTACAGCCAAGCTATCGGTTTTTTTATCATTCAAATCAAGGAAATCATTTTTGTTTTTATTTGTTTTTTTGTTACTTAAGTAAATGAACTGTTTATGGCAGACAGAAAAAAGGGCTGATGGCACTTCAATTTTTCCGTTGATACGTTTAAAAGCTGGGTGGCAAATGCTTTGCTGACAGTACAGAATGTGTTCGAATGAAGCTTATTTCCCAGCTTCTCCTTCTGAACAGTTCTGATTTATTTGTGAGGTCTTAAAGTAGGTCGCCTGGGTTATTCCTCAATAGACCTGAATGAACGATGTCAACAATATATTGCTTTTAAGTCTGGTGAATATCCAAGAAATGTGAAAAGTTGAGACACAACAAAGGGAATAATTGATTTATTAAAGTTTAAATGGACATCATCAAACCATGTAAATATTTACAATGCATACAGGTAGTCACCCCTCCTCACATATTCTTATTAACCTTTAAAAACAGCATGTCTTCTTCTACTCCTACTTATAGTGATTAGAATAATACCGTAACAATAATAGTAATCTTTGTGTAATACTTGGGTTTTTTTCCAAATTTCCTCACTACTTGGTGCACTGTGGTGTTCGCCATTTTGTCAGGGTGTCCAAATCTGCCATTCCAAAATCTAGTGCCCTGGAAATTTCCCATAAGTCTTAGCGAAAACCAGTGTTCATTGATGGTCACTAAATTGGCGAATACAGACCCAAAATCAGTGGAGCCGGTTATTAAAATAATTGTGCATTTTGTGGTTCAAATTTGGTATGGAGGTACCATAGGAGCCCCTCTTACGTGTTAGCCACAAGAAAATCCAAGATTTTAAAATATTATATTTATTAATATAAAAATAATAGTATTCTATAGGTACCCCACAAATTTAAAGACCGCATTGTGTACTTGAACAGGCCATTTTGTTGAGACTGAGGCAGATAGACATTGACTATTTTTGTAGCAACTGAGTGTATGGCAGCCATTTAATGGCTGCCAAACACTCAGTTGCTACACTCAGTCGTTCCATGAAATACACAATTTGTATGAAATATCAACCTAACCCCTCCGCTAAAGTCTTTTAGAGGTTAAAGAGCATTGTGGGAATTGGGACTTAACCTTAGTGTTTAACTGAACTTATTCAATTTTTTTAAAGCAATAAAATGTGCACTTTTAAAACAATTGCAAACTTTTAAATGAAACTTAGAAACATAGTAGTAATGGAGAGACAGACCAGCGTGTCTCTGGGTGAAAATACCGGATTTAAATCCAACCCAAACCCTTTAATTTTAGCTTCTGACTCACAGATACTGTAGGCTATGTCTCTGTGTTCATGTGGATCTCAGCAGACTGCAGCAGAAAGTGTTACCACATATTTTCCTTATCTTATTCAGTAATGTGCACCCTTCTAATGGAAACTTTCAAATTTGGTCTATAGAGGACGCAATTTTCATTCAACCCACAAGCCTTCCTTTGTGTCTTCCCTATTTGGATGCTACATCAGCCTGCAAGAAGCAGTAAAATATTGTATTTTTGCCCCAACCGAAATTGGGAAATGATTAACGGAGGGCGATTATCATAAGACTTCTCTTCTGTGCTTGAAAAAAATAGGGATTTTATTTTTACATGAGCCCTGACACATTACCATCATATCCTCCATTTATTAGATTTCATTTGCAGTCGAGAATGAACAGAGATAGAAGATGGAGGAGATAGAATAAAGGAAGAAAACCACTTAAAACAAATGGAGACACAGGAGAGTTTGAGAGGGTCGCCTCCGTCATCTGTCGAGTGAAATTAGAACTACAGGTTGATGGACTCAATGAGAACATTCTTGTTATTTGAGTTTTTTACAACCACACTCAGAATGAGTACAAAACTACAGATTTCAGGTGTAGGTCTTAGACATCTGAGAATGCAAATGAAGATTACAAAGATAAGATAAGATACGAAAAATAATTTGAACGTTTCAACATTTTCTTAAAACGTTTTTAGTTTGTCCAAACATCAAGCTCAAGATATATTTAGAAAATGGCTGTAGAAAAAGGTAAATACTGTCTTTTTTAATTTCAACTTGTAACTGTATTATTTTGGTTTTATGACTTTTTCTGCTTTTGTTCACTGAAACAAACAAACAAAAAACAAATGACAATGGAATGCCCATAACTGCATTGAGAATATTAAATGTGCTCGCTTTATAACCAAGTTTATTTCCATTCCAAAGCTCCTGAAGCATAAAGTTGTTCATGGTACAATACACATGAAGACACAGTTATTCCTGCACCACAGCGTTTTACTGTAGCATCAACCTAGCCCTGTTATTGTCCTGGTTTTAGTTTTACATTGTTTTAAATTGGTTTTATTCTTTTTAATGCTTTTATTCTCTTTGTTTTATGATTACACAATGTTAAATATATGTTTTCTATGTTTTCCCTGTGTACAGCACTTTGGGCTTGCTTGGCTGGTGGTGGAAGGTGCTCAATAAATAAATAAATGAAATGAAGAACTCTCCGTGCAATAACACAAACAAGGGGCAACAAACCTCTTAGTGTAGCGGGGGGCAGGAAGAAACCCAAAAGAAAACACATTACAATTACATTGAGGAGTATTCTTTTTAGTTTTTCATGCACTTTAAACAAATTCTAAGATAAAATGGTTTTGAGGCCTTAATCTATACATTTTAAAATTATTATTATTTTTGCCTTGTGGTAATCCTCGTTACCCAGAGGCCATTGCAGCCAATTTGATTCTTAAAATAAAATGGACCAATGTTATGGCTATAATGTTGGAGATTAATCCCAGTGAATAGAATTAAAACTATGGAACATAAATCTATAAATGAGTTGTTGACTCTCCACTTGGATTTACTCTGCTGTTTAGCTACTCTTCAATGTGGGTCAGAGTTCACTGTTATGGTTACACCTGTCTGTATAATTCATGCTGAGGGTGTTTGTAATGTAATGCTTATAGTAAAGCTCTGTATCAGGAACGGCCACATGTCTCTGTACAGAATCCACACGTATGATCTTTTTGTCAGTGATCTGTCGTCTTTGATAGATTTGTGGCTGAACAGCCAAAGCAGGAATGTATGATCTGATACAGCAAACAGCAAAGAAAGGTCTTCCTCAGACTGACTCATGTGAGGTGTGTTGATCTTTTCCATGTTGATCGTTCTTTCTGACCAACATTAGGTTTGATTCTTCAGAGTAATCTCTCCAGTTTTAAATCAAGTTTTGAATAAAAGTGCCCGAGTCCTTCTGATAGAGGCTTGGTGGGATCCACTTGAAGAACAGAACCCCCCCAACCCATGGTTGCCGGCCCCCTTCTGGGTGAATTTGGCCCCTGGTGGTGCTTTGCAACCTGCTTCAGCTCGATATTAAGCGAACGCCACCTGGACCTTGCTGCTCTGAGGCCATGGATAAAGTGCTCACTGTGCCCCTTCTCCCGTCCCCGAGGCCCCCGGACTAGCGCAACTGTCAACCAGGCTGCACTGTTCTTAGTCTGGAACTAAATAAACTAAATAAAGGGAATGACAGAGTTACTGGACCTCTTGCCAATTTAATTAGGGATCTCTGCTCTATAATTAGGGTATTTATTTATAGAAAAGCTTCAAATGTCATTCATCTGTTGCACTTTGTACAAAAACAGTAATACCATGACCCGAGTCTTAATTTTTGTGATGATCGTAGTTTTTTTTTCTTTTTGAAACTGGACCAAAATTAAGCATTTTATGGTCATTTTACTGTATCTGCTGAGCCGTATCTCATTGTTTACACACCATTCCAATATGGTGTTCCTCTTTAAGTACAGTACCACTGTATAAGTAATCACAAGTATAACGTGGCTGTAACTAAGTATAATTTAGAGTTTTTGCCTGAGCTGTTTCAATGAATAAATTCAGTTTATTTCTTTTTTTGTTGTCCAGTTTTACCTTCAGTTGTCTAGAGGTGATTCTGTCCCTCAGAGTCCTGTTAATTATTCTTTAAAAAGCTCTTCTATCCTCCACTTGTTACCTGTATTAATATCAACTGTTTGAACTGGTGATCTGTATATTAAAAAAAAACACCTGTCCACACCCTAAAACTGTAAGACAGCAACCTCTCCAGCAAGACCAAAGAGCTGTCTTAGGACACCAGAGACAAGATTGCAGACATGAGCAGGACAGGGATGATCCAATCTACGTTAAGCTTGGTGAGAAGAGTTCAACAGATGGAGCAATTATGAGAAAATGGAAGAAATACAAGATCAATGACAGTCTCCCTCCATCATTTATATCAAGGAAAGAACAAATATATGGAATGAACAAATGTGCCCAAAGGAGGCAAAAACCTCCTTTTATCAGTGAAAGAATTGAGAATAAAATGTGTCTTTGAATTTTCTGACTATTCAAAATAACATTTAATTGATTTAAAATCATTTTTGTGTAAGCATGGTAGAAATTAATTTTTCTTCTTGATTTTTAAAACATTTCAGTGTTTATTTCTTATCTCGAGTCAGAGAAGTTCCAGTAACATACTGCTAGTCTTTTTTTTATTGCAATGAAGACATATCATTTCAAAGTAAAGTCTGTAAATGTGATGTTTCACTTTCTGTTTTTCTTGCTTGCACACAACATATTTATTGGCTTTGCCACTTTTGCGTCAGATGACCTTTTCAGCACAACAGTCAGCAAAACATGTCTCCCAAGGTCACCTCTTAGTGTAATCGCCCCCTCCACTGGTCTCATCAGCTCCCTGTCAGTTTTCCTGACCTTGGCCAGCTTAACCAGGTCTACATCTGTCAAATTGGCTGCCACCTCCCCAAACTGATGGTGTGAATGCCTCTGATTTTCAAGTTCCAACCCCCCCACATCATTTTTTCCTTCCTTGAGCATAACTTGCAGAGCTTATGCTGATCTGAACCCTTCCTCATTCATGCATAATGCTTTAATAGAATTGACTTTCTAAGTTTTTTCCCCAGTGAAGGTCTCAGAGGACGCACTGTGGGTTCAAGAGTCAAAGCTACATCTTGCTTTCCAGTCATTCAAGCATGAAATTGAATTAGTCAGTGGGTAACTGCTGCCATCTAAAGGTCAGCGTTTCGATGTCATGCAGTGGCATGTGCAGTTTCCTTTGTTTGGGAATCGTTTTTTGAATAATGGCAAATAAAAAAAGTACATAATCCTAAAAAAAGTTCACATTTATTTCTGTTTCATTTCAGTATATCCTGGAAATTCCTGCTACATTTTCAGACAGTTGTCAAGCTTGGCACTAAAGCATGAAATTGAAGTTATTGACTGATGCATTCGCACACATGCACCCACAAGTGTTCACCAACAGAAATACAACGATTGCTTCACGCACAGAGAAAACTTCCTGACGCAATATTTTAATGAGCTTTATTGAACACAACAGTAGATTCATGTTATGTTTTTGCAAAGAAGACTACCCTCGAAGACAGTCCTCCATGGCTTTCAGCTCCAGTAATTCAGGACAGTGGGGACCGCAGTGAAGAAGGAAGAGCCGTCTGACCTTGGGAATGACGGCGAGGGCTTGGCTTCTGGCACCACTGGGAGGAGTAAGGAGGGAAACGAAACACTTTTTAAGAAAATGTGTCCAAGAAAAGAGGAAAATGATGGAAGTTGTGATTGACGCCACAGTGGGACTTTGCAAAAATCACGACTTGAGTGTAACTCTCTCACCCATTAAAGTGCAGCTGAACTAATTTAAAGAGCTGTTGTCCCAGTTCGATGCTGTCCTCTCCATACTGAGAGCCAGTGGCTACAGCACTCTGCTCCAGATGAGACGCTGCATTTTTCCATTCTCCTACAGCAACAGAGAAAAAAGCCAACCTGAAGATAACGGAGATGCTGACATTTTTTTCTGCAGTTCATGTACTGTCAAATACAGTGTAGGAAAAGAAAAGGTCATTTTCAACTTTAACAAAAAAAAAAAAAAAAAAAAAAAAAACAGCTTTTTATTCAACATTTTTATCAGGCACAACTGATCTTACATCTTTTAAAGATCCACTCCGAAGAAAGTTGAGTCCTTTGTGTTTTTAACATGCTTTTGTGGCATTTTTCTGATGATGGAGGACAAATATAAAGAACACTAAGCTTAAAATTACATTTCTGAGTATTTCTTTATAAAGAAGTGATTTATTTATTATTTTACTTAAACTTTCTATGGCTAAATGATCATTATAAAGTTTTAAATAATGTTACTGCATTTGCCTCTACTTCTATTAAAAACAATAATTTTCTTAGCTTCTCATAAAATCTTAGATTTAAACTAAATATCTTTCTAAAATTCTATTTTTTCTTGTCAAAAACACAAGGAGTAGTAGTGTAAACTAATGTACCTGTTCTTACCTGAAACATTTGTCTCAGTCTTCCTTAAAAAGGGAATTGCATTGAATATTTTAAAACTTATTTATCTTGTTAGTTCTGAAATTAGATTTTTCATGGAAGGCCAAATGGATGTCTTGTCAACTGGCAAACAAACAGCCACAATTATAGTAAACTGAGGCAATCTCATGACATGTCCCTATTCTTACCCATGGTAGCATAAGCTCTGGCTGTTGCATCAGCCACCTCACCCTGCAAAGGATGCACCTGTGCAAGCATCAGCCCAGAGTGACTCTTTGTCTTTTTCAGCAGCTGCAGGGCCTCAGCTTAAGAAGAGCAGAGAAAATGCATCAAAATACTCTCAAATTTCCTGATTAGCATCCTATAATGATGTTTTTATTTCACAATCACCTGGTCTTTCTTTCTCCATGAGATGCACAGCTTTTTCCAGGACAATCCTGATCTCCTGCAGCTTGTTGCTCACTTTTGCTGAAGAAGTTTGATAACCGCAGGTTGAACGTGAACATAAGAACCTGCCTTCATTGCTTTTCTGAAATATTAAATGAAAAATCATTAAAAAAAAAACTAAAACATTCAAAGTCAGTTGAATAAATCATCCAAACACAGAGGATCACATACTTTAAGAACTGCTTTGCATTTGTAGCACAATAGTCCAGGCTCAGATGCACCTTTGACACCCGGCTTCTTGGCTTCCTCACTTTTCTCTGGATTTCTGCAAGCCTCACACTGACACAGAAAAAAGTACTGCTCCTGCAGGAGGCGCTGTCGCTCTTCAGCTGCCATCCTACTGCTGTGGGGACCTGAGGAAAAAATAGATGGAGATGACGAAGGTTGCAGAGGTCACAACAAATAGCACAAAAGCTTTCACAAAAACAGACAGTGGAAGCCACAAATAGCAAATTATCTGTAGAATAAAGTGACAACCCAAAACATGAAACAACTGAAAAAAATAAAGGAGAACTAAGATGAATACCTTACAATCCCATATGAACACAACTGGAAAAATATGAGGGAATGCAACAAAGTCTTAATTGTGCCCTTGTCAAAAATGCATTTCAATCTTTTTATTTGTATTATTGATTCTGAACCCGAAGGGTTTAAGATGCCATTTTTACTCCTTTATTTCCACACAGATCCTGTTAAGGCAAACAATGTTGATGAAACATTGTCTTTCAATTTCTTTTCTTTGGCTTTTTTTTTAACCCTTTTAAAAGGTCAACACCATCTTTCTCCAGGGAAACTTACTCTTACTTAGAATGGATCTTGATTTTACGTTTTGCTGAAAAATGCATGGATATCTGCAAGGAAATATTTAATGTAAAGAGAATTAGTTTTTTGATGCTTTCCTAAATAGTTGCTTACAAACTGTGTACCTACTGTCTATTTTTTCAAAGGTCTAGTTTATTATTTTTTTTATTTTATTTATTTATTTTTTTTGGGGGGGGGGGGGGGGGGGGTACTTAGTTTCAAGTCATGATAGCATTAGCATTTCTTATTTATGAATTTTTCTTTTTTTAATTATTATTTCATTTCCCACTACATGAAGATTTGCTTTAACAATTTGCTCATTTTTCCTGTTTTATTATTACTTATCCGATGCCAAAGTGACTTTAATCTTTCTAAATACTTTTTAATATCTTACCATAGCAGTGTAGGACCTCCTGTCCTGGACTGATAACTTTGGATGCTCTCACTGTCGCAGTCATCCCCCGAACTTCCTGCCATTCTTCAGGTAAACTTATTTTGATGTCTGCAGGCCGATCCACACAACCTGCATCAGCATTTACCATGCTGAACACCAGGGTGGTGTTTGGACTGCAGGAATGATTGAGAAGACTTAGCGATGGGAACATCGCTGTGGCAATACGGATTTCCTGTCGAGATTGCACTCTGGAGTTTTCCATTTCTGTTCAGAGGAGCAGATGTTAAAAATTGTTGCATGTCTACAATGAATTCAAGGCGTGAAATAAAGCAGAGAAACTTTGAAGTTGTCTGTTCTTTTAAAAAATTATTTAATAAAACCCATCATCTGATAAACACAAACATTTAGTTAAAACTAGCTAATATTCCATTTGCAAGTCTTTTTCCTACTTCAAGATTGGATAAAGCAAAAAAAGGAACTATACTAAAGAAACAGTAGAGACCAAAATATAATATATATAAATAAAAAAGTATTTTCTGGGAAAAAACATTTAAACACTATCTAAATTAACGTCACCTGTATCTTGCAGTGCAGTGATGGCCTGAGCATTGCATCTGAGCTGCAGTAGGTGTCTCAAAATTGCACTTCCCAGCAGCCATTGCTCTGAGTTCTGCTCTGCAGCACCTTCCTCCTCTTTTGGTCTACATGGCAACTGGCTGTGCTCTGATGAGTGCTTGTTAATGTTCCTTGAAAAGTGAAAAACTCCCTCCTCGCTGAGCTTCATGTAAAGAGCTGCTGCAGTTATTGCATAGAGGAACCGCACAGCGGTGTTTTGACAACTTATATGGTGCAATAGGTGAAACACACTCATGTAGGAGTCGCCATAGTGTGATGCAAAAGGGTCAACCTGATCTGAACAAGTATTGGGATTACAGGGAGAGCTGATCAAGCAGTTTGATTTTGCCTCCTCATGTCTGTTGGTGACAGGTTTCCTTGCTTCTTGAATGTTTTTTAAACCTGCTTTTAGTGTGATCCTGAGTGATAACTGTGCAATTACGCCCATGGCCATCAGATCTGCTCCCAGTGAACACTCCCAGCAGTGATGCTCCTCCCAGGCTTTGCACTGACATTTAGCTGAACAGTATCGGCTATAACTGCACCCCTCACATGGAATTGGACAGAGAGTTTCAGCCAAACACTGGTGACAGCGCCTGTGCTGCGTTCCTGACATTTCTGTCCTTGCATCTGTCTTTCTTGTCTCCATTTCAGGAATAAGAACAAAGCTGTATGGCTTGTCAGTGAGGATCACATCTCCAGGTGCTATTCTCTCTATAGCCACCAGATGTCTGCCCTTTTCCACATTGTAGTCAATGGACACCTTAGGACAGGTCTCAAAATTTGAAGTCCAAGGTGACGCCCTGGCTTTTCCTTTGGAGCACAGACTAGCATTATCTTCAGCACTTTCTTTACAGAGTTGATTAAGGCACATTGTGCGACGGTTCTGTAGTTTGTGTGATAGATGAGAGGGATAGCCAGCCTTCAAGGCTCTTTCAATGTCATCAAGGCAGTCCTTGAAAAAAGCACAATAATAGTGTTATAACTTCAAAATCTGGCAATACAGACTGAAATAAATTCATGACTAACTCAAAAAAATGCATGTTTTAAGGTCGTATCACTGACTTAAGGGGTCAGAACAGGCATTGCTAATATAAGACACAGTCAGATCATCTTTTGATCTATTGTAAAAGTGTTCCCAGTGGTCTTTTAATTGTGATTATGCCAATTATGATTATGATTAGCCAAATATGTATTTATTTATATATATTTTTTAGGGGATAGTTATTGCAAAGTGGCAGTAGTTCATAAGAAATTCTGAGTTGTGGGCGAGACTGTTGTCGCAGAGCAACCCCGGCCCCTTTTCCCCTCCCTGTTGCTGAAAGCTTGAAGCATTTAAATAAAGAAATAGTCATAGATGCAATTTTGAGCTTAACTTTCTTAATATATGTCCTACATCATCAGACAAATGCCCCGTGAACATTTCAAAAACACAATTTTCTTTAGAGTGGGTTCTATATACAGTTTTTATTTTTGAATGACTATTTAAAAATATTACAAAATGTTAAGACAGTCCTCTCTCACCTGGTAGTGCTTCAGATGGTAAAGAGCAGCAGATCGGTTCGCGTAGCACAGAGATAGCTGCTCTGAATTACTAGGAGCAAAACAAACACCCTGTTGTCACAGAAAAAAAGACGTTTTATGCCAAAAGCAAAGGTGTGCTGTTCCTAAAGAGAAGGTTTTGATGCTATTTTTACTAAAAAATAAAATAAAAAGAGAAAGATAAAGTTAACAATGGATCTAATAAACTCTATGGTATTCAATTATTTTTCATAAACATGCCATACAGTATTTGATCGACACTTCCCTTTAATAAACAGTTCCATCCATTCATAGATTTTACTTTAATTATAATATTTTCAGACTTTTATGAAGCAATGTTTCTTTCATACATTACCTGTGAATAGTGCAGAGTTGCAACCCTGTAGTCTGCAGCTTTGAAGTAGGAGTTACCCTTCTCCCTGGATTTAACTGCTTGCTCAGTGTCCTTCTTCATCAAGTATCCTTTAGAGACTGACTTCATGAAGTTTAAGTCACTCGGACTGAAAAGATTCAAAGAATTACATACATACACATGTATGTAGGTCTTTGTTGAAATCCATTTTGTATTGTATGTGTCCACATGTATATGTTAAAAATGTGGGCTAAAATAAAATCCTATAGATTAACTTAGTTGCAATTGCTGTTTTAAAACAGGTGTTACTCACGTTGTTTGGCTTAAACCACATTTGAAAATATCATCAACATCAACCAGTGATGAAAATTGTTTCCTCATCTCTGAATGAAGCGAACTCCATTTCCGTGCAACATGATCTTGCCACTGAACGCATGGAAGGTCCATCACAGAAAGCACAGCACTGCTTTAGAGATCCACCAAGAGCACGTTCAGGCTTTGTTTATTACAGCGTGCAACCGTTTCCGGTTCTCGAGCAGGAAGCGGAAATGCAAAGTTTGATTTGACCTTTTACTGAGAATTTTTTAAAATACCATAATCGTACATGATAATAATAACAATAAGAAGAATGATAATAATAACAATAAGAAGAATGATAATAATAATAATACAATTAATAATAATGATAATGATAATTATTATTGTTATCATTATTATTATTTTGTGTATTCAAAACGGTGTTCCACAATTTCTATTAAAGCAGCAACAAGTTTTAAAGTGTTCCCTTTCAGTCATTGTTAAAGCAATGTTTCGTCTTTAAAAAAATGTGTTTCATTCTTTTTATTATGCACTGCTCCTGTTTTATTTTGAAAACGTGCCTGTGTCACATCCGTTGTATCGTTTGTTTTTGTAATGAAAGCGACGTTTGATCAGTCGCTCTCGCGATAATATCCTTCCTATCTCCAGCTAAGAGTGAAGGACGTCTTGCTTTCTCAATTTAACAACTTTGCAACAAAGATATGTCTATGACATTGACGCAAGGGGCAATAGAAGTAAGTACACTTATGAAGATTAACGTAACGTTTTGTTTCCTTGACTCGGTACCTTTACAAAGTTGTATTTACCATATTTACATTTGAAGCTAGTAGCACTAGCGAGGTTAAGTTAGTTTCATTTTCGACATTCAACACACATTCAGCGATAAACGGCAATATTTCTCCAGCGCCTTGACTAAAGCTGCTCAAGACGTTTTTCCGAAGAGGTGCCTAAACAAACCTAATTTCACATGCTTCGTTGTCATTTTTCACGGCGCATGCAACGAGAAAACGATCACAAAAACCTTTTCCATGTAAGATCAGCGGCAGCGCCTTACGTGCTCCGCTGCTGAAAACAAGGGACCGTCTACAAAGTGCAAGAGTGAGGTGTGTTGTAAAAACTAAGAACCAGCCAGTGTCAGAGGAAAAGCAAATTCTCATTGATTTGCAACAAACAAAAAAGTATTTTTCTTTAAAAAAAAATCATATTAACATAAAACTAACCAATCTTAAAAAGATATAAAGTGCAATTTTAAACATTTTTTAAACTCTTACTAGTCAAATGAAAATGTGCATTTATGGAACAACTTTTTATTGGCAAAATATATTGATAATTTTTTTGTAAAAGTCAAAGCAAAACAAAAATAGCCCCATTTAAAAGAGGAACAGAGTAAACAACTTTCACAACCATTTGTTTTGGCCCTAGTGGTCAAACGTGGAAATGCACACAAAAAGTAATCATCTTTTTGCAATAGCTTTTATTGTGAAAATCATTGCAGCATGCAAGTACCCTCATTCAACACAGGAAGACACTACGCAACTTTCACAACCATTTGTTTTGGCCCTAGTGGTCAAACGTGGAAATGCACACAAAAAGTAATCATCTTTTTGCAATAGCTTTTATTGTGAAAATCATTGCAGCGTGAAAGTACTCTCATTCAACACAGGAAGACAGTACACAACTTTCACAACCATTTGTTTTCTGCTTCAGTGCTCAAAACTGTAATTTTGAACCTAAATTCAACCTTCTTTTTGCAATAGCTTTTATTCTGAAAATCATTGCAGCATGCAAGTACCCTCATTCAACACAGGAAGACACTACGCAACTTTCACAACCATTTGTTTTCTGCTTCAGTGCTCAAAACTGTAATTTTGAACCTAAATTCAACCTTCTTTTTGCAATAGCTTTTATTCTGAAAATCATTGCAGCATGCAAGTACCCCCATTCAGTAGAGAAAGACAGTACGCAACTTTCACAACCATTTGTTTTCTACTTCAGTGCTCAAAACTGTAATTTTGAACCTAAATTCAACCTTCTTTTTGCAATAGCTTTTATTGTGAAAATCATTGCAGCATGCAAGTACCCTCATTCAACACAGAAAGCCAGTACGCAACTTTCACAACCATTTGTTTTGGCCCTAGTGGTCAAACGTGGAAATGCACACAAAAAGTAATCATCTTTTTGCAATAGCTTTTATTGTGAAAATCATTGCAGCATGCAAGTACCCTCATTCAACACAGAAAGCCAGTACGCAACTTTCACAACCATTTGTTTTGGCCCTAGTGGTCTAATGCGGTAATGCACGCAAAAAGTAATCATCTTTTTGCAATAGCTTTTATTGTGAAAATCATTGCAGCATGCAAGTACCCTCATTCAACACAGGAAGACACTACGCAACTTTCACAACCATTTGTTTTGGCCCTAGTGGTCAAACGTGGAAATGCACACAAAAAGTAATCATCTTTTTGCAATAGCTTTTATTGTGAAAATCATTGCAGCATGAAAGTACCCTCATTCAACACAGGAAGACAGTACACAACTTTCACAACCATTTGTTTTCTGCTTCAGTGCTCAAAACTGTAATTTTGAACCTAAATTCAACCTTCTTTTTGCAATAGCTTTTATTGTGAAAATCATTGCAGCGTGAAAGTACTCTCATTCAACACAGGAAGACAGTACACAACTTTCACAACCATTTGTTTTGGCCCTAGTGGTCTAATGTGGAAATGCACGCAAAAAGTAATCATCTTTTTGCAATAGCTTTTATTGTGAAAATCATTGCAGCATGAAAGTACTCTCATTCAACACAGTAAGACATTACACAACTTTCACAACCATTTGTTTTCTGCTTCAGTGCTCAAAACTGTAATTTTGAACCTAAATTCAACCTTCTTTTTGCAATAGCTTTTATTCTGAAAATCATTGCAGCATGCAAGTACCCTCATTCAACACAGGAAGACACTACGCAACTTTCACAACCATTTGTTTTGGCCCTAGTGGTCAAACGTGGAAATGCACACAAAAAGTAATCATCTTTTTGCAATAGCTTTTATTGTGAAAATCATTGCAGCATGAAAGTACCCTCATTCAACACAGGAAGACAGTACACAACTTTCACAACCATTTGTTTTCTGCTTCAGTGCTCAAAACTGTAATTTTGAACCTAAATTCAACCTTCTTTTTGCAATAGCTTTTATTGTGAAAATCATTGCAGCGTGAAAGTACTCTCATTCAACACAGGAAGACAGTACACAACTTTCACAACCATTTGTTTTGGCCCTAGTGGTCTAATGTGGAAATGCACGCAAAAAGTAATCATCTTTTTGCAATAGCTTTTATTGTGAAAATCATTGCAGCATGAAAGTACTCTCATTCAACACAGTAAGACATTACACAACTTTCACAACCATTTGTTTTCTGCTTCAGTGCTCAAAACTGTAATTTTGAACCTAAATTCAACCTTCTTTTTGCAATAGCTTTTATTCTGAAAATCATTGCAGCATGCAAGTACCCTCATTCAACACAGGAAGACACTACGCAACTTTCACAACCATTTGTTTTGGCCCTAGTGGTCAAACGTGGAAATGCACACAAAAAGTAATCATCTTTTTGCAATAGCTTTTATTGTGAAAATCATTGCAGCGTGAAAGTACTCTCATTCAACACAGGAAGACAGTACACAACTTTCACAACCATTTGTTTTCTGCTTCAGTGCTCAAAACTGTAATTTTGAACCTAAATTCAACCTTCTTTTTGCAATAGCTTTTATTGTGAAAATCATTGCAGCATGCAAGTACCCTCATTCAACACAGGAAGACACTACGCAACTTTCACAACCATTTGTTTTGGCCCTAGTGGTCAAACGTGGAAATGCACACAAAAAGTAATCATCTTTTTGCAATAGCTTTTATTGTGAAAATCATTGCAGCATGCAAGTACCCTCATTCAACACAGAAAGCCAGTACGCAACTTTCACAACCATTTGTTTTGGCCCTAGTGGTCAAACGTGGAAATGCACACAAAAAGTAATCATCTTTTTGCAATAGCTTTTATTGTGAAAATCATTGCAGCATGCAAGTACCCTCATTCAACACAGAAAGCCAGTACGCAACTTTCACAACCATTTGTTTTGGCCCTAGTGGTCAAACGTGGAAATGCACACAAAAAGTAATCATCTTTTTGCAATAGCTTTTATTGTGAAAATCATTGCAGCGTGAAAGTACTCTCATTCAACACAGGAAGACAGTACACAACTTTCACAACCATTTGTTTTGGCCCTAGTGGTCTAATGTGGAAATGCACGCAAAAAGTAATCATCTTTTTGCAATAGCTTTTATTGTGAAAATCATTGCAGCATGAAAGTACTCTCATTCAACACAGTAAGACATTACACAACTTTCACAACCATTTGTTTTCTGCTTCAGTGCTCAAAACTGTAATTTTGAACCTAAATTCAACCTTCTTTTTGCAATAGCTTTTATTCTGAAAATCATTGCAGCATGCATAGAATATACGTAAAGGTGACAGGTGTATAGGTGACATCCAGAGTGGTTGGATGTAATGGCATTGGTTTGTATTTGATTATCAATTTTATATATTAGATGATATTGTCTTATATTAGAGTTAGTAATTGTTGAAGATTTAATTATTTTAATTTATGTTTTTTGTGATTAAATAGGCTACTGTGTTAATAAATATCTTTACAGAATTCAAGTCAATGGAACATTGCTCCATTTGTGGTCAAGAGACTCCACCAGGACATGTTGGTCCCAACACATGGGTTTGTATATTTTCATTGCTAAATTGATAGTAAAAAATGAAGATAATCATCAGTTTTAGTTGTATTGGTAGTATACATTACCACAAACACAATGTAAAAACAAAGAGGAACCATTTCATGTAACATAAAAACAAGAAAAATTCTCCAAAGCTTGTAATTATAAATATCTACACGGTTATCATCTTTACTCGGCGTGGAATTCGATGAAGCATTTGTGGTCACGTTGTAAACAGAGGTCTTGATTGCATTTCTTGCACATAGTTTTGGTGTATCATTGCACCTCGGCACCTTCATCATCTTTTTTATAACGGTCATGGTTATCCCGAGGCCAGAATAATCAAAGTGAACATCCAGGACTGGACTGGGAGTTTTGGGTACTTCTGTTAGTCTTTTCCTCATAGCGTCCATCAACTGAGAGTCTGGGACAACCAGTTGTCTTGTCCAGGCTCTTAACACATTTTTATAGGCACTCTGCAATGTAGGACTTAAACAAAAAGAGTCATAGTTAAAATTCCAAAAGTATAATAATATTACATTATAATATAATAAAAGATCATGCGAAAAGTGCCCGTGCAGCGTATTTTTTATATATATATACATTATTTATCAACTAGTGCTAGCACAAGAGGGACACTTATAAACCAAATATCAAATTAAAAACTTGTAGTTTTCCTTTATGATTGTCAGCGACAGTCGTAGGGTATTTCCAAAAGCTACAAAATCTGGCAGCTTGTGACATTGATCAACTCTGTCAAAGTTGACCAAAAGGTTTTACGGTATCCCATCTCATCATGCTAAAAATAGAAGTTTGTATCCCCTGTTGTTATGCTTTAATTGAAAGTAAATTACTTCAATTTTTGTGTCAGCAAGGTGGCTTTGTTACAAGACATTCATGTTGGATGGAGGCCAAAGAGGGACATTTATTACACAGTGCCAAAGACGGAAGTCAATGACTTCTTTGAAGGATTTTTCAGGGTGACGCTGAATTGCGTTGAAATTACATTACCATACAGATTTGTCTATATTGTCTTTAGAGAATAACTTTACGAAATATTTTTGGGAGTTGAGAACATCATCAGCTTTTCAGAGCTTGGCTGTCTGGGTTATTTTATTTACTTTTATCCAACTTGGAAATATAAATACTGCACCCTCCTCTTCATTTGACAGTCCGACATTCTCATGTTCCACTTGCTCACATACAAATTCTATAGCTTGTTTTTTACCTTTTGTGATTTTTAAAAATCAATTGAATGAAGATGTGGTCTTTTGCCTGTAGTTAACATTTTGCACAAGTAGACAGTTATTTTGTTAAACTATATGTTATTTGTAGATGTCATTACTCATTTTCAAGGATAAATTGTATAATACATTGTACAAGACTTTAAATTAAATTATAACTATGTCAAATATTGTTCTATTAAAAGTTTTGCATGATTACAATGAATTTTTAACATGTGTAACTCTTTCACCCCAACAGATTGAGTGCACAAGCTGTGGAAGATGGTATCACTCCATATGTTTGAACATGACTGACCAAGAAATTGACAGCCTGAAAAGAACAGAATGGTTATGTGAAATCTGTTAAAAAGTCCCTAAAATGTCTAATACTACTTCATATTTTTCTAACTTAGTCATTGAGTGATATTTATTTTTACATTTGATTTCTTTAAATTATTTTGGTGAACTAAAGAAATGTAGTGTAATGTAAATATTTGTTTTTTATAACAATGTGTGTTAATTATTTTATAATATTCACCAAGTGATTTATATTTATTGTTTTTTGTTTGTTTGTTTGTTTTTCTTTTGCATGAAGAATGTTATTGTGAAGACATTAAAATGTATTCAATATTTTAAGGACAAAAAGAGAAAATTGTTTTGCAAGTCTATTATGGTCAAAGTAAGAAAATATTGTACACGTAATGTTCTTGTTTAAATTCAAAGTTTTTAAAGACAAAAAGTCTTCCAATAGCCATTGTTGATGTTTGATTTTCATTAATGTTGTTAAAGCAGATTTTACTTATTTTTTAACATTGTTACTTTTTTAAAACAGATTTGAAAATGTAGAGTTACATCTTTTTATTGTTATAGGTACAATTATATATTTTTATATATGCTATTTCTATTGCAGAAAGGTAATATAAACAACAATTATGTTAATTTTCAATAAGAAGAGTTTTTTAAGTGCAATGTTAGATTTCATGTCTGGGTGTCATGTCTAACAAATGGTTGTGAAAGTTGCGTAGTCTCTTCCTGTACTGAACGAGGGTACTTTCATGCTGCAATGATTTTCACAATAAAAGCTATTGCAAAAAGATGATTACTTTTTGCGTGCATTTCCACATTAGACCACTAGGGCCAAAACAAATGGTTGTGAAAGTTGCGTACTGGCTTTCTGTGTTGAATGAGGGTACTTGCATGCTGCAATGATTTTCACAATAAAAGCTATTGCAAAAAGAAGGTTGAATTTAGGTTCAAAATTACAGTTTTGAGCACTGAAGCAGAAAACAAATGGTTGTGAAAGTTGCGTACTGTCTTCCTCTACTGAATGGGGGTACTTGCATGCTGCAATGATTTTCACAATAAAAGCTATTGCAAAAAGATGATTACTTTTTGTGTGCATTACCACATGAGACCACTAGGGCCAAAACAAATGGTTGTGAAAGTTGCGTAGTGTCTTCCTGTGTTGAATGAGGGTACTTGCATGCTGCAATGATTTTCACAATAAAAGCTATTGCAAAAAGATGATTACTTTTTGCGTGCATTACCGCATTAGACCACTAGGGCCAAAACAAATGGTTGTGAAAGTTGCGTAGTGTCTTCCTGTGTTGAATGAGGGTACTGTCATGCTGCAATGATTTTCAGAATAAAAGCTATTGCAAAAAGAAGGTGGAATTTAGGTTCAAAATTACAGTTTTGAGCACTGAAGCAGAAAACAAATGGTTGTGAAAGTTGTGTAATGTCTTCCTGTGTTGAATGAGGGTACTTGCATGCTGCAATGATTTTCACAATAAAAGCTATTGCAAAAAGATGATTACTTTTTGCGTGCATTACCGCATTAGACCACTAGGGCCAAAACAAATGGTTGTGAAAGTTGTGCACTGTCTTCCTGTGTTGAATGAGGGTACTTTCATGCTGCAATGATTTTCACAATAAAAGCTATTGCAAAAAGATGATTACTTTTTGCGTGCATTACCACATGAGACCACTAGGGCCAAAACAAATGGTTGTGAAAGTTGCGTAGTGTCTTCCTGTGTTGAATGAGGGTACTTGCATGCTGCAATGATTTTCACAATAAAAGCTATTGCAAAAAGATGATTACTTTTTGCGTGCATTACCGCATTAGACCACTAGGGCCAAAACAAATGGTTGTGAAAGTTGCGTAGTGTCTTCCTGTGTTGAATGAGGGTACTGTCATGCTGCAATGATTTTCAGAATAAAAGCTATTGCAAAAAGAAGGTGGAATTTAGGTTCAAAATTACAGTTTTGAGCACTGAAGCAGAAAACAAATGGTTGTGAAAGTTGTGCACTGTCTTCCTGTGTTGAATGAGGGTACTGTCATGCTGCAATGATTTTCACAATAAAAGCTATTGCAAAAAGAAGGTTGAATTTAGGTTCAAAATTACAGTTTTGAGCACTGAAGCAGAAAACAAATGGTTGTGAAAGTTGTGCACTGTCTTCCTGTGTTGAATGAGGGTACTTTCATGCTGCAATGATTTTCACAATAAAAGCTATTGCAAAAAGAAGGTTGAATTTAGGTTCAAAATTACAGTTTTGAGCACTGAAGCAGAAAACAAATGGTTGTGAAAGTTGTGCACTGTCTTCCTGTGTTGAATGAGGGTACTTTCATGCTGCAATGATTTTCACAATAAAAGCTATTGCAAAAAGATGATTACTTTTTGCGTGCATTTCCACATTAGACCACTAGGGCCAAAACAAATGGTTGTGAAAGTTGCGTACTGTCTTCCTCTACTGAATGGGGGTACTTGCATGCTGCAATGATTTTCAGAATAAAAGCTATTGCAAAAAGAAGGTTGAATTTAGGTTCAAAA
This sequence comes from Oryzias celebensis, assembly GCA_014656515.1. Classification (NCBI taxonomy): domain Eukaryota; kingdom Metazoa; phylum Chordata; class Actinopteri; order Beloniformes; family Adrianichthyidae; genus Oryzias; species Oryzias celebensis. The sequence continues at coordinate 16,603,301 of BNCR01000013.1, forward strand.
TTACAGTTTTGAGCACTGAAGCAGAAAACAAATGGTTGTGAAAGTTGCGTAGTGTCTTCCTGTGTTGAATGAGGGTACTTTCATGCTGCAATGATTTTCACAATAAAAGCTATTGCAAAAAGATGATTACCTTTTGCGTGCATTTCCACGTTTGACCACTAGGGCCAAAACAAATGGTTGTGAAAGTTGCGTACTGTCTTCCTGTGTTGAATGAGGGTACTGTCATGCTGCAATGATTTTCACAATAAAAGCTATTGCAAAAAGATGATTACCTTTTGCGTGCATTTCCACGTTTGACCACTAGGGCCAAAACAAATGGTTGTGAAAGTTGCGTAGTGTCTTCCTGTGTTGAATGAGGGTACTTGCATGCTGCAATGATTTTCACAATAAAAGCTATTGCAAAAAGAAGGTTGAATTTAGGTTCAAAATTACAGTTTTGAGCACTGAAGCAGAAAACAAATGGTTGTGAAAGTTGTGTACTGTCTTCCTGTGTTGAATGAGAGTACTTTCACGCTGCAATGATTTTCACAATAAAAGCTATTGCAAAAAGATGATTACTTTTTGTGTGCATTTCCACGTTTGACCACTAGGGCCAAAACAAATGGTTGTGAAAGTTGCGTACTGGCTTTCTGTGTTGAATGAGGGTACTTGCATGCTGCAATGATTTTCACAATAAAAGCTATTGCAAAAAGATGATTACTTTTTGTGTGCATTTCCACGTTTGACCACTAGGGCCAAAACAAATGGTTGTGAAAGTTGCGTAGTGTCTTCCTGTGTTGAATGAGGGTACTTGCATGCTGCAATGATTTTCACAATAAAAGCTATTGCAAAAAGATGATTACTTTTTGTGTGCATTTCCACGTTTGACCACTAGGGCCAAAACAAATGGTTGTGAAAGTTGTGCACTGTCTTCCTGTGTTGAATGAGGGTACTTTCATGCTGCAATGATTTTCACAATAAAAGCTATTGCAAAAAGATGATTACTTTTTGCGTGCATTACCACATGAGACCACTAGGGCCAAAACAAATGGTTGTGAAAGTTGCGTAGTGTCTTCCTGTGTTGAATGAGGGTACTTGCATGCTGCAATGATTTTCACAATAAAAGCTATTGCAAAAAGATGATTACTTTTTGCGTGCATTACCGCATTAGACCACTAGGGCCAAAACAAATGGTTGTGAAAGTTGCGTAGTGTCTTCCTGTGTTGAATGAGGGTACTGTCATGCTGCAATGATTTTCAGAATAAAAGCTATTGCAAAAAGAAGGTGGAATTTAGGTTCAAAATTACAGTTTTGAGCACTGAAGCAGAAAACAAATGGTTGTGAAAGTTGTGCACTGTCTTCCTGTGTTGAATGAGGGTACTGTCATGCTGCAATGATTTTCACAATAAAAGCTATTGCAAAAAGAAGGTTGAATTTAGGTTCAAAATTACAGTTTTGAGCACTGAAGCAGAAAACAAATGGTTGTGAAAGTTGTGCACTGTCTTCCTGTGTTGAATGAGGGTACTTTCATGCTGCAATGATTTTCACAATAAAAGCTATTGCAAAAAGAAGGTTGAATTTAGGTTCAAAATTACAGTTTTGAGCACTGAAGCAGAAAACAAATGGTTGTGAAAGTTGTGCACTGTCTTCCTGTGTTGAATGAGGGTACTTTCATGCTGCAATGATTTTCACAATAAAAGCTATTGCAAAAAGATGATTACTTTTTGCGTGCATTTCCACATTAGACCACTAGGGCCAAAACAAATGGTTGTGAAAGTTGCGTACTGTCTTCCTCTACTGAATGGGGGTACTTGCATGCTGCAATGATTTTCAGAATAAAAGCTATTGCAAAAAGAAGGTTGAATTTAGGTTCAAAATTACAGTTTTGAGCACTGAAGCAGAAAACAAATGGTTGTGAAAGTTGCGTAGTGTCTTCCTGTGTTGAATGAGGGTACTTTCATGCTGCAATGATTTTCACAATAAAAGCTATTGCAAAAAGATGATTACCTTTTGCGTGCATTTCCACGTTTGACCACTAGGGCCAAAACAAATGGTTGTGAAAGTTGCGTACTGTCTTCCTGTGTTGAATGAGGGTACTGTCATGCTGCAATGATTTTCACAATAAAAGCTATTGCAAAAAGATGATTACCTTTTGCGTGCATTTCCACGTTTGACCACTAGGGCCAAAACAAATGGTTGTGAAAGTTGCGTAGTGTCTTCCTGTGTTGAATGAGGGTACTTGCATGCTGCAATGATTTTCACAATAAAAGCTATTGCAAAAAGAAGGTTGAATTTAGGTTCAAAATTACAGTTTTGAGCACTGAAGCAGAAAACAAATGGTTGTGAAAGTTGTGTACTGTCTTCCTGTGTTGAATGAGAGTACTTTCACGCTGCAATGATTTTCACAATAAAAGCTATTGCAAAAAGATGATTACTTTTTGTGTGCATTTCCACGTTTGACCACTAGGGCCAAAACAAATGGTTGTGAAAGTTGCGTACTGGCTTTCTGTGTTGAATGAGGGTACTTGCATGCTGCAATGATTTTCACAATAAAAGCTATTGCAAAAAGATGATTACTTTTTGTGTGCATTTCCACGTTTGACCACTAGGGCCAAAACAAATGGTTGTGAAAGTTGCGTAGTGTCTTCCTGTGTTGAATGAGGGTACTTGCATGCTGCAATGATTTTCACAATAAAAGCTATTGCAAAAAGATGATTACTTTTTGTGTGCATTTCCACGTTTGACCACTAGGGCCAAAACAAATGGTTGTGAAAGTTGCGTAGTGTCTTCCTGTGTTGAATGAGGGTACTTGCATGCTGCAATGATTTTCACAATAAAAGCTATTGCAAAAAGATGATTACCTTTTGCGTGCATTTCCACGTTTGACCACTAGGGCAAAAACAAATGGTTGTGAAAGTTGTGTAATGTCTTCCTGTGTTGAATGAGGGTACTTGCATGCTGCAATGATTTTCACAATAAAAGCTATTGCAAAAAGATGATTACCTTTTGCGTGCATTTCCACGTTTGACCACTAGGGCAAAAACAAATGGTTGTGAAAGTTGCGTACTGTCTTCCTGTGTTGAATGAGGGTACTTGCATGCTGCAATGATTTTCACAATAAAAGCTATTGCAAAAAGATGATTACTTTTTGCGTGCATTACCACATGAGACCACTAGGGCCAAAACAAATGGTTGTGAAAGTTGCGTAGTGTCTTCCTGTGTTGAATGAGGGTACTTGCATGCTGCAATGATTTTCACAATAAAAGCTATTGCAAAAAGATGATTACCTTTTGCGTGCATTTCCACGTTTGACCACTAGGGCAAAAACAAATGGTTGTGAAAGTTGCGTACTCTCGTCTTCTATTGAATGAGGTTACTACTGTCTTCCTGTACTGAATAGGGGTTCTTTCATGCTGCTATGGTTTTCACAATAAAAGCTATTGCAAAAAGAATGTTATCTAAATATTTTGCCAAAAAAAAGGAGTTGTTCCCTATATGCAATTTTTCATTTGACCAGTAAGAGTTTAAAAAAAATGTTTAAAAATTGCACTTTATATCTTTTTAAGATTGGTTAGTTTTATGTTAATATGATTTTTTCTTAAGAAAAGTCCTTTTTTTCTCAGCAATCCAATGATAATTTTTTTTCCTCTTGACTAATGACACTGCTTGGTGCTTGGTTTTTACAACACACCTCACTCTTGCACTTTGTAGACGGTCCCTTGTTTTCAGCAGCGGAGCACTAAGGCGCTGCAGCTGATCTTACATGGAAAAGGCGTTTGCGATCGTTTTCTCGTTTCGTGGGCCGTGAAAAATGACAACGAAGCATGTGAAATGTTGTTTGTTTAGTCACCTCCTCGGAAAAACCTCTTGAGCAGCTTTAGTCAAGGCGCCGGAGAAATATTGCCGTTTATCGCTGAATGTGTGTTGAATGTCGAAAATGAAACTAACTTAACCTCGCTAGTAGCACTTGGAGCTAATGGTATTTAAATGGCAACAAAAACACAAACGTTAGCAACTTTCTTATGGTTTGTACTTTAAAGTTGCAAAAATGAAATTAAACGGTCATAGGGGGTAGGTTTATATGGTACTTTGGTTAATTTATACCTGGCTAAAAAAGGCACTGAGCTTTTTTATTCAGAAGTTTGATTTAATATTGTTTACATCCAGTAATTAATGCAATTGGTTTCCTATTCAAAAAGTCCAGTTTATCGAACTTTAAATAGATTCATGTTATTCTGGGGGTGAGTTTAAGTTACTGATGATTTAAACAGAATGTGTGGTTAATTTTATACACTTATAAATAAACCAGTACTTAGTTACATGACTAACTGAGAGCTTTTGTGCCTATTTAATCATGACTTTAGGTTTCGGCAGTGTTGCACTGGGTACACAGTGCATTTTATCAATGTTTTAGTGAGGGAATATTTGTTGCAATTGTTGATATGCTGTGTCTTTTTGTTATTTTTTTGTGTCAAAATAACATTGTGATTGAAACAAACAAACAATAACTGTATTCATGTCATTTGATTTTGTTTCAAATGTTGTTTAGGCCCTCTATAAAGGCATACCTGTCAATAATCCTCTGCTTCAACTGCTGGTAAGTACATCTGAATAACATGCACCAACAGTTCGGCATGACAAAATGCTTCATTACTAGATTTTTTTCAAATGTTTCCATTAAATTCATTGTCACATGGAGATTTTCAAATAATAAAATCGTTTATTGTATGGTAAAAAAATATATGTAACTGAAGCAAGTCTGGAGAGGTGGACCAGACAAAAATTGTTAACATAGCTGGAAAAACTAAGACGTTTCCCCTTTCTCATTGTATGTGATCTTAAAATATTTAAGTATTAACTCTTGTTTGCTATATTTGAAAATTTGACTTTTTGCTCATATGGAACGACCCTGACAATAATTTAGCATTCACATATTGTCAGAGAACAAGGAAGCTAGCTTCTTGAAATTACAGATGCTACAGCAGTTAAAACACTGGAAAAAATAAGGGCTATAATATCTCACTGAAGATCATTAAGTTCATTACAGTACACTGTATTATATATGTATACTGTATTATTAGTTTATGCTTTTTTATGTCTGGCTGAGATTTTTTGGTGTAACATTCTCAGTTGCCCAGTTTTGAAGATGCTGAATTTGAAATGCCAAATCTTTACTGATTAGCTTCTAAATTTATTGTTCCTTTTGCCTTTTGTATTTTTTTAGAACATTCGTCAAATGACTAGTAACTCAGGCCAACCCAGATACCGGCTTATGATGAGTGACGGTCAGCACGTTTTGTCTAGTAAGTATTTTATTTAATATTGACAACTTTTAGGCAATTTTGAGTGCTGTTTTACAAATACATTAGGGCATGCTTCCAAAAATGCAACTAACCAAACTGGTAAAGCTAAAACATTACTGTAGTCTACAATAAAAGATTGTTTTGTAAAGATGCTTTCGTAAAGGCTGGTTTATTTGCACCAAGGTTTTTTTTTTTTTAGGACTTATAGTAAGTCCCTTGCATAATGAGCAAAAAGATGAACTGCCCAGAATTCAAAACTAAAAAAGTGGCATTTATCGAAACAGTGTTGAAATTTTAAAATAATTTCTAACATAGAGGATATGCTAAAGTCTCTTATTATCAATTGTAATGTTTACAAGCAGGGCTCCCAGCTGTTTCCACAACTTGCATATTAGCAATATCGCCCCCAATAGAGGAGCATTTGAAACTGCGTGATTATTCCAGGCAGTTTAGTGGAAAAGCACAGCAAACCAGAAGAAGATTCAAAATGGCTTTGCATTCTTCGCCCGTTTAGACTCCATCTTTTGGAATATTCCTGCTGTGACACCATCCTTATAGAAGTGCTTCAGGAAAATCTTCTGCTCAGATGATGCAAAGTCTCAGACATGTGAGATACCTTTAAATATGTGCATGCATTCATGTGTTTCTGCAGGCTTTCTGCTCACCACCCAGTTGAATCATCTGCCAGAACAGAAGCTGCTGGTGCAAAACTGTATATGTATGCTAAAGAAGGTGGTAAACACTTTGTTGTCGGATGGCAGGTATAACAATTTTTCTTGACTTTTCTTTTTTTGTGACTTGCACATCAGAAAAATGCTGTGGAGTTATTACTTACAAATCAAGTTTTAAATCTCTGAAAACCTACTGGTTATTTAGTACTTCATGGTGGTTCTTTTCACTTGTGTTCTCAAGGACTGTGGTGACTGTGATGGATATGGAGGTCGTGCAGTCAGCAGAGGAAACTGGAGGGAAGATCGGGAATCCTATCCCTTATAATAAAGATGGTAAAGCTTGTTGCATTCAGGTCATCATAAACAAAGAGAGAAGCTGAACCCTTAACAGGTCTTCTATAATGTTTGATCTGTTTGTAGGCAAACTGTTGTCTCCAGCAAAAGTGTCATCAACTACTTCTGAACCAGTTTCTTCTTCATCTGCCGCAGCACCCAGACCCTCATACAGAAGTAGTGAGTGTCTAATATAAGCCGTCTACGGCTGGGAATACTCTGGCTAAATCATTAACCCATTGACTCCTATCAATGCATCAAACCACTTTATCAGCAAAAATACCTTGATATAGCATCTCCTTGAAAGTGAGATGATACGTGTTTTTTTTCCCGTGCTGGAAAGAAATTCAGATATCAAGAGGTCAAAGTGGTCTTTTGTACATTTTGACATTAAACACATAGTTTAATTTAAAATGGCCTTAATTGTGGGTCACATATTCATCCATTTTCAGAACCTGCTAAATCCCTTTAGGGGTTGCTGGAGCCAATCCCAGCTACTTTTGGGCAAAGGCAGGGAACCCCCTTGACAAGTCACCAATCCATTGCAGGGCCACACAACCATACACACTCACATACACACTTTACAATTATTAATTAACAAGCATGTATTTAGATTGTGGGCTAAAACCAGAGCGCTAAGAGACAATCTTTCCGTGCATGTAAAGAACATGCTTGGATTCGAGCCACAACTGTCTTTTTGTGAGTGATGAGTGTTTTTGCACCCAAGATTCCACCATTTATTTGATGCAGACCTGGCCATGTGTGACTATAAGACTTTGTTTGATACTGAGGCATCTTTTCTGCTTGGAGTTCAATCTGTGAGAAAAAGGAGAAAAACAGAGCTGTAGGAATACAAGGAATTGCAAAGGAATACTGCAGTATTTATTTGTAAGGTTCATGACCAAATAGTGAGTTTGCTTTTAGAAACAACCTTTGAACATTGTCCTTATAAAAAGGTGAAGAAATTTGTGCTGGCAGCCAAAAGGAATATTTTTCTTTTTTAAAAACTGCATGAGTTTATTTTGAGGGTGCAAAACTGAATAGAAATTTGAGGCATTAAGCTAATTGATTATTTGTCATATAGGTTAGATTCCCTTTATTTGGCCTGTAGACTTCCAGTGAACCCTTCTTCTTCAATCTCATTGATCAGATAGAAGCACTGAGCATGATTTCTTTACTGGACTCAAAAATATGAAATATATTCATAAATGACAGAGACACATTGTGTTAAATACAGTGTGTAAAGAAGCTTCTTAAAAGAAGCCAATTGTGACAGTGAAATAAAAAATAGGACAGGGAAACGAATTATGAATAAGGATTAACTATGAAAATTATGAAATGCTATTATTTTATTATCTTAAGTTTAAACACAGTAAATGTGTACTTTAAATCTTCTCCATTTTGCTTTATTTAAATGGATGTTACAATAATAAATATGGATATATAAATGGATAAAAGTCATTTCAGAAATGTTAGTCATGATTTTGTGGTTTCTTTTTTTGGCCAATAGATGGAGCTATTTATTCTTTAAATTTGGATTGCCAACACACGCAGTCTTGATCAAAATGTCATTGTCATTGCTCTGCTGACGTGGTTCAGGAGCGACCTTTGAATGTAATTTTAATGGCGCACTTTTACAACTGGATTAAGGAGAAAATGGTGAAATCCAGCTTTTTCTTCCATTGATGATGACAGAACTTTAATTCTGAAACTGAAAGAATGCAAAACAAACTCCTAAACATAAACAATTTGGTAAATGAAGATCTGCAGTTTGTTGTCCTAGATTACTCTTCTTTTCTTGCCTTAGGAGACAGTAAGAAAAGCGTTTTGACACAAATCTGATTGATTTTTTTAAAGTTGTGGATGTTTGAATGAGTGTCCATACTACAACAGCTGGTGCCTTGAATCCTGTCTACCTTTGGAACTTCTCCCACTTACTAAGCTTTGTTTCGATTATTTCATAAGACCAGATGCTCATAACATTGACATTGATTTTATTGTAAGGCAGAGCCATAACCGGCAGTGGAAGATGCTGGCATGTGGGTGGATAATGAGTGCTTGGAATACTGTGTTTGTCCGTGTGTAGGTGTGTGTCTGCATGTGTTGTGGCTGAGTGAGTGTGTGGGCTGATGGCTCCTCCAGTTCATGGGTTTATGAATATTGTGCTGAGAAGTGATTCCCCCTGTAGCCATGTGCAGATGGAGGGGTGAGGAAGAGAGTCGACTAATTTGACTCGGCTATGTGTTAAGCAGTTCATCAGATTTCGCTTGTTACATCCTCTGATCCATGTTACCTAAGAGATCCCAACAAGCCGAGAGAGCCCGCCTCTCTGTTTAGCTGCTCTCCAGATAAAACGGTCCTGCAGTGTTCTTTTAGAGATGAAACCAAGCTTTACGAATTAAGATTCAGCACTTTATACTACAGAATGCGCTGTAAATTGCGTTTTTTAAAAAGTCATTAACAAGATAAGTAAATGCCACAAACCATGTGTTCCCAAAGGCCGTGGTTTGGGAGACTTTCGTTTTACTGAAGGGTTTTAGTTGAGCTTCTGCGAGGAGTCATTGTTCACAAGTCCCACTTTGCTAATTTGGCTCATTGCCTCTTTCACTTACATCTCTCTCATTTGTACCACAGCTCCTCCCAGCAGGATTTAAAGAAATCCCTGAAAATCCTCTTCTAAAGTTTGCTGCAATCAGGTCTTTTTGATGTGCCCCTATATAAGCCCTCAGAGAGAAAGTGAGATGGGAAGGTAACTGACGTTTGCTGGCTCTTGTCTTTATTGGACAGTTGTGTGTGTGCACTCTAAGCAGCAGTTCTGTTTATGACAATACATTTTTTCTCATCTCAAGTTTTGATCCTTTTCTGATGCCTCTACACGTCGCTCTGTTTTGCAGCAAGAACATTTAAAGCCTGTTTATTGCAATAACTCACAACTTGAGTAGAGATTCACACATTGCCAAGTTTTGTACCAATACCAATGCAAACGAGCAAAAATATTAAACAAACATTTGGAAAGTCAGGAGACTTTTGGAAACCTGGGGGCTCACCCTTTAACACCGGCACTGTCACCGGTGACACATGAATAACACACACTCTGTGATATACCGCGGCACCATTGGTGCAGAGTAAGCCGCCCCTTATCACAGGCAAATTTCAGATGAGCTCGTGCTACTCTGCAGAAGCAACGTCCAAGAAAACGACACAGGTTTTTAGATTTGGGTGAAAAACAGTATAATCGTAATTAAAAGACCACTGAGAATGCTTTTACAATTGATCTGAAGAGTATCTGAGTCTTCACTGATTGGGACTTTAAACTAAAGGATTAAGATTTAACAGAGGAGACAAAAATCACAACGTTTATGTTCATCAGTTTATGTGAAAATGACCGGCCTCACAGCATCTCCAACGTCCTGTAAAATTTCAAAAATGGTCAGTGGTTCAGTAACAGCTATTCCATCAAACACTTAGTCATCATGGCGTCTCTCAGCCTTACGAATGCGTTGCCTTTCCTGAAGTTTTACCCAATGTGAATGTTGGAACGAACTTGTACAGTTCCAATGACGTCATTGTGTTCTATATGTAATCAGCTAAGAAGGACAAATGAACTCCCGACTACTCAATGACCTCTACAGGTCACTCTTGTCTTCCTGAATCAAATTCAGTTGTCGCTTGTAAATTGACTGCAGGATTTGCACTGAGCTATCGAGCACTTCTTGACTCTTGAGCTCCTCTGAGAAATGCTGCCATACTCTCACCAAGCCGCCAAACGCTATCTGTGTTTTGCATTTCTGTATGACTTATGTGGACTTTACCTTTAAATGTGTAAATTAAAGTTTCTTACGGCGTGAATTAAAGTGTTTTCTGACACTGAGCCCTAATTCACTTTGGGAAATGACCACAGCCTCTTCCTATTTTTCCATTTTCCAAAACTCAATATTGAATAACTAAGGACATCTTTGAGAACGAATGCAGAGGCGCAAGGACAAACAGCCATGTTTGTAATTAGCTAAAGACAGAAATCTTCCATCAGTATTAGGCGTCCTGCTCTGTTAAAACCTTTGACCTCGGACACCTTAGGAGGGATCTGCTGCAACTTGCCTGCTAAATAAATCATTTAAAAGGCTTTGTGTATTACACCACGATTAATAATTTCAGAATTGCAAGTGACTCTCTACCCCATTAATTCACAAGTCATTTTATTAATATTCTGAAACTCCTCTTAAGAAGTCGAGCGGTAAGTGTGAAGATAGAGGTCATTCGACAGTATTCAGAGGCAGATCTTTGTTTCAGTTAAATATTTATCAGGAGTTATCACTTGAAACGACCCCCTTTTCAAACTGCTATGAACTCAACATTTTAAATCCAAATAGAGATCTTGACTTGCAAATGCAGGTGTGGGCTGAAAATAAAATGCTCATTATTTTTAAATAACTGTTCTATGAAGATCTTCTTTGTCCACCCACACAGTTTGTTTATACTGTTAAAAGGACACTGACATTTATTTTTTTACAGCCAAGTCTCAGAGTGTATTCAGACTGGAAAAATAATTTGTTTTTTAACCGAGTCCGCTTAACCTGGTTTGGATTGAATCCTGAACCTTGTGTTTTGGTCTGTATTCAGACTGCTGTGAAGCGGACTTCTCTTTTTCGAACTAAAGCTTGTAAACAAAACGTTGTGACCAAAGGTCTCTTCACTCATTGGCCAGGAATTACAAGGACGGGGCAAAGTAACAAGCGGCGAAAATTATGGAAGTCCTGCGTTTAGCAATCCTTTTTGAGATATTTCACTGATTCAAACTTTATACTGTATTTCGCTAACTACTTCAGGGGTGTGCCAAAAAAGTAAAATAACTAGATATTATGTAGGCTAATGCAAATGTCAATGCTCCAACGTTTTTCAGAATGGTCAGCTACTGTCCAATTACTTAGTGTGGGTCTTGGTCTGGCTCAGATGTAGTTGCACTCTTTAGTTGTGTATGGTTTGTGTACATGTACAATTGTACATAGAAGAAAAATGAAAGTTCCTCTCCACATCCAAAAACACAGAACCTTTTTTCTGTCTTTACTGCCTTTGTATTATATTTTATCCTCACCATGAGACATTGGCTTTTGGCACATAATCTGGATTTATATTTTAATAAAGCATCCCTCATTTATAATCTCAGAAAAATATTAATTTAATCAGGCAAGTTTTATTCCTCACTCTTGTTTTTAATAATTTTACCCCCACTCGCATTATTACCCATTCCACCACCCATCCCAAATTCAGTTCTTTTGCTCCAAGCTTGCTTTCGTACACTTTATCCTGGCAGCACACATATGAATATTGAAGCTAATTACCTATCACCTCAAAATAGCTGTTCAATCTGTGATTTTCCCCAAAGAATGCAGCCACAACACACACACTAGCACGAAAGTACACACACTCACACAAGTGAGGGTATCATGGAGTTTAGGACAGGATGGAACAGGAGCTTTAATCATGAGGGGAGCAGTCTCTGTGGAATTAAATGGCTTTATCCCTTATACTTCATCTACCCAAATGCTGCTGCTCAATATGGTAGATCACTTTTGCCAAAACAAAGCATTACATAAGAAGTATGTTGACAACAGCTAATTATTTTTGCTTGAGTCATACAAATGGGACGGAGGCTTCTTTATTGTGGGAGGGAGGATGCCTCCATTAAAGTATGTGATTCTTTTGTTCAAAAAATAAATAAATAAACAGTAGTGCTTAGAAATTATTTTTTAAAAGTACATAAACTTTGTCATTTCCTATCAGTTTGCAGATTTTTTGTGTGTTTTTTAACTATATTTGAACTGGATCATGGTCCCCAAACATGGAAATAAATATTTACATGCTAATATAATTTTGCTTTTAGCATTTTTAAGCACATAATATGGTTGTGAATTTGGGTATCTGACAAAAAGTGCTGCTCTTTCACAGTAATAGTAAAATCTATTAACATGCAGTGGTATTTGTTTAGATGTTTTTTTTTTAAAGAAAATCAAACAGAACCGTTGTATTTATGTTGCACATATTGCTCCAAAAAGTAATGTAGTAGTCCTTACTCATTACTACATTTAAAAGTAATATCACATTACATATTACGTTGTATCTTAAATAAACAATAATACACTTAAAGTGCCTTGAAAAAGTTAAAAAAAACTTTCCCCCCTCCTGATTTCTGTATTATTTTGCATATGAATCACACACAAATGTCTCAAATCATTAAACCAATTTTAATATTACTCAAAAACAACCCAAGGAAATACAAAATTCTATTTCAAATTGATGAATTTATACAATTTTAGACAAATTGCAATCATAACTGGCCCTGTGTGAAGAAGTAATTGCCTCCCTTGTTAGTGGACAAAATAACTGTGACTAGTCCCAAAGTTGGGACAGATCAGGTAAATTACACAACCCAAACCTAAACCTGATTATAACCATACCTTTCAATCAAAAAATCATTCAAATAGAATCTATAATCTTCAAATAGAAGGCTATAAGATCTCAAGAACCAATGCATCATGCCACTATCCAAAGAAATTAGAAAAAAATCAAGAAGAAATGAGAAAAAAAGCAATTGAAATCCATCAGTCTGGAATAGGTTGCAAAGCCATTTCCAAGTCTTTCTGGGTCCAGTGAACCACTGTCAAAGCTATTTATCCAAAAAACAGTGGCAAACCCTCTCAGAAGTGATCGACTGACTAAAATAACTCCAAGAGTGCAACAACGACTCATCTAGGAGGTCACAAAAGAATCGCGGACAACATCAAAAGAACTGGTGGCCTCAGTTAAGGTCAAGACACTACCAGAAGAAAGACGCTGGCTAAAAAGGGGATCCATGGTAGAAAACCCCTGCTGTCAGCAAATCATTTCCATTTTAATAAAATTTCAGTCATTTTCAAACTGCATTTTGTATTTCCTTAGGCTCTCTCTGAGCGTTATTAAAACTGGTTTAATGATTTGAGACCTTTAATGTAGATTCATGTGCAAAAGAAACAGAAATCAGGAAGGGGGCAAATGCATTTTCACTGCACTGTATCCAGACACACTTTGAGCAAAAGGGGGTTAGAGTATCATGGTAACCAATAAGTCACAAGTCAGCCATATTTTCTTTCAGAATTTGAAGCAATCTTAGTTTGTAACTTAAAAACTCATTTGAATCAGACAAAGAAAGCACACTTTGAAATGTGGTTCAACTGTGTAGCAACAATGCTTAAATATGGGGACTGAAAGCACCTGAGAAATACTAAGAACTGTCACATGTAATGCACTAAGCTTTCTTAAACCAGATTTTCATTGTATTACTGCAACTTCACTTGACAATATTAGTATTATTAGAGTTAATAATTTGGTAACCATGTGCAAAAAAAATAATGTAAAATAAGTTCCATTCTAAATTTCTCTTGTTAAAACATGATCACTTGTCAGAACCTGTCCTAATTACAGAATAAAAACAACAATCAAATCAAAATGATGATTTTGACACACAAAATCAACAAGTCCTTAACACACACTCTTCTGTTCTTCTCCTCTACCAATAGTTAAACTCACAGCATCAACTAGTTTAAACTGTGATCACTGATGATTATTGAAATTACAGTAAAATCAAGAAATCAAAATCTTTAACTGTATTTAAAATCTTACATGGTGAAAACATATAGAACAGAAGATTAATAGTTCCTTTGAAAATAATGTTATATGTGATTACACTGGTTAAAAGTTTTGTGTTGCAGGTTTTATGACATGCAATTTTCTGCTTTTTTCAGTAATAATATTTAAATTGAGCATTTTACCTGTTTTAATGTGTTAAAAAAATAAAAATGACATGAAAAATGAAAATTAATATAGAATATGTGATGATGTTATTAAATACTTGCTTGCAAAAAGCCTGGACATGCAAACACATACACAAATCATGCTTAAGAATTGAGTTTGCTCAAAGTTGATGTGCTCATGTGCAGCAACAAACAATAAATGTTTCACTTTATATATTCAGGATTTAGTATAGTGGCAGCAGTACTAGTAACAGTTTGCTCTAATAGAAAGTGGCTGTAGTATTTTAACTAGTATCTATACTACTCATTGTTGCGAAATGTAGTATTATAACTGTAATGTGTTAACAGGAAACAACTGTCTGGTTCAGTTTTTTCCTAATTATTCTAAAATACTAAAAATGCTTTCATAAAATTATGGGTGAACATTTGACATTGATTTACTTTCTTTTTTTTAAGTTATTAACGGATGTTTTTGCAATTGCATCTTGGTTTTATTTATTTTCTTTTCTTAAATTTTTAATAAGTTGCATTAGTTAAACTCTTCATATTTATTTGTCTTTCAGCATCTTTGTCTCATCAACAACCTAATGCTGCTGAGAGGTCTCCAGCTGATTCACCCATGAAAACTTCACCCATGAAAACTTCACCCATGAAAACTTCACCCATGAAGGTTACACCAACCAAAGGCACAAATTCACCTATGGAAATGTCACCCATGAAGGCTTCCAGCAGTTCTCCAGCAAAAGTCTTTCCTATTTCAACGCTCAATCCCTACCAAAGCAAGTACGTTGATACAAACAAATCATTGCGTTTTTCCTCTTATTTACCTCCTTTTTGCTGTGTTTGTTCAACTTTGAGGTGTGACTGACCTCTGTTTACACTCATTCTTCTTTCTAAAATGTATACCTTTAGCATTTCATTTCCACTCCTTTTTATTATCTATACAGTTTAGTCAATCAGCAAAACCATTTTCCACTGAAACGACTTCTCATTTTTGCCGCCATTCTAGACAGCACTTGGGGCATGTTTGAAAATATGCGTTAGTGCATGCACATGTAAGCATTTTTCTGTACTGGAATGTACAACTATAAGTTTATGGTCCATTTGCATTGAAATGAAATGACCAATACTGCCGGAGAATTAGACACTTTTCAGCCAGGTGCTGCTGGGTTTTTATGGGAGACTGCTGGAGTTGTGATTGTTTTGTGCTACTTAGTTTTTCCTTTATCCTTTCCCTGTTATAAGCTTTTATAGTCATTTCCAGTTTTTATGGTTTCCCACTCTTTTTCTGGTTTGTTTTGTTTTTTCAAAAAAATGTTTGTTTCCCTGAACCAAAAAATGGTAACAAACATAGGTAGTTTTAAGGGAATTGTACTTTGTCAAATCTTCATTTTGGGCTCTGACAACAACGTTATAATTGACACTGCAAGCAACAAAAATGAACTTGGCCTCTATAGGTGTGATGGATGACTGCTCCAACTTTAATTTTAGGGAATACCCATAATGCACTAAACACATGACTTCAGCTGGTGTGTCTTCTGTGGAAAATCCAATAAAAGAGTAATGCAGCTGACAACCACTGTATCAATGTGAAAACAGAAAAACAACATGAACTGGGTTATTTTGGTTGTAAGGTGACAACATTGACCACATGCTATAATTGGCTTTTGGCCACCATAAGCCCTCGTGTAATAGACTTTGTTGGAGGAGTCTTATCCATTTTGAGCAGGAAATGGGGTTCATTCTAGGCCAGCGTCTGTTTTTATGATAGAGGATTTAATTGCACTAAAGGTATGGTATAAATATCCTGGTCTGCACTATTATTGTGCATTTAAATAAGCCCACTGCTGCTTTTTTAGCTGTTGTTTGACAGGAAAAAAATTAATAAATGGTGAACCAACACCTGGTTACTCTTGAAAAAACAAGCTGGATACCTTTTTTCCCCAACAAGAAACTTTACATCAGAGATTCAGATTCTTTGGCGACTATTCTTTTTTGTTTTGAGGATGTGTTAAAATGGATGTAATTAATTAATTGCAATTAATGCGATAATTTGACAGCCCTAGCAAATACGCTCTTTCTCAAATGGCTTTATTTATTTTTTTCGTCGACCAGATGCACTACAATTTGCATAAAGAAATACCCGGAAATTCAAATTTAAGCTTCCTTATTTTCATACATGTTCTCTGTTATCAAAAAAATGCCACAATAACATTTTCAAAACACAATTTTCATCAGAGTGGATTTCTTGGTATTTTCCTTTAAAAGTCATTTATGTTGTTCTGTGATTCAACCTCAATTCTCAAACTCTCATTTAAACACATTTCTAGGTGGACTATTAGAGCAAGAGTTACTAATAAGTCCAGTGTCCGTAAGTGGAGTAACTCGAGAGGAGAGGGCAAGCTCTTCTCCTTTGAAGTTATGGATGAGAGTGTGAGTAAATAAATCTTATTTATTTACTTTTTTTTTTTGCTTCATGTCAGCATGCTATGTCACACATGGCTGCTTTTGTTTTATCCATACAATGAAATATGCTGGTCAACAGGGGGAAATCAAGATTACTGCCTTCAACAACGAAGTGGACACATTTTTCTCTCTACTGGAGCAAGGCAAGGTGAGCAGATTCCCCTCATCCATATCTGTTGGTGCCTTGAAATTTAAAATAAAATAAAATAAAATAAAAAACCTGGGATCAGCCAGTACGGATGAATAGGAAAATGTAGAGTTTGAACTTCCTTTCTAATAAATACAGACAATCTAAGCGATAGATAAGATCTTTGAAGTGTGTGGATTTCACAAACATCATTTTAAAGTTACTTTGAGTTTTTGGTATCCGTATTATAAGCACATGAAAAGCAAACGTACCACTGTTGACATTATGATTGTTTTAATTCCATCTAAAAATGATCTTAAGCAGTTTTTGATCCATTAGACTTGAAATATATGTCATCTAAAACAGTTGCACTGTTTTTTATAGTTCTTGGTTATCACCATTGGGACAGAAATGGCTGCAAGTGTTGTTGTTTTTCTAGTAAAGTATTCTTGTCCATATTTTATTGCTTTGCGTCACGAGCTACAGAGCCTAAAGAGATAGTCCTGTTACTTTGATGTGGGATTGTATGTAGAGCTTGTTTTGTTGTCACTTGTCCCAATTTAGCTGTCAAATAATTGCTTTATATATTTGCCTTTAAATGTAAGTAGTATAAAATAGTGCACGTTCAATTTAGTAGCTGGAAGGTCCAGCATTTTGTTTGATTATTATAAATCATGGATGTTGAGGTGACACCACTGCTTCAGCGTTTTTTGTTTATTATTATTTTGAACACATGGCATCTCTTTCCAAAAGTCATGTGCTTTTGTTAAGATGCCACACAGACCCAGAGGATATCTATGTTCTCTTGAGACAGAAGGAACTGTGTTACTAGACCCTGTTTCTATCCAGTCTGTTGCCATTTTTTTGTGGCATTTTACATTGTCAGTGAAAAATCTGTAGGTTCTCTTTGTTGTTTTTGGCTTATTAAAGTCCAACTCCAATTATCTTTGCCATTTTCAAGGACATAGTTTCTCAAGAGCAGCGGTAGTTCATCAGAAATTCACCTCTAAGGTGTGGTCAGAGTCTGTTCGTGTGGAGCCCTACCCTCACTTCCCATCATCCATCTGTTTATGCTCTTTCACTGGCTTAAAAAGAAATACATAGAAATGCAATTTTGAGCTTAATTTTTCTTTTTCATGTCCTCAATCATCACAAAAATGCCACAACAAGAAGTCAAAAACACATTTTTATTAGAGTGGGTCTTTAACACCTAATATTGGGGTAAAGTTTGTTAAAAACATCCACTCTCCAAATGAATTTCTCCTTATATTTGTAACCAATCAAAATGCTAGTGAGTAAGGGGTGCTCGTGGTGCAGTGGTAGGACGGTCGACCGCTGATTGGAAGATTGCACGTTCGATTCCCGCCTGACCCACCCATATGTTAAAGTGTCCTTGGGCATGACAATGAACCCCACTTTGCCTCTGGTGGAAGACTGGCGCCATTGGCAGAGCCGCCATTAGTGAGTCAATGTGTGTGTAAATGGATGAATGGGACTGTGACCATAAAGCGCTTTGGGTTTCAAGTAAGGTAAAAAAAGCGCTATACAAGGATATGCCATTTACCATTAAACACACTAGAAACACAAAGTCTAATCCAAACGTTGTAAAGATAAAGTTTTTGTTTTTGTTTTGTTAAAGCTCCCAACCACATGTCCCACTTTTCCCCATTAGGTCTTTTGTCCTTGCTAGTCCATTTTAGTGCCATGCTGCTCTAAACTACAAACACTGAGTCCTGAAGAAATGTCTCCTCCTAAAGTCACTACACTGCAGCTTGGAGTATACTCAAATACTTGAATACAAGTTCCCCATGAACTACAATCAAATAAAGACACCTCAGTCCCACTACTTACAAGAGTCTGATTTAAGTCACTTGCGTTTGCTGCCACTGTTCCATATTCAGTCATAAAGGCCTCTTTTTGATAACCGCTTTCCTCTCAGGAGCATTATGTCATGTTGTCATTCTACTCACAAAGCTGTGCCACTCTCATTGATTGATAGATTTAGATTATGATATAGATTTGCATTTTCTTTACTCGTTTTAAGTGATTAAAATAACACTTTCTGTGAAACAAAGTTTTATATTCAAAAGTACTGAAACTGGAATTTTGCTTCAGGTGGGAGTTCCTAAAAAAAACAACATCAAATTTGGACCTACCTGTCACCACGAGCTTTTCTTAATAGTTTTAGTAAAAATAGAATTTAAAAAAAGGTAAAATTATCTTTTTGTACAAACAACAATAGATTTTTGATCAATATTTTTCTGCTTTTAGGGTGAACATTGGTTGGCAAATGATAAAGCAGACATCAAATTAACACAATCTAAAAATGAAAAAGTTATATTTTGCCTAACTTTAATTGTTGGACTGTATATATATATATTTATATATATGTATATAAATATATATATATATATTTTTTACCACTTCATAATATGTTGTATAACTTTAATAATTACATTGATAGCTAAGAGCTTCCTCAGGTAAGTCCTCCTCCAGTTTGTTCTTCCTGCCATTCAAGGATAAATGCAGGATTTAAACAATTTTCCACCTCTGGAAGTCAGACTCATTCTGTCATTTATCTGTTCTGAGTATTGACAGAGCAGTCAGAGAGTCTGAACAAACCAAAAGGATTCTCACGTAAGTCTCAGGCTTCTGTCTCTGCACATGTTAAATTAAAAAGGAAGGAAGGGGATGATAAGGAATCCCAGGGAAGAAAAAAAAAACACTCAGAGAGAGTGGAAGAAGGGAATTTGAAGCCTTGGGAGAGTAAATGAAGGAGTGTACCTTCCGGACTGAGTGTAAATGATGCTGTTAAACAGGCTTGCTCTGAACACTCAGTTTATTTTCTGGTGAATTACAGAAGTGATGAAGCTGATAAGACACTTAATCCGTGTTGGAATGGAAGATGTTCTGCTCTCGTTAAGACATTTTGCACAAACACAAGCTGTGTTGTATTAAAAATTGCTTTTAACAAATTAGTGAAATGGGCACTAACTCCAACTATCACAGTTGTTTTCATGATGTTGGAAATAACTTGATAAATCTCGTTTATTTCATAACTCTGTTGTGTTTTGTGCACACATCTCTGTAGGTTTATTACATCTCAAAAGCCACACTGAAGGTGGCAAATAAACAGTACAACACACTTAAGAACGACTACGAGATGACCCTTCATGCTCATTCATCGATTGTGCCATGTGACGACAGCCACAGCATCCCTACCATGATCTGCGACTTTGTGCCAATAGAAGAGCTGGAAAACCGCGACAAAGACTCCATAATTGGTAAGATTCAGGGCTTATCGGCCTAACTCTATGTTCACCTAAAATATAATAAAATGATTCATTTTGAGCACAGTATGCTTGATTGCAAGCAAAACTGGAAAAGGCAAAATTTTCACAAGAAAAGTGTATCTGAGAATCAAGTTTTTGCAGTCAAAGAAATTGTTAACAAGCCAGATGCCATCAGCCCGGAATGTGTCAAATAATCAGCAATCTGGGGTGAGTGTTCTGACAATAAAAAGAGGACTTTGAATTTTGTTCGCAGCCAGTGAAAAGAAAGTGTGAATGAAAGGAAGAAAAAAGTAGAAGTTGCTTTCTCAGAAAGTCAGAGGAAAACTCCAATATTGTGCTGCAAGTGGTGTGTGAGCCTGCTGAAATGGAGAAGCAGCGCAAATCAACGTCTGCCTGTGAGGGAGCTGTCAGCAAAGGCTTTCAGGAAACCACCTTCATTTTTTCTTTTATTATAAAAACAAAAACTGTTTTTATTATTGTTTTTTTTTCCGTTAACATAGTTTTCGTGTTTCTTTGTATTCAAGTTTTGACAGGAAGGAAAAAAGGAATCAAGGAATTTCTTTTTGAAATATTCCCTTTTTGTGTCTTCCTTATTGTTATAAAGCCACTCATAGCAAATTAATATTTTAAGGTGACTGTTTGGTATTTTCTATCAAACTCAAACACAAATTAAATATTTCCTGATTCACATTTTTCCTAGAATCACTCACCTTTGTCTTTAAGCTTGGACTTTCTAGCTGCTGTGTTTTGATTTTGTTTTAAATTGAAAGATTAAGTTTCACTTCTTTCAGAAGTAGTCATTGCTTTTATCTCTCAGAAAGAAGTATCTTAAATGCAATCACTAAAATGAAGTCTGATGGTTGATTTGGGAACAAATAGGGACACATTGCCTAACAGTCATAAGTAGCAGAAGAAAAAAATCTGACATGTACACACCAGCGAGATGTGAGCCAAATATCTTGGAAGAATCCGCTGTGACAGTGTCAGAATGAAGGTTAATTCAGGCATACACTAAAGCGACGAGATAAAAGAAAGGATAATATTCTTTCCCCTGTTTCTGAAGGTTAGGCACAGTGCCGGCCTGCTGAGTCTTTACAGGAAAGGCGTATCTCTGTGACAGGTGCATTAGAATTGATCCCATGAATGGAGTTAAACTGTGTGGCTCAGTATTTTTGTTCAGGCGCTGCTCTGTCTGAAAGTTTGTTGCAAATAAGTGTAAAGAATAACCTTAGGATATTTTTTGTCAATCATAACTTTGCTGTGTCGCTTTTGTTCACCACACTTTCTGCTTGTGTTTGTCTTTATTTTTACACACAACAAACAATTCTTTGTGTCATTGCAATCTTCCATCCATTTTCTAAACCCGCTAAATCCCTTTCGGGGACATGGGGTTGCTGGAGCCTGTGCCAACTACTGTTGGGCAAATGGAGGTCACACCCTTGACAATGTGCAAGTCTATCGCTTGGCCACACAACCACTTACACACTCAGTCACACCTAGAGACAATTTAGAATCCCCATTTCACCTATGCAGCATGTTTTTGAATTGTGAGAGGAAAATCCCATAGACTTCCATTGAGAAATGGACTGTTATTACTCAGTCATTTTATTTGTCAGAATAATCATTCTTGCTCTGATACCTTCTTAACACATTCTTTATAATCCTGATTTTTTTAGACATATCAGGAAGTGACGGAGAAAGAAAGGATTTCCTATGGGTGACGTCAACACCTTGCTTTGTCTGGAAATATATATGTCAATGGTCACAGCAAGTGAAATAATTGACACACTGTATGGCATTGCATTTCGGCATGCAGGGTGTGTCTCTGTTGGTCACCGAGGAGCAAAGTTACATGTCCTGTGTGTTAACATTCAATCCCCCCCCCTGACGGTCTTTCTACCCCTTTGTTAAATGGGGGATTATAACATGGTAATGAGAACCGTCAGCCTGTTCCTGTGGTGATAATGGAGTTCATGGGTGGATGACATCGTCTCAATCATAATGGAATTAAGAGGAGCTGAGAGAGCACAGACAGAAGCTTCGTTCACGCAGCCTGTTCGCCTCCCCTCTGTAACCCCCTCTGAATTTCATCATTCCAGAACAGAGTTATTATTTGCAACCGCCACTGCTTTGTTTTGCAGTGTGATGCTGGAGGTAAATCCAGCTCTGTGTAAACAAGGAATGGCAACACTCTTCATTCATCAGTCGGTGGATTTCCTGATGCTTCAGGTGTTTAACTTCCCAGTGATTCTGCAGTCATTTTTTCACTTTGGTTCGTGTTTATCATTACTATTGAACAGTGTTATTTAATTAGTGCTACAACTACTGTGGGAAAATTGTAGGACAATTTCTTTTTAAAATCTTGCTCAGTCAACTTTCATTACATTTACTATATTGACAGCAGTCCTAATATGTTGATGCAACTGTAAGTAAATTATGCAGTACAAATAGTGCCTCGACTGCACAGTGGTGTTGGGGTTAGCACTGTTGCCTCACAGTGAAAGGGGTTCAAATCCCATCTGGTTTCTTTCTGTGTGGGGTTTGTATTTTTAACCTCATGCATTTGTGGGTTTTC
Source organism: Oryzias celebensis (assembly GCA_014656515.1). Taxonomy (NCBI): domain Eukaryota; kingdom Metazoa; phylum Chordata; class Actinopteri; order Beloniformes; family Adrianichthyidae; genus Oryzias; species Oryzias celebensis. The sequence continues at coordinate 16,625,835 of BNCR01000013.1, forward strand.
TGGCACTCCTACTTCCTCCCACAGTCCAAAAACATGTTTCATTGGTTCATTGGTAACTCTAAAAGTCTTAATGTGAATGTGAATGTGTGAGATTGTGTTTCTATGTGACCCTTTGATGGTACTGGGTGTACCCCATGTTTGCCCTTCAGTAGCTAGATAGGCTCCAGCATCCAGGTGACCCTGAACAGGAATATAAAGAAGGTTTGGAAGATAGATGGATATAATGCATAAGAAGATTCCAATCACCAAGCGTTTCATTTGTCTTTATACATTTTTTGAAAGAAAAATGCTGTTTTTCAAGGAACAACTATAAAAGACTTTGACAAACCACACATTTGTAGAACTTTCATATGGGTCAAAGTCTGGTAAATTGTCTGGGGTGAGATTGTGTGAGAATATGTTTTAGTAAAAAAAAAATGTAAACATTGAAAAAAAATGAACTTAAATTTGCCTCACTTTCTCGTTTTTTGGTTTAAAAAAATACTAAATGTATTCTGTTTGGAAAAAATTGACATTTAAGTCACTAATGCAGCATTTGTACTTTAGTTAGCTCTTTCTCTAGTGCCACATAGACTCTTAATGAAATGCATTGCAGATCAGACCTTTTAGGTTGTACACTGAGACAGCAGCTGCTCTTCAGTAAAGCAATCCTGAATGAAGTTTTAAGACCCTGAACATGACAGGAAACATAAATTAGGAATAAGAGTGTTTGTTGGGATTTGGAATAAGGGCAGGAACTTACCTTTGACATTTATGTCACTCTGCTGTGAATTGGTATTACCAGACTGGCGACAGCTCTCTGATGTGTTAAACATTTACCCCTTTTGATGTGATAACTTTTCTTATGACATATATGATTACCTCTGGGCATGTTTACGCTAACAATATGCAGAGAATGTAGAAAAGGCTCCCCCTCTCTGCTGCACGCCCTTTAAAGTGGCACTCTGTTGACGCGTTTGTTTACCTACATTCATGAAGCAGCTGTGGATAGAGAAGTGGAACGACTTTTTTCTGCTTGTAGATGTAATTGGGATTTGCAAAAGCGCAGAAGATGTATCCCGCATCACCACCAAGACCAGCAGAGAAGTCTCCAAGAGGGCGCTCCACCTGATCGACACATCTGGCAAGGAGGTGACAGCCACACTGTGGGGAGAGGAGGTGAGGAGGAGAAAAGCACCAGCTTACATTCACAACATTCACGTTCACAAAAATGTATGTCATGTCAAATGGTTTCTGGGGATTTGTTTGCATGTAGGTTAGTTTGAAGGAGTTTCTGAGTTTGAATTTGACTAGTTGGTATCACTCTGTTGACCTTCAGAAAACTAGAAACTCAGATTTGAGACAGAGGGCTAAATAAGTCCCAGTTGTTCTTCTCTAAGCTCATTCGATCTGCAAGAGCTAATCCTGCTTCCTTTCCGCAGTCTGAAAATGACTTTCAAATTAACTTGTACGTTGTCTAATTATAAAAGCAAACTATTGCACTCATTAGTTTCAGATGTCAGCGAGTTGCAGACAGACTAAACATGTTAGAGACTTTACCATGACTGCTTTTGTTGCTGCATATTTCGTCTCCTAAATTAGCATATTTGACTTTTGTTTGTTTTTCTCCAGGCAGAGAAGTTTGACGGCTCTGGGCAGCCTGTTGTTGCCATCAAAGGAGCTCGCTTGTCTGATTTTGGAGGCAGATCTCTCTCTGCTGTTTTCAGTTCAACTATTATGGTCAACCCAGACATACCAGAAGCCTTTAGGCTGAGGGCTTGGTGAGTCACTCTGACATGAAGCCGTACACCAGCAATCACACACATCAATAATCACTTTTCCAGTCAGTTGAAGACGAATTCTCACCAGCTCTTCCCCGTGATATCATCACAATACAAACTGTGTCCGAACAGTTTTTAATAAGCTCTTGTTTGTCGTCATACATGAAAAACATAACATTTCTACTCACTCACGCACACTAACAAGCATACCTCGGTGCACATTCCTGATTGTCACGTTTCAGGAGAAGGACGGCATGTGCTGCATCATTCTCAGCAGGACTCCAGACAGGGTTGGATAGAGGGAGTAAATGAGGCAAAACAGGGATTTTTCTTCCAGTTCTGAAGCACTGCTGTGCATGCTCAAATTCATGTCAAGTCCTATCAAATTGGACTTTTATTAGAAGTTCCTGAGTAAGGATTTTGAATTATTACTAATTTATTCAGAAAGGCTGCTTCCAAGGCTGGTCACTAGTAAAATATAAATGCCCTGCACTTTTTTTATTTCCACACTGGAGGATTTTTAAAAAAAAGAAGATTTAATACATTCACATCCTCAGCAGGCCTCAGAAAAAAAGAAGTCTGCCTGTTGTTTCCTGTAGGCAACATCAGATTTTCTCATACATCTGGTAATGCCTGGTTTACTAACTTCTATATTTTTTTTCATGGTCAACAAACTAAAAATTTGATGTTTTTTATTTGGAAAAAGGAAGGGAAAATGGACAATCTCCAATGCAATCTTGTTCCTAATTATCTCAAGAAAACATCTTACCCTGACGTAAAAGAATATCAATAAGCAAAAAATAAGTCATTCTGCCTCTTTTCATCACTGCTTTAATTCTTCTCTAAGCCTTTTCTTCTCTGCTTGTTTGATGCGTTTGTTTACAGGCTGATGCAAGTTTTTTCTAAATAGATGAAAAATTCTTGTACATTTATGACTTATCTTTACACACAAACAATTGCTGTTTTAGTTGTTCCCGTGGCAACACAAGTATATTCAATATTGAGTTATTTAAACTAGACATGTGAAGGGATGAATCTAGAAAATGCTTTGATTCGATTTCTCAGACAGAATGCAGAGTAAGAGGTTTACTGATGAACTTGAGTTTTCAGTGAATAATAATAAGGTAGATAAGTAAACAGAGGCAGTTAAATGAGAAAAACAAGACTGGTGAGCTATGCGCAGAAAAGGCCATGATCTATGTAAATATGAAGACTGATAGATGATGGAATGCGGTCGTCAAAGATATAGATCCACATGAAATCAAATATGTTCAAGGATAAGGATCTTATTGCTGCAGATCAGTTTGGGGAATACGTACGTTTTCAGCCGTGCCTGAGATTCGCTCTGTTGATGATAACTATCACTGCAGAGGCTTAGTGCGTTCTTGCTTCTGAAGAAAATAATCCCTTAAACTCTCAGTTAAAAATGTGTTCACAATATCTTTCTTTTCAATGTTATGTGTATTATTTCACTTCAAGCTCAGAACAGCATTGAAACATTTCCGTTTGTAAAATAAAAAACAAGTGTAAAAGTTAATTGTGTTTGTGTGGGAGTGTGTTTCTATTCTTAACTGCCATATTTAATTATGTCCGCCGCAGGTACGACCGGGAAGGCTATAGTGTCAATAGTCAGTCCCTCACAGAGACGAGGTCATCCAACTGTGGATCAAGGATGAACTGGAAAACACTGAGCGACATTAAGAATGAAAACATGGGGCATGGTGAAAAGGTGCGTGAAAGAGATCATGAGAACACATTTTTTAATAATGGCTTATCTTTGTTTGTCTATCAGCTTGTGACTACAATAAATTAAAGAAAAAAAAAGGTCTATAAAAAACATTTCTTAATTGTAGCTTTGTCATTTCTCACAGCAAATCCAAACAAAATAAATCTTAGAAGTTTTCAAGCCAAAAAAGAGTAAGTCGACATTTATAAAATGATAGAATCCAAAAGCAACATCCACTGCAATGACATTAAAGTTAATTTATCTTAGTAATTATTGAAGAAAAACTGTAATTTAGTGTATGAGTGTTTTAAAAGCCAGCACAATGTTGTTGATCAAGTCTTCACATTCTAAGTTTGTAGCCAACCCGAAAATATCAAACGTATTAAGTTTTAAAGAACCTCTGGAGGCTGGTTCTAGCAATCGCTGTTTGACTTCTTTGTTATATTTTTTTATTAGTTATTTTGATTATATTAGAACTTATATTTAAGCTTTATTAGGGGTGTGTTTTTTTAATTGCTAGGTGGTTAGACCAAAAAATTCACTCAACAAAACTTTAACTTTACCAAGTCCCACCAATCACCTATTTCTTAATATGTCTACACTGCTTTAGACTTTTCACCATTCAGAATTCTATGGGTAAAATTCAAGATTATTTGTTCAGTTCATGTATGTCTCTCCATTTGAATTGTTCCACAAGCTTCCTTTGTTTTTGTTTTAAGCTGTTCACTTTTACAAAAAGTTTGCTTTTTACTTGTGCAGTCAATCGATTAAAAAAATGTATCAGATAAATCACACTTATGGGTTGTGATTAATCATGATTAATCGCGATGATTTACGAGTTAAATTTAATACAACAATATGCAGCTTTCGAACAAAAAAAAATGTCTGAATTGTTTTAATTTATAAAGTTTTAACTCAGAAGTTTAATTTGTGCACACAACGCATCATCAGTAAGATAAGCAGAACTGTAAAGACTTTAATGTCTAATTTCTGTATTATTACTACAAGAAAACAAAGAAATAAAAAATGAATATTGTGTTTCTGCATTTTAAATGGTCCGAATGAATACTCTACTCTGATTGGCTGCTCGTGTTCCGGAAGAAGTTCCGGGCACAATGTTTTAAATGTGTAGGCTTCTTCAAAACAAACTTTTCCTTCATGATGTGGACAAAAACAAGAGATAAGAGGTGAACTTTCTCTCTTGACTGATGCTTTGTTTAGCCTATCGTGATGATCAGCATATATATCGCTTTCCTTTGCTGCTGCAATTCAAGTTCGTTGCTCACTCAGTGACGGATTGACTTGCTACCATGACAATGGACTGCATTATGTATCAAATAGTCCGACGTTTGTGAAACATGTTTTAAACTAAAGTGCATGTCAGAGAAAACAAAAGGAAGTTGCATTTTTCAACCCTAACTCCCCATTGGTTCCTAAGAAGTAAAAAAAAAAAAAAAAAAAAAAAAAAAAAAAAAAAGTAGTGTTCTTGAAGTAAGAGCAGAATTACAAACCCATAGGTTAAATCAGGTTAATCCACCAATTGTGGAATCAACATTTAATCTGTGGAGAATTAAACTCTTAAGATTTTACTCCGGTTCTTGGTCGGTTTCTCTGAAAATCTAGCTCTGAAGCATAATGATGTGAGAAAGAAAATCTCTCTCACTAGGTCACTTACCTCCTTTTTGAAGAGGCATAAAAGAGCTTCTGCACAGATGATGCAACTTCATTGTAGATTTAGTGCAACAAGGTTTAATAGCAGGGAATCATTACATAAGTGGAAGATGAGCAAAAAAAAGTTTGGGTTTACAGTTTTACCTTAAAGCACCTGAGACCCAAGTGACAGACAGATTCATCATGCTGACAACCTTCAGCATCAAAAGCACAGCGATTGCTTGTTCCGCCTTTGGTATGAAAGGACGTTACATGTTTTCTGAGCTACTGATGCTGTCTAAAATCTCTTGAATTCAACTCATTTACCTCTCCATGGGAGACTATCAGCAGGTGTTGGGAAAGTAGAGAATCATAGATGTAGTTTCTCACACTGAAGATGAGAAAGACAAGCAACATCAGGAGGTATTTGTTATAGAGAGAATCAAAATTTGGCACCAAAATCAGTCAAAAATCCCACAAATAATAAATGAGTATCATTGTATTTCCGTAGCGTTCATTTCCTCCGATAATCCGGAATGCATTTTCTTTCTGAATACATCCGAGCAGACCCTGGTCCAGGCCAGGAAGTGTAGACCGGGTCTGAATATCGCTGCGGGAGTACGGGTATTGCGTATATAAAAAAAATGAATTCCCGCAAAAGAAGCTCTTATAATGCGGGAAATTCCTGCATAAAATTAATGTGTCATCAGGTGCCTCAAAAGTAGTCAATAGGTTGTGAAAATTCACTGCCTGCAAGGGAAGCAATCGCTGCCTACTTTCTGATGACAAATAAAAGTTTCATTTAGTACCTGACAGCAAAAAATCTTTATGTGATGTGAGCAATGTAAGATCTGTAGCTAAGTTCACAAGTATGGAGTAAGGAAACCGTCAATAAATAACGAAAGAAATAATAAAGACAAAGTTGTGTACAAATTAATACTTTGTGCACAGCATTGCTGAACAAATGTGAAAACAACATTTATTTCTATATTTGATATGTCTGTTTTGAAGAATCTCCATTAAAGGAAACCCTTACAAAGATCCTGATTCATTGTGTATTTCCTTTTAACACAGGAACATTTTATGTAATGTTTCTTCATAGATGCCTGCCAACTTTAGCCAATTCCAACTTTTAAGGTAAGATGGAGAAACAAAGCAAACCAAAACGAGACAAATTTTCTTTATTTATCCATACTACCTTTGAAAAATCAGACTTGGCTAAAGTTAGTGTTCGGTTGTTGAAATCCACTTTGACGTTAAAGGGAAAATCTTCATCAAAAAGTCTACGTTTAAACCAGCCGCAAACATTTGACCGAGAATGAAGATTCAATCAAATAAAGTTGCTGATTTGTAGAACCTTGTAAAAGGGGCATTTAATAGTTTTCCTACAGCTAGCATGGGTGTATATGATAGGCATCTGTAAAAAAAAACATTAGCACATAAAATGCTCCTGTGTTAAAAGGAAAAACAGGATTTTTGAAGCAGGAATTATCCGAACAAGCGCACCGACTGCCTGACAGTAAAAGGCTGCTGATTGGTTGATTTGTTGACATTAGATTTGTTGCAAAAGTTTTGTCCGTCTGTGAAAAAGTTTTGTACTTGTAGTAAGAAGTGTTTGTGTCTGTAAAATGATTTTTTACTTGTAGAAAAAAATGTCTGTAAAAAAAAAGTTTTGTGACTATAAAAATAAATGTGTGTGCGTATAAAAATGTGTTCTACTGGGTACTTGTAGGAAAAAATAATTGTCTGTCTGTATAAAAGTTTGTCTGTGTGTAAGATGTCATGTTACAGACACACTTTTTTTTGACAAGTTCAAAATCTTTTTACAGACAGACCTTTTTTTTTCTACAAGTACAAAACTTTGTTACACTGACACATTTAATTTTACAAATTATTTATTTATTTATTTTTTTTTTTTTATACATTTCTTACCACAAAACTTTTTTTATGAACAATTTTTTCTACAGTTTTAAAACGTTTTTACAGATGCACAAATTTATTCAAGTAAAAATTTTTTTTAAATTTAGACAAGTCTTTAGTAACAACTCTATCGTCATACTGGTAGGACTTCCATTATTCTTTCTCTTGTTGAAATTCTGCCGTTGAATTTCCTGGCCAAAGACTAAAGAGGTCTTTTGTCATGTGGTCATGTTTACAAGCTTTGGTTCAAAACAGAAATGCCAACTTGATGGCAGTCTGAATACAGACCAAACGCAAGGTTCAGGATTTGATCAAATGGCCAAATGAAGTGGACTGAATGAAGCTTTATTATACATTTTTTGGCAGCTGCCACTTATACTCGGGAGCGACTTATAGTCCGACAAGTACAGTCATGTGTAAGCTTGATTGCTGCTCAGTGTCTTTTCTAAACAATCACAACCTTTCTTTCATTAAAAAGAAAAGAAAAAATCTGCAACAACGTTGTACCTTGCTGTGAGTTTATGAATTAGCTGAGCCTACTTGTTTTAGCTATTGGAGGGAAATATTCACACTTATTTGAGCTCTTCTACAGAATACTATTAAAGATCAAAGAAGAAAGTCCCGTTTTAGTGTCACTGCATGGCATTATCATGCTTGAGCCAGTATTAGTGTATCTAAGTGGTATTTGCCAGTCCTTAAACTTTCCATCTAATTAATTTGGTCCTTTTCAGATGAGTTTCTCACATGTTTTGCGTTTTCTGGAAGCAGCTTACGGATAGCTTCAAGATCAGTGTCATTTCTAATGAAAATTTCTAATTATGCTGTGGAGGAAGCCTGTAGGCCATAACTCATAAAGAGAGGGTGGGGGTGGTGACGCTTCAGAACAAAAGCATAGCAGCGCTGCTTCAGCTTGAAGTCACTGGCATCCTTGCGTGAAAGCATGCAGGGATCAAAGCTGCAAGAAACCCAGAAGGAGGGAAAAAAGAAACAGCAGTACTTTAAAAAGAGATGGCAGAGTGAAGGATTGATTTTAAGATGCTGAGGTTTTTATGTAAGCAGTTCTCACTTTTTGTGTGTGTGTGTGTGTGTGAATTAGGGGTGCACAGGTTGGATGTGAGATTAGTGACCCCCCCATTTTTATAATTGAATAGTTCAAGGGGGTTTCTGTCTTCGGGTGTCAGGCCACAGCTCAGGTTAGAAAATGGGGATCTAAATCTTTAGCTCCGAGTTTTAAAGGATTTCATTTGACATTGACCTGTTTCCTTTACTAGCTCCCTGTTTGGAGGGGAGGAGGAAGGAAAGAGACTAAAGGGGATATAGATGGCATTTCTAATTAACATCGCACGTGCGTGCGTGTGTGTTGAGTCGTTGGACAGCATTTAAGTTGGCTCGTGCGGCAACGTCAATTGTTTGAAGTGGATTTTCACTTGGTTGCCCTTCCACATACTGAATTTAATTGCATTTAGGTGCCAGAAGGTGACATGAGGATTTGGTGTGATAATAATGAAAACTGCTTTTGGAATACTGTGTACGTGTGCATGAGAGTCTTTTTGCATGCTTTCTTGCACGTTTCTTACTGTTTTGTGGCATTTTAGTCATGCAGCTTTTAGTATGCACTCTTCTGTGTTGTTAGAGTCGAGGCTAGCTCCCGGGCTTCCATGTACATACTAGAATACAGACAGAGAGAAACCAAACACAACAGAGTGAAAGAGATGATGTGAAAATAAAGTAGTCTTAATTGTGATGGAATTGCCCTGGTCCAGAACTCTCTGACCTCGGATTTACATTAACAACAGCATCTGCTGTCCCCAGAAACCTTAAACAAAATCCAGTCTTCTCCATCATCCACCCTCCTACCACCACGTCCTCCCCACCTCTCCAGCCTTCAAGCACAACAATCTGCTCGGGCCCGCAAAATGTGAGGAGGCAGGCACGAGGACAGAAACAGAGGAGCATTGCTAACGGGGGAAATTCTCCTAATTAAAAAAAAAAAAAAAGCTTCTCGCTTAGTGTTTGGGAAGAGATCGTGCTGTGTGGTATGAGTCCTCAGTAGTTGGGAGAGCAGATTATGAGGATGTGAGTCAGTCGTAGTGTGCTAGAGGAGGAAAAAGTGTCACAGGGCTCTTTGTCTGATGGTACATGTGTAGGTTACATATATGCAGTGGGTATCATCTCGCTTAAAAGAGATGGAAAAAGCCACAAATTGTGTTTTTTTTCTTCCGTCACCTTTACAGTGTTGTGTTTATCAACAGAAAATTCATTGTGGATTTTGACCTTTTGATAAACAAAGATCATGAAAATACTTCATACACATTTCATAAAATCTGCTGTTCTATGACAAAATGATTGAACTAATTCCTACTAAATCGCCACAAAATGTTTGAATACAAGTCAATAATTATTTAATAAAAACAATCATCAAATAATTGATCCACTCCAATGAAAATTTGGTTTTAGGTGTTTTTAACATGCTGTAAAAAACATGCTGAAAAAGCTTGTAGCTTAGTGACATAGGTGCTACAGTCACCATTTCTGCTGCGCTCCATTCTAAAGCATCCACTTATACGACTGGATTCATGTACATGTTTGTTTTCTGTCCTGACATCTGGCTCAAAGCTATGCAGCTGGTTACTTGCCACTTATTGCTGTACCGGTAATGTTGGGTTTGAAGTTTAAGGAGCTGTAAGCTAGTGGGAGAGCATGTAAACAGATGGGTGATGGGAAGTGGGGCTGGGCTTGCTCTGCACTAATAATCCCGCCCACAATTCAGAGGCGAACTTCTAACGAAGTACTGCTGCGCTGCAGAAACTATGTCCTAGAAAACAACACTTTTTAAAATTATTATTTTGGGTAAAAGCAGCATAAACAAGAATAAAAAAAACACTCTGAACTCTAACAATAGATCAAAAGATGATCACAGTGGGTCTTTCAAAAAGTTTTTTTTTTTTTATTGACGTAATGTCATTCCACACCTTTTGGGTTTATAAATGAGCAGTTCAATGTTTTATCTTCTGCCTCCTGTGTTACGTAAATGCTGCACTGTGTAAATAAAAATAAGCTCATCAAACCTGGCACCTTCTGTCAAACTGTTGCCTTCAAGTCAGTCCAACTGTTAGATGCTTCCTGTTTGCACATCTCTATTTGACTTCCAAACAATCTTGGAATAGTTTACAAAGAGCGCAGAGGGAGCTTGAGCATTCTTTACATAATAGATGCAATGTGAGATAAAGCTGCAGCGCATTGAATGTGCTAATAAACTCAACACTGACTAGTGTACAAGGTAATGTGAAAGAGCAAAACTTGCACAGCACACATGCAGTGAGCTAAACTTTTGTGTTATGAATTGGAATGAATGGAATCTCATTAAAGTGCAGAGATGCTGATGTCATGTAAACATATTTTAACACCTTTGGTGGTAGAACCCATACTGCCAAAGTCGACAGCTGAAAAGCTACTTCCCTGTTGTGAGATCTGTAGAGCCTATAAATATATAAAAAAAAAGGTTTCTTGTAGCTAGATATGTGTTTTCTAAATATACTGTACTATTGTAGATTGTTGATTTATTGCCAGTAGTTCAGAAATGAATCAGATATTTAAGAAAGAAGTTCCAAAACTGGGCCATCAGAATATTTAGTTTTGGGAGGAAAGTAAATGAGACTGTTTCTATCACTTTTCTGCTTTGGATAAAGACGAAAACTGTGCCCAAGAACTTAAACGTATCTACAAACAGCTTGAAAAAAAAAAAATCAACTCAAACTTCACTTATAAAAGACTTGTATTACTTAAGTAACCCAGATTGCTTTAAGGACTTAAATAATTTAAATTTTTATTTTATTTTTTTTCAATTTTAGTCTCAAAGCCACAGAAATGTTTCCAACTGCAAAAAACAATATGGTCCTTGCAGTCGGGGACTGCTGCTGCGGGCCATAATTATAAAACACACTGCCTTAAACCCTCTTGACCCCCCACACCCAACATAATAAAACATAAAATGACTTATGACTAAAACTCAGAACAGAACTAGAAATATAAAATGGAAACCTGGCTTGATGCTGATGTGAGAAAATGATATATCGGTGATCTGTCCACGGCAGTGACCAACACTTTCATGATTACAGAGAACATCACCACAGGTTTCTCCTGTCAAAGCAGCCAGACCTAGGAGATCACAATAAACTATCTTTTATTACTTTTAACTACACTGACGTCTTAAAGTGAGACAATTCTTGAATACAAACTCATGGTCAGGTTAAAGTTAGAACCTAAAAACGAAGAATTCTGCTTGCATACAGTCCTTTGACAAACAAATACTAGTCCCATGAAGATGAATGTTAAATGATGTTAGTTATTTCATGAATGAAGTGAATTCTCTTTTGTGCATTGAGCTTTAGCATGAGAAGTGATACTGTTGAATTCACAAAGGTACTTTTATGTGGGGAACATGTGCAGCTAAACTTTGTTATTCTAATGTTGTGTTCAGGGTGTGTTAATGAGTAATAAGAGTTAATTAAAATGTTGCTTTATTTTGTAGCCTGTGCTCCCTCTTTTTCATTAGCTTTCCAACACTTTTACATTTTTTTGTTCCCTTCCAGGCGGAGTATTTCAGCTGTTTGGCCACAGTGGTGTACATTCGGAAGGAGAATTGTCTGTACCAGGCCTGCCCATCTACAGACTGTAACAAAAAGGTCATCAAACAACACAGCGACTTGTACCGCTGTGAGAAGTGTAACAGAGACTTTCCCAACTTCAAATACAGATTTTTGCTTTCTGTAAGTGCAGAGGTCTGCTAAATACATTTACAAATACAATCCTTGTCAAGCAAGCTGCAGTTCCTACTGATTGCACAAACACAGAGTCAAAATTAATCTCCTGTCCTTGAATCTCTTCTGAATGTCTGACTCTCTTAGGCCAACTTGGCAGACTTTGGTGATAACCAATGGGTGACATGCTTCCAGGAGACAGCTGAGGTCCTGTTAGGTCACAGTGCACAAACGCTGGGACAGCTCAGAGAAACCGTGAGGCTCACACGCAAGCGCTGCTGCAGACTCTTTAAATTTTCCAGGAAGCCTTAGCAGTCATGAATAATTTCTGGTAAAGTGTTTCTACCTGACCTTGTTCTTATTTTGTGTGGGTCTGTTTCAAAGGACGAGGATGCATTTGATCAAGTCTTCCAGAAAGCCAACTTCAGAACTCACATCTTTAAAAACCGAGTCAAGCTGGAGACGTACAATGTAAGTAGCTGGAATCAGTAGTACAATGGGTTTTGATGCCATACAAGAATTAAAAGTATAAAATTGGGGAAATTTAATAACACACAATAAGTCATTTGCCTGCTGCCAGATGCTCTGTCTTGTCTTTATTTTGGAGAAATTTCCCAGCAGGCATGTTTTTTTTCTCGTACTCAAACAATGACATAAAAAATAGATTTTTATAATAGCCAGCACTGCAGGCAAGTTGCACTGATTTTAGAGCGAGTAAATAGTCTCATTCAGATTTAATTTTGCAATAAAACAAAAAACGCAAACGAGCAAGGAAATAGAGACATGAAATGTTTCTTATATCCTGGTACGCCTTATTTATCATGTTGTGTTTTTGTTAGAGTTTTGCATTACCTGATGATGTCTGAAACAGTTTAGTGGTTCTGTGATGATTACGCTGCATGTCACGCATAGATTAATAAAAGGCAACTTGTCACCTATTATTTATCAGCAAACTGCAGTCCAAAGCATAAAAGGCCACCAACCAGGACACATAAATGCAGCATAATCACAACAAACCATGAGTCACGCAACATGAATCAAAATCATCTCTATTTGTGTCTGTGACAGGAGAGTTGTTCTTCCGTCAATGCTCTTAGAAAACAAATACAACTGTGATTCCATTTCTCTTAATTAGGCTCTAATTATCATTTAGCTATTGTCTGTCTAAGCCTAATTAGTTTAATTATTTAGTGGCTAATTTGCTACTGGGGACACATACTCAAGAGGCTGAGAAGTGATTGAGATGTGGTGTGAGCTGCTTCATGACCTTAAAAAAAACCTTCAAGCAACATTGTGCAGAGTTTTCGAGCTTTTCCACAGTGAGGAAAATGATCTGAAACCATCGCAGGAAGGAAACTGTCGCCATTAATACTAGCAGAGACGCAACATGATGGGCATTACAAAATATAAGACGTTATCTTTATGTGATGTGTGACATTAGAACCCACATTTATTTTCTAGTTTACCCTCTTTAGAGAAACTGTTGTCATATTTTATTTAGTACTGCCATGCGATAAATGTATTTGGGCGATTCATTATTGGTTACCTGTAATCAACTAATCAAATTCATTTATGTTTGATTACAATTATTTTGAACCTTTGAAAAGCCTCCTTCTTAGGTATTTTCATTTATATTTTTGATATTGTAGCACAGTAAAAGATCAAGACTACAAAGACAAAGACTACAACTTAAAAAGTGGCTTTGTGAAGTTTTTTTTTTATTATAACAGACTTCCAACCTTTACTTTTACACCACCAAAGGGAGATTTTGTTTTTTCGATCTTGAACAATTAAGAAAAACAAACAAGCAAAACATCCAGTCCAGAATGCTCTAATTTAAAAAACAGAAGGAACACTTTTCTGAGCAATCCCAAAAATATTTACCATAAGCTTCTTGTTAATACCAGAGATCAAATATTAACATGTGTTATTCCACAGTTTATCACAACAGCAAGACAGTTGAAAAGACACGAGTGATTTCTTACTTTTCTTTAACTTGTTTGGTGAATTTGATCATTTTGAAGACTGAGATGAAGCAGAAGAGAAATGGAGAAGAGAACATTAGCAGGATAAAATGAGACACAAGGAGGAATTGAACTATTTACTTTGTTTTTTGAAAGAAACGTTTGCTTCATCATCTTGACAAAAACAAAGTATCAAGAGGTAAACGTTCCCTCTGAAATGATGCTTTGTCTAACTTCTCATAACGATCGCTTTCCTCAGAGAGGAAAGAGCGAAAGCAGAGTGAGGTCAGTGTGCTCGTCAGTGTGTAGCTGTTACCATGACAACACGGAGCACTACGTTGTAAAAAGTCAGCTTTTTTGAAAAAAAAAAAATTAAACTTAAAACTATAACATAATCGAAGTTCTAATCATTGGTTTTGTATTTATCTTTTTCGTTAATGACCATGATAATTGTCTTGGAGGTGTTTTTATCAGACATAAACGAACTTTGCGGAAGCAGCCGTTCGATGTTAAAATGAGATTATTTTCCACGATGATTATGCGCAAAAATGTCTATAAGTATTTAATCGTGCTTATTTTAATTTTATTGTTGTCATTGTAACTTTTTTATGTGTAAAATCAGTTCATATTTTAGGGCAGTCATCAGACAGATAATGTTCTTCATGTCAACCAGGGGTATTGGCTGAAAAATTGTCACTGGCTCAATACATTTATGGTTGTTTAACCATCTAGCTTACGTTCATTGAAAAGTATGAAATACGTATTTACATATTTGTTCTCAATGTGAAATAAATCACAAGACCCAAACTCAAATATTTTAGTCCAAATTGTCCTTTTTTAAATGAGGCAAACACAAACAGTATTTAATTTGTTTCTTTTCTTCCTTTTATTAATGGGTTATAGGTTTTACTGAAAAGAGCAGTTTGATCATTTCAGAGCTTTGTCAGGTTAATCTCTGTTTTTGTAATTAAAACTGGGGATTGAAGAAGGTGCCTCCAAATAAAACAGGGAATCTTTTATTGTTCTATGTTGTCCAAAGAGTGCTGTTCTCCTGCTGAAAAGAGATCTTTGTCTTTGAAAATTCTTAGAAACAAAAGGGTCAGAAACAGGGTCCTTAAAGGTGTCAACAACAAAACTCATACATGCCAGCAGTTGTGACTTTGTGAACATTTATTTATGTGTATGCTCATGAAATTAATTGAAAACTAATTCGCACGTAGCTATGCACATTTTAAAGCAGTTTTCAGGCTTTACATGCAAAACTTATTAAGCCATTGAGTGTTTTTTGAAAGTTAAACAAGACAAACTTTGAACGATGAGGGACTTGGATTTGGTAGAAGCCTATGGATGGCGTCCCTTTTAACTTATGGAAGTGCCAACTGTTTGAAAATTGTTAATGGAGGAGAAGGTAGTAATTGTAAATAAAGTTTGTGCCCGGCCAGAATTATCTCACACCGGAGTTTTTCATATATCTGAAAAGAGCTGTGAAAGCAAGATTAACGAGATTTGCACCTCTTTAACATTTCACGCTATGCCTCTTCCAACTGTAGGTGGTAACATGCGCGAGTAAACCGAATAAGAACAAGAAGAAGTATTGTAAATGTGAAAAAAAGGATTAAACATTTGAAAACTGTTTTGAACTTGAAAGCACACATTGTAATCTTTGTCAACAAGTGTTTTGCAGCACCTCATCTCTTTAGATTTACAATTAATTGAAAACTTTATTTGTATTTTCAACTTTTTTTTTTTGTTTCTCCATTTTGCTTGCAGTTGTCGGTTTTCAGTTTCAATTCAGTTTTCAAGTTTTTCCACTCCACATTGGCTAAAGCAGAGCTGCTAAATATCAGTGTACTTCGTTTTAAACCATAAATGTATTTAGCTAAATGAAAACGAACGTTGAAACTTGCTGTCAAAACAACTACAAAGAAAAACATGGAAATTGAGTTGAGATGAATAGTTCTGTCATGTGTTTTTAAAGTAAAATTCCACAAAAGTAGCTTATGCAATTATTCATTAAAGTCCAAACTTTTGCACACAAGACTCCTGTCAAAACATCCATTGGTTCCTGTTTACAGCATTCAAATCATTTATTGAGAGGCAGTAATACTGTTTTTTACTTAATCCTTAAGAACAAGTCTGATCCAAACAGAAATGCATGTGCACCTGTTCTCTGCTGGAGGGCCTCAGACATGTGCATACATGAATGTGTGCGTGAAAGTACATCTGTCTGTCTTAAGGGAATACATAGATTGTGTCTCATGGAATGCATTACTGTCAGAGGAGACCTGCTTTTCATGCTGCATTTTCACAGGCAGGTCATTGAGAGCCAACTGCACACTTTAACTCTGTCACTTTAGATCATTCACCAGTTAGACTCTGCCAACATCACGTTCATCTGTCTCGCGATCAAGGGAATGGTTTCAGAAACTCAAATGTCATTTGCATAATGGCTCTGTACTTTAGTACGTCGAGGTCTTTCAGTTACTTTCTTTTTCTGTGTGTAACTGAGGTTCAGTACCGGCTCAGTAAGTGAACACACACATGCAACTGTGCTCTAAATTGTCTCCTATAATCATGTAAAACTACAAGTGTAACATGTGCTGTGCCACACTAATAATCAGCTTTTAAAGACCCACTCTAATAAAAATGTTTGGTGTTTTTGTTCTACGTGTAGAAAACATTTACATGTTCTTGTAGCATTTTTTTCATGAAGGAGTACAAAAGAGTTTAAGCTTAAAACTGTGCTTCTGAGTATTTTATTACTCATTGTGGTGAATCAGGAGTAGATGAAAAAATACTTTTTGAAAAACTGCGACGGGCAGCCCAAAGTCTTCCTGCTCCGCTCCATTCCGATACATCCACTTGTAGAGAAATATTAACGTCTTTGTTTTCCTTGTTCGAGGTGGCGTCTGATATTGCTCACCGTTTTTGTTGAGCCACTAATGTTAGCTCAGGGTTTTAAAATGGCTACAAGCTAGCGGGACAGAGTGTAAACAAAGGGAAAAAAAAAACAGGCCACGTCTATGGTCCCGCCCACAACTCGGAATGATGTGCTGATGAACTCCTGCTGCGCTGCAGAAATAACGTCTTAGAAAAGGACAGTTTTTTTTTTTTTTTTTTTGCCTAAAAACGTAAAGTATAAATAAAAGACCACTTGGAACTCTTTTAAAATCGATTAAAAGATGATTGGAGGGGGACTTTGAGGCGTATAAATCACAACATGGTCAAGTATTAGTTGAAGTTGTAGTTTTGCTTTAAAAAGCTCTGCACAGCACAATATGATGGTGTTGTGTGCAGCTTCATTATCGGCTCTTCTCTGTGTGCATCCTCAGTCTTATAATCAAATATTTAGCACAGAGTAGCCTGCCATTAATTCTCTTTGAGGTCATGCATCCAGTCTGTGGACTGAACGTTTGTGTTTTGTTGCACCAGTTTTTGTTCTTGTTTTGTCATTATAGCATCATCCAAGACTTGTTTCTTCAGGGAGGAAAACAAGCTTAAGCAGGTGAAATGTGCTTTGAGAGCTGAGAAGTGTTTTTTTTTCCTAAGGTGTGAGAGCAATAATAGTCAAAGCACATTAAGTCAACGCGACCTCTTTTTAACAGCAGCCTGTCGGAAAGCTATTACTTTAAAATAAGTTGTCACATTTTGTGAAGTGGAAGTTGACAGCTCCCGCTTTGTTGCTTAATTCCTCATGCAGTTTTCAGGTGGATGCAAATTAAAATCACTAATAGAAGTGTGAAATCAACAATGACATTTAGGCAGACGGTGAATTATTCCGGCTTGTTGCTGAGCCACTAATTGATTTAAGAACTGTCATTAATTGAATCCTACCAGTGTTATTGCAAACATTTTGAAAACGTGCCTCACAAAAAAAAACAAAAAAACAAAACATGCTTTAATCATTCAGTAGTTAGTGGTATTTAGTTGTAAATTGTTTGTTAGAAAAAACTAATTTGAATCAAGTTTGAAAAAAGATGTGACATTAAGATTGTGTTTTCTTTGTCATTTTAGAACCAAGTTTACTTCAATTTTAAACATGAATCATCATCATATTCTTTTACCGTGGCAAATTTTGATTTCCTGTCCTCAGGTGTGTTAGTTGGATACACAAACTAAAGGTCTAAATGATTCTGTCATTTCCCTCTCAGACAGAGGAGGCTTTGTCATTGAGGACTGAATCACCATGTGTTTAAGCATTTCCAATTACTCAATATTTTGCAGTGTTTATCATACTAATGCTCTTTCTTTACTATATATCATCTTTTTTCAAATACAATTGTGAACTTTTTGAAAAGGACACAGACTTTTCTTGCAGAATTTTGTTGCATCTCCATAAATGTACAGAAACATCTATGAATAGCAGGTACCCTATAAAACATAACTTGAATGCAGGGTAGACTGTATTTAAAAGGCACAGCTTTTAGCAGACATTGATAGATTGGTGAATATAGACTCCTATCATCTTAGCGATTCTTCATTTGGAAACAATTGTAATGACATTTATTTTTATACGTTTTCATCATCAGAACAGTGGGATAATGGGATATTTTGGAGGAAAAGAAATATGCATGTATGAAGATATAAAATTAATTATTAGAGCAAAAACCTTATACGTGTTTATAGCTAATTTCAAGATTAAATGTTGTCCATTTTTTAATTGTGCTAGAAAAACTAAAAATATCATTAATTATACTGGATGTACAACCAATTGCTTAGGTGTGTGTTGGCTTTTATTCTGGTCAAAACACCTGAAATCAACTACACAGTAAAATCCTCTGGGCTTAGAGGTGTTAACTGCGTTAAAAGCAAAACAAAGATTGGCCTGAGTTTCATTCTCACCCATTAGTTCATGCCATGTTTTAAACGATTATGAGAGCACTGACCTCCATAAAGAAACGCCAGCTGGCAGCTGAAGCTGAACCACACTTTGGGTTTTCCTCTAGAGATCCAGCTGCCAATGTCAGAGGTCAGAGTTTTTGTGCCTTTGATGTGGTGTTTGATTCGAGAATTTTCTTTTCTTTTCTCAGGATGAAAGTCGAGTGAAGGTGACAGTACTGGAAGTCCTTCCGGTCGACCACAGAGAATACATAAGAAGACTCCTCAGTAACATTCGCAAGTTGGCTTGCTGAGCGTTGTCCCAGTCATCTAAGCGGCTGCTGTGTAATTTCACATCTTTGGCAAGTTTTTGGCATTTTCTTGCTGTAAGATAACATCATGTCTGATTGAAGCAGCGGAGGAGCAGTCAGTGACTCAATTATTGGCAGCCACACAAAGGCTAATATGTAGCTGTTCATTTTCTTAGGCAGGCTTTGAGTAAAACTCAGTGGGAATGCCTTTAATGTGAGACATTTTTACATTTTGAGTTCTATTTAGATTCTCTCCTTCTTTTATTGTTTTATGGATCGTGCACATGTAAAGATTCACAGGATTTTTCTTTTCTTAAATGTATTGTCTTTATTTTTTCCGACATTACTTTGATCAAAATCGTTATTGTTTTAAAAGATAGAAATGTTTGAAGTTGTTCATGTTTTTTGTTGCCTGTTGAAATGTCAGTTAATTTTTTTTTTGTCCCCTTTAAAATTTCAAAAAGAAAAGGGTTATTAAAATCACAAAAACATACATCTTGTGCTTTTTTTTGTATATAATTTAACAGGTCGTCATTCGAAAATTGTTGGAAATCCTTGGAAATTATTTGTGTTCTTTGCACAACCTCAGCGTTAAATCGAAGTTGTGCACAGACTCGATTTAACAGATTTAAGACAGATTTTAACCAGGTTTGTTGTGGTTAGAAGTTTCAACCACTTTTTATATTATTCATTGGGTATGTCTTCAAGACCATTAAAATTATTGGTTTGAAATATGCTTCATCTTCTGGAGGCTCCTTTCGTTTAAAAAAGGGAAAAAAAGAACTTGTTAATGTTAATTTCTTCAAAACAGGAGAGCAAAAATGCTTTTACTGCTTACTGCTTTTAATGCAAACTGTACATTAATCTAGGATATTTATGAGTGAGATGTTGTGAATCTTAAAGGCTAAAAGGATTTTTGAGGAGTGTTAAAACATTTAGGCTAAATGGGACACAAATAACTTGCTGTCTTAACATGTGTCAGCCAGTCATGTCAGGTTCATCAAGAAAAGGAAAACTAACCGCTCTTGTTTGAAGGCCCAACATAAAATAAAAAAACGAGTGCATCAAGTGTGTTAAGTTTTGCATGTGTGTTGTGCTTTCACATATTAGGAACAAATGACTTGGTAAGTAGGTAATTGCACCTAAGGGAACCTAAATGTCTTTGAATTTCAACAAGTTTAAAGGATACCTAGACCTCTCACTCTTCAGCCACTTCCTTCATCACCCCTGGGTCCTGAAACTTCAGCAGAACGCCAGTAGATATAGTCCTTCCTGCGCATCTTGGGGCTTTACCAGGACCTGCTACTGGTGGGACATGCCTAGAATATCCCCTCAGGGAAGAGTCCAGATTTTTTTTCCATGGGCAACTCCAAATTAGAGAACCCAACCCTTCTCAAGGTATTGGGGAGTCCAAACCGCATAGAGGCAAGGCCCACAATCTCTGAGCAATGCTATTTGACCCTTCGCCTGAGTTTTTCACTCTTCAAGGTGACATTCCATGTTGTGAATGTCTGTGTCAGTGGATTGGGCCACCAATGTATCCATCTTGAACCTCCGTCCAAACAACACTGGAGCGGCAACACCTGTGGGCACAAGCCGATGGAAAAATGATCTCATGTAGCGTAATGAGCATTGACTGGTGGGTCACATTAGAGGACTAAAGCCAATAGACAGTCCCCTATGAGCCCCAATGTTATCAATGCAACACAGTGATTTAACATATATAACCATAGGAGGGTTTTAAACTGTTTTTAATTAGGCTCGTCACTTGGAACCTGTCCGCTATTGGAGTCAATAGTGCATAACTAAACAAGCATCTTGTCTGGAGGATGAAGAAATTCTGATGGAAAAAGTGCATAAATGTCTTTGATATTTGCAACCTGATGCTAAGCTCCCTCATTGGAAAGTTGTGCTCCCATCTATCTCGGATGCAGCTGGTTCCAATTAATTGTTCTGACTGTCACATAGCAATTTGACTCGGCGCCATCTGTGTTTTGAACAGTGGTATTCAAAAACCAGACGATAGTAGGCCTATTGAAAGGCTTAAGGTGGCACAATACATTGTTGTTTCGTCTAACAGGAGATGTGGCAGATGAAACACCAACAGCGTTTGAAATGACCTTTTCTTTTCTTATAGCCTGCACTCCAATGCTGAATAGAAGGGGGCAGGGTCAGTGACCTCATTTATGACAGTAACATGCTGCTCAGCTGACTGCACCATCCGTGGCACCTCCTTTCTGCTGCATGCCAAGCTTTGTGTGGAGGTTTGAACGCTGACACGCCTTCTTTTTCTAAAGCTAGTGTTTCTTTTATTATCTTTGACACACGTCCCCCGTTCTGAGCCTCCACTCTGATCATCGCATTTTAGACAATTCATCCCATCTTATTAAATTAGGCCGGGTTTTCGAATTGTTATTGAAGCCGAAGTGTAAAATTAGTCAAGTAAATAATTAATTGCCGCTTATGATGGTGATTGATGAGTAAAATTCCATCACACATCTTAGACAACTTGCTTTTGCACCAATGGTAGAGCTTTTTTTTTTTTTTACATTTGCTACAATTAATATCAACTCTGTGTGCAAATCTATAAATGAGTCTAAGTTGTTAGGCAATCATTTCCTGCTAATTACAATATGACATTTAAAAAACTGGAAGTCTGCAGTTCTGGACGGCCCTAAGGCTTCAAGGGAGTGTGGAGGACACAGTGGAGTGATTTAAGGATGGGAACGTGCGAGCTTCTGTCTGGTCACTGCGTACTGTGTCTCTATCTGCAGGGAGCGTGTGCGAAGCTACAAGGACGGCACATGGAAATGAGCTGCAGCCGTCAGAGGTCACGCTGCTGATCTCGCTCTTATCTGTCCGCGGTTACGTCGGGGGGCCAAAATGCGATTCAGTCAAGTTCTGCCGTGTTTGTGTTCATAGACGTGTGCGCTGGAAACAGGTGCATGTTACTATGCAAGGAGCATTTCTGGGAAGACACAACTCTATGTAGGCTTGGACATGTGGGCACTATGATGTCCTTCACAGGAGATTATTTGAGGAAGATTATGCACAAAATTTGACTTCCTCAGAAGTAAAAAGCACTCTGGTTGGATGTTTGATTAGCATTATTACTGCACGATGAATATTGCACAGGGGGTAACAAATGATGCATCAAAAATTAAATAACATTAAAAAAAAATATGCAAATGCTCAATTTTAAGCAAGGCAAGTTTATTATCTATAGCATATTTCATGTCTGGTTTTTCAGCCCTATAAAAACTATTGGAGTGAATAGAGAACAAATAAAGGTAGATTACTTATTTCTAATAACATAAAAAAACATGTTTCAATTTTGCACCCACTTTTAGCAGTATCTTGTTTCATACAGTGATTTTACAGGAAGCTGGGACATTTTTTTCTGCACCTTGTTGGGGAATTACAGCTCTATCATTTGACAAAGGACTTATAGTTATGCGAAACTCTTCACTTTTCGATTTTCTTCAATAGGTTTCCATTGATGTTAAAGCCTGGGGAGTGTGGGAGCCATGGGAATACCTTCAGCATTCTCTACTTTAGGGTGTTATTTGGTGCTGGGGGACCCTAATGCAGGACACAAGAGGTGCAGAGCTGGAAGAGCCAAAAGGCACTCACTGTAACAAGTAAAGTGATGTTGAGGAGGGTAGGATTCAATACTTTGGAAAAATAGTTTAGAAAGTTGAAAAAAAGCTTGTATGACTCGAGCAGAACAGAAATCCAACTAGGCAGAGGTAACAAAAACAGTTGGGGACAGAAAAAATCTGTTGAAGGTTTAATCAAGTTCTAACACTATATTTTTTCATAAGCCAAGGCCTTGATTATCTGTGTATTATTGTCTATGTAACTGTGCTTAAGCGTATTTTGGCCTTACACTTTCAAAATCTTAGCGTTCACGGGCCGCTATGCTACGAAAGACGCCTCAAGGGAACTCCAAGACGCACCTGCAGTCTCCTTAAAATGCAATGTATGGATGGCCCTTCACAAAACGGAACCACTCAAAAACCCGCTTTAACTAATGCTCTTTAGTGCTCAGAGTGGACTGTTGCCCGTCTGTCTCCCAGCTATGTGGATTACAGTTTCTTTGGTCGTATTATTTCACTCACATCTGTGAAAGTCGTCGCTCTCAAGTCAATCAAACCTCCACCAAAGTGTCATGTCCTTTGCTGGCGGCAGTATTTCTTATCAGCTGTTGAATGACTCTCCGTTTACTTTACTACCATTTTTTTCTTAAATTTGTTTAAACTTCCCTCCTGAATGTGACCTTTCCCCCAAAACTCATTAAAAACACACCCTGTAAATGTGCCCAACCAAGTAAAGTCCCTTTCTATTGATATTGTTGCTTCCTGATACGACCCCTCACGGAATCCTGTTTCTTCTTTCACAAGAACGCATGCTAGTCAGAAGCAGTGCTGGAAACAGTTTGTTAAACACCTGCTTTAGGCTCGCTCTTATAATACCCAGATTTTTCAGCAGAAAGGAGGTAGACCAGGAGCCCCATACTCACACTCCATTGATGTCTCTCTGTTTCTTTAGCCAGTTTTGTTAAGCCATTTCTAGTTTTTCTCTTTGAATCATGCAGTAATTTCTTACCACCACACCAAGTCATTTGTGCAGGCAGTATTCTGAGAATTCTACTCTGTTCCTCTGACTTCATCCAGGAGCATTCCCACTATCGGTCTCTGTGCTGCAATCACCTCCCTCTCAAACAAACACCATTCCTTGTCTATTTTTCCACGTTGCTGCATTGATCTCCATGTGTTTGATTCCGATGGCTGCTGCTAAGCATTGAAGCACATGATTATGCCTCCATGCTAATCTCCCCTGTGACAAGCTCTGACTGTTGGAGTGACGCCGCCCCTGAACACAATACACATGATGGATCCTCACTTCTATTCAAATGTTTTTGTAGATGGAAGAACATCCCATGTTGCTCCTCACAAAAAATGTTCTCTGACTGGCTCCATCTCTCACATGTCGTTCCAAGACAGTTTCTTTCTCTCCATGCCTTCCCGTTTCATCCACTGAGCTTCTGTCACATGAAAAACTGTTTATGAACATCTTACAGCCTCTTCATGCTTTTTAATTTAATCTACAACTGGGTTTCTCCAAAAGCTGCAGATGTTCTGCACCATGACTACCGGAATGGGTTTAAACCCAAGCCGTCACATCCATACTGCACCTGTCCAACAGCATTTCTACCTCGAAGTGCCGCCTGAACATGGATTGTCTCTTTAGGCTTCCACTTCCTTCCTAGAGAAACTTTTAAAGCAGTGCTTCACACAATTGTTTCTTTGGATTATGATCCTGTCTCCAATCCTGCCTAAGCCCGTTTAAATCGATCTGTTAGATTAGTTATCAAGAGCTCCATCAGCCCTCTTCCATAAAAAAAGCCACATGTCTTCAGCAGCATGGCACCTTGAGCCACTTTCTAATGAAAACACTGATCATATATTCTATATCATGATTATATAATCTAGACTGATAAGAGTCTCAGTAAGTTTGGCAAAAGACCAAACTGCAAGCAGCATAGTTCCCCTTTACCTTGAAGACCAGATTTGACTACGCCAAGTATGTGGTCAGCCACTGATTGGACAGGTTCTCCTGCTTAAAAAGATAGGAGAAGCCTGTACTTTTTATCACAGGTATACCTCAACTATAAGGTCAACTATGAGAGACAAAAGGAGAAAAAAGAACATCCAGAAAAGATATTAAAGATATTTTACACATGTAAATGCAGCTAGTGTTCGGCAGTGCCGCCATCAGTTAATGAATGTATATGTGTGCACGGGTTCAAAGAAGGTAAAGTACTACACACCATTTCTCATTTATATAAATCACTTCTAGTTCAAGTTTTTTAGTTTTTAAAGTGTTTTTTCTTCGCTCTTGAAATAATCTGTAGATTGATTTTTTTCTGCTCTTGGGAGCAAACCAAAGACAGAAGCAGAGCAAACCATCTGACATAAACAGCTGCTCTTTTGAGAGTCATTCTACCTGAAAAACATCAAAAAGGATTTACTGACAGTACATTTTCTATGTTGTTTAGTAACTCAGATATCACATCTGCATTTCAGTGAATTAGTTGTACCAAGGATTATTTTCAAGAGAACGAAGACCCTCATTTTGAATCATAGTTCAGGTGAATTTTCCAACATGTCAAACATCAGTTTGTTAGTTTCGCATGAGATGATTGTGCAGCACCAACCAAGAACAGGGATTTTAAATGCATTTCTGACTAATATTCAAAAGCAGTTTGGTCAGCAGTCACAATGACAACATTAAAGTGTGAACTTTGTATGAACTGAAAGTCCAAAAAAGTTCTGGTCAACTAAATTTGTTTTTTTTTGTGTAAAATATGACTCCACAAAAGCCAATTAGGATGATTTGGTTTGTAAAAAGATTTTAAAAACCCTGTGCTACAGGTTAAGACACAAATGTATCAAGAAAAGCCTGAAATCAGCCAGAGCACAGCATCCCATCAAAGATCTACATGTTGTGCTTTGATGCGCATCATTTAAAAATTCTCATTTTATCCAAAACATGCATCCGCTTGCAGAGATGAGACTGCGTTCATCAGTCTGGTCTCTGTGGATCTCACAGATAACTTTAATAGACAGTTTGACTGCCTGTTTCTCTTCAAGGATTTCACTGTGTTATCAAGGACACCTCATGCTCACCAGGGTATTTATAGGCTCTGTTTTCACTCACTGTGTTGGTGCCTGAATGTGTGCAAGATCTCGTTATTTCAGGGAAGAAGAAAAAGAAAGCCCCGGTGGCAGCAGCACACACTTTTTCTTCTTCGGTGTTATGCATTCTGCAGGTGCGCCTTAAAACCTCCTAAAGTTGAAGGTTTCATTCCCTATATATAGCTTTTCTGCCTGCTTCCATATTCACATAAATTACCAATTCCCATACAGATCAACTCATTAACGTTTTTTTAATTTGCTTTTTCTTCTGTTCTCCTGTCCACCTACGGTATACTTAGTGTTTCCTACTGTTCCTATAGAGCTGTCTTTATTTCTCACAGGACTAATTGATTTTTCATGGATTTCTCTACATTGTCTCTTGTTGATTTACCTTTCTCCTACCCACAACTACTAATATAAACCTAACTTAATGTCCTCACACCTCCATCATGCAGGTCCAGCCTGGGGCAGGCATTTTTTCTTTTCTTTCTCCATTTCCCTATTTATTTATTTTTTTTAGGGCCAGAGGACATGCAGACACTAAGACCAGATTTCTATGAACCACTTATACCTGAGAACTGCAGCACTTTGCAATTGCAACAGCCAGCTGGGTCATAGCAGTGAACCCCATTAAGATGTATAAAAAAAACATACAAATCTAAAATCCTGAATGCAGATTTCACATGAAAATGCGGGTCATGTTTGGCGGTCAGTCAACAGAGCATATTAAAATGACATCGACATGTTTACATGGTAAATTATTAAAATATCCAGCAAGTAGATCTATGAAATTCAAAGAAGTGCTAAATGATTTAAAAGATCACTGTTAGAAGCCAGTTTGAGCGTAGAGACACATGGTTTTTGCCAGCATGTGGTATTTACTTGGCATGCTGTTTTTGACACAAGCACAAGTGCATTTACATCTCCAAAAGGAATACAAAAAGGAGAGTTTTAAACTACAAAAATAATGTTTTATGCATGTAAATATGCAAAAATCCTAAGCTAATCATCCCTACTTATTACAGTGATTTTCCCAAAAGATTAATAATAAAGGTATAGTTGAATGACGTTTGTAAAAAATGCCTCCAAGCCTTTTTAATTTCTCCATCATTAGAGAGCCTGGTTCTTTCATTCCTAAAATGTTGAGCTTGTTAGAATTTCACAACTAAAAACACATTCAATCAACATCCAGAAGGACCTTTGTTTGTGTTGGCAAACATACTAATGTTTGTAAGAGAGATTAGACGTTGCCATGCTGATTCCTCACCTGCTTCAAATGCAACACTGCAGATTTGTTTGGCCCCTTTGAGTCAGAAAATGTGTTTGCATAAAGACGGAGGTGTGTAGAGTCAGCATAACTCAATGTTAAAAGGAGCAACCATTGACTGTATATTAAAGCTGGACTCAAATCCCATATACTTCTATTTCTATTGAGAAATAAACATCTATGATGCAGTCATTCTATTTGTCAGAATAACCATTCTTCTTTTTTTCATGAAAATTTTCAATGGAGCAAGTTATTCTAATTACTGGTCATTCAGATGCCTCAAAAGTATGTGGTCTCACGTTATACTTTGGAAACATTTTAATCACAGATTCTCTCAAGTCTCCTTCTAAGTTGAGGGGGTGTTGACTCCCATCAAACTCACTCCAGTTTTCATTATTATACAGGTAATGGTAACAACAAAGAAAAAAAATGTAAGTCTGCACTAACGTTGTAGGGATGACTGGAGAGGAGAAATCTACCGGGTATGTCATGGGAGGCATTCAAAATGGTTCTGTGCAGAACTTTTTAGAATGTAAACTTTCTTAACAAACAAATGTTTTGAAATATTTGATCATATATACTAACTATTTCCAGAACAAATTACATGCAAAATTTGTGTGTAAAACAATGATTTTTCACATGATATGCTGTCTGTAATTGTTTGTTTTCACATTTATTTATTGCTTGACTACATTTATACTTTTAATATTCTAGTCTTTAGGGTGACAAATAAAATTCCAGTTTTTATTCTTTTTCTGGACCTTATACTTCATAGAAGCACAAACTATAACTGACCTCCTAATTGCATTTATTTTGTGCACATCTCTTAGATTGAATATAAACTAGTGACTTTAATCTTCAGAACTTTGCAGCACGGAAAACACAAATTATTGGGTTCTTACAAACATGTGTATTGAAACTGCTTACTTATTAATGCTTACTTTAAAAATGTGCCTTTTTCACATGCATATATTTTTTTACGTGCTGCTACAATCAGGACAGGAAATTTGGTAAAATACTTCTTTAGATTGCATTCACATTGCATCCTCAATACTTCACTTTATTTGTGCGGCAAGCACTGCACGCTAAGGGCTCTTCAAGCTAAATTGCAACACAAAACACCCCTCTTTTATGAGGCAGCGATCAAGGGTGTGCTCTACCTTTCACCTAATGAAAGCTTAAAAAAGCTCCAGCTGTCTCTCTTCTTTCCTCTGAACTGCATAAAGAGATCGTTGGTTAATAAACTAATGAAATGTACTTTTGTTTGTGGATTTCCCATCATATTCGCATCCTTTAAAGACATAAAAGGAACTTACCGCATTTTTGTTACCATCCGGAGCAATGGAAGTGTCTAAATCTAATACAGCCGAATTGGAAAAATGTGTGAATGGCAGACATTAGTCAAAGCTTTATTCTACTTTGGTCTTTTGTTGCCGCTGCTGCCTGACAAATTTGTGTTTGGAGGCTCTTTTCTAAAGAAGCAGTGATGCAGAATGTGACACTCCCACTGTGGCAGCTGACTTCTGGATAGTTAATTGCTAAAGGAACGAGGCACAATTGAGGCGTAGTTGGACAGAGCGTATGATTATGAGAAATATGTTTTCAGGATGTGATGGAGGCTCATGTCAATCATCATCAGTGCTATTGACGTGCTAGTTTTTGTTTCTGGAGGAGTTTTCATCTGCTCCGTCAGTAATTCAGAAGTGTTGGAAGTGGAATTTTTAGAAGTTAAAACAAATATGCATAACTTCACCCCTCCATTAACCGCCACCTTAACGTGGTGGAGGGGTTTGAGTGCTCAAGTGATCTCAGGAGCTGTGCTGTCTGGGGCTTCAGTTACTAGTAGAGTCTCTAATGTCAGACAGGTCCTGGGTGACAAGCCAGACAAAAAGCGGTTCACAACCCCTTTCATGAGAAGAAAGATCGTAGATTAAGATATGTTGCCCGGATTGACGTGACTGGGGCCCCACCCTGGAGCCAGTCCTGGGCCTGGGCTCCTCCCACAGTCCCATGTCCAGTAAAGCCCGAAGGATTGACGTAGGATAACCCACTGGGCGGAAGCCTCAGGTAAGGCCCAGGACACGCTGGACAGGCTACGTCTCTCAGCTGGCCTGGGAACACCTTGGTGCTCCCCAGAGGAGCTGCTGCCATCGCGACCCGGTCCCGGATGAGCAGAAGAATATGGATGGATGGATGAATGGATGAATGCATAACTTCATTTGAGAACCATTATAATTCATTACTTTTTCACTACAAGTAATTTAAGTAAAAAATAAATAAAAATAGTTATTTGGGGGGGGGGGGGGGGGGGGGGGGGGGGGGGGGGGGGGGGTTTGAAGTGGTCTTAACTCACTTTGATTTACCTCTGACTACATATGTTTCTAGTGTAAAATTGTTCCCAGTGGTCTTTTAACTAAAGACCAGTAAATGAATGTTTCATTCATTTTCTGAACCCCTTTATCCCTTTCAGGGTCACAGGGCTGCTGGAGCCTAACCTGGCTACTCATGGGCAAAGGCAGGGGACACCCCTGTCGCAAGGGCCACAGTCACACACTCATGCACACTCACATCTACACTTAGGGACAATTTAGAGAAACCAATTATGAAGCATGTTTTTGGACGGTGGGAAGAAGCCGGAGTCCCTGGAGAAAATCCACGCATGCACAGGGAGAACATGCAAACTCCACACAGAAAGGTCACCCATTGGTGACACTGTTTCAAGTCCCCCAGCCAGGACTTGAACCGGGAAGCTTTTTGCTGTGAGGCAAGAGCGCTAACCACTGCGCCACCGTGCAGCCCATCAGCTTAAAGCCAATCAGATTAAAAATTGATCTGATGATCAATTTTATTTTTATTTATTTATAGTACAGCAATTTAGTCTGTAGTTTCCAGAATACTCTGAATTTGAAGCAAGCGCTAAGTAATTTTAAACCATGTTCTTTGGTGCAAAGATAAACTCAGACTGAAACCTAAACCTATCTAAAACTTAAACATTATTTTTTAATTTAATGTGTATTTTTCCATGTTGTTGTAGAGCACCAGGTTTCCTCCTCTATTCTCTGCATGCCTGTTTTTACTTCCATCTTCAACCCCTTTGACCTGCCTTCCACTTTCACAGCAGTCTGTCTATTGTTTTTTTTTGTTTTCGTGCATATCTTGATCAAATTTGCATTTTGCTTGTTTTCTCCCGTTTTTTTCCTCCCCTCCATAGGTCTGCATGCTGTACCGTCAGCACATTTTAGACTAAGTTCTAATTCTCCAGCTCGTGTCCTGATTCTGCACACAAAAGAATTAAAAAACAAAGAGACTAAAGTTGCTGATGTAAAAGAAATCAAGATGCAGCAACTGTCCAATCGCTAGTGGTTCTGTCAATCCATTTGACGACTCCTCTGTACATCTGTAGTGTTTTTCCGATTAGCCGGTTGATAACTGTCTTAGGCCTTTGTTTTTATCACCTTAAATCTGATCACAGAGATGCTGTAGTAATAGTTGCTCTTGTTTGACTTGTTTTTCCACTAAATCTGATGCTCCTGGTGGCATAACTACGATAACTCCGCTTACTCTGACACTATCAGACAAGGAGAAGATAAAGGTCACCTTTGCATTTTGACTATTAAAGAGTCATAAAGAATCAAATTCAATCCAGTCTTCTTTCAGACAGATGAAATATTTAATTACCATCCCAACAAATGCAACACAGATTGTGTTTTTACAGGTTACTAAAATTAAAATTCTTGGTCTTTTTGAAGGTTAACAAAAGTCAGACGGCCGGAACAATGCCGTCCTTTTAAACATGGGAGATGAATATTGCAGAGATAAAACTCACCAGGAAGCATAAGGCTTTTGTGATGCATCTCATATGTGCTGTCAGAGAACAGATTGTAAGTTTTACATTAAAAATCAAAAGAGAAAACAAGTTTGACCATGAACATGGTACCTGTGTGAACAGGCTGAAGATTCCTAGGATTTAGAGGACACATGTAACTTTAAATATGGAAAATTCAACTCAAAGTTGCATTTATTTAATCAAATCATTGTGAATCAGGAGCAGACAAAAAAATTATGGTAAAAAACGGATGGATGACGGGAAGTAGAGGGAGGCTTACTTTGTGCCTACAGTCCCGCCCAAAACTCAGAGGTGCCGCTTTGCTAAAACTAGGTCCTAAAAAAAAAACACAGGTTTGTCTAAAAAACGATCAAAATATTATCAAATATTATCAAACAAACTGCAATTGCATAAAGTAAAGCTGAAGATGATTCTCCTCATGGTAGCACGTGGTTTGAATTTCCTTTTTAATTGTAGGAGTCAAACTCAGCAGACGTAGCAGTCTCGATGCCTTCTTCTTTTGCTCTCCTCCATTTATCCAGCTGTGAGCTAAATGGAGGAAATGCTAATTAACCAGTTTTCACCATAAAATGTAATTACAGCCCTATGAAAAGTTACACAGTTCAACTGTAGTGCAAACAAAACTTGAACAAGTGGTAAAGAAGCTTTCTGCTCTTTATGTTCACTGATGCAGTAAAAAAGAATTAAATACTGGAAAAAATACACAGTTGAACTTTTTCTGTTTATGATCACTTTAGTATTTTTTGTTTGGATTCCAGATTAGAACAAAATTACATTTTTTAACCCTTTCATAAAAATCCGAAGTCTTTAGCCCTTTTTTTTACAGCTCTGGCTCCAGTGTTGACATTCTTTCATTCACGTTTACCGTTTTATGTAATTCCGGCAGATTCTAAAGCGCAGAAAAGCAGCTTTTCTAATGTTTTGTGAAGTGCAATCTACATAAATCAATGTATTATGTCGTGGAGAAACGCAGCGTTTGTGCAACACTTTGAATTTGTAGTGTTTTTTCATAACAGTGCGAAGCTGGTTAGAAAAAGACACTTTTTTTCAGAGTCAAAATCAGGTGATTGATGCTGTCCGCACAAGTGGTCAAAGGTTTACGGTATGTCAAGGAACGTGTGTTATTTTAGTTGTTGCTGGCGACATCTCTGGTATTAAAGGGTTAAACAAAAAAAAGTTAGTGTTCATTCAAAGATTAATCTGATGGTTAATTGACCTTATTTAAATTGGTTGGTCTCTCGATGCGTATGAACACACATCGTAAACACACTCAAACTCCAAAATGGGAAACCACATGTGCAATTCATCCGTAAGTCCCATGATCATCTGTTCAGTTCAGTTAAAACGCTGTAAAAAGCATTGAAATGTATCCCTCAGGAGTTCTAACTTCCTAACAGAAATGTTTTTTTTCAAGTGCAAAATGTGTGAATCAACTTCAGGATAACCACAAGACAAAAAAGAAACTGATTGAAACTGTTAAGACAAGCTGAGGAGTTTCTCTGGAAAACCATTAGTTCAGTTTACAACTGCACACAGGTACAACAATGGTAATTTCTGGAGAAATGTCCTGCAGCCTGACAGAATATTAACTATGCAGCTATCATGATAAACTCCATATCTTGAGAAAAGGGCAAAGCGTAGACGGCTCAGAACACCATAGCAACAGTGACGTATGGGAGAGGCGGCATCATGATGTGGGGCTGCTTTACTGCTGACAACACTGGAAAACGTCATAAAATAGCAGAAAATAATGACAGAAAATTATTTATTCTGACTAATTGACAAAAAGATTTTGTTTTAATTATCTTAAATCTATGTATATATCTTCTTTAAACTGTACTTGGCCATGTAAAGTATGAGATGTTTCTAGTTTAAGAACTGAAGTGCAACAGTCATTTGAAAACAAAGAGCTAAAGATGAGTAGCTGAAGCCACAAACATAATGAGTTTGTGTTGTCTGACTTAGAATAAAACAATAAAGCTGGAAGCTCAAAAATCTCTCTCCCACAGGGACATGGCTAATCATAGATGCACCACATGTCTGTAGCTCGCTGTTTTAGCCAAGTCATCAGTACAGATGGTCGCCAGTAACAATGCAGCTGATTATATTCCAAGGCACACAACCTCAGGATGTGGGATGCTTTACAATCTGGAATGAAATCTAATTTTAATGAAGAGGAAAAAGGAGAATAGCTGGTTTTAAGTGGGATATTGGAGACGAAAGGCTTTCAGAGTGTGGGTAAAGTGTAGAAATAATCATCAGCTGTAGTACAAGCCTTCCAAAAACTTTTTTTTTAATCATTGGTTTGTTGATGGTCTAGTGCTACAGTGCAGTGATATGGCTGTTTTCCTTGGTAATGTGTGTATGTATACTCAGATTTAATTACAGTAAAGTGTACATATTAAAGTACACATGCATACAACAGTTTAAAATCTTGGGTGTTATCATGCAGCTCTTTGAAGTTATCAATAGTTATCAATATAAGAAAGTTATCAATATAAGAAACATGTTTTTCCCTGTTGCTCTTTCAAAGTAAACCACATGGAGCGTGCTATACAAACATTTGTATACATATTTTTGTTGTTTTTTTTACAGAGACCTTAAAGTGACCGAAGTAAAAGTTAAAAAAAAATATTGAACTGGAGAAACTACAAAAAAGAATGGTTAATATCCAAACACAAACTGTGTGAAGGACTAAAACGGACACAGAGTGTCTCAGAGTGTGAATTGAAAAACGTTCAATGTACACTTAAGAAAATATTACAGCCAACTACTTACAAAGTGTGAAAAATAAAAACAGAGAAGTAAAATGTTTCAAAAATACACCAAAAAAGCAGTGATAGACCAACAGCCCGAACATGTAAACATGTAAACTGAAGGACTAAAATGATACAAAAAAGACACAAGCTGATTGTTACGGGAGCGAAGGAGAACCCCGACGCAGAGAGTCAAAGATGAAAAAAAAAACACATTTATTTTGCAGCGGCCAAAAATCAAAAATAGAGGCAGGGAATAATCCAACTGGGCAGAAAAAAAACACTTGGCAAGAGTCAAATCACATGGACAACCTGACGGAATCATCTGGCAAACAGTGGTGGTGGGTAGACTGGTTTAAGTAAGGTGAGCTAATGAGAGGATTGAGTGCAGGTGTCTCTGGAGTGGTTGACACACCCCCTGCCACTCACATGCTCTGAAAAACAAGGAAGTGAGGGGAAAAAACAACACAGAGCCTCCACAGCCATCACAGTACCTCCCCATCAACGGACGCCACCCGGCGGCCGACCAGGCTTGTGCGGGTGCCGGACATAAAAGTCGTGCAGAAGAGCCGGGGACAAGATCAGGGAACGAGAAATCCAGGAGCGCTCCTCCGGACCATACCCCTCCCAATCCACCAAATACTGCCACCCGCGCCCCCGCCGCCGAACATCCAACAGGCGGCGAACGGCATAGGCCGGGTGATCATCAACGAGCAGGGGGGGCGGAGGGGGCACGGCCGGAGGGCCGAGAGCACTGTCCGAGACGGGCTTCAGGAGGGAGACATGGAAGGATGGGTGCACTTTCAAAGAAGCAGGCAGCTTCAATCGGACAGCAGCAGGGTTCAGGACACGGTCAATCTCAAAGGGACCAATATACCTGGGAGACAACTTCCGAGACTCACACTGCAGAGGAAGGTCACGTGTGGAGAGCCAGACCCGTTGTCCAGGCTTGTAGTCAGGGGCTGGAACTCGATGACGGTCTGCCAACCTTCGGTTGCGCTCCGCCGTACGACCCAACGCCGCCCTGACCCCACGCCAGACCCGTCGAGCTCTTCTCAGGTGCACCTGAATAGAAGGCACGGCCACTGCCGTCTCCTGTGTTGGGAAAAGGGGAGGCTGGTAGCCGTTAGATGCCATGAATGGAGACATGCCCGTGGCCGAAGAGACCAAGGTGTTGTGGGCATATTCAATCCAAGCCAGGTGAGTAGACCAGGAAGCAGGGTGATCGGCCGCCACACAACGGATGGCAGCCTCCAGGTCCTGGTTCGTCCGTTCCGTCTGTCCATTGGATTGCGGGTGATAACCAGATGACAAACTGAGTGTAGCCCCAATGGCCCTACAGAAAGCCCCCCAGACCCGGGAAGTGAACTGGGGACCTCTGTCGGAAACAATGTCCAGCGGAAGTCCATGAAGCCTAAAAACATGCTGAACCAGGAGATTAGCGGTCTCGAACGCCGTAGGCAGCTTAGCAAGGGCAATAAAATGGGCAGACTTAGAAAAACGGTCAACCACTGTCAGAATGGCGGTGTTACCCTCTGACGGGGGAAGTCCAGTGACGAAATCCACAGCAATGTGCGACCAAGGGCGATGAGGCGTCGGAAGTGGATGAAGCAGTCCGGCAGGGGGACGATGAGACGGTTTGTTGCGGGCACAAATGGAGCAGGCAGAGACAAATTCCCGGGTGTCAGGTATCATGGACGGCCACCAGAAGCGCTGTTGCAGCAGGAACAGCGTGCGGTGGACCCCAGGGTGGCATGCCAGTGTAGAATTGTGACCCCACTGCAGCACAGCAGACCTGGCAGACGGGGGCACAAATAGAAGACCGGCAGGACACGCAGGTGGGATGGGGAGGTTCGCCTGAGCCTCCTGCACGACCTTCTCTTCCGCCCAGCTGGCAGCTCCTACCACACATGAAAAAGGCACAATGGTGTCCTCCCCAGGCTCAGCACCAGTAGATTGGTCAAACTGACGAGACAGGGAGTCGGGCTTCCCATTCTTGGATCCAGGACGGTAGGTGAGTGTGAAATTGAAGCGGCCCAGGAACAGGGCCCACCGAGCTTGACGAGAGTTGAGCCTGCGAGCAGAACGGATGTAGGACAAGTTCTTGTGATCAGACCATACCAGAAATGGTTGAGAAGCACCCTCCAGCCAGTGTCTCCACTCCTTGAGCGCCAAAACCACCGCCAACAGTTCCCGGTTCCCCACATCGTAATTCCTCTCGGCAGGAGTGAGACGCCGAGAGAAAAAAGCACAGGGGTGCAGCTTCTGGTCAGAGGCAGACCGCTGGGACAGGACAGCTCCAACTCCAGTCTCCGAGGCATCCACCTCCACCACGTACTGAGCTGTAGGAACAGGGTGGCACAACACAGGAGCAGAACAGAACAGGTGCTTCAACTTGACAAAAGCCTCGTTTGCTTCAGGTGACCAGGAAAACGGGACCCGTACCGAAGTAAGTCTGGTAAGAGGAGAGGCTACTCTGCTGTAGTCCCGAATGAACCTCCGGTAAAAGTTAGCAAATCCCAAAAACCTCTGAAGTTGCTTCCTGGTAGCAGGCGTCGGCCACTCCGCCACGGCCTTGACCTTGGACGGATCGGGCTCTAGCTGTCCCTCCCCCAACACAAAACCCAAAAAACTAACAGAGGACACGTGAAAAACACATTTCTCGGACTTCACATACAGTCTATTTTCCAATAACCGCTGCAACACAAGTCTGACATGCTGAACGTGCTCACTTTCAGTGCGGGAGAAAATCAAAATATCGTCCAAATACACAAACACAAATCTATTCAGCATGTCACGTAACACATCATTAATGAGTGCCTGAAAAACAGCGGGAGCATTAGTCAGTCCAAATGGCATAACGAGGTATTCGAAATGTCCCAACGGCGTGTTAAATGCCGTCTTCCACTCATCCCCCTCTTTAATCCTCACCAAGTGATAAGCATTACGGAGGTCCAACTTGGTGAAGACAGTTGCCTGGTTTAAAAGGCTGAAAGCCGAGTCAAGGAGAGGCAGGGGATACTTGTTCTTGACAGTAATATCATTCAAACCCCTAAAGTCAATACAAGGGCGTAGAGAGCCGTCCTTCTTGTCCACGAAAAAAAAACCGGCCCCCACAGGAGAAGAGGAGGGCCGAATGAGTCCGGCAGCCAAACTCTCTGTGATGTACGTCTCCATAGCCTCTCTCTCCGGTATTGACAGTTTGTACAGCTTGCTAGACGGCAATGGAGCACCGGAGATTAGATCTATAGAACAGTCATAAGGCCTATGTGGGGGCAAGGAAGAGGCACGGTCCTTGGAAAAAACCTCCTGGAGATCATGGTACGCTGGAGGGACAGACGACAAGTCCACTGGCTTGGGAGGGGAAGGCATGTCCATCCTGGGAGTGGGAACAGCCGCACGCAAACAGTGAGAGTGGCAAAATAAACTCCAATTTACAATGGATTTACTTGACCAGTCCATGTGAGGGTTGTGGAGGATGAGCCAGGGAAGTCCCAGAACGAGGGGAGCAGAAGGTGAGGGAATGATGTAGAGTGAAATAAGCTCATGGTGATTCCCAGAAATCAGCAAGGACAGAGGCACTGTACGGCGAGTTATTCGGGACAGCACTCTACCATCTAAGGCCAGGACCTCTTTAGGCTCAGGAAGCAATTCTGATGGGATGTTGGCCCTAGACACAAACTCCGAGTCGATAAAATTGTCATCTGCACCAGAGTCCACCAGGGCAAAGACAGGAATACAGGTTGCATTGAGAGAAATAGTCCCACTTAGTTGGAAACGCTTGGAGGGCTTGATGGGGGTCTGGCTCACCAGCGCCCCTCCCGAGGCTGGCAAGCCTGACCTTTTGGCCGAACAGGGCAACTGGGCAGCATGTGGCCTGCCTGGCCACAATAAAAACAGAGACCTTGGCGACGACGACGTTGACGTTCCTCCGGAGGAAGCCGCATACCACCAAGCTGCATGGGCTCCTCAGGTGGTGAAGCGGTGGAAACCAACTCAGGCAGAGGAGGAGCAGGAAAACCGGGTCGGCTGGGAATCCCGGGACAGGAACCAGTAACGGGGAAAATGACCCTGTCTGCTCTCTCCCTGAGTCTCTCGCGAAGGCGGTTATCGAGCCTTATCGAGAGGGAAATTAAGTCCTCTAATGAACCCACCTCATCTCTGGCAGCCAGTTGGTCTTTAACCTCTTCACTAAGGCCCCGGAAAAAGATGGTCTGGAGGGCCTTGTCATCCCACTGGCACTCAGCGGCCAGTATACGGAAATCAATAGAATAGGACGAAACTGAACCAGAACCCTGGTGTAAAGACAGTAACCTATTACCCGCTTCTTTTCCCTGTAGTGGATGGTCAAAAACCTTCAACATCTCAGCTGTAAATGAGTTAAGGGTGTTACAAACTGGTGAGCGGCTGTTGGCTAGCGCTACAGCCCAGGCTGATGCTTTTCCAGAAAGAAGGCTCATGATAAAAGCTACTCTGGACTGATGCGTGGAGTAGGTGAGTGGCTGCTGATCAAAAACTAAAGTACACTGATGTAGAAACTGGTTACATGACCCTATTTCACCTGAATACCGGTTGGGAGTCGGAATAAAAGGTTCCCGGGGCTGTGCAGCCTGGAAAGGTGCAGGAGCAGATGCTGAAGGAGCCGGAAAAGAAGCATCAGCGGAGTCTGGGGCCGGAACTGGTCGAGGTGAAGTCAGAGAGGCGAGTTGGGTCGTAACCGCCGTCAGTTGTTTCCCCAGCTGGTTGACGCCCTCAGAGAGATCTTGGATGGTGTCCATCACAGACTGAATGGCTTGGCCCTGCTGTCCCACACGAGCTCCCTGAGACGCAATCGCCTGCTTGATCCTCTCGGTTTCAGCTAGAGTCCGGTTCAGTAGTTCAGTCTCTGCGGGGTTCATTGTGGCCAGATGATTCTGTTACGGGAGCGAAGGAGAACCCCGACGCAGAGAGTCAAAGATGAAAAAAAAAACACATTTATTTTGCAGCGGCCAAAAATCAAAAATAGAGGCAGGGAATAATCCAACTGGGCAGAAAAAAAACACTTGGCAAGAGTCAAATCACATGGACAACCTGACGGAATCATCTGGCAAACAGTGGTGGTGGGTAGACTGGTTTAAGTAAGGTGAGCTAATGAGAGGATTGAGTGCAGGTGTCTCTGGAGTGGTTGACACACCCCCTGCCACTCACATGCTCTGAAAAACAAGGAAGTGAGGGGAAAAAACAACACAGAGCCTCCACAGCCATCACACTGATGTTTCTTGCCCTAACTCTAACTCATACACAAAAAAAAACTCATCACAATTTGCATACACATCCAGTCTAGTTAAAAAAAAACAATTTTTTTAAAGTGAATGACTGGAAAAAGTGGAACATCACAGCTGTGCCTCTTATTTCCTTTTTATTATTGTAATTTCCCCATTTGGTCAAAAACACTGCAACAGACTGGTAACCTGTCCAGTGTGTACCCCGCCTTCCCCGTGACCCTAAAGGGATATGGTGGGTTTAGAAAATGGATGGATGATCCAAAACAAGATGAAACTGAATCTAGTGTCAGCAATGTCTTTGTCAAGAAAGCAGTTTTGATACTTTTACTAATTCCTTCTCTGAAAAGACTAAATCTGAAAAGTCACAATAAATCTTAAGGTTTATGAGAATCGCAACATTTTCAGACAACTTCAAATGTCTTCATGTTGTTTAGCTCTGAGCTGGTCCCCACAAAATGCACCAAGTTAAAAAAACAAAGAGACTTTGTGTTGTTGTGTTCTTACACATTCTGATACATCGCTCATGTGAAAGCAGGTCACATTAATATACTCTGCAGACTAGTTCCAGTGAAAACACAAAGCGGAAGACAGATGGGATGTATCACATCACAGCATGTTTCTTTTGGACCCCCTTCTTGTGTTTGTCCCAACCAAAAATAATGTTTGCCCTTTCATTTATTTAACAAAAACAGATCTACAGCAGGAAACATCAGCCCTTTTGGAAAGTCATTTTACCACGCAGCATCCACAGTCGAAGAAGATCCTTAGGATTCATGTTTCGCTGTGTATTTCTCACTAGATTTATACTTCAAGTGAATATGCATTTTAAAAAAATACAAATTCAAAGTTTTTTTTTTTTACTTCTTTTAACAAAGTGTAGAAATTAATCCTTTAAAGCTGAACGTATCATATTTGATACATGAGTCTGTCAGCCCTCCACAAGAGCAATGGAATGGTAACACAATGACACAATGTTCTTGTTTTTATTCTTTTTTGTCTTAGAATGTTTTTGTGAGCTCAGGAAAAAAAGATATATTTGATATATATATATATATATTTATATATTTGGTATCAGATATGATACTAAATGAAATTTATATGCAAATTATTATTTTTTTGCTTGTTTGTTAAGGGATTTATAAAGGCTCTAAATTCACAGAATTAGAATTTTTTTTGTCAATTATTTAATGGTTCAGGCTTTACAGGGTTAAAGGTGTCACAGTTTTTCTGTTGATGCTGACAGTACCTGAATTTAGCTTAAAAGGGGAAAAAATGAGAAAAAACGTAAATAAATGTAAAAATTTAGGCTTGTGTGTCACTTTTATCATTTTGTTCATTATTTATTTTATTTATTTTTTAATGAAGGTTTTTTTTAAGCAGTTTTGTGAGCTTTTTTGTGTGTGTGTGTTTGTTGTGTTTGTTTTATTTTTCTTCACCCAGCTTAGATTTCAGTCATTTTGTGAGCCTGAAGTCCTGTCATAAATTGTGTCACCATTGTCCAGCATTTCTTTACTTATGATTGTAACTATTTTCCAAGTTCAAATATAAAAAAGTGCATAGTTATATAGCTATATAGTTATATACAGTAACTAAAACTGCTATTATGACATGATCATCTGCATCAATCAATACATTTTAGGCAATCAAGTTGAACATTTTTTAATAAGAGTTATATATGGAACAATGACTTAAAAAAATGCACTTTGGCACCTAGTGATGTCCAAATAAGGCTTCATGGGGCTCTGAACCTATTGAACCACATTGTTGAACCATGGTTCATTACTTGAAGCTTCATTCATACATTAAGAACGTGGAGGTTCATCTGCTGGAGCATTGATGGCAATGCAGCCGTTCAAAAGATTGAGATTTGTGCACTTGTAGTTTTACTTCTGTCAGCAAATTTTCCTATTTAGTGCTTCCATGTTTTTGTATATTCTTGTGTGCATGTTATTGAACGCACACATCCCCCTCAGGGAGATTAATAAGTATCATTTCCTGAATAAAACCGAAGCGGGCTTCTTTCATGTGTTGCTCTTCCTTCTTGCTCAGTCAAGGTTCCGTTTTCAACCTGTTAAAAACATGACGACAGAAATTTGCTCCTCAGGGTGGTATTGAATAATTAACAAAAGATAAATAAACCAATGCCAATGTAATAAATGTTAGGGTAGGAAGTAGAGGTAATGTATGTGTGAATATGTAGACAAATGTGCTCTTGATGTAGACGGCTCCTCTTCATCAGACTCACTCTGCAACAATGCAGGATTCTGAGCGGCGCACAGCTGACTCAACATTTGCCGGGTTTTGTACACAAGGGTTTTAAATCTTGGATCAAGCAACCATGACAATGAAAAGAAGCTTGTGGTCTCTATTCCAAAGAGTTTTTCTTAAGAGTCCTACAGAGGTTTTTGCCATTTCATTTCTGTACCATGACTTCAGTCAAAGCGTACTTCAGCATTTTTATCAGAGGGATTACCTCTGATCCCGACACTCTCTTTTCATTTGAGAGTTTTAAGGTGGCAGCATGGAAGGGTGACAGCATCTTCGTACACTGTGATGCACACTTAAATTCATCTGCAGTCAGTGAATGCAAACCAGTGGGCAGAATGGAAGGTGCAGCTCTGGTCATAAAAGCGCTGCAGCGTCTAATAAGTAGGCCTACTAGTCCATCTTGTGTCTACCTCAATTAGGAGTTTTGTGCATCCGGATCTGCTGCTGCTTCTCTGTCGACCTAAAACATTAATTTCAACAAATCAGCTCAGATTTGACATTAAACTTCAAGCACGTGAAGCACAACATCCCAACCAAAACACTTTTTGTATAACAAAGAATGGACAATATTTCAAAGTCGCTCTTTTGGTTGAACTCGTACTAAATCCCTTGCTAAGAAAAGTTGTTGAATACAGACATGCAGAGACAGTAAAGATGACTCACTGTTGAAACTTTGCATCAGAGACTGGAAAAAGGGGGGATGGGGCAACTTATAAGTGTTGGTTTGTCCGAGTTTACAGAAACGGCTGAAACTCTTGTTGGGATGTTGGGGATTTACAAAAGCTCACAAAAAGATACAACTTCTGCGCGTCAACAGATAAACCTCGCGGATGTCAAAGTTCAGAGGAGACTGAGTAAACTGGCTGTACATGACAGGCAACAGTTACTCCACAAACAACAAGCTGGAGCTGAGGCAACATGCAGTCGGAACAGACACAATGTTAGACGGGCTACAACAGCAGGGCACCGCACCAGACACAAATAAAAAGGAAACTCACAATTTTAAAAACAAAAAGGGAATCAATTAACATTAGGCTGCATTTCAGCTGAAGAGTCTGAAGAGTGTCTAAATAATATTAAAAGTGAGGGTCTATTTAGCCTCAGATCAATCATAGTGTCGGTACACTGATGTGAGCAAATTTTGGAAAAAATGGCCAAAGCCTACAGCAGCTAAGACCATGGAATACTTTTATTCTACCGGATGGTTTGACCAATGAAAGCATCATTTATTCAAATGTATTTCTGAATACGAAAATGAGTTCGCTATTCTCCAATGTCCTCCACAACCATCAGATCTGTCCAACAGATCACTGTGGTGATGTGTGTGTGTGTGTAGAAAGTGGAGAATTTGCATGATGTTATCAAGTTAAAAGGGACTAAAATCTGTGGGGAATGTTTTTAATAATTTGCTGATGTGATGCCCCGAAGATTTACAGCAAATCTTGATGCAAATACGAGGTCCATTTAGGTATTAGCAAGGCTCACATTGTAAAATTGTTCAGAAATGTTTTCTTTTGTTTGGATAAGTAGGTGGAACAAAAAAACAGTAGAATGTATCATTATTTCTGTAAAATGCAGTTATAGATCTGCTAAACATCAATAACCCATTCAAAGCAAATTTCCCTGCTCCCGATGATTTTCCGCATCATGACCCGTGTGAAGCAGGACAATGAGAAGAATTTGCTGAGCTAATGACCACCATCACAACAGAGTAATAAAAGATTTCAGTGAATAAAACGTTTCCACAATAACCAGACGTGCTTCTAGTAAAGAATTATGCCTTAAATACAAACAGTAATTCCATTTTTTTAATTTGTGTCTACGTTTACCTTAAAACATCACTATATTAACCATCGGTGAGTTACAATATTTTATTTGTTCATTTCTTTGTGCAAAAAGAAACTATTTTCTCATGCCTTATGCACGTCCAGAGTCACCCTCCTCTAGAATTCGCCATCTCATTCATCCTGTACCTTCTGCTAATGAGTTCAGCTTAGTCGGGCATTCCATTTCACTTAGAAATTAATGAAATGTTGAGATCATTTACGGGAAGATTTCATTTTTAAAGATGATTTTTTTTCTTCTTCTTTTTTAATCCCTCATTTCTTAAAACAGCTGCTCTCTTTGTTCCAATTGGAGAGTCACAGTAGATTACTTACACACAAAGAGCCGTCTTCTATTCGCGTGCTTCTGGGCTGTAATTGGAGAGAAGGTTATCATTCTTTGGAGGGCGTGTTTTGCACAGAAATAATACCATATTTCTTTAGATGTCTTAGGTGACTTATTGTGTCATTTAAAGACTGGAGGAGCGCATCATTCACAAATTATGATCTTAGTTCCATTACTAATGTTCTTTGCAAA
The DNA here is from genome assembly GCA_014656515.1 of Oryzias celebensis. Taxonomy (NCBI): domain Eukaryota; kingdom Metazoa; phylum Chordata; class Actinopteri; order Beloniformes; family Adrianichthyidae; genus Oryzias; species Oryzias celebensis. The sequence continues at coordinate 16,669,208 of BNCR01000013.1, forward strand.
GGACGAGTTTGGCTAAAGCAGTGGGGAAATCCCACCCATCTGCATGTTGTCTGCTGTTTTTGAAGGACATTCATTAGGCAGTTCATCTGAATAATTTATTATTGATTAGCTAATTTGTGACTTTGTTATATGTGGTCCACATACAAATTGGGATCATATGTGTGCCTATACAAAGGGGAAAAAAGTATAGTAAGTAAAATAAGCATTGCACTTGAAATGTAACTCCAGTGTTGACATTCTTTTGACTATCGTAACTCTAACCGTTGACAGAATCAATTAGCTTAGGGTTGGTCACATAACCACAGGGCCGCAGTTAAGCAGAATTAACCACTGAGGTGAATTAACCCAAAAAGTGATGTCCACGCTAGTGGAAAATGCTTGTTTTGCTGATGCCCCATTTTTTTGGCGCGTTTATGTAAACGTTTCTTGAAGGAATGCCCAGCGCTTTTGCTCAATCTTTGCTCACAGTACAGAAGATCTGTCTTTCCTTTGACAGGAGTCACCGGAGGATGATTCAAAATAACGACCTTAAATTGCACATTCACTTTATTTATGTTGGCAGACATCTGTGCAAATAAAGGCTATTAAAACAAAGTAGAAAATACTTTTATATTACAAATAAGAGCTGCAGAGCTTGCAGATGGAATGCAAAGCAATTGTAATTTGGTGAAGAATTTGCACAAAAGCTCCCACAGTCACAGCAGATGGACTGCATTTGAGCATAACTGCTTGTTATTTTGTTTTTCATGCTATAATTCCATGTGCACATTAACACAGCAAAGCATTCAAACATAGCTAACATTAGAGTTGTCTATGATAAGAGTTGAGATTCCACATGCAATAGTGACAAGGCACGATAAACTAGAAAATCTACCTGATGCAGCCAAAAATATCCTCTTTACAGACAGTCACCACAAAGCGCCATTCTTCACGTGGAAACTGTCGATAAGAAACGTATTCATAAAGACAAAGTTGTACAAAATTAACACTTTGTGCACAACTTTGCAGAAAAAAATACAAGTACATCATTTAGTTTTACATTTCACATGTTTGTTTTGAATACAAATTTTCTTGAATACAGACTTGTCCTGTTAACAAACTGTCAAAACTACGTCACAGGGTCGTGGGCATTTTCATCGAGTCCCGTAACATCGCTTCTTCACATTGCACATGCATGATAGTATAATTTTTTATTAAACTAAAATAAAATTGAACTTTTAAGAATGTTTTTGATTCAAAGTTGTGCACAAAGTATTCATTTGTACACAACTTTGTCTTTATGAATGTGTTTCTTTTTGACAGTTTCTTTACCCCGTACTTGTACAAAGGGTATCCCTTACCAAGCAAATGCAGCCAAGCTAATTTTCATAAAGTACGGTGCAAATATTTGGATCTGAACTCTAAAGCAATTCGGACTTGTTCCCTGAAGTGATGATTTTCATTTGGGTTTGTATAGCCCACACATATTTTAAGCGTGTCCAAGGCTGAATTTTGTTGTTGGCCTCACATATTTGAATTTAAACTTAAGGTTAAAGTCCCATTAGTTGTCGCACACCTAGATGTGCGAAATGTGTTTATCCATATTTGATCCATGCCCTGGGGGAGCGGTGAGCTGCAGAAAAATCTGCACTCAGCACATTTTGTAGTTCAACCATAACCTTTACTCTTCCAATGGGTCCGTGCAGCCAGGAAAAAACGTCAATGGCTGCACATATTTCAAAAATTCAGTGCGAATTGTCACTTTCTTTCATTAATTTGTTAATTTGGGTGAACGTACCAATCCGGCTTTAGAAGTCTATTTTGTTTTTTTTCTTTTTTTTATTGTAGAATCTAACTGTGGGGTTAAGGACCCGGCTTTATTATTGGATTTGTTTTTTGGGTTCCACTTCCTGTTTTATTTTGTTGTTGGTTGTACTTCCTGTGTTTTCCTCCTAGTGTGTGTTCTCTCCCTCCTTACTGGCACACCTGTTTCCACTTACCTCATCCCCTCCTTCTAGTTATAAGTCTTCGTCTCCCTTGCACTAGTTGTCGGGTGGTTCTTGTTGCTTATAGATCTTGTGCTCTATATTTCGAGTTTTGTTTTCAATTAAATAAGAGACTTTGCATTTTGAGAGTTCTGTCTGCTTTTGTGTCCGCACGTCAACCCTGACATTAACAGGTGACAATACAGGTGACAAGTTTATATGCATTTTATTCTACTTTAATTTAAAAGTTCTGTCAAAGGAGGCACTTTTGGCTTTTAAATAATAGTAGCAAGCCTCTGGGTGATCTCTTTCTATTTAACTTTCAATTTATAAAATTATTTATTCCCATTTGTGTCATTTTTTGAAAATCTATTTACAAATGCTTCAAGCATTAGTTGTTTTACTGGGAAGAGTGAATTAATTTCTTTCACTGCAATGTTTTTTTTTTTTTTTTTTTTTTTTTTTTTAAATCAAAGTTGCACATTTTTATACATTTGACATGTTTTAATTATTAAAATTTACACCAGCAAATGAGTAAAAGGCTTAACAAATGCTGCTGTTATTTTAGCAAGCACTGGATTGCACTGCCAAAAAACAGAATTCATTTGATTTTTCTTCACACTTTAATTTAATTTCCACACTATTTGAATAGCTTGCTTTTTAAGTGCTCACTTTATATCAGTTTTATTTATGCAAAAAAGAACAGTTTTGAAGAACAAGATATTATACTGAAAACATAGGCACATTTCCTCAATAAAATAATAGAAAACCATTTATTTTGCCAGAGCAAATACACTAAATCACTGAAAAGCAATCACAAAATAGTATTTTTTTCAGTATAGTTTTATTTTAGTTTAATACTAACACAAGTTTTGGACAGTTGTACACATTTTTTTACCCTTTGACGTCTATTTATTAAAATATGCATCAAACCACTTTGGCTCCTAAATGACATTAATTTAATATTTACTTGAAAGTGAAACATAAGTGATTTTTTTGTGTGTTTTTGCATTGCTGGAAATAAAATTAGGCATCAATGGGTTAAATGACAGAAATTTGCCAATGTCTCTTTTTTTTTTTTTGCTTTAAAGGCTTTACTTTTTATGGTGGAACGAGCTTGACCTTCACCCAGTGTTCTGTTCAAAAAAGAAAAAGGTTTAGGGAGATTCATTGAGTTATGCAAAAATTTTGTACAAGTGCTTGTTCAATAGTTAGAAACATCAACTAAATTAAATGTTAATTAAATTACAAGATGAGAAATACATGAAGTTGAACACAACAAAATGACTTGTTTTTTAACCCTGACTTGAGCACTTTTAGACACCAATGTTGCCTTTTTTAATTAATTTCTTATACAATTTGGGGTAAATTGCCTAAAGGGGACTTATGAGACTGTTACTGCTATTATCAAAAGTTCATTTTGCAATATTGTGTGTATGTGAGTGTGATGTGGTGCTTGTGGTAGTTCTGGATAGTATTAGGACGTACAGTCATTGTAGGTTAGAATTTATGAGGGAGCAGGACTATCTGTCTGGGAGGATTCACTAGAGACTGTTTCCAAGTGCGTGCACAAAAATTCAAACAGTAATACCTGGGACCTGTGGTTTTATGCATGCGTGTGGCGCTGCCTTCCTGCCAGAAAAATAAAACACCAGCAAAAGTTCACTCAGCTTGTGCAGTAAGTTAGTTGTCATCAGTGAATAGCTGCCTGTGTGGTGCTGGGCCAGTGGGCAGACAGGAATAATGAGGGCTGAAGATGAAGACAGATGGAGCTTCTCTCCACCCAGCGTGACTCTGCTCAGCTTTCTAAAGGACAGGCCTTTGTTATGAGAGTAAAGCACTCAGGGTCACAATGTTGTCATCTTTTCAAGCAAAAATAGATGAAACTTACATTGGAGTTAAAAATGCTCACTGGATTTCTGCAGGAGGATGCTGGGAAACATGCTGGATGCCAGCATTAAGACAGTTTTAAATATTTAAAGATTTTTTAAATTTAGAAAAGTTTAAAAATACGAACAGAGAATAATATGGTAAAACCACTTTGATCTCGCTCAGCTGACTTTGACAGAGGTTAATGAACATCTCTGTGTGCATAGTCATGTCACTAAACGTGAGTGTTCGTTTCCTTTTCGTCTGCGGCTCTGATAACAAGTACATTTAGCAGAACAAATGGTTTTTGGTTAGTGCAAGCCGGGCCAGCTGTATTTGTCTGCTGTAAAACCTCCCAATCTCACACAGCCAGAGCAGCGTCTGAGTCATCCAAGTGTTTGTATGCGTGTGGTTATGTGTGTGACATAAGCCGCAGCGCTCCGTCAATTGCAGGAAATTGTATGAAAGGCGAATGCAGGGTGTTTCTCTGAGCTCTCTTTTAAAAATCGGAACAGCACTCGCGCACAGGAGTCGCAGAACAAACTGTGATTGTTGTGGTGCTGCAAGTGAGGCCAAATATTACATCAGATCCAAGTGCCTAAAACCAAACTAACTGTAGGTTTGTTTTTTCTTACCCCAAAGGGAGCAATTTTTTTTGCTGTCCCACTGCAACTGTATTTTTATCTGTCATAAAATTGTTGTCAGTGATCTTTTCATTGTCATCATACAGTTTTTAGCCAAAAACAAAGACCTGCATCATTTTTCAGACATATTTTCTGCAGAGCAGCAGGAGCTCATTAGAAATTTGCTTAAGTCTGGACAAAAGTATGTTGATATCCCATCATTCCTTTGTTTACACACTCTCCTGCTACAATCCTAAACTAACATTACTGTAGCAAAAACAAACCGAAAGCAATATCAGAGCTGTGCAGCCGTACAGCTTTGAGCCACATGGACGCTCAGACGAGGAACATGGAAACGCTAATGGATCTAATTGTCAGCAAGTTGAGGATTTAGAATTGTAGCGGAGCAGGGAGACTTTTGTCTGCTCGTGGACGTTGCTGTGTCACAAACCCAAGGGTTTTCAAACCACTGGTTTTCATCTGCTCCTTAATCCATCATAATTTGAACAAAGAAATACTCAGACACACAGATAAAATCTTAAATTCGTTCATATTTGTCCTCAATCATGAGAAAATTCTACAAGAACATGTTATAAAACACCAAAAACATGATTTTCACGGGAGTGGGTCTCCAGTGAACTACTCTCCACTACTGGTGGAAAATGTGGTAGGGATCCTCACAGAGGGATGCAGAAGGAGTGACAGGGTGACACGGATGGGCTGCTGCACCCTCCTCCACGTCTACTGCTCCTACAATGATGAAAGTGTCAGCAGCGAACACGGTTATCTAAGAGTCACAGGAGGAGGCAGAAAAACAGTGGGAGATGGTACGAAGAGGAGAGGGAACAAGGAGAGCAAAGAGGCAGGAGTGAAGCTGAACGAGAAGGAGAAACTGTGAGGAATGCAATGGTGGGAGGAATGGGAGGAACAGCAGGGGCGATAAACACTTTGAATGTGAATCATAGGCATCTGGCAGGAGGAGAAGGAGGTGGAGACTATAATATGAGGCATAAGGAGAGTTGACAGACTTAGAGAGTGGGTGAGCAAGACAAAAGTAGACAGAATGATAAAGGGGAAGTAAAATGGCAGATGAGGATTTAATTGATTGGCTATTGTCAAACGAGCAAGTAAATATGCTTTGCTCAAAAAAAAAAAAAAAAAAGAATTTGTAGCTGCTCAGCCTTACAGTTTACATACATGTGAACTTCAGTTTCACTTTACATGGACGCAATTAGTGACACGTGGAAGACAACGGAGGAGCCCGCTATTGCCTATGTGGGCTGTCTACTGTTTATTACAATTACTAATATCTGTAATCAGTGAATTGAACAAATAAGGATATTCTTCAAAGTATTCTTCTATCTTTAGCTGCTAGTTTAAGTTTCTGAAGAAAAGTCTTTCAAGACTTAGAAGAGGAAAATGCTATCTATTATAGAAAAGGTAAAAAAAAAGGCGCTGTGGGATACAAAGATGGGAAAGATGCTTTGTTTTGTTTTAAAGAAAGTATGTGACATGTGTAGGCAAATTCTGTGAGATGTTTATTTTATTCACATAGCTAGAGACATAAATGAAAGGGTGAAGGAATTCAAAAAGTATTGTCAGTGGATAGGATAGGGTTAGAAAGGAATTAGAAAGCTCACCATAGAAATTCATACATAGTATACACTGATATGCATGTGGTTGAGGAAATAACCAAACTAATATTAATAATTATAACAAAAAACTCACAAGTAATGACAGACAGAATGCATCTTCTTTGCAAGTTCAGATATCTGAACTCTGACCCATCCATGGTGCAACGGTCAACACGTGCTACAGAACCTCTGATTGCATCTGCACATGGACTGAACATGCAGAGCGAGCGCCCATGACGGGCAGATTGCGTTCAGTGTGAATGTAGCTTAACTTGAAAATGCTCTGTGTGATAGTGTTGCTATACTTTCAGCATTGCCTGCTCTTAGAGGCCTTTACAAGCTTAAATCAATTCAATCTATAATTATAAGGGTGTACAGGATAACATACTTCATATTTCATAAATGCCAACACTTTCATATCTTTCTTAATGAAACTGAGTTTGCTGCCTTTTTGGTCAGTAAATTATCATTTGTTTTATTGTCTCAATGTTTGGGTATTTAGATGTTGGTTTATTCTGTTCATAGAGAATAAGCAACACAATTAGACGTGCTTACATGCAAAATGCTAATTATGAATCCTGGAGTCTACTTTTAACTGTAGCAAGCCGCTTTTTGGACAAAAATAGCTCTGCCAAAAAGACAACTGTATGCAGAAAGATCCCTTGTTGATTTCTGAACTGTTGACCTTCTTTTTTATGAGTTAATGGTAATAACAACACACCGCCGTAAAAGTGCTGCAAAGTCCCTGAAGAGGACATGTCTGTTCATACCATGACAGCCCACTGTCGGTGGTATTCCTGCCATGAACATTTACATGATGCAGGGATTAGCCTCTCTCTCAAGGGACACGCCAACAACAGTTAAACAACCGGCACACTTTGTGGAAACAACTGGACAAACACACAATCTGTAGGATGCCTGTGACGCAAAGGCAGGCTCACAAACGTTTTGATGGATTGTGGATTCTACAGCAGAAGTCAGACAGATGCAGTGAGGTTATGAAGTGAAGAAGAAGATAAGGGCAAGAACGACAACGCAGTCTTTTTGTTTCTCCTTCCTTTTCTGCCCCGTCTTTCCGCACTGTTTTGCTTGCTGTCATGTGAACACACAAAGCGTGCTATGCTTCACTCTAACAGACACGCAAACCAGCCCCCAGAACAAGCCTCCTACACTTTCTCTTCCTCTCTATGTGGGTTTAATTGTACCAACACTTACTGCTTAATTAACAAGTGCAACAGAAGGTTTTAATTGAAAGCCTTTCGTTGGATAATAACCACAACACTAAAGGACTCCTCCTTTGTCAGCCACACAGCCCAGTTGAACTGAAATTATAATGTCAGATAACTTCTCACATCATGTTCATGCTCCCGATTGCTCTTGAAAGTGAGATCAATGATAAATTATTACATTTCTAGCTCTGGGTCGCTAAGCTGATACAACATCTAGAACTGAAAGTGAGATATAAACGTACACAATATTAGGCACACCTGTCCAACTGCTCGTTAACGCAAATTAGTGATCAGCCAATCACATGGCAGCAACTCATCTAGACACGTAGACGGGGTTAAGACGATCTGCTGCAGTTCAGACCGAGCATCAGAATGGAGAAGAAAGAGGATTGAAGTGACTTTGAATGTTTCATGGTTGTTGGTGCCAAACAGTCTGAGAATTAAAAAACAATGCTGATCTACTGGGATTTTCACGCACAGCCATCTCTGGAGTTTACAGAGAATGGTCAGAAAAAGAGAAAATATCCAGTGAGCGGCAGTCAGACGATGGTTCCAGCTGATAGAAAGGCAACAGTAACTCAGATAACCACTGGTTACAAAGTCCAAAAAGAAATGCATGTTCTAAAATATGCAAAAAGACTGTTATTTAAATAAAAATAAAATAAACTCACTCAACACATTTTGATCTCTAAATTGTCTTTAAAAGTGATGTGAAGTATGTCTGGAAAAAGTGCCTGGACTGAGAATTTCTTATTGACTGTATATCCATATCAGACTGTGACTTGTTGATTAAGTGAGAAGCCAATTTCTCATGATACTGATTAAAATGGAGCGGTGCATAGTTCAAACCTGCACTCCAGGCTAAGAGGATTAGACCACAACATCATCGGCTGTCTACAGCCGTGCGATAGTCACTCTTGATTTTGAGAGGAACCTCTGTGTTGTGTGCCTTGAAGCCTTGTTGGCTCTTTCATGCATTTCCTGTTATACAGAACTCATGCAGCTGCTGATGCTTTTTTTCATAAATAATAGTTTTTTAAATAATTGGCAGAGCACTGGGATGCTTTTTTTGAAGGTTAAATGCAGTATTGTACCTGAATATTGAGGTTGAGTTTGACATCAGTGTCAGCATGATTTTATACTAGGATTACACCTCAACAGTAAACAAAAGGGACTTAATAAAGCCTAAGCAGGGCTTGTGCTACTAGTAGAGCAACACAAAAAGGCCTCAATGTTGTTTCAAACAACCTGTTTCAGTGGATAAATTGTATAATTGAGCCACACAGCTGATTAAATGTATTTGAATATGTCATAAATTGGTTAGAAATGGTCATTTGTTGTTATTTTCCATCCTTTTAGTCAGTTACATCATTCACTTCCAGTTTATCAAATGTTTTTACCTTTTTTTTCATCATGTGGCTTTTTCCATCGTGCTAACAGCTATTATTTTAAAAGTCAACAGCTTATGAGCAGCGGCATGATATTTGTAACAAAACTTAAAGGTGGTTGAGCCACTGTTTTTTTCAGGTTTTGTTTTTCCATCAAATCTACTGTAAATGCACATTTTGACTTAATGTATTTATAAAAGTACCAAATTTGGTAATTCTTCTAACATTTGAGCATCTTTGCTGCTCCAGGTTTCCAAATCTGCTCTGTTTTTTAGTAGTTTTTGTTTGTTTGTTTTCTATTGTTTTGGTTGTGTTATTTTTGTCAGGTGTTCTAGGTCTGTAGTTTTTTCCATGGCTCAGTTGTGGGTCCTGCATCTTGTCACAGTTATGTTTTTTGGTAGGTCTGGTTCTGTTTTGTCATTTGTGTTCATTTTGCAACTGTTTCCATTCCTGTGAATCTCACTGTCATCCTAGATGTTACAAAACTGCACAGAAGTCCAATGCATTCAAGGAACTTAAGCTTTTTTTTTTTTTTGCTATTAAAATAATAGAACTTGGAATATTATGAGCCCTGGATGAACCACTTTTATACCTCTAAATTTGTAGCAATGATCAACTTATTAGCCCACTTAGTACATATAAAATATGTGTTTTTGCCTTAGAAATAACAACAGGATGGGTTATAATTACCCATTACCCACAGTAATCCAATTTTTACTTTGTGACCTCTATCACCTTTACAGCCAAAGCCTCTAGAGAAAGGAGTTGGGGGCATCAAGATTTGTTAGCCTGAAGCTAACAAGAGATGCAACCTAGTTAGACTCAGAAGGATAAGAAGCATCCTGTCCATGCATAATGTCCACACTTTCAGAGCCCATGACCAAGTTCTACTGTATAAATATGGATGCATTCGCTTATATTTTGGTCACGTAAGGCACTAATGTCAGTAAGCTTTTCTCGCTTTTTACGTAAAGTTTCATTGCAAAAAAAAATAAAAAAATCGGATGATCTTTTCCTTACAATACACTGCTTCTCAACAATCCTCTTGCCTTATAAGGTCCTTTCTTCCACTCATATCATAAAGCACTCTAATCCAGCCTTCAGGCCTAAGAAAACATTACTAAGCTGACAAGGACATCTATTTAAAACCTTGTTTCTTCTGCTGTCATCTGCAAAAGACAAAAAGGCACATTCACAATTTTTATGATGGACTAACCTGCTCAAAATATCTGCTTGCTAGGTTCAATAGTCACACTCTGCCTGGGAGCTGCTGCTGTGTGAGTTCTTGACTGTCTGGTTGTTTCTGGGCCAGGACGGGTCAGAAATCATGCATCCACTTTACACTCATCCAAAAATGCTGATAAGAGCCTCAGCCTCACAAAAAGATAACAAAAAAGGAACTGTTACATTCCTATTTAAAAAAATGTTAACCCATTTTATTTGTGAGTTTAAAATTCAGCTGCAATAGAAACATTAACTAAACATTTTTTTTTATTTTTTTATTTCCCCACAGGCCTAAAAAACATAAATGTAGTTTGAAATAAAATCTATTAAATCTATTAATCCTAAAACTTTTGCAAACAGTGAAAACATCTGAGTGCTGCCTAGATTTTATGTCTGCACGAGTCCTGCTGCCTCCAAACGGGTTCCACACTTTGATCTTCACCCTAATTGGAATGAAACAGTTTTCTGTGATGACAGAAATGTAGCCCGGTGCAGTCAGGGCAGCCAAGACATAGCTGGTGTTAAACGACGCTTACAGGAAACACACTGTGAGGCGATGCGTGATGCAGATGCTCATTAGATATGTGCATACACTAAAGTCACATTATAGTGCTTTTATTTATCATTTCCTTTTTTTTTAAAACGTTTTTCTTGGTCCATAGAAACGCCTACAACATTTTTTGGTCTTCTTGCCTAACATCCTCCCTTTACTTTTTTCTTTTGCTGAGTCTCACCTCTTTCGGGGTTCACACTAAGAAATCAATTTCATCCAGCCTTTTTGCCTTCAGAAGGAAGCAGAGTCATATATAAATATTCACATGTGGCTATTTCAGATGCTCGGCTCAGGGACAGAATGAGCTGTTCTTCTGTTTGATCATGAAGACTGCATACATGCATCTCAGATGATTTCTCCTTTTCCCTGTGCATCTTTCCCTCCTTTTAATTTTCTTCTATTGTAAACTCAGATTCCTCCGACTCTCTTAAAGCATCTTTCAAGTTTCTTCATTTTTCTCCCTGTTTCTCTTCTTTTTGATACTTTTATTTCATTCTTGAACTGTTTTTTTTAATTGTTGGTGAATATTTCCTTCCCTTTTTCTCCTTTATACACCCTTTTCGATGCATACTGTTGAAACGTATTTGGCTAATCTTTCCGGTGAATTTCTTTAACATTCTTTTCCCACACTTTTCCCCCTTAACAGTGCTCTTTTTTTCTTTTTAGTAACATCTTTCTTTGTATTATCTTTGGTTCATTGGTTCAATGTTCTATAAATACACTGCAAAACCACCCCTGTCATCTTTCATGGTTTTCACATGCACAGAAACATATGGAAATACCTGGAAAGTCGCTGAATAATTTATTTTAGCCAATTACCAGATTAAGTGTGTTTGACATCTACTGAATTCATGAAACTGTTTTATTATGTAGACGTGCGCTGTCTCTTGACTTTTTGAAATGTTTACATTCAAACTGTGAAGATCATGGCTATTTAAAAAGCAGAACTGCATTTTTCCAGGACCTAAAAGGTAACTGCAGCTTTGAGGTAAAAGCTTTCTCGTGTACGAGTATCAGGGGCAGCTCTCGGGAGACCCAGCTGCATCTGAGCGCTACCTCCGTGAACTTAGAGCATGTGGTCCAAGGCCATTACGAAAAAAATCAAGAAGGAGAAAAGAGGAAAATGAGATAGATCTTCTTGACTTTCATACTTCAGTTATCTCACAAAACTCGTACCAAAGAGACCAAAAATAAATACTTTCAAAAAATGATTTAAAAAAGCTAATAAAAGAAGTTCCAGTTAAACTGATACTCTATTAGACTAAGTTTGAATTATTTTTAGCTTTGCCTATTGTGCACTAATTTTCTTTTCCTTTTTTAATAGGAACATGCTGTTTGTGGGGTAACGTGCTTGAGTTTACATAACTACAAACAATGCCCTTCGTCCAATGTGATCAGAACTATGATTATTATTTTTGTTATAATTAATTTTGTACTACGAACAATATAAAAATCTGAAACTATTTAGTTCGCAACACAACACAGATAATTGCATTAAACTACTTCTTGCTTTAAAAAACACATTTGGCAGTAAACTGTTTTTTGATCAAAATCTTTATGGAAACTTTCTCCTATAAGTTTACAACAGTGTTCAGCTTACTACATATTTCTTAGTAAATTATTGTTTTGCGTTTTAATTATAACATAACTAACATAAAATCGGACCTTTCCTCTCTGTGGATGCAACCTTCCAAACTCAATGGAAAGTGCTTAGCTTATGATTTTATACTAGTAATGTTGACGAGATAGAAGGACAAACTTGTAACATATTCTAGAAAGACAGGATTGCATACAAGCTTACTAAGAATGAATAGTCACAATTTTAACCCAGTCCTAGGATTCCCTTTTAGAACATTTACAGTAGCCTAAAAAACTATTCTTAGAGCTACTTTTATAGTAGTATAAATAATTAAAAGTAATTCAAATTATTAAGATTTCACAACCAAGTAAAAATTCACAAAATTTTCCTTCTATGCATTTCTGTTCAATTTGCTGCTGAGAAAATCAGAAGAAAATGGAATTTCACATCGTGAGAGTTAAAATGCACATGCTCGTATGAAGCTATTTTGGCATCGCCGTCTGCAACATGCATTCATGCGGCATCTTCAAATAAAAAGTCTGTGTAAATGCACCTTTCTGGCTGCAAAGCTCTCACGTTCAAACATACCAATGCACATTTCTACAGTTCTACAGTTCTTACAAAACATGAGGCGTAGAAAGTTAAACCAGTTGAACTTTGACCAATTGGGGACTCTTATATGGATGGCATCCCCTTTAATTCATAAAAGAACCAACTGTTTGAAAATTGATCATGGAGGAGAAATTAATTATTTCTGTTTGTGCCCTGCTGGAATTGTATGATTTCATGTTAATGGAATGATAATAAAAATCCTTAAAAAGCCTTTTAATGTGGTTAGATTTTTTAAAAAAATCAAATATCTGTCTTTTAGAGATGAATAATTTCCCAGACTCTGGACGAGCCGGTGTAAACTGCACACTCAAGCGTGGTGCTGATGCAGCTGCAGCCTCCAGTCACTTCCCCTCCCCTGGCTGCTGGTTGTGTTTGTCAGTGATAACTACTTCATGGATTTTTTTTCGCACATGCCCCCAACCCCTCTACCTTTAAATCCCTCCTTGTTCTCTTTCAAACCCTGTCGTCAGCTTTGTTTTACAAACAGGGCAGTGATACCGTCTCTCATAGCCCCCCCCCCTCACGTCCTGGCTCACTGTGACGGCGGCCATACCTGGACAAAGCCGCGCGCACGAATACAAACGTCAAGCACACGCTCACAATGACCTCACCTTGACCCTGCACGTCCTTCTCATCAGATACGCCCAGACAGGTGTGTGGACTTTTGTGCTTTCAGTCTCTCTAATGAATATTTTACAGGAGGCGGCTGAGCGTGTTGGTAAAAACTAGGACATGTGGTGGAGGGGGTGGAGTTGGGGAGTCCTGGTTATAAGTGGGTGTGTTTGTCTCCCTGCAGTAGATGGATGCATTTCTTCCATTCCCTTTCCCCACATCCCTTTTAATTTTCACCTGTTTTTCCTTTCCTTTCAATGCCTTATCGTTCAGCCTCAGGGCTCATTTAGAGCTATGTCTATTAGCCACACACAGACAGATTTGCATTCTCACACTGACAAAAGAGAAGCAAACAAACGCAGACCACCTCAGCACTTTGAGTACCCTTTCTGTTTAATGTTATTTATAAATGCCTTTTCAGTCTGGCATTGTTTGATAACCACACAGAAAACATTTCAGCTGCACAAAAGATGGGAAAAGAGGGAACGATGTGGGTCTGTGTGAGAGCTGGAAGAGAAGAGGAAGCGGCACATGAGGGAGAAAGGGATAGAATTAGCACACAGACGAGGAGGAGAAGAGGAGGGGAAGACAGGAATGAAAAGAAGGTTAGAAACAACAGGAGGAAGAGCGGGGAGGACAGAGTGTGGAGCCATTTCTCATGGAACAAGTCAGCAAAACAAGAAAATAAAACAGATTCAAAAATTAAAGTTCCCGTCTCCCACTTCCTGTTAATGAGATATGACTGGGACACAACAGAGACATTTTTTTTGTCCCTTTTTCTTTTCTTTTTTTAAGAAAACGCATTCTCAAAAGAATAAACAGACACAATTTACATCACCTCTTTTTGCACAGCAGCACAAACAAATTCACCGTTAGGGATCTCTAATCCTACATGTTAGGACACTGACACCAGTGACAGGCTTCTGAACGTTCCCAACATCTAGTTAAATAGACACAAGATGGCAGAGCCCGGCAGGAGATACACACAGGCAGGATACACACAGGCACCTGAATTTCCAACCAATCCTGGAATTCTTAGGTGATCAGAATCCCACGCTTTCATTTTTTTTTTCTTTTTTCAGTTCTTTTTGTTCGCCTGTCATGGTTTGGTTGTAGATTTGATGCTTGCATGTTAGGATAGCTTATTCAAAGATAATTTATTGTGCTGTAAAAAAAAAAAAAAAAAAAAAAATCCGTTTATTGGCTGGAGGACTGTGGGAACCCATTTACATCTTGAAAAGGCTTCACCCTTTTGTAAGTGAGCACTTGGGACTTTAGGTGTAAAAAAAAGTGTGAGGTGTAAAAGTCAAAGCTGAGGAAGCGTGTGCTGAACTCTGCTCTGTGATCAGAAATCCCTGGACTAATGGGGGTTAGTGTCTGCAGTGGGCTGTGAAGGTGCGTGTGTGAGCAGTTCCGGCGTGTCCCACAGTCCTCTCTGTCCTTGTTCATTCCTGAAGACTCCTGGGCTTCCAAACAGCTGGTGGGATCTTTGGCTCCTCAGACCCAGCAGCAAAAGAAACCAGCTTTCCAATCAGGGCTTGAAGGTCACTCAGTCCTTCTGTCAAAATCATATAATTTAGGATTCATTAAATCCACTCTCCCAATTGTTCCCATCATCAAAAAGATCTTTGGGGATATTCTTGTTTAATTTCAAGAAATGTATAGTTTTGTGACTAATTCCTAGAAATAAAACATCTCTTGAACCAAAGGTCTGTCATTGGACACTGGCTCCTATCAGGCACTCTTGATAGCTGTCATTTTTTTTTCCCCACATGGCTTCAGGATTGCTCTTCAGATGCACAAATCTCAACTTCCCTTCAAATCCTCCATGAAACCAGTTGATTTGTCGGATCTGAATGGCTTTTAAGTTTAGATAACTGACAGAACAGGCTGTAAAAAAAAAAAAAAAAAAAAAAAAAAAAAACTGACAGTTGTGTTGTTTGCGATAATTTCAGTTGTATATCTTGGTCACCATGAATACAGGCGTGCATTAGAACTGCTGTGAAATGTCAGAGCAAAGCCACTT
This sequence comes from Oryzias celebensis, assembly GCA_014656515.1. Lineage (NCBI taxonomy): Eukaryota > Metazoa > Chordata > Actinopteri > Beloniformes > Adrianichthyidae > Oryzias > Oryzias celebensis. Next base: position 16,684,521 of record BNCR01000013.1, read on the forward strand.
TATCTGGAGACTGATAGTGATTATAGCTATTACGGCTCGGCTTTTCACGAGGACTCTCCACTCCCACATCTGTCTGCAGTACTTCTTTCCTTTCTTGATCTTGGGGTACGGTGAAGTGAGCGGAGAGGCAGCCATAAATGACTGTCCTTGTCTTAGAGTGAGTGACGGATCGAGGTTGTGCTGAGAGCGCTCTGTGGAGTCAAGAGGGTTAACCGTGTGCTTTCACTGCTATTTGAATCACTTGTTGGCTCGTTATTTTTATATGGCTGTACAGTTTTTATGAGTACATAAATTCAGCAGTTGGTACTATAGAGACAACTGATTTCCTGATGTTTCCCATACTGACATCATTGTGACAATAGGGAGATTTTCTTTTTCTTTTCTCTCCCCTCCAGGCTTTTGTGTTTTGATTAGGAACCACAAGGATCACCACAGAGATAATCGATAACGTAGTCATGTACGCTGTCAGTCGTTCATACGTGCCTCCTCATGGAGCCAGGAAAAGGGTGTTTCAGGAAAATCAATCCTAAGGTTGCATCACAAACACTAAAGTGTTCATCTCCTGTCTCAGCGCAAGATCACAAAATAGATTGAGAGCAGCAGAGCTGATGACAGACAGGAGGTAAAGTCTGCAAGGTGACGCTCTGCTTTATTAGAAGCCCTCTGGACGCCGCTTGGCGGGCCAACAGAAGTTCTTGGGATGCACTTGTTCCTCCTCCTCGAACTTGAGGACACGTCGTATTTACCCCCATCTGGAGAGTAATCTTTCTCACCCTCCTCCCGAAGTACCTGCACCTCATTGAGCCCCCCTTTTGCCTTGCGACCCCGGCGGGTGCAGTTTTTGCGGCTTCCCTTAGGCGGCCGGGGCAGTGGGGAAGGTGAAGGGAGGTTGTGTTGGTCCCCGTGGGGCAAGTACGGCCGCTGATGGTGGTTGTGGTGATTTCTGTGGCGATTCAGGTGGTTCAAAGACTCTCCGTGTTCCAAGTCCTTTCCTGGGGAGCCTTGTCCATGACTTTCTCTTGACAAACAACTGGGTAGCTCCTCTTTTTTTAGCATTTTTAAGTCCTTCCCCACTAACTCTGGAGGTGAAACGCAAACAAGAGAGGAGGTGGAGCCTCTAAATCTGCGTAGCCAATCCCAAAGAGACATAGCCTTGCAGTCACACTCCCAAGGATTATCATTGAGTCGGAGATACTCCAGTGCTGGCAGAAGAGTCAAAGTGGCACCAGACAGCTCTGTGAGATTGTTGTTAAACAGGTAGAGGGTAGTGAGGCGCCGTAAGTCGTGGAAGGCTTGACGATCCACCCACTGGATTTCGTTTTGGTGCAGAAGGAGTCGGTCTAAGGCACCTAGACCTCGAAAAGTGTTCTGACGGAGACTCCACAGACGATTCCCATGCAGGAAGAGATGACTGAGGTTCAGCAGGTCAATAAACAGATCGTCATCCAAGAACTCCAACTGGTTGTCCTATAAAATAACAAAGGAAAGACACAAACCGCTGATTAGAACAGGTTGCAGTTCATAAATGATAACTGTTACTAATTTTTTTACCACAAAAACGATAACATTTTTGACAAAAACTATAAAGCTTTATACAACTAAGGGCCACCCTAGCTGTTATACCAATCAAATAAATTATTATATACTACACAACATCATACATGGTTTTTTCAGCCACATTGCATGGAGGCAAAAAAGCTGTGCAGGGTTGCACATCACTAGTCTGTGAGGGTTTGCTTTCCAGAAGGCTCTGTTTATTTTGAAAGGTTCAAAAATGATGTTCTGCAGCAATGACTGCAGTGACTTTTTCTTTTCTTTTTTTTTCTTCTTGCTAAAAAATAATGGTGGCATTTACTAATTTGTGTTTTGCACAAAAGGACCATGATTCACTTCAGCGTGACAGCTGATTTGTTTCATTTGTTGAAAAAATGAACGTTGTTCAATCTGCAGATAAACTCACCCGCAATCTAAAAATCTCTTTGAGGATAGATCAAATAAACAAAACAAAATAAAAATTAAAGAATATGAATTGTAGATAATTTACAAAGCTCTTTAAAAAAAAATCCAAATTACAGATATTGTGCCATGCTTCACTCAGACTAATAACTTTTGACCAAAGCAAACTGCACCTGTAAAAAATAATCATAATTAAAAAAAAATCTTTACCTTTCAATGTAAAACATATTTTTTAATGACAAAAAACAACAACAACCTCATAATCAAATACAAAATGAACATAAGGCAAAGATCCTTATTAAAGAAGAAAAGATTATAAAAAATAAAATAACCTCATGAAACTTGTGAAATGACATTTCTTTCCTACTGAAATCCTTTTTTCCTAGTGAGCTTTTGTTGTTTTGTTGCTCTTTTGTAGTGCGTCTCAATTTTTGTTTATTACATTTTTTAGTAGAATTTTCTAAAACTTTACTTTTTTGTTGTCCACCTAATAAGTAAGTCACTAGCATTTGTTTTTGTTTTGTCAAAATACTTACTTGTCTTTATCTGGTGTTGTTATGAAGTTGCTCTTTTATTTTATTAACAATATTTTCTGACATATTGTGGACCGTGATTAATCACAATTAATCACAATGCTTTGGGGTTACATTTTACACAACAATATGAAGATTTTGAATAAAAACAGGCCAGAGAGAAAATGTTTTCTTCATTTTTACTGTCTGAAATCTTATACATAGGATATATATATCGCTTTCCTTTGCTGCTGCAACGAGGTCTGCCGGTTCAGTGACGCATTGGCTTGTTACTGTGACAATGGGCTGCATTACGTATCAAAAAGTCTGCCTTTTGTGAAAAAGCGAACTAAACCTAAAAATATGACAAGATTAAAGTGCTAAAAACGGAATAAATATGTTTTTATTTTGTAAGTGACCATGTTATAAGCGAGATAGTTCCCAATGAAGTGTGCTTTAAATTAAAAATTAAGAAATTAAAATTGCAGTGTAAGCCTGACCCGGCGGAAGATGGTAACTTTGATTAATTCGCGTTGATAAATGTTAATGCGCTAATTTTTTTTTATCGTGTGCATTAACACGTTAACGCTGACAGCCTGACTAATAATAAAATGATATTGTGGCTAAAGAATAGTAGTCAAGCACCTGTAAGTAGAGATACTGCAGGTTCTGTAGGCCTGAAAAGATGCCTGGAGGCAGACTGATTAGACCACAGCGGTAGAGATGCAAGGCGTGGAGACGACCCAAACCAAGAAAGGTGTCTGAGGCAATGGCCCTTAGGTGCCGGTTGTCCCCCAGGTCAAGCTCCTCTAAGCGATCAAAACCGTGGAAAGTGGATGGTTGAATATAGGATATGTTGTTGGAGTAAAGCCAGAGCATGGTGGTGGTGGGGGAGAAGTGGCCGCGGAGTAACCTCTGGATCTTGTTGTTTTGCAGGAAAACCCGCTCACTCTGAGCGGGGATGCCCTCTGGCACGGTATGGAAGTTGTGAGCCTGGCAGGAAACGGTGCTCGGTGAAGTGTAGCAGATGCAGTGGTGAGGGCAAGGCATGGAGAGATCCAGGCCCCACAGCACCAACAGTAACTCCACCCCACCATAACCTGAGGGGAAAACAAGAGAAAATGAGGGTGAGACGAGCAGAATGACAGGCATGTCACAAATGTCACAAATCTCTGTCAAATGCGCACCAATGTCCATTTTGTTCTTTTCAAATACTCAATCCCATGCTGTTCCATCATTCAGACATAAATCTATATATTTTTAAAACATTTGTGAACTTCCATTATTTTCTTTTTGTTGCTACAACCTTGAAAAATACAACAATCCTCCATCAGCCACACAGAGAAATCCCAGCCATTGCGTGAGCTCTGTGTGTGTGGCAGCTGGATTATAACAGAGATGTTTACACCTATTTGTTTTCTATGTTACTTGTAACAGTCCTGGCAATAGGGCACAAACCTACGCACACAACAACCCATCATGAACAAACTCAAATCCTTTTCTAGCAGACAGAAAATCTATTTTTCCTTCTGCTGACGAACAAACTCGCAGCATGCTTGAACACATTCCTGCAATGAGGGACACAGGGAAATATGAGTTGGAAGAGACGAGGAAAATACCTGTACCTGACCAGAGTAGAGGATATTATTGTATTTCCTTTCGGAGTCCCTTTCTAAGACCCAACATCATTCGTTTGTCTTTCTTTCCAGTCTAGAATTATTCCAACATTTGATATGTTTTGGATTTGGAGAAAAACAAAGGAGAACAGCACTAATCCTGAGTATTCTCTGAGTAGAAATAGAGATTAAATAAAATGCCAAATTGCAGCTGACCTTATGGTTAACTGTAATAAAAAAAAAAAAAAAAACTAGTGAGGTTAGGGCTTAAGGAAAACTTGCAATGTCTCATATTAGTGATCAGTATTGTGATGACAACATGACTTGCAATAAATGAACAAAAAGCAAAATGAAAAACAACTAATACATCATTTCTATTTCACTGCAACAGTTTTTTTTGAATAAAAGCAACTTAAATATACTCCAAATGTCTACACAGGACATAGGCCATCTGGCATAAAAGGGGTCAATCTAATTGGTCAAATGTGTAAAGGATTCTATTTAATTTGTTAAACACTTCAAGGTGCCGAAAGATTGTTTTAGCATGTGTGTAAACATTTAAAGTTACCACTTATCGCAATTTATACTGTCTTTTGCGATATTGCACATGTTAATATCACGATAAATTTGCACAATTTTATTCAGGCCTAAGTGAGGTTGCAAATACTTTTTCCAATAATTAAAAGTACTATTGCAGAGTTAAGACTTGGTTTTCTGCAGTTTTTAAGCATTAACCAATGGTAGAAATGGGCACCATTGCTGTAAGATACTTTTGTGATGTAAAACTGACAGAGGTGACTATCTGTTTAAGAACGTGTCAGTAAAGAAAACAGGAAGATTGACCCTGTCTATGACCTGATAATAACAACAAGTACATTCATGTACAGGAGTCTGTCAGAATATTAGTCTGCATATATTTCAATTCAATTTTATTTAAATACCCCAAAATCACAACCATAGCCGTCTCAATGGGCTTCACACCGGTATTCATGCAAAGAACATAAAGTCAATCATAAAAATATAAACAATGGTTGGTTGCTAAACTAAACAGACTAAACTAAACTGGCATCCCTGCCCTTAGATCCTCCTTCTCAGTGAAGAAAAACTCTTAAAAAACCTTATCTTGGGGAAAAAAATAAGAAACATGAAGGAGAAATCCTCTCCCAGGACGGACAGGCGATGTGCTAGAACTGTTACAGAAGAATTAGCTTATCTAACTCTACAACTACATGTTAGAATAACAACAGAGGCATCATGAACTAAACAAAAAGATACTACTGGGTAAATGATAAAGAATAGAGGTGAGAAGTCATAGAGGACAGAACCCCAGTTCTTTCCCCGGCTTCTAACTTCTAGTAGCCTACTAGCAAGAAATTGGTATTGAAATTTAATTTAAACATGCTAATGGTAAGTTACATGTAATATGACACAAATAGCAGATGCTAATAATAATAATAAAGCAGTTTAATCATGTCAATATAAATATATAATTATTGTAATGCTAAAGCACTCTGAAATCTTTAATGTATTTATGTATACCATTTATGGTATACCAATATATATACATACACACACACACATATATATATATATATATATATATATAAATATAAATATAAATACATACATACATACATACATACATAGATGAAAGCATCTGCATATATATATATATATATATATATATATATATATATATATATATATATATATATATATATATATAAATATAAATATAAATACATACATACATACATACGTACGTACATACATACATACATACATACATACATACATAGATGAAAGCATCTGCATATATATATATATATATATATATATATATATATATATATATATATATATATAAATATAAATATAAATACATACATACGTACATACATACATACATAGATGAAAGCATCTGCATATATATATATATATATATATATATATATATATATATATATATATATATATATGTTGCATTTGACAAGAGCAACCTTTTCATTTCTATATCTGCTTCCTCCTGCAATCTTTTTGATGAACTGAAACACACGGAGGGCAGCTTTTTGTCCTTAGAAATTATGGTTGGTAATCACTTCGGCAATGCTGTTTTGGAGAAATATTCAACAAAAATGAGAAATTATATGCATTTGAGAGATAAACTGAAGAAGAACAAGCAAAATATGTACGTTTGTTAAAATTGCAAATAAGAGAAATAGCCTTTTGCAAAAAAGGTGCACGTGGGTAGTAAAGACTGCATTCAATGACATCTTGATGGCAGCATATGTTCATTTAAAATAGGAAAATATACTTTCTATTAGTGGCAGATGGGAAAGACCATCATGTGCACTCATGCCTACAACAAGAACATCAAACAAATGCGGCTTGGAGACATGAGCCATGTGATATGTCAGAGACTGATGTAAAGGTTGAGGAAGGATTAAACACAGAATGCATGATGGGGAGTTCTAGACATGTGCGGAACAGTCACCTTTAGAAAATGTTTCATTCTATATGAGACCCAACAAGTAGTGGTTAACAGAATGAATCCATCTCTCGCTCCTTTTTCTTGCCCCCTTTTTTGTTCTCTCTTTTGCTTTATCAGTCCATCTGTGTCACCCTTGGTTGCTTCATGCTTGTCTGCCTGCTTTCTGCAGACTGCTTCCTCTTGTTTCCCTCCACAGCTTTATCTTTTTGCTCTGCCCCACATGCTGCGTCAGTTAATTAGGTGCAGAACTGATGTTTTTTTCTTTTTTTTTTTTTTTGGAAAGTTTGAGCTTGTGAAATACAGGATACATTTTTTTCTTTGAGATGCTCTAGACCAAAGTGATTGGTCACATTTCCTAAAAAAAATTTTTATGCAGATGCTTTCATCTAATTTTGCATTGTAGTTGTAGAACCTGGAAAAACAAAGCTTACAGTATCTCCCAGAGGGCTCAAAACTCTTCAACATCCGATATGACCCATTATTTATTAAGCAAGTTAAAGATAAAAATAAAAGGAATCAAACACATTTAATAAACTAAAAGAACATTTGAACACATCTAAAGACCTGTAGCAACTTTTTCTCACTCAGTTGCTGTCATCTTGCGACCTCTGACAGAAAGAGTGAAATCCTCCCCCCAAAAACTGTTTTTAACAGGATCTCTGAGTCGAGCTGTAGAGATTTGCTTTAGTGAGGCTGCAGATAATCTGTGTTCTGAACTGACAAAGTGCTGTGTTTTCTGATTGTCCTGCATGTATGAAATGAGGTCAGTGCTTTGGTTTAGTAAACCTCCTTCATCAAAATCTAACTTTTGGTTCCGGTTCCTGTGACGTCATTTCCGGGTGAGCGTTAACTAGTGCTTGACTGCATTTTTTCACCAATGCGGTATTTCTAGGAAATATATAATCGAGAAATGATGCTGAAAAACTCATCCATGCATTTGTTATGTCTAGGGTGGATTACTGTAACTCTTTGCTAGCAGCGTGTCCTACAAGTTCTATAAAACTATTCAGCTTGTTAAAAATGCAGCAGCTAGACTGTCAGCAGGAACCAGCAGAGCCATGTCAGCCCATTCCCTCAGCACAGTGGGCAGTTTAACTTAGTTTAGTTTAGCAACCAGCTATTGTTTATATTTGTATAATTGACTTTATGTTCTTTGCATAAATATGGCTGTGAAGCCCATTGAGACGGCTATGGTTGTGTTTTTAGGCTAAAAAAATAAAACTGAATTGAATTGAATCTGTTTTCCCGCATAATAGGGTGCACCAGATAATAGAGCGCACTGTCAATTAATGATCTATTTTTTAAATTGCGTCACGTAAGGCACACAAAACTTAAAGATATACAAAAAAGTCACTTTTACGTCCATACGTCAGTTAAAATGTGTTAACTGCGTTCACAGTAGCTAAACCTGTTCCTAGCATACTACACGTTAGCCACGTTAGCGTATTTACAATACCTGTAATCCCAACCTTGTTTGCAACACATAATAAAACACACATACTACTAAAACAAATGTTGCTGTGACTTATGCCAACTTATGCCTCATCACAAACTTCAGTAAAACTTAAAAAAAAAAAAAAAACACAGTTTGACATGTTAGCATCCCACCCAGCATTTTGACAGAGTGCTGTTTACCTCTCAAAATCCGTAAACACAACCAGAATCAATCCATATACAGTAAAAGGCGCTCCGGATCAAAGCCGAACTGTTGTTTTTTTGAAAAATATTAAAAGCTTTTATGTGTGCCTTACACTGAGGAAAAGAGCATAACTTTGCATATGTTACCTGAACTTTACTCAAGAGTAAAAAAGTTCACATTGAACTCATAAATGTATGTTGTGTTGAACCTCTGTTTTAATCAAGAACAAAACACAACAGAAAAAGAAAAAAAAAACCTTTGCACAATCCATGTCAAGCAAGACTCAGCAGCTTCTTTGTGCCTAGTTATGCTTTTTTCGGATTAATATGTTAAAAAAACATTTTAAAAATAAAAAAAAAAACTCAGTCTTAACATTTGGAATTTAAAATATTTAAAAAATCCTCAGATTTCACTTATACCTGAGGTAAAATGCCAAAAACGTGATTTTAAAATAGCTGGTATAGTAAGAGCTTTGGTCATGCATAACCCATTTCAAATGTGGTTGACAATAAAACATGGGATTCTTTTGGAAGTGATTACCATGTTAACTAAATTAGAAAAAAATCCCGGTTCAAGTCCTGGCTGGGGGACTTGAAAAGTGTCACCAATTGTGTGGAGTTTGCTTGTTCTCCCTATGCGTGGGTTTTCTCTGGCTTCCTCCCACCGTCCAAAAACATGCTTCATAGGTTAATTGGTTACTCTAAATTGTCCCTTGGTGTGGATGTGAGTGTGCATGAGTGTGTGACTGCGACAGCCCCTGTGACAGACCTGACCAATCCAGCCCATGAGTGGCTGGGTTAGGCTCCAGCAGACCCATGTCCCCGAAAGGGATAAAGCAGTTCAGAAAAAAATGGTAAAAAAAAATCCTTGCTCTAAACATCTCATGGAAAATGAGAAGAATGTGCAGAAAGAAAATATGTATGCATATGAACATGCAAAGAGACACCCTGGAAGCCGCTGTATTGTAATAGATTAAAAGCAGAAAGTGTGGTACGTACAAAGTCTTTATTTGATATATTTACTTTGCACGCTTTTGTTTTATAAATGTTTCCAAAAAAGACAGCTGAGCTGTAGCGTACAAAAAAACATTTAAACCTCCAGCATAGAGAGCACATTTGCATTGGGACGGTGAAGGAATAGACTGCATTTATGGCACTAGAGTGATTTGGTCACATCCTGAAACTAGTAAAACTAATGTGTGGATATTTGATTACTTTGATAAACTTATATGAAGTTAAATTTGTTGCAAAAGTATTGTCTGTCAGTAAAAAGGTTTCATCCTTGTATTGGGAGATTTAAAATTGCAGAAGATAAAACCAGAACTTCGTAAAGCTAATAACGATCAAAACTTAAGTTTTTTAGCTGCAATGTCGTGATGAAATACATCAATTACAATATTTGGTCTAGAAAGAAGATTTTTGAAGATTAAGAACATTTTTTAGGTTTCTAGCATGAATATCTTGCATCTGATTGACTGATCCAAGCAGTACACAGATTGCTGCTTGGTTGATTTATTGAGAAGTAAAAGAACTATACTAACTCGGTTTTGTCATATTAGAAAAAAACCAAACATTTTTAGACACGGAAATCTCTTTAAAAATAAGAAACCCTTTTACAGATGAGCAATAAAATAATAGAAAAAAAAAATACCCATTTAAAAAGGCTCCCACTAGATTACCTGGAAATTGAATCGGGTCACATTTAATGTCAAACAAAAGCAAATAGTGCAGATCCTTATGGAAATGCAGACGTTCTGCAAACTGTCTTAAGCTTTTTAAAGACTAATTTCAACTGGATCTTCATCATAAATAAGGATGTATTTCAAGGGTACCAAACAAGTGAGTGGAATTAACTTCGTTTTGCCAATGATTGTCTGCTTTCACAACTGATCCATCTTTAATCAAAACACCCTTGGTTTCTAATCCTCTGAGGCCATTTCCCACTGTTTATTTGTCTAAACTCTCATTTTGATGTCCCTGATCTGATATTTGCTGAAGGCTCCATCAAGCACAGCCAGGGTTCAATTACAAAAAAAATGCCTTTCAAAAAATGTCCCTTTGTTCTCTCTCTAGACACACAGAAAGGGCGGCGGGGAGCGAACTCACACAAGTTGCCATCATCACAACTGCCTTCTAGGTACAACTTTGCATTTGGAAGAGTCACCCGTTACTCGTCCAGGCAAAAAAGTTAGACAGGGAAGGTAGAGGAGAACCAGGGAAGCAGTGAGTGGAGGAACGGGGAATATCGTGCTCAAACGGAATGAGGAACTCTTACACATGAAAGCAGAGGCAGGATGGGAGAGGAACAGCACGTCAGTGTGGGAGGGAAAGACAGCACAGCGAGTGACACTGTGGCTAAAAAAGGATGACGGGAATGACAGGGATCTAGTGTGAAGCAGAGAGCATTATACAGGTAGATGTTTGCTTTGCACACAGCAAGAGTGTGACTTCCGAAAAACTGCGCGTCAAGCCGTGACCTTCTGACGGCTGAGTCAGATAAGTTCCACACGTGTCTAACACATCCATTCAATGCGCACCTCTAGATTTAAACACGACTAATTAGCAACAAGAATAAAATTGCATTAATAAAGGCGTTTAATTTGCAAAAATGGAAATATTGCATTGACAGTGTAAGAAGCAAGAGGGGAGGGGGCTAGCTCAATGCTGCTTCCCTCTTGTTATTAGTTGATTTAGCTTAGCATAATCCCAAAGATCATTTACCGCTGCTCATTCAAATGGTGATAAATCTGTGGCGAAGTTAATGAGAGATTTCAATGGTGTCATTGCTTCAAAGACACTGTTAAAATATCTGCTGTAAATACTCCTCCCCTTTCTTGTAATGTGGTGCATAACCAGTTCATCCATCTTCATACCGGAGACAAATCAGGTCAATAACAGCAGCTTCGCATCACCGGTTCCTTTAGACCATGGAATTACAATGTTGTAGAAAAAGGAAGCTTTCTGTTAGTCAAAGTTTCCCTCCTGTGACCTCAGTCAAAAGCAGTCAAAAGCAAAAAGCTGACCGGAGCGAAGGAGTGACAGTTTGGTTTCTTAGTGCAGACGTTTGTAACACGACCAGAGGCGCCGCGTACTGACAGGCGAGACAAGCGATTGCTTTCAGTCCCGAGGGTTCACTACTACAGCAAATGGAAATGTATACAGCTTGCAATGATCATAGTAAACCAGAGCAAAACTCCCCAAAGAAGCCCATTTCCTCATTCTCTCTGGCAGAGCTCAGTTTAAGTAAAAAAACAAAACAAAAAAAACTGGGAAAGCAAAAGAGACACATCTGAAGGTGAAAAAAGTTAAGAGATAGAAGTTTCATTTCACTTTTAAAGAATTCTTTCCCATTATCTTTTTATTATCATTCCTCAGGATTAATATTTAACAATTGTACAAGTTTCTGGCATCACCATCCAAATAATCTGGAATTTTGTCTTTAAATACTCATTTTTCTTTTTGTTGATTTCCTTTTCAACATGATGCTAATAAGCACATTTTAAATCAAAACAATGAAATTCAGGTTTGTTTGTGACTGTGAGATTTACTTTACCTATAATGTAAGGCAGATAAATCCCAATAACATGTGTGTGATCCCCTCAGAGTCCTTTAGTTTGCGTTACATTTTTACAACATGTTAAACTTTAATGAAATCTGAAGACAAATTACTTTTTTTTTCTGTGTCCAGACTTTAAAGGACCTATATCATGCTATTCGAAGACATTTAGAGTTAACTATGTCCATATATATGATAATATATTAACTTTGGCAAACAATGGATATTTTTTTAATGAAATAAGAGTTATTTTCCCAAGATCCTTTTCCTACCCGGAAGTAAGACGACTCCATCTCTGAGGCATGGGAAAGCAAGGTTCGTTTCCCTATAGTAACTGATCTTGAAGTTGAATCCCTTCATCACCGATGAAGCCATTTAGGTAAGTGTTGAAACATTTCCAATGTAACACCTTAAGTCCAGATGCCATGACTCATGACTCATGACTCATGACATCACCTGGATGATGGAGAGTCATCATGGACTGTAGCTGGTGTATGTTTACTTAGGCCCGGACCATTAAGTACAGAGTGAGCGAAAGCCAACAGAGAAGCGGAAGGGCTTCAAAGTCATGATCTTGTTTAGTTCCTTCAACTATACCCAGAGTGGGAACACGCTCAGTTTCTGGGGGTGTCAAAAATATGAGACCAGTGTCACAAATTGCAAGAAATGATGCAAATTTCCCTTGTTAGTCACACTTAACTGCTTTAGCATGTAATCTCAGTGTAGTTTGAGAAACAATTCCAAGTGATTGCAAGTTCAAAGCACTTTGTGTTTTTTTTTTTTTTACTGTTTGTGTTTAATTTCTCTACTTATGGACAATTTCATGTCGTCAACTGGTGGTGAGGTGTTCTAACACAGTGAGACTCAACTTTTAGCAATCTTGACATGTGTCATCAAGCAATGCAGAGTTTTCCTGGCATTATTGTTAAAAAAATAGTAAAACATTTTGCTAAATGTTTGGTTTGGTGGATATGGGTACTTTTGATCAAAAAGAATGCTTTTCTGCTTCATATGCATTTTCTATATGTGGTATGTACCATTTATTAGACAAAAAAGTCACAGTATTGCTTTTTAATAGAAAGAAGTAATTAGGATATTAATAAAATATGTTAATCTTAGCTCTAATACTTTACGTTAACTGTTTTAATCTAAACATGGCTAAAACTGCTCCTTTTTGGTCAATTTTTCTCATTTTGCTGCCTAGTTTTTTGGTTTTTTTGGAGTCTCAGGCCTCTAACCTGTGATTGCGACTTGTGTTACCATCGCAGTGACCTCTTCAAAATGAACCAGCAGCTCTCCTTAGCACAGGTTTGAGTTTGTCGGTGAGACGGAGAAGCAGAAACCAAACAAAAATAAGCTCCATCCATTTTGCATACAGTAATTGGGTCATTTGAAAGGCTAAGCTTATCTCAACAGTAATCAGGTTTCTAATTATACTTAGTAAAACTTTGCCATGACTTACTCACACACACAAGTAACACAATTTCCATTTACATAATGAGTTGATGCAGGTCACGGGTTTACCTATTTAAATTTGGCCAATTAGTAATAAGATATGGAAGAGCTGAAAAAAAAGCACAAATGCTAAATGCAGACCAGGATCCAGTAAATTTGTTTTTGTCTTAAAGTTTTTTTTTTTTAATAAATTGCATAAAATGTAATACATTTTGCATCTTTAATCCATGTTGAGTCTATTGAGTGATGAATATCTTCCATCTGTTGTGGACAATTTTCTAGTATTTCTGAATTAAATTAAGCTCATAAGTGAGGTTAATTAGATCATGTCTGCTTAAATAAAATGTATGCGCTTCAAACAACATAAATGATTATGACGGTTAGAAGAAAATGACCGAATTAAAAATAAAGAAGAATTTATTTTACCTGTTATACCATTCCACTTTAACCTGCTTAATACTGTAGTCTCAGTTAGCATTCAGGCTTCCTTTCGTCATTTGCATTGTAAAATACACCTTATTCTGTAAATATTGCCTTGTTGATAAAAACATCTTTGCCCCGGATGAGGCACATGCAGAGAAAAAGGGAGTAGCTGGTGTCAAGGCTTTGCCTCTAGATCTTTACTGTCATGGTGTGTGCCTGCAGACTTTAGATGCTTGTTTGTTTGTTTGTCATTGTGTTTGGAGATTGACCTCAGGGCTTAAGACCCCTCGCTACAAAATCCGGCACTGGTTCTATTCTGAAGGCATGAAAACACATTTACATTTATTTGGAAATGATTGTCACACATAGGAGTTAATTGCTTTCCAATTAAAACCAAAATGGAGGAAAGGTAGTTCATGTTTTTTTTCTTTGATTTGTTTTTTTTAAATCCTTTTTCTTTCATCAAACAAAGGGTTTAGCTTTGATTCTTGTGAATTCTAACTTTGATTGTGTAATTATTTAGAACTTCTGTTGTTTAATTCTTATGTGTCGCCTTGCCTGCTTCTAACAGCTGAGTTTGACTATCAGATAAACTCCCTGTGGCCACATTTGTTAATGATAAGCAACAAATTCTCATTGACTTTGATTTAATTCATTCAGTTTTAACGTCTTTTAAATCTGTGGAAGAGTAGTATTGAAGTCACAACTCAGTTACTACTGAGGTGTGTAACTACACTCCCCATTGCCTTGCACTGTTCGATGTTCAATTTAACATTAGTCTGGTTTTGTTCATTCTTAAGAAGGTTTTAAAACTTTTTCTATCACCTATGTATAAAAAAATAATCAAACAAAGCACAAGATAATGATATAATGTTAAATATCTGTTTATATAATGTATTTAGAGCATGTAATCCTTTTTTTTTGCAAGAATATAAGCATTGAAAAACTCAACTGAGTAATGATTGTCATCTCTTTTGATGGTTTTCATCAGGTGATGGACTTAGCTTAGAAAGCTTGTCTCTACGGTCTGTTTTTGTGAACTGTAAGTCTTTTATCAAAGTAAGGCCTCCCGGGATAACCGAATGTGAATAGAAAGTTAATACATTTTATGGCAGATGATCTAAAAACATGTTTGCCTGTTTATTTTAGCTTTAAAAACACTGTTTCAAAAAATAAAATCTAAGAATAAGAGTAAAACTTGTATTTTTTCTGGCCAAAGGGAGAATTTCTGGACTATTCTTCTATCTTATGACATGAATACTAAATGTTATTTGACTGTCACTTTACACACTTTACGAACATGATTTCAAATTTAAAGAGAGAGAAAAAGAAAATGTAAAATTGAGCAGAAGAAGAAAAAACTTAGGAAAAACAGGATGAAATTTATAAAAAGTAATCCTAAAAGACAAATTGTTTTCAGTTTTAACATAGAAGACATGTTTTAAAATCTTTTGGAGAATATACTTTAAGTGTTTTTGGTTTTAAACACTCATCCCCTTTGACTCTTGTAGCATTTTTCTCATGATGCAGGACACACACAATGTTATTTTAAAACTAAAACTGCGTTTCTGAGTCTTTTTTTTATACAAGTCGTGTTGGATCAGGAGTTTGAAAAAGCTTGAGTGTGCGATGCAGCAAATGACATGTGTGGGCCCACGTCTCCCTGCTCCACTACAATTCTGACGGATCCACATGCAGAACTGGATCCATTGGCGTCTTCCTTTTCCTCATCTGAGTTCCCACTCGACTCAAAAACTGCACGGTGGCATAACTTACCGTTTTTTTTGTTGTTGTTTGTTTTTGCTACTTTAATTGCAATATATAAATACAAGATCATTAAAATGAAAAATTAGGACCACATAAGGGATTAACAACATTTTTACAGAAGTATAACACACAAAAGGTAAAATTCCATTTAAGATAGTGGCTTTTCCTTAGGAGAATGAAGATCTGAAAACCATCCGATCAAACCCACTGTAACACCGTCACCATGACAGCCCCTCAGACGAGTTTACAAGCAGAAATGCAGATGCAAAGTGATATATACTCACACTAGCACAAAGATTAGCACCTCCTGTGGAGCAACCAACACAGCCAATCACAGGGATTTCACAGCTGACTTATGCTGATCTGACAGCAAGCATCTGCTGAAGAGCTGGGTATGAATGTGTGTGCACAGTTTCTAATGTGTGCTTGGGAACGCAAACACACTTCATAGAAGTGGTAACTGAGGAGCTGGCAGCCCTCCTGTGTCTTGGCATCCATGCATTTTGAATGCTCTTTGCTGGCTGTCCTCTGAGTAGACTTCTAGTACTTGGAAATGCTCTTTTTCTCTTCTTGGGACTAAATTGCTCTCTGCTTTTCTGCACTATATTGCAGGTATAATCACTCTCTGTTAGCTTCCTTCATTGTTTTCCTTTTGTTTGTTTACTTTCCCATCTGTCTCTATTGCAATGCATATAAAAGCATGGCACAAGTTATAATTACGTAAATCTAACATCCTGCTTCAACAGTAATTGATTTAAAAGCTCACGAAGGAAGACATTTTTCTACAGTGTGGGAATTAAGCTTTCAAATTGTAAAGCATTATTGCATACAGAGGGAAGTTGGTTGCATGAGAGGAAAACAATGAAGGAACTCTGATAAAATATCATCAAATGTACATTTCCATAGTGTGGTCAGTCCGAAGACCAACCGTCACTGTGCGGTTTACGGGAAAACTTGCTTTCCTTTGACAGAGCCAATCACAGGCGGGCGCTGGCCATTTTTCAGCATAATTGGAGAAAACTTGAAAGGGAGATCAGCACCGGGCCTCTCATTAAACAGGCTTCCAGTGGAGCACGCCTTCAACCACTGCAGAAGTGGCAGTGCCTTATCTGATCATTTATGGCCTAAACCACGCTCTCCAGCATCTGACAGAAAGTAGATCTACAGCAGCAAAATGAATAATGACTAACAAGCACAATTAAATGTACAGTACACTGTGCTGAAATTAGATTTTCCAGATTGCAAGTCCTGACTGTCACACTGTTTCTAATAGATTGAAGACGCAGACCGGTTTCTCATTTTTCAGATTGTGCTTTTTGTGAAAAATGCATTCGAGCGGAATGACAGAAATATCGCAGAGAAAAGATCAGTCAAGAGAAATGAGTGAGGCGCCACAAAGAAGATGAAGAGATAATAAAAGAAAAGACGAATGTCTCTGTTTTTTTCACTTTGTCAGCTAAAATGAGATGAATTAGTGACTAAAGCCCTTTTTCAGGTAAACTTTAAACCTGTGCTGCAACAAAGGTTGCAAGTTGAACTCCAGAATTACGGACAGTTTGGCTGCTATGACAGTTCTCTTCAGTCTAAAATTCCCAACATTTGATTAAAATGACAATAAAATAGTTGCAAGCTGTTCCTTCATGGATGATGAGGATGTCAGGGTACATGGCAGCATAATAGACTCGAGGTATCACTCGACAGCAGTAAAAAGAATTAAAAAAAATATCTCAAAATGAAGCAAATATTTGTGAAAACCTTTTTATTCAGTATTTTAACGCAATCGTAAACTCTGCTGGTGACTTTTATACTCACCATTTCCTATCACATAAATAAATATTACACTTTTTCTAAAGCTGTTCAGATTGAAATGTAGAAGCAGTTTGTATTTTTTAAGTTGAGTAAAAAAATAAACAGAAAAAAGACATTTCTATGTGCATTTTCAAAAACAACCCATTTTTTTTTTTACTATATTTTAACCTAAAAAAACTGGTATGTTTACAGATGTATATGAATGAATTTAATGTTTTAAAAAAGAAAAAAAACATTGTTTTCAGACAAATGCCTCAAGAGGATATGACTATAAATAAACGTTGTTAATTTAAGAATTAAAATACAAAAAACTGTCAAATATTTATAACATATAACTAAAACAGATTTTTAAAGGAAAAGCTTATAATTTAATCATCTATGATGGAGATTGTTTACTTACTTTGACCAGAAACTTCTTTATAAATCCCATCTATTTTCTATTCGTTAAAAAATAAATAAATAAAAAAAGCACTCGTAGAGGAAAAAGGCTTTCACCAAATAATTCAAGACTTTGAGAACATGTTTTTTGAATCTACTCTTCCTCACCTGGAGCAAGTAACAAAGAAGGGATGTGGCAAAAGTTCATGGTAATCTTTTCAGTGGCGAGGCCATGAAAAACTCATCCGACCTGTTGGAGTACTTTGGTTTTCCTTCACAAGGACAGATGTGTCTACAAACACCTCCACACACGCATGAACATCTTATGATAAACATCAGAACACAAAAATGTTCTCCCTTAAGATTTAGCTGAAACCCTGTCAGAGTATTTAAATGCAAAGTAGCGTGCACGACATTTTCTACTTGCATGCATCCTTGTGCTTGTAATAAGCATGAGTTCTCTGCTTCTTATGCACATACATTTAATCAAAGAGAAAAATGCTGTTTTTTGGAACAGGCTGTACAAATGATGCTCATTTGTGTTGTAAGGTTAGACTTTTTAATGGAAAAAAGCCACCATTTTACAACCAGCTAACGTTAATCTTTGAAGAACTGTAAATTATATTTCCACACTGACCTCACTTTCAAACAAGCGTTCCACTAGCTGACCAGTGTTTAGTAACTTGAGCTTTTGCAGGACAAAGTAAGAATTGATTTGCACATTAATTTAGAATGATTGATTTTTATCGATCAATTTAAATATATGGTGATATTAATAAATAAAATACCAACTCTGTTTTATTTTTTATGGGGATATTCACAACACATCATTCAACTCTACTCTACAAATGCTAAACTTTGGCTACTGTTTAGAATCAAAGAAATGATTGAGAGCGCAGCCATCAAATAATCTCTACAATTGTGTCAAATAGCCTCTAAAGGATTTCCTTTTTTTTAGGAATATCATGTGATAAAAGAGCTTTTGATCTATATCTTTTCTTCAGTTCTTTAGAGTTTTACACGGGGATAATGTCTTTTACCTTAAAATGTCTCTGCATGAATCTAAAAGTCACGCAGCCCCTTATTTTACTCTCCTGCTCACATAGAGTTTTATCAAATTGCCTCCGTTTTCCTTAATCTTGTCTTCTGTCTTTCCTTCAATTAGAGCCCATGTGCAAAAAGGGCCTCCAGCTCTCCACGTGATTCTTTGAAGTGAAGTATATTTAAAAGACAAATGTCTCAAAAACGCTAAATGTGCTCTAGGAGAAGTAAGAATGAGCTCAAGTCGGAACTATGTCAACTAAAATGTTTCATTAGGGATGCATTTTCTCCCTGTTTAACAACTTAGCAATATACTTGGGTACCATTCACATTTTTATTCTTTCTTAAACTCCTCTAATATATTCTGTTCTCTTTTCAGGAAAGTTTTCCTGGCTTAAAATCAAAAGAGATTTCTACTTAAGCATTTCTACACAGCGATTCAACATCTGTAAATAGAGGAATGAATAAAGAAATGTCTGAAAAAATAGGATAACGGTAAAAAATTAAAGTCAGATAATCATTCATAAACCTATTGTGAGTAACTTGTATGTACTAAAGTACTGACCAAACTTTGAGATTGTTTTGCTTTTGAAAATCACTCCAGAGTTGTATTTATCAGGAAGTTTGGTTTCAGCATCGTCGCCCCGCTCTCTGCTGTCACTTTGGCTTTCCCACGCTGTCAGACCAACCTTCATTCGAAATTATCTACACTCCTCTGGGCCAGTAGGATCTCGTCATCCTTTCATTTCACCAATCATCATCTTCCTGCTTTATTTGAAATTTCACACTTGTCTTTCTCTCTTCCAGTCTCCGTCACACACTTACTCATCTCCATCTTTGTTTAGTCATGAAGATCTCAGAGAGTGTCCTGTTTTCATATTTTCTGCTGTTACACCTCTGGGTCAAATACTGACAACTGATACATTTGGGGTTTAAAAACATTTTGAAGATAGCAGTCTGTGAGCTCACCTAGTTGTTGCAAAAGCACCAATTTCTTGGGGCTTATCATAATGTATTATCTTTTCATCTTGTCAGAAAAGGCAGCTAAAGAAAGGACAAATAATGTGTATTTGAGGCAGGCTGCTGGTAAAAGTCTTTCCTCTTTACACAAGAGAGAACGTGAGGCTCAGCCGGGACGAGCAGCTGTGGAAGACAAGTAATCTTGTGGTGCTACCTCAGCAGATGAAGGAGGACATAAGAGCTGCTGTTTCATCTTCAAGCACAGGCTGGTGAAATGCAAAGCTAACAAGTTATGGTGGGTTGGTTCAGTGGGACACAACACTGTTGTCATGAGTCATGGAAAGAGATATATTAAAATAAAAAACTAGAAAAGATGTGTTATGGACAGAATTCTGACGAGCGTTTGGTTGTCATAGATCTATAAAACGGAGTGAAAAGAATGAAGTGAAAGACCCACTCCAATGAAAATGATGTTTTTAAAGGCCCACTTCGATCAAATTTTGATCTACTTTATAAAGGTTCCAAGAGGTCTTCTTTAGCCAAAAAAAACCTGTAAAGTTAGTTTCTGCAGAGAGGCAGTAGTTCAGCAGAAATTTACCTCTCAGTTGTTGGCAGGACTGTTGGAACGGAGTAAGCCCGCCCACTCTTCTCATCATCCATCTGTTTACACTTTCCTGTAAGCTTGAAGCCCCTCACAAACTTAACCTAACGCTCGGCAAACCACAAGCCTTATTTTCTTTATCTGAGCTGGCATCTGACACCAACAGTCCTGCTCACAACTCAGTGCAAGTTCTAAAGAACTCCTGCCGCTCTGCAGAAAGTATGTCCTAAACAACACCGTTTTTTTTTTATTGCCGAAAAACGACATAATCATAATAAAACGCTTTTAGAATATACCAAAAATGATTGGAGTTGGCTTTTAGAGAAAATGGAAGGTGTGAGAGTAGTTGCAGAGCAGAAAGCATTAAATGTGCTTTGTTGTGAGTGTTTCAGGCTAACATGTAGTGTTCAGGTCAAACAGGCAAGGGAAAATGTGACCAGAAAAAAGCTGGTCAGTTCTCCAACAGCTCTCAGTTTAGGAGCAGGTTTTCTGGTGCAGTGACACACAATTTCTGACAGGAGTCAAGGAGCAGAGCTCTTCTCTGTACCCTCCAGCTCAACTATTTCCTAGGCTGACATATCCGCCATTGTATTAACACTGTGACAGAGGGATGAGTGGAAAAGCTCAATACTGGATAAGGTTCATACGCATGGGTATGCAGGTGTGGGTCTGTGAGTGTCACTAATCTTCAAAAACAGCTCTATTTGCCTTCCTTGTAATTAACTGCAGTTACCTTTCAGCTCAAATTCAAACATTCACATTCACATTCACATTCTGCTGTAATTAGACTGCTAAACGGAAAACTACCTGACAGAGGAAAAAAAGGCTAAATGATAGGATTTGAGAAACGATGGGGCATTTACTCAGTGGTACAGTAGCTGACAGAGCTGGCTTCAAGCCGTTTATTGAATGCCAGATATCACCAGCTATAACATCAATTCATTCATTCATTCATTTTTTTGAATGAATGAATGAATGAATGAATGAATGAATGAATGAATGAATGAATGAATATAACATCAAGTTATAGTAAAACATTTCTCTTAACTTTAAATTAGTGCTGTCAACGTTAACGCACACGGTTATTACAAAAAAACCCACGTTTTTATTTATTAACACTAATCAACTACACTCCACGAAGTAACCGTCTTCCGCCAGTTTAGGCTTACACAGTAATTTAAATTTTTTAAAATGCTCAATTTATTGGGTGCCATCTCACGTGTATAAAGTACTAAAAATCAATTGAACGTTTATTTTTTGTTGTATGTGATGTAAGTCAAGTATTTTTTAGGTTTAGATCGCTTTTTCACAAAAGGCGGACCATTTGACATGTGATGCGGCCAGTTGTCATGGTAACAAGAGAATGCAGCAGTGACCTTGGCTGCTGCGGCAAAGGAAAGTGATATATGTACTGATCGTCACGATAGCTTCAATAAAGCATCAGTTCAAAGAGAAAGTTCACCTCTTACTGCTTGTGTTTGTCCTGATCACTTCTTTTTTAGACCTCCGTAAACACCCAACAGCCAATCAGAATAGAATATTCCAATGGACCATTTAAAAAGCAGAAACACAATGTTATGGCTGTATGTTTTCTTAGAGTAATACTTCAGACATTAAAGTCTTTACCGTTCTGCTTATCTTACTGTTGATGTGTTTTGTGCACACAAGTTAAACTTCTGAGTTACACTTTATACATTTAAACATTTCAGACAATAAAAATAAAGAAAAAATGTTCTCTCTGGCCTGTTTTTGTTCAAAAGCTGCATATTGTCGTATAAAATGTACCTAGTAAAACATTGTGATTGCAATTAATCATGATCCAAAAATGTCATTAATCTGGTTAATTTTTTTAATCGATTGACAGTACATAGAATATTTTTACACAATCATTTCATTTCTTGTCTGTTATCATAACAAAATACTTCAACATTCTTATCTTCTAGCAAATAAAATTGAAATACTATTTAGAGTAGTGGTTAGCGCTCTCACCTCAGAGCCAGATGCCTTTTACGTATCCCAAGTTACATATAAACGAAGTTTACTATGCTAATATTACTTATGAACTGAAAAAAACTGGTAGGTTATCTGCAACACGTTTATGTGTCTGGTCCTGCGTCATGTCCTTTGCATAACACACATTCTGCATATGTCTTTAATTCACAGAGCAGACTTTTCAGGGGTGTGAGGATATTAAGTACTATAAATCTAGCAGATCATTGAAAGAAATATATTGAAAATGTTCTTCCCAACATTTTGGAGGTTTTTGAAGATCACATGTTTATAAAATGAAAGTCCATTGGTTCAAAAGCATGTTTTTTCCAGGTTTATTTGGGTTTTTGGACCCACTTCCTTTCAGAAAATGCATTTTAATAACTCACAAAATATTCTTTTTAACTCAAAAATAATTTGTAAACCTTAAGTTTTTTTAAAAAAGAAGTCTTGTTTTGAAGTAATGCAACACACACACTGACAGGCCACTAATGTCATAGTCTGCTTATTACAGATACCAAACAAAACTGTGTGGAAACAAGACTTTTTTTTTTTTTTATTTAGATTTTCAAAGGCACATCTCTTATCTTTTTCTGTCGTTCCACAGCTGCATCAGACTAAAATACAGCTTTCAACAACAATAAAGTGAAAATGTTTCTCAAAGTTCAGAAAATTAAAACACATAAGAGAACATTAGTGCACTGCAAACCATAAATCTCTTGATTTGGACAATCGCTTAAAACTGGTTAACTGAGTTAGAGTGGTAGAGAAAATGCTGCTCGTGAAGGAACACCCAGCGTCATTTCAGGGCAGGAGCATGCAGCAGTCACTCGTGAAAGAAGTTGCGGCGCACAAATGCAGATCACCACTTTCAATTAACCTCCTAAATGTTACTGAGCCGAGTCGGGTCAGTCGTCTCTGACGGCGTTCAGACTCACAGCTGAAGTGTCAAGCTGTCAATGCAAACCTTTCATTTGGGAATTCATGCACAAATACATAACAAAACACAGCATATGTGCATAAATCAGTCTGCCTTTTAAAAAATCTTTATGTCTAAAGATGTCCTGGAATGATGAATCTATGAATCGGATCTGCAACCACAAATCATGATATGAATCGCATTGATAAAATGAATCGTTACCACTTTAACCTTTATATAATACCTTTACTCTAATGTTTTTGTGGTCTGTCAGTGAGGTCATTCCAGAAGGATTTATGAGGTGTGTTTGGTAAGAGTTGCACAACGGGACTTCACCGTACACAACAATCATCCGTATGGAGAGCCTAAAATATCATTCAGTGGACTTTCTGCCCAGAGACAGATGCAGAAGTGCAGAAAGTAAAGATAAAAGGGAAAGAGCAGCACAGCACAAGGCAGGACGGGCCTGAGTGAATAACAGACAATCTATAATGGATGACAAGTTGACCAAGTTCTTTGCTCCCTATTTCAGGCTCGCTTTTTTTTCTCTCCCCGGTTACTCTTTTCCCACTCTATGCTCTGCTCTCACTGTGACATTGTGTCACTGCGTTGGACGAAGACAGCGACTGCCATCCTCTCTGAGCCTCTTAGCTGCTTCTGGAGCACGGCCGCTTTACTTAACAGTCTTTTCAAATTCCCTGGAATTGCTCTCTACTCTGTACTTCACCAATAAAAGTGAGATTACTGGATGCGTTATGTAAAACATGGGGGCATGTTTTTTTTTCCTCTTATGCCGTAAGGCTATAGATATGAAAAAAATGAAAATAGAAAAACATGAAAATAAGGAGCACCTGGTTGTGCTCTGCTGAACATTGTACAATGATACCTGGGGAACAAAATCATTATTTTCCATTATATGTGCATTAATAGATGCATTTGAAACAGCTAGTAAGTCACTCAATGAGTTGCTGTCAAGTAAAATGTATTGGCCTTGACTTTCACTAGACTGAATATAACTCTAGGAACAAATGGATTAAAATCCATTTACAAAAAGGCAATTAAGTTACTGTACTTACTCAGAAAGAATATCAGGCTTGTCTCTTCGTTGATAATTCTTGATATATACATTTGTAAAGTCAGAGTCAGCAACGTACAATTATTAAAATGTGTTAAATATATGGCCACTTGAAGGAAGCTACCTAATTTACTTTAAAAACAACTTTTTTTTTAATTAATATTTATTTAGAATGTATATTTTAGGTTTTTTTACACCTCCATCAAACATGGGCTGTTTGGGGTGATGTGCCACCCTTATACCAGCCATGGGTTTTTTTTGCCCTCTCGGGTTAAGCATTTTGTGCGCAGCTGTCTTTGTTAAGTGACAAACATTTCCACAGGCCAGCGGCTCTTGTGGTGAATGAAGTTAGTCCTATGCATAACTTGATCAAACCACTGGTTCAAATCCCGCACTCGGCTTTGGTAGTTCTTTGAATCTTTTTTTCGCTAAATTACTCAACTCACATTACTATAAATATTAATCAAATCCATCAGGATAATTCTTTAGATTTGAAACATCACTAGAATGTCTTTTTTATAGCCATGTATACAGTTAACACAAATCAATCTAGTCTATGAAACCCTTGGTTCAATATTTGTTGTTGTTTTTAAAAATGCCTAAAATACATTTTTTTATTAAATTCGGACTTTAATAAGTTTAACAACACCCTTAATGGTTTCTCCATAGATTACAAAACAACAGGACTACAAATCACATTATATTAAAGAAATGCTTAAGGAATGATAAACTATTCTACACAGTTGCAAGAAGTTCCGTCACCGCAGAGCTGTCAGATTTATTCAACAAAATAGTTATAGCTGCAGACATTGTGTTGCGCTAAAGCCACTGGTACTATCGTTATTGTGGCAACATAAGTGGAATCAAAAATCCAGTTTTAGCAGTTATTTCATGAGACATATGTCTCAATGTAAAAAAATGTAAAAAGTATGAAAAATAATGTAATTTTTCAACAGGAGCAATTTGGACAAAGTCTGAGTCAGCACTACAGGATTATCCAGTGCAGTAACCAGTGTGCTGTGCAGAACATCTCCAAGATGTTCTGTGTACAACAGCTGTGTTGCAGGTCCATAAGCTTCTAAGATTTCCTCCCTACTGAGCCTCTCCCAGTGAGCCTCAGACCTCCCATGGTGCTTCATTGGTAAGTTTATTGTACAAATCAAAACAGAAAAATGAGCCTGTTGAAACCGTAAAGCAGAAGTGAAAGCTAGGCGTCTGTGTTGCTCCTGTAGCTCCTGTGTGGCTATTGAATTTCAAGGGGACAAAAAAAAAAGGTAAAAAAACCAAACTATTTTTAAGCGGCATGGATTCTTCAAAAGAATTCCGTAAACTGAACCAAGAAACATTTAAAGACAGCTAAAGACAGACAGGTGAAACAAAAAGATGACTGAATGTTATCATCTCATGGTTTTTTTAACAATAACAAAGACGGTTAAAGTGATTCATTTATTTACTTATTTTTACTGTGATTTTTGAGTAGTCAACAGGGATCGACATTGCTTTGCACTCTGGGATCATTTAGTGTGGAATCCCTCCGAGTCCGAGACATCTGAACTTTTCTATCTCACACTTTCTGTGGCAGAAATGTTATAAAAAAAAATTTAAAAAAACCAAAGACCTGAAGTTGTTGTTGTCCTTTCACTTCTATTTTGGTTTAGTTACATTTCTCCTCATCCATCTTTTAGCTGCGCACATCAATAGTCTCCCGTTCTCAGTACAGCTAATGCCTGTGAGGATATCAGTTAAAATATTTAATACCGCTCTCACTGAGTTTACACTCAACAAACAGCACTCCAAACAGGCTTATTTTGTCAACTGTTCCACGCTTACTAACAGAAAGCCTTCCAGGCGTCCAGATCTTGATGTAAACTGGTTTTGACGCATGACAGCATAAGATGTCCAGTACGCTGCAACAAAAGTAGCACACCAAGGTGCAGTCAGACTAACTTTATTTCTGTGTAACCCCATGCATGCAGTGGTGAGAGGTAAACAGACATTTGAGGCACTTGTCTCAGCTGGATATTGTTGCTGGATGATAAAAATAATAATTGGTTTGTATTTCACTTGTGTGCAGGAGCAACTAAAATGTTTGTGTGGGTTTTTCTCTGAAGCTAAATGATGCTGAAATGACATTTTTAACAATTTAGTGCTCGGGATAATAGTAACATTTCTGAGGACTGATGGGATATTTTCTGAATCTGTCAGGAAATGAAATATTTTAAATTCCTCCATTTACACGTTGCCTATCCAGAAAATGTGTAAAACTCTGCATTCCATTTATGTTATGCCTATGCTGGGCCTAAGGATATTTTCTTTTTAGGTGTAGCACTCCTCCTACTATTCCTAGGAAGCCATTAATCCCATTTCTGTGGAATTAACATCCAAACTTTTATAAACAGTTTTTTTCAGCGACCATCACGGTAAGAGACACTTACAGGATAAGATTTGACCTTATTGACCTACAAAAAAATATACATACGAGTAGTGAGACCATAAATATTATTGCAAAAATGTGTTAGGAAAGCAGAACTGAAACTATTTATAGATCTTCCACAAAAAAAAAAAAAAAAAATAGCAGACATTTTTTTCTGTCGCAAAACCTATTTTAAGAAAAGAAATAAAGATAATCAGCACAAAATCCCTTACAAGTGGTTGTGTAAGACTCTAATGCACATTTGCAACTGGGATTACTAAGAGTGTGTTTCTGTGTGTGTTTGCATGTGGAGACACGTTGCGGCTTGACTGACAGTTGAGGTAATTATAGTTCCAATGTGGCAGTAACCCCCACACAACCTTTCAGGTTGAGTCCTAGCACTCTCGCACTGATGAACTCCAGCAAAGAGGCTACTGGCGAAATGTTCCCATACTCTGACAAAAACGCCGTACACCTGCTAAATGGTTTAAGGAGGAAAGACAGATGGAGGAGGAATTAAAATAAACAGAAAGAAAAAGCACTGGTGGGTTGAGGCATGAATGGGAAAAAGCTATCACTAACTAGAAGGCTGGCGAGGAGAATTTTGCATAAAGAAACAACAAAAGAAGGAAAAATTGACTTTTTAAGTGGAAGAATGAGAACTTTTTCTACGTCATGCAAATTTTAATTAAACTGGAATTTCTCCAAAGAAGTAATGCACAAATTGATTGATCATACTTTGAATGTGGGGGTAGATAAACATTGGGAAACTAATTTATCTCAAAGTAAATGGACTTTAGAGATTTAAAAAAAAAGGTTTTCAATATTTTAATCTGTTGTTTTCCAAAATGTTGTCCTTTTCCCAGACATTTCCAGAAGGAATATGCTTTTTTAGATCACTGCATAGCCAGCTAAACATGAAGTATAAATGTGGATGTTCAAAACATGCTAATAGGGCGTACTTTTCTTTCATATTTCTTGAACACACTCGGGTAAATGAAGGCTGGGAACGCTTAACAGCACAATTTGTCAATAAACTTTGGATGTCTCATTGTAGTGCTAAGTCATCCTCAAATAACTCTTTAAAAACAGTATGAACCACTGGCAAAACATTTTTGTTCTTTTTCTCACTCGTTCCACATCAACTCTCTTAAGCCTTCACAATTTTGATGAAATATTCATCTTTTTCTGACATAGTCCTTTACTATTTTCCACCCCTTACCCCAGCCTCCTGTGTCATAAAAATCGAAGTCAGTCTCTTTTTTTTTTCTCACTCAGAACCCATTTGTGCATCTCCTCCTTTTCAATCACTCCCTTCATCTTTTGCCACCTCTTTTTGATGTCTCTTGTCTTTCTTCTGAGATCTTTTAATCTATATGCCAAAGCAACCTGGGAATCTAGTCCAACGCAATTGGAGTGTTTAATGTACCGGGCCGAGAGTGGCAGATTATATAAGTTAATATGATGTGCAGCAACAGAACAGCTTTGAGGACGTTTGTTAGCTGGCTTTCTCATGAAAGAGTAAGTCGAGCATGTTGTACTGAGTCTCACACCCCTCTGCAGAAAAATGATAAGAAAAAAAATCAGACACACTAACTATCAAGAAGCAAAAACAACAAATGACTTTAAATTCAAACGTTCTTTTCCCATCTTCTTGGTCCACTGTGAAACATTTTGATTTTCAAATGCATAAATCACATGCATCTCATCACTTCATTTCATTTTCAGGATCAAACATTCATTACAGAGTCCAACAAAACTGACTTCTATTTGCTCTGGCTTCTGTTCCCTTTTCATCTGTTTAGTGCTGTGTTTGCTACTTTGGCTAAATACTGGTAAATAAACACTGAATGTGGTTCCAAAATGAAAAGCCTTTTAAATTAAGCCTTCACGAACTGTAAGTTTCACTCAAGCTAAAAACTAGAGAATTCTCTTTAGTTTTCAAAATACTCTGCATAAATACTGGTACATTACAAAACTGCCTGGTTAAGTGAGAAATGTTTTATAATTGCAATGTTGAAGAATTGGAAATGTTACTCTAAATCTTACTTATTGAAGGTGTGCAGGAGAAAAAGCTTTACGGAGAAAGACTAAAAAGAATGTAAATCTACTGAATGATTTATTAAATAAGTAAGATGGCCCTGAAGTGGAAATCACATCAACAAACCACTCGACACAAAAGCATTTTAAAGATCACAACAACAATTTACAAAAACAAAACACATGTTAAAAAGCAGCATTACAAAAATTAAAACATTTCAGAAAACAAAATGAACTGATAAAAAACGCCTGTCGGGGTTTCCTCTGTTGTTGACTCCACTATATCAGACCACTACTGTTTTTCTTTACTGTGTCACATGCAGAAAGCATCAGTGAGAACTGTGAGGAAGCCGTATACACAGCAACCATGAAGTGGCTGTAGGTTTTATTGATATTTTTAAACAAACTCCTGCTGATTTTACAAGCCCCCTGTGATCATATTGTTGATTATTTTAACCACAGACTTCAGTCTTCCATAGATGCAGTGACTCCAATCAAAACCAAACAAACCCCTTCTAAAACACCGCGGAAGACTGATAACTGATTTGCAGGCGAACAGAAGATATTGGAAGACGAAATTAATAATTCATGAAGACATTTTAAAAGAACAACTCAAAATATACAATAACTCAGATACTAAACAACATTTCAGAAAATACATTTATTTTTAAAACAATTGATATTTTAATAAACAGAGATTTCAACAAGTCCTCCATGCCATCATCTAATGCTGCATGTGAGGACTTTGTAGACCACTGCATGGGTAAAATCACTGCAATAAAATCTAATATTTCATCTGTTCCATACTCTGCTATTAACAGATCAGCAGCAGCATTGTTTTTACCCAAGGAAACACTGGGGAGTTTTGTCCTGGTTGATGCAAAGATGCTTGGTCGAGTTTTATCTCAAGTAAACACCACAACCTGCCTTCTAGATCCCATTCCCACTTCACTTTTTCAAACATTTTAGGGATTCTTTAAGCCAGAGGTTTTAAACATAGTAAACTCCTCTCTTCAGACTGGTGTCTTCCCTTGTGCATGTAGAACAGCGGTGGTGAGGCCCCTTCTGAAGAAGAGTCATTTAGATGCTAATACTCTGGATAACTACAGACCTGCATCCAACTTATCGTTTTTAAGTAAAATTATAGAGAAAAGTGTCGCTACTCAACTACATGAGTTTTTAAATACCCAAAACATTTTATAAATATCAATCTGGTTTTAGGATGAACCACAGTACAGAGACGGCTCTTTTAAAGATTGTTAATTATCTTAGAATTAAACTCCCAGAAACGTTCTGTTCTGGTGCTGCTTAGTGCCGGTTTTGATACAGTAGATCACCAGATTTTATTAGATAGACTTAGGAGTCTAGTGGGCCTCAGTGATTTTGATCCTATTTTATGTAAGTATGGATATATGCTCTTCAAGAATTCATCAAATAAGTTGTGGGGTTCCCCAAGGGTCAATTTTAGGTCCTATACTTTTTAACTTATATGTTGCCTCTTGGTGATGTCTTCAGGAGGCACGCTGATGATACACAGCTTTACATTGCTCTGTCTCCTGATGACCCTGAACCTATAAACAGTCTTTTAAACTGTATTTTAGATATAAGGTAATGGATGGTGGAAAACCTTTTACAGCTCAATCAGGACAAAACTGAAGTTTCAATGATCGGCCCTGAAGACAAGAGAGAGACGTTCTTACCAAAGTTGCAGAATTTTAAACCTTCTCGCTGTGTGATAAACTTGGGCGTTCTTTTTGACTCTGAGCTAAATTTTAACCCACTTATTTAAAAATGTCGTTAAGACAGGATTTTATCTTTTTTTTTTTTCTCGCTCATCCAGTCGCAGAGCCAGCAGTCTAAGAAAAGATGCTCAGATATTTGCGTCTCTCCTGCCACTTCCTCCAGCTCCTCTGGGGGGGAGAGGGATTCTGAGGCGTTCCCAGACCAGCCGAGAGATGTCATCTCTCCAGCGTGTCTCAGGTCATCCCTGAGGTCTCCGCCCAGTGGGACATG
Source organism: Oryzias celebensis (assembly GCA_014656515.1). Lineage (NCBI taxonomy): Eukaryota > Metazoa > Chordata > Actinopteri > Beloniformes > Adrianichthyidae > Oryzias > Oryzias celebensis. The sequence continues at coordinate 16,715,173 of BNCR01000013.1, forward strand.
CCCGGAACACCTCCCCAGGGAGGCGTCCAGGAGGAATCTGGACCGGATGCTCGAGCTGCCACAGCTGGCTCCTCTGAATGTGGAGGAACAGCGACTCCATTTGAAGCTTTAATTTAATGACTTTATTTTTCAAATTGTATACATTTCTGTCAAGCCCTCCATTCTCACCAATTTTAGAATATAAGAATCTGACTGACATGGACCCAGCAGGAGAAAAACTGAGTTAAAAATCCTGTCTGCTCATTTCTTTCATTAAAACCCATATCACTCTGCAATCACGGCCAGGTCAGGACTATATGTCTATTAAGAGCTCTCCATGCCTTTAACCAGTTTCTTAAGCTTTTTGATTTTTTGGTTTCAAATAACACACCCTGTTGGGATACTAGTTGTCAAATCTGGGCCAACTTCTTTTTCTGTTAGTCTGTTAATCCTTTTCAGATCCTTCATAAGATTGGACTTGGAGTGTTGACTGACTGTGATGTTCTTCTCTCCTTCTGGGTCTCTTAGTAAATAGTAGATTAGCATTACTTCTGGTCCTGAAAAATTCTCTCGTTTGGACGAGAGAAGTCTAAAAAACATCCTTACACTCACGAGTATTGACGAGACATGAGTCTATGTTAGTGATGTTCCATGGAAATTTCAAATAGAAACATTGCAACCTTGTTACTACGTAAGACAGAGTGTCTGATCATGTAGTGTGTGCTTCTAGATCAATGAAAAACTGCAAAAACAACTTATCCAACAAAGGTAGAAAAAAAAGGCTTTAGAAAGGGGAAGCATTGGAGCATAGATGAAAAATGTAGCTATCAACACACGAGACCATATCTGCATTTCTTGTAGCACTGAAATTATTTATCCCCTCTCCAAAAAAAGAACAAAAACACAGCACTAAACTTATACTTAAACTATAATCTCCAGTTGCATGTTATTTGTTTGCCCAATCTCATAATTGGCTGTTTCCATCATCTTTGCATTCTTTGTACAGAGCTGTCTTGGAGTCACATTTGTGTGGGTCCATATTTCATGACTTTTTAGGTCTGTAAATGTGAGTGTAAACAAACCATTTATTCCACGGAGCACTGCGAGTTTTCTAATTTACATTCACAGCTGAGAATATGAAACGCTCCACATTTTCCTTGATGTTTAAATGTTTGGATTTTTAATGGATCATCTCTTCTAAGGCTCTCACTGTGGAGTTCACAATGACCTAGTGTGGCTCATGTGATGCCCCCCCTGCGGTCCATAGAAGAAACAACATGTCTCTTTTGAATGATAATAGAAGGAGGTCTTGATCTCTCTCTGAAACACACACCCAAGCACGCTTAGGCAGAACTGCTGACAGAAGTCAGGATTTTCTCTGAGCTTCCTCATCCTTAATGATTCAGACAACCATCAGCATCTCTCGCTGCCCATTTTTCCATTTCCTTTCTCTCCTGTGCTTTTCTTTTTTATTCAGACACCCACATGTGCATGTGAAGTCTAAAGCTAAATGATCACATTTCTAGCTGTGTGATCAGAAATCCAACTACAAACTAGGAAAACCATGTTGCTTGGGTTCCATTCTTCATAAATGATAATGATCCCTAAAGCGCAAACGCTTGGTCCACAGAAACACCAGAGAAACATTATATTACCTTAAAGTGAACGAGTGTGATGAAGATGCTGTCATCCACACAGAATCTGAAAGGCTGAAATATTTGTTTTATTGCTGTGAATGTCAGGTGCATTTTATCTTAGCGTTGACTGGGGGCCGGCCCGCACGGGAAAACCCAAACTACTGCAAGCAGTGGTTAATGAGGTGTGGTCAGCGCACCGGCATCTCTGGCCATTATCTAGCATAAGGGCGAACAAACCCAGCAGGAAGCTATCAATTAACTATTTGACATGCAGCTGAAGCACGGATGACAAAAAAAACTGAGAGCGACAAGGACATACTGATATATTTGCCATAAAATACCATTATTAAAAAAAAATCGTTTTAAGCAGATTTAATTTTTGTCCAAATGCAGATACAATACAATGAAGACCCACTCCAATGAAAATGTTGTTTTTAAGATGTCCTTGTAGCGTTTTTCTGATGATGGATGACAGGTGTAAAGAAAATTATTATTAAAAGAATTTCTGAGTATTTCCATATTTAAATTGTGGAGAATCAGGAGCAGACCGAAAACTGCCATTTAAAAAAGCCTGTAGCTGTGACGTAGTTTTAAGTTATAAGATAACGAGAGAGAGTGTAAACAAAGGGATCGTGGGAAACAAAGAAAAGCTTTCTCCGCCGCAACAGTCCTGCCGAGAATTCAGAGGCACACTCTGCAGAAAATGTGTCCTTTTTTTTTCCTAAAAATGAGATAATTATAATTAAAAGACCCCTGGGAATGTTTTTAAGATCAAAAGATGATTGGAGTGGGTTTTTATGCACACCAAATTTATGAAGAAATAGAAATAATGAATCATAATCATTTTGAAAAAATGTGTACATATGTTAAGCTTTAATGCAATTCATGCTTTATTTCCCATATTTGGTGAGAGCAGAAATGTTAGGGTGAACTCAGGAAATCAGTCAGATGTAGCATTTCAAACGTTGCACCACATTGAGTCATTTTCCTTTAATTTGGTCATTTAAAAGAAAAGTTATACAGACAATTATTTTTCCAGTAAACTGAAATGACACTCATTTAGACTGATGTGAAACACAAATTGTTACACACAGACTTGAAGCATAGACTCATTACACAGACAGTAAGAGCAGTTATTAGTGAGAATTTGAGCATATCTGCAGCCTTCTGCGTCTCTACAACAATCTAGTTAACTGACGGGACTGAATAAATAAGATGGCAGATGAACGTTAGAGGCGCCAGTCAAAAAAATAATTTCTAGGCATGTTGCGTCAGGAAATTTCTGCCAGTTTTGCCACTTTGAGCAGAGACTCAGTGCTGATAAGTCATATGATAATGTTTATATTCCTGGCAACAGCATCCACAAAAACCATAATGATCACACATGCATAATTTCAAAGCTAACAATGCTCTTTTGTTATGTTAGACTGTTCCCCATTCTGGTGCACTTCAGTTTACAATCACAGAGCAAATATATGGATTTGTGGTTCTTTGAAAAACACATTCCAATGTATAAACTGCAGCTTGATAATTGGTGGGCATTCGCTTTGGGAAAAAAAATAAACGTCCTTTTACAATATGCCAAGAAATAATTGACACCTATTCCAACAGCTACCGTATATGACATTTTAAACATATAATAAGAGGATAGAAGCAGAAAAAGCAACGTTGGTAGATTATTATTTCAATTTGTGGGATCTGAAGAAACATTTTTTTCTCTTTTTTGTAGTTACATTATAGGGCTGGTGACAAATATCACAAAGTTTTGCAAAAAGAGCCCGATTTGGTGAGGTAAAAGGTGTGAGGGCCAACCAAACCTGATAATATCATTGAATGCAAAAAACTACGTATTTAAAAAAACTATTTTTTGCAATGGGATACTTTTCATTTCTTTACATCGAACAGAATTATATCTAATTACATTTTCCCTACGGTCAATTACATATTTGAAGACCAGAAATAAAATAGAATTTGGTCTTCTCATTTTACCCTTAAGAGTCTAAAGGTCAGGGTTGTTGCCACAGGTTTACAACGGCTTATTAGGTATTTTGACCAATCACAATCAAGATATCATAGTACTTAGAAAATCCTAGAGACTGCATACAATTGATTTTAAGACAGAAGCCTGCAGGCCTGCAGGTAGATATTTGAGCCACATTTGACCCATCGCCAGACTTTGGACAAGCCTGATGTAGATGCTTGCATCTCTGCACAAACTTTGCTTACTTATTATGAAGGAGATAGAACAGCACACTGATTGTTTTCTTTTCTCCCCCTTTCAGAAAATGTGTCAAAAAAACAATGACATATTTGACACTTTAGTATTTTTCGCAGTTAGCAAAGTTCTGCTAGCGGAGCCAGGCTGCAGAGTGTTTGCTAGCTCTGCCCCCTTGTCACGAAAGCGATCGCTTGCTCTGCCGGACCTTGTGCGGGGGACACTCACTAGTTCAAAGCAACACAAGCTTCAAACTAAAAGTGAAAAGAATGAATTATAGGCGTTGTATTTCTGTTCTCCACATCATACCAAACAATAGTCAATTTCAAATGCAAGTCTCAAACCTCCAAAGCTTCCCTTCACGCTGGCTTTCCATTATCAAAGTCATCAGATAAAGACAAACATCAATACTCACAACTGACTGATGGTGTCAAAGAGCAGATGCATTATTTCAGGGTCGCTAGACCGTCTTCATGTCAAATGAACCATGTTGTTTAGAGATCGCCTCTTTCTCAGTGCATACGTTTGCTTCTAGAGTCTCTGGAATGATAATGTTCAGATATTAGGAAATATCTTACTCTTTCCATAAGTCGTGTAAGTCGTTTAACCAACGTAGAGGGTAATTAATAAGAATAAAATTTAGGATTAGACGCAGCATGCTTTCTACCTTGACCATGGAGAGAAATCAAAGCAGGAAAAAATAAAATTAAGTCACCACATCACTGTAACATGCTGTGAGTGAAGAGTAACAAATACATTTTAAATGTAATAAAATCAAGATAAGCAAGTTATTAATAATTTCTTGACAAAGAAAATTAACTTTGTTGCACTGACTGGCTGTCCTTTTATTTCCCCCAAATGACTGTTATATTAGATGCCAACATCAAAGCTCCCAATATGACAAAATGAAAATCACATTCAGATAACTGTTTTGTTTAGGAAAAGACATTGCAGATTAGTTCATGGAAAGCGTATGGATTAATTCTCCTTGAGGATTAGGCTTTTAAGTAAAAAAAAATGTCTTTAACAAATATTATTCAGATCACTTGCTTATCTCTTCATCTCTGGGCTCTGACAGTGCTAGAATGTGTTTGAAGGTATCACAGGGAATTGAACATGTGAAAACCATGCTTTTAGGAAAGTGATAAGATTAAAAATTAAAATGTAGGAAATGAAGAAGAAAATAGGATTTTTATGTTAAAATTACAGATGTGTCTATTACTGCAATTCACAATATTCTATTAGACGTTTAGTGGTATAAAGAAAAAAACGGGAGAAGTGGTTAGAGTTAGTACTAGCTACTTTTTTCTTTTTTTACATTCCATTTTTCACCTCAACAAAATATAAAAACTCACCTGAACACAGGCGTCAGCTGACCTTTGCACAGTTTACATGACAGAATGAAATGCTTTACATGTGTTGGTATGTCTGCACTGTAGTTGTATTGTGTACATGTTGACTAGTTTGTATTTGACAAAACAAAAACAAAATAAATACATATACAAACATAATCAATATAAATAAAGTTCAGCCTAAATTTCAAAAGGGGTTTATACAAATATACACCTGTGTGCCCGAGTATTTATAACCCCTGATTGTAAAACAGTAAAATCTGTCTGACACAAGAGGCTCTCAGGTCTTATCTGTTTGCTCAGCTGTTGGACAGGACAGGTTTTTAAAAAAAAAAGTATTAAAGGCAAAACTTTTTTTTTGTTGACCTAACTTGTATTATTTATTCTTATTTTTATTTATTTATTTATTTATTTTTGTGTGGCGTGTCCTGCTGTTGCGCTCTTTTGATTGCATTTTAAGTAAAAATGTAAATTTCCCTGAAAAACTACGCCGTCTAAATGTTAAAGTTCACTAGTTGGATTTTCTTGATAGTGTCAAAATTTGAACCTACAATGCAAGAGTTATGTAAACACATTCTTTATGTATGACTTCATTCATTCGGAATGGCCTTGTTAGTGCTGTAGTGCTTGAAGAAAATATGCTACAATAAACATTTCAGTAATTATTCTATGCGTTATGCACTGAACTGTAAACTGCATGCACAGTACCAGCACGATCCAGAGTATCCACCTACGTGCAGTGACACAGACACCAAACATGGTGATTGTGCTCCCCTGTGGAGATGATTAAAACACTTTTCTTGTGGCTCTGCACATTTTTCCAGTTCAGGCTTGAACGGTAAAGTCAAACTTGCAAACTGTTTCTACATGCCAGATGATGGTTCAAAAAAAGTGCATGTGCGCTAGAGAACGGCTGTTCACCCCTCCTGACCTGTCCTGCCTTCAAAAAGGGCTTACAGCATCTGGCTGCATGTACTCCTTTTTTTGGCTTCATACCTCCATGAAAAAAAGAAGGGTTTGCAAGCACCTACTGTAAATTGGCGGTAAAAACCCTTTGTAAAAAGTCAGTATTCCCTCACATTGTACATATTTTATATTTCCATCCTTGGTTTGACTTGTAAAGCACTATTTGGTTTGCAAAATGCTTTACATTCTATCTCAGCTATGGGCTATGCATTAGACAGCGTTTCACAATTGATGTGACAGCTTTGAAGAATTATGGTTAGTGATCTAAGTGACCCAGTACCAGACCTGTGTCTGTAATGATGGTCTAATTAAAGTGCACCTCTAAAGTTGTAATTCAAAACTTTTGTTTCTCAGCTTTCACCATTTCCCCTCAGGATTCGCCACAGCAAATAAGCTGTCACTGACCCACACGTTACGTTTGGCTGACAGTTTTGTGCCGGAGGCTCTTTCTGACACAACCCTGTATTTTATCTGGGCTAGGGACAAACACAGGAAACTTGGGACCCCTTGTGGCTACGCAGGTAGGCAGTAGTGTGAAGGGTCTTGCCTGAGGACCCACACTGGATTCAGCCTATCGCAAACTCTGGGAATCAAACCCTGATTTCCCTTGTGCCAGTCCAACACTTAGTCAACTGAGCTGTCCAGCGGCAGTAATTCAAAACTATTCTTTTACCAAACAGTGTTTGCTAGCAAATGAAAGAGAAGAACACATGTATTGTAGAAACAAGTGCATATTATTTGCATAAAGTTATCATCATATTACCACAAAATTGCAGTCCATCACAGTCACAGTCCATACAGGCTGATTGTATCAACTAAAGTACTTATGAATACGTATGAAGCATTTGTTAAAATATTCAGCAAAGCACCTTTTTTTAACCTAGTAAAAATGTAAATGTTTCTGCAGAAACCTAATGAGTCCATCTCCTATTGTTAATCCTGTACGAAAAATTACAACAGTTGCCTTTGCGGCAGCCTGACAAATTCTCGGACGATTCCATCTATTTAGACATGAAAGGAGATGTGTTTTCAATGTGTTGTATGGTAGCATGACTCGCTTAGTGACGGATGGAATCGGCTAGTCCCCTTGTGACCCTGAACAGAACAAAGTGTGTTCTGAAAATTGATGGATGGATGGATCCTTTTCCCTGACCGGCTTATTTGAGTGTGGGTGAATGAATGTATACAGATAGTCCTTAAAGTTTAATATTGTAGTTTTGACCAGACAGTATTTAAGGGCTACCCTGGATAGATAGGTAGATAGATAGATAGATCACTGACATTCCCGACAACATTCTGCACAATAAAAAAATGAAAGAAGTAAAGCAAGAGTTCACTCCTGTGTCTACCCACCAGACAATTAAAAACATTCCCCTAAATATGTGCACGTTTGAGCTCCAATAATATCAAAATGACAAATATAAAAAATAACAATCCCTCTTAAAAATTACGTTTTTTTTTTGTTACAAGAAAATTTCAAAAAGCTTTGAAATATTACTTTTCAAAGAGTAAAATTTCAAAAGTTTACCATAACTTTTGGTGTAAAATTTTACTAGAAGAATTGCTGTCTTCTGACACCATCCTCTTGTGGTCTTTTGAGGTACTGCGGTTTCTATTTATTTATTTTTGCTTTATGGTTTGTGCCACATTTGAGACCATTAGGTGGGGTTAGCTTGATTTTGATTTTAAAAAAAAGGAAGGGGGGGCAATAATTGTCAAAATTGTATTACTACCTGAAGGATTACAGGACAAATCATGGATGTGGAGTGTAAAAGAACAGAAAAAAAACAAAACAAAGATAGATGTAGGAATGTGGAGTGGTTTGGAGAAGCTAACAGTGACGGACAGGAACCAGCAGTGATGTGACTCATTTATACTGACCATCAAACTCCCTTTGTGAACCATGACTCTTCTCGATGTACATCACAGTAATGTACAACAGGAACTCACGCAGACATAAATGCGGGCTGATTCTTGTGGGTCAAACTTGATGTCAGATGTGAATGGACAGCAGCGGCGGAGCATAAGCATAATGACAGCACACACTGAGAAGGACACGTGAATGTGTGCATGCCCTTGTGTCATCAAATCAGGATGCAAGTCTTGCTAAATTTTGTGCCACAGCGCTCCAGGCAGATGGAAATGCCATGAATATTGACAATGGAAAATGTTACTGTACACTTAGAATTATGGTAGCATGAGACTTCGCAGTAATATATGTGAAATATTAATGGAGAAAAAACAACTTTGTTGTGGTGGAATGGGGAAAAAAAGCTTCATGTTTAAGACAAGTTTGAGGATGAATAAATCACTGTAAGAGTGCAAACTAAAGGAATGCTTGAACGTGAAAAAGTGTAATATTGTGCTCAAACTCAGAGTCCCATTTGCATAACTGTTTAGATTCAGACATAGCAACCCAAGAACTAGATATCCAGGGAAGCATTCACAATGCAGAATCTTTGTGTTGTGTGTTACAAGCAAGGGTGCTTCTTGCAAACAATATAAATATTTATCCTGTATTTTTAAATGGCTTTAATTTTTTAATTCTTTCAATATTTAATGTTTTTCCTTTTACTTGGAAAGAGCACCAGCTAGTCACAACACCTGCGGCTTCATCTCTCTGCAGTGAAGTCTCCTGTGGCGCAGTGTCACATGTCAGTTTACTCATTTCCCACAGGTTCTATGAGTGTTGTCACATCACCCAGATCCCATTGGGGTTTTTCCAAACGGCAGTCCTTTGACTTCTCACCAGCGGATGCAAAAAAAATAAAAGAATAAAAACAGTGTTTGAGCAGGTCTTTCATCGACCAACACACAGCAGGTGTGGAGTTAAAAGTCAAATCACATTTAATAGTAAATAGGTGCCTTGTGTCGGGATGTGCACCTGTGCAGATGCATCTACTTGTCCAGTTTCTGTAGACCATAAAAAACGTCAAATAAAAGAAGCACAGTGTTTTGGATTTGTTGTGTATATATAGGAATATCTATTCCGTTAGAATCGAATGGTTGTGCAGATGAGTAACATGTTTTTACTTCATTACCATCTAAAGGATTGACTGTGGACATTTCAATATGCTGCTTGAATTCATGCATTCTCACTTGCTGACATAGATCATCAAAATAGGGCTCAAGGGTCTTTAACCTTACTGAGGAGTTTAAATATTTCCATGAATTGACTGTTTTTAGTCTCTATTTTATTGTTGCAACCTCAAATAACCAGTCATACTAACAGAAAACAAATTAAAATAGAATTAAAAAGCCTTAATATGTATATAAAAAAGTTTGTATTAACTGGCTATGTTATTATTTGGCAAGTACCTAGAAAAAGAAGTCTAATGATCTTTTGAGGGATTTTGAGGAAACAGATTGCCAGTGGGACAATACTCTCAAACAAGCATAAATTTACCTCCAGGAAGGGTAGAACTCTCCAGAGAAGAATCTCAATACTGCATCAAATTATTAAAGATGAACCTCATTATCTTTGAGTACTTTCTGCTTATTATTGCTCCTTCTAAATGGGAGCACTTGTTACTATAATCCTGTCAATTTGTTTTTCCCCACACTTTAATTTAAAAAGAGGATTTTATGCGACTTTATTTCAATAAAGGTTTAAAAACGTTAAGGATGTTTTGCTTGTTTTAGGTTGGACTGATAATATATATAGTTTAAGGTCTGGAGTTGCCTATCCCTGCTTTAGAATGTCAAAGCTTCTTCTGGTTCTATTTTGGATCCACACCAAAGTAGCCACTCCTTGGGTAGAATCTGAGCACTGAGTAAACGCATTTCTTTCTCTGAGCCTGTCAGGAGTTGATCGTATTCTGTCAAATGAGAAGTCATGAACAATTTTGTTTAAAATCTTGTCTCAACAAAGCACATTAGCCTACTCTTTGATCCTCACTTTTTCTATGTGTATCCAACACTGCAATGCAGCCAGCAAACTGGGGATTAGTCAGGCGGTGAAAGGAAATGTAATATTCCTGAACTCTGTCTACGAATAATCCAGCCAGTGAGAGCGCAGCGTCACTTTCATGTCATCGAGCAGCTTGCCCAGTCCGCCTCCTCTGAAATGAGATTATTGTAGACATAGCTGCCGAAGAGATGAAGCAAGTGGAGCAGGAGAATCTCTTTTATGCAGTTTAATGTTGCCAAGGTTTGGGTTTGCCATCCTACTATTCACCTTTTGATATGTTGATTGAACTTCAACAATCACCTAAAATCGGATTATTTAGGGAAAAAAAAAACTTGCTCAAAAAACTTTTTTCAAGTTCTTGTATTTTGTTATCATGAGAAATTCCCGTTTGAATTCTCAAAGAATAAATACCCTTTTTTATTTTTTACTTTTTTAAGACAAATGTTTAATAATTTGTAAAGGTTTTTTAGCAAAAACCTTTTGCTAGCAGCAGGTGATGTCAGCCCGCCTCTCCTCATCTCACTCAGCCATTCCAGTCAGTGTTTGCATGCAAATAGACAAGGCACATAAAATGACTATTGTTACATAATGATGTGGAGAACAATTATTATTGTTCTAATTGCTGTTGCAGTGCAAATGCAGAAATATTTTATTTGACAACTTAGCTCCTGCTACATATGTAAATCTTTTTATTAGCCTGAAACCATTAAATGCTATGCATTAAAATATTTTTTCTAAACCTTATACGTTTTTAAGTAAAAAACTGTTCAAACTGACTTTTAAGTTAAACAAAATATAATATAATATAAAACAAAAATATAAGGCTTATTGACTATGTTTGTTTTTCTTCTGTTATCGCACTAAAGGATTAGAGGCCAGTTTAAAGCGCCTCTAAAATAAAACTCACATGAAGGTTTTTTTTATAATTGCATGAAAGATGTCTGCATTTTCAGATTTGTGCAAAAAAAATCTTTTCTATAAGCATAGATGCCTTAAATATATGAAAGTCATCATTTTGTGTTCATATTTGCTGACAGATGCAATTTTCAGCAACTCCTAGATTAGCCTTGTTGGTTCTTTATTGACTCTGACTTTTTTTATCACTAAACCTCATTGCAAAAAATAAAATCCTATCCATATTTTGCATTCACCAACACCACCTTTTTCACGTTTTCCTGTTGCCTTTGTTTCACAAATAAAATGAAAAAAAATACTTTATGACCCCATTATGTCAACATAATAGCTGGACTAAATACTGTAACATCATCTTTAATGCAGAGATTCCTGCAAAACTGTTCCTTAAACACAATGGTTCTTGTCAAAGCGCCCCTTAATGAACCTTATTATCTGCCAGCACTCTCAAAATGTGTCCAATTACTTTTTTCATCATTTATTTGTTATATAAATAGGAGAATGGCTTTTTTTTATTACACATAATGCACCAAGTCATAATTATTGTCATCAAATTCAAGGTTATTTTTGTCAGCTGATTGATTCAGAAAATACCCTCCGAGTCACTAAAAGCCCCTGTCATAGTGTTTTTCTATTCCAAACCTGTAATTAAAAAAATGGAAAAAAGCAATTTGCACTTGACAATTGAGGTTATGTGCACACTTGGGTTTTTTAATTGAAAAAAAACAAAAGGAATTATTACATAGGCAAGGATTAGTATTTGTATTTTCTCATATGGTTCATAGTTTATATTATTTCATTATTGACATAATGATTTAGAGAAAATACACAAAAATACTGTTTTTTATTTCAGAAATTGTTAGTTTTATTTATGAAAAACAGTTAAAAGTTATATATTTTTATTTAGTCTTTGTTTAACAAATTTTTGCCTAAATTGTGGCTTCCAAAATATTCTGTAGTTTTGGATTTAAAGTGTCTCACACCCTGTTTTATACATTTTTGCTTTTTTTTTTTTAATCAGAATTGTATTTCGTCAGATGAAGATCTTTATGTGCTAATTCTATGTCTAAAGTTCGTAAATCACTCCGCTTTGTTGAGTTCCACTAAAACCCAATTAGCGATTTTCGACAAAGCCTCTTTGATTATACCATTAACACGCTTCTGATAGCTCTACCAATTAATCCAACTTCCAAAACTAATTCTTTAATAATGACTTAACAAATACATCACTGAAAATACAGTTCAATCTTTCTGAAACTTCAAAAAAGCAGTTAATAAGATAAAGTCGCTGAAAAATACTATAATTAAATACAACTGACATAGTTTAGAAAAACAAAGTCAGGGAAAAAAAATAAAATTAGTACATAAAATGCATTCTTATGGCATTGATCATGAAACCACCTTTTGTAAACCTCCTCAATTTAAAAAATTTTTTTTAATCGAGAGCAGTTTTCCAAAGATGTCATGTAAAGACAAAAGCATCAAATAAAGGACTAAAAATGTAACATTTCAAAGCTACAAAAACAGACAGAAAGACTCCATAACCAGCATAAAAGTCAATAAGTCCCACTCCAACCATATTTTTTCTTTTATAAAATTGTACCCAGTAGTTTTAGTTTTTAGCCAAAATCAAAAAGACTTGTTGTTTTTTAAGACGAATTTTATACCCAGTGACAGTAGCTTATAGGAAATACAATTCTGGTTTGTGGGTGGGACTGTTGGCGCGGAGCAACCGAGAATTTATTTTTAACTGGGAAAGACAGTTTAATTTAAACTCCAATCTTCATCACTCAATCTGTCACTCATATCTATTCCAGCTGTTAACCTTTAAAAACAAATTTAACTAATCAGGAATATATATATATATATATATATATATATATATATATATATATATATATATATATCTTCTATGTCTTTCAAGATTATCAAGTGTAATTGAAATGTGTGTAAAAACAAACAAGTAAACAAGAATTAATGGCAAATCTATGCACATTTTAGTTTCATAAAGTCCAGCAAATAATACAAACAGAACATTATAAGAACATTATAACAACATTCTATCGGACTGTAGGGTCATGTCTTTGCAAAATGCCGTGTTTCCACACAGTTGACTTTAGTGATGGCTTGATCAGTTTTTTTCTCCCATCACATGGCCGTTGTCCGCTGTGATGTTACTGCTATGGTTGTTTTTATATTGTAGTAAAATAAATCTACAATGTTTCAATCTATACAGTATTGATTCAATATTGATTCAATTATGGATTTATCTCTTTTTGAAACGATTTCTTTAGTGGTACAGTTTGATTCCGTTCTGCATCAGACAGATGGATCTGGTTGGATCGCAGGAATCAAAATCGGTTCATCGATTAATGGCTACTTAAAAAAAGCAGAATTACACAGTGGCATGGAATGGCTAAAGGAGAGTGGATGTTCAGATGTGCAAGATAAAAAAGACAAGACCCACTTACTTTAAGATATGTTTCCTGACAAGAACTGGACGCTCCCATAGAGCAGCAGAACATGAATATTTTGAACTTGGTGCTGCAAAAACAAGAGCTTGCTACTCCAGAAGTAGTGAGATTATATAATACTGATATAGGATGTATATATTTCACTGTAACTAAAAAGGTATTTCTGTTCAGATGTTTGCAAAAATCTTGCAGAAAAAAACAGCCATTGTGATATTTTTAAAAAAAATGCCAGATAAAGGATAACAAATTATTTTGCTGATAAAGTTTCAATATTAAGATTTCTGTGATAAAATTGAGACTGTTTTTTATTTTATTTTATTTTTATGAGAAGCCTGTCTGCATGATGAAAATCAATCAAAAACAACCTGTATTAATCCAGCTGTCACTTTTGTGAGGAGGAAAAAATAGATATTTCTCTATGCTGTCTTCTTGCGCTTGATGCCTCCGCAAGCTCCTAAAAATGGTGCTCAGTGAGCTGCAAACACACTGACCAAATATCAAACACACCTAAGCTGATATTCATTCTAATAAACACAAAGACCTAAACCCACACACAGACATGCACACAAGCTCAAATGGGGTAATCTGTCTGATAGAAAGAGCTTTCAGATGGCTAATTAAATTTCCCAATGATCCGCTATGGTGGCTACACTTGAATCCGGCTTTCAGAGGTGAGCCCATGACCAAAACCCACATCAGGTGTGTGTGTGGTGGGGGGGGGTCATATTTCATGTTGACAAGAACAAGATAAACACTAGTGCCTTAAATGACCATTAGCACTGGCCAAAATCTCATCTTCAGCACTTCTGCCATTGCTGCAAAATTCAGAAGCTCACATCCATGAGCCCTGCACTCCACACTTCTCCCTGTCAAAGCCAGGATGGATTTGGACAAAAACAGTGGAAAGCACAAACATTTAAAGTGCTGATAGTGATGGGGCAACAACATACAAAAAGGAAAAGTGACCAGCCCTACTGTCAAAGGGCAAGTGATTCACTGTCAGCTCACAACACTCTCCTCAACAACATACTGTACATTTAGTGAAAACAAAAAGTGAAAGCTTGGTCCAGTCAGTGTGAGGAAAAACCTTGAATCATTTGTGATTTATCATTTGTCTTAAAATGACTCTCTTTGACAGGCAGATGCAGTGCTGATAATCAAGAATTATTTTTTTTCTACAGTGTGTTCTTGTTCTTGATACACCAGTGTAAGGGCATAGTAAGTAAGTAAATCATAGAACAACACATGAGTGTTTGTTCCAAAGCTTAAACATATTTATTGGAACGCAATACATATTTCTAATAATGTATTATTAAAAATTTGCATTTTTTATGTTTGGTTTTATATGATAAAATAGATTTCCTATAACACATTTATATGCCACATACCACATAGACTGATGCCACTAAACAAATGTTTCTGTGACTATACTCACTCCCAACCTTATTAGTAGCATATATAAAAACAGTCCTACAATTCTACATGTTAGCTGCATTAGAGTGTTTTAGGGCTGAGCGATAAAACGATAGCTATTGGTATCGCCATAGAACTTTTTCTCGATAGTATGAGCCTACCGCGATAGACTTCTAGTTTGAAGGGTCTGAAATTAACACTCACCAGTTTCGAACATTTTCTCCTCTTTGGCAAGTAAGTATTTAGAGGGTTAGTCACCACATGGAGAGTAAATGTTTGTGTCAACTTAGTCATGTTTATTAGCTCTTCTTCTGGAAAATTTATTTGGTCCTCTTTTTCTTTACCGTCTGCACACGAGGAAAACAAAACACATGCAAGACACAAGATCCCACCCCCGCGGTCACATCACCTGTGCAGGGTTGAGGTTGGCTGATGAAAGAGCGACATACGTGGTGCTTTATAACAGGATCCAGTCAGATGGGAGGATAAAGCTGCTTCCATTAAAGCAGCAACAGACAGATTTATAAAATGTGTTGATTTTCATAGGTTAATTGGTTACTCTAAATTGTCCCTAGGTGTGGATGTGAGTGTGTGTGGGTGTGTGACTGTGGCCCCTGCGACAGACTGGCGACCAGTCCAGGGGTGTCCCCTGCCTTCGCCTATGAGTAGCCGGGTTAGGCTCCGGCAGCCCCGTGACCCCGAAAGGGATTAAGCGGTTCAGAGAAAAAAATGAATGATTTGCAGATAGTGCTGTTGTTAGACAATGATGCTACAATGCTAGCGGGTTAGCTGCTAATGTTAAGGTGCCAACTAGCTGTTCTGTGTGTCCTGTGTGATCACGGACCGGTTTAAAGTTGGACAGTATTTTCCTTTAAGGCCTTTTAGACACAGTTGATAAACGCAGCAAGATTAATTCCTAGGAAGACATTCATAAAAACTGTATTTTTTAAATAATAACAGAATTGAATCCACTGTTTTAGCAGCGTCAGCGTAGCATAACAGAGTCACACTGAAACTGTGACCTGTCAGATGTTGTGCTCAATCCTCTAGCCTCCTTAAAGCTACAGCTTTAATTTCAATAACGATATATAATGACAATAACCAAAAACATTATCCTGTTTTCAGGCTGTTTGTTTTTTTTTTTTTTTGTTATTATTTGTGATAAAATGTGATCACCTGAAGGCAGAATTAGGAAATCTCAACTAAATCTGTCCTTGTTTTCTCAGCATGTTTGAATTTGAGTTTACACTTAGATGAGAGTAAAGACGTGTTCATTTCATTTATAAATAACTTTTATGCAATTTCATTTTCCTAAAAAAAATAAAACAGTTTAAAAAAAGTAAAATGTCTAAGATATTTCTATTTAAAATAGTATTAGAATTTAATAAAGTAAAATGTTAGGCTGGTAGATTTTTTTTTTGTCATCATTCGGCCAACTTGGTCAGTGTCTCAAAAATTAAACTTTGGCCACTGTGTGGAGGTATTTTAGTTATTTTGAAATCCAACAAAAAAACAGAGCAACGTGCACTGCCAACTTTGCCGAATGCATGTTTCTTCTAAAACTGGAAATACAACCAACCTTTTTTATCACCTGAAGCAGTGCCACCAGCAGTGTTTTCTGGGAGAAAAAAACGGTTGCATCATGTTCCTTCGGTGTATCTGTTATGTTTAAAGTATGATAGGAAACAATATTTAAATCTAAACAACATGCTAATGATTACACATTTCTCTAATGAGCCACAGAGCGTCCAAATTTGACAGATATAGTTATTTGGTTTATAACACGATACACTTCGTTATCGCCTGATATGAAAAAATATATATATCGGGATATACAAAATGCACTATTGCCTAGCCCTAGCGTATTGACAATAACACCCAACCTTGTTAACAACTCCAAACAACAACTCCAAAAAACAGACTGACATTTTGACAGAGCTCTGTTGTACCTCTCAACATCACTTGAACATCAGTAAGTGCTGGCAGAATGAATCTATATATAAGGAACTCCACATTATAAGGCACACTGTTTTTTTTTTAATGAAGCTTTTAAGTGCACTTTATAGTGCAAAGTATATAGCATTTATACATTATTTTTAATTGATATATTAAATGTAATTACATCCAAACCTGCAGTTATTTTTAAAACTTGTCCATTTTTTCTTTTGTTGTTTCCCCATTAAAAAAGGCAGAAAGACAGAAGGAAACTGATGAGTTTTAGTTAACATCTCTTATATTGTTTTTGCTAGCTTACTGAAGCAGATGGTTGGTTTCACTTACTATATCCATCCTTCCCCAGGGAAAATAAATGAGCAGCACTAGAAGGAAAGCATGCCATTTGTTCATAGCAAACAGAGGCTGGAAAACACAATAAAAGTCATTCGTTGGGCTAAATGTAGCATAGCGACACCAATGAGTGGAGAACAAGGGTTATAAAAGCACTGGTGGGATTTGATCACCAACTGGCATGGCTACCAAACAGACTAGATTAATTGAGGTCTTTCATGTGGAGAAAAAAAAGCCAAGCTAACTTAGATATTTGGATTCATCCTGTTGAGATCAAAAGGAAATAAGAGTTGTTTTTAAAGTTCTAATATATCTAGTATCAAACACAACTTAGCTCATACTGGGGCTTCATAAACTTGGCAAATGGAAGGTTCAAACATTTCAGTGTGGAGATCATCTTCACTTCTGCAAGTAAGGGCAGCAAAAGGGAGCTCAGAAGTGAGCAGGATCCCTCGAGCTGATGGAGCAAGCCAACTGTGTGTAGCTGAAGGACCCTTACTACAAGTATGCGTGTCTGTGTTACTAATGTAGTGCGCTTCCTGAGTCAGAGCATTTCTTTTTCAGCCAATGAATTGCCTGAAACCTCATTAAGAAACATCTGCATAAAGTTTTTTACTGAATTTTTTATTACTTTTTCATTTTATTAATCAAAGCTGACTTGGTTTAATTTCTGTTTATTGCTCAACTCCAAGCGTGCACGGAATTGGTACTTTGTATGTCGGAGTGCTTGTCCCTTAAAACAGCAGGTAAAGAAGGAGGACTTAATAGAACGCAGAGAGGGGTGGAGACAAGGATGCATTTTGTTCTTTGTCTATATTTTATTAGCAGTAATTAGACAGGTTTGTGTGAGGCGCAAAGCAAGCAGAATGATAGATGAGCTTCAGGGAGGAGGTGCTGATGTAGGAGAGACATGATCAAGCGAAATACTAGAATGCTGCAGGATGATTAGATGAAATCAGTAAAAAAAAGAAAAAGAAAAAAGGAAACCAGATCTAGTAAACCGTGTCGAGTGGCTAGGATGATCTAAACAAAAGCATGTCAGTGATCTGACATGATACTAGAATACACAGAGAAATTTCCTTCTTTTGATTTAATTGCGGCTGCTAAACGCTGCTACAATGATCAAACTGTCAGAAGACAATGGCTCAGCCACTATAGCTGCTCAATCTGCAGTTTCCATCTGATATCTGATTTCCCAAGTAATGTGAAACTGGGACGCAAGCGAGACGCTGGGGAGGTAGGAAGACTGTTGCTGAAGGGAAGAGAGAGGTGTGATGGTGAGAGAAACAGAGAGGTGAAGAGGGGTGGTACCAGGAGCAATTCCCAAGCTTGTTAAAATACTGCTAATTACCAGCTGCCCTTGCAAAATAATGAGCCTACCTGTGCTGAGAGCTGAATGGCAAAAGTGCTTGAAAAAACAAGAGGACTGGAGGAAAGCAGCTAGGAAGGAATTATGGGAGCCAGCGATTAAAGCAGACATAAGATAACAAGTAAAGGTCAAGGAGACACTGCATTTGTGTAAACAGACATCGTCAGACAAGCAGGAAAGGCTTGAGCCGTGTAAGTGGGGGGGGGGGGGGCTAAATATATTTATGAATTAAATGAGGTTAGCAGAAGCCAATGAGCTGATCATCAAGCCACTGAATAAAATAGGAAATAGAGAAACAAAGTGTTCTTGTACCTTTAAACTTAATTAGGCTTCTGGAGGCGGAGTATCACAGTCAGCATTTTTTTAAAGCTGTGTCTGGGTTTCTGCAGGTTAAAGTGTGTGGAGGAATAATGCTAGCAATGATTTCCTTATAAGAAATTTAGCTTTTTTTTCTTGCTGTCAGACCTTTGTTTTACACCACAACAGTGTATTCATGCAGTAACTATGTCAGCTCCGAATGTTTGTCCTTATTTTCTTAAATGTTGGATTTTTTTCCTATATCTTACACATTGTTTTTAACACTACTTTCAATTTTTTTGTGTGTTTAGCTGCCAAATGTTTACTCTTTTAATCTTCTCAAAGCTCTAATGTTTTATTTTAATTATTATTTTCAAGTCCCTCTTGTGAGCTGTCCATGGTGCTGAACCACCAAAACAGATTTCAGTGTTTATTCAGCGAAAAAAAAAATAGCGTTATTCTTTAGCAAAAATGTTTTTTAAGCAGACCTGGGCAATATGGTCAAAAAATAAAATCTCCAAATTTTTGATTTTAATACGTTTTTCTCCTTCCTTTTACTTTCTTTAAAAAAAAAAAATACAAATGAAAATATATTTAACAAAAACTATTTACTATCAAAATATATCACCCAGCTCAATTAAGCTTTTTTTTATTTGTCACTAATTTTAGATATTGCTGCCTTAATATGTAAAATTTCTACATATCAAAGTTTTAAAAGAAAACGAATTTGTTGACAATTCTTTTGCAGAGTTAAAGGTTTGCATGACTCCATAGGGTTTATGGTTTCTTATTTGTTTGTTTATTTTTGGCAAAAGTATCTGTAATTTTGCCTTTTTCCTATGGTATTTTCTGATGCATGTTATCTTGACTAGAAAACCTAAAAATAGACACTTGTGAATGGCTGATGGGCTCTGTGTGGCCTTGCAGTGGACAGCCAGGATGAAAAAAACATAAGACACTATGAAATTCTGATGCCAACTTTAGCAAAAAAAAAAAAAAAGAGCAATACTGTATTGTTGTTTTGTTTTTTTCTTTTTAGTTAAAATTTTCATATTTTAAAATTAAACAAAAGTGTTCTAAAGATGTTGGGTTGTGGTGATTTAAAAAGGTTTAAAAGAATAAGATTAGTTATTTAGCCTAATAAAAACTATATTGAACTGGAAACATAACATTTTAAACATCTAAATCAACAAAATGAGTAAAAAAAATCATTGATGCATTTCAACAAACAAAGGTGTGCAGCGTTCTCGTGCACACACAATTATTATAAAACCCAAGAGCATCAGCAGGCTGGAAACATTTTGTGGTGACTTTTAAAAGCATGTGGACATAAGTAGAAAAAAATTCAGGCTGGAAACATTTTGTGGTGACTTTTAAAAGCATGTGGACATAAGTAGAAAAAAATTCAATCACACAGATCATAACACCTTTAAACTAAACAATCACAAAGGTTAAAAAGTGTTCAGAAGTTTCAGACTGTATGATTATTTTATAGTTTTTGGGGTCATAAAATGGTGGATAGGCCTAAAAATTGTTAAAATAAAAGATCATAAGTTAGACAATACAGTAAGATAAAACAGTATAAGAAGCAACAGTCTATGAGTCTACACTCATCCTACACCGAGTCAGCAGCACCCTTCAGGCTAATATGTGTTAACATCCAGCTCCAAAGATATAATTAACTTGACTTGATTAAAACATGAGTTTCATCCGTGCAGTTGGTTTTGTAAGTCACCATCAGGGCTAAGACAAAATGTATTACAGGCTGACAGGGAAGCATGACCACACACCTTAAAAGAAGCTCCTTTAACCCAAATCCCAAGCAACTGTATTTTTAGCATGTAAGTAAAGAAAATAAATACATAAAAATAAACAGATCAAAGGGCATTAGCTCAAGACTTTTCTGATAATAAACTCAAAGTACACCGATGTAAACAAGGATAAAGGTCAGGTGTCTGAATACATGTGGTCAAAGATCCTACTGCGCACAATGAACACAAGCAGGAAACAAGTGTTGAGTCATTCCTGAGCTGTTTTGGGGAGATATGTTTCTGCTCCATGAGGCATGCACACTCGCCACTGAAGGTACAGATCAGCTGAATGGAAGCAGACTTATAAATTTCAATGCTTACAGCAGCGTTGTCAATGGCTATTGCACTGTTATTGTGGAGATTGATAACAAAAAAAAGACAGAACAGCCAGAGAGAAACAACCATCCGAGCTTTTGGTTTAGCACGTCTTCTCTGCTTTAATTGCTTAAAAAAAACATTATGGAAACTAAATTTAGACTTCTAGATTGCTTTATTTTCTGGGAGACAATGTTAGAGTGAGATGGAAAACAGTTGTTGACACAAGGCCAGACATGAAATCAGAACGTCGCCATTACATGGTAACTGAGGAGCAAACTGGGCCACTGGGATACCCTGAGGACTACACAGTCTGTGTGAGAGTTCTGACAACGAAAAAGATACACGCACGGCACATTTACACTGCATCTTAGTTCACATTCCTTGAATGCACAAGGACGGTCGTTGCACGCTTTAATAAAACATCTGGTGATTTCTTTTCAGGCTCAAGGACACTTTTCTTTTCTATTTGAAGAAGTAAGTGAATGAGACATCGTAGTGGAAAAAGCCATCACGCCAACAGCAAAATACCAAATTAAAGAGTGAAGTTGAAGATCTGTGTCTTATTAGCAAAAAATAAATAAATTGGGCTAAATTCTGTTCCAATTTACTAGAATCTCATCTAACTCTAAATTTGCAAACACTAATCATATATTTCAGCTACAGCATTTAAGCCCAGCATGTTTGACAACAAAACTCTGATTTATCACTGGAGAGAATGGTTTGCAAAATGCTGAATTTAAAGTAAAAATCCATCAGATCAACCCTAAGGCTGATGCTAAAGGTGAAAATCCTGCAAATGCATTATTGTGGACAATGAAGGCCAACTTATACAATGATCCAACAGTGAGCCAAACATTTAAGTGGATTGTCCTAGACACTGTGGCCCTTGCATAAGGAAATCAAAAAATAAAATAAAATAATGCAACACTGTGGTTTGGTTTAATTAAGTATAGTTTGTAGTTTAGTTTAGCTTGTACTTTAGTTTGTAGTTTAGTTAAGTTTGAATTTCAGCTTAGTTTAGTTTTAAAATGAGTTGAGTTTGGTTTGCATTTCAGCTTGGTTTATTTTTTAAAATAAGTTTAGTTTGTATTTCAGTTAAGTTTAGTTTGTAGTTTAGTTAGAATGTAGTTTAGTTTGTAATTTTGTTTTAAAAACAAAAAAAACAAGACATGTAATTCTATTAAAACAAGACAGTAAAACAGCAAAGCAAATCAGTCTGTCCTTTTTTATAAAATAATTTGGCCTATACTTTGATGACAATATCACAGTAATTATTTAGATAAAATTAGATAAGTAAGTAGATAAGTAAGTATCTACTTAGTAAATAAGTAGATAAAAGTATGTTTTCTACAGCATTTCCTCCTTTGGTTGTTTTTTGGGTTTTTTTGAGAAAAAGCATTTTGGAAATCTGAAACATCCTGCAGCTGAAAGACAATTATAGAATAAATGGTACCTTCAATTTTATTTTTTAGTTTGTAAATTACAAATGTCATCCTTGGGTTAACCTCTTTTTATTTTACTTGTTTACATACAATCCATGATATTGTTCATTTATTCTCATACAATCATGGGCTTATCTGATAGCATGCTGCTTTGAGAAGAAGAAAGTTTGCACTTCTTCGTACTCCTTTTTTTCTTCTTCGCACCAATAGAACAGCGAGTGCATTGTGTTGGGATGATAAGAGTTAGAGGTGTAACGTGTCAAAGGTGTTCCTGTTCATATAAACACTTTTCTTTTTTTAGAGCTTTCAACTGACAGCCTGAGTGCTACCTTGAAATCTGAGAAATAAAGGCAATTCTCTTTTTAAGTCGAGCCTTTATAAAACTATAATGTCAACCAAGTTTAACAAATACATAAATATGTTTTGAAAAAAATACATTAAATGTAAGATGACTAGCATGCTAAAAAAAACATCTATTTTAAGTGCCAGAGGAAAAGCTAAAGAAATCCACTCAGTAACACTGAAGTCAGTGTACTAAACCTGTAAGAAGCAGCACCGATCAGGAATATAAGATTAGCCTCACATTTGCTGTCACGATGTACGGTTCTGATCCGCTTATCAGAAGGAGTGTGTTACAAAACGGCTATGATTCAGATGTGACATTCTGCTGCCATGTGGATGAGGAAACGTGTTTCTGCTTTCAAAAGTGACAAAAAAAAAATCTCATTTATTTTGGCTCATGTGGTTTTCCTGGTGCCAAGACAATGATTTCCAGGTACTTTCACACACTTTGCTGCAGATCCAAAATTTATTTTAACTACTAATGTATTTAACTACATGATGTAATCATTTTCTAAACCCGCTTTGTCACTGGGTGCCAGAACCTTACCTGGCAACTTGTGGGCGAAGGCAGGGTACACCCTGGACAGTCTGTCGCAGGGCCACAATGATAAATTTTAATTTTTCATTTAAATATTAATTTTCAGGATCACCAGATTCACTGGAAAGACTGATTCATACATAAGTGTTTGCAGATGAATCATCCGGGGCTTTATTTTTTTAAAGGAAGGAAATGTCAGTGCAAATGCATGCAAATGTAACACATGAGAATCAACAATTCCTGTCTTTTTTCATTTTATCAGATGACATGACGGTTACTAATGTAGTGCACGTAGGTGGCTGTGAACTTTTGCTTTTAACACTGTGCATCATATGCAATTTTAAAAGCTCATCTGGACGTACAGACTTTTTTACCGCTTCTTAGGCATCAAAACAGCAGAAAATTAAAACACCCATGAAGCTTTGTACTTTGTAATCATCTATGACACAAAGAGTTTGTTTTGTAGCAGGCTTTTGCATGCTTAGCAGCAAGTCATCACTTTAGGGCAGAGTAGGAACTATAAAATGTTCACTTTTAACTGCTTAGGATGCAGTGCCATAAACACAAGATCAGGCAGTTAATGCATTTGACAGCTGCACACATCAGAGGAGCTCTCAAAATCAACTTTTTACTGGCAGTGGCAGTGAGGGAGAAGCTTCATCTATTTTTGGTTCTGCTGCTATTTCTGGTGACTGTGTGATGCTCTATCTATAGTTTTCATTTATGCAAAAGCTGCAGTTTCACTTCAGTGTTGCGTCAAAAGCAATTCCAATTCACCATTTTAATGGGTCGTCTCCCTCTATGGTCTAAGTGTTCCAGTTCCTTCAAATAAAAAGGATGGGACATATAATTTTGGCTTTCATGCAGAATGGAGTGAGCCGTGGATTGGCTTGGGTTGGATCTGCATGTGGAGCAATGTATACAGAAGGCAGGGATTCATAAGTTGGAAAAGAATATGTGAATTTGAGAAAGTTAGGCTTAGCAACTCAAGATTGAAAGTATTTTTTGCCATCCATCCATCTATTCATCTTCAATTACCTTTTTATCCTGTGCCGACCTATCATTGGTAATTTAAAGATCCACTTCATTAAAATGTGTGTTTTTCGTGTTTTGAACACGTTCTTGTGGCGTCTTTCTCATGATGATGGACACATATAAAGAAATTTAAGCTTAAATCTATATTTTTGAGAATTACTTTATTCAAGTTGTTGTAAATCAGAAGCACTGCTAATGTTAGGTTTGGGGTGTGAGAGGCTATAAGGTAGCGGGAGAGAGTCTAAACCAGGGATAGCTAACTCTAGGCCTCAAGCATACCATTCCAATATACCATGCTCTGGCATGTCCAATTTGGTTGGGCACACCTGAACCAGGTAATCAGTCATGAGCAGGGCTTGGATATCTGGAAATCATGCAAACACTGCGGCCCTCGAGGCCTTGAGTTGCTTATATCTGTTGTAAACAGATGGGTGATGGGCAATGGGGCTCCAAACAGACTCGCTCACAACTCAGAGGTGAATTTCTAATGAACTTCAGCCATTTTGCAAAAATTATATCCTGGAAAACAATTGTTTTTTTTTTGGTTTTTTTTTTACTTTGGCTAATCATAACTAAAAGATCACTGGGAATGCTTTTAAAATCCATCAAAACATGATCAGAGTGGGTCTTTAAGGCATGGTACTCATCACAAGGTGTAGAACACTTATATATCGTGGAAAGACTCTAAAGCCAATACAAATAATTAGACTGTTTGTAAAACTTCTGAAATAGGTTTCAGCTAAAGTAGACAACTTATGTCACAAATAGTCATGATACAAAACGTATTGTATAAAACCACATTATACAACCCCAATAAGAATTTCAAAACCCACAAATGCAAGTGGCAAAACAATTCTGAACACCCTAAATCTCAACTTGAGGCAAGTCAAATTAATCTAAAGTATCTGAAGGTAACATTTGTCTACAAAGCCTAAGCCTCACAAAGATTCATAAATGAAAGGTTCTCTGCTGAGTGCAAATTAAAACAGCAGCTCTACTCAAAAAGGATAAGTCTCACTGCACCCACTTTCAAACTCAAGCTTCCTTTAGTTCTCAACTTTGGACATGTGAAATATTGTAACTGCATTCTTGGTTTTCAGGCCTTTGTGTTTTTAAATTCTGGCAGTAGGCAGACAGAAGGACAGTGACAAAACGCCTCTGTCTCACTTCTTTGCAACAGCGGGTGGGATCAGGACCAAAATTTGGCCAACTGATAAACTCAAAAACAAATCTTCAAAGTGTTACATAAACCTTACATATGGTGTTTAAAAACTCATTAGCCTTTTCATAAAACAGTTACGTGGAGCTAAAACTTGGGACTACAGTGCAAACTGTGCAATCTTGGAGGCATGCCTGTAGCAAATGATTTACCATCCAATCAAACATGCAGGTTTTTGGTGGTGTGTGAGGGAGCCTGTGTGCCTGCAGAAAATAATGTGAAAATCATATAAATAACCACAAAGACACAGACGTGTATGACTCACCAGCAGAAATGACACCCTAGTCTTTACATGATGAAGAGAACATGTTTGAAAAAGTCATGAAAAGACCCTTGGGAGGAACAAGTACATGTTAAATTGTTAATTTATTGGAAACATAGAAAACTAAAGTGAAGAGCGGTAAAGCTGTGCCTGATCACTCGTAAATAAAATAAAATAATATATTTTAAAAATGAAAACAATTATAATTATATTATATAAATGTATAAAAAGCAAATCAAAGATCATAATGTCTTCTATGCAATAATTATTCCCTGTCAATCACTTGTCAAAACGTTTATATTTGATTTGAAATACTAACGATAACATAAAGTTAATTTCACATTGAAAAATTGGAAACTGTCCAAAGAATTACAAAATAAAGAATACGTTAAAAGTGAACATTTGAAAGTTTAAAAAGAAATAATTATATCCGAGCTAAATAACAGTTAAATATTACGACATTCATTCATTCTTTGAAATTGAAATCGCTGTTTTGACCCAGATGACTTAGGTAGGGCCAACGGCACCACATGCTTCTATTGAGGCATCTGATTGGTCGGTTTATGGTTTGAATAATTTGCAAAAAGGAAATAATACAATGGAAAGAAAAAGGATTAGAAAGAATGTGCTAAAAAAGGTATCAGAGCAGAAATGGTCATTCTGACACATATAATGACATGGTAATAGCTGTTTGTTGTTTTCTACAGAAGTCTATAGGAGTTTGGCTTTTTGGAGCCAGCGGGTACTTCCTGTTTTGAATGCAAGAGGGGAGAGGTCACTGAGGTCAGTCAATGGGAGCAGCCCTCTTTTTAAACAGCCAGTTCGAAGTGAAGTTGTTTTCCTGGTGGTGTTGGTGGCGCATGACTGTTTGGGTGGTAGCCAGCTGTGATTATCCTCAAAGCCACAAAGTAATGAGGCAAAGGAACTTCTCCAGGCGTGATATCCTGCTCAAATACTAATAAAAGGGAATGGCAATGCCAGTGCTTTTAGTCAGCGTTTGGGTGTCTTCCAGTCGTTAAATCGTTCATTTCAAAGTGTTGCTTTCTATAAACTTTCTAAAAAAAAAAAAGATAGCACAAAGAGAGACTATAACCTTTTAGAGGTGCCTGATAATACTAGAAACCCAATTTTGAAAGGGAAGGCTGCTATGTTTAGCTTTAGGTGTCCAAAAAGCAACTATATACTAATTTGTAGATGATTGCAAAGTCATCAAGTAAGAAAAAGCTTCCTTATGCTGTTTGAAGGCCAGTTTAGGATCACCTCACATTAAAAAACAGGGTTAGCTTTGTGCAAAATCTTTTAGCACTAAATGATCTTTCAGATTAGCTAAACCCTTTTTTCAGTGTGTTTTATGTATTCTTTCTAAACCTGTCCACATGAACTGTGGATCCTTTATTTCTCATTCATAATGAAACGTTTTGATACAGCTTATTTTTACCACAAACTTGAACTTCTTAAAGACCCACTCCAATCAAAATCCTGCTTTTGTTTTTTTGTTTTTTTTATGTTCTTGTGGCATTTTATTCATGATAAATAATGAATGAATGTATATCATTTCAACTGAATTAAACAGTTTTTTTAACAAGTCCCCATGAATTTGATGCAAACCAAAAAATACACAATTTTGTATTTCTGACTAGGAAGGTATTTTCAACAACTGTTATGTTAAACAAGTTGCTTTTTTATTAACAATAAAACAAATTTGCAACCTGTTTTTAGGATCTAACTTCCCATTGATGAACACTGCTGCGAGTGGGTGTAAATTTGTATTTTTAGCTAAAAATGTCATATTATTAGGGGCATTATTATTTTATTGACAGGTGGGTGAACCCAGCAGATCCAAACTTTACCTTCACCACTCAGTTGCTGCTTTTTAAAAGTTGTTGAGGATGCATCATGGCGGAGTAAAGTCCATTCAATGTACATGTTCCACTTCAGGTTCTTTTTGACAAGAATAATCCCATGGGTTATGTTAGAGTTTATCTAACCAGTTTATATTATTTAACCAGTAGGGTTTTGTAAAAGTCTTTTAAATAATTGAAAAGCAAGGACATAAATATGCAAAAGAGCTGAGTATTAAGTCAAGCAGTTTTTTTCTGCAAGCTAAAGTCACACTCTAACTGATACTTTTCAAAATAAAAGTCAAAATGTTAAATGAAATTGTATTTCTAAGGCTTGTTGAAAGACTTTGTAATGATTTTAGGAATGTATTTAACATTAACTTGAGATAAAAAATAATTGGTTTAATCAAACTGGATGCAAATCAGTCAGAGCTGTAGATGTTGGACATGGAAGCATAACAGCCAGAGCTTGATGGAGGAGCATCTTCTTTCAAGCAATGCTGTGACTCAACAAGGACACGACAATATTCTTCATCCTCTTAAATTCCTGACAGCCACTCTGTGTGGTCAGTGGCTGAGATCTGTATTTTTTTTTTCTTTTTTTTGTCACGGAAGTGCAAACTGACGGGGGTGAGGAAGATGAAAGCCAGTGGCTGAGGAGAATGTCTGTTTTGGTGTGGGGAAAATCTTGACACGAGTTACATTTGTCAGCTGTAATAGAGAGGATTTCCAGAGTGTGATTCAGTGATGTGCAAAAGTGGACAGAGCTGCCACAGCTGACAGGATATTGGTATATGTCTAAGTCACAGTGGGAATGTAGCTATGCACAGAATGCGCAACACACCACTGATTGTAGGCGGACAGCCTCGTAAAATGTGAGACTATACGTGCTTTTTTTGTATTTTCACTGAAGTAAAAATAAAATGCCTGACACTAAAGGCACTGAAATTTCAGCACATTCCTTCTATATATAAGTTATGTACATATATATGTATGTATAATTAAATTCTCGTTCCTACAGGAAATATTACAGCCTGTTTATAATGCACTTTAGGCCACTTCCACAAACTCTAGCCTTTCTGTAATCATCCAGACTGTATAAATAATGTTTTAGAAGGAAGTTCTTTAAAGAGCTGTTATTTCCACTAAGTTGCCATTTTTATTGTACTACCGTTCAGACATTGTTAGTTTTAAAGAGCTGGCATTTTTCACAATCTATGTGATTTATGCTCTCGTAATTTTGCTGCGGAGTTAAAGCAAATAGTTGTCCTTGTAAAAGGCTTCTCACTTAAGGGAAATTAAATATTTGCATTATAAATCAGTAATAAAATCCTCACCAAAATTGATTTCTACATTATAACCTCTACATCAGGAGCACATCTGTAGAGAAAATGCTGCTGACGATAAAAGAGTGGATTTTTGGTGGAATATTTTTGCACTGTGGATGGTTTTGCATAAATGGCTTTGTCTTGCAGTCGTGCAAAAGAAGATGTGGAATGGGACGATAAACGATTCGATTGTGTTTCAGGGTTTGTGGTGTGTGTGTGTGTGTGTGGGTGTGTGTGTGTGTGTGTGTGTGTGTGTGTGTGTGTGTGTGTGCTGTCTACTGAAATTGGGTGAACGGCTGAATGCAAAGCTTCCAGCAAAAATGAAAAAGACAGCAAAACGATGAGAACGCATTTTCCATGCAAGCATTATAAAGCAGATGTTTAAAGTATAAGGAAAAGAAATAGGCTTTTGATTTGGGATTGGCTGCTAACCTGTGAGTACATTTTTTGCTCCATTAAAAAACAATAGTAGGATTTTTGTTTAGATAAACAAAGAGAATATTGTGAGATTAGGTTTCAGCTTGTTGACCTTTGCAACTCCATCATCTGAGTGTTTTGCCTTAGAAGGGTTAAAGAATGCTAATGTTTGGCCACAATAAGCACATATTTTTTTACTTAAAATATTATCTTCTTTATACCCTGCCAAAAAAATGTAGGTTTTAAGTCAGATCAAGTAAGCACCAGGTCAAGGAAACAAATTAAACTGCTGTCCTTTCTATGGACAAAACTATACATCTATTTTCCAGAGTGACGTGACAAATTCTGAAAAGTTATTCTAAATGTGCTTTTGACCCAGACCTGAGTGTACATCTGGGTATTTCACTTAGTCGCTTCAGCTGTCTGCTGCCTGTCTCTGCTTCTTTCAAGCTCTTACTGTTTTTTTTCCCCTCTACATGTCTGTCAGAGCTCAGGTGCTCATTCGTCTCCTGTCTATGGAAAATCCAACGTCAAGCTAAGGTACTGAAATAGAAGAGTATGAAATATGAAGCAGAGTTACATAAGGAGCTCCAGAAGTGAACATCTGTGTACAAGAAAATGCCTAACACAACTCAGCCCAAACACACGAAGTGAGATACACCAACGTCCTGCAGTTGCGATTCACAGGACGGCTGTTCAAATTCTGTTTCGCCATGGCCTCACTCAGTTCTCACAAAATGTCCTAGGCTAAGCAGAAATAAGTATGCGGGGAGCAACTTTATAGCCTCCTCTGCAGCTGAACTGATTTTACAGTAACTGCAGTGTCAGCGTTGATATCATTTCAGGAGTTAATCAGGCTACTTTAATAGTACAGCAGAATTAAGAAAACGTAGCTGTTTTAGGGCATTCTGGCAATTATAAAATGTTAGTCCGATTAATCGCTTTAGTTAAGGGTAAAGAGTTGCAAGTAATGGTGACTTTAATTGCATCTTTGCAAATCTTCATTCTGGAATCAGCAAAAATGTAAGATTACAGAGCAAAAGTAGGTAATGTTTGTGGTTCCCCTGGGTGGGGCACTGCTTATCTGAATGGCTGTTTACCAATATCACTTTTAATGCTACTCTGTGCAATAAAGAAGGGAATATAGATTACATATATCAAATTATAAAGCATCATAAGCAGAACAGAATTGCTGGAACTCCTAAGCAGCACCGTAGTCTTTCAAATTATCTACCTGCTTTTAGAACGTGTTAACATGAATAACCATGTTTTCCTATTGCCTATTATTCATTTGGTTTATATGTTTTTTTTTAATATATTAGGACTCAATAATTAAAAGGTTTTGTGTCACATTTTAGCCTGCCTAACCCTCAATAAATGCTGAAAAGCCTCACTGAAGTATTAGTTAATAAGTAAGACTTATTTACCACTATAAGCATTTCTCAGGAGATAAATATTGAAAAAAAAGGAAAAATTAACCAATGACTTACAGTGCTTCCAAATTATATTTGTTCACAGTTTACAATAAGTCTCCAATAATTAATTCATAATGTTTAACATAAATTAATTAATGATTAACTAATGTTTTCAGCCTTAATTAAGTCGAGAAAAAAAATAATAATAAAATAACATGAAACCTTACTTTTATTGTTTCCTTACTCTGGAAAAACAACCATTGTAAATGATTATAATTGACATTATTACGGGCTTTACACGCATATCATGACAGTTAGCCTACTTTGGGTCCAAGCTAGCTTAGCTGTTTTTGTTTCGTTATAAAATCGACCAATTTTGAAAGACATGTTTTTCTTCTTGCTTTTTTACACCTAATGAGTGGAGTGGCATGTCTGTTACTTCTTTTTTCACCACTTCTGGGTCTAAAACGATCCACTGCAGCGTTGTTTAGACAATTGGCTGTTGTGGCCTTGCAACCGCAAAATGCCATCGTACATCGCTGTATTTTGATCTGTTTTATTAAATTTTCAAGATAATTTCCTGTTATGAGATCAAAAACATTCTAAAAAGTTCTGTTTTATATTTGTTGAAGGTAACAGAATATAAAAAACTTTATAGAACAACAAGCATGCGCAGTTGAAAACAACCGATGTTCCAGGACTCGATGTATGTGCCTGTGATCCCATGACGTATTTTTGACAGTTTGTTAACAAGAGAAATTTCTGTTCAAGACAAAGAACAGTCACATTCAAAAGAGAAATGTTAAACATAAAACTAAATGTTGAACTTAGATTTAAAGTAAATTTGTGCACAAATTTGTCTTTATGAATACGACTTTGTCTTTATGAATAAATTTATTATTAACAGCTATCTTACCTCAAATCAGTTACAGCAAAGACATGTCTAGAGAGAGTGTAGCATAAGACAGTGGTGTTTAGGATCACTCTGGTGGTGAGCAAGATGAAGAGAGTAATGGTAGAGCAGAAAACTAAGTGGTTGAACAGACCCAAAGTGTCTTTGACAGAGAGACATCTGGATGTTCTCATGTTCAAATATATAAACTTCATTGACCGTGTGGATGTTTAACCAGTAACATTGGAGCTTTA
This sequence comes from Oryzias celebensis, assembly GCA_014656515.1. Lineage (NCBI taxonomy): Eukaryota > Metazoa > Chordata > Actinopteri > Beloniformes > Adrianichthyidae > Oryzias > Oryzias celebensis. Next base: position 16,747,097 of record BNCR01000013.1, read on the forward strand.
ACATTCTTCTGACTTCTGTTGTTACAGGAGCTGTAACAGTAAACAGAATGTTAAAGGTCCTAACACCACAGCTTTAACATTGTTTTGGCTGCCATAAGTCTCCAACAGTTTGCACAAAAACATAATTCAAATGTATTCTGAAATGAAGAAAAAGCAGCCTTGCACTGATATGCAATACTTTACAGACGTGAAGGGTTTACCCGATCAATGTGACTTAGCTTATCATGTTGCGGGAAAAGGGGTTTTGCCAAACCAATATGAAAAGCTTAATGTCAAAAAGCGTGTTATTAGGGGTCACCAGTGACATCTCCGATGGAAAAAGGTTAATGGATAAAGCAGCAGCGTTTGTGCTTAAGTCTGTACCTCAGAAAAAGGGACCACAAATGGAAGGCAAAAATGTAAACATATTTGGTAATAAATGTAGCTGTCTGACATTTTTTTGCATAAATATTGGGTGATTAGGCATGTTGGCATCAAGAACTCCTAAAACAGTATTAGTTGGATTGCCTTTTCTTATGCTGTGTAGCAATTTGACTGCATCCATGGCACCCCGCTTCATTAAGATATTTCTCTTTAATGTTTGAATCAAACCAAATGCTCTGTTGTTCAACACAATACTTCAGCCCAACCCTTCATTTTGCCTGTTTATATTAGGGGTAAGACAGTCCATATTTTCAAAAATAAAGAGTTTTTAAATTTTAAGAGTAAGAGTTATAAAATTGAGCAAAATTTAAAAGGACGGCCATGCAGATCAGATTTAAGGAAAGATTTAATGCATAAGACGTGATCCAATCGGTTTCCGACAGACATCCAGGTTCATTCGCTTTATTTCGTCAACGTTTGCTCCAAGTAACAACAGATCATCCTCTTCTGCTTCAAACATATTGTTCTTCTCCCCTTCAATCAACTCTAAAACAGCCATTTCTGTTGCTGCCATCATGCTGTCACTCACAATCCTCTGCATGCATACACAAAGCGGCTGCAGCAGGAATGCCCCATGAGGACTTTATAGAAGCTTTCTCTGCAAAGTGATATTTTGTATTTTTTTGCTTTTATAAGGCAGAAGGAGCTTCTTACAGAATTTGGATCAAGAGAGTGGAGGAGTGCTAGAAGCCAGGATCAGACAGGCAGTGATCTGGCCACCACACTGCCAACACACCAACTGGAGAGTGTTGTGTTAAACATTCTGATACTTGGGCACCAGCTGATGATGTTTTATCCTGGCCAAAAACAGTTTACTCTGATGAGGAAACTAAAGAAAATAGTAATAATATGTGAAAATCTTTTTCTAACACAACTTTCAGGTTAGATAGTGTTTCTACATTAATGAATAAAGGCTTTTGAGGTACTCAGCATACCATTATGACTATTATGATTCATGTTTTTACTAACAAATATTTTGCAGCATTAAGTTAATAAAAGACTTCCATGTGTTTTCTGGCAATGTTTCCTTGCGCGCCTTTGACTGCATGTTTTTGTGACATTTCCACCACCTGCTGATGACTAAATAATATTAGGCCATCAACAGGAATGTGCTTTATGCTCACATGTATGTGTGCACGGCCCAGACAAACTAAGAAAAACATTCTTAAAGTTGTGCTCCACAGCGCTAACCACGGTCAAATAAGAAAGACTGGAAATCTATTGTCAACTTTCTGCTTTAAAGACTTCCCTGAAGATAAAAAGGAGGGATTGAAGTTGAATGGAAAATAGAGTGGGATCATCGATTGCCAATTTTGAATGCATTACAGGAATAAAATACAACTTTTTAAATGTCACAAACTTATTTCTTTTGTTTTATAAAACATACTGCATTAAAATGGTATCTGCTTTTCCAGGGGGACAAGCAAAGAGACAGTTTTTTTTTCTTGGCAAAAACACTTGACATTAAGAAAACAGTTTCAAACAAGCAAAAACAATTTTATAAACATTCATTGTAATATTTCTGAGGATTTTAACATTGTTGTCAAAGATGAAGCTGGTCTTGGAGTCTTTAACTCTACCTTAAGATTTTCCAAATGTGTACATTTGAGTTCTGTTTCTTTTATTTCTGATGCCAGTTTGAATAAAATTGTGCTCTATCATTGTATTTTTAATTAAGTTTAGCCATTGGCAACAATTTATGTTTTTCTTTTCAGTCTGAACTAAAGACTGTACATGTCAAGGTGCAGAGCAGAGAACATTTGACTCCTGCTCCATTAAGACTAAAGATTGCTCCACCTTTAAGCCTGTACAGTCTGTGCTTTGAGTGTGCTGGGGACATGGGAAAGTCAAATAAACAAATTCTTCAAATATATCAGCAAAAAGTTTGATTTCTTGACACTACTTTTGTTTTAATGGTAGTTAAATACATCAGGGAACCAAATCCCCAGGTTGGCAGAACTGTCTATACTAGTTTTTGACTGATACTGGTCGTTTTACTCAGGTTTTGTGTCTTAAGTAAAGCTCCATTTAAACTTATTAGACACAATACTGCAGTGATTAAAATACACAAGTGGAAGAAAAAAATCTGATTAAAATTGTAAGCAAATTGTGTATACTTCTGATTTTAAACAGATTTACATTTGATGTCAGCCTCACAATAAACGATTTATTATATTTCTAATCAAATATCTGAGTGAATGTTTACAGCTTTGAAGTTGTCATTTAAAATTAAGCTTAGGTTAAGTCCCACTAGTTGTGACACACTTGAGAAATTTGTTCTCCGCATTTGACCCATCGTCTGGGGTAGTGGTGACCTGCAGATGCTCAGAAATCAATTGGTGATTTAACCCCCCAATCCAACTCCTTATGGACTCTATGCACGACCTACTTCTGCATTTGGCCCTTGACTGCTCAGTCATTTCTGGTTATGTTGTTTACATGGAAACAGTGGAGGATTTGGAGTTAGCAAGATGTTTTTTGGAGCTACCCAAAGTCACTATAAATTATGTTCAGCGCATTGTTCGTCTTTATAGCAAAACACCCCAAAACAAAAGGCAAAAAGGATTTAAATTTTTTGTGTCATCCTGCACAGCAAACTTTGAAGGTAATTTGCTAAGGCTGATGTTATTCGCATGTATTTACGAACAACAAGCTCAAAAACTGATGGAAATTGTTGTAATACGTGAAACCAATATGTATATTGCTGGATTGCCACACGTATTTTAAGTGCGTCCAAGGCTAAATGTTGATACTGGTCGTCTGTAATAAATGTTATAGTTCCGTTACTCACCCAGAGCACGGAGCATAGTGATCAGCAGACACAACTCAGGAACCATTTGGCATATTAACTGTAACCGTAAACCTTACCTTTTCTCCGGGTCCACGCAGCCAAAAAAGTTCAGCCTTGATTGAACAAAAAAATAAAAAATAAGTTTGAATAGTCACTTTTATTTGGGCTAATGCTAACTAGCATGAAACACATATCTAGTAATCGCCTTCTTTATCTTTATGACCTGTTAGTTGTGTTTTATTCTTCCACAGCAGAGCGTTTCTACATTTCTGTCAATGTAATTTTCAGTGTCAGGTAAAGCAGTCTGACAGACAGAGCTGACGGTTCGTGCACGCTGCTGACGCTCCATGAAGAAGGCAAAGGCTCCTTATCAGCTAAGAGTAGAACCAGCATTTTGAAAGTCACTTCAAAGTTCGATTAAATGTTCACAATTCTGTTGAACGAGTTTTAAATGTTCTATCGTCGCTACGTCTCATCTCCAGAAATGATGTGATCATACAGAACATAGCAGTGTTTTGTGAGTACTGGGTGTTTGGTGTTTTAGGAAGGCAAACTTTGCCTTTTTGGATGTCTCCCCAGTCCGCCAGGGGATACAGAAAACACGTTTCAAGTACCTAGATATGTGACAGCTAATGGGACTTTAACTTTAAGCACATTTTTAAATACATGCGGCCAACAACAAAATCCAGCCTTGGATGTGCTTAAAATTATGCTGGTCGCACGTAAATACGTGTGAATAACATTGGCCATGTCAGAAATAACCAAAATTAGACAATACCAGGAATAGTACACAGAGATTTGCTAAGATGATGCATACAGTTGAACAGTTAGCTAGAACTGGAAATAAAAGAGCAGTCTTATTTTAAACCGGACATACATCACACAGTTCTGTGCATAGAGCCCATTGAAAAGTGTCAAGCAGGGAGGAAATAGACCCCATTTTTAGAGTCAGTGGTATGACTTAAATCTCACACACAAATTTACAGTTTCAGGGCGGACACTGTTTACTGGGCCACTGAGAGAAAAAAAAATGTAAAAAAAAATAAATAAATTAAACAGTATAATTCAAGCACTATGCTAAAGTAAAACAGACAAGTGCATATTCTGCATCCACTTACAGCCAAGTAGATCCTCTTGATGACAGACCAGTGCTCCTCACTGAACTCTGTCTGCTATTACAAGCGTATTTTTAGCTCCCTCCATGTTAACTAGGGAGGCTCTCTATATTCATGCACATTCATGGCTTAAATAATGGGAATAATTTCCTGGTCCCATCGCAGCAGGGCTGTCAGCCATGCTGTGTGAAAACATCAAAGGCCACCACATCCCCATATTCTTGTTACACCTCATCAATTCTGCTCCAAATTCGTCTTCTCTCTTATTTCTGAGTGTTTTCAATTTACTGTATACTCTTGTGACTGAGATCGCTGCACATGACGTTGACTCTATTGTACGTGTGGTGCATGTGTAATTTGCCAACTAAGAAACATGAGATACCATTGTTGCTGTTTGAGGTAGAAAATGTTGCCATTTGTTTGGTATAAAACATATATAAGAAACCCTCCACCCTGTCAGCAAGCATATTATGGGCTTTTTAAAAAATCAATAGAGCTAATTTACCATTTACACAAAAGCGTGAGCCAACTCTGAAATTACATATTTTTTGTAGAAGTAATCATTACTTTTTTTCTGAACTGCCCTGATCCTTTTTCCTCGAAAGATCTTTTTAAGCCAAGGCTGGACGAATAGCTCTGCACATGTTAAGCATAGCCATTAGCTTTGTATTTCTGGCATTTCTTTGATGCCTCTCTCTTGCAATCTTTGCAGAAACTAGCCTTCAATCTGACTTCAATGTCTGCTGCACTACAAGCTTCCTCTTGGTTCCCTCTTGATCCTCTTTTATGTGGAGCCTTTGCCTGGTTCTGACCCAAACAGGCTCCTAATGAGGCCAAAATTTTTACTTTCACATTCATCCCCACAAACCCTCTCACGTGAATGAGACCACAACCACCGGTCTGTTGGTGATTTGCACAATAACATCTTAGTCTCACTTTGTCTCCAGCTCCCTTTGTTTCCACCCCATTTCTTTGGGGAGAAAGGGCCTGAACGTGCCTGAGAACTAAAGCACCTGAAAGGTAGGACGACATAGATAACAAGTATAGATGGCATAGATATGATAGACACCGTGACAGGACCTACAGAGCCTTTGCCCCGCACCCACCCTTGTTTTTAATCTCTTTTTAAAGGTATTTTCTGGTGGCTTGTCATTCCTGGCAAAAGCGCAGCAGATGTTCTGGATTAAAGTTTTAATCATTCTGCTGAAGCTGTAAGGGACAGTTGTGCTTATAGCGTTCTAAAACAGAAACATCCTCATTCCACGGCTTCTTTGGCTTTTGGTAGAGGACTAATGCTTTCTGGCTTGAACTTTTTTCACAGTAGAAATCCCATCAAGACGTCCTCTGAAATGTTCATTCACACTAACTGCTGTCTGTTTTCCTGATGGGTCGCTTTCATTTCCAGCCAGTACAATTACTCTTTTTGTTATAGACCACCATTATCAATCTGACTGCATGCACTCTCTCTCTACACAGTTTTTCTCTCTTCCTTCAATCGTGTGTCTCAGAGTCTCATACCCACCCGGAGATCACTTTATAGTCCTAATTGGTCTGTCCATAATACATTATGCCAATCTAGACACGTTCACAATGCCTCTTCAGCCACCCAGTGGAGGATGGAGGAAGGATTGGTTTATTCCAAGTAGCATGGTGACACAGTCAATGAACACAATGTGTAAAATAGGCTTCATTCTCTCAGCGCTCTGTCGACTACGGCAGAGTATGTATCCAGAGGAGAACACACATGCTGAGACAACCTGACCAATATAAGTGCAGTACTGGCACGCAGGAAACCCAGTTTAATCCCAGTTTAATCCCAGTCGGTAGCCGGAGGACGCAATGAGCGATTGATTGGGCTGTTGATGGTGCAGATAACAAAACAATAGTGAGCATTTAGCATAATCCAGTGGGGGTCCTTGGACAAGACCCTTAACACTATTGCCTACCCATAACCTCATAACATGAGAGCCAATGAAGCACATGTCATACGGGCTCAGACGTCGCCCGGCTAAACAAGGTCTATGTCAGGTGCTGGGGAACCAGAGCACCTTGATGGAAAGTGGGCTACTGGAACAAGACGGAAGTGGACTAGATGTGGGAACAAGGTTCTGTTGGAATGATACTACTCAAGTAATCCTACTCAGATAAGTTACATGCAGAGAATGTGGAGTGAGTGGATGCTTCAGAACCCACAATTAAGGCTAACTGCCAAACAACTAGTAGCTCAATGTTCTAACATCCACAAAGTCACTGCAATCACAACTTGAGATTGACAAAGTACAATACAATTGTAACACCATGGGAGAGCCACAACATCAGGTCAGAGAGGAGGCTGTATCACACAAAACGTGGAAACCCAGCCCCAATAAGCATCATTGTGCTGAGCGAGGCAGCAACCGACCTGTAAGACAAGATCGTGTCTAGAATGAACACCAGGCAACCCTGAAATCAATTATAACGGTTGAGTGAAGGACCACCTGAAAGTCCCCTGGAAACTGTGAATGAAAAATGAAGGGCAATTCCTACCACAATAATCACAGAAACCAATGAACGGATTTACCCTTCAGCAGCAGTGATCCTTGAGATGCTTGGCTATAAGTGCAACTATGGGAAATAGCAATGCCCACCATGAAAGCAACAGTTGGAGGCTAAGATCAAGACAGCTCAGAGGGAGGTGAGTCAGATGACAGAGGCCCAAAGTGGTGCAATGAAAAGACAAGTGCCTAAGAGTAACAGCCAGATGCCCATACCTGAAGCACTGGGAACTGCCTAACAAAGGCTCCTGGCCTTGACCAGCCGCCTAAAGAGGTACACAAAAGACAATGAAGCCAGACGGATTAACGGCTGTACACAACTCAACCTGCGAAAGTGTACACTCAGTGGCAGGGTCACAACAGTACAGCAGACCCACCAAGGCTGGAAACTGAACAGTACCGGAAAAGCATTTGGGAGAAAGAGACAGCACATAACAGCAATGCTCAATGGCTGGTCTCTCTGAGAAAAGAGCACAGCAACCTCCCTGAACAGAATTCAGTAACCATCACAGTGGCAGACATCCAAGAAAGAGCCTCAGGTATGAAAAACTGGCCAGCACTGGGCCCTGACATTATTCTCATACTGGCTTAAGAAACTCGCTGCACTCCACGAGCGTCTGGCAGCGCAAATTAACCAGCTGCTAAGAGATGGAACTCATCCCAAATGACTACTGGAAGGTAAAACAATCCTGATCCAGAAAGATCCTCAAAGGGTGCAGTCCCATCCAACTACCAGCTAATAACCTGTCTCTCCACAACATGGAAGCTCATGACAGGCATCACTGCAACCAAAATACATCAGCACATGGATCAATTCATGAACAACGCACAAACGGGTCCCCACTGCTGTTCTGCATTGGTTTGAACCTCCTCAGCCAAATAATGAACAAGACTGGCTATAGATAATGACTCAGGATTGTGCAACCATCAGTCATCTCCCCTACATAGATGACATCAAGCTAAACACTAAGAGCGAGTGCGACATTAACTCCCTGATCCACATCACCAGGATTTACAGTACTCTACTACATTGGGATGTCATTCGGGCTTGAAAAATCCAGTCAGATAGTAACAAAGAGAGGCAAGGTAGTCCACAATGAAGGGGTCTCACTCACAGGAGGAACAATAGCAGACATCGAGAACAGTTACAAGTACCTTGGAATTCCACAGGCAAATGGCAACCTGGAGCGGGCAACAAGGAAAGCCGCAACAGCCTTCAATGAGAAAGGCAAGTCCTGAGAAGCCAGCTCAATTGCAAGAACGAGACCCGGGCAATAAACAGTTACCCACTGCCAGTCATCAGATATCCTGCAGGAATAATAAGATGGCTAAAGGAAGAGATACAGACCACGGATGTTAAGACACAAAAGCCCCTCACCATACATGGAGAGTTCCATGCTGGCAGACCTTGACTGCAGCAGCAAAGCAAAGGAATATTTATGCTGATCTTCAAAATAGGTTCATTAAAGTTCATTGAACTACTTTTTTTAGGTGTGCATTAACACCCAGCAGCCAATCAGATTTGAGAATTCATCCAGAGCATTTAAAGTGCAGAAAATCAATGTTAGTTTCTTATGGCTGTATATCAGCCTCTTTGTTTTCTTGGACTAATACTGTAGAAATAAAAGTCTTTAGAGTTCTTCTTATCTTACTGCTGATGTGTTTTGTGCACACAAATTACATTTCTGGGTTATCTGAGTTAACATTTTCTAAATTAAAACAATTCAGACAATAAAAATGAAGGAAAAATGTTCTCTCTGGCCTTTTTTGTACAAAAGCCCAATATTGGCATATAAAATTTACCTTAATTACAATCCAAAAGTGTAAATAATCTAATTTACAATTTTTAATCAACTGACAGCACTAATTAATATATATAGTGACCAAAGGACCTCTCAGTAGCCTCACTGTACAAAAGTAACATTAGATCAAGTTACTGGGCAAGTGTAGTGGTCAGCACTCTCAGCGCATAGTGAGAGGGATCAGGTTCAAGTCCTGACTGGGACCTTTCTGTATGGAGTTTGCATGTTCTCTTTGTGTGTGGGTGGCTTTTTTATGTCTCTCCGGCTTCCTTCTATTGTCAAAATCTTGTTTTATGGCTTAATTGATGACACAAAATTGTTTCTAATTCTACGTAAACACCAGGCATTTGACACGAGTTCAAGAATGCGCTGAGTGAGCAAATCTTGAACATGCTTTTAGCATACAGGGTACACACTGGACTGTCATTACGTGATACAAGCGCATGGACCTACAGTTGGAAGACGCCTGGTGGAAAATGTCAATTTTGATCCTGTGAATCTTGCTCCAGAGTTTTTCTTTCAGAGTTACAGTATATGAAAGACTTGGTGTTGTATAGTTCCAGCACAAACCGCAAATAATCATTTCTCCTTCAAGATCAGTCTTCAAACAGCTGGCACTTACGTGATTCAAAAAGGACACGATCCATGCGTCATTACCAAATCCAAGTCCCTGATTACGAGCATAAAAACTTGTGTAGCAATGAGTGAACGCAAACATTTTAAACGTGGAAGCCCAAAATGCGCACGTACGAGCGTTTGCATGAACTTTCGATTTGAAGTGGTCACTTGAACGCATGTGACTTTAGGTGCGATTATGAAAGTGTGTGGCTGTTAGTCTCTGTTTTGTCTTGCATGGATTGGCAAATTGTTAAGGGTGTACCCCACCTTCACTTTTCTATAACTGAATGGGCTCCAACAACCCTATGACCCCAAATGGGAATATAGTAGATTTTAAAAATGGATGGACAGATAAAAGTCGGGCTACTATGAACAAGAAAGATCTGATTCATCAGAGTTCCTTGGAGTGTTTGAAATGTTTAAATTTTGGAAGGAAAATGTGTAAATTTCACTGCTAAAATCCAGGAAATTTTCTATTTTATTAACATTGTATTCCCAACAATACTTGAAAGGTAGCTATTGTAGCTATAGTAAGATGTAGACCTAACTTTAGGCTCATTTTTCCACTCAAGGGAAAAGTAGGCTGTCCCTTTGACTTCCCGCTCTCCCATCAACGCATCAAAATCCTGTGTGGGTGCATGTATGCGGCCTCCCATTTCTTTGACAGGATGCCAAAGAAGAGCTTCAGATCTGCTGGGAAGCTCAAAAATAACTTCAGCCCTGACGACAGGAGAAATAATGAGAGTACTTCAGCTGAAGCTCACAGGGGCTTCTTGTTCAATGTTTAGTGCATCAAAACCAATTTTAAAGTGGTGAAGGTCCAGAGAGGATGATTTATACCTTTGTGTGTTTGAGAGTGTAGCAGGGAGGAAAAATTAGATTAGAAAAAAATAGAAAAAGCAAACACTGCCATAAGTGTTTATAACTACCCTCACAATTGTTTCCATCCTTCAGTTAAAATCTCATGGGACAATATCTTTGTGTGTAATTGCAAAAAATGTGTAAAATAAAAGATTTATGAATCAGTATAAGTGTTTTCTTCCATTCAACAAAATCCATCACGTAATGTTTGTTTTTTTATGTTTGTTTTTTTTACATTTTGTGTATTTATTTCTTATTTATTTTTACATCCTAATATTTTTGGTCTTTCTTTACAGTCAGATTTATTTTTACTTCCTAGACTGTCCAGAACTCCTCAGGTGCAGGTCTGCTAAGTATAAATGTTACAACTACAACTCATGGTGGGACTTCGTTTGATTTTCAACGTCCAAACCTGTGACAAATCTAAGAGTTTCTGCATCTGTGGAGATTTTTAAAGCCATTCATAAAAAGTAGTTCTAATTGCCAAGAAGTTATTGATATTTTAATAAACTTCATAAAACCTCAGTTTTAATGGTAATCAAAACATTTTCATACATTATTTTTTTAAATAATCTTTTTTTTTTTGCTTTAACATGCCATTTTTACTGTATCTTATTTAATTGTATTCTATGTACTGGTAGCCTGTTTGCACTATCAATTTTTAACAGGACTTTGGTTCACTTAGAATTTTCCATTTTATGTCTTTTTTTTAACCATCTACTTTCAAAACGTGTTTGAGTTGCTGGAGCCTATCCCAGCAACTGCTGGGGAAACCTAGGGTTGCCAGTCCATCGCAGATCAATACAGAGACACACTCACACCCACACCTTGAAACAGGGATAGGCAACTCTAGCCCCTCCATCTTCTTCCACTCATCTGGAATCGGGTTGCAGGGGCAGCAGTCTAAGAAAAGTTGGCCATACTTCCCTCTCCCTAGCCACTTCCTCCAGCTCCTCCGGGGGAACCCGAAGGCATTCTTAAGTCAGCAAAGAGATAGTCTCTCCTGCGTGTCCTGGGTCTTCCCACCTTGAAGTGGTGGAGGGGTTTAACAAAAAAAACTAAAAAAAAAACTAAACAATATAAATCCAATAATTTAACCAACACTTTGGTTCAAAATTCAGACATTTTTCCTACAATCACCCATTTTCTAGACACAGCAGCTGTGCACAACTTGTTTCAGTGTGGTGAAATGAACGCACACATCTGTGTGAACATATGTGGATATTACTGAATCGTTTAAAAATGGAGCTGATGCTTAAAAGTCAGATAAGAAGCTTATCGTGTGCATAGACCATCAAAATTATTAAAATAAAATAATCTCTCTAAAACATGTTACAGTTATGGCATAGAGGCTGTTTTGTTTAAAAACCCACTCCAATGAAAATGTTGTTTTTGGTGCTTTTAACATGTTCTTGTGCCATTTTTCTCATGATGGGGGATATGTATAAAAAAAATTAAAGATTAAAACTGTGTTTCTGATTATTTATTCAAATTGTGTTGGATCAGAAGTATATAAAAACCCCTGGTTTAAAAAAGCTCGGGTTTTGGACAAAGCAACTGCCATGGGTGGGCCTTAGTCTCCCTTCTCCCTTACAATTCTGATACATCCACTTGCAAACAAATAGATCAATGAACGTCTTAATTTTCCTCATTTGAGCTGGCATCTAGCTTAAAACCATGTGGCTGGATAGCTCAAATATTGCTCGCGATTGTTTTTGTTTTGCTAATGTTAGCTCGGGCTTGGGAGGTGCCATAGCTAGCGGGAGAGAGTGTAAATAAATGGGAAATAGATGAGAAATTAGTGGAGCTAACTTCTGCACCAACAGTCCTGCCCACAACCCAGAGGTTAATTTCAAATAAGCTCCTGTAGCTCTGCAGAAAATCCATTTTTAAAAATGAAACAGGATTTTTGGTTTGGCTAAAAACTGCATAATCATGATTAAAAGCCCACTGAGAGTGATTTTACAACAAAAACAAAATGGAGTGGGACTTTAAGGCTAATGTTTTCAATGATGTCTTGGTCATCAGGTTAGAATAGAGGCATTCCCCTAAAGGAAAACTAACTTGGGCACTTTTGAACAAACTATTTTTTTTCTTACTTTAACCTTTTATCCTTCTCATTGAAAGGCTTAAAATACACGTCAAGGAAGATAACAGCATGAATCAGCAGTTATAGAGAGGGATTGATAAAGTCTGGATTATATAACACAACATTTAATTTAGGAAAGTCTGGCCTGATCGCCAGCCACACATAATCTCTACTCAAGTGCACACACACACACACACACACACACACACACACACACACACACACACATATTTTTTTTTTTTGGGGGGGGGAGACAGTTCTCTCATTGAATTGAAGCAGCCCAACTTTGGTCAGTCCATAAAATTCCCTGTGATAAAAAAGGGAATACATGCCTGCCTTCATCCTCCCCTCTCTCTGGGAGATTGCTGTGGATGGCCCGGCACCTTTGATGTGAGCAGAGCGAGGGCTTAACTCTGCTCCAGCTTGGCTGACTGACTGCGATTCCTGAAGGTATTACCATGCTAACTCTTTAAGCGAAGTCTATGCTGTGGCACGGGAGGACCACAGGGGGCCTTGTGCTTAAAAAGAAACGATTGTAGTTGAGAAGAAAAACTCAAGTACAGAGGTTATGGTGGGGGTCCAAAAAGAAGGCAGTGAATGTTTACGGTTTAGTATCCATAAAACGTTTAATCCAATTTATCCACCATTGCAGAAGTGCCATTGTTGTTATTAAAAAAAAGCAAAAGAGCATCCAAACAGCTGGTGGCAGTGGGAAGGGATTAAAGAAGTGGATTAGGTGTTATTACCTCTTTTCCAGTGACATCTGACAATGATTAAGAAGGAATTTAGTCCGTCCATCTCTTACGCAATCCCTTTTTTTAAAAACACGTTTTCCTTTCTTCTCACATCTCATCCGAATGTGGAAGCATATGGGATCTGTTCAGATAACCGCATGGCATAAAACGAGACATCATTAACCACTTCTTGCTGCAGGTGATTCAGATAAAAAAATATGGCATCGTTAGAGATATGTTTAGCTTCAACACATGGCAGCACACATAAACATGTGACTACATGAAAAACCTCTTCCACAAACGTGTCTAGGGAGAATGCATGCTAGATGACATTTAGAGAAGATTAGCTGTCTGAATGTTACTGAGAAGACCATGTAGGGTTTTCCAACCAGCTGAGTAGACAGATGGGAAGAGAAAGAGACAGATAGCATGCATAGAGGGGACAGCAAACTGGAAGAAAGTTGACAGGTACTCTGGTACTCTGTAGATTAAAAAAGTGTTTAATAGCTTTCAAATTAAGTTATTTTGCTCAATTTTCTAAAAATATTTTTGATTCACTTGACAGACTGGTTTGGCTTTGGATATCCATTCTTAGCCGGGTCTCTGGAGCCGAGCCAGAACACTATTTTGTGAAGTTGGGGCAAATGAAACGTCCTAAACCGGAAATCATGCGAGCAAGTATATTGCAAATTTCTATTGAACTACTGCCGCTCTGCAGAAACTATTTCCAAAAAAATGATACAAGTGATTAAAAATGGCATGATCATAATTGAAAGAAAACTGGGAATGGTTGATGATCAAAGTGGGTCTTTAAGAATCTTTTACCTTAAAAAAATCTTAAAATCTTAAACCTTTTGGCATCTTCAAGTTATGACCTTCAGCTCTCATTTAAGAGTTTTGGGTGTAAACTGGTCAGGTGTCATCAGGTTAAAAATAAATAATTTCTCCAGGTAAACGAGTTTAAGTATCTAGGTATTTTAATCATTTGTGAGTTAAGATATCATATGAGATCTTTCTGTACAGCGTTTAATAATCCAAACCATGTAATAGTTTGGCTATAATTACTGCAGGTACTCACATTTTTAAACCTGAGACAAAATTCTCATTACTAATCAATCAATGTTAAACCCTTACCAGTATCTATAAAGCAAGAGCTGTGAACCAACAGATTTGATCATGGCTACAAGCAACAGAAATGTTTTTTTCTATACAGGACATCTCCCCTAGGGATTAGGTGCATGCTTCGCCATCCAAAGAAGATCCGGTCTTCCCCACTGAAAGGATCCAGTATAAGTGATTTGGACAACTGATAAGAATCGTTACAAGAAATTTCAAACATAAAAGACATAGCGGCAGACTGCTAAAGAGATTCTTTTGGTTCTGTAATTATTTGTAGGTATATACTAAACCTATAATGCCCCCAAAACAATGTTCAACAATGAAAATTAATCTTTGAAAATGGCCAGGTGTTGACTGAAGCTCTACCGCATTCCTAAAAAGGAATTCCAGGTGGGACAAAGCGAAGCATTGACATTTCCATTCATGGATCCACCAATATGTAAACCAACCCCCACCCCTAAGATGCGAGAATTAGCCATATTTTAAAGTTTTAAAGCAAAGCAAAACTTCTGCTATCTGACTCCTTTTTTATTGTTTCATAGTTGATAAAACGTGTTGCCTAAAAATACATCAAGATTATTCTTTTATGTTGTGTTATTTTAATGACTTTTTTAAAGGCTGAATATTACTGCACGGTTTCCCCCATAAAAATTATAGCCTTCAGTAACTTTTACAGGGTTTACTTATTTTACTGGCCTTCCAGCAGTTTAAAAACTACCATATAAAAACAGAAATGTGTAGAACAGAAATGAATGTTTATATGAAAAGCTGAATTTATTCTCACCTTTAGTCGTTGAACATCAGACTTTCCCACTAAGTGTTTTTCCCGAGGCAGGAAATGTGCTGAAAGCCTGTCAAAAATTACCATCTGAGTTTCTCTTTGTGTGGTTGCATATTCTTTTGGCTTCTGTAAGACCTGATTGCAACTGTATTGATCAGGGCCAGCTGAGAAATCGACCTGGACTTGTCTGACATCAACCTCCCCTCCTCCTTCTAAATCCGTCTCTTTCACCCTTTGCCCACAATGTTTCTATCATTGTAAGGAATAGCTCACATTCTGTTCGCTTTAGTTCCTCTTTTCTTTTTCCAAGTCAATTATATGCTTTTTCTTTTAACATTCTTGTTTTGATGGTGTCCCTACGATTAAAGCTCACCTCCTCCACACTTTTATCCATCTACGGTTCTTTACCTGTGTTTTGGTTTCGTCATACATCCAGTACTCCTTCCTGCACATCTGCATCTCACTTCATCCTCTTGCCAATTTCTTCTCCCCTTATCTCAAATATTGTAGCCCTTGTGTGTGCTTCTTTCCTAATCTCTCCCCACATCATCCATCCCCCTTATTCCCCCTCTGAGTGATTAAGTGATGGTTGGGCTGGCACAGCTGGTGTAGTTGGCCATGCAGCCCGTCTTCATGACAGCTGTGCTGCAGTGTCTTTGCCAGGTCCTTACTGGGCCATTAGCACTCTTGTAACATTTTCATCACAGGTTATACAGATTTGTGGGGGACTCTTTGAACTCCAGGCTGTTTAAGCTTCAATTTTATTATCTCACTACTATTATCATAAAACTACACAACTGGCACAAGCCAAGGTGTAGAGACTGCAGTGTATGAAGATATTTAGGACCCACTCCAATGAATTTTTTTTTTTTTTTGGCATTTATAACATGTTCTTGTGGCATTATTCTCACGATGGAGTATTTTTTGAGTATTTCTTTATTGAAATTCATGTGAACCAGACGCAGACAAAAAAAACGAAAACCACCAACTCCCTGCTCCGCTCCATTCTGATGCATCCACTTGTAGATTACTAGATCCATGTACATCTTCATTTTCTTCATCCAAGCTGACATCTGACTCATTACTGTACGGATGGATTGCTCCAACATTAGATAGCTTACAGTTGATTGCAAGTAAGAATATTCACTCAAGGCAGATGATAGCTTTAGTGTTGTTTATTCTACATCCCTTTGCATTAGTTTCTAATCTCAGATGTTTTTTTGGCTTAATTAATAAAAGGCTTTTTTTCTGCAGTAAAACATGTTTAAAATAAAAATACTCAGAGCAATTTTAGAGTTGCATTACACCTTTGTAAGTGCTATAAATATAGCTGTTTGCTAAAAGTAATGATGCCTAAAAAAATGTGGTGCACAGCTTGATTTGTCTGGCTTATTGCTCCCAGGTCATTAGAACTGTTGGATTCCTTCCCAGATGGCACATGAACACATTTCACTAACCTTGGATTAAGACTGCCACAGTGGCCTTCTATTTAGGAAACCTGGCAAACAATTTTTCCCTCTAATAAAATGCCTTAGTTAGGTCAGTCCAGTACTTAAAGTCCCTTTAGTGGTTTCTATGAATGGTTAAAACAACTGACATTTTAGCTAAAAAAAAAAAGTAAAAGTCTGAATTAAAATGTTATAAATGAATTCACACAATAACATGATGTTTATGACCTGAAATTCCAATATCAATATCAATTCCATTATTAGTAAAAGAACCCACTTCCTCTTTTGGTGGTTTTGGCTCTGCAGAACTGTTCGAGGTCTTTCATTGGGCAAATTTAAAACTAAATTCAAAACTAACTCTTTTTAGAGCTGTAAAGTACAGGTCATGGATCTTCAAAAAAAACTTTAGAAAAGCTATTCCAATTTGAGGATTTTTGTGTTCTGGAGTATTGGTGCTTAAACCCCAAAGGCAGACTGAAAGTAAGAATGTATAATGCTGTTAAAAGTCCTATGCCGATCATCTTCTGATCTACTCTAAAAGCATTACCAGCCGTTTTTTAACTATGATCATGCTGTTTTCAGCCAAAAAAAAAAAAAAAACGGTGTCGTTTTGTAGGACAAAGTTCCTATAAGAGCGGCAGGAGTTCTATAGAAATTCTGCTCTGAGCTGTGGGCAGAACCACTGGCACAGTGCAAGCCCTCCCCACCTCTTCCCCTTTGGATTCTTCTAACTAAAAAAAATTATTTTAGAAAGCAATTGTGACAACTTTAATGACCTGTAATCAAATTGTGTTTATTTGAAAATGAAAAATAAAAGTACAGTTGTTAGCTGCAAGTGAATAATTAAGTTATATATTTTTCTTACATTTCAGTTTTACTAAAATAGGGATTAATACTTAAAAACATGTTTCCATTGTGTATTAGCTCCATGCTAATTTCTTAGCATTTTAAATCCCAGCTCCTAGCTAAATTATAAAATATTTTTATCATCTTTGTTAAATTAAAATGTTATGACAGGATGTAAGGTAATAAAAGTTTTTAAATACACGTGTAACACCAAAAAATGTTCTTGATTAAGTAGAAGTATATTGCTGTTTTAAATGTATTCCTAACAATGTCCATGCTTTTTTCCAACTGTTTATCACTCTGACTAATACAAAAACATTCTAATATTAGTATGGACAAGCTGGGCCTGATTGTTAAATAAGTTTGAAACACTCATTTATAAATATGCATGAACACCATGCCTCAGCGTTGTAATAAGACTTTGAGTGAAGACACAAATCATCTACGACAGCAAACAAACAATGCTTTTTCACACATTAGACATTTCCTGATCTTTCAGTCTTGTGAAAGTGAAAGGTGTATTTCTCATAAATGTGATCTCTTTGTTGCTAGTCCATTAGGTGACTTCAATTTAAGACAAAAAAAAGCTCAATCTCTTGGAGATTCAAACACTTTTATCCAGTTTTCAGGTGGTCCAACTGCTTTAGCTGTTTGTTAAGATGTTCCTGCTGGTGTTTATGGCTTGTGTTAAGAGTACAGCATTTAAAGTGTGCTTTAACTCAAAGTGTAAGCAGCAGTCAGAGGCAGATGGGCTTGTTAATGCAGTGATGTTGTTATGTAAGCCCTGCTATATTTGCCCCATGTGTCTGTCTATACTGCAGTACAGAGAGAGGCAGAATACGGGAGAAAAAAGAATTTGTGAGTCAGTCAATGTGTCTGTTTGAGCCAATCACTATTTGCAACTCACACACACATGCACACACACAGAAGGACAGATGGGGATTGATGTGATAAATCAGAAGGAATTGACTTGTTGTCCAGGGTTTGATGAACTCTTCTCCGTCTTTAACCCATCTTCCTCATTTCCCTACAAGCTGGGAAGTAGCCAATGCAAACCTCTAACACTCAGACACACAAAGAAAAAAGAAAACATATGTACACAAAAGAGTAGGGGTGTAACGATATATTGATTTAATCGATTAATATGCCTATGATCTGACCAGAACAATTACATCACAGTGGACAAACACACATGTGATGCAGCAAAAAATGATCAAGCCATCATAACACTGCAGTGCACTGCATTTTGAATTTGACAAAAACGTGACCATACAGTGTGGTATAATATTCAAAGTGTGTTCCATTTGTTTTATTTTGATGTGGAAAAACAACAGTGGGCTGAACTTTATGAAACTAAAATGTGAATGAATTTGACATGAATTCTTGTTTGCTTGCTTGTTTGTACACATGTTTAATTTATACTTGATTATCTTGCAAGAAAAGGAATCAGGTAAACTTCACCTGCACTGTTCAGTAGCAGGTTTTTATCTCTGAGTCACATTGGTTGGCTAAAGATGTCTTGAATTGATTTTAGGTCAGTGAATTGAATCATTCAAAATGAACCAATATTGATTATAAATCGTATCATGAACCACAGATTATGATATGAATTTCTTTTTTATGAATTGTTACACCCCTACAAAAGAGCAAAGAACTTCAGAATAAAAGACAATAAAGCAGAAAACTCTTGAAGGCCCATTTATAATGAATGCTAATGTATCCCTAGATCTACAACCAATTTAATTTAGATTTGTTGTCACGAGCAAACAAAGAAACACCCAGAATAACTAATAAAGGAAGCTTTGCCAAGGTTTTGAAGAAAATATCTTAAAAAAGAACCAGCCGTAAAGAAATCCTAAAAGGTTTTCTCCTATATATGTTTTAGATTCTTTACTGGAAAAGAAACAAATCTATCCTCAGTCATTCTATAGCAAAAGTTATTTGAATCAAGTTCAGTTTGTTTCTTGCTTTTCTTTTATCTCTCAGCAGAAAAACAGACTACAACTCGCATAAATATTGAACAGTATATGGAACAACTAGAACATTTCATGTTTTCTTTTGTTAGGACTTTATAATAGACTGCAATGAGAGAGTTATTCAGCAAGTCGGAGAAGAAATGTGCTACACGGAAAAGCTGCTGCAAGATGTGACAGGCCATGCAGTCATAATAAATAGCAGATTCTTATTACTTTTTTGTATTGAAATCTCCAAATTGTGTTTCCATAGCAATACTGCGTATAATTTATTCATCAGTGTTTACATGCTTCTTTGTAAACCAGAAAAAAACTATGGATATCAAGCTCAGCCTGGACAGAACTTGGAACCGGTGCTGCTGGCTAAGACATAAACACACATGAAAACAAACATGGTGTTTATCGGAATAACGTGCATGTTGTACAGCATCAGGAAAAAAAAAAAAGGAGGGGCAGGGGGGCAGAGGAGCGGGTCGGTGAAAGGATGGACTGAGCTGTGTGATCTTGCAGCAAGCTAATGCTGCCGAGAGCCGTGGACTCCAAACGTCTTATCAGAAACCAAAACAGCCATCAATTATTCAACAGGTACAGAGCGCACCAGCTACAGAGGAGAAGACATGGAAGGAGATGAGGTTTGAGAGGAAAGGAGGGATGGAGGAGATACTGTACATCCTGCATGAGGGTTATGCACAAAAGACTTGAATTTTCTTTCTGCTGTTGCCTTTGGAAAGTGACTGTAGACACTGTTTATTATAAACCCAGGATTTTGCATCTTTGTGGAAATGTGCTCATACTTCTCATACTTTTTTATCTTTTTACACGTTTTTGTGGCATTTTTGCAATGATGGAAGACATAAAGTATTTTTAAAAATTAAGCTTAAAACTGCATTTCCGATTATTACTTTATTCAAGTTTTTTTTTACTTTTTTTACTAAAATCGGCATAATCATATTTAAAAATCCACTGTGAACCCTTTTAAAATAGATCAAAAGATGATCAGAGTGACTTTGAGACTCAAATGTGTGGAGCCCTACTTCACAAAAGTAGACAGTTGAAAGCAAAGTATGAAGAATGTTCTAATTAAAATACAATCTTGAAACCATCAGCTTCTTTTGACAAGGATTTCTTCTTCTATTTTCTCCTAAAAGTACAGTGTTGAACAAGAAATCTCATGGATAGGCTAACAGCATCAAAGCCCCACGTTCATTAAGATAAACCTGCCGTATAGTCACAAATTGCTCCTTCTGCTCTTCTATAAGTTGGTGTTCAGTAGGTCGGACATGAGGGTGGGTGTATTTTTAAAGTTTAAACAGAGCCGGGCTGTCTCGTTACTGCTAAGCAAAGCCGGTCTTTTTCTGTACTTGATACATGAAATTTAAATCCATCCTCGCATGTCACGCTCTGACAGAAATGTCTCAAAAATGTCTGTGGCTCATTTACTTTAATCAGCAGATGAAGACGCTCCCGCGAGCGACTGCTTCATCCAGCTGTCACTCCCTCTGGTGACAAGAAAATACCAAAGTTCCTGAGCCGAGAGAGACACAAGACTGTAGCACACACCGACACAATCAGCCTCCATCAGCTCAACTGTCTCCACCTGCCACTGCCTTCGTCTTTCTGCAGAAAGCCTTTCTTTATCATCCAGGTAACGTGTGTTTCCAAATAATCATATGTTTCCTGACTTCTTTCTTTCTTTGTCTGTCTCAGACTTTATCTCTCCTCTTTTTTTGTTCTACACCAGTATTTGTTTGGTGTACAGAAGCACTCCTCTATTGTGTTCAGCTATGGCACGCACACTCATAATTCCCAAGGCTCAGGCACAAAATCGTATTATTCTTTAGAAGACTTTGTACTTGCTATAGTATGTGATCAAACACACTTTTTTCCACCCCTCTTTCATTGTAAAGTCATTTCACTCTCTCAGATGCAAAAAACACCTTTTTTTTTTCTCACGCTCTCCCATCAGATACAACTGAACGTGTAACTTGCCCTCCAGCTGTTGCAAAGTGAACCTGCAATCAGAGGCTTTTACAGGAGGACTGCTGACAGGGAGAGATGCCTGCTTTGATTGGACAATTTGATCTAGATTTTTCTATTGACTATGCAGCCACATTTCCATGGACTGTCTGTGCAGCATAAGCTGTCTAAATAGCATCATACTTCGAGCTGAAAGGTTACGCAGGAATAAACCATTTATGTGTTCTAACTGCAGAGCTAGCTAATTATCCCTTTGCCTTTAGGTCCTCTGGGGTTATAGATATACATTTTTGTTTACCTCCTTTAATTTAGCATGTCATATTTGTGAATATTAAACTTTTTCTATGTATTTTCCCTTACAATTAAATGCTACACCAAAATAGTAGTAAAAGAATGAAAATCACAGGACAGTGTGTCATTTCCTACCAAAAGCACAACAAAACAAAATACTAGGGTTGACGTTCATGTTTAAAACTGGTCAAAGTGGCTCAGTGCTATACAGTATCAAAAAATAAGTTCAATTTTAATTTAAAATTATAAAAACTAACATTTATCCTTCAGTATGTGTCAGTAAATGCTGAATGCTTGATTATGGTGATGTTTAGTGGTAGAAAGCCTCACATACAGTAGACAGAATTATAAATTCATTTATCAAACCTGTATGGACTGCTATTTTGTGTGGATGGCATTTTATGTCCTTAGCAAGCTTGTGAAAATAGCAAACACTTTCAAATTAAACCAAAGTTTTTTAGATAACATGTTCAATCTTGTTGTTTTCAAAATCAGTATCGAAAAAATTGAAATGTGTGAATTGTTACTGAATTTAGGATATTGGTGTTGGTATTAATATCTAAGCTTTTGGATTATTACCCAGCCCTACAGGACACATGGTGGTACTGCATGTCCAAGTACTGAATAACTAATTCATAAGATCTGTATGAACTTAGGCAAAAGTTCAAATTTGCCAAAGTGGAGAACTTGAACTTAACTGTTTCTAGAGCGTCTACATGTAATGTGTTCTCAGACTTTATTTGACTCATGTTCAAAAGACTGTTTGAATAACTTAAAATGGCTATAATAAAATAACAAAAGGTTCTTTGTTAAAAAAAAGAGGTAAGATTGGTGTGCTACATGTCATTTAACATAAAATGATTAAATAGCATGCATTTGGAGTAATATTATGTGTTTGCAGCTAAATATTTCCAATTTGTCTGGGTTGATGTCTTAAACTGATAGGAGTTGCACAGGGGGTCGACAGAAAAGCACTTTGCAAGCACCAGAGTCTTCTGAATATTAATGACACTTGGGGCATCCAATGAAAGAACCTATTCTGCTCGGTTTAGGTCAAGTAAAAGAGTCTGAAGGCAACCCAGTTTCATTTTATGACACAGGCTAATTTTAGAGAGGCATACTATTACCAAGAATAAAGTTTGTGTTGAATGCACCAAAGGCTTTCGGGTACTGTACAGCACAGTATCTTTTTTTTTTTCTTTTTTTTACTTTCTTAGTACTTCTTTGTCTGACTTTGACAGATCTGAAATGCAACACATTCGCTCTTGTAATTATTTGACCATATTTACACACAGGGCATCAATTATAAATGGGACGCAGGCTCCCAGAAAATTGCTGTGCGGCTAAATGATAAAACAAGATTAGGCAGACAGCGTGTTCTGAGCTGAGGAAACACAGGACAGATGAGTCTGTGAGTAACCTTGAGATGAGAGCGAAGGAGCACTTGCAAAGGTCGTTGATATGCAGAGCTGTCACAGGAATTCTCGCCGTGTGTGCTGCGTGTTGATTCGTTATTTCCTCTCCTCTGATGTGCCTTGCATTATAGATGTAATTGATTGTCATTTAAATTCCATTTCATCTATTGATTCCTGAGATGATTTGATTGGCTCTGAGGTTACATCCACCACAAAGTGCAAAATTCTCCTAAAAACCAGGTCCTGATTTGTGAAATCTACCCACTGACTCATCATTTCTGCAAGAGCTCATTTGGATCAATCTCAAATCTCAATTACACTAATATTTGGAGCCCCTCAGCCCACTTAAACATAAAACAAATCAATTTGTTAACATCATCCACTAAGGGGATTATGTATGCAAAACAAGGCGAAAGAGCAAGAGTGCCTTGTCTAACTGTCCTCCTGATAATAGCTTTTAGACTAAATGTGTGCTAACTCAGCTGTCTACAGCAGGGGAGGACTAAGAACGTCACATCAGTCCTTTGTCTTTCTGTTTATAAAAGCACCACTTCGTGGGATAACAGTCAGCTGTTGTAGGCTAAAAGTTTGGGATTTCAGTAGAACGCTTGGTTTTTGCAAGTTCAGAAAAGTTGCAGTTTTACCATCAAATATTGACACTGAAAATGTTCATAAATGTCAGTGCTGAGCTGAGGAATCCAAAAGAGTACAACTGCTTACTTCTCGGAACGTTTATTTTTTTAACACCACTTGAAAAAACGCTTCTTACGTGCTTTTCTGTGTCTTGTTATCCGGCACGCACTGCTGTGATGTCATTCCAAAAGCTACCTTGTAGTCCCTAACAGAATTCACATAAAAGCAATGCCATAACTCCACAACCATGAAACACAGCAACTCGCCGAAATGTAGTTGGATGATTGCAGGCTCTTAAAAACATCTTTTAATGTGATGCACATTGCTTTTCACTGTTTCATCGACAATCTATAGGTCATAAGCACTTATCATTCAACCTTCTTAGCCGTTGGCTTGCCAGGAACCACCTTACAGCGTGCCTCCACCAATCCAAAGTAGAAGTAAACAGTCCTATACCTCACATGAATACAGATGTTCGAAATTGGTCAGCAAAATATAAAATTTGAATCAGTGAAATATCTTTTCCACCTCTAGTTGCTTTGCTCCGCCCTCGTAATTCCTGGCCAAGGAGTGAAGAGATTTATAGTCACGTAATTTTATTTACAAGCTTTAGTTCAAAAAAAGAAAATCCGCTTGACGGCAGTCTGAAGGCAGACCGAACGCAGGGTTCAGGACTCAATAGGGTATTGCATGCTAAAAGAATAATATTTGTGCTCCTCTGTGGACATTCACGTGCAGACGTTAAAAACTAAGATATAAGGTGAAACAAGTCGTGAGGATAAGGTGATCTTTGGAAGACACTGCACTGAATCTCCATAAACTGAACTTAGTCCTCACAGAAAAGGGACACAGACATTTACAATAATCACATATCATTGAGTTTGAAAAATGTTTGCCTTTGCTGATTCCTCCAGAAAAAGTGGACGTGTGGGAGTGTCTTGACAAGAACATTGTGCCAATTTAAATTCTTAAATCAATTTTCCAGGAACTGTTGTCTCAGAAAAATGTCAAAATGTGTTTATTACCTCTCGTATATGCAAACAGATGCAAATTAAAGAAATAGGAGCAGATATATTTTGCTGTTTGAACATAAATAGGATTTCAAGAAGATATTTTTAATATGTAACTTTTCTGTTTTCTAACCCTAAATTTTTGTGTCAATATACAGAAAACCAGTGTATTGCAACATTGCCTTTTTGACAGAAAAGTTTAAAGTTTTCAAACAAAATTGTTTTGTTACATCTTCCTATCAACCATGCATTTTTTCTTTCCAAATCTTTACAGGAAGCCCTAAAGAGATACATTTAACCCCAAAGAACATAAGGATAATTGTATTTTTGTTTGTTTGTTCTAGGTAGCATCAACAAAAGCTAAAAAAAAAAGAAAATTTAAATTAAAAATGAATGAATTACAATAATAATTTTAAAAATAAATGCAGGCAAATTGAACCCCAAGGGATTCAATTTAAACTAAAACTGTAGACTTTACTGTTAAAAGTACTTAAAATAAGCAAAGACTAGGTTAAATCATGCATCAAACCTTAAAGTTGTCCTGACAATAGGATCGCTGTGCATTTAACCTTAAGCCTTTTGATGCAAATATGCATCAAACCACTTTTGTTCCAAACTGACCTTTAAACAGCAACAATGTAAATAACTTTTTTTTTCCATTTCATTAGGCTTTGGGAAAACAAGCTCATCTTTTTAAACTACTATTTTTCTAGATGCACAAAGAAACATTTAATTTATGTGATGTGACTAAAAAAAGTGGGGTTTTTTTTACCGAAATGCAACATATTACAAATATAAAGTGTTATAAAGCTGCGCAAAGCCGCTTTTCTCTGCGACAGAATGAGTTGATTCACGTTGATCGCGTAGTAGAGTTGAAGTTAACTGCAGTCAAGCGTAAACACTGGTCTGGAGTTTGGCAATTTCCCTTTCCGGCTAATGATTTTCAGCCGCCATCACACCAGGTCCTCTTGAAAAAAGTGCTATGCTACAACTAATTTATGTATAGGATTTGTTTGATTTTAGATATCGGGCTACAAATCCAGTTCTGAAAACTCTAAGGGAGAAAAAAAGCTTTGGTTGTTACCCAAACCAGTCAAGCTAGCAGCCAATCAGCCTGCCAGGCCTCTCTTTTCTCTGAGTGATGCTGGCAGCAGCAGCTGCCCAAGCAGAGAGGATATGGAGGGGGCATAAGGAAAAACATAATTTTCATTATACCAAAAACCTTTATCCACATTCTCTACTTTTCTTCAGTGGAGAGAGATGCATGCAGGTAAGGATGACAGACATAGAAAACTGTATTG
Organism: Oryzias celebensis; assembly: GCA_014656515.1. Lineage (NCBI taxonomy): Eukaryota > Metazoa > Chordata > Actinopteri > Beloniformes > Adrianichthyidae > Oryzias > Oryzias celebensis. The sequence continues at coordinate 16,772,858 of BNCR01000013.1, forward strand.
CAGGCTAACTCCATAATTACGCTGAATTTTATAATTGTGACAGATAGCAATTTATCAGTGGGAGGAGATACAATGCAGTGGGATTTTTTTAATGCATGTGCGGGTAAGTGGGTGGGTGCTACCCATCTGAAATTGCCGCAAGATTAAAATTGAAGCTTGTCTCCCTCAATCGAGCCACTCTGCCTGTCTGTCACATACATACATACAGAGAGGGAAAAAATGACAGCACTAATCAGCCCTCTGTCAACCCCATTAGGGCTCATCCCTAATGGGAAGATCGTCCAGCTTGTGCCCTGGTTCAAAACAAAGAGGATTGATGTGCACTGTGGCTTTTTTTTATTAAAACAACAGAGAGATGCACTGCAATGTCTCTATTGAGGAATGTTTTTTCCGCCACTTGGTTCAGCAGCAGCAGCTCGGCACTCATCACAAAACTGTTGATGCCTTTCACCAAGATGTTCTTTTGGAGGAAAGGACTGGCAGATGAGTCACCAGCGAACTCAAATCCTCCCCTCCAACATATCTGCCTGTTTCTGTGCATTTTTAGATGTGCCTAATATTTCCAAAGTGTTTTATGTATAATTATGAGTGCAAAGAGAGAAAATACATACTTTCACAAATTGGAGATTACCTGTAAACCCATGTAAAAGGCAAGTTCACTGCGATCAACCTCAATATGTTTAACTGCCACAACAGAAATCATACTAAGCTACACTTTCAGCTGCTTTAAAGTCCCGCTCTGATTATTTTTTAATCTATTTTAAAGCATTCCCAGTTGTCTTATATCATGATGATGCTGGGTTTTTTGCCTAAATTAAAAAAAAAAGTGTTATCTAGGACACAGTTTTTGCAGAATGACAGTAGTTCAATGAAAATTGACCTCTGACTTGTTAGCAGGCCCCTTGGTGAGATGGAAAAATATTATGGAAAAATATCGTGAAAAAAATCTGGATTGGCGAGAAAATGTTAAAAAAAAAAGGTATCAGTACAAGAATGGTTATTCTGACAAATGTAATGACTTGAGTAATAACTGTTTATTTCTCAATAGACGTCTATGGGATTTTGGCTTCTTGGAGCCAGTAGGTACTTCCTGTTTGGAATACCAGAGGGTAGGGGTCACTCAGTTCAGTTCAGTTCTCTATATAGAGTCAATGGGAGTAAGCCTTCCCCCATTTCCCATCATTCCTTTGTTTACACTCTCCCCAGCAAGCTTACACAACCTCACAACCCCAACATAACATCACACATAGAGCAAAAATGGCAAGAAGTATTGGAGCTATCCAGCCGAGTCAGCTTAGAGGAGGAGAACTAAATGGATCTGGTCGTCTACAAGTGGATGCATCAGAATGGAGTGGAGCAGGGAGCTTGTGGCTTGCCTGTAAATCCTACGTCACACCTACAAGCTTTTGTCCAGCATTTTTTGTCTGCTCCTGATTTACCGCGATTGAATAACAAAAAATCAGAAATACAGTTCTAAGCTTAATTTTCTTGGGGCATTGGGCCTCCACCTGGGGAAAAACGCTAAAAGAACATGTCAAAAACACAATGAGTGAGTCTTTATTCTCCTTCATACGTCCACAGGCTTGTTTGACATTACCCACGCAGAAACGAGGATCAAATCCTTGATACAAACTTTCAGCAACAAAAAAAATGGCCAAACTATGAACTTCATCTTTCACGTTGTCACGCGCTCGCCTTCACTCTCCCACGCGCGAGCGCGCGCGCGCAGCATCAGCGGCGCAGCTCGAGCCCCTCTCGTCCAGGCTACTTAAACTGCAGTGCGGCAGCAGTTTGCTATTTTAAGAATAATTTTTACATGAAGTGAATAAATATTTAATCCGCTTTCCAGTCTTGGCCGCCAGAGCGGATGGAGGGCTGAAGGACTGTTTGTGAGGGAACCGAGGCGGATTAATATGCGGTAATTAGGTCAAAATGAAACTTTGAAGAAAACCCAGCAACTCCAAAACCAAATAAAACATCAGTGATGGTGACAGTAGCTCGCTTGGTCTTACCTCGCCTGAACATGTTGGTTGGGTTCGTCTAGCAGACTCAGTGCTGAAGTAGCATCCTTGTTAGGAGATTGTTTTGATTCCCGTCGAAGTGAGGGCGCAGATAAATGAAGGGTCCGTGGAAGCTAAGCAGGTATTGGGGTCAAGATATACAGAAAAAAAGCATCCACCAAAGCAAAAACAAGTTTAAGATAGTTTTTCAAACACTAACATTGTTTGTTTTTTTTTTCTCTTTTTTTAAAGACGGTCCCACCACTCTGGCTCTAGCTGTGATGCTTCAACCCACCGCCATCTGCTGTTTAAAGATTTAAAAAGCAGACCTTTTCAAAAGAAAAAAACATGTCCAGCGTGGCTCTAAAACAGGTCGAAAGCGGATGAAAGTTCCTCTACGTGTCCATTGATGCTGCTGAGCTGCAGGTCGGCTCTGCCGGACCGGTGCTGCCTGCGTCTGCCGCCGCCTCCGTTAGCGGGGAGAGAGCTCCCCTCCCGAAGCGAGAAGAAGGGACGAATGGCAGAACGTCTGCTTCTCTGTCTCCACATTCAAACGGAGCACGCTTTATTTGGTATGACAGGGAGGAAGCCAGGCTGCTCACGAAGCAATTAGAAGAGCAGCTCTTTTCATTACAAATTCTACTATCAGGTCTAGCACTCTCATTCTTTTTTTTTTCTATTTTCCCTCATTCGTTTTTATTTCAATATGGGACAAGAATTTCTCCCCCCCAAAAAATATCCAATTAAAATGTATTTGGGGATTTTCTCTTGACCTATTCTTCTTCTTTCTTTTAGTCGTTTTCTCAATGTTTTGCTCTCTCTTAGAGCAAAAAGGAAATTGCCCTCATAAAATGTCTTTATTGAAAATAGTCCATCATTTTGAATACTTCTGAAAGTGTAAAATATCAAGCATTGGAATGATTCAATTAAAGGTAAAAGACCTTTTTAGCTTTAGCCTATTTTGTGTGCTGTAGATCTCTTCTTCGGAAAAGCAGAGCGGATAACTCAGTTACAAGGTGTCATTAAAAAGAAATAAAATAATAATTAAATATATATATTAAAATAATTAAGTTATTAAAATAATTGTATATATATATATATATATATATATATATATATATATATATATATATATATATATATATATATATATATATATATATATATATATATATATATATATATATATATAGTCTTTCACTCTGTTTCTACTGCAAACTTAAAAGTTTCATAGGATTTTGTCCGTCAGTTCTTTACAACAGCATTTTTAAAGTTTTTATTTTTTATTATTGTGTTTTTTTTCATTAATTTTACAAATAAATGAATAAAAAGCATGGTTGTGCTCATTCTAGATCAATGTCAATTCAAATGGTCGTCTGTGGAGTAACAATGCTGCCATAACTTTTTTGAATTTGTTTGATTGTTTGAGTCATTTTAACTAAAACAAAAAAGGAAATCAAGTACTAAAAAAAGGAGGAAAAACATTTTAGTGTTTCAGGGAAAAGACAAATAGTATTTATAAATGAAAGGAAGCAGAAAAAAAGGAAATTGATTCCATTGTTTTATTCTTGATGTATTAAAGAACTGGTTCTCGTTATTTCAATAAGGGGGTATATTTGAATTTTTTTATCACTTTATGCCTGACTTTATGTCCAATTTTTAAAAAAGAACTAGTCTTCATTGGGTTTTTTTATTTTTTTTTTTTTTTATTTTATTATTTTTTTTTTTTTGCAATTTAAATGAAGAGCAAAAGCATTCAAACTAACTAGCTAAATGCCACAACTGTCACATTATTACCTCTTAACTCTTTTACATTTGTTTTTGGTACTTTATCAACTTTCCCACTTGTAAAATAAATCAATTTCATTAATGTGTCAGTAAACAATAACCTTCTGCTGATATTGCTAAGTGTACATTATTATCAAAACTTGAAAAAAAAATATTATTTATAGCTACATAAAACCTCAAATGTTAAGAGAAAATACAAAGAAACACAAAATAGCTTCAGATTCAAATAGCCGAGTGGAGCATCAAACATGTTCTCTCCAGATATCTCTTGACATCCTGCAAATCTTGAATGGCAGGTAGCATTAATGTGATCTGTGAAATAGTTCCCTTTTGATTAGATTTAACTCCAAATTCATGATTAGGAAACCAAAAATCAAGCACAGAATTCTTTTAGATGTGTTTTAAAGCTTTGAACCTTTAACACCTGAGGCATCTAATAAGACCACTCACAAATATTAAATTCTTAATTTTTTAATTGGTCTTGTTCCATCATTTTTTCAGATGCTGGAATCTGTTTAGTCACCTGAAAGTTGCAGATTAACAGATTTGCTACAGTGTCATTGAACATATCACATATATCCTTTTAAATGTATTCCACACAACTCACCTCTGAGTTATAAAGGACCTTTGAGTTAGTGCATCATATCAGCTTAAAAAGCTTGCGTTAAAGCGAAGTCTTAAGTCATTAGAGTTAGAACTGAGATTACAAATCTTTAGTTATGACAAGTCACATCTGAAGTCCAGACATCTGTGACTTCAGTCTGACTCAAGTCCAAGCCATGTGACTCTGGTCCACATGTCTTGCTGCCTAATTTAATTCACTTCAACATGAGATGCTTTGCTTACTTGTTAGACGCAAAAGAGAAACAGCTACAGAAATCCGAGTGTGCATTCACTGTGGATATCCTTCATTTTTTGTTTTAGTCATACATATTACAACTATTTGTTTTATTTTAGCCAACTATCTTGCTATATAACCTCTATAAAATCTAAAAACAGAGAGTTTTCAAGTAGGACATTGCAGCAGTTGCTCTAGCTTCAGGCAGAGTCCAAAACATGTAGGGATTCATCCGGTGAAGTCCATAAGTGTGTCCTCTGTGCTGCTTTAAACGAATACCATTAAAATGTCATAGTTCTTCTATTTTGTATAACGAGAGATTTTTACTCAAAATGTGACACTGCTCACACAGATTTCAGTGCCTACTACTGTTACCCACCCAGTATAATAATAATAATAATAATAATAATAATAATAATAATAATAATAATAATGATAATAGAGAAAATAAGCAATACTCTAGAGTGTGCTGTCATGTCTTCAGTCGACCTTAAAAATTATTTGAGATGTAAATATTAGACATAACTGCTTCTGCAGACATGCTGCTGCCTGACTCCTCCTTAAATGGGTTCAGGCCTCCTTTGTCTGCTCTCTGAAGTGTTCAAGGGCGCTCCACATGCAGGTCTCTGACGGAGACAAGGATCTCTAAATCCTACTCATCAGGGGATCCAGATCCGGTCCACAAAAACTCTTAATCTAGGTCTCTAAGTGGTTTAGTGTACTCCTGATATGAAGAACAGCAGAGTCACCCTACAACTAGAAAACCACTCAGTCTTGCTTTTGACTTCATAATGCAGTCTGCATTCTGAGAGCCAGCATTTTGCAGAGCCAGAACCACAGGTAGCTCAGTTGTGTCTCCTCCAACCACCATAGGAATCCTAAATAAACCCTATTTTAGCCCAAGTCAGTTTTGGGGGAGACCTGAACATGTTTGCTTCTGCTAAACTGCCTAACTGCTCTCACTGCCTTTCTATTTAAAACAAGTGACATGGAAGTTTTTCAGGGAATTTTTATCTTGACTGAGGGTGTATTCAGACTAGACACATTTGGTCTACTTAAAGTGAAGCAGAGTTTGTTTCCCCTGATAATCCGGAACAAATGTGAACGCTGGTCCGGGACCAGGAACCGACCCATCTTTTATATTGGTCTTGGTTAGTTTCCAATCAGACTGAGGTTCGGTTCGCTTTGAGATTTCTCAATCTGAATACAAAACGCTCTGGACCAAAATGGCCACCGTAGCAGAAAGTCACATGATGTAAACATGTTAGGAATGAAGCCACTGGTGAGCCGCAGACAAATGTAAAGCATTGACTGTCGTGTTCTCAAAGAGAAAGTAACAGGTCCAAGTCCTTGCTTGTTAAGACATTTATTTTAACACTGCTGAAAATTCTTCTTACAGTCGTGTCTCGTTGTGCTGCACACGCTGATGTGACACTATCAAAACTGGTAATCGTAATATAAAGTTCTAATAAGTTACCCATCCCGATAAGGACTTTAAAGGGCTGCTCATCCATTGTTTTTACCCGCCTCGTACTTCCTGACCATTGACTGAAGAGATCTTTAGTCATGTGGCTTTGTTTACAAGCTTTGGTTTCTGAAAAGAAATCTCCTGTAGTCTGAACACAGACCAAACGCAATTTTTAAGACTCAATCCAAAACAAATTTGTGGGCTCCAACTTCGGATTTTTCCCGTCTGAATACACCCTGACACTCATTCATTTAGTTTGACAGTCAGATTTGACTTGGTTTGGCTCTTCATTGCTTCTGCTTTCAGTTTCCCACCTTTGACTCCTTCCTGTCTGTATTACACTGTTGCGCTGCATGTTTGGGTGCAGCATGCTGACCTGGGGCTCATTACTTCACTGCATTATATCTACCTCAGTACTCCAGTCCACTTCAATCAATCAATGTACCTAAATAGTACATAACAGGCCACACCTGAAGCTAGAAGAGAAGCTCAAACATTGTAGTTTCTGTTCTGTCTGTCTTTTTTTCAGCAACACAGGCCTGATTGCAGTTGTCTGTCTCACTTAATGAAGGAAATTACTGTTTACAGATGCATTCATTTTCCTTTTATTTGTTTGTTAAGCTATTTTCCCAAATTACAATCTAATTAATCCTGACAAATGTTAATATATATAGTTACTTTTTGACTAGCACAAATTAGGAAAACATGAACTGAAAAAAGCTGACAACTAAATGGATTTACATTCAAATTGATTTAAGCTGTCATAAGTCTTAAAGAGTTTAATTTATTTAATTTTTTCATTTAAATGCTGTAGAAATTAACTTAAAGTGAATAAATGATTTACTATCTAGTTTTTTTGCAGTTGCTTTTTTATAGTGTCCACTGAAGGATTTTTATACAAAGTGAAGTTTTTTGGGTTTTTTTTACTTTTATACTTTATTATACATTTTTACTAAAGGTTTTATACTTTTTAGGAACATGTATTGTTTAGATTAATAGAACACGTCGTATCCATTGTGAGATAGCATTCACTAACCTCTGAGTATTCGTTGATGAGGAAGAAATTGACCAAAAGACTTAGTTGAAATGGAACCCTTTTAAAGAAAAGTTGGATCAAAGTCATAAGGTATACTTTGGATTGTCAACATGTCAGACAATGCCGGGTAGGTAGAATGAACCCTACAGATATATCTCTCGGGGTGGGCCCTATGTGCCTTCAGGCCAATGTCTGGCAGGACAGAAGAAGCTCTGCATAGACCTTTTTATCTTACATGGTCATCTTCAACAAATCTATGTTTTGAGTGGTCCATGTCAGTCACTGTGTCAAAGTCACGTGTGCAGTTTATGATGATCTCCACAATAACAACATAGTTCTAAAAAGCATTTCTTCAAATATTCAAAAATGTATTTTCAAAGGTTTCTGTTGTCACAGATTTTTTCTAAATTGCCTTTTCTTCTATATTTCTGAAGAGCTTATCTCTTCTTCGGAGGATAGTAGTTGATCTGGCAAAATGAGCCAGGCTTAATAACATGAGATACTAGCCTAACATTAAATACTTAACCCTTAACTCTTGGTAAATTGTATGCAAGACGGCAACATTAATAAGTGTTTCACTCCCTGACCGACCTTGCAAGGATAGGTCATGTGCGGAGATGATGGACAGGTGATCTGTAGCGAGCTGCTTAGGCATTTGTAACCTTTTATTGACCTTTCCCAACCTTCTGACCAGCTGATTAGTGTCCAGTCCATCCCTCTCTGATTAGCCTGAAAATTTGAGCTATTTGGACGACCTTTTCATTGCAAAGGTCTGCTCCCTGCTCGGCCTTCGCTCTTCATCTCGCACTGCTCACAACAACACACACCAACCAAATCGGACTCTCCTCTTCAAGAAGCTCGTCTCCAGTCTCTGCCTTTTTGCTGTTCAAAGTGTAACATGATGAGGCTCATCGACCACTATGTTGTTCACCACTGCACATTTGTGGTTGTTACATTTTACACTCTCCTCATTGAAGTTCATTGTTAGCTCTCAAAACTGCTCCTGCAACATTATTATTTTCTGCAATATTTAAAATATATTAATGTTGACACTTTTCTAATTCTATTCTAATTCTATAAACTTAGGTTGCAGAGTTCCAATTTTGGTTCAATTCCTTAGTTGGCAAAATGATAAAAGGCCACCTTCACGTTAGTTCAAACTCTACAACTGATGTTTATGGTCTTCAGGCCTTCATTTAGCTTTGTGGGAACAAAGACAAAGACTCAATGACATTAGAAAAGGTTTGTACAAAAAGCTCTTTCCAAAACATTTTTTAGATTTTTACAGGCCTTCATGGTTTATAATGATTTTTTACAGGAGTGTCACATTTTTAGGTTTTAATCACTTAAAGTCGCTCTCCAATCGTCTTTTGATCTGTTCTAGAAGTGTTCCACAGTGGTCTTTTCTTTATGATTAAGCCGTTTTTAGGCAAAATCAATCAAACCTGGGTTGTTTTCTAGGCCATAGTTTCTGCAGAACAGCAGTAGATCATTTTAAATTCACCTCTGAGTTGTGAGCAGGAGCATTGGCGCGGTGTAAGCCTGCCAACACTTCTGATCATCCCTTTGTTCACACTCTACCCCTCTAGCTTACAGTCCCTCACAACCCCAACCTAAAATCACCAGAGCAGCATTAAATGGCGAGCATTATTGGAGCTATCTAACAATTTTGAGCCAGATGCCAGCTCGGACAAGGAAAACGAAGGTAATGGATCTGAGCATGAAAAAGCTCCTGTTTTCCACTTTTAAATGGTTTTATTGTAAAATAAAAAGACCAAAAATCAGTTTTTATTTGTAATTTTTTATAATTTTGCCTGTTACCTCGCTCCACTCGAATCACATCACTGGTTCTATGTTTTATGTCACTACTAAAGAGGGAAACGTTTCATAGAATAAATTCTTTCGAAACAGTTGTGATGTCTTGGCTGCTTTCATTCTCCAGAACATAAAACAACTGAAGGACTTATTTTATTACCACAATTCATAGTTTTGGTCTGTCTTGCTGCGTATCCTTTATGCCTGCCCATCTTGTTTTACAGGGTTTGGGGAAATGAGATACTTTGAGAGGGAGTAGGAAGCAGGAAGAAAGACACAGCGGCGTGTTAACTGGAGCTCCACAGAAGTATGTGTTTGTTGCTCCCTGCGGGAGAACCCCTTGGCCTTCACCTTGGATTGCGCACATTGAGACAAACACACTCCTGCCCACACATAGAAACAGGCATCCGAGGTTTAAGTGGTTGTAGAAACACAGTTGGGCATATGCAGTAGAAGCAAGGATTTAAAAGGTACAACTGTCTGTTAGTTTACCAATGAGATGGTTAACTGTATTTTAATGTGTTTGTTTGGTTTTGTTTTCAGAAGTGCAGGGCATTCAAGAAAAATAAGTGTTCCCCTCAAATTAATAATTTGTTGCTACAATTTAGAGTTTTCTGGCAACAGATTAGTATCTTACGGTATCTGACAGTTTGTGAGTACAAATTAAGATTTTGTGGGCACAAATTATTATTTTAGCATAATCAATTCCTACAACTAACTTGTGCCTACAAAATGCTAATTTTTCCCACAACATGCTAATGTGTATATACAAAAGTCTCACAAAATACCTATTTGTGTCCACAAAATGCTATTTTTTTACCATAAAATGCTCAAATGTGTATGCAAAATGCTCACTACTGTGGTCACATGTTAATAATTTCATGTAATGGTTTTCTTATTTATGTCATGTGCTCCAAACAGAACAAATCACCCAACAATACTGACATTTCATATGTAATAGCTTGTTTTAAGGAATTAAATTCAAGGAAATCCTCCAGTCCCACATATATTTGACTTATACAAAGTCATGTGTACATGGGTTTTTCTAAAGTAACTGCATTTGGTTTACCTTCTTTTTCAGCATAAACCTAAAACATCCAGACAATAACACAACCATCCATGAAATCGAATGCAAACCAGAGCAGCTGCCGCCTGACAGGGATAATTAGGTGAAAATGTCAACATTCACTGTAATCAGTGTTAAAACTTAAGCGATCATTTTCACGATTTGACTTTTACATGCCACAATGGTTTTTTTAAAATGTTTGGTATGCAGCTGAGCTCTACCTGCTCTTACTGAAGCTTGATACAAAATAATACAGATCATACAATTTACAAAACTCCAATTCTTAGCTGATTTGAAAGTGGGCTTGAAAAAAGGTCATTTTATTTACGAAGCATCTTATGTATCTCTCCTTTCAAGAAAAGAAAAGTGTCATTTTTATGTCACATGTCAGAGTTGATGGGAATGTCATTCAGCACTCTAACAAATTCCGTTTCATTTATGTGGTGTGTCTAAATAAAATTATAATGTGTTTAAAAAAAAAAAAAATCTTTTTGATGACAAAAAAAAAATAGAGATTTGTAATAGTAAGTGAATTATTTAAAAAGAGCAACTGCAATTTTGAGGAAAACTAACTGACTGGAACATGTTAGCAATTTTCCGAACACTATTTTCAATCGACTGAATTTGGTTAGCAAAGTGCTCAAATGACAGGCTGTTGAGTTTATTGTTGAAACTACGTCCTTTAATTTTTTACCTCTAATCCTAGTTATGTCTGACATTTTACCAAACTATTCAAAACAGGCTGCAGCTGATATTTGTGTTACTTTAATTATGACATAGTATAATATTATTGTTATTATTTATTTATTGGGGGGGGGGGGGGGGGGGGGGGGGGGGGGGGGTTGAAGTGTGCAAATTCATAACATTTACTGTAGGTTTGTTCCAATGGTGACTCCTTAAAAGAGATAAATCAAATCCTTCTATCCAATGTCTAACCATTGCTCAAAGTCACTTATTTGAATTGAATTGAATGTTCTTTTTTTGACACGATTCCATTGTTTAGCATCTAAAACATTATTTTGGGGAAAGCACAACAATGAAATGCCTTTGAATCTATATGGAGAGCTAAACCTTAATGTATGTTACTATTATCTAACTCAAAGCACTCATTGTTTATTGAACATTTGTTAGGAAGATTCTCCCTGCGATTTGTCGTTAGTTATTCTTTATTTTCCTTTTCCCTTTTTTTTCTTTTTCTGTCAGGATTTTTTGTCTTTTTTGTTTTTACTGATGTTTTTATATTTCAAATTCTGAATAACATTTGCAGCCTGGCAACTGATATTGTTTTGATGTGTAGCAGATTGTTAAATCTTAACTTTTAGCCTTGGCCTTAGCAGTAAATCATGTTTGGAGTAAACACATCATTTTAGAACATATTTTTCAGTTTCCAAAATCTTTTGGCAATGGGCGATAATAATTTTAACAGTTAAGATATCTCACTATATTGCTTTTTGGAGAGTACCATATAAAGCTGTGTGAATAAACGTTAGCACACTCTGTTGGCTCCACGATGAAGCTATATTCACCAATTGTATTTGCTTAGCCTTTTCAGTCTGCTGCATTGACCCACGGGCAGCTGCTCCAGAACATCATCAGATTTAATGTACAGTAATCAACATTTTGTTTTCTGCCAAGAGTGAACTGTTGATGCTAAGACCAGAAGCTCTTTAAAGAAAGTAAATAATGGCTTAAAAAGTGAGCTTTTTTGTTTCTCAGAAGACTAAAAGTGTGTCAGCTCCACCAAAAAACTGTCACCAGCCTCCATTTGAGGAATTTACAAAGAAACCAGGGTGCAAAGGAAACATTGCATCAATTTAAAGATGAACCTTTTTGTTGCAAATTGTATAAATCAGAATAAATTATGCAATAAATACATTATTTTTGCTGGGGCAGGATAAACATTAAACACATCAAAGTTGGTAAATATTTTTCTGCAATTCTTTTTATAACTAAAACATACATAGAAAATGCATCAAGTTAGATTCTTACCATCTGCAATCTAACCAACCTACAGAAGATTCTGAACAGCTCCTTACAGATTCAGGACCAAAACACCAGATTATCTTGTTCAAAGTTTTTGTACTTAATATAAGCTGAAGCCAAAATCAGAAAGAAGATGTGAACAGTCACCCCCACCTACTGAGAGAAAATCCCTTTTTTTGACAGGTGCCACCCATGTGCAGGTTAGCCATGACAGAGGGAATGTTGAACTGCCAGTGTCACTGTCAACAGACTAGCAAGATTTATGCCCCCCTAGACTGAAAGGCTGTTATCAAAGAAAAATGCTTCTGTTGAAAAAAAAAATCAATACACTTAACTTCAAGAAAAATGTTCAGCTTGCAAAAGATGCTCAAAGATGATACATTCTGGAGGAGAATTTCAAGGTCAGACAAGAGGTTTTTCACTGGTGGATGTGATCAGTTGAAAAAATGGGTTTGTGCTTGATTTGGGTTAGTATCCCAAAATATTATAAATGCATCCAAAAATCAAGCTAAGTTTCTGCATGTACTGTATGTTTTTAAGTCTACAATAATTAACATATATGCCCTATTTTCAGCACTATAAGGCACGCGTTCTATAAAACGCATTAAGCAAAACAATGCTACACATTAGTCATGTAAGCGTTTTCAGTATACTTGTACCTCCCAACCTCGTTTGTAACTCATAAAAAAACAAACGGATACCACATTAGGTGTTCACAAAAACCTTGTGTCTAACTTGCACAAAAAACAAATGAATACAACTAAAACATATGTTACAAAACAACAGTCCAACACTGCTACACTTTAGCCAGATTAGTATATTAACAATAGAACCCAACCTTGTTAGCAAGCTTGTTTGTCATTCCTTTGACATCAGTAACCACAACCAGAATTAGTCCATAAGTGGCAGGTGGAGTGCTGCTGTTTTGTGTTGTTTTTTGGGGTCATTGTTTTTGCACCTGTGTTTTGGGCATCACAGCTTGCCCTGTTATGGTTGTGGCTTTGAGGGGCTGTGTCTTACTCCCGCTGTGGTCAGCTGATCATCGTCCATCCACGTGCTCGACTGACAGAAGCGGCACGGTTGGATTTAGAACCATCAGGTGGTGCCACCCCTCTTGTCTTCCTGACTCACCAGATTCCACCGGAGTCCAGAGTTTTTCCCATGATGGACAGGCATTGACCGCCACTGACATACACCAAGTGAGTGCCCAATTGGTCTTGTTGCACTGAGTCTCACTGTTGGGATCATGTGCAGGCATGCGTATTTAAGCTGTTGTAATGATTCTATTTGTTAAAATACCTGTCTCAGCCTCCAGGGTCAGAGTCCTGCGCTCATTTTTCAGTTACAGGTGACTTCACTTGACAGAAAATTTAAAAAAATCAGGCTTTTAACTGCGCCTTGTAGTGTGGAATATACGGTAGACATGGAGTTCAGAAAATGTAAATAAAAATCTAAAGTTTCAGACAGACATGAACAATGTCTTCATGAGAGAAATGTTCTCTGTTCTTGCAAAATGGCATATCTGCATTAAAAAAACTAAAGTATGTAACGTTTACTTCTTTAATCATAGTAACTCTGTACCTAGTGATGCTTTTAATCACATAATGGGGTGTATGATACTACTTAATGATAAGAAGGGGAAGCCCAGACGATCATCACAGGTTCTGTTGTGGTCAAAATGTGAAGCACAATTTCATTTTTCTGTTTCACTGTTCATTTATTAACTCTAGTTCTTGTCACTCTGTGTCCCACACTGTAGAAAAGTGAAAACTACTCTCCAAAGCAATTTAGCAGCACGTGTTGCAGCACTCCCTTCACATTTCCCAATTTGAAGTTTGACTTTTCACCTTGCAAGACGAAAAGAAGCTTTCTAACAGCTTTGGTCCTGCAGACCAGACAGCTCTTCGGCTGCTGGTGTGCCGCCCTTGTGAAAGTATCTGTAATGGGAATTGTGATGAAGACTTAGATGGTTACCTATGTGAGTCTGGGGTTAAATGGCAAGTATATTTCTGGTCTATAAAGCTGTCGAGGATTCTTCCTTCTCTAGAGTTCCTTCCGTGAGTGAACTGTGACTGAACGTCCCCAATTAAAAACCTGGCATGCAGTTTGATGTGTTTTTGAGGGTCTATTGGAAAAGTTTTACATGCTTTTTTCTTTATAAAACTAATTATTTTTGTGTTTAAGTTTCACGCCTCATATTTAAAGCATTCTGTTCATGCTTTTGAATCCCACATTTGTTAAAAACCTGTTTATTCAGCTGTTCAACCCTCCTGTGTATGTGGAAACAATGACTGGGTCCTGTAACATCTCCATTTGGTTGATCTGAAACCTCCCAAAAAACCACCGCGTCTCTTCTTCTCCATCTTCTCCAGCTGTAGCTAACACTTGCTAACAGCACAAGGCACTCACACAATCCACAACCCCTCACCGGTATGACAAAGCTATTGGGAAATGAATTGTCAGGTGGTCAGTTTTGCTTCAATGGTTTGAACACAGTGGTAGGCTGGTACATGACCTGAGGGCATCAGTATACATTTATTCTGGTTATTTTAGTTCAGTACACAGAAATGTGAGCTGAACTAAAATTTGTATTGATTCTTTTGGGTTTATTCTTGTGGATTTTATGGATTGGACAGTGTAGCATTATACAGGACAGCAGAGCCTCACTAATCAACAAATATTGCTCATTTTCATACAGTAAAAAAAGATTATTTAAGCCAAACCCTGCATTATTTGTCAACAATTTTGCTGTCTGGCAAGTTGAAAAACAGATGAAATTGTTGTGGGTTATACACTTTAAAGCAAGTAAAACTTCTCAGCACTGGCTCATCATTGTCTATAGCAGTGGTCTATAGCAGCTCTCAACAACCTAAATAATGTTTTATTTATTTATTTTTTTTTTTTTTACTGTTTTATTTTATTATTTAAAAAATAATAACTAGTTTACAAGAACAAAGTCATAAAATTATGAATAAAGACGTCAATTTTGCAGCATTCCAGAAACATTTAAACGTATCAACTTACGCACGAATCTTGGAGACGTGAAAAAAGTCTCACATCAGATTTGTGCATGAATGCAGTTTTGTGTGTGCGTAACAAGCGATTCATACGTAATTTTTAAAGATTTGTGCGTGTAGCTAGTTTCAAGTTGTGCATGTTGTATTTTTTTAACTTTGTAATTTTGTACTTTGCACATAAAGTATTGTATGAGTTACAGATAAAAGAATTATGCACACACAAATTGGGGTGATACTATATTCTCTCCATAGCTCTTTTCTGCGAAAAAAGACTTTCCAGATATGTTTGTTTTTTTGTTCACTTTGCAAGAACAAAGGTTTGCAATTAGCTGTTGGCGCAGCCGCTTTGAGAAAGTCGCAATGTGTTTTCAACACCTGACCAATCTACTTGACATGCATCAACAATGTGGTGGGAAGAATACAGTAGTTTTCTAAAATAAGAATCCGATTCTAAATACAGTAAAGCAGTAACGATGTAGGTTGTGTTTTTTTTCTCTGTATCAAATGTTCGAGTGGAGACTACATAGAGCAAAAGCTCACTTTTTCATGATTGTGGCCTCCAACCAAACCTGTCTCAGTACCGATGATGGTTGGTTTCTCTTTGCCTTCATTTCAGCTTTATTTCTTGATAATAACCCCTTGCTGTTTGGTCATCTGGTGTGACAAAAATTTCTTCCACGCATCACTTTGTGAGTGTAGGCTGAGTGCTTTTCTGAAAACTGATGACGAGCATAAGATGCCGGAGTTACATCACAAATGTTTGAACCAGAATCAATAACATGGACCAGCACAAAGTACTTTAACATTGACATATGATACAACACAAATAAATGAAGATAGGATAACTTTTTAGATTCTAATTTTCTTTTTATTTTTTTTATTTAGTGGATTTAATCATCTGCAAAGAAATAAAGTATGCTGCTAAAAATACCAGGACTTAACAGCCCACTAAGCTTTAGCCGCAGTTCTATAGAAATGGCAATGTTGAAACACAATGAGACCAACCTGTGGTTCCTTATTGCCTACTGATGACTCATTTTACAGTCAAACTCAAGTCAGCAAGCAGCTGCCCATTCTGTCCTCTTTGTTTGCTGCTTTGCCAACATACCAGCTCTGTTGGCATAATGGGCCTGAAGAAATCCTCTTCCATTCAACCCAAACCCACAAGACTTTCCTAGAATGAAAACAACCAATGACCTTCTGCTTCGGCTCAATTATTGCCCAGCCTTTCTGTAGCTTCTTCTGGTTGCTGCAGTTTCCAAATCATTGCATTTCTGGTAATCAGCATTACTGTTTAAGCACTTAAACTGCTGTTTTTGAGGCCACTACACTGACCTTACTTAACAAGTGATTGCATTCAAAGGCCCAGGATTGGAGGATGTGTGTGAATAACTTGAAAAGAAAAACAGACAGAGTAGCAGAGGCTTGAGAACACTTCTCTCACCCTCTGTTCTCTTTTGTTTCATAACCATCTAACCCAATCTGATAGCAGCTAATGACTGTGATTACTTTAGAAGTTACTAATAGCTGTCGCTAATCTCACCTGTGCTCCCTTTTATTTCATCTCACGCTGCTCCTCCTGCATGATCCACAAATCTTACTCTGAAAATGCACAAGATGGCAACTTGCAGGGCAACCTTAGAACACAGCACCAGTACGTCAATGGTCAGGGGAGGGAATACTTGATGTTGAAACTTGAAAAGAAGAAAAAATCACTTTATTTCCCCTTACTTGATTCTTACAAACTTGTGGAAGATGAGTTGAAACACATCAAGTCTACATGCATGTTTGTCTGTCGGTGCACATGAGTATGGAGCAGCAGGAATGGGCAACTCCAGGCCTCGAGGGCCGCATTCCTGCATGTTTTCCAACATACTGTTCTCCGGCATGTTCTAATTGGCTGGACACACCTGAATCTGGTAATCAGTCATGAGTAGTAGAGCTTGGATACCTGAATATCATGCAGACACTGCGGCCATTGAGGCCTGGAGTTCCCTATCCCAGTGAAAAAGAATGTCATGAAAGAATGAAAGAATGTCATCAGCTATGGAACCCCAAACTGTTCATAATTAAATAAATACAAATTATCTCATGCAGTCAGACACTCAACCAATAAATGTCTCATAAATATATGAAAAGATTATTAAATTGTGAAAAACATGCACATTTAAATTAAATTAGTCATATTATTATTAAATATATGTCATTCAGCTTGAAAACCTGCTCATTATTTCATAACAGCATTTTAAATTATGTATTTTAATCATATTGAATATTACTGTAATTATATGAATTCTTTTTCAGAAACTCTGATTTCAAAAGCAATATTTTTCAAAGTCGATTTTTTTTTATTTCACATTGCGGTTTTTCAGAATGACTTAATTATTTCATAATGAGCTTTTTCATCAGAATGAGTCTGTCTGTCTGTCAATCAGTGAAAGTGGGTGGGATCTAAACGCTCATTGGCTGATCCTTTGTAATTGACTCATGTTTCTAGACACCCTTGTGCCAGTTAGAAAGATGGCATTTTTCTGCCGCATGCGTGCAGGTTTGCTGACGGTAGCTGATCAAATAGAGACAATCTGTCGGCAGATGCTATTTTGAGTCGTTTGGATGATATTTTTGAAATGCTCGGCTTGATAATTGCTGCAGAAGATGCGAACATCCACCACTCCATTTGTGAATATCTTTTAAACTTTACCAAACTGAGCAGAACTGACTGAACCACACTGGAGCTTTATCGGTGAAGTTAGAAAGATATTAACAGATTCTGGCTTCCGGGCTCAGTAATTCTTCTGATTAACATTCAAACATGACAACAAGTATCTCAATCATTTTGTATTAACACAGAGAGTGACCTACAAGTGCATTTCAAGAAAAAAACATGTTTTTTTTTTGCCTTTTAATGAGAAGTGTTCTCCCAGAGCTGCAGACACAGCAACGAGACGGCTGCCAAGGGAGCGTCTACAAAGTGCAAGAAAAGATCATTCTGTAAAAATATGATTCATCTTAGTATTACAACAAAGATTTTCAGAAAAAGTCCCTTTTTTATATTTTTTGAATTTTTTAAATACAAAAATGGATCATATTTGGTCAATAATGCTCAATAGCTGTGAGGATATTGAAGCTACAGTCACCAAACTTTACATAAGTCAGTCAATAAAGTTTGGTTTACTTTAATATCTTTAAAGCTTTTGAGCATTGTTGACCCAATATCATCCACATTTAAAATAAAGCATCCTTAAAATTAAACACAGTGAATTTCTGCTATAATCTTTGTTGTAGTGAGACAATAAGGTCAGACTGTCTAGGACAGAAAAAAATTCGCAATTCTATGTGTTGAGGTGCAAATCTAACCTAACTTATCTGTTTTTACTCCTAAAAAAGCTTTTTTTAGTCAAGTTATACAAAGAAAATCCCTGTCAGAGGTTTGGACTTGTAGTTTTATTTCTGCTAAGCTGGACATTTGACAGAATTTAGTTGTTCTTGGGACTTCACTGTGTAAAAAAAAAAAATGCAATCCACTTTAACTGCTTTCTCAGGTCAGAGGTCACAGCCCAAAGCTTGCTGATAATTACTGCAGCTCTCTACACTTTTTTTCCTATGTTGTACGCGAGCTCTGTCTGTTTTTTTTTTTTCTTGCAGCAGATGTCATTTGAAATTGTTACATCTATCATTGCTGGCTCCCTATGCAGTTTGCTGATCACCACAACATCCAGCTGGGTATTTGTCACTGTTTATCAGGTGACATGTTGAAATCCCACACTGGATCTTTAAATCCCTAACCTGGAACTGTTATTAGATCGCTCTACTCCTATTGTGTATTGTGGTGAGGTGATTTATTGACCATTCTCACATCTGAGACTGACTCCATGACATGCAAAGGGAGCACCTTCTTGGTGTTGACCAAACTTTTTGATAAATTTAAGCTAAAGTGGCATCCTGAAGTGCTTTTATCTGTGTTCCACTCAGAAAAACAGAAATGTATCTTTTGATATGTCATTGTATGACTCCTACTTTAATTAAATCAACGTAGAGAATTTTCAAATGAAGTCAAATGCCTTCTTTGCAATAATAATGACTATACTGAGAGATACCATATCTGTTAAAAAACGTACTAAAAAGGTAGAACTCATCAGTCCAGTTCTGAGGTCTTTACACCAGCTGCCTGTCTGCCAGAAGATAGACTTTAAGGTTCTGTTTCTGGTTTATAAAGCTTTGAATGGTTTAATACATGATTGACCTCCTGATCCAATATGTTCCAGCCAGACCTCTCAGGTCTTTAGTCAGTTGCTAGAGTCAGAATCAAACATGGAGAAGCTGCCTTCAGCTTCTATGCTCCACAGATCTGCAACCAACTTCCAGAAAGCCTTAGATCAGCTGAAACACTTTATTTAAATCCAGGTTAAATCTAAATCTGTAACTGTAAGATTTTTTTATTTAATTTTTACTCTTTTAATTTGTATTTTAATGTTTTTTTAATTAAATTAGTTTCCCAAAAACAGATACATCTTTTTTTGTTGAGAATGTTTTTTTTCTGCCTAGTTAACATTTGTGTATGTTTTCTTTTCTTTTCAATAAGTTTCTGACATCCAAGCTGACTAGATATTTCATGCTGAAGGAGTTGAGTCTCTTCTTCAAAATTCCATTAGGGAGATTCTTATCTCTTATCTCTTATCTTCACAATGGAAGAGCTAACATTGCACATAGAAAATGCTGCTCTGCATTCCTTCCTGTACACCAACATGAGGAGACCACCTGTAAAAGCACGCTATGTAGGTGCATACTAAAAATCATAAATAGTATAAATGTTTCATACTCTGAATCGCCATGTGTGTATATTTTCTAGCTGAGACATACACATGTAATATACACACTTTTTAAGCCTTCTTACTCACTGCAAACCAACTCCCATTTCAGTGATTTTCAGCAGGAATATTATAATATTCCTGTTCCTCATAAATCACTGTGACAGCAAAGGGCCACATTACACCTGAGTATAGGATCTCCCCCCACTTTCCTTTGTCTCCCCCACCTTTTCATCACCCCTCCGCCTCCTTCTTATTTTCCCTTTCCCTCTTCTTCAACCCCTCAGGGACACACGCACAGCTTCTCATCAGTGCCAGATAACATCAACAGCAGCCTTGTCCCCAAGGTGTGTTCTTTAACGTTCCCTAATTGGCATGTGCATCATGACACAGCTGCACGTGTGTTTTGCTAATATATGTAGTCTCGTTGTGACACCCACACCACCAGAATCACATCCATAAAAAGTAAAGGAACAGTAGTGCTTGAAAGAAACATATCTGTGCATGGGAAAAACCTGGTCTGGAAACTGGTCCATAGGATATTTATTTTACAGTGGGTATTATCCCTGCCTCACAAGTCCCAGCTGGGAAATCACCAGCCCATTCACAGTCTCTCCAGACTCTGGGTGTGTGCTGGAAAAAAAAAGTCATCAGGCTGGTAATCTCACTTTATAAATGCGAGCAATAACCATTAATGCACTGCCACAGATAATGGACCTGTCAGAAAGTTAGGAAGTGAGTGATGTCTGATACAAGGAATGACATTCTATGCAGCATCCTCAATGACGCCACACCAGTGTTTATAATTATATTTTTTAGAAATCTGAATGACCACTATTAAATTCAAACAACATTACGCTACACTATTGACTGTATGTGAGAACTGGATTGGTGACCCTTCTCCCCTCACAGTCCAAACAGGAAGTAGTTGTGGGTTCCAAAAAGCCAAAATCCCATACATTTCTATTTAGAAAGAAACAGCTACTACTCATTCATTACATTTTCTTCATAACAATCATTCTTCCTCTTATTTTTTTATTTAACATGTTATTGTTAGACCTATTTTTTTCATGAAAATGGTCAATAGTGCTAGTTATTCAAGTTGTAAACTGACCAATCAGATGCCTCAATAAAAGCATGTGGTCTCACGTTCCAATCATTTGATTGACAGATTCTCCATTTTAAGCGCTAGGTGTGTGGACTTCCAATAAGCTCGCTCCTGACTGGCGAGAGCATTTGCCATAGAAATTATGACTTAGACTCACTTGAAGCAATCACTGCTTGGAGATGTAGACTGGCTCCAACATGGCGGTGTCCATATCACGAAAAAATGGCGACTGAATTGACTTCCTTTCATTATGGCCTGAAATTAGTCAGATTCTGTGGGTGACATCACACTGAGTCATTCCTGTTCTCTGATACGGTCAGTGAGACTGTCTTCAGTTAACTTCCAGCTGTAGTAACACATTTTGACCACTGGAGGCAGATAGTCTTTACTCTATTAGCTGAAATTATGATTTTAATTTTCTATTTGTTGAAAAAAAAATACTTTTGAAATGTAAGCTCTTGGTATAATTTTGCATTATTTGCCCCAATTATTTGAACAGCAGCAGGAAGTTCCCAGAAAAGTTACCTAATCCCAAAAGAGGCCCTATATCAACAGGACATACAGTAAACAGACAGGAGGAGGAACACACGAGTGTAGTTCACACTCATACGTTTAAACAGCACTTACATGTTATACCAAAAGCCACACTTTATGTCTACTTTATGAATGAGCAGAATTCACATTTAGCAAATGAAAAAAAAAGTCCCATTAAATGACATTCCAAAGATCTGGTCCCTTTAGAGATCAGTGAAGTCAAATCCAGTCAGAATCACTGAAGCACCACAGAGACTTCTTGATATCTTTTCTTCATCTTTTTCTCTTTTTGGTCTGTAAAGTGAACTGTAGTTGCACTTGTCTGCATGTGGTGAACCCAAGTCCTGCTTAAATATAAGATCCCTCTTGCATTCCGCTGACCTCTTTCCATGCTTTTCAAAAGTATCTAAAAGGAGCCTCAAGCAGCTTTGAGATTCACTTTTTATTTTTGTCTAAAAAAAATTCCATGGGGGTCCCCTTCACACATGTCCCACGCCTTTAAAAACAGCAGCCCGCACCAACATCCAACCCCCAACCTGCTGGGGTCTGACTCAGAGAGTTCCCATGTGTGAGTTAGTTGTCAGCTGCTCTCATTCTGCTTTTCTTTTATGTAAAACTTTTTTTAGTTTTTGTACTTCTTTGCCAGATAAAATATGCTTCATGTAGTTTGGCTCATTAATTAGTGTTTGGGTTTCTCCATTTTGGCCACACCACTTTCATTTCTAAAAAACACAGGATGGTTCAGCTTATTAAAGCCTTCAAAATGGATTAAAATTAAAAATACAAATAGCTTATATCACAAAATAATTCCCCTCAATTGCTAAAACTCATTCGTGCAATCTGTACATTTGAAAATGTTTTCAAATGAAATGCTAAAAAACAATGTTCCCAAATGTCCGTAGCTGAGATGCTCGACTGGTTTGTCATCCCTCATTTTGTTGGCTTGAAATCATGTCTATGCAAACTATGCAGATGGTGTTGTAAAAGTCTGCAATGCAGTTCCAAGTTGTTAGAGAAGCCTGAAAACAACCTTCATTACTAATTCTTTCTGTGCTGCCTCTGTGCGCTCCAATTAAGTGTTTTTTTTTTTTTTATTATCCAGGCAAATAGAAACAACCTAACACCTTTTACTTTGAGATGAAGCAACTTGTTACCCTGCTTTTCATTCAGTTCAGAGAAGCTTTCTTTGAGAGTGAATTACAGTTGGGTCTATCATCTTCTCCCCTCTGGACAGTTTTAATGTAGCCACAACAATTCTAATATAAGTTTGGATTCACTAAACACTCCTAAGGATGAGACTTCTCTGCAACAATAGACGGCTTCAGTGGTAGGACTGCAAACCTTGTGCATGGACAACTGCAGAGCACTTTTTTTTAGCGCTACTGGGTTTGTCTAAGCACGCTTATTTCATTCATATCTGTGCAGCATGTGGTTGATACATTTCCAATATTTTGTGTTTGATTTTTAGTGTGATCACAGAATTAAATTTTTGGTGGCAACAAAGTTTATTCCCCTCCTCTGACTCCTTTTTTTAATCAATTTGATCTCTTTAATCTACTGTATATCTTCAAAAATAAAAAAAAGGCCTTCAGCCAAAGGCATCAAGAACATTTGCAATCCATTGAAGTTGTTCTAGCTCTGCAGCAACTAATAGACTGCAAATTTGACCAGAGATGAATCAGAGCATCATTTTTGAAACACTCCGGAGACCATCTCTGGACTGGATTCCACAGTAAAAAGAAGAAACGTCCTTACAGCTGACAGAGAATTTTATTTCTTTCCCTATCTTTGAAAGGTGTTGCATTATTTTTGTTTTATTTTGCTTTTTGGAGAAGCATAGAAAGGAAAACAGTTAATAAACGAAATGAAAATAATACTTTGATCAAAAAATACAATGTGATTATCAAAAAGCCCAAAAAACATACATTCTGTTCAAAAATTCTACTTCATATTTGTCTTCCAACTGCATCCGCCGTCTTATCACTAAGATGTATCTTTTTTTGTGTCAAGCTGGAGCTTATTTAAGAACTTACTGTACAGGTAATCGAAGAAAATTTTGGAAATCTAGTGAAAAAAAATATTTTTAATTTCTAATGTGACTTTGTGCATTTTTTCAGTAGAATAACAGATAGAGAAATCTTAAAATTCAGTGGAAAAAATATATGTTAAACCCGACAGGAGATATTTGAATAAATATCTTGCAAGATAAAAAAAAAGAGAGAAAAAAAATTGAGTAAATAAATCTAGTTTCGCTAAATTGTTAAGTGTGTCGCATCTTTGCATTGGAATCAAATTAGAAGTTAGAAATTGCTTTGTGCAAAATATCTTTTAGTCTTTAAAATTGTAATATTGCACTGATTTCATGCTTTTTGAGGGTACATCACAGGAAAATAAATAGCATAATCTGCCTAAAGACCCACTCTCACGAAATTTGTGTTTTTTGTTGGTTTTAACATGTTATAGGGGCATTTTTCTGATATTGGAGGAAATATATTAAGAAAAGTAAGGATCAAATTGTATTTCTGAGAGTTTCTTTATTCAAATCATAGTGAATCAGAAGCAGACAAAAAATGCTGTTTGAAAAAAATGTGTTTGTAACATAGGAGATCTGCTGGGCTGCCCAAAGTCTACCTAATCTGCTCTATTCTGATTCATCCACTAACAGACAAACAATGTACGTACATCTTTGTTAACTCGTCTGAGCTGGCATCTGGCTCCAAACTGTATGGCTGGATATTTCCAAGAGTGCTCGCCATTTCTGTTGCACCGCTAATGTTAGCTTGGGTTTGTGAGAGTGTAAACAAAGAAGTGATGAGGCTTACTTCCCCCCCAACAGTGCCGTTCACAACAACAATTTCAAATGAACTGCTGCCGCTTTGCAGAAACTATGGCCTAGAAAACAACATCATTTTTTTATTTTGTCTAAGAGCAGCATAATCATTCTTAAAAGTCCACTTGGAACACTGTAAAATAAATCAAAATATGACAGGAGTGGGGCTTAAATATGGAATAATTGAACATATTCGTGCTTTTTTTTAAGCTCACATTACTGCAGCATCTGACAATCATAGCTGCATAGATTGGAGTCAAATCTTTTTCCAAGTTCACTTGATTATTTCTTTCTTTACAAACACATGCAGTTGAGCGTTCCTTTCCTTTGAATTTTCAGTTCCCTAAATGCTTTGAAAAAATCTCCAGCAGCATTTCCGCATCAACTGTCCTTCTGTATCTTCAACCTTTCGTCTGACGCTCTTTAAAGATGTGTTCCCTTGCTGGAGCACATCTGATTCAGCTCATCAGTTTTTCAGTTTTTGGGCTCTGAAAATGACACAACAATTTCAATCCGTTTGTGCCAGATTAGAAAAACAAACAAATCGTGCCGTGTAGAGGTGGAAAATGGAAGACTAAAAAAAGATAAATGAAAGGCGATGACTTCCTGTTTTAATATTTTGCGGTATCGACATTTTTGACTAACTTTTACCTCCATCAGAAACCCCCTGCTCAAAATTTAAACAGGACACATTTTTCAGATGGGAGCTATTATTTAAGCATCTGTCATTTTTAATCTAGTGAACTACTTCATTCAGGTCAGTGACTCAGTGTCCACCCTGAGACTGGAATGCCGTGAGTTCAAATCCAGGCAGAGTCAAACCAAAAACTCTAAATATGGGACTCAATGCCTCCCTGCTTGAGATCTATTTATTGCGCAGAAATTTTCTTTTCAAATATTATAGTAAGTAAAATATTGGAAAAATATTCCATAAAACCAACAGTATACGTGCATGAAGTCGAAAAAAGTACTTAAAAGTGTGACACTTAAAAAAATACATTTTAAGATGCTCTAGACATTTATAAGTAGTTAAATATTGTTCCTGCAAATATTCTGCTGTGAAATTCTGGTGGCCGAGACGTTCCATTCGTAGAATAGTGAGAACATGCCAAAACTTTAAAAATATATTTAATAAAGAACATTTTTGATCTATTTTTAGTCATATACAACAGCTACATTTTCTGTGTGTGTGCGAGAGAGTATGAAACACAAAAAACCCTGCATAAACCCATTTGTTTTACTTCATACCAACGAAAAACCAAACACAGCAGACATGCCCCCGGAAAAGTCCAAATTATTCGCAATTAAACTAAAAAAAGAAATACTTTTTTTTGACATGTTTAGTGGTTGGTTGTTAACATTTTTAATAATTTTTGAAGAGAATTTTGATCAAACTGTTAACAAACAACACTGTTTAGTCAAAGATGAGTCAGCTTGGCTAAGGACTCAAAGTTTTTTTCCTCTTTATAATTACTCAAAGTTATTCATGCCTGTTCTGCATGTTAGTCAAGCGCAGTTTGTTCACAAACAGTGACAGATGAGTTCAAAGGAGTCACTCCTTTATGAGTCAATCTGAATCTGCTGCTCTGAATAAATGGCAATTCTTACATTTGAACTTTCTCAAGTGGAAATAAACAGGAAATAATTAAAGCCAAAGTGTTTTATGACCTTTAAGTAGCTTGTTGCTATTGTTAAAAAGGTTTAAAAAAAAAGTGAAATTCTCTCAAATTTTTGTGATTTGTTTTGTTCGTTTTTTTAACGCTTGTGTTTTCTTTTAATTAAAAAAGTAGATTTGGAAAGAAAAATAATCATACCTTCATAAACCCCAAATGAGGTTTGTTTCAAATGTAAAAAAAAGCAAAGGTTTTGTAAAGAAAAAAAAGTCTTGACACAATCGCACAAATAAACCTTTTCGCAGTCTTCTTGACTCTAAAAAAAAAAACTAAAAGGAATGCTCCGTGTGTAGTAATCTTTGCCGTATCAGGAAGTTGTCTAAGACATTATTCAACAAAAGAATGATAACTGTGAGTCAGTGACATTTTAATCTATTTAAAATGACAGCTCTGCAACTTGTGCAGCCTCATCTGTCCCGTGTGCCGAAGCCCATGGTAACATTTGTCAGCTGTCAGCACGACAACAACAACACAGCATCTCATCACAACAATTTTACTGTACCAGCTTGTCCTGACATCCTTTTTACCTGAAATAAAACATGTTGTTGATTGTATATGCTGCAACAGGCCTCCAGTTTATTTATTTATTTTCCATTGAATATTGACAGGTTATTGCGCTCAGGCTGCTCTGTCAGTGCTGGTGAGGAGCGGACAGGTCATTTGTCACACGTCTTCTTTGTCCTTCTTGCTCACAGACTTTGAAGGCTTGTGCGGCAGATTAACAATATCTCTTACAATGCATCAGATGACAGCAGGGCAAAATGTCAGCAGCAGGACACAACTTTTAGGCTGCTTTGACCTCCTTAAAAAAGAGACTAACTTTTCTCTTTGGTCAATGGCTAGGTATTCTAGGATATTTGTCCTTATCACCGGCACACTCAAATAAAAAATAAATGCACAACAATACCCAAAAAGGTTATTTTTTGGTATATGTATATTTTATATTTGATTACGTTTTTTAAGATACGTTGTTTATAAGCCATGACTGCTTTTTTACATTTTCCATTTGTTGTCAATTTTCATGTTAAAGGACATATTGGCTGCAGTGGACTGGGAAGATCTCTAGAGTGTATAGGCTCCAGCAACCTCCTTGATCCAAAGCAGGCATAGAAGGATGAATACTCTACCTCCTGGTTGTAGAAGCTACACTCTGAATCTATTGTGCAACACTGCCTCCCTGTGGTCACCAATAAATCCAAAATCAACTGTCACACAATGTGTGAGAGGTATGTGTATTTTCAATTATCAAAATATAGTCATACTCAGATATGTAGAAAAAGGGAATTTTAAATACATTCAGTTGTTAAAAGCACACTTAGTCTTGTTCAGAGCCATGGGGTTGCTGGAGCCTATCCTGCTGTTGGGGCCAAGACCGAGTCCAACCTGGAGAAGTTCGCCAGTCCATCACAAAGACAGACAACTACACACACTCTCATTCACACCTAAAGAACATGTTTGAGTCAGTTAACTTAAGGAGGATGTCCTCAAACAGTGGGAGGAAACTGTTGTGCTCAGAGAAAACATACGCATGCACAGGGAGAATATGCAAACTTCACAAAAATAGAATGGCCCTGAACCCGGGTTATCTCTCCATGAGGCAAAAGTGCTAACCACCTCTGTGCAGATGATAAACTGGGAGACTAAAAGAAGCACTTAAGCATAAAAGCAGATTGAGATCAAAAACCTCTACAATAATCAGACAACTATAGTAAGAACAATATAAATAAACACATTTAGAAAAAAATGTTTAGGAAGCTATTGGAGATAAAATCTCAAAACACCATCTATTGTCTATAGAAATAAAGGTATTCTATCTTTTATTATAAGAATCTACCTAGAGACACCAACACTGTCTGCCTTAATTTTAAGGTATTTCGTTTTAAAGCCAAAAGGACCTGAGAGCAGACAGCTAAAGATCCAAAGTCTGTGTTGTGGGTCAAAAGTTTATCATTCAAGTAAATTAGTGAGGCAAAACAACACAGAATAAAGGCAAATTCTATCATTTTAAAACCAGTTCTGAAAGATCTCAAACGTACCCAAGACTGCTGTCAATTTATAAAAATACATTAATCAAAGGATAAATTAGACTACTTCTAGTTTAGTGTGCTATTTTATTTCATCTTTAATTATTTTAAAAACTGATTTTTATAGTGATAACCAAACCAAACAAGGAGGATCTCTACTTTGTTCTCTTTGCCCGCTGTGAAGCTGCACGTGGCTTTCTATCTGAAGACTGATGGTTCTTTGGTTTTGCATCTGTGTGTGTGTGCTTGTGTATTTAGCACTTCTGATTAGCATGTGCGTCAGAGTATGGGCCTGTGTGTGTTCTGAACAACAATAGACCTTTGCTAAATCTAATTGATGGAGGCTTTGAGGGACACTCCAACAGACAGAGATCTTGTGAGCCAGTGGCCTTGATGAATGGATGAGAACATTGGTTAAGGCCAAAATGACTTTAAAAAAGAAAGCACCAAAACATTTGTAAATCCTGAGTTTAAATTAGTTTTTAAATTAATTGGAAATTCTGCATTTGCCACGCACAGAAAAAAAGTAAAACTTTCACATCAGAGTTGAGAATCACATTTACCTGATTCGATTTTTCACTTAGTCTCGTGACTAATATACTTGGAGTTTTCTAAAACGTTTAAAAGACTGACAAAAAAAATAGTCTATTCAGCCATGTTTCATTAATTAATAAACAAATACTAACTAAAAAGAGTATAAACTATGTAATTGCATCAGGAAGAACGGCTATGTACGAGTATTAGGGCTACAAAAAAATAATATTACGAGATTTAAAGTCGTAGTTTTATTTGTTTATATGTAAACTGGTCCTAATACTCCATCGTAGCTATGAAATATTTTGACGGTTTTATTTATTCTGCATGTGTGTGACTTTACTACCGCGACGTTGATATTCGCTTAAGTTTGAAATCTAATTGTTTTTATTTTGAAAAGCCTAAGCGGAAGTACTACATGTTGACTCAGGAACAACTCGTGAGTTCAGGAGCTGTCAAGTTTCCTTAAAAAATAAAAACTCCTGAGTTTATCTCACCTACATCATTAAAACGCACGTTTTTGTTTGTTTTTATTGTATTAAGTTATTGTTTATTGTAGAAGCTAGTTTCCACGTTTGTTTAGCGAAGGCAGCGAGGCTAACTTCCTCATGGCTCCTCTCCGGATTCTGTGCATTCACGGTTACCGGCAGAACGGCAACACATTCCGGGAAAAGACCGGAGCCTTCAGGAAACTGCTAAAGAAGCAAGTGGAGCTTGTTTACATGAGCGCACCTTTAAGTGTGCAGAAAGGTGAGCTTTGCTGAGTTTCTTTTTTGTTTTGTTTTTTAATGAACGATAAACAATCATAAATCCCGAAAGACATCCTGGACTTTAGTTTATTTTCTTAAACATTTTAACAAATAATGACTTTCCGTCTCCGTCTTGCTATTCGTCCAGTTAGCATAAGATAAAAAGCTTGATATATTATATATAGCCCACAATGAAACCTGCAAAAACCAAAGAATGTCACTGAAAAAAAAAGAAAAAAATAATAAGTTAATGTTTAAAATAACTTTTAAATAAATATAAATTCAGATGAACGTTTTTAAAACTATTGCAAAAAATGTATTGGTAGTAACTTATTGCAATAGTAATGAATTAGAGTAAAATATTACGATTTACTGTAACAAAGTACTGCAAGTCATTATGGAGTTGGAGTAATGTTATAGTAATTACATGTAGACCCACTTATGAGAAGTGTCATTCAAGATTCCGCTACGTTGCCCAGATTGGCGTCACCGGGGCCCCACCTTGGAGCCAGGCCTGGGGTTGGGGCTCGCAGGCGGGCGCCTGGTGGCCGGAGCTCCTCACACGGTCATGGAACTTGGCTTTTGGGACATGGAACGTCACCTATCTGGGAGGGAAGGAGCCTGAGCTTGTGCGAGAGATCGAGCTATAGTTGGGCTCACATCTACACACAGTCTGGGCTCTGAAACTCAGTGGTTGGACTCTACCATTCTGGAGCTGGGCTTACTCATGAGTGTTGGAGTTCATCCCAGTGGATGAGAGAGTCGTGTCCCTTCGCCTTTCAGCTTACGCGCTGTTCGGAAAAGCAGTTCGGAATACCCAGCCTTCTTGGTGAACTGAAGGTAAATGCTGTACCTTTTTGAAGGGGTACTGGAAAGCGCCCCGACGGGGGACTCCATCATCCTCCTGGGGGACTTCAATGCCTTCAATTTCTGAGTATTTCTTTATCCAACTTGGGAAGAGTTCAGGGCAGACAATCCAGCTGGCATCTGGCTCCAAACTGTACGGTTGGAAAGCTTCAATATTGCTCGCCGTTTTTGTTGCATCTGTAATGTTAGGTTGGGGTTGTTATGAGTGGCTGTAAGATGGCTAGAGAGAGTGTAAACAAAGGGATGATGGGATGTCAGTGGAGGCATACTTCTGCCTTTAACAGTCGCACTACCCAGAGGCAAATTTCTGATGAACTCCAGCTGCGCTGCACAAACTTTTTCCTAGAAAATGACACAAGCTTTTTGATTTTTGCTAAAAACTGCATAAATATAATTAAACTTTAGGTAACTCTAGTTAAAGTGGAAGGGAAGGTGGGTGTGTTAGCCTGGGGGCGGGGCTTGCAGCACAGACTCTTCCTGATAGGGGTTGTTCTCACCTGCTCGTTTTTCTGGGTACGGGAAGAGCTGGGGCTAAGAGCGATGGTTTTTGGAGGATTTTTTAAAAATTTGTGAATGGATCAAAATACTGCTTTGGGGTTCTTTATAGTGAGGAATGAACAGTATAGTACACTTAAAAGTTCAAAAAGTTGATTTTTCATGATAAAGGCCCTTTGAATGCTGCCAGACCACGTGGTCTAAAATAAATGTAAAAAACAATCCAATTTTTGTTTTTATTTTATTTTATTTTTGTAGTGAGTGACTTAAATCTGTTTATCTGGTGTTATTAAATTACTAAGCCACATTTGTATTGGTTTTTTGAGCCCAGAACTTGTATTTATTTAATTTTTGTGTATTTCTGACAAGTTTCTGAATTTTTGTATTTCACTTTTGCTTTTAAAAATAAGGCAAGTGTTATAAGTTTAGACATTCATTCATTTGAAATGATTCTGTTTAAAAGTTTGTTGTCAATTGTTTATTCTTGTTAACTTATGTCTCTGCTTACTTTGTTTATCATTCAACATTAATTATAAAATAAAGGATCCTGCTTTTTTCCAAAAGCTACACTAGTAGTGTCCATGAATCCATATTCATCAAAGTAAACTAAAACAATTGGTATTTTTCTGCGTTCCTTTTATTTGGTTTGTGCAAAATCCAGTTTAGCAGAGTAATGTGGAGTTTTTTTGTCTTTCAGAGGTTTCAACTGCTGAGAATGGTTCCAGTTCTGGTGCTGGAGGTGAGGACGACCCCAGAGGATGGTGGTTTTCTGACACTCAGTCCCGCAGTTTTAATGCTCTGCAACAGTGCGATGAAACCATAGGTGTTGAGGAGAGCGTGACGGCTGTGAAAGAGGCTGTAAAGGCCCACGGCCCATTTGATGGCATCCTGGGCTTCAGTCAGGGAGCAGCTTTTGTCGCCATGCTGTGCTCTCTCCAGGAACAAAAAGTGGTGCCAGATTTCATCTTTCGCTTCGCCATCCTTGTCGCCGGCTTCCGTAGTTTGTGTAAAGAACATGAAAAATTCTACCACACCACTCTGCAGATCCCCTCACTACATGTCTTTGGACTTGAAGATAAAGTCATCCCTGATCACATGAGCAGGGACCTCCTGCCCTCCTTCCAGGATCCCCAAATCCTCATACATCCTGGTGGACATTTTGTTCCTGCTGCATCTGCTCACAGACAAACATACCAGGACTTCCTCAAGAAGTTCCAGTAAAGCCTGGAAATAAACCAAACAGAGTCGAAGATCCATGCATATGAATACAGTGATAATCAATTTGAAATTGTTCCTGATTATCTGATGCATCTAAAATAATGCTTCAACTGTTGTTTCTCAGGGAAATAATAAATGACAGTTCTAAATTTGGAAAACTGATCTGTGTCAGCCTTGGTACTTTGTGATTTTTTTTATACCGATATACAGCAGGTATACTTAATGGTATATGTAATGGTGGCGGTCAGATTTAATTCTAACAGAGGGGTCTGCGACTTTAAAAGCTAAAGGAGCCATTTAAGCCAATTTCCTACTGATTATACCCCAGAGACAACTGCAAAGTCACAACTTACAAAAATACAATTTTTGTTTATGTTTTGACTGTTAAGATTTTTAATTCTAAAATGTAGCTTTAAAATATTTACAATAGTTGCCTTTTAGTGATAAATATGATGATACTGGATTATATTTTTCTACTTATGACAATTTTAACTTCTTTTACTTTTAACATTGGCACAAGAACTTCCTTTCAAAATAAAATACAGCTTGCGTCAAGTAAGACTCACCTGCTGCAGCAGATTTACAGATTCATATTTACAGTATACAGATTTACAGAATTAAATCTGCAAAAAAATCAAAGTCAAACCTGATTTCTTTGTATATCATTGTGACTTTAATGCACTGCTGTTCTTTTAATGTCAGATATAAAGAAACTTTGCCTCTGAATGGTCACTAGACAGTGTTAAGAATATGTGCATCAATATGTGTGTCAATTTGCTTAGTTATCTGACATGTCAATACGTAAACATAAATGACAACTTAACTAAAAAAAATTAACTAAAACTGCAAATCCAGTTTTTTTTCTTTTAAGCCAAAGAGCCACAATGGAGAGATAAAAGAGCTACATGTGGTTCCAGAGCCTCAGGATGCAGATCCCTGAAGCAGCAGAAAACAAAACTTACTTTGACAGAAGTGAATGCTTTATGTAGTATAAATGCATTAAAACCAAATGTAAAAAAAAGATCAACAGTGGAATTTACAGAAAGTGCAAATAAAATATTTTAGAAAAATATTAATTATATCATTTTATATATATATATATATATATATATATATATATATATATATATATATTTATATATGTTGATAACGGAAGAATAGAATGAATTCAGCAAACCAAGTCAAAAACAAAAGTATTCTGGTTTTCTGCACATTCGAGATTTTGTTTTTTATGACAAGTTATGACAAGCAATTCTGTCAACAGTACAACTAAAATCCAAAAAAGTTATATTGAAAAAAGGAAGAAATTAGCACTTAGGAGATGCTTATGTGATATAAGTTTATCACACTTTACGGTTGGTGCGACGTCCGTTGCTTGCCTTAGGACTGAGCCCCCAACCAAAAGATTGATGGAAAGCTGCTCAGCCAACCTGATAAACACTCAACCCATGTCTCTTCAGTTTTTTACCAGGAAGAAAAAGGGATTTTTTTGAAATCCAATGCAGTGGTCAAAATATTAAAAAAAAAACAACGTCCGACTCTTTTCTTCGTTTTTTCATTGCAGTTGATAAATATGATCCTTGTATCCAATTCATTTAATATTTGGAAGTGCATTGATTTTTGGATTCTTTGCAGTGAAAACAAATGAAACACATTTTAAAAATAGTGGTTAAAGAAATGTATGACAAGTTACAGAAGAGCAAAAACAGAGGACAACAGAGAATGGATAGAAATGTTCAAATGTTGCTTTGATTAACATTTTTCTGTTAGTTACAGCAGTTGGATCTGGGATGCATTTGATCACTTTTTTACCTCCAACATCCAAACGATCCCAACATCTCTTTTTGGTGTTTTGATTCCAGCGTCTAATGATGCTGTGCATGCCAGTTACAATAGACAGGTTTGTGCCACGGCCTCGAACGCGCGGGGTTCAAGTACATGTTGTTCTTTTGCAGCTGGAGCATGTGCATGTCAGGCAGCGCACGCTTCGATTGTTTCCAGATGTGTGCCGCGCTCTCCTGTCTACCTCTCTCCCCTCTTTCCCTCCTGTTCCTTCATGCCTCAGCCCTCTGAAGCATCTTCGCCTCGCATTCACATCCTGTGTCATCTGCTTTTGTCCCCACATTTACCCAGTTTTTGACAAAAATCAACTTGATCCCGAACTAGATAAAAACTGTTAGCTTTTGTTAACGTCAGATCCATATAAATCAGCTTGATTGAGACATCACTTTCCTACTTTATCCACATGTTTGATTGTTATTCTACCATTTGCCTGACTCCGTTTGTGTTTGACTCTCCATCTCCATTGACTTTCCATCTGCTTGCATGAAGATTGTTTTTTTGCACCTGAAGCTCTCATTCTTCTTCTCTCCAGTCCTCCCTTGTGGCCCTCCAAGACCAAACTATGTGCACACACTCAAACACATGGTTTTGATAACAAGGAGAGTTGAATGGAGAGAATGAGCGAGCAAAGGGAAACAGTAAAAGAAAAACACACAGGGTCACTGTTGCCAGTAAGTTTTACAACAGAGCCGTGACTCTCTTCTCAGGAATCCATTCCTCCGGTTGCACAACAGCCGGGAAATAATGGAATGAGAGACAGGGACAGATGAGGGCGGAGCTTTCTTTCCTCTCTGCTTCTCGTCCTGGTGAGGTTCAAGCAAGAACTGAGGGAACATTTGGGGAACAGGCCACAATTTGACAGCCAATTTCTTTTATCTTTCCCCTCCCGGTGAAGAAAGAAGGAGGGAGCAGAGAGGTGTGTCAAAGTGCAGAAGGTCTGTGTTTTGACGGTGGAGACTTTTCGTCATGGGACTGATGGAAGGGAGGAGCCACGTGGTTCCCGTGTCTTTATAAAGCCAAACCCCAAAGAGCCTGGTCATCCCATGGCCCTGCAGACTCCCTCAGACAAAGTTGACCAATTCTGACTTTTGACTTCTGACAGTTCTGTCTGGGATAACCTGTGATTACATTTCAAGCAAGGAATTTTTGATTTCACCAGTTTCCAGGAACTTTTTGGACTTTTTTTCTCACTTTATAGTTTTTTTTTATTACTCTGACATTGTGAAGAGGACTTTAAAAAAGGAGGATTGTCATCTTTTGTTTTCATTTTTATTTTCAGAATGTCTTAAACAACACGGTCTTTATGAAAATATTCATGTAGCTGATGGGATGTGTCCAGTATCATGTGGGACTGGGGCTTGCCTCTCTGTTTGTGTAGGTGAATGGGCCTTTGTAGTGAACGTCATGTGTTCTTGTCGACACAGAAGTCGTCTCAGGATGTGAAAATAACTCAATTTAAATTATGCCTGATCTTGAGAAGTTTGCTTTTCAAATGAGAAAAAAAATCGATTCTATTATTTGAAAAAAATAGCTAAATATTGCTTAAATTTGTTTTTGTTTACTGTGGTCCAGTTTGGTGGTTCTTTTGGTTTTATTGATTTTTGTGATTTCCTGGAGAACTTGTGCTTTGACCTGAGTCAAAGTCAGACATGCTGACATCACGTTCTTATCACATTTTCAATAATGATGTTGGGATTGATTCCTGCATGCTGTCATAGATAAGAACCCTCTTTTATTCAGCTGTGCTATGCCCAGTCAAAAATGGGATGTTAATAACATATGTAAACATGTTCTTGAGCTGCGGTTGAGTCCGTTTCTTTCTCTTTTCTTTTTTGCAGACAGGGCACCGAGGTGAATTTAGCTCGCAGCTGAGGTTGTCCTAAATTAGTGCAGCGGCTTGTTTGATGCGTGATGTCATCTCTGTTTGTTTGCCAGCTTGTCTGCAGAACGGTACTGTTTTTTTGTGAGGCTGCGGGGGGGGGCCCTGGCAAACCAAGCTGTGGTCTGGCTGTCCTCATAGGTGCCTGACTGACAGCGCTGGGGTAAATGTTAGTCATAATACTGTGGAGGAGGAGAAGGAAAGAGAGGCATGACTTGGCCCACACATCCAAGAAGTAAAAGGAAAACTGTTGTGAAATCCTGTTAGCTCAGAAGCTAGAGTTTTAGAGAGAGAACAAACAAAAATACCAATGAGATCTTGATTTGGTGATATAAGAAGTGTAATTTGTCAAAAACAAATTCATTTTCATAGATATGCCAGTTTTTAATGCCTTCAGGTGTTGTTGTGACTGCTCAACTATGAACACCTGATTTGATGAATACATTTACATTTTATGAAACACACTCTTTAATTGACGAAAACAATCCCTCTTGTGTGTTCCAGATGTTTGTCTTTAGCTGGCGTAAGCTGTTGATTAAAGCAATGATTACCTCTGTGGTGTGTTAAATATGAGTCATAATGAAGGTCTGAGTGGGTGTTTAGTAAGAGGAGAACTTCTCAGCCCTGAACAGTAAGAGTTTATGTGCTGTTGTTCATCCGTCAGCACAGGAGCTTTTACTTTACAGGGAGGCAGAGGATCAACAACTAACTCCACCATGTCTTATTGGGAACTTATTTTATAGTGTTTCCTCAGTCAGTCTGTAGCAATGATTTCATTTTTTAATTCAATTTGTTTCAAAAGTGGTAAAAATTAGAATACAATCTAAAGATGTAATAATAGTGACCAAAACAACAACAACCATAATGTAGTAATAACACTGACATTACAAAACATGTTTAAAAAGGAGCAGGCAGAAGCTTAGCTTATTGAAGCCTTTCTCCTAACAGAAAACAATGTTACTCTCAAGATAAGACAAAATGACAATTATTATAATTTAACAATCATGAACGTGTTTATCTTCATTATTATACCAAAAATAATAATAGTGACAACAACATGTATATAACTGATAACTGCTTTTGTTCAAACCCTAGACTATTACCATTTTTCTCACAAAATCACCCCCCCCCCTCCCCAGTTGGTTAGTACCATTGATAATTGAAATGTTCCTGTTTCTTTCATAGATTATGGGAATTTCCTAATTTCCTCCCACTAAAAATAACTTCTGGATGTTATTTGGTTGCACTGTTATATGATTTATATGATATTAGTGCAGTTTGATATTTTACTGTTTAGCAGGATGTGGTAAAAAAAATAAACTTGCAACTTAAACGTGCAAAATTATACACAACAGTTTGTTTTATTTTTATTCTTTTCATGGACAAATAACAGCAAATATTTTCAAATGTCTTCATTTTAGTAAAAACCGCTACTATAAATAGGAAAAATGTCACATTTGTATCTACTATTGCATGAATTTAACTTTTTAAATTTCATGTTGTTTAAAAGAAAAACAGCCAATGTAAGGTACGTCTGCGTTTCTTTCTATTTGTCAAGCTCCCTACACTATATGTCTTTTCCTCTAGAGGGCAGAATAACTTAAGAAAACAGAGAGCTGTGCTTGATACAGTTCATGACAGCTTAGCTCACACTTTGGATGCTAGTTGCTACCTTACCAACTGTGTATGTCTGCATGTGTGTATACATGGAGCACTTGCGTGTGTTGGCCTTTGCCTGCAAGTATTAGCGCTGCCCACTGGAGACTGTTCTTTGAAGTGAGGCTGTTTGTCTGATGAACGTAAGGGGAAACAGGTGTTGGAGCAGGCTGACTCATCCATGCATCATCTACTATTTACATTCATCACATTACTGCAACATTCGTATACTGAAAGCCATTTAATGCCTAATAAAATGGTGGCCATTGCTTGTATAATTGTGCATGTGTCCTTATTTTAACACGTGAAAAATATCTGCATCATGTACATTCAATATGATGTATAATTATACTGTAACAGAGAATTAAAACACCCAAATAACAGAAAACTCATCAAAATATGAAATATTATGATACATTTATATATAAAAACCCATACGAGCATTTTCAAACACATTTAAATATTAGTCACAACTCTATTCTTTTCTGATGACATCTGCCCCTAACGACCATGGCTGTAGACTGTTACCACGGTGCTTTGCTAGAGTAACAATCTAAAGCCACGGTCGCCATGGAGACAGCAGGGTGGATGAGGATCGAGAGTTGGCATGGTAACAGGAAAGTGCAAAGTCTCATTGGTTTGAGTGTTGATGCCACGCACTTACAAGGTGCAGGACTCCCCCAATGCATGCACACAGGTTTCCTCTCGGAAGCAGGATGGGGAAAAAAGAGACGCGTCGTGTGAGAGTTCACTGACACACAGAGCAGGCTTCAGCTTTCCAGTCAGCCATTTTAAAAGTACTGCGCACTTCTTTTGTGCTTTTTTTTTCCATTTCCACCTTGTTGCAGCTGCTGGCGGATGTATTGCCAGGCTTCAGTAGCCATGACTGTAGACTGTTACTGTACTGTGAGACTGTATAAGCAGTAAGCAGTCTAAAGCCAAGGTGCTGATGCTCTAGCATGAATGGCAAGCATGGCTAATAGACCCCTTTGTAAAACCTGTATGATCAAAGAGAGAAGAAAAGAGCAACATTTATCACAAAGACTTGTCAAAAAAAAGTTTATAATTATTGGGATCTTTGTATTACATGAAACATTTTTCCATAACCCATGCATTTACCATAGCACATCACTGAATTAATGGGAAATAATCTGCATCCATATAATGCCATAAATCACCTATTAAAAGCAAAATACAACATTTTAAATGATACAGAAAACATGCAATCTCTAATCACACATATGGGAAACAATTTCCTTCTTCATATGCAATATATCTGATTGGCTACTGGGAAAAAATTAAACAAAAACATACATTTGTATAAAGATGATGCAACTTCTTTCAACATATGCTGTTAATGAATCAGTGATTCCATCAATGCTTGAGTAACAAATATCTGGATAAATGTCTCAATGAACAGCATAAATTTCTCGTACATATCAACCATTGTGTATTTTTCGCTTAATAGTCCTGCAAAAAGCGTAAACTGACTTTTTGAAAAAAATATGCTTTTTTGTCTCTTACTTACCATCAAATGTTTTTAAAAATGTTTGCTCTTCAGTTTCCTAACTGTTTAAGCTAGTTCTTGAGTACTTTGAGATACTTTCAGAAAGGATGAAATTTAGCATGAATGACAAAGAAGAATTCTTTTAAGCTGAAAGCTAAAACAAAAAAACTTTTTTCAAAGACATTTTCACACATCTGCTTATCTTATTTCATCCCGTGCTGCTATACTTGTTACTTGCCATAAGTTTTCATAGAATTTTCTCAAATGATTTTTTAAAATGTGATAAGGTCTGACTTCAATCTGGTCCTTCCATCACATTCAGGTAATGTCTTCAATTAGTGTTTATTTTAAATAAATGTACAAGAACTGGGTTGGTTTAGACAGATGTAACATGTATGCATGTGCTGGTCATGCACTTTTACTCACATGTCCTGCAAAGATCATTAACTGCTTATAAATGTAACAGATAATTCACTATTTTTTACCCATGAGGCTTAGATGATTCCTATCAGAAAAAAGAGGGACATGTTGCTTAAGCTCCTAAAAATGAAAGATGACTGGGGAACAGGAGGTTCTAACAAGCGAAGGTCTCGTGTGTTTCAGCACTCTTTCACTTGGACAGCGACTCAGCAGTCTGGGTGCTGTCAGTGGTGCTGAACATAGCTATTCTGGATGCATCACAGTAAATTCTGTCATTTTAAGTTCTAAATCTAAAGCTAAGAGGATTCTTTCCAAGAGTAACTCGTTTGGGTTTTGCTTCAGCACAATTTCTACTACCAGCTTTTTACTCTCTTAGTATATGGCGCTCAGATGACTAGCTCCTTACGTGTCTTTCTCTGCTGGACAACCCCGAGGGTACTGACGCGTGACGTCACTTCACCAACACACCAATCGTCTCTCAAGCCGCTCTGGCGCGGCTTATCAGAGCGCGGGGGCAGTGAGTTGATCTGCTTTGGTTTCCATGGCATTGGGGAGAAAGCGCGTCAGCTGTGAGTGCTGAGTCGACGTTGGTGCGGAGCCGCGGCTCTGGATGCTGGGTTTTCTAAATATTCAATTTCTATGCGCATCTTTTATTCTCAGCTATTATAGCAATAAAATATAAGTTTGGAGTCCGCGCAGTATCGACATATAGAGCACAGATCATTTTGCTCTAAACCGCCTCTACGTCTCTAGTATCCCATAATAATCCATTCTGCACTGCCTCAAAGTATTACATTGTGTGCCAACAAACATTTGTGAATGAACGGCGGGATTCATTGACTCGCTTCGCCCACTCCTCCCCTGTCTTGGGGGCTCTCACTTTGCGCATTAACATCCCCCACCCCACAAAAAAAAGCTCTCACTGCAGTGTGCGCATGCGTGAACGATTGTGCCCAATGCCTTTAAAAGGGGTTATAGTAGGTGAATGCGAATTATCTGCAAAGTGCGCAAGAATGACGCAGTGGTGACTTCACTGCCTGACGACGTCACAGAATTAGATCTGGGATGAAGAGCAATGAAGAAAACGCCGACCGGAAGTGAATACTGGGGGGGGGGGTAGAACGAGAGGAGGTGGATGAGGAGGAGGAGGAGGAGAGGAGCAGCACACCACCGGAAGAAAGTGGCAATAATGTCATCTGCATCACCGGAAACCTCCCGGTGATAAGGGCGAGGAAGCCTCCACCCCCTCCTCCACACCCCCCCTCTTACCCACCACCCACGAAAGCAAAAAAAAAAAAAAAAAAAAAGAAAAAGAAAAAGAAAAAGAAAGAAGAAAGAAAGAAAAGAAAAGGCGCGGAAAGATACACTGGAGGGCACAGATGCGCGTGTGCGCACATCTGTTTCCAGGCACGTGCCGTTATACTCTGCATAGTAACATTTACTAAGTATGGGAAGCGTCATCTGTCAAAAACACATTATTTTCTGTTTGATCAAGAGGACCTGATCTGCAAGGTGGAAGTCGATTTTGTTGAAAAACTCTGAGGTTAAAGAAGAAAATATGCTCTTGCAGAAACAGTTCCTCTTCTTTTCTTTTTTCCCCGGGTTGTAAACTGAAGACTCCTCACTTGCAAGAGAAAATGAGTCACACTGCAGCAACTTTGTAGCCACCGGGAAGAGATAAAAAGATGTCAGCTGACGCAGATTTAGAGTTTTATTTTCTCAGTGGAACGAGCCCTGTCAGTCTCAACTGCAAGTCTGTTTTCTTTGGTTTAAAGTCCCTAAACTACAAACAATATAAAAACGTTACTTACCTGAGTTCATGGCTGCAACACTTTGCTGTGGAAACAGGCTCGTCTCGCCTCCAAGCCTCTCTGTCTTTCTCCACTCGAAGCTGTTCGCGCAAAATCTGTGCCACGGTGTCCTCGGCGCACGGCCGTCCCCTCTCCTCCACAGTCGCTCCCCATACAGACAGGGCTCTCCCATCAACCGTAGGCTTTTTATAGAGATCCCGTAGTAACTAGTAGAGGGAACGTGGGAGGGAGGAGCGGCGGGGGGAGATGAGGGGTGTCTCATTCAAAGATTCACCTACACATATGCGTGCGTATCCCACGTCACTGAGCGGAGTGCAGCTATTTAAAGGGAGGGAAAGTATAGCCTGAATCACTCCGCAGTTTTTTTTTTTTCAAAAGGAGAGTGAAAATAGTAGAAATGTTGTGGACAAAACAGTAAATAAAATAAAAAAATCTAATAAAGGAAACGTTTTTGGGGGAAAAAATTGATTCCAAAATGACTTCAAAACGCAATCATAAACAGAAATCTTCAGCAATAAATGTGTTGTTTGAGTATTTGGTTCATAAATGATCATTTTTAGGCACCAAATGCAACTTTTTTGGCATTGAGTCTTCTAAAATCAGTCTGGAAAAGACTAACCATTCCCTGAAAGTGACACCTGTGGAGACATTCTTTCCACGTTTTGCACAGAAATGAGAAAATCGTGATGTTCGGACAGGGTGACGAATCACTGCAGCTGCCTGCTGGAGAAATCTTTGGTGCAGCGGAGTAATGTTTTATTTTAATTTGAACTGAAAATCCAAACTATACCCAAGAGCGATTCCACCCATCGAGCAAACCTCACGACCGATGCGCTGGAGTCGTGCGTAATTAATCCCGGGTTCATTAAATTCAGCTCACACATTCGGGGAGATTTGGGAGGGGGAACCTCATGCGCAAAAATTGAAAAAGTGTGTCAGACGCACGCAGACTGATGTAAATTAAACTAACTTTGACCAGGACTGTAGAAGAAAAAAACGTTCTTTTGAGTTTAAAAGGTTGCCACTGAATCATGCCACACTAGAAGGTCAGAGGAAACTTACTGTTCTTCACGCCTCCAAGCAAGGACAGGTGTGTGTTCTC
The DNA here is from genome assembly GCA_014656515.1 of Oryzias celebensis. NCBI lineage: Eukaryota > Metazoa > Chordata > Actinopteri > Beloniformes > Adrianichthyidae > Oryzias > Oryzias celebensis. The sequence continues at coordinate 16,814,926 of BNCR01000013.1, forward strand.
TGTCTGCTCCTCTGCCACCTCCAGAGCTACCAGTAGGGCATCATAAATGTGACATTTTCTTATGCCAATGACTGGTTTCAAATTTTAAGCCCACAAAAAAGTGCAAACTGTCTCGTGAGTTACCTCAAAAGTTTTCTTTTCAATCTGAAGAACTTTCATTTTGACAATCCTTTTCTTCTGTTCAAGTTTGTTTGAAACTTCTCCAATGTGTAGGGCAGGCAGGTTGGTGCAGAGGCACATTAATCTTCTTTTCTTTGCCTTTATATGTTCAGCCTTCCTCCACTTCATTCTCCACCAAGATCCATGACAGCGGTGGAGTCATGAATCCTGGATGAGCATACAGTGTTTATTTTCTGGCCATTGTGTTTTAAACAAATGTAGTGTTTATTTGACCTGCGACGGACTGTCAAACAACTCAGGGGTCTATCCTTTCTTTGCCGAAAATTGGCTCGGATAGGCTCCAGCAACCCTTTGACTCCAAAAGGGATTAATTATCCACCCAGATAGAAAGTGCATGTTTTTAATATGCTCTTGTGACATTTATATGATAATGGAGGGCATATGTTAAGATATTTAAGGTCAAAATTACATTTCTGATTTTTTTTTCAAGTCATGGTGAATCAAGAGCAGACAAAAAATGCCATTTGAAAGAGATTGTCTTTGTTATGTGGGAATACAATGGGCAGGCTACAAGCTTGCTGCTCTGCTCCATTCTGATGCATTCACTTGCAGACAAATAGATCCAAATGCATCTTCATTATCCTTGTCCGAGCTGGCATCTGGCTCAAGCTGTGCAGCTGGATGGCTCCAGTATCGCTCGCCATTTTTGTAGCACCGATAATGTTAGGTTGGGATTGTGTGGGGCTGTAAGCTAGCAGAACAGCCTTTTGAATAGAGTGCGCATGGGTGATTGTAAAGAGGGATAGGCTTGTTCCACGCCAATGGTCCCGCTCAGAGTGAATTTCTAATGAACTTCTGTCACTCTGCAGAAACTATGTTCTAGAAAACAACACCGTTTTTTTTTTAATTATTTTATTTTTGACTCGAAGCGGCAAAATCTTAATTAAAATACCACTAGCAAAAGTTGTAAAATGGACGGATGGATGGATGGCTGGTACACATTGACTTTGAGCAACAGCAGAACATGAAGCAGAGCATTTATTCCCTGACTTATTTTAGGAATATAACAGTTTTCCATGTCCTTCCTGATTTCCAAACTTAGTGTGCACTGGATGCTGTCTGCAGTAACTTCTCACAACTTCACCCACTCACTTTCTTTACAAGGTACATCTTATTCAAAGTTGCAAGTGTTTATTGGAAGTGATCCTCAGACCAAAAGTTGTGAATACGTTTCTGAGCCACAAAACTGTTTTGTCTCCTAAAATTCTCCTATTTTTAACATTTTGAACCAGTGTATTCAGGACTGTCGTTTCTTATCTTTCTGTTTTCGCATAAACTTGTCTATTATTTCACTGTAGATTAGAAAAGAAGTAGTTCTGAATCCCCAAACTGTGGAATCTCCAATTGCAATTTTAGGTGTGGTGGAACTATTTGTCAAGTGAGTACAGTGTGTCTACCAAAGCACTCAGTCACATTTTTCATTATGTACCCCACATAAATATGCTAGCTGTGGGAGGGCAAAAGAGAATAAATGAAGCCTTTCTACACTTTCTTAATGTGAAACTTTTTCCTCGTTGCTGTCTCACTGTGTCTTTGTTAATACACAACTTTATTTTTGTATCTAAGTTTGGCTTTGATGATTTAGAAATGCCCTCTTAGGAGTTTTACCAGTGGTTCTTTATCCAAGGATCGATCCAAAGGAGGTTCACCTTTGGAGAAATTTGATCGTGAAAGGGGATGTGCGTGATTTTCCGTTCTTTGCTCATGTGTGCGTTTGTCATGCCCAGTCGTTGGCTCTTCTCTGTCTCCTCATCTGCATTCAAAACAGAGAATGCAGTCAGATAAGTGAGAGAAAAAAAAAAAAAACCTCCCTTGCATACACTCTCCTCACAACCGCCTACCTTACCTTCCCACCTCCCCATCTCCCATTCTGACTCATACTGAAATCCCAGAGAGAGTCTTCTCTCTCTACCCCCACCCCTCCGCTCTCATTTGTGTTTTCTCTCCCTTTGATTGCCAGGCTGGCTCCAAAAGCAATGAGCGGGGCAAGACAGAGTGAGCAAATGGAAAAGACAGAGAAAGGAGGGATCGAAATGGGGAGGCAGAGGAGGAGGGCGAACGCCAAACGTGCTTGTAATGAGGAATCTAGGAAAGGAAAGCTGGAGAGAAGCTGGTGATTGTGTGTGGGCGTATGTATGTGTAAGAGAGACAAAGTTAGACAGAAGCTTGGAAAGAGTGGGAGTTCTTTCGTGAAACCCCTTCCGCCCCCACACCATTCCCTCCTCAGTCCCCCTGCTCGCCTTGCTCCCACAAACCCACACTTGCACACAGTGGCAGTTCCTCATCCACCCACCTGCAGGCATGCACCTGAGCAGACGCATGTTCCAAAACTCCAAGTTGAAAACTTTGAATGTGAGTGTGCCTGCCGTTAGTTTTTGCAGGAGACAGACAGAGGTAGAGAGAAGGGGTGTGATGATAATAATTTAGTTCGGATGTATACTTTAAAAGGAAACATAGGACATAATTAAAAAAAAACAATACAATATATTTAAAAAAGGAATAAGAAGAGGCAAAAGCCTTCAAGTGACATGTACTATTAAAAAATCCATAAATTAAACTGTCAGAAGCCAAAGTTTGAACCATTTGAGTACCTGAAGCTTCCATCTCAGATTTTGAAAGCTGCATGTACAACAAAATCTCTTGTTAATGTCTGGAGGTCCATTTGTAATGAATCCTAAAGTAACAGAAACCACTGAGTGATCTGAGTCGTATGTGATGATCTACTCTGATCAACTTTTGATCTATTGTAAAAGTGGTCTTTTAATGATGTAAATGCCATTTTTAGGCAAATTCAAAAAACCTGTATCGTATATATGTTGGATTGTTGTTTTGATGCAACCTTTGAGACCTTTCTGTGTGAAGTTTGCATGTTTTTCCATAACAGGTGTGGATTTTCTCCTGCCTTCTCCACAGTTCAGGAACATGTTTCATAGGTTAACTACTATCTGCAAATAGCTCCTTAGCGTAAGTGTGTTTGTGTGGCCCTGTGACAAACTGGTGACCTGATTAGGGTGTTCTCACCCTTTAGCAAACATGATTGAGGAGGAATGGATGTAAAATTGCATTATTTCTTATTGTAACTAGTAAATGTTTAAAAATGTATTCTAATAGACATCTAAAAACATCCCAGGATTAGATGGCAAGTAGATGTGTTGTAGACCTCTATATGCAGATATCTTTCAGAACACAGCAACCCCACCCCCCTTCCCTTCTACATTGGAACATGGAATGTAGCAGGGAACGTGTGGCTCACCCAGTGTGTTTCTACGTCACAAATAAGCTTTTCTTCAAACAGCTTTAGTTTGCTCCTGATTCATAATGATTTGAATAAAGAGATGTCCAGAAATGCTATTTTAAACTTCATTTTCTTAAATGTCCTCCATCTTCAGAAAAATACCACATTTAAATAGAATAGAAGAGAATTATTTAAATACCATTGACATGGGCATTTAAATAATCCTTTTCTTTTTAGTTGCCAAAATCCTTCAACAGATGTAAAATTTGTCCTTGTTGTTTTCTACCTAGATAATGACCCCTGTGACCATTGCGTCATAAGTGCTTGCAATTTATGAACAATATTAGTCAGTAATGAAGGACAGTTTTGTACAAATCACTGACTAAAGAAATAAACAAGAAAAACAGATTTCTCTTAGTTTCTGTTTTATATTTGCTATCAATACTTGAAAGAAGAAGACATTTTCTCAACTTTATCAAAGACGTTTAGTGGACAAAAGTGTGTGGAGTTCTTTGTACTGAACACAATTACTTAGTATAACTTAAAATTGTTATCAAGCAAGGTCATCCACACTGCCAGAACCTGTTACTCACTGCTTTAGACACATTAATTCTTTAATGTAAATAATCTGTTTTCCATTTGACTACTCTGTTGGCACATCATATATATTTTTAGTTCATTCAATTTCTTTTGCCCTATTTGAATTATAAATTAAAAGCCTCCTATATTGCAATCATCTTGTGCCAGCATCAGTGCGTCATACGAGGCTTTGGCCTCAGTCTGTTTTTCTCTGTTTATTTTTTGTCCGTCACTCCCACACAGGGCTTCTTTCTTTCTGCCTTTTGTGTTTGGGATGTAAGAACTAATCTCAGCTGTCTCGCTTCCTCCCTCCTGTCATTTTTATTGTTTCATTCGTAACCCAATCCCAGCATTCTTTAAGTCAAATCTCAACTCCCCACTTGTCCTCCTTCCCTATCAAAGTCGCCTCTTACCACCTCCTGGTGTCCCACTTGGGTTAAACAGACACAAAGAGGAAACGAAATGGGATCAGGACAGATTGAGACACGACTTGCTTGGAACCCCCCCTTCCCAAGGTGTCAAAGACTGACCTGTAAAAACTCCCTGGTTCTCATCTGTATTCCCGCTGTCTCCCCTTCCTGTTCTCTCACATCCACCTGCATCATGCCTCCTTATTTCTCTCCCTCCTCTTTCCTTACTACCTGCTTTCCTCCTCTTCTCTGTCTTTTCGTGGCTCTTGTCATCCTGCATTGCTCCACCTGCACCATGGTGCAGCACTGACAAACACAACCACACACACACCCTGGAATACACACGCCCACCACTTCCGGCAGCCCCCCTTCTTTTTCACATCTCTCCACCGCAGACGTGAAACATTCTACAACCCCTGGTGTGCCAGGATTTCAGCGGGAACCACAGCTCTGCTCTCACTACATTATAACAGCATTTCGCATCCACTCACAGGCTTCTTACTGCTCCTTATATGTAAAGAAAACAGAACAATCAAAAATACACGACTATAATCATAGCTACAATGTCATGTCTGTAGCAGGATTTCAGTTCTGTTCAAGGGGCTTTCCTTTTTTAGCTTTTACTGAATTATGTAAAAACATTGAACAGGTTAGGATTAAATAAGGGAAGAATATGATATTTTATTGGAAGTACAAACCATGAAGTAAAATAAATATATATTTGTCTATGAAGACATTTTAGCTGTTTCATTCTACTCACATCTGCCTGCTTTTAAGATTTGGGAATAGTCATTTAGTAGCACCAAAATTATTCATAAATGAATTATTTTACTATCAAAAGTGTCAGATAAGTATGTAAATTTGCTTACCTTAGGAGAGTAACAAACACTACATAAATAATTTAGTGAACTAACAAGTACATTTAAAAACTGAAACATTGTTGGCTGAAGAAGTGTTAGGACTGGCCCTTTAACTTGGTGTTGCTAGGGGAATGAAGCTGTTTATTCTGGCATCAGTTACATTGGTGATGTCTGCATGAACTCTTCCCATTTCAGCCTTTCATGGGGAACACACATGCATATGGTTCCTTACACGATTTGTAAAATCCGTTCATGTTCGAATCATGTGCGTTAGACAGAAAAAAATATGCCAGTGTTTATTAATAAATGACAAAGAGTATTTAAAGAAAGATGGAGAAAGTTGGGCCAATTTCAAACCCAAAGGCAAAAGAATTGGATAGTTGGGTTTCAAACGTTAAATTTCATGAACAATTCTGACATCTAGTGGGCATAGTGCTATCTACTTCGGTGACGTTTTTTATTCTACATGGGCCCTGCAAGTAATTACACAAATGACAGTAGCAATAACAGGCTATTGGTTGTCTAAAACTTTTCAACGTAAGCTTTTTAAAATTGATCAAACCCAGAATCAAAGGTAATTAGCCTAAAAAACAGTAGGAGAAACGTTCATGCAGAAAAATTCAATAGTTTAAGACTCTAGTTTACAGTCAATGGTAATAACCACCACCAAGACATGCATTTGTTTAAAAACAAACTTTAATTGTGAGAGCACAAATGTAAAGTAAGAAACTTCTAATGGGAATTTCTAGCTTTGCCTTAAAGAAAATAGCTTTGCAAAACGTGTGTTCCCTTGCTTGTATATTTATTTATTTTTACAAACAAATTCTAAGTACAATACTGTAGTGTGTGTGTGTGTATATTCATTCATTCATTCATTTTCTGAACCGCTTTATCCCTTTCGGGGTCACGGGGCTGCCGGAGCCTAACCCGGCTACTCATGGGCGAAGGCAGGGGTCACCCCTGGACTGGTTTCCAGTCTGTCGCAGGGGCGTGTGTGTATATATATGCATATTTCAAGTATTTTCCTCAAGCAAATCAAAGTATATAAAAAAAAGATTAACAATATTTTATAACAAAGTAATGCATTCAACATAAAACAGGAAACATGAAATATAAAGGATATATAAAGGATAACTAAAAATTAAATAAAAATTGTGATTTTACCATTTTAATTTTACTAAAAATAACTTTTTTTTTTACAAGTATCATAGAAACATTGACAGTTTGCTCTCTTGACCGTGGTTGGGCTCCAATCACTGCCGTCTTTCGCTAATGTCACGACGTGAATGTATTTTGTCCAGCTCGGCTCCCGTACTTGTTATGTTTGTGCGAAAACAAAGATGGCGAACGAACTGGACAGAGTGCGAATCTCAGCCGCGGAACTACGAGCTGAAGCTTTGAATTCATCCAATATTTTTGAGGGTGTTGCAGGTGAGAGGTTATAGTATTGTTTAAATAAAGATCGTTGTGAAAAAGTAAAAAAAAAAAAAAAAAAAGTAAAGGGGAAGCTAGCCAAGTCAGTAAGTGCAGCTGTTTAAGTTGCTAAGTTTGAAATTAGCTCATGTTGTTAGCATTTAGCTTCAGCTTTTTCTACCAGTCCCGCGAGTTTACTTTTTCAAACGATTGACTTAAAACTATAGTTACCCTGACAACATCATGACTGGTTTTTTTGTTTGTTTTTTTTTCTCCAAATTGCACCCCTGTTTTATGTGTTAATTATTTAATTCCTGTATATAAATACTCGTACGTTGACGATAAGGTGTACTGGTTAACGTCTACTTCCGCTTTTGCGAAGTACCCTGTCAGTTACCCTACACAGAAAATCAATGTAAAAAGAAATCTGTCGGGTTTTTTTGAAAAAAAAATCGATAAATGGGGTTATGAATATTTACATCTTATAGTTTTTGCAATAGATCAGTTTTCTTGTGAACGTTGTTAACATCATTTTTTATTTTTAACAATGCTAAAGTATTTGTTAAGTTGCAACGTATGGTGCAACTTAACAAATTAACACTTTTACTTAAAAAAAAAAAAAAAAAAGAATTGTGTGAACTATAAACTGTCTTTCTATCTGGCAATGCCACTTAAGGACCTGGTTATTTGGTACTAGTGCAAGATCTCTTTAAAGTTTAAAAATCTTAAAGTCCTGTCAGGTTCTACAGAGATTCAGAATAAATAATTTAATTGTCTTTTTTTTTCTCTTTATAAACTTAATTTTTGCTTTCCACAGCAGATCATCAAAGTTATCAGGTCCAAAAACAACACAAGAAGCGTGAAGGGAAACGTCCTGATCTTCAGCGTTACCAACCTGCAGCTGGAAGTGGACGCTGTCCCCGGGATAGTGAGGAAGGAGAAACTGCTCAAAACCACCTCCTTCCATCTGACTCCTCAAAACTGGATCAGTCAATAAGGAATGAAAAGAAAAGAGACGCAGGAAACGTCTCAAACAAACAAGGGTGCACTGATTGTGCATGTAGTACCAAAAAAGTGGAAGAAAGCACCATGAAAGGGGATGGCAATATTAGTAAAAACTGCAGAGAGGGCAGCCGGTCGCAACTTAAAGGAGATGCATTTGATGAAGAACACCAAGGAGTAGAAAAAGCTGCTAAGACTGTAAAGAAAGCCCGAAAACCAGACAGAGAATTTTATCAACCCGGGACTCGCAGAAGTATTCAGGGAAAGGACTCAAATTTTGGAAAAGATCAAGACATCCCTCCGATTAGGAAGCATGAGCAAAACCCTGAGTCACATGCTCATCTGAGTGCAAAAGCAAGAGATGGGAACAAAGATAAATCTATACAGAAACAGAGAGAGAAAGATAAAGCTAAACCAGGACCGAATGTGAATATAATTTCCAATCGTAAAGAGGAAAGCCAAGGTGTAGAAAAATCTGTGTTACCCATCGACTTATCTATTAAGAACATCACAAGCAGCGTTGAAAAAATTAGCATAAAAGATAAAGCCAGGGGTGTAGGTAAAGCCAACAGAGAGTCAACATGCAGAGGAGGACAAATGGCTGATAAAGAAAAGAAAGATCAACCTATTGAAACTAAGGCGGATGAAAAAAAGAAAGAGAAGAAGGGTAACAACAGGACAAAAGACGTGGAGAGAGAAAAGGAGAAGAAGTGGAAATCCAGAGGAGAGAATGATAATAGCAGGCAAAAAAACAATTCAAGTAGAACGGAGGACAGAAATAAGAGTGTATTAGAAGCAGATAGAAAAATATCAAACAAAGTATCTGAGACACAGCAAAGTAAAGGAAGAGATAATCGTAAACAAGTCAGGGACAGAAAAGACAGCAGCACATCCACAGATGCAGGAAAGCATGACAAGACACACAAAAATATAGACCAAAGTGATAAACATGGATCTGGTGTTATTATTGTAGCAGGAGCATCGAAACGTTATTCTAGATCAGACATTCGCCACTCACGAAACCGAACTTACAGCAGTAGCTCGGCCAGCAGCGCAACAAGCCAAGATGGTCCTGACCGAGGACTCAACACTGGGCACAATACAGACAGGATGGACTGCCATGATGGACGGAGAAGCCCTTTACAAAGTTGGACAAACAGTAGGCACTCATCCTCAGAATCTTTGGAAAGGAGCAACTTGAGCGAGAGGGCTGAGGAAAGAAGGAAAAGGAGAAGGAGAGGTGGAGAAGGGAAAAAAAATGCAGAGAGACAAAGGGAGGACAGGAACGCACCAAAGTCAAACAAAGGAAGGGGACAGATAACTTTAAAGTCTTCTGAAGAAAAGCATTTGAGCGCCCAGTCTCGGAGCGAGGAGCTGCAGAACCACAAGCAAGGTTTGGTTCCTAGGGGAAGAGGTGGGGGCATCCTGGTGCTTCCTTCTCGCACCGACATCTCTAACTCGCCTGAGATTGGACAACGACTTTTTTCTGGTGGACTTCGAGGAGGAGCAGCTTGCAGGAGTAGAGGAGGTAGAGGAGGCATGAGGCGACTGTGGGATCCAAACAACCCAGATCAGAAACCTGCTCTGTCTAACACTCAGCCCTCACTCCATTCTTCCCTGAAACATCCTGTATATCTCCAGAGTGGAACTGTTCATGGGCAGCTTCACTTTCTAGACACAGATGACGAGGTAGCGGGCAGTCCTCCGCTCCAGGGAGAACATTTTCATTCCCAGCAGGCTGCTGCCATGGCTTACTATAAATTCCAAAGTTCTGATAACCCCTATTGCTATCCCATGACCACCAGTAATCTTCACAGTCCTAGCACCCCAACAAGCCACAGCTTTCCATATGCGTACAGCATGGGTCCCTTCCAAATGCCTCAATCTAATGGTTTGTATGCGAGTCATGGCGCCGGTCAGTTTAGTGGAAGCTACAAGGGAGCTGGATTTTCTCAGTCAGGTGCAGAAGGTTGTTTGAATATTGAAGAGACAGAGCAACAAACCAGAGGAGAACTGGGGAGGATGTTGAGGGCTGCAGATGCACATGAGGTGCAACTGAGTAACCTGCTGTCGAGGGACAGAATGAGTGCTGATGGACTGGATCGCATGGCCCAACTCAGGTGAGAAGTTTTTTTAGATATTTATTTTTTGGTGAATAAAGACCCACTCTGGTGAAAATTGTGTTTTTAACATGTTTTTGTGGCATTCTTATGACAAAGGAAGACATAAATTAAGAAAATGAAGCTTAAAAAAGCCTTTCTAAATATTTCTTTATTCAAGTCATTGTGAATCAGGAGCAGAGAAAAAAAAGCAGTTTGCAAAAGAGCTGATTTATGACAAAAACCACGCTGGGCGGGCCACAAGCTCCCTAATCTGCGTCCTCGGCAATGCGGAGGGGTACTGGGGGTGATGTTGCTCCATGCAACGGTCCCAACCAGAATTCAAATTTCTAAAACTAGAACTTCTAGAACTACTGCTGTTCTGCAGAAACTATGTCCTTGAAAACGGCAGTTTTCTTTTTTTCTTTTTGGCTAAAGAATGTATACTATAATTAAAAAAACACTGAGAACGCTTTTAAAATGCCTCAATAGATGATCAGAGTGGGACTTTAAATTGGTCTTTTGTCAATTCTAAATTTAAAATCCACACTGAAACTCTCTGTTCTTCTGTGCAACCCAAACCTTTTAGAGCTGACATTTTGGAGTTGTATGAGCAAGTCATCCTGACAGACATCGAGTTCTCCGACTCTCAGAACGTGGATCAGGCTTTGTGGAAGAACGTGTTCTATCAAGTGATCGAACGGTTTCGGCAGCTCCTTAGGGATCCCTCTCACGACAACACCCCCCACATCAGGAACATGCTGCTCACTCTCCTCGATGAGGTAAGGAGTTGGACTATTTGAGATGACTAGCAACCTTTCTGTTGTCTATTGTCTATTGTCTATTGTCTTAACTGTTTCTGACATCATTTTGGTAACACAGATACTTTCATAGTTCCATACAGTCTAGAATTCTATTTAATTCTCATTGTGAGTGTTCCCTTGTCGATCATGGAGGTTATGTTCTAAAAATAACCAGCAATAGATTACAGATGTTTAAGGCTGTAAAATCCCTCACTACAAACTTTATACTCTTTTTTTCAAACAGATAACATGTTGATACTCTTTTCTCCAGTGTAAACTCCCAAAGTTCAAACTTTTGTAGAAAAATCTGTCTAGGATTTAAGAAGGAAACAAAGATTTGCTGACAATTATCAATGTATGCAGTTTTGTTAAGCTGAATACATTCTGTACAGCACACACGGCACAGAGGAGATCGATTGCTGAGGTCCATAGCCAATCAGGATGCAGAACAAAAGTAGGCAAAATTGCTCTGAAAAAATTCAGCGAGACCGTGAAAGGTGAACTGTGATATAGAGAGGGAACACCAACGAAAAATAAGATCTGCATAATTCTGGACTTGGAACTTATAATAAAAATAAATAAAACTTCAAATACTGTGTTTTACAGGGGGCACAATTCTTTGATGCACTCCTTCAGAAGCTGCAGACAGTGTACCACTTCACGTTAGAGGATTATATGGATGGGATGGCCATCAGGGCTCGGCCATTACGCAAAACGGTAAACTAGTAACACTTTATGTGTATAGAACCTGGAGTTTTACTGTTGTATTTATATATTATATTAAATCTCTACCCCAACCTTTATTGAATGATCTTATTGTTTTGTGCATTTCAGGTGAAGTATGCACTCATAAGTGCTCAGAGATGCATGATTTGTCAGGGGGATATAGCACGCTACAGGGAGCAAGCTACAGATTCTGCAAACTATGGCAAAGCTCGCAGGTAAACGTTCATTTCAAAACAGCTGCATTTGTAGAATTTGCACAAACTTTTGTTTGTGGATACAGAAGTTTACAACAAATTTTGTTTTAAAGAAAACATCCAAATATTACTTTTGTCAGATTTAATCCAGAGATTTTTATTCTTATGATTCAAGATTTAAAAAAAATGTTCTTCTCAAGTTGAAATGATACTCAAACGTTTTATTTTGAAAGAGGCAGCCGGAAAATGCTTCAATGGAATTTTTTCCCGTCTGTTTCTTCAACTCATTTCTTCTCGTTGCTTGTTTTTTATAGCTGGTATCTAAAAGCTCAACAGATTGCCCCCAAAAATGGACGACCATATAACCAGCTGGCTCTTTTAGCAATCTACACTGTAAGTGAAATATTTTGTGTTAGATTGAGATGTGGAGACTTTTCCCCTTATCTTGTTTACTTGCTCAGTTAAAAAAAAATATCCAGGCATTAAAATGACAACTACAGCAAAAAAAAACTTATTCAGATGATTCATTTGTGCACAAAAGTTCTCTGTGATGGTTAACATGGTTACTAAAAATAATTGAAATGTCTTTTGATCAATAAAGGTTAATACAAGTGTGGCTTGGGACTATTTAAAAAATAAAACATAAACAATATATTCTGATTTGTTTTGTGTGTGCATTCTCATCATTTTTCTGCAGAAGCGGAAATTAGATGCAGTTTATTACTACATGCGCAGTTTGGCTGCTTCTAACCCAATCCTGACAGCGAAAGAAAGCCTAATGAGCCTGTTTGAGGAAGCGAAGCGCAAGGTAAGAGGTTTGTAAAGTGGGACTTGAAAGAAATTGACAACACTTTGCATTTTGGATCAGAGCTTTGCATCTGAAATTCTTCAAGATAATCACCAATAAGCCCTCTTTGGCTGGATGAAAATGATTTTTACAACTTTTCTGGGGTGAAAATTCAAAACTTTCCAAAAAATATTTGATCGATTACTAGACAACCAAAATTTTGAATTGTCAGGCATGGCTTGTGCTTCATACCTATTTACTTTCATAGGCAGAGCAGCTTGAGCGAAAGAGAAGACAAGAAAACGAAGGGGGCTCCCAGGGTCCAGCAGTAAGAGGGAGAGGAAAAGACAAGGAGAGATCACGTGTAGAGATTTGGATTCGTCCTAATGGCCAAACAGCAACACCTTTTAACAAAAGAGGGGGCAGTGAGTCCAGCAGAGACTCCGAACAGGACGGAGAGCTCGGGAGTCTAAGTGCTACTGATGTAAGACGGCTTCACGTTTTATTTCGTTGGTCTACAGACACACAGTATTTGTTTCATTAAAGAGCATAAAATTTAGTGTATTTTTTATTTGTTGTAGTCTGTGATCCTCTGTCGTTCCTCTTAAAAGTTTTCAAGTACCAACTCATCGTCATTTTCTCATTTTGTGTTTTTGATTTTTATAATGACATTTTATTTTAAAGCCCATTATCCTTTATTTTATATTATTTTCATATTTTTTTTCAAATATTGTCATATTTATAACAGGAAATTGCTAAATAGTCTTAGTCCTATCATCTTTTGATCTATATTAAAAGCGTTCCCAGTGGTCTTTTAATTTATGAATATGCAGTTTTTGGCAAAAATTGAAAAGAAACTGTCATTTTCTTGGACATAGTTTTTGTAGAGCAGCTGTAGTTTATTAGAAATTCGCCTTGATGAGTTGCGGTTGAAATCGTTGACCCATATCAACGCCCCCCCTTTTCCCTCCCCATTGCTGAGAGCTAGGAGCTTGTGGCCCACCCAGCATATTTTTTACATCACCAATGCGTTCAAACTGCATTTTTGCGTCTGCTCCTGATTCACAACGATTTAAAAAAGAAATATCCAGAAATTCAATTTTAGGCTTAATTCTTCACATATTTCCTCCATCATCAGAAAAATGCGACAAAAACATGTTAAAACCACTAAAAATAATTTTTCATCAGAGTGGGTCTTTTAGTCTTGTTGGTATGTTTTTTGTCTGTTTTTTGTTTTGCTTAGGTAAAAAGTTATGTTAAACCCACTGCCCTTGTTGGATTCACCTCTTCTTGTTGAGACCAAAAGTGTTCCTATTCTGAAAGTTTTTCCTCCTTTAAAAGTGAATTTATATTTGTAATTTAATATTTATTCCTTTTCAACCCTTCTTTTGACTCATATCAGATAAAAATATATTATCAGTATTGTGGATTAACAGTAGTTTGTTGGTAAATAATGATGCATAGAGATCAGTCATGCATTTATTTCTCTTTTTCTACAGCTAAAAAAGAGATTTATTCTGAGTTTCCTTCATGCTCATGGGATGCTCTTCACCAAAGTTGGGTGAGTTGTAAACTTGTTTTCTAAGTCAATGTTTCATGGACTTAATGTGCTTGAATTCAAAAAAGAGATTGTATAATTGTAACTGTGTTTTCTGCTGAGTATATGACGTGTGTCGTTTCTTTATCCAGTATGGAGTCCTTTCCTGGCGTTGCGAGCCGTGTCATACAGGAGTTTAAAACGCTGCTACAGCATGGGGCCTCATTGCTGGGAAGCACCAACATTTTGCAAATCATCACAATCAACATGTTTGCCATACACAACGCTCAAAGAAAAGGTAAATGTCTCCATGGTTACACAAAGACATATTAATACATATTACTCATAATTGATCAACCTGGTGGAGTATTTTCATTTTTCCCTTTTACAAGGAAATTGTGTTTTCCTTTTTTTTTTTTTTTTTTTTTAATAGAGTTTGTCAGAAGGTTTGCCTTTGGTTGTTAAGGCATCATAATGTGTGGATTGCATTGTAATATTTCAGTTTGAACGCTAGCTTTAAAAAATGCCATAGCTAAACAAAATAAATGAATACGTTTTGTTTTTTATTTCTCTCTTTTTTCCTCTTTTAGGCGAGGAGGGAGAAACTCGATCCGTTTTACAAGAGCAAAGCACTGCGCTGGGGCTTGGCATGTTTGCTTTGCTGGTGCAGCGCTGCACAGAGCTTCTTAAAGAGATCCCTGCAGGTAAACTCACTGAAGACTTTATTTTTATCTGATCAGTTCTGTTGTCTAATACTCTATGTATTTTTGAAAATGGAACATTTTATATTTGTTTTACCTTGTACTAAAAACATCTTTTTAGTTTGTTACATGTAAAAAAGTCTGGAGTCTAGAAAGATAATTTGTCAATTGTTGGAAGAATTACTGTATTTTGATCATGTCATTGAAATGAAAATACTCTCATTACGGTTTCATTTCCTGCACAATTATAAGTCCCAATTATTTAAACTCCTGTATTTTTCCCATTTTTTCCTCTTTCAGAATCCAGCCAGGTAGCAGATGGAGAGGAAGAGGGGAAAACAGCAGAGCCGGAGGGGATGGTCAGAGTTTCTGCCTTCCCTTTGGATCTAAGGGAACTGCTGCCAGGCATCAAAGTCTGGTCTGACTGGATGTTAGGACACCCACACCAGTGGAATCCGCCACCATGTGGTATAGAGTGAGTACTTTTTACTAAGAGATTTACTGAAAACTGACTGAAACTCGTTAATAATTTTTAGCATTTTTGGTTCACTTTTTAGACATTAAGAAACCACAGAGCAGTACTTTTTAAATCATGTTACAGTTTGTCATCTATGTTCACCAACTAGTTTATTGGATAGTGTGCAGAGGCTCTTTAGAGTCTCCAAAAGGACTTGTTTGCCGCAGATAAAGAGAGATAGCTGTCGCTGTTATCTAACAAGATCAAATTTGCATTATTTTCACTGATGGCTGCGTTCTCTTCCAAGTTGCAGCCCTGATGTTTGGCAGTACCTGGCTAACTTGTGTAATGTGCTGGCACACGTGGACCATGAGGAAGTGCTGCTGTACAAAGTTGATAGTGACGAAGGGGAAAGTGATGAGGAATTGACAGTTCTTCAGTTGAAGGAAGACAGGCTGCTAGCTGGCTTTGTACCTCTGTTAGCTGCACCACAAGAGCCCTGTTACATAGACAAACACACTGACATGGTGAGTGGAAAGCAACTTACTTTTTCAATAATCTAAGACTTTAGTCTGGGTTTGTGCTAGGATGTATTTTGAAAAATGTACTTTACTCCATTTGCCTGGTTTTTGCACATCATGTTAATCAAATTCTTGTGTTTGCATGCATGTTCCGTCTTCTTCCCTCAGGCAATAGCAGCAGACTGCAAGAGAGTGACGGTACTGAAGTATTTCCTAGAGGCTTTGTGTGGACAAGAAGAACCTCTGTTGGCCTTCAAGGGAGGGAAATACATCTCTGTGGCAACTTCTGCTTCAAATAGCCAATCGGTTGATACAAGAAGTAGGCAGGACTCCTTAACAGAAAATGAGGTGGATATGTCATATTTTCTGCAATCTGTGTATATTGATCATTTTATTATGAAACCCTCTCATATATTTTATTTAAATTATTCTATGAATTGAATCTAAGAAGGCAAACAATGTAAATTATGCTTCTTTTTAGCAGGCTGATGTGATATTGGAGGCAGAGTCGTCGCTTTCAACATCAGAAGAAGAGGAAGAAGACTTTGATGGAGGGGGACACAGTGAGAATGACATCCGCCAGCTGAAAGCTCGACATCACGCCCTCACTAACAAACTGGCACAGCGACAGAAGCGTTGGGACAAAATACAGGTGAAGTCTTATATATGCTAGGTGAAGTGACCTTTTTCATATTATCTTGATATGTATGTATATCTACATACATACATTTTACCTGGGCTGCCCAAACTTTCGACCCCCATTGTTTTGGAAAAGGAACTGTTAGACTTAAAAAAATATATATATATATTTGGAAAAAGTACTGTGGATTGATCTTGAAAATCTTCCTAATACAGTATATTTAGATCATGAGTTTGTCTGCCGTAAGCGGACTAAACCCTTTGAGTCAAAGAGGAACTTGAAATGATTTTTAATGTCTGTGTCTCTGTTTCAGGCTGTGCTGCAAACAGGTGGTCAGTTGGAACTGGAGGTCCGGCCTCTCTTTTTGGTCCCCGATACCAACGGGTTCATTGATCACCTAGATGGCCTAAAGAAAGTCCTTCAATGTGGAAGTTATATAATAGTCGTTCCATTAATTGGTAAACCAAGCAATAAAAACAATTTCAAGAAAGTCAATAATCAAAATGCCGCCCACCCCAATCATTTGGGTTATAACCAGAAATTATAGGTTTCATTTTGTTTTGTGTTTTTGTGCCAGTGGTTACAGAGTTGGATGGCTTGGCCAAAGGTCAGGACACTTTTGGTGGGGGACTGGGTTCACGTGGGCGCAGCACCGGCATTCGGGGCAACTACAACAGTGCAGCCCACGTGCGAGCGGTGCAGGAGAAGGCTCGCTTAGCTGTGGCTTTCCTAGAGAAAGGATTTGAAGCCAGGGAACCGTGCCTCAGAGCCCTGACGAGCCGAGGAAATCAGCTGGAATCCATTGCCTTCAGAAGTGAAGATACTTCTGGACAACAGGTTTTTGCATCTTTAAGCTACATCTGTTATATTTTGTAAAACGTTCTTGCTCTCATCAAATACCCATAATCTTTTACTTGGGTTTGTTTTTTTTTACTCTTCAGGGTAACAACGACGATGTAATTTTATCCTGTTGTCTTCATTACTGCAAAGATGAGGCGAAAGATTTCATGCCTCCCCAGAAAAGTATGTAGTGATCATGTATAAGCATTTGTTAACATATTGCATGATTTATTGTTTTGTTAAGTCAATATTTTTTTGCCCCCTCATAGATGGGACAGTGAGACTTCAGAGAGAGGTGGTGCTCCTGACAGATGACCGCAATCTGCGTGTCAAAGCGTTGACACGCAACGTCCCTGTGCGTGACATTCCCTCCTTCCTCAGCTGGGCCAAAGTGGGCTGAAAGCAGACAGAGCTGCGATCAGGGGAACACAACTGCTGAAGCGTGCTTGCCATTTAGCCAGGAGAAGTCACTTAAGCAGAGACCGACGAAAAGAACTTGGAAAAGGAGAGGATAAAGAAGTACTTCTAACGAAACAAGCAATTTCAGTGCAGGGTGGAGTCAGTTCGCTTTTTCCCCCCTTCTGACGAAGTGTTTGCAGTTATGGAAGTGTTAGGGTCAGCAAACTTTCCCAGAAAGAGACAGAAGGTCAAGAACTCTAGGAGGCTAGAGCTGAAAGGAAGTAGTAGACTAAATAGAGTGGTTTGATTTGTAGGTTGCCTTGTTCAGCTTCAGAAATCTCCACACAATCGGTGTCCAAGCAGCATGCTTTTGAAAGAAGGTAAAAACAGAAAGGGAGAACTCCTGGGGCAACACAGCATTAATGAATAAATGTTGTAAATGGTACTTCTACATCTCACAGAGGGTCCAGGCTTAGACTGTTAAGCCTCTGCAGTAAAGCAGAGAGGATGCTGTGCAAGGGGAAACACAACTGAAGGGTATGTGTGTGTGAGGGACAGCAGAGAAACTCTGAATGTAGTGAAGGTAACTCGGAGCCCTCATTGAAAATCAGCACAGAGGCGTCACATGCAGGTATAGGATGCTCTACTCAGGTAGGAAATGCTTATGACCTGCAGTGTATCGTCCTTTTTCTTCATCCATTGCAATGAAAACCCTTCAAGACAGAAAATTACTAATGATTTATTGTTATTTTCTTTGAAGCTCCTTTGTAAAAAATGTTTTTTGCTTTAGAGGCTACTTTTCTTTTTGATTTTTTTTTAAAGATCATCTAGTTTTTTCTGGAAGTGGGATGTATCCTGCCTTGGCCCACGAGTGGCAGGGTTAGGCTCCAGCATCCCAGTGACCCCTAAAAGGAAAAGAACGAGTTCAGAGAATGGATGGATGAACTTTAAATTATTTATCTGCTTTGATTTGATCTGCAAGCCAATGTATATGTAAGTAACTCATGTCTTGCTTTGAGCAGTGCAGCAGATGGACTTGTTTGTTAGGCGGTGTTAGGTTTCCAGGTTCTAGGATTTGCACTGCATAAACTAATTCTAGTGGGATTTTGAGTTCATCTTAGCAAATTATCCACTCAAAACTGGTTCTTTTTTGACATAACTTACCAGAAACTATTATCACACAGCAGTAATAACTATTTCATTTGTGTTAGCTAGTTTTTTGAGCTTTTCAATTTGTACAAGAGCTTCCTTTTTTTTATTCATCTTATTGATTTTTTTTTTGTCAAATCTTCTTCCTAAACTCCCAAAATGTTTTATTACATACTGTAAAATATACATCACTTTCAAGACTGACCAATGTATTTGGTGTTAAAAACATTGAACACAAGTAATTCTGTTTTTCCATAGATTTACCGTCAGAAGGTTATCTCATCAAAATGAATTACCAGATTGTAGATATTTCGCATATAAAAATGTCTGTTCCTTTAAAAACGTCTGTAACTTGCAGTAGTTATCTGGTTAATTGCATTATTCAATATTTATGAAAATGCATGGATTTCAGATAATATCCTCCACCTTATCATTGACTTATTCTCAAATTCCATCAGCAGCTAATGTTTGTGTGTCCACCATAACAAAGATGTATTCGTTTGTTTTGTGACTTCGTTGCAGTTTTAACATGTTGACAGTTACTATCTTGATGATTAAATACTTTTAAAAAATCTCACTAAAACCAGTGATGTTTTTTAATGTCTGTAAAGAGTGTGGTAAAACACTAATAGCTTAGAATCACGCACATTACGATGTGTTTCTAATTAACATTATCAGTTATCCCTCTATTTACAGGTGTTCCAGTAAACTTATAACATGTATACCTTGCACAAGAAAACATCATTATGTAAGAACATGAAAGAATGTAAAAACATTGTTATCATTTTTGAATAGTGCATACTGATGTTCCTTCATTTACTTTATCCATATTCTATTAGGAAATGTATAGTCACTTGATGAGTTGTTACTAAATTAATATGAATAATTTAGCAATGATTGTATACAATTGTAAGGATTAAGATTTACCCATTATTTCTTGCAATTTCTGAAATTTTTAATCTAACAGTTCGAATCATAAGAAAAAGAACTTTAACTATGACTTCTTTAAGCTCGATGGTGTTTTTCTACATTCTTGTACTATAGTGTACTGTTTATTTTAAGATAAAAAATGACCTAGTTGAGAATCCCAAAAAGTATAGCAGTAGATAAATGATTGATTTGCCAAATTGCTGCTCAGAAAGTAATATTCAACTCTATGTGGATGATACTATAATGTATTGTTCCAAACCAAGCATCATGGAAATCTATAAATCATTGCAGGAAATTTTTTGACTCTGCAAAATGGTTATCTGAAAAATTGATTTTGAACAAAAAACAAAATCGTACTTCATGCTATTACAGAAAAGTCTGGACTGGGCAATTCTATTCAAAGATGAATAGAAGTGGGAATAATCTTCCCACTTCTACCTGTGCTTGTACATTTTTAACATTATTTAGGAAAGCGCTCTTAATACCTTCATAATCTACCTATTTTTGTTTCCACGATCCTGAAGATTTCCTCTTTCTTACTTAGTGTATTTAAACTTCAATTATGTGCTGAGCTTTGATTGAATATTATTTGAAAAACTGCATTGGGATGAGGTGTAAAAGGTATGCATGTGTGTGTGTATGTTTTGTGTTAGTTATGTGTTTCATATTTGTCTGTTTGTTACTTAACTTTGTCAGCCTTTCTTTTGTCATAAACCTAGCCCTCTAAAATTAGATTTGGCATCTCAAGGAACTGATTGTCCTATTGCTTATCAAATGTTTAAATAAATATGCATACATATGTGGAAAACAAGTGTGCCGCAAAAAATAATGCACAGAATAGATGAGTCAATAGATAATGTTCACATCAGTGCATAATTTATGACATGTGAACCCTGCAGATGTTCATACCTATGATCAACCCTATAGAATCAGAAAGGGCAGCATTTACAGTGTACAAGTACGCACGTCTGTGCGTCAGAGAAAGGAATTCTAGCAGCCTATCCATCCATATCGTTTGCTTGAATGTACTCCTGCGCCTGGATACAGACCACACAGGCCAGCCTCGATTCCCATCATGGTGACAACAGGAGTGCTGAACAGCCAATCAGAAGCCGGAGAGCCGTCTTCTGGAAGCTGGTTGGTTTTCCAGCCTGCAGCTTGTTGTGAAATGTCCATCTTTAACCTCTGCTGCCATGCACACTGCGCTCATCCTTTTTGTTTATTTTTTTCCCCAGTGCAGATTACAGTTACTTTTATAATTCGTCTCTTGATGATGCTGTCATACCCACACTGATGTCATAATAACATTGTAATTGTTGCAAGGTAAAATCATTTATTTTAGTGAAACTGCATATCTAACAAATTGTACTTCAATCTAATGTGATAAAATGTTAAAACTTGACTTGACACGAACATCTTTGCAACAATTGTTAGGTGACACCTGGTGTGAAAATAAACCTCACAATAAATGATCTCAATTATTTCCACACACGCACGTAAAGTTGTGCATCAAATTATGACATGTATTTCCCAGGAAACGGTTTTAAAATCCACTCCTCCCACCCGACGCTGAAAACAGACCGTCCTTGAACAGCAGCGCTGCCTGCTTCCCCGTTATGTTTACCTTTACCTGATAATGTTCAGCCATATTGACAGTTTTGACGTTGCTGCGAGTCGACGACTATTTATAGCCGAGACCAGATTAAGCCTCAAACGGTTAATCACTTTAGGGGCTCCGTGACAGAAAGTGCTTGTGACCAAACACTGAGAAGAAAAGAGAAAAAAAAAAACATAGAAAGGACATGTCTTGTACTATTATCTGAAGTTGAATTAATTATTGTGGGTAAATTAATTGTTAGTTTTTATCACTAAATGTCTGAGAAGTTGACTTCAGTGTGTGAGAGGGGTCAAAAAAAAAAAAGTTAAATCCGGTGGGTGCATCTTTACGTTCCATCTACGGGTCTGACTTTCTTTTTTTTCCTCTGGAAGATTTGTTTGCTTCCTCCTCCGCGAGGGGAGGTTGTTTGCTTCGCCGCCATTTTTGAGGAACTGCCTATCTGTAGAGAGAAACTTTGCTTGCTTTCTTGCTGCTAGGCGCTAACGGCTACTAGCTAGCTGGCCAGTAGTTTACCTGGGAGCAAGCTCCTCGATGTGACAGTTCGAGCTTGCCCGTCGTCATCCTCGCACTGATGTAAATTATTATTCCTGCTGCCAACCTGAAAAATATATATAGATATATAGCTTATACATGAGAGGAAACGCTGACATCTTACGGAACAATTGAGAAAGGCTTGAAAACAGTGACTCCGTCTGTATTTGGGTAGGGCAGTTAGAATAGCGAATTAGCGTAGCTAATTCTTACAGCTAGCGAATTCACACTGATTTCTATGGACAGCATTGCCTGGCTGGTTTAGCCACCTTGCTCTGCTGTAGCGGGGCGACTGTTTAAATCAGCTGCTGGCTTTACAAACCCCTCGTCTCCTTTTGTCAGGTAAGTTGATCGTCAACTTTAGCTTCTTGCTAACATTTTCGGAGTAGTGGCACGTTTTGGTTTGTACGCGCTTAATAGGAGCTTGGTTCAAACATTTTAAGCTTACGAGCTAGCCAGACAGATTTATTGCCATTCTCCTTCCAACCTGAAGTTACTGTCACAACTTGTATAGTCAATCATATATTTCAGTCAGAGCCTCAATGCAGTGCTTGTTATTATCTCACATTTACATGTGTTTTGAACGTATATGTAGCACGTTTATATACACATACGAAAATTGAGTTTAGACAGCAACATTCAAGAGTAGAGAAATGTAAATAATAGAGATGGTTTGCTTTAGCGAAGGCGAGTTAGCTTAATATGTTAGCTTGCTAATCTGCTTGATGCAACTATCGTGGCAAGCAGTGCCACTCCCTCGGTTTTGTTTTCGTGTGTTGTGAACCCTAAACGTTATGACAAGCTCTGCTTTTTGTGCTCTTTGGGAAGTTTTGACATCCATTAGGGTTATTTACACACTGAATGAATGCATAGCTGTCCGACGATGGGTGGCATCAATCGGCCGTTTCTAATGTATGTTGCACTTTAAGTTTGGCATCCTGGCGTTGTGTTTTTACTAGCAACAAGAACCATTATGAAGGTTATAGCCTTCACGTTTTGCCGTCTGTTTTATCTAGGGGACCGTGAAGCCCCATCGGTTACCGATCACCCCTTTTTTTGTGCATTGACTTGAGTCGCATTCCTCAGCTTTCCGTGTTGATATTGCGTAACAGCGGCTACCACTCATCAAGCTACCCATCGGCTTGGCTTAACTGGCCGTTTAACTTGCGCTTGACACCACGTATTAAGGAAATCACCATCAATAGCATCTATGTTGTGATGCCGACTTCACAGTACTCCGTTTTGTCACATATGGAACCTCGTTTTAACTAGATCCCACGTGCAACCCCCACACAGGATTTGGCTCTTTGTAATTCAATAAAATTGATATTATTCTGTCTCCTGTAACGTATGCTTGACTTGCATTTGCATGCTTGCAACAAAGCATCCAGAGACAACAGCTTGCTAGCTGATGATGGGGAGTTATGCAGCTTTTATTGCCTGATCATCACAATGTAGGAGGAGCTTCTACAGCCTTTGTTTTTTTGTTTTTTTTTATCAGCCAAAGAACAACAGCACACCAGAAAGATAGATTTAGCTATTGAACAGGCCCCACCACCAAAAATAAAAAAAAAAAGTGTTTTGGTTTCACAGGGTGATGTATAAGATATCTAAAATGCGTCTGTATGTATGCTGTTCAGTATATGTGGCATCGTCTGTCCTTGAACAAAAAAAAACAACTTTTATTTACAAAAGTATTATTTATAAAGGTTTTTATTTAGTTTGGTTACAATTTTTTTCTGAATGTCTAGAGATTTCTTGCATAGACAGGACAGTTTAGTCAGGCAATGTATGGAAAAACAGCATAAGGTCAGGTGGTTGTGGTCTGTTGAGTGCTGGTAAATATAAATACACAAATTCTTATTTAAAATATTTCCTTGTGTATTTCTTTAATTGAGGCTATTTGTAATGTTTAAAATCAAATGAAGCTAAAGAAATGTAATTATTGCAACCAAAAACGCACATTTCAACCACCTAAAAGAAAGATGGAAAAGAATTTTTGTTTGTTCACATTAAAAAAACCACACAAAATGAACTAACCTCTGCCGTTCCGTTTAAACAACTTTATGCATCAGAAGGCCGGGGGCACACATCTGATGTTGGATATTTAAGGGATCATTCTGCAGTGTGTTTGACAGCTGTTATAACCCATGTTTACTAATTAATCAATACGAACGTAGTGCGGAAGGTTGGAATGATTAATGCAGCGCTGCTACTCACTGCTGTAGGTGGTTGCCAAAAAAGCAGTCAGCCTTTCACTTAAAAAAAAAAAGTAAGGACTACACTTGGTTCTGTGATTATTATTTATTCTGCTTTGGGCTTGTCTCACATTTTGGTTTTCTATACGGTTATGACATGACAAAAAAAAAGCTCAGACAAGAGAACACATTCTCCATAAAAACAAATCTTTGCAAGTTGGTTAATGATTTTTTGGATTATAAGATGCATATTAAAAACAATAATAATTTGAGGGCTTAATTTTGTCTTAGTGATTCAATTCAGACAAAATGACAACATTGTTGATGTGAGTGTTATGACATTCATGTCATCAGGAGGGTTAATGGAGCTTTGTGAGAGAAATGGGGTGGTTTAAATCCTCTTACTGCTTGGTCACTTTAGTCCTCCCCATCACCATTATCTGTGCGACACCAGGAAATGGAATGAGTTGCTGTTGTTTGTAGAGACATAGTTTTCTTTTGTAACTGAACAATGGATACCCTTCATTTTTCTGCCCTTTCTTTTTATTTTTATAGAGATGGATATATTATCATGTAATTTATTTGGATTCTAACATTTGTTGTGGTCCTAATAACATTTCCTATGTGCAAAAAGATATGAGGTTGCAGTGTTTCTTTATATTTTCTTTATATTTTGCATTTCACAAATGCTAATAAAGGCTTCAATTAATTTGTGAAAGCTTATTCGTTCTTTTTAAATTAGTTTGAACTACAATTTTAAGATTATATTGTTTCCCAGGATCTTTTGTAGAGAGAAAAAAAAGCTACTGAAATTCATTTTCACACTTCTTTTCCTTTAAGGGCATTTTTGTGTTAATTTTATACATAGAACAGCTTTTCTGGTATTGTTTAATGTTAGATTTTATGCTTATAATAATGAAAGTTACACAGCTTAGATGAAATCACCAGCTCTACAAAAACTGTGAATAAAAGTTAAAAGAATCGATTGATATTGAATGGAAGTCTATGGAATCACAGCCTCTTGAATTTTAATTGAATTAATTAAAGACATTTGACACATCTCTTAAACATAGTAAGTGTTTACAATTGTTAGGATTATAATAGTATTTGCGTTTTTGGTTTAAAAGGTCAGCAAACCCTTAATTTTAACTGATTATTAAGACATGTATTGTAAAGGAAATAAAGAGTGGACATCACGAGGGTGCACATCATTACAGGTGAAATCAAGATTTCTGTTTGATAACTACAATTCAGTGCAGTACTTCAGTTCAGGTGGGTCCATCTTGCATTCTCTTCAGTGCAGTTTTTTGCAGATCTTACTGCATCTGGAAGGATCCTATTCAATATAGTGTTAGCAGAGGTTCCAGGCAGTGTTTTTATTCAGCTTCTACTAAATCTTTAAAGTGCTCAGTTCCTCTCTCTATATTGTCTTTACTTTCCATAAGCAAGATTGCCCCTGGCTTCTCTTACCTCGCTTGCCATGTGCACCCAAGATGGAATTCACTGTAGGAATCAATATTGATTATTTATCACCTTTTTCCATTTCTTTCTGTTCCTCCTCTTTGCCACACCTTTCGTTGCTTTGCATTTGTGCCGTGGATGCTTCTTCATTAGGTTTTTTGCTTATATTACAGTGCAAAGGAAATCAATTCACATAATTCAACAAGAGGAAATCCATTTTCTCAAGCAGAAAACACTTGTTTTTTTTCCCCTTCTACACTGTGCACATGCAGACATACTCTGCAGTCCGGCTCATCTCTTCCAGATTTAGTCTTGTGACTCTGTGTTCAGTCCTCTGTTTCATGGAATGTGTGAGAGACACGGCGAGGAATTTGTCATTGTATTTTTGCAATGGGGTGTGAGGTAAATGTCAGAAATTCACAAGTGATAGCATTTTTTAGTCACAATTTGACTTAATATTTTTTTAAAGAAAATTTTTTTAATGCTTTTTATGTTCTTTCAGACCGTATTATTATAAGTACATCTATAACTAGCTATAAATGAAATATTTTCATTCATTACTGAAATTTGATGTTATCTGTGTTTGTATTTAAACCAAATGTGGTCAAACTCTAATTACCACAGAAATTCCAAACAATGTTTTTTTTATAAGCCTCGCCTTTGAAAAATATCTAAGATGCATACTTTTTTTATTTAATTTAATTTTTAATAATAGTCACAAGACCATTAACACTGGATAGGTTTTTTTTTCTGGCGTCACATAATATTAAATATCACATTTGGTTATGTATTCGACAAAACACATTTGGCTTTAAATGTATTAATTAGGCGTCATATTGGTCAAAACTGAGGAACGCTAAGAAAGTGAAATAATATTTAAGTATTTACAAAATAAATAGCAACATCTTTCTTTTTAAGCCATGGAGCTCAGGTGGCTTACACCTGCAAGGCCTTGTGGGAGATGACAACCTTTTAGGATTGCTTCTTTGTTAGCCTGTAGTTTAAAAAGCATCTTTATATCATCAGGGAGTTTACTAAATGTACATTTCTTTCTATTTTGAATGAGCAATAAATGCTGAAATCTTCTAGTTTTCCTTTTTTTTGGGTACAGATATCTTCTAAGTAAGTAATGAGATTGTAAACTTTATTTCCTTTGTAAGGTGCAAAGCTTTTACCATCATTTTTTTCTTTCCTTTTAGCTAAGATCAAATTCCTTTAAGAGCTCAGTTAGATGTTGTTTTTTTTTATCACTTATTAGTAACACATCGCATTTATGCAACTCGTGTGTTGCTCACCAGCAACACACAAGCTCAACTCGGTAAAGAAAAAAAGGTCAGTAGCTTCAAGCAACCCACATGTTGTGTTTTTTCTTCTCACCGTGTCACTTTTTGACACAAAGACGATGTGCTTTGTTTTGGAATAGACTTTAGGTTGCAGGTGAAGAGATGTATTTAAAAAAATGAAGTGTTGTTTTTTTGGTTGGGTTTCTTTTAACATTGTTGACTGTTTAGTTGGTCCATGATTTCCACCTACGCGTTCTCTGCTCTGACTTGTCATGTTCGCTGTGCTAGTGAAGTAAAAATGTGTGTAAAACAAGGAAAAAAAGAGTTGATTTTGAAGCTTAAATTGTGATTTCGCTGCAGTGAAGTAAATGCATTGTTTAGGTTGTGGCACACAATGCACTCCAAACTTTAGCATGTATTGCCTAGGAGGTTTCTAACATGTACAAAAGGTAATAATTGATTAAAAAATATATACAGTGTCAAAACAAAATAAAACATGGAAATGTTGTGTTTTTTCTCAAAGATTTTAGGCTACAGTTGTTTCTTTATAACTGCTTGTCTTGTATTTATGTCTTACTTCAATTCATTTTTAAACTTCAATTTGTTACGAATAACACATGTATAACATAAACACATCCTTTGTTGTAGTGTTCTCATTGAGACTGGTTCTGATCTTGATCTTGTAATCTGTCACAATGTGGGAGATCATTATTTCTAGGCAACCTGTTTGGGGTAAATGCTCCGCTACTATGAGAATTCTGTGGGCAGAACAGACAGGGTAAATTTATTAATTAAAATGAATTTAAGAAAATAGTATCACCCCGATTTGTGCGTGCGTAATTCTTAATTTATGTGTATCTTTGGATTTGGGCAAGAGTAATTCTTGATTTGTAATTCATACAATACATTTTGTGTATAAGTACAAAAATTACAAAATTAAAAAAATACAAAACACAATGTACACAAGCGCAACTTAAAATTACAAGAGATTGAAACTCGCCTCACGCACAAATTTTTAAAAATTATGCACAAATCACTTGTCATGCACACACAAAACCGCATTTACGCACAAATCTGATGTCAGACTCTTTTCATGTCTTTGAGAAATAAAAGATTTGGGCAAAAGTGATGCGTTTAAATGCTGCTGGAATGCTGGGTCATCATAGTTGTTTTATCAGCCGCTTTGAACTTAGATTGTAAATATTATCTGGTGAGATAATGATATTAAAAAAGTCTAAATATGAGTTTTTAAAACACTGAGCAGAAAAGTTTCTCTCTTCTCATCGCTCCCTTGCTGCTGCGCTTTCCCTGCAGTGCCTTCGCCATGAAACATTTCCGCGAGCAAGTCCTCCTCGACACCTAGAGAGAAAAAACAGAGTTGATCAGCCCTACGCCCTGCTCCATTCTCTGGGTCTGGAGAATGACTTGGAAAATGCCAGATAATATTCACAATCAAAGTTCAAAGAGGCTGGTAAGAAAACTGAAGACCCATCATTCTAGCAGCATTTAAGTGCATCCCTTTCGCACGAATCTCGGAGATGTGAAAAAGGATTTGTGCGTAAATGCGGTTTTCTGTGTGCATAACAAGCGAATTGTGCATACATTTTAAAGATTTGTGCGTGTAGTCAGTCTCCATCTCTTGTAATTTTAAGTTGTGCATGTGTACTTTTTTATTTATTTATTTATTTTTTAATTATATTTTTGTACGTATGTGCAAAATGAATGAGTTACAAATCAAGAATTACGCTTGCACAAATTCAAAGTTACGCACAAATTGGGGTGATACTATTTTCTTTCTATACTAATTGCTCTCCAAAAGTGAAGAGTTTTTATTTACATAGAAAATTTTGTAAAACATTTAAAGCTCATCACCTCCTGGATTTAAGTTGTTCCTGCATATTGGAAACAAGAAAATAAGAGAAAAATAAACTGACACAAACACAAGCAAGTCTAATTTTGCCACACATCTACTTAAAACGAATGTTTTTTTTAGACCTATAAAGAGTAACCCACTGGTTTTAATTATGTTTAAAACACATATAACATGTAATGTGTTATTAAAATACAAGCATAAAGGTTTACTTTTATATTTTCTGAAGTGAAGTTTGGTCACATATTAGGCAAACAAAAATCATTAATCTGGGATACAGTTCAACCTACATACACATTGATTATCCCGTGCAGTTCACTCCTGCCCCCCGAGGGCCGCTGTCTAGCAAGGAACAAAATAAATCTTTAAACTGGATTGTTTGCATTGACCTGGTCTGTTACTGATAGATCTACTGTAATTTCTAAAGCAGTTTGTTAGCAATCAAATATGCAATTTTATAGCCAGTCTTCAGTGATGTAGAATAGGTAAAAATTCTTTAATTTACTGATTTGTTTACCCTTATTGTGTTTATGCTCTAGTTACATCATCAGATATAATCAGAATATATGTAAATTAAAGAACGACTCTTTTCCTCTTTTCTACACTTGACGTCCCCTCAATTAAAAAAAGACACATTGCTAATAGTAATTTCAAAGGTATGTTGTGGTAGTTTCCTCCAACTGCAAAACAGTTCTTTTAAGTTGGTCTGGAACCCCTGAAAGACTTTTTAGCCTGTAGTTTTACAGTCAGGGCTGTTCTACATCAAGCTGAAGTGGTGGAGTTATCATCATATCTGGTAGTCATTAGCACAGGGGTCAATCTCTAAAAGAATAAAAAAAACTGTCAAAAACAAAAAGGTTTTACATTTTATGATTAAAATGTGTCTATTCTGTGTCTTAGCATGTTAGAAACATGCTCTGACATGTTTAAAATTTGCTTTGCGCTACATATGGGCTCAAAGAAATGAAGTTAAAGGCAAAAATCACTGACATGCAGCACCATACGCATGAGAAACAGTTGGCGTGCTAGCGTTTTCTCTTGTCATTTTTTAAAAATTGTTTCTTTCACGCATTTGAATTTAAAAATACAATTGTTTCATAAACAGGGCAGATTTGTTTGAAAGTCAATTTAATGAAGAAAAAAAGCTGATCTGTTGACAAAATGCTACTCAAGTGCCTCAGGATAAGCATGAACCAACAGACCATTACAACCTGGCTAGTTAAAAAAAAACTACACTTTTTTTTTCTCATATTAAAAACTCGTTGCTTTGTCTCACTTGTATATCTTTTTGTTAAAGATCTGCGTTTCTTATCTGGATACTGTTGACTTCGATCTTTGTCTGTCCGTCAGGTGTCCGTGTGCTGGCTTCTCAGACTCATCCATTATTGCAAATGAGTCCGCTGCTTCTGCTGCTCAGCTCAGCACACAGATAGTCCCATCACCTGTGTGTGGGTGATAAGGAACTACAGAAACCAGGATGCCCTCCTCTGTAAGGGCAGGAAGCCTGAAGGACCCGGAGGTGGCTGAGCTGTTCTTCAAGGAAGATCCAGAGAAGCTGTTCTCTGACCTTCGAGAGATTGGCCATGGCAGCTTCGGCGCCGTCTATTTTGTAATTCATCTACTTTCTCATTGCACAAAAGACATTACATACAATGAATGCACTGATGGTAATCAAACTCCTATCTGAGTCATCATTGCATGGTACAAAGAGATTATTTATGGCTTCATTTAAAAAGAATGAACCCAAAAAGTGCTTTTTAATTGGATCATTTTCTAGAAAAGTAAACTGTCTTGAAAATCTAAAAGGATCAAATATAAAAAGTAATTTCTGTCGCACAGTAAAAAGATCTTTTAGCATTTAGCAAGATCATTTAGCGTCTTTTAGACGTCAATTTTCAAACACTTCTTGCATTGCAGTTATGCAGAAAATCATCAGTGATGAGATGTATGCAAAAGTTGGAATGTGCACCAACAATGTACCCTGTGTTTTCCAGGCATGGGATGTGCGCACAAATGAGGTGGTGGCAATTAAGAAGATGTCCTACAGTGGCAAACAGTCTAATGAGGTGAGACGCCGGTGTTGGTATTAGCATCACAAAATAAACGTTGTTGTAAATGTATTAGACCTCAAGCAGAGTAGAAGAAACAAAAGTAGCTGAAAGCACATGGTCAAGACCGAGTGGAAAGAAATGCCAATTTTAAAGGTTACTAAGTAAACATCTTAGTGAGTTAAAAGGCTGTTTGATTTGGTGTAAACAAAAAGGCTATATATCTGTTATTTTGTATATTTAGAAGTGTATGTTGTTTTACTTTTTCATTTTCTAATCATATCATGATCCATCATCCTAAGAGGCTGTTTGGGTCCCGTTCTAAGTTCTGGAGTTCTTGAAAAGGATGCTACATATTTGTTGATGTACATTTCTTTTGTTTTGTCATATTTATTGTTATTTTTGTTTGATTGTTTAAAATAAATCAATTCCAATTCAAAACTGAACAAAGCTGTAACTCGTTCTTAAAATTGGGAGTTTTTATATTAACAGGAAATTGCTGTAAGACAATCAATTTTTAGGTTGTTTTTTTTTTTTAAATCAGGGTTGCTTTTTATAATTAAAAGATATTCCAGTTTGAAATGTATTTATTAATTATTTTAAACTCACCCTAGTGGAAGGTTGACTGTTAAATAAGGTCTGTATTTAATATAAAATGGATCAGATGGATATCTGCCAGCCTAAACTATTAAGATTGTGTTTCTTCTTTAAAGTCACTGAACTTTAGCTGTGGCTCTAATGTTTTTGACTGTAGTCGATCATTATTTAATCTGTGCAGCCATGTTTTTTTACTCATAACGTTAGTATTTCATATGCTGACATAGTCGCATTCCATTTCTAAAGCCGAACAACATTAAAAGCTTCATTATATTTTGTTTCCCTAAAGAAATGGCAGGATATCATAAAGGAGGTGAAGTTTCTGCAGAGGATTCGTCACCCCAACAGTATAGAATATAAAGGCTGTTACCTTCGTGAACACACAGCATGGGTAAGCCTCTCCTTTTATCCACAAATTGAGGTGATTATTAGTTTATAATAAAGGATCTTTTTTTAATCATCTTTTCAGTTGGTGATGGAGTATTGTCTTGGCTCTGCATCGGACCTTCTCGAAGGTGAGCTAGAAAGAAAAAAAAGGATCTTTGATGCTGATGCTGCCTCCTCCGCTAACCACTCCTCTCTCACACAGTTCACAAAAAACCTCTGCAAGAGGTTGAGATTGCTGCCATCACACATGGTGCTCTGCAGGGTCTGGCCTACCTTCACTCCCATAACATGATCCATAGGTAAGAGATATGGCACATTTTTAGAGCACAAAGCCAAATAATATTTTGCTTTCTTTGGCAACCCACTCCTTTTTTTGTATGTTTGTATTTATTTTAGGGATGTGAAGGCAGGAAACATCCTGCTCACTGAGCCTGGCCAGGTTAAACTGGCAGACTTTGGCTCTGCCTCCATCGCATCGCCCGCCAACTCCTTTGTGGGAACGCCATATTGGTATGGGATGACTACTATACTGTGTTAGCTCAAAGAAAAACATTTAGTTATGACTTCAATTTTCACATAAAGTAGCTGTTGACTTCTCAAAGGCTTTAGATTTTTTTCTCTTTTAACAGTTGAAAAACCTTATTTTTATTATTTACATTAAATAATCATGTTTACTTAATTGCACTGAACAAATGTAAACATTAGTTATGCATCAAGGACAAGAAAAGTAATGAAAAGCAGAATTTAAATATGTTGAAGATGACATGAAGGAAAAACAATTGAATTTGACATAGCATCCAAATACATTTATCATGATATTCTCTTTATGAGTTTATACTTTCTTATGCAAAATGTCTTTTCTTCATTCAGGATGGCCCCAGAAGTGATTCTAGCTATGGATGAAGGCCAGTATGATGGGAAGGTGGATGTCTGGTCCTTAGGGATCACCTGTATAGAATTAGGTAGGTGTTTACTTGTCATTGATGCCACATACTTTTTAAATTGGAGAAACTGGACAGTTGTTCTTTTTATGACCCTTCAGTCAAACTCACCTGTAAGTCTGTCAGCCAATAAGACTAAATATCTTATTGTTCCTGTTGCAGCTGAGAGGAAGCCTCCTTTGTTTAACATGAATGCAATGAGTGCCTTATACCACATAGCGCAGAATGAGAGTCCCACGCTGCAATCCAGTGACTGGTAAGGCGTCTGTCTCTCTCACTCATCCATTGCACTTCAGCATCCAAACACACCACATGAACAAAAGGATCTGAAGATATAGACAAGTTATGAAATGAAGGTTTCAGT
Organism: Oryzias celebensis; assembly: GCA_014656515.1. Taxonomy (NCBI): domain Eukaryota; kingdom Metazoa; phylum Chordata; class Actinopteri; order Beloniformes; family Adrianichthyidae; genus Oryzias; species Oryzias celebensis. Next base: position 16,847,686 of record BNCR01000013.1, read on the forward strand.
CACGTTGTCAAAAGTAAACATGAAGGCATTCCGTTTCTTTTTATGCTATGTACACACTGAGCATGTGTGGTATGTTCAAGAATGTGCTGAACATGGGGTTTTGTCTGTGCTTTTAGCATATAGTCTTCACACTGGACTGTCGCTACCTGATACTAGCGCACTCACAGTTGGAAGAGGCTTGGTACAAAATGTCAAAGCACAATCACAGCTCGCTTTGTAGATCCAGAGAATATATCTAAAACTTGCATAGTGACACGTGCACACAAGAGTTTTAAACGCGGAATCCTGAAACGAGCAACGACGTGCACAGAGTTTTCATTGAAAGCACTAGCTTGATCCCGCGTTTCTGAGCCTAATGTAAATGTAGCATCAGAGAATTAATCTATTGCTTTTTTAAGTTTTCTTTTTTAGTTAGAGGGAGGTTGAAAACTTTGTATCACTGCTCATTATCAATGAAATCATTTATGCATCATCTTCGCTTTTTTATCTCTTTGCAAAGTCTTATATGTATTTATAGGACGATGGTAGCAATCACAAATAACACCATCTATTTAGAAGACGAAAGTCTTGTTGGCCTGTGCCAGAGCTCCTTTGGTTCCGGCGTTTCCGTTCGCTGTGATCGCTCCGGTGCAGTTCTGCCACAGCCCCATGACTCAATAATCCCACAGTGGTGTTGTGAGTGCAAAACAGGGCAGATGCAATGGCCAACGGCAGTAAAGACCACCTTGTACTGTATCTGTGTATGTTTTAGTTGTACCTGGGCTTGGACAATAAATGTTGGAGTGGAACAAAGGTTAGCGAGCACTGAACCCCCTGTGGTGCAGCCGGATTCATAGCCCAGCCTTACCCGACTGCCGTGCCATAGTTAGGTCCTAAAAAATGTTATATCTGGAAAATAGGCAAATTCTGACTTGATTCTTGGAACAAAGAGAGTTACTAACTTCCATTGGCACCACAGTAAATCTGGCCATTGTGGGATCATGGAATGGAGTTTGCTGATCAAGCAGCTTGTTCTTAGATGTCTCACAGAATTTTGTCATCATCAAACTTTAACAAAAGAGGGGTTATCGGTCTGTTTCTGTTTGGTCAAAAACGTCCTGCACATATTAAGTAAAAGATTACATTTAAATTGATCAAATACATTTTGTGTGTAATAACTCAGTTATCACAAGGCAACACTGTCATCAAAACCCCTTAACATTTAAAGTCCATATTATTGAAGGTCCTGTGGGTGATGCTTCTGCTCATGTTGTATTTATAGAACCATAAGAATTTCAGCATTGTTGTTTCATGGATGTTTTCTCTTACAACAGTGATGTTTTTCATCCAAACACCTGCTGTTTTTGACCCTTAATCATCTGTGTTCCAGGTCGGATTACTTTAGAAACTTTGTGGATTCTTGCCTTCAGAAAATTCCCCAGGACAGACCACACTCTGACGACATGTTGGGTGTAAGTACACACCCGATGTTCATGACTGTACGAAAACAGTGTGTTAAAATGGGGGATTGGTGTTAAATCTCTGATCTTCTGCTTTCAAGAGCTTCTATTTTGATTCTTAAATCCTCTGCTTTCACACATATGCAAACAGACGCATCTAAACAAAGAAATCCAACACGGATCTTTTGTGTTTAAAGAAGCCAAATGTATTTAGTGTAGCGATGGGACTTGTGCGTCCACCGTTAGTTAACTGAACAGCTGTCCCATAGTCCATTAATAGACTCAATTAGCAACTGAGGTATGGCGGCACTCCAACCTGTTTTTCAATCCATAAACGTTAAACTTTAAAACAGAGCTTAACATTTTAATCTTAATTAAAATCTCTTCTGTTTCTATTGCTCTTCAAAAATGCGATGATTTAACTCGAAATGTTCTATGATTTGTGAACAACTGACAAAGGTGTATTTTGTTGTCACATTTCTAACAACCTAACAGCTGGTTTTCCGTTTTAATCTAAACTGCTCTCTGTCACAGCCAGTGACGGAGAACCTCCGCTCTAAAGCGCTGACTTTTGGACCTTTTCTTTTCCTGTGTCGTTTTGTTCCTTATGGTGCATTTCTTCCTTCCCACAATGCTTTGCTCCAGCATGCTTTTTTGCAACGTGAGCGACCAGAATCCGTGCTGATGGATCTCATTCAGAGAACTAAGGATGCCGTTCGGGAGCTGGATAACCTACAGTACCGCAAGATGAAGAAGATCCTTCTTCCAGAGGCTCATAATGGACCCACAGCAGAAGCACATGATGGAGAAGAAGTGTGTATACGTTTACATGTTCCATAAATATTTAGTAATGCCTTTTCCAGTTTATTTAGGTAAATTAATGAAGCTTTCTTTGGGTTTTGTTCATGTCTGTGTTTTTCTTTTGGCCACTGCCTCGTTCCCTCTGTCTGTTTCCTATTTGCCATCGGCATCTGTATACTTTCCGCTCCACTCAAGGACCTGGAGTCGGGTGGAGGTCGGACTGGAACAGTGAACAGTGTCGGCAGCAATCAGTCTATCCCCAGCATGTCCATCAGCGCCAGCTCACAGAGCAGCTCCGTCAACAGTTTAAATGATGCGGCCCAGGACAGCCGCAGCGAGCTGGACCTGATGGAGGGAGACCGCACCGTCATGTCCAACAGCTCCGTCATACATCTTAAACCGGTGAGTGGAGTTCAAGCTACTTGACCCCCCCACTCCATAAAAAAGAAAAGGCCAAAATTCATTACTTTTTACCTATTACATATCTTAATGTTTAAAATATTCCCAATCAATGTAAAATGGAACAAACAGCGCCTGTTTAAAAAAAAGTTTATTCTTAAGACATAAGCAGTTCAGAATTACAAAAACACCTAAATTAGGAAAATGCATTTATAAATGAAGACCGCAACACGTTTCCAATCCTGTAGCGATACTTTCTGCATTGTTAAAAAAAAGATACTAAGGATTCTTTGAAAGTCCCACAAGATCATCTTTTGATCTGTTGAAAAAGTCTTCTCAATGGTCTTTTGAATACGATTACGCTGTTTTTGGCCAAAATCAAATAACCTGTCGTTTTATAGGCATCGTTTCACAGAGCGGCAGTAGTTCGTTAGAAATTCACCTCTGAGTTGTGGGCATTGGCGCGGAGCAACCCCGCCCCCCTTCTTCTCTATGTTAGGGAGCAGAGCGGGGAACTCTTGAACCGCCCGGCTTATTTTCTACATTAAAAATGCAATCTTTTCCAACAACATTTTTTTCATCTGCTCCTGATTCACATTGATCTGAATAAATAAAAATACTCAGAAATGCTATTTTAAGCTTAATTTTCTTTATGCATTTCCTCCATTATCAAAAAATGCCACAAGAACGTGTCAACAACACAATTTTCATCAGAGGGGGGTCTAGAAACGTTTTTTGTGCCTTTGCTGTTCACTTTTGTGTACAGTTAATTTTATCAAACTCTATCAACCCTAAGATTCGTATCTTAATGCAACCTTAAACACACAAAAGCTGTCTTTTTTAAAGGGTGATGCAATGAAATGAGATGGGTGAAAAGGCACAGAGTGTCCCATTTTTATTTCTCTGAAAATTCACATTTCTATAATAAAAAGAAAATATAAAAATATAAATCCCTTAAGTGGGTAAACTTTGAAGTTTTTTAGAAATCGTGTTGATTCTGTTGTCTTTCAGGAGGAAGAGGAGGGTCTCTCGGGGGAGAAGGCCGCCAGCAGTCAACCCACTGAGCCTCAGGCAGCACCAGCTCAGGCCCCAAGAAAGCACTACCGTAACAGAGAGCACTTTGCTACCATACGCACAGCGTCACTCGTAAGAACACAGAGATTTTAGCTCACTTTACTTTCACGGTCCACTTTTAATATAGAATTAAGGATTAAATGCGCTTTAGTAACACAATTCCAGTACATGATGCTATTCTCTTTAGATGCCTTAAGGAAGGTGGGATTTAAATGGATCCATGTCTTCTAGGTGACTCGTGAAATACAAGAACATGAGCAGGACTCGGAGCTCAGGGAGCAGATGTCAGGGTACAAACGCATGAGGCGGCAGCATCAGAAGCACCTGATGGCGCTAGAGAACAAGTTGAAAGGGGAGATGGACGAGCACAGGCTGAGACTGGACAAAGAGCTGGAGAGCCAGAGGAACAACTTCACCCAGGAGATGGAGAAACTGCTCAAGAAGCACCAAGCAGCCCTGGAGAAGGATGTACGGAGACGACGCTAAACTGAAGCAATAATCCAGCAGTATCAGTTATGTGTTATTTTGACTTGTATTATTCAGTCGTTATCAAGTTTCATAATCTCTTCCAGGTTAAGACATTTGCAAATGATGAGAAGAAGTTCCAGCAGCACATCCAGGGTCAGCAGAAGAAAGAGCTCAGCAGCTTCTTAGAGTCTCAGAAGCGAGAGTATAAATTACGCAAGGAGCAGCTCAAAGAGGTAACACTCAAAACCCTACACACACTCACAGAAACCTTTTGTTCCAAACATGGCTCGATTTTGGACATTTATTGCAGATTAGAATAATATGACTTTGAAGATCTAATTTCAGTTAAAAAAGTTGAATCAATGTCTTTTCATTGTATTTCTTCTGTTTTAGACATCTGACTGTGCAGGTATCTGAGATTTCAGCTTTTTCTTTACTTAAATAATTATGTATAACAGTATCTTAGAGTTGGACAGTTGATATTTAATTCTAAATCAGATTAATTCCAAGTGTTTACATTTATAATCTATAATCTTATCTGCTCAGTATGTTCATGGCTCCCTCAGAAGTGATTGTATTCATTAGGGATGCAGCGAATCACTTTCCCCAAACCTCGATTTTTGGGTCACAGTTTTGTTTTCGTGCAATATATGGTTTGTGTTTTACAAAACGACACCAGAAATTCGGTTGAATGGCGTCACATACCGTTTGGTTTTAAACCCAGAGTTGTGGCATCCCCAGTATTTATTCTCACTGATGGATGGAAATGCTGAAGTGACTCAAACGTAGAACAAAGAAGTCATGTCAAAATGATTCGTGCTTGTGTGCTAGGAACTCAGTGAGAACCAATCAACTCCCAAAAAAGAGAAGCAGGAATGGCTTTCCAAACAGAAGGAGAACATCCAGCACTTTCAGGTGAGAATCCTGCTTTGCTTTTTCAGTTGACAGAACCTGAGTGGTTGTCATCGTAATTCTGTCCCGGTCATTTTTAATGTGACCAAAGACGTGATTTTTGTAATGTGTGAAACTACAGGCAGAGGAGGAGGCGAACCTGCTAAGGAAACAGAGGCAGTATCTGGAGCTGGAGTGTAGGCGGTTCAAACGCCGGATCCTCATTGCCAGACACAATGTTGAACAGGATCTGGCCAGAGAGGTACATCAGGCAAGGAACGAAGCCGACCGTTCCCAATTGGATGCAGCTCATCCTATCGCTTTTGCCCTTTTTGTGCTTTTCAGGAGCTAAACAAACGGCAAACGCAGAAAGATCTGGAACACGCCATGCTGCTCCGGCATCACGAGTCAATGCAGGAGCTGGAGTTCAGGCACTTGGCAACCATCCAGAAGGCCCGGGCTGACCTGATCCGAACACAGCACGAGACAGAGCTCACCAACCAGCATGAATACAACAGGAGGAGGAAGAGGGAGTTGAGGCGCAAGCATGCTATGGAGGTCCGACAGCAGCCCAAAAGCCTCAAGGTGAACAGACTGAACGTGTTTCTGAGCTGACCCGGTTCACAAGGATTCAACAGCTGATCCAAAGCATCTTCCTGCTTTGTTTTCCTATTTAGTCCAAAGAGCTTCAGATTAAAAAGCAGTGTCAAGAGACATGTAAAACCCAGAGGCGACAGTACAAGGCTCTCAAGAACCACCTTCTTGAGACGACGCCCAAGTCTGAACACAAGGCTGTGCTCAAGAGGCTAAAGGAGGAGCAAAAGAGGAAGCTGGCGATCCTGGCTGAGCAGTACGACCACTCCATCAACGAAATGCTCTCCACACAGGCTGTGAGTATGCTGATGGAGGAAGATCTAAAAACAGAGTTTTTAAATATTATAAGTAGAAAAACAAATGCACTTTAACAGGAGAAATAAACATCATCAAAGTATCAAATGTTAAATGAAAGAAATGTGTAAAAATGCTCTGAGAAAGGGGATGTAACTGATGTTTTCTAACAGATTTAGTAAAAAAGTTCTAAAAATAACTATTATACTTGAAATAGAAAAAAAAACAATTTTAACAAATAAGCGCATTGATCTAAACAATACATTTTAGTTTAAATGACTCATCTTGACAAACCCATTTCTTAGTGAGATACTGGATCAATGAGTCAAATGTTACTTTGTGTTGTGACAAACAGTTTTAGGAATAATAAAGCCCTTCATTCTTCAGAATAATTCTCATCTTTGAATATTTTGCACTTTTTGACCTGCCTGCCTTTAGCTACGGTTGGATGAGGCTCAGGAGGGCGAGGGTCAGGTTCTAGATATGCAGCTGCAGCAGGAGCTGGAGCTACTTAATGCTTACCAGAGCAAGATCAAGATGCAAACAGACGCTCAGCATGAGAAGGAGAGGAGGGAGCTGGAGCAGAGGGTCTCTCTGCGGCGAGCTCTGCTGGAGCAGAAGGTAAGGACGGCCTCAGATTCGCTTTATTTAAAGTTATGCATTTAAAACATCATTTAGTTACTGTTGCTGAGTGTTCCTGTTTATTCGAATGATTCGTGTAACATTTTTCCCACCAGATCGAGGAGGAAATGCTTTCCCTGCAAAACGAGCGTTTGGAGCGTATCCGATCATTGCTAGAGCGCCAGGCCCGAGAAATCGAGGCTTTTGACTCGGAGTCCCTGCGGCTGGGTTTCAGCAACATGGTTCTGACTAACTTGGCACCCGATTCCCAGGGAGGCTGGGGTGGAGGAGGCGGCGGAGGCTCTGGGCCTCAGGGGGGAGGCCACTGGTCCGGAGGAAGCGGAGGAGGCAGTCAGCACAGTCATCACCACCAGGGGAGCTCCAGCTCACAGCAGCCCTGGGGTCACCCCATGCTCGCCGGGGGCCCGCCACCTTGGAGTCTCCACAACCCCGTAGGAGGGAGTCAGAGGGTTAGCCAGGGAAGCACAGGGGGGGTGAGGAACAGCCCACAGGCTATGAGGAGGACGTCATCAGGGGGGAGGAGTGAACAGGGCATGAGCAGGAGCGCCAGCATCACCTCTCAGATCTCCAACGGATCGCACCTGTCATACACGTAGAGCACACACTCACAGGAGACGGGGGTCGCCTCAGCACAACACACACTTACACACTCTGAGGCACCCCATAATACTCAGACGGGGTTTTACATCCACCCCAACCTTTTTGTTTGTAAATCCAGCAGCATCTGTGGAAACCCAGACACTAATTCAAGATAGCTGAGGGCCATTTCCAGAGTGCCACACTACAGTCGTGTCATTTTAACACAGGGTTGCTCGGTGTGCTTGTGTTTGCCAGGTTCCATTGCCATAGGCCCTTTTTCCTCGTGAAAACAGTTGAGTAGTTTGCCGTTATGTTTTTTTTTTCTGCAAAGGTGTTCTTTTAAGTGGATATTTGGTGTTGTGGAAACCAGTGAGATGTAATCTGTCAATCCGCTTACAGCCGAAAGAAGACAAGAAGAAGAAAAACGAATAAATAAGAGCAAGTACCAAAAGTTATTGATCCCTTTCTGGCTATAGGATGAGCGTTCACCTCAAAAATACGATGGACTACATTCAAATGACAGATGGAGTTATGCAAGTACTCTGAATGAAGCTGCTAAGATAGCAATAGCTGGACTTAACTGTTGATGCCAACATTTGCTGCCGTGTTTGGGTCAGGTATTGTCAGAAGGCCAAGTAAAATTGGATTTTTCTTTCCTCTCTTTTATCTGCATGTTTAGCTTCATCAGTTCAGGACTGGGGTTTCCACAGCCCTCTGCCCAATCCCCCAAACTCAAAACTGTCACTTGTTTATTGTTAATGATCTAATTTGGCAGTGTTTTGTATTACAGTGGGGAAAAAAAAGACGAAAAAAACCCAAAACCCTGCAGGCCATTAAAAAAATAAATGCAAATAGAGCTTAGAGCTGTTGTGACAGCGAGCTGCACTTAAGCACAGCCTCTCACACACCTTTAAATGTTAATCAGATTCATGTTAACACATATACATACAGTAAATCCACAGTTTTGTAAACTTGGCTGGTGGATGCATGTGCAATTAAAATGTAAACACTAGAATTTTAAGAGGAAACGGCTCATAAAGCAGAGGCTCACTAACAGAAGAGCTGCTGTCGCCCCCTGCTGGTTGGCAACAGCTGAATGTTTTAAGAGGATGGATGAGTGGTGATGCTGTGCTCTCTGCTGCCACGCCCCTGCTACCTTCCCTGCTCTGACAGCCCGCTCTGTCTCACCCCCGCCAGGCCACAAGCTCAGCTTCAGTCTCCCCTCGTGACCCCTCTTTCCTTTTGAAGTCTTTTTGTACTCACCGGCCTCTTCCTAATCTACTGCAAAAGAGCTCTTTAATTACAAAAAGAAAAAAAAAAACAAGTAGATGTGAGTTATTATGTAAATCTTAAAAAAGAGGATTGTAGAGAAGTGCTGTCTTATTGTGACATGCAGAAACACTGCATTGTTTGCTCGGAGCTGGAATGTACAGCCAATGTGTGAATATTTGTATAGTTTGAAGATGTGGAAATCTTATTGACAAATCAAAGACATTTATCTTGCAATGAGGGCACAATGTCGGGGTTTTAGACGAGCGGTGGTTTCGGAGTTTTCACTGGCCTGCTTGCAGAGTTCGGAAGCTTGTTACAGATATTCTGTCGTGATCGACGACACAATGCTAGGTCAGATAGCCTTGAAAGTGGCAACATTTTGTTCGTGTAGGAGAATAATTTTGCACATTTTGAGTATTTAGTTAGTCTTTGCTTTTAGCATCGACTATATTTTACTGACATTAATTGTACTCGATGCAGACCCGGCGTCTGTTCAGGATCTTCAGTTTTTTTCTTTTTTTTTTTTTCCTTTTCTTAAGGACCCTCAGGCACGAGATGAAGGTTTTGCAAGTGTGGAGAAAGAATTGTCCCAAGAATTATCTGAAAAATTTGCAAAAACTCTGAAATATTTGGTGCACTTTGCAAAATTTTGGATTAAACTTTTTAACAGCTGTTACAAAAATAATGCCTCTAGTATTTGAGATCTTGCAAGCAAAACATTTTAGTTTTTATTCCTGATTTATTTAACAATTAGCCTCCTTTCCTTTCAAGTATTGTCTCTCAGAATTTGACATTTTTGACTTTAGGAAGAGAAACGACCTTGATTATGCAGGCAAACACTGTGGTTTTCTTCATCTAGAAGCTGATGCACCCGGCATCTTTTATCCACTTCTTCTCCAGCTCCTCTACGCTTTTTTCCCCCAAAAATTCCTCATTTTATTTTCTAAATATTGTCTGCAGAGGGCCAAGTGAGCAACAAAGTTTTAGACCTCATGTTTACTAAATCTCGCACGTTTTTTTTTTTTTTGTTTGTTTTTTTTTTTTTTTTTTTTGCGAGGTTACGGGGTTGAGTCTAGCTTTAGACTTTGGTCACTCACAACTGGATCAGTTGCACTGATTGCACAAGTAGCTGACCAGATTAAAGAGTCTACTGTGAGGCCCCCACCAGTGTGGCAAAGTGGCAGCCTTCGGCTGACAGGAAGGCGGGCGGCAGGGTCAAGTCTCTGTACAGTCTGTTTATCAGTATTTCTTTATATCTCTCCTGTCAATATGTGGATCTTGCTGTTTTAATCTCCCTGTTTCAGAGGTCTGTATTAAACTGTATAGATTGTGCAAAAACAGAATGTCTCATAGCAGATTAAAGCAGATATTCCTTCAGATGATAAAGTGATTTAAAGTGTATAAAGTAAATGCAGAGGCAAAGTTTAGGGGATAAATGTAATATTTTGTTTGTAATTATTATTTTTTTTTCTTTGAAGAGGGCTACTGGATACAAAAAATCATCTGTAATAAAGTAATTTTAATATTTCTCTGTCTATGTCGTCTTAAACTATTCTTTCAAGGGTTTTAAGCTTCACACTGTTAATGAAAAGATTTATTTGAGCAGCTAGAAAACGAGATTCCATTGAAGTCTAAGGTTTACTGACAGAATATTTCAATGAGAACGATTGAATTACTGAGATACTTTAAGACAAAATAGTTGAAAATCTGCTAAAAACTGGTGAGAAATGAAATGCATAAAAAAGCTGCTTTCTGTGACTGGAGAAACTTCAGTTCCTCAGTTCTAGAGCTCTTTCTTGAATATGTAAACTGCTGAGGGAATGTTCCTCTGGAGCTACATTTATTGCTCATTTATCCCTTCATTGTGGCTCTTTAAAAAAAATGCAAAAAATCTGGATAAATAATAGGTTTGTGAAGTTTTGCCATTATGGTTAAGATTTCTAACATGTCGGATAAATAAGCAAAATGATGTTAACAGTTTTAATTTTGTTAAAATAACTTTAAAGCACATATTCTGCTGCTGCACAACAATGTGTTGTTGCTGTTCAGAAACAAAATATTTAATTGCATAATAATTCTAATTGCAAGTAAATCTGATGCAGCAGGAGGATTGACATATGATGTACTTTATTTTGAAATGTTATCTATGATTTGTTTTATATATTTTTTATTTTGTATGTGCTTCTGTTAAAAGTAAAAAGTTAAAAAAGCTACATTTTTAAAAAAGTGTTTGACTTATCCTTCAATTATTAGAAATTAATAGCTATATTTTATAAATGAGTGCCTTAATGGTCAGAAAAAAGTGGATAAAAAGTATTATTCTAAACGGTGTGTTTAGACTGCTCTAAACAGTTTTGCTCTATAGGAAGTTGAACCAAACGGCTCTCTCTGTGTTAAAGGTTCCAGACCCCTGGTCTTAACTCAGGTCGTTCTAGAGCAAAAAGCAAAGCAAAGACTTGAATTCTTTAAATGAAATGAGAGCAGAATCTATCTCTGAAGTTTCCAAATCTTTTTTTTTTCCAGTGGTAAAGCCATGTTACATTTTTTGGAAAATCCATTTCTGCTGAATTTAGCACATCCTGTTATGGTGTTTTTTTATTTAAAAAGTGCTTCAAAGTTTACATTTAAAATTTTCTTTCAAAAAACACAAACAGTAACAAGTGAAAAGTCTTAGCGGGTGTAGGACCTCTTCCAGGTGAAGATGCCCCTCTCTGTATCGTCCACGCCGCCGTGCTCTGTCAGCTGGGCTTTACTTCTCCTCGTCACGTTGGTTCTCCTTCTACGGGGGACTGCAATCGTCTCTGTCCTGCTCCTCTGTACGCTTCCTTCAAGTGATCTCTTCCAGCATGTTTCGTCACTCTCTTCGTATTTTAGGAAATCGGCTACCACTCTGAAGTATTCCAGAGCTAGGATGTGGCTCCATCTATTTTCATCCTCCTCTTCAATCCGTGCCCTCCCTTCACCCATCTCTGCTTGTCTCTCCGGTGTGAACCCACAGTGCCCTCCTCTGTCTGTCAACACCAGGAGAAAGTAAGGATTGCTCAGGAAGAGGGAAATGGGAAGGGTGGAGGCTGGTGGAAGGATGGGATCATCCCTGCTGCAGATGCAGAGGACGGGTATCGCCACCTCATCTGCATCCCTTAAAGGTTCATTCCTCCCCCAGTAGCCCTCCCAGTCCTTTGCCTGGTAAGCTCTTTCACCCAGTGTCCACGCCAGCGAGGGGGCCAGACCTTTCAAAGGGGGAAACCTATGGGTTTGTTGCTGTTGAGGCTGGGCTGATGTGCAGAAAAGAGCTTCTTCAAACTCTCTGAGGGATGAAGAGCTGAGAGCCCCATCCACATTCAGGATGCCTCTGAGGGAGTTTTCATATCTGACTCCAAAACCATGCAGGTAATAAAATAAAAAAAAAAAACATTTAAAGAAACATTTTCAATAAACATAATTTTTAACAGTTTTTCTCACCGACTGAGCTGCCGTTTCCTGTGAAAAAGTGCCCCCCATCGATAGATCGGAGGCATGAGCGTTTCAAACCACAGCTGGCCCAGCAGCACCGGTGAGATGGCTGCGGCTGCAGTCAGGTGGGAGCTTGATCCACATTCCCCCAAATAGGAGAGAAGGACGCCTGAGCCTGAACCCTCACTCACTGCAAACAACATGGAGGACGGCCGACGGCTGTGGATGTAAGCTATTGCCTGAAAAGGGAAGTTATGGTCAGCTGTGTCTGAAAAAGGGAATCAAAATAAATATTCCTAAAATAAAATAAAAATGTACTTGTAATGTTATTAAGTTAAAAACTGAACACATTTTATGAAAAGTTTTGCACTATTTGGGAAAAGGTGAACTGAAAATGTAGTCTCAGATAACAATAAAAGTTCAATAAAATACTGTTAAGTTAGATGTATTATTTAATTGGATAGAAGAGAAGCTGCATACTAGATTTATACACACATAAAGTCATAATTTAAAACTAGTCTAAAATGGGGCCCAGGACAGAGCCTTGTGGAACACCAACGTTTAGAAAAAAAAGCAAAGAGTTAAAATGCACTAAAATGAACTTTTGGCAACTAAAAATCAGAAATAGACTGTTCACCTCTTCAAGATCAGATGGGTCTCCAAACTCGGTCAGTCGTGTTGTGCTCAGCGGGGATCCCGCTGTGCCACGATGATGAAACACCACCACATAAAAGCCCTGCCGCGTGGCCTCCTGGGAAAGCAACTTTAAATGAGGTGTCATTCCACCCCAGGATTGAGGGATAAGGAGAAGGACAGGAGGGGTTTGGGTGAAGCTGCCCAGATCTTTCCTTCCTAGCTGATGCTCTCTCCTTGTCTTCCATCTGTTCCTCACCCCTCCATCATCTTGTCTTGTCCCCACAGCCCAGTCCAGAGCTACCATTCCCCCATCCTTCAGTAGCAGGTTCTCTCTCGCAAATTGAAAAGTGTCTCCATACTGTCCACACAGCTGGCTGGACACAGTCTGGAGGTGGGGGTCTCCTCTGGGCCAGAAGGCTAGGTTACACGTGTTCAGAGAGCTGCAGTGCTGCTGCAGATGTTTGGCTAGAGCCGTGGCCTTGCAGATAAACCTGGGCCCATCTGGCTTTCCACCTAATCCTGATAAAATATCTGCCGTGTCTGGGGATTTTGCCTCCTTAATGCATGTCGTTGTGTTCCTGTGAAGTGGCAGATCAAGGATCAGGCAAACAATGATCCACAAACACCAGCTTGCAGCTCTGACAGCCTGCCTCCACCAGCAATCCACCCTGGGCCATCGGAGAGCCACAAGCCACCGGAACAGCAGCAGAACCGGAACAAAACAGAACAAACAATCCCATCCAACGGACACCATTGTCAAATTAACAAAGTCGGAAAAATCTTAACAACTAAAGGTGAAGGTGGAAGTCCATATTTCCCACTTATTCCTGTGGCAATGTCAAAGTTCCCCCTGAAAACTATTATTAGATGCACAAATACTGTATAAAAAGAAAATGTAATATAAGAAAAAACTCCTGAATGATTGACGAAAAGGCAAAAACAAGAAAAGAGAAGGATTTGCTCCTCCTGTTATTAATCATTTGCTAAGAGGTCAGAGAAAGTAAACAAACAGTCATAAATCTGTCCCTGTAAAGCATGTTTTTATTTCACTTTGTTTCATTCCTGCTAGTTTAGTTTAGCTGCTCAAGGAACTGTCTCTGTGAATGTGTTAGTGGTGGTTTTCCTAATCTTTGTTATGCTTGTTTTAGCGAGGGCCTCTCAAAATTAAATTTGTAACTCTAATAAATATATTTTTAATCCATTTGGGAAATATATACAAAAATCATGTTTTTGTTCTAGATGAAAGCATGTTTTGGTTTAACCAGAAAAAGAAAATGTTTCTAATGACCAGTTTAACAATTTAAGTCACCATATTTTTTGTACTATAAGTCGCTCCACAGTATTAGTCGCAGATGGCAAAAATGCAAAATAAGAAGAAAAAAACATATATAAGTAACACTGGAGTTTAAGTTCCTCTTTTGGGAAAAATCTGTTTAACAAAATACAGGACCAAGAAGAGACATTTCATCTTGAAAGGAAATCATGATGATGGAATAGATAACAATAAGAAACTGAATTTATCCACGCTTAACTACCGTAACTGTATTTAGCTTCTTGAAACATAGGAGAAATTGAATAAGTGTCTAAATTAGGGCATTATATGAACAATTACAAGGATAACCGCAGCATAAAAAACATCCTAACAAGTTAACCAAACTCCTTATATCACTTCGTGTCATTAAATACATTTTTATTCTTCATCGCCTTGCACTTTTGAACAACTCTGCTAAAGGCCTGCGCTTCTTCTTCTGCGTTGCTATTAGTAGCTAATACTGATATGTATATTTATAGTTCTCTCTAGAGATTGATAGTAAGAAAATGATTAACACATTACTCTATTTTTTAAAAATAAATAAATCACATATAAGTTGCACCTGAGTATAAGTCACACCCCCAGCCAAACTACACCAAAAAACGTGTTATTCTCCAAAAAAAATACAGTATGTAAGTGAAACCTGCAAACAGTGTCTGAACTGCTTTCGGAGAATGTTCACGTACTTTACTGAAACCCAATTACATATTAGGAAATGAGTCTGTCATCAGTTTATTCCCGAATGATTATGAAGCAGAGCTCATCTGAAGACAAAAGCTTCCTTTTTCCATGTGTGAGTTCCTCCTTTCAACATCATCATTAACACTATATGAGGAGCAATGCAAAGCAGAACAACAGCCAGTCCAGACCCAAAACATCCCAGACCCAATGTTACACTGTGTCTTTGTAGATCTGGAGAAAGCTTTTGTCAGAGTGCTCAGAGAGGAACTGTGGTATTGTATGAGGAAGTCTGGAGTGACAGACAAGTATGTTAGAGCAGTGTATGGCATGTATGAGGGCTGTAAGACAGAGGTGAGGTGTGCTGTAGGGGTGATGGAGAAGTTCAAGGTGGAGCTGGGATTACATCAGGGATCAGCTCTGAGCCCCTTCCTGTTTGCAATGTTGATGGACAGACTGACAGATGAGGTTAGACTGGAATCACCATGGACTATGATGTTTGCAGACAATATTGTGGTTTGTTGTGACAACAGGGAACAGGTGAAGGAGAAGCTGGAGAGGTGGAGGTTTGCCCTGGAAAGGGGAGGAATGAAGGTTAGCCACAGCAAGACGGAGTACATGTGTGTGAATGAGAGAGAACCAAGTGGAGGAGTGAGGTTACTGTGAGAAGAGATAAAGAAGGTGGAGGATTTGAAGTATCGAGGGTCAACTGAGAGGTTGGAAAAGAAGTGAAGAAGCGAGTGTCAGATTACATTTTGTGATTTACTGGTATAAATAAAGGTATGAAACAAAATGCTTTTGTTGATGTTTCTTTTGTCTCGTGGTACTATAAAAATATAGATTTTTTTTATTGTACTTAGGCATTTGTTTGCAAATCAAACATTATAATCAGAGAATTGACTTTTTTTGATGACCTAAGACTGGAACACTTAACTCAGCTGACGTGTCTTTTCTGCTTTGTGTTGTTGATACTGTGAGGTTTTCTAAAGCATTTCGATTTTATTAAAACAGTCAAGTTAAAAGGACATTTTTAACAACTGAGCTTTGCTTTACTCCTGTGTTTGTTTTAGATTGTTAGTGACGTTCTGGTGCAGTTACAATCACAAAGATCTACTTTGCTAACTGGAACTTTGGGTTGCTGTCACGTACTTCCTTCTACATGCCATTCATCATGATCTGAACCAGATTCTGAACCATTACGTTAACAGCCCGCCTTCGACTCAACCAGAAACCTTGACCTTTAAATTCATGAATGCTTGTCTAACTGCATTCCAGACGGTTTTGGGTCTTTTCCACGCCGTTCTCTACCAGGAATGGCGTTTTGGCGTGGGCTGAAAAGTCAAGGACACAGAAAGAAAACTTTTTGCAAAAAATTAAAATTGTGGCTAAACATCCAATGTTGAAAATAATATTTTCCATAGTAATGACATAAAAAAAACAAACTGTTTCCTGCTTTGCTCTCTGTGGCCTAAATATCAGTAAACAGAGGTGATGAAAGATTCGACAAGTTATAGTCCAATAAAAAAGACTGGGGGGTTTGTTAACCTTTGAGGTTAGATAAAATGTAGAGCTAGATAAATTAATTCGTCTTTAACAGTTTTAGCACATCGCCTGTCCGTCCTTCATGTGGGCATCCCTGAGGTTCTTATTTTTTTTCCCCAAGATTTTTTGGGGAAGAGTTTTTGCTCACCAAGAAAGAGGGTCTAAGGGCAGGGATGCCAGTTTAGCTTAGTTCTTGCATAAATATGGTTGTGAAGCCCACTGAGACGGCTATGGGTGTGATTTTAGGCTATATAAGTATAAGCATTAGCAAACAAAAATTAACATTTATTGATTTTTATATTAAAGAAAAACAATTGAAAGGTTGGACCTCCTTCTGTCCTTAGAACTGCCGTAATCCTTGGTGACATCGATTCTGCAAGAATACTGCAGACAGTCCGCAGAGAGTTTGGGCCATATTGATTGATGCCAATATCCTGTTCCACCACATCCCCTGTGGATGTTTAACAGAGACAATATAAAATACATATATACACTGTGAAATCATTAAATAAAAGTGTCGTTAATTATTTAAAATTGGCATTCAATATTTAAAATTGGAAATCAATAAATAAAATTGGAAACAATGTATAAATGTTTAAATAAATGTGGCATTAAAATATTAAAATTGCCATTAATAAAAGCACAGTTAAACATTTAATGACATATTTATTTATTTATTGGCCAGTGTGGGATGGAGAAGACAATATTAAATAAACATATACGCCATGAAATAATTAAATAAAAGCGTCATTAAATATTTAAAATTGTACACACGTGGACAAAATTGTTGGTACCCCTCAGTTAAAGAAGGAAAAACCCACAATTCTCACTGAAATCACTTGAAACTTACAAAAGTAACAATAAATAAAAATTTATTGAAAATTAAATAATCAAAATCAGCCATCACTTTTGAATTGCTGATTAACATAATTATTAAAAAAAACAAACTGATGAAACAGGCCTGGACAAAAATGATGGTACCTCTATAAAAGATTGAAAACTATTTGACCAGACTGACATGATTAACTCAGGTGTGTCCTTTAATTGACATCACAGGTGTTACCAAACTCATAATCAGTCAGTCTGCCTATTTAAAGGGAGACAAGTAGTCACTCTGCTGTTTGGTGAAAAGGTGTGTACCACACTGAACATGGACAACAGAAAGCGAAGGAGAGAATTGTCCCAGGACATCCGAAAAAAAATGATAGATAAACATCTTAAAGGTAAAGGCTATAAGACCATCTCTAAACAGCTTGAACTTCCTGTGACAACAGAGGCTCATATTATTCAGAAGTTCAAGACCCACGGGACAGTAGCCAACCTCTCTGGACGTGGCCGCAAGAGGAAAATTGATGACAAATTGAAGAGACGGATCGTTGGAATTGTATCCAAAGAGCCCAGAACAACCTCCAAAGAAATTAAAGGTGAACTCCAAGGCCAATGTACATCAGTGTCAGATCGCACCATTCGTCGTTGTTTGAGCCAAAGTGGACTTCATGGGAGACGACCAAGGAGGACACCACTGCTGAAAAACAATCCTAAAAAAGCCAGACTGGAATTTGCAAAAATGCATGTTGACAAGCCCCAAAGCTTCTGGGAGAATGTCCTTTGGACAGATGAGACCAAACTGGAGCTTTTTGGTAAGGCACATCAACTCTATGTTCATAGACTCAAAAACCAAGCAAACGAAGAAAAGAACACTGTCCCTACGGTGAAACATGGAGGAGGCTCAGTCATGTTTTGGGGCTGCTTTGCTGCATGTGGCACAGGGTGTCTTGAATGTGTGCAAGGTACAATGAAATCTGTAGACTATCAAGGCATTCTGGAGAGAAATGTGCTGCCTTGTGTCAGAAAGCTTGGTCTCAGTCGCAGATCATGGGTCTTCCAACAGGACAACGATCCAAAACACACAGCCAAAAACACCCAAGAATGGCTGAGAGAAAAGCGTTGGACTATTCTAAAGTGGCCTTCCATGAGCCCAGATCTGAATCCCATTGAACATCTGTGGAAGGAGCTGAAACATGCCATTTGGAGAAGACACCCATCAAACCTGAGACAAGTGGAGCAGTTTGCTCATGAGGAGTGGGCCAAAATACCTGTTGACAGCTGCAGAACGCTCATTGACAAATACAGAAATCGCTTCATTGCAGTGATTGCCTCAAAAGGTTGTGCAACAAAATATTCAGTTATGGGTACCATCATTTTTGTCCAGACCTGTTTCATTAGTTTGTTTTTTAAAAATAATTATGTTAATCAGCAATTCAAAAGTGATGGCTGATTTTGATTATTTAATTTTCAATAAATTTTTATTTATTGTTACTTTTGTAAGTTTCAAGTGATTTCAGTGAGAATTGTGAGTTTTTCCTTCTTTAACTGAGAGGTACCAACAATTTTGTCCACGTGTGTACAATTTTAAATACATGTTTAAATAAATGTGGAATTAAAATATTAAAAATTGCCATTAAACATTTAATGACATTTTTATTTTAGTGTCCAATGTGGGCTAGGGTTACGGTTTTTGCTCTGAAATGCAGAATAATGGTGGATTTTAAGTTTATAAACTAAAAATTAAAGGAATGCTCTGCGCGACTATCACCGGAAGTAATAAAATCTTCAAATAAAGTGTCAGTGAAGCTTCCTATTTTCAAAGTAAAACTAGTGAGGGCATTTTTGTAGTAAAAAAAAAAAAAAAAAACGAGACTGAAGTTCCATTTACTGACATAAGTTCTGAGAAAACTCGTGTACTCATTGAGGCTTTAGCTCCAGTGTTTACTTAATTTTTTTTTTTCTATCCCAGTAATTCTTCAACAGTTTACGTAATTAACGTAATTCTAGCGGATTCTGATGCGGAGTAAAGCATCCTCGCGCTTATATGCAACAGTGCGCAGGGAAGTAATTACGTAATCAACATGAACCTTGAACTTTTTCTCTTGTTTAAGGTGAAATTAAAATTCATGAAGTAAACATGTAAAATTTTAGTTTCTGTGAATGCACCGTTTGCCGAGCATTAGCAGTATCATATGTGACGCAAACCTCCACGGACTGAGTACCAGCACTGTCACCTTTTGTAAAAAATAAAAAAATAAATGCGCATCAGCTTACGTAAACAATAATCATTGACTTATTGACTAATTGAAAAAAATTAATCGGTGACTAATCAACTACTGAAATAATCAAAAGTGACAGGCCTGAAGTAAAGGTCTTTGTTTTTTCCTTTGGTTTTTAAACTGTATTTAAAGTATTTTTGCTATGTAAAGCATTTTTGTGTTTGAATGAAAGGTGCTTTATAAACAAAGTGTGATTTGATCCATTTTATAAACTTGATGAATTCCTTTTGTCGTCATAGGGTTACTGGAGCCTATCCTAGCTGTATACACTCCGAGCGCTTTGCCAGTATGTCACAGGGCACTTTTCTGGAATATTTTGTGAGAAAGCAACATTAAGAGAATGTGGTTTTAAAAGATAAATAACTGACATGAATAAAAAATCTCAATCTTTTAAGAATTTACTGACTACATTGTACAATAATGATAGAACCTGCTTTTGTTGTGACAATCAGCTGTGTTCCCGTAAGTGCTAACACTGGAAAACTTGTAGGGCATGTTTTGACAGTAAATATTGAAAACATGCAGTTAGCACAGATAAATAGATAATAAATGACAAAATAAATAAATGCATGACAGTTTGTTCCTAAGAGGTCTACCTCAAAGATGCAAAGTATGATAATACAAAGAAAAACTGTCAGTGTACAATAAGCAAAAACACCAAATTTGAATGCATTTTTTTTAAGTGTGAGAGACAATATACTTTGTATAAATAAAATCGTGGATGAAAACAAAGTGCTTTTTATTTTCTAAATAAATGGCTGCAGCCTCCTTCAACAAATAAGATTAAGCAGCAACATCCAAATGGGGTGTGTGTTTGTGTGTGTGTGTGGGATCACTTCAGAATTAAAAAGAAAAATAACTGTGACATCATCGTGCAAAGCTTTTCTTTTGCATCATCTGTTTATTGATTGATTTACTTTTTTGTCAGATAGATATTTATGCAGTAGATTTCCCAATTTGAACAGGCAAATCTCTCCATATGTAGAGTTTACTTTCAGTTCTCTGAGGTTTCAAGCCGTAAGTCATAGATTTCGGTTGAGGGCTCTACCGTACAAACTCCGCCTTGGAAACAATCAAGGATTATAAATTCCGGAGTGAACCTGTCAGAATCATTACCACCAGGACAGCAGTGAATCATAAGGTAGGTTCATAAACATTCTTAATTCGTTTTTCTAGTAACTTTCATAAACTTTTTTTCTTTTTGAACAGTCTATTTCATTATAATTTCTCAATGTACATGCATATGTGCTTGAGGTTTTCCATCCTTGGTAGCTTATGAATTAATTTGATTGGATTAGACTGGATTTGATTTTGATTTATGGTCCCACGATTAGATTATTAAATGATTATCATAACACTAATGATTTGCTGTATATTTATAATGCATTTTGTCTCTTTCTTTTTTGTGGTACCCTACTTTTTTGTATTTTCTAATTAATTTAGTGTATTCTAATTGAAGACAATTGAAAATCGAAATACATTTTTATTCACTTCTTTTGAGTGTTTGTGGACAGGCCACGCCCCTTTAGACAAGCATTTACACCTGACAGGCACGATAATAAACTTCCAGCAACTTCTTACTTTGTGATTCTATCTCTCCTACTTTGGTAGTCATCCTCCAGGTTCCTTTAACCCCCTTTTCCCCTTTTTTAAATACCATATCACCCCTCCTCTGTAATACTCACTCTCCTATTTTCTCTTTTTCTTAACCATCCGGTCCAAAAAAAACTATACAAACATAATCAATCAGAAAAAGCTTAGCAAATACAAAAGCAATTATTTATATAAATATGCACCTTGTGTCCAAAAATTCACTGATGTAACAGTAGAATCTGACCAACACAAAAGGCCTTCACCTTTTACTGTTTGCTCAGCTGTTGGACAGGGAAAGTTAAAAAAAAGAAAAAACGAAAAGAATGCAGAAGCCCTGGTTGTTTACAACAACTTAAGGTTGTAAATATTTCCTTTGAACATTCCAATGTCAGAGGAACTTCATCACAATCTGCTGAGAAATTGTAATTATTCTTCCTTGATCATTGGCTGTTTGAATGAACAGCCGCTGGCTTCCTCTCATGCACCCTGACTGCGGTGACAACTAACCGTCACAGAGTGGTGTTGCAATTGTAGTTTTATTGCTGTTATTCTAAATTTGCAAATTATACAATCTGTCCAGTTCACACTTTTGTTTTAATAAAAAAAAAGAAATAATCTCAGAAACTTTCTTTGTACTAAAATAAATTCTATGTGAAACTATTGCAAGTTGCAATCAACAGTTATTGATAATCAATAGAATTGTAATATATATATATATATATATATATATATATATATATATATTTTTTTTTTAGAGCAGTTTCTTGTCTCTTAGAAAATTAACACACAATGTAAAAAGTCAGACTTTGTTTCTGCATTTTTGCAGGCGATCCTTTCGCCTTTTGGTGGTGTTTACTGACTTTAAGCTCAATGAACACAATTCACTGTCTAATCTATTTTAAATGTTTAAATACCTTTTAATGCTTTTATTAATATGATTTAAAAATACACTAAATGGCTTCAACCAACCACTTAAAATAAGTTATTGTGTTATCATTAATATTTTCTTTGTAAAATGACCAAGAAATCATGATCTCCTCAAAAGTATGTAACTTATGAGGACACCTACATGCAAAATCTTAGGAGATTTTCTTAACCTTCCTCAAGTTTGCTATCAGGAAAATGTTGCTTTCACTTTCAGTTTTATGAAGACGTGGGATTTTTTTTGCAGAGAATCAAAGCAGTTAATCGGGTCACACAACCTGATCTGGAAAAAAGCTCCAACTTGAAGTGTAAAAGAAAATTGATTTATATATTATCTATTTGAGTTGGACCTGCGTCTTTGTATTAACTGAGTTGTAAAAGAATAGAAGGGAGTAATATTTTTTTATATTTTTTGTTTTGTCGACAGGTTGTGCAGTCATGTTGTGGCTGGCATGGTTGTATCTCCTCTATTTACAGAGTGGAGCTCTTGGTTTCGGTGTATTTCCTGGAGACTCTTTTAATCATCAAACAATCACTGAGAGAGCACTCCTGAATGTCACGGCTCAGGTTTGCAGAGCTCTGGCTCTGGCTGAGGGGAAGGACTTCACTTTTCCTGTAAGATTGTAAACTGATAAAATCCAAAAGCTTCTGTTTGTTTTTATGATCTCTTCAGCATGAACTATAACTAGAGATATAAAGTTCATAGTGTCTGTAATTACTAATTCCTTGGTTTGTTTGTTATCAGAAAAGGGTATTGTTTTAACATGCGTGACATGTTTTGACGGACGCATTCCGTCTTCATCGGGTGGTTGTGAGTGACGTTCTTAAAAACAGCTGATTGTCATTGAGGTGGAGTTTCCTGACAGAGTTTGACAGGTGACTCCACCTCAATTTTTTAAGAACGTCACACACAACCACCTGATGACGACTCTGAAGACTGAACCCGTCCGTCGAAACATGTCAGGTACGTTAAAACGATACCCGTGTCTGTTAACAAACAAACCAAGGAATTAGAACTATAAATAGAATTATAGATGTGTGTTGTTCTGTGTTTCTGTGAACAGGCACAACCTTTCACTGCCAAGTCCATTGCCAACGCATGTGAAGCTCCAAAGTCATACAAGTATTTCCTTCCTAACATTTTATTCATCCAAAGCATGAATGCGGCTATAGATTTACGTCGACTCCTCGATGCCGATTACCACTGTGATGATGAGCTTTTAATAGAAGGACAGAGGCTCATCACAGATGGTTTGTCAGCAGTGAAGGCTGCCAACAAGAACCAAAATTTTTTGGCAGCAAGGTTTACCTTGGGAGGGATTCTCCACACCTTACAGGTATTTTCCTATTTTCCTACGCTTTTTTGTGTTTTTTTCTGCTTAAAATCTTAACAAAGGTACCGCTTTGCATTCATTACATTGTTTTTTTATTGATTAATATAATTTCTTTTTTGGCAGAAATAAAAACAGAAATATAAAGACAAACTAGCATGTTCTTAAAATGTTAAACTGTTTTCTCTTTACATTTGACAGAAGTGAATGTGATTTCCTTTCAAACTAACCGTTGTCTATGTACTTAAAACTCATAAAAGATCAGACTTTTTTTTTGTTTTTTTGTTTTTTACAAAAGGTTTGGTTAGCATTAGAAAATGGGCATTCTAGAGGAAGTGTAGAGAGAACAAGACCTCTTCACATCAGCAGGCATGTAAAAACCTTTACATGCAGTAGTTCTAGATGCACCTCAGCCATAAATTTATAAACTTCACTGATCTACATTGTAATTTAGTAAACTTTACTTTAAAAAAATATTATAATTCCATTTTTCTTTAGCCAGACAGCCACTAGAGAGAGATAAAATAGCACATTGTAGACCCTTGCTCTAACTGAAAAAGCACTTAGTTACAACAGTTCTCCCTGAATGGAAGCTAACTATTAACTATGTTACAGAATAAAAAAAAAAACATATTGCTATAAAAAATGACTAATATGTTGTCTGGTTGTCTAGTTTTGTCCCTTTTGGCAAAGCGCACTCATTCCAGGTTAAATTCTTGATTGCTTTTTATAAAAGCAGTCAGTTGCACAAAACTTAATCCTAACATTTTTGTCTTCTTTTCTTCTTTTTTTGTCCTGCAGGATTTCTACAGTCACAGCAACTGGGTTGAATTGGGAAACAAATCTCCAAACATAAATATGATCAGAAAGAACGCCAACATTGGAAATATTGCAGGTACAACCAGAGATTAGACCACTTTCTTTGCATTTTTGAGTCAAAGACATTGCTTTGTAATCAGTGCTTCTCTGCAGCTAAAACCACTGCAACCTGTCGCAGCTGTAATGGGGACGACTGCAGCAATAATATTCTGGAGGACGTAATATCAGGAAACATTTTGACATCTGGGTACTTTGTTGTTTGGCCTTTCTCTGCGAACAAACCAAAAGGTAAAAAAAACTATTAATCTACTGAAAGCAGATTTTTTTATTCAGAAAATTATCATGTTTCACAATTTTTTTACACATTTACACATTTTTTTCTTTTTGGTTTCTGCCCATTGTATTAAGGTGATGGAACATTGGTATTCACTTTAGATTTGTTGTTTTTATTCTTTAAATATATAAATTAAGACTTCATGGATTAGGTTTTTGCACGGCATGTTCAGTATTTGTTTCTACTGGAAAAGCTGAGAATTCAGATCTTTTTTTTTGTTTTGTTTCCGTGATTATCAGGAAAGTGCAGCCACGGGGGTTCTTTTGATGCAACAAGTTCAGTTGAGCCCAAAGGTGGGATCAACAAAGACTCTTACACTTCCAGCCATGGATATCTTCACAGGGAAGCAGCAGAGCTGGCAATAACTGCAACCAGTCAGCTTCTGGAGGACATTCGAGGAGCTACTGGGGACAGAGAATTTCTTCAGTATTAAAACCAGTTTGCATAACTCAGTTAAACTTACTGCCCAGAGCAGAATTTAACAACATTACCATTTTCAAGATCCATTTTTTAAAAACGTTTTAATCTCTTAGGTTGATGGGAATCTCAAAGGGATCAAGTAAGGCTCTTTGTTTTGTGGTGGACACAACAGGAAGTATGGGTGACGACATTGCAGCAGTACAGAACGTCACTTCCTCTATAATTGATAGTAAGGTTGGGACAGAGGATGAGCCTTCAGTCTACATTCTTGTACCTTTCAATGATCCAGGTTTGTTCCTACAACTTTAATTTAAAATCATGAGCAGTAAATCATACATTCTGTGTACTGAGTTATTGTTTTTGCATAAATCAGCATAGCTACCTTTGAAAAAATGTTTCTAAAGAGGAAAACAAAAACCATGTGTCTTTTCCATTTGTCTTTTCTCTGATGTGGATGATAGATTTTGGGCCTCTGATAAAAACCACAGATGCAGAAGTCTTCAAAGATTATATCAACTCATTAACACCATCCGGAGGTGGAGATTTTCCAGAAATGAGTCTTTCGGGGCTTCAGGTTTTGAGCTGTTCAATCATACTTTAGGGTTTACTATCAAACTTTTGATATTCTAGAAGTTACAACTTTTGCTTGACCTTTTTTTCAGTTGGCTCTCACTGGCACTCCTCCTAATTCTGAGATCTTCCTCTTCACTGATGCAACTGCCAAAGATGAATATCTGAAAAACACAGTGATTGCACTCATAGAGCAGAGCAAGACAGTTGTGAGTACTTCCATCCAAATGTAAAATGCTTCAACATGCTATTTAGGCCTTTGACACACAATTTTTGAAATGGCACTAATGCCTTATTTTGTGAAAAAATAAAAAAACACAATGCTTATCTGCTTGAATCAGCATTAACATGATCCTTTTGATGAACAAATATCAAGAAACAATCAAAGCATTGAACACATGAAGAAGAAAGATAGTACTTCCCTTTTTTAATTTCGAAATAAAAGTGACTCTTGAATACTTTTCAATTCAAAAGACCAGCAATTGCTTTGATTTGCAACTTGTTTGTTCAAATCATTAACATAAAAAAAGATGGACAAAGCACCTGTGATGTCACCCATTGAAAATGTCTTACCTCCGGTTCCAACCAAATGTGGTCAATTCAGTCGCCATTTTTCCATGGTACAGACCACGCCATTTTGGAACCAGACGATGTTGTAAGCAGTGATTGGTTTGAGTCAGTCTAAGTCATAATTTCTATGGCAACCACTCTCGCTAATCAGAAGTGAGCTTGATGGAAAGCCACATCCCTTCCAGTGGGCTTGGGAGAATCTGTCAATACAGTGTTTCATATGTTGGAAGTAGGGGCCGGGGCACCACTTGCTTTTACTGAGTCATCTTATTGGCCAGTTTATAACTTGAATAACTTGAGATATAGAAAATGTATCATGAAAAAAATAGGTTTAGCAAGAACATGTTAAAAAGAGGTACCAGGGCAAGAACGGTTATTAAATGTTTAAATGTTTACTCAGATATCCCAGAAATGTCATTAATGTGCACAAAACACATCAACAGTAAGCAGAACTCTGAAGAACTGTAAAGACTTTTTTGTCTGCAGTATTACTCCAAGAAAACAAAGATAGTGAGATACAGCCATAAGACACAAGCATTGTTTCTGCACTTTAAATGGTCCGGGTGAATACTCTATTCTGATTGGCTGCTGGGTGTTAGAATGAAGGTGTCTTCAGCCAAACACGCGAGGGCGTGATATCCCATAAATGGGTTGTACCAAGTGAATCGACTGAAAAAGGAGCTGTGATGTTTTAGCTAACGGATTAGATCGGATTTTGGAAAAACAGAGTTGAGTTGGTGGCTATCATCAAAAGACTTGTGCAATTCTGATTGTGCAGCTTCATTATTTCCTTATCTTTGATTCAGGTGAACTTCATGATAACCAACATACTAAGCGCCCGCCGTCGCAGAGAAGCGAATGAAAATCAACAGCAGACCCAGCGGATGGCGAGAGCAGATTCTCTGCTGTACAGAGATCTGGCTCAGGCTTCAGGAGGACAAGCTATACAAGTTTCCAAAGACCAGCTACTCCAGGCCACCAGCATAATCACAGAATCCACAAGCTCATCTCTGGTATGCTCCTCATTCTACTGAGCTGAAAATTTCTGGTTCTCCTTTTTTTAATTAAAATTTTGCATTCCAGGTGACGCTTCTGCAAGCAAATAGGAATTTGGGAAGGCCAGAAAATTACACTTTCAGTGTTGATGAGACATTAACAAATCTGATCATTTACATCACTGGAAGTTCAGTTGACTTCACGCTTGTCAATCCTTCAGGTGACTTTGTTTATTCATTAAAATGAAAAACTTTTAATTTCATTTTAAAGGTTTTATGATTTAATCACTTTTCAAAATATTCAAATGTTGGCATATTGTGATGGCAGCACAGAGATCTGAGTTTGGCAAATCCTGCACCATGTTGATCAGAATCTGCTTTATTTTTTAGGTGAGCTTCATAATAGCACCTCCACTGAGCCATCAATCATCTCAGCTGAGTTGGTGGGAAACTTACGGACTTTGCGGTTGCGGACCCAAGTTGGATTGTGGGAATTGAGAATAATGTCAGCAAATTCCTATACTTTGAAGGTTGTAGGTAAGACACCTAACAAAGTTGAAACTAAAGAATTACATAATTTTTCTGCTGAGAGATGATTTATCTTGAATGTTTGATAAAACCAAATGGCAAAGAAGTCACTAAGAACTGAGTTGGACCATCTTTGGCTTCTGATGCACAGTGTTGGTTTACTTTCTTCTTTTATTTGTGTTATTTACAGGTCAGAGTCCGATTGATTTCATCTTTAGATTCATGATGCAATCTCAGGGCCCCTTAGGAGGGTTCGATCTTGTGGAAAATCGCCCAACAGCTGGTAAAAGGAAGCTCTTTTTCTTTGCTTTTGAGCCAGTTCCCCAGCTTTGAGCTATTCAGTTTGACCAGTTTTCTTTCCTTTAAAGGCAGTAACACCAGTCTGCAGGTGAATCTACTTGAGGCCGACTCCACCACAGTGACAGAAGTCACTTTGGTTGAAACCTCAGGGTCGGAGCAGGTTAATGGCCTTGTGGAGGCTCAGGGTGGAGGGCAATACTTAGTCCAGTTTGACAGGATACCATCCGTTGAGTTTGTAGTATTAGTAAGGGGACAGAGTACCAACAGTACAGCCTCTAGAGCATCCACAGTAATGTTCCAGAGACAGTCTACAACCAGTCTGAGAGCCTCTTCTCTAACTGTTACTGTGGTAAGAAGAATATGCTATTAAAACCCTTTTAACTCAAATTAAACGTTTTAATTTGTCTATTTAAATGTGTTTTTGTTGTTTTTAGTCTGATACAGGGAGTGTCTTAGAGCCTGGAACTCCACTCCTTGTTCCCTTTTCTGTGACGATCACTGGCGAAGGAGGAAACTTTGTCATCAAAGCCACCAATGACCAAGGTTTTGATTTAACCTTCCCATCCAGTTTAACTCTGGAAAGTGGAGGTAGTGCCAACGCTACAGTCAGCATCACGGCACCTGGTACCTCCCAGTCTGGTACTGGTGTCACACTGACCATAGAGGCTGAAGCTCCAGGAGGTGCAGACACCAACTATGATGTGCTGCGTCTCACTGTTCTTCCAAAGGTCCATATGAGACAGAAGACTACACTTCTATACATTTGATATGTTTTTTGTTTGTGTTTTATTCTCTTTATAATCCTTTTCTTTCGCCTTCAGGTGACAGATTTTTCTCCCCCAGTTTGCCAGCTGCTTAGTCTGCAGTCCAACTGCAGTGACAACTGCAACCAGTCAACGTGGGAGCTCTCTGTGGAAGTGACTGATGGAGAAAATGGGACTGGCATAGACCTCATCAGTCTCAGAGAAGGCGACGGCATCTTAAACTCCAATATGACAACAGCCAATGGGAGCGTGACGCTGGTATCCTACAACGCATCCTGCTGCTCACCTAATGTGCAGCTGGTGGTTGTGGATCGAGTGGGTAATGTGGATGTTTGCAGTTACTCTGTCATTCCAAGTGTCAGTCCGACAGATAGTCCAACAGACGGTTCGACAGTCAGTCCAACAGACGGTTCGACAGTCAGTCCAACAGACGGTTCGACAGTCAGTCCAACAGACGGTTCGACAGATAGTCCAACTGCCGGTTCGACAGTCAGTCCAACAGACGGTTCGACAGTCAGTCCAACAGACGGTTCGACAGATAGTCCAACAGACGGTTCGACAGATAGTCCAACTGCCGGTTCGACAGATAGTCCAACAGACGGTTCGACAGATAGTCCAACAGACGGTTCGACAGTCAGTCCAACTGCCGGTTCGACAGTCAGTCCAACACACGGTTCGACAGTCAAGCCAAGTTCCTCAACAACAACGTCATCGTCCAGAGCTGTTCAGCCCTCTCTTCTTTGCTTTTGCGTTATGATTTTAGGGCTCATGTTGGGCTGTAAGATGGGTTGAGGTAAATGTCTACACTTTCAAGTGTTTTGATGGTGTGGGAGATCATCTTTAGGATGTTAATAATCAGTTAGCCCTCACTGCCCTCATAAAGGTGTCACAGTTTTCAGCAAACTGCAGCTAAGGTATTTGGCATAGTCACTGCAATATTGCATCTTAGTAAGAATGAAATCAATTAGCAAAGCCTGCAAACAGTTATGACTATATCCAGTGAAGCAAAAAAACTTTTGAAAACCCTTTGATATTCCATGGTCTCTCTCTTAGAAATTATGCAGGGACCTGAAATTTCCATCTCAGGTGCATTTCCACCGTGAGACATAATCCTCCAAAAAATTTGTAAATCACATTGTTAAATAATTTATTTGTATGATACTGCTGCAAATAAGAATTTGAACACATGTCTATCAGCTGGAATTCTGACCCTCAAAGATCTTTTAAATGTCCACCTTCACTCCACTTATTATCCTATATTAGATTCACCTGTTTGAGGTCGTTAGGGTGCATGAAGACACCTGTCCATCCCATACAATCAGTAAGACTCCAACTACTAAAATGGCAGAGAAAGCTATCCAAGGACACCAAAGACAAAACTGTAGATCTTCATAAGGTTGGAAAGGACTGCTGGGCATTTGCCAAGCAGTTTGGTGAAAAAAAGATCCACTGCTGGAGCAGTGATTAGAAAACGGAAGAAGCTAAGCATGACTGACAATCTCCCTCGCTCTGGGGCTCCAGGCAAGATCTCACCTCATGGGGTCTCAATGATCCTAAGAAAAGGAAGGAATCAGCCCAGAACTATACAGGAGTAGGTGGTCAATGATCTGAAAAGAGCTGGAACCACCGTTCCCAAGGTTCCTGTTGGAAATGCACTTAGATCTTATGGTTTGAAATCATGCATGGTATGGAAGGTCCCCCTGCTTAAACCAGCACGTGTCCAGGCCCATTTTAAAGTTTGCCAATGACCATTCGGATGATCCAAAGGAGTCATGAGAGAAAATCATGTTGTCAGATGGGACCAAAATAGAACTTTAGAACTTTATAACAAAATAGATCTTAATTCCACTCAGTGAGCTTGAAAGAATACAAATGATGAGTACCGTCTCAAGAACACCATCCCTAATGTGAAGCAAGGGGGTGGTAGCATCATGTTATGGGGGTGTTTTTCTGCATATGGGACAGGACGATTGCTTTAAGGAGAGGATGACTGGGGCTGTGTATTGCGATATTTTGGGGAACAGCATCCTTTCCTCAGTTGAAGAAGGGTTGTAGATGGGTCTTCCAACATGACAATGATCCGAAGTACACAGCCAGGATAACCAAGGAGTGGCTCCGTAAGACACAAATTGAGGTTCTGGAGTGGCCAGTCTCCAGACCTAAACCCAATAGAACACCTTTGGAGGGAGCTCAAATCGGGTTTCTCAACAACAGCCTAGAAACTTGACTAATCGAGAGAAGATCTGTGTGGAAGAGTGGGCCAGAATCCCTCCTGTAGTGTGTGCAAACCTGGTAAAAAAAAAAAAAAAAACTTGTATAATTGCAAACAAAGGCTACTGTACCAATTATTACCATTGATTTTCCCTGGTGTTCAAATGCATATTTGCAGCAGTAACATTCAAACCAATTATTTAAAAAAAAAATCATACAATGTGATTTTAAGATTTTTTTTAAGATCTCTCACAGTGAAGATAAGATGAAAATTTCAGACCCCTCCATGATTACTAAGTGGAAGAACTTGCAAAAATCACAGGGTGTTCAAATACATATTTGCCTCACTGTAACATCTATGATGAGTTTTAAAAAAATAGAGACAAAAATGAATGTTTTAAAGATTTACAGGCTATATCAAATCAAAGAGTTCTTAAATATGATTCTATTTTGATTTTTGTTTAAAGTATGATTCATTTTCCTAATTTTTGATTTGTCTTTTTTTTCTTGGAATAACGGAACTTTAGTTGTTGATTTAAAAAACCTATATTCCTACATATGCATACTATTTATTGTAAATTTTAAAATCAACCTTGAATATGTTGCTACTTTTTCTCATTAAATGTTTCTCACTAGAAAATATAAAGTTTGGTGAAAATTATAAAAGAAATATATGCAGTTTTATCTGAACGAAATATTTGTTCTAATCATGTACAGTATTTGAAATGCAATAACTTAATTTACTTGACTAACATCTTTTCTTTTAAAATGTAATAATGTATGGGATATAAAAACAATTCTTCAAGCAATGTATGAAGTATATTTACTGCTGATTTGTGTGTTCCGATGAATGAAAAGAAGTGGCTTTAAAATACCATTCCACTAAACAAAGTAATAAGAAATCTTCATCCTTAAAATGGCCCAGAAAGGAAAAAAAACAATTTTAATCCCTTGAAGCCTTTTGATGCAGATGTGCATTAAACCATTATGGCTCCAATATTGCCTTAATTTTGCACATGCTTGAAAGCAAACATACAACAAAAACATAAGCATTTTTTTCTGGAAATAAATTCAGATGTCAGGAGGTTAACTGTGGGTCTTTTTATATTCCTAAAACTGGCACACGTAGTAGCAGCATGAAAATGGAAATCCATCAAGCATTCTGTAAATTCTACATCACAGATTGCCTTAAACTCTAGTTGAGGAACAGAAAATAGTACAGTTTATTTGGATGTAAAAGAAATAATAGAGAGTAACAGAGTGTTCAATACTGTGAGATGTTGGTAATGTGTTGGCCTCTAAAGTGTAATAATTGTGAAAGTAACTTTCAACAAAAGAAATCAGAAAATCTAAAAGTAACTTTTGAATAGTTGATATAAACAGACAGAAAAAGTCTGCCTTTAAAAAAGTCTGATTGGACAGAAACAAGTATTTTAATGTTCTTTTGTTTGCTAAATTTGCTAAAGTCATGAAATCAATGACAGTGTTCTCTTAACATCCAGCAGAGGTCATAGTTTACATGAGCATCCTGAAGGCTGAAATACATCTAATGGAAAAAAAAAAAAAATTTTTTTTTTTCTTCTTCAGACTTATTGATTATAAGATCCTCAGTCTCAAAAATCTCAAAAGTGGTAGTAAACAGCAATTGTTTTCAAGCCGGCTTAACTTGATATTGATATTGTCTGTGGTTTTTACTCTCGTTATTTCCTAAATAATGCTAAGTTCATCAGTCTCCGGTTATTCCTGTTTTGCATGCTGTTTAATCTAAAACACATCACATTAGCATTTCCAAAATGGCCTAAACTAAACTCCTGTGATCTATATTAAACTTTTTTTTCCTAAGACACATATTGAAGCTTCTCTGACTTTCACGCTCCCTCCTGAAATATTACACCAGAAAGATACTTTCATAGTGTTTGTTGTTTGAAACGACAATTTCTCAAATGCAGAAAAATGCCTTTAGTGATTACATCCTGCAATGTTACCTCTGAGATAAAAATCTTTATTTCAAATCAAATCAAATCAAACTTTATTTGTATAGCACTTTTCCTATGAAGCATTACACAAAGTGCTTTACATTAAAAAAAAACGGATTAAAAAACAAACACAAGCATAAAAATGTAGGACCCCCCCATCCCCACCCTCAACACACACATGCAATCCACCCAACCCCTTTCACAACTCCCACCCCCTTAACTGATAGAACCCATGGGAAACAGTCTGAGCATGGAGAAAGTTGGTAGTTGAACCAATTATAGTTGGGTCCTCCTCCTCCGAGGACAACCACATAGCCAGTCTAATGCAGCATCACAGGCGAGGACCCAGCCCCACCACTACAAGGTGGCGAGGCAGGTCCCCACCTAGAGCCGCAGCAGCTGAACCGTAGCTGACCCAGAGGAAGAGGACTCAGCCGAGGAGGCACTGGATTTAAAAATAATAAAATATAAATCTAAAATTAAAATGGAGCATTTGATAAAAGCAACAAGCAATAAAACATGAGAATAAAAAATATTCAAATAAGCTATAAATAATCCAGTGTAAAATCATAAAACATGATAAAAATAATTTAAAAAAAGATAAATTAACATGATAAAAACTAACTAAAAGCTAACTTATTTTGGTGTTTTATGTTAGTGTTTCTGTGGCAGCAAACTGTTCTCCCAGAAAAAAAAAAACACTAAATGACTCATCTTTTCATGCTGTCAGCACAAAGAAATTCTAAAATGAATGAAAGCAGGAAGATTACCAGACACAGATCTCTCAGTTGGTTGTTGTTAAGGCCTGTAGCAGACACTGACTGCAAGAACCATATTGTTTCTGCATTTGGAAAGATTTTTTGTGCCTTTGAGCAAGAATTTGTCCCTCGCCACACGCGTGAAAGTTGCACAAATTTAGTACCCATCGAAAATGAATTTTGGGCATAGTGAACAACACACACACCCACTAAGTCAATGACATCACGGCCACCCAACCTACGCGGAGATTTGGCGAATTTCCCATTTTCACACAATACGGGAAAATTACACTTTTGTTTGTCTGATTTTCACGAAACTTCACACATATTCCCCACAGAAGTTCTGTTGACCTTTGACCTTGGGAAGTGCCATCTTACATTTGAAGAAAAAAACACCTTCAGGACCAGCTACAAACAAAAACTCATCTTATGGATTTAATCAGTCGTTGTGTAACTTCTCCAGCACCATTGTGAATTTACTATGCAAAAATGTTGAAATCAGAAGTTGTAGATTTTGAATCGAGATGGAAAGTAAGATCTTGGCTAGCTTGCACATATTTTATTGAAATGTCATGACACAGGTATGCATGAGTTTGGTGGCCCAAACTGAAAGAAACAAATGTAATATTCCATAGGATAATGTTAAAATTATGGCCGTGGTAAACAAAAAAAGGTTGCAAAAAAAAAAATCTGCTGACTCGCCCTGTACTTCTGTCTACTCCTCTCCTCTCAGCGCCCCACTTCTTTTGAGCTAGCCTCTTACTCTGTATACACTCCTGCACCTCCTCATTTCACCACCAAGTCTCTTATTAACTTTCTTTCCAGATGACAAACCAAGTATACTCCTACCTGTCTCCCTGGTCACGTTAGCTATTGTTGACCAATCATCTGGGAGTACCTCCTGACCATTCAGAGCCTGTTTCAACTACTTCTTAAAAGTCATGCAACATTTTTCCTTTTTCAGCTTCCATCAGTTTGTCCTTTTCTCTGCCTTTGCCCTTCCTTTTGTCATCTTCTTTATCACCAGAGTCATCCTACACACTACCATCCTATGATGTCTGGAAACACTGGTTTGGGATGCCCTTCCTGACACAACCCTCAGATTTTATCCAGGATTGGGACTGGCTGGCACAAGGAGTCCCCTCGCGGCTACATTGTCTACCTGTATTAGGGAGCGTATCAGGTGTTAAAAAAAAAAAAAATCTGCCAAAGTAACTGTGCGAATGCTAAATTCCTTTGGCAAGTGTTGTTGTGACATCAGATTGCTTCGCAGAAAAATGCATTTTTGACAGTACAGTAAAGATTAAAAACAGCACAGACAGCACTTGGTAAATCAACAGATGAAGAGATTATTAATGAAAAATATTTACTGCACAACAGTTTGTTCCTAAGAAGTCAATCCCACAGATGCAAAATATCATAATACCAAGACAAAGCATTCAGTGCACAATAAGAGACATTTTTTTGTCAAATACTGTATATATTTACCCATCACATTTCCCACTGTGAACCGGCAAATCTTTTTATGTTTACTTTCAGTTCTCTGAGGGCGAGGTTATATACTGCATGTTTTAAAGGCGTTGAATTCTGCTGAGGGTTCTACTATACAGACTCCACCTTAGAAATGAAGTATTATAAATTCTGGTGTCAACCCAAGTGAAGCATTACCACCAGGACAGCAGTGAATCATCAGGTAGGTTCACAGACCATCTAAAATCATTTTTATTGTAAACTTCACATGCCTTTCTTTTAGTGAACAGTCTGTTTTCATAATAATTTCTCAATAGGCATTCATGTTTATTAGCAATATACCATCTCACGTGCCCTATGATTTTAATTTGATTTAGGGTCCATTTGCACTATTCTTGATGCATTTTGGGGTTTTTTGTGATGCCCTAGCTTTTTCATTTTTTAAAAATATTTTAATATGTACTCATTGAAGCTAAATAAAATTAGAAAGACTCTTTTTTTTTCTTTTTTTTTTACAATTTTTAATTCATGTAAAACATCAATATCTTGAACATAAACTCCTAACATATTTTTCCATGATATCAACAGGAAAATTCTGAGCCATTTAAAAAATCAAAATGCTCCTAAAACTACAAAGCTATGGCGTATTAAGCGCCATTTTTTGGAGAACACAAAAGGCTTTTTAGAGATTAAGAAAAAAACGCTTTATTAAGTTTTCACATCATTCTCGTTTCATGTGATCCTTTTATTTTGTAGTTTATTATTAACTTCCTGAGGTGACGACACATACCACTTTACTGCCAATAAATGACAAAGTTAAATATTTGTGAAGGGTTTACTGTTACACAGGTGATACACACAAATGAAACTCTTTTAGAAAGATAACATTTCAACCAAACATTCTTGAAATATTTTTCTGAAACCTGATTAAAGAAGTCTGCATTGTGGTTTCAAAGAAGGTAGTGAAGTGCTATATAAGTATACCCCATTTACCATTTTACCATTTCACTTTGCACTAACTGAGATGTGCAAGGAAAGTTGATAATAGCAAAACTTTGGGGGGATTCCTTTTAAAGTGAGAAAAAGACAAAAAGTAGAAACGTTTTCTCCTATTCTTTGTTTTGTCGACAGGTTGTGCAGTCATGTTGTGGCTGGCATGGTTGTATCTCCTCTATTTACAGAGTGGAGCTCTTGGTTTCGGTGTATTTCCTGGAGACTCTTTTAATCATCAAACAATCACTGAGAGAGCACTCCTGAATGTCACGGCTCAGGTTTGCAGAGCTCTGGCTCTGGCTGAGGGGAAGGACTTCACTTTTCCTGTAAGATTGTAAACTGATGAAATCCAAAAGCGTCTGTTTGTTTTTATGATCTCTTCAGCATGAACTATAACTAGAGATATAAATATGTGTGTTGCAGGCACAACCTTTCACTGCCAAGTCCATCGCGAACGCATGTGAAGCTCCAAAGTCATACAAGTATTTCCTTCCTAACATTTTATTCATCCAAAGCATGAATGCGGCTACAGATTTACGTCGACTCCTCGATGCCCGTTACCACTGTGATGATGAGCTTTTAATAGAAGGACAGAGGCTCATCACAGATGGTTTGTCAGCAGTGAAGGCTGCCAACAAGATGCAAAGTTTTTGGGCAGCAAGGTTAACCCTTGGAGGGATTCTCCACACTTTACAGGTATTCATTTATAAAGCTCTTTTTTGTGTGTTTTTGTCCATGCTTTGGTCCATGTCATCTACATTTCTCTGGCAAACACTATCCAATCAGTGCTGAAAGCAGGCTCAGGAGTATCTGTCAATCCAACTCTTCGAACGTTCAACACAAGGCCACCAACTTTTTTTAAGGGATCTGATTGGTCAGATGCCTAAGTATTATGTTGCTTTTGGTTGATCCAAGCCTATAATACTTACTGACAAAAAGAAGTAAAATTCCATAAAAATTCCAGATTTATTGTCAGTTGCACAAAACTTAATCCTAACATTTTTGTCTTCTTTTCCTCTTTTTTGTCCTGCAGGATTTCTACAGTCACAGCAACTGGGTTGAATTGGGAAACAAATCTCCAAACATAAATATGATCAGAAAGAACGCCAACATTGGAAATATTGCAGGTACAACCAGAGATTAGACAACTTTCTTTGCATTTTTGAGTCAAAGACATTGCTTTGTAATCAGTGCTTCTCTGCAGCTAAAACCACTGCAACCTGTCGCAGCTGTAATGGGGACGACTGCAGCAATAATATTCTGGAGGACGTAATATCAGGAAACATTTTGACATCTGGGTACTTTGTTGTTTGGTCTTTCTCTGCGAACAAACCAAAAGGTAAAAAAACTATTAATCTACTGAAAGCAGATTTTTTTATTCAGAAAATTATCATGTTTCACAATTTTTTTACACATTTACACATTTTTTTCTTTTTGGTTTCTGCCCATTGTATTAAGGTGATGGAACATTGGTATTCACTTGTTGTTTTTATTCTTTAAATATATAAATTAAGACTTCATGGATTAGGTTTTTGCACGGCATGTTCAGTATTTGTTTCTACTGGAAAAGCTGAGAATTCAGATCTTTTTTTTTGTTTTGTTTCCGTGATTATCAGGAAAGTGCAGCCACGGGGGTTCTTTTGATGCAACAAGTTCAGTTGAGCCCAAAGGTGGGATCAACAAAGACTCCTACACTTCCAGCCATGGATATCTTCACAGGGAAGCAGCAGAGCTGGCAATAACTGCAACCAGTCAGCTTCTGGAGGACATTCGAGGAGCTACTGGGGACAGAGAATTTCTTCAGTATTAAAACCAGTTTGCATAACTCAGTTAAACTTACTGCCCAGAGCAGAATTTAACAACATTACCATTTTCAAGATCCATTTTTTAAAAACGTTTTAATCTCTTAGGTTGATGGGAATCTCAAAGGGATCAAGTAAGGCTCTTTGTTTTGTGGTGGACACAACAGGAAGTATGGGTGACGACATTGCAGCAGTACAGAACGTCACTTCCTCTATAATTGATAGTAAGGTTGGGACAGAGGATGAGCCTTCAGTCTACATTCTTGTACCTTTCAATGATCCAGGTTTGTTCCTACAACTTTAATTTAAAATCCTGAACAGTAAATCATATGTTCTGTGTACTGAGTTATTGTTTTGAAATGAACCAGCATAGTTACCTTTCAAAAAAGAAAAGAAAATCAATGTTTCTAAAGAGGAAAATAATGTGTCTTTTCTCTGATGTGGATGATAGATTTTGGGCCTCTGATAAAAACCACAGATGCAGAAGTCTTCAAAGGTTATATCAACTCATTAACACCATCCGGAGGTGGAGATTTTCCAGAAATGAGTCTTTCGGGGCTTCAGGTTTTGAGCTGTTCAATCATACTTTAGGGTTTACTATCAAACTTTTGATATTCTAGAAGTTACAACTTTTGCTTGACCTTTTTTTCAGTTGGCTCTCACTGGCACTCCTCCTAATTCTGAGATCTTCCTCTTCACTGATGCAACTGCCAAAGATGAATATCTGAAAAACACAGTGATTGCACTCATAGAGCAGAGCAAGACAGTTGTGAGTACTTCCATCCAAATGTAAAATGCTGCAACATGCTGTCTTGTCAACTGTCTGTCAACATGCTGTCTGTCAACACACTGTTTTTCAAATACCACCAACTTAACTTATTTTGAGAAAAAAAAATCAGTATTAGCATAATTACTTTAATTACATGAATTACACATGAAGGAAACCCAGTGACGAAGACCAGAGTTATGTGCAATCAGGGACAACTAAAAACCATTAGAGGATGATGGAGACTAGCTGCGGCTGAGAGCACTTTCCACATGCACTGACAAAGCATTCCCGATCAAAATCTCTAGCATCTTTCCCCATCCGTGGTCACCATAAGTGTCGGCTCAATAGATAGAGTGTACTGGTAGCACTTGGATCACAGGAAGCTTGTGTCCATTCCAATATTACTTAAGCCCGGACCTTCAATTCAATTCAATTTTATTTACATAGCCCAATATTACAGCCATAGCCGTCTCAATGGACTGATTATGAATAAATTGCAAGAAGTAAAAATAATTATTAAACGTGTAAAAGTAAACAATAGCTGGTTATAAAACAGACTAAGCCGAACAAACATCTCTGCCCTTACACTCTCCTTCGCGGTGAGGAAAAACTCATAAAAAAACCTTATCTTTTTTGGGGGGGAAAAAAACTAAGAAACCTCAGGGTTGCCCACATGAAGGAGAGATCCTCAAACCCGGACGGACAGGTGATGTACTAGAACTATTAAAGAAAAGTGAGCTTATTTAATTCTGTAACTACATGGTTGAATAACAAGTATATGTCTAATAAACAAACACGTCTAGATAAACAGCTACAA
Source organism: Oryzias celebensis (assembly GCA_014656515.1). Taxonomy (NCBI): domain Eukaryota; kingdom Metazoa; phylum Chordata; class Actinopteri; order Beloniformes; family Adrianichthyidae; genus Oryzias; species Oryzias celebensis. Next base: position 16,886,811 of record BNCR01000013.1, read on the forward strand.
GTTAAGATAACAGCGAAGTATTTAATAAACAAAGGCATGTTTGAATAGTCTATCAGATGGGCTTCATCCAGTAGGAGTTGTGGAAACTGCTGTGGTTGCTGGAAGAGCCAAGGCGAGTTCACGACCAAAGACAGGAGCGGTAGGGGCCAAAGGCGAGGTCACAGCCAAGGACAGGAGCACAGACGATCCACCTAGAATCAGAAATCTCTCCCAGTCCCCCGTAAGGGTGTGGGAAAGAGGGACAACATGTGAATGGCACTGCACCAAACAGAGGCATGATATACCAAATAAAATAAAGCATTGGCAGGTGGCAAGTGATGTAATGAAGATTGCAGGTGGAGAGGGGGGGTGGGAGAAGGATGCAGACCCGGATTAGGGTAGGATTTATTGTGAGATAGGTAGGAGGTTAGTAGAAAAGTGAAGAGAGAGATGAAGGAGAGGCGGTTGTGGACTTGAGTATGTTGTGTAATGCAGATGGGACGTGGGGGTCCCTTGGAGTCTGAGTGAGTGAAGTGGGATCCAGTGATCCCTTGAAATAAAGGTGTTATGTAATGTTGTGCAGTTGGGATTTGGTGGTCCCTTGTAATTAAAGTGAGTGCCATGGGACATAGAGTCCCTTAACGTGTATGTAGTGTGAGGGAAGGGTAGAAAATAAGAGGAAATCTTGAGGTGGAGGGAGATGGGACGAGTTGGGGGGGGGGGGGGGGGGGGGGGGGGGGGGGGGGGGGGTACTGAGCAGGAGCGAGCAGGCAAACCCCATCACAGCAGGTGAGGCAGAGGAGCAGTAAGTTAAATAATCTCTGATTGCTAGCTAGCCTGGCAATAAGCCTGTCCAAAGAGGAAAGTTTTAAGTCTAACTTTGAATGTAGAAACTGTGTCGGCCTCTCTTACATGAGCTTGGAGCTTATTCCATAAAACAGGAGCTTGGTGGCTAAAGGCTCTACCTCCAACTGTGCTTTTAGAGATTCTAGGAACCACAAGCAGTCCTGCATTTTGTGAGCGAAGTGTTCTGTTTGGTTGGTAAGGCACTATGAGATCTTTGATATAGGATGGGGCCATACCATTCAAGGTCTTATAGGTTAGCAGGAGGATTTTGAACTGGATTCTAGATTCAACTGGGAGCCAGTGAAGTGAAGCTAACACAGGAGTAATGTGTTCTCTTCTGCTGGTTCCTGCTAACAATCTAGCTGCTGCGTTTTGAACAAGCTGAAGACTTTTTAAAGAACGTTTAGGACACGCTTCTAGCAAAGAGTTACAGTAATCCAGCGTAGACGTAACAAATCCATGGATGAGTTTTTCAGCATCGCTTCTAGATAATATGTTTCTGATCCTAGAAGTATTGCGTTGGTGAAAAAAATGCAGTTTTATAAGCCTGTGATACGTGAGCCTTAAATGATAAATCTTGGTCAAATAAAACCCCCAGGTTTCTAACTGTGGGATTGGAGGCTATATTTACACCATCCAGGGATACCATCTGAACAGGTAGGGTATCTCTGAGGTTTTTTGGGCTTAGTATGACTGACCTCAGTTTTTTCTGGGTTTAGGAGGATGTAATTAACTGCGCACCTTCCACCACCAGCCAAGGAAGCCCAAAGTGCTGTACACAGGGAAACATAGAATTAAAATAATTAAACAAAGAGAATAAAAGCATTAAAAGAATAAAACCATTGTAAAACAATGTAAAACTAAAAACCAGGACAATAAAAGGGCTATGTTGATGCTAAAATGCTGTAGTGCAGGAATAACTGTTTTTTAAAACTCTCCAAATGTTTGACCTCTCTAATTGCTGGTGGCAACTGATTCCAAAGTTTAGGAGCCAGAACAGCAAAAGCACGGTCCCCCCGAAATTTCCGTTTAGTTCTAGGAACCAGTAACACGCAATTGTCTGCAGAGCGTAAGGACTGTGGGGGGGAATATTTTACAAGCAGGCTGGAGAGGTAAGAAGGTGCAGTACCTGCCAGGGCTTTAAAAGTAAAAATAAGAATTTTCATAACAGTGAAAATAAATGCCGTGTTTCCTGATTATATTCCCTAGGGGCAGCATGTAAACCATAAACAGGATGGTCCTAGAACTGAGCCCTGTGGGACTCCATGGCTAACTCGACTATAATGGGAGGAATGTCCATTTACATGAACAAACTGGTACCTATCAGATAAATAGGATTTAAACCATTGAAGGACAGATCCTCTGATCCCTATGTCATGCTCTAATCTCTGGAGTAAGATGCTGTGGTCTATAGTGTCAAAGGCTGCACTAAGATCTAACAGGACCAGAATAGAGATTAGTCCTTTTTCGGAGGCCAGCAACAAGTCATTAGTGACTCTAACTAGTACAGTTTCAGTGCTGTGGTGTGGTCTGAACCCTGACTGGAAATCTTCAAAGAGGCTATTGTCCTGTAGGTGGCAGTATAGCTGTTTAACTACAACTCTTTCTAATATCTTTGAGATAAAGGGGAGATTTGACATTGGTCTATAGTTGGTCAGAATGCCAGGATCTAAACTGGGCTTTTTCAGAAGAACTTTTACAACTGCAAATGTAAAAGACTGTGGCACATAACCTGTTTCTGTGGAAGTATTTATAATATGTAAAACTGATTCATTAATTGAGGGGAAGGTTTCTTTAAAAAGCTTAGTGGGGATTGGGTCTAAAAGACAAGTTGAGGTTTCGGAGGATGTAATAAGTGATGTTAATTCTGCTAGATCTACAGCAGTGAAGCAGTCTAATGTTACAGAGGTTTCTATAGATGCCTTTGTTTCTACTGTTTTAGCCTGCTCTGGGCTGATAGTAGGGATAACTTTGTTCAGATTTTGTCTAATATTTAGGATTTTACAATCGAAGAATGAAAGAAATTCCTCAGAGCTGAGAGTAGCAGGAATATGTGGTTCCACTAAGCTGTGACTCCTAGTCAGTCTGGCTATAGTACTAAAAAGAAATATTGGATTACTTCCATTCTGTGATATTAAAGCTCAATAGTATTGGGTTCTGGCTTTACGCAGAGATTTTTATAGTTTAAAAGGCTATATTTCCAGTTCTTCAGGGACTGCTCTGAGCCGGATCGGCGCCATTCTCTTTCTAACTTACGGGTTACTTGTTTAAGGGAACGTGTTTCAGCGTTGTACAACGGTGATACTCGGTTTTGTCTAAATATTTTTAGTTTCAAAGGAGCAACAACATCAAGTGTTCTCCTGAGGGCCTCCATGGAGTCAGCAACAAACTGATCATTTTTTCTGGGACTGAAGCTATGGGAGCTGCTCTCAGAGTGTATGCTCAGCATGTTACTAAATATTGGTTGGACTGTAAGTTTAAATTCAGTTACAGAGCGGTCAGTCAATGTTCTTCTGAGCTATTCTTTATTTATTTGGAGCGGTGGAAATCTCTAGAACAAACTGAAAGGTGATTAGAAGTGATCTGAGAGTAGGGGGTTAAGAGGGAGAACACTCAGCTGGCTGATCTCTATACCATGAGTTAAAACAAGGTCCAGGGTGTGCTTGTGACAGTGGGTGGGTTCCTTTACAATTTGTGCGAAACCAACATTATCTAATAAAGCTGAGAAAGCATCTCCTAGACAGTCGCTATGGTCATCAACATGAATATTAAAATCCCCTACTATTATTATTTTATCAGAATCTAAAACAATAGTTGATAGAAAGTCTGCAAACTCAATTAAAAATTCAGAGTACGGGCCAGGAGGGCCACCTTAGTGGGAACTTAGAGATATTTGTTGGGTCCCATCCATGGGTCAGGTTCTTGGGTCCATGCATGACAGGCTGAGCAGCCATACTGTAGTTTTTTTTTATGAATTTGTGATTTGTGTTGGTGAACATAACCTTTTTGGCTGCAGTGGGCAGTCAGGGATTAGATTACTATGATATGACTTTTTTTCATTTTTATGTACTAAACTGACTAAAGAGTTAAGTTGGTGGTCGTCATGAAAAGTTAACTTCATTTTTTAGTTTCAATATTATCCTATCAATTATTCAGGTGAACTTCATGATAACCAACATACTAAGCGCCCGCCGTCGCAGAGAAGCGAATGAAAATCAACAGCAGACCCAGCGGATGGCGAGAGCAGATTCTCTGCTGTACAGAGATCTGGCTCAGGCTTCAGGAGGACAAGCTATACAAGTTTCCAAAGACCAGCTACTCCAGGCCACCAGCATAATCACAGAATCCACAAGCTCATCTCTGGTATGCTCCTCATTCTACTGAGCTGAAAATTTCTGGTTGTCCTTTTTTTTATTTAAATTTTGCATTCCAGGTGACACTTCTGCAAGCAAACAGGAATTTGGGAAGGCCAGAAAATTACACTTTCAGTGTTGATGAGACATTAACAAATCTGATCATTTACATCACTGGAAGTTCAGTTGACTTCACGCTTGTCAATCCTTCAGGTGACTTTGTTTAAAAATGAAAAATTACATTCATTGATTTAATTATACTTTCAAATAAAAGAAATGTCCAGCAAAAATCGACTATAAGAAATATATTTTAAAAAAAATGTATTAACCAGAATCTGCTTTATTTTTTAGGTGAGCTTCATAATAGCACCTCCACTGAGCCATCAATCATCTCATCTGAGTTGGTGGGAAACTTACGGACTTTGCGGTTGCGGACCCAAGTTGGATTGTGGGAATTGAGAATAATGTCACCAAATTCCTATACTCTGAAAGTTGTAGGTGAGACACCTAACAAAGTTGAAATCAAATATTTACTGTATTTCTGCCTAGAGCAGAAAATAACAGTTTTAAACCAAACAGACTGAAAAAAAAAACTGACCAATGACAGAGCCTTGTGGTGCACGATGACTGACTCCAGTTTTCTATGACTGAAAGATGTTCATGCACATTCTTTCTTGCTTTACTTTCTTCTTTTATTTGTGTTATTTACAGGTCAGAGTCCGATTGATTTCATCTTTAGATTCATGATGCAATCTCAGGGCCCCTTAGGAGGGTTCGATCTTGTGGAAAATCGTCCAACAGCTGGTAAAAGGAAGCTGTTTTTCTTTGCTTTTGAGCCAGTTCCCCAGCTTTGAGCTATTCAGTTTGACCAGTTTTCTTTCCTTTAAAGGCAGTAACACCAGTCTGCAGGTGAATCTACTTGAGGCCGACTCCACCACAGTGACAGAAGTCACTTTGGTTGAAACATCAGGGTCGGAGCAGGTTAATGGCCTTGTGGAGGCTCAGGGTGGAGGGCAATACTTAGTCCAGTTTGACAGGATACCATCCGTTGAGTTTGTAGTATTAGTGAGGGGACAGAGTACCAACAGTACAGCCTCTAGAGCATCCACAGTAATGTTCCAGAGACAGTCTACAACCAGTCTGAGAGCCTCTTCTCTAACTGTTACTGTGGTAAGAAGAATCTGCTATTAAAACCCTTTTAACTCAAATTAAATGTTTTAATTTGTCTATTTAAATGTGTTTTTGTTGTTTTTAGTCTGATACATGGAGTGTCTTAGAGACTGGAACTCCACTCCTTGTTCCCTTTTCTGTGACGATCACTGGCGAAGGAGGAAACTTTGTCATCAAAGCCACCAATGACCAAGGTTTTGATTTAACCTTCCCATCCAGTTTAACTCTGGAAAGTGGAGGTAGTGCCAACGCTACAGTCAGCATCACGGCACCTGGTACCTCCCAGTCTGGTACTGGTGTCACACTGACCATAGAGGCTGAAGCTCCAGGAGGTGCAGACACCAACTATGATGTGCTGCGTCTCACTGTTCTTCCAAAGGTCCATATGAGACAGAAGACTACACTTCTATACATTTGATTTGTTTTTTGTTTGTGTTTTATTCTCTTTATAATCCTTTTCTTTCGCCTTCAGGTGACAGATTTTTCTCCACCAGTTTGCCAGCTGCTTAGTCTGCAGTCCAACTGCAGTGACAACTGCAACCAGTCAACGTGGGAGCTCTCTGTGGAAGTGACTGATGGAGAAAATGGGACTGGCATAGACCTCATCAGTCTCAGAGAAGGCGACGGCATCTTAAACTCCAATATGACAACAGCCAATGGGAGCGTGACGCTGGTATCCTACAACGCATCCTGCTGCTCACCTAATGTGCAGCTGGTGGTTGTGGATCGAGTGGGTAATGTGGATGTTTGCAGTTACTCTGTCATTCCAAGTGTCAGTCCGACAGATAGTCCAACAGACGGTTCGACAGTCAAGCCAAGTTCCTCAACAACAACGTCATCATCCAGAGCTGTTCAGCCCTCTCTTCTTTGCTTTTGCATTATGATTTTAGGGCTCATGTTGGGCTGTAAGATGGGTTGAGATAAATTTCTACATTTTCAAGTGTTTTGATGGTGTGGGAGATCATTCTCAGGATGTTAATAATCAGTTAGTCCTCACATAAACATGACACTGTTTTCACCAAACTGCAGCTAAGGTATTTGGTATAGTTGCTGCATTTCTGAATTTAAGTAAGAATGAAATGAATTATTGATGCTTGAAACCATGCAGCAATGGTAATATTTTTAATAAGTTAAAAAGCAGACAGAAATAAGAACATTTTGATTTTTAAAATTATAAAGGAACATTGAATCAAAAGTTTTCATTTAGACATTTTCATGATTGTTTTATTTGTAGTTTTTTTTCTTTACTTTACTGTACATTCCTACATCTGAATATGGGTTATGGTAGTTCTAAAATCAAACTTGACTATGTTCCTACTTTTTCTCACTAAAAGTTTTGCTGTAGAGGACATAACGTTTGGAAAACGTGTAAAAAAAACAAAAGTCTGCATTTTATCTTAAACTGATATGTTCTAATGCTAATGATAATGAATATTTTATTTGATGTGAAAAAAATTATTTTTACTTGACTTATATCATTTATTTTTTTATAATCTAATAATGTAACAGGTTAAAAAAATCATTTCTTAGACAAATGTATGAGGAAAATTCACAGCGGTTGCTGATTTATGTGTTTTTCCGAGAAATAAAAAGAGGGGATTTATAGATATAAAATCACATTCCAATATAAAAAATGATTTTAGTGAAATTTTAATCATGAACCCGCCCCAAACATGATTTTTTTTAATGAATCAGAGGCTGGCATCCATCAGAACTATGGAGGTTCAGGAGAGACAATATTAAATAAATAAACATATACGCCATCAAATCATTAAATAAAAGTGTCATTAATTATTTAAAATTGGAAATCAATAAATAAATGTTTAAATATATGTGGCATTAAAATATTAAAATTCCCTATAAAAAGCACATTTAATCTTTTAATGGCATATTTATTTTTTTCATGGCCAGTGTGGGATAGAAGAGACAATATTAAATAAATATACACAGCATGAAATCATTAAATAAAAGTGTCATTAATTATTTAAAATGTGCCTTAAATAAATAAAATTGGAAATCAACAAATAAATGTTTAAATATATGTGGCATAGACAGAATGTTAAAGCAGGTCTCCTCGTCTCATAAAACTCAGGAAATTATTGAAGTTTTTAAGGTTTTGTCTGGTACCTCACACATATTTCCTTCTCCGGAACTCCGCGGTGCAGCCTACTTCCTTGTGCTGCGTTAGCTCCTCGACACTGAGTTTCTCCCTAAAAATGCACACTGCAGCCAGGGAGAATTGGCGAGTCCCACTTCAGAGCCAGCAAGCACCAGTCCTCCATGAGGAAGTAGGCTGCACTGCAGAGTTCCGGAGAAGGAAATGGGTGTGAGATGCCAGACAGAACCTTAAAAACTTTAATAAATTCCTGAGTTTTATGAGATGAGGAGTCCTGCTTTCACATTCTCTCCATGCCGCTAAAAAAGATCACAAAAGTTCCCGTCACTGAAGCCTCCATGATAAGGTTTAGACCAGCCCAGAGAAATGGCGCACAGATGATCTGAGTTAGCCACACCCACCGAGTTTGATGGGACAGTTTGACAGATAACGTAATGAAATGGTGGGACCCAGATCCTGAAATGTGTCATTAAATCAGGAAATGTGTCATTAATCATAAAAATAAATAAATGTTTGAATTAAATATTTAAAAAAAAAATTTTAATGAAATATTGACATATTTAATGACACTTTCAATTATGTATTGCAAATTTTAAATAATTAAAGACGCTTTGATTTACTTATTTCGTGTGTGAGGGATCGAGCGGCCAAAGAGGACAACAGAAGAGATATCAAAAATGAAAGTTTTAATTTTTCTCCAAAAATATGCTATTTACAAATTGGGCCCATAAAAGAGGTCAAAAGAACAGAATTAACTAAGATAACAAACTGAACTTTAACTTAACCAACTGAACAGACCAAGTAACAGAAACAAAATGACCTAACCAAAGACACAACAGGGGAACATGTATAGTGGGTGATCAGACCACTAGAAAAACATGAGGGGGGTAACTAACAACATTTAACAAAAGACTACAGACAAAACTAAACACAAAACTTGGTTTTCTTCAGTGGAAAGAAAGAACAAAACAGAAGTACAAAGTTAGAACAAATAAATAACAATAGACTGAAAGAAAGTTAAACAACATTAAAGAAGTCCATGATTTCTCCCCCTTGGAGGCTTCTGAGATGGCGCCTGCCCAATTCCCTGGCTCAAGCATTTAAGAGCTGTGGGGGCTTCATTTCCCCCTTTGGCCAGGTCTCACAGCACAGCTCCAGGAGCAGAACCCCAACCACACCTGCAGCAACCAGCACACCCTCTGCACCGGAAACCCAAAACAGGTGAAATTAACAAACCAAGATAAATAAACCAAACAAAATAGATGTTACAAATAAGCAAAAAATAAATGTATATTTTAACTCAAACCAATGTGTGCTCATTTATGAGTGTAACTGAAAATGTAAAATATGTGGGGAAAAAATATATAAAATGTGTTGTGCAGAGGGGTTACCACCATTTTGTTGTGGGTGTGGCAGGGTATGCTGCCATCACATCGTGTTAAAAATATTTATTTCAATTTGTTTAATTTAGCCCACACTGGACAATGAAATAAATAAATGTCATTAAAAGTGCTTTTTAAAACAATACAATTTTAATATTTTAATGCCACATATATTTAAACATTAATTTTTGATTTCCAATTTAAAATATTTAATGCCAATTTAAAATAATTAATGATACTTTTATTTAATGATTTCATGGCATTTATATTTTTTAATATTGTCCCTTCTAAACCTCCATACAGAATAACATTAAGCAGAAACACATCAAGCACTCGACAAATTCTACAAAATAGATTGATTTAAGCTGGAGCTGGTGAACAGAAAATATAACAGATATTTGGATATAAAAATCACATCAAAGAAGTCTAGATTTGCATAATTTGGTTCCTGTGGTGCATAAGTTGCAGAATTTGTGATGTCAAAAAAAAATAAATGGATGCACTTTGTTTGTAACAAGGTTTGAATAAAATGTGCAAAATCTGAACAATTTAATATCCCATCTGCAAATGATGAATAATACTGGTGCAAATTATCTTCCCAATCACTTGTGCCCACTTCCCTCTCACTCTCATCCAAAGTCACTTTGCATGTTTAGCAAAATGTTGCACATTTAACAAACAAGTGGCTTAAAGTTTTTTTGTTTTCCATAAAAGATTTAACATCTAATCAGAAGAAGGAATCTCTGTATTTCTTTTGCTTTCAGTGTTCTTAGTTACCGGCGTTTTGCTGGTACATGTGGTACCGTGTGGAAGTGACCAAACTGGTTGAAGGCCCCTGTGGACGTTTTCCCTTTAAAAGTTTCATATTCATCTTAGTCTTTGTTTGTTACATTTATGTATGACGGTTCACATTTAAAGAAGTTGAACAGATGAATAATAGTGCCCAATACTTTGTGATGTTGGTAATGTGTTAGCCTCCGGTGTCATCATTGTGAAAGTAACTGAACAGAAGAAAACTGAAAACAAAAAGTAACTCTTGAGTAGTTGACAGATGAGAAAGAGACGGATGAAAAGCCGGATAACTGGACAGAAACAAGTCTTTTAATGTTTTGTAGTTTTTGAAATATTACACCAGAAAAAGACATTTTAAGTGTTTGTGTTTTAAACAATTAACATTTCAAGTGTCAAAAGATCTCTTTACTTTACATCCAACAATGATTTGTCTGAGATTAGAGTCTTTGCTTTGGTGTTTAATGTTTGCGTTCCTGTTGATGGTTTTTTTTATTGACTGAGATAAATCAATTCCAAATATGCTAATAGTTTTTTTTAATGATCTGAGTTGGTTGAGCAATTCAAAGAGAAACCATCATACAAGAGTTTGTTTGTGTTTGCATATCAATATTTGTTTACATGCAAAACTACCCATCAACCTTTTGAGTTCCACATGTAGGCTGCCTGTTCTTCAACCATGATATTCTCCAGTCATTTTTTATTCTGTTTTCAAAGCATTCCCAGTAGGTTTCTTGGTTATGAGTATGCCGTCTAATCATGACATTAGAGGGATGTGAGATGAAATATTTTCCCTTTTTTTCTTTTGCACTTTTTATGCAAAGGTGTTTGCATTATCCAAACTAGGGTTTGCAGAAGAACAATAATCTCATCTAAGTAAGTAGTGATGTAGGAGAATCAGCTGAAACATGAATGTTTCTTTACTTCAATGATTTCAGCGAGAACGTCCTCACGTTTGGCTGTTTTGTGCCTTCTGCTCCTGAAATATGGAGTTTTTGCTTTTGTGATAGAACTGGGGGGAAATCACTGAATAAGCAGGACATTTTAAAGGTAGCAGTTCTGAATGCTATGGTTCATAGGCTACACAGGGTAAAAAAATTTACCTATCTGTATGTATTTACCTCAGAAAATGGATCTTAAACTTGTGTCACTTCTCTGGGCACTTTGGCTCCCTCCCAGGGTCCAAAAACACGTTTCACCAGTTCATTAGTTACTCTAAGGGAGTTGGTCCAAGTGGGATTTTTCTGTTATTTTAAGTATTACGCATAAAACAACCTGCTTTCTGGTGTATAACCGACAGTCGCTTCTGGATTTCCATCTTTTAATGAACATTTCGGACTCACGTCAATCTGATGGCCAAAAATGTTTGTTTTTTTTTATTTTTAACTTGTCCTGTCCAACAGCTGAGCAAACAGATATGAGTTGAGAGCCTCTTGCATTAGACAGATTTTACTCTTACAATCGAGGGTTATAAATCACTGGGAATACAAAATGTATGTTGGTATAAGCCCCTTTTGTAATTTAAACGAAACTTTTTTGATATTAATTTTGTTTGTATTCTTTTTGTTGGACCGGACGGAAAAAGAAAGGGGGGAGGGGGGGGATTATAGCTTTAAGGGGATGAATAATGGAAAGGGAAAGTATAGTTGTAAGTCTACAGGCAACAAAATGCTGGAGCTTATACCCATTACAATAGTGAATGTTGGTCTAAAGTGGGCAGGGCCTGTCCACACACTCAGCTGTTACAAACATACTTGACGGCTCCAAGAGTGTTCACAAACTTGTCCACAACCAGTTTACACGCACACTTTTGCATACCAACCAACACATGTAAAGCGTTACATTCTGACAGGCACACTATTTGAGGGTGCAAAGGTGTGCCGACGCCTGTGCTCAGGTGAATGTTATGTTAAGCTGAAGTGGATGAAGGAATGAAAAAAAAAAGAAAAAAAAAAAAGGAGGGAGAGCTCCCAGACATCCCCACACCAAGACCCCCGCCGAGGCAGCAGCGCCGACCAGGGCCCGCCCCCGCAGCCATACTGTGGGGTCAATGGAGGAGATCCGCCCGCCAGGCAGCCCTGCCAAGCACCCAGACCAGGGCCCGCAGGACCACCACATGGGCCCCCAACACCCGAGTGCAGTGAGGTACGGAAGTGCAGAGCGCAAGGCACAACCCAGCCAGGAGAGCAGCCCTCCCACTGCGCCAGGCGGCCCAGCGCGGGGCCCCACCCCCGAGAGCCCCACCACCCCAGACAAGCCGCCCACCACCAGGAGTTCTGAGCATCCCTCCACCCCAACCCCGGGTACGAGCCCCCCAAGGGAGACCCGCTCCGAAGCTCCAGGCAATTGCGGAGATCCAGAAGAGAGCACGGCAGGGGTCAGCTACCCCCACCTAGAGGAGGGATGACCAAGAGAAGTGGGGGTCCCCAAAGGAGTACGTAGCCTGACCAGGCTCTCCCATGTTGTAACTTAGAAGGGGCCCGGCACCCTGAGGGTAAGGACCAGAACCCCCCACCCCCAGCCCCGGGTCCCTCCCCACTGCAAGAGACAGCCGGGACACACCAAGCCAAACGTCTCTGAGTGTGAACGTTTCTTCCTGTCACACCGCTCGCTGGAGCCGGTGATGAGCTGGATGACACCTGTCATCGGCTGTCTGGAATCTCTGGGATCCCGGCGGTCTGGACCATCAAGGAATACCACAGACGCGCTCCAGTTTGCACTGCTGACCGCGCGGTCTATTTCTAACAAATCATTCTACCTGAATGACACTCTCTCATCGGAAAGGCTGGACTTCCTGTGCCTGAAGGAGACATGGCAGCGGGAGGCGGACCGCATCCACTGCATCCCCCGCATCCCCCCGGACTGCTGGCTTTTTCCTCAGCACCAACTGAACTCTGACTCTTCTGGCTCGTGTGAACTCCCGATGGTGATGGTTGGATCTAACCCTGTGTTTTGCTGCATTGTCATTCACTGCCCTCCTCCTGGTCCTGTTTTTATCTGGTATTATCAAGTTTAATAAAGTATTTTTAGTGGGCGATTTCAATCTCCACACTGATCATTCTTCTTGTGTTTTTGCATCAGAATTATTATTTTTATCTGAATCATTTCATTTTATTCAGCATGTTACAGGTCCTACCCATGTCAAAGGTCATACTTTGGACCTGTTTTTTTCCTCTTGGCCGAGATATTGATCAGCTTTGTGTGAAAGACAGCAATGCGAGTGATCACAGCTGCATTTCCTTTAATGTGAAGTTCCCTCTTTCACCCTCTCAGTCTACTGTTTCAGCGACGTATTCTAAGTCAGAATGTTTGCGCTTTTTTGACCTGTTTGACATGAATTCTTTTGAGTTTTTACAATGTCGTATTCTTTTACAATCATTGTGAAACCATTCTGAATGTGGTTGCTCCTGTCAAAGTGAAAACTGCCTCTCCTAAAATGCCTTCTCCATGAATTAATGAAGAAAAATTTATGATCCGTGTCGGAAAGTGGAGCATTTACAGAATTCAACTAATTTGGAAGTGTTGCACCTTAAAGATCTGATCTTTTCTCTAAATGAAATGATAAAAAAAGATAGATCTTCTTTCTTTTGTAAACTTATTGCTACAAATTGAAGAAACCCCAAGATTGTTTTTAAAACTTTAGATTTTCTTGTTTCACCTTGTGCCTCTAAATTCTCAAAGCGTTCTCAGTCTTCTTCAGGGGTTTTTTAATTAAGATTTTGGATGTTGGAGCCAACATTCCTCCATAGTCAGTGTTCGGATCGCTCAGAGCCTACACTGTTCACAGTCATGGTCTAATTTCTCTCCTTTGACGTTCATTCTCTGCTGAAAAGGATCAAACCCTCATCATGCCCTTTGCACATAATTCCCTCTGTCTTTCTGAAAGTGTTCCAGAGTATAGGTTCTATTGTTGATGACTTCATTAATCTGTCCTTGAAGTCAGGATCAATTCCCAGCTTCTTAAAGCACGCATTAATAAATCCTATTCTTAAAATGCCCAATTTAGACCTGCCAGATTCAAACAACTTTAGACCAATCTCAAAGCTTCCTTTCATTTCCTGGAGAAAACTGTACCTGGAAAAATCATAATATTTCAGATACTTTTCAGTCGGGCCCTAACAAAAACCATCCCATAGACAGCTCTCCTAAGAGTTTCTAATGATGTACTCATGGCGGCTGAGTCAGGCCATACACCGTATTAGTGCTTTTAGACTTGAAATCTGCCTTTGACACTGTGGATCATGACATTTTAATTGAACATCTACACAATGACTATGGTCTTTCTGGGTCAGTTTTAAATTGGTTTATTTCATATCTCAGTGGAAGAACTTTCAATGTAGCTGTTGGTTCCTCAACCTCTGCAATAGATAAAAAATCTCTTGTGACATTCCTCAGGGTTTTGTACTTGGCCCTATTTTATTCATCCTATATTTGATTCCTCTTGGGAGACTTATAAGTCAGTTCAGCCATATTTCTTATCACTTCTATGCAGATGATATCCAGCTTCACTATTCTTCCCGAGAAAATGATTATTACAAACTACAAAATCTGCTGGATTGTTTAACATGTATTGTTTGTTGTACTGTAGAAGAAACCTGCCAAAGCTGTAATGATGTGACTGCTTGCATCTGACAGGTGCATCAGATTCGCTAATATTCCTCTTGTCAACAAAAAAACACAAAACATAAAAATGCTGAACTATCACAGCTTTCATAGCTTTAATTTTTAATTTAAAGAAAAAGTAAACTGAAAATAGAGACAAAGGGGGCAAAAAAAAAAAAAAAAAAACGAAAAACTTGTTAAATGACTGACAAGGAATACTTTTGTTACCCCAAACACTTTTGTTACCCCTGTGCGAGATCGATTTGCTGATATGGATCTGTATACTTTACATTCCTATTTATTAGACCGAGTTAGATCATTGGAAGTTCAAACTAACACAAGGATTCTGTATGTCCTAATCTTTACAAAGCATCGGTTATCATTCAAAAGCTAATGTTTTATGACCAGAAAAAGATTCAGAGGAAAACGTAACATTGCTGAAGATGAAACAAAATTTTAAAATAAAAAAACCTGATAATTTTTTTCCACTTTCTTGAAAAGGAAAGTGCAGCAATGGAGGAGGATTTGATCAAACCAGCAAAATTGAGCCCAAAGGATGGATCAATAAAGACTCCTTGACTTCCAGCTATGGACACCTTCATTTTTACTCATGTGGGGCTAACAGTAAAAACCCTGTTTGTGTTGGTGTGTGATTAAAATAAATTCAAGTTTAAAATCAGCATCCTGTCAATAAAATATACCACAATGCCTTTCAACATACACTGGATCATGCTAAAAATTGCTCTCAATTTAGGTTTTTGTTTTTCTCCTTTCAGGTGAATTTTATGATTACAGACTCATCACTGAGTAATTGCCGCAGAAGAAGTGATGGGCAGCCGTCCAACAAGATCGCAGCAGAGGATGCTCAGCTGTACAGAGACCTGGCTCATGCATCAGGATGTCAGGCTATTGAAGTCACCGCGGCCCTGAGGTAGTGTCACCACTTGGTGGTTCCAGCAGTTCAGGGCTCTTCTTCACACTGCATCATTTGTTCCTCTGATCTCTCAGGTGACTCTTCTTCAGGCAGCCAGGAACACAGGAAAGTCTGACACTTTCACTTTTACAGTTGATGAAACCATGACAACCGAGTTTACATCACCAGCCTGTCTGTCATTTTCACTCTTAGTAGCTCAACAGGTAAGACTATTATTATAAACTTTTATATTTTTACTTAGTGTAGCTGTGAGAAAAGGGGGAGATCAAGTACCACAAATATTATTATTAATCATTATTATTATACATTATTGTTGTGAAACATACATCTAATCATCATCGTAGAGGCCAAACCCAAAAATATTTGCTGTAATTTTGAGAGCCTCCAATTGTAGTTAGCTTTTGGAAGTCCGAAGCTACGGACAGTCCGGGTATTTGATCCGAATTCCTGAACGCACATTTAGCCCATGGTGTTGTTTACTCTGGACCAGCAGGGACGGGCTTCTTCTTCTCTGCCTATTTTTACTGTATACAAGCGCATGTCCACCTCTTACAGTTGGAAGAGGCTTGGTGCCAAATCAGTGCAAATCTTGCTCCAGGCTTTTTCTTTTATAGCTCTATTACAGCTCTATTCTGAAATATGAAATACCTGGTGTCATAAGATTTTGTTCAAGCACAAACGGCAATTATCAATTTTTCATCCATGACCATTTTTTAATCGATTGGCACTTCTGTGAATTAAAAGGAAAGCCCTTCATATGTCACCACCAAAACCAAGTACCTGACTGGTCAAAGTTTGACCTGGTTTAACTTTAAAGTGTTTTCAATGGCCACGTTTTGTACGTAAAGCCCAAACAATGGTTGTAGAAACTCATGTAGCTACACGTGAATGTGGAACACGAAAACGCAAGTTTATGTGCGTTCACATTGCAGATAGTAAAGTGACATTGTAGCTTTGGAGATGTAAATATATTGAGAATACTATTTTTTTATTCACACATTTTTCTAAATTGTATCTTTCAGATCTTTGTTAATTAGACATTTATAATTAACAACCCCCAATTTACTCCAAATTTCTACAAGGACCTAAAACACTTGCGACAGTGCTCAGATTCCTCAGATCTAAAGTGTAATTATTTTGAATCTTCTGTCATCTCATTTGAGGTTTGACATATAAGCTGCCAAATATAGATCGATATACCCTCCAAAAGCGCAGTCCAAGCTGTACTCTCCTTGCCTTGACTATTGCTTATACTATGTCATAAATCATGCTCATAAACGTAAAAACACTTCTCTAGTTCTTTTAGGAGAATAAGCAAAGACTTAATTTCTTATTTATTTCAGGATGTAAAACAGTATTAAACAGACTTTTGCCTTTATTTGCAGGTGATTCCCAGCAGAGCACTGACTTATCAGGTTCCTTAATCACATCATCTCAGTCCTTGGGAAATTTCAGGACGCTGCAACTACAAACACAAGTTGGTGGATGGGAAATCAGAATGGTGTCAGCAAGCCCCTACACTCTAAAAGTTATAGGTGAGACAGTCTTATTTTGTATGTTTGCTGCCTGAGATTTTTGCATATTTGGAAAACATGGTGCTACGGAGGTGGCACACCTTCTAAAATAACACAAACTGGCACTGGTACTGATTAACCTTTGCATTTGAACAGCAAACAATACCACCATTTTTTGTGATTTTTTTTTCCCACAATAAAATCCATAAAGGTTATTATAATGCAAAGTTCACATCCTTCACTTTGTAAACATTTTTTGTCTGAAACTTGGTCTGTCACAACCTTATGGATGAATTTATGTGTTCATAAAATGACAGGGTGCGTACTCTTTGTAGGCTGCCTGGTCTATTTACATGAGATCAAATGACCTTACCAAGTTCTGGAAAGTTACACAACAAGCCCCACTTTTGTTCCTTCCTTTATTGTTCTTTTCATTGTTTAAAAGCACAGGTGTGCTGCTTCATCTACAGACACGAAAGAAAAGCTTTTACTGCTTATGTCGACAAAGTTTAGTCGTATTTCACAAACACATAAGATTATTTGGTAACACTTTATAAAATATTTATTAGCATTATAGATGTCTTGCAAATACCTGATAGTGTTATTAAGATACATTAACTTTTAAAGTCAGACCATTGTCTTCAAAAGTCATGTTAGTAAACTGATGACAAGCTTAACAAATGTATTAACTATCTTTGTTAACAGTTCATTGAGAGTTTTACAGTATCTCATCTAAAGTGTGGGATATTTTAACCACAAACAACCACAAAGCATGAAGCTTGTAAAAAAAAAGAACTTTATATATGACACAGAAACAGAGATATTTACAATCTGTAAAATAATAAATAAATAAATAAAAAACATGTTGTCATATTAACTCAAGATTATCACTTTTAAACTTTGATTTGTTACTGTATTGCATTGAAAAAAGCAATGAAAAAATATATATAATTTGAAATTTTTAAAATTGAATAAAAAAACAAACCTAAACTTAAAACTGAAACTAAATCATGTTAATCTGTTTCTTTTTCATGTGGGGCCGCCCCCACGTAAAAATACGATCAGCTTGAGGGCGAAGACTTGAAAAATGAATTCACACTGAAAACTAAGAACTAAAAGCAAAGAAGGAGAGACGGAAAGAAAAGTTGAAAATATACATGAAACAGAACTAAGAATTTAACACAGACAAATTAACAGTTAACAATTTGTCAACGTCAATAAATGTATCAATAGCATCCTGTAGAACTATTAATAATGCTTGTAAATGTGGTAACTAAGCTATCTCATAAACCTTGCTAGGATTATTGTACTAATAAATGTCTTACTAACACCCTATAAGCACATTAATAATGCTTGTTCATGTGTTAACAAAGCTTGTTAAGGAATCTTAATATAAAGTATTACCAATTATTTCACACGAGATAAAAACAAAATTTTGCAGATGACCACTGTTGGAAAAAATTGAGCAGAAAGTGTGATTGAGTACAGAATACAAAAGACTTCTTTGATGTTAAAGTTTGACTTTAACTTCTTGACGCCTGAATTTGTTTCCAGCAATGAAAACAAATTCATTATTTTTTTGTCCTTCAAGTGGATGTTATATTAAAACAATTTTGGAGCTGATGTGGTTTGATGCATATTTGAATCAATAGGTTTTAAGGGGTTACATTCACTTTGTTATGATTTTCTTCATTGATTCATTTGAAAATGTTTTAACTTAACTTTTTAACATAACTTAAATCTTGCAGGTCAAAGTTCTATTGACTTTCTGTTTGAGTTTGTGGCGCCATCTTCAGGCCTTTTCTCTGGATTTGATTAACTTGACACTCGTCCCAGAGTAGGTAAACAAAAATCAATCAAAAAGTTGTTTGCCTTTTTTTGAAAATCCAAACCAAGCACCGGATATGATCAACTACTGTTTTCTTTGAAGGTCTCAATGGCAGTTTGTTGGTGTCTTTGACGGGGAGCGACAACGCTTTGATAACAGAGGTCGTTTTGGTTGAGTCAGCAGGGTCGGAAGAAGTTAAAGGCGTTTTAGTGCCACAAGACGCTGGAAATTACTTAGTCCAGGTTGACAGAATTCCAACAGTAGAGTTTGTTGTGCGAGTGACTTCCCAGCTCCTCAAATGTCTTCCAAAGCCAGTCGCCCACCAACTTTAGAAGATCTAATCTGACCACCACAGTGAGTAACCACATATGGTAGGTACCATGTTGTAGAAGCATATAAAAGAATACATGAGGGCAAAAAAACCAAATACCAAAATCCGACTCGGCCAAACCCAACTAGCTTGTAATAGTTATGGCCCCCACTTTCGTAAAAACTCACCTAAATTAAATTAAAAAATATTAAAACTTAATTAAGATAACTACCTTTAATTTTACTTTTTAGCAATATTTGCATTTGTTAATATTTTAATTATGATGCTCTAGCACCAACTCATAGTTTTAGTGGAACACTTTCTTTTATGTGGTACTCAGAGTTGTAAAGTTTTTGAGTAAATGGACTTACTTAATTACCTTAATTAAGTATGTTTTTTGGGGTTACTTTATACTTGTACAGACTCATTATATTTACCTGAGTAGTTTACTTGAGTAAATATAAATCTTCATTCAAATGTAGTGGAGTAAAGAGTAGAAATATTCAATCAAAACATGTAGTCGAGGAGAGAGTAAAAGTTGCTTATATTTTTGAGACTCTGTACAAGTACAAAGTGGCCAGAAAACGTCCTGAAGTAAAGTAACAATGTCAATTTACTCAGGTACTTTACAACTCTGGTGGTACTTTCATATGAAGAATGTCCAAATAAATTGAGAAAAGATTGCTGTTGCTTGCAAAAAATAAATGACTTTCTTCATTCAAAGTATAACCCAAAGTATAACAAAATACCTTTGTGAGCTAGACTTCTTACAAAATTCTGGATAACTCTCATAAATATCAACATACAAGAGACGAACTTGTCAGAAAATTATCAAAGTGTAACAAAGAACAAATGAGGCATGTTTAAAAAAACAGTTTTTATTGTTGTCAAGTCTTTGTTTTTACAGAAAAAAATGTTTTTGCTTTTCATATTTTCCTACAAGTTTAATATATTTTCCTTTTAAGGTTATTTTGTCGTTATTTACATATTAAAAAGCTTTTATATGGACTTACCTAAACCGTAGTGCAGTAAGGCATGATGTTAAAACCTGCCTAAATGTTTGTTTATATCAAGTTTTTAGAGTTTTCTTTTGCTTCTCTCTCTGCAAAATCCCTCTTTTTTTGAGAAAAGTGTTCACTTTCCTCTGACTTTTTATTCTACATACCAATTTCCTTCAACATTACCACTCTAATTTTACCTTCTTTAAATAATTGCATTAAAAATGAACAACCTTGTCATCAACTTCATTCCTTAGAAGATGGAAGAAGAATTTTGGAAATAAACTGCTAAAAATTGGAGTGGATATGTGATTGGTACTTTCTGATCAATGACCCCATTTAAACTCTGGAAAAACAGCACCCTCTAAGGAGGCAACACTGTTGGAGTATTCAGTAGGGTGTTTTCTTGTATGTTCAGTGGAAAAAAAGATTGTGATTCTGCAATCCAGACAAGTTCTTTTAGATGTGTTTTCACTTCCATATCAGTCAGTGCCATTGGTGAATTGGGAAAGCTTATCCTCCAAGTCACAGATCCTCTTTTCCTGTGACAAAACTGTGGCTTTCAGGTTCTGAATCTCCTCCAACAACCTCTCGAGCAGCTGAGGCTGGACAGGATGAGAGATGGGGAAGAGGCGAAAACAGTCATAACAGAAGGGAAAAAATATGACTCGGAAAAATAGGAAAATAGGTCAGGGATAGTAGGTAGCTAAAGAATGAAAACAAAAACAGGAGCTTTAAGTTTGAAAGTTTTGGGTAGGTACAAATTGAAAAGAGACAAATGGAAGAGGATAAAACAAAGAAAAATGTGTTATTAAGTGCAACTGCATCTTGAAATTATTATGTCTGAATCATATTCCACCTACGTACGCCGCACATGCTCATTAAGAGGAAAGATACTAAAATTACCGGAAGGCTGTTGGTCTCCATCGTTGACATGCTGCGTCGTGTGGTGGGTCTGGAGTCCAGCACGTTCTTCTTCACCACCTTGAGTTCTCGACTCTTTGGCGGCACATAGCCTTCTCTCATGGACACCAGGATGGGGTCTTCATCCCGGCCATCTAACCACTCTTCGGGCTCCATGGCCGGCTCGGGTCCTGCTGTGTCGGGGTACAAGTCATCCTGGAAAAGATCGGACTGTGCAAGGGACACAAAAAAGCAGGTCAGAGACAGGAAGTGCTCACATCGCTGTTTTATTGTAAACAACACAGTGTTGGGTGGAAGAATTATTTGTGAAGGAAAATTAAATAAAATATAAAAAAATCTAAACTCTAACATAATGGAAACAACAAAGGCAAATGAGTTGAAGGTCTCTGATATTGAAATTTGATAGGTATATTCCTAGAATCTTAAAGTATGGGAAAACAAGTTGACAAATGGTCATTAAAAAAAAAATTAAAAGTCTAGTTTTTTTTTAAACAAATAAGTTTGGAAGAACAGTTTATGTTCCAGTTTTAAACCATTAAGATCAGGAGTTAAGTTTATTACATTTATATCAAAATACTTCCTTCTTTCCTCTCATGCATCCAATACTATTGTTCTAAGAATGTTAATAATTGTGAGACAATAGTCGGGATCATTCACGATTTGGAAATATTAGGTGGTTTTAAGGTCACAAAAAGATTCTTGTACCAAAAGGAACCAAAGGAAAGGAAATAAACAGGCTTTCCAGCAGCATGGGGTTTATTTTGAGAGCAATGTAGTGACAAAGAAAAATTATCTAGCAAACCCAAAGTTCCATAGTTTTTTTTGTTGTTTGTATTGGGATTAACTTTAGATCGAGACGTTGTGTCAGATGGACTTACTTTTCTGGGTACAGTCATTGTGATGGGTTCACACTTCTTGTCAAGCAGCTTGTATAGCCTGAGAGAATGAGTGTGAGAAGACAAAAAAAAGTTTGACAAAAAATTCATGAACAAGGTAACTGATAAGTTTTGTCTTTTTTCGGGCAAGTTTACCTCACCCGACAACCTTTAACACACACAAAGACGCATAATAAATGATTTTAAATTTGTTAGTTTAAAACTGATAGTTAATGAAAAAAAGCTATTACATATACAAAATAAAAATGTTCTAAAAGTGTTCCATTTTTTGTCATTTAGAGTTCCCTGGTGCATCTATGAAAAATCAAAAGGACAAACTAAAAACGGTAAACTCGTGCAGCTTTGAAGGTCTCAGAACTATCTCATGAACTGGGTTCAGAACTAGTGATTTATTGGGTTTATCTTACCGCGCGATCTCACATTTGGTGACGTCCACGCCTCTCTTGGGCATGAAGCCCATCCCTCTTTGGGGTTCCTTACTGCTGAAAGTACTGAGGTAATGAACAAAAGGAGGCTCTTCTGTGATTTCAAAATATCGAATACTGCTGTCCCCCTGAAAACACACAAAAATGAATAAAGAAATCAAGCAAACATCCCTTTGTGATGCTCCTAGGGGAGATTCAATGACCTTTCAAAATAAATGACCAACGCCTTCAACTACAGTGCGCTTGTGTAAATTGTATGGTGTCACAACTGAGAGCCTGCGCCATGGGAGTACCTCAAGGCTCTGTCTTGGGGCCACTTTTGTTCAGTTTATTTATCAATGACCTCCCATTCGTGTGTGATGACGTGGGTATCTAGATGACACAGTCATCTACACATATGGGAAGGACCCTGAACAAGTGGCAGACAAATTATTGGTGGCAACGGACAAAATTGCTAATTTTTGCATGTGTCCTGGACACTAGACATTTGGAAAAACATTGTTTTTCTCAATAAAACAAAATCATGAAACCTACTCTCCAGTTCAGGTTAAGTGGGAAACTAATAAATGTGTACAGAATTCAGATACCATGGTGTCAAGATACCAGTCTATCAAATTTTAGATCCATACGAAACTCATTAACAGCCCAAGGAGCCAAAACCTGCCTGAATGCAATGATAATGTCTCATTTAACATTTGGTATTTCATGTTGGTCACAAGCAAATAAAACATCTATTAAGCCTCTGGAATCTGTCTATGCACAAGCACTTTAAAGTCTTGATAGAAAATCACGACAACTTCATCATTGCATGACACTAACGTTATCCAAACTGCAGATTTACGGCTGTTTTTGAGGATCATAAATAATGTGGCTCCACCACCACTCAAAAGCTTTGTTGACATCAGAACAAATGACCAGAATAAACAAGGTCCATATCTAATGGCCAGTGTAGTATATCTAAAAGAAGAACTCTGCTCTAGGCCAATCAGCATTTTCTTTTAAATCAATAACTGAGTGGAATAAACTGCCAATTTACTTAAAATTATGCAAAAAAGTAAATTTGGCATGGAAATGAAACAATTTGTTTTAATAATGTCAACATTACTAAATATGTAGTATGTTTTAAAAGCTTTTACAATGTTTTTCTCCTTTTATCTTGGATTTTTAAAATTTTTTATTATGAAATGATTGTAACTTTTATGTAATGGGTGCAAAACACCTTTTTTTATTGCTGCACCTAAACATGATCCCTGCCAAATAAATTAAAAAAGAAAACTTAAATTTACATCATTAATCAGCGTTCTGTACCTTTCCACACAGATAGACCATGTTTGCATCTGCATCATAATATGGTAACAACACTCCATTACTTGTGTCCAACTCCAAAACTGCAATAGGTTCCTCAAAATTTGTCTGCAGAAAAGAAGAACTATTAGAATTGTGTGCAACTTCAGCTGTGCAGTGTTATGCCAGAAACATGTTTGGTACCGGGTCCCAGAGGCCGAGTTCCCTCTGGCTCATTCTGGTGAATCCTGTCGTGAAGATGTTTCCATCTCTGATGAAAATGGCTCTCATTGGTCGGATGCCTTCGTGAGGAGCCAAGCGCTCCTATTGGTCAAGTGTATGAACAAATACTGTTAAAAGTATGTATTTAGAGCAAAAAAATAAATAACTAAATATGAATTTTCCAATTGGGGTCAGTAAAATCAGTAGTTTTTGGAAACCCAGTGAATGTATGTAAATAAGAAGAAAAGCATTTTTAGCAAGAAAAGTTTCAGTTAGATTTTTTTTTTTTTTTTACTCACCGCCACCACCTCCCTTTTCCGGGGATCACAAACGCGCAGACGCCGGTCTTTACAAGTCGTGCAAAACAAGCTGCCATTTCTGTTCCAGCTGACGCTGTAGATGAGGTCTGGGTGGTCATCCATTGAGATGAGGGGCTCGCCTGTCCCCACGTTCCAGATAATAATCAAGTTATCACTACCTGAAAAGGAAAAACGCAAAAAAAAGAAAAAAAATATGTTTATTTTGGAGCACAAAAATAAAAAGGTGCAATTGAATGTTTTTTTAAACATTTTATTATGGTTTAGTGTTCTACCTGCTGTGAGTAGGATGTTGCGTGCGGTGGGGTGCCAAGTAACAATGCCGACTCGTTTGGAGTGTCCCTCCAGAACCACCACAGGGTCAGACAGAGGGCGGGTCAGTGTATGATCCGGGATCTGCCACACCTGAAGAGCACAAGGAAAAGTTTGACTGTCCCACATCTTTACATCAAAAACTTATTCAAAACTTATTCCTAAATCAGCGTCCTCCGAAGTCACAAAGGACGGTGTGAGTGAAACTAGAAGGGTGACATCCCACTTCTGGACTTTCTTCAACTCTGATGCAGCTGCGACTGTCTGTCCGTGTGCGTTACTGCGTATAAACAAAGCCCGCACACACTCAAACACCAACGACAGGCCACGCTCAAGCAGCTGCTGCCAACCATTCCGTCATTAAGAGATTCCAGCAATGTTCTTACATACATACATACATTTGACCAGAGAGACAGCTGTGTGATGCCCATATGCTGAGACACACTTAAGTTATACAGTACTAACAGGAGATTGACATACAGTGTGAAACTCTGAAAAAGTGGCCTTCGAGTCAAGTAACAGAAGAAAAAAATTAAATCCATACAGAAAAGTTTCTAATTTGATGATGCATTTTCTTCAAAAAAATATATTTCAGCTCTTAGACAGTCTAAAACATTTTTTTTAATAATAATGAGAAAGAAATGTCCTTTATTTTAGGAGTCTGTCACACCATTCATTTCATGCCATTCTAGTTATACATTAAAATAAATAATTCCATCTTTAATCTGCCAGTTTTAGTTACAAATGATACCTTTAGTTGAGCATTTTAGCACACGGGGAATTTGAATTTTGGACAGAAACTTTATTACTCACTCATTTTCTTACCCGTAGTGCATTTCTGTGAAACTCAAGTTGCTTCATTTACTATTTAAAAAAAGGCAAACTTACTGTTTGGAGATATGTGGCAATGTTTTTTTTATTGCTGACTAAAAACAAAAGGAAAATGTGCTTTTTCTGAAAAACTATGAGTTTTAAACAACTTAACATAGATTCACTCTTTTTTTTACAGCTTTAAATATTATTTTTAAAGACGGATTTAAATAAAAAATAAAATACAAGTGAATTTAACAAAAAAATACATAAAAGTTTGTTAATTTGAAGGAAAAAGGAGATTACTCTTTTAGTTGTACAATTACAAACAGTATTTTATGATAGTGTAAATCTTTTTGCTCAAAATGTATGTAGTCAGTCTTTTCGGCCATTAAAAATTTCTTGTAGATGTTTAATATTGTTCAAATAGAAGTTTTTAATAAAAAGTAACACAGCATCTTGACAAGTAATTGAAACAAACTTGAAAGTTTAAAATAATTTTTAGAAAAGCTTTTTTTCCCTCAAAATAAACAGAGTTAATCCAACCATCCAATTTTTTTTATAGTTCAAATTTTGACAGAATGAAAGTGAAGCGGGCATTTCTTTGTGTTAAGACATTAAGACAGTGTTTACGGCAGAGAGCACAACCATCACATTGAAGCAGAAAGTCTGAGGAAGATGTAATAGTATGTATACACGTTATCATTACTGGCCTTATACAGTATGGTTAGTTTTGCATTTTCTGAGACATTAGCAATCCAGAATCTGAAGCACCTTCTACTTTAGTGACCAATAGCCATTAAATTTGATACATTTTTTAAGATGAAAAGACATAAGAACAGAAAGCAGAGGCAGCAGGTCATTAACAACCCCTGACTACTACATTAGTCATCACATAAAGTTTCTGACATGCTTTTACAGATTCTGTCCCACACACAAGCACTCTGCAGGTTACCATGGCAGTGCAGTCCTCCGAGCAGCTGGCAATGATATTGTCGTCATGAGGACACCAGTCGATATCGAGAACGGGTCCAGAGTGACCGATCACCAGTGGGTAGTTCTTATCTACACGACCGGACTGCAACACAAAAAACACAAGTTTACGTCAAGTGTTTGATGGATTTTTTATTTACATGAAAGGTGCACCCATAATTTATTGATAAAGGTGTTTAGAAAAGTAAAGCGCTTCATAATTGATTATGAAGTAATTAAATAAAGGGCATTAAATGTAAAAAATAATTAATTAATTAAATTTAAGAGAAATCAGAAAAATGAATGGACAGGATTCTGACTTTTAGTTCCATTTAGTCTTAGCAAACTTCTACACAAATCAAAAGTGAAGCCATCTTCTAAAAACTGTTGAACTTTGATTAAAAAGAAAAAAGCACAAAAATAGAAAAACTATATATTATGCTTAAAAACAAAATATACTGAAATACTGAAATATACAGGTTAATGCTCTTACCTGTCACTTTTCTGAGTCTCCTCTTAGCTTAAAAACAACTGATACGATATTTAACAGGTTTGCTCAGGTGTAATCAAAGAGTTTTGCTTAAACCAAAAAATACGACAGGTTTTTTTTTCAAATACAAATGTCAAACATTTAGATATATTGTGTAATAAACAAAACAAATTTAGAAACTCAACCTTTAAAGAGCTAATTTATTGACTCCATATTCGAACATAAAATTAGGGTTTGAGACTAAATAAGTAGAAATTGCTCACAATGTAAGAGCACTGCACTCCGATGGGGACATGTGAATCAGCTTTTCAGAAATCCCACCGTCTATGTGACACACACACACTAAGCAAAGTTTATTTATAGCTTAAGTGACGAGGTGTTGAGAGGGGAGTTTTTCATGTTGCATGCTGGGGACTCAGATGGGGCAAAGGAGGATAGAGAGCACACTCAAGTGTATTTTTAGCATATCTGTTCAGCATGACTTCTCCGAGAACCCCCCCTCCCAAAAAAATGAATAAAAATACGTCATTTTTCACAATAAATTATCATTTTTTAATCTTAGTCCATTTCTAATTCTCAGACTGCTTAAAATAGCAAATCTACACACAACATAACATCAAGTTAATAAAGTATTCTAATATTTCTCATTTTTAATCAGTATTTTATTGGCCAAAAACTAAAACCACACAGAGTTTCAGAGCTGGCTTGTAGTTGGCAAATGTCTCTTGCCTTCCTACCTTTAATGAAAGCTGCTGAGGGGGAGGAATCTCCCAAGACAGCTTGACTAGATTTCTCCAGCTAGTCGAGTCATATCAATGTCAGCACTCAATCAAAAAAGCTTATCTCGGTTTACAGATCTAAAAAAAATATTTTATTAAAATAAAATGCCATAACGAGTATTAATGATGCTGCTTGAAGAAATAAATCTGAATTTTTAGGGAGACAGGATCAGTTCCATTTATTTTAATATATAATACAAATAGCTGCATCAACTACAGATGCTTTTTATCACTTTTTAGCCATCAAAGTGAAAATCTTTCACTAAATAATCAAAGACAATTATGAAGTATTGTGAAAGAAACTTGCAAAACTTTAAATAATCATTTTAAATTATTTTTAGACTGAAAAAATACTTTAAAAATTGAAATAAAAAGGGATTTAATTTAAGATATCCTTTGCATCAGATTTTAAAACTGCTGACATAGAAGCGTATAAAGTCATTTATCCTTCTTTGCTTTCTTCATTTGCATTAAAGCTCCCATTTGGCTTCAAAGTTACAGAAGCCGGTGACTAAACTCCTTCTGATGAACCAGATTATTTTCACTTTAAGGAAAAAAGTTAAAAACAAGAACAAATGAGCTGGATAACAGATTAACGGTTGGTGGATCCAAAAGTTTTCATCATAAGATAGGTGGTGTATAAAATAGCTTATAAACTATAGAAACATCCATCAAGCACCATGCATGGTTATCAATTTCTTTATTAGAAGTTTCAATAAAATATCTTAATTGAAATCTATTCAGCGACACACAGAAGGATATTTAGATCCTGCACCATTTTAAATAAGTCTGCTCTAATATGCTTTTATTTTGGAAAATATTTTACGGTGACTATGTGACATAATGTAAAAAAAGGGTATAAACCATACAACTTAAATTCAGCAAAATTCTGCTGTGACTTTTAACCAATTTTTTGATGAAGTTTTTCACCTTACTGACCTTAGAAAGGGGCAGGACCAGAAAAGCTCCTCCTCCACTGGACTCCACTATGACCGCCAAGAACTTGGGGTTGACGGCACAGAAGGAGCTGTCCCAAGTCACCTTGGAGACGCGAATGTCATCATAACTTTGATCGGCTTTGACCGCCTGGCCAAAGACGTGGCGAAACTTACTCTGCCGCACGATGCTGCGACTCATGGCTGAGGAGAGAGGAGGCGAGAAAAAAGGGGATGAAAGATGAAAGGATGGAGCAAAAGCGAAATGGGGGGAAATTTAAATAAAAGATTGCACAAAATGTAAAAAGATGAAAGTATATTTCACATGTAAATAGCACAACAAAAAAGTTATTCTTTGTATTTGTATTAGTCAGTCTTTATTTTTTACTCTTGGGTGTTGCTGCCTCCATCAGGCTGTTGACTGATAACTTGCTGTCCTGCAGCTGTCATGGAGAGCAGTGAAGTAGAACTGTAATCCTCAAAAACACAGGGGATATTGTGTATCAGTGGCTGCTTCAGGAAAGATATTAATAGTTGATTGTCCCACTAAACACGATGTCGCAGCCAAACGTCAAAGTCAAACACTGAGTATGAGAGCAGGTACAGTACAAGGAACGGTCTGCACTCAAAAGATGCCCCCCTCTTCACATCATTAGACTGAACAGAGGTGAATAAAGACTAAATTCTGGGGGGGGGGGGGGGGGGGGGGGGGGGTCTAAATGTAGGTCTGTATCAGTCCCTGAGGACATCTAGCAAAACTAGTCCCACTCCAATCATATTTGATCTTTTGTGAAAGTGTTACCAGGGATTTTTATTTTATTATTTTAATTATGATTATGCCATGTTTGGGAAAATTTCTAAACACCTGTGTCATTTCCTACAACAAAGTTTGTGCACTCAGCAGGAGTGTATAAGAAATTTGCCTCTAAGTTGGAACGGAAGTAAGCCTCTACTAGTATTCCGTCATCCCTTTGTTTACCAGGGGTCTGCAACCTAGGGCACGCATGCTGTGGCTGATGAGCTCCTATTAGAAATCCCCGATATACTATTTCCTGAATTGTGTGTGTTCTCATCAAGTGTACATGTGAACGTGTATTTTGTTGTCTATTTTTAATTTTAAAGCCCTTTTTTTTTTTTTTATAAATAAAGCTTTCCTGATTAGTTCAGTTTGTTGAATATTAACCAAACAAAGTCAGATTAGACAAAGACTTTCTTTCTGTTCTAGCAAATGTCAATATGAAATTTGAACAAGTTTTAAAATTGAAACTACACCTGATCGCCTCTCCATTTACTAGGGGTGAAAAAAATCCATAATGATGCTCTCCAACTGTGGAAAACTATGATTAGCAAAGTAATCTGGTAAAAACATTTAATTTTACATACAATAAAAGCACCATCATAGAACTAACTTGTTAACATGTTAACATAAAGTTACTCATGTAATGTAACTAAAGATAAATATATATTGATTTTGTTCTGACGTATCCAATCCTGCAGGCATGATATACCACAGATGCAGTATTTTTTGTTTTTAAACTTTGGCTTATTTTCTTTGTGCAATATTGATATGAAAGCACTTTTTTTAGCTAATTTCAAACTATGTTTAATAAAGCAATTTGACCTGCTGTTCGTGAATTAAATAACATTTGAGATATATTTGAAATTATTTTGTATTTCTTTATATTAAAGCACAACTCTCTCCCAAACCACCTGTGCAAATCACTGAAAACTGATTCACTCCGAAAGGTGAACAACCACAGAGTTGGCATTATAGTTGGTGATGGCACAGTTGTTAAGGAGGAAAATAAACGTTGCTGACCCCTGGTCCCACTAGCTTACAATAGCAATATTCGTCCTATCCAGCCATCCAGCTTTGAGCCAGTAGCCAGCTTGGATGAGGAAAATGAAGATGTACGCAGATCTATTTGTCTTCGAGCGGATGCATCGGAATGGAGCAGAGCAGGGAGACTTTGGCCCACTTGAGAGAGCTTTTTCCAACAGCAGTTTTTCATCTGTTCCTGATTCATAACAGTTTGAATAAAGAAACAAACAGAAAAGCAGTTTTAATTTTACATTATTTTATACTTGTCTTCCATCATGAGAAAAAGGTTACAAGACTAAAAAAGACAAAAAAAAACACGTTTTTTTTTCTTAATGTAAACTAAAAGTCTGGCATTTTTACACAACATATTCCCAAAAGTGACCTTTTCGGGGGGGGGGGGGGGGGGGGGGGGGGGGGGGGGGGGGGGGGGGGGGGGGGGGGGGGGGGGGGGGGGGGGGGGGGGGGGGGGGGGGGGGGGGGGGGGGGGGGTCGAGGTCTGCATGACTGATGAAAGGACAGAAGGCCCCCAATGCTGCTTTCCTGGAAGCTGTGTATTATCTAGAAATGTACATGCTGGAGAGTCAGGGCAGCTGTGGTGCGTTCAGGGACCACCAAAGGATCCAAACACTCGGATGAAGTTAAAAAAAAATAAAAATACATAAACTGTTACAGTAAAAAAAACAACTTTACTGAAACGATAGATTGAACGCTATATTTTTTATCGCATAACATTCTCCTGTAAGCTTATAAAAGGGAGCGAGGGGGGCCAGCATGAGAAAGAAACTGCCACTTTCCTAATATAGACATGACAAACTGCTAAGCTCCTCCCACCCGCCGCCTGATCCCAAATAGTTCCAGAAGGAAGGCAGCGGACCCGGTGTCGGTACCAGATCTGAACAGGCGCTGCGAACAGCCCCTGCAAACACACATACACACCGGGACAGGACTGTCAGGGTGGGGGACACACAACGTGCTCCACCAGGAGTTCACACCTGCGCACTGGTCAAAACCTGCACGTGCAAGTTGCTTAGGTTGTTGTTGCTTTTTTAAACACCATCGACGGTTGTTGTTGTTTTTTTTTTTTTTATGTGTTGCTACATTTGAGGACTGACGCACCTCACGCACCACTGCAGCACAGGCACGCGCATTTTGAACGCAGTTTACCTCAGGTTGCGGGGAGCCTCCTCTTCTAACGCGTGGCTCCTCTGGCTGCGCTTCACCTTCCTGATTTTCTTTAAATTATATTCCGGTGTCCGGGAGTCAGGAAAGCTGCTCCTCGCTCCTCAGCAGGGAAAGAGAGAAGGAAGAGTACCGGGACGGAGCGGGACAGGGGGGGGTGCTGGGTCTATTTTGGAACTGACTGTCAGGACAAGGAAACGCCAGGCGCGCCACCGACAGGACAGGAGCGCGCCTCCGGGGCCGAGGGGATCAAAAGTCCTTTTACCAAAATAAAAGACTGAACAAAATGTCTAAAACTGATTATGAAATACTTCGGGGGTGCTCCCAGTGAAAGAAAATGTGCGATAAAAAAAACACATTTCTTTCTCTAAGTGAACTCCATTAATCCTCATGCTATATGCAAGGATTAAGATTATTCTGTGCTTAAAAATATTTGATTTTTAACCATCAACCGTCCCCCATTAACTTTGAGGGTTTAATCCCGCCATATCAACGCTTTTTGCAAAGTGGGCCGGAATTAGTGACGTGAAAATGTGAGGGCAAAACTATTAGACTGCATTCTTTGAACCCTGTTTATGACATGAACACTATTTTAATGAAAGTTCTACTGCACTAGGATACTTTTTGATTCCTTACACAGAAAAGAAATGCATCTAAATACATTTTTCTCCAAATTATTTTGAATTTCGTCTTTGAAGAACAGAAAAGAAAAGGTCTGAGTTCACATGTAATAATACATATTATTCACTATTAATTACAATTGATCTTATTCAAAAGTACAAACCACTGAGACCATTTTTTTTTAAATCTCCAATTTTCACTTGTCCTGGCGGCTCTTGCAGTCAAATTCCCTTTTTCTCATTAGTTGACGTTTTAGAAATGAGTTATAAAGTGTCACAGAAGGGTCCAGCAACAGTGTTGCCACGGTGTGTTATGACTAATAATGCAATTTAACCAACCACAATCAAGAATTTTACACACAGTTCTTGGAAAGTGATGGGGGCCTTATATTATTGATTTAACGACGGGAGTTAGGAGACCGGTAGAAATTAAAACGGCATTTGGTCGGACTTCGGACACGCCTGGTTTAATCTGACACAAATCCAGCAAACAGGGTTTTCTGATAAGCTCCACTTTTTAATGGTCACAGTCAAACCACATTATATAAAATCATATTTACACTAATAGCTTAAAATGAAAGAAAAACAAAAACGTTGACAATACACA
This sequence comes from Oryzias celebensis, assembly GCA_014656515.1. NCBI lineage: Eukaryota > Metazoa > Chordata > Actinopteri > Beloniformes > Adrianichthyidae > Oryzias > Oryzias celebensis. The sequence goes on from BNCR01000013.1 coordinate 16,919,226, forward strand.
TACATACCCCAGCGTCTGCCGCTACATCAGCATGCTCCCCGGAAAGCAGCAAACACGCAGAAGGAAAACAAAAGCCACATTTAAAAATGCAAAACAAAAGGGAGTAAAGTGCACGTTTGACAGACATTTCTGATCGCAGAGAGGTTTCATTTGCCCATCCCAGGCACACTCCGAACATTTAAACAAAAAGGGATTTTAAAAACAGTGTGCACATCCATGTGGTAAAAATTGTGCTGCACAGTCGCACTCCCGAGACAAAACGAGATTATAAAAAAAAAATAACCTACAGGTCAAAGTATTGACACAATATAAACCTTTACATCCCAAAGAGAACACGGCAAAAAACTCACAAATGTACACTCAGCCTTTAACGCCAAAATCCTGCCTTCTTCTCTGCCTTTGTCATTCACACTTCACCGACTGGAAGTGGCATCATGAGGGTGAAAGACATTTTTTTTAATTCCAGTTTGTTTCGTGATTTCTGATTAAAGGGGAATTTGAGGAAATCTAAACCTAAAATTTGCTCTGGTCAGGTTTTGCTAAGATTATTAGAAATGGGAGAAAGTGAAACAAAGTAAAAAAAAATCAAAAACTATTGTGGATCTTTTGGTGTAAACGGTCTACAGTGCGGTCCATCCTGAGTTTTGATCACTCTTTTTTAGACTTTTGATTATCTAACTTAAGTTGCACACTGATAAGTCGGGTTGATATGCTTAGACCAATCAGACAGCACCAGGGGGGACAGCTGCATCAAATCTCAAGCAGAACTTTCAGATATTGATGAAAATCTTAATAATAAAAAATTAAAGACTACATTCCACCATTAAAGGGGTTGCACAAGTGAAACGGCTTAAAATGCAGAATGTTATAGAATAAACCAGCACTGCATAAGGAGTGCATGCAAGTCAAACCACATTCAAAACACCTTCCACACACTAATGATTGTTTCAGCTGCTTTCCAAAGATTTAGCTGGAAAAGTTTTGTCATTTTAGCTCAAGCCTTACCACTGCTTTCATTCAAGGCTCATCTCATACATCTGAGTTTACAGAGGCTGAGGAAGATGTGCAGAAAAACACAGAAACACTAAAACATGTCTTTAAGGCAAAAGGCATCGGTGGGTTTTGCTGAATGAATTGGATATCTGTGCGACTGATTTTCCACTGCAGGTGCATGACCCTTCCAGCTTTTATGGGTCACATGGTGTGGTATGGGGTACTAACGGTTCTTTTTTTAAGTCGCCTCAAGGGGTGAGTTCTTCCATATTGCTGCCTTGTTGCCAGCAATGTGGGCCCAGGTGGGAGCCAGGAGTCATGACCATCGCTTAGGAGTCTCTGCAGCTGTTGACTCTGATTCGGTGGCGGAGATGCTCCGGCTGAAGTGTCACACGCTTCATGAAGCATCTCTGCTGGGATATAGTGGGCTTCTGGCTGCTCGCCTTCTGAGCAGGTAGAGTTGTGCACGCGCTGCTTCTTGGACTCGTCCCCACCCAGGTGGACCGAGGCTTGTTCTGAAGGAGTAGCCACGAGGGAGCAGCTGAGCTCCCATTCGTTCAGATCGTTGGCGAGCAGTTCTAAGCAGCCCAGTTTGGCCAGTGAAGCGGAGCGTTTCATCAGAGAGGGCGGGGTCAGTCCTGCCTGGCGAATCCGGGCTTCTACCAGTTTCTTTTGGAAAGAGCTTCCTCGCTTCTGAGCCGCTCCCACAGACGGACCGGCGTGCCTCGCCTTGCAGGTTCCACCCATGCTCACCTGCTGCAGGAAGGCACCCAGCTCACACAAAGTCTCCCAGGTCTCCCTCATGACGACGTCACCGTGAGCTCCCTCCAAGAAGCAGTCCCGGTCTGTGCCCGACTCCAACTCTGTCACACCTTCCAAGCACAGGAAGTTCACGGAGGCAAACGGAGACTTGGCAGAGTAGTGTAAATGAGAAGAGGTAGATAGTAATCTGGTATCAGCAGGCTGGAATTTGTGTCCCTTCACGCATCTGTCGCTGTTCTCCTGAACCTCCATTCCAGCTTCCAGACCACATCCTTTTCTAACAGTCCTAGACTTCCCACCGTCCCCTTCCTTCAGAGCGCCAGCTGTCGACGCCTGCCTGCAAACTGATGCACTCTGAGGTGGAGACACTGTTGAAGTGTGGACACTGTGCGGGCGACGCTGAGAGTGGGAGCTGCAACCAGAAAGAGATGGCGGAGATGAGGAAGGCGATGGAGTTTCATGCTCCTTCATTCTTTGCTCCAATTGTTGAGTGGCACGCCGAACTGAGCCCCTAGTCCAGTTGCTATAGAGACGAGGAGAACTTCCATCCTCTTCCTCTTTGCTCTTCACTTCCTCTTTGTCATCTGCAGGTTCCTGCTGAGAGATAACCTCATCTTCTTGCTCCTCTGCCTCTGGTTTTGTCTTTGTCACATTTTGGTCTTGGGAGCTCTGAGCTACAGGTTGGCAAAGGGTCTCTGAGGACTTGGCTCCTGTGACCTGCACAGGAGCATGCGTGTCCTACAAAGTGGAGATAACCTATTTTCATTACAAATGCCAAGACTGAATTCATGAGAAAATCCAAACATGAAGAACAGCATTTTTATAAATGAACCACTAGGGGGCAGATTTAAACTCAGTTTAAAACTGGTATCAACAGCAACATATTTAGCTATGGTGGGATTTTTATCTAAAAGAAAATACTTTAGAAAATAATTATTAGCACAAAAAATACAAAAACTAATATAAAAATTGCTACAAAAAATAGTTACCTTTCGTTTCTCCTCTTCTTTCTCCTCACTTGAAGGGATTGACTGATTTTCTTTGCCACAACTTTTCAGCAGGGTTGAGTGCTGCGCTGCAGCACTGGAGCCTTTGCTGTCTTGACTCATTTCCTTGAACTTCTCCCTCGCACTGAAAAAGTTGATGTGGTCCGCGCTATGGCCAAATAACAGCACGTTGTCTTGAGGAATGGCACTGACGAAATCATTGGTTGAGGACGAATGTGCTGCTGCACCGTCTGACGACAGGCCAGATACTGGTCTGTCACCGTCATCTTTTCTGACTGACCCTGGTGCGGACGCGCAGGGAGGGCCAGCTTGGCGTGTGCTTGGCGTTGTGGAAGCCGTGGCTGACGCCACAGTGGATTTTGTCACAGCTGGAGAGCAGGGTGATCCCTGCAGTTTGACCAATTCATCTGTACTTGTAGGAGCTGGGGATGGAGCAGGAGAAGGGAGCGGGTAGTTACCAGCTAAAGGTGGGTGGGGCTGGTCTACCAAAACGCTTTGTGCAAAAGTCACTATGTTGGTCTTTTGAGGTTCGGGCACCACGGTGGCGGCCATCGGCTCTGAGGGACGAGGCGCTGAAGGCCGCTCCTGCGAGGTACATGAAGTGTTGGAGAGCAGAGGAGATAAGGAGTCCAGGCTGCTCTTGCCGGCAGGAGAAGAAGCCTTGAGGCTTTGAGCTTCAACGTCACCCGATAGAGTTGCCAGCCCTTCAAAGGAAGAGGAGCCAAGCTGATTAGACAGGAGGCCAGTATCGGGCTGGGTGGAGGAGGCTGCTGCTTTGCTGGGTGGGGTTCCCATGGACTCCAACAGTTCCTTCATAGATTGACCAGGGGTGATGCTGGCCTGGTTGTGGGGGTCTGAGCGACCCAGGCTGTGAGGCTGGGCATAGCATGTGGACAGTGGCTCGTGGTGCTCAGACAGATCACTATCAGAGTGAGAACGCCACAGTTTGTTGTGCCGCTGTTTGCTGTGGAAGAAAGAAAACATTCTATAATGAACATGGTTGTTTTATTCATGCTTCGTCATTGTCTTTTCTGACTTTCCTCACTGTTTTTTTTGTTTGTTTTTATTTCACATATTAAATTACCTGATGTGACCAAACAATTTCAGCTCCAGACTAATGAAGTTTAATTTGAGTATCTTCAATGCAAGAATAGTTCAAAAGTCAATTATTGGAATTGATCTTCACTAAGATGATATTCATGCATCAAATTCATAGTTAATTGTATTTATTTTCCTTTAATATAAGCACAGCTAGAGTTGATACATGTGGGAAAAATGCATTTAAAAATAAAGCCCCTTTAGGAAGTTACGGCAGTTATATTTCAAGCAAAAACAGTTTATTTCTGCTTTGAAAAAATCTTAAATTGAAAATTCAAAATTCCCCCTTTACTCCCAAAACCAATAGAGTTAAGAAAGATTTTTTTTAACAATCTGAAAAAAATAGATTTTGCGTAGAATTTTAAAAAACTATTTAAAACTTAATCAAATCATAAATCCAGACTAGTATTTTGGCAGTTCTATTTATGAATACTAAGGCTAATAGCAAATAAGAACCAATGGTAACATCGGTTACACATTGGTTTGGGGTATATTCCACATCATTCTGTTTTTAAGGAAGAATGGGTCGTACGGTATTACGGTTCATCTTTTGGGATCTCGCTCTTTTGATATTTTTCAGTTCAACTTCACATGCTTTTTTATTGTTTTTTGTTTTCTGCATCCTGATTGGCTATTGACCTTGTCAATCAGTCTCCTCCGTGTCGTGTCTCCTGTACAAAATGAGTTCAGTTTGCAAAATCTACATACATTTTTGATAAAACAGATTTCTTTTAAATTCTAAAATTGTGGACTTATTTTCTATGAAGGTTTGAACCGGGAAAATGTTCTTGTTTGTCTGAGAAAAATTGTGTTTGGGGGTATTTTTACACCCTTAAAATATCAGTCACAGACAGCTTTTACGTTTTCCTCGTCATCGCATCATCAATGCAGTGTGTGTTTACCTGGCCAGGAGTATGCCCTGATACTCCTCCAGCTGTCTCATGAACGAAGGGTTTGGCTTGGTCACAGTGCGGCGCTCTTTGACGTACGCAAAGGCTTTTTTCAAATCCCAGCCGTACTCCTTCATGGCATAAGCAATCACTGTGGCTGCAGAGCGGCTGATTCCCATTTTACAGTGCACCAGGCACCTGGCCCCAGACTTCCTGGTAGAGATAAGAGGAACAGTCATTAGCGATCACCCTGATACTGTAGATTACAGAGCAACTGCAGGATTTGTCGCTTTCAAAGAAGGCTACTTAAAAAGTAAAAAAAAAAAAGACTTGCAGTTTTTTGGCTTTTGTTGGGTTATATCAATGCTGAGCTAAAAAGATAGCCTTTTTAAAAACAGATCTTTTAAGTTAATTCCACCAAAAGTTGGCATATTTCCATTGGGTTCAAATGTCTAACAGAATTTAGTTAAATATTATAAACTAACCACTTTTTTTTTTTTTTAAATCACTTTCCACGTGAGTTAAGGCTTTTAGAGTTTGAAATTAAATACTCAACTTCAACAAATATCTAGCATAACATTCAAACAGGAGGTGAAGGTGGAATAAATATCAGTAACTTACTTTGCCCTTGATATGAACTTAAAGGTGTCATTCCAATAGGCAAGCAGGTCGGTAGCTTCCTCGTCGTAAACACGGATGTTGTGGTACTCGAACACACCGGGGAAGAAGTTATCAATCTCCCTCGTTACGTTCAGGATGTACTGAACTCTGAGTAGCAAAGATCCGCAAAAGGTTAGAAAAACACGAGAAACAACAAGGAGTGCAATTACACTGAGCACAGAACATGACTATAATCCTTCAATACGAGTTCTTTAATGCCTGTTTTTGCTGTCCTCAGAAAGGACAGCAGATTTGTTGTTTTTGCCCAGGCTTACCCGCTCTTCTGCAGCTCCTCTAAATTGGATGCATTCCACTCAGATCCCTAAAGGAAAGAAGCAAAAGCATTCCTAAGACTCGCTTAGCCTTCCATGCAGCTAAATCCCACATTAGGTTATCCAGAACCTGCTCCAAACCAAACACCACGCAAGAAACGCGAAATATACAAAGCTCAAAGAATAACACAAACTAATGACAGGTCGGGCAGGTTTACGTGTTACAGTTTTAAAGCACGTGTGTGCATCATGTGATGGTGCGGTCAAATGCAGCAGGTCCACCTACCAAGAAGACATGATCAAAGATCTCTGTGGGACTGTCCATCTGACCCAAAATCACGATCATCTCGTTGTCTATGAACTCCTTGAACTCCCGCAGGTTGCATGTCATGCGCATTTCCAGCTCTGTTCGGATCTGAACACAAAATAAAAATATATTTTGAAGTTAAAAATTGTAAGAAGTTGCAGATGCCTGAATGTAGCTTTGGTTTTAACGACTAAAACGCAGACGTACTTCTTTACAGGTGACATTCTCCAGATCTTTCTGCGTCATGATTTCCCTCAAGCTGGTTTTGATCTGCCGCTCTGTCAGTTCTCTCTCTGTGGGTCTGCAAAGAATAAAGAAACAAAAATCATTCAAATATGCAACAAAACAAGCTTAATATTTTCAGGTCATGCGTGACTAAACATCCTCAAAGGGAAGGACAATCAGTGGACACCTACATGTCAGAGAACAGAACAGGTGAGTCAGCTCGGTGGGACTGCACATCCTGCATGGCGTTCCACTCGTTGATGCGGGCCTGGTCAGAGGAGACTCTGCTTTGATAGTAGCTGACCCAGGTGAGAAACAAGCTGCCTGGGAAGTAGTTGTGACAGCGGGCGACTTCACATGCTTTATGGAGTGACTGCAGAGCCGACCTGGGAAGAAAAAAAACAAACAAATGCAAAACAGAAGGAAAAGATGGAGAAAGAAGATGAAATATCAGGGACAAATGTGCTTGAAAAAAGTTTAACAAAATAAGTATGTCAATGAAAAAAAGAGGGACTCACCACATGGCCTGTACAGAAACAGGTTTGAAAACATGCACTCTGTTATCAGTTGATACGCTGAAACCTCTGAGTGCAAAGAAGAACAAACACAGGGGAAGGAAAAGAAAAGAAACAACAGTATTTTGGTGAGCCTCTTCAATGTCTAGTTCGGCATTTAGACTGCTGGTGATGCCCTCACCCATCTCCATCCAGGTGTATTAAAGTGTCACTCCATAAAGGTAAAACCAGTCCCACAGAACAGGACCTAAAGCAGGAAAAAAGACATGAAATAACTGCAAGCACAGCGACGAAGCAGATGGGATCAGGGGTTCTGGGCATCACTGTCTCACCCATCTACAGGACTGAAATCCATCCCAGGACAACACTCTCCTCCGTATCCTGGCGACCATTGGTCGAGACGACCACCATGTAACGGGTCAGCTGAGGACCAGTGCTTTCCAATCGGACAGCCTATAGCAGGAAGAAGTGATATGTTTGCAGTTCAACAAAAAGATCGAGCCCTAATTACCTTTACATTTGTGTACTCACCAACTTGATGTTGTCCTCTGGTCTGAGGAGTGTGAACATTGTTTGAAGGTGCTGCTGGATATCTCCTGTTAAGTAAAGAAACGCAGCTTTAATTATTTTAAGTCAACAAAAACGGATATAAAAATTGGCTGAGAAGGAGCCGGCGCCTCACCTGCATGTTTACTCCGCAGCTGGGAGAAACGAGACGAAGTGGAAAGGGGGGAGCCATTTCCTCGAGGTAAGAAGAGAGCCGCCCCTTTTACTGTTAGGAAGCTTTCGCTGATGCTGCAAACACAGAGGGACGAGGAAAACAAACACACTGAAAGTTCATCTGAAACACTCAGGGATTAGGAAATATATTTCTCAAAAGTTTGTAAAGATAAAAAAAATAAAGTTCAACTTTAAAACACAGCAAACTATTTCTGGAAGTATTCACGTAAAATAAAAAAAGATTTTTTTATATGCTGCCACAGCCTCTTGTAAAGATTTGACAGCTCTTAGACCACCCAACAAAAGTGTAAAATAACATTTGATCAAAGTCACGATTTAAAAAATGTTTTTAGATTGGGTGGAGCAGTTAGAAAATATTTTTGAAGATGATTCTGCCAGAATAAATAAGACACTTGCTGTGCTTCGTAGACTGCTTTTGTTGATTTTGGACTATTAAATGCATATAAAAATATCACATTAGACATTGTTTTTTTTTTAAAGTTTATACTTTGTGTTGTCAATGAGTGTGTCCACAAATTGCATTCGAGGAAAGTTCTTAAGCTTGAAAAAAATGTAGGTTCCTCCATGAATGTTTCAAAACAATGTATTTTCTTAAGGGTTTATAAATGAACAGACTTGTGAGCTGGAAAACTGGAAGAGCAGCCTCCCATTACATCACTGCTCAAGCAAGCTGAAAGAGTTCAAAAAATGTTCAAATATGACAGAGGCACACCAAAGATCTATCAGATTACCAAAAAAAAATAAGGGGAGGGATGGGCTCATTCCAGCTTTCATACAATTGTGTCTTTTCAAAACAGCAGATCTTCCAACAGTTTTATATCCTTCAACAAGACATGAGTGGAACTTCACAGGCTTTGTCTGAGACATCTGTAATCTCTGCACAACTACCTAGTATGGACGTAGAAGCTCCTCAAGGCTAAGTCCTAAGCTACTCAACCGCTCCGCCAACAATACAATTATGTAATGGTCTCAAGATGCTCACTGCATTCCCTTTGATTTGAAAATTCTTGTTGTATTTACTGAAGTAAAGTCGGAAATTAGAAATGTAAAAATTAACATCACATGTGCATTGGGATGTGTCCAACATAAAAAAAAAAAGTTTTACTATAAGAAACATATGAACAGCAAAACCCTTTTGCCAACTTTGCTGGAAAGATATTTTTTAAGTAGAAAAGAAGGAATAAGAGTGAACCAACCGTATTTTTGGTTAAAAAAAAGTTGAAAGTTTTGGGATCATTTGAGCAGAGTAAGCCCTCCCCAGGTTCCCATCATCCCTCTGGGTACACTCTCTTCCGCAAGTTTCCAGCCTCTCATGCATACCCCTACCTAACATTACTGATGCAGCAAAAATGGAAGCAATTTTGGAGCCATCCAGCCATACAGTTCTGAGGCAGACGAAAGCTCGGACGAGGAAAACGAAGACGTACATGAATCTAATCGTCTGCAACTGGATGCATCCAAAAGGAGCAGAGCAGGGAGCTTGTGGCTTACCATGGTAGGTATAATGTCACAATTACAAGCTTTTTCAAATAGCATTTTCTTTTATCTGCTCCCGATTTACAGCTTTTTGAATAAAGAAATACTCAGAAATGCTATTTTAAGCTTAGTTTTCTTCATACGTGTCCTTCGTCATCAGAAAAACGCCACATAAATCACGTTAAAAAATCAGAGTGATTCTTGTAATTGCGTATACAGTTTTTTTCATGACAAATGCATTTCTTTTTAGCAAAAACTTGATTTTAATTTCCTGTTTTTAGTGACTGAATGATGCACATTGTATGTATTCATTTATTACTTTTAGTTGGACTTTCACTTTACCTATAATACTGACAATAAAGATCTGTTTAAAAACACAACTCTTTATTTTTGCAAGCACAAGAGTCTCTTAATTAAACCCTTGCCTTCCAAAAGAACAGCTCTGACATCACTTCGAGGGGATCAGCAGGGATTAGACACTAAAAAACTTTGGCAACAATGCCAGCACTGGAAACAAGGATCCTCGTGTCAGTTCAGATGCAAACAACAAATCATCAGCAAACGTGGAGAAGAGACAAACATGTGGCGACTAAGCGCGTTAAATGCCAGTTTTAGGAGAGTGAATGAATGAAGCCTTTAAGGGTACACTGTGTGCTTCATGCACCATTTTGACGATATAAGTATTCAAATAAATGAGGAATGCTGCAGACATTTTTCCCCTGCATCCACAATATACTTCCTTATTAGTCACCGAAAGGAAGACTTACAGCTGATAAATGTCCCCCTGGGAGAGTACGGAGTTCTCGATGAAGTAAGGTCTCCCTTTCCCCCCGCAGCAGTCACACATGCAGGCTGCCGGCGAGCTGCGCGGAGCCGTCGTAACACCCGGCGGCATCACGGAAGCTGGGGAGGGACACTCGGACCCGGGCGGGAGTTACGGACGCTCGCCGCTCAGAGGTGGAGGTGGTCACTTCAAACAGCGCGGGTATCGATGGATATTACGGCAGAACTTCTGACAAAAACTTGCTCATTTTAAGCGTAAAGGCGACCAAAAAAAATGTAAACGGAAGTCCTAGAAATGTGCGGTCGCACAGCATAAAAACGCCAAGAGAAGTCACATTTAGCACAAGTTGCAGAGGAGCAGGTGCTTGACTGTCTGCACTGTGCCTCCGTTTGTCTGCAGCAGGCTGCGGTAAATCCACTAAATCCAATGTCGCTGACGGGGAGGAGTCACACAGTACGGAAGGCCGAACTGGACAAAATTGATCACCATAGCCTACATTTAAGTGTAGAAACTATTAAACGTATGTTTGATGTATTACTAAATGATAACAAATAATAAAATGAATTATGTATTTAAGTTTACTTTTTAAAAGAATATTGAAAAAAAAACAATTCATCCATCTTCCTACACTCACCCGGAACCGGGTTGCGAGGCAGAACTGAGCAAAGACGCCCAGACTTCCCTCTCCCCGGCCACTTCCTCCATCTCCTCTGGAGGGACCCTGAGGCATTAACGGCCCAGCTGTGAGACGTAGTCTCTCTAGCGTGTCCAGGGTCTAACCCAAGGCCTCCACCCAGTGGGACATGTCCAGAACTTTGGAATATTGAAAAATTGGAAAACAAGTAGTTGTTTGTTGGTATTTCACTTTTTTGTCATGCCTGTATAAAATAACTTGCAGATTCTTTTCTACCAGTATGTCTAAAAATTGAAAGTAGGTATATGTAAAGAATCCAAAAATCTAAACAGCCCTGCTCAACCCTGCTCTTTAAAAGCTACTCGTATCTCAGCTATCTCTGCTCTTGTCACTTGTGATTACAAGGATCAGCTGTGTTTCTCGATCCAAATCTGACATATATATGAATGACAGGACAGTGGTTTTTAAAGGCACCACTTATCTAAAGCACATAGATTGCATGGGAAAAATCCAGGTTGCCAACTATAGGAGGTAAAGTAAAAAAAAAAATCCTGTCTCTCTTTAATTTGTTTTATTGTCCTCTTTTCTCAGAGAAATGTTTGTTTTTTTGTATTACAAACAAGAAATGAAGTTAGCAGAGAACACCAGATTCCAATTCATCCTTTAAAAAAAAAAAGACAATAACATCATTTTGTGGTAGATTTTTCAATTGTTTTGTTTTTTGATCAGGGAGACTTAAACATCCTCAATCATAATTAAATATGAATAGAAATCCACACACAGGGAATAAGCCAAGGATAACCCAAGATATAAAGGATATCTGGCATCCTCAGAGGCTTTGCTTTGCTCTTAGTTCTGCCGGATTTAGTCAAGTAAAAGAAAAAGACATGCCTAAAATATTTGGTCATACTACGGTGTGACAAATATTTATAGGATACCAACTGAGAGCTTGGCTTTACAAGGTGATCTATCTTAGCTATAATTTCCAAATGAGCCACTGACAGCTCAGTGGACAAATGAATGACAAAGGAATCCCATCAGCTACATCACGAAATCATTTCTGTACATTTACTGAATGGTAATTACATCTTTTTTTATGTGCAGAGTGGCAGTGAAAGTCCTATCAGTTTTCACACATATTGGAGGGTCCAATTTTTTTCAGTTTTTTGTGTGGTTCAACCATGAATTTGAACTCACAACCTCCTAGTCTCAGAGTGGACACTTTCTTCAGTTGGATTTTCAATGGACCGTTGATTTCTGCTGAAGTACGGCATGAAACAAACGTGTCAAAGAAACCCCAGGTCTTTGGCCTTTAGGAAGATTCTCCCCACAGTCATCCACACCAGATACTGTGTGTGACTGAGAACAACAACGGAAAAAAGATTGAGAAATCAGAACGGGGACATCTGACATGCCGTGTGCTGAGAAGAAATCTGATCTTAGACAGAGTTGCACTGCTTGTTGATCTTCATGCTTTCAATTTCTAGGGTAGACTTCATACCAGCTGAGAGTAAATACGAAGGCTATCTCTGGAAACAACAACAACCGCAATGAGATGGGTGTTTTCTTCAGAGAGATCTACTTGTGTAACACTGCTTTAATGTGGACAAACCTTTCGGTAATGCCTTTTGGCACTTTAGCACACTTCTGATTCAACTTAATCAAGAACGGCGTCAGCTTGATCTGCTTTAAAATCCCACAATCCTTTAATAAATTATAAGCCGTTGAAGGTTGTTTGTCATAGTCTATTCAGTTAAATTTGTGTTAAAATGTCAATCTATATCATGGATAGTGTACAAACAAGTTAGTCGGACCAAAAGAGATATAGAATGTGAATCAGTGAAAAAGCCTGAAGTCAAATTTACCATCAGATTGATCCGTTAGTATATTATTTTATTAAATTTCCTTAAATCACAGCTTTCTTATGGCAAAACTGCTATAAGCAATTCACAGCTGTCTGTTTACTGACTGTTTGTTTTTGGAGCCATTTCTCAAGTTCCACCTCAGTGCTTTCCTTCTTGGCTCTTGTAATTTACACCCAACCATGACGAGCAGTGAAGGCCAGGATGTGGTTTTCACATGCAGACAGACACCAGACACTTCTCCAAGCTCCATTGTTTCTACATATACAAACGAACCACCAGTTACCTTAGTGATCATAACACTACATACACTGTAAGGGGCTTATTCAGCTTTAATGTAACGCTCAAGCATGGTCTTAATTGAGCAATATTTACTTTTTACCGGCTAAGTGGGTCAAATGTTTGAATCGAAAATGACAGAAAACATATTTAATCCATTTGTGGTTGCAACCAAAAAAAGGTTGATGTACATAACTACATTATACCAACGTTTTTCCCGCTCAAAATATTTTTCAGTCCAATTTCTACCTTTTCCTGCAAAGATAAAAAAAACAACAGATATGATGTTATCTGTAGAATCCTGTTAAAATGTGCTGTCTCTCTATAAATTCCTTGCTCTGGGTCAGCCAGACATTACCATTGCAATTGATGTCACGATCCTGCTGATGTAACTGGGTATGATCACCAGCACTGCGGTGGCTCTTGCTTACGCAGACACGCGCTGCACTGCTGTTCTACACCGAGTGAATGTTGCTACCTCTGTGTTAGAGATGAGTTCTGCTTCAGCTGTTGACTTCAGATCCACCACAGACCCTGACGTCAGAGAAGCTCTAAGCAGAACTCTGTCCATTATTGTTAAATCATATGCAGATGTACTCCTGGTTACTGGAGTTAAGAACAACAATGTGGGATAACAACAATTGAATAAGGATAAAAACATACACAATTAATGTGACGGAATTCTGTTTTAACTCATTAAATTTGTTTTAGAGTCATCTTACCAAAAGTAAGAGCCCAGTCTTTACAGATGAACTTACACAAAACATTAAACTTTATTTTTAACATTAAACTATATATTTATTACATTTTACATCAGCATTTAAGTTCTCACAGGTACGATTAAGAGCTGCAAAGGAATGCACCTCTCCTATGTTTCATTTTCTCCCCTGGTTCTTAAGAGGATAAAGACAAACAATATTTTTGCATTTTTGCATATTTGTGGAAGACCATCATCTCAGAGCTAAAAAATAAAATATATTATTTTAAATGCATTAAAAACAGAAGGTAACAAATCAGTTTTACAGATAGCTTTCAATGCAGAGGTTAAATAGTGTTATACCAATTTAAAAATTCCAAGTCAAAAATATTTTTAAATGAAAATAAATGAAGGTGAATATGTTCACCTGTTTTTTTCACTTGCATATTTGTCACACAAGATTTCAAACGAAAGTTTTCTCGCGTCTTAGAAATAAATTTGAAGTAACTGAAGCAAGTTCCACTTTTAAATAACGGTGAAAATATTTATGGACGTGATACTGCCTTTTAATATTGATATAAAAAATGTATCCCTTTCTTTAACAAATGTAAAACAAATATGCTCTTTTTCTTGCTTTAAAACTTACAATTTTACACCTACATATATAAATCAGGTGACAAGTCCCAACTTCGGGAAGTGAAACCAGCATCAGTGTGGGATCCTTTCTTTGGAGTTTGGCTTCGTGGGTTTTTTCTGGGAACTCCAAAAGGGACCAAACGGGTTTAGAATATGGATGGCAGTTTATTTTAAATCATCTAAAATGGGATTGCCTCAGGGATCTATTTTAGGATCCCCGATTTTTAGTATTTTTCATAAATGACCCGTCATTTTGCTGATGACACGGGGCTCTACTTTATTGAAAAAAAATAAAAAGATGTTCATATCAAATTAAAAAATTAAATGCCAATGCTTTGCAAAATAGTTGCAAGATTCCTGCCTTACATTAAATGTCGACAAGAATGTGTCTCTGTTTCTCACAAACAAGAATAGACTTATACAAAGTCCCAAAAACTGAATAAATGAGTGAAGAATTCAAATGTAAATATATTTAAATATTAAGGTCATACTTGACTCAGAATCTATCTAAAAATATATAAAAACCTTTTAAAAAGGGGATGCATTTAAATTTACTTCTAAAAATATGAAACATATCTGCTATTCTTTGACCACTAAGGCCTAAAATATTTAAATGTGATGACTGTTATGTAGCTTTGCAACATACTTGCTTAGCATAGTTTTAAAATTGTAATAAAATATTTTATTGTTTATATTTTATTTTTAAAGAACATTTATGATCCTATAAAAATAATGACTAATCACTTCATGGATGTTAGGCGGCTGGTGCATTTGTTTTCCTTTACTGGCACTGAGTTTTTAAAAATACAATTAAATAGAAAAAATGTATTTTTAAAAAGCACAAAAAAAATTGTGGTTCTTCAATAAGAATGAACACACACAGAGTTCACTCCCAGTTGTGCAAATACAGACAGCCCCAGCTGGGTGTCACAGTTCTCCAGTTACCAAACGGACACACAGACTATGAGCTTGGGAGTGGCAACCAATCTGTCCACGGATCAGCAACACATCTTACTTGACCCACATACTCTATCCTCACACTCAGACACTGCTGCCCTCTAAAGGGGAGTTGACAAATCACTAACAAACTGCTCACACGAGAGGATTTTAGGCATTGGAGACGAGCGTGATTAAACTACAGTGATATAGTAATAGTAAAAAAGGAAGTTGGATTAAAAACAAACAGCTTGGGCAGTAGAAGGAAATTGCAGATTGGTGGTGGATTGAAAACCCCTTGGAAGTGTGAGTTTTTGAAACAGGACAAACCAGATCTCCAACCCCCATGTGACAAGGGGCAGCAGGAGATTGAAATGTGACAATGGCAGAGCAGCTCTTTGTTAAACCAGAGAAAAACTGGGAAGGACTTTGCTATGTTGAGCACAAGCAAACTTTTATTAAATCACTTTTTGTTTAACTTCGCCATTAGGCAGAAACATTGTAAACGTAAGTTTTTGCTTTGGCACGGTAATGATGACTTAATGTATTAAGCAAAAGAAAAAGCTAACAGTTATAGTAAAAAACTTTATCCCACATATATAGATGAAACTTAAAACTATTTTATGTTAAATAAATTAAGCCGCAAAAAAATGACATTTTTATAAGCCATGTCTATCTGAAAACTAGGGTCAATATCATAAAACAGTTTGAATCACTATCAAATATTTAAAAACAGGGGACACAAGTTCTAATGTTGCACGCAAACAGAAAATAAAAGGCACAACTTTAGGTATGGAGGACCCAGCAGTACAAACTCCTTTATGATTATTAAAAATGAATACATCCAAAACATGCGATGCCGACGATGCAAACAGAAAAACAAAATCCCTTCATCTAAGAGTAAAGAGGTAGTACAGCCTATTAACTTACCTCCTCTGCTGAGAGCGGCGGTCGTCCTCCCCGCTACCGGACTCCTGGAAGACAAAAAAATAATACATTTTAGCAATCTCTAAATTGTTTTTTCAAGCAAATATTTAGATTTTCTACATATTCAATTCATGCATAGGTTCATCAAATAAGTGTTTTGTATTTGTGAATCCTTGTAGTTTAGGATGCTATAACTATGTAGAATATCTCAAGCTAAAAATGTTCCTTTTTGCTATGACTAAAGTCAGCTTGAAATGTAATGTTTTAATATTTTCTAAATATATGTTTTATGTGAACTCCTTTTATGTAAATCGTGGTGCACAGCAATAAGCAGTGGCACAGACAGAAAGGAAAGTGGGCAGAGTTCAGGTCAATTTATACAATGTCCAGGAAAATTCTGTTAGCTGGTTCCTAAAGGTGTGGCCCCTCAGAAAAAAAGTATGACCACGCAGGCAGGCAAAGATAGACAAACAAAACCCAGTCTGTAAAAAAACAAAAGCAAAATTTAGTTTAAAAGTCTGACACTTGTTTTATAACACCAGGTATTCAGCTGGTTTACTGTAAATGTGGGCCTAAGTCATCATCATAGCACCATTACAACAGTAGCATCTGCCATTGGAAAAAAAAGGGATGTGATAAATACCACTGGGGAGATAACCAAAGTTAACCGGAGATAATCAGTAGTTTCATTTACAATTAACAGGCCAAACAATCCAAATAAGTATTTCAAGAAAAAAAGTGGATACAAAATATAAAAATAAATAAAATTTGGATAGTAGGGTTTCCTGCCAGGTTTTATGACACTACAGTGTAATAACAACAATTGGGTTTTAGTGTTTTTGTAAAAACCCACTCCTATGACAATTGTGTTTTTAGTATTTGCAACATGTTCTTGTTGCACACATATGTGAGATATTAAAAACAGCGTGTGAATTAACCAGGCTGCTTCATTTAAACTAGCAAGTTATTTTAAAAAAAAAAGAAAGATGTAAAAACTTTCCAATAATATCCAATTTCTATAATGTTTTCTAATAATTCTGAGTACATCAAAACTATGTAGCACATATTTTACCCTCACTGTAATGAAGTTTAAAAAAACATGAAAAAGTCAAATGGAAAAACGGAATTAGTTACTTATCAAATATGATAAGAGTGTTAAATGTTGTTCTTTTTTATGTAAAACAGAACATGTAGCATTGTTGGGCTGTTCCATACCAAATGTGTCACATGCCGTGATCTCCCAGTTTGACTTGGATAGGAAAACAGATAATTTGCATACATGAAAATTTGAGATTTTCCCAAGGAGTATGGAAATGTGAAATCTGAACACTTGATCTGAGCAGATCTCCATGACAGGAGACCAGTTTATGCACAAATGTTACCATGTGAGTTTTTAGTACATATACACACGTGGACAAAATTGTTGGTACCTACAGTTAAAGAAGGAAAAACCCACAATTCTCACTGAAAACACTTGAAACTTACAAAAGTAACAATAAATAAAAATTTATTGAAAATTAAATAATCAAAATCAGCCATCACTTTTGAATTGCTGATTAACATAATTATTTAAAAAAAACAAACTTATGAAACAGGCCTGGACAAAAATGATGGTACCCATAACTTCATATTTTGTTGCACAACCTTTTGAGGCAATCACTGCAATGAAGCGATTTCTGTATTTGTCAATGAGCGTTCTGCAGCTGTCAACAGGTATTTTGGCCCACTCCTCATGAGCAAACTGCTCCAGTTGTCTCAGGTTTGATGGGTGTCTTCTCCAAATGGCATGTTTCAGCTCCTTCCACAGATGTTCAATGGGATTCAGATCTGGGCTCATGGAAGGCCACTTTAGAATAGTCCAACGCTTTTCTCTCAGCCATTCTTGTGTGTTTTTGGCTGTGTGTTTGGGATCGTTGTCCTGTTGGAAGACCCATGACCTGCGACTGAGACCAAGCTTTCTGACACAAGGCAGCACATTTCTCTCCAGAATGCCTTGATAGTCTACAGATTTCATTGTACCTTGCACACATTCAAGACACCCTGTGCCAGATGCAGCAAAGCAGCCCCAAAACATGACTGAGCCTCCTCCATGTTTCACCGTAGAGACAGTGTTCTTTTCTTCGTATGCTTGGTTTTTGAGTCTATGAACATAGAGTTGATGTGCCTTACCAAAAAGCTCCAGTTTGGTCTCATCTGTCCAAAGGACATTCTCCCAGAAGCTTTGGGGCTTGTCAACATGCATTTTTGCAAATTCCAGTCTGGCTTTTTTATGATTGTTTTTCAGCAGTGGTGTCCTCCTTGGTCGTCTCCCATGAAGTCCACTTTGGCTCAAACAACGACGAATGGTGCGATCTGACACTGATGTACCTTGGCCTTGGAGTTCACCTTTAATTTCTTTGGAGGTTGTTCTGGGCTCTTTGGATACAATTCCAACGATCCGTCTCTTCAATTTGTCATCAATTTTCCTCTTGCGGCCACGTCCAGAGAGGTTGGCTACTGTCCCGTGGGTCTTGAACTTCTGAATAATATGAGCCACTGTTGTCACAGGAAGTTCAAGCTGTTTAGAGATGGTCTTATAGCCTTTACCTTTAAGAAGTTTATCTATAATGTTTTTTTCGGATGTCCTGGGACAATTCTCTCCTTGGCTTTCTGTTGTCCATGTTCAGTGTGGTACACACCTTTTCACCAAACAGCAGAGTGACTACTTGTCTCCCTTTAACTAGGCAGACAGACTGATTATGAGTTTGGTAACACCTGTGATGTCAATTAAAGGACACACCTGAGTTAATCGTGTCAGTCTGGTCAAATAGTTTTTAAATCTTTTATAGAGGTACCATCATTTTTGTCCAGGCCTGTTTCATTAGTTTGTTTTTTTTAATAATTATGTTAATCAGCAATTCAAAAGTGATGGCTGATTTAGATTATTTAATTTTCAATAAATTTTTATTTATTGTTACTTTTGTAAATTTCAAGTGATTTCAGTGAGAATTGTGGGTTTTTCCTTCTTTAACTGAGGGGTACCAACAATTTTGTCCACGTGTGTACATATATATATATATATATATATACACACATACACACATACACACATACACACATACATACATACATACATACATACATACATATAAAGCCACAAATGATGGTTTGTCAGTGTGCGCACCCCAATTTATGTACTTTTACTGCTACAAGTCTCAGCAGATCCATTCATTAGTGCTCGAGTAAACGTGACAGGAAAAGAAACAGCTTGCATAAATCCATGTAAAGCCATTAAAACATCAAAAAGCGTGGTGCCACAAAGTGTAATCTGCAGGACAGTAAAGTTAACAAACTCAACTTCTACCACAGTGAATTTCATCCCCTTAATTTTTCCATCAGAAAGGCACACACCAGATCAACGATGTAAAAATCTCCCGGATGACACAAACATGTACCTCCTCCAAACGGACTCGTGAAATAGTCAAATGTTGTAATCTTCTTACCTAAAGTTTTCTATTTTGTGATGCGGGGTTCAAGAACTCAGCGTTAGTGTACATTCCAAGACGGCTGTTATTAGGCACAGAACTTGTCATGATGTCAGGAAACAAAAACTATGAGGGAATTGGTCCAATTTTAAGGCTAATATAACTTCAAAACAGCTTATAATAGTTTGTGATTTGACCGAGGATGGCTGGGTTTAAAAACTGTTCTTAGTTAAGCTTATAAATTCCAACCAGCAATTAACCAGCTGAAGTAAATTCCTCACCGTGAAATGAACTGAAGTGAAGCAAAACTTCACTTTTGGGGGCTTTTTCCACTTATTTCTTTTAACCTTGTTGCATGACAAATGCTTGAGACACGCGGGAAAAAATCTGTAAACTTTACTTCCTATCAAGACACATATTCAGGAAGTTGTGTACTGTGTGTGAGAGCATTACTTCCTTCCTTTGTTTCTATGTGGTTCCCTCTTTTTTTCTGTTGAAACAATAACAACAAGCTGAAAGGAATGGCTAAAGGACAACCACCTGTGCATATGTTTTGCATGGGAACACTTCTGCATCTGTCATGCATGTATGCAGACATAGAAAGAGTGAGCGAGACAGAAAAAACATTTAAATTCAAAGAAATCTCGTCTGTATACCAATGTAACAACTATAGAGGATACAAATAGGAGGTTTTTTAGCTTTTGTGTGAAGAAACAAATGAAATGCATTATCCAAAAAAAAACAGTTTTCAAATACTGCAATATTTGTTGACACAGAAAATAAAATAATGCCTTTTTCAGCCTTGACACAAGAAAGAAACCAACTGGAACTCGAGTTCAGGAAAATGTAGAGATCATAAATGCATAAATTAAAAAGGGATAACATTTTTTTGTTTTGCTTTTAGTAAGGAAATCTCTATTAATAACAAAAAGTCGATTTGATTATCTATTTTTCCTTTTTAAAAAAAACCGTTGTGAGCAAAATAAGAAAATGATGAGCGGCTATATCTCACGCATGCGCACGAATACAAAGGCAAGGCACTTAGTGATAGTCAGCAACCGATAAAAAAAAAAAAGGTAGCGGAAACGAGGGTTTGAGAAACCGTACACAAGCACGAGATTTGGCTTTAGTGGGGATGAAAACGGAAGCTGAATAGGGTTGGAAGAGAAAAGCGGCTTTTACCGAAACGCAGGGGCTGGAGCTGGTGCTGGGGGTCGGTGAACGCTGCACGGTAACCAGCGCCATTCAGCGACCGGGAAGCGGACACTCGAGAGGAAGCGAAGGCGCCGAGAAGAGCATAATGGTCTCGACGGGGCAGGAGCACAGTGGAACCGGCGCTCCGGGTCTCCTCTCGTTTTCTTTTCTTCCTTCTTTCTCTCTGATCGTGGACTGTTTGACTACTCCCCGGCTGTTTCCTCTGTCAGCTCCACTTGCGCATGCGCAGCTACCCGACGCTTGTCAACCTCTATTAACCGTATCGGTGCCGGAGGGAAACAAAGAAGTTTGGGACACTGTCTTTTTTTGTCAAATATTCCGATACATCCAAAATACGGTAATCATTCATATGTATTTTACATTCAAAAATAAACACAATATGTATGTGAAATAAACCGAATTTCAAGCAGTCAGTGAGGCTCTAGTCTAAATAAAAATGAGTCTACAAGTAATCTAAAGTGATTCAAAATGAGTTTTTTTCCCGTAAAAATTATTTTAACCACATAAAACAAAGTTTCCATACTTTCATTTTTATTTGATTGTTTGTACTCTGCCCATTCAGTATCATTAACTTTTGATCAGCCATTTCCTTCTTTTTTAGGAGGGTTAAATGTGAACTGTACAGTAGTCCATAAGTACATATATCGAATAAGTATTATTAGATATTTAATCCAAAATATAGCATGATGAGCTTCATCCAGTGTGGGTCCTTATGTAAGACCCTTCACACTACTGCCAATCCATGTCGCCACAAGGGGCCCCAACTCTGGGTCTCCCTGTGCCGGACCCCAGCCCACATAAAATACAGGGTTCTGTCAGGATGGGCCTCCAGCATAAAAAGTCTTCTGTCAAACCATATGTGCCAATCAGTAAATACTGAATCGCTGTGGTGACCTCAGAAGGGACATGCCGACAGATGAACACCATTTAACACAAAATATCATTAATAGCTTTGTTTTTCTTCTGAACTTGAACTACTTTTGGCAAAAAAGTCCACTTGAAGTTTATTTTAGTAAGTATGCTTGCGTGTAAGTATAGGAAGTGGTACAAACCATGTACATGCAGTGTAGGGAAGTATCCTAATTGAATATTTTTTCAGACTAAATTGGAACATTTTAGGTTTACAATATGGAGACTGTATAAAGTAAACTTGCCTCAATGTAGTGCAAACACCAGGTAAAAATTCCAGGTGAGGGCTTCTGAACTGTGCCATGCCCATCTGAACCTGCTACACTGTTATCTTCCCTGCCTGAGGGAACAGATTGATGATAATGGCGGCAGCCATGACGTAAACCTCACGCGGAGCTTTTTTCTCACCAGGACAGGTAACACAGCCCACGTATCAGAGGGCGTAGGTATGTACAGACACAGCACTGCAAGTATTGTTGGAACTTGTGAAATGTCTGGCGTTTTCGTCCTTTGAATTATTGACATGTCCCAACCTGCGTTTGGAAGTCAAAACATCACAACATGTTAACAGGGTTTTCTATAGCCTAAAGCAAAGCAATTAATGGTTTATGTTAGTGTAGGGGGTGAAAACTATTCTATCAGTGATGTTGCAGGTTTTTAATTATTATTTGGTATTAAGTAATTTGTTATTGAATTATTATTTGTAATTATTATTTATTGATTTTTTTAAAATAATGAATGTATACAATAGAATCAAACATTCCTTATAGTTTGGCCTGTCTTTGCTTATTCACTAGCCTGGCAGCTTTGGATAGTTTGGAAAAGCAGGATTAACATTGAGGCCCAAGAGGAGATGAGATGTAGATTACGACACAGATAATGGTGTTTGGATTTACAGACATTCAGAGGAAGGCGTGGGGATGGGAAACCTCGGTAATCTCAGGTAAACCCTGTGGTCCTTGATGTGATCCAAAAAATGGTTTACAAAGAGAAAGTAAAATGCAGTTTCACACTTCCTGTTTTATTCAATATGGCCCACTAATTTGAGCTACTAATGATATTCTACCGAGAGAGCACCTTGTGTTTTCAAAATAGAACATTAAATGTATCTTGAACAACTGTAGCCTACCCAATTCTTATGTTTTTTGTTGAGACCAAATTAACGAATTAACCCCACACCATATCAATGCCGAACGCACTAAAGTGACTCAAAATTTGGAGGAATGTCGCCATCTATTGGTAGAGTACAGTAATGTATCACTGTCACAACGGACAAATTTGATGCAAATATAATTCATATGGAGTGAAATATATATATCTTTAATCTACGTTTTTCTCTAACGAGATTGTTTGTGTCACTGGTAATCATACAAATAAAGTACTATTTGAGTAGGAAAAAATGTGAACAAATCTTAAATTACAATTTTTCTATCTGCTTATGCGCGTCCGTACATTCTCCACAAATAGCGAACCCGACTTAACAAATATATTTATAAAATATGCGTTTGAAAAATATGCTCGCATGATAGATGAAATGTATTTAATCGGTTTCTGAGTGTTCAGTGTGGGCTTGCGGACGTTTTTTTACGTGTCGAATCTGCGGAGTCTGAGTCATCGTCCTCAAAGCAAGATGGCGGTCCCTGCAAAACAGTAAGTACCAAACATGCTAACCAGGTTATGCGACTTTTGAGGTTATTAATCAACCTCAATAGGGAGCTTTCGGTTAAAGTTATAACGTTTAACTAAAGTTACTGTAGCCATCGATCATTAAAAAAGATCCTAGATGTATCATTAGAAGATCACCATTAACGTTAAGCTAATCTTGTAAGGCTAGTTGGCCCTTTTCTTAATCTTACAAATAAATGATTTACGGTTTTATTTTAAGCCTTTTTCATTCGTGATCCAGATATGGAAATTTAGCTTAATCAAATTCAGTTGTATAAATACGGTCAAGTTTATGCTTCTGCGCCTAAACAACAAACAATTTCTCGAGAAAGAAGAAATATTAGGTCATTTCTAAGACTAGAAACCTGGAAAGTATGTTGTTTAAAGGAAAAACGTAATAATCAAATTCATGCATTGTCCTTTTTAAATTGTAAAAAAAAAATAGTCTGAAAATAGGATAAATAGTTGTTTCATCAGCTAATGGGAGAAAATTGCAGTTTATTTCTAACAAAATCCATATAGAAAGAAGCCTTCTGCTTCCTTCTTTAATACTGTTCTAGATGTTCATTGCGTTTACAAAAAAAGTGCTTGTTTCTTATCGCGATGATGGGATTTATTAAAATGCACCTATAATAAATTGGTATGACAGAAATATGAATGTCAGTTTCTTCAAATTAGAACATTGCCTCCTTTGAGAAACCTCTTCATTTTCTTCAGGTATGGGCTGATTTTGCCCACCAAAAAGGGAGTATCAAAGACCCTTGGCTTGCCGAAACCTTCAGTGTTTGGGGATGACTCGGACGAAGAGGTTGGTAAACTTTAATGATGGGTAAAACAGTTCAAACATGATGACCATACTTTGACATATCTTTGTAGACCTCAGTTGGGGAGAGTTTGCAGAGGGAGGCTATTAAGAAGAAGATGATGAAGCAAGTGAGTTTAAATGATCGACTCTAGGACTGACTTGTTTTGTCAAGTTTTAAGCAGAATTTTTTCATCTTGTATTAAATCCATAGACTCGTTTGGAGATGCAGAAGGCCTTGGAACAGGACAGTACGGTTTATGACTATGACGGTGTTTACGATGACATTCAAAAACAGAGGCTGGAGAATCACAAAAAAATTCTCGGAGGAGCCGATAAGAAGGTGATTTCACTTGTGTGGAATACTGATCAAACTCAGTGTTTGCACTTTTTTGTTGTATCGCTAATTTGGTTGAGGATTTTTGCCAGGTAAAAATTGAAAATTGCATTAAACCTTTTTTGAAAGCCATGTTAAAGTCTTTTGTTTTTTTTTTCTTGCAGCCAAAATACATCCACCAGCTAATGAAAGCAGTAGATGAGCGGAAAAAAGAACAAGAACGAAGAGAGGAGAGGAAGATTCAAAAGGAAAGGGAAGCGGAGGGGGAAAAGTTTTCTGACAAAGATGCCTACGTTACCTCTGCCTACAAGAAGAAACTACTGGAGCGACAGGAGGAGCTGGAGAGAGAAAAAAAAGAAGCAGAGATGGAAGGTTAGAGCGATTATTTTTCACTCAGAATTATTTAAAATGTTATCACTGTAAAATTTGAATCTTTTCGTGGTGTTCAAACGTTACTTAGTGGGATTAAAATAAAATATCTGATTCTGATTTCACACGTCAAGTCAGAGATGCTTTTACTGAGCGCAAAACTATAATAATGCCTAAATTACATTTTTTAAACTTCATAGAAATGTATGTAAAGTAAATAATACATAAAGTGAATCAGCATGTCTGATGCTGATTGTCAAAATCTACACTTCAAAATGCAAAGAGTAGTTTTTCATCCCTCCTTTTGGTGTAAATAGGCTTAAAATGATTGGTTTTAACATATTTATCCGTGAAAATCATTCTATTTTTGTGTTTTCCAGCTGCTTTGGATGTGAAAAAACAGAGGGACTTGAGTGGCTTTTATCGTCACTTGTTGAACCAGACAGTCGGAGAAGAGGCGATACCTGATCGTTCAGCAGAACGGTCAGTAAATGATCTTTGTGACTTGATTTGTAATCAGAAAATTGATTTGATGTTTTTTCTTAAACCTTTTTGTTTTGTTTTCACAGATGTGAAACTTCAAATATTTCAAAAGACACAGAGAGGACTTCTCCTGGCCCCTCAGCAATGTCTCATGAGAATATTCCTAGTTCGGGTAGTGACAACGAGGAGGAGGTCCGTGAGCAGAAACCTGGATTTAGCAAGCCTAGTGGAGGCTCTGCACACTTGAAGCGTCAATACAGACAAAGATCCCCTTCATCGGGGAGCGGAGAAGACCGGGAGAAGGAAAGGGAAAAAGACAAACATAAAAAGAGTCACAGAGACCATGAGAGGGATAGAGACAGACACAGGGGAAGAGAAAAGGACAACAAACGAAGCGACAAGGACAGAAGGAAAGACAGAGAAAGGGATCGTGGAAGAGACCATGATCACAGCAAAAGCAGAGGGGAGACAGACAGGCATAGCAAAAGGGAGAGAAGCCCCAAAGAAAGGGAGCGGGATAAGAACGGTGAAAGAGAGAGAAGGAGGCATTCAGATGAAGACAAGCGGAAGGAAACAAGGCAGGAGGAAGAGAAGGAGCGTAGGAAGGACCTTGAGAGAGAAAAGACATCAAAAACGGAAGAAAACAGTTCTGAAAATAAAAACAAAAATCCAAAGGAAAAAGCAGAGGAGTTAAAAGTGGAGGGTGAGAAGAAAGAGGCACAAGAGGAGAAGTCTAGCAAGTTTGCAAAGCGCAGTACAGATCAGACTGTGACTTCAGCTCGGGATAGATACCTGGCCAGGCAGATGGCACGCTCTGCAAGTAAGAACTACATTGAGAAAGAAGAGGACTGAAATTGTATGCTCAATTTTTGAATTCGCAATCATTAAAAGAAGAAAAAAAAGCTGCAGTTTTTTGTCAATACTTCTGCATCATGTTTTTAATAAGATATGTTTCATTAAAAAGAGACATGCAGTTTCTAAAACTGCTTTAAGCAGTTCAATAAAAAATACAAATAAACAAAATCCTCAGATTTTTTTTTTGAAAGCAGTCTATATTTACATTTTTGTTTGCATTAGTAAGTAGCATTGCATTTGCACTGTTGTGGCAGGTTTTAGCAGAATAAAGGCATCACAGATTGCCCTCTGTTACAGCAATGAGGCTTATTTCTTAAAATTTTCAGATCTCTTTAGAGTTTACAAAGAAACTAACAGTGCTTGTGATTGGTCATTTTTAGCCACTTCCTGTAACTACTGCTTAACTTCTGTTTTCAGGTGTATAGGTTGATTTCTTTTTCTTAAGTTATATATACCAAAACAAGAACTGTTAATGAGTGTGTATAGCAGCAGTGATTACAGCTTTGTACTATTTATGCATTGGAGAACCTAAAGAAGTTGTAATTTGGAACTTTGTTCAGAAATTGCATTCTCAAAGTAAATATGAAAATGTCTTGGGTTTCTTAACCTCTGAATTTTGTGTTAAATTGCTGACATTTTATAGCTTAAATTGCCTGTAAGTTCTGCAGACCTAATTTCATTAAAGCATTGTTGAATTTTCTTTTTTTTGGGGTTTTATTTGAATTATTTAAATTTCATTTGGAAAGTTTTTTTTTCCCTTGTATACATCAACAGCTGTGAAGCTTTATGCCCAATAAGTTTGTGGTTGATTTTTCAATCCATCCATTTTTTGAACCTGCTTTTAGATTTAACTGACTGCACTCCGTATTTGAATGGATTAATACTTTGCTTATACCGCACCTTACTTAATGATCAAACTTGAACTTTTTTTTCTGAAAAACAATGAAACCAGTCAAGTCACGAGAAACGAACACCACGGGAGATTGAGTTTTGATAGAACTTCTTGTACTTTATTTTCAGTTGTCAACATTAGTCTGTTCATGGGGTTTGTGAGCTGAAAATACAATTCTTCTCAGCTGTGACTTAAAGTTTCGTGCAATCAGTTCTAGTGGGAAAATCTTCTGTTCTGTTAACCTCAGCTCTTAACCCAACATCTACAAGCAAGAACTTTGCTCTCAAGTGTTTGCCATTAAGAGACCCCCCCCCCCAAAAAATAGGTTCTTTAAATGGGCAATGACCATTTCAGCTTTACAATATGAATCTGAAAGTACTACTTAAACATTCAAACCATTATATTCGTGTTTATTTTTAGAATTTCAATGTGTACAATTTTAGTTAACTTTAAAACCAGCTTTTTTCTCACATCTTTATTAATGAATATTTAAAGATTAAAAGGGAAGCCCATATTGCAATATGATAGTTGGTCTAAAAACAGGACAAGAATAAAGAAAATTAAGCAAACCCTAAATCACAAGGGTTAGACTGAATTACACCATCAAAACAATGGTCACTTTGTGAGAACAAAAAAAAAAAAAAAATAACCCCGCATGTATTGATGTAATTTAGAACTGTAAAGTAACTAAATCAGAGCAAACAATGAAACATCAGGAGTGCAACTAGGACTGAACACCAGACCACATTTGTGTTTACCACAACAGTCGCAACATGACCCTTGGAGAAAAATATCAACATCTTTAAGCAAATGTACATTGATGGTTGATTGAAATAGTTGATCATATACATAATTGGAGGGAAAGCTATGAAAATAATGTGTTTAAAGTAGAGCTGGGCGATGTGGACCAAAAGAAATTCAGATTTTTTCCTTTAAGCTTCAATTTATTTTTTTTTTTCTCCCCACTTACTTTAAAAAAAAATTACAAAAAATATATTCAAAAAACTTATTCTAGCATCTGCTTTGGAAATATGCTCAAACAAAGTTCAACTAAATACAAGCTGTAAGACATGTTTGTAGATCAACGCAGCAGATGTTTTGTGAGCTACAGCTAGCTTAAGCATCTCAAAGATGGTCTAAAACAAAAAAAAAATAAATAATCACATTTATTAATTATATCCATATATCTCTCAGCCCTAGTTCAAAGAAATCTCAGCTGCAACATCAACCCCTCAAAACAGTTGTCAGACGGCCAATCTTGCAAGTCTCCAATCTGAAGAACAAAAAACAAAATTGTCAGTTTGAAGCTGTTGTGTATGAAAAGATGATCAGAACAGGTGTAAAGTTGCATCTCAACGCTATATATGAATGCAAAAATAAACTTTACCACTGAGCAGAATGATGTTGCGTACTCATGCAGATTTCTCTTTTCCTGTGTCATCCTTAAAAAGAAGAAAATAAAGGTGCAATAAGCAAAAAAAAAAAAAAAGTTCCATTAACAAGCATCAACACCAACTTAGTTATTCAGTTAAACCGAGAGTCACCACTGAACCATCTGCCGGTAATTCCAGCTATTTCAGTTTAGTTTCATCACAATAACTATGTACAAAAATGGGTAGTTAAGGCAGAAGTTTACCTCTTAACTTTATCAAGAAGCATCACAGGGAACAGCGAGATCTACAGGAAAACTGTTAAAAACAAATAAAATAAGGGAACAGTGGAAAACAACCAAAACACAATGATTGTGATTATATCAATTCTCAGAAAAGTGGATTAGAAATATTCGTCAGTTATCGCATCTGACGGCACTTCCTATTCCAAGTTTTCATCATTGAAAAAGCTGATCATTTATTTTTGATAAAACATGTTTAATAAAATCACCACTGTGGCAAACCATTTGCATTTGAGATAATTTAAGGATCTCATCCTTTACATCCACATGCAAACAAATGCTAAATCCAAGGTGTCTGATTTTAAATGTTTGATGTGTTCTTTTGAGAAAAAAAGTGTAACAGTTGAGTTGCCAAATTTTAGATCAGCAGGGGTCAAAACTTACCAGAAGCAACTTAAGACATCAGTACTCTCCAAATGCATTCATAAGCTCCAACCAGCCCAGCATCTTCAAAAACAAAAGTATTATGATCAAACACCAGTAGTTTTTTTTTTTAATATAGAAAAAAAATTATCGGTAACTTTGTGTTCAGAAAACTTGAGATCAACACTGAACAATCTGATGGTAATTCCAGCTGTTTCAATTTGTTTCATCACAACAGAAGCTGACAGTTTATTTTCAAAATGAATCAAACCATATTCACCTTCAGACATCTGTTTTGGCAGTTATCTGGAGTTTGTTCATCACTGCGGAAAACAAGTACGGAAAAAAAAAAAAAAAAAAAAAAAAACTTTGACCGATACTTTGTCATTGTAAACTTTTAAAAATTATCATTGACATACTAAAAATTTTACCTTCAATCCCCTCGACTTTGTGTGCTCCATCTTTCCTGGAAAATCACATTTATAAAATTAAAATCACACAAAAAAAAAGATTGATGCTTTAAACCAGTCACTTTGAGGCTCAGAACAGTGATCAAGAAACATCGTCAGTTATCGCATCGGACGGCACTTCCTATTCCAAGTTATCATCATTGAAAAAGCTGATCATTTATTTTTGATAAAACATGTTTAATAAAATCACCACTGTGGCAAACCATTTGCATTTGAGATAATTTAAGGATCTCATCCTTTACATCCACATGCAAACAAATGCTGAATCCAAGGTGTCTGATTTTAAATGTTTGATGTGTTCTTTTGAGAAAAAAAGTGTAACAGTTGAGTTGCCAAATTTTAGATCAGCAGGGGTCAAAACTTACCAGAAGCAACTTAAGACAGCAGTACTCTCCAAATGCATTCATAAGCTCCAACCAGCCCAGCATCTTCAAAAACAAAAGTATTATGATCAAACACCAGTAGTTTTTTTTTTAATATAGAAATAAATTATCGGTAACTTTGTGTTCAGAAAACTTGAGATCAACACTGAACAATCTGATGGTAATTCCAGCCGTTTCAATTTGTTTCATCACAACAGAAGCTGACAGTTTATTTTCAAAATGAATCAAACCATATTCACCTTCAGACATCTGTTTTGGCAGTTATCTGGAGTTTGTTCATCACTGCGGAAAACAAGTACGAAAAAAAAACTTTATGACTGATACTTTGTCATTGTAAACTTTTAAAAATTATCATTGACATACTAAAAATTTTACCTTCAATCCCCTCGACTTTGTGTGCTCCATCTTTCCTGGGGGGAAAAAAAAAAAAAAAAAAAAAAAAAAAAAAAAAAAAAAAAAAATCACATTTATAAAATTAAAATTCACACACAAACAAAAAAAAGATTGATGCTTTAAACCAGTCACTTTGAGGCTCAGAACAGTGATCAAGAAACATCGTCAGTTATCGCATCGGACGGCACTTCCTATTCACAATTTTCATCACAGACTTTAAAATGTTAAAGAAAAATATATAATCCTGTTTTTTACCATCATAAAACACATGAAGCCTCCAGGCCAGGAGGTTGAACTTTGCTAAACTCATCTTCATTGAGAAAGCTTGAAACCTAAGAAAAAAGGCACAAAAAAAAGCACTTAAAAAAAATCCCTTTAAAAAAACTTTTACCAAATACTGCTTAAACCTTTAGCATTTGGCGTCATGACACACTTAGGTTTTACTGCAATAACTAGAGGAATTACTTAAAATAAAAACACAATATTATGAGCCAGGTTTAAACGCGTTAGCATTAGCTCTAACAGCAACGTGACCACGAATGCATTTAGCAAAATTAAAGTTCATTACCAATTACAAATAAATCAATTCAATTTTTGGAGACATCATTTTTGTATAATTGAGGGGGGGAAAATCGTTTAAAAATACGCAAAAGCTTCTTAAAAGAGAAAGCTGCTAGCTTCTCCACGTGGCTGCATAAGGCCTACAGACCACATTCCAAGCACAACTTTTGCCTAAACTCAAAATAATCTAGAAACTAAAACTGGAAGGAGAAAAAAACCGTCTCCTCGAAACTGTAAACTTTTGTATTATAGTAGGGAAGATCTAATCTCTCAGAAACAAAGAGGGACTGTCTACCTACCTTCAGCTCTGCAACCATGAGCGCCAAAGAAGAGGCTGATTAGCAGATCGAGAGCCTTTTTAAACTGGACCGGCGCGGAAATTATACGTCACAAGTTTTCTTTTCTTTTTCTGACAGATGATTTTTGGCGCCTCATCGACAGGAAAAATGAGATATGTCTCCTACAATTTCTTTTCATTTATGATATTACAAAATTCAATAAGCCTCTCAAAGAATTTGAAAGCTAAAAAAAAGTGGCATTTTCTTTTCAAATCTAAATTTGTGTCATCGCAACTTTTTTCCCCTGTAATAAGTAAAGAGTTAGAATCTTACTTACCATGTATAACAGTTTAAACAAAAAAAAACTTTCAAAACATAAAGTTGTCTGCTTTTAAACATTTTTAATTTATTATGTTTTGCATATCAACTGGCATTTGTGTTTGTTTTTATACAGTTTGGAGTTAATGTTCATGCAATGTTTTATCATGATTCACTGTTTTTTAATTAGTAAAAAAAATGTTAACAGCTATAATTAAAAATCATTACAAATCCATAGTAGTAGTAGGATAGTAGGAACATATGTGCACAATATGGACTGGAAACCCCAAAGTAAAAATGGGAAACACATCAGAAAGTGATAAAGAATGAGAGGGCAAAGATCCTGTGGGACTTCCAGATACAGACTGACAGAACAATGTAGTGACAATGTAGTGGTAGATTCTGGACATCTCAGTCCAGAAAAGTGCAGTGCTAGGAACAGCTGATACTGCACAGGACCCTCAAGTCTTCTGGTAGAGGACCCGAGCTTGGAGTGAGGCACCACTCGTGGAGGGTGAGAGGCTTTTGTGAAATTGTGAAAACAAATATTATCAGTCATTTGCCATGAACAACATACATAGCCTTCTTTTATCTTGTTGCATTGTAGTTGTTTTTTGGTCATCCACAATAAAATTGACACAAAAGGGCAGTTATTGAAAAAGAATTCCATAAGTCCTTCCACAATAATTCAGCTTTGACTGTGAAGACATCAATACCCATCCATTATAGAGCACTTTTAAAAGCTCCCAGACTGCCATCACAAAGACTGCACGCATGTAAAGCAGAAGTGATGATAGTAAAACATTTTTAAACACTACAAACTATTATAAAGCAAATAAGAGAGGACTGATGTTAAAGTGACACATGAACTGTTTCTCATAAGTGGCCACAAATAACTACTGTTGAGCAGTGTTCCTTTTAATTCAAATTTTCATCCAAAGTCTAAAATGACCATAGTTAGCTAATCTTATATGTTTATTTATTTGTCTTTCTGATTTCGCAATTTTTAAATTAACAGGTTTACGTGTTAGTCAGTATTTGACTTTTTTCTTTACTATAACTCAAGTCATTATTTGGATCCCCACTTTTAACTTTAAGGTCGTTCATTTTGTTTGCAGCTCTTATATAAGCAGGCCGGTAAATTTTAATATATTACTCACTTTTGGCTGTGAATTTAACTCTATTATTGTCTATTTCTCCCCACATTGTACATCTATTAACTAACATTTTACATTCACCCTCGTAAATAACAAAAAAAAAAGAGAGAGATAATCAACTTCCTCCTCAAGTCCTGCATGACATTTACTGTGAAAAATGTCCACAAGAGGACAGCCTTTCGTTTTAGAGTCTAATTCCAGGAAAAATGTGAATTTCCAGTTTGAGCGTCTGCTGCGGAGAGAGCGTCCAGTTCAACAGCAGCCTCGTAGGTTTCAGTACTTCAAGAATACTTCACGTTTTGCCGTTAAACTTGGAATTTGACATCACACTGATCATTTTTCATAGCATTCAGGTAAAGTTTTTCCACTTATTTGTTATAGTTTTCTTTTTAAAAACTAGTGGATTGACTTGATGTTTTTTTTTTTTTTTTTTGTCTGTTTATCTTATTTTTGACACTCGTACTCACGCCTTGGTGAAGATTATAACTGTCACACGTGTGCTGTATTTTAGGGAAAACGGGAAGAACATTTTTTGGGGGGGGAGAAATGTCCATCCCTTCTTGAATGAGAGGAGTATTGGTTACAACCACAACTGAATGTGTCTCTGTGATCCTGAAAACCTGCAGCATCATGTTACCACCTGTGAAAAAGGACCGTGTCATCACTCACCTGCCGAAGGTTTGGAACCACAATCTCATCTGCATTAAATACATAAACACTCAGCTTTGTTAAAAACACACCCTTTTTTTCCATAGTCTGAGAGGCAAAAGTTAATTTAAAAAGAAATTGTCATGTGACATTTTGTGATTGCAATATCTAATATTTTAAAAAGAAAATAACTCTTTTTTTTATGTTGTTTAAAATACATTCACTATAATATGTCAGTAGCTTTTTTTTTATTTTTTTAATTCAGTTAGTTAGTGTCTGGAACATTAAATGCCAGGGAAGGCTGAGAGTATGGGGCTCCATTTGTGCCAAAAATACAGTTATGTGTTTTTGGTTTTCTGTCTATGTATTAGGTCTGACAGGAGGAAAAAAAATGCATCAAAATTATTAGTAAAGAAAAAACAAAACAGACTATTTTGAATGATTTGTTTCACTCCTTTAGCCAAGGATATGCAAATGATTATTACAGTTAAAAAAATTAACAGTTTAAAACGATTGAAGGGGAAAAAATTATGTGATATATAAAAAAATTGAATCAAGGTTGCACTTTACAGAGGGATCTGGTATTTTGTGACACATGCGCCGTGATGGAAAAAAGAAAATTAAAATAATTCCAAGATTAATACATTAAATGTGTTTGCATCCCCTCTTGTGTCTGTGGGTTTGCTTCGTCCACTGGTATGTTAGCTTGAATGATTATTTGTCTCTGTATGACAAACAAACTATGATCTGCACAGGAAGAACAGGAAGAAATCGAAAATGAATGAAGAGTTGGAAGGGTTTGCTAAACCCTCATCTTGACCATTGTACAAGAAGATGAAGCACATAGACACACACATATAGTGTAATGCGATTACAACAAACAGGGCAACTATTGATGTTGAGTCTATTTGGAACGTAGCTGAAAAAGTTTGACAAACTAAATGAAGATTTAATGCAGATCATCTGCTTTCAAGCAAGCAAAAATGACATTTGACGTGTCTGCCCTTCTTTTGTTCCCCCTTCCGTTGCCCCGCTGTGATTGCTTTTGTTCTGCTGATTTCAGTTTTTATCCTCCTGCTTACTCCTCTGCAGTGTTTCAGTCCTCATGCAGCACTGCACACCAAAGAGGGCTTCCATCCAAAGGTGAAAGCTGCGTGCCAGACACAGAGGGCTGGAGCACTGAGGTGAGGCCGGGAACAAAAAAAAAAAAAAAAAAAAACACAACACAAAAAGGAGTTTGGGGTCTGCAAATCTCATCTGGCTGGAGCTACAAGTGTGTTTAAACCAATTAGCTCTGGCGGAGAGTTTTGAAGTCACGCCATGTCTGCAGGGTCAGCTGATATCCATCACCCAAAACCCACATCAAACCAAATTCTTAGACTGGTTTGCTCAAGATAAGACAGAAGATGTTTTAACAATAACCACTAAATCAGAAAACTTAGTGCACGGTCTTCTAAAAATTGTAGATCTTGTTAAGTTTTGATGAAGTTTAGAGAAATAATCCATCTGTGCATTTACTGTATCTGTATTTAACAGATAGCACTGATACTGACACGAAACTGAAGTTCTGGAGGGGTCACACATGCACACTGGTTCCCAGATTAGAATCTATTGTTAAAATCAGTCTGACCTCA
Organism: Oryzias celebensis; assembly: GCA_014656515.1. Classification (NCBI taxonomy): domain Eukaryota; kingdom Metazoa; phylum Chordata; class Actinopteri; order Beloniformes; family Adrianichthyidae; genus Oryzias; species Oryzias celebensis. Next base: position 16,953,795 of record BNCR01000013.1, read on the forward strand.
AGTCCCAAATTCAAATTTCACTTTTTGATTGAACACAATTTGATGACTAAAAGATAAAAACATTTTTAAAAATTTCCATTCTACAACAAATTTAGTTAGTTTAAAGACTCACTCTGATCATCTTTTGATTTTTTGTAAAAGCGTTCCCAGTGGTCTTTTAATTATGATCATGTTGTTTTTAGCTAAAATGAAAAACCTGTCATTTTTCTAAGAAATAGTTTCTGTAGAGCAGCAAAAGTTTATTAGAAGTTCGCCTCTGAGTTGTGGGCAGGACTGCTGTGTGGAGTAAGCCCGCTCCTACTTCCCGTCATCCATCTGTTTACACTCTGTACGAGGAAAAGAGAGACATCCATGGATCAGTTTGTTTGCAAGGGTGCATCAAAATAAACCGGAGCAGGGAACTTTTTGCCTCGCCGTATAGCTTCTATGTCACAACTACAAGCTATTCTGTCTGTTTCTTATTCACGATGATTTGAATACAGAAATACTCAGAAAAGAAGAAAATTATTTGAAAATTTTAAGATTCAAACAGAGAAAGTAGCTTAAAATAAAACAGAAAAAAAAAAAAATAAGGTGAAAATTAAAAGCAATGTAATTGCCCCTGCAATTACAATAAAGTCTTTCAATCTTGAAAATGTATGGTTTTTAATAAAGTTGATTCAAAATTCTAACCTGGCCTTGCATAGAACATTGGTCACCTCTTGGTACAAATAGACAAGTGTTTGAATCCAGTGGATTGATACGACAAAAAGATTAGATTTGAAACTATACAGCTGCAGACTTTGTAATATTTAAAAACACAAAATGCAGAATTTTCCCTGTCTTGTGGTGTTATAGGTACATTTCTATTTTGTTCATCTGAATGCATAATAAAAGCCACTCATCTGTGAGGTTTCTGTGATTCCTGCATGCAAACAGTCAGCCCCGCTGTTGTTCTTCACACAGTTGAACTTCTCTTCTTCCTGGTATAGCTTTAATGTGGCAAAGGTCATTGTGGTGGGGGACGTTGCAGTTGGGAAGACGTGTCTGATCAGCAGGTGAGGCACCAATCAATAGGCATCCTAGTTATGTTTTTTTTTTTTTTTTGGTTTCATAAGCAAAAGCAAACTAAAAAGGCATTTTTGATGGACAATAACTACAAATAATTGAAAATAATGTATAAGTTGTTGCACATACTGTATGCACAGATCATTAAATGTTAAAAAGAAGCTATTTGATTCTTCTTGTGTGAAGTAGCAGTATTATTCAATTACTACGCTTTGATCTTGGTGTTTGACCATGTGATCTCAGCATCTGTACCTAAATGAAAAAAATCAAACCATTTCTTTTTCAGAATTCTCTCTTTTTGCTGTCTCAGTTTTGAGACAAACACATTCTAAAATGCTTCCGTTATCATGTTCTCTTTAGGTTCTGTAAGGGTGCGTTTGACAAGAACTACAAAGCAACCATCGGGGTGGATTTTGAGATGGAGCGCTTTGAGGTGCTCGGCGTTCCCTTCAGCTTGCAGCTGTGAGTTTGCTGCTCTGCCCCTTAAGATTTCTACAGATTTACATTTGCATTATCTGCTTCAGAATCTGGTTTTTATGAAGCTGTTGAGGAAGCGAGACATTTGTTTTGTTTTTGCACCAAAATCTTGTAAGATGACCAATGCAACTGTGTTTCAGATGGGACACAGCGGGTCAGGAGCGCTTCAAGTGCATAGCTTCCACATATTACAGAGGAGCACAAGGTAATTTTGCTTTAGCTGAAGATTATGAGATGAAATGAGTTATTCAGACAATTGTTTCCATTCAGCTAAGCAGTTTTTTTGTTTCTTTTCTTTTGAAAACACTCTTCAGCCATCATAGTGGTGTTTGATTTAAGCAGCGTGACCTCTTTAGCACATGCCAGGTATGTAGCCTCTGTTTCTGGGACTTTGATGGAAGTCTGTTTCAAACTTTATATCAGTGTGTTTGTTTAGGCAGTGGCTGGAGGACGCCATGAAGGAAAATGACCCGTCTAGTGTTTTACTCTTCCTGGCTGGCACCAAAAAAGACCTCAGTGTGAGATAAAAGTCATTATTTTTGTCATAATCCTTTTCCAAGGAACTTTATCTTTTAGTGACCCCTTCGATAGCTAGAATCAGATATGTAAAAATAAAAAAGCAATGTTTGTAACATTTATAACTCCTATTTTTATGTCAATGATTATAAAATAATTCAACAGAAAAGCATGTTTGGCCTCAAAGCAGCAGTTTCAAACTATTTTAAAGGGAATTGTCTAAATATTTAAAATCTTTAATGCTGGGGGAAAAATACTTATTTTTTACTTTATAAATGAACTACACCGACACCCTAACACTAATGGTATTCTAGGAATAATTTTTAAAGGAAGACCCGACAGTAAATAATAAAAAAAAAAACATCCAATGTTAATTACCAAAAGGATAACCATCAATAAATACGTCTGCAGCTTTCCTGTTCAGCAACTGTTTCAAGTGTTAGTCTATATAATTAGACAGAAAAAGACGGGGAATGTTTAAATGATTAATTTCTTAAAAGAATATTAAAATACTGATTAGGATTCGAGCGAAAAAAAAAGGAGATAAATCTTTATTTGGTGACACACTTAGAAAGTCTTCAGCTTGACATGATTAATTCTAAACTCTCAAAAGTCACTAAAAACTCTGTATCTTGTTTATCAGACCCCTGATCAGCTGAATTGTATAGAACAGGAAGCCATCCGGCTTTCTGAGGAAATCAAAGCAGAGTACTGGGCTGTGTCTGCAAAGTCAGGTGGGAGTGAAGCACGTCGAAGCCTTGTGCTTTCTCTGTTCATCGTCTGTTTCCTCCCTGAACTCTTTTTCTCTTGTGTTCAGGAGACGGCGTCAGGGACTTCTTCCTACGAGTTGCCTCTTTGACCTTTCAGGCCAACATTTTAGCAGAGATCGAGAAGAGCGGGTCGAGGCAGGTCAAAGACATCGTCAGTGAGTCCTATTCTCATACGTATGGGCATATTCTGAAGCATAGTGATGGCTCTGATACCCTCTGAGCTGACACACATCAGGGGGTTAGCATGAGACCTGCAACAGGAATGTAAATCACATCACATGTAAGCTTTTGTGGTGGCTTACACTCCACCACAGCAAAAACAAGAACAAACTCTAATTAGAACAAACAGACAACAAGATTAGTTAAGCTTTTTGCAGATATTTAACGTTTCTTCAATAGTGTTCTGTATTTACCTGTACCAATATTGCAAAAATAGAATTACATTAAAAAAAACAAGCATTATTGGAGCCCTCCAGTGGAAATCAGATGTCAAATAACAGGATTCTGGTTAAATTACGTTCTAACTAAAGAGTTGGTCCTACATTTTTGAAGTAAGTTGAGTGACTAAAGCCAAACTGAAGCCAAAAGAAACACAGATTGATCATTGCTTTTTTACCCACTACTTCTATGGATAACTGAGAATCTATGAACCATTCTTAGGATTTCTTTTCACTTCAACCAATAGAAATGTTGTGGTTTTTATGTCTCAACTGTTTTTTTTTAATAATTTAGCATGTTTCCTTTGTTTTGGGCAATTACTGGTTAATTTTATATGATTAATGTTTACATTTTCCTTACATACATGCATCTCCTGTGTGGCTGAAATGGTTTATTGTTATAGATACTTCATTGGTGGTTCATAATTTAAAAAAAATCTTTTGTTTATTTGTTGACAATTTGAAACATGCCACTTATGAAGCTTATTAGCTCCATTTTTTTTGCATTCAGGGATCACAGACGCCGACCACAAACCAAAGCGGAAGTCCAACTGTTGCTGAAACTGAGATGATGGTGGTTTGGGTTTAAGAAGCAACAACGGATCAACTCAAGGCTGAAAACTCAAAGACAAAGTCAAGAGGTGGTGCATGGTGGTCTTTGTCAGTGGAGACTTTTAGAATAATGTCAGCAGATAAGGTGGTACATCTAAAATGTCTTAAAGGAAGTCCATCTGTTGTGACTAGAACACATTTGAAAGCTTGGTGATGTTGTTATTAAGTTTTGTCATAAATTCACACACTGATTTCTTTGTTAAAAAAATGTTTCTGCTGTGGCTGAAATGAAGTGTTTATTCTCCTGGTTTTCTCACTGGCCTCCTGTCATATGACTCCATGCTTCTAATTCAATGCACACGCTGCCTCCAGTGACCAGCGTCATGCCCATAATGCAGCTCTCCCCTCCAACTCAGGAGTTCACATGATCTTAAAAATGGAGGGATTGTTTTTAGAAATGGGGAAAAGCAGCAAGTTATGTCCTATTTTCTTGGTGAATAAGTCAGGGTCAAGAAGAGCTCCTGCTTTTAAAAACGTCTGAGCACTCTTTGTTTAAACTCAATAAAAAAATCTTTCCTATAAACTGTAAAAATAAAATGTACATTTTGCCATCTTTGTCACTCCGTATCAAACATGATACAAATAAAAGAATGTTGGCCTCGTTTGAATTGTTTCTTAGTGTAACAGACCTGTACATTAACCTTTGAATATTCATTGTGGTTTTTTCAAATTAAAAAGTAAAAATAGAAGTTTATTTCTACATCATAATACTGCCACCACCCTACAAAACTGCTGATTGAGTTGCATCCCCACAATATAGTAAATAATAATGCATAAAGAAATGCTTGTCAAATCTACTACATTTATGAAGATTAATAAAACTACAGGTAGGATAATCAACCTTTCATTACTGATGGCTCTGATTTTGCTGTTATGCTTTCAAACCTTAATTCAGCTCAGTAAAGTTTGAATTTAAAGGCACTATTCAGAAGTGATCCATGCTATCTGAAGATTATTTTCCCAATAAGATCTCTGAGCTTTTAAAATGATAAAGAATAAAAAATCTAGTCACTTGACATAAATCTGGACTTTTTTTTAAAGCTGTTTTAAGAAAGAATATTTAGATTTTCCTCCCACCATCCAAAAACATGCTTCATAGGTTAATTGGTTACTCTAAATTGCCCCTAGGTGTGGATGTGAGTGTGCATGAGTGTGTGACTGTGTGGCCCCTGCGACAGACTGGCGACCAGTCCAGGGGTGTCCCCTGCCTTCGCCCATGAGTAGCCGGGTTAGGCTCCGGCAGCCCCGTGACCCCGAAAGGGATAAAGCGGTTCAGAAAATGAATGAATGAATGAATGAATGAATATTTAGATTTTGAATACACAAATGTCTTTTAAAAACTCCTTCTTAAAGAATCTTTGATTAAAAGATGCAACCAAAGTTTGTATTTATTATATTACTATTTTTATGCTAAATGTAAGTGACTTATAGTTTTTTGCATATCACAAATGAAAAAGGAGAAAACCATTTTCAAAATGTTTCTTTATTTTGATGGAGGCTTATGTGAAATCCTTATAAAATAAAAGACATCCTGTGCCACACATGATCATCCCGCTGCAGTAAATGTACCCCACAATAAGAAAAAAAGAGGAAAAATCCTCACAAGTCTAAAACTGCTTTTTTATTTGTTATTCCTCATGTCTACTTTTTCCTACCTACAACTGCTGTTGATCTGAACAAAAATATGTCGGGCTTTGATCCAATAGAAAAAGTATAGTAAATTTCTACAAATATTAGCTTTTTAGCACTTCCCCTCTGAACAGCGACTAAACATTGTTGAATAGCATTAGATTGTGTCTTTTAAACTTCTTTAAATGATAAACAAAGCTTACTTAAACTTGTAATCAAATATTTGCTCAATATAGGAACTAGGTGCATTCTGGAGCAATGGTTGATAACACAAGGCTTCTTGATTTAGTATCGTCAGCAGTGGTGTTAAAAAAAACTACACTGTCTTTGGACCACCTCAGCTATAAATTCATAAAGCTAACTAACTCAAATTAAATCAGTGCTACAAAGTTCTATTTTAATTTTCTTCAGTTTGGGAGCTACAGCAGAAAGTAAAAGAGCTGATTGTGACTCCGGAGCCTCAGGTTGCACATTAGTCCATCTAAAATTGTCCTTTTCTTGTTTATTTGTTTAAAAGGTTTTAATGAAAGTCCTAATTAAATATTAGCGTCCATTAAAAAAAAGTGTGTGCATTAGATTGGCACGAGCGACACATGAAGTTTACTAGGAACACTTTTATTAAAGGGATGACAGGTAGAAAAGACCATCAGCCGAGCAGTGACTGGTGACAGTCTGACAAGTTGCAGGAATTTCAGTAAAAGCCGGCGCGTCACCTCATTTAAAAACAATATGCATTTTCAACCGACCATGACACTCTGCGTACTGGTACCAAAAGCACACGTTTAAATACCAGGGCTGCTCGCTTACACTACGGCACAGCAGAACAAAAGTGAGCTCATGAGGCCAGCAAAGGCATTCAACTTCCAAAGGACAACCAGATTTATCATCATTTTCTAAATGAACTGCGTGCAGTTCAAAATGTTACTTAGCTAACAATATAAACATAATGGGATGAAGTCAGTCTAATAGGATCTTCAGCTGATAGTGTCTTCAGAAAAACAGGAGCTCAGCCACACTACTACACTGCAGTTTCACCGTTGCAGCTGTAAATGATTCTCGTCGAGAGTTTTCCGTTTGGTTGAGGAACGTCATACCAGTGAGATTATGTTTCAGATAACATCAAAAAGATGGCGAATGTGGACTGAGATCAGAAATGAAATGACCGTTGCCTCTGCAAAGCCAGCAAACTGTCCAACACCGCTGCTTCACAAACATCTGGCAGTTGCCTTAAATGAAAATCTGCCGTCACATTCATGCACACGTTATGTCCACCGCCAACACATTAGCAGCTATCTACAGAAGCTACAACACAGTTGCCTGACCATAATACAGCATGTGGTGGAGCTCATTTGCGGGGACTTGTGTTTTAAAGAGTTTCTTCTTTTAACCCCCCCGTGCCTGTGTGAGTCTGTACAGTTTGTGTTTGACATATGTGAACAGTGGAGTCTTTATAGTTCAAACAAGAAACAAAAAGTCTTTATTCGTTATGAACGCAATACAAAAAAAAAAGTTTTCTGACTGGCTTGGCAAAGATCTGGTTTGGAAAAAAGCTCCACCAATCATAAAGGAGGAAAGACATCAGCCCCCCTCACTCACCGGTGTCAAATCCATTCAAGGGCCAAACTAAAACCAAAAACAAAGCTTGCCCAACAGTGTCTGTGTAGGTCCATATCCTTTATGTAACTAATACTTCAAGTTCTTTTTTTATTGTACTGCCATTCCAAATGACAAACAGTGTTATGCTGATTATACAAAATACTGTCCAGCCAGAGTTGGCCAGAGTTAAAGATATAAAGCTTTTGGTATGAAATGGGCAGACAGGAGGACAGAGGAAAGGAAGGAGTTGACGTGAACCTCGATACCAGACTACTTAGGTAGCATATCAGAAGGTTAAGAGTGGATGATGTGGGCGTCAATGGGAGGAGTTTGACCGGTTGTAGAAGGGGAAAAAGGATGAGAGGTTATCCAAGTGAAGCAGTACAAAGGATAGGGGAGGGTGGGGGGGAGTGTGTACCCCCCTCTGTGTCCTATCGGTCCATTTCATCCAGCAGGGGCGTGGCATCTCCAGTAATAGACATGGGTGTGCTTTCGATCATGGGGCTGGGTGACGGTCGTGGCGTCATCCTCATGGCTTTCTTTCGCCCCTCTGCCTCTTTCTCCTTCAGCCACTGTTCGGCCATCTTCCCCCAGTCCACCGCTGAGGAGTTGCTGCCGCTGCTGCTAGGCCTGCAGGGAGAGGGGGAGGAGCTTTAATCCATGACAATACAAGTGTAGGACTAGCACCACCTAGTGGTTCAATACTGCAAGCAAATGTTTTCTGGTAGATCTGACAACCAGATCGTGTGATCTCCATAGTCAAATTCAATGTATTTTTCTATCAATCATAACAAACAAAAATATTCTCCTGTGCTTACTTTGGCTGCTGTTGTGGCGGCGGCTGCTGCTGCGGCGTGCGTCCTCTGGATGATGTGGAGGACGACGGCGTTCCTGAAGAGTGGCCATGATGGCTGCCTTGAGGAGCGTGGCTGTGATGTGGAAGGTGTTGATGATGTGTGTGAGAGGACTGAGGGGTGGAGCCAGGGTACTGTGGGGTGCCCAGGGGCTGCTGGCTGGGCGTGGTGTAGGAGTAGCTGGGGGTCATCATAGGTGTGGCTATGGGCTGCTGAGGTGTAGCAAACACCTAAAAAAAAAACAAGAACCATTGGAATCATTGGTTTTCTTTTGTTAAAATAAAAATCAACTTCAATACTTTACTTTCTTCTAGTTTTTGTTTTTCAATCCCTAATACATTTTCTGTCTCACCGTTTTAACTTTATTTCACAAACTTTGTTAAAAATCACGTCTCTTTAGTGAAATCTGATTAAATTTAATCAAAGGCATATGTGATGTCTATGTGACATATGATGTCTCTTTCATACAGGTATGAAAAACTGCTTTTCTCTGCTGATTTTGAAGATTTGTTTACTTCCGTTGACAGTAGTGCTGCGCATTCAGGTCTTTTTTTAGTTTATAAACTTAAAATCTAACATTATTCTGCATTTCAGAGAAAGAAATACATTGTACCTGAATTGTATTTTTACTACACTCTACTCTATTTATAAAGGTTGCGAATCAGTGATCTTGGACGTCGCGCATATTTGTACTTGAATTTTTGGGAGCAGATTACGAGTATTTGAGTCGTTACAGCCCTAATAAACACTCACTGTCCAATTAAATAAATGAAGGTAAAGGTTCCTCACATGGTAAGCAGAGGAGCTCCCTCCCCCTCCTGTGCTCCCACCATAGCCATACTGGCTGGAGGCCCACTGTGCAGGGGTGGTGTTGGAGTTTTGGCCCTGGCCTGTAACTGCCGCGATGGCGCTGAACATTTGTGAAGTCATGTTTCTTGGAAGTGCGTTGACAGCTCGTGTTAAGTCTGAGGGGAGAGATGGGATTAAATCAGAAAAAAGGATATGAACAAAGGATGGTGAACTACAGAACTAAACTCACCTGCAATGTTGATATTAGCCGGGGTGGCGTTAAGTGACGCAGGCGTTCTTGTCCGACTGCTATTAGTGGGAGTGACGCCTTAGGTGGGAGAAAATGGATGAGATTTTTGTCTACAGTGAATTTCAGCAAAGAATAAAGGGCTTAAATACCTGGCACAGGCTCTTGGTAATGGTCCTTGAACCATCGGAAAAGTCCGTTTACAGTTGGAAATATCTGAGAGCGATATCGGAAACCATCTGGAGTGATGGTCACGTACTCAATCCTACAAAGAGGAAGAAAATGATGTACTGCTCTACGAAAACTACTTCCATAAAAGTTACTTGTTAAGTTGTTGCTTTACAGAAAACACAATAATCTGGATTATTATAATCTTCTCAGCCATGGAAAAAAACATTTGTTTTTTTCGGTAATATTTGCATATATTTGTTTAAATATCAAATGAAATTGTCATTAACATAGGAACATTTTTATCTGTAAGCAGCTTTAAAAAAAAAAATTTAAATAACTTTCAAAATATGACAATCCCATAAAAGATAAAAATCCAGTTATAAAAAAAAGAGCAAAAGATCAACTCACCGAGGTTTTCCACGAGGTTGGTAGCCTAAAATAAATTTTCCAGGTAGATCTTTACATGCAGAAATAAAGTATGGAATAAAGGTAGGTTTCTCCCTCTTTGCCTTGATCAACGCCTCTTCCATTTTCTATTACAGAGGGGAAAAAATTAAGATACAGAAAAAAAAACGTATGTTTTATTTTTTAACTTAAAAAAAACACTTTAATCTGTAATATCAGTTGATACCTCTCTACTTCCCCCGTTACAATCCTGGAAGTACTTATGACCGAGTAAATCTCGTGCAAATGAGGCCATTGGCTGAATGTAGCGAGCAATTATTTCATCTAGATCTTCAAATTCCTAAAAAGAAACCAAAATGTGTTCATTAAAAACTGTACAAAACATATTCTTATAGGTTTAATTATGAATTACAGAAGAAAATGACTTTAAATGCAAAGATGCCTGCTGGCAACAGTTTTTCGTTGTTTACAGTGCGAGATTATTTCACAGCTGTGTAAAAAAATGACTGCTTTTTTCTGCATGTCACATGAAAGTTAAGTTTTCACAGAAGTGCTTAACTTTGAATGCCAGGAATTTTTCAATGTGCTTAACCTCTAAATAGATAGTTTCAAAGCTGGAAAAAGAACACAGCTCACCTCAGTATTGATCCAGAGGGTGTGTCCTAAGCTAAAGGCATTTTCTTTGCCTTCTTCTCTTACATCCACATGCTGGTAGATGCCATCAGCCACCTACAAAAAAAAAAAAAACGTGAAAATACATGCAGAGGAAAACACCCATTAATTAAGTTTTTGTCTTTGCTCATTTTTCAGCCTTGTAGATTTGCTTACTTTCCAGGTGACTGTTAAATGGTTCTCCCCTTTGCTACTCGGCCTGATGATCAAATCTCCCTGGTCCAGAGTCTCCATCATCTTCTCAGCCTGGTTGAAACTGATGTTGTGGAAGTTGGGATGGGCGATCACACGCTTTATATATGCTGAAAAGAGACAGAATAAAGCCTAAGATGACCAACGTGTAACTGAAACTAATCTATCAGTTAAACAAAAACACTTTTTACAGTTACTGTTATTGAAACGTGTCTTATTAACACAATAACATTCATGTGTGTTTTCAAACTAACGTGTTCTTTGCTGTTTCTTTTTAAGCTCCTCGTCATGTTTCTGGTCCTCAGCTTCTGTGTCAAAATCGTAGTAACTATCTTTAGGAAGCTTCCACTCATTGTTTTTGTCCATCAGATCTGAGGTGCGGCACGTGAGATCAACGCTGAACTTCTCGATGTCGATTTTCATAATGCGGCAGTGGACTGTCATGCCCACCTGAAGGAAGAAGATAACAGATACACACATGCCAATCAAACTGAATAGATGAGCGATGAAAAGCAGCAATAAAAAACATTTATGGCTTGTGCTAACATGACAAAACTATTTAATCAACAGTGTATATTATCTCACTCAGATGAATCCTCTCATATCTGGTGCTTAGCTCTTCTCGCCACAAAGACAGAAATCAACACTTCACCTTCACTCTCTCCTCTGGGTGTTTGACCACTTTGTCACTGAGAAACTTTGTAGGAATGAATCCTTGGACACCATTATCTAATCTGCTCCGCACCCCAATAGCTTGTCCAGGACACGAGCCGCTGTCAAAGTGATTCCAAACCTAAACAAAAGGCGGTAAAGACTCTCATTCGCATTAGCTCAACTAGATCTTTCCAAAAGAAGGAAACTCTGGTGCCTTGTACCTCGCTTAGCTCAGGGAAATTGTCCTGCTGGCAGAATGGACACTGCCACAGACCTGTGGCGTCGTTTCGAATGGCCTGGTCATAACTCTCTCCTTGAGGCCGCCTGTGAGCAATACCAGTCACAATGCTGGTGATCAGCTTTCCTAAAAGAGAAACAAAAACTTTTTGTTTCAACACCACCATTCTAATATTTTGTTGTATTGTAAAAACAGTAAACTAATGTGTTGTAAAACTATATTATTTTTAAAGGTTTTTTTTTTTTTTTTTTGGGGGGGGGGGGGGGGGGGGGGGGGGGGGGTAGAAGTTATTCAACATGAATACACTTTATGTAGGAAAAATAAACACATCAAAGTTAGAGTTTAAGTTAGAAAACTCAATGGTTTGGGAAAAACTTAGGGTTTGTTCATCTTCAGTAAGCTTAGGAGAATAGGTGTTCCAGTGTTTACCGATATAAAAGGTCTCCGGAGTCTCCTTGGTCAACATGTTGAAGACCTCCTCAGTGTTTGGCACTCTGTAAAGAACTCTGAGGTCCTTGTACCTGCAGCTCAGCTCTGCACGGATGTCATACAGTGTTATTCCCTTGTTGCCATAGCCCTACAAGAAAAAACAGATTAAATTAGAATTTTAGTAAAACTTTGTTTTTCAGGCTCAAGAGTCCTGGAACTTAACATTTAGGTTGACATCCTTTTTTTTTTTTTTAACTGTAATTGATTCTGCAATACAAAATGTAACAATCACAAGAGAAGACTACAACTATTTCAGTTAATAATGCAAAAGCAGAAATGAAATTTGAATAAAGCAACAAGGCATAAACAAACCTGTCTCTCAAGCTCCTCAGCAAAGGCGTCCAGGTCCAGATCTTTGAGACGTTCTGGATTTTCCAGGATCTCCTCCAAAGCCCCAGCTGGGTTTGCGTCTTCTGCAGACTCATCATACTCGAGGGCATCTACAGCCATCTTGCGAGCCCATTCATAGGTCTCAGGGTGGACACGAGAACCATCCAGAACCTCTATGTACGAGTCCGTGCTGTTTAATAAGTTTAAGATAAAAAAAACATGAAGTGAGATTTATTATGAAAAAATATATGGCAAAAAAGTAAATAAACACAGAACAATCTGAGGTAGACACCTGTCTCCAAGTGATGCTGTGTCTATTTTGATGAAACCAGCACAGTTGATGAAAACTTTAGGCCCCATGTGACACATTGTGACAAGCTGTGTTCTGTTTTCGAGACGAGTATTGTTCTGCTTTAAAATCTGAACAAAAAGAAAATCAGTCATTAGCTCAGAAAAAATAAGAAAAACTAATGTCATTCACATTATTCATATGAGTATGCATTAATACCTTTAGAAGGTGCGAACCCTTCCTTGGTCCCAGACCACAGACATACTGAACCAGGCTCTGCGTGTGAGGATGGGCGATGGCCCTGTTTACATCCACTCCGACCTCATTCACACGGTTGATGAACTCACAGTAAAGAGCGGAGAGCAAATCTTCCTTCACCACATGTTCCTTCAAAAAGAACACAGGTTTCACTAAGATGACCTTTAAAGAGCATCAAATCAGAATTTTATAAAAACACTAATCCTACCTGCAGTGGGTGCAGCTTGAGACAAAGAATGTCTTCATCCGTGCTGCAGACTTGAGCGTACTCCAGCAGTGGATCCTGGAGCTTCCTGGCTATTGACACCGCCTGCCTCAGCAAGGGCGGGTAATCCCTAAAATCGTTCTTCACAAAAAACAAATAAATCAATCAAATGAAAAACAGTGGGTTCAAAACAAGGAAAGCTGCCATTTGTAGGAGGTAGATTTGTCAAATAAAGCAGTCAAAACAATGGAAACACTCATGTCTGAGGGACTTTTATGATTAAAAAAAAGTATTTACCTCAGATTTCTTACTGTTCATGTACAATGTGGCCAATTCATTGTCCACAAGCTCCACTCCCACAGGAGGTAGAGAGGACTCCTGCTCAAGTTCACTGATGGTTCTCTTTATGTCTTCCATGATCATCTGGGCATCTCTGCACACATAAAATATGGTTAATAATTTAAAATTAAAGACCCACTCCAATGAAAATGGTGTTTTTAACATGTTCCTGTTGCAATTTTCTAATAATGGAGGACATGTATAAAATAACGTAAGATTAAAACTGTGTTTATGAGTATTTCTTTATTCAAATCATGTTGGATCAAGAGCAGATGAAAACACATGATATGAAAAAGCTCAGGTTTGTGATACAGCAACTACTGTAGGCGGGCCAGAGTCTCCCTTCTGTGCTACAATACTGATGCATCCACTTGCAGACAAATAATTCTGTTAACGTTTTTATTTTCCTCGTTGAGTTGCCGTCTGGCTCAAAACTGTTTGGCTGAATAGCTCTGATATTGCTCGCGTTTTTTTTTTTTTTTTTTTTTTTTTTACTATGCTAATGTTAGCTTGGGCTTGTGATGTGCTACAAATTAGTTGGAGAGTGAAAACAAAGGAATGCTGGATAATTAGTGCAGCTAACTTCTGTACCAACAGTCCCGCCCACAACCAAGAATCAAATTTCTAATTAACTTCTGTTGGTCTGCAGATAATGTCTTAAAAAACGACACAGGTTTTTTGATTTTTGGTTATTCAATGGAATAATCATAATTAAAAGACTACTGGAAATGATTTTACAAAAAGTTTTAGAAAAAATATAGTTGGAGTGGGGCTTTAAGTCTTTAGTGATTAAACGGGTGCTTGTTTGGCTGTACGTCAAGTAAAATTGCTCTCAAAGCAACTGTGGGATATCCTTCAATACACACAAGTACTGTTGAGGGAATTCAGAGTTTTTCCAAAGTTAGTTCTGTTCTTTTCCAAAGATGCTGTTCTGACATCTGCTTTCTACTGAATCTGGATCAATTTGAATTTCCTTCGGGATTAATGATTTATTCTATCTGTGCATCTATCTATGAGTCTAGTATTATAAGTGCATGCACTTTCTTCTGAGGTTAAAATAAATTATGTAGCTTGACTGGTTTAACGTATTTTGCAAAATGCTTCTGGAATTTAAGCCTTAAGACTGTTTTTCAAAAAGTCCTTAACTCAGGGATTAAATCAGTATTTTAACAATGCAAAATAAACTAATCTGGATTAGCTGAGTGTGCGTAAATTCAGCATACATCATGTGTTTATGTAACACAAAAAGGAAATAAATTCCAGTACAACCAAAGAAAAATATATATGTATACATTAAATGACGACAGAAAAAAATACGACATATTCTTACCGATTTTCCCCTGCAACAACGACAACATGAGGCTTTTTACTGGATAAGAACTTCTTAAGATTTTCAATATCATTGGCCTGAAAATGACAAAACAAAAAAAAAAAACACTTTTTAAGAACACATCAACTAACAAGTCTACTGTTTGAAAAAAAAAAACCTGAAAAAACAATACTGTTCTAAAACAAATACATTTCATGGCAGTACCTTCTTCTCTCTTTCGTCCTCCCTGAAAGCGTTTCTTCTCTTCATAAAGTAAGGAAGTCGAAGGAAGTCCACCACTTCTCCTTCTCCATTTATCAGAGCACAAAAAACTGGTGTATCTCTGTCAGGGTCAAGATAACACTGTTGCTCTGGCAAACTGAAACGTACTGAATGGCAAAGCCCCCATGTTTAATGAAGACTCTTCTAGATATGTACCTGCTTGGGGCATAAGCCACACCCAACACCCGAATGCCCTTCCCCTGACTCTCATCCATCAGGTCATCATCCTCCTCAACCTGCTGATCTGGTCTGTAAGGAGCCACCTTCAGCCAGTTATACAGCCGGCGACAGCAGGACTTTAAACAAATACACAAAAGATTTTAAGAACTTGAAGTTAAGAATATATACATAATTTAACTATTTTAATGTTAACTTTTAGCAACAGTGTTTCTTTGCTTAACATTGTTGAAATAACCAGTGATTTAAAAAAAAAAAAAAAAAGGAAGTGCATGATTGAGTACCCTGACTATGTTCTCTTTGGCTTCAGCAATCAGTTTGCTCTTGAGCTCCTTGGCCATCTGAGGATAGAGGAACTGATTAAGGGCTCTCTCTATTGCTAAGGTTCGTTGTCTGTTCCACTCCTGGACTTGATGACTGAACTCGTCCCTGTAATAGAACTGTTTGATTTCATCAAAGTATGTCTGGTCCCCAGCATACCTGAGACACAGGAGGAGACACAGAGAAAGAACATCTAGTGAGCAATTCATCACGGCAGGTGCAAAGGTGAAGGAGCACCACTGTAGCGGCTAAATTATAAAGGTCTAATATACTGGTAAATCAGTAGGATTTCAAGGTTTATTATTATTATTACTTTGACTGAAGAGATAAATCCTATAATAACCTATAAAAAAACTTGTCCTGTTCAGAAGCTTAACAGATAAGATGGCCTGATGGTGTCTTGTGTTGGACAAATGTTACTGTTACATTAGGGGGTTATGCACTTACCCTTTAACACCTATGAGGTCTATACAGATATCAATAGTAAGAAGTCCCTCATCCTCAGCCAGACACATTTTCAGGAACTGGTCCCCATTCAGCTCCTTTACAGGCTTGTTTTTCAGATACTTGAAGGAGTAGGCAAAGTGAGCCTCATCTACCTCCTAATAGACAAGATCGAGATTAAAAAAAAAAAGAATGTTACTTTTAATAAATGCCTGCGACTATTTAATGTATCTTATTTTAAAGACCCGCTCTGATCAGTGTTTTTTTTAATGATGTTGTTTTTAGCCTATCTATATATATATATATATATATATATATGCCCCTCTTATTAGAAAAATGCCACAAGAACATATTAAAACACAAAAAAAACAATTTTCATCAGAGTGGGTCTTTCATTAACCTCTGAAGATAATCACCATACCTTTTTACCCTTCTTTGTGGGCTTGATGTTGATCTTGGCCCTTTCCTGGAAGGTCTGGCGAAGAACATGCCTAACAAGAGGTTCCCGAGCAATTTGCATGGCAACCATATACCTCGTTCCTACCAGCACATTCTCGGGAGTCGGGAACTGACTGCACACGTAATCTTTTGCCAGTTCTAAAGGCTCAGCAGGAAACTGCTCCGTCTCGTGACGCTGGTAACTGTCTCTTAAATTCTCTCCAAACTGCTCAGGGGTCAAACCAAACTTTTTAGCCAACCCATCTGCAAAAAAGGGAAATTCAGGATTAAAAGTAAAGAAATGACAGTCATTTCTATTAATAAAACTAAAATTGATAGGAAAAAACGAAACTAACCAAGTCCAACACTTTGACAAATGCTGTACATGTCCCTACGAGATGCCTGCTTGAGGTCAGGGCCCTTTTGTTCCTCCTCTTCTTCAATTTCAAGCTCCTCCTCTTCCCCTTAAAGTCAAATCATTTTCAAATAAGTCAAAAGGAGACTATTTTTTATAAGTATGACTTCACATCGCTGACCATCTTCTGTCACTTCTCTGATCTTCTTAAGCCTCTTCTTGGTGGATTTTGCAGTGTTTTGCATCTTGGGGATGTCTCGACCATAGTATAGCAGGAAGTGGTTGTACACATCTCCCAGTTCTTCAAGGGTTTGTACATCTTTTAGCCTTTTGAATAGATCAAATAATGATGAAAAATTATTTCAAAATGTAAATTTAAAATCTTCTCATTCTCTGAGTGCTATTGAAGCTAAATAGGGTGTAAAAAGTAGCCTATTTCTCAGTCTGCAGTGTTGAGCTGCATTCACACCAAACACGGTTTGTGTGGCTCGCCCCGTTTTCGCTGCTTGGCGAATTCTGTGCTCGCTGCACGGCCGAAAATGTGTTCTTTAAGTTCGCCGACCTGGCCGCGTGTGGAAGGAGCTACCAGCTAATGTTTTTTGGCGTGATTGCTACATGAGATCATTTAGAGCAGGGTGCTCACGTGACAGTAGATCGCGGACCATCAAAAATAGATAACTGAATATAAACCATCTACTTATAAAGAAGCAGAGAAATTCAGTCATCAAATAACAAACACTTGAGCGTTTTAATCGTTCTCGAGGTGACTGATTTGTCGAGCGCTCGCAAATAAAACAACGTTTTACTAAAAAAAAAATTCGTGTCTAAAAATGAAAAGACATTCTGATGTTTTGATTAACATTTATAATAATGTGTCTTGAGTAGCAAAAATATAATTCAACAAACTACCAAAACTGAATATGGGATTTGAACCCGGGTCTTACTAATATGAAAAATTTAGTTTGTGTGACTAACCACAGTCGCCACAAGAGGAGCTGACGCAAGCAAGTATTTTTCACTTGATAAAGACAGCCACTCACAGAATGCTGAGTATACAGCTCACTTAAAGGTTATCACGAAAAGATTTGTTCATCCATGGAGCTTTTTGTAGGTTTTAAACAGGAATCAACTGTTTCTGTTGTAACAGCGTGTTGGTTGTATATTTGAGCAGTTGATAATGCACCCGCCTTGGCCAAAGAGTAGCTGAGATGTATTCAGGAAACCCCACTGCCCCGAAAGGAATACAGCGGGTTAAGAAAATTAATGGAAGTTGGATGTGCTTTCCACCCGCTGTCACTGGAAACGTCACATGCTAAAAATTGAGTCCCCGATTGATTGACATGACACAGCGACTTCCCCAGAGATTCGATTTTTTTTAAGACTCTGGCTCGCCACGGCCGTCACTTAATTCGCGCCACGCTGCTCAAATCGTGCTGTTGCCAGACCTTCGCGGTGAGCCAGCCGCTCGAATCGCACCACAGGACCTCAAATCACGTTCGGTGTGAATGCAACTTTAAGGGTCACACCTCTCCATGTCAGCCGTGTCTAAAGGACGAATGCCATCAGCCAGAGGTTTGTCAGGGTCAGCAGATATCTGCTCGAACTGATATGACTGCATCTTTTGGAACAGTCGGGTCAGGTTCTGCTTTCGGGTCCTCAGCTGGGTCCACTAAATAATTTCCAAATTGAGATATGGTTACAAATAAAGCTCTGATGCAAGCACAAACGATTTCATAGAAAATATATGCTCACAACAAGAATTAATGAAAACACATACAGTAATAGGAGTAAAATAAAAATTGAAAATACCTTTTCATCCCATTGCCACACCTTCCACAGATCATTGATATTTAGTTCTGGTTCAACATATTCTTTTCTGTAGAAAGCTATAAAGGGAACCTGAAAAAAGTGTTAAACAATTTAAGTTTTTGTCCCCCTTTTAGAAGAAAAAAAGCAATCATGAATCCTGAATGATTTCAAATCTGTGCTACCTCAAATTGTTGATTCCTCATGAAGTTAAGAGCCTCCTTAATCTTGGCAATTGTACTTGGACCCTTTCTGCTGAAATTTGTGGTTGTTCCTCTGTCAAGGTAATCTGTGCTTTCCTTTTGAGAACACGTGAAAAAAAGTAATGTGATCTGTATTAGCCACAAGCATTGTTATTATCTTCTGACATGAGCCTGAGCCTGGAAACTGAAGCTGCACCTGCATGGAGATGGTGAGAGTGGAGAAACCATGCCTGAAGATCCACTCTGCTTCTTCTTCCAGCTCTTCATCCTCAGCAGGTTTAACAGGAATGGATCGTAACTGAAAGACAAAAAACACATAGTGAGATAAATCAAAACATTCATAACCAATAACTGGCTTGTAGTTTTATTTGAAAAGCTACAAAAAAGGCTTTTTAAATTCACAAATATACTAAACTACACACCTGGAACCTCTCAGGCATGTCTGTGGATCGAATCTCATTGTCCTGATCAGTCATGTGACTGCTTTCCAGTTCACTGGGCTCATAGATTTCAAAGATGCTCTTTCTTCCCAATCGCCTTTTAGTCTGTTTCTTAGGTCGGTCCCAGCCCTCTTCATCTTGATCTTCCTCTTCTTCCTCACCTCCTTCATCTACATCAATGTCAGCAAAGTCAAAGTCGCCACCAAAGATTTCCTGGGCTTCTTGGAGGGCTCTGGAGAAAGAGGGTTTGAAAAAAATGCAAACTTATCATTTTTATTGCTATTCTTAGTTTGCACAGAAAATAAACGGAAAAAATCTGTATATTTTTACTGCGCTTATATCTTTGCCACAAAAGTGTGCAGAAATTCAAAATATTACGTGGGTTTTTGTTCTTCTAATTTCCCAGCAAAAGCTCAAACACTCACGCATCTGTGTATCCAGAGAACTTCTTTCCCCGTTTTTTTGTGATTGGTTGCCCATCATCATCAACAATAAAATCATTTATGTCTGTTGAAGGAAAATACATATAAATAGAACTTATTCCTCTTTTTTTTTCCTAAGAATACCATTTAAAAGAGATCTAAAGTCCTTATAACAGTTATTTTTAAACAGATCTAGCAGGACTTCTTCCAACCTGAGTCATCATCTTCTCCTTCTTCTTCGTCATCTACTTGCTGGAGGGGCTCATCCACAGCCTCGCCTTCCTCCAAATCCCCATCACCATCTCCATGAAAAATCTCATCTGCGATCAGGTCCTTCTCGTCGTCATCTTCATCGTCGTCTAGTGTCTTGAGACGGTCATATTTCTTCTTCTGCAGCACAAGATTGTACATTGTTAGGACAGCTATCATACACACTCCAAGCTGCAAATCTCACCAAAAGATGCTGAGAGTTCAAGACAGCTTCAGTTTAAAGATAAGGCTGTAAGATTTGGAATATTATCGAGCAATTCTTACCCTCCTTTTCACTTTGACACCTAAATTTTCCTCAATTAGGTCAAGATCATCGTCATCCAGGTAGTCATCATAACCTAGGAAAAAGTTTGGAAAAATTGTCATTAAAAACAATCCTATGTGGGATTATTTTATATTTTAAAACTTATCACAATTTTGCAGCATCAAGCATTCTGCATGTATTTTTAAGCGCTACTTTAGAGTCTCCGTCAAACTTCTCGGCTTAAAAACAGATCAGTCGTGAGAACAGGTGAGAATCTCTTTAAATGTGTTCCTGAATGCAGCACGACAAAAATCGAGGAGAAAAAGCTACATTTACTTTTTTATTTTCAGTGGTAAAAATGGCTCTGAGCATTAGTGGTTCTCCTCCCAGTGACTGATCTGTAGAACAAAACCAAACATTTTAAGTGTTGCAAGGCTGTATCTGTTATCCACAAGATTGTAAGTCATCATAGTCACATCATGATGACAAAATACAAGAATTACTCAACAAATAGGGGTTTGAGCTAATTAATGGCTTCATGCCAGCAAAGACACACATGCAGGTATAGTTTGTAAATAAAACCTAAAATTTCCGTCATTATTTTTTTTGTAGACATTAGCAACAGAACAGATCCATTAAATTGGTGCCAGATTTATTTTGCTTTGAGTTGCTTTGAGAATTTTTGGTTAAATTTCTCAACCTTTTAAACCCACAACAGCCATGGAACACTTTGAACCAGAACACTTTGTAACATCTAAATAGCTACTGGTGCACTGGAGTCGAGCTAAAGATGAGGAAAATACATTATAATGCAACCACAGTTAGGACGTGCTAAGATCACACCAGACTAAAAACACGAGTGATATACATATTAAAAAAATGATAATGTTATCAATAAAGTCAAGTTTTCACTCAACGCCACAACACATTGTCATCTTGAAGTTTCATTTCAAACTAAACAGTCATTTACCAAATTACTTTTTGGTTAAAGCCTTATTGAAAACACTTTTCAAAATTATTAACATCATAAGCTGTATTTGGTTCTCGTCCTCCAAAGAGGACCCAGCAATTTAAAAAAAGTTTAATAAGTATTCAGTTGCATGACTCCAATGCTTAATCCTTTTATTTCTTGGCTATTCTTGCTAATACATAGAAACAGATTTCCAAACAAGTTCAGTTAACGTACAACTAAGCATTATTGAAATGCAATTCAGTTTGACATAAAACCAATTAAAAAAACCTACCATAAATGTTAATTGGTGTATCCTTAATAACAACAGCAAAATTCAACTGTTTATAGCAAAAATCAATATGTCGTTATAGTGACTATAAAAAATAGATCAACAGATATTTTATTATCTTAAGTGAAAATAAAGTTGTAAATACAAATAATACATTATAAGATGACAATTTAGAGGCTTCACTGTAAATTATTAATTTATCTTTTGGATTTTATTGAAAAAAAAAAGTATTTCTGTCAATGTTTTTTTCCTGAGGGAATTCATAATTCTATTCATGAAAGTTCCACCAATTATGTGACAAGTTTTCCAAGACCAAACAAAACTGATTAAAGAGTGAAAATGTGACAAATAAAGCGACACAGTAAAATAAAATAAAGAGGCTCATAAACTTACTGCGCTTTTTACGGTGATGCCTCACTTCTTCTTCTGAGTCACTCCCCCCTCCACTTCCACTTTTTGGTGCTTCTTCTTCCTCCTCTTCTCCATCATCATCTCCATCATCAATTAGACCACGTAAATTCCCGTGCTCATCCTGTTCTTCAGGGTTGTCAACATCTTCCTCTTCATCTGTTATGAATTGACAGGGAAATGGTTCACATGCTATACCCCATCTTGGAAAAGATAAATCTTCCAGCCAAAGATTTCATCTCTTACCATCTTCTTCCAGAAATCTTTGAGTCTTCTTAGGTTTAAGATCTTTCTCTTCAAGTTCCTCCTCTGATTCTTCTGCTTCGCTATCAATAAAATCTGACATGATAGCCAATCCTGGGGAAATGGTGGATAATGTTAAGAACATACGCTCACAGTAGAAGTTTGGATGCATCCAAACACCTAGCAACATGAATTTAATGGGTAAACATTCACCAAGCTCTCATTTATTCTTCATGTAGCATCAACAAGACCGATATTAAGAAAAAAAATGTAAAAACTTGAGTTAAACTTTTAATCACCCATGAATTGTTGGGAATGTAACAGCAAAAAGAAAGAAAAAACACGGACAATCACAGCAAGAACGCATTATTTGACAGAGAGTCATCTCATCGGTCTAATTTTCAAGCTATAAGATGATCATATCATCATGATCTGATGAATCATGACCATCATGAATCATAAGCAGATGAGGGGGCTTTGCATTTAAAGCTGTAAAATTTAAGTTAGCAAAAAATAATATTTATATTTAAGACATTGTTAGAACAAAACATAAAGACTAAAAATAACAAGTTTGTGTTTGACATCACTTTGATGTGGCTATCTTTACTCTAACGCCTGTGTTATAACAATGACTGTCGAGTTCACAAAAATTGGATGTCGCAATGCGTACACATAACGGCGACGGAGAATTCAAAGTATTTAAAAATTGCCGTTAATTGACATTATTTAGATAATAAAGACAAAAATGTACTCACTCGTTAACAAAAAAACCCCAGCTATTTTACCAATATATAATCGGAAATCATGTTATCATCGAACATAAGAACCTGCAACCACTGATGAAGCTAGTAGACGCTAGTTAGCAAGTTAGCTAATAAGCAACATTAAAACAGTGAGGGACGTCCGTTTTCAACAAATTGTACATCGAACTCTCAATATATCACAACACAACGACTTTAAAGAAGAAACTAGAGTTAAACCAAGTTCCTACCGGGAAAAAACAAAAACAAAATTAAGGTCGAGTAAACCTTTCTTCGAAATACAATATTAGCTATGCATTGCAGTAGCATAGTTAGCTTAAACAAAAACAAGCATCCATATCTCTGAGGACTTCGTGTTAAGTTACCACGAAAGGGACACTAAAGAATCTAACTTACAGGTAATCGACTGCTGTTACAGTCCGAATACAGTAAAAAATGTTAGCTGCTTTGTGTTTTATTTTGCGTTTCGTAGGTTGGACTTGTAAAAATGGCCGAGAAGTAGCGGAGTGTTCCTACGGTGCGATGACAATTCCGGTGGAACACCAGTTTCTGTGACGTCATCAGGCTCTTCTTCGTGTGTGTAATACACGAGAGCTACATGGTATCCCTGTACTTCCACTACATGTTTTATTTAATTAAAAAGGCAATACCACCAATACTTTGTATTAAAACAAACAAATAAATAAATAAGCTGTCACATTTTATTGTAACAGTATAGTAAAAAAAAAAAAAAAAAAAAAAGAAAGAAAGAAAAAAGGGGGGCTTTAATCAATCCACGGTCATCAACATTTTAAATATAATAACAACAACAACAACAACAACAACAACAACAACAATAATAATAATAATAATGATAATAATAATAATAATAATAATAATAATATAAAAATGTGTAGCAATACCACTCCACATCGCTAGGGACGGTGTTTATTTTCTTTTATGCATTGAACTGTCGTGCTTTGTTTCCACTGACGTAGCAAAGGAATTATGCAAATCAGAGAAAAGAATTGTCGGGTGCTCGGCTTAAAGCTGTGAATGCAATGGGTCACGTAACTTGTGGTGCTATTTCACGCTTTTTATCAACATTAGTCGTAGTATTATGTTGTATCTGTCGGTTCTCGGTCAGTACCGAACTGAGTTTTGTTACATGCGGGTCTGTTATAAAACTATTGAATGTAAAGCACGATGTGAGACTACACTCTCACGACGTTCGTTACGGCTCAGGTGAGTCTAGTCAAACAGACGTTTGAAGACTTTTATAATAAAGAAATTGTGTTAGTGGTTTGTAGTTGTATACATTTATCAAATTTAATAAAGTGGGTTTGGGGGTATGTTTTCGTTTATTAGGAAGGCATTGATTTTTGTGTTCAAAGGTTACAGAGTCAGAGTGACACATCTCACTCCGACACCCCTCTGTGTTCCGTTTAGTGTGGTAGGACAGATGTGACCCGTTTTGTTGCTGTTTTTGGTTTAATCCAGGCACTCAGCCACGAAACTATATATGCATCATGTTTCAAGAAGAACAGATTAAGCCATCAATATTTTTTTTTCTTCACAAAATCATAGTTCTTTGTGTTTGTCTTTGTGCATGAGACAGGTAGCGGGCAGCAGTCTGTCACAGGGGTCACTGCGGTTGAGGACAGTAACAGCTACTGGAGTGTTCGTGGGACCAGAGATGCCTCGTGTCATCGTGGTACGCCGGTAAAGTGTGGGCAAGCTATACGCCTCACACATGTCAACACAGGACGCAACCTGCATAGCCATTACTTTGCTTCCCCGCTGTCCTCTAATCAGGTGGGTACCAGACAATCCATCCATTCAGAAACCGCTGAAGTCCTTTCAGAGTCATGGGAGCCAACCCACCTACTGATGGGTCACTATCAGTAACAATGTGAATTGGCCGCTAGTCTGTTGCAGGGTCACATAATCACACCTTCACTCACATGCACACCTCCAAGTCCATGCATGCGCTAGGAGAACATGCAAACTCCAGACAGAAACGTCCCAACTAGGATTCAAACCAGGGTCTTCTCGTAAGGCAAGAGCGCTAACCAATGCTTCATCACGCAACCCTGGGCAAATACATATTCAAAAATAAAATTGATTAGAAATCGTCTCAAAGAATCACCATCCACACATGATAATTAATGATTGCACAAATTAAAGAGCTTTGGCCTATTCAGTTAAAATCATTCAGATCTGTCGGAAGTTGTCCCATTGCCATAACGTTTTTTTTTTTTTCTTTTTTGGCTGATGTTATTTGCAAGAATCGCAAATTTAAAATAATAAAAAAAATTGTGTTGGCCACACATGTTTTAAGTGCGCCCTAGGCTAAATTTTGTTGTTGGTCACACAACTTTAGCCTTAACCTGTCCTCCACTTCATGCAGCCAAAAAAAAAAAAAAAGATCAGCACTGGACGCACGCATTTAGGAAATTACATGCAAGTAGTCACTCTCTTTGATTCATTTCATTTCCACAAAACAATTACAAAAAAACAAATAATGAAACTCTTGTGACCATGAAAGAGGAACAGAAAGAAGACAACTTATTATTTCTGCCTGTTTTTATGTTAACCATCACCGCAGTAGTTTGCAGGAAAACGGCAAACTACTAATTAAAGTCTGAGTGTCTGATTTTTTTATTTTATTTTCCTTTTTTCCTTTGGATCAATTTTGTTCTTACACTTGATCACAGGAGGTGAGTGCATTTGGAGAGGAAGGAGAAGGGGACCACCTTGATGAGTGGACAGTTCACTGTGCGGGATCTGTGTGGAAGCGTGAGGAGGCCATCCGCTTCCGTCACAAAGCCACAGATGTTCTGTTGTCGGTCACAGGGGAGCAGTACGGGCGGCCCATCCACGGTCAGATGGAGGTCCATGGCATGTCAAGCCCCAGTCAGCACAGTCTGTGGAAGGCCATGGAGGGAATCTTCATGAAGCCCAGCGAAATGCCAGCAGGCGGCCAAGACTACAGTCACACACACACAGAGTTTTGAGCTGTGCTGTTCCTTTTCTACTCCTGTCTCTTTTTGGTTTTCCTTCTCCCTGTTCTGTGTGATCACAAACAGCCAGCGTTCCACATCAACTAGTGTGTGAACAGTTATCGATCAAAACTTGAAAGTCATCCAGTTGGAAAGTGCACAAACTACATCATAAAATGCCTTAAAGTACCCAAAGAGTCATAATTAAATCTTATTTATGACTGTTTTTGACCTTTAATCTCCTTTTTAAAGGGGCTTTTTCAGATGTAATTTATTGTAATGCTAAAATGTAGAGGGATGGCTTGTTTACACATCAAGAAATTCACTAGGGAAGTCATTTTGTATTAAGAGACATTGACATGTGACATTTGTGCCTTCTTAAAATGATAGGCGTGTTAGGGCAAAGATTTTAAATGTCTTAACAAATATTAAATATTTTACAATAATTTGTATGTTATTTGTAAGCAGTATTCTACAAAAACATGTCAACAGTGTTTCTAAAGAAAAAGGAAAAGTCATTTTGTCTTTTTTCTGTCAGTTCCAGTGTTGTGTATAAATTATTCTGCATTAACTGACTTGAAAACAAGCGGTTTTATGTGTGAAGATGTAACTAAGATGGATGTTTATTGTCGGTATAGGATGAGTTTTCGAAGTGCTTAGAGAGGTCACAATCATACAGTTTCTGCATACAAATGTGTTCTGATTGTTAACAAACACTTAACTGACAGTGAATACCTCACATTAAAGCATTTTTATGTCCATCATTATCAGTATGGCTTATTTATTGGGTCTTGCGTAGGCTGAAATGACCCATAAATGCCTTAATTTCATCCACAAAATGACTGACTAAAGGATTAGCAAACAAGGCATGCTGTTGATGTCTGAAAGGACCATTAAACTGGGCTTAATACCTTGTTTGTCCACTCATTGGGAGGGTTTGGTTCATTACCTGTGACCCTGCACAGGACAGAGCGGGGATAGAAGATGGATGGATGGTTCAATACCTCACAGTTAACGGTGCATTTGCTGTATTTGCTTGGATTTGACCTACGCTCCTTAACTATAAATATTCAGAGGTCTAGCACTATCAGTGATGTTCAGGACACCTTTCTCTCATGCCTGCTGACAGAAGGTTTGGTTCACCCATAAACCATCACATGCTGTAGTTGTTTATGCCCTCCGTGGACTTTCTGAAGCAGTGAGGGTTCTAGACTTAACCAGTGTTGCAATGTCTTTACTTTAAATGCTGGTATTTATATTCATTAGGTAAAATACACAACAGAACTTTTATTTAAGTGTGAACAGTAACAGTCAAATTTTCTGTAAAAGGCTACAAATAAAAGGATGTAAAAAAAAACCATTTCAGAATCCAGAATAAACTTTCAAAATGTGCTACAAATATGATAAATAGTACATTAGTGTGCATTTCTAGATTTGTGGCGCCAACAGGAAAGTTAGAGATAAAAATAAAATAAAAAAACATCTACAAGAAAAAAATGGAAAATGATTTCAGTGAAGGCTTTAAAATAGTTTTTAAACATGTTATTTTTGAAAATAACACAAATTAATAAGATTTTGTAATGTGAAATTAAACCTTCACGAAGAATTATATATATTTTTTTGAGTAAGTTCCATATATATATATATATATATATATATATATATATGTATGTATATATTTATATGGAACTTACTCAAAATATATATATATATATATATTAAATCAAACATGAATTTCCTGTTTTCATAAAACCAGCATCATTGTCAGGTTATCAAGAGTTTTACTGACCATTGATGCACATGTTTATCTGTCAACAACAGAAAATTAAACAGAAAATTATATTTTTTCTTTAATTAAACGACTTTAACATGATTAAGTTAATTAAAATTAACCCCGTTGTCTCATTCGAGAGGTGTTAGGATGCAAATGTGTTGTTATTTACATGTGAACTTATCGCACATTTATTAGAAAATCCAAAATAACAAAATATGGCAGGTAATACGTCAGAAGAATGCTTTATAAGTTTGCCTTATTCAATTCAATTTATTTATCGAGCCCAATATAACAACATAGTTGTCTTAACGGGCTTAGACCTCCTTCTCTCTTTATAAATATACGTTTTAGCTAAAATGTATTTCAGTAAAGTACAAGCATATTAAAAATGTTTTACTATACTGAGGTATATTTTATTTTTGTGTCATGCATGTCACTTGTAACTTGTAGCTCATCTTTTTTGCACACTGAACGCATCCTTTTATAGATTAACACAAATGCCAACCATTTCTATCAAAACAAGTCTTTATTGCATAAACACGTATAGATACAGTTTTCAGATCAAACACTTTAGACTTTGCATTTTAAATATCCATAACTATTGCTGTTTTCTTTCTCCTTTTCCAAGCAGCATGCCGAGGTTTTTATTACGTATTTATGTTTATTTTCATACAATCTACAGCTGGTAAAAACATGTTCTGTAAAAAAAAAAAAGAATCCAAAAAGAATGAACATTGTGAACTGTTTTGTTACAGATGAACTGTATAATAGTGTAAACATTAAAAAGTTTGAAGGAAGGTTTGTCCCTTGAATGACCATGCAGAGAATGGCACTGTAGTTACAGAATCGTGGATACGATGGGGTGGTTTATGCTGGTGTCTGAAAAGGGACTCCAACAGACAAAGTGAGGACGAGTTCCATTTTCAAAATGCTAGTGTGTTGGGACGAACAGGATAAGTGCAGCTTACGTTACACAACACTTTATAGAGACTACAGGCAGTGAGGACATCCACTTCAAGAGACAAACACACAGCATGTTGGTTTCAGTGTTTAACCCTCAACTGTGAGGCTTTCTCCCATCAGTGAGACAGAACAGAGAGGACAATGATGTGACCTTGTATTTGCATATTCATGAAAAATGCCCTCTTCTGTTCTATGTTTTGATTAATAGCTGGTAGAAACTATAAAATGGCTATTATTATATAAACTGTAAAGTCAAATAGGTGACAGTGCATATGCATGTACACACACACACACATATATATATATATATATATATATATGTAAGTATATGTATATGCGCTTTAGTCAGATCAAGGCTGAGCCATCACAAAGATTTACTGAATTTCCTGTATTTTAAAGACATGGAAATCTCAACAACAACATGCATAATGATTTACAGTATTGTACAATTCACTTACAAAGCTGATTTTTATTTTATTTTTTTAAACACCCTCCACTCCTCCCCAACATCCTTAGGCTTTATTCATCTTTGACAAATTCAGACGTACTAGAAATTACATTTATGGAAATATTGTTTTACTGATGCAGACAAATGATGAGAAAAGCAAAAAGAAATGATAAAATCAAAGGTTTTCTTTTAAGTGTATCAAATCTGAAACCTACACACATTAAAGCAACATCAGCCATGGTTGTGCTCAGCTGTAATGAACAGACACAGAGCTAAACTTAGTGAGGGGTAGGCTTAAACTTAGTATAATAATAGGCAATTCATTTCACACTGTTTTTGTCACTGAAATGAGCAAAGCATTCAGAAGTTACAGAATCAAAATCCAGTGTTTTATTGCCCTGCTTGACCCTCATATCAAAGATTTCACCCTCATGTTTAATTTGTGGTGTCCCTGTAAGGAACTTTACCATAATAAGGTATACAGCCTTTTTTAAAAAAAAAGTTTGACAACAACAGGTTGTGTTACCAAAAAAAGCAAACAAAAAAAAAAACATTAAAGTAAAATTTGTTTTTAAATTATTTTGTGGCATTTAGGTGGCTCAGGTTTGACTCCTTGTCCAAATACTTTTTAACCACTAGAGGGCACCCTCTTCAAGCATAACCTTAGCAACAGACTGCCGTGGCTCTGCTTTGAATCCCTGATGTAGCTCAGTGGTTTCTATCTTTTATATAGTCCACTACTGAAAAGATTTATGGTTTACACAAGCTGAGTAGTATTACATATATACAGTGCAATCCACAGGTATCTGGAGTTAACGGCAGTGAATATACTGGCATGCTCTTGATATTGATGATATTTACGTCTTGTTGCAACGAGGCGCTGGGCTGCATTTCTTTTTGTAGCACATAACTGAAACGTATTGATCTCAGTCTAGCTTTTGTAACGTTTTACACCTTCTCTCAGCCAATTATACATGTGGACATTTTACACTGCACAACATCTATTAAGTCAACACATAGATATTGGGACAATGATACCTTTTAAGAGGTCCCTCACTGAGTTTTTAATTGTGCTTTGTGTTGATATACATAAATAAGTCTTGTGTGACCTTATTTTCTTTTTTTCTTTGAGTAGAGATGATGCAAATGCTTCAAAAAAGTAAGCTGTTGCTACATGGCTACATGAAATGCAAGGAATGTCTAAAACAGTTCAGTGATCACATTTTCTCAGTTCACATTCAGTGCAACTTATGGAGGGCAAATATTCAGTCATCCATAGCAATAAATAGTTCTAAAAAAATAGGAATGAATCAAAGCACCTGATACAGAACTTGAGTGGCTAGAAAGTAAGTTTAAAGGGTGATTTTGGTCTAAAAAGAAAATTAAAAAAATGCAATTAATATAAAACCATCCATCCATCTTCTGCAGTTTAGGTTCTTTATGATCAATAAGTCCAGTAACTAAACATGGTGACATCTTTGTTCAAAACCAAATACACATTTGTACATTTCATTATATTTTCTGCTCCAAAGATTGTTTAGAGAAGTGCTTGGGTTGTGGCTGGTCCAGCTTTGGCTGCAGAGACAAGATGTGAGGTCATGGCTATGCTGTCCACTTTCAAGGCTCACAGTGCAATTATTTCACTCCATGCCATTCCTTAGCATCTGATTGGCTGCAATAAGCATGACACTGATGATGAAAGCCATGGCGAAGGCGCAGATCAGGCTTTTCCTCACACACGTCTGCCTGTTTTTCTTCTTGGGATGAACTGAAATAAGGAAAAAAAACAACAAAAAGAAGCAATATTATTGTATTATTGTCTATTATTACTTATCATTTGTAATACAGCTGGCCTTTAGGGTTCAAGAACTATTTACAAAGATCAGAACGTTTGCATACATATACGTCATGTTGATTCTCAGAAAGACGAAAGATTGCACTAATCTGATTGTTCAAAATGAAAACAACATAAAAAATATCCCTTTTTTGGCCCAAACCATTTATTGTCAGTAAAAGTCTAATAAAATTATGTCTACTAGTTCTAAAGACATAAAAATTGCTTTTCAAGACAAAGGAGACTTTCTTTCAGAAGACAGTGGCTTTCCACCAAAAATTAGTTGGAGTCTTGCAGAAATATTGTGGGAGGATCTTGAGGGAGCAGTTCAGGGGAGGAAAAACAATCACAGTTCCTGCTGTTCTGTACACATGAATGGAGAAAAATCCCCTCAAGCCAAAAATGTGGCACCTATCACTGATTTAATGTAAACATTTGGTTGCAGTTAATGTTATCTGAACAACTTCTTTAACAGGTCAAAGCCTCCCAGACGCCATACAAACAGACTGTTGTAAGGCGGTCCCCTTGTGCTGTTTATTTTTGGCAAATCTTAATTAAAAAAAATCAGATTTTAGAATTCCAATTCCTTTGGGACTGTCTGCTCCTTGACAAAAACAAATATCAGGCAAATGATGGCAAAGATTTGCAGCTCATTTCTGTGACCCAGATCTTGAATTGAGGTGTCTCAGAGGTAAAAACTATGAACATTTGAAAAGAACATTTTTTTTCTCTCTGCTACCTAAATTTTCCGGATGAGAGCACCTTTATCTTTGCAAAGATGTAGTCTCAGGGTGACAGAAAGAGAAGATGAGCACATGTGTTCTCAGACAAGCCTCCCAGCTGCTGTAACCACTGAAAGTTTCTTCTCGTGGCAGCCTCCTTGTCTGACTTTGTTAGAATCACACGGTGCATCAATAAGTCAGAGTCATAGCTCTGATTCAGGGATCTAAGAGGAGCTGTAGAAGGAGAAGAACTCCCACAGGAATTGCAGAGGATGGGAATGTAGCGGCAATAAAAGGGAGAATTTTAGGACATTGGAAGAGGGTTAAATAGGAAGACGAGTGCATCTGCAATCTGAGGGAAACCCTGTTGCTCCAAGTCTTTTTTTATCCTTTCCTCACCTCCTCTTACTCTCACAACATTTTCATTGTCCTCACTCTTTCTCCATGCAGCATATTTCCCTGTCAAGCCAGCAAATCCCCAATTCCCCTTTTCAGCCTCTTATCTCCTCTTTTACTGCTTTTTATTCCCGCTTTTCTTCCGGCACTCTCTTTATAGGTCTCACTGAGACTGTAGGCCAGTACCCAGTGGATTCATTAGGCCTGTTCAAGTTTCTTATTGTGTTTGATCCTGTTTTTACTTTTTGCCCAGTTGAGCTTGATGGATATTTCACAGGAGAGAAGTGACTCGGAGCTCCAAGGCTGAGCTGACACAGAGACAGGTTTAGCGTTTTTGTCCCTCACTTCCCTTCCAATGTGACAGAACTTTGTCCTAAAGGAAGAAACTTTGTCTTTCGTGAGAAAAACTTGCAATTTGTCTTAGCTGTATCAAATGAAATGGAAAATGAGAAAAGATTAGATAGAAATCAAGTGAACAGAGCACATTGTGTGAGTTTGAACAAAGAAGGGAATCTGGCTGAGTTGTGGAAGCAGAGGCATTGTCACAACCATGTGTCCTCCATTTTTGTGCAGGGAAGGACGCATCGAGAAACATTTTCAACTCTGCAAATACTCTAAAACCTACCAAATATATTCTATTTAATGTCTAGTTTTTATTTCAAGTCATTTTTAAGTTGACACATCAAATTTTTCAACAGCATAAAAAAACATAATAAGTGAGATAGTTAAAAAAATAAATAAAAAGTTATATCCCTTTCATCCCTTTTCAACCAAAAGGCAAATGTTTAAAACATAGTTTTAAAAACATTGATTCAAATCAAATCAAACTTTATTTGTAGAGCACGTTTCCTACTGACACAACTCAAAGTGCTTTACGTAAAAACCGTTTCCAATTAAAAAAAGCAAGACCAAGAACAACATAATGAAACATACAATGTGACCGCTCAGCACTCACACATGCCAAATACTCAAGAAGAAACATCTTTTTTCATTGATTTTTTTCTCCTGGTGGGGTTCTTAAATGTTTTTTGTCTGAAAAAAATCATTTTATGCCAAAGCCGAGCCTTACAACACGTTAAATAGGTGCATTTGACTGGCAGTCAGATGTATTTGGTACATTTAAGCTTTTGAAGGGAATTTTGCTGCAGAATGAACTTCAGCACTGCAGCTGTCACCTCATGTTTTGTCATTTCTTACATAAAGCTGTTGTCACTTCCTTTCAAAAAGCTACAGGGACTTGCAGTGACTTGATAAAATGGCTCAACTGTATAGCCTTCCATATTTTCAAATTCTCAGTAAAAAACTTTGTTTGAAACATTTTCTGTGATTTTCTGACAAGCTGCTTATGAAAGGAAAAGAAGAAACGAAGAGAGAGATGTCACATGGAGGGGTCGAACAAAGTAAGACGACCAAATCTGACCAAACTTCATCCATTTTGCAAACATTTAGAGACACAAAAACCCATTCCTTTGTTGAAGCGGTCCGCTCCAAGTCGTGAAGGAGCGTTTAGGTGTCAATGGCACCGGGGATGGATGTTGACCTTTAGGATCTTAAGTGTCTGGATGTAATGGGCTACAGTGGCTCACATGCCTTTTGCAACATTGTGTTGCAGTCAGATACAGGTTGGTGGACCTTCTTTTCAAGA
The DNA here is from genome assembly GCA_014656515.1 of Oryzias celebensis. Taxonomy (NCBI): domain Eukaryota; kingdom Metazoa; phylum Chordata; class Actinopteri; order Beloniformes; family Adrianichthyidae; genus Oryzias; species Oryzias celebensis. The sequence goes on from BNCR01000013.1 coordinate 16,987,138, forward strand.
AGAGGAGTGTGCCTCAACCACAGGGAGACTACACTAATCAGCATTTCTGGGAGGTAACACTCCACAGAACTGGAGAGAAGAAGGCAACCTTTGTTTCAAAAGAAAGAGTGGTTTTCTTCAACTGTAGATCAGCTTCATATCTTACACAGAGGGCTTGAGGGTTCATGGGAGTTGGTCAAACTATTCCACATGGTTTCTGGAGAAAGTGCTCAATCTTCCCTCACGGTGTTCTGCAGGAGAAGAGATGGTGTATGAGGCCCCCAAATACCCGTTTGGTCTCTGTAAAACCAGAACTGGAGCTTGGTTTGTAACTGCTGACAGTAAGTTCCCAGTGCACGTTGGACTTCGGCAGGGATGCACTTCGTTATTTTTTTGTACATCCTTTTTATGGACAGAATTTCTTCTGGTTTGGGGGCCCCTGCTCTTTGTAGATTATGTTTTGGCTTCTTCTTCTTCAAAAAGGCTTTTTAAAATAAATCTTTTCTTTTTCAAACTTTGGCAAACTTTAGAGTTCCCAGCAATAAAAGGATAAGTTATTTTCTCTCCTATCCAAAGTAAGAGGGAATTTGAATGTTCCCATGGGAAGAAATCAGAGATGGAGGAACAGGTGGTTCATACCTCCAGTCCTTCTTTTTTTTTAAGATTCTTAATTGGTTTTACCTCTATTAGCTCATGCAAGACAGACAAAGAATTCGTTTTTTTATCTTTGACAATCTTAAGTGTTTTTGACCATAAGGTGTTCACAAAACAGCTTCCTCACCTCCTTCATACTCAGGACAGTTCCCTGAGGTCTCATTGAGGCTCTCTTCCTCTGTGATGATGATGTTCTCTATGTCCTTCATTGTCAGGTGGTCCCGGAAGGCGTGAAACAGCACCTGCTTGAGCTCATCCAGAGACAGCTGCTGCATGTCAAACTGCAGGGACACACAGCGATCAGTGCAAAGATGCAGTCATTATCAGAGTGGCCTTGTGAGGGCACACAAACACAAACAATATCAAGAAGGTGCAAACTGGAAGAAATTGTGACATTTAACCGGATTCAATTGCTGGCATGATATGAAACTTTGCAAATGCCCTCAAATGCATTGAAGTTTTCAAGTCATTTAGTCAACATTGTCCTATTTACGTCCTTGTCACGCTCATGTTTGAAAAGATTTAGGAGACTGTCACTAGTTGTTTAGCCTCTCTCTTTTTTGCTGTCTGCTCCTTTAAAAAAAAAACCAACATCTCTCCTTGCATCCTTTTAGCAGAAGCACATCCACAAATATGTATGCACACAACATCCTCAAAATCCACCAGCATGTCAATGACATCCTCAAACACAATCAGTCACTTGATTTAGCACAACAGATGGACATTCTGTAGGAACGTTACGCAGAGGAAATAGAGGTGGATAAAGAGAGGAACATGGAGAAACAAAACAACTGTTTAAATTTGTTGTCTATGTAGAGTTAACAACGAAAAGCAAGAAATATTTACCAAAAACATAAGAAATGATACCAAAACGGGTTTTTTTTTTAATAAAATGTAATAAAACTGTTGAATAAATGCAGTCTAATGTAAAAAAAATTCATTATTTAATTAGAATTACGATTTTTATAATTAGCCCATCTTAAGGCACATATCTTAGTTTCATATAAAATGATCACATAATGGGCATGCAGTTTCAAACTTTTATTTTTGAAAATATCTTTTAGTTCTCTTCATTAGTGTTCATGCATTGACACATTTCTTAGCATTAGACAGTCATTCAGCAGATAAATACTTCACAATAAGAGTTTAGAAAACAAAAATCAGATACTGTTTTTGCAGTCATTTTCTAAAAAAATTCACGTAAAAATTAGGACTAACGTTAAAGCAATATTTTTATGTCTTGATGAGGCCATTTATTCTTTCTTACTGAAAATGTGACTTTTATTTTGAAGCGCAAAAACAAGTACACATATTTACATCATATATTACATGATTGTGATTCAAACATGCGGTTTCTCAGGTGACATCTTCTGATCTGATTTTCCTTCCCTCCTGGAGGAAATCCAAGCATGCATACATAAGATCGTCTTAAGATGTAAAGCACACCTTATAGGTTAAGTGAAAAAAAAAAAAAAACAAACAACACAAATTAAAAATCTAGTACTCAGAACAATAATAAGGATTCATGAAAGAATTGTTTTCTACTTTGTGTTTTTCTCTCTTAGAGATGTATATACCAGAACAAAATTGCCTTGGAAGCAAAGGGACCAGAATCTAGGCCCCATATTTACACAAAGCTCCCATCATTTGGTGTCCCCAAAATGATTTAAACTGCAAAGGTAAAACATATCAACCCAAAGAATAATATTTGTTTACAGTTTACCAAGACTCCAACATAAAACAATTGATTTAGTTGTTTTAGAAAGTGTGAGTGAGTAAAAGCATCAGGAGTGATGGCTGCTGAGTACTCTGACAAATAAAAGTGGAGAAAATGTCATGGTGTCCCAGATCAAGCTGCTCCTAATACACAAACCAAAAGAAGAAAAAAACAGTACTTGGTAAAAAGCATTGCTGCACTTGTTCAAATTTTAGAAAAGAAAAAAAGTCCCATTTGTAGAGTACATTATAGTGTTGCAGAGGACGTTTGTTTTTCAATAACTTAAAAAGCACAGATAGCAATGCTCTGTTGTTTATGAAGGCTGCAGTTTTTTATGTGAGCTGCAACATTTTACATTTCTATTAGTACATGCTAAAAGAGTAAAGTAAAAGTATTATTTTAGATATAAAAGTGTCATTATCTTTGCAATAACACAACCCAAATCTTTGCAAAAGAGCCTCCTTTGTCATTTTTGTGTGACTGGTGGTTGTTTCACAAATAATAGAAGTAACAATAAAACAGAGTCTACTTCTGGAAAGCATTTACTGTGAGTATGGGTAGAACAGTACGCAGGAAAATGATTCTGTAGATTGATGATATGCAACATAACAGTATGCACTGCAAAAACAGGCCCCTAGAAATAGGTAAGAAAAAGTTATTAAAACTTGAAAATGTTTCTTCAAATAAGCAAAAAATCTGCTTATGGGGTAAGAAAAATGGTCCTATTAATATTTTTTTAGGAAAAAAATAACAAATTCTTGCTATGAAACTTTTTTCTTGCTAGACAGAAAATAAAACAAATTTTCTTGAAACCTTGTTCTTTTTACTTTCTTAAGATTCTGTTTTTGCAGTGTATTTTATTCAGAACTTCACATGACCCACATTAATAATCCTGTTCAGCACACAATGGGTTCTGGAAAACCAGATTCCGAAAAAGGATGCAGGTCCCTCCTGGACAATAGAAACATATTTGACACTTTGTGTTAAGGATGTGGGACATCTGTCAGGTTGTGTTCAGCACTCTGACATTTAAGTGAACCGTTAGAGACCCGTTCGATGCTGGAAGGGGAGCCGGACTTCGGTTTACTGCAGTTCTTTCTGCAGATGCTTTCGACAGGTTTGGGATTTGGAAAGTTGTGATTCAGGGCTCGTTCTGACATTCCTCATGTCCAGTTTGGCATATAACCTTGTTTGACAGTTCAGAACAGATTAACAGGAAGCAGCAGCAGCAGCAGCAGCAGCAGCAGCAGTGCGATGGGGGGGGGTCAGTTGAAGTAACAAGCCTTTGGTTAGAAACTGAGCGACATGACAGTGTGACAGCTGAGGGCAGGAGTGGTACAATGTTACTTTCAGTCTTTTTTGTATGTATTTCTTTTTGGAAGTCGAGAAGGAGGGCAGCTAAACCTGATAACAGATGGACTGACTGTCTCTAAAAGACAATACAGAGATGAATATGCGTTTGAACATGCTGGAACAGAACTGAAATTATGCAAAGATTTAACAAATTAGGAAAGAAACAAAAAAAGGAATACAAAAATCTGTTTTTTTTCTGTTTATGTAAAGGACTGCAGATGGAAATGAGCTCAAGCGGGCATAATGCGGTGCCAAGTATATCTTCTCCAAATGCTGTTGTTCATGGTCCCCGTTGAGCAGTTTCTTGCAGTATTACCAGTTTCCACATGAATTCTTGCAAAATAAACAACTTGAGTTTAATTGTCTTAGATGTAATCTTTTAGTGCATAAATGCTCTTTTATGCTGTGTACATAAATGTGCACGTCAGTGAGCTGTTAACAGTAGTGGTGACCACAGACTTGGAGAAGGAGCCAAGACACATCAATCAGAGGAACAGATGCTCCACGTTGTCCCTCCCTTCTAATCCTCCCCGGCTCTCAGACAGCACAGGCTTGTTTAATCAGTCGTCCACCTGCTTTGTCTTCTGACCTTTCTCTGAAAATAACCCAAAGTGACCGTCTGCAATTAGCTTTTTTTTTTATCTTGTAGCAAATTTTCATAACGTTCTGGTATTTTCAGACAATCTTTGTGCTGTAAAATCCATAACTCAGAGGAAAATGTTGTAAAAATCCAAAATAAGATTAAATCAAGGACAAAAAGTCATAGACCAATAGCTGCAGGGATGACTTATTAAAGCCGTGCGAAGAGGCAACAGCAAACACTGATGAATGATCTGCTGAAAATGATTCAGTCACAGCCGAATGTGATAGAGCAACAGACAACTGAAAACAGATTTAGCCCGTCGGAAGCACAATTCAAAGTGCTGTCAAAGTGCGGATAATCAAGCATCCTACTCACTTCTTTGACACCACCATCAACTACTTTCCATGTGGAGTGAATTTCCCACCAAATGGCAGTTATTATATAATGGCATCACTCCACCGTTTGAGAAAGACAGCGTGTGACAACATTGTTCATTGGAACAAACAGAATCATGGATTCATTTTCACCCTTTTTCTTTCACTTTCATGCTGGTATTGACTTCCAGAGGAGACTTAGCTTAAAATCTGTCACTTTGCACAAGATAGTTTTAATTATGATATAATAACCTGTCAGAACATTCTACTAAAAAAAACTATTTGATTGCACTGCTCTTGAAATATGAATCAATACTCAGGCTTGTCAGGGATTTTGCTGGAAAAGCTCAATTAAAAAAAAACAGAAAAAAGCAGAGGAAGTGAGCTTCAACTTGTTGGAACATGAGAACAGGACTCCATAGGGAGCTTGGTGATGTTTTCACTGGATTGTGTGGATGATGGAAGAGTGAAACCATAGTTGTCTGCTCACATCACGTCTCTGAAATAGTAAGGAAACAAGCCTTACTTGTTCAGTGAGATTAAAACACGCCTTCAGATGCAGGCTGCTGCACTCAGGGAGATGAACTGTCATTCGCCATAATCGGTTTCTTATTTTTGCTTAACTTGCTGATAACTAGGTAACACCTGAACAGCCACCAGGAACAATTTCTAATGAGATCATTAATGTTCATATCAGCTGTCACGGTGCCATTTGTTTTGGTCTACTTAAATGAAGAATGGAAAGCTTAATAAATCTAATCATGTCAACATACAGGTGCATCCGAGCTGATAAATACTGTAGAGGCCATGTGTTTGATTTCCTTTAGAGACTGTAATTCATGCGTTAACTCATCCTTCTTGCTCTTTTTTTGTTTGTCACAGTTTACACAATGTAAAATACTCCAAAAAGCATCTCTTTTGAAATAAAAACTGTAATTACATTCTGAAATCTTTTGGAGCTTATTCAGTTTGTTCCTTGTAGAAGTCTAAAATAAGTTAGAGTTACACATGGACACAGAGGTGGGCAAGGCAGGAATCACACCTGCAATCTTCTGATCAGAGGTCGACTGGCGCAACACAGCCATCCTGATGATGACTGACTTTGCATGTGTTGTTGAGTTAAATAACTAGTTGGAATCTAAAATAATCTTTTCCCGCAATATTATAATTTTATGAAACACTGCATTTTAAGTTTTCATAATATAATCACCAAGGTTACAAGAATAAAAGGCTTAAAAAATCAAATTGTCTTTTTTAAAAAAATTAAACTTAAAATAGGGCTTTCACATTTTTAATTGACTGACAAAAACTCATTGTCCAACAACTAAACATGTATTTGTTGGCCTTTAAATGGCCTTTAAGCATAAAGTATTAAAAATGTCCCATTTAATTGTTCAATGTTCTTAAAAATGCAACATGTTTTTAAAAAAATATTTTGTAATATATTCATTTCGCTTTTTACATTTTTTAAGAACCTTGAGAGTAAAATTAAAGTTTGGGTAATAAAGTGTAAAGCGTGTAACTGTTAAAGTTATAACCTTTTAGGAAAATTGTGTTTTAGACAATTTAAGCAAATAAATAAAAACAGAAAAGCCTGAGTGACTCTATAGCATAAAATGATAAGTGCTGCTATTCTGCCTATAATACTCTATAGAGAGGCAATATGTATAAGAATAATTTATCAGCAACTTATAAAAACACTTATATGTTGACCAATTTAAGGGAACTTGGATTGAGCCGAAGGTTTTAGGTTTTTCACAGGAGCAATGACCTGAATCAGACATCGTGCCTCATAAAAGAAGAACTGAAAAGAAAAAGACAAGACTGTTTCAGTTATGATTCATGACTTCAATCCTGCTGAAAACCTTTTGCAGAGAGAGAGCTGAAAATGGATGGTAAAAGACGGGGCTTTTAAAAAGCTCTCCCACAAAGCAACGAAATAAAGAAACTAACAGAAGACCAGCGGGAGTGGGAGAAATTTCAAGGTTTCCACGTGGAGATGAATGTAAGGAGCTTGGTGGAGACTATTGACATGGTGTAGGTGTGGGAGTTAGTGACACAACTCAGGTGTGAAACCAAGACAGGAGGCTAAATTATTGTAATTATCTGAGTATAAGTTGCAGGGTTTTTTTGCCTAGTTTAGCGGGGGTTGCAACTTATGTGTAATATTTAAAAAAAGAAGGGAAAAAAAGGATCATGTGTTTGTTATTTTCCCACCAGCCACCACTAGAGGGCACTCTGTGTGTACCAGATCATTATTTGCTAATGACAGCAGCGCAGAAGAAGACGCGCAGTTCAGTCTGATGTTGCAGGCATGTGATACATCTTCCTGAACATGCTAAACAGGCATTCTTGAATGCACTTTTAGCATACGGTGTTCACACTGGAATGTAAGCTCATGTACTTGCAGTTGGAAGTGGCGAATCTCGCTCTAAGGTTTTTGTTTCACAGCTCTATTCTGAAATATGAAAGACTTGGGACATATCCAAATTCCTCCCCATGATCAACTTTTCCCTGCTTTGAAAAGGGCTTTAACCACATGTAACTACCAAATCTGAGTTTCTGATTGGTCAAAGTTCAACCGGTTCAACGTTTGACGCTCAATGGCCATGTGTTTTTTACATAGAGTCTAAAAACTGACTTAAAAGTTTGCGTAGTGACACGAGAGCCCAAAACGCACATATCCGTGTGTTTACATAGACTTTTCATTGGAAGTGGTTGCTTGAGCGTATGTTTCTTAATTCGGTGTGAACTAAGCGCGTATTATACTAGGCATGGGAGAATTGTTCCAAAGCGACAGAAAAACTGAAGAATTCAACGGATTTAGTGATATGAAGTGATGTAAAGTGTTTAGTTGACTTGTCAGCATGTTTATGCAATGGTTATCTTAATAATTGTTCATAAATTGCACTAATATACTAGATTCCTCCAATCTTTCATGAAGTTAAATAAGCATCAGTGTTACGGTAATTAAGTTTTCAAATATTTAGTCTATAGTTATCTGTTTTGTAAGGAGGATTTTCCTTATTGCCTTATTTGTATATTTTTTCTTCATTATTTTGCCTTTTATGGCATCTGTGATTTATACTCTGAAGCAACTTATAGTACAAAAAATACAGTAAGCAGATAAACAACAAAAAGCAAATGGATTATAAAGTTGTGAAATAAAAAAATGAAGAAAAAAAACTGTGACCTCCAAAAAAATGGTTCTTGAAACAAAATGTGTTCATTTGTGATTCTAAAATGACATTTGCAATCTGAGAACATCCATCAAATCCATGCAGATTTGAACAAACTATGCATATTTTCCCCATTGAGCCACTCTACGACTCTAATACGGATGGATGTTATTTGAATGCAGAACTAAATCCTTATGACTCGCCGTGACATATCCATCACTGTTAGCTTCTTCGATCTCTTTTTTAGCACAATGACTCTCTCTGAGGTCTTAGAAACAATACACTGACTGTCACAAAACGCTCCTCTCAGAATCCTCCGAGACACCCTCACTCCCACCATTTCATCCCCCTCCTCATCCTCGTTGCTTCGACATTCGTTCCCTTCTGCAGTTTTACCTCTCCTTCCATCCTTTCTTTCTACTCCATCTTTTCAATTCCTTCTGCCACGCTTTCCAGTCTATTTTTCTGGTTGTGGGAGGTGAATGTCTTAAATCACCCCTGAGATGCATATTGTCTGTGACCTTAATGAATCACACTTTCTCGTACTTCTCCTTTCATTTTCTCTGTCTCCTATCCTTTGTGAATTTCTTTTATGCTCCTGTATTTTTATATGGGCCACCCCCCCCTGCACGCACCCACACAGACACACCACAATCCTCATCAGACTCCCCCTCCCTCAGCAATGTTTTGTCCAGCTCATAGCTTCCCATTTCGCCTTCAAACTGTACTGCATGCATGCAGCAGTCTTCACAAAGGATGCATATCCAGAGGTAAAAGAATAAAAAAAAGATATAAATAAACTCCTATGTCTCGAGTGAATTGCATCATTTTTGTTTTGTGTAGTTTGTCGCACATTATAATTTAGAAATAGCCTAAAAAAGCCTGAAATAACCTCATTCTCCCCCTGCTTGACTAAAAAAGGGAGAGATGACACTGCGTAACCACTCCACTGCAACAAAACCTCACACTTCACAATTAGAGCCATTTTTATCTATTAAAGAGGCTCAAAAATACTATGACAACAAGTTGTTGTCAATGAGGTGCAATCCTCAAAATTTGTGTGTCTTTTCAAGAGCTTGCAGATGAGCTGCATTTTCAATGTTTCTCATTTGAAAGTAGAAAGCTCAAAAATGTTCTGGACACAGCATGTGTAAAAATCGTTTTATATGTTATTGTATCCTGCAGAACGGTGAAGGGTGAACCCCTGAATGTGCATGCCCAAACCCAGGAAACAAATTAGAATAAATAAAAGTCCTAATTCACATAATTTTTCTGCTTCCTTCAAGTCTGAATAACAAAATTAAATAAATCGACAGAGAAAAGGCAAAGCAGGTGTAGGTGCAAGGCATATGTTTGTGTGTGTAATTTTATTCAAGCCTGTGCACACTCCCTGCAGAAACTAGGGCTGTGCTTAAGGATGTAAGACTTGCTCTGAATGCTGAAATCCACAGCCAGAAGTGAGCTAGATGCAGCAAAGAGAGCTTACAAATAACAGTGATTGTGAGGTGAAATAGTCGGCTTTCAGGTCCGTCTCTCACCTGCCAAAAGATGTTGTCGATAGTGTTTCCCAGGAATCCTTCTCTGTTGTCGGACGACAGCAGCTTTGGCCCCAGAATTGTCATGAACTCCTCAAAGTCTACCTGACCATCTCCTACAGGTGGGCACCCGCAGACAGAGAGATAAAGAAAATCAGACATCTTGGTTGGTCATGAACCCTTCCTATGTTGACTGTTTATAATAAAGCAACATAAACAAAATGCTGCATTTTTTTTAGCTTCAGCAGCACGCATTCTTTGATAATCTGAGCTGAAACAACCTCTTGTGCTGAACAAATTATGAACTGATTATTACAAAGGCTCAAATTACATAATAGCACTGTTGATTTTGCAGCATTATCCAATGTTTGGCTCTTTGTGTGCTTTATTAAACATATCAGAAGCTTTTGTCTGCAGGAGGCACAGCGCTCCTGTGTAACTAATCACAATCATGATTTATTTGAGGAGTTTGTACTTTCTTCTTCATTGTGAAAGGAAACTGCACTTTTAGGATGAGATGACAAAACATTCACTATGAAAATGGAAATAAAAGGCATAAAGTGTCGCTTGGTGGTGTAGTGAATATTTAGTCAGTTTGAGTGTTTCACAAGAGATATAAAATATTAATGGGACTTTAGATTAAAGGACTTGGGTGTCACTGGAAGAAAAAGGGCCACATTTGGCAAAAGAATGTGCAAGTATCCGCTGATATTGCATATTAAGGCAAATAACTACATGCGCAATAAAGACACACTCTGATAAAAATTGTGTTTTTGGTGTTTTTAACATGTTCCTGCATTTTTACACAACGCGCAGCGGATTTAAGGTTATAAGGAACAGTTACATTTACGGACCAGACAAGTTTTACGACATTGGTCAGTGTCCGCCCGGGTACATTTTGAAGTCGCAAGGTGGCAGTCCAGTGGCAGGCGGGTAGCAGGAAGGCAGCAGCACGATAAGTAACAGATAGGAGGGTCTCTGAGGTTCCCAAAATCGGCTGATGATTGGCCAATTTCAGACTGTTCCCCTCCAGCCATCCCCCTGCCCTCGTGCTGCCGTCCCAATGGCAATGTCCAATTGTTAGAAATCGTACCAGAAGAAGAGCGGGAACTCGACCAATTGCTGGGTTTCTTGGGAGGCTTGTTGTCTAAAAACTTGTTAATTGACAAGATTATAATCTGTGCTCAAATCTGGTTTGGGAATGATGTGCGTGGTGCAGAATGTCCTGCTTTTTATACACCCCCAGGCTAGCAGGCAGCCACTTGATTATGGACAGTCACTGTCCAGAGACATTTACACATCGTCCAATCAGAGCTGCTGCCATCCAGCAATCTGGCTGCCACTGCCATGTGGCTCCCCAGCTGTCACTGGATTTCGTTGTGGAGTCATCCTCGCCTGACTGACACCTTATCTTAATTAAAAGACCACTGGGAACACTTTGAAATAGATCAAAATATGATCAGAGTGGGTCTATAAAGAGTTTCATTTCTGATAATCTTGAGCTAATTTTTAATGAAGAGTAAAACCACATTAACATAATTAGATCCTATCAAAACTTCCGTCTTAAAGTCTGCCAAACGGAGAATTTCAGATAAATCAGAATGAGGATTTGTAATCTGTCCTTAATAATCTTTTATCGCTGGTGGTATAAAAATTCATTTTAAAAGCTGGTTGTGAAAGTGAAACGTGGACATTGGAAGTGTGCAGGATTTTCAGAGATACAATATCTCAAAATATACAACAATGCTGCTGCCACATTATTAGTGGAAGCAAAAGACAAAAGCTTTTGACCTTTGATATTTACAGTGAGGGGTAAAATCAGGAGCTGGGAGTCTGCCGATAAGCATCCGCTGAAGACTGACTGGATTGTTTATGTTGCAGGCGCAATGTGGTTCAATTCCATCAGCTGAGAATTTACAAGCCAAGTTTTAGTGGAAGGAGCAGACAGTCATAACCTTTATTGACTCCTGGAATGTATTCTTTTTTACTGCTGTCTTCTTGTGGTTTGTTTACAATTTATTTTGATGAAACCTTGGCCAAGAATAATTTATTCTTACTGAGGCATGCAAACAAGCGTTCATACAAGACGTTGCATTTACATCTCATTAAAATTCTGCTAATTCAAATATGCAGACCACCAACTTACTTGAAAGTAAAAGTTTCTTTTCAAGGTCATACAGACCAAATCATAAAAGAAGACAAAAACTACAAAAAAACCCCATCAAATGCATTCGCACAACAAACAGCTGCACCCACATGGAGAATTTTAGAATTGTATGCTTGCTTCAGAATATATCTCACCATCCATGTCCAGTCTCTGCATGATGATGGCCAGCTCCACTTCGCTGGGCATGTAACCCAAGGAGCGCATGGCCATGCCCAGCTCCTGCTTGGAGATGAAACCATTCCCGTCACGATCCAAAACACGAAACGCTTCACGGATCTCTGCACAACAAACACACAACATGGAATTGTCCACTGCTGCTCGCCACCAAGCCCTTTTGTCATTGTTCTGCCTAAAGAAAACATATCAGTCGTTCACTTTAAAGGTAGAAATAGCTCAAGATGAATATTTTCAGTTTAATGTTGCTTGTTTGTCTGCAACGGATCTGACACAGCCTTTTGTAAGCTTCCACTAGTTTGCAATGTTGCCATTCTTTCTTGCAACACTTATCAGATCATCTGGCATTTAGGATGCCAAGAAACACAACATTTAGGTGTGATTTTGTCCTATTCTTTCTGCAAACACTGTTTGCGCTTTGAAACAGAAGTGACAAATGCAGCGTTTCTTTTCTTAGTAAAAATGTTGCCTTGTCTCGTAAAATGGTCTTTCTAATATGTTATTGTAATGTTCGTAGGTAGCTGAGACCTCCAAACCACAGCTAACCCAGGCTTTCATGTCAATCAAAATGTTTGCTTCAGTTTAAATATGTTTTTGTTGCTATGTGATGGATTTCAGGTGCTCTCTATGAGTTCAACTCAATTCTTCTGGGCTTTAGAGTTTTCATTAATGGTTTTATCCCGGTAAATTTAAGGTTTCTCAGTAAATTCTCAGTCTTCTGTTTTTGTCTGTTTTCAAACACACAGCTTAAATAGAAGCCAAGATTTGTTTCCAAATCATGACCTTAACAGCGACCTCCAACTCTGAGACAGCTGTTGATGCAGTAATCATGAATCTTTCTCTGCTGTGAAGAAACCATAAATGTACAGATAAAGCTTTCTTCATTGTTAGTTGTGAACCGAGACTCCTCCAGACTCCTTAATAGTTTGATCAATAATATGCTATTATATAAAAGAAGACAAATTCACATTTTTTCCAAACTCATTTGAAAAAAAAATCAACCAGTGATTTATCTCAGATGGTTAAATAACTACGCCAATGAAAATGGAGTTTATATGTTTTTAGCTTAGTTTTTCTCATGATGGAGGGCTTATATAAGGAAAATTAATCTTAAAATTTAGTTTCTGAGCATTTCTTTACACAAATTGTTGTAAACCAGGAGCATTGTCAATGTCATGTCCTGTCCTAGTGAAAAGAAAAAAAAAATTTTGATCGACTGCATTGTTTTTTTTTCTGATGCCAGTGTTGTATTTCAATTGCTCAAATGAGCCCTTATACTTTATAAAACGATCACTTTTACTCACTCAGTGAAGTATCACCTCAGGTGAGGGTCACCTTAAGCGTTTTAGAGTTTTAGCACACTTTTAGCAAGAATATGATAAAAAAAAGAAAACTTTCTGGTTGAGGTGAAGTCTCACTCCACTCAGGGTTGCAGAGAAATAAAGCACATTTTCATTGATAAAGCTCCTGCAACCTCAACCTGCTCAGGGACCCAACAGTGGACAGTCTAATTAACTTTGCAGGTAAGCACTGCGAAAGGACAAGTTCTCATGGGAGCTGGTGATTACTGGCACAGAAAACAAAGCCAAAGTGCAACCATAAGTGGCTTTGAGGAGTGTCAAAGCTCAGCATTTCTCAGCTTCTGACCTAGATGACCAGATACCATTAGATAAAGAAAAGCAGATTTTAATCCAGTTTCTTTGGATCCCCAGAGAAGATAAGCTTCTGACTGGAACAAAAGATGTCATTCCACAGGTTTGTTCAGGAGATGAAGGACAGTATGCATAAAACCTGCTTTAATAATTTCCATTTTAACATTAATGATCAGAACTTTTGTTTGTTCTGGTGGCAGAACGTATCGCTTAACATTCTGCTCAATTATGATAACACTTTTAGAGAACTTAATAATTTACACATAAAGCAGACAAATTTAAAAATTAAAATTCAGTTGATCCACCATTAAAAACACAATGCAAATACGTCACAATGCACATTAGATAGTTTTTGTCAAAAATATGACTTATTCTGTCCGGTTCATTGTTTTTCTGTCTTTGGAAGTCAAGACTCTTTCTATAAATGTTTGTGTTCAGAAAGGTTTAACTCACTCCTTTAACTCACTTTAGAATGAGGAACTGAAAGTCACCTTCAACTGGGTAACAGTCCAGGTCTAAAACGCTTGAACTCAAATGAGTTAAAATAAAAAACTGGTTTTAGTTGTGTGTAGTTAAAAAAAAACACCTAAATGGTCATCGGAAATGATTTAGAGCTGTGATAAAGATTTGCATTTGAAAAGTTAATACAATTAATCAAAACTGTTGGATGAATCAGTATTCATACATTTTTGTTTAACTTGGAAATAAAAAGTCCAGATTTTTTATTTTACTGTTCATTATAGTTCATTTAAGTGATTATCCCTGAGGGCCTAGTTTCAAGCTTATAAGGAAAACTTTGAAATAGAAAACATAAAGCATAAAACATAAACAGAAAACTGAAACATTATCAAGTGGATTGTCAAAAAGTGGACGTTTTTTATTGTGACGGTCAGGAAAACTTTCTACAGAAGGAAGTTTATCAGCTCCATATTCTTGACCCTAAAAGGAGTTTTGCAAAAATCTTATTAGAAGCTTTTTGAGACGCTAAATTATCTGCAAACTTTATGTCACAAAACTGGAGATCAGGGTGATTCCATCCTCCCACTCTTTCTGTATTTCATCACTTTTTTCTCATTCATTATTTTCTTCTTACAAACCTTGAGCACGCTCAGTCCTTCCACACTGCACAATCACCAGCATTCCTGCCAAGAGCATATCAAACTCTTTCCTCCTACTTTTAAAAGGCTTTCTTCTAAGTCAGGGATGGAATTAAACACACATAACTCAAGTCCCATGAGTCTATTCCAGGGAAAGGCAACTCCAGGCCTCGAAGGCCGCATTCCTGTTTTCCAATATTCCATGCTCTGGCATGTTCTAATTGGCTGGACACACCTGAACCAGGTAATCAGCCATGAGTGGGGCTTGAATACTGGAAATCATGCAGACACAGTGGCCCTGGAGTTGCCCATCCCTGGTCTGTTCACATAGCCGACTCACTCGAGATGCCTTGTTGTCAGGCTCTGGCAAATTACCTTTCAATCATTAGCCATTGAAGTCAAAAAGATGTCAAAGGCAGGACACGCTTAGCTAGATTTTTAATGTGATGTATGACACACCATGTTCATTTTTTTTGGCATTTCAGTGAATTTCTCCCTTACATTTAGGCTCTGTGCTAATCATTGTCAAAGCAAGGGGACTAAACATGCATTGTGCACAAGACTCATCCTTTACGTGCATACACTATAAAAAAAAACAAAAAAAAACAACCTATTACCCCAAAAAACTGACTGAACAATTTGCACATTGTTTGGGCAAATTGTTTTGACTAAAAATATCTTAACTCAACAATTGGAGTAAACCACACCAAATACAATCCTGATTTTTGTGTAAAAAATACCTTTGCAGGGAAAAAATAGTGTGTTTTGAAAGTTGTTCGTTCTCAGTTATTTAAAAAAAATCATGGCTTTAATTTTTTTTTTTTATTCTGATTTTTCAATCAGATTTACACGGCACACATAAATGATGTCCCATTCTAAGAAACAAAAAACGTGGCTTTTGTTTTCATGTTAGTGCCAATTGCAAAAATGGGTTGATGTCCCTCAGGAAAAAAAAAAAAAAAAAAAACGCAAAAAAACTTAGAGAAATGCTGGGTTCATGTGGTGTTGGAATGATCAGAAAAATGAGAGTAAATGCACGTTATGAAGGAAAAACGACGACTCTTCCAACGCCACATGAATGCAGAGTAAGAAGAAGCTCACTTATTTGTAGTGCACCATCTATGGGGAGACACCAGAAAATGCAACACTGAAATAGAAATCAGTATAATTTATTTCCGTTTGGTGGGCCAAATTACTGACAGGCCGCAAATGACCCTCAGGCTGTAGTTTCCCTGCCCCTGGATTAAAAAGTATCATGGGTACGATTTCCCCATAACAAATAGCTAAAAAGACTTTTAAACAAATGTAATTTTTTATAACAATTTGGCCCTCCTGTATTTACACTCCTTCAAAAATGATTTTTTATAGTGTAACATTTCTTCTCTCATACGCTGAACATCATTAATATTCCTGTCCTGAAGAGCTATTCCCTTTCTCCTTTGAGTCAGATCTACCAGCCTTCTCTCTATTTGTTTCTTTAAATCTGGAGTTCAGTCACAGCTCCCATGTAAGCTTGTAAACATCCCCCACAGCTCTTAACTGGACTCACCGCCACCGCTGCCTCCCTGTTTTCTGTCTCGTGAAGAGAGAACCAGAGGCAAACGCAAGGAAAACAAGCCGAGAAGCATTTGTATGCAGCTCAGAAGTGAAGAGAGTAGATTTTCAGTTGGGTACAAATGAGGCGGTCCCCGATGTAAAAAGTGTGCATATGAGGCTGGAGATGTGCCTTCGCTTGGTGAGTGTTATGAAGAAAAGCCCTCAGGTTCATGCATGCTCTCAGTGTGATCAATGAAACTCCTAAAACTTGAAAACAATGATCAAGGAGGTTCAAGGGAGGAGTGATTAACTAGTCTATCTCTGCAAACAGATGATTCCAGAAGAAATTTTGCATCTCTCTGAAGTGGGATTAGATTTTTTTATGCTGGCAGCAGATAGAAGGATATAATGGAAGTAGCTAGTGATGGATATGTGACTGACAGCGGCTAAGAAATGTTTCATAATAGAACCTAAAAGTTAATTTATATAAGAGCCACACAAATATTCCAAATACTTCCGCCCTTTTGGTGCCCTTGACCAGAAAAAAAGAAAAACAGAGAAAGAAGGGCCAAACATGCTAATGATGATAAAAGGCTTCAGTCGATGCAGCTCAGCTTTTTGACTAAACTGGGTTGCACTGACTTCGGGGACTGTGGATTAAACGGTTTAGAAAGCACATTCAACTGAACTACAACAGGCCACGTGTAGAAACACAAAGAACAATCCTGAGTCAGAAAGACATATTCTCATCCTCAGTCATCTTCCTGTGACAGGATTTGTTGTTTCTATTAGCAAACTCCATCACATATAGAGAATGTGCTGAGGGGTAGACCTCTTTGTTTTGAAGAGATGATCAAAAAGCATCCAAAGAAAAACCATTCTGATCCTAAGCCAGTTTCCAGGCTAAACAGTAATTTGTTGTAACACATTTATTCTTCAGAATCATTGAATTGAAGCAAATGTCATCAAATTTCTGCCCGGAAAACTTGTGAGAAAGTCTTGAATAGCAAAAAAAGTCCTAAAGGGGTTGAGTTAACTTAATTTGATGCTGAAGATGAGCACCTCTTCATTGATGCAATCTTGCTAAATGGCTCTGCTGAGGCCAACCTGGTGGACTGGAATTAACGGATGCATGAAATCTAAACCTGAGGTGAAAACGTGAGGGTTTTAAACAGTGTAAAGCCCACAACATCAAAGAATCAACTGAAAATTAATTTTGGGGGGAATTAAGATGTTCTTTAAACTATTTGATGAAATCCACAAAGAAAAATGTTTTTTAAAAATAGGGAGTATCAAACATGATATGTTAAGTGATTTATTATGTTTTTGCTCTGAATAATATAGAAGAAATATTGATACTTGCGTTTAGGAAAAACCTACAATTTTTACTCAAATTTGATCCACACATTTATAACACGCCGTAACTGTATCATAACGAATTAATTATCAACAAGTTTTACATTCTTTCAATACAACAAGTAGTCATTTAAAAAAGTGAAAAATAATAGATGAGTTACTCTCACCATCCAGTTTTGAAAATTAGTGAAAGATTTTCCCGCCATAAGTGTTTTCTGAGATTTCATAGAAGCAGCCATTTTGAAATGAGCAGGAAAAGCCCTTTTACTGCCCCTAGTGGAATGATGATGAACTACGAGCCTGTTATTTACAGGTTATTAAGAAAAAAAAGATCATGCTAATGAGACTGAGGTCTCAGAAATGCCTGTTTCAAATAAAAAGGATAAGAATGGTTAATAGAAAACAAGAATAAACATACTTAATATTTTATTTTTTGTTCTTCCCATCTAAACTGATGGTTTGTGTTTACAAGCTTTGGTTTGAAACAGAAATGTCTTCTTCACTGCAGTCTGAAAACAGACCAAACTCAAGGTTCAGGACTCAATCCAGACCATTGGGCTTTTTCAGTCTGAATACACCCTTAATTGAGCATTTGGATTGTTGAGCTGTAACTATAACATCCAGAATGTTTTCCAACTAAAAGTCAGAGTTTTGAGGTACACAAAACTAAATAGATAAGCTTTAAATAGAAAAAGTGAATTGAGATACTAAGACAAACACACTAGCGTTCTCCCAGGCCCTTCGACTCCACTTTGACTGATTGAATTCACTTAAGCTTCATAATTGGAAACAAAAGTGTCCAGTCAAGCTCTGACAAAATGGCTTAATGGGAAAAACTTCACCTCCAGAGATTTGGAGCATTGTAGCTGTATTGTTCCACCAGTGGAGCATTAATTGTCTGAACCACACTTGGTTCTGCATGAGCTCTCCCACCTGCCTCCCCATCCCTTTTGGTCAGCACACTCACCTCCCAGCTCCTCTGTGGAGAGGCTGGTGAGCTGGAAGGCTTCGCTGCCCTCCGTCAGGGAGCTGCTCAGATAGTTGTCTGGATAGAGCAGGCCTGCCCGCACATGGTGGAATGGCATCTTCTTCCTGCAGTGTAAATACAATCTGTTATCAATGTTGCTATAAGTGGTGGGGAATGTTGGAAAATGGAGGACAATCTGTGGCTTTTTATTCAGTCAAACAGCTTAGCTATAGGGTTTTTGAGTTAAAATAAGCACTTATTAATCTAAATTTAAAAAAAAAAAAGATTATGGGGGTTATTCTACAAAAAGGCTCTCATCAGCCCCCACCTGATCTATAGAGGAGAAGCTTTGTCAACTGTTGTTTCTTCTGACCTTCCCTGTCAAATGTCCTGACTTCCTGTCCCTAAAGCGCTCCCCACTGTCACCAAGCACCTCTTCAACACACCCTGATATGGTGTCAGTCCCCTGATATTACATGAAAGGAGGGGTTCGCTGCTGTGATTCATCAAAGCTGTCCGTCTGAAGCCTCTATGCAGAGCATTTTGACATTTTGATGAAACTCTTTGTTTTCTCTTGCTTAAGCAAACATCACAAGTTAATCTGAACTGAGAAGAGGCAAAGTAGGGAACTGTCAGATAGTAGAGGTGGATAAAGAGCAAGAAAGATGGTTGTAAAAAGTCACTCCACTATGTTTGCTGTCATTTGAGACCCAAACCCTCGGTAGGATTGTGGAATTTGAGTAAAACGAGAACAAAAAAATGATGCAGAAATTGCAGAAACAGAATGTAGGTTAGTCTCCTCTGATGATCTGCAGCAGGCACCAGGTGTCAAAACCGAGTATGAATGAGACAGAGATAAATAACAAAGTGCGCGTGTGTGTGTGTGTGTGTGTGTGTGTGTGTGTGTGTGTGTGTCTGCATACACACTTCAATCTCTGAGGAAATTTGCTTTTCAGCCCATCTGCTCCTGAACTGACTGTTGTCTCACCTCCACATTAAAGCGGCCACTGCAGCATGGATCTACTCTGCTTACATGAATGTCAGCCAGCAAAATGCAAACATGCACATTCTGTTCCTCCGTTTATATTCTTAGACTGCTTTCTGTCGCATCCATCCTCACACAGCAGAGCTGGGAGTTTCAGATTAGGGTCCGGCCCCCTCGAAGGGACATCAAATTACTCTACAAGGAGGTGTAATTGACATGACATTGAGTTAAATCATTGCAGTTTATCAAAAAAGAAAAAAGAAACAACATCTTATGGATGTTACTGCGCTGACCAAACTCAAATATTTATTTTCTAGTCTAAATCATTCAAATGTGATTTCTCTTTTATGGCTAAATATTCAAGACAGAAGTATAAACGAGTCTTCCTTAGATTCTTCATCATTCACATGGGTGCTTAATAAAAACATAAATAAATTAGAAGGTAATTTAAAGTTCTGCTGCAGTGTTAAACAGGGATGTACTGCCCCCCATCCTGTTTGGGATATTCTTCTCCCTGCTGCAACTGAGGGAGTCTACCTTCATACAAGAACTGATGGTGAACTATTCAACCTAAATGCTTCACCATCAGATAAATGTTGTTTGCTAACAATGCAGCATTAGTGGCACACTCTTAGGAACACCGACAAAAACTCGTTGAGCGCTTTGTTCAAAATTGCCAAAACTACAGCCTATCAGTCTTAATAAAACAAGAATAATGTCCCAGGGAACTATGCTGTCCATTACCATTAACAACAACAACTTGGAAGCTATCAACAGTTTAACCTACCTTGGGTCCAGAATTAGCAATACTCTCTCACTTGACATCTAAATAAATAGTTGAATAAGGGAAGCAAGAAGCTCACACTATATCCTATGTGATCAACATACTCATGTATGGTAGTGAAGGTTGAGGCCTTAAAACACAGCACACGAAAGCTCACTCTCGTCAAAAAGCAACACAGAAAGGACCTTGAGGAAACACTGGAAAAGGCCTCTTTGCCAAAAACCTTCCTCAAATTTGTCTTACACCTGTGACATCTGCCACTCCCGAATAGGACTCCACACTCACAGACGACGCGGCATTATTCTCTTGGCAAAAGAAATGCACGGTCCCTCAAGACACTGTTGCCATTGGAATGAAATGGAATTTAAAGAGTACTCAACTATTTCACAATTAAAAGGGTATTAAAAGGGAAGGAGAGAGTGGCAAACAAAAGGGGCATCCGCTGAAGGTTTGTGATTTCTAGAGGTGGAAAGGCTCAAACCCTTGATTTAATGTTTATCAAAAAACAAAAGAAAAGTGTGACTCTTTATCAGACAAAGGTGGTTACTTTGGTGACTCTGCCTTCCATAAAACATCTTAAAATCTAGGAAAATGGGACAAAAGAGCTCAAGTATGCTTCAGAAATGGCTTAAAATGTCCAGGTATGACGGCTTTTTTGGATTAAAAAACTTTTATAGAGATGATTAAAGAAAATGTTGATTTCACCGAAACGGTAAGTAAAGTGTTTATACTCTGAGAAGTCGCTATTGGAAATCTGTTGGTAAAACTATCAAACAGGCACATTTGCTTAATAACACCTTTGTAAAAAAAAAAAAAAAAAAAAAAAAACACATGAATTGCAATTATTACAAATTATTACATCAGGATGATATCACACATCTGTACATTTTTTAAAAAAGCAATTTTTTGGAAAAAGCTTTCAGAAAACAGACTTATTTATTTATCTGTGTAAGGTGCAAACACAGGTCAGTGTGAAAGGAACAGCGTGACCATAAATAACTCAATTATTTCTAAGATGTTTACACTTGTTTTGGAATTTTGGATGGACATGACAATATCAACATATTTTTCTGAAAGGTCCCTAAATCAGCAGCTTTATGGACCTTATTTTGTACACCTTGCTGTTCAGATCACTGTTTCTATTATGAGATTAATGATATGTAGCAATGCGGAAAACAAGAGGAAAAAATCATGCAGTAAATGGAAAAGCATAAAATTGTAGTGAGTACGTTTTTTTTTTTTTTTTTGCAAAGCTGCAGCATCTGTTTTAGCTTTTCTAAATGGATGAGGTTTATTTACAAAGGTCAGCTCTTAAATAAATTATGTCTTGAAAATGTGAAACGAAGAGTACAGTGTTGTTGATTGAAAAGACAAGATAAATTGACTTTATTAAAAAAAATGATTATAGTTTCAAACAAATTGAATGTGTGTTACTATTAAAGAAAATGTATTATTTCTGGTGATGGAAATGTAATTTCTGAGTAATAGCGTGATGATTTTATTAGGCACCGACTTCTCTCAGCTTTTCGTTTGTTGCACTGCTGCTTGTTACTTAAGAAGAATGCTGATGATCCCAGAAAAATATTGACTATTTCTGCTCACCAAATATTAATCATTTGTAAAATGAGGAAAAATGAGCTGGTGTCAGGGTAAATGAAATAAATACATCTGTACAACTTGTTACAATCAATTCAACAGTATTTACTTATCTGCATTAAAAAATATTTACAGAATTCTTGTGTGAAACCTTTTTTAATAGTTTGTTTTTGCAACATTTTGTAGCTTAAATGTTATTTTTATAATTTTTTTTTTAGCTTCTTGGTTTGTTACAGTTAAAAACAAGTAAATTATACTAATCTAAAGCTATTTTAAAATTTACAGAACACTAATTTGTTATTATCTCAATATTTTTTATTCTCTTGGTCCACTTTGGGTTGTAGGCCTACGTATTTTTTGTCGCTCCTGCTAAAATTGTTCTTGTATACGGCATATGCGAATTTTTGAAAATAGACGACTGTCTAATGACATGGTAGGAAGTGTCACATCAAAAAGGTTCTGCTTCAGATCTTGAATTCCAAAAAAAATGTGTTTGGAGTTGGATCATTTTTATGTACATATGCAGGTTTTCTGAACAATTCAAAATTCTCCCAAAATCAAAAACATGTTTAGTAGGTTGACTAAAAACTCATAAATTGACCCTCAGATATGAATCTCAGTCTTCCATGCAGGTGACCCTGAAACCGACTAACCATCTGAGCAGGGAATGTACAGTGTTTGCATGATGACAGTTGATTAATAGCATTCACTAAATTGGAAACAGCATTTGCAAAGAAGTTACCGAAGAATCTCAAAAAGTTGCAGGGTAAGTTGCAGGGACTCACTCCTTTTGTGGCTTGAATTTTAAGTGTGTCAGTAATTTAAAAAAAAACTTTGGATTTATAATCCAAGAGCTAGAAGTTTATGAAATGTAACCCAAACCACTGAAGCCACACATTTTTTTATGTTATGAGGAGGCAAAAAGAAGAATCTGGCAGTCTATGCGTTAAAAAGTTGCTCCACATTTTTGTGATATTTGCCCAAAAATCATGTTTGTAAGTGGGGCCAAGTGTCTTAAGGCCAAAATTTCTTTTGTTGTAGGCGTGAAATGCAAATTCAGTTGTTGCAAGCGGATTTGTCTTTTTTTTTTTTTTTTGGAGGGTGGGAGGTCTACATTTTTGTGATTTGCCCCCCAGTGGGATAATGGTCTAATCATTTCTATTTATCAAGCTCTTTCCTTCAGCTTTGCAGGTTTTTAAAGTAAATCAACGTTTGCTACGGCAGGTTCAATGGCAGTTTGACAACCTGTGTTTTTAAAGATTACATGTGTGACACTGGCTGCATGGGTTCAACTTTCAGCACAGGATACCCTGCAGTGTCCCCAGTTACAAGAAACACAAAGGACAATTTGAAAAAATGAATTTAATGAAAAAAATGTTCGGAACTAAGGCCTGTATCTCTTATCATATGCATTTTTTTTGTTTTATTATTTATTTGCAATTTGTGGCAAGTATGATGTAAGAAAATGCTTAAAATAAAGACTTTAAAGAAGTGATGAAGATTTTACCTTTTTAAATGAAATTAAACCTGTAAAGGAAAATATCAATGGACAAGATTGGTAGGGCTGTCAATGTTAACACACGCGATTCATTAAAAAAA
This sequence comes from Oryzias celebensis, assembly GCA_014656515.1. Taxonomy (NCBI): domain Eukaryota; kingdom Metazoa; phylum Chordata; class Actinopteri; order Beloniformes; family Adrianichthyidae; genus Oryzias; species Oryzias celebensis. The sequence goes on from BNCR01000013.1 coordinate 17,010,425, forward strand.
TTAACACATTATTATTTATTAGGTAGATTAATTACATGTCAGAAGTGACGGCCTTCTACTTTGTGTTGGGCATTATTCCACTTATACCATGGTCACTTACAAAAGCAATAACTATTCAATCAATTTTAGTACTTTATTCTTTTTATGTTTACATAAAAAGTGGACTAGTTCATACATGGTGCAGCCCGTTGTTACAGTAACATGAGAATGCTTTGCTTGGCCGGCAGACCGCGACTGCAGCGGCAAAGGAAAGCAATAGATTATGTCCTGATTGTCATGATAGGTTCAGTAAAGCATCAGTTCAGAGAGAAAGGTCACCTCCTACCGCTTGTTTTTGTCCAGCAGATGAAGCAAAAAGCTTGTTTTAAAGAAGCCTGTGCAGTGATATAAAGCATTTGGGCCATGTGACCTGAACTACTTTTAAGGTGCACATCAACACCCAGCAGCCAATCAGAATAGAGTATTCACCCAGACCATTTAAAGTGCAGAAACACAATGTTTTTTTCTTATGGCTGTATATCAGCATCGTTGTTTTCTTGGAGTAATACTGCAGACATTAAAGTCTTTATAGTTCTGCCTATCTTACTGTTGATGTGTTTTGTGCACACAATTGACATTTTTTGGTATATCTGAGTTAACACTTTATAAATGAAAACATTTCAGACAGTAAAAATGAAAGAAAAATCTCTCTGGTCTTTTTTTGTTCAAAAGCCACATATTGTCGTTTAAAATGTACCTAGTAAAACATTGTGATTATTCGTGATAATCACTGTGGTTATTCTGATTTTTTTATTTAACTGATTGACAGCACTATAAAAAACTAAATATACAAATGCATATTAAAATTCAATCTGCTGTAACAAAAATCCCCCCGAGTCGGAAACACTTCCTCACTCAAAGTTTACCTTACACACATTTTAGGAAAGTCCGTCACATTCCTATTCAGTTTCTGACATGCTGTCACTATATTCTATTTTCCCCCCTTGCTTTTGGGATTTTTCTTCTCCTACTTGTGAAATCAACAGAGTTCTGACACCGAGATGGACATCAGGGCTGACAGGGACAGGTTTTGGCTGAAAGCCTCCATTTGATAAGCTTCATTGCCCCCAATGCCTGAAAGGAGGAAGAGTAGTGTCAAAAAAAAAGAAGGATGGGTTTGTATGTGAGTCTCTGGGATTGGGTGGAGGTGTGGATAAAAGAAGCAAATAAAAGAGGACTGCCTCCCAGTGTTTGAACTTTGGGGTCACAAGAGAGCCCAGTTTTAAGGCTCCTGTGAGGTGATCAAAACCCAGTTAAGCCCAGAAGGGAGATGAACCACTAGGATTTAGAGACAGGTTGGCACTGGGGAGGGAAAAAAAAGGACGTTTTTTATTTCACACCCTTCCCCTATTTTCCCCATGGAGAAAAATGCATTAACAGAGTAGCAGGAAAGGGGTCACATCGTTTTTTTCCTTCCAGCAGCCTATGCACAGCATGACCACAGCAGGCAGACACTCCAAGGATAACATATAGCAGAATCAAGCATTCAGATCAAAGTGAAACATGCTGTTTCCCTTCAGCTACTAATTAGAGTTTGCGAAAGAAATTCATTCAGTGTTGCTTTGATCTGTTCCAGATCTGTAGATGGCGCGAGATAGCAGATAAATAAACAAATAATTAACTATGGCGATGTGTGCCTCCCGCAGCTGGATGTTCAGACTCCCCAAAAATAATGGGAGCCTCTATTGATGCTGCCACACGGATCTGCCATGTCCTTGTTGGAGACCACATTCATGGATCAGAGGAGGACAAGTCAACACGCTCCTGACAAATAGCAGTTCATTCGATTTACAGACTTTAAACCAACACACCAAAATCAAATTATTTGCAATGCCCTTGCTTTGATGCTTCCGCCTGGTGCCATCAATGTGCTAAAGTCACCTTGGGCTAAAGGATAGGTGCTGACAAGCTCAGCTGTGATCTCAGCTCTCTGTCTCTGAGTCTAACCCATCAATGTTTTAAAATGTTTCCACGAGATTCACTGCGTGGGCCACCAGCCCTGTCCCCTGCAGCCAAGTTCATCCTGGGTCTTTCAGCTTGCTAAATTTAACCCCTGTATCCCTTTTGAAAAATAAGTGGAAGAAAACAAAGAAAATGTTGACGCCTGTTGGGTGTTTGATGGTCCAATGTTGCGAACATTGATGATAAGTGAGAGTTGGAATTTCTCAGTTCCTCATCTTCCTCTATCCATGCCCTTTGGTGTGTCATGTCTTTAAGACGTGAGACAATAAGCTGGTCATCATGCGTAGGCAAGAGACGACTTACCATTAGGAAAAGGCAGGCGATTGATAGCACTTTGGGGGCCCGAGCTGAACACTTAAAAAAAGTCTTAAATAATTCCCACATCACTTTTTATTTAACTCTGTCATAAAAAAACCCAAATCCCTGAAATGACACAAGACTGCTTATTTGATTTTGTCCTCCCCCGTCCTTGTGTAGCAATGGCCTATTTCATCAGCAGCAAGTTGGATTTTTTTTAAACATCTAAATGTTGATTTTACTGTTCAAATTCATATGACAACATTTGAATTCTTGACATTGACGATGCCTAGTAAAGAAGTTATTTTTAAGAAATTCTGAATACAACTGTTGCAGAGGGGCCCCATGTTATGTTTGCCTTGAGCCCCCAAACTGCTAAGTCCGCCACTGGTTGTAGGACTGTTGAGTTGTGGAGCATCTGGGACTGCATCCATCACAACCATGACGCTACAGGCTGAATGAACATCAGATGAGCCAAAGTGATTTATGAGCAGCTGATATAAGTACACTGTAGGGGATTGGACCATGAATGCAAAGGAAGACATGGTGCTACACTGACAACAGGTGTAGACGCCCGTGCCCCTCTGCGGCCATCAAGGAGCGGCGCGCGCGTGGGGTCTCAGCAATCACCTTCATCACTTTTGCGCACAGTCGGAGCTCCTACCTGCCTGTGCTGCCACCCCGGTGTGAAAGTCCCCTAGAAAGCCGGCGGCAGCGAGGATGAGGGTGCTCCGAGACGCCGACGCGCTCTTAGACTGTCCGCATCCGTCTTGTGCTCTTCAGGAGTCCGTCCAACACAGGGTGGACACATTCAGTCTGGGTGTTGGACCTGCTTCTGAGGATGTCTCAGTTGTCACTTTTTAATGGAGTTCTTTCAGAAATGTGAAGTGGTTAGGTGGAGGAGGTGGGGAAATGTGTCGCTGAAACCCCCCACATGAACGGCTCTCTGACCGGTTTCTACATCCCGCTCCTCATCGCCACATCTTGAGAATCCGGGGTGGGTTTTTTTTAGGGGTGGTGGGGGGTTGAGGGGTGGTGAAGCGATCGCTTGTCAAATCTTCGTCCAGACGGATAAGCCGCCCACGGGTCTGCACCGCTGCCGCTTTCCTCCTCCAACAGAAAAAAATATTAATAAAAAAAAGAAAAGAAAAAAAATCTGAATTGAAAAATTCAGATTTTTTTCCCGGTTCTGCTGCAGCCCGGTCAGGCAGGGCAAGGCTGGGATCTCCCGATGCTCCCGGTGACAGAGTTAAGATGTGTCGATCCGATCCGGGAAGGGAGGGGCCACACGGGGGCCACAGCAGCAGCGGTAGCAGCAACCCGTGGATAGGTGAGTGAAAATTTGCGGCGCGCGCACGAGGCGCTCTCTCTCTCTCTCTCAGGTGCGTGTTTTGGTGGAAGAGGGTGCGAGCAATTAAGGATTCAACGGATCAGCGAAGCGGCAAGCTCTCCCTTGGGGGGAGTGTGTGTTGTTGTGTGTTAACCATTCTTCAGGGCTCTGAGAGTCATTGACGTCCAATTATGGTGCTTAGGAAATGACATCAGCCGCAGTATGTGAATGATGCAGTGTCTATACCCCCTCCTCTTCCCACCTTTTTTCTTCTTCATCTCCTTAAAGTCAGCTCCCTGAATCTCCTCCCATCAGGGAATGTTATCATTTTTTTTCAAGTTCTTCTATCTCGTTTAACCAGCAAACTAATTATGTAATGCACTCATTGTGAGCAGGACCGCAGTCTGGCGTCTCTCCTCCTGCCTTGCAGTTTTAATTAAGTGTTTATAAATCTCGTCCAACACACCACGCCTCTCCGCGCGCTGATGGAACATTGTTTGACATGTTGCGTTTGCACCACTGGGATTGCAGTGAGTCTCAACATAAATGGGTCATGGATATACGATCCCACTATACGCTCATTTATGTGTGATTCTCGTGAAAGTTGATCCACTTATTAAATGATCCCATTTGGGCTTTTAGAAACGGCTCTAAAGACGCGGAGCTGCTTAAGGAAACTGTCGCTGTCCGGGGTGCTGAAAGGCACTGTCAATCTAGAGGAGGCAGGACAAACAGAGGTGAAGTCACGCGCCTCATGCCAGCCTCCAGAGTTCGACTGACAGCCATTTATCCGCTCAATTGAGCTTTAAGCTCCTTTTAAATATTTTCCCATCGAACTTGAAGAGGTAGGTTTATTTTAATGGATTTCCTAAACTAGATTCAATATCCGTAGATTAATACGTCCTTGGATCTGAAAGTGACCTTTCATGATATTCTCCTGTTCACTTATAATATACCCCCGTATGAGTTTAATGGTCTACAAGTGAGTAATTCATTTAAAAAAAAGTCACATGAATAACTAATGTTTAACAACCTAGATATAAACTAGGTCTGGAATAGAATGGCTAATTTAAAAATACATAGCAGGACATTCTATGTATTTTTAATAAATGACTAGATTTTCCAGTCGGGATAAAGTCTACTGGATGAAAAGCAACAATTCTTCAAATGGATAACTATATATTTTTAGATGTACATCATACATTCATTTAAAGACTTGTTATGAATCAAATGTGAACAAAAGATGCCATTGGAAAAGCTTGTAGATGTGATGTAGAAGCTACATCAGCAAGCCACAAATAAGCTCCCTGATCTGCTCCATTCTGATGCATCCACTTGTAGACAATTAGATCCATGCATGTCTTTGTTTTCCTTTATCTGAGCTGGCATCTGACTCAAAACTGAATACTTTTGATATTTCTCGCCACTTTTGCAGCACCGGTAATGTTAGTTTGGAGGTGTGAAGGGTTGTAAGCTAGCAGGAGAGCGTGTAAACAAAGGAATGATGGGAAGTGGGAGCTTGATTACTCCAAGTCAACAGTTCTGCACACAAGGGAAATTTCTAATGAACTGCTGCCACTCTGTAGAAACTATGCCATAGAAAACTTTTTGTCATCTGTGGTTAAAAACGGCATACTGGGAGTTTAAAAAAACCACTGGGATCGCTTTTACAAAAGATCAAAACATGATCGGAGTGGAACTTTAGGGTGAGGCAGAAACTGTTGTTTATTTATTAAGAGTCAAACTTTATTTCTCTGTCAATCATGAATCCTGCTTTGGAGCTTTTTTACACTGCTTGTTTACACAGAAGCTTGTAAAAGACAAACAAACCACTGCTGCTTTATGAGAGAGCATCTGCTTTTATGTTTGTTAACACCAGGTTCAAGTCGGTGGTGTGAAAGGCTTTTACCTGTTTAAAATCCACAACTTCAAACTGTTAACAGCTAATAATAACTGCCTTTATTCTCTAAATAGGGACATGGCATAAATATTGTACATGGGCTTTTGCAAGATTTACTAATTATATGTCATACACTAAAGCAGAAAAAAAACACGTCATCACACCCAACAGAGACTTGTTCTACAGATTCAAAACTTTTTGTTTGAAGATTCTCTGAATTTAGTGGAGAAAAGAATATATTTCTTGTAATAAACTTTATTTATTTAAACTTTATTTAAAAGTGGCAAAATGTGACAAAAAAGAGCTCTTTGGACATTTGTGAAATGCAACTAAATCCCATCCTTGCTAGCTGAAGGACTACATTATCAAAGCTTTTGATTGATCATTCCAATCTGTTTGTACAAAAAAATCCTTGGGCTCTAGATTCCCTTAACAGTAAAATGTTGGGATCTGCTTTCTGAATATTTTGTAAGCAGGTCAACAGAAAACACAGCAGGAACATATAACAGAAATATGCAATTATAAGAAAATGTATTATTTTCTTGGTGTAATTATGATGGAAATGTTTATTGTAGTATGCCAGGCTACTTCAGGATGAGCAGTATTCCAATCATGTTTTGATCCATTTTAAAAGCATTCCTAGTGGTCTTTTATGGTAATTATGATTATGAAATATGACAAAATACAATGTTTTTCCAACAGCATTTTTTGTCTGCTCCTGATTCACACTGACTTGAATAAAGAAAAACACAAATACAATTTTGAGTTTCTTTATATAAGTCATCCATCGTCAGAAGTTGATTGATTATTGTGGTGTAAAGGGTCTAAAACAGTCAGCATTTACAATCAGCAACAGTACCATACACATTTTAAAGATTTGACACTAATTATTCTTTTCATTAAAGTGTTTTTTGTCACAAATCTTAGAACTCTTAAAAAAACAATCAATTAATTACACCACAGTATATAAAACTGAGTTACAACAGGAGGCTTCATCAAGTTTCTTTTTCTGTTACAATGATAATATTTTTTAACCCATTTACTTTCTTGTCACCTGTATGGTAAAAACTTAGATGTGTGTTTTCCTTGAATAAAGATACACAGTGAAAGGACAGGATATCACTAAACTTTGGGATTTCTGAAATGGCTGAAAAGGTGGTTCCAACAAGCTTGACTTGTGTGAGCTGATGATCGACAGTCACTTGATGATCAATAAACATTCCCATGTGCACCATTTGAGTTAAAATTTGAAAGTACATTCTTTAAGATGCACACAAACTCTTGTGAAAATAACCATTAATAGAACATAGTAAATGATAACAAAAAAATCAAACACAAAATGTTACTAAATTGGATATTTGCAGATTTTTCATGTAAATTTGGATATCTTATTCAACACTCAAGCATGTCAGTTGCCACTCACTCCAATATAAATGACCAATAAATACCAAAAAATGAAAATTCTCACTTTCTGCTTACAAAAACTTTTCTTTCTATAGGCAAAATATAATCTACTTTATGTGTTATAACTACAATTGTACTTAAATAGTGACTGATTTGATTGACAGGAGAACCTCAAATCCTCTGGTCTGCTGGTCTGATTTCAGCAACTGTTCCCTGGATTTGTCTGTTCTCAGAAAGGTCATGGTTTCCATTGTCATCATGTCATGGTGAAGACAGAAACCCTGGCTTCATATCAGCCCTCTACAAGTAAACTGGAGGCATCAAGTGTCTGCTCTGTCCATTGGTTGAAGCTGGTGGAAATAATCTCAATTACATAGAAACTGAGTGAAAAACTGGATGGATGGGTCACAGCTGTGCTGTATTTTTGTTTCTAGGCTTTTACGGCAGTCACCTTTAGGTGGGTTTGCAGGCAACTGTTTATTATTCAGTCATTTATAAAAAAAAAAAAAAAAAAAAACACTCAATCACACAAAAACAAAATGTCAGTAACCCTTCTTTGTGTGCACGTCGATCCAAATCCCCTAAGCGCTAAAATGTTGACTTCTACAGCAGCCAGATCCACACTGCTGCAGCTTCCTGCTGACTGAATGAAACACCTCACTCTGAGCTGCACATGGATTTTACACTCACAATCGGATCCCACAAAGTGACCTGAGAGAATTGACAATTGCTAAAACCTTCCGGCTTTACAAATATAAAAGCAGGAGACTTGAGAGGAAGTCTGAACTATCAAATAGAACCACAGGAGCACACTGACCTGACCTCACTCCAAATCAATACCTGTACCCAATCAAAAGTGCCTGTGACATTTATTCTTCTGGTCATGCTTTCTCTGTTAGTCAGTTCATCAGCAGAGGTATGATTTTGTTCAGTTTGTTGAGATTTAATGACATAAACAAAATCATCTTAGTTTTCTGCTATTTAATCTGAGTATTGATGCTGCAGAGCACCAAGAAATTATTCAGGAGGACATGCAATTAAAGGTTTCAAGAGGGTTTGATAAGACAAAAGGCCAGGATGATGCTCTACATGCTATCAAGGATTAAATGTTGAAATATAAATCACTCAAACTAAAACAAACATAATGCAATAATAATAAGAGTTTAAATGGCAGTTCAGGAAGGAAAAACAATCTATAAATAAAAATGAACGCACTAAAGTAGATTCTGTAGAGGTCACAGCGTAGCAGTCCTCTGAACGGGAGCATTAGCATTTCAAAGTTCATCTTCAGATCTAGAAATGTATTTTCCTCCGAAGCAGAAAAGGTAATGTGCTGTTTTAATAACCTCTTCCAGACTGTATTTAATCCAATAAAAGGTATTACTTTGAAGTCCGCTATGGTTTGAACTTCCAGCTGAGTGCATTGTAGTAAATTGAAAATTACATGAATTGAATAGCAACAGCAGTGCCCAGTTGCACGTACACCTGTACGCCCTTGGTTTCTTTTAACATAAATTTTGTCCACTTTGCAGAGCTTCAGAGGAAACATCAGCCGTACCTTGATCTCATAACCTGCCTCTTCCTGCTGTGGAAATCTAACAAACCAAATCACAGTCCCAGATCACAACCCCGCTTCATATTTATGCACCATCTCCTGAAATTCCAGCTCTTTTCCATAATCATTTAAATATTTTCATCATCTGTTCCACTCCACAGCCCCGCCGTGATAATTTAAATTCCTGCAGCAATGATGACCTTGTATAGGAGAAAGCTGGATGCTGTCAGCCAGAGTTTCGTGGTGCAGGCATCATTGAGAATTAAATATGAAACCCCTGAGCTGGTTAATTTACATTCACCTGTGTGCTCAGGATTGTGAGCAGGCAGAGCTGCTAAAACAGTCAGTCATGTATTTCCTTTGAGTCTGCAGGAATGAGCTAGTGGAGTGTGACCAAGTGAGAAAGAAAGAAAAGTTCATGGAAAACACGGGAATGTTTTGTGACACCCACAAAGGTGAGCCAGTCAAAAAATGTCCTCTTGACTGTTCCTAAAAGAAATGAATTTGTGTGATACACAAAAAACATTTTGCTGTAAAGTATAATCCCCAAGAAGGTGATGTTTGGAACAGCTCATAAATAATGCAAACAGACACCAGATATGTCAGGATTCACTCATTATACTACTCGGTTAGTGCACTTTAAAGGAAATTCACCACTTTGTCCAGGTGTCCGAATGTACAATCCCAAAATCCAGTGACCTGGAAGTCTCTGAAAACTAGTGAGCATCAATACTCACTCAACTGGTGAATGAACGAACAATGAACAATTAGTGAATAAACAAACACAATTTGAAACAAAACTGTGAGTATGTTTCCAAGAACACAGTGGATTCATAAATAGTTTTCACAAAATATTCTTTTTCCTTAGGTTTTTTACTTTGGCAAAAGGGTAATATCATTTTTGTCATAATAAAAAAATACTTGATTGTGACCCCGTGCCAGCTGTCACATTTAAGGTAATGTAATTTGAATGCTTTTACTTTAAAACCTGTCTTTTAGCTGAATCCAACTGAGCACAGATATAAAATAAAGCAGGGCAATATTTCATGTAGAGCTGCACAGTGGGGGAGTGGTTAGCACTCTCACCTCACTGCGAGAAGGCCCTGGTTTGAAACCCTGCTGTGACCCTTCTGGATGGAGCTCTCCTTGTGGGTTTTCTCCGGCCACTCCAGCTTCCTCCCACAGTCCAAAAACATGCTTCATAGGTTATTTGATTAATCTATAAGTGTTCGTGTGAGTAGAAGTTGATTATGTGCCCTGCAACAGACTGGCAACCTATCCAGTAGCACGGACAGGCTCCAGCAACCCTGTGAGGGATATAGTGGTTAAGAAAATGAATGGATGAAACAGTTTATTTAGCATCAAATTTGAATAGAAACACCTGAGTGTAAAAAAAAAAAATTAAAGATCATCTCACTCTTTCACATCTTTTTTACACATTAACTTCTTGTAAAGTCCTGATTCTCTATAAATGTAGTGTTCTCCTTGCACAAGTTTTGTTCCTGTGCTCAAAATTTCCTTTCCTGTGTATAACTTTAGTTCTCTCTGTGATGTTTTGAGCCAGCGACTCGTTCAGGGTGTCACTCTCAATGCCAGCTGGGATGGGATTCAACCACCTGTTCTCAAGTAAAAGAAACTGATGGATAGAGTTTCATCAAGACCAGTGATATGTCATTTGTGTCTATAAGCAGTATGAGTAAATCCAAACACAAATGCAGTTGTCTTGCTAAATATGTTTATTTTCTTAGATTTAATACAATTTATTAAAACAAAAAAAAACAACTAACAAACAGATTCTCCTTTGTTTTTTTTAATCAAACAAATCTTCAAACTTTCTAATTTCCTGCAGATCCCTGGACACTGAGGAATGTGTTCAGGTTGTACTTGTCATTGTGGTGGCACTGCATCTTATGTAGCACCCAAATAAATCATGTTATTCCTTGCACACAAATCCTCTGTCACCCTGAACAGGACGAAGAAGGAATGGAATATTGATAGAGACTTTTTTTGATGAAAATCGTGTATGTGTGTAATGAATTCACTATTTATAACTAAAAATCCCCAGCCAGGACATAGTGTGCCGATGAGAAAGTCAATAAAGCTTTATCTGCTCACTTCTTTGTAATCTGTGAGCAGCCATCTACAGCTGAGTGTGTTTGACAGCCTGCAATGACATTAGTCACGGTAACTTTAACATAGTTTGTAGCCTAAAATTAGGAGTTACTGCCCAAAGCGGAGAAGTGACATGTAAAGGGAGAGCTACTAACAAGGACTCACTAACAGCTTACCTTTCAAAATACAGATTGCAGACTAAATTGTTCTAATTTATCATTTGTACCAATAAAAACTCATGTTTTTGTAGAATTCTGTTTGGTAGATTTGCATGTACATTTTTATTTTTTTGCCAGCATTTTTAGCCATATTAGTCAAATAAATAAAGTTTTTCCCACATTTAATTTAGTATTTTTCTGTGGTAAATGCATAAGTCGCTGTATAGAGTCAATAGTCAATTTCTTAAGTTTTTCATTATAACAGACATTTACTCCAACATTTACTTTTAGATCACCAAAACATTTTATTTCAATCTCGGACAGTTAACAAAAAAATCTAGATTGCACTATAATTTAACACCTCAAAAAATAGTAGAAACACTTCTGTCAAGTCTTCTTTTGAACCTATTGCACCTGACTTGAAAAGTTGTCCCAACAAACTGAGGGAACACACTCAACTTATTTCTATTTCTTTCCTTTTTTTGTGATTTTAGTGGTTTCTCATGTTGAGACTGTTTGAAGTAGGTGAAAAAAATCTCAAACCAAAAAAACCTTTTCACAACAAACACACATTCCATTAATTTAAATTTAAATTAAATTTTAACAACTCAAAGTATAAATCCCATCGACAGTCATACGGGAAGATGGCTTGGTTCTGGGTCTTCTGTCTAACACAATGCTCCACTGTCACTTAAACCGTTCGAGGCAGAGGAGTCTACCTGATTACCCAGGGAAGCCACCTGTTCCCACACCTGATCCCGGTTAAGGCAGTGGTGGCTGAATGATTGACGCAATAACTTCTGAACAATCCAAAAACATTTGCCACAAACTACTAAATAATACCATAATACATCCTGACATACTGGTACCTTATTCAGCAGTTTACGATGTGATGCGATCAGCCCACCACAAATACTATTAATTTATAATAACGAACACCTCTTCGGGCTTGATCCCTAACATATAAGATAATAGTTGTAGTATGGCATTGTTATAGGTTAATCCTTTTAAGAACTTCAAAGTCGCACATTGATGATGTCACAGCAGCAATGGGTGTGCGTTGGAACGCCAGGAGTGATATAAGAAGCATTTTCAGACAAGTTCAAACAAAACACTAATGCAAGTAAATAAACAGTTGGACTCTTGTTTTATATTTGAGAACACAACAGTAGCTATGGATTAAAAATTAGATTAACGCAATTAAAAAAATATAACACAGTAGTTTGTTTGTATATAATTAATCACGGTTAACGAGATCAAGTGGCATCTCTAATAAAACACTAAAAACACTCAGTGGAACCAGTTCATGAATGGTTCAGGTCCAGGCCACTAAAGACCGTCTTGTTGTTATTTCTGTGAAAATATATTTCCCATTCAGTGAACATTAATTCCATGTATGGGATGAATATGCAGCAAAATAAAAGTGCTTCCACCTCTGCTTCCAGGCATTACTAGCTTGTGAAAATCGTTAAGACAAACAGATGGTGCCAGACTGAGCAAACAGTTTGCTCCACACCTTCTGTCTATAAACTCCAATTCACAACAGAAAATTCCCACAATACACAGCTAACAATAACATAACTTTTCATGTCCTCCCACAGTTCACCTTTAAAAAGGATTCTCTTTGTAGAATGCCAGGTTTCCTTTGTTCTAAATGGTCTTCTTTTTTGCTTTTTGCACATGTTTGAAAGAAGACCTATTTCATTAAAATAAAAATGTTTGCCTTCAACTGCTTTCCTCTGGTCTGAAATATGCATTCGGAGCACTTCCCTCTTCACGTTGAAAACTCATCCCATCTGTTTGTTGAAGATTTTATTTCCTCTGTAAATTATTTACCAGTGTTTTGGTAAATTAAAAGCTCATTTCATCCCAAAGCCTCCCCGAGCATTAAACAGGACTCACCAAACCCAGGAAAGATTTCATTTTTAATGGAGCAGATTTTAAAGAGTCACTTTGGGCTAAGTCACACTTTAGAAGCACCTTCTTTTTTGGATAAATAAAAAAAGGTGAGAAACAGTAAATGTCCTTTTTGGCATGAAACAGTCCAAATTCAGAGCCAAACATACCCCTGAAGGAAATTTTCTAAAGTCAGAATCTGCCTCCAACGACGTGCAACTTAGCAGACATATACACACATCATGTGAACACAATGCATGAATAAATCTCACACCTTGGCTGGTTTAAGTTGTTTAAATCTGTTTTTCTTTGAACCAGGCAACTGCAAGTCCATCATCTCTGCAGACACCTGGATTCAACTGCAGCAGCACTTTGTAGCTGGTTCAGCCCGAATATCAAAAAGCACACAGACTGTTAGCAAAAAGATTTCAAAAAGTAATAGGATTTTTTATCGGACTCCCATATGTAAAGTACATTATAGTTACTGTGACTAATGTCTAACTATTAACAACTAACTATTTAAAGACTCTCTTTGATCATGTTTTGAGCTTTTTTAAAAGCATTCCCAGAGGAGTTTTAACAATGATTATGATTATTTGCTAGAATTTTAAAAAAATCATCGTTTAGGACATAGTTTCTGCAGAGGCAGTAGTTTATTAGAAATTCACGTCTGAGTAGTTAGCGGGACCATTGATAGCCCCGCCCCCCTTTTCCTTTATGCTGCAAAGAGTTGCAGGGAGATTGTGACCCACCTAGCCTGTTTTCTACGTCACAAATAAACTCTTATTCAAACCTCTGTTATTCTATTCTGTTCCTGATTAACAACAATTGAAATAAAGAAATACTGAAAAAAATGCAATTTTAAGCTGTATAAATATTCTCTAAACATTAGAAAAATGGCACAAGAGCATATTAAAAACACAAAACATCGGGGTAGATATTTAAAGACTTAAAAGTTATGGAACAAAAAAAAAAAAATACAGGGCGGGCAGACAAACCCGAGGGTGACTTAGCACTTCTTAATATAATCTTTGTGTGCATATAACTAATCAAGGAAAAAAAACGGAAATTAGATTCTCTTCTTTTACTGTTGACTTTGGAAAAACAGTAATAGATTGTACAAGCTTCTCTGGGCTCCACGGTGTTTAATCAAAAAATTATCTCTGCTCTGTCAGCTCAGTCTCTCATCACTCCTTCCTGAATTCACGTTACCCTCCTGAATTCCTTTTTCCTCCTCTTCCTCTCAGTTCTCTTTCTCTATGATATTTCTTTAACCTAAAATTTGCAGAAGAGGTTTTTTGCTGGTCCCCTCCTCCAATTGTTCTCTGTTTCACTTTCCATCGCCATCCCAGCTCCTTGTTCTCCAACTCATCAAAGATGTTTCATTTATTTTGATCTAATTGAATGTTTTTTAATTTAACCAGCCATGACTTGTGATGGCTAAGCGGAAATTCTGGAGTGGAACAGCTCTCTATGTGAAAAAGGATGCATGTCTTTGCATTTGCAGATTTGTTCTTCGCATAGATGTGCCTTTGGGCAGGGCAGAAGTATTTAATTTATTCAGCTAAATAAACTTTAATCATGTCAGAATGGTCATTATTTATTTAAAAGCCTTAAAAAGAGTTGCACCACACTAGAAATTACAACTGAATGACAAACAGGAGTGGTGTTCAGAGAGCTGCAAAGTAGGGAATTAAATAGGAAGAGGATGGACAAGAAGAGGCAGAATGACCTCTGGGAAAGTCAGATAAACAGAAGTATTGTCATAAATCAGAATTTATGCATTATTGACAAGCAAATTAAAAGCCTCAGGCAGTGCTCCTCCCTTGAAATAATCTCCAGATAGGTTGTTGTGAGGACTAAAGCCAATGGATCATCCCAATTCAATCTAAATTTTCTTCATGAAGTTGCAGAGGACAAATAGGCAAGAAATGTAATAATAATAAAAGGGGGTAGGCTGATTTAGTGTATCTCTAAAAATGCAAATTACTCAATCTACTCATGAAGCAAACAAGGTGTAAAACAAGTAATATTGTAGTAATTACGCTACAACACTGTGTGTCTTTAGGCAATTATCTTTGTTCATGGGCTCATATAATTTAGATTACCTTTGTGCAAGCTAATCATTCAAGAGGGAAATGTTGCCAGGCAGGATTGTCACAGCAATTTTTAAAGCAAATATAAAAATGCTTTTAGGCAATCTGAGTTAATGTAGGTTCAGATTTGCAGATTTTTCTTTTGCTAATATGTATTTTTGGCTAGCATTGCATTTTATTTTCATTTAATTTTCCATGATTTAGAGGATTTCATTGACCAGCTGCAACCATTTAAAACATGGCAAGGATAATTCGTTTACTTTCTGAGAAACTTTTTTTTTTTGCTAATTTGATGCTTTTTTATTAGAAGAAATCCTATTGATTTATTGGCTTTGATATTTCTGGGAGCAGCTGTCTGCAGCATTTATATTTCATGCATTAATTGCTGTTTAATAAACTTCACTTATGTCTCATTTGGGTGTTTTTTTTTCTAGTGAAGGGAGGGGGGGCATTCTAGCTGTTATAATAAGTAAAACCTATTTTCTGAGGTGAGGTAAAGTGCTTTTGGCACGAAGTAGTACTTGTTCAAATCAAGGTTGGAATTTTGAATATTCTGACCACAATGATTGAGGGCAGGTTTCAGATCATGACAGAAATTGTTGTGCAAGATTGTGCTTATGCACATGCATGTGTGTGTGCATTCATGTACCTGTTTTTGTATCCATGTAAGGACCAACCTGTAGTGTGACACCCATACTGTGGGGACATTTGTAAATCTGAGAACATTTCTCTAACACTGTCAAAGCACGTTTTAAGAGGTGAGGGTTTTGACAGTCAGCTAAATTTAAAAAAAAAAAATTAAAACCTATAGATAAATAAAAACTGTTCGCTGACAGTCCTCAAAAGGGTCTGATAGCTGTATAGAAGGGAATACCTGACTTAAATCTGACCCCACGCCAACTCTTGCATTTTAGGTAAAGTATTTTTTTGTGTGTCTTTTAACAGCATACAACTGAACACAGATATTAAATTATTCAAAACAATAGTATATTTAGCTTTAACTTTGAATACAAACATATGAGTTTAAAAGAAATCTAAGGCCCACTTGCTCATTCACATTATTTTTATCTTTTTACACATTTGCTTCTTTTAAAACTTCCCATTATAAAAC
Source organism: Oryzias celebensis (assembly GCA_014656515.1). Classification (NCBI taxonomy): domain Eukaryota; kingdom Metazoa; phylum Chordata; class Actinopteri; order Beloniformes; family Adrianichthyidae; genus Oryzias; species Oryzias celebensis. The sequence continues at coordinate 17,026,285 of BNCR01000013.1, forward strand.
AATCATGTTTGTTGAAACGAACAAACAAAAAAATAGAGGATAAACCCCCTTAAATTGGAATTAATTTTGAATGCTGAATTAGAAAAAACAGTGACCCCAGTAAAAACAGTAGTTGAATTTTTAAGTTTATTGAATAATATTTAGGCTTTTGCAATGCACTAATTAACTCGGTTTAGGACCTAACTAGTGCAGTTTCTTTTGCCCAGACACTAAGAGTTGTCATAGTTGTTGGACCCTGGTAGAGGTTGTTTATTTTTCTATGTCTGCTTGGTACAGATGAACACTAAAACAAACTGTCTGCTAGAGTTTCAGTGTTCTTTCTCAGTAGCAAAATACACAAGTGTGAGTGAGAAAAAAAGAGACTGTGAATTTAATTATTAACAAGTAATGCTCTTGTCACACTAAATAAATATCACTTTAAATCCCCCAGTACTAACGTAAACAATGTAAACAAACGTGAACTGATGTTGCCTTTTCCCTGTAGTTGTCTCTGCTTACCCTCTTTGGATGGTTTCCTCATAGGGTTCCCATTTGTGAAGTAAGTGAGCGTGAGTTTGCATGTTAACAAAGCTGCCCCTTAGCTAAGCCAATCAACTGAGCTCCTTTAAACACCCTCCTTCACTTGAGAGTTTGCTCCAGTTGTGGAGAGCTGTGAACGGTTTCTTTCTGTGGGATTCATTATGAGTTTCAGTTTTATTTCCAAAGCTTTATTGTTGTCTTTTCTTTATTTTTTATATATTTTTATTTAATAAACTAAGATTTAGAGCCACATATTTTCTGTTTTGTTGACAGGGCTGTTTTGTCAGAAATTCTTCATAACCTTTTTCTCATTCAGGGTTACAACAAGATAGGTTTTAGGTCATTTACATTCTGCTAAAGTGCTGTGGTATCCCAGTGGAGTGTAACTATTGCCAGAATATTTTTCAACTGCAGTAGTGAAAAACTTTTTATTTTTTGGGAATGCTTTGCCCTATGTTCTACACAGTCCCCACAGCAGTAGGTGAAAAAGGCACAGTCTTTCCTCAGGTATTAAAATCAATCCTTGAAAGTAGCGTCACACTGAGAACAGAGGGATTTGTCTGTTGGGGGGTATCTTCATTGAGTGGTCGGCAGTAAATCAACTCGTGCTTTGGGCACAATGAGGCTGAAACCAGAGTAATGGAGCTTACCCTTGCATTGGCTGTAAATTGTCCCACTCACCTCAATCCGTCATACGTTCTTCTATCAAAAATGTAACATTTTGTGTTTCCGTTCCCATGACCCTGCAAACCTCCACTTACTCATCAATTTGAATTTTATGTAATATAATATGTTACACATGATCTCTCCTTTCTTTACACTATAACAGTTTTCCAGGTAATCATTGATGCATGCCTATTTCCATCAAGCTTATCAACTTCCCATCATCCCCATGTCTTACAATACTTCATCCTGTTATTGCTTCTGACTGGCCAACTACAGTGGTTTAAAGAAGAAAGCCAAAAAATTGCCATAGCATGGAAACCTAACTGCAAAGTAGATTCTACAAAACTACAGTGGGTTTTTTGTTGACCAGACTATAGTTTTTTAAACGTAAACACAATACTTTTTTTTTTAAATAATGCTGCCTGAAAGCTAAGGTCATGTAAATTCTGTTTTCATATTTTTAGAAGGGAAAGGGCCTTACATCATAACATTTTGCACCAGTCATGGATCAGTAATGCAATGTTAGTCCACCAAACTGGTGTTATTTGTGATCATTGATTAACTGTTCCATTTTTATTGAAAAGTTCGACATGTTGGCTTCTAAATGCTCCACTGTCGTGCTGGTTTCAAAATTCGCACAGTATGATTTAACCACCACTTCTGATCCATTGGGAGTAAGAGACAAAGAGACACTCTTTGTATTCTGTGCTATATCAAGAACACCCCCCCCCCCCCGAACATCTGATTTATTTATTATATTTCTGTTTTAGCATGTTTAGCTTCTTGAATTACACTGGAAAACATACTCAATTAAAAAAAACAACTTTTTACCAAAAATGTAATCAGATTCTGATGTGGTTTCATACAACAGGGGTGGGATTTTACAAGTTTCCTTCTTGTTCAATTTCAAGCAACTAATCAAAATCTGCTTACTTTATCAGAAAATCAATATATTTACCAACTTTTATGTGACTTATGTATGTACAAAAATGAATTGCCGCAGAAACATCTATTTTTTTGATTACGAGTAGTTATACTATTAAGAAGATGGCATCATCTTCTTACATTTTTGCAATTTTTTCTTTACTTTTTGATCAATGTAATTACTTATTTACTGAGATAAGTTTGATATATTTGTATTTTGTCATGCTGTATTATATTTTTCAATAATTATTGCTTGAAATATAAAAACAAATCAAATCAAATATTTATGTATTTATGTCATATAAAAATATTGCAAATATATGTGTATGACATCTTGGAAATGTGAAAAACTTTACATATCTGCCCATCAACATTAATACATTATATTTTGGATGTTTTCATGCTAGCAGAATCTTAACTTCAGAAATCCAGTCTAATAATTACAATTAGGAAATATAATGTAATACAAATTTGAAGTTTTCTGTGAAATTGATTTAATCAAAATAAATAAATAAATAAAATTGATTTTTAATAAGGTTATGTTTATTTTTTCCAAAGCTACAGTATCATGCTTAGGTGAGTTCTCATTTGTTGTCACTAAGACTAACAAAAATGGCTACGGCTGATTTAAGCACAAAAAAGATGATATTTAACCTTGATTGAAGAAGAGCAGTTGCCAAAGGTCTCCATCTGTTGCCAGTTTAATGCCCTCTAGTAAGATATGTTAATAATGGATTCATGAGAATATTTGTATGGCTCCCCACTCTATCAGACAATTGGCCCTCAGTGGCAAGTAATGTGTGGTGAAGGAGTCTGATGAATATGTTATTGGACAATAACTGCAGTCTTATTAAAACCAAGTAAGGGGTTGACTTCTGAATTTCACCAGGTCTCAATAGCTTGTGAAGATGTAAAGTAACAACACACTGCAGGTATTATTTGTATGTAAATATTATATTTAAACACTTAATCTTAGACAATTCAACTCTGTGTTCACTGGGACATGAGGCTGTATTTAAAAAGCTAAACAGGAAAGCCATTAAAGCTGCATCTACATGCAAAATGCTGCAGTTCAAAGTGTAGAGAACGCATGCAGCTGACACGTGCTAAACATCCCACCACTGCAGTCGCTGCCACACAGAAACATGAGCAGCTTGCAGGAAATGTTCGATGTTTAAGGCAAAGCTTGTCTTTACACTAACAGTCATACAGAAATTTGGATGCCTTCCATTTTATCTATTTTTAATTGAAAAAATTAAAAACAATTTTCATCTGGCATAGACAATGTTTCAAAAATAGATTTATTGGATTCATTGTTTGAAAACAACAAAAACAATTGAAACTAAATGTCTTTGGTATTTTTGAACATTTTTCTCATATTTTTCGCAATGTATTACTCTGTGCACATACTTGTTTGGATGTCTATTTGTTTCGGACTGTTCAAAATGTTATGGATTTAGCAAACAGCATAAAATACAACAAGTCATCGATTTCTTACCTTAAGTGTGAGTTCCTCTATTTTAGCTATCTACACAAACCCTCAATCTGTTGCTGCTTATCCACTAATAATCATTTGCCTTTTCTGTGTGAGGCAGATGTGCATGAACATAGAAGGAAGCTGTAATGAAGGAGCTGAGAAGTAGGTGGAGCAAGGGACATCAATCATTAATTATTTTCAGGGTTGCAGACTTAAATGAAGCACGTGAGGTAGAAGAGACAGTAAAGTTTATTTATTTATTTTTTCTAAGCTTACAGTGGAGCTGGTGCCCTAAAAAGAAATAATGAGGATTTTGTCAAAACTATATATATAATTTCTCATTTCCTCTGTCTTTTCAGTGCTTATTATCTCCCTTTTAAAGGGAGAGCATGAGCCAGCAACATAACAGGGTAAGAAGTAGGGAAAGATGATTGTGGAGTTTCGTCGAATGGAATAATTGAGTAAAAACAGGTTGGTCTGGTGTCATTTCTTTTCTTTTTTGAATTGTTATTATGGAGGCTGAAAGCAGGAAGGGGAAGAACTGGTGGCAAAATTTTGGAAATCTTGGATCACTACTTATCAAAATGCATCACTAAGGAGAAACTAACTATGAGATTTAAAACAGGATTTCAGGGTTTGGATTAGCTATTTGTTGAGACTGGTATTCTCATGATTCCTTCAGAGAAGTTTCTAGATCAAAGGCTAGAGTTTTTTTATAAGATGAAAGATATATATGTTTCTTGTTTTACATCCACCCATCCATTCTCTATGGCTGCTTAATCATTTCTGATAATGGTAAACCACAACCTGTTTATCATCTGTATATTTCTCTTTGTAGTTTCAGTCTGTATATTGCATACATCTGCAAATGTCACACAATTTAACCATCTGCTGTATGTATCTTCCATAGATGCACACATACATATTTCCTGCATTTTTTTTTGTCTATTCCACTTCTAGTTAAACCTTAACGTCAGTTGAGTTTTTACCATGCCAGTACAAAACAGGAGAAAACAGCATAAAATAAAAATGTATGCTTTTGTATCAGTTATGACCTTACACTGTTGATTTTGTATGACTTCAAAGGACAAGGTATACACATGTAGCACCTTTATGCCAGTTCCATAGTTTCCTCCACCTATTCACCCTGTGAGACATCCATATATACCTTGGTTTTTTAATTATTTACAGATTGGGTTTTTTTTTTTTTGCTCACATAAGAGACATTCATTCCTGTGAATGTGTAAACATGGGCATGTCCTCACAAGATCAGTAACACCAGAACAACACACACACACAGTATAAATCCAGACGTGCCAGAGGCACTGTCAGCTAATTACTGACTGGCAGATTCTCAAGGGGCAGTGAAAACAGAGGTTGCCCCTTGCATCCGCAGGACCGGCAGTGCCCTTCAGCATCAGTGAACCTACGGTGCTCCTACTCAATCTCCACCGCCGCCAGCTGATCACATGACCAGAGAGGAAGTAGGCCATAACAGAGGAGCAGAACCAACTGTCAGAGTGTGAGATGTCGGTGTAATTGTGTGTGAATCCATTGGCTGAGAGTAAGAGAGTAAAAGACTAAGCAGGAGGAGACGGGGACCAAATTAACACCCTTACACTTTAACACACTGGCCTTTAATTCAATTGAGTTTATGTGTACAGCCATCTCAGGGCTCTTTGCAGTGACAAATGACAAGTTCAATACAAGACCAATTAAATACTATCTAATTAAACAAAGTTCATCCCAATTATAATCCAAAACTAATGGTACAATCAAGTTTTCTCTTTTTTTTCAACCACTCCTTTTCAAGAGGAACTCTAGTTTAATGGGAAAAGACCTCTAGACAAGACTACAGTAAGCTGTTCAGTTGTTCTGATTGACTAGGTCACAGATATTGCTGTGAAAAAAGGAAAACTCCAGCCAGTGGTGTTATATGTGGAGAATAAAGAGAGCACGATGAGGACAGGAGAACAGCAGGTCTTGATCTGAAGGAGTCTAACTAAAGGCATGATTGCAATACCTCATTTTAATGAGCAGTTTTATTAAGGGAAAGTTTTAAGTCTGACTTAATATTTAGTAAGCCTATCTGCTTTCTGAGCTGAAGATGGAAGGTACTCTAAAGAAGAACCTGATAGATGAAAACTTTGTCTACTATTCCATCATTCAGAGGGAGTAAACTTGAAGTCTAAGAGCAAAATACGTCACTGGGATGAAATGGCACAAAATCTGGATGGCAAGTTTGTTAAGGCTTTTATGACTAAGGAAGGAAATGTGTCAAAAATAATCCTGGATTTGGCATGAATGTAATAAAAACCTATTCAATGTGTGTTTGTTTCACAATAACGAATTAAATCTATAGATATAAACAGACTTTATCCAGATTCACTCTGATAAAAATGGTATTTTTAGTGTTTTTAACGTGTTCTTCAGGCATTTTTCTGATGATTGGGGACACATTTTAAGAAAATTAAGCTCACAATTGCCTTTCTTAGTATGTATTTATTCAAATCAGTGTCAGTCAGGAGCAGACAAAAAAATATGGTTTGAAAAAGAACGTAGTCGTGGTGAAATAAATTGTGTGGGGGGGCACAAGCTCCCTGTTCCACTTCACAACAGTTTACAGGATTTTTGGCTAAAAACAGCATCATTTTAGTTATAAGACCACTGGGAAAGCTTTTAAAATAGCTCAAAAGATTATCTGTGTGGGTCTTTAACAATTGAGTCAAAATAAAAACTATTTCTAACATGAACTATTTTGCTTGTGTCTAAATAATAATTGGTGGATACTTACAGTATGTAGCGCTTTACTGCCTGTAAAGGCGCTGTACAGTCACAGTCCCGTTTACCTATGCATGCATACATTCACACACTAATGGCAGCTCCATTGCTTAACATTGACGCCAACCTTTAATCACCAGAAACAATGTGATTCACAGTCTTGCTCAAGGTCACTTCGACACATAGGCGCGAAGCGTGAGAACCAAAGCTGCCATGTTCTGATCAGAGTTCCTCTGGTCTACTTCTGTATCACAGCCACCTCTTCAATGGTATTTTCATGTTGTTTTGATAGGAGGCAAATAAGGTTGTGGGAAAAATGGCAAATAGTTCTAAAAAGCAATTAATAGCAACCAAATTGAGTAAATGTATTTAGAAAGCACACATGGAATAAGGTTTGTGAAAGAGCACTGCAAACAACACAAAGAAGCACATTATTAAACATAAAAAAGACATTTATTGGTAAAATATATTGAAAAAAAATAAGTGTAAAAGCTTGAATAAGCTGAGAAAAAAACTAATGAAAATAGAACATTAAAGGTGTTCATTTTTTAACAGTACAAACTTTTGATGTACAACTTCAACAAAGAAATTAACCTTTGATAGCCTGAACATGTAAAAGGCAATTATTCTTTTTAAAATTTAAATTTGTTTGAATTTTTTGTCATATTCTTAGGAAATGACATGAAGATGTCAGTGAAGTTTAGGAAACACACTGGGGTTGTTTTTGTCACTGTCAAATGCATGTTTTGAAAATGAAAAAAAAGAAAGAAAAAAACAGCAATTTTGATGTCAACTTGACAAATGTTGGATTTAAATATCAATATTCAATTTATTTTTTTGATGGCTGGTGTAAAACATGGTAAATAACAAAACATACAGTCATCTGAGTTAAAAGGTTTCAATAACAAACTCATTATTGCAATCAGTTTTTGTCACCAACCAAATACGGCTTGACGTGAAGTCTGCAATAAATAACTGCATTAGTCTGTGGATACTTCTCACACAATGTTAGAGAACTTGCAATGTGGTCATAACATGACTCAGACCAAAACCAGAGAGAGACACTTTATTTCCATCTGTTCTTTCACTGCAGTCCCTGAAATCTATGAGGAGATAATCTGCCACTGGGATTTGTGCGCAACCCCCCCACCCCCACCCCCAATCTCCAGTTTTCTTTAATGTCTTCTCCAAAGGTTTTAAGATTGAATCAACCCTAAGAAACTGGCCTCAAGCTCCAAAAGCAAAAAAAAAAAAAATAAATAAAACCTCTGCCTTACGCTGGTTTCAGAAATATAGATAATCCTTCAAACACATCAGCCTTCAGTAAATAAAGGGAGCAAAGCTGCAGCTTGTTGTCTTCTGAGTCATCCTCTGCAAAACGGCCTTTGTCCATGCCCCTTAATGCTGCTGTGGTGGATGTGATGCTGCCCATCAATTTATGTGAGGGTGAAAAACGTTCAAACTGAGACATAATTTGTCACAGATTTAAATTGGTTAAAGTTGCAAACACTTGTAGGTAGCCTTTCATTCTGAATGTAATTTAGTTTATTTATGCATCCAGCAAAGCTACAGAAATGAACTTTGAGTCGTGCTTTTGGCCTGTTTTTGGTCTGCTGGGAGAGTTAGTCTCCACACTCCTTAATCTCAGTTTTTGGTATCCTGAAATCCTTGAGGGAATTCTCTCTGTGTGTCTTTGGCTGCTGTATGCGCCACGTCTGCAGCTACTTTCTGATTATGTCTGCTGTTTGCTGTGGAGCAGGCTTTATAAAGTGAGCTGCTGGATGTTTTCCTCTGCAAACAGCCCCCCGCAGCTGCTTGAAATAATGCTGAGAGTTGTATTTATATAGAACAAATGACACATTAAACCAGAGTGAGGTTAAAAGCATTGAAATGCTTAGAGAGCTGGAAAGAAATGTTGTGTTTCATGATTACTGGTAAGTGGAAACGATCTTTTTAAGATGGAAAATACTTAATTACTAGAAAATCATACATTATTGAAAGTTACCTTATCAGATTTTACATTTGGTCTATCCATAACCATATCCTTATTAATTAAAAAAAATGTTGGATTTTTATTGCAACTTAAAATATGGAAATTTTTCATTTACGTCACAATTATTAACATATATATTTACTTTTTTTTAATGGTTCATTTAAAATCACAATCCGATCATCTTTTGAGTTATTTCAAAGCATTCTCAGTGGTCTTTTATTTATGATAGTGCAGTTTTGATACATCGGGTCACACAGCTCATAGATATTTTTTTTTCCTGAGCTAACAAAAACATTCTAAAACAAAAAAAAAAAAAAAAACAAACAAGAAATGTGCATTTCCATTCCATTGCTCTTGTGGAGGGCTGACAGACTCATTTATCAAAAGTTATAGACTGGATTAGAAAGTGTTTGTTGTACCAAAAGCGGAATCTAAAAATGATCAAACCTGATAGACCAAGAGATATCTGAGCTCTTCAATACAAATCCTGTCTCTTGGCAGAAGTTGAAACTTTGAAATCAGAGCTAGACAAGAACAAAACTACGTTTTACATTCTTCAGCAAATATGAGTTTATGGTAAAAGCATTGAGGTGTGAAACTGGCTCACATCTAATTGCATTTGCTTGGACTTTAAATGCCCAATTTAGACACAAATGCTACAATCTATGTCCTCAGTGATAACTTACTTTTTGTATTTAAATTCCTTCTCCACCTCAATGGCATTTTACCCCCATTTTTATTTCCTGTCATCATTAACATGCTACATGACATCAGCAATTAAACATTAAATCCCATATTTTTTAAAACCAATTAGTCTGAACTTAAATAATCAGGAAACCAGAAATTAGTTAACTCTATTTACAAGCAAGAATTCCTTTTTGTGGCAGCAAACAGAAAAAAAATATGCGTGTAGCCTTCAAATCAACCCTTTCGGCCGTGGTGCAGTGGAAAGTGGAAAGGGCAGTCGGCCTGTGATCGAAGGATTGCAGGTTCGATTCCCGCCTTGCCCGCCCATGTGTCGAAGTGTCCATGGGCAAGACACTGAATCCCACATTGCCTCTGATGGAAGGTTGGCGCCAGTGTTCGGCAGCGGAGCCACCATCAGGGTATGAATGTGTGTGAGAATGGGTGAGTGGGTCTGTGACTGTAAAGCACTTTGGGCCTTCAATGAAGGTAGAAAAGCGCTATATAAGTATACGCCATTTACCATTTACCATCCAGTGACACCGCTGAGAGGAAGAGACAAACGAGAAAAGACAGCAGCTGTTTATTAATTCAGAACATGAAATAGCAGCGAATGAGATACCTCAGGATCAGCAAATAATTTCACAAGAAAGATTTGTCTATAATTTAAATTGGAGAATACTGCAAAATGAAAGGCTTCGTGAAAAAGATGAGTAGAGATGCCCAAACAAAAGACCCGATCATTTTGTTAAAGAGCGCAGAAAATGTAGTTAAAGTATATGTGCGCATTAAAATGTTAATGGGAAGGATGACAGAGTGCTAATGGGAAAGGAGTTACACTTTGTGTAATAATGAGGAGCAATAATAAAAAAGTAATTATGGAACATTAATTTATAAAAATGATTATGAGCGTTTACAAGGAGCATTGTAAACTGTCAAGTCAGTCATTTAACTCAATTGCAGTGAGAAACTTGAACGTAATGGCAGCAAGCAAAATGCATCACATTGTCATTAGACAATACATGATGCAAGAAATGATTCAGTATGTCCTATTACTGTATCAATTTATCATCGGGTCAACAGTGTCACCTCCTGCTGATGAGCAGAACAGAAACATCTTAACATTCTGTGTTTGTCCACACAAATGAGAATCGATCTGCACTGAAAATACACATTTAAAAGTCTGGGAAGGCCACGAACATTTATCAAGGTGAACGCTGCAAGGAACCCTGGGAATCAAAGAATAACTTGCTGATAAATATACTGTACAGCTATTTGGTAAATCGATCAGAAAAACATGTGTACCAGAATACGATAGTGTACAGCTTTAACACAACCAGGAGCAATTTCTGCTTGGGCACAGCCTTCACCTTCACAAGACCTGCAGAGCAGCACAAAACTGCGCTGACCTCTATCATTAATCAATGACGCTGTTTTCTGTGACCATCAGAGCATGTGGATTGAAGCAGTTTTAATTGAAAATTGTTGAACTTGGAGCGTGGAAGAAAACCAGAACTGAAAACAAAACATATTTAATCTATGGTAGTGAGGTTTTAACATGCATTTTATCCCCCACTATTAGTATTTTTTGACTGAAAAATAACCAAATTAAAAAATAGTCACACTTGAATTTGACTGAACTCTTTGCAAAGAAAAAGGCAAACTAGAGGTGAGTATGTGCAATAAAGAGATGAGGACACCCAGAGATATTCATTAACTTTAAATTATTTAATTGCTTTGTCTGGTGCTTAATCTTTCGCAGTGGTTCACTCTCAGCATCACAACTTATCTCATTAACATAATAAAAACTAAAGTTTGTACTTTCTTTTGACATATACTCGAAAATTGTTCGACTTTCAAGCTTTGAAACATGATTGAGAATTTTAAAATCAGAAAATGAGTTTTCTAAAGAAGTAATCCCTCCTTTTTACTTTTCTTTCTACCAATTTCTGATAAAGGTTTTTAAACTAATTTGAGCCAAAAACTTCAAAGTTTTGTGTTCCTATGAAAAGACAGACGTAGTTACTTAGTTTGTGAATAGCCTCTCAAGTGTTGGTGGTAGCATTCTGTTTTTGAAGTAAAATTTGACTTTTTCCCCTTTGAAATTTATTTTTTGTTCATCAAAAACATTTTTCTGGGATAAGATGAATATTAATCCCATTTCTACTTAAATTTCTCGACAGAGGAATTTTATTTTGAGGAAACAGCATATTATTGAATGTTCCAGTTTCTGCCTTCAATACAATTATTACAAATTCAAAAAAGCAGAGTAACCTTGTTCAGTTGCTCTGTACTAAATATTATTTGAAAAGGTTGATACATTTATTATCATAATAATTTATAAACATTTAGAATTTTTTCCACAATGGTGTAAAACAGTTCATAAAAATTAAGACTTTGGTCCTTTTGTTGTGTTTTATGTTTGCATTCACTGATAAATATGAGGGTTTGAGTCTTTTGGTAGGGCAGCCATGTTACAGACGTAGAGCGGTCAACCTCTCAGAAGATCCCAGGTTCGGCTTCCGGTTTGCCCGCTCCTGTGTCGAAGTGTGCTTGACACACCAAAACCCCACAATGTTTCTGAAGGTTAGAGGTTATCCATGTTTAAGGATGTTAAACAATGGGCTAAAAGCATATTTTTTAACGCATGTTCAGGCCGCGGTGTTCCCACTGGACTGTTACTACCTGATACTGCAGTTGGAGGAGGCTTGATGTGAAATGTTGAAGTGTGACAAATCTTGCTCCAGGCTTTTTCTTTCACAGCTCTGTTCCGATATATGAAAGCCTTCACGTCATATAATTCCAGCGGCTCAAACTGCAATTACTAGTCACACTGTCTATGATCAATTTTCAAAAAGTTGGCACTTCCATGAATTGAAAAGGACAACAGGACAAGCCTCAGCTGGGGTCTTGGTGTGGGGATGGCCGGGAATTCTCCCTCCTTTTGAGTTGAGTTGAGATGAGTTCCATCATCCAACTCAGCTTAATATAAACACTCACCTGAGCACAGGTGTCAGCTCACCTTTGCATAACTAGTTCACTTGACAGAATGAAACGCTTTACATGTGAAGGTTTGTATGCATAAGTGTGTGTATGAACTGTAGCTGTGTTGTGTACATTACGTTTGTATTACGTTTGTATGTGAACACTCTTGGAGCCAACAGATATGTTTGTAACATCTGAGTGTGTGGACAGGCCCCGCCCATTTTAGACTAACATTCACACCTGATTGTAATGATTATAAACTTCCAGCATCTTGTTGTCTGCTGTTTCATGATTCTACCCTAAATTCTACGCTCCACTGGAATCATCCTCCAAATTGTTAAACCCACCCGGTCTTTTGTGCCATTAGCCCCACCTCTCTAAAAACACTCTCTCTTCCTCTTTTCAATCCGGTTTAAATTACAAAAGGGGTTTATACAAATATACACCTTGTGTGTCCAAAGATTTATAAGCCCCTATTGTTACAGTAAAATCTGTCTAACACAAGAGGCTCTCAACTCATATCTGTTTGCTCAGCTGTTGGACAGGACAAGTTAAAAAAAAAAAAAAGTAAAGGACAACATCCATTCGTCAACACCAAATCCGAAACCCTGATTGATCAAAGTTCAACCTGGTCCAAGTTCCAATCAATGGATGAGCATTTTCTACATAGAGCCCAAATGGTCATAGTAACTTGCATAGCAACGTGTAAACAGGAGAATTTTGAACACGAAAGCCTGAAACGGGCAAAAACGCACATTTACATAGATTTTTTATTGAAAGAGGCTGCATGATTGAGGGTTTCAGGAGACGGTGTACACATAGCTTTGGGCATTAAAAACAAGGGAAAAAAGCACTAGCCTACACACACATATACTGTAGTGATCCTGCACACAGCACCGGTGCATTGTGGGTGTTAGGTTTGGTTCTGTTGAACCATGAGTGAGTTGGTCGTTGCTATGCAAGAGATTTGCAATGTTCAATCTGTTGAGTTTGTTGAATGTTAAGCTGGGATACTAAGAAATTCTGCCAAGTGCATCGGACTCTGTCATTTTATTATGCCTCCTGAACTCTCCAGCTACCTGGGGTACTGCAGTGTAGGAGACTTGGGTCAGCTCATTCCTTTGCCAGAAGAGTTTAGGCGATAAATATAAAATACTTCAACAACGTTTTTTTTCACTTAAAGAGTTTCTCCACATTTTAAGCAAGAAGTATTATGGTGTCTGGCCCTACAAAACAAATCCCAAACTGCCCACATGTCAGAGAGCATGACAACTATTGCATATTGTTGAAGTTTCTCTGTTGGATGAGTTCAGATACTTTACAATAACTGTATCTTTATGCAGAGTCATTCAATCTAAATATTTATTGTACCACTGATTTGAGAAAATAACATTTACAGGTTAGAAATCTACTTTCCAACTGGACTGAATGCAAACTTTCATTTTTGAATTAGATAAAGCCCCATATGGACTATTTGTATTGCAGAATGATTGGATTTAGCTAATGAGATTAGCTTGATTCAGTTTGCACATGAGATTGCCTTTTGTCTCCCGTCTGGATGTGCTGAGGTTGACGGCGAAGCTACATGAACCACCAAGTGACTGATTGAGAATAAAGGCATTAAACATTTGGACTGTGCAGTGATGCAGTGTCAGAATATTCATGCATGCTTGTGTTTGAAGAAGAAAGCCAAGTATTTCCCCCATCCTTGCATGCTGCATGGATTTGCATCTCATTGACAAAATGTAACAGCTAAAAAAGCCACCCTCTATGTCTTAGTCTCCAGAGTTGACCATTAGTTTTTCCTGTGATTGCATCAAATTAAAGTTTTTTTTCTGTCTGTTAAGAGCAACATTAGGTTTTTTATAAAATGAAGAAATGGCAGAACTAGATTGAGTGGATAAGGAGGTGTTTTTGAAGGAATAAAACTAACTTTATGTGTCAAGGAGTCAGACTTTGATAGATTAGTGAATCCCTTTTGGTCTGAGTGATTGATGAGAGTCATTGACCTTGCAAGACAAAACTCACACATAAAGCACACACACATGGACACCACTCTGTCTATTATTGTGAACATTTCTGTTAAAATATTTATCGTTGTCAAAAATCAAAAGCAACTACAACCAAAATCTTACAGTGAAAGAAGTTTTTCCAAATTGAGGACCTTTCTAAGTGTCCATATCATGTTGGTCAGCTGTCAGGGATGGACTTTCCTGTCACGCAGTGTCTGTCTTAATGTTCCTTATTGCATTCATTGCCTTTCTAAACTGACTTTGTGTGAAATTGGGCCTTTTACATGGAAGTCTGTCTGATGCTGATGACAAAACAACTCCAGAGGGGCTGGCATCTTTAGCCTAATGACTGTACACAGTCAGCAGCAAACAAAGATAAAAAGACAAGATACTTACACAGAGAAAAACACTGCTGCAGGAGGGAGTGAGCAGACATCCAATCGAACACTCACATGAGTAACTAGTGTGATGAAATGCAAGTAAAGTTTATTCTAACAAAGAAAATAGCCCCTATTTGAAATTGCATCTAAATATATTTTAAAATATATCTTGTCAATTTATCCTAATTAAGTAGCAGAATATTTTTTCAGTGTAATGAGAAGATATTTATTCTGTATGTATATGAGAGGGACTCCAGTGGATTGTTGAGGTGACAGAGAGCAGAGGTGAAGAAGGTGGAGAACAGTTAAGATTTATGGTCAAAAGTCCCAAAGCAATGGAGAGAGGGTGGAAAAGAGGAGTGCGCGAGCAGTTTGGAACGGATGGAGGAAGGTTTCAAGTGTGAGGACTAAAGACTGCCAGCAAGGGTGAAAGGAAAGGGGAAGAAGACTGCGGTGGAAGCAGCCATGTTGTTGATTTAGAGACAGTGGCTGAGCGAAAGAGACAAGAGACAGAGCTGGAGGTAAAAGAGCTGAAGATGTTAAGGCTCTCTTTGGGAGTGAATCCATCAGAGGAACAGCTCATGTTAGATGTTTTGGAGATAAATGCAGGGAAGTGAGGTTGAGATGGTTTGGGCAAGATGAGAGGAGGGACAGTGATTATGTTGATAAGAGGATGCTGAGGTTGGTGCTACCAGGAAAGACGCTTAACGGAAGACCAAAGTGGAAGTTCATGGAGAGCATGGGGGTGATTGGTGTGAATGAGGAGAATACAGAGAACAGGATCAGATAGAGGCTGAGGACTTTCTGTGACAAACCCTAAAGAGACTAGCCAAAAGATGGAGAAGATTAGAAGAAATTGACTACAAAGTTTTGGATGGCAACATAAAAAAGCAGATAGACAAGCTCAAAATGAAGGAGAAAAAGGTTAATATACAGTCTATAAGGAGAGATCTAGGAGTGAATAAAGAAAGATTTATTTGTGATACAGAAGATGTGGATAAAATAAGTCCGTAGTCTCTGGCGTTAAGGTCTGGGCCGATGACGTCTTGCATGCTGGTGGGATAGATGAACAAACTCCAGAGCCTAGATTCTGATGGTGGTTGAGGGCCAGTCCATGACGAAGCATTGTACCTTCTAAGGCCGAGAGCAAAACATCCATGAATTTAAAAGCATTATGATTGTGATTGGCTGAGAAAAAAGGCGGGAATTTAGCTATTGCTTTAGAGCCAAGGCTTAATTGATGAGTGGCGTGCAGACTGAGTGACGAAGAACCCAACTTACCCAGAAGTGAGGTAGAACTTCCTTATTGAAATTGTGCCAAAGTTTCACATTTTATTTTTAATGCATACTTTAATCTACTATGGGTCTCCCCTCTCCTAAAAATACACATTTTTTTCTTTTTTTGAACTTGTCGACAACATCGAGTCTAAGGATTCAAAGAACTCTCCCTTGTGCTCTGAAATGCCAAGCAATAATCCCATTTAAATCCTGGAGGTCATTTGGGAGACAGCAATTCCCTTTGACAGAAACTTGAAATCATGATCCATAAAATGTTGACATCCACGTAAATAACATTTGTGACAAATAAAGATGAAATAATCTTCTAATCCTTCGATCATCCTCAAAAGTGAGGAGTTTTAATGTCGTCTCAAACTAGAATTTAAAAGTATCAAGGGATCTGTACCTAAAATATTTTTGATTTTATTTGATATGTTTAGGAAGTTTCTGTCAGTTAATGTCTGAAAATATAATGTCTGTCAAAGAAAAAGCCTGAAACCGGATTCACAAGATTTGCACAGTTTCAACATTTAGGGTGACATAACAACACAGTCGACAAAACCAACGAATGGCAAAAGTAATAGAAGAAGAAGACCCTCCCTGATGGTCCAGTGTAAAGTTCAAGGCAGCAACATTTACGTTAACAATTAAAAATCTTTTGATTGTGATGCATTGTATCATGTAACAGATTTCGGACTGTTTTTGAGTTAAATCCACTCCGTTACTGAGGGAAACTTGATTTGTACGTTTGGTTACAAAAACAAAAAACATCAAATATAGAGAAGCATTTTCAATCAATTTCAAAAATTAAGAAAAGTAGCAAAGATGGGAAGTTCAAAGAACTTTGAACAAGCTTTTTAAAACATAACCATATACAAGCAGAATCAAGCCCAGCAGAGTCACAATAACTTGACTTGGAAACATAAATTTGATTGAACGACTTGAAATCCAATCATTTACGATGCATTTTAACAAGCCTGAAGAGGATGAGCCCACTCATCTTCTATCCAGATGATGAGCAAGTCAAAATATGATAATGTTCAGAGCTTCTATCTTTATTTCTGTCCCAAGCAGTCAATCATTCTTCATCAAGTCACTTTATTATGAAAGCCGGCTGCTCCATTTCCACTGAAGCAGAGTTCCCATTTTAAGAGGAATAAGGAAGAAACACTAAATTCTACAAATTGACTTCTTTCCAAGTCCCAGTTTTTGGGAAAATAATTTTATTGATGCTGAATGAAAAGGTGCAGTGAAAAGGAAAACATATTAAAATTCCTGAAATGTGATTTTGTTGGATCATGGAGCTGTCGCTGACTTTGCCTCCTCCATGTGCTCCACATTCATGAAAAGAATGAGGACTGCATTTTTTCATTTGCTCATACCAGGCCCACGGCATCCAATTATTTCACTCTTTTAATGCCATCGCAGCAAAAAGAAACCCTTCAAAGGCTCCTTCGCTGTTCCTTTCTGTGTCGGACAAGATTTCACACTTTCCTGTTATTTTGGCCCTCCTTCCAAAGGAATTGCTGCCTGGAATGCAATTCTAAACCTGCCCCTGCCTCTTTTTGCATATTATTCTAATCTGAGCGCCAAATGCTGTGGGACAGTTCAAACTGATGGGAGAAAGGGGCTCAGGCTGGTCAGACCTAAAAAGGTAGCAAACTCATCTCCAGGCAAATTAAACTCTCTGAATGATACTAATTCTCTCAAATCTGATCGTGTTGTGGCTGCAGGATATGGTACTCCACGAGTCCCTGTGAAGGACTCTTGATCCATTTACCTCTGTCACCCCTCCTTAGTTCTCCTAAAAAAATCCCTATTTTTTGCATAATCTTGTGTGAATCATCGGCACGAAGGTGGGCTGCCCAGCAAAAAGTCCCCAAGGACTCTGTAAAAAACAGACTGTATATTTTTTTATTTATTTATTGGGGTGGAGCATTGCATATAACCTGCTAGAATCTTATTTTTCAGACATTGCACAAGAATAATAATAATAAAAGGACATACCATAAAGGAATTGTAATTTTATGCTGCTGTTTTTTAAATGTCCTTAATTTGCTCAATTTTAAAATCTTTTAATATTGTGAAGCATTTTGGCACCCTGATGGCACTGTGAAATGCTTTATAGGAATACACGTTCATTCAGAAAAGTGGTTGGTATATTTTTAAAAGTACTGATTACTGCTTGGAGGTAGATTTGGTATAATAGGATGAGGAGTCACCCAAAAGTCAAAAGGATGGAGATTTGATTTCTAGTCTCCACACTTCTGTGCAAAAAAGCCAACATTTATCCCCGTGACTTGTTAGATGTGAGTGTGCATGAATATATATATTTAAAAAAAAAACATGATAACAATTGTAAAGACTAAGAGGCGCTAAATGAATAGATCATTCGTTTGGAACTACAGGAAACAGAGTAAAATGATCAATTCTATAAACGAATAAGCGAAAAACACAATAACACATTATAAACCGACACAAAAACAGTGCAAAAGTGTATAGAAAATAGTTACAAGCTGCCCAACAATAAAACAAATAAGTTACAGATTTCAATATGCTTTTAAAAATCATGTAAAGGACAGAAGACGTCAGTTTTATGACAATAAAATCACATGACATGTTTTACTTACAAATATTCTTCCATCGTCTTAAGAGATCATGTAAATGAACTGTGCAGCGTTTACTCCAGCATTATTTTATCTGTGAAATCAGTGTGTAAAGAATTGTGTAGAGGCTCACATTAGTCAAAAAGAATTGCTCCTTTATTATCCAATGCAAGCATCAAAAAATGACATTATACACTATTATATCTGTAGGCAAAGAACCCACACAAGGTTGATATTACAAACAAAAACCACTAAGTAAATGGAAATACTCTTTTTGGTGTAAACACCCTCCAAATGCTTTTACATGCAAGAACTATCTTAACACTGAACATAAAAGTGTTTGGCATTTGTCATTCAGCAAATCTGAGCTTTTTTCCCCCAAAAGTGAGAAATTAGAAACTGCAGGTAAATAAGCAATGTAAATTGTTAAAAAAAAGTGATGATCTGAATAAATAAATGCATGACTTTCTCCCTTTGAGAGGCCAGTGAAACATGTAACAGAACGCTGGGTAAATCTGGGTAAAATGTGGCTTTTCAAAATGGGAGGAAGTCTTTCTGGGTCAAACTCTCTTTGAGCCCTGATGCTAAATGCCCTTTTGCAAAGATACAGTGTAGGTTGAAGGTTTTTTTTTTTTAAAAACGGCAGAAAACTTTGATTCAAGTTTCTCTAAGGTAGCTATTACATTTTGATATTTTCAACCAAATGCAAAACTCTTTCCGTTCTAAACAAACGCTTTATTTAGGCTTATGCAAAACAAAAAAAAAAAAAACATGAACATTGGAAACTGTGGGTAGAAAACCTGGTAAATTTTAGCTGCAGTGAAAAAGACTGAACCTGAGGAGTGGATCAGGGTTGATGAAAAGCCCCTCATTCTGCTGGTTTTAGTGAAAACCTAAACTCCAAAGTTCCTGTAACCCCATACTAAAGCATGCAAGAACAAATAAGTATCCTCAATCATGTTAGCAAAATCTAAAGTTTAAGGCACATCAGCAGTGTGGAGTATAACATATAAATCAATAAAAAGCCACGTTAAAGACTGAAATTATGAAATGCACATTAGATTGCTTGGCTCTTGTGTGATATCAAAAGCATCTAAGGGGGTTAAAAAAAACATTTCCCACTGCTGTTCGAATCTGCACTGCATCAGCTTCTCAAATCTGACATTTAGAGTTCTTCTTTTTTCTCCTTTATCCTTCAGAAGCTGAGTTTGGCAGATTCCTCCAAAATTAAATGGACACAATTCAGTCTGAGTTTTTTAATCTTTTAAGGCATTTATGTGTAAGTTATAAACCAGCTGTTGGTCCAACGCATCTTCCTTCCTCACCAACCAAAACAGGTAAAAACCTGTTGATATCCATCTTCAGCGCTACATCACGAGTCAGCCTCACTGCTGCATTAGTCACACCCTTTAAGTTCTTGTTGTGCTATAGAAAAAAGAAAGTCTTTTTGAAATATGCCTCTCCGTTGTTACAGACGGATCCAGTCAGGTAAAATCAAGGATGGATAAATTCCAACTGCAGCCCAGCCTTTCTTCCTCATCTTCATCACACTTCCTCAAAAAAGGCCATCTGGGACATGTAGGCAGAGTTTCGCTGCAAGACAAACACAAACAAAAGCTCAAACAGAAAACGTTTTCTCAGCCAGAGAAAATGATCATTGCAAATAAGTCAAAACGGTGGCAACTTTCCCAAAACAAAAGTAGATACCAGTGTTTGTTTGGATCTCTATTTGTCAACAAGACAGACAAAGAGGATCAGAATAACAAGCGAGATACAAGAGAAATTACTTAAGTGGTAAACTTAATACATTGTTTTTACAAAACAGGTTGTGTTCATATAGGTTGCCATCATTTTATAATCAGTAAAGCAAAATACGATTTACAAAATCCATTAAAGTGAATCCTGTGAAATAATAAGATTTTTGACTCAAAGCTGCCTTCACCTAACGCATCAGGGGCGTCCAGTTTCAATGTTCGGTCAAAGTACACACCTGTTCTCAGGTGCTGCAAAAAATTTGAGTGTTGAGCGCGGCATGGCAGTCCAGCAGCAGGGTGATTTGAGCGTTGTGGCGGGATTTAGGTGTTTCAAATAAATAAATCTGATCTCTGAACATCCTCCATGTCATCCGTGCATTGTGAATGATTTTGCTCTATTTAGTGTTAAGGATAAAAACAAACACAGGTGTCTGGGGCATCAAGTTTATGGAGTTTATAAGACATTTATGGACACGCATCGAGCTGCGAATTCGCAGCAAGAGAGGCGGCCGACATGAATTTGACGCTCGAGTTGCATTGGGTGTGAATGCAGCATTAAAGAACATACATACATTACTATGAGGTATGTAGAGGGGGTCCTGCACGTATCCTCTGGCCTCACTGTGAAGGCTGTACAGGTTGGCTTGTTGTTGCTGTTGTTGCTGCTCTTCCAGCTTCAAAGATTCGATCTCTGACTTCAGCTCCTTCAGCTGATCTTGCAGGTGTTTGCTCTTCTCCATGTATTCCAGTCTGCGTGACCACAAACACGTCAAAGACAGGCTGTTTTAAGGTGCTGCTGCAGGGGCTCAAAGTCCCAGCTCACCTCTCTCTTTCGATCTCCATCGACAACCTCTTCATGTCGGAATCCTTAAAGTCCAGGCGAGAAGCTGCTTGTTCATAACCAAAGTCTGCTGGTTCAGGGGGAGCAGGAGGGGTGGAGTAGGCCGCTATGAGCTGGAGGACAGGGGCAACAAGCATCAAAGATACCAAAATATCATTTCTTTAAATTTTGCTTAAAAAAAAGGCCCTTTAAGTGACTCAATTAATATTGTTCAAGTAAACTAAGCACCAACCTAACTCAAAGTGGCTTGATAGTTTGTGAAGGCAATATTTTACATTTACATAGGAGCAACATTCTTGGATAAAAGTTCATTAGAAATTCTGCCTGCAGCACTAACATTTAAATAATTTTGTTTCAGTTAAATACATAATTTCATGAAAGACCAATTGTTGGTTTTCTATTGCTTTATGAAAGTTTCAGAAACCTCTTTAAATGTTCACAAAAACATCTGACCTCACTAATGTGGTAAGAATTGAGGATTCAAACAGCCCTCACGTCTTAAAAAAGCATTAACATTCATACTGATTCCGAAATAAACAACATATAGAGTGATTGTTTTTTACAGGGTATGTTGTCTTGGTGATCTCCAGCAGCTTTTGTTTGGCTCTTCGTTCCGCATCCTTTGCTTCCGTCAGGTCTTGCTTCAGATGATCAGCCTCTTTCAGTCTGAAAACAGTTCAGTATTAAAAGAACAGAAAAGTTAATATTTTACTAAATTTGTTTTTTAGATTTTAATAACAACAATAATAATTACTAATCAAGTTTACAGATTTGATAGATATGGATGAAGTTTATAAATGCATGAAGCAGAGAGACATGATCAGACCTCCTCTCAGACTGCTCCACCAGTTTTACCGCCAGCTGCTCCGCCTCCCTCATCTTCTGCTGCATCAGCCTTTTCTCCTCCTTCGTCTTCATGGCAGCGACCTCCAACCTCTGTCTTTCTTGCTCTGCTTCAGCGGCCTTGTGAGCCAACAGCTTGGCTTCTTCCTCCGCAATCTGGGCCTTCTCTGCCAGCAGGTCTGCTGTTTCTTCAGATCGTAGCTGCGTGCAAAAATGAAAAAAAAAAAAAAGTTTTGATAAAAAAAACAAAAAAAACAACGTACATTTGATTTCTGGAGCTTTCCGTGTCGATCGAATTATGCACTGACTGTAGCATCTAAAAGATTTAGCAGTTGCGTCATATGATAAAGGTCTCACCAGTGCCTCGTTGGCCAGTCGTGCTTCATCCTGCAGCTGAAAAAGTCTTCGCTCCATCTCCTCTTTTGCACGTTCTGCTTCTTCTCTCATCTGTTTCTCCCGTGCCAGGATCTGACGCTCCATCTAAAAGGGGGCACAAAAACTTCAAATTAGGGCTGTCAACTTAATACGTTAACGCGTGCAAATAATATTTTTTAATTGACGCATTAATATTTATCGACGCTAATTAATTACACTGCGCAAAACAGCTGTCATCTGCAGGTTCAGGCTTTGGTGGCATGTGTCAATTTCTGATAATACACACTTCGTCCTGCACTTTCTCACTCAAAACACGGTCACTTACAAAAGAAATACATTTTAAGCAATTTTCAGTACTTTATGCTTGTCATTTTTTAGGTTTAGATGGCTTTTTCACAAAAGGCGGACTATTTGAGGTGTAATGCGAACTAAGCCGGCAGCGCCCGTGAATTGCAGTGGCAAAGGAAAGCAATATATGTGCTGATCATCATGATGGTTCAATAAAGCAACAGTTCAGAGAGAAGGTTCAACTCTTACCGCTTGTTTTTGTCCAGAATAAAATAAAAGTTTGTTTTAAGGAAGCCTGCACATATAGAACATTGTGAACGGAACCTCTTTTTCAGGCGTGCATCCACACCCAGCAGCCAATCAGAATAGAGTATTCACCTGAACCATTACCAACCAACCAAGAGCAGAAACACAATGTTTGTTTCTTATGGCTGTATTTCTTCTTGGAGTAATACTGCAGACATAAAAGTCTTTACAGTTCTGCTTATCTTACTGTTGATGTGTTTTGTACACACAAGTTAAACTTTTAAGTTAACATTTTACAAATGTAAACATTTCAGACAATACAAATTATTGTTTTTGTTCAAAAGCTGCATATTGTCATATAAAATGTAATCAAACATTGTGATTCATCTGATTATCTTTTTAAATCGGTTTACAGCACTACTTTAATACATTTGACCACATTTCGCTTTCAAAAAACTCTCCTGCTACAAACCTTCTTTCGGGCCTTCTCCTCTTTAGCCTGAGCCTTCATCTGTTGCACTTCAATTGAGTCCACCTTCCTTCTCCTCATAAATAGGTCATGGTTCCCAATGCACAACTGTAGGATCTAAATACAATGAAAGCATTAAAAATATTACATCCAATTTCTTTCATGTATTAATGAAAATGTTTTTTTAAGAAATAAACCTACAAGCTTGTTAACACGAAGCTGAGACGAGTAGAACTTAAAAACGTCATTCTTTTTGTCCAGAGGTTTGATCGTAAACTGCAGGCAAGAAAATGTAGTATTTTATGAAAGAGGCATATCTTTTATTTCTGCAGTTTTGTTAGTTTAATAGCCTGTAAAAATATGAAAAAAGTGTGATCAATTTGGCTGATTTTAAACACCTCTTTTTCACTGTAGGAGATGTTACGGATTCCGCTCCACGGAAAGGACTTGTTGGGGTTGAGTTTGTTGTTCGGGATGTAGATGTGAAGCCCCTGAGCATCCACTCCCAGTAACAAGTCTGTGACCCTCTTATTTTGCTGTTGATGTAAGCCGACATGACAGTTGTGTTTAAAGGTTGCATTTTTAATAGCTCCCATGCAAAATGCAACAGTCACAAACACACTCACAGTAATGTGGAAGTAGCTGACGCCGTACATCTCCAGGTCTTGAGCGATTTTGAGGTATTCCATCTCGGCTTCGTCCCTACAGAGACAATAATGGGATGAAAGGGATAACACAATATAATACATTTCCTCACACCTGAGTGGCAAAGTGTGAAAGCGCATCTTTTGTAAAGGTGTTAATTTGCCTTTGCATGCTGCATTTAAACTGTCAGTCTTACCTGGCGATACCTCGGTGCTCAGCGTACCAGGCTGTGATCTTCTCCTCCCACATGTCAGCTGTCATTTGGTATTGCATCAACACCTAAGATAACAAAATCATAACGCACACTTAACATTAAAAACACACAGACACTGACAGACTGATAGTATTTAAAACAGAAAAAGCCTATTTTCCCATATACTCACTCTTTTAGGCAACAACTCATCTTGGGCCAAGAACCCTGGCTTGTGAAAGTTTGGATCATAATCTCCATACTGTAATAAATATTAAGGAGGAAATAGTCATTCCACTATCTTAAAATAGCCTATATATTAAATTAGGAGAACTGTAACCAACAAAAACACTTACCTTTGCCTGGACAGCATATGAAGCCAACAAAACTGAGGCTTCAGGAGAGCAAAATATCTCTTCATCTAATATTTGCTTTTTCACCTAAATGAAAATGACAACGATGTTTAAGCTACACAGAAAAGGTATTTAAGATGCAATTTCAGCCTCGAATTGAATCAGACTGTCCATTGAAATAAATGAACTAAAGTACCTGTAAAAAGAAGAGGTGTTGTGTTATCTCTTGTACCAGCTCCTCCTCTACTTTTTCGGGAAAAAATTTGGCCAAGAAGTGAAACATTATGGGTGAGTCTTTTGGAACCTCTTGGTCCAAAACCTATTGGAGCAAATTAATATTTTTGTTTGTTTGTTAAAGCAGCTAAAAAGATGCTGCTGGTAGCAAAAAAAAAAAAACATAATCCTTAATGTTTTATAAATTATTTTATTTTTTCTCTGGAAAGAAAGATATAAGTTTGAAACAAAAGAAAGTCACTTTTTGTATGGTGTGACTGTGATCTTGCTTACCCGTTTCTCCTGTTTCAACCAGGCATAAGTGTCCTTTACTGTGTATCTTAGTCCAAAAAACCAGGTTTCTCTCAAGCCCACAGTGCGGCACACCAAATCAAACAGGTCCTTTCCTTTCCATTTAACCTGGAAGAAAAAAAACCCAATCAAAACATTTCTATAGTTTTCAAAGACAGGGCAAATCCAATGTTTTGACATCTGCCTAAAAAAGAGAAAAACCAAAACATCGGATATGTTTTTTTAAATTTAATGAAATCCGGTAATCTTAGTATTTAATCATGCGCCTTTATAAGGTAAATATGTATTTACTAGGAGCTACTACTACTTTCTTACACCTACATGCTCAAGAACATAAATATAAAGACAAATCCATAAAAAAATATGGAATTAAACGCGACATGTTTGAAGAATAAATATTTCAATGGTTCCCTAACAACAACGACTGTACCTCACAGCTGAACTCCATTTCAGCATCCATGGTTATGACTTTCACTTTAAAAGTCTTTGGCTGTTTCTTCTTTAACCCAAGGATAGACATTTTGAATTCCAAAACTTTATTTAAAAATATTACTCCAGTGAATGTCTACAGGTAGAACTCAAAAAACATGGGGAACTGTATTTTTTAGAATATTTTTGTCTTAAAATTATCGGAATATCGTACAACTATTCTACAGAGAATAAAACGGGAGAACTTTCAAATCGTTTTTGTTTAAGAAAACGCGCATTTAAGGTGACGAGGCCCTTTAACCAGGAGTAAAGTTAAAGTTTGGCCGTCCAAAAAGAATCCTGGAGTGGGGTGGGCTCTTGTGTTGGTAGTGACCAACGCTAAGCTAACTTCTTTCGATATTTCCTCAGATGTGCCACAAAAACTGACGAAAAATATTGTAAAATGAACGAAACGTTACAGAGGACGCCATAGTGAAACGTACTAAAGCAGAGCTATTCTTTCACGAAGTAACACTCTTTCAAACAATCATTGAAATAACTTTGCTAATGGTAACAGCGGCTAACTGGTTAGCTAACAAATCAGTACGACTTTCCAGAAAATTGTTGTTTTGACTCCCAGCGACTCTACAGGTGGAAAGAAGAACAGCACGTCAGCATGACCCTACTGCGCATGTCTGCGGGGAATTGTGTGCCCCCTCCAAGGAGTGTCTGGAATACGGTTATTTTATGCTTTTTGTACAAAGTAACAAAGTACTGCTGTTTTGAACACATTCAGGAATTAATTGACCCTTCCAAAACAAAAATAGGTAGATATAAAACACCAACACTTGTCAACATTTAAATTACACACTAATAGTAGAAAGTGTTCTTAAACACCACATTTCCTGACGGGGTTAAATAAAGAACAACGATAAATTTACAAAGGATATTAGTACCCCCACACAAAAACTTTAGGAGTTCAGTATATTTATTATCATGTATTCAATTATTCCTCCCTTAGATGACAAAATCCTACTTTGGTATTTTTTTCCCAGAACCTCAAAAAACACAAGATTATCTGTTTACTATTATTAATTTATAAATTATTCTGGCCAAAATCAATATACATAAATTTACATTTAATCATAAAACACCATATTTTCCACAACTCCTAAAAAGATGGATATTTTTTACATACTTTCTAAATCACAGTCCACCAACCAATTCTTTGCAGGTATTTATGCAATCCACCCCCCTGGCTGGTTGTCATTATCTCTATATTTTACATTATGCTACATTAGTTCTCTTTTGTTTTACCGGTACATGCACTTTGTTCAATAAATAATAATCATAAAAAAATAAATAAATAAATAAACAAACAAAAACGTAATAGTCCCATTAATGATTATATTTTCTCCATTGACTGTAAGGTATCTATCTATCTATTTGGTATCTATACAAAAGAACATAAAGTCATTCATAAAATATACACAGTAGCTGGTTGCTAATAAAACTAAACTAAACGGACTAAGCTAAACTGGTATCCCTCTCCTAGACTCTCCTTCTTGGTGGGGAAAAACTCATGATTAAACAAGACTGAAAATGTCTCTTATCTACTGCGGAATTAAATTAAGATTATGTTTTGATTTTAAAACAAAGCCTGATATAGAAAGTTAATTATTTTATTTTATTTTATTTTATTTTATTTTATTTTATTTTATTTTATTTTATTTTATTTTATTTTATTTTATCTATCATGTGGTGGCAAATATCATTTATTTTTATTAAATCGTCGTTTTACACTCCAGTACACTAGATGGCGCATTTGCAACTGAAACCTCTAACATTCCAAGGAAGAAGAAAAGGAGGCTGAGGGAAAACCAAAACCTCGCGTATCGTATTGGAATTGGACATTTTGATCGTTGTCTCTAATGTCATTTACTTTGAGATTTTTGAAAGTTTCAAAGAATATTAAACAACCCATTTTCAATCAGCACACAACCAGGTAACGCCTGCTCTTGTTGATTAAAAGTCTACAAGGTCCAAAAAACGTAAAAACCGTTTTCCTTAGTTGTACGAGCTGTTTATCTGCAGTATTTGTGAAAGTATGCAACAGTTTTCGTTTATTTCTTCTTTTTTAGTATTTGTAAGCGAAAAAAGCTAAACGTAAGAGGCTTGCCGCTTGGGTTTATTTTAGACTCTAAAATTCCAGCGAAATTAATCTGAAATAAAATAAATAACCAAAAAAAAAAGAAAATTTAAGTACTGTACAATTTATCATTAAATTACAGTTGGCATAATCTAATTCACACACATAAAACTCCATACATAATATAGTATAAATATCCCAGTAATAAAACAATAATGTAAATAATAAATTTAAAAACTTGCTACTTTTACTGATTTTTGTTTTAAGCTAATGTATTACATTTATCCTTTTAAATATAAATAGAGGTAGTTTCCTCCAAAATTTCAATCATTTAAAAATATGCTTATTTATTTAATAAATAGGATAAAGCAACATGTAGCTACATTCCGATTTGCAGATATAACTCTTTTTTTTCCTTCCTAATTGCTAATAGATCTAGCAAAAAGGCCAAATGAGCTGAATAATTGTTTACATTGGCTTACAGGTTTAAATTCTCTTAAAAGAAACAACTGTATACCAGTAAGTGAAATGAAGATTTCAGATGATGAATTTTAAACTGTGACTGGATTATAATTGTATAATGTTGACTTGCTTTTTATTTTTTTGCTGAATAGATTTGTAAACAATGTCAGCCAACACATTTGAGAACGTAAAAGCAGCAGTTCTATCTGCCCATAAAGGCACCACATCAAGGGAAAAAGTCCACTTCTATAATTCCTGGGCAAAGAATTATGAACAGGTGAGAATATAAATCTAAATCCTTAGAGGGAAGTTTCTACCCTATGAGGTTTTCTTTTTCTAGTCATGTTTTTTTTTTTTTTTTTTTTAAAAAGCAAAGATTTATTGGCTTTAAGTTAAGAAAAAACGTTTTGGAGACTATTGGGCACCAGATCCTAATCCTGACAATCTTTAGAAGGTACAGAGAAAGATTGCACAACTTTCTCTTCATCAATACACGTATATGAGTTATTGACAAAACATGAATGTACCCTTTGAACTGCAAGAAGCAGAAATACCAGATTATTTGACTTTTTAGTTGTTTATTTGTTTGTTTTGGCTTTGGGAGTCTGCTTGAGCATTTGTTTTCAATAGTTTTTAATGTCAAACATATATGAAGTTTAAGTAAATGTTTATTTTTGATTTTAAAAAAGGCTACAATCTTTTTTTGTGTCATTACTTCCTATTTTTTAAAGATTAAAATTTTAATTACTAAAGTATGTGCTTATGTTTACCATATTTGTGCCTTGTTACATGTAAACTGCAGATATTGGCTGTTTGGTCTTTGGAAACGTGAGCAGTACTAATCCAGTAAAAGCACAGGAAACCATATTTACCATGACATGAAATTCTAAAATGATAAAAACATTTCACAAGCGACCAAGACAACAATGGAATTACAGTGCCATCTGGTGATCAGAAAAGTGTTTGCTGGATTTAAAAAAAAATAAAAAGCCAGCTGTCGTTTCTACAATACAAGCAACACCTTTGTAAGCATAAAATAGGTTTCTTTTAATAAACTGTGACGTTCTAAGTCACTGCCATATTATAAATGGATGCTTAAAATGTCTGTTTTCTCACAAAATGTCATTATTATAACAAAACAACATCTTTCCTCCTGTAAAAACAGTCGTGCCCCCCACCCCCCAAAAAAAGGTTTATTTAGCTATTTAAATAATGTTTCAAAAGAACATTAAAGTTCGCCCATGTAATGTATTAGGGAGGTGTGGATCAAAACTGAAGTTTTAGATAAAACAAAACATGCATTCTCTCTAACGTAGTTTTTAATGCATTTCTTTTCAGCATGTTGCTGTTCTGGACTATCGTGCACCAACTCTGGCTGCAGACAGCGTCCTGTCACATTTCAGTGGTGCACGAGAATCAGCTGCTGTGTTGGATGTGGCTTGTGGTACCGGCCTGGTGGCCAAACAGGTGATGTATTCAGGGGCCACCTTTCAGTGAAGTACACACACCTTATTTTTAAAACTATTTTTGTCTTTGTTTTAACAGCTGAAAAAACGTGGATTTGAACTTTTTATCGGAGTTGATGGAAGTGATGCCATGCTTCATGAGGCAAAGGAGAGTGGTTTATTCCAGGA
Source organism: Oryzias celebensis (assembly GCA_014656515.1). Classification (NCBI taxonomy): domain Eukaryota; kingdom Metazoa; phylum Chordata; class Actinopteri; order Beloniformes; family Adrianichthyidae; genus Oryzias; species Oryzias celebensis. The sequence continues at coordinate 17,055,772 of BNCR01000013.1, forward strand.
CTTGAAACAGTGCCTTCTAGGGGAAGAACCCTTTCCTGCAGAGTGGGGTAATAATATGCTAAATAATGCTGCTCAGTTGGCTTGGTGTAGGGCTGGCACGTGCTTGAAACCAGAGTTTGCTTCCCAGGGAGTACAGTGAGCTAGAGTCAGTGTGGGTCTTTGGGCAAGACCCTTCACTCTACTGCCTAGCTATGTTGCCACAAGGGAATCTAAGTCTGGGTCTGTCTGTGCCGGCCTCCAGCCCGGATACAATACTAGGTTGTGTCAGGAAAAGGCACCTGGCGTAAAAAACTCTGCCAGACCACTGTGCAAATCAGTGAAAGCTGATTGGCTGTGGCGACCCCTGACGAGAAATACCAAAAGGTGAACAACAACATTATCCAGTTCATTATTGACTAATTATAGGTATGTGTCTATGTTACTTTTTTAAAATTTGATTTGATTTTTTTATTTATTTTTAGCATTGATTGAAGACAAAACAAAAAAATCACATAGAAATATCAAACTTATTACAGAAATAATGAAACACTTTGCTTAAAAAAACAAAGAAAAATTAGCATAAATATAAGAAGAAAATAACTGTGATTATTTATCATCATAAATTGAGATTTTCGCAGTGATGCATGCAATACATACTTAGGTCCCATTAGATTCAATAAATATATTGATTATTAACTGAAGTCAAGTAGAGTTTGATTAAAAGTTTTTAAAGGATTCATAATAACCAATTTATATAATCCCACCTCTACTGAGTTATTCAGTTTATATTTATAGTCTGTCACTCCTGAGCGTTGAATGTACAAAGAAAATGAATAAATAAATACAGTAAAGGTATTACAGTTTACTGGTGATACATTGAAAAATCCAAACTACAGTTTTTTACCTTGACCTTTTTCTTCTGTTTGTCACGTGCAGCAGGTTCATTTGATGTGGTCATGATCGTTGGGGCCCTGAGCGTTGGTCAGGTTCCTGTTGCTGTGGTCAGAGACCTGTGTGGGGCTGCCAAACCAGGTGAAGGTTTATCCTTTATCTTGCTTTATTTTAAATGATGAAATATAATTATCACCCACCTTAATCTGTCTTTACACTAGGTGGCCTAATTTGCATGACAACAAGAAGTAACTGTGATAATTTGGAATACAAAACTGCGCTTGAGCGGCAGCTGAAGCAGATGGAGAAAGAAGACCTCTGGACTTGTGTGGAGATCACAGAAGTGAAGGACTGGGAGAGAACTGTGTCAGAACAGGATGATGGCTACATATCTGGAGTGGTTTACCTCTTCAAAAAAAATATACACATAAACACAACACTGTGATTCACTCCAGCATTATTCTCTATTCGATTTGATTCAGAATAGCTCTTTAGGTTTGTATTCTTAGGCATTGTGAAGTATAACCGTTTCATTGTTGCGGTCTATGCAGTGAACTTTTGTCCAGAAAAAGTGTCTCATCATGAAAGTTCCACTCTGATCATCTTTGGATCTGTTTTAAAAGCCTTCTCAGTGGTCTTTTAATTACAATTATGTTGTTTTTATCCAAAATTTATAAAAACAGCTGTGGGATAAAGTTTCTGCAGAGCGGCAGTGGTTCATTAGAAAATCACCTCTGAATTGTAGGCGGGACCATGGACACAGAGTGAGCCTGTCCCCACCTCCCATCACCCATCTGTTGCCTGCTGATTGTAGCTTCTACGTCACAAATAAGCTCTTTTACAGCCTTTTTTGTCTGCTCCTGATTCACAATAATTAAATAAAACAAGTTTCGAAAAAGTCAGTTGTGAGTGCTTTAAAAAAAAAAAAACTTTCATTTATTTCATGACGGTTTATAACAGAAAGGTTGAGCACACACAGGATCCTCCTGACTACCAGCAATGCAAGTTTTTGTCTGTAGAGGACATTTCTAAACCTTTATATCTCCTAACTACTGCAAAGTCTTGAATTAACACGTTTTGGTATCTGCAGAGGACATCTGGGGGTTTTCAATGATACCAAATGTGAAGGGATGGGCTTTAGGAATTGTAGTTTTTAGTAGATAAAAAAAAAGCAACTGGACACATTTTTTTCTCGTAGTCCAGAGGATATAGGATGTGAAAGTGCATTTCAAAAAGAGGGGAAAAAAAACAGAGGGGCTAGAGTTTCCCTTTAATAATTACAGTCATGTTTCATTGCATTCATTGTGTGTGAGGTCATACGGTGTTTCTGTTAACGGAAGGTGGATTGGTTTTAATATATTTTATTTTGATTGTTTTTAACTGTAAAGTTTCTTGAGCTGCTCAAAGCATTATAAGTGCTTTTTTAAATCATTAAATAAAGCTTGATTTGGTTTGATTTGATTTGATTCTTGTCTGTCCTGGAATATTGCAATTTAAGATGTTCAAGACGAGTTTCTGTTTTATTAAAATTCACTTTAACAAAAGTCTTAGAATAAACTTCATTCATTAATGTTCTGCAGCATTTTAACTTTTCAAAATTTAAAATCACAATAAAAGAAAATTATCAATTATTCTTTTCTCATAAATGCTAATAAATTAAATGTAGCTGCAGACTTATGATACCAACAGGTTGGCCCTAATTCAAATCCCAGTTTCTGTCACAATCCAGAATCAGACATGTCAGACTGTTTATTGATTTAAAATCTGAAGAAGAAATGCTGATTAAATGTGAGTGTTCAAGTAGCCATGATGGAAACCTGCACATGAATAGATAAACAGCTAGTATATTTTCCAGCATGAAACAAATGTCGATGTGTTAACAGATGATGTCAGTGTTCAGCAAGAAAGTCAGGTCTACATGTCATATGTGGCATGACGCTGTGAAACCCATTCAGTAGCCAAACATTATTCAAATCAGTTAAAACACATGTTCTAACGATAACAAGTATAAGATATAACACTTTATAACAGAAAATGTGCATCACAGTCTGATCAGTGCTCTACACTCATCTCAATTTTAACATAAAGAGCTTAAAAGAAAAGTGTCTCAAAGTTGGATAAATCCTCTAATATCACGTTACCGCCCAAAATTTGTTGTTTGGCGTTATTTTATTTTATTTTTTTGCAAATGTGTTTTATGGAAATAAAAATACTACTAAACTAAGTGCTGATTTTTTTTTAAAACTGTGTAATAAAAAACCTTTGGTGTCACTTTCTGTCTAACCTGTTTGACCTGTGCCCAGTATACAAAACCCTACTCTGACAGACCAGGAAGACTTCAGGGAGACAGAGTTAAGATTTCAGCAAAGAAAACAATAATATATTTTTTAAAAGGATGTAACAATGAAATAAAAAAGTGCCATAAATGTTTAAAGTAAAGTATAGGTATATCATTCCCTGCATGTGTGCTAAATTAAAATAAAATTCAATAAAATGTTAACTGCATTGACAAACATTGGATATTTACAGAAAGTTACATAAAATAGTTCAAAATAAACAATTACATTTGCACCAATGTGACTCTTTGTCGTAATTTTCACATTTAATGTAAAAGAAAAAGTACTTCAATGAACAAATAACAAGAATTCCTTTTAAAGTAGCCGTAATGCTGCCTTTAAGAATGATTTACATGTCAGGAGTTTTAAAAAAAATCAATTGTAAAAGAAAAAAGGAAGAAAGCTGGGATACAATGTGACTTTTTTCTGTAAAGGAAATGTTATCACACAGGAAAAAGCCCAAACAAATGTGATTTTTACGAAAAAATCTAAAATTGGAAGCATCATCCTTAGTTGTTGGATTACTTGGTGTCAGTTCAAGAGCACAAAAACATGGTTCCTTCAGTTTCATGAACAAAGTGAACATTTTTCCTTCAAAGTTTTTTTTTAAATTATTCCAAATAGGTTTCATAAAAAAAGTTACAGAAAACTCAAATATAGCTTTTCAGAATAAAATATATAAGTGTTTTTATATTCATCTTTGTTCACATCACAGATAAGTTTTTGGTCCATCTACGGTAGTGACTTCATAGTCACTAGTGATTGATGAAATCTCCTTCATTTCTCTTTTCTTCAGCTGGGATTTTGTGGACAGTGCCTCACTCAGTTCTGACATCGGCGACTCTGGTCTTTTCTTAACCACAGCTGTTGACGTCGCCCATGATCTTTCTGACTCATCTGTCATCTCTGGCTTGGGCACAGCAATAAATGGAGTATCTGAATATGGAGGAGGGCTTGTGCTCTGCTCCCTGTAGATTTGAGGCGTGGCCATCCTGGCATTGATAGGCGGATGGAATGCTAAAGCCACCTTGACGCATTTAGAACCCACACTTGCTGGCCTGTTGGTACTCTTGTCATGTGTACATGCAGACTTGATTAACAAACAGCCTCCAATGAAAAGCAAAGTTGATGCCGCCCAACCAATGTAAAGGCAGGCTCCCAGCTCCCGTGCCGGAGAAGTTAAAGAAGGATTATAAAATTGCTCCACTACCTTCCCAGCTGTCCAAGATGTGGGAATCAAACAGGACAGTCCTGAGGCTAACATCAGTACGCCTGCTGCAGCAGCCACTTTTTCCTTTTTGCTTTCTTCATCATCCAAGAAGCGAGTGCACTTTCCTCCAACAAAGGCCAGAATGAAGCCTACAGCCCCTGTAAGAATCGCAAGGACAGTGAGAGCCCTCGCTGCCTGGAGGTCAGAGGTCAGTGCGAGGACAGACTCATAAGGCTTGCACTGTATTTGTCCTGTACTTTGAGTTATACAAGTCATCCAGATGCCCTCCTGGACTCTCTGTGAGGTCACAATGTTGGTGCCCACGAAGGCGGTGACCTTCCACATGGGTAGAATGCAGCAGAGGATGGCCCCCGCCCAACCAATGAGGCACAGGACACTGGCCAACATTTGAATCGCGGTGGAGGCCATGATGTAGAAACGTCTTAATTAATGTTCACAGACCTGAGAGGAGTGCTCGTTTGGTTTCCTGGATTTTTGTGGCGCTTCTCTTGCCTTGACTGCGGCTGTCTCTGTGATCACCCGAGAGCTTCCTTTGTTTGGTCTTCTTTAACTCTCCGTGTCTTTTTCATACGCCTCCATTGCTGTGCTTTTACTTTGGAATGCAGCTGCTTTCAGAATGATGAGCTCTGTCCGACTGGTTCAGTCAATTCTTTTACTGTCGGTAACTTTTACCAAACACCAGGTGTTTTCACTTCATTTGTATACAGGCAGTTTCCATCCGTCTGTCCCTCCCTCTTTGTATGACTAATTAGTTCCCTCTCCTCCCCTTCTTTCTGTCCTTTCTTTCCTTTTTTGTTTTCTTATGTCACCCAACCAGCTATGTGTGTGCTTTTGGTCAGGTACAGATGCACCACACCCAGTGGCAGTTAGATTATCTTTTCCCTACCTCTTTATCCTCACTCGATTAGAGCGTTTTAGAAACAAAAAGACACCTAATAAACTCGTTAAAATGAATACAACATGATTAATTATTATTCTATTATTTTGCAATTACGGTGAGAAATGTTTAATCCGTTTTTAGCTTTGTATGGTTATGATTATTTTTCTTTGCACCTACATCATCGTCTATGCACAATGAACAATTGTGACTATTTTTTTTTTTACGTTAAAGCAGGGGGACATTTTTTTGAGACACAACCGGTTTCGCTTCCAGCATGCACACTGCTACAAAACCGGTTTGAAACATGACAACACAACCCCACCCACACATGGATATTTCATCTCCTCTATTCTTTTCTAATTTAGCTTTTTTTTTTTTTTTTAATTCAACAATTTGACCAGCATCCTTCAACATTTTGTACTTATTTTTACATTTTTTTGACAACCAAACTGATCTTTTCTTTTAGGCTAATCTACTTTTCATTTGACTCCAGGAACGGAAACTCTGAGCCACTGAAATAGAATTTGCCTGCAAAGAATGTCATGTGAACATTTCACACCATCGATACGAGCCTTGGATGGTAAAACAGTTCATTTAAATAAAGGTGTGCCGTAGTTCATCAACCTTGGTTTCACAGGACATGTTTATGTAGCCTTATTCAGTTATTTTCTTATTGTACACTTATGTGTAATGTGCCAATTTTTTTGAACACAGAAGTCACTGTCAGCCTAATTTAAATGACATTTTCTTCACTCAATATCAAGGGTGTCAATCAATGAAAAAAACCCACATCTTTCAAAATAAAACTCAAAGCCAAACATTTGCAAAGACCATACAGGTTTAAATTCCTGACCTTTAAATTCTAAAACACACCTTATAAACTGTAGCTTTTGGTGTGTCTTTTAAGATGACTGTATTTACTTGTTTTCATGTTTGTGTTTTTAAATTTTCATTGTAATTTTAGTTATTAAGCTTTGTCCTCTTACTAATTAAAACAACCAATACACCAAAATTTAAATTTTAAAAATTATGTCAGGAGCAAAGACTTTTCTAATTAAAAAGAATACGTCGACAATAGTTGACAATTAAACCAACAATTTAGATCCATCCTTCCAGCTTTCTCTGCTTATCTGGGTTCTTAATGCTGCAGTCTGAGCAAAAATCCCCACTGAAACTTCCTCTGCCGGAATAAAGCCAAGGTTTTTCCATGCCAATGAGAGACCTAGCTCCTCCAGTGTGTCTTTTCCATGGCTTCTTCCCGATGGGATATTCTTGGAATGCCTCTCCAAGCTCTCAGAAGAACATCACCTGCAAAAGGCAGAGATGAAATCTTGTAGTCTTGAGATCAGACTCCCTCCAGCATCTAGAAATGTGAGCAGCTGTGGCACAAGGTCAGAGTGGCCATTTTTGATTCCAGCCATGCCTGTCCAAGTGTCCCTTAGCAAGACACTTATCCACATTGCTCCTGGTTATATGTGTGGATATACTGGATTGTAAGTTTGTGCTTTTGGCTTAAATCATGGTAGGAAAGTGCCATTTAAGTACACGGCATTTACCGTTTACTACTCTGTCAATTTTTACCATGAAACAGGGACAAGTATTTAACACTTTCTCCAAATCTGCAAATACATATGGATTGGATAGGAAAACTTCAATGTACCTTCAACCACACTGTGTAAGGTGTAGAGCCAATCTGCTGTTTAGGTTTGACCACTGACAATTCGCTTCTCCAGTACATTGACTGTACATAGAGAACTGGACTGAATGTCCCCTCCCCCCTTGCGTTCCAAATGGGAAGTACCTGCTGGGTCAAGGAAGCCAAAATTCCATAGGCTTCTATAGAGAAATAAACGGCCATTACTCCGTCATTTTATTTGTTAGAACAACAATTCTTCCTTTGCTACATTTTTTAACATGTTCTTGCTAATCCCATTTTTTTTCATGACATTTTTTGCTGAAATGCAAGTTATTCATGTTATAAACTGTCCAATCAGATGGCTCAGTAAAAGAAGGTGGTCTCCTCGAACGTTTGATTGACAAATTCTCCTGAGCCCGCTATCAGGGGAAGGGCTGTGGTCTTCTAACATGCTCCCTCCTGATTGGAGAAAGTGGTTGCCATAGAAATGTTGACTCAGACTGACACTGATCAACTACTGCTTACTGAGGACGTCTGGCTCCAACATGGTGACGGACATATCACAGAAAAATGGCAAAGGAATTGACTTTATTTGATTGGAACCGGAAGCAAATAATTTTTTATGGGTGACGTCACTCTAACTTGGTCCAGTTCTCTTGCAGTCAATGCTCCAGTATCGTCGAATAGACTAATAATAAGCCTGAGTAGTGCTGTCCCCTTGTAGTTAAAGCACATCCTCCACTTTCCCTTCTTGAAAAGAGGGACCACTACCTCAGAATGTCAGTTCAGAGGTCCTGTCCCCAAATGCCACACAATATCAAAAAGGCGTGTAAATCCACAACATCCAGAGACTTGAGGTACTCAGGTTGAACCTCATCCACCCCTGGTGTCTTGTTGTCATCAAGGAGCTTGCCTGGATTAGTTCACTCCCAGCCTCTTTTCCGGCAACAGAAGCTGTGTCACTAGAGAGGGATCAACAGCTTATACCTGCAGTGAAAGCTGTATCAGAAGAGAACGGCTTCCCTCTTCTGAGGCGCTGCATGGTCTGCCCGACTTTCTTTGAGGTCGTCCTTTTGGTTAATTTTAATAGTTTACTTTCCTGTTTTAACTTGTGTTTTTAGCTGATTTTCTTCTGAGTTTTAAATTGTAAACACATCCCCTCCAAAAAAAGAAAAACCCAGAAAACAAATAGTGAAAGAGTTTTTTGCTTTTTATTTTAGTTGTTAAAATGGCAGAGTGCAATGTCTCCCAACTTGTTTTTTAGAGAATCTTTCAAAACTGGTTGCTAAACCAGATCGACCGAATCATTTTTTTCACTCTTGAGACATCAGTACAAGCAGCTTTACACTGCAAAATAGAAGAATAGCAGAATCTTCTCAATATTAATGACAGACAACATGAATCAACCACACTTACACAGTAATGTTTAATCACTGTATGAAAAAGAAAAGTCAAAAATTTAGCATTTCGGTGCAAAAATGTGAATTTAAACATAAATTTGTTTTCAAAACTTAAAAAAGGTTTCTTACCTATACTGTAACAACAGCAAAGAAAAAAATCTATAAATCTTAAAACACCACTGCCTTTAAGACAAAGACTATACTGATATCACAAAGCAGGGAAAAAAAAACCCAAAAACAATAATCAATCAGAGAGTTAGACATAGGTTTGTTCCTTAGTTTCAGCCTCGGCGAACTGGAATTTTGGAGCGGAGTACTCCTCTTGTCGAAGACGAGAGATACAGAAGAGGACTCCACCCACGAACAGCAGCACTGCAGATCCCCAGCCAATGTAAAGGGAGACCCCCAACTCTCTCTTCTGAGCATCAATCAGCATTGGGTTGTAAAAATCCTGTATAATGGTAGCGGCAGTCCAGGAGACGGGAATCAACACCAGAAGACCGGAAATGATGAAAGCAACTCCAGCAGCGATGGCCACTTGTTTTTTTGGCATTTCTTCCGATAAAAAGTTGGTGAATTTCCCCCCAGCAACACCAAGCAAAATCCCTAAGACTCCTATGACTATGGAAATGATGACCAGAGCCCTGGCCGCCTGCAGGTCCTGAGGTAAGGCCAGTAGGGAGTCGTATATTTTGCATTGCATCTGCCCTGTACTCTGGGTGACACAGTTGAGCCATATACCCTCCCAGATCACCTGAGAGGTGATAATGTTGGATCCAATGAAGGCTGTAACTTTCCAGCACGGCAGACCACAGATGATGATAGCCCCCAGAATGCCAAGAATGGCAAGAACCATGCCCAGAACTTGCTTAGACCCCATCTTGAACCTCTGATCTTGTCTTTTGAGATGCTGGAATGTCTTCCTTCTGAGAACTGGTGAGGTTTATTTGTAGACGACAAAGTGGGACGTGATTATGCTCCCAATTTCAGAGAAAAGACTTACAATTACTCAGTACTGTGATTTGTTTTAAAGAGCATTGCTTGGGAGGAGTTTGCTCAGTTGAGACCTTATAAGGGTGACAAAAAAACATCCAGCCAGACTGGATAGCTACGCTGCAATTCTTTCTAAGAAAGACAACTTTTAGAGATGGAATAAAGTCTGAAATGCACATCAGAAAGAACAAACACTCATTTTCATTCATTTACAACAACTGTAAATTCTGAAGTCACTCAAATGTTTTAAACAATTCATAACTGGAAAATAAACTACATCCAACTATTGATTTGAACAAGCAACTTCCGACGTGACAGTGTGGTCACACCGAAACTGTCAGGTACAAGACATGCTTTAAGTAATTGCACAGGAACTTCATTTAAAAAGACTGATGACTCCATGATGAGGATTATAAAATGTTTAAATTATAAAATTCCCAAAGAGTGAAAAACCAGAAAAGTCACTTGTGTTTAACTTTAGATTTTTCTTTTGTTAAATGATGAGCAAAAGTAGACTAGAAAAACGAAAACAAACTGGCTCAGCTATTTTCTTAAGAGAACACCTGTTGTTTTCCCAGAAGTGTGAGGCAAGTAAAACCCCATTCTCAAAAAGATTTCGTGAAATTCTTGAAAATCAACATTTTTCTGAGGGAGATGTTGTGTTTCTGTTTTCTTATTATTATAAGTCTATATTATTTTTTTAATTCTAAAACAAAAACTATTTGTGGGAAAGTCAGTTGTTTTATTTTGAAAGTAGAATTAACTTTCCTAAATTGAATTTAAATTACTTACTCATTACGTTTACTTGAGTAGTTTACTTGAGTAAATATAAATCTCCATTCAAATGTAGTGGAGTAAAGAGTACAAATATTCAACCAAAACATGTAGTCGAGGAGAGAGTAAAAGTTGCTTATATTTTTGACACTCCCTAAAAGTACAATGTGGCCGAAAAAACATTCTGAAGTAAAGTAACAAGGTCAATTTAAGTCAAGTACTTACAACTCTGCTTTTTGGCATATTTTAATGTCAAATGTATGTTAATTTTAACATTTGTTGTGTTAGTCATTTGTGAAAACCATAGAAAAGTCATTTAACAAAAGAGTGGTCCAATAAGTAAGTTTAATATGTTGGAATTATACCAACTTTTCCAAAATACTGTCTTTTAAAATGGAAACTTGCATATTTATCTCATGCGCAACAGATACAACAGCTCTAGAAAAATGCCTTCATTTGACTGTGAAAGTTTCTTTTTCACAAATTTTATATATATATATATATATATATATATATATATATATATATATATATATATATATATATATATATATATATATATATATATGTATATTTTAAATATATTTTTATATATATATATATATATATATAGTTATCTCAGACTGATGACAGCAATTGGGCGATTGTTGAAATGTTTCAAGAAGGATTAAGTCCTGAAGCCATGAGGCAACTTGAAGACAATATCATCTTGGATGAATCAGACCTTTTTTTTCATTTCATTTTAAATGTTTATCTAAAAAAAAAAAAAAAAAAAACATTTATTATTAGAAACTGTACAGATGATTTATTAAATTCTCAGTTAGTAGAGAAATTATGGTAATTTAGCATATATTAAAAATTAATACACATGTCATTCAAGGATTTATCATCCATCATCATCCTAATCCATTTCATTGTTTATGTCCTATTCCAGTTTTTACATTCTTTCTAGAAATAAAGTGTAAAAAAAGGTAGTGCAAAATATAACTGAAATAAATGACAAGTGTTAAGCTACAATAACTTGTCACAGAGATGATCACTTTAAACACGTTGTTACAGCATGGTGGAGATAGGTGGTGCTGTCCTCATCCTCAGCATCTGTAGGTGCCACATAGTATCCCTCCTCCAATTACAAGCAGAGCTCCTGACACCCAGCCAACATACATTGAAGCTCCCAGCTCTCCCCTCATGGCATCGATGGCTGTAGGGCTGTAAAACTCTGTGATGATGATGGAGGCTGACCAGCTGACTGCAATGATGCACAGGATCCCCGCCACTATGAACACTGCACCTCCAGCCACGCCAATGTTAGCTTTGGTCCGTCTGTCATAGTCAAAGAAGTTTGTCAAGCGGCCTCCAACCACAGTGAGGCCGATGGCCAAGGCGCTGACCACAATGGATGCGCAGACCAGAGCCCTGGAGCCCTGCAGGTACTGTGGCAAAGCAAGAATGGAATCATAGGCTTTACACTGCATGTGGCCGGTGCTCTGAAGTACGCAGTTCATCCACAAACCTTCCCAATAGACCTGGGCGGTGATGATGTTTGCCCCAACGAAGGGTGTCACCTTCCACATAGGCAGTCCACAGATTAGTATGGTCCCGAGAAAGCCGATGATTACCAAAAAAACTGCAACAATGTGAGTCTGCATGTTGTCAAGAAACGATCCAAAAGCACAGTTCACAGCTCTTCCAAAAGGACAGGAAAAAAGCAAGAAAGTAAATCTGTTGTTGTCCAAAACATTATTTTCACCACAACCTTGTATTCTGCTATGAATGCTTCAAATTGTGTGTTTTTGCAGGGCAGGTGTGGGAGGAGAAGTTGGGAGGAGGCTGCTGGTTTGTGGGTCAGGTTTCCTGTTTGTCTTGATTCCTGTCCAACCTGAGTGATAAAAAGGGAGAAAAAAGATTACAAAAGCAGGTAAAAGCAGGAACAGCGTGAACAATAACAACTTCAGGTCTTGAAGTGTCACTCCAAACATCTGAGTTATTGTAAAAACTTTCCCAGTGGTCTTTTAGTTATGATCATGCTGTTTTTAGGCAAAAGGAAATATGGCAGGCAGGCCACAAACTCAGCAAATGGGAGGGGAAGGGTGGCGGGGTTGCTCCATTCATCAAACTCAATCCCGCCCCTCGTGTTCCAAATAGGACGTACCTGCTGGTTCTAAGAAATCAAAATCCTTTAGACTTCTGAGAAATAGTACTCATTTTAATCCTCAGAACCATTTTTGCTCTGATACATTTTTAACATGTTTTAGTCTCATTCTAATTTTTTTAAAAGATGTTTTCTTTATTGCAAAGTTATTGAAGTTATGATAAAAGTACAAAAAAAATCTAAAGTTAAAATGGTCATGCATTTTGGTGTCAATTTTCAAACTGTTTTAACGCCGCTGCTGAAATTCGAGTCTTTTTTTTTTTGCCGTTACCCAAACTGCAATTTTCAGAGCAAGTTTAGTTCAGAAGCACAAGACTTCACAAAACTTAGTGGACTTAATGGCCAAGAATTTTGAATCTGCACGTCATAGAGGATCTTTTCCAGAGAACCATTGCAGGTTAAGAACATTTCCTGATGGAACCAGTTCATCAAGAGACAGGTGGTAACTTTAGCCGAAAGTTTTTTTCCTGGTCATGAACCCATTACGTCAGATTTTGGCGTAAAGTTGCTCAGTGAAGCCAGTGTACACCATTAAAGTAGTTCATGCTTTAAAATTGTAATCTTGTCATCCCCCCCCTTTGATTTTTTTATTTGCGTTGTTAACATTTTTGGCTGCGATTAATTTCTGCTACAAGACATAAGCTGGTCATACTAGAAGCCCAGAAGACAATTGTTCTTGGGTTTTCCAGGGATTAAGACAACCCGCCAAAGTTTAACACAGTTCAAAGGAAAGAAGAGACCTTGTGGATTAACTAGATGTTATTAAAACAGATCCACACAAGAATGTTTGATAAAAGCAAAGTTTTATTAAAATCCAATAAAAATAAAAGTCAGCTCAAAGATTATCCACATTTTACACATAAGCGCCTGTACTGGCTGCTGAGCGTGGGGCAGAGTACTTGACAGAATAGCGGCTGTCCTTTTGCTGGTGGCACTGACAGCACAGCAGCGCCCCACCAATGATCAGGAGTCCTGAAGCCCCCCAGCCGATGAACAGTGCAGCTCCAAGCTCCCTTTTCTGGGGGTCAGTCATAAGAGGACTGTAGAAGTTCCTGATGACCTCGTTGGCAGACCAGGACACGGGGATGAGACAGAGGATGCCGCCAACAATGAAGAAGACGCCCGAGGCAATGGCCACCTTACTTTTAGCTGCATCATCTTCAATGCAGTTTGTGCACTTTCCTCCAGCGACTGCAAGGAGGATCCCCAGGAAGGCGATGAGGATAGAGATGACAACCAGGGCTCGTGCAGCTTGGAGGTCTTGAGGCAGGGCCAGCATGGAATCATACACCTTGCACTGCATCTGTCCAGTGCTCTGCTTCACACAGTTCATCCACAGGCCCTCCCAGAAGATTTGAGCAGTGACAATGTTGCTTCCAATGAACGCAGACTCTCTCCACATGGGCAGGGCACAAACAAGAATGTCACCAATGAATCCAACAGTGGCCAGGAAGATGCCAAAGACCTGCAGCCCAAAGGATGCCATTTTTCTTTAAAAGTTGAAGCAGGAATGAGCTGAAAAGCTCTTTTCTTGTGCAGCTTTTAAATGTTTAAGTGATCAGGGGAATTCCCAAAATGCAATCAAGCTGAGTCATCTCACCTGCACCAATTATCCATGTGTCCCTGAAGGTCTGCTGTAGTAAGATCTCCCATTTTCTCATTTGTTCTGTAAAGTTTTCTGAAAGTTTTTTCTCTCTTTATACATTGTTTGAAGCTGTCTGCTCTGGATTTATTAGACTTTTTTAAATCAAGATTTTACTTTTTATTTTAAAAGAATAGAATTTTAACCTAAACAAAACAGTTGAATGTTCTTTTTTAACCATCTGGGGGACCCATGAGCCTCTTTGGTACATTCCTCTGAACTCAAGACAGCATGATGAATGTGAACATGTGACAAAGGGAGCTGAAGCCCACCCAAAGAGGCTGTTTAAATATCTGCCAACAGAAAGAGAACCTTCATTCAGCAGGCAAACACAACGAGGAAAAAACTAGTACAGGAAAAGGCAAAAGGGGAACCATGGCATCTTTGGGATTGCAGATTTTAGGTGTTGCACTGGCAGTCTTTGGATGGCTGGGAAACATATTTATCTGCATACTGCCCATGTGGAAAGTGTCTGCTTTCATCGGGAACAACATTGTGGTGGCTCAAACCATCTGGGAAGGATTGTGGATGTCCTGTGTGGTACAAAGCACAGGCCAGATGCAGTGCAAGGTGTACGACTCCCTGCTGTCATTGCCTCCAGATCTCCAGGCTGCTCGGGCCATGGTGGTCATCGCCATCCTCTTGTCTCTCTTTGGTCTGCTGCTTTCAGTGGTTGGAGGGAAATGCACCACATGCATTGAAAACGAAACAGCTAAAGCCAGGATTGCCGTGTCCGCTGGGGTTTTCTTCCTTCTGAGCGGCTCTTTGTGTCTCATTACAGTGTCCCTGCCTGCTAACACCATCATTAAGGACTTTTACAACCCCATGATTCAAGATGCTCAGAGGAGAGAGCTGGGATCCTGTTTGTACATGGGCTGGGGAGCAGCTGGATTATTACTGCTTGGTGGTGGTCTTCTGTGCTGTCAGTGCCCATCAGGAGAAGGACGCTACGGTGGTCCCAGGTACACCCCTCCCAAATCCACAACACCTGGAAAGGAATTTGTCTAACCCACTGTGCTGCGTGAGAGGCATCCAAACCTGAAGAGGAACTGCAGCAGAAGCCTGTTTTTTATCCAGCTTTTATTTGCATTGTGACTAACTGCTTTTTACTTCAGCGCCACGGCTGTCTGGGAAACAAACACGATACGGAGAGGAACGAAGCACGTGGGACTAATGTACTAAATCTTCATGCGTGCTTTGCTTTCTAAACTCTGACATAGTGTTCAACCTAATTGGTGTTTTTGAGATCTTTTATTGCAAAACAGGCACTTGCTTTTGTGGAGGAGTTTTTTGCATGTTGCTTTTTTTATTTGAAAAATAAAATAATTTCCAATATGGCAGTTATTTTGTTACTTTTCTTATTTTTTGTATTAATTCTGTTTACTGAGATTATTTTAAAGCCATATGTTGGCTTAAAACTAAATATTTACCAAAATGGTTTTTTATGTTGCTTTTTTGTCAACTTTTTTGTCGACATTTTTATCCCATAGATGACTATTTTGCAAAAATGCCACTAAAACAAGCTGTGATTTTATGTAAACAATAAAAATGACTTTAAATTGCCAATAATTGTAAAAAAAATATATAAAAAAATTAAAAAGAAAAGAAACGAAAACTAACTGGATGGATGATAAGGAAAATGGGGGATGTCATTTTAGCTGCACACTAATTAAAACCTTAAGTACGATTACAAAGAAAAGTACAATCGTTTTTATGATTCCCTTGAAATAATTGCAATTGTTAAACATTTTAGAATCAACTTTTTTGCTTCCAAAAATATTTAAAAAGATAACTTGAAAAAAACATCATGTTTTCCAGGAAATCTGCAGGTTTCTTGGAAGCTTTTTCAAACAATGCCACAGTTGTGTATGGGTTAGGTGATAAAAAGGATACATTATCCTGTTAGATGTGGGTGAAGTTCTTTCTGGACAAAGTATAAATGGCCATTCTTTGCATATATTAAACTGCTCCCTGGCAACATGTCTCCAAGCATTTGCACTGCATTGTTGCTGCTGGCTGTAAAATCCCTTTTACTCGAGACATTAAATCACATCTTCAATGCAGGGACGGTCATCCCAGCACAGCAAAAATCAAGCAGATCCAGTCACATGAGTTCAGATTTTCTGATACTATTACAGTCAAATAAAAACATTTAACGTTAGTGCAAACAATGCTGATTTTGAAAGACAATCAATAGTGACTCAACTGAAAGAACAGGTGGGTAAAACGACTCGCTGCAGTATTGTTCAAGATTCTTCAGTGCTAGTTTCATCAAGGGAGTTCTGTTGGAAGGACATCTCTTGGTGTCAAATTCTTGGTTTGCATCAGATTACAAGACTCAAAAAGAACATGTATGAATGGCACTCATTTACTCGTAAAATATTATTTTTTAATAACAAACTTAGAAAGCACTTCTACAAAAAAATAAAATAAAAAACCGTACAAAACTAAACAGAATTTTGTTCTTAGTCAGCCAAACATGCAGTAGAGTGAAATGTGTTCTTGTTTTTTTGAAAGTTACAAATCCAGCAGCTAAAAGACTCAAACATAGTCCACGTTTGAAGGAATGGTTCTTGCAAGGGCAAACTTGGCTGGCAGGAAAGGTCTGTCGTCTTTTGGGGGACAGTTGTTGCAGAGCAGGCCCCCTCCCAGCAGCAGGAGACCGGCAGAGCCCCAACCGATGTACAGTGCAGCACCGAGCTCCCTTCTCTGAGCTTCAACACCAGCGGGTTGTAGAAGTCCCTGATGATTGTGTGAGCCGACCACGACACTGGAATCATGATCAGCAGAGCAGCTATGATGAAAATCACTCCAGATACAATGCAGGCTTTGGCTTTAGACACTTCATCCTCCATGCAGTTGGTACACTTGGCACCGACTACAGACATGATTGTGCCAAACACGCCAACAACCACTGAGATGATCACCATGGCCCTGGCAGCCTGTGTATCTTGAGAAAGAGCCAGCATGGAGTCATACATTTTACACTGCATCTGCCCTGTGCTCTGCACCGCACAGGTCATCCACAAGCCTTCCCATATCACCTGGGCAGTAACAATGTTTGCCCCGACAAAAGCAGTGACCCTCCACATGGGCAGTGCGCAGGTGATGATGGTACCCAGCCAACCGATTAGGGCCAGGAAGACACCTAAGATCTGGAGACCTTGAGAAGCCATTGTCACACCGAAGCAGACGAGATCCAACTTTTGCAAAGAAAACCACAAGAAATAAATAGCCAATCACACAAAGAGATCTGACACCATTCAAAGTATTTCTGAAATTACATTTTGAGATTTTTTGAGTGATCTGTGGTGGATTACCCAATGCAGGTGGCGTTCCTGGTAGTCTGATGCTCTGAGGTTCCTCTGCGGGACAGTTAACCACCTCCATCTGTGGCTCAAGCTTTCAAGGTGGAGTTTCGGTCCTTTCAGACAAAGGGGGAGACCTGACATTGGATATCCCCACCATTGTTCCCCACATATGAGCTTTGTTACCTCAAGCAAGGCTTCAAAACTGGGAACAATGGCTGCAGTTTGTGACTGTTTTTAGACAAACACACCCACAGACAGGTCAGGTCAAACCACTAGCAAAAAGCAGTGTGTATGCTGCAAAAATTTGATGAAACATCAATGTTTCCTGAGAAAAACAAGATCTAACACATTACCTCTTCTTTTGTTTCAACCTTTTCTTTGTCCTTTTTTTTTAGAATTTACTGTGGTTGATTTGCGCCACATATTTAAGATTTTTTTAGGTTGTTTTAAGACTTAGAAGAAGACATCAAATTTAAAACAACCTCAGAAAACTTTTGAAAGCGTTGAAATAAAAGATAACATCTGATTTCTGCTATTTTTTCCTTATAGCGGATAAACATTCGTTCTCAGTGATTCACTTGAATTCCAACCTTGTTTGTCACAAGTCTTTCAGGTGAAAACAATACCAACCCTGCTTCCATCGTGTCTTTTGTTTCTTGCCGCACCTAAACCTGATCAACAGGAACGGGGACAAAACATGCGTCTTAACGGCTCTGAAGTAACTTGTTCAAACATATTACTTTGCTTTTCTAAATCGACAAACAGGACAAGTTTTCTTTTTTTTTTTTAAAGAGACAAGAGACAGTTGCTTGTTTAAATTAAGGATGGGTTTTAGGTTGGTCAAAAACAAGTTTTGCTTGAAAAAAGGAAACCTGTATTGGGATTTGTAAATCAATCTTTATTTACGAACAATTTCAGCAAATCTCCCATACAATGTTACAAGGACAAGTTTTCAAGAACATATACAAAGTTTTAGACAATAAAAGGAAGATTCGTGTGTGTTATCACAAATAGAAAGTTGTTACAAAATATCAGTTCAAACACATAAAGAACATGGATTTGTCCAGTGGGTGTGGTTCACGTTTTTGCTCAAGACTTTTCATAAACCTCCTTTCAAGAAGTTACATCCTAAAATATCAGCACTCATAATCCGTTTAGAAAAAGTTCTTTGGTGAACTTGCTTCAGACGTAGTCTTTTTTAGCTGAGTAGTCAGATCCTGCAGCAGAGTACTTTGCTGTGTAGGTGACTTCCTTTTTGGGGCAGTTGGCGCAGAGCATTCCCCCTCCAATAAGCATCAGAGCAGAAGCAGCCCATCCGATGTACAGCGCCGCACCTAGCTCATACTTCTGACCATCAGACAAGAGAGGGCTGTAGAAATCCCGGATGATACTGCTAGCCGTCCAGCAGACTGGAACGAGGCAGAGGACTGCTGCGATGATGAAGAAAACCCCAGAACCAATGCCCACTCTGGCTTTGGATGTTTGATCCTCCACACAGTTGGTGCATTTTCCCCCAGCTACAGCGAGCAGGATGGCTAGGATGCCGATCACAATAGAGATGACAGTCAAGGCCCGAGCACCCTGAAGGTCAGAGCTGAGGGCCAACATGGAGTCATAGACCTTACACTGCATCTGACCTGTGCTCTGGACCACACAATTCATCCATATTCCCTGGTAGGTGGTCTGCGCGGTCACAATGGTGCTGCCAATAAAAGCAGTAACTCTCCACATGGGTAGAGCGCATGCGAGGATGGCACCGATCCAGCCTAGGATCCCCAAAGCAGTACCCAAGATCTGGAAACCTGTAGAAACCATTGTTGGTTGATGATTTTTTGTTCTTTGTTGCCTGATAAAAAAACTAATTTATATATCCAAAAATCTTCTTCTTTTTTTCTCTGTGTTCTTGAATCCTCTGGCAGAATGGAATTCAGGCTAGGATGCTGTTGTTATTCCCAGGCTCCTTTGTCAGATCAGTTTGCTGGGTTGGGTGGAGAGCAGGTATACTTAAGCCCATGGAAGGAGGGGCAGTGGAAAAGTTGTAACCTTTCCTCATTAACTCAGAGAGCAATCCACCCCGTTTTCTGTCAACCAACACCTCCAATGAGTCACACAACTTCTGACGAAGAAGCACAAATAACAGTTTGTTGTTGTGTTTGCAAACAACAATAAAACATTTGTTTGCTAAAGTCTGCGAAAGAGCCTTTTCTCAATTTCTTTTCTTCAGTAAGGTGTTAAACTTGAATTCACATGTAGACCGCTCAAAGCAGCAACAGAAATTCTCAAAAATATGAGGATTTGAATCAAACATGAGTCTAATTTTTATTTTGTTGTGAAAAAATGCCATTGTGGCTTAAACACCCGATGTAATCAACAAAATTCAATAAAAATTACTATTTAATTAAATGAATTAGATTTTTTTACGTTTTAGATGTTGGCGGTTTCCACTTAATCTTTTTTTTTTAGGAACTGACATCCCCACAGCAAAGTCTTGAGTGTTCTTTGGGATCTTAATGGAGATATATTCTTCTTATCCAATTTTGTGACAAAGAGGGAAATCTTGTAAGACAACTGCACGAAACAGATGACATTTTGCTTAAATACATTTTAAATCTTGTTTTAAAAGGTAACTTTTATGGGATTTTATTTTTTGGCATGTATTGTGTCTAAGATTTGAAGATCAAAATCTGAGCAGAAAAAACGGTCCAAATAGGATGAGTGACAAAAAAGCTGATATGAATGCAAAAATCTAACAAAGGCTTTGACCAAAAGCTTCACAGCGATGTAGCTTTGTATGAGGGCTTTGAACTTTGAAGGAATCAGGAAAGTTTCTTTAAGAATATTTTTTGGGAGAAGATGAAACGTGTATTTTGAAGTGTTTGAAGTGTGGAGATCTGAAATGACAGAGGTTCAATGTCTGCTCTATGAAACAGACTGAGGACTGATTTTATTAAAGATGTGGGCACTCCCAGAACTCTTTTGTTCACTGAAGATTGCAAAAAAAAAGCTTGAGCTTTATTTGGAGTGACAGAGCGGGGAACAAATGACGATCTGTCAGTGTGATTATTTTCAACAGTTTCTGACTGTTCAGCCACTTTAAGTTTGTTGACATGAGAGAGAAACACTGAAATCTAATGTCCGGTTGCTCTTTCTTCCACATTTTGACCAAAAGGAGGCAGCAGCTCCTATTTGCACAGCATTCCTGTTATCTTACTGCATGTTTGTGTGTCTCAAGTGGAGGACATAACTACAAGAAACGCAAAGAATCCACAAACAGCAACTATAAGTAGTTTCATCTGAGCATTTTAACGTAAAAGCCTTTGTGTTAGTTTCACAGAGCTTTTTTTTTACCTTTCACTCAGAATTTTTTGTCCTCGATCCGACTCTCAGTCATTTGATTTTGATACAGACACCGAGTCCCAATGTGATCGTTTTAAAAATTAATTAATTAAAAAATTAATACAAAAAATAATAACAATGTTTAAAATGAAAAATAGTTTTATAAACTGATCCAACTTTGTTCCTATTTTTATTTCATTCACCTTCTCTTAATTTCATTTTGTACATTTTAAAAGATCACTTCTGTGAAGTAGCTTTAACAATTACATAACAGTAGTGCAACTATCAACTACAAAGAAATTATTTACTATTAACTAGTAAAAATAGGTGACAATTAGTCATTACTGAAAGTTTGGAAACTGTAGAGTTAATTTAGAACTATATGTCTTTTTGATTAATTATGATCCATGTTTACATGAAAATGTATTAGAAAATAGATGTGATTTTCTCCTTTAATATTTGTTGCAGTACAACAGTAAGGCAATAATTTGTCAAATAACAGCTTTTGGTGAATGAAGCTTTCGTATCTTCAGAACATTTTTGACCATATGTGATTAGATCTCCATTAAAATTAAAAGCTGTTGTTGTAGGATGAATATGATGATGAGTCTCACGACTTGCTCACATCTGACAATTTATCAGCTTTGGTTGTTTTTGAGACATTTGGATTTATTTGTTTTGATTTGATCACAATCTCTTGGTAACGGCACTCCGCTGTCATC
This sequence comes from Oryzias celebensis, assembly GCA_014656515.1. Lineage (NCBI taxonomy): Eukaryota > Metazoa > Chordata > Actinopteri > Beloniformes > Adrianichthyidae > Oryzias > Oryzias celebensis. Next base: position 17,077,055 of record BNCR01000013.1, read on the forward strand.
TCACTGCTGCCTTTCTGTTGGGAACAGGAGAGCATGAAAAAGAAGAAAAACCCAGTCTTTTGTCCTTCTAGTATCCGTTTGAATCTTCTTAAAAAGCAATTTCTAGCAGGAACGACCTGTGACCTGGATGCACAAGGGTCATATGACCTAAAAAGGGATGGAAATACTCTTGAAAGGTGTGTTGACAAGGAGGTTGTCTGATACATTCTGATTATGTTCAAACTGCTGACACTAAGCATTACATGCTTGTTAGTCATTCGAGCGAAGAGTTTCTCCCACATTTTACAGACAATAACTCATCTCTACTACTGAATATCTTTCATTGGTTTCAAGAGTTTGCCAACAGTTGGCAATACCTTGTGACCATCGTCATTGCTCCCTAAAAATGTACTCGAACACAGAAGTAATTTGAAAAACAAAATTTATAAATTGAAATGTTAAACTTTGTCTATCAAAGCCTTTCTTTGCAAGACAAGTGGGAGTGGGAGTGTAAATGACCAAAATTGTGAAATTCTGTTAAAACCGACTGATTCACTTCAGATAAACAAAGGCTTTTTTTTTTTAACTGTCAATGAAAACAACTTTAAATGGCTGCTTTTACAAAGGGCAGGTCTGAATGAGGAATTTTTACTTAAACCATTGAGCAACTCTCAGGGATGAGTGAAACTCTGACTATAATTTAGTTTCCCTAGAAAGTTTGTTAGAGTGAATCTTTATTACATAAAAAAGAGCAAAAATTTGCAAATGTGTACATTTTATCAAGACCCCACAGTCCATCTGATGCAAACTAGTTAATCCACCACCAGAGGCAGATGTGTCAGATTCACTCCAAAAGTGAACACACAGGTGTTCTCTTCATTACTGTTACTATTTTAGTAAATCAGTTAGTTTTTTTAGAGCTCCAGTCTGTGCATGATCAGGGGTGGCAGGCAGGTTTAGAAGTAGAAAAAGTTTCCCCATGGTAGAAAAAGTCAGTGGACTCTGGGATACTTCAACGGAAGGCCTAATTGTGTGTATTTTGATGCACTGAGTGTTCGATGTTTGTGTTCTCTGCAGCCTATGACAAGGAAGTGCCCAAGGTGAAGCCCAGAAGAGAACAACAGGGAATAAATCACCCTTCAGCAAAGCGAAACTCAGTGCTGTAAAAGGTTATCTGATGAAACCTGGCTCACTATGCAAATTTACTTCCCATCTGGGGAGGAGGAGTATCGATAAACACAGCATGCTTAAATGACATTTAAAGGAAAGATAAACAAATTAAAATTGTAATTTGAAATATATTTTTTTAGTCGGCCATGCACTCTATAGGTTTTTTTTTCTGGAAGACAGGTTTCTCAGTTAAAGCTACTTTCAATAGAAAGAAATACAGCATAAAGCCCAGCTGGTGTTGTGGCTTCTTTTTTATTTTGCAAAAGAGGTTCTCTGGGTTTAAAATATAATCCAGACGTGGGTCAGTTTGTTTGTTCTCTTTTAAAACAGATGAAAGTACAAAGGAAGTCATCTATCTAGCTATGCAAATATGAGAGCTTTCTGTGCAAACACACCTGTCATATAATAATTGACTTTTTAACTTTAACCCTGATACTGAGTTGAAGGAAAAGTGATGATTTTCTGTCCCTGATCCGAGTCATTTGGTTTTGATCCTGATACCGAGATCAAGTCCTGTTCTGATACTTTTGTAAAACATTTTTGAAAATGTAAAAATTGTTTTAAACTGATCCAATTTGGTTCCTGTTGTCATTTTTTCCACCGTCTTTTCTCTTTTAACACTTAAACAGAGCACTTGTGTGAAATTAAAAACGCATTGTTTTTTCTATTGAAATGGCTTTGTAGGTCTTTATTTGGGCTAAGACAAAAAGCAAGAGACATTTACTGTCAGTATAAATGCTTATTAAAAGAGAGCCACAGTCCGAGTCTGTAAATATCTTGTTAACTTTACCTAAATCTTTTCGTGCACCTCCTGCTTTAACTGCTGTCGTATTCGACTGTGCATTATGGCAGTAAAATGTTGTGATTTGTTTATCACGTGCAGACTTCTAGTATGGCATTAATTTGAAATAACAAGCTTGAAATACACAGCGCTGATCAAAATAGTACTAAAAAAATAAATATCTGATCCTAATTGGGAGACAACATCCGATTTCAATCGACCCTGAAAGTACGTGATTGGGCTCAATTTTTGATCACACGATTGGATCGGTACATTCCTACTTTAGACCAATAAAAAGTACATTCAAAAAAAATTAAAAAGCTTATTTGAGAGTTTATTTTACTTTTTTTTTTGTCCTGAAAAAATATAATTTGATGGAAAATCTTCAAAATTTTAGCAAACTGTTGCCAGCAATTTTTTTTTCCACAACTGTTTAATTTAAAACATAACTTAACCCTTCTCAAAACTCACATATAAGAGGTTGTGGATCCTTTTGGTCTTCAATCTGATATTCAACACTTTAAAGTGAGATAAAAACAGTGGAGGATTTGAAGTTTCTAGGGTCAACAGTCCAGAGAAATGGAGAGAATGCAAAAGAATTGAAGTCAAGCAGGTTGGAACGGGTGGAGAAAAGTGTCAGGTGCAGGGCCGGCCCCGGGCATAGGCGACCTAGGCGTCTGCCTAGGGCGCCATCTGCTGGAGGAGCGGTAAATTACAATGATTAGGCTAAGGGTTTTTTTTAAAAGTTTATGATATTCCTTACAAGTTTATAGCAGTTGGGCACACCACTCATTTAGTTTAAAAATAAAAAAGTGACTAAAATACAAATAAAATAACTCAAAAGTTTGATGTAATCAATAACTTTGCCTGGTGCAGCACCCCCTCCCTAGGTGAGGTTGCCACTGTCTAAGCTAGGAGGGGCAGGGGCGATGTTGCCTGTGTTCGTGTTATTTAAAAGCAGCAAAACAAGCCACCAGGGACAGTTTTAATGTCAAAAAAGAGAAGGAAGAGGACTAAAACCTGGCTCAAAGCAGTGGTTTGTCTGTTTTATTTACATTCAACTGCTTGGAAATTCACCCCCCTCCCCTGTATTTCGATTAAAAAAAAAACTTTTTTGGTCAAAAAAGACAAATTAACTGGTGATGCTGTTTTCTTTACTATCTATAAACCTCTGACAACCAAGATTTCTAAGCTTTTAATACAGATTTTCACAGTTTTAAGACCTACCTTTGCCACACACTGCATCTCTCATGGTGGCACAGTGGTTATTAAAATCAAAGAGGCAGCGACCAGAAGCAGCTGTTTACATGTGAAATATTAAAAACTTTATTGCTCTTTTTCAAGAACTGTAAATGCTTTATCTTCCACTTGAAATGTTATTTTACAGGTTTAACAGTAAACCCAGTTCTGCCCTGAAAACAGCAGTTTCACCAAAACTGGGACATGAGTATCTCAAATAAAGCACCGCCTTGGACAAATGCACAAGTTAAACACAGACACATGAATCTTAACTAGTAACAGACCGGCATAACTTTTAACTATTTTGCAAAATAACATAAAAAAAAAAAAGTTTGCTACTGGGGTACAAATCTGAAATCAGCAAAGTGGGAAACTGACCCAAAAATATAACCAGAGCAGAGTGAGAAAACCACACTGAGATGAAACACAAACTGAACAAAAAACTGGTTTTGACTGCACCACACACACACATACACACACACACACAGACATCGCAATAACAATTACACAGGTGCAGTACTTTAGGGCAGGACAGGAATGACAGAGAAGCAAACAATGAAGTGCTGAGCAAGAAGCAGAGATGTAGGGGGTTTCCATTAAGCCAAAACTCTGATATCGCTACTGATTTATATTGTCTTTCTTGTTTTTTCTTTGTTGTGTATCAGCAGGTTTCTCCTCTTTTGTATGTCCTTGTGCACAAAGTATAATGTTCCCTCTTGGCTGGTGTCCTGTTGTGGGTCATGTGATGTGACGCATGAATGACGTGTACTTTCTGGGTAACCTGTGCTAAGAATTGTCAGTATTAGTGTAGTTAGCTAAGTACTGATGTAGCGGTAACCTAATTATTTGCATTGGTGGCCCATTTATGTTTTCTTGGAAACACTCAATAGCTCTTTGCTTATCTTATCGTGGTTGATTAGTTGACTCTTTTAGTAAGGAATAACTCTTTTGATGTGTACTATGTGTATACGTTTACAAGATCATGGTGCTTCAACCAGTTTCAGTGCCAACGGGCATTCTAGGTATGACTTGAAGAAAAGGACAGTCTTGCAAACACTGGCCCACCTCTATAGTGTAATAAGGCTTAATTCTCAAAACAGTGACATTTTTGTAACTTCAAACTTTATTTATTTGCATAGAACTTTTCATTCAGGTTGAAGCACAATGCACTTTACATCAAAGCACAGAAACCACCCAGTTGCCCCAACATAACCCTTACAACATAACCCATAACCAAAACTTACAAACTGCAGCTCTAAAAAATGTTTTCAGTAACCCAGAGAGCAGGGCATTATAATAATCTAAACAATTAAAAATAAAAGCATGCATTAGGACTTCTGTGCTGGCAAGAGAGAGGAATGGGCGGACTCGGGCAATATTTTTAAACAGTAAAATCCTGTTTTCACAACATTTCTAATGTGAGAAATAAAATTCAGCTCAGAGACAAAAAGTACGCCCAGGTTTCTCACACAGACAGAAGGCGTAAAATTCCTGAGTTTGGGTAAAATTGTTGTTCTGAGGACCAATTATTAGAACCTCAATTTTGTTCTGGTTGAGCTGTAAGAAGTTTTCTGCCATTCCTGACTTAATCCCTAAAATACAATTTAAAAGAGTATAGGTTCAAAGTCATCTAAGACACGGTGACGTAAAGTTGTGTATCATTGATGTATGTGTGAAAGTCAATGCTGTGTCTCCTGAAGACATCCCCCAAAGGCAACATGTTTACATTAAAAAATATTGGACCTAAAATTGACCCTTTTACCAATTAAGTCTGCTCAACATTTTAAAAAGATTCTAGATTTAAGACAGAAAAGGCTTTCTTGCAGTAGAGCAACTGAAAGTGGGACAGTTTTGTATTTTTTTCTAGGAATGTCTCATGAACCAAAGTTCAGTTCTTATCAAATTTTGCTCCGCCCTTTGATTCTATTAAGAAGTTCCTGTTTAACGTCTCTGCTATCTAGACTCCCCCTCCAAAGTTCAAGTTCCTTTAACTGAAAAACTGCGGAGGTTTTTGAATGTGAGAATCAAACGGAGCGGACCAAAAGCTTACCGTGTAAATAAAGTTCTAGTGTTTCTGAGGAAATTGTCAAAAATATGAAAAAGTGACAGATAAACATTTTTGTCTTAACATTTATCTTTTATTTAACTATTAGTTATTTATTTTGTTATTGTTATTTAGTTATTTGTTTGAAAATTTTGTTTTAGCAAATTACCACTATAATTTTGTAATTGGTGGATATTAAGGAGAGATCTTGAATAATATTATATTTTAAATAATAGGCCACGCATTGTTTTATCATTTATTTTACAGTATCATCTTCCTGATATTTTTCCAGTTGGTTGTTACTATGGTAACTGGCTGATCAAACATTATGTTGCAGTGAGCATGTGGCACCGTTTCCATTGGTTTAAAAATGATGTTTTTCAGCGTGTTATGCAATTCCAGGTTCTCTGCCGATGTCTTTAGGAGTCCCATGAAAGGAAATACATTTTCTGGCCTCATTTAAAGTAATAAAAAGAACAGAAGGCATACTGGAGCCACAATAAAACACCAATAAGAATGTATTTTTAGAACTTGAGGTTTGTCATTAACGGTGTGTGACTGTGTCATCTTGTGGAAATGGCACATGTTTTTTGAGCCAATGGTCATAAAAGCAGGATATGAAGCATCACAACTTGAAACGAAAGCAATGGAAGCAGATCCATGTAGTTTTATGATATTAATGTAATATTTTATTTTCCAACATTTTCCTTTTTAATTTCTCTCATACCCGTCCGCTTTGGCAAGCAAAACTCTCTATACACAATGCTTTCATAAAGCTTTTTTGTGTACCTGCAACAGTGGCATACGGTCACCTATTAGACAAAAAAATGGAACAAAACAAGGTTTGCTCTGGTCACTTATTACTTACAGACGTCAATAAAACAGTCACGCTCATAGCTACCACGGGCAAAAGGTTGAACCATTAAAACTATCACAAGCCATGAAAACCAGCACTTCTAGGTTATAAATGAGGCCAAAACATCTTTCCCCTCTGATTGGCTTGGTTTTGACAAATGAAGTCATGTCCCACAGTAGGAGGTCCAAATAGCAATAAAGTAATTTAAGGGTTTATGATCAGGTTAAGAGCAGCAGATCACAGGAACATTGTTGGAAGGCACATGAAGCTTGTGGAAGCAGCTTCTGAGGATTCAGTTGCAGTTGAAGAACTTAAGAAGTCAGGAAAAAGCCAAGAAGAGTCGATAAAAAGAAGCTGGACGGACAAATTACAGGAGGTGCGTGCATCAATACGAGAGAGAGACAGGAGGTAAAAAGAAGCAGAAGCTGGAACAACTTGAAACTGATTTGAAGGACAGAGGAAAGGACGTGTAAAAGGCTACACAATGGTGTCTTTGGGACTTGAATTGACTGGAATCACCCTGGCAGTGCTGGGGTGGCTACTGAGTGTGCTCAGTTGTGCACTACCAATGTGGAGGGTCACTGCTTTCATTGGCACCAACATCATCACCGCTCAGGTGTACTGGGAGGGTCTGTGGATGAGCTGCGTCATCCAGAGTACAGGGCAGATGCAGTGTAAAGTCTACGACTCAATGCTGGCTCTCCCTCAGGACCTGCAGGCCGCCAGGGCTCTCACCATCATCACCATCATCATAGGAGTGGTGGGTGTCCTCATTTCCATGATGGGAGCAAAGTGCACCAACTGCATTGAAGAGGAGGTGGTGAAAGCCAGGGTGATGATTGGTTCGGGGGTAGCGTTCATCACTGCGTCACTGGCACAGCTCGTCCCCGTTTCCTGGTCGGCAAACACCATCATTAGGGAGTTCTACAACCCCATCATTCCCTCTGCGCAAAAGATGGAGATTGGTGCATCGTTGTATGTGGGATGGGGTGCCACGGCCTTGCTCCTGATCGGAGGGTCGATCCTGTGCTGCAGCTGCCCCCCACGGGAAGATAAACCAATGAGGTACAGCATTCCTCCTGTAAGTCGGATGGCCTATTCCGCTGCTCCGAGGTCGACTGCTCAAAGCTCCTACACCAGGAAAGACTATGTGTGATCAAAGAAAAAGAAGGACTGTTGTAATTTTTTCACAAATCCTCATTTTTTGTGTCTTTTCTTTGAAGTAATCACACTGGTATAACAAAAGCAGGTCTTCATCAAATATGTGAAAGAGAGACATTGGAGACTGCAGACATCTGAAGATGTTTTTGACATTTTGAGAAGCTTTTCAAAGCGTGTTTACATTCATATTTGGCATTCAAAAGCAAAAAGGTAAAATTCTATCATTAAAAAAAATCTGAGTATGTCATATTTTTAAAAGCTCAGCAAGAAAAAAATGTTTCAGAGGATAAGACGCTCCTGTGCATTTAAAACGGGAAAATTAATGATGGAAATATGCCAATTTCATGGATCAGTGTGTAGCCTATATGTTTTAGACACAGAGAGCTCAGATTCTCAGTCCTTTTGATAAAAGTTTCATGTTTTTCAATGTTTTTTTTTATAAATACCGCCATAAACTCAGATGGTCTGACTTAGCAAGCTTAAAACAACAATAGGTGTTTAAATGAAAAAATCAATGTGTTTCCTCTTTTTAACTTTTGATCTGCTAAATGTTGCTTCATTTAAGCATTTTTTTTATCTAAACTGTTTAACACTTCTGTCCATTTTGTGCACATATCCAACTTTTTTTTATATTAGCCTTTCCTGAAGTTTTATTAGGTGTTAAATAACCAAAATAAATGTGAATATTTTGTTTTAAGATGTATAAATATTGATTGAAGTAATAAAAAAAAATGACTTTTACTAAGAAATTGTGTTTGTTGTGTCTTGAATTTTGAAGATAATATTAGTTCAGTTTTGCTGTAGGCCCCTACAAATTATGTACATGTTTGTTAAATCTTTAAAAACATTTTAGAGATTGCTTCAAGTCCTACTCCAAATTTATTTTTTTCAAAAGTAAAATTGTTCCCAGTGGTCTCATAATCATAATTATCTTTTGATGATGTAACCAGGAAAACTTCCTTTTTAACTGCAGGAGGAAAATAAAGTCTCAGTGTTCAATAGACGCTCATGTAAGTCACGCACATATGCAAAGCTAAACAAGGTCATCAGATCAGTTTCATTCAGGCTGAATGTGCTTTCTGTTCAACGTCTGCCGCTGTCTCACCCACAGATACCCACCTTTCCCTGTTTTGAATAACCAAATGATTTCAGGTGAGTGTGTGAGGAGAATGTTTTTGTAGTTGCACAGATGGAGTCAACAAAAACTCCAAGAGAAATAAAGAAGCAAAGTGTGTATCGTTTAATTATTAGCATCTTTAGAATAAAAGAAGTTTAGGCTGTTGGTTCGTCTGAGAAATGAGTCACTGTTCAAACTATATGCAGTCCAAGCTTTTTCTATTGGAAAAATAACCATTCACAAGTAGAATATACCTAATATAATAAGTAATTCATCCAGTGTAAGAAATCAGATTGAGAGACTTTCTGAGAAATAAAAACAAAATAAGAATCTCAGATTCTCTAGTTCTTAGTTAGCATTATTGTGCAATTATTGGATTTTTCTCTTAATTTTTTTGTATTAGCGAAAAAGCACATTACTAATGGACTCAACACAAAGTGTGTAATGTGTGGTTAGAGTGTATCCTGATACCACACTGTTCGTGTGCTGAAGGTGTCAGAGAATCGGTTCATAATGTTTTGTCCGCCCGTATTTGCTCTAGGAGCAGTTATACTGGTTTCAGCAGAGCTTTTATATTGGTGTTTGAACAATTGTTTGAGAAGCTCAGGTTATAAACACTGGATGTAATGAAAGACGAGTTGAATATGACTGTTTCCCATTCCATTTAAGTATTTATATTTTTGCTCTAATGTTAAACTTTTTTTTAACTTCTTTGTGACTCACTCATTTTTGATAAACCACAGAAGGTTAGATACAACTTCCCTAGGAAGACAGGTTTATAGTTGGAGAAGTGCTTATTATTTCTTTGAAGATAAGTGTTCACTTTTGTCAAAAAACTCAGACCTTTCCTTTTTTGCACTTCCTCCAGCTTGCCACCATCACTGTGCAAGCACACTTCCTTGTTTTGGGGTGTGGTAGTTTTCTGCAGGTAGCAGGTGACATCATTGCACGGAGACACCACCTTTCTCTCTGAAATATAAAGGATCCTGTGTTTCTGTGTCTACATCGTGCAGCTTCATCACATCCTCTCTGAGGTGGTGGATTTCAACAAAATCCTAACTGACAGACCTTTGTTGTCATCTGAACGAGGTTTTGGGTTTGAGTTTGTGGACTTCCATTCAAAGAGCAACCATGTCGATGGGTTTGGAAATAGGAGGCATTTTTCTTGGATTCATTGGATTCATCGGTGTTATAATAACATGCGCTTTGCCTATGTGGAGGACGACGGCTTTCATAGGATCCAACATTATCACAGCTCAGGTCATCTGGGAGGGCCTATGGATGAACTGTGTCACTCAGAGCACAGGCCAGATGCAGTGCAAGATCTATGATTCTCTCCTGGCTTTATCTCCTGACCTTCAGGCCTCCAGAGCAATGACAGTCATAGCCATTATACTGGGAGTGCTAGGAGTGCTGATCTCTATTGTCGGAGCAAAATGCACCAACTGCATTGAAGATGAAGCAGCCAAGGCCAAAGTGATGATCATTTCTGGGGTCTTCTTCATTCTCGCCGGCCTCCTGGTCCTCATCCCCGTCTCCTGGAGTGCAAACACCATTATCCAGACTTTTTACAACCCAGTGCTGGCAGACCCTCAGAAGAGGGAGATTGGGGCATCCCTGTACATTGGCTGGGCAGCAGCTGCTCTTCTTCTGATTGCAGGGGCTTTGCTGTGCAGCAGGTGTCCACCAAAAGATGAGAGATACAAGCCAACGAGAATGGCCTACTCTGCACCGCGCAGCATTAGTGCAGGTGGAGGATATGACAAAAAGGACTATGTTTAATGCCTTTTTATCTCTGCTTATTTGTGCATGTGCTTCTTACATTTTAAAACTACAGAGTAAAGCTCTGATAAAGACTCCGAGATGAAGTGAATTGTAAAAACATTTCATAATTTTGCTTTGCTTTCTGATAAAAAATGCCTTCAGTTTGTCAGTACTTTTGTTTGCCTACATTAATGTTTGTGTTAAATAATGTGTGTATTCTATCTTAATGATGCTTTTTTTGAACAGATCTGCTTCTTGCATGACACCAGGTTGTCAACCTGGTGTCACGTTTCCACTGAAACTGACTGTTGAAACACTGTTGTGTCAACATTGCAGAAATAGCAGGTCCCTGAGTTCTGTTGAGACTAAAACTGCCTCTGGAGTGACAAAGAATTCAATTTTCAATATATACATACATCATGATTTATAACTTATATATTTGCATGTTTGTATGTTGTATTCATCATCTCTTTTGCAATGTTGCTTGAAGCTTTTGCTTATGTTTAGTTGTTATATGTGCATTTTTTATGGCTCCCTACATTTCTACAGGCTTGTTTAGGGGTCAGGTTACCAACTGGATTTAATTGAGCCTTTCTGAAGATGGTTTTTCACTTCTTGGAAAACTTAAATTGACTTCACCAAGTTCCGAGCTTTGCAAAAGCAGACAGTGAAAGGGAGAAACAAGCTGAACAGTAGGGGCATTATTAGTGTGTTGATGAGAGATTGTCTATCCAATGTCACACATTGTTCCAAAAGTTATGTCCTTATTTGTGAGCGGTTTCAATGTCACAAATGAAACAATGTGGTTCATTTTTAATAAAGTGTTGTGAATATTAGTTAAAAAAAGATAGTTTTGTTTTTATTAAACATATGTACATCTTGTTGGTTGCACTAATACATAAGCAATATTGAACCAAGACCCCACTTTGGAATTAGAACCAGCAAGGACTAAATGTTGCAGTTCCTTTAAAGCAGTGGTCCCCAATTTCTGGGCCATGGATCAGAACCGGTCTGTGGGACAGTTTGTACCGGGCCGCAGAGAAAAAAAAACACGACCTACATTTATTTTGTTACATTTATAATTTAGTCCTGGATGAAGTTTTATTTTGAAAAACGACTGGATTTGCCCTACCACATCCAATTCATTTTTGATGCATGTCAAGTCGTTCGGTCACATGTCAAAAGTAAATCGACTACTTTCTTACAACGGCTGCATCAATCGCTAGATCGAAACCTCTGAGCTTGCAAATTGAACAAAAAAACAAACATATTTGGAAAAAAAAATTTCTCAGAAAAGAGTCACTGAGGAAACAGACGCAGTGCAGTACCTTCCACCTAATAGGAGGAAAAGCTGCATTTAACAGACAAAAACCAGGAGTCCACTTGAAATATAGATTTAATGCAACAGTTGCTCCTACACACCATAATAATATTGCATAATATTTATCAGCCGGCTGTCTAATTTTACGAGGATGCTGCTAACAAACGTTGCTATAACGTTGGATTTATGTTAATTTTTATATTTCAAAAATACAACTGACATTAGACATGAGAACAGGATTGTGAGTCGGTTATGCACTCTCCCAAAGGAGATAGTCTTTTGGATGACTCTTTCACCTTCAACTAACATGGTTAAGATCTTCATTTGTTCAGGCACTTAACTTTTGTTGATGCAGAAGCACACAAACACCAAACCCATTCTAGATTGTTTGGCTGTAGCATTGGGTTGATTTGTTTTGTTGAGATAACATTGTGAGAGATATTTTGGGTCCACCCTGTCAGCGTAAGAGTGTGTGTAAATAGAATACATGCTGAGAAAGGCTTTATTTATATCCCCCCATCTCTTATTATTAGCAGTAAATATACCAAATAAAAAAAATAATCACAAAATTGGATACTGCATTTGTGGTAAAAACAATGCTGGCTTAACAAAAGTGACAAATGGATGATTTTACATCAAAATGCCTTCATTCAAAGCAGTTTCACAGGTTTCTCATATTTGGTGACACTGTTGGGTTAGGTGTCTTGCTTCGGGACGTGACAGCATTGAAGCCTGGAATTTAAAACTACCAACAAACCAACTGGCAGATGACTTTTCCACCCACTGAGTTTCAGTCACATCTTCTAAAAACTCACTCTGATGAAAATTGTATTTTTGCTGTTTGTTACAAATTTTTGTAGCAGTTTTCTCATGATGTAGGTCATATATAAAGAAAATTAAGAACAAATTTGTGTTTTTGAGTATCTTTTTATTCAAACTGTGGGGAATTAGAAGCGGACAAAAAAATGCTGTTTGAAGAATCTTGTAGGTGTTTTGTAAGATCTACAATCGGCAGGTCACAAGCTCCCTGCTCCGCTCCATTCTAATGCATCCAACTGCAGGTAAATAGATCCACGTACATTTTCCAAATGTGCAAATCAGACCTATGATATCCATACCGGATTGGTCGAGGTCTGCGTTAACAAAGGCCGTCATCTGTGCTGTTCACCAGCAAGGTGTCAGTGGAAATTGGACTACTGTTGATCAAAGAAGTAGAGGAGGAAGGCATAATTGTTGGAAGAGAGAAGTAGAACCTCATGAGTGTTGAATTGAATGTTTGAACTATGACAGGAAAAGGTAGAGGGTTAGTTGACATGATGCAGAGGAGGAGGATAGACATACTGTGTATCCAGGAGACCAGGTGAAAAGGTGGCAAGGCTAGAAGCTTAGGAGCAGGGTTCAAGTTGCTCTGTCATGGTGGAGATGGAAAAATAAAATGGAGGAATTATTGTAAAGAAGGAGTTGATTGGAGTGTTGTGGAGGTAAAAAGAGTGTCAGAGAGAGTGATGAGCCTGGCGTGAGAAATCTAAACTGTCCCTCCCACAACTCTGAAGCAAATTTCTGAAGCACTCCTGCGGTTTTGCAGAACCCATGACGCAGATTTTTTTTTTTTTTCTTGAATTAAAAACAACACAATCATGACTAAAGGTTCACTAAGAATGCTTTTACAACAGATAGATCAAAGATGATTGGATGGGAATTTCAAAACTCATGGGATTGTGCTTTTGCATTGGTGTTTGAACAAAGGTTTGACAAACTTAGGTTATGAACATTAGACATAACGAAAGACGAATGCAATGTGACTGTTTCCCATTGCATGTAAGTACTTATATTTTTGCTCTAATGTTCAACTTTTCTTTGACACAAATGTTTCTGATAAACCAAATTAGGTGAGCTACAACTTCCCTTGGAAAACATGTTTATTAGTTGGAGACGTGCTTATCATTTTTTTAAAGATAAGTGTTGATTTTTGTCCAACCCTCAAGCACGTGCATGAAAGCTCAGACCTTTCCTTTTTTGCACTTCCTCCAGCTTGCCACCATCACTGTGCACACACACTTCCTTGTTTTGGGGTATGGTAGTCTTATATATAAGGATCCTGCGTTTCTGTGTCTACATCTTGCAGATTCATCACATCCTCTCTGAGGTGGTGGATTTCAACAAAATCCTAACTGACAGACCTTTGTTGTCATCTGAACGAGGTTTTGTGTTTCTGTTTAGTTGTTATATGTGCATATTTTATGGCTCCCTAAATTTCTACAGGCTTGTTTAGGGGTCAGGTTACCAACTGGATTTAATTGAGCCTTTCTGAAGATGGTTTTTCACTTCTTGGAAAACTTAAATTGACTTCACCAAGTTCCAAGCTTTGCAAAAGCAGACAGTGAAAGGGAGAAACAAGCTGAACAGTAGGGGCATTATTAGTGTGTTGATGAGAGATTGTCTATACAATGTCACACATTGTTCCAAAAGTTATGTCCTTATTTGTGAGCGGTTTCAATGTCACAAATGAAACAATGTGGTTCATTTTTAACAAAGTGTTGTGGATATGGTTAAAAAAAGATAGTTTTGTTTTTATTAAACATATGTACATCTTGTTGGTTGCACTAATACATAAGCAATATTAAACCAAGACCCCACTTTGGAATTAGAACCAGCAAGGACTAAATGTTGCAGTTCCTTTAAAGCAGTGGTCCCCAATTTCTGGGCCATGGATCAGAACCGGTCTGTGGGACAGTTCGTAACATTGGATTTATGTTAATTATAATATTTCAAAAATACAAGTGACATGAGACATGAGAACAGGATTGTGAGTCGGTTATGCACTCTCTCAAAGGAGAAAGTCTTTTGGATGACTCTTTCACCATTTGTTCAGGCACTTAACTTTTGTTGATGCAGAAGCACACAAACACCAAACCCATTCTAGATTGTTTGGCTGTAGCATTGGGTTGATTTGTTTTATTGAAGAGAAAATTGGACGAATTGGAAATTAGGACCCAAATGTCCTCCTGTCAAAAAAACACATTTTATAAAGGAACCTTCTGAAATAGGAAATACAAAACACATAAAATTATTAAAAATCGGATTGCAAAGAAGCACATTACTAATGGACTCAACACAAAGTGTGTAATGTGTTATTAGAGTGTATCCTGATACCACACTGTTTGTGTGCTGAAGGTATCAGAGAATCGGTCCACAATGTTTTGTCCGCTCATATTTGCTCTTGGAGCAGATATTCTGGTTTTCAGCAGAGCTATTACATTGGTGTTTGAACAATGGTATGAGAAGCTCAGACATTGAACAATAAATGTAATGTAAGACGAGTACAATGTGACCGTTTTTAAGTTCAGGTAAGTATTTAAATTTGGGCGGTGACGCTCGACACAACTCTTTGTCTAAAATCCACTTCTCTTTTGACCTTTTTATAAAAGCAATCATTCATCGGTAAGGGAACTAACACTTCCTTGGAACCTTTTCAATTCTGTGTTCTGAGAAGATCATTGTTTAATCACATAAAATTTAGTTTAACTCTTTCCAGAGTCACTTGTTTTTTTCTGATAAACAAGTGACAACAGCAGGTTAAGCAAAACTCCCCTATGAAAACAGGTTAATTATGGGTGAAGTGTTTATCTTTCTTGGAGGTTGAGTGTGAGTCACATTTCTCCAACCTCCCAATCGCATGCATGAAAAGCTCAGACCTTCCCCTTTTTTTGCACCTCCTCCAGCTTCTTTCCATCACTGTGCACGCAGTTCCTTTTTATTGGATGTGGTAGCCTTAACATAGGTAGAACCAGGTAGCACGTGACATCATTGCACGGAGACACCTCCTTTTCCCCAGAGGTATAAAGGATCCTGTGCTTCTGTGGCTGCATCCTTGCGGCTTCATCACACCCTCTCTGAGGTGCTAGATTTCAACAAAAACCTAACTGATAGAGCGGAAAAAATCTTTGCTGTCATCTGACAGAGAATTTTGTGTTTGAGTCTGTGGACTTCCATTCAAAGAGCAACCATGTCGATGGGTTTGGAACTAGGGGGCATCTCTATTGGATTCATTGGATTCATCGGTGCTATAATAGCATGCGCCTTGCCTCAGTGGAGGATGTCGGCTTTCATAGGATCCAACATTGTCACCTCTCAGGTCATCTGGGAGGGCCTATGGATGAGCTGTGTCACTCAGAGCACAGGCCAGATGCAGTGCAAGATCTATGATTCTCTCCTGGCTTTATCTCCTGACCTTCAGGCCTCCAGAGCAATGACAGTCATAGCCATTATACTGGGAGTGCTAGGAGTGCTGATCTCTATTGTCGGAGCAAAATGCACCAACTGCATTGAAGATGAAGCAGCCAAGGCCAAAGTGATGATCATTTCTGGGATCTTCTTCATTCTCGCCGGCCTCCTGGTCCTCATCCCCGTCTCCTGGAGTGCAAACACCATTATCCAGGATTTTTACAACCCAATTATGGCAGAACCTCAGAAGAGGGAGATTGGAACATCACTATACATTGGCTGGGCAGCAGCTGCTCTTCTTCTGATTGCAGGGGCTTTGCTGTGCAGCAGGTGTCCACCAAAAGATGAGAGATACAAGCCAACGAGAATGGCCTACTCTGCACCGCGCAGCATCAGTGCAGGTGGAGGATTTGACAAAAAGGACTATGTTTAATGCCTTTTTATCTCTGCTTATTTGTGCATGTGCTTCTTACATTTTAAAACTACAGAGTAAAGCTCTGACAAAGACTCCGAGATGAAGATAATTGTAAAAACATTTCATAATTTTGCTTTGCTTATTAGTGCTTATTCTACCTTAAAAATGCTTTTAAAAGAATCTGCTTTTTGCAGTGACTCATTGGTGTCATGTTTCAGTAAAACATTGTTCTGCCAGCGTTACGGAAATGTCAGGTCCCTCTTTTCAAAGAATTTGTTTAAGGATTGTTGATTTTGTGTTTTGCATGTAATATAGGAGAGTACTCCTGAGACTAAAACTGGAAGTTGAGTCACCGAGAGCAGACTTTCACAAAACATGTGTTATTTGCAGATCTGCATGTTTGTATATTATATTATAAATTCATCATATTTGATTGCAGCTTTTTTTAAGATGTTTTCCGCTACCAAGAGATGCATTATTTTCAGGCTTTATATTTAAATAGACATGTCCATATTTGAAATTTTGTTTCTTTTTACACAAAAATTGCTTTATTATTACTGTAATGTAATGAAACTCAAAATATCAGCAAATAATGTGATTAAATGGCTCAACTAAAAGTGTGTATTGTCTGATTAGAGTGTATCCTGATACAACACTGTTTTTTTGTGCCAAAGATTTCAGAATATCGGTCTATAATGTTTCCTCTGCTCATAATTGCTCTTAGAGCAGTATTTTCCATTTTCTACAGAGCTTGCGCATTTGAACAAAGGTTTAGTAAACCCAGTCACTCGCAGGACCTAATGAAAGACGGGGCAAGTGTTTATCACTTCATATAACTTACATTTCTGCACTGAAGCTTAACACAGCTTTTTGTCTACTTCTCTATTGACCTTTTTGAAAGTAAGCATTTTTTGGAAAGGGAACTAACACTTCCTTAAAATTTATGCAATTCTGTGGTCTAAAAACATCTTGTTTTGTTACATAACATTTTGTTGGACTCCTTTGAGAGCAGGGATCTGCAACATGAGACACTGGACCCACACTAGCTCTTTTACCCCATCCAACGTGGCTCTCTTATTAAGGAAAATTTTAAATATTTTTTTTTTAAAAAGGTTCTAAGTAAAAGTTAGTGTAAAGTAAAAAGTAACTGATAAGTAAAGTAAAAAGAAAACAAGGAAAACAAACTCAAACCTTATTCAACTTATTCACAAACTGTTGAAGGACAGTACGTCTCATTCTTCGAGACACTTAACTACAGTACCCATAATGCTTCAAAAATCCATCAAGCGTTTCTGCTTCATAGTAACTATGATGTAGTAAAACATTTTTGATAGATTCGTGAGGACCTTGTTCTATAGAAAACCCCTTTGAAGTCACTAAGCACAACCAGAGTTATTATTTATGGGGCACCAAATTAAAAGGTGGAACTTCTATTCTAACAAATTCAAAGGTTTAAATGTTTTTTTTTAAATGGCATGGGTCATTGAATTAGCTTGAAATAGTTTTGGTTTGTTGGTTATACACATTTCTGGCTAATATGAATCATAAATGGTAAAATAAACTGGGTTTTTTTCTTTAAATATTGCTGACATTACATTACACCTGCTGCTACATTTACTGGATTGAAATGCAGCACAGGGTGTGAGCTGGGAGAGGCAGCTTTTGAATGCAGAAGTGCCGCTCCGTGCGGTCCTGAGAAAATGTACAAGTCATTATGTGAATTCCTCTTTCCAAACGTGTCCAGACAAAACAAAAGCTAATGTTATTTCCACGTATTTACGTGTGGCTAAGATGCACATTGCTGCATTGCCCGCATGGATTGTAAGTGCATCCGTGGCTAAATGTTTGTTGCTGGTACGCAGTGACCAAATCCTAACCCTTCCTCCCGGTCGATGTGGCCAACAATAAAGCACTAGCTTCACGTATTTAGAAAATTATGTGCAAACAGTCACTTGAAAATAATAATAATAAAAATCTTAAAAAGCACGCTCAGAAGATTATCTTGCTCTGTGCCGCAGCTTTGTTTGTTTACAACGGAACTTCCTACTTCTTCTTCTACGGTCGTTTCCAGTATTTTAGATAGACTTGCGCATGTAAAATAATTTATTCCGATTAAAAATGTGGCTTACGTAAATGTTCAAGTTTTTAGGGCCCCAAAACACATGCATGGGAAGATCAGACTTTCCCCCTTTTTTGCAACGCCTCCAGGTTCTCTCTTTCACTGCACTTACATTTCCTTTTTTTTTAATTTGTGAGTTTCTTAACATAGATAAAAGCTGGCAACTTCATTGCATCGACCTGTATCCTGAGTGCCAGGGGTGCTGATCTCTTTTGTTGGAGCCAAATGCACCAACTGCATTGAAGATGAAACAGCCGAGGCCAAAGTGATGATCATTTCTGGGACCTTCTTGCAGAGTTTCAGCTCAAATGAAAGGAAAGGTGTACAAAACTGTGGTGTGATCAGCCATGTTGTGCAGCCTAATGACAGTGGACCTGAGGAAAAGACAGGAAGCAGAACTGGAGGTCGCAGAGATGAAGATGCTGAGGTTCACTTTGGGAGTGACCAGGATGGATAGGATGAGAAATGAGTGGGACAGCACATGTTCGAGGTTTTGGAGATAAAGCCAGAGAGGCCAGACTGAGATGTTTTGGACATGTACAGAGGAGAAAAGGTGAATATGTTGGTAGAATGATGCTGAGTCTAGAGCTGCCAGGCAAGAGAACTAGAAGAAGACCAAAGAGGAGGTTTATGAATGCAGTAAACAAAGACATGAAGGTAGTTAGTGTTAAAGTACAGGATGCAGAACACAGGGTTAGATGAAAGAAGATGATTCCTTATAGTGACCCTTGAAGGGAAAAGTTAAAAGGAAAAAAATACATTGAAAATAGATTTATAAAACGAGGCTTTAAACACTTTGTTTTTTTAAAAAACTGTTATATGTAGAATCAGACTTCTTAGCATGTCAGTCAATAGAAAATGACTTCTTTTTGAATCCATCCTCCACTGATACTAAATGAAACAAGGTGGAATCTTTTGTTTTAGACCTTCAAATTGCTGACAGAGCACTGAGACTGATTGACAAACACATTTGTAAGAAGTTTAGAAGTAAAAGCTCTATTTAATTGAAGTAAGATCATTTCCAAATTCAGGAACTGAATTTGTTGAAACCAGGCCAACGTCTGCAGCTGTGAGAGAAAAATGCTGTGAAAGGCAGAAACTGTCAATGTAGTAGACTTACACAAGGTTCTTGCAAGAATCGAGTTCATAGAAAATAGAACTCAGATCAATATGACCTGATATTGTTACCCTAATTGATCAAAAAAATCAGAAGGATGAATGTTTCAGACTTCTAAGACGTTTTAGTCTTATCTTGAGAAAACCACACCAAAGGTGTATTATCAGTTAACAGCCGTTCAGGTTTCACTGATCACCGGTTCAAATCCAACAACACGCTCACTCTTCATGTGCCCTGTAATACATTATTGTAATCTTATCTGATCAGGGCCACAAAATTGCTGATCAGTGACCCATTTTATGTGATGAGGATTCAACCTACCAACCACTTACTGAACAATGGTAATACATGTGGCATTCAGCATGATTGTAGGAAAATATAATTAAAATAAAAATAATAATTTGTGTTTTCTTCAAATTTAGTTAACTGTGATCGCTGCAAATGTAAAGTGTTGTTGAGCTGTAAAGTTTAATCAAGTAGAAAAATAAGATGAAGCGAAAAAATGTATTATTTGATCAGTCTCTGCAATAGTGATTCCTGACTTTCAGAATGCCAACATTAGAGATGTTGTGTATTTAACATCTATTTATTTATTTATTTATTTATTTATTGCAATAAGACCTAAGTATGAAAAATAAGGCACTAGCAGGAATTAAGGCATTCGAGTCTGCTTTAAAAAAGGTCAAAGTGATGTTGACATGTAGCTGATTAGTTGAAAGCAAGTTGTTGGGCAAAGTCTCAAATCTGTTGTAAGATAGTACATACTATAAAGTGCACACATCATTGATATTCTTACTTCATAACTGATAGTGAAGTCTTGCAAAGTAGACAACGTGTCATTCCAAAAATGACTAACTGGTATTTTAGAAGCCAATAAATTTAGCTCCAAACTCTTTTTCTTTATTTGGAGGCCACCTTTGATACATCAAATAGAAGGAGAAGCAAAAAATAAATGGTATTAAAACACTTCCACATTAAAATACCCAAACATGTGCTCCAATGCTTCTGTTTTACTCATCACTATCTATTTTCTGTTTTTGGCAATAGTTTTGATTGG
This sequence comes from Oryzias celebensis, assembly GCA_014656515.1. Classification (NCBI taxonomy): domain Eukaryota; kingdom Metazoa; phylum Chordata; class Actinopteri; order Beloniformes; family Adrianichthyidae; genus Oryzias; species Oryzias celebensis. The sequence goes on from BNCR01000013.1 coordinate 17,097,419, forward strand.
TCTCCATTTAAAGCCTTAGTCATATGCATCCATGTTGCATGTTTTTTTGGTTGTCCCTGCCTGTGAGGGGGTCGTAGACAGGAGCGGCTACATCTTAAAGGGAGCGCGGGTGTATCTTGCAGTTCCCTTGAGACTTGTGCAGCAACTTCATGAAAATGCAACCTACCACTGTCGTGCGTGCGGTAAGTCCATTGCAAAACACTTGTGAGAATAATGTACCGCACAGATGACATACAGGGGATGCTGTTGCATTGTGCCCTTCTGTCATTAGCGAGGTGTGCATACTGGCTCCTTATTAGCCATGTGCAATGTTGCCCACATGAGTTGTGCAGGTAATACACAAGTGCCTCTAGGATGCTCACATAAACTACACTCTGTCTAATTTCCTGATTTCAGACAGCCATGCTGAGAGGAGCATGCACCTTTCACTTGAACAGCACCCACAGGCAGTGCCTATCAAAGGTACTAAGCAGCTCTAGACACGTTTTTGATCATCAGCTCTGAAATGCAACAGTTAAAGAAGTTGAGATGCTTTTAATTGGGAGCACTGAAGACAGAAAACATCAATAAATAGCTGTTTACATTATGTGTATGCACACAGTTTCTTGGCTTTGGCCACAGACTAAAACAACTCAGATCACTATGGCTCACTAGCCGGAACTGCCACTGAAACATCCTTTTGAGTAAGTTACCTCCTCTTTAAACACAAGAAGTCCTTCCAAGATGGTGAGATGGTAAAAGAGGCCTTTCTTCAAGAAGCTGACCTGTTGTTCTGAGACTTTAAAAATAAAAATGAAATAGTATCTTCAATCAAAGATCTCCAGCTGTCAAGAAGCACAGTTACTTGTCACAGTGAAGCCATGGCAGAGGACTTGACCCAGCAACTGTGGTAGGACATTGCTGATTGTGAGTATTTTTCACTGCAATTGGACGATTGCAGTCCCACATTGAAATCAAAACGCATTGTACATGCAAGAATTTATTATGATGAAACTGTGAGGCAGCTGGGAGTGCGAGACGAGGCGAGGTCCACAGCCAAAGACAGGAGCACAGATGATCTCTCCCGCTTCACCGGAGGGGAGTGGGAAACCGGGACAACATATGAATTACACTGCACCAAACAGAGGCATGACGAGCTAAATAAAAAATAGTACTGGGTAAATAATAAAGAATAGAGGAAAGACTTAATAGAGGACAGAACAAAGTCATTTAAGACATACTTTTATACATCATGTTTGCAACATAGGAAAAGGCGGTCATAAAAATGCACAATGCGCTGTACAAAGCAGTGTTCGGATGTGGTTCATTTCAATCTGCTCAATCGGAGAATTTTGATATATCTGCGGGTCTTATCACCAAGCTGCTTGTTCAAATTTACGACTTAATGAGTTGAAAAACCATTTACATTCGTAAAAACATGTACTAATGCTGATATGAGAGATAAACGGAAGAAACAGTAAAAGAATAAAAATGTGACAGGAACCGTGCCCAGTCTTGGATCAAAAATGTACAACAGGAGAAAGGTAATCGCTGGAAACACCCAGGGAAAATGCCAGGGGCCCTGGCGACCACTGCGGCCTCGCCTTTGGTGGGGGTCTGGGTGACCAGGCACTCCCCTTCTTTTTATATTCCATCGTTCTCCACAGTAGGACACAAACACTCAGCTGAGAACAGGCGTCGGCTCGCTTTTGCACAAATAGTTTGCATGATGGAATGATGTGATTTGTTTGTATGCATAAATATGTGCGTGTGAGCTGTAGTTGCATTGTGTTGACATGTTTTTATTTGAAGGTTTTTTTGGAGCCAACAGGTATGTTTGAAACATTTGAGCATGTATGTGGATAGCCCCGCCCCTTTTGACGACCATCTGCATCTGACTGTAATGATGATGAAACTCAAGCAACTTATGACTTTGTGATTTTACACCCCCCCCCCCACTTTCTTATTCATCACCCAACTTCCTTAACCCGTTTTCTTTTGTAAACTTGTCCTCTATCCTACTCTCTCATTTTCTCTTCTGATTTTTCCATCCGATCCAACAAAAAAATATATACAAACGTATTTAGTTTGCATTCGAGTAAGAATATAAATAAAGAGTATATAATTATAAATGTATTAAACTGTGCAAAAGAAAATGAGATGCATGAAAGTTTGCCATCATATTGCCATGGGAGTGTTAGTGAATGCTGCCATCACAGAAACTAATCTCCATAAAGTAGTTAATAAAACTTAATGGACAATAAATGGTCTCTAACAGTCATCTACAATTAGGAAATGGACAGCTGTTGATGTTCAAAACAAAGCTTTCCAGGAAACTGTACAAACACTCACATGTGAAATTTTAGGGTTGCTATAGATGTGTCTTATCGACATGAAGTTCAAACTATTTCAAGACAATTAAGTTTCATAGTTGTACAAAAGTACCAGGGTGAGATGTATCAAAAGATAATCCAAATAAGGCATGTTTTGTTTTTCCAAGTGTAGTCTAGGCCAAACATTTTAAAACCATGAATAAATTTTTTAAGGCAAATTGTTATGGGTCAAAAAGCTAGTTTTGATTGGCAACTTAACAGTCAGTTCATTTTATCGTATATCTTAAATGCAGGAAATGTATCTACAAGTAGAAACCTGACATATTGCGCATATAGGCCTACATATCAAATTAGGGTGAAGCGCAAATGTGATAGCCATGTGTTGGAAAAAGCAGAAGCAAAAAGTGAAGCACAGATGTTTTTAAATATAAATTACTAATGCACCCTTCAGTTCATTATAGAAAAAAGTTTCTACTTTGCTGTCAAAGATGTCATTGTTCTCTTTTTTTGTATTATTTGTTTCCACAATGAACCACCATTATTAAACAGAAGCAAGTATTCATTCTTCTCCCTTTTTTTCACTCTGTGCAACATTTCTCCCGAGGCCCCTGTCTCAGGCCATCACTATGGTAATGGTTGCTGCACGCTTTGTCTTTGGAGACACATTTGCCATAGCAATGACTGTCTGGGGAAGCAGCAAAGAGAGCAGAGGCATAGAGTTGTTTTGATCGTGTGTGTGACTCATAAACAAAAAGCCAGAAAGCAACTATACTAATCAAAAGAAAAATATATATATATAATAATTTAGTAAAAGAAAGACACAATAAGAAATATTTACAAGACATGATGTCTGCAAGATGTGCACCTTTGGGTTTATTTAGCTGTTTTAAAAATATAAAATGAAGCATTTAAAAAACTATACAAGTGCAGGAAATTTTAATGTTTTTAATGTGTATTTGAATCATATTCATGGAATAATATGATACAACTTAACAAAATATTTAAGTACTGTGAAAAAAATATGGAATGCATGAGTCCTCAATGTTTTTATACTAAAAAAGTATGCACTTTTATGAGCAAGGTGTTTGTGTTAATAATTTTTCACAAAAGTATTTCTTAAAAGATTTTTCACAAATATAAGTACATAGTCCAACAAACATGCAAATGAGGTTAAAAAAAACTGCGTTTGTGGCGATACGTCTATCACATGATCTTTGACTAGAGGGCCATCTAGTGGTTTAAATTTAGAACTACCATTTAGAATTTCATCAAGTTGGCTTCCCGATTAAGTACGTTGTTTTTTTTTCCCTTTTTTGTAAAAATAGCAGAAAAATCTAAAAACATGCATTGTAAAAAAAATAAAAATAAAACCAAAACACTTCATTTTTTTGTGTTCCCTCTTACAGACCAATATGTTCAAAAATATTTTCTTGAATACATAATTATTTAAATATGAAAATATTTAATAAAAAGTATTTTTTAAAACGATTTTCCTAAGAAAATCCATATGATTTAGTATTGTTATTAAATCGTAATGACTTGACTGCAGCGCCTGACAGACGTGACTCAGGGCTAAGCAGTTTACGTGCGTCTGACGTGATGACGTTTCATCAGCTGTTGATGGAAGCTCTCTAGCGTCGACTTCAGGCTGCCTGAATGCTTGCTCGCTGCTTGTCAGCTGTCACTGTGGAGGTTCCGAAACGCACATGTTTGTGGACCGATCCTCATCGGAACGTATGCTGTCATGAGCGCTCTGTGTCGCCTTGTTCAGAGGGGGTTGCTGGGCTGCCGGTCGCCGCGCCGTTTATTCCCCGGACAGCAGGATGCTTGCGGGATGACTCTTACGGTCCGGAACGCCAGTTCATCCAGGTATTCCTGCTGCTAGCTGCCCGGCTAACTGGTGCCCTCTACCAGCCTTAGCTGAAAGGTGGGGATGTTGGGGGTAAATGGCAGCCCGGTGCTGCCGAACAGCGAGTTCTTTTAGCAGAAGCGGTTCGTCGTCTTTGCTCTGTAGCATCTTGTTAACCGTTAACTGCAGAGATTTTATCAAATGACATTCAGTCATCTGGTTAGCAAAATGGTTTAACCAACATTTCATCTCTTATCGTTTTAAATCAAATTAAAAAATCTTGTTTTTACATAAATCTGTAATACTGTCAAACAAACTTATTTAAGTGTATTCTATGTTTGGTGTTTTTGAACATAATTCAACTCTAAATAGCAGCTTGGCCTTTTTTATTTACTGTCTAATGTTCTCTTTGATTTATTACAGTTCTGCAGGACTGTACCACTTATCTGGCCTCACAGGTTCAGATCAGTTTGCTTGTTTTTGGAAAATGTAGCACATTACAAATATAAATGCAATTAAATCAATATTTTAGGACTTTTTTTTAAGAAAAAAAAAATGCAGAAAAAATTCATATTAATGATGTGTTTTTCTTGGGTGTTCTAATGTTTTTCTTTGCTTGTGTTCTCACCTTTTTGTTATTAGTAATTTTATTTAGGAGTCTCTCTATTACTTATTGCTTTTTGACTAAAATAATCTCACAAATCACATCACAAAGCGGGGATTAAAAAGAGAATACACTAATTATATTCTGCATTTACAATGCAATAAGATCACATGCTGTATGCCAATTGCAGTTAAGGGTTTCTGTCAGTGTAAAGGTTGTGTGTATTCAAATCTGTCATATTACGCTTTTGTTTTGAAGAAAAGATGAGAAAAGTATCATTTAAAGATCTAGGTCAGGGGTCCACACACGGCTCCATCTAATGTGGGTCTTTTGCTTTGAAGACAAATGCTACAGATTTCAATAAATAATGAGTGTTGGTTCATTTGTTTTAGTAAATTAGGTTGCGTCAGACTTTGAACATGTCAGAAAACAAAAAAATAATGGTAAGTCTGGTTTATTAATTAGAATTAGCCTAAACCACATATGTAGTGAAAAAAAAAGAATTCTATTCCAATTGTGTCATGTTTATAATCAAAACAGATTGATTTTATTTTGAAAGGAACTTGTGCTATCAAAAGTAAAATTAGTTAAAATTGTGAAATATTGAAAATGACAAAAAGTAAATATTTGCAAATATTTATTAGAAGATACATCCTATAAATGAATGGTTAAATAGCCACAAAAGCATAAATAAAGTGTATTTTTCTAAATTGTGACTTTGCGTCTCTCGCTAGGTTATGATCAGTAAGAAACTGGACCAAATGGCTCTTTAAGCATTAAAGGTTTTTGAACCCCTGATCTGTGTCCAGATTAAATAAATGTCATAGAAAATTTTAACTCAGACATAAGCTTTTATTTTGGCAGGAATGGGGTGCTAAAATGTGCAGAAAGTATGATGCATATTAGATTCCCTTTCTTGTGGAAAGGCTTTATTTGCTAGAACTTTTGAGAATTTGACAGAGACACAATGACAGATAGGTTGAGTTGATTTTTATTTCTTTCTTGTCCTCAGTCCTGTCAACCTGACGTATGACGTCTTCGATGGAAAGGGGGAGAGCACTCCCCTGGTGTTTCTACACGGCCTTTTTGGCAGTAAATCTAACTTCCATTCTATTGCCAAGTCCTTAGTCCAGCGCACTGGCCGAAAGGTAATGCAGTGATAAAGACTAAACACCTGTTGACTTTTTTTCTAACTCTTTGTGTTCATATTTTTTTCTGAAAACCCTTCCATTAACAAGGCATGGCGAGTAATTTTCTTTTTTTTTTGTATTATTTTTTATTGTTTGTAACTTTTCAGTGATGTTTGAGCTGCAAGAAAGCACCTGGAGTAACAGAATCCACTCTCTGATGCCCTCTTTTTCTATTCCAAGTGTCTTAATTGTCCTTTGTCCAGTCAGGTGTTGACTGTCGATGCCCGTAACCATGGTAACAGCCCTCACAGCCCTATTCTGACCTATGAGGCCATGGCCAGTGATTTGAAACACCTTCTTAGCCAACTGCGAATCGAAAAGTGTGTTCTCATCGGCCACAGTATGGGAGGGAAAACGGCCATGACGACGGCTCTGACACAAGTGAGCAGTTTACCAAATGTCACCATGAATTTATCATGACTGCACAAGCAGGCGGCTGGACCGGCCTTGCTGTAGAATCGCTCTAATCGTGCTTTGTCGCACCAGCAGTTAAAGTAAGAAGTGTTTGGTCAACGATACTTTCTTCGTTACTTTATGCTGTTTCTACGAATTATATTCAAGTTACATTTTGGGCCAAAAAATCAGACTTGTTTTTCATTTCACTGCCAAATGGCATGAAAACTTTACGAGTTACAGCTGTTTCTGGCAGCTTTTTTTGAACAGCAGATCCATGCTCAAATAGGGTATTTTAAAAGATTTTATAACAATTTTATTTTATTTTTAAATGAAACTAAACCAATTGCAGAATCTGTAGGACCATGTTAGGTGTGCCTTCACTTTGTGGAACAAATGTTTTAAACAAAGGATGAGCACCAGAACTGAACTGAATTACGTTTCAGCAGGAAGAACAGGAGTTACTCATTACAGGCATAATGGAATAAGAACAAAAATTAACAAAAAAAAATGACTAACTTTGAAAGTTTTTTAAAGTGGAGAGTTACTGAAGAAGTGAAAAGTAAAATCTTTGTTAAACTTTAAAAATCACAGTAGTTCTGTGTCATATCTCAGCTTCTGCTCAACGTTTTGGCTGAATTCCCACAGCAGCTTCAGTCCTGAACTTTAACTTCTGTCTACTAAATAACATCTTGAATATGATTAAGAAAATAGCTAAAATAACAAATGACACAATCTGCCAAATATTTCTATACATTACTGTATGTTTAGTTTCCATTCAGTTTTTTTGTGTGTGTTTTTTCGCTGTTTTTCTCAGTTTGTCTGGTTTTGTTTGTAGCCCAGTTTGGTAGAGCGTTTGGTGGTTGTGGACATCAGTCCGGCCCAGTCGGCCACGCGCACCAACTTCCGACAATACATCCAGGCCATGCAGGAGATGAAGATATCCACTGACATCCCGCGCTCCACAGCCAGGCGGATGGCCGAGGATCAACTGCGTAGATTGGTCAAGGTCGGAATTTCAGAATTTTTAAATATATAATATATATATAATTATATTATATAATATATAATCAATATCTGTGACCCCGAAAGGGATAAAGCGGTTCAGAAAATGAATGAATGAATGAATTAAATATATAAACCTTTGATATACAATGCAGAATCCCAATCTTCATGGCCGTTTTCCCCACAGGAGCGCTCTGTGCGTCAATTCCTGTTGACTAACCTGGTGGAGCAGAACGGACATTATAGCTGGAGGGTTAACTTGGAGGCAATAGTAGCACACCTGGATGAAATAATGAGTTTCCCCAGCTTTAATGCAGCCTATGAAGGACCTACGCTGTTTTTAGGCGGAGCCAGTTCTGCCTACATCAGGTATAAAGCATTGCAGAAAAGAAATATTTAGTTTTACATGAAAAGATACAAATATATATATATATATTTTTGCAGTGGATGAGGTTTTTTCTTCTCTCATGCTCTCTCATTTTTATGAAAAACATAGTTTAGAAATCGACTGTGACATATCACTACAATACGATGGAGCATTAGGCCACCGTAAAAAATAAATAAATCAATTTAAATACATAAAGTTGTAAAATTATGAAAAAAAGGTCAACAATTTACAAGAATAATTGTGTTTTTACGAGAATAAACCCATAAAACTATGAGAACAAAATCGTAATACGTTTATGAGGTAAAACCCATGCTTTTTCAAAAATCTACATAATCCAGATTATCCAGATGTCATCCTCAATCTTCTTCTGAAGACGCCTGCAAATTCTTTACATCCTTATTTCAAATCAGTGTTGACTCACAAAAAAAACTGTGTTTCCCTATTTGTGAAACCAGTAGTAACCACTGCGTCTCTCAGACTGAATAACCATTTAGGTTCTTTTTTGTTGTTTATTTTCTTTGCGAACAGAATTTTGCCACAAATCATTATGAATTTAATCTTGTAAATTCCTAAACTTGTAACTTATGAAATTTCTTTATTATCATAAAATATTGACGTGTTTATTCTCTTAAAATTACAAGATTATACATCTAATTTTTTCATATAATTTTACTTTTTTTTAAAAAATGTTTGACTTTTTGTCTTATGGTGACTTTTTTCTTGTAAAATTACAACTTTTTTCTCATTCTTGTACAACTTTATTCTTGTATTAATTTTTTTTTTTGGTGGCCCTAATACTCCGTCGTACTGCAAAAACAGAATCCCTAGAAAAAGGTAAAACATTCCTAAAATAAGAAATATGTTTTGTAAATAAGCAAAAAATAGAATAAAATAGAACAATGGTCTTTACCAAGAATTATTTTTTTAAAGTTCTAGTCTCAAAAACATGTTTTCTTAAACTGAGATTATTTTGCTATTTGAAAACTTTCTTAATTAGATTATTTTTCTTGCAAGACAAAAAATATGATTTTTTTTAAAATAAGGGTAATTTAATTTAAGATTCAGAAATGGCAAATTTGATTTGCTTCGTATTTGTTCATTTTTTTATTACTTACATTATCTGTGCATAATTCTGTGTGGGTTTTTTGTAAAGTAATTCATTTTAAAGCTATTAGATCGAGCATAAAACTGGACAGTGTTTCAGTATGTTAAAGTGTACTCCAGAAAGAACAGGTTTCTGCTGAGAAAAGTCACAAACGAACAGGTGAAAACAAATGATATGAACAAAGTGAAATAAAGGAAACAAAAAAACCACATCAAATAGATATAAAATAAGTAAAAAAAATCTTGACTGTTTGTTGTGATATTTACCCGCTCCCTCTCTATTGTCCCCTTGTTCATTTTCAGCTCTGATGATTATCCAGAAATCCAGAGGCTGTTTCCTTATGCTGACATTCAATACATCCCAGACGCTAGCCACTGGATACACGCGGATAAACCTTTAGATTTCATCAGCTCCATCATCTCCTTCCTTCAGTCTTAGCTGCCTCCAGCCTGCGCCAGAGGACTTGTCAGAACTGCGCTGCGTTCCCCTGCAGAAAGCTGCAGGTGAGAATTCAGCAGCAAGTGGAGTCAGTCGTTAAGCTCACCGACGCTGGACCAAACTCACTCTTTTACAGTACTCACATCCATTTTTAGCTGTAGTCGTTTTGTTAGTCTCTGACTTATCTGTGTTACTAGATTGACTATTTTCCAGTTTATTCCGCGACCCCGACATAGACGGTAGCAATGAGAATCTAGGAGGTTTTCTTGAAAGTTACGGATTAACCCAAAGAAACTCGAGTTTGCACACTGCTTTCTTCATGTCAACTCATTAAGGCCAGTAGATTAGAGAAGAGGTTTAAGCACAGATACAGAAGAAACAGAAGAAATGTCTGCTGGAGGTTGTGTGCACAGAGGCTTTGGTGCAGTCAGCTTGATGTGGGAAATAGTAGAATTAGTTGATGCTATACAGTATTCTTCTTTTGTGTGTTTTATTGTGTTCTCCTTCGTGTATCTGCGTTTAGTTCCACCACTAAAATGCTCACATCTCTGTGCCACTGAAAGCCCCTCCTTATATTTTTATGCAAACATCCTTAAAACCTCCATTGCGGTATTAGCACAGTGTTTTCCTAAACTCTAATGTACCACTTTAAGGGATTATAATCTTCTACTGTTTTGTGTCTGGCAACAAGCTGTGGTGTTAGTTTGTACTTATGTCTCCTCGTATCATAAATTAATAATGTTTTACTCTTACCTCCACCCTTACGGCACAAGGCTTCATGTTGAAAGTATATGCTGCAAAAATGTACGCCAGTATCTAACCGTAAAAGTGTTAATAATCATTTCAGTGTCCATAAAGTTTTAAAAAGTTCAGTACAGTAGTGAAACTGCCATCTGTATAAACAAACAGGGTGTAATGTGTTTGTACGTGCCTGTTTTATGAAGACATCATTGTCTGTAACACATTTTTTTAAAAAGCGGGAAAAAAAACACATTTTTATTCTACGATATATAAATGAGTGTAGTTGCGATTGGCAGCTGGGTTGCCAGTTCTAGTGTGGAGTAACACTTTTGGGGCAGTTTAAATTTAAATGAAAATGTTTAACTCTTCTAGATCTTGTCAGTAGAGTGCCACCAGCAGTTCCTCCTCCTCCCACAGAGCAGCTTTCCTCCGTCGCACACAGTATGAGTGGAGGGCTTTGACATTTGAATGCAGGTCTTGCTTCAGTTTTTGCGGAATACACAGTATAACGAAGGAGAACTCTCTGCCAACAACAAGTTGTACTGATTTTGTCCAGGACTGCAAACTGTACGACTTTTAGCATGCCTTTTCTGTTGTTCTTGAGTGTTGCCGTGTTGTGGAACATGTAGCCACCGTAGTGGCAAATATTCTAAAAATCTATCTGTATATTTAAAAATTCTAAATTAAATGTTTGCAAGATGCATATAGAAGTGGATTATATACATATAAGTATATATTGATGGAAATATTATACAATAAAATGACTAAAATCTGTGATGATCTTTCACTTATTTTGAAACAGCCTAATGTGCAGCTTTACATTAGGCGACTGAAAAAAACTTTACACATAAATCGTGTACATACCATTTTATATACAATTTAAATACACAGGGTCAAAACAGTGCACATTTTGTATTATTTAGCACTTAAAATGTTCATTTGTATAGATGCTATTTTGCAAACAAATTACAGAACTTCAAAATATTTTTCCCCATAAATGTCAAAATAAAAGCTTGTGTAAAATATGTAAGATGACAGTTTTCTTTATCTGGAAAAAGCCCAGATCTTTAAATGGACAAATTTTGATCAATGAACTACAATACATACAAGACTACGCAAAATGCATTCATGCGTTTTAATCCAGCCCAGAAACTGGAATTTTTGCAGCCTAAATGACATAAGTTAAGCATGTAAATAAAAGGGGAAAGTTAACTATTATTTTTCAAAAATAAAAATAAAAAATTCAGGATCTCTGTGATTTGTGGCATTCTTTAGATTATGAAAGATAGACAGAGCATTTTTAAATGCCACCTTTGATAGAACTTGGTTGCATATAATGCCTTCCAGTTCGGTTCATTACGTTCATTTAAAACTACAATTTATCTTTTTTAATTTTACATCTTTTTTCTGCAATTTCAGCAGAAGAGCTGTTTTTTAGCACTTCTGTTTTGTCAAATTGGTATTTCAATGTATTTATTTACATTTTTACTGCTTTTTTTTTTTTTTTCAAAGCTGGAGTTTTGCACATGACAGGCCTGCTGGTGGCAAACTGATATGTTTAGAACAATGTCTTCCTCACCAGAGCTAGAAGTTTAGAAAGTTTCCTGTTTTGGAAAACACATGTTAACAGGGCTTTTCCAATGAAAAAATGATATTCTATCTAATCAAACTCTGTACATAATAGGCAGCAGGTTCATGACTACAAAAACAAACTTGAAGCTGTAAAAATTGCAGATTTTTACACTTTTGTCGTAACCATCACTATTTCAATCAAGTGACACAACTTGGAAACCACCATTGCTATTGTCTTTCCTCCACTCTGAGTCCAGCTCAGCTGCATCTTGGTCTCCATAGCGACTGCTTTTGCCCTTTTTGAGCTTGTCTCTCCAAGTGCGATTCCCATTAGTGGGCATGGCGCTGGAAGGTGGAGACGTAGAACCTGCCGATCTAGTTATGAAGATCTGGCTTTGGTTGGTTGTGGGTGGGGCGGCTGCAGGGAGAGGGAAGTTTGCCGGCCGCTGGATCGGCGGTTTATTGCCTCTTCTCAGGATTCCAAGGCGGGAGGACTTCTTCTGAGCTTGCTCGACCTGCTGCTGAGTCTGCAGCTGCTGCTGAAGGATCCGCTGGAAGTCCTCCTGAAGACAGTACAGAGTAAAATAATCTCTTTAAAAGCGAAAAATAAATAGATCTGCATCACAGCATAAATGATGTTTGAATCAGAATGTGAATAAGTTGCACAATGGGTCTGATTTTAGATCTGAGCCATTTTTCGGGTTGTTTCTTCTCTCAAGCCTGCTGATGGTTTAGCATCACAAAATAAACCACCTCTTTCATAACTATTTTAATATCCTATAAATACTAATGTATTTCTGTCCTATTTTAAAAAGTGTTTAAATACAGTTTATACTTTTAGATTAGCAGGTAGGTGCTTTATTTCTTTCCTAAACAGGATAAATACAGCACAGCTCTGTGGGTTCAGCTGAATGAATATAAAGTAATGTGAGTTTGAAATTAACTAATTAAATTTGCTGTTTGAAAAAAATAATTTACAACTAAACATTCATATTTATACTTTCCCTTTTCCAATCTTTTGGGAAATAATAGACATCCTTTCTCCTGAAGAGGAGAGGGGTCAGCCTACTGTTATTACTTATCAGAGTTGCCACCCAAATGACATATTTCTTAAAGTATTTTGCTCCAAAAACCGCAGCAGGTTTCTTCTGTAAGGAATTCCAGGTGCTGAACTGGTCTGACCACCACAGATCTGGAGTAGTTTCTGTTTTCCTCCAAAGCCTAGAAAACAATCACGTTCACTTTTAAAACTAAACTCGTTGCTAAAGTAGGGAAAGAAAAGTTGGGGTTTTTTTGTGACGATGATGTCGGTTACAGGAAGGTAGCACTCTCAGTTTACATGCAGGAGAGTGACACTACCTGCGATCACATTCTGTGTGGTTTCAGTGAAACTTGAAAGGGTCCAAAGCAGACAAAGTCAAGCCTGAGGCTGCAGCAACGCAGCCGGATACCGGCTGGCATTCACTGCACGCCTGAGTGAAATGTGGGTTGAATTTTAATTAGTTTGTTTTGAGCGTGTGTGTTTAACAGCCGAACTGCACTTTCAATCTGTACCTTCCATTCCTGACTTTGTTCTCCAATATTTCAGTTATGGCCAGTTTTCTACCCTTTCTGTTTAACTTGCATGACATTACATTGAATTCTACCTGCATGTGTACAGAGATCTCTCTCCTTCTTAAGCCTTTGTTAAACATTAAACCCATCCAAAGTTTACCTTCCAGGCTTCCAGCTCCAGCGAAAGCTCCAGACGTTTCTGTGCAGCCTCCAGAAGGTGGTTGTTCAGTGTCATCATCTCTGTCTTACTGCGCAACACCTCAGCCTCCATCGCCTTTTTCCTGCACACCCCAATAGAAACAATGACTCACTTACAGATTTGGGATTTTTTTTCCCCTCCTTGTTAAATCTTAAGCAGTGGGACACAGAGAAATCTAAGAGTTCTCACTTCTCAATGGCCTCATCTCTGTCCCTCAGCGCTTGCTGCAGAATGGCTCTTTCATCAGCTCCATCACTTCCAGATGTATGTTCCTGAAGGAGAAGTCAAACAGAGCACACATTTCAAATATTGTTTTACTCTCCAGACATTCTTTTAAAACCTTTTAATAATATTTTATTTGTTTGTTTTCTCTTTCACCCTGTTGAGACCTGTAAACTTGTCAGATTACGCAGTTAAAACTAATATTTGGTGGCATGTCTAATGTTACATTTTAGTGCTGCTTCTTTGAAAGGTCACACGTTCAGCTCACATGAGCATTCCCTGCATGCCCATGCCTCCAGCTGAAATTTAAGACTTTCACTTTGCACCTCCTGTGGAGATGTAATAAAGGAAGGCATCTAAAGTATAGTAAAAAAGAAAGCTAACTCAAAAGGTATTTATATTTAATCTGTACTGAGTGTTTTTTAATTGCAATTAGGATGACAAATGACTGGAAGATCATTTTTATAACAGCTAAAAAGGTGACAAAGTCAAAATACCTCTCTAGTAAATGATTTTCAAAATCTTTTACCTGGACCTTCACCGGTAAGAACAAGGTAAACACACGTGAGTAATTGCAAAAATAAAGAGGAATGTGGGAGAATGAAATGGTTGACAGGCTTCATGATGGTGTCTGAGCTTGTTTTGACCTTTTTTGTGTGACTGATTGCCAGTTTGCGAGCCACATTCTTGAGCTGTGCGAGGGCAGCGTTCAGTTGGTTTTCATTATCGCAGGGCTCCGGCTCCTTGGACTCTGGATCTGTCAGTGGGTGCAGCAGACGCAGAATTGACAAGACTTCCTCTGTAACCTGTTATAAAGACCAAAATAGATTTTAAAAAAGAAAGCAATCGCTACAAATTTTAACTTTTCTATATCCTGGATTTCTTACCGTTTCTTTGTGCTCGCTCCAACCTTGTCCGTCTCTCTTCTCCTGCAGTTTGTCCACTTGAGCCTTCAGCCTGATGCTTCGTCTGCGAGACAGCTCCACTTCTCTGCGTACTTCTTTGAGCTATAAATGAGCAAACACAACAGTTCTCCATCAGCAACGTTTCAGCAGGAAATATCACGTTTTTACCTTTTTGCTGAAGATGAATCTGCATGTAAAAAGTGAAACTTTCAGGCAGATTAACACAATGTAAATAGAAACTGCTGATCCAGATTCCTGCTGCTCTGCCTGGGACATTGCTCAACAATGAATTACTGTGTTCTAATATCTACTTTATGATGACACGATGAAGATGACAGTGAAATCAAGATAAGCTCACAAATCAAGCTCTGCCATCAGATTTATACCACCTGGTATAAAACCATTCATCATCCCTACAGAAGTTTTTCGTCAACTTTCATTCTACTTGATGTAGTTTAAGTTGGGATTTTTTTTTGTCAGGAACAGAAATGATTCATCGTCTTACAATCAGAACACAACGCCAGTTTCTCACCGTGTCCATGGCGTGTCCCACAGTCCTGCGTCTGCCCAGTGGCCTGCCACTCTTAATCAGGTCAGGTAAGGACCCATCAATGTAGCACCCGTCCAGAGAGCTTCCTTCAACATCTTTATCCCCTTCTGGCTTTGAGGATCCTTTTGTCTCTTCAGTGAACAGGTTCTCTGGATCTTCCTTCTCCTCAGACTGTGCGACACTGGAGTCATCAACATGTTCGTCTGCGTCCACATTTGTCAAATTTATATTACTGAAAAGGCGTGGGTCAACAAACGAAATCAAGTCCCCTTGAGTTTCCTCTTCCTCCTCCTCCTCTTCTTCTTCTTCTTGACCACTACAGACTAAATCCTCCTGGTCCTTCAGATTTTCTGGTTCTGTAATGGACTGCTTTGGTTCCTCGTCTTCTGTCGGGCACGAGGATGTAGACTTGCTTCGGAGTGAGTTCCTCCTTCTGTCCTCCAGTCTGTTCAGAGAAGAGAAGATTTGCTCGCTGAAGTTGAAACTGGGTTTCAGCTTTTCATTAAGGACCGAGAAAGGTTGAGAGTAATCCATGATCATCTGGCCTGTAGAAGTTTCCTCTGTGCCATCTGTAGATACTCGTAGCTATGAAGACAAAGAAGAGGCAGGCTGTAACACAAGGAGGAGGGAGAAAAACAATCAGAATGCCACGAAACCTGTTCTACTGGACGACTGTGCGTCTTCACAGCCTGACATGACATGATGTCACTGGAGGCGGTGGCTTCATGAGCCGTCTTCCTGCTTTCAGCTCTTACATAAAAACATGACGCGCAAACACTCCAGAACAGAACAAATTCATTTTTGATCTTTCTATTAAAACTTTAAAAAAAAAAAAAAAAGTTTTACGCAAAAAAATCCTTCAAAAAACAGCACTTCTGTGCAGAATGTAGAGCAGACGAGAAACAAACAGCAGAATGAAATCATCCAGTCGTTGCTAAAGGAAGTGAGCGCTTTATCTTGTGCAAAGCTCCAACCACTTAATTAGTCATTGATATATTTTTGGTAACAAAATGATTTTGTGTTTAGATGAGGGAAATTTTGGGTGACAAACCTCCTCCACATAAGAAAAGATGAGTCAGCACAGAAGTGCTTGATAAAGTACAGCAGCACAGGATGGCATTGCTCCTAAAATACTTGTATTTATTTATTTTTATATCAAATTCAGCTCACTATCAAATAAAAAAGTACAAAAACTGGGGCTGGAATGTTTTCTTTCAAAAGAAAAGCTGCGTGGAAAAAGAGTGTAGGTCAGCTGATCCGTTTCTGTCTTCCGGCATCATCAGCTATACTGTTTGTATTATTATTCATAAATCATTTTCATTAATTCGGGAGCAAAAAGCAGGCCTGGTCTGGAAAACCACACTATGGGCCTTAACTTTTATTAATAAATGTTGATATAGAAGTATATATTTGTGACTAAAGAGATTTTAAGAATGATATATTTAGACTTTTAGGACTGTCCCTGCTTTTTATTTCACATAAACTGGAAGAAATTGGAAAGAACATCAAAGTCTTTTGTGTGTGTTTTTTTTTTAATTCCCAATAGTTTTCTTTCTATGTTAAGTTGAATTTACATCACATTTTGCTGTTTTGAAACCAGTTAGCTTAGCATCAAAACAAATGTCAGACAAAAAGCTTAGCGTGTCTCGTTGTGACAGCTCACTGACGTTTAATGCGCATTTAGAAACACATTCTATGCAGCTCGTCTGGTTTTACCTGCAGAAACAAAGCAGCAAAAAAATGCTGCTGAAGGTATGAAGGCCACTTGCTGACGAGCATGCCAACATCCAAAAGTAATGCCACATTCTTTCTTTTGTTATTTTTTAGATCAAAACCTTAAAAAATATTGTAAATGTATTTCTCATCACTAAAGGCCCCTCAGTGGTCACTTGCTGTGACGCACCTGATTCAAGTTACAGCTTGATTAAGGCTTAATGAGCTGAAATGTGCAGCTGAGGCGGAGCGCCATGATTGAGAAACAGTTAACCAGTGACCTAAATGTCTGCAAATATTTGACTTTCAGATTATTAATGCAACTCTGCACGAGATATAATATCTCTGTTCTAATAACTCATCAGTGCTGCTACCTCTAAACCTGAGTTATCATAAATGACTCTAACAAGGAAAAAAAGAAACAAAAAATATCTCCACTTTATAATATTTTATTCCATGTATGATAATAAACTTAATTTATTTAAGTTTACAATGTTTTGGAGTTTAAAACTGTTTTCAATTTTCCACAATTACAGTCTTGTTTTTAATTCACTTTGAGCTGATCCTGATTTGACCACATAAATGTGCTGCTTTGACACAATAACACAAAAAGATAAGCAGTGTGAAGAAAGGCAGTCATTTTTGGGTAAATGTGTTAAAATGTTGTGCCAAGAAGGCCAGATCAAGTATAAAACATTTATTGATTCTCCAGAAATATGAGATTTATTGAAGCTTAAACAAAAAGTAGAAAAAGAAGTGAATATTCTTTTGAAGCTAGTTTCCTTCTATAGAGTAAAACTGTGGAATGGTTTGAAGGAACTTTTTTCATGTATACTGTTCCCTTTTATGTAAACAAGATCTATAAAATCAAGAATATTTCAGGTCTCCATGGGAGAAATTGACTAGTTTGTTGTAGCCTGTTTGTTTCTGTTAACCCTAACTTTTTATTGCAAACCATCAGATCATTCATTTAGGTGTTGCTACAATTCTGCCTTGTCCTTGCTCTTGTCCGTCTTCTGTCCGTGGCTGGCAGCACATCTGAATCCCAAGTTATCAGATGCAGAGTCAGGAGTGTTCCCCATCCTGTAAGACACAGATTCAACCAGAAATCATGTAAATGTTCACAATTTACAGTCAGACAATGCATTTTTGTAGTGGTAGTAGATCACCTAGTTGTGACTCGAGCCTTGTGATTGGCCGAACCGTCGGCAGTGTCAATCCAGGAGGCGCCGCGCAGCACGTACATCGGCTTTGCTGCAGGGAAAACTGAGGATGTCCACTCCCACGTGTTGCCCATCATGTCATAGAGTCCTGCAGATTTGTAGTAATTGTATTTTTTAAACCTTTTTTTTTTCAATTATTCCTTCTTTATTTGTTTTTTTCTCTCTCTCTTCAATATCTCAAAGTATTTCAAGTATTTGATTTAACTTCAAATCACCTCAAAACATAAAAAAAGCATACATACTTGTGTGGATTTTATAGCACTTAATCAGATTGGTAATAATATTGTTTTCCCTTTTAAATCACAATCACCGTAATTATTCTGAGGAGGAAACGCCGTGACAGGGGCGGGGCCATGGTATCCATCCTCTGCTGTGTCACCATCTGGAAACTGACCCTTAAACATAGAGAGAAAATATGTCAAGTCTTAAAACACTTCTTCATTTATTTCTTTTTAAGTTGTTTATTGGAATTCACAGTTTTGGAAAGCATAACGCCATCACGTAACTAACCTAAAACAACTTTAAATACTGAGCAATGCATTGAGGTCTTTGGGTTGGTTTTTGAAAGCAAAGAATAACCTATAAATAAGTTAATATATTGAATTATTTACCTCCAGGGTGCAACAGTTGTGTTCTGAAAGCATAACAACAACAAAAAAAGGTATGGCTGACCTGCCACAAATTAGTTCTGTTGACCTGGAACTTGTTCCCCCATGGGTAAGTCCTACCTAAAACAAAAGCAAAAATAAAGAGAGAAATGCATTGCGCTGCTTGAACTTATTAAAGAGTGTTTCCTTTGTATAAATTGAACTTATAGACGAACTGTATTTCAAAAAATGTAGAGGCGTCTTCTGTTTGACACGCTCGGTCAGATGTGTGTTAAATGATTACTGCTGATGCTGTTTTCCTGTTTGTTGTCCAAATAAACAAGCTAAGAACTGAATTGGAATCTGAATTGTTCATTGATTTGTGTGATTAACCTTGCAGTCCTCCACGAGCAGCCCACTCCCACTCCTCCTCAGTGGGCAGTCTGTGGCCTTTCCACCTACAGAAAGCCTGAGCATCATTCCAGCTCACCTGAACCACAGGAAAGTCAAGACGCTCCCGAATGCCTGAACCAGGTCCTGCAGGCTGGACAGGTGGAGGTCAGTGAGGTTGAACTCTACTTTAAAGATACAGTCAAAGCAAACCTTCCAGCTTAGGCCTACCTGTCTCCAGTGTACTCGTTCTACTGGCAGCCACCAAGGAGCAGACTAAAAATGATATGGAAACTTCAGCACATGCAGTCACGCACTGTTTTCTTCCACTTGCATTTAAAATCACTGTACCTCAATGGTCTGAGTGACTTTGCTCTTTAACTCATCTGACACAAAGTCCTGGAACACAAAACTCCAACCAAATGACTCAGCTTCACTTTTATACTTCTGTGATCTCACAAAGTCTCTGTTTGGGGGGGGAAAGTGACTTTGTGTTCAGTGATGTGCTTTGTACTTTGCAATCTGCATTAAAAGTGAAGTTTTGTACCTGAATTGGGCATTTGTTACCGGATATTTGTCTATCCTAAAAGGCAGTACTTCCACCTCTCTGATGGGGGACTCTCCGTCCCGTCCGTCCGCTGAATTAGTCCCCATCAACAGTCTTCCTCCCGGGATGTTAACGCTTTCTCCAGCTGCTGTCGGCAGGAGGGAAACTGTGTTGCGGCTGTGAAACATGATCAATTTTTAGAGGCTTAAACAGTGGTCTTACCGACGGCTGTTAAAAGGAACGCGAGCGAAACGTGGAAAGAAGTTTTCTCTCCCATCCTTCACGGCCGTGATGTTCAATTAAAACCCACAATGCCACTATTATACTATGTAAGAATTTCAATCTAAACGGCACAACCCAAATGATTTGTTTTTCATGCAAAGACGTGCCTGGAAAAACGAGGCACGATTAATAGTTCCGCATCTAAGGTTCCGCTTTGCACGAACACGAGTTTCACATGAGGTGACACAAAGCTTAAACCACGTGTAGACAAAATTGGTTGAAAACAAATGTATGTAATTAGGAGCCCTACACTGTCACAAATAGTTCAATAAATGTTATTTACTTTTGTTGTACAAAATGTATATTTTGCTCCAAAGCAGTTATTTCTTTAAAATCACAAATTCGGCACGGGAAGGCCAAAAAGTTCAAACTTAACATAAAAGCCATACGTGGACCTGCGCCTATAGGACTGTCACCTAAAGCACAAAATGAAGAAAAGAAGCAGTTTCCAGTTCAATAAGGCTTAATATAATCAGATTTGCTTTATTCATTTGAAATGCTTAATGATTGAAAGTTTGAATGAATTTGTAGTTTGCATAGCATACTTTGTGATTCTGATTATTCCACAGAGGTTACAATGATTTTATAGGTCTGAGCTGCTCTTTGATGAGAACTGCTGTAGGAGCTGCATTTCAGCTGCTGCAGAGGTGGCAGGAATGATGTAAACCAACTAATGTAGAGGATGGGATTCACAGACCAGTGGGAAAAAAAACAGTTCATCTGGGAACAGAGTCAACAAGAAACTACAAGTGAGGAAGGAGGCGCAAAGGACCAATCGGAGAGGAAGACCCAGCCTACTGTTTGCTTATGCATAATCATTGTCTTTAAGCTGATGGGTCAAGGGTCAGAGGGCGTCTTCTTCATCGTGCCTGGTGTTAGAACGTCCATTTAGACCAGGAGTCTCCAACCCTGTTCCTCGAGGGCTACCATCCTGCTTGTTTTGCAGCTAACCTTGCTTCAGTAGATGCTGATTAGCTGGATTGAATCAGCGCAGTTTCTGATTGACTGAACACACCTGATCCAGGTGAGCAGCAATTACTGAAGCAGGGTTAGCTGCAAAACAAGCAGGGCGGTAGCCCTCGAGGAACAGGGTTGGAGACACCTGATTTAGACGGTAGCAGATTTATGAAGATCCACAGCTCTGTCATTAGCCGTACATGTTAGGAATAAACCTTCTGGTGGAAAACCTCAAAATTGTTCCAGGACCTCGATTCTTGAACACGCACTTTGGCATAATCGGAAAATTATAGATTACATAATGTATCTAACATTTACAAAACCTGGATGTAATCCAGATGAAGGTACATTTTTGCGATTATTTAACAGAAATAAGTTTCAACATTTTAATACCTTTGGGCATTCTTATAAGTTTATTCATAAGAATTCATTCCACATCAGCTCACTCTGGAAAGCAAAAAAGTTACTGACCCAATCTGTGGAAATGGTAAAGATTGAGTTTAATGAGGGAGTGTGCAACATCTAATTAAAAAAAAAAAAATCACTCAAATAAGAAATTACCTCAGAAATGTCTCCCTTGCTGGCCTATTTTTTGTTACTTTTGATAGTTTTACTCTATATTCATCTAAGTTGAACTTGAACTTTTTACAGGAAAGAAACCACATTTTTGGAGCCAAAAGAACCCTTTAATGAGTGGAAACAGAACTGCATGGCAAAGGTCAGTGCTTCTAACAAAATAGCTTAAATAAACCAATTGCTTCAGAGGGAGAATCTGACAAATTCGTGAAAAAAAGGGGAAAACTCATGACTATGAGAGAACAATGATATAACAGTTGCCGTGACGGTTCCTCGGGATAGTGCAGCCTGTCCATGAGTGGAGGTGCTTCAGAGCAGGAACAGACCGAACAGGTCAGGTAAACTGCTTTCCCCTAGAGTAAAATGAACAGCTGCAGCTTCTTCAGATGACCTTTAACCTTTCAGGGAAGACATTCCAGCTCGCATGATCTCATCCACCAACAAGATGTTGCTGGCAATTACTGTGCTGTAAAACAGACAAGTTCAAGATGGTTAACAACAATCACAAAGGATTATTTTGGAATATTTCATTTGTCGTGACAGAATGGCTTTCTACCATGAATGAAGAAGCTGTTTCTTGACACTGTAGTTATCCCACACTCCTGCTTCTCCAGCCACCATTGGCTCTCCTGAAAAATAGATATTTTTTTTGTTGTTGTATTTGAGAGATTGTGTGTAATGCTGAGTGCCTCAGTGATTATGGTTTCAAAAGTTTTATTTCAAACTCATAACAGGACTGTGATCGCAGCTGCAGCTCTGACCTGTGCTGAGATCAACTCCAACGAGCTGACCAGACTCTTTGTTTTCTGTCTGCAGCTTCAGCAGAATCTCTTGTGGGTCATAGCCAGAGTTCTGAGCAAGAACCTACAGAGGAGATGCATCAAAAACAATAGATAAGAGTCATGGGACACGATGTAACACAGACACCCAGAGCCAACCAATAAACAGAACGTCCTTTACTTTTGGGATGACTAAGAGGGCATCTGCAAAAGCCTGCACTCCCAGCTGTGCTCGGCCTTTGATACTGGGCTTGTGTTTCACTAGAGCATCTGCAACAGCGACCTCAAACGCACCCGCACCAGGCACTACGCAACCTGAGGAGAACAGAACAAAAATTACCTTGACAACCAAAAAAAAAAAAGAGATGCATTACTTGACATAAAGACACCTGAATTGTTTACAAAAAAAAAAAGATTTAAAAATTGAAGTTTGTTCTGATCATCTGAATACATGTAGGAAAACCAAGTTCTCCAACTGCAGAGGAAAAGGTCAGAGTCACTGTAGCACAAGTAGAAGATACCAGAGAGAGCCACCCTGACATCCCTGGGTGTTCACTGTGCAACTGAAAGTGTACCACTTTCACCACTGCCGCTGGAATCTGAAGCAGCGCTATATGATATTCAGTATATTACACATGAGTATAGTACATGAACATACTGTAGTGAGACAAGCCAGTCTGACACAAGAAAAAACTAATACTTTGAAAGGTTTTGAGCTGCTATTCCTTAGTAAAATTTGACATGTTTTTTATTGAATTAATCACAAAATATAATAAAAAAGTTTACTGAAAACTAAAGGTCACATTTTGTCTTACCATCTTCAATAGCATTCTTGACCGCACGCAGGCCATCCCTGACAGCATCTTTGATCTGTGTGAGGGTGTGTTTGTTGGGGCCCTTCACCAGCAGTGTGACTGAGCGAGGGTTCTCACACTTCTCAATGAATGTGTATTTTTCCTCTCCCTGATTGAAAGGGAAGAAACATCTGCCTTAACAACTCATAGTAAGACACTTCTGATTTTATCATAGGATTTAGACAATAAACTGAGAGGTTTTCACTTATGCTCACCAATGTGTGTTCATAAACCAGCCCAGCGTGTCCCAAGCACTCAGGCGTGAGGTCGTCAACTGAATTCATGGCGATGCCCCCACAGGCGAGGGTGAGCCTGGCAAGAGAAGCACGTCACATGTAAAATGCCTATCTTTGATGTGATGTGAAGACCAAACCCGCACCTTCTGTTGCCAAATACGATGACATACCAGGAAGTGCCAAACATTGCTGTTCCTCAAAAGACAACGAGTGTCTGTTTCAGAACTAACCCATCGAGTCCCAGTAAACAAAATAGAAACGTGTGCACATTCTTATCTAAAAAATGTTTGTCCTACTTCAGGTTTCATTTTTACTGTTGATTTAACTGATGGGTAAGGTCGGAGATTATTCATCTATCAGTCTATAGTTAAGACTGAGCTAAATATATGAAGTCAAAAATAAATTTGATAGGGAACAATAAATACATAAAAAATAAATTGAACCAATGTGGGATTTGGACTTAAATGATAAAACATATTAAAAAAAAGCAAACCAATGTGCAATCCAGAACTGCCCACCTCTGCACATAACTGCATTTACAGGTTTGTGAACATTCTCATCCATCTTGGAGCTCAGGTCATCACTGACTTGCTGTTGCTAAGGGCAACTAGACTTTAAAAGTTCATCTAAAAGATGTAAAGCAGAAATTTTCACTATTGTTAAAAAATAAAATCGTCTCGTACCCTTAAAGATTTGCATCCTCTTAATTTGGAAGAACGCTTTTTTAACTACTCCCATAAGATCCATCCATTCGTTTTCAGAATACATTTTGTTGTTTGCCGGTGCCCAACCGAGCCACTTGTGGGTGAAGGCAGGGTACACCCTGGACAGGTGGCCACTGTATACATCCATACACCCATAGAGACAATTTCGAGTAGCCAAATAGCCTATGACGCATGTTTTTAGACGGTGGGTGGAAGCCAGAGTGAAAACCGACGCATGCACGGGAAGAACATGTGAAGTCCACACAGACAAGTTCACTGATTCATGTCTCCCAGCCAGGACCTGAACAGGGGACCTTCTTGTTGTAAGGCAAGAGCGCTAACCACTGCACCACCGTGCAGCCCATCAGAGATCACCACAGTGAATCAAACCATAATTCACATGCGATTTGGCTTTAGTATTACTGAAGATGCCCTTCCTGAACAAACATTTTCCTGGATTTGGGACCAGCAGCTGGAAACATTGGAGAGTGCCCCCATGTGGTTGCAGTAAACTAATGCACCTGGAAGTCCCAGTCAACCTTTTTAAGGACCAACCAGGACCAACCCCGCTAAGCTTTTGAGATGAGACAGGGTTGGGTGTGTCCAGGATGTTTACCATTAAAAAAAAGTAACTTTCTTTTACCTTTCCATGTTCCTCCTCTTTGCTCTGCGAAGAGCAACAATGCCTTCCTTTGCAAGAGCGTCCAGCGACAATGGGTCAATCCCCTACAGAACACGAAGAAAACACTGGCATTATTAAATATATATCAAGCATTTTTTTTAGCTTTTACTACTGGATGGCAGAAATTATTCTGATCTGTTGAATACAAGTAGGAGAGAAGGAGACTCTTCTAATGCAGAGGTACAGATCAGAGTTACTGTAGCACAGATACAAGAGACCAGGGAGAGCCACAACAGCATCCTTGGGTGTTCACTGTGCACACGTCTAAACTGTGAAATGGAAAGCCTAAGATATGTTACCAAAATTATAATAACTGATAGTTTTTTTATTATAAAATATTTGTGAAATAAAAACAATAACAAAAATCTAAAGAGACAATCAAGATATCAAAATAGTTTAAACCAGTAAAAACACATACGATCTTATTTTCAATTAGTAAACTGCCATTTTTTAACTTATAAACCTGCGTTCATACCTTCTGGTTAATGACGACAAAGCCCTTTTCATCGCTGGAGCAGACTTTCTTCTTCAGTGCGATGATCTTCTGCACCCGATCCTCAATAAACTTCCTTTCAGCAGCAACAAGCTTCTCTCGCTCCTCTGCGCTTTTGTAGAAGAAGCCGGAGTTCACCTCTGTCTTCTCATACTCCAGGGAGACATTGCATGTCAGCACGTAAGCATCTTCCACCCTCTTCTTCATGTCTGGGTGACGGGCTCCGTGGTCCAACACCAAACCTCTGATTAGTCTGAGACAACGGGAGGAAAGATCTTTAGAAAACATTCTAAAAATGTAAAGTTTGTGTTTAAATTTAGGCTAAAACTCACTGTGTGTCACATTCAGTCTTATGCTTCATCTCCATTATTTCCACCATGTACAGGTCAGTGGGTTCATTAGGCCTGGCTATCGCAAGCACTGCATCCACAACAGCCTGCAGGCAGAAAACATCCCAACCAAACACATTTGACACAGTGCAACAGAAACATATACGATTAATAAGAAAAAGTTAATTTATTAACCAAAACATTAATATAATTGTTACTCTTAGTTGCCCGAGTAACTGACTATGTCTTAGTAATCTCTAAAAAGAAAAGATATCAAAGAAAAATATATAAATAATCTGCATTTATTGTAAAATGAAAAAAAAGAGTTGAGCTCTGTTGCTCCGCCCTCAACGGTCTGGTTTCTTGTACATCTCACCTCGGTGAGCAGATCTGCCAGCTCTGTGTGCACCTTCGTACGCAGAGATGTACGTGCAACATTGACAAGTGTCTCTCTGTCCATTTCCCGAGTAACCTTGAGCTCCTCCAGAACAGCCAGGGCCTTCTCTTTTGCTGCCTCAAAGCCCTCTGCAATGATTCTTGGATGAAGACCCTGAAGAGGAAATTCACAAGAAATGTGTACAGTTTCTGAGTTTGTATTACACATGCCAAATACAATTCAGCTACTTGCTTCATGAAAAGTGCTTTTTCACAGAACCTTACCTCTGACACATAGAGGTCTGCTTGCTTCAGCAGCTCACCAATGATGAGAACGTTGGAGGTGGTTCCATCTCCTGTGATGTCATCCTGTGCCGTGGCAACTTTGGCAATAAGGGATGCTGTTGGGTGCTGAATTTGCTAAAAACAACACAAAAACCACCAACATGAAATTAAGTCGGATGAAAAGAAAGAAAAGAAATCCGTTTCCAAACATGAATACTGGTATATGTAATGTCCGATATCTTTAATTTCCAATCTTTATAGATCTAATGGACTGTAGTAAAATACGTGCAATTATCGCTCTTAAAAATGCAGTATGTTGGATTTTAAGCACATAAACTAAAACTGCATGGGCTTCTGTTACTGGGAGTAAAGAAAACTTCAAAGTAAAATGCCAGTGAAAGCTCTCATTTTTCAAAATAAAACTATTGAATGTTTTTCATAGATGGGGAAAAAAGGCTCGAGTTCCTTTTACTGAAATAAGTTCTTTAAAAAAAATACATGCATACATGCATATTAGGAATGAATGGAAAAAGGATTTACAGTATAAGGATGGACAGTTATAAAGTGCAGACATAACCAAAAGCTATGACACATCTTTAATTTATGGTAGATTTAGAGCATTGCTTTTACTTACCATCTCGTGTAATAAGACATTGCCATCTTTGGTCAGCTTTATATCTCCAGCTCCAGAGACGAGCCTGTATAGTCAAGTGTCAAAACTATTATGACAGATATATCGCCTTAAACCTTTTTGCATCTGTGTGTAATATAAAACTCAAATTTCCTTTAACTAGCCAAACGTGATGAATATAAGTGCATAATTTACTTAACGTCAAAATATTTGATCAATGTGAGGCAAAGTGTCACTCAACTCCTCATCAACTTCACAAATAAACGTTATACCTGCTTGCTCATAAATTTGCGATTTTGACTCAAAAGTAAAGATTTGCATGAGCCGGCAGATCTGATGCTAGCATGCTAAAGCTAGCTTAACGGTCTACATGACGAGGCAGGGCAACGTGCACTCAGCTTCCCGTTATTCATTTAATTAGACGACATTCACCCAAATGAGCTGTGATACAGCGTAAAACGAGTTAGGTTACACTTAATATGTTTATAACTTTATATAAGCATAGTTGCGTGGACACGAAGTGCTAACGAACAGTTTCCTGGAAAAACGCTGCTAATGTTAGCACGAAGTTAGCATTGCAAGCGTGCTGCACAATGGAGGCTCACATCTTCATGGTCCCCTTCGGTCCGAGATTACTCCTCAGTACATCTTGAAGCCCCCGAGCGGCACTAATGTTGACGGCGAGAGCGGCCTGGGCTCTGGCCACCTCTGCCTTTGGGTTAAGCGATTTTACGGCAGCCATGAAAAAGCGACACAACCAGCTGAGTTTGGAGTTTAAAAATTCTCGCCGGTGGAGTTAGCACCGCGCTGAGTAAAAGGGGAGTCGGCTTCCAGAATGCTCCAACACGTGGTCTCATGGTCACTTCAGGTACCCAAAGAAAATAAGGAATTTCCGCTGAGCCGAAGACTTGACAAAATAATGGGCGAAAAAATGGAGAGTACTGAGAAAAAAAGGTTTTTTTTAAAGTGGATTTTTGAAACATAAATTAGCTAAACACTGGTGCTGTAAAAATACCAAAAACAACGTTATACTTTCTATCAAATTTAACTTCATTTACGCTTTCCCGCGTTCGTAAAGTAGCGTAAGTCGCACCCAAAGGAAGTTAACCCTTTTTTTCTTACGTCTCTCTGTCCAAACATGGTCAGCTGAGAGAAGTAAAAAAAAAAAAAACTTTTTAACAAATATGATGCAGTTTTACTTATTTATTCATTTTTAAAAGGTTACTAAATATGAAAACTCCAAGCTTCAAAATAGGATTTAGAGCATAACAATAAACAAATAACAAATAAATACATTTGAATTTTACCTATTTAACTCATGCATTTGACATTTAGAATAATTTTATATCATGTAAAGGTTGGAGTCCAGCCAAGCATCCACAGTGGTACATTTACACACATTTGAGAACCACTGCTTTGAACGCTGAAATCTGAAAACTAAAAACTAATGTATTTGGTTTAACTAGTAAATACATATACGTGAAAGGAAAAAAAAAACATGGGCCATAAAAAACGAGTGAAGAAATTTTTTCATTAATCACAAATTTAATTAAATATGTACAGGTATTTAAGCACTGCATTGAACATTTGCCACACAAACTGTACTCATTTACTGATTCATCAACAGCAGAGATTTTTAAGAACTGTTTAGTCGTCGAAATGGACTGTATTTTTTGGCTTACTTTATAAACCAACTGTGTATTTCTAGTCTGGCAGTTAAACACCTCCATTAATTAGAGCACACAATCACCCACCTGATGTAAATTACCTGATTTCAGGCTAAGATGAAAAACAGTAGTTTGAAGTTATTTAATTGATGTTTTTTTTTATTATAACCACATTATATAATTAACTATCTTCTTTCTTTTAATCAGGAGGAGCCAGAAGTCTCATATTGAAAAAAACAAACAAACAAACAAAACAAACAAACTGAATAACAGAAAATCTTCATGTATGTAATGGTAGTAAAACCATTCAGTCTGTCATTGACGCATGTTACACGTATGTAGTTTAAATGACAAGGATGTTTCATTTCTGTCACAAATCTAGATATTCAAATGGTATTGAGGCAAATAACCATTTGGTCAGAGTTGAACAGATTCCTTCTAAACATTTTTTAGATAATAACCAAGATCTGTAACAGTTAAAATACTCATTTGACAGTGATAATTCACACTGGCCTTTCAATGAAGTGTTTTAATCATGATATACCTGAGCTTGTTACTTTAATACTTTTTCTCCTCAATTTAAAGATGCAGTCACTATTATTTAACATTTACAGATCAGTAACTTGTTAATAATGTAACATAAATCATTTTGGAGATGCCGTTTGTAACTTAATTGGGGAAAAAAACATGCCCACACAGAAAAGAGAATACAAAAAAAAAGGAAATAAAAATAGAGTGCGCCATTATTCCAGGCAGTGCATCTTCTGGTGACTACAGATCTGTGGAGTGGTAGCAGTGGCTGCTGTGTTTGTCCAGATGCTAGAGGTTACTTCAACGGTGAAGACTTCATGGGAATCATTATCCTGGACTCCATATGCTGTATAAGAGGGACTGAGGGAAGAGAAACGACAAATTTTGTTTAATTTCTGTAGCATGAACCTAGTCAAACTTAAATTCTCAAAACACTGAAACCTGCGTAAATATGGTCAAGAGGAGAATCAATTGTTTGTCTAATAAGCAGCTGTAATGAATTCCTCGGTCTAAACCTCAACTCTCGATTCAACTTTTACAGTAAATCCATGGCAGCTTCTTAAAATGTATTAATAACTTTACACAAATTAAAAGTGTTAAATATCTCAAAGGTTACATATTCAAAACAGTCAATATAGAACGAAAAGTTCTTGCAACCTGCGAATCATACTGGTAAAACAATTGACCCAACTATGGTTTTTAAAGATGACACAAATAAATATCAAATATATATTTTTCGATAATTTTCCTCTAATTTTTCTTTTATATCCACATTTTTAAAACAAAAATACCAGCTTGCACTTACCTGTGTAATAAACAACCTCATCCCAACCTTCTTGTTGCCAGGCTGCATTTCTGGTCTCATCTCTAGACTGAAGGTCTTTGTAAGCTTCAGCAGAACATGGTGGACATTTGTTAGTGAAACTCAAAACGTGCTATAAAAGTTTGACTTTAAAATCCACAATAATTGATTAAGTTTTAACATTCAGTGTCAGAGCTGACATTTACAGAAAGTTTTTTTAAAAAAAAGTTTCTAAAAATGCTTTCTGAACAGGACTTTAAAAATTCTGCTCACCCCACAAGTGATGAACTGTATAAAGACTTCCAATCTGTGAGAAAAAGCCTCCAACAGCTTCTTGATTCTTCTGACGAATCTCAATGGCACGAGCCCTGAAATAAAAATAAAACAAACCAAATATTTGAACAATTTCGTCAACAACCATACATTGTGGGGTTATATAATTCAAATAAAAAATAATAAAATCCTAAAAGCACAGCTTATGATTTTGCAGCATGTTATGAACATACTATCTGTTAACTTACCAGTAGTTCCCCCACTCAATCATGGTTCCTGGCTGAAATGAAAGTCGATTAGAAAACTAAAGAAAAAAAAAGTCAATTACATCAACAACAATGAAGAAAGTGTTTCCAGGAGTTTACCCTGAGCTGATATGATCTGAGTTCATAGATGTTGGGTCCTGGGCGGGGGACAGGTTCATTCCAGAAGCTGAACTCCAGTAGCAGCTGATTCCTCCGAGACAGCAGCATCTTCCCTCTCTCCTTTCTGTACTCCATGAACTCCTACGGCAAATACAAACAAAATAAACAGCATTTGATCAAGTCTGTGCTACCAAACCTCGGGGAAGACGTAAGTACACACAGTACTACTAACCACTTCAGGTGATTTCCAAATATCTTCATTACAACTGACCTAAAACAAAGATTCATCTAGAAAAAAAAACCATGAAAAATAAAAAAAAAAACGACGAAGAATAAACTTATTTTGAAGGACTGGCAACAAATCTACAAAACAAAACAGTTTGCTTTAAATGATTGAATGTGAGTTTTGATGAAACAAAAATAGAATATAAAAAAGAAAAAACAGTATTTTTAAGTTTAAATTAAAATGTTTTTGTTGCCTCAGCAATAGAAAATTACAATAGAAAATTAAAGACCATCCAGATTATTAAGAAAAAGGATTGATTTTTCAAAGTATGTGAATTACGTAAATGCTGACTTGTATGAAATTGAAAAAGCAGTCAGGATCGCCTCTAATGGCAAACTATTAAAGAAGTTAAACAAGATTCCTTAAAAAAAGCTTGAGTTTGATATTAATAGCACAACGTGACCACTTGTTTGACAACCTTCTGATAACAATTTTGGAAATAGGTAAATAAATAGATTTTTCATGGTTTACTTATTTATAACTTTATGTGACGAGCACTTTGACTGCAACATTTCTAAACAAATTTGCCGGAAAAATACTTTTTTCCAATCAGAAAAATCATGAAAGACTATTAAAGATTATATTAGGGTAACAGCTGAAGCTTCAATGCTGATAAACACCAACTTCAAGAAAAGATTATTTCACTTAGTACACTAAACTACAAACGGATAAAACCTTTATGGATAATTTCCAGTTCAACCTTCAGCTAAGTCACAGTCAAACCCAACAGCTGGAAACTACAAATCAAAAGTGAAAATTACGTATTGGTCTTCATGTTTAGTTATGGAATATATTAATATAGAAAGGTGCCAGCCGGATCTGAGCTAAACTAATCTTAACCCCTGTTACCTTATTCTGTTTGAGTTTGTTCATGACTTCGGTGA
This sequence comes from Oryzias celebensis, assembly GCA_014656515.1. Taxonomy (NCBI): domain Eukaryota; kingdom Metazoa; phylum Chordata; class Actinopteri; order Beloniformes; family Adrianichthyidae; genus Oryzias; species Oryzias celebensis. Next base: position 17,128,897 of record BNCR01000013.1, read on the forward strand.
GAGCCGGGTATCCTCCCCGATATCTCCAAAGGTGAACTAGAATGGAAAGGAGCAGAAGAGCCAAAAACATAGCAGCTCTGGAATTTTGGGTTTTGTTCCTTTGGAGCAGATTTTTCTCCATATTTATAGATTTTTAGAACTTTTTTTAGTAAGTAGAATCCTTGAAAATACACGAAGAAAGGACATATTAACACACACTCACAAAAGAAAAAAAAAACAACAAAATATTGTGCATTTAGTGTTTTAGTAAAGTAAGAAACCCATTTTATACATATGTTATATAGTAAGATTCACATCAATGCAAGGCAACACTAAAATGCAAAAACTTAATGTATGTTTTGTTTTTAGAGTTATCTTTATCAATGACGACAACATTAACGCACTGAACCAAAACACAGAGAAGAAACATGTCAAAGAAACATAAGGGCCAGACCCTTAAGTCTTTAAAGTTCCACTCCAACTATATTTTGCTGTACTTTAAAAAGTGTCCCTAGTGGGCTTTTAATTATGAATATGCAGTTTTTAGCCAAAATCAAAAAGCCTGTGTTGTTTTTTTTAGATTTATTTTGTGAACTTCAGCAGTAGCTCATCGGGAATTCGTCTGAGTTACAGCTTATCGCCCCAACTTAACATTAGCAGCGCAACAAAAATACATGGCGAGGAATGTTGGAGCTAACCAGCCATACAGTTGCCAGCTCGGACGACGTGGAAAACAAAGACGTACATGGGGGGGTGAGAGGGAAGAACAGTGAGACTTTGGACCGCCCACGTCAGCTGCTGCGTCACAACCCTGAGCCCTTTTCTAACCGTGTCTTTCTATTTGCTCCTTGTTACATCACAATTTGAATAAATACTCAGAAATGCAGTTTTCATCAAATTATTTTATATATGTCCTCCACCATAGGAAAAACGCTACAAGAACATGTTAAAACACCAAAAACATGATTTTCATTGGAGTGGGTCTTTAATAGAAAGTCGAATCCTTTAAAACAATAAATGCTGCCTGCAGGTGATTATAAAAAGTCCTTATACCAACACAATAAAGTTTTTTTATTATTATGTGGCTTTTCCAAAATAAAGATATTGAAAAAGGACATTTTTTTCTGATTTTTATAATGAGTAATGACCTTGTTTTGGAAAATATATTGTCTGTATATCTGATTTCTTTTTTTTTTTACCTAACATCCACTTGCCTCGATAAATTTCAGCAATATTTTACTTTTGCCTTTGTAAGACAACATCTCAACGTGTCTCTGTCTTAGCTAGTTTTTCTTTTAATTCTCCTGATAATAAAGTCGGAGGGAATAACTTTCATCTCTAATCGGATGAAACGGGTAGACTGTTAACAACAACAGTTTGTTTATACATTGATGTGATCTCTTACCCGCCTGATCCTGTTCTCCATACCATGTGTTCCACGTTCCCACCAGCTCAGAAGGATATTCTGGGTTTGCATGAATAGAGGGCAAAACAGCCTCACTAGACACACACAAAAACACAAATGTAAACAATCTAAAAATATCTGCAATGAAATTTAGCGACATCAAAAGCCAAAATATTCAACATTAATTCCTTACCAAAGTTCATTGTAGGCATCAAGGCACTCTGGTTTTACATTGTGAACTGTTAAAAAGAAAAACAACAAATGATAAACACTTTTAAAGTGAAAAATCCACAACTAATCGACAATAGAGTTGCAATAGAAGAAGATGATAAAAATCCTACACTGGATTTTGTACAGATTGTGGTCCTCCTTCTTTGAGAGCACATTAGAGTGAGCATCTTTCCTGGGGTCAACCTTTCTAACGAAAAGAGATTTGAATCCTGAGAGGGACCTGCAAAAGAGTACATTGATTGAACTACTTAATTAACTGCTAAAACAGGTCAAAATTGCACTATTAATTAGAACTGAAAGTAAAGTTTTCTTTAATTGGCAACATATTCAAATACCATGATTTTTTAATTTATGTTGCTTTAGAATCTATGGTGAGGTCTTCACAAGCTGAAAAATTAAGAATTTTAAAGTTCCACTCCAATCATATTTTGAGCTAATGTAAAAGCATTTCCAGTGGTCTTTTCATTATGATTATGCAGTTTTTTGGTAAAATAAAAATCGTTGTGTCATTTTTCTAGGACTAAGTTTGTGCAGTGCAGCAGGAGTTCATCAGAAATTCGCTTCTGAGTTGTGGGTGGGACTGTTGGTGCAGAAGTAACCCTCCATTGATATACCATCATCCCTTTGTTTACACTCTCTCTCACTGGCTTAAAGCCCCTCACAACCCCAATTTAACATTGCATTTGTAACAAAAATGGTGAACAATATTTGAGCTATCCAGCCGTACAAGCTACAAGCTAAAGTTACAGCTCAGATGAGAAAAATTAAGACGTTAATGTATCTATTTGATTGCAAGTGAATGAATCAGAATTAAGCTAAGCAGGGACACTTTGGCACACACTTCTAACATGCTGCGCCACAAAAAAAAAAGGTTTTTCAAATGGAATTATTTCGACTTCTACCGATTCATCCTGATTTGAATAAAGAAATACTCAGAAATGCAGTTTTAGGCTTAAATTACTTTAGATAAGTCCTCTGCCATGAGGAAAATTCTACAAAAAACATGTTTAAAAGACACTACTTTCATTGGAGTGACTCTTTAAGATCTTTTGTGTGAGCCCCAAATATTTTATTGATTTGGTTAAAGTCCGTTAGTGATAGATGATTTCAACTCAAAGTACAACCCAAGATTGTTGTGAAAATGTCAATAAAATAAAATATATCTTCACAGGGAAACAAACCTATAAATGTTAGCATCCATTCGATAAAAATAATAATAAACTCAGGTAATCATTAAAGTATTCCAAATATTTACAGCAATTTGGGTCAAAATGAAAAAAAGAAACCAATTGTAGTCAACGTTTAAATTGTGCTGTTTTTCAGAAAATAACTTTTTGCATTAAATTCAAACTAAATCAATTCAATTTAACAACTTTAACCACCCTTTTCCCACCCCCCAGACAGACCTACTTTCGAGGAACCTTGCATTCTACAAATCAAAATAAGTTCTGTCGCACTGCAAATCTGTTTTGACCTTGACGTTAAATCAACTCAACGCTAATAAAGTAGGATGTATGTTTAATTTACCAGTGCGTTACACTGTATGATTAGGTTAAAAAAATTACAGTGCGACGTACGCGATGACAGTCACGATCAAAACAAGCGTCATCGCTTTATGATGGGGAGGGCAAAAATTAGCGGAAAGGTAGCAACTTTACAGCTAACAGGCTAATGCTAGCTGCGGTAGCACATCACTTAGCCCCCAGCATCGTATAATTTGTCATTTAACTTTTTAAGTAACGCAGGAGCTTTGAACATAAACATGCATTCGGCGAGTACTAACCGGAGGGTAATTGTCACCGGTCCATTGGTGTGCAGTACGGTATTTGTCTTGTGAAGGCCTTTACCCACTCCCTGAAGGATTCGGGTCGCCATCTTGGAATGACGCGCTCGTGGACTGCTCGACACGGCGGAGCAGCACAGTCCGGCCTCCTCCCGGGGCAGCTGACATACAAACGCAACCAAAGGCAACTAAATGTGCTCTACCTTTCAAACACAAGTGTACTGGATACAGCAAAAACACAAAGACGTGTTTGTTTGGTTTTTTAAATTAGACTTCTTAAAATTGTTTTTAAATATTGTCCCAAAATGTTACATTTAAACCCAAACCAAAACATGTTTTATGAATCAGCGAGACTGCTAATGTTTTCAACAAAATTCTCTGAGATTATTAAAGTATGTTTTCAGATGTTTTCTAAAATTAACAGTAGCATTTAATACATTTTCTTAAAATAGAGAATTGGGGGGAAAAACATGGACATTGCTAATTTCTTTCCTCCTTTTTTCCCATTTTATCTCAGAAAGTTTTGCTGAGTAACAAAACAAAACAAGTATTACTGCTCTTACTATTTCAAAATTAAATACCAGACTAGGTTGCTGTTTATAAATGTATTTATTTTTACCAACACTCCAAACAAAAATATTACAAGGAAAAGAAGAGGCAGATTTCTGTCATCATGAGGGAGTTTGCGCTGATGTGGAATCACCTCCACTGGAGGCAGCAGAAATGTTGAGCTCCTGTAGTTTTTCTGTCAACGTTGTCTCCTCTTTGATTTGAAGGTCAGTCAGAGATTCCAAAAACTCAGTTCCTGCAACACTTTTTCCAGTCAAAGGGTCCATAACCCGGCCGACTTTATACACTATCTCAGCCAGTTCATGCTTCACATGTTTGGATCTGGGCTCCAGGAGAGCCTTGAGAAGGACAATATCTCCAACAGTGCACTGTTGCAAAGCATCATGAGCGAAGTAGGTCTTCCGCTTGTTGTAGTACTGGAGAGACAAAGAATGCAATACTACTTTTAGAGGAATGTATCTTAACCAAAACTTTTTCTAAGGTTCAACTGGATACAGTCCAAACTAGAACTTTCATTAGAATGTGAAAAGGTTAGCTAAAGACAACACAAAAATATTCTTATTTAGAGACTTTGAAATAAAGTTTTTAACTTTTGGAATATATTAATTTTTTAGTTAGTGGTACAAATAATCTCCATTAGATGCAATTGAGAGTAGACATTAGTTAGACTTTGTTTACCTGTGTAGAAAAACGTGGTTTATGAATTTGGTACACAACATGCTAGTGAGTATTAGCAGTTTATGATCAATATAATGCGGGTTTACCTTCAGCAAGTAGGGATCTAGAACCAGCCTAGTAACCCTCACTTTGGCAGTTTTGCGCATCTTGGTTCCTATTACTTTGCCGATGATCCACTTGGCATGAACTGACGCGTGTTTGACTGACATTCTGCAGAACGTTAATGGATTCTGTTGATAGAAAAGAAAAATAATAAATAAATAAAAAGCTTGAAAGATATGTGCATTATATGTGCATTAACACCGCATAATTGTCATGGGTCTGACAAAAAGCAAAACATAAAACAAAAGTTAGCTTTTTGGAAGCTAACATTAGCCCAAACGTCTCATTTAGAGTCCTTTAAACACACTATAAATACATAAATTCTCTAAATCCTTTTAGACACAGGACGCAGGAAATTTTTTTTTTTTTTTTAAATCCACTTACTGGACTCAAATGAAAGCGATAGGTTTAAAAGGTCAAGAGTACTTTAGTTAAAGGAATCTGTCATGCTCCGTTCGGCTTCTATTGATGACGTTCGGCAAGTACGGCATGCGGCGAGGGACAAATGTCTACTGTGCAATGTTTAAAAATGTCAAATTGTGACGTGTTTAGTTTTTTATATTAATTTATACATATTTTCAGATTTTTTAGTATATTGATTTTCTGATAAGCACGGTACATCATGCCCATTTCATGAAACAAGTTCTTCATAATTAATTTCCCGTCACAATAGTCGAAATTGTTCGTCCACAAGGTGGCAGCAAAGAGAAACACTTCAAACATAAGCTTTTGAGAACTTTATAAATTCAAAACAATGGTGTTGTAAACAACAGCACAATTATATAAACGACTATTTCAATAAAGTCATTTACTAAATAAGATTAAACTTTAGTTACAATCACAAAACAGGATGACAGTTTTGAAGCTGACCTGTCAAGATAAGTTGCACTCACTCAGCCAATTTTGGCCTACTGGTGTTTGATGTTTATTCAGGGTTTCAGATTTAGCCCCTCTTATAACTTTAACTATTAAGCCTATAAGACTAAAACCTACTGAGGGCATAATTGTGGGCAATAATTGTGCATAATTCCAAAGATGGTCTTGTTGAATAGCAAAAATAATTTCTTTTCTTTTTGAAAAAAAAATAAATTGTAGTAAAGTAATCCAGAATTATTTCAGGAGAAATAAATCAATTTAATTATGATAACCTGCATGCACAAAAAAAACAACACGAAACAGAGTATTTTTATACTGTAACCTCTTATTTCGACTCAGAACCAAACATTATTTTGATCTCACATTGTTAATTAACCATTGTTAATTATTCTTTTGCAAAGTTATAATATCTATGTTTGTAACTTTGAAGGAATAATTGAAAAACATTTGCTTTCTCTAAAACCATTTAAAAGCTTTACAAAACTACTGTGACTCCAGGCAGTTATGTGGTTTATGGAGATGTGCTCTCCTGGATCCTCAGTGAACTGAAATGCCAGTGGAAAAAAATGAGCAAAGATGCCCTTATATCACTTTGTTTAAAGTCTCCTTCTTTAAGCAGAAATGACTGCTGCTCAGAACCAACCACAAGCAGATCAGTCTGGTCTTAATCAGAGCCATGCTGTAGTAAAGCACAGGTCTGAGTCTCTGTTTCCCATTTAAGGCATTGCTGCTTCGGTTTTATGTCTGCCAGAATTACAGCATTCGCCAACTTTAGTCTTGTTCATTCAAGAACACTGAGACAATTCACATTAAACCATCTGTTTTCATATTGTTCACCAAAGTTGTCTGACAAATAACGTACGGCTGACCTGACGTTGAGCAGTTTGGGCCAAAATGTTAATACCACACATACCTACAAGTATGTGCACCCCAAAGTACATGTGTGTATCCCCAAACACATGCACATTTGCATGCTCGCAGGGTTATGGAATACAGTCGGTTTTATTGCACTTTTACAAAGCAAAAGAGGCAGATTCAATGCATGATCTAACTCATCAAATCTGCGACAGAGCTTCTAGCCACACATCACATGTATTATATCAAGCCTATATTACAATATTTACCCAAAGATAATCACATACATATGAAATCGCAAACACAGCTAGTGTTTGTATATGTGAGTGAGCTGACACAGTCACTTATCAGCTCTGAATCATGTGAAAACACTGAAGCTGTGATGTAAGACAGACCTGATAACATGGCCTGTGAGAGCACACGTCTGTTTTCTATGATAACACACTGACCTCTTAATCAGCAGGTTTTATATTTTAAGTATGGCATGTTAGAATGATGTTGGCCTAGATTCTTTAGTCTAAGTTATTAGCCTCCAGATATGACATTTTTCAAAAGATTAGAGTGTTTAGTTAGTGTTTTGGTATGACTAAACGAGTCGACCTCTAATTTTTCTGTTAGGAACCCGTTTCTGCAATTTAGAGTTTTAAAAAGTTGTATTAAGATGTGAAAATGGGAGAGTGCTCATTTATTCAATTGCTTCTCACTTCCGGTACGAGTCAAATCGCAAGCTAAGGTCAACATTTTTACAATTGCTTTGATTGTAAATAATAGAAGGTCAGCATCAAAGCCTTTGCATATTGCTCTCCTTTTACCCCTGCATGTTATCATGTTTTTTCTAAAGATGTTACTTATGTACTTATGTTATTTTTTTCCACACTGTAATTATTAAAAAATAAGGTGTGAAGAAGGTTTTATTTACAGAGTAATAATATACTATGTTGCATTGCTATGGGCACTGCTAGATTTTCTTGGGCCTCCGGGCAAGAATTCAAAGCATTTCATCCAATATGTTAGGACATTTGTAAAGAAAATTAAGCTTAAAATAGAATTTCTAAGTATTTCTTCATTCTTCATTCAAATAGTAAAAAAAATATTAATCAGGAGCAGTTATTACAACACGCCACAAGCTCCCTTTTCTGCTCCATTCTGATGCATCTACTTGTAGATGCCAAGATCCATGTACGTCTTTGTTTTTCTCGTTCAAGCTGGCATATGGCTTAAAAAGTCATGCTCTAGTATTGCTCGACATTTTTGTTCCACCGGTAATGTAAGGTTGGGGCTGTTAGATACTGTAAGCTACTGGGAGAGCATTTAAACTGATGAATGATTGGAAGTGGACGGGCTTACTCCACACCAACATTCTTGCAAACAGCTAAGAGGCAAATTTCAAATAAATTACTGCTGCTCTGCAGAAACTATGTCCTAGAGAACAGCACAGGTTTTTTTTTTAATAAACCCTAAACCATAGTTAAAAGACCACTGGGAACACTTTTAAAATTAATCAAAAGATGATTGGCGTAGAACTTTAAAAGGGACTGAAACTTGACTAGGGGCCTTTATCTACCTTTTTATCTACACTGTACAACCAAAAGTATTGGCTCACCTGCCTTGTCTTACTTATGCACTGAAGTGCCATCATATTCCTAACCCACTGAGTTCAATATGATGTGGATCCACCATTTGCATCTATTACAGCTTCAACTCTTCTGAGCAGGATGTCCACAAAGTTGAAGAGTGTTTATAGGAATTTTTGACCATTCTTGTAAAAGTGCATCGGTGAGGTCACACACTGATGTTGGTGGAGAAGGCCTGGCTCTTGTCTCCGCTCAATTCATCCCGAAGGTGTTCTAAGGGGTTCACGTCAGGACTCTGTGCAGGCCAATCAAGTTCATCCACACCAGACTCTGTCATCCATGTATATAAGCCAATTTCTGCCTGTAGTTACTTTGCCCCGCACTCGTAATTCCTGGCCAATGAGTGAAGAGATCTTTAGTCAAGAGGTTTTGTTTACAAACTTTGGTTCGAAACAGAATTGCCCGCTTGACAGTAGTTTGAAAATAGACCAAACACAAGGTTAAGGACTCGATCCGGACCAACCAAGTGGACTCGGGCAAGACCAACAGACTTTTCCAGCTTGAATACATCCTAAAAATAGACAATTGTGTCCAAAGTTCTAAATGGATAAATCTTTGAAAAAAGAAGGATCTTCTGATTAGGGGTTGGCTGCTCTACCTTTTTTTTTTTTTACTAATTAAACCAACTATCCCAGAATGAAAGGAGCTTTAGCCTTCTAGTGGATAGTATTGGTGATAGAGTTATCTTTTTACGAACAAAGAAGAGGTCTCTGATCAGCCATATACTGTATGAAATGAAATAAATCAGCAGGTGCTGTCTCCTCAGTTCCTGAGCTCATTTCAGCTGAATGGAGTGTTAAGTAAAGTGATGAAACTTGTTATGAATGTATATTTAAAGAAAATCTAATACAGTACGTTTCTGTCTCAAATATGGACTCCGAGTGTTACATGTCATTGTAGGCAAATTATTGCTGCCATGAAAACACCTTGAAAATTACAGTAAGTCACAGCTAACAATGTGGTATTGCTTAAGACAATGTGCTGCAGATTAAACATCCGTAATTGAGAGGGATTCAGACAAACTCCCCGGGCAGTGACATCATCTTACCCCAACTTCATCACTGCTTTCATGACCCTTTAGTGTGCATGCTGTAAGCAGATATCCTCTTTTCGTACCTGTGCAGGAAAAGAACATTTTACTTTAATTTGGAGTACTGTGTTGTGAGATCTGGTTTACCTATTTGTTTTTAGACATTCAATCATCAACAACAGTTTGGTTTTTTTTTCTGTTGACTCATCTAACATATATTCCTCATTTTTTAGCTCTAAAATTCAGTGGAAGTTCAGGATCATGGTGGGTTCATCTTGTTTTTGACACATTTTCAGTTCAAATTCAAGCCATCTTGATCTTTTGATGTAGCACGTGTGTTCTCACCTTTCGGGTTTAAAAGAAGTCAAACATTTCATTGTTTAGAGTTTAAATCATATGAATAGTTTGCTGAAACTGACTTGTCCCTAAAGTTGCAGTTGCTCTCACAAAGCATTTGATGGTTTCACTGATTCCCAATGTAAGCATTTTTTTCCAATTACAAATTGATTCAAATGACTGTAGGGTCAGTATTAACATTTGTGTAAATCAGATAGTTCAACCCTGTCCTAATATTTGGGCTCTTTTTTTTTCTCTAGCTGCTTTTCACTGCGCTTTTCTTGACCATCTAGGATATAATAAACTCACCTCAATGATGCAGGCAACAAACCTTCATAAGAAAGTTGTGTTTTTATAATATCTATGATAAAGACATTTACTGGCCAATTTAAACCTATTTTTAATTCTGCATGGTCTACAAGCAAATATTTAGCTCACGAGATAAAAATGACCTTTTAAAGGAAAGGTTCAATATTTAGACATTTGTGGTCATTTCAATGTTTATACAGTTCAAATTTTGAAGAAATAAATATAAAAAACATTTTTTTAGTGCACCCATCGGTCTGCCCACCTGCAATTCAAAGACAACACTGTTAATAACGCACAAATTTGAGTTTTCACGAATAAAGAATAAGTCGTTAAACATTAACTGAGTTTTTAGTTCTGACACTGGGCTGTACCTAAGTGTACAATTTCATTTATGTTATTTTTTATTTTATTTATATATGTAACATAGAGGGCTGCATGGTGGCTTAGTGGTTGGCACTCTCACGTCACACCCAAAAGCCCCTGGTGGACTTAAATTTCCTTAATCTGACCAAATTTGTTAACAGTTGATAACTTTCGATCCACTTCAACATTAGAATTACACTCTTCTTCTGTAGACCAGTCAAAGTCCCCACAAAGCTTGGAGGCCTTTGTGAGGTCAATGATCAAGTCAGTGTTCCTGACAAGGTAATAAATACAAGTATACACACATCCACATGTGTACAGCTGTTCCTGTTAACACAGCGAGCTAACTTCTATTTATGTACAATTTCACCAAAACCTCAGTTCTAACCGCTGTCAGTTTTATCCTTCACAGATATTCAAAATAAAAATGTTTTGTCCTTCGTCATTATATTTTAGAGTAATGCCCCTTTTAAAGTTAACAGAAATCCCTTCAACCTCAACATGGATCTCTATCACTACACTAACATTGAAAGAACGTAATTAAATCAAAGAGTGATGGAGGCAGTTCAAATGAACATTTCCCACAGAACGGTGAAGTCATATAGTTGGCCTGAAGTCTGCTGAGACCTTCAAAGATAATTAGCTCTATCTCCGAAGGCTCTAAGAGAAGACAGCTTCAAGACCCCGGTGATCTGACTGTTCTAAAATACCATTAAAACAATCTGTTTATAATGGCAGCATGTTGGACTCACATCAGCCATGACTGCAGGTCTATTTTTTCAGCATTTACAGCTCACCCTTTAAAATGCATTGACCCATTCACAAGTATTATTTCAAAGGCCAATTTTGAATGAATGGCTATATCTATTCATTGTGATTGGAATGTGATACAATTGTGATTCATTGTGATACAAATTAAATAGAAAATATCCACACATACTCTTGTCTTACATTTTTTATCTTGTTCTTGCAACACATCCCAGCAACTTATCAAAACCATAATCACAATGCATCTTATTTGTCTAATTGATAAGTTGCTACCATAATTTTTTTGTTGTTTACTAAATAAAAACATGTGAACACGGAAAAGGTTCTGTGCAACAATAAAACATTTACAAAGTTACCCGTGTAAAGTTGATGATTAGTATAATAGGTAAGGGGGAAAAAACAAAAGTAAATAATTTGAGTTACAGTAATGGATGAAGATGTCAAATACAATGCATTCTGGGAGGAAATGACTTTCCTGTTTTCCTCAAAATATGTTGATCAAGTTTTTTTTTAACATGCATAAAAAGTAAACAAAAAAAATAATTCTATTTAAAGAAAAACTGGCTCAAGATTTAAATATGAATATTATAAACCTTTTAAGTTCAAGTCATAAAAATTAAAAACCAGAGGTCATAAATGGCAATGTTTGTTTAAAAAGTATGATTTTACAAAAATATTCCCTTCTTTTTATATTGATATGACTTCAATTTCTAGTCAGCAAAAGCTTTCCTAAAAGTCCTGCTTTGATCATTCTGTGATCTATTTTAATAAAGTTCTCTTTGCTCTTTGGTGTTTTTATCCAACATCAAAAGCCGTGTGTCATTTTATAGGACATAGTTTCTACAGAGTGGCAGTAATTCATTAGAAATGAAGTGTTGTCGAGTTATTGTCAAAACTCTTGAGCAGAGTAAACCTTCTTCCACTTCCCGTCATCCAACTTGAGAGTCCGTGCCCTACATGTTTCCACCGAACCAGCCACTGAAGCTCCTTACTGGCTAAAAACACATGATCCAGGTAATCAACAGCAGATAAGGAAGGGTTTTCTGGAAAACTAGCAGGCGGATAACACTCCCTTCCACTAGCTTACAGCCTCTCACAATCACAAACTAACATTACCAGTTCAACAAAAATGGTGAGCAATATGCCACAAGAACATGTCAAAAACACATTTTTTCATAAAAGTAAGTCTTTAATAACAGCCAAGACTTCATTTGCAACATTTAGAGAAACTTCGTTGGTCTTCGTTTTTGTGTTGGCTTTCAACAAACCAACATCAGCTCTTTTCATAGTTTCAGCATTTAAGTCAAAGCTCTTGCTGCCAGAATGTCTTAACTCAGCGTTTACACCACGGCCTCTCGATTGTGTCTGATTCTATGTATGGTCAAGAGGACGGGACTCCTTGTAGGTCTGCACCACAAGCAGTGCTCATAAATCCTGCTGCCAATGTCTGAGTGGCAGTTTAGTCTAGTTGCCTCATGTTTTTTTTTTTTTTGGGTTTCTTGTTTTCTCTGTCATTCTGCAAAGTGATTAAATCCCCCTGTTGTGTTTTGGACAGAATTCAAAGACTTTGAGTCATGCTTAAGGCATGCATTGGCAACATGTACTTTAACATACTCAATTTCACACACTTTTATGTGTAGTGTAGTGTTCAGAGTTGATGTCTATGTGAAAAATGAAGTCATCAATAAAGGGCTTATGCTTTTAAGCGCCTATATAAACTACTTTTTAATCCCACCATTACTTGCATGTCTCCATTTTCATCCCTGGAGTAAACAGTTTTTAAGTTTTCTGTGACAGAGTTTACCAACTGGAGTTTTTATTTATGACAAACCTACTCTAACAATAAATGAAAGGACAAGACATTGTTTTACTTTGAATCAGGAACAGATTACAACAATCTGTTGTTTATATTTTATGTTACAGGCAACTGTTTTTATCCAAACGGACTTGCAAGTTTCACACAATTAAGGTGGGGTTTAGCAGCTTGTCCAATAACAAACTGACCATCAAACCTGGGACTGAAGGGAGACCATCACTCAACCCCTTTGAACTTCCACAAAAACTACAGAAATTTGGTATATACCTCTACACAAGTGAATAACAAGTATTATTTGTAGTTGTGAAGCTGCCTCAGATCTGAACTAATAAAAGTTAATAAAACTATTTGGAACAGTGTTTCGTTTCCACTCCACACCAATTAGGAGTTTGGATGAGTAAACTGTTAGCCTGTTTCTAACCACACAATGATATATTCAATGAATATCTAGATTTAAAAAGTATAGTCTTAAAAACCATGTGCTTGATCATTAGCTGAATAGATTAATACAGTATTATTACCAACAAGTCAACTTCCTGTAAGCCACCTTGCCAAAGCTATTCACAGGTTTCTTAAATTTTGGGGTAATGAGGGCTTGTGTCTTCCTGACATAAAAACTGACAAGAGTGGTGGTTGAACCCTCAACCAGCAGATAGATAGCAAACACTTCAGTACATTTCTACAATTAAAGTTTCTTTAAAGACGATTCAATATTTTATCTTAGTTTGCTCACAAGTCATTGTTGCAGCCATGTCATTCCCATTAAGATAGTTCCAGTCCAGTTAAAACCAGTACAGCTGTTCATTGTGTTTAATGTACTATGTTGTTGACTATGACCTATTTCCTCAGTTTGAATGACCGTTCCATCACACAGAGTTGACTCTTTCTGTGCTTAAATTCTGCTTGAATGCTGAGGTAACTTGCTTATTGCTTTGGTAAAATTAAGTTGAGTTAGTCACCCAAAAATCCCTCTTTTAGTATGACAGCTCCGCCTTGACTTATATAGTGGTTAACAACCAAAAAAAACATACAGTATTTACGCATCATATCAGGAGTAAACATTCTGTCTTTGCGGTTTCTCACACTTTCTGGCAGGTGTCAACCGAGGAAAAATCCAGCACAGCTGAGACAAAACATCCCCCCATCAGTAATGACTGCAATTACCGTATTTGCAAAGATGCTGTCATTGCACAGGTCAGTGGGATTTTCAAGCCCAGTAACATCCATTTGCTTCCAAGGAAAATATAAGCAATTAATGAGACTTTTGAGAAGAATATTGTCAAAATAAATTATAAAAAGTGGTGCAAAAAAGGTAATTCAACTTTTTCATTTGATTTACTTTTTCCATTAACCCTTTATGTAAAAGAGAGTTTATTTATTTCAGTCAGACAACTAAAACCATGTAGCTTAATTTATGAAGCTCTTTTTTTAAGGGCTAGACAGCCGTCATGACAGATATTATGCAGTCAAGCAAACATCTGGGCTAAAATGACTGCAAATAAAACTACCACAAGTGTCTCTAGTTATCAATTATCTATCAATGTTTTGTCCTGATGGTGTTTTTCTTTTACATTTCATCAGAAACCAAATTATGCATCCCATCTGAGTACTAACAAATAACATGTTAGAAGCTCAATTCACAGGGATATACCTGCTATTCTAAAAAGAGCAGTGCTGTGGAGTTTGAAATAACCCAAATAAAAGAAGTAAAACCAAATAAAAACCTGTTTTAAGGAGATTTAAAGTGACATTAAAAACCTGGTGGTCTTGAATGTCATGACAGATGTTTCAAATCTCTGGAGTGAAACAATGAAGCCAAGTTTCATTGATAAATATTTCTCCTGCGTGTTGATGCATATTAATTATTTTCCGGAGACCATGGGGGTTTTGTCAATGTTTAGTTTCTCTGCTGTTGATGTAGCAGTTCATTAATCATTTGTAGTGTATGGAGAGCTGCGTGTTTCCCACTCATACAGACGGCTTTATGTATATCTGTGTGCCTCTGCTAATTATGAATTTAGTTAATTCCTGTTGAGATTACAAATGTCCAATTTCTATAGTTCAAGGGTTTAGCAAAACAAAAAACAAAAACTGGGGCTGACTAATTTAAACTTAGGACGTATCTCATATTCAAAACTTATTTCTAGTATGTTCTATTTCTATGTTTAATAAAGCTTTTTACTTAGTTGTTGCGCTGGTAGTAAACATTAAGCTACATTCACACCGTCCTCGGCAACCTGCGTTGAAGCGACCACTTCCAAAGAAAAGTCTATACACTCGTAAACGCTTGTGTTCACGCATAGCCACGCAATTTTCTATGAAGCTACATACACACTGGCTACATTGACAATGACTCAAGTTCAGGTAGCCATTTTCAACTAAAAGTATATGCAACTGCAAAACATGCATTTTGGGCTTCCGCTTTCAAAACTGCAAAAACTTTGTATCCTTGCGCAAGTTTCTAAGTCTGTTTTGGGGGCTCTTCATACAAACCGGGCATTCGTTGATCTGGAACTTCAACCAGTTGAACTTTTGACTGCTAAATCGCAAAAACGCGGAACTTTGACCAATCAGGGATGCAGATTTGGAATTGATGTGTGGGTGGTGTCCTTCTTAAAACACAGAATAGAGCTGTGAAAGACCTCTTCAACATTCAAACCTCTTCCAAACGTGGGTGGTGGACATGCAGGTATCATGCACATCAGGTACTGACAGTCCAGAGGGAACACCATTAGCTAAACACGTTCAAGAATGCACATTTAGCACGTTCTTGAATGCTCGTCACATGCCTGGTGTGGATGTAGATTTAGGTGTTGAAATGTGCAATTCAACCAAGATTTTCTGTGTAATGGAACATTTGAGCTTATTTAAGAAGCTGTAGGCCTACCACAAAGTTATCCCCTAATCTGCAACACAACAAATGTATACGTGCATACATGAGAACAAAAAGTGTTGTTTTTTTTTGTTTTTTTTCAAAAAGATTTTATTGTTTGTCTCTTTTTTTTCAAAGAATGTGCTCTTGCTAAATTTAGACTGTGGTCACATATCCCAAAATGCCACAGTGTAGCGACGTAAATGTATGTTTCTCAGCAAATTCAGCATGGGAGCATTTGTAATCAGGAGGCAGTAGCATTTTTACCCGCAGCGCAGCGCCCACGGAGGTATTAAGAAAAAGTTCAAATTTTACAGCGACTGGACAATTTTTCTCTAAAAGTCTACATTGGTCAGTGGCTGCCCAGGCACATTCTGAGGTTGCGCGGTGGCAGTCCAGTGACAGGTGGAGATGACGCCATTACGAAATCTGGTTACAGCTCGGCGGCCACAGGTCGGTAGCAGCCGGAATCGCAACTCTGACTGGACGTTATCTATATGCCTCAAGAGGGCTGCCGTCCATATCAAGTATCACCGGCCGTCCGCTAGCCTGTGGGGTGTAAAAAAATGAGCCATTCTGCATGCCTGTAGGCTGCTTGACATCTACATTCATGGCCACACCAAAATGTATTTTTTTAAATTGGGCGGTGACACGAAATCTTGAAGATTCTGCCGATGGCTGCCCATCGCGCAATGCCAGTTGCATTTGTGACAGTAGCCTTACTAAAGTGCAAAAACTGGATAATTCACACATTTCTGTTTGGATCCATTCTTATTTCTTTTGTTGCCTGTTGGCTAAAGTGCACGGGCTAACAAACTAGCCTTGTGAATGAGGCTGTGACAACAATAGCACAGGGTTGGAAATCCAGCAACTACGCTGTCACAAAAACATGTGATATTGTTGAATCCACCAATTTGCAAGCAAACAATAAAGCAAAACATCAATAAAGTTTATAGAAGAAAAGAGAAAACCAAGCATATGCACATAACTGGTTGATTGCTCGAGTAGTGACCCAAAGATGACCATCAGCAAATATCTTCTCCTATGTTTTTTTTTATTAAATAATATTTGCAAGAAACTTAAGTGTAAAAGCTAATTATCTTCAACCCTATTGCATTCATCTCCTGGTCTTTGTGCTTTGAAAGCAATAACAACACTAAAAACACATTCAAGAGCAGATGGTGCTTTGCCAAAACTTTCATCTTCTTCTAACCTGACCAATGCTTAATGCGAAGCATCTTTTACCAAACTCTGTGAAGTGAAGTCAAGGAAGTTAACAGGAAATCAGATTGTCTTGTTTTCACATCCTGGTATCTAAGATCCTATCTATGACATCACAGAGGAAAACCTGCTGATTTCTGGTGAGTTCACAGGCTCAACGCAGAGCATTCCTGCACAATCAAAAGTCTCTGGACCTAATATTACCACAGCGGGCGCAAAACTGTCACTGCTGGTGACTCACACAAGCACAACCCCAAAGTACTCAAGGGGCCTCTCTGATCTGCAGAGCTCTTGTGCTCTATGCCCTCTTTTACCAGGTTTTTCTTGCAGGTCTCCTCACTGCACACTGATGGATGGTCCCCACATATATCACAGCCCCTGCAGTGTTTGTGCAAGGCGCTGCGCTTGATTTTATGTTTGTTCAACCTTCTGGGGAGGCAAATCCTTACCTCCTCAGTGCAGAGGGTCATGAGGAGGGGTTCTAGTAATGTGTGGCAAAGTTCTGCATTAATGGGATCATTTACAGCTGCATTCTGACATTAATCATGAGCAACACCAAGCTTTTAGAAGTTTAATTGGGCTTAAAATATCTTTAACATTTTTTTCTTTCTTACTTTGAAGTAATTCAGTCTCAATTTCTGCAGTTAAACAACTTCCCAGTGGTCTTTTAAGCACAATTATGCAGTTTTTAGTCAAAATCAAAAACCTGTGTCATTTTAGTTTCTGCGGAGCGGCAGTAGTTCAGTAGAAATTCGCCTCTGAGTTGTGGGCGGGACTTTTTGGTACAAAGCAACCCCGCCCCTCCTTTCCTACCCCGTTACATAGAGCAGGGAGCATGTGACCAGCACAGCAAATTTTCTACATCACAAATAAGCTCTTTTACCACAAGAACATGTCAGAAACACCAAAAAACCTTTCATGTCTGTGAGTGTTCTGATGTCATCCCTTTGAGAAAGTTAAATGCAATTTTCTGTATTTTAAACTATTTATTTTGAAATATTTTCTGCCTCACAGCCAGTTTTTTTTTTTTTTTTTTTTTTTTTTTTGCTGCTGTTATCCAACCAAACATTTGATAAAACAAACAGCACTGAAAGAAAATATTTAATATTGACAAAAGATTCATGTCTTGTGTAAACATTTGATGTCAAGTCTAACAATGTCTTAAATACAGAATATTACTATTTTCTGCATTATCTGCATTAACTGCTAAACACTTCCATCCATTCATTTTCAGACCCTGCTGCATCTTTTTTGGGGTCACAAGGTTGCTGGAGCCTACTTAAATACAGTTGGGCAAAAGCAGGGTACACCCTGAACAGCTTGCCAGTCTGTTTCAGGGCCTGCTAAACACTCCAGCTGTCCAAAAGAGTAATTGCAATTAAACAGACTGAAAATTGAACCATGAAACACTAACAAAACTTTGGACTTTTGGGGGTTTTGATTCCTGAATTGCAGATGGTTGGCCAACAGAATTTTTGTAATCAAGCTCCCATGTTCTTCATAAGACGATTAGCTTCCAGAATGTCTTCCATATGGATGCATGATCCATCTCTGCTCTAACAAATGAACATTTGTTTGTCGCATTTGCACTTTTTTGTGTGTGAGTCAGTCTTGTTTTGTCTGTGTTTCCTTTTCCTCCATTCCCCTCTCCTTGCTTGTTCATTGCCTCCACCAGTCTGGGGTGTACGCTAGGACTCTGGAAGACATGAGCAGCCTCTCTCTTACTGCTGACGCCCATATATAGACAGCAGACGTTAGGTAAACCCTAGATAGACATTAGGTAAACTCCAAACAGGCAGCGCTCATTCAGCTGCTGTATTTGTAACATCGATACACTTTCTTTAACTTGGCAAGGTTGAGGGCAGGTTGTGTGGATGGATTTGTGAACTTGACAGCAGGTGGATGAGAGAGGCCGTGCTTGAAGTGTTGATGTCTGTCACATTTTATAAGACCTGCACTTTTTAGACGTGGCTGCGCTGTTGCTATATGTTTATGTGTAGAACAAACCATGAACTTTGTTGAAAGGATTTCTGGCAAAACATTCAGCATTTCTGTGCCCAGTTTGAGAGAAGGGAAATTTGACTTCTTCCTCTGGGACATCTGAAGAAGGTTATGTCATGTTTACACTTAAAACACAGAACAATAGAATTTTATAGCAATGTTATGATGGAGTTTTTATGAACTTAACCACAAAAATGAAGAGAAAAAAGTACTTTAGATTTTTAAAAAAATATGAACTGATAATATTTCCTTTTACTTTAACTAAAAAACTTCAACTTTTGACGATAAAAATGCACTTTCTATTAAATCCAACTTTTAAATCTGATTAAATTGGGTATTTGTCAAAGAAAAATGTTAACATTTAAAAAAATCTTCTTGTAAGTTCATGAGATTTTAAAACAGCCAGTACAGTGACTCTTTCTACAGTAATAAAAAACACATAACATAACATATATAATAACATCTATTAAACTCTGCAGTTAAAGTGTTAAGCTGTTTTAATTTACAACAGTAAAATAAGAAAAAGGGAACATTTGTTTTGTTTGTTTTAGGACTGGTTTTTGACAGTTAAAAATATATTTTAAAAAACTGAAAAGAAAAGAAAGAATAAGACAACCCGTGTTTGCAGAAACGATTTTGAATGAAAACAAAGTAATTTACAGGGTGATGATCAAAAACTGAAATCTTTTTAACAGTATGTGATGATGATACATCGTAGTAATCATAATCCTTTGAAGCAAATTAAACAACAAGCAACAGGGTGAACTTGCAAAAATGTAAATGTCAAAAAAATTGATTAGAATTAATTCATTAGATCTGATGCTGGAAAAACATCCTTTCTTTAACGACCCACTATGATGAAAATGATGTTTTTGTTCTTGCAGCTTCTTTCACATGATGGAGGACATATGTAAAGAAAACCAAGACGAGAAATTCTTTGTCCAAATTGTTGTGAATTAGGAGCAGATGAAAAAACTGCAGTTTGAAAAAGCTTAGATAGTTACGTACAAACTACAGCTGGCAGGCCACAAGCTCCTTGCTCTGCTCCATTCTGATGTAATCACTTGTAGAAAAATAGATTCATTAATGTCTTCATTTAACTTGTCTGGCATCTGCATCAAAACAGTATGGCTGGATAGCTCAGATAATGCCCACCATTTTTGTTGCACCTCTAAGGTTTTGAGAGGCATAAACAGCTCAAACAAAGGGATGATGGGAAATGAGCACAGGCTTACTTCCTGCCAACAGTCCTGCATATAACTCAGAGGCAAATTTCTTAAGAACTACTGCCGCTCTACAGAAACTATGTCCTAGAAAACCACAGTTTCTTTGATTTTGACTAAAAACTGCATAATAATAATTAAAAAGACCACTGGAGACACTTTTAAAATAGATCAACAGATGATCGAAGTGGAACTTTACATCCCCTTTGTTCCAAACTCAAGAGAACCATTACAAAGTGCAATGTAAAATACATAATTATGTAAAATAAATCCTGACTTGATTTGGTTTCTGTTCACAACTTTTATTCACCATTTCAATTTTTTTTTTTATTTTCAATTTAAAATAAATGTTATTTTGTCATTAAAAATACATATCTGCAAGTCTCTGATCACCTGCAAGACTTACCCCTCATTTCACCAGCCTTGCATACCTGCAGACACTTGGACAGAACCTCAAAAACAGTGAGACAAGTTAATATAAAAGAAACAAAAACACATTTTGTATTCTTTCCTGAGCATGCTGAATTAATCCCTTACAGCCTGTTTACATATGAGTAAAATTACATTTACATCACCAAGAAGAACTGACTTTGGTGGAAAGTTTCACCTCAGAATGCATGAACAGGTCTGGTTTTTTCTCAGCATACATATTCCTGTGACGCCCTCCACTGTTAGAAGAGAACATTGGCTTCAAGTCAGTCAACCTCAGGCTGACTTACCTTTGAAGCAAAATAAGCTAAAATTGTATTTTTTTTGTTTTTAAAAAATGTACATAAAGCCTCAAAGCAAAGAGAAACATTCCTGTTCCTCAGAGAGCGAATTAGAGGTGTTCATGTCAAATGTGCAGCATGAAGTCAATTCAAAAATATATGAGGAACATATGGCTCGGATTAGATATTTGGAGTCATAATTTGAGGTCCATTGTTTATGCTAAGCCTTGATGACACATTTGTATTTATTGCCTTGAGAGTAAAGCATATAGATTGCTCTGAGCAAAAACTGTTCATTTACCTTCAGTCTTTGATTGTTATTGCTTTGGTATTAGTTCACTGGATAACTATGCAGTTCCACAATGCATACCAGCATTTGACAGTGAAGCCATAAAGCCAAACTTTAAAACCAATTATGGGTGTTCAGGTAGCGCAGGCTTTCTACTTTTTTAACAAACATAAAACCAGCAGTCCAATAGCTTCAAGTGGAAACAGCACTGGGTTAATGCCAAATGTGACTGTTTTTGTTCAGTAAATCTCTTGTCATAAACGTTTTTTTATTCTTTTGAATAAAAAAGCACAACTTTTTGCTCCTTGTTTTTCTCAGATATCTTTAATTGTTCCTTTTTCCTATCTGTTTTATCATTTTCTGGTGTATTTTCCATCTCCCTTGGTGTTTTAAACAAATCCAATGAAGCAGCTGAGATATATCAGGTGTTAATTAACTTTTTTTCATTCCCATGAGTTTTCATGATTGGATTCTTTTCCAATGGCTTTCATCCCACCAGTACCAATCAGCCACAGCTGCAATATTTTCATCCGTGTCAATCACTGTCAAATTCACATTGGTCTCTAAGTACCTGTTTACACTTATTTGGAGTAATGTGCGTCATTTTATCCTGCAAATCATGCTATCATGAGTGTTTTTACTTCTAATACTTCTAACTTCTAATAAAAATAAGCACAGGAACCAGATTTTTTTAGGATTACAGAATTGTATAAACAAAGCCAAGCAATTAGTAGAAAGTTAAACAACCATTCTGGTTTAGCAAAATGATCCTCTATGCTCCTGCTAACTTTACTTGTCTGTCTTCTTTTACAGCCAGTTGCACAGTATCCTGTTTTATCCTCCCCACCCCACTCTCACTCATTTTCCCTCCTTCTTCCTAGAGGCTTTGTTGCACCCTGATAGGCTTGGTAGGAATAAAACCTGGAGTCTTGGAGCTGGGAAGGACATTCTGGAGCGAGATGGCAGGGGGAACAGTGACTGTTTACCTGTGTGGAGCGCTTCTGCTGGCTCTGTGGAAGCCCTCACTGCAAGGAGGTGGGTCAGCTTCACTGCATGCACTCTGCAGACCAACACCTGTGAGCCAGGTGGAATGTAAAGTTAATGGAGCAATATTTCAAAAGACTTCCAGATCTTATTTATTTAGACAAGTAGATTTTCTGTGACATTTCTCATCTTAAAGGTTTTGTAAGGTGCCCTGATCTTAATTTTTGTCCATGAGAGAAATTAGAGAGGGTAGGTTTTGAGGTCAAGTTATCCAGTTTGTCTTTAAGTTATACCAGTTTGGCATTTTAAATATTTAGATAAGTTTAATCTATTACTTTTTAAGAAGTCAATTTTAATACTTAATAGAGACAGCATCTTTTTTGAAAAAAAATCAATAAATTCTTAGTCCAAGTTTTTATAAATTTGTTTTTAACTTCAGATATTTTCTGAAGAAGCTCTTTATAAAACAATGGGCCTCAGGCTTATCTTCTTATTTAACAAAGCCCAAATTTGTTTTTTTTATCAACTCTCTTGCACTGTGTAAAACACAGTATTTACATACTAATTCGTTACATACTAAATCGTAATCATACGTTTCACTAAATCTGAAACTCAGATTGATTTTTTGTGTGAAAACTTTTTTACATTAGATGTTTAAAAATATTTTTTAACGTATAGAGCATTTGTGTTTTAGTTGGAATTGAATCAAGATGAAGGTTTTAGTAGTCATGCTGAAAGACCAACTCAGATATGAATTGTGTTTTGGAGGTTCTTGTGGCATTTTCCTCATAACGGATGACATATTTAAAGAATATTAAGCTTAAAATGGCATTTTAAAGTATTTCTTTATTGAAATAGTTCAGAAGCAGACATAAAAATGCAGTTAGAAAAACCTTGTAATTGTGACAAATAACAACGGCAAGCCACAAGCTCCCTGCTCCACTCCATCCTGAAGTAAACCACTTGTAACTACTACATCCATGTAGGCTTTTGTTTTCCTCGAACATGCTGGCTTCTGGCTGAAAACTTTACAACTGAATAGCTCTAAAATTGCTCTCCATTTTTGTTGCACTGCTAATGTTGGGTTGAGGGTGTGAGAGGCTAAAAGTTGGGGGAGAGATGGATGATGGGAAGAGGGAGAGGACATTTTCCGCAACAAGATACTCATGATCACTTTGCCATTAAAACAACAAAGTTATGACAATTTAAGCTCATTTTAGTGAACCAGGTGTAAAATTGATGAAAATCCAAATTAGTTTGACTTTTTTGTTAAATCAATGTTTTTTTTCTTGCATTTTTTGCATCCTGAGACAACATTTGGTTCCAAACTGTAATCAAACATGATGAACAGTCTAGACATCAATAATAGGTGCTCTTTGTAACTCACTGTACAAAATGCCAAACTCTTCAATGTTTAAAACGAATATGATAAAATAACACATCATTTTATACAATTATTGATCATAAAAAACAATTTTCTTCTCATCCAGTAATAAAACAAGTTTAAATGTAATGTTTGCCAGCTGATGGAACATGCAAATAAATACATTCAATGAGTCAAAACCCCAGGGACAGACATTTTTGGCATTAACAGGCTAATGAAAGGAGACATGCCTGACCAGTTCATTAATCAAACTTTCAGGTTAATGTACAGGAAAGCTTGTCAAAACAGTGAATTCTGGTGGATTTGAGTATACATTTATATCGGAATGCTGTTGGTCCAAAAACATGTAAAATCATTTAAAAGCTCTCATTTCCCTCTCTAGCAGGCCAAAACTAATGACCCAACAGCTGAATTATTTATTGCGTGTTATTAATCTACACGTTACTGTGAGATTAGAGACTCACAGTCTGTTCTTTACTGGAGTTTTTCCTTTCATAGCTTCATAGTTTTCTGCTGTGTGCTTCTATTTTTAATGAGTCATGGTTTGTGAAATACAGCATGTGCAGCAAAGTATGAGACTTTATAACCAGAGACACATGCCTTTTGGATGAAAGAGCATTTTTTATCAGCTACAGAAAAAAAATAAACACTAACTGCACAGCTGATTTTTTTCCCCTCTCCTTGTTTGACATTAATTTGTTGACTATTCTAAATTAATGAGCTAATCGTTGCAACAAACTGAGAAAAATCCTGCAAGTTTGCCTCTGAGCAATGACTCATACATTCCACAAATTCTGTTGTTGTGTGGGCCCAAACTCATAACTTTTATTCATAACTGTCAATGATTTTATAATGGTTGCAAGGTCTTTACACACAAATTATCCTGAAAATAGTTTTACACGCACCTGTTATTGCGTTTCATAAAATCTTATTCTATTAAAATTTGGAAGGTCAATCATAAAACTTTAGTAGATTAGATTTTATCTTTGCAGATGATCATGGCTTCTCTGTGTTTCAGGTGTTTTCATCCCAGCTGCTGGAGGAGCTGGACCTGGGTTTGGACCTGCTGGAACTGGGACTGGACTTAGTTCTGGAGGAGCTGGAGCAGGTTTTCAGCCTGGGGGAGGTATGGTAAAAAAATATACATAAGTGATTAATTAAAGAGTCACAAGAGACATCTTTCCACTGCATCGGGCATTATTCCACTTATATAGTGGTCACTTACAAAAGAAATACATATTCAATACATTTTTGGTACTTTATTTTTATTATTTTGGGGGTTTAGATTACTTTTTTTTTAAACAATAAGTGGACTTTTTCATACGTGGTGCAACCCATTGTCATGTTAACATGAGAATGCATCGCTGGGGTGGCAGAGGAAAGCGATATATTTGCTAATCGTCACGATAGGTTCAAAAAAGTATCCGATCAGAGAGTTTACTTCACACCACTTGTTTTTGTCCAGAAAATCAGGCAAAAAGTTTGTTTTTAAGAAGCCTGCGCAGTGATATAGAATATGTGGGCTATGTGACGGGAACTACTTTTTAAGGTGCATCAACAGCCAGCAGCCAATTATATTTGAGTATTCCCCCTGACCATTTAAAGTGCAGAAAGTATTGGCGCTGCAGTATCTGAAAGTATCTAAAGTATTTTTGTTTTCTTGAAGTAATACTGCAGACATAAGTCTTTAGAGTTTTGCTTATCTTACTGTTGATGTGTTTTGGGCACACAAATTAAATTTTTGATTTATCCGAGTTAATACTTTGCAAATTAAAACATTTCAGACAATATAAATGAAGAAAGTAAAACATTACATTGCGATTAAGCATGATTATTCACAATCCAAAAGTGTGATTAATCTGATATTTTTTTTAATCTATTGACAGCACTTATATGATGAATGAATATTTATATATATATATATATATATATATATATAGAGAGAGAGAGAGAGAGAGAATGAGAGAGAAAAAAAAATTCTTTCTGTTTAATTTAACAAACTGACATCAGTTTACACTAAGCTTACCAACACACGGGCTAAAAATGTTGTTATAACTACTTAACAGATGTGTGACATTCTTTTCTGATGCTCACATGTTCCTGAAAATTAGAACCTAAAATTACTGGAAAAGCTCCAAGTTACAGTAGAAGCCAAGAAAAACATCGTTTGTTTCAATAACTCACAGATAATGAAGTACTCATGTTGATTTCAACTACTATAAAAACATAAGTACATGAAATATTGCTGCTTTCAGCTCTCTGATAATGTGCTTCCTGCCTACAATATATCTTTTCAACAAGTTGTGTGTTCCTTTAAGGATATGGTGGACAAGGAATAGGTGGTTTTGGGCCTGGAGGAGTTGGGCCAGGAAGTGTTGGTCCAGGTGGAATTGGTCCAGGTGGAGTTGGACCAGGAGGAGTTGGACCAGGAGGGATTAGACCAGGAGGAGTTGGACCAGGAGGAGTTGGACCAGGAGGAGTTGGACCAGGAGGAATTGGTCCAGGTGGCGTTGGATCAGGAGGAGTTGGACCAGGCGGAGTCGGACCAGGAGGAGTTGGACCAGGAGGAATTGGTCCAGGTGGAGTTGGACCAGGTGGAGTTGGACCAGGAGGAGTTGGTCCAGGTGGAGTTGGACCAGGAGGAGTTGGACCAGGAGGAGTTGGACCAGGAGGAGTTGGAGCAGGAGGTGGCTCTGGTTTATACAGGCCAGGGATATTTGGTCCAGGCAGCACTGGACTCGGAGTTGGGCCTGGAGTTGTTGGGACAGGTAAGAACTTGTCTGGTAGACATCCTGATCATTTATTGATTCTGCAGTTTAGCTGGAGTATAACATTTTTCTGTCAAAATCAATTAAACAGTTTGAACCTTAGCTGACTTTCTTTTTATCACAAAACTGTTGAACTCCATGTTGTGACTTTTTATTTTTGAACAGGTGGGAAACCACCAAAACCAGGTAAGATTTGTGAGTCGTCAACAAATAATTCATCTCTAATGAAAAAAACACAAGCATACAAAACAATTCAAAATTGAATTCAAAAACTTGAAACAAATTTTAAACTTACAAATAATTATGATATTGCCTGGAACACAACAGGAAGCTGTATCTATCTGATGGAACAAGTCCAAGAGGCACAGGTTTCTTTAGACCCTTTTCACAAGGATGTCAGACAAAATGACACTATTACAGTTAGTAAGGTTACCTTTTATTATTTACGTAAAATTACTTTAAACAGCGTTTGGTTCTCCTCCTTACCATTCTAAATTCTTAAACAGGAAGTCACCTTATACACTGTCACTTACACATTTTGTCTGACGTGATGCAAAGAGGGTCTTTTTTAAATTAATTTCATGAAAGTTGGACCTAAATGTTTTTGATGAGGTTGTTTTTTTTTTTTTTACAAAAATAGGGCAAGAGTTTAATAACACACACACACACATCCAAAAAAACCACGCACATACTGTACAAATGGGGCAAAGTCTACTAGGCTACTCTCAGTGTATTTTGACACTTGAAGCAGGGCTATGTACAATATTGTGTTTTAGCTTTGAAAAGTGGAGCAGTAAACCAGAATAACTCTTTTCAAACAAATTATATAATTATGGAGCAAATTTGCATTTAAAATAATCAATAATGTGTTTTGACTTGGCCATTGAGGCATTGGAGACAAAGGTTTAGGTAGAGGAACATAACACAACCAAGGTTTTACACCTGATAGTCAATGGGGGTTTTTTCCGTTTATTAAGGGAGGTTTCTTTTAAAAAAGAAATCTTACTGGGTTATCAGCTTGTTTCTGGGATTTGAACAACACAAAAAAGGAAATGATGGCAAGGTAAACAGCTTTACTGAAAATTTTTTTTTACAAACTAATATAATTACATTAATGAATATGTTCTCTAAATGATCTAACCTGTTAGGTGGCTACGGAAGATATGGAGGTGGTTATGGACCGAAGCCGCCTAAAAGAGGTAACCTTTGTTTATATATATATATATATATATATATATATATATATATATATATATATATATATATATATATATAGTTTTTTTTTGTTTAGCTTACAATTCTTAAAGAATTGTATTTTTTCTTTTTACATTTTTTTTCTTACCTTAGGTGGAGTTGGAGCATCAGCTGGAGGGACTGGATTAAGACCAGGAGGAACTGGATTTGGTCCTGGTGGTGCAGGGGTTGGGCCAGGAGGAACTGGATTTGGTCCTGGTGGTGTAGGGGTTGGGCCAGGAGGAACTGGATTTGGTCCTGGTGGTGCAGGGGTTGCGCAAGGGGGAACTAGATTTGGTCCTGGTGGCACAGGGGTTGGGCCAGGAGGAACTGGATTTGGTCCTGGTGGTGCAGGGGTTGGGCCAGGAGGAACTGGATTTGGTCCTGGTGGTGCAGGGGTTGGGCCAGGAGGAACTGGATTTGGTCCTGGTGGTGCAGGGGTTGGGCCAGGAGGAACTGGATTTGGTCCTGGTGGTGCAGGGGTTGGGCCAGGAGGAACTGGATTTGGTCCTGGTGGTGCAGGGGTTGGGCCAGGAGGAACTGGATTTGGTCCTGGTGGTGCAGGAGTTGGGCCAGGAGGAACTGGATTTGGTCCTGGTGGTGCAGGGGTTGGGCCAGGAGGAACTGGATTTGGTCCTGGTGGTGCAGGGGTTGGGCCAGGAGGAACTGGATTTGGTCCTGCTGGTGTAGGGGTTGGGCCAGGAGGAACTGGATTTGGTCCTGGTGGCGCATGGTTTGGGTCAGGAAAAACTGGATTTGGTCCTGGTGGTGTAGGAGTTGGGCCAGGAGGAGCTGGATTTGGTCCTGGTGGTTCAGGGGTTGGGCCAGGAGGAACTGGATTTGGTCCTGGTGGTGTAGGGGTTGGGCCAGGAGGAACTGGATTTGGTCCTGGTGGTGCAGGGGTTGCGCAAGGGGGAACTAGATTTGGTCCTGGTGGCGCAGGGGTTGGGCCAGGAGGAACTGGATTTGGTCCTGGTGGTGCAGGGGTTGGGCCAGGAGGAACTGGATTTGGTCCTGGTGGTGCAGGGGTTGGGCCAGGAGGAACTGGATTTGGTCCTGGTGGTGCAGGGGTTGGGCCAGGAGGAGCTGGATTTGGTCCTGGTGGTGCAGGGGTTGGGCCAGGAGGAACTGGATTTGGTCCTGGTGGTGCAGGGGGTGGGCCAGGAGGAACTGGATTTGGTCCTGGTGGTGCAGGGGTTGGGCCAGGAGGAGCTGGATTTGGTCCTGGTGGTGCAGGGGTTGGGCCAGGAGGAACTGGATTTGGTCCTGGTGGTGCAGGGGTTGGGCCGGGAATTGGTCCTGGTGGAGCTGGTGTCCAAGATGGAGGTACAGTACTTCATGCTCATTTTTGAACTATACTGTATAAAACACAACCATGCATTTTTTGGTACTACGTAGCCATCAAAAAAGTCGTACATGGGATTTAACCCTTGACTGTAAGACTGAGCAGACTGAGCAGTGTATTGTCACCCATAGAAAATGTCTTACCTCTGGTGAAATGAAGCCAATTCAATCACCATTTTTCCGTTATATGGACATCGCAGTTTTGGAGTCAGAGGATAGTGATTGGTCAAAGTCAGTCTGAGTCAGCGTTTCTATGGCAACTGCTGTTGCCAATCATGAGTGAGCTTGTTTAAAGGCCACACCCTTCCACTGAAAGTGGACTCGGGAGAATCTGTCAATCAAACGTTCAAGCTGGGGGACCAGCAGGCACCACATGCTTTTACTGAGGTGTCTGATTAGTCAGTTTATAACTTGAAAAACCTGCTATTAAAAAAATTATAATGAAAACAAAATTAGGATTAGCATGAACTTGTTAGGAAAAATGTACCAAATTCAAGAGTGGGTTTTCTGACAAATAAAATAACTGAGTAATGGCTGTTTATATCTAAATAGAAGTCTATGGGATTTTGGCTTCTTGTAGTCAGCAGGTACTTTCTATTTAGAACAGTTCTCTATATACACATTGTAAAAGTTCAACAATCAGCATGTGTTTAATCGATAATGGGTTTGATCAGCTGATTATTTAAGCACTGAATGACCAGGTCTTTTGTTACTCCATGAAGACATTGCCAAGATTCAATGACTGTATTTTGTGAAAATGTTGTACTGAAGGAGAATTTTCCCTCATGGATTGATTACCACATTGATAAGATCTTAATCTATTGAAATACTTTAATTGGCATTAAGAAACCAAGTAGTAGTGTAATCAATGCTTATGTTTGTGAACCTTTATTGGAAATCTGAAGATAAGTAGATATTTGATAACTTGAGCAACATATCGCTGTTGCAAAACCACGTCATCAAAGTTCACAAAACCTTACAAAGCCATTGGCTTTTTTATGCCAGTTTTCTTTACTTTTACTCAACAAATGTAGGATAACTGTTTGTTTTCTTGCCTAATGATTGTTTTGGCTAAATAGATAAAATATGTTGTTTTAGCATCTAAGTATCCAAAATGTTTTTTTTTAATTTAATTTTTAGCTCTGCCACAGACTGGTACCACTGGTGTGGGACCTGGAGGAAAGAGTGGCGGTAAAGCTTCAAAACAAGTTCCAGGTAAGCTCCTTTAAATCACAGGTGGTTTTGAGAAATTATATCCAATGCTTTAGATATATTTTCATCATTCAAGCAAAAAATACAAACTTTACTAGAATGTTCCTGATGTAAGTTTACTGTGACACAGGAATCGGGTTGCCTGGACTTTATCAAGGGGGTTTTGTTCCAGGTCAAGGTGTGTTGGACCAAAAGGATCATCTGACAAAATTTAATTACCTGTTATAATCAATGTCATAACAAAATAAAAATGCCTTGAAACATACAGAGAAAGTTATGTTTCATTGATCTAGGTTTTGGAGGCCGTGGGATTCTTCCAGGAGTTGCCACGGGAACCGGACTTGGACCTCAGACTGGTGTGTAAAGAGTCAGATTTTAAAAAGTCTTTGTGCTTTGTGGGATGAGGGTCAGCACCGTTAAGTCTGAGGCCATAGTTCTTGACCAAAGAAAGGTAGTTTGTCCATCTCTGGGTGGATGGAGTGCTCCTGCCGCAAGTGGAGGAGTTTAAGTATCTTGGGATCTTGTTCACGAGTGAGGGAAGATCGGAGCGAAATATGAAGCATGGACCAGTATCTGCCATTATGTGGTCACTGTACTGATCTGTTATAGTGAAGAGAGAGCTGATCCAGAAAGCAAAGCTCTCAATTTACCGGTGGATCTTTGTTCCAAAATTCAACTAAGGTCATGAACTCTGGGTCATGTCTGAAGGAATGAGGTCCTGAATACAAGCGGGTGAAAAGGTAAGCTTTACTTAAAATGCTGCCCCCGCAACCCGGTTCTGGATGAGCAGAAGAAGATAGATAGATGAACTTTGTACTTTGAACTCATGTTGAATCAATTTTTTTTGTTATAAATTCCATTGTCTAATTTTTCCTAGGGTCAGGAGCACTTGGTCAAAGTGGGGTAGGACCAGGAGGAACAGGCAGTATGTATTGCAGTGTACAGTTTCTGCAGGTTTATTAGCAGATATTTTTTTGTATTTCACAATTTTTATTCCCTAAATTTAACAAAAATGTATTCTTTCATATAATAATTTTCATGTTAGATGGCCGTGGACAACAATTACCTGGGGTTTTTCGTGGTTACCCTCTGGTAACGCCAAAATCAGGTACACAGAAAAACATACTACAGTTAGCAATAAATGTGGTTTGATGTGATAATAAACTTAATAGAAGTGGTCCAGCAACATGTTTTTGATTTTAAAACACAGGTGCAAGCAAATCAAAAAAACTTGCAAAAGCTGCAGCAAAATATGGTAGGATCTTTTGCTAATTTCTAATCTGCTGACTAGTTTATTTGTAACACTAACATTGGTTTTGTTCTTTTTTTTTTTTGTTTTTTTTAACCTACTTTTACTGGAACAGGAACAGGAGCTGGAGGAGGCACGCTTGGTCAAGTTGGAGCCAGCAGGCTTCCTGGGGGTGGGATAGGAGGAACATTTGGAGTAGGAGGCGGTGTAGGACCTGGAACTGGAGTTGGTCCAGGTGTTGGAACTGGAACTGGATTTGGTCCAGGTATTGGAACTGGGACTGGACCAGGATTTGGTCCTGGTGTTGGAACTGGGACCGGACCAGGATTTGGTCCTGGTGTTGGAACTGGGACCGGACAAGGATTTCGTCCAGGTGTTGGAACTGAGACCGGACCAGGATTTGGTCCTGGTGTTGGAACTGGGACCGGACAAGGATTTCGTCCAGGTGTTGGAACTGGGACTGGACCAGGATTTGGTCCTGGTGTGGGAACTGGTACCGGACCAGGATTTGGTCCTGGGGTGGGAACTGGTACCGGACCAGGATTTGGTCCAGGTGTTGGAACTGGGACCGGACCAGGATTTGGTCCTGGTGTTGGAACTGGAGGTAATTTCATATATATATTCATTCATCATATTAGTGCATAAAGTTATTTACCTGTTATAACTAAACTTCTGACAAATGACTGGGTCTTGCAGTGTATGATGCCAACGCAAAAGCCCGTAAATATGGTAAGAATTCAAAGGATCAAGTATTCTTCGCAATTTTTTTACTGTATAACTCTAATTGCTCTGGTACTTTTGTTTTTTTTGCAGGCATGTTAAGTGGGGCACTTGGTGGTCCACAATCAGGAACAGGACAGGTCAGACCAGGAGGTGCCGGTACTGGTTATGGACCTGGAGGAGTTGGACCAGGAGGTGCTGGCACTGGTTATGGACCTGGAGGAGTAGGTCCAGGAAGTGCTGGCACTGGTTATGGTCCTGGAGGAGTTGGACCAGGAGGCGCTGGCACTGGTTATGGGCCAGGAGGAGTTGGACCAGGAGGCGCTGGCACTGGTTATGGGCCAGGAGGAGTTGGACCAGGAGGAGTTGGCACTGGTTATGGGCCTGGAGGAGTTGGACCAGGAGGCGCTGGCACTGGTTATGTACCTGGAGGAGTAGTTCCAGGAGGTGCCGGCACTGGTTATGGGCCTGGAGGAGTTGGACCAGGAGGAGTTGGCACTGGTTATGGGCCTGGAGGAGTTGGGCCAGGAGGTGCTGGCACTGGTTATGGTCCAGGAGGAGTTGGACCAGGAGGCGCTGGCACTGGTTATGGGCCTGGAGGAGTTGGACCAGGAGGAGCTGGCGCTGGTTATGGGCCAGGAGGAGTTGGACCAGGAGGCGCTGGCACTGGTTATTGGCCAGGAGGAGTTGGACCAGGAGGCGCTGGCACTGGTTATGGGCCAGGAGGAGTTGGACCAGGAGGTGTTGGCTATGGGCCAGGTGGTGCTGGTTCCAGCTATGGACCTGGGGGTATGACAAAAGATACAAAACTTGTACCAATCTTCTAATCATAATTGCTGAAGAAAATGCTTTTTTTTTTGTTTAAAAAGTATAATTTTTTTATTTTGTTTTTGCTTGTAATGTGTTTACAGGGTATGCAGGTGCCAAAGCACGCAAATATGGTAAGACAATCCTCTCTAAAAATAAATGTCTGTCTTGTGAAGTGTGGCTTCATGGCATTTATTTTTGAAGGTCTTCCAGGGGGTTTGGGTGGTAGCCTGGGTACAGGAGGACCAGGAAGTTTAGGTGGACCCGGTTCTGGAATTGCAGCAGTAGGGATTCCTGGATCGGGGCTAGGGCTAGGAACTGGAATAGGACCTGGAGCAGGACTTGGGCCAGCAGGGACAGCTGGCTCTGGTGTTGGAACAGTAGGAGGACCAGGTGGGTTTTCACCAAGCAATGATAGAGGTATAACTTCTAAGGAGCAAAAAAAAACAAAAACACAGGAAATGCTCAATAAACCACCTTGCTTATGCATGAAACACACAGAAATGTATACATGCTTGTGTTTGGTATTCTCTTGTTTTTGTGTGTTCTTCATTTTGAAGGTATATGTTTTTATAGTATAAAAACAGTTATAATTCTATAAAACAATTTGTGTTGAGTTTGCTTTTAAGTGCTTAACAAATATTATATTTAGAGTTTTAAGAAAATTATATAGCTACAGTATATACTGTAGAAGCTACAAAAATAATGGCATGTTCCCATTTATTTTATGTTTGGAAATACCTTATATGTGAAAATTTGCATTCATAAGAATCTTTGGTGTTTTATTTCATTTACTTTTTCTTTCACAGCATATCCTGGGGGGGCAAAGTCTCTAAAATACGGTAGGACATCTGGACAATTGTGGTAAAAATACCTGAAATAAGTGTATATTCTTTCATTATGATAACCCCCCCATTTTTTTCCTGGTAGTTCAAAACAAAACAAAAATATTTAAGTCTTTACTTGTAAAATTTCTTGGACACCTGCTGCTCCACAGGAGTTCCTGGCAGTGCTGGAGCACCAGGATTTGGACCAGGAGGAAGACTTGATGGCCCAGGTGCTGGTAGATATGGCCCGGGAGCTGGAGAAGTACTGGGAACCGGAAGAGGTTATGGGCCTGGTGGATATGGACCTGGAGCTGGATCAGTGGCTGGAACGGGACATGGTCCAGGGAGAGGTTATGGTACAGGACCTGAATATGGAACAGGTTAAAGACCCGTTTAAATTCAATTTTGATCAAGTGTATATTCTGGCATCCTAAAACACATAAGCTTGAGTTTAATTTTTGCTCAGCCTACGGACATGGATTAAAGGCTGCTAAATATGATATGACATGCCATCGATTCATTTATTTGTTGGTGGCTTTAAAATTCTCTTTTGTGAAGCATTTTCGTTATGTTTTTGATGAAGGTCAAGTTGGACCAGGGGCTAGTGGGTCACTTTCAGGTGGTACAGGACAGGGTGGTGAGCTGTTTTTTCAGAAAAACATTTTACAGTAACTTTAAATGCTTTCAGGTTGCTGATGGAATATTGACTGATAAATCTTAAACTTGGGTGCATTTTTCTCTGCTTGACATGAAATATTGTAGGATATTACTTTTCCACATAAGTCCTAGAGGAAGCAAAGAGTTTATCCAACCAGGTTTTTTGTAACTTGATAATACTGCTATTAGCTTGCCTGTTATGGAGTGTGGAAAGCATGTGGTATAAAGTCATCCAGCAGACGAAGGACACATTTGCAGTCAAACTTGAGGCATTTTTGCTCCTCTAAGACCACTACACTCGACTGGAAGAATAATTGACGCTTCCTCCAATTGATTGATTGTTTAAGGATCTGGCCTTTAATTGAGAGCTATGCATCATGTACTGAGAAAACCTTCATTTTGATTGTTGTGTATGATGATATATATTAGGCAATAGAGCTCCAACTTTAGGTCTTGTTCTGTCATTATTAACTCAAAGTGTCACTGCTTTGAATGGCTTTCAGACGTTTCATTTGGAAGGAATTTGAGATTAATTTATTAAGGAGATTTTACTGGACAGATGCTATCCTACAGCTCAGTCATGACACCTTCAGTGTTGTCATGGCAGGAGAGTGCACTTGAACTTGGAAACCGTACCCCCAGACAAATCAGTGGTTACAATAGATTAAAGCTATTTTGTTTGTGCATTTCAGATTGTGCTTTGTAATTCAGAAAGTATAGATCAAGAGGCTCCAACAAAAAGCTGAGTAAAGCAAGGACAAATCGACTCAAGAATGGTTTTCATTTTATTGTAATAAATATTTTAAGTACTGCTAAAAAGCGTGAAATTCGAAACAACAGTTGCTGAAACCGTACAATGTCGGCTGTTTAAAAAAAAAAAAAAAACTTGCTGCATTGTAGTCTTGAGATTTATTTATATTTTTATCATTATGCTTGTTACAATCATGTTTAGAATTAACCTTTTAATAGTTTTAAATTAATTAGTTGTAATTTCTTGCTTTTAATGAACTTTAATGATTCACTTTTGTCTATTAGTTGCAAATTCTCTACATGTTTTTTAATCAACTGAATAATTCGCTGCTCTTTCTGCCTGCCTGAAGTTCAGTTATATAAAATCCCCTCTTTATAACCTAAAAAGTCACTTTTTGTTTGAAATGTAGGACAATCAGGTGGAGTTCTACCAGGAAGTGGCACGGTAAATGGCTCCAGCACTGCAGGAACAGCAAGACCCAGTGGTGAGCTTTGTTTTAACACTCAAGATTATTTAATAAAGTACATAAAAAGTTAATAAAAATCTCATTTCTGGTGACTTAGGAGGAGGATTTGTAGGTGGTACACCACCGCCAGTGCCAGAAGGTATCTGTGTACATCAGCATAAAACACTTCAAACACTTACATTTCATATACATGTATATATATATATATATATATATATGTATATATATATATATATATATATATATATATATATATATATGTATACATGTGTATGTATACGTATATATATATATACGTATACATGTGTATGTATACGTATATATATATACGTATACATACACATGTAGACATATTTTAGAAATTTGAATTTTACACCTGACACTGGTTTTTAATGTCAGGTGATGCAGTGAATGCCAGCGTAATAGAAGGGTCTGGAATTCCTGGAACAGAAGGTGTGTGATAATTTTCAGGAAAACCTTTCAGAAAGTCAGGTTTAGCTAAAATGACTAAATCTATCAGGGTTATGCAGGTCAAAAAATTAAAAATTCTAATTACAGAATTGGTTAGAACGGTTATTAGGGAGTTATACGACATATTTCAGGGACATGACCTATGAAAAATGAAAATGTAATACTAAAAACAATCTGCATTTATGTGTACC
Source organism: Oryzias celebensis (assembly GCA_014656515.1). Lineage (NCBI taxonomy): Eukaryota > Metazoa > Chordata > Actinopteri > Beloniformes > Adrianichthyidae > Oryzias > Oryzias celebensis. Next base: position 17,165,012 of record BNCR01000013.1, read on the forward strand.
TATACAATAAAATACAATATTTGTGGTTAAAATTTCCTAACTATTAAAAGGAAGTACTGGTGTATCTGGAAAACCAGTGCCAGGTGTTGGAGATGGGTTGAATGGAACAGGGATTCCCATCATTGGAGCAAGACCAGGTAATTAAAATAAAAAGAACACACATAAAGCCTGTTTATGTAAAGCTTACAGTACAAAGAGACAATTGAACCAACTGATAACTTTTTTTTTATCCAAATCTTATTGATCAAACAGGGCTCAATGGGACGATTGCTGGAGGTGAGAGAACATTTGCATATTCAATTTTTCTTTTTTTTTTAGTCTGCAGTCAGGTATTCTTGTTTCAAGCTACAAGAGCAGCATCTGAAAAACTTTCTTTTACGGTGCCATTATGTGTTAGCACTTCACCTTTTCAGAAATTATTTCCAAACTTCTTTTAACCGACTCTATTTAATATTTTTTTGTTTATTTTGTTATTTTATTGCTAATTTAACTTCATGTAATTTCTCAAATGTGCATTTCTGTTGCAAAAAAAAAAACTTCCACAGGCATTCAGATAAAACATAAAGCTTTTAAAATGCATTTGAATATGCAAAAACTAACTTGAAATTGTCTTTTTTCTTGAAAGATACCCAACATTTGTTCTTTCACAGTTTTTTGAGAGGCAAAGACCAATGTTTTTGCTCTTATTTTTGCAGATTTCACAGGAGATACCCCTGGTAAGAAAAAAAAAGTCTAAAACTAGGAATAAAATATTGAATATAGTTAATATAATGTACAGGATGATCTCTATTTAATTAACCAATAAACTGTGTTTTTGGTTTTCTTCTCAAATGTAGGTGGAACAAAGCTACCCCCTAGAGGTGAGATTCTGTCATCTGAGGTTTCATTAACACTTCAAAAAAGGGCTGTCAACGTTAACGTGATTAATCAATCGTGATTAATCACAAAGTGTGACTGCACTACTACAAGCTCAACAGTGTAATTCCACATCAAATCTTTCACAGTTTCTGGAGATGGTCTTTCAGGTGGAACACTGCTTGGAGTCAAACCTCTCAAACCTCCAGGTGCATAAAATAGATTGGAATCTTTTCATTAACATTAGTTGTTTAAGAAACTACCCAATTTCCTTTATTTCTCATAATTAAGTCTAAAATGTTATCATGTTAATGCCAGCAGTTCCTAGTTGAAGATGTATCCTTGTTTTCTCTCCAACAGGGATCCCCAGAGGTGACACACCGGGCCAAGAAGAAGGAGAAGAAGCTCCTCAAGGAGAAAGAGGTGGCACTGTTGGACCGGGAGGAGTTGGAGGGACTCCTACCCCTACAAGGGTAGGAGGAGGTGTTTCCGGAGTGAGAGGAGGAGGCAGTCCTCCTGTAGTTGGATCAGGAGATACACTGACAGTAGAAGGAACTCCAACAACACCAAAAGGTGCTACTTTTATCTTGTAAACTTGTGTTGAAAATTAAATTAAATGTCAGCTCACATTCACAGAAATGTTTGTTAAATGAATAAACATAAAAATATGAGATATATACTGAAATGATCTCAATTCTACTTCTAATGTCTTCCTTTTCTAAAACAGCAGATGGACCTGGTGGAACTGCAGCAGGTACAGGTGTTGGAACTGGTGTCAGCGGTGTGGGTGGAGTTGGTGGTGGACCTGGGTTTGCTGGAGGAGGCCCTGGTAGAGGGAGCTTGGTACCCGGGGCTGGTGGATCTACTGGAGTAGGAGCAGGAGGTCCAAAACTTGGAAAAAGTGAGATCTTCAAAATGAGTATACATGCATCCCAAAAACTACACCTTAACAACTCACTCACAAATTGTCAATGATTTTACACACAGGCTATGGTGCGGGTGAAGCTGGAGTTTTACCAGGTGGAGGTACTGAAACCAACACTTTGAAAATATCAGTTAATTAGAATGAACAAATACAAAGCATAATGTGTTCTTCAATCTCAGGCATACGCTACCCTGCCGGGGCTGGAACAGGATTAGGAGCAGGAAAAGGTTTAAGAAACTGTCTTCACATTTCATGGACTTTCACAAGGTTGGAAAAAACTTTTGCATTCAACATTAGCTTTCATTCAGCATACAGGAAAACAGGAGCAGGAGGCCAGGGAGGAGTTGGTCCAGGTGGTTATGGTGCTGGGCCCGGTGGATATGGAACTGGACCTGTAGGCTCTGGAGGCAGAGGGGTTGGTCATGGAGCTGCTGGGACTCTGGGAGTAGGAACTGGTTCAGGAGTTGTGGGAGCAGGTCCTGGGAGGGTTGGTGGTGGACCAGGAGGATATGGGACTGGTTTTGCACCTGATGGTAAACATACTTCAAATCTTTTGACTGATTTAATTTACACATGCTTTTGATTTGACCTTGGTGTATTTGACTGCATGTTTGTATGTTACATTACAAGGTTCCAGGTATGGAGCAGGTCCGGGGACTGGAAAACCACAGAAAAGTGGGAATACACTGAAAATATTCCAGTTTAAAATAGATTCAATCAGTTACAAGGGTACCTAAAACTACATTAAATTAACTTTAGGTTATGGAGGAGGAGCTGGTGTTTCTGGCGTTGGACCTGGCGCCTATGGAACTGGTCCTGGAGGGTTTGGCCCAGGTGGTTTTCTTCCCAGCATCCCTGGCACTGGTTATGGAACTGGTGGCTCAGGACCAGGTGGGATTGGATCCAGTGCTGGGGGAACAGGACTGGGGGTTTCAGGAACTAGACCCGGCAACTTTGGGCCAGGTGCTGTTGGCACAGGACCAAGTACTTATGGACCTGGTGGAACAGGACCCATTGCTGGTGTGTATACACCAGGAAGTAAACAACAGGGAAAAAGGAAACCACCCAAGTCAGGTATGAAGATCGTTTATTAGGACATCACGTGATATATTAAAATATTTACTTTTTTTTTCTCGTCTGTCTATGGCTCTGTGGTTCATCAATATGTTCAGGTGGCTTTGGACAAGGTGGAAAAAAAGTTTACCTCTTTTTATTTAACATGGTAATTTCTTTTTAAAAAATAGCAAATTAACAAAAATACAAGATATCTCTCTGGATATTAGTTCTCAAAATACTGTATCTTACTGAACGTATTACCTTTGACATTTCTTCTGTCTTAGAAGTTATACAGTAATCTGACAACAAAATGTAAAGACTGATGTTTTTCACTGTCACTGGAAGATGGCTAAAGACTTTTTTAAATCAATCTTTAAAACTAAGCACAGGTCACTGCCTCGGTGTGAAAATTGTTCATAGAACAGCCGCTTAATTTGTACAGGAAACAGAAAACACCTCGATAGAGCAAGTCGCCATTCCAGTGAAAGGGTCAGACCAGAGTGATAAAAGACTGTGGCTGTTTTTCCATTGCAGGGGGATCCGGAACTGGAGGGTACGGACCAGGAGGTGCTGGAACTGGAGGGTACGGACCAGGAGGTGCTGGAACAGGAACCGGAGGCTACGGACCAGGAGGTGCTGGAACTGGAGGGTACGGACCAGGAGGTGCTGGAACTGGAGGGTACGGACCAGGAGGTACTGGAACTGGAGGGTACGGACCAGGAGGTACTGGAACTGGAGGGTACGGACCAGGAGGTGCTGGAACTGGAGGGTACGGACCAGGAGGTACTGGAACTGGAGGGTACGGACCAGGAGGTGCTGGAACTGGAGGGTACGGACCAGGAGGTACTGGAACTGGAGGGTATGGACCAGGAGGTACTGGAACAGGAACCGGAGGCTACGTACCAGGGGGTACTGGAACAGGGATTGGGGGTTTTGGACCTGGTGGTGCTGGAACTGGAACTGGGGGTTTTGGACCTGGTGGTGCTGGAACTGGAGGGTTTGGACCAGGTAGCCAAGGATTAGGAAAAAGGAAACCTTCAAAATCTGGTACCTAAAACGATTTAAGTATGAATCTTTATTTAAACACTTGATCCAATAATAGAACAAAGTGATTCACTTTCTTTTTTAGGCTATGGAGGAGGTGCTTATGGAGCAGGTAAGCTTTTCTCTTAAACTAATGTAGATAAAACCATTATTGTTACTCCAAGTTTGTCTTGTTGTTTTTCTTTTTTTATCCTCACCAGGAGGATTGGGAGGGGGCCCAGGTCTTGGTGGAGCTGGAGCTCAACCAGGTGGTTATGGTCCTGGAGGATATGGCCCTGGTGGAACTGGACCTGGCTCTTCTGGTTATGGGACTGGACCTGGTGGCCTTGGACCAGGGTCTCTTGGACCAGGTGGAACAGGGGAATATGGAGCTGGTGGCCAAACAAGAAAGCCTTCAAAGTCTGGATATGGTTCATCTTTGGGTGGAACTGGGTTTGGACCAGGTAGCAGATTATAAAAAACGATTACTTGAAAAACATTTTCTTTGCAATGTTGTTACAGTTACTACTGCTTTAGTAACCAATAATCATTTCTGAGAGTCAAACCCAAAAGTTCAGTGCAGTCAGTACATGCAAACTAGCTCAGTGGCCTTGTGGTTGAGTGTCTGCCCTGAGACGGGTAGTTTGTGAGTTCAAATCCATGGCCGAGTCATATCAAAGACTAAAAATGGGACCCATAGTGCCTCCTTGCTTGACACAGCATTAGGGGTCTGGATTGGGGGGTTAAACCACCAAATGGTCCCCAAGCGCAGGTATGTCTGACGCTCACCACTCTCCCAGAGGATTGGTCAAATGCAAAGAACTAATTTCACACATCTAGCTGCTTGACAGCTAATGAAACAGACTTTTTTATTTTTTACTTTGATATATAACAAGTAAGATTTTCAAACAAATCTATTTGTGTTCACCAGGTGGAGGAGTTGGAGTCTTCCCCGGCACAGCAACAGGAGCTGTAGCTGGAGGGGGCCCAGGTAAGTTCAGTCTACTAAAAAAAAACACAAATAAAGGCAAATGATTGACATTACATACCTTGAAACAATCACAATTTCAAATAAACTGATCCAGGCACTTGTCAAACAAAGCAGAGCTTTCAGTATCTTTTATTATGTTATCCTAGTGACTTGCATTTCTCTTTGCTGAGTTTCAGACCTGCTTCTTCCTAATATTATCTTGCCTGTTCAGGAAGTGTAGTGGGAGGAACTGGAGGGGCAGGAGGTCCTGGTAGAACAAGCCAAGGAATAACAGGGGCAACAGGAGGCCTCCCAGGTCAGATTAAATGAGCCCTGAGTGACGCAGCAATAGTTACTTACTCTGTGATCAACTGTATTTTCCTTTTCTGAGGTCTAATTATAATTATAATCTAACTAAATGAAAAACACAGCAAGGACAGCCATAATATGAACATTTTACCAACAGGGGGACCTGGTTCTGGGGGAACTTATCCAGGTAAAACCAGTTTACCAACATGAAATGTGTTATGTTGTTTTTTTAATTGAATTGCTGTTTCTGCTAAATCACTTTTTCAATAAAACACAGAAAAAAGCAGAAGCTGGAGTTTTAGGATTACCGGAGTTTAACAATTTCCTTTTATTGTTCTCTAGGATATGCAGGGACTGGACAAAAAAGTAAGAAAACAAGCTTTCTTTTTTTGAAATTAGCATACTCCAATACAAATGTGAACACATGTAGAACGTTATTATTATTTTTTTTGTTTTGTTTTATTAAGCCTCAGTAATAGTTTTAAAACCATCACTAAAAACAGTCTTAAAACAATCCTGACACAAATAAATACAACTGAACAATATGAGTAAACTAATAGTCTTTGAATATTTCTTTTTTCATCTTTGCAGGATGTATGATTTTTATAAATTCAGGCGCTTTTGTGTGTTTTTTTTTTTATGTTCTTCAGCCAAGCAACAGAAGGCAGCCAAATATGCAGCCATGCAGGCCTTACTCAGAGCTGGAGGCTACAGAGGTAAAAAAATATATATATATAGCACAGTGTCTGAGTTTATATGTTTGCTGTGTCATGGAATGTCTGATTAGACATACGTCACACCTCAGTTTAAAGATATTTTAACATTTATAAATGATACTCATAAAAGTTCCTTTAAATAGCACAATGGAATTTGGTATGGTGCTGCACATGTTGAACAACACGCACTGGACACTACAATTATGGTTTAGGCTGTAAAAATGATAGCCTTTGTTCTTGTTTTCTAAGGTGTTGTCCACAGGAGGAAGTGAGAAACCAACTGACAGGAAGTGACCTCATTGAAACAACAGCGGTGCTATAGCTTTACCACAGAATGTCCTACCAGCCTCAGAAACTGGGGCCTCAACTCACTTACAAGTTATTGAAAGGTGGCAGTCTCAGCCACTGGAATTCATATTGTGTAGTCAGAAACGAAAAAGAGACAGTTTTGTTTTCAACTTAAATTCTTTTTTTAAAAAAAAGGAAAAAAAACGTATGAATTCAAAAATCCAGTTATAGAAACACATCTATGGATGCAGACTGCAGGCTGAAAACAGCTGACGTATCACATCAGCTCTTCTTAGCATATTTTAACAGGTTGTTGCTGCTGCATTGAATATTATTTGCGCGACTTGGAAACTTCTGGGTAAAACTCGATGCCAAGGATTGCTTCAAGGAAGCTCCTTCAGACCTGTCTGCATGCTGATCAAAACTTTTCTAGACAGTAACGCTTAGTCTCTTTCTGTATTGTAGTTTCAGTGTTATCTAAGCAGTCAATTCACTGTCTTCAACTTTCAAAATAAATAGAACATTAAAAAACGTTTTATATATGGGAGCGGCAAAGAAAAGAAACAGTCGAGTTTCATATCATGTTTTGGTTGCTTAATATCTAACCCGCAAACGACAGTATCGCTTTAGTTTTATGTGGACTTAACAGTCTGCTGATATAAATCATTAAATGCATCTACCTAAAGGCACTAGTTTACACTTAACATAAAATTATGCTGAAACACATCCATCTGATAAAGGCATTGATTTCTTTTACATTTGCTTTTGAAACATAAGGAGAATAAGTTGTTCAAACAACTTAGATGTACTGATTTATATGTTGTTTTTTTATAGTTTTTGTGTACTCCATGAACACTGTTTAAAACTGCTCGGCTTTAGGATTAATAAATTATGCATCAGAATTTCTAAAGACTCTAAATGTTACACATTTCTGTGCATTAGTCCTTGAGTTAGTTGTCGTGTGAATGTGTGTGTCTTTACATGTGAAACACGATAAATCGAAAAAATCAACAGTAAGGAATTGTTTGCTCAATAGTCTTTGAATGAATGTTGAAACGCATTCTGAAATGTCATGAGGATTGAGCAAACTATTCTCAAACTGTGTTAACTTACCTTTGTGTCTCTATCATTTAGCTCAAATTGTGAATTTAACATTTGTGTTTGTAGAAATAAATGCTCTTTTGTACATTTTCTCTGAAGTAAAGTGGTGTCAAATAATTTCAGTTTGTCTTTTATTTACAGCTGCTTTATTACACAGCAAAGAACGTGAGAAAACGGTTGTGTTTAGCTGGGAAGAAAGGAAAAAAAAACTCGGTCAAAGGCGGAGGTTTAAAACCAACATTTGCATCTGTGGGAGCTTTTTTAAATTCTGAACAAAAAACAAAAGGGGAACATCACGACACCATTCACTTTGAGGGGTGTTAAACCATTTTGTCTTTGCAGAGAATCATTTGATGCGAAAGATGACACAAAACTAAATAGAAAAAAGCACAAATTCACAGGATAACAATAAAACTGTCTTGCTTGACTAATTACTCAAAGAGAATGTAGATAATATTGAATTATTAATATTCATAGTATTGCAAGCAGAAGTGTAAAGGACAACATCTCATTTCAAGACGTGTGTTTCATCTCATGTGTGAGAACAGGATGTTGCATGGTTGGATAAGACTCTGGATGCTTTAATCTAGATCAGGTGCCAACTTTGTCTCACTACATCTACAAATACAGCTCAGTTAAGGCTGTCATAAGACATGATTTTATATTGTTATCACAAATATTAAAGTCCAATCTCTGATCAAATAGTACTTGTATAATACATAGAGTATTTACTCACCTGCATCATCTTATTTGTCACATATGAATTGAAGTGCCATTCCTGTGGCTAGTTATGGTTCTTTGAAGAAATTACCGAGAGGCGCAATTCCGCTACTAGGGGGAGCAAATAAAAGCATGACAGGAGATCAAGAAATAAACAGCATAAATGATCAGGTGTGACACCCCAAGTGCCACCCCTATTGTCGTCAAAAAGAAGAAGGGCTGGCATGGAGTGCTGAGCTTTCCATCAACAGGTGGCAGTGCTCAAAGAAGATAACATTCAGCGCCACCGTAACACTCAGTAAATAAAAGTTTCATCATTTGCAGGGTCAGTTAAGAAAAGAGAATATTATGCAGCTATTAGCTGGACTGAAAACCTTAAGTCTGCATTCACTGCAGCCGTGACATCAGTGATGGCGCAGTGAAAGCTGGCTAGCTTATTGCAAATGAGTTGGTGCAAACATCCAAACCATTTTAGATGGCGAAACTGTGAAAAAATGCCCACTAAAGGCTGCAGAAGTCGACCTTTGCTAACATAAGTCTGCCAAGGATTAGGATTGCAGAAACAAGATCTCTCAGGAGACTTGGGCGCCCAAGTGAAGGACCAGATATTTATAGATGAAAGCACTGACAACACAGATATTACACTATACTTATTAGAGGAGTTGATGAGACCATCAGAGAAGATTTTAAATCAGGTTGGTTCATTTGATGGACCCAACAACAGCTGATGACATAGTCAGCTCTCACTACTGCGCTGGACAATGTGGAGTGAACTGCTCACGTGATGTCAATCTGGTCACTGATGGCACCTCATCAATGAAGGGGGCAGGTGTTGCCACAGAATTCTGGCAGAAGTTGCAATCGGCCACCACAGGAGAAGGTTTTTGGACATTTCATTGTATTTTGCACACTTGAATGACAGGAAATGTGTTGCTACACATGATTTGAATCTTGATATTGCTGGCCTGGTGAAGGCCAAACCATGCCGAGTTTCAGGAGAGAAAGGGAAGTTAACTCCAAATTCTTGGGTTCTATGTATAACATTGAAATAAACCATTTTTTTGGTAAAATTTATTTCATTTAAAGTCTTTTGGCCTCTGTGAATGAATGTGCTATAATAGCTCAAAACCCCCAGGTAGTCTGAAGGCATTTTCTCCAACTGAGAAAACAACAAAACAAAAACAAAGTTACAGATAACAAGTTGATCATAGGTTGTTTTGCTATTATGTTACTGGTCCAAATGGTCCTGAACCAAATTGACTTTGACACCCCAGGCTTAGACCATCGGCACAGAGCAACCTCGCCCCCTGTCCCCATTACTGAGAGCTTTTTGTTTACACACTCTCCCTCTAGCTTACAGCGCCTCACAACCCCAAGCTGAAATTACTAGTGCAACAAAAATGGATTGATTGGAGCTATCCAGCTGTACAGTTTTCAGCCAGATGCTAGTTTGGTTGAGGAAAACCTACATGGATCTAGTCCGTGTATGTTTATGTATCAGAATGGAGCAGAGCCCAGCGTGTTTTCTATGTCACAAATACACATTTTTTCATCTACTCTTGATTTCCTAATAGTTTAATAAAAATATGCTGAGAAATCAAATTTTGAGCTTAATTTTCTTCAAAAACATTTGCCACGACATGTTGAAACACTAAAAAAAACACAATTTTCATCGGAGTGGGTCTTTAATGTAATTTCATTGAATCCGATGGCCAGAAATTGCCTTAGTCACAAAACTTTATTAACCGGATTCAAGATCTCCTCTTTTAATAAATAAGATTTTATTTGATGACAGTTTCCTGCTCGTGTTGTTGTTTGTTGTTCTCTCCTCAGCACACTTTAAAACACTGCACACACCAATACTTTACACATCTCTGCCTAATAGTGAACCAAAAAGTGTCATGTAATTGTAAAATAAAATAAATGGCAGGAAATGCACTTTCCAATGTCATTAAAAGCTGTCAGAGCCACTTCTACATGGAAATTCTGATGCTTCAAAGTTTATTCTAACCCGTATCAATAGTTTTGTTCTAAGTCTAAGCTGCTCCCACCCTCTTGCGCTTTGACCAAATTCTCCTTCTTTGTTCTTTGTGTTTGATGAATGGAGCTTTAGCGTGGGATCTGGACAGTGCAGTAACTGGAGCATTTATAAAGAGATTATGCCTAATGGGAACATGGACTGATTTCAAACCACACAAACTCCTGCATGCAGAAAAATATATATATATTTAATCACTTCAACACGTATCTGTGCTCACATAGTGCAATGAGGGCAAGTTTAGACTTACTATTTGGAGCAGATAGCTGTAACTTAAGCTGGAAGAGGTAGAGGAAGGAGCATGTACATTTCTGTGTGTGGGGTCTGTACCGAAGGGAAACAGGCCAGCTGGTGGTCAGAGGGTCAAACTGTTTTTCTTATTCAACCACACTGCACTCTAAAGAGGGAACTCATGCACAGGAAGCCTTGAAACGCATGGAGGGAGTGAACAGCAAACTAAAAAAGACCACGCCTGCCTCTGCTCCCAGCTGAGTGCACGTATGATCTGCTCATGACGGCATGCAGCACTTCCTCGCCTAACTAAGCGGACTGCATCTTGACTTCTGGAGGGGCAGAATGTCTCGACGGGACCAGAGATTTCGGAAAGGAGTTAAAGGGCGGTAAGAAAACGTCAAGGTTTTTTTTCCTGGCGTGAGAATGAGAGCAAGAAGAAAGGGAACCATGAAGGAGTGAGAGGAAAATAGCACAAGTGAACTGCAGCACAACTTCTGCAAGTATACTTCCTCAAACAGAACCCTTTCATGCAGCAAAGTGAAGTGGCTCGTGCATTAGCACGTACATATTAAAATATAAGAATTGTTTTGTGGAGTTATGAAAAGAGGTGCTTTTGTTTGGGTATGAAAGATGCTCTCTTAAGATTTTGTTGATTTGTTTAACCCCATCAACAATCTTCTTCATTCATTTATCCATGTAACTAAAACTATGACCCTTAAAACAGCAAATATAATATAAATGTCTCTACGTATTTCTATTCCAAGTGGTTTTGAGGATGTCCATCAGGCACAAATAACTCTAAGGAAACAAGGCTGGAGAATCCGTCATAAGATTTTTTATATCTGTTATGAGCTGAAGTCTTAACAAAGTCACATGTTTGTTCTAAAATGAGTTCACAAAGAGACCCGGGAACAAAGAAATGGTTTTGAAAGGCTTGAGTTGAGATGATCACAATTGGTGGAGCATTAGGGAAATATGAGATGAGTGGCAGGAATTCAATGGGGACCGAATCCAAAGTTTCCTTCCAACCAGATGTTCAAGAGGAATCGCAGATGTGGAGCTGGAAGGTTTGACATCTGTGGCTTACAGCACAGTAACAGAGACAAAACAAACCTACATCTGCATGAGGGCTTTTGCAACCTAACTCCTTTTTTGATTATAAAGTTAAAAAAATGTCAAAAACGCAATTAAATGAATAAACTAGTTAATCAGAAGTAACCTACAATTTGCGTTTTCTGCTTTTATTCACTTGACAGACGACAGAAACAAACATTTCTTTGTCAAAATACAAAAATGAGGATGTGGTTGCAGCAATGGTCTAAGCCGGTCTAAAAGTTCAGAAAAACTTCAGAAAACAAGTATTTGATCAGAGAAATCTGGAACAAACAAAAATATCCTACCTTTTCTATGTAGTGAGCCGAGGTAGCGGTGAGTAATATTTATGAATATAATTTATTTTATAATTGTTCTTTCAAGAGGGCTTTTTTAATGTTTTTCCTTTCACTCAGAATGGAGCAATAATTACATCTCAATACAAAGTTGAACTTAATTGCATTTGTCTAATTACGTTGCGTGTACTTGTGTGTTACTTTTTCACATCAGTGAAAGTCTTAATAATTGAGATTTTCCTCACTGTATTTACACTTTTTATTTTAACATCCGCAAATATCAGAAATGAACTTTCTTTTTTTGTTCCTGAACCCACAGAAAAATTGAAATGTTACCATCAAATTTTCACTCAATTCTTGAGAAGTTTCTCAGCGGTTACATTTTTATTTTGACTTAGATCGATACTCAAAACAAATGATTTTGAATTATCAGCTAGTAGTACTATTTTCAAGTCATGCTACTCCTACTTGGCTTCTCCGCCCACCTCTGGGTAAAATACAACCTTCCATTACCTATTGATGGGAAGATAATAGTGTGACATTTACAGTTAAGGCTGGGAGAGAGGAAACAGGGATCAGAAGTTATTCCAGGAAGTTTACTCCCACTATGAGCACGGTGAGATAAGGAAGCTTTTTTTCTCTTTTTACTTCCAAGCAAAATATCAAGGAAAATTTCTGTTTTATAGAAAAGACAAAAATGAAAGAAATTGAGGTGACAGTCATTTTGAGGAACTACAGTGTTCCTGCAAAAAATGAGTTTAACCAAAAAACAAACATGAATTGTCTTTTTGAAAACTACATTTTTAATTTTGGCTACTGTGTAAGCGGGAGAACTCCAGTAAGCTGGCACTACCAAGCTCCATTCAACATCCTTGATAGGTGAAAATTTGTACATTTATGACAATATGACAATAATAATCATTCATTGCAGTTCTTGCAGTAAAGCATTTTTCTCTTTGAGGCATGTTCTTGGTAGTTGTAGCTTGTCTCTATGCATACATGGATTAAAATGAGACATAAAAAATCAGCTAAGCCATAGGATGTTAAAGGATCTAACACATTTTCTTTGAAAATCTCACATCATTTATCAGTTTTTAGGATTTAAGCTGGTTTACAAAAACATGAGGTCACCCTAACTCTGCTCTTGTCATCCCATTTTTCCGCTGTCCTCCATCTGTTTTCCTATTGCTGTAGGTGCTGTGAGTGTGACTGCATCCTGTTTCACTGGTACTATGAAAGAGAGGGTCAGCTCTTCTGCAAGAAGCACTACTGGTCCCGCTTTGGAGAACACTGCCACGGCTGCAGGGAAACCATCCTAACTGGACTTATCATGGTAACCTGGGGAAAAAAAAACACAAGTTAAAAAGGAATGAACACAAATTGACTTTAATATTTCATAGTGAATGCAGATCTGGAGGTGTCGTAAGTCGAAAGTATAAAAATAACTCTAAGTGTTGCTGCTGATGCAAATGTGTGCTGTAAAAGGGTCACACAGTAAGAAGCTTCACAATAAAAAACACCAAACTCAGCATGCTAAGCCATGTCTGTATGCATTCAAAGCTTTCCTGTCTCCTGGTTTCCTCTTGATATGAAAGTAAATGCTTCTTTCTTTTGACTCATCCTGAAGGATATCCTCTGAAAACATCCTTCATGCAGGAGTGACCCGACGGAGCTGTTCAGGTCTTGTTAAGACCTGCTCCAATTCCTTGGTCTGAGAAAACTCTATATGAGACCTTTCAGTCGTTTTGACAAAACTACTTTTCTGTGTAACCAGGTTGCTGGAGAACAAAAGTACCACCCTGAGTGCTTCACCTGCATAAAGTGTGAAATGGTCATTGGAGATGGAGACACATACACGCTTATTGAACGCTCCAAACTGTACTGGTAAAAAAATGCATATAAACATATAGAAACAATGACAAAACACAAGTCCTTTTCTATTGTTGTTATAAACTTTGTTCCTTCTGTGTAGCGGCCACTGCTTCTGTCAGGGTGTGGTCACAGATGGGAGGTCAATTTCTCCACTCACCAAGAGGCCCCACATGGTGGCGCTGGTCACTCTCCCTCCTCGAGCAGCTGGCAAAAAAGGCCTAAGTTTTGCAGTTGACTTCAACCAAGACACAGGACCTCTCATCACAGTAACACAGTAAGGGGTGCTGCTTAATAATCCAAATCTGAATATTGTGGATTATTTATTAAACATGCTTAAAACGCAACTAACCAAAAAAAGAATGTTTAACAAAGAAATCAATGGTTCCCACTCCGATCATCTATTTTAAAATTGTTCCCAGTGGTCTGTTAATCATAATTACTCTGTTTTTAGCCAAAATAAAAGTCGTTTTCTATGGCCTAGTTTCCGTAGCTCAGCAGGAAGTCATTAGAAATTTCCCTTTGAGTTATGGGCAGGACCGCTGGTGTGGCATAAGCCTGCCACTACTTCCCATGATCCATCTGTTTACACGCTCTCCCGCTAGCTTACAGCCCCACACACCCACCAACCTGTCACAGTTGCAAGCTTTTTTCAACAGCATTTTTTCGTCTACTCCTGATGCACAGCGATTTGAATAAAGAAATACACAGAAAAGCAGTTTTAATCTTAATTTTCTTTACATATGTCTTCTATCACGGGTAATATGTTTAAAAAAACGCAATTTTCATTCAAGTCAGTTTTTAAAACAAAATGAACTAATAAGAAACATTTTATTAAGTCATTACCGGTTTTAAGACAATATAATCTAGCAACCAAAAATGTTTCCAATTTACTATTATTTTTTATCTATTTCAAGGTGATAAAGTCCAATTAATATTTGGAAATAATGCAAAAGTAGGCAATGAAGTGCCAGAAGCTTTAAAAACAAAACATAAGGTCACCTACAATTGAATAAGTACACTTTGGAACTGCTCCAAAAGTCTCTTTCAATTAAAAATGAAATGGATTCAGGATTTAAAGTTGCTTTCAGGCAATAGAAGTTCATTGGCTCATGTGACAGTGGAAGCCATAAAAACGTACTTTACCTGTTCTTGTTTTCAAAGGTCCCTGAAACCTTAGCAGTGTTTTCAGGTTGTTGGACACTAAATGAAAGCTGCTTTCCTGTCCTGTTTGCCTGCATCCCTCTGTTTCAGGTTAGACGCAACTGTCCTCAACCCTGACCTGCTGTCTTCTGTTCAAGAGGGCGACAGAGTCCTAGAAGTCAACGGCATTCCCATCCAGAATGTTTCTCCAGATGAGGTACCAAGAGCTACCAAGAAATTACGTTAAATCAAAACTGTCCTTGTTTGTAATTTCTACATTGTTTGCTTCTAGATAAACCGAATGATTCAAGACGCAAGCAGACCTCTGCAGCTGACCATTGAACATAACCCACAATCTTCTCATGATGATCTGCAACCAGACATTTCTGCAGATAACATTAGCTCACCCAAACCCCTCATCCAAGACAAGCTTTCTTCAAAGCTTCCCAGTCTGGAGGAAGAACCAGCTCATCATGAAGAGGCAGAGGGACAGAAGACAAACCTCTCACCACCTCAGCAACAAGGAGCCACAGGGATGCGTTCCAGACTCATTCTGTGAGCACCATCAGTGCGTTTGCATTTTTATCATTTCTCCTTAGTTTCTTTCTAAGTCATTTTCTGCTTCAGGCGCAGCTGCAGTATCGACAAGTGTCCGCTGTCTCCCAGAGCCCTGTCCCTTATATCTCAAAGGAAGGACATGGTTCGTTCCGAGTCTCTCAGAGTAGACCCTGGAGAACGGACACATCGCATCTTCAGACCTTCTGATCTGATCCATGGAGAAGTGTTGGGCAAAGGCTGCTTTGGACAAGCTGTCAAGGTATTCAGATCTTTGAAGTACTCAAAAAAATTCCCAGATTGAAGTCAGTGGACGGTGTGATGATCAGTTGGTTGTCAAGGTAACACATCAAGAAACGGGAGAGGTGATGGTGATGAAAGAGTTGATACGCTTTGATGAAGAGACACAGAGGACATTCCTGAAGGAGGTAAAGAGGACGTAAATAAACATCATTTATTTTAAAGGTTCTTTACTAGATTATCAGGATGCTGACAAACTTTTTCGGTGGTCTTCACAGGTGAAGGTGATGCGCTGTCTTGATCATCCCAATGTCCTCAAGTTTATTGGACTGTTTTATAAAGACAAGCGAATACATTTTGTCTCTGAATACATTCAGGGGGGAACACTCCGAGAAGCCATCACAAAAATGGTGAGTTCAAATGATCGTTACGACATGGGGGGTGTTGGAGTCAGAAACACAATGTGTTGGTTATCATCCTCTCTTAGGACAAGGACTTTTCCTGGACTATAAGAGTTGGTTATGCCAAAGATATTGCTGCTGGAATGGTGAGTTATGTTACATTGATACACACTTAAATGACTTGATCTAATTTAAATGACTCCCTTTTTTTAAAGGCATATCTGCACTCCATGAATGTAATCCACCGAGATCTGAACTCCTTCAACTGTCTGGTCAGAGAGGTGAGCACATTTTTCCATTGCAGGATTGGAATGAGTTCAAAAAGGAACTGATTTCTGAATGCAATTACTGTTATAAAAGCCTGAACACTGACTTGATTTGTGAAAAGATTATCCACTTTTTGGATTTTCCTGCTCCTTCTGTCTCAAGAACTTTGCATATTTCTTTGGATTAGAATCATTCTGTGGTGGTAGCAGACTTTGGACTCGCCAGGCTGGTGACGGAGGAGAAGAATCAGAGCAGGGTGTCCTCTCTAGAAAGACCTGCAAAGGGTAACCTTTCAGAGCTGCGGAAACCAGATCGACGAAAACGATATACGGTGGTGGGAAACCCTTACTGGATGGCCCCTGAGATGATCCACGGTGAGTGTGGGTGCAAATTTAGCAGGCAGTGACTGAATTCAGGTTGGACCTGATGGTAACTAAACCCAACTTGACACATTTGTCATTTATTCAACTAATAATAAACAGTTTCAAATTTAAATCTTTTTCTTCCACTTGTAGGGAAAAGCTACGATGAACGAGTGGACATATTTTCTTTCGGAATCATGGCATGTGAGGTAAAAGTGAGACAAAGACATTGTCCCGCCCCCAAAGCACCACCCTAAAGAAAAATATATTTTCAACATGTTCTTGTGACATTTTTTCTTGATTCAAATCATTGTGAATCAAGAGCAGACAAAAACATTCTGCTGGAAAAACCTTGTGGCTAAAAATGGCACAATCATCAATCATCTTTAAAAATGATGGGAGTGGGACTTTAACATTGTCGCCCCTCCTTTTATATGTAAAGAATGATGGAGATGCTGGTGAATTTCTGCATTAAATAGTTTTTATACCATTAAATGGAATATTTGTGAATAAACTTCTGTTTTTTGCTTGTTGTAGATTATTGGTCGAGTGAGCGCTGATCCTGATTTCCTTCCACGAACGAATGACTTTGGACTTAACGTCCCAAGTTTTCTTCAGCAGTACTACCCTCCTGAGTGCCCCGCTGCCTTCCTGCCTCTGGCTGCTCTCTGCTGTGACATAGATGCTGATAAACGGTGGGACTGCACAAAAATACAACCATTTTACATTGACTCATGGAGAGCAAAACGAAAGCCAAGTGTTATCCTTCTTGAGTGACGCTTTGCAACAGCATGTTACAAGTGTGCAAACTGTCATTTCTATGATCTCTTTGCCTTCTAGTCCCTCGTTTTCAAAGCTGGAGGAGTGGCTGGACAACGTTGTGATGCACCTGAACATCGGTCTGCCTTTGCTCTCAGAGTTAGAGACGCTCTGTAGAGCCTTCTGGAAGAATTACGACCACCCAAACCTCACTCCAAACCAGGGCGTGACACATCCGAAGCTTTGCTCTCAGACGGAGAGACAAACCAACAGTGCCGACCGTTGCACAGAAAATACAAACAATAACAGTTACCTTTCAACTCCAAGCCAAAATCCAAATATCACACTCGAAGGTCATTTAAATGGGAATCCGGAGAGGCACGGTAATCTCAACGACGCCAGGACTGGATCAAAGGACACAAATCTCTTCTGCCTGAATAGCACAGACTCAGCCAGGAGTGACTGTGACACCTGTGAGATGATAAGTAACTCCACAAGTAAATCAGAATCCCAGCAGGAGTCCTCCGAGCCTCAGCAGGTCAAAAGCCACACCCTTCAAGGTCGGTCAAGCAGACCCAGAAGGGTGTGCAGAGTTCTGTGGGACAAGCCCCCAGAAGACACCTCTGTCCCCTGACTCCTCATCAGAAACCTTTAGTAAAGACTATCGGGCCTTTTTCAACAGGCAATGATAAAGCTGTGAGTGAACGCAGGAAAAACCGGCAGAAGAAATCCCTGCGGATCAAAAATCTGGCAGAGAAGAAAGAAATGTTTGCAGCTTGAAAACATGCTTGGGCAAAAAAAAAAGCCTTTTGTTTTTTGTTGTATTTTTCCGGTTTAGAAGGAAATATTTTAGCAAAGAGAGCCAAACAATTTGGAAGACTTTGATAGAGCATTTTTACAAATTTCACTGTTAATTTATTTATTTATTATCAGCTAGTTTTCACGTGAAATTCAGTCTGTCTGTTCAGCATTTGCACTCTAAATTCATCTGTGTTTTAGACAGCAGGGAAATGCGTGCCTTCTTGTTCTGTAAGCTACGCTGCATTTACCAGAATGGTCTTTTGTACGTTTTGCTAGAAAATGTGGGAATTGATCCATCGCTGAGCTGCGAAACGGTTACTGAACTGTGAATAACACAATAGAAAGAAAAAAAATGACTTGAACCAGTTCATATCAGAGCTTATGGTTGAAAAGCTTCAAGGCAAACGATCAATTAAAGTCTAAACATTGAATATATTTATGAAAAATAGAAGGGTTTTGGTTTTCTTAAAGATCTACATTTTCATTTTTCAGAAGAAACTAGCAATTCCAGTCCTTGCAGAGTATAAAGGCAGATCTTTTCACAATACAAAACTTTTATTTTCATATAAGAAATCCAAAATAAACTACTAGTCTCTCATCAGGGCTGCATCCATTTGTAAAAAGCCTGGCACAGATCTCAAGTATTGATGCGCCAAACTGTGTTTGTTGATGCAGAATTGTTTATGACATTAATGCACGGCTCCATATCAGAAGAAACACCACTATGGGGAAACTAAAAGACAAAAATTAGCTCAACTATCTTTTTAATGAATTATGACTGGTGAAAGCTTATGACAATTATTTCAAAAATGTCCATGAGAGATAATGTAAAGCTGCAACACTTAGGTACCTGCATTCATCATTTTGTTGGTTTAATTCCCTTCAAGAAATTAAAAACCTGCACAAAATCAATGTCCCTATTTTTAAAGGACAAATACCATAAAGTTTACTTTAAAAATTATAAATATAAAACAATTTTTACTTAAAAGTTCTGGAATTTTATACTTTTTAGGGATTCATTAAATACAGTGATTTGACTCTGGCACACTCAGCAGCATTCTAAAGTGGCTGAGGAAATGCCACAACAGAAGGCTGGATGTTCAAATCCTTTTGCCACGAACAGCAGTTTCTTAGAATCTAAATGCAGGAAGTCAGAGATGAGATAAACTGAAATGATAAAAGAGTGGAAAAAATAGCCTTCATCTGCAAAATTACTGACTGATCTGTTGTGAAACACAAAGAAGGAGCAGACGCAGAACCAAAAAAAGAAAGACAACACAAAAACAAATGATTAAACAAATATCATTTAACGTTCCCAGTTTCAGTTTTATTCAGCCTCTATCACCTGTTTTGAATTTGAGTCAATACATAGTTTTGGCATCAGCTTTTGATTTACAGACTGATAATAATAAAAGTAACTTTCGGTCACCTCCAGCTGCTCTCCCCTTATTTGAGAAATACCTGAAGGTTGAGTTGAGTCCAGCATCTGCAGCTCTTTCAGCTCAGAGAATAGAATAGAATAGAATAGAATAGAATAGAACAATAATGTTCTGACTGCAGTGGACGTGCTGTGTTGAAGCCATCAGTCGGTGCACCCAAGCGCGCGCACGCGCACTCCTCTCTAGGTGCGTCTCGCCTCTGATCTGCGACAGTTTGAAACCGGCCAGCACGATGCAGCACATGTCTTCTCCGGTCAGATTCCGCAACAGCAAGAAAGGTAAGAAAATATCTACAGACATTTTCAGCTTACTGACTTACTATTGACAGTTTCAACAGAAAAAACAACAATCTGAAGAAGTTTGCATCATTCCTGTTAGATATCCAGTTAGATTATTCTGTTAACCCCTAGAGCCAAAAATGTATAGCCTACTTTGTATTATTATTTGGTTGCTTTTCATCAGATAATGTAGTAAACGTTTAATGTATTTTTGATTTCTTTTAGGAACAATATATGTCCCTCAGCATGAAAAATGTTCATTTGTTTTTCTCACAATGATGCTTTTATTTATCTCACTCTTGTGTTTTCTTTCGCCTCTGCTTGAAAAAAGCTGCAACTTTCTCAGAAAAGCAGGTAGGACCTGTTTGTTTGTGAATAGTATTTAATCGCAGCGTTTGCTGCAGTTTGTCTTCGTGTTGAAGATTTAATTCTCCAACCCCCACCCTTTCAGAGCATTAAGGTTAAGCCTGCTGCAAAGCCTTCTGGGTAATGAGAGCTGACAGGTAGTGGGATGCCAGATGAACCCTATTCAGACCACAATAGTGTGGACTTTGCAGCTTTCAGAGCAATTTAGCAGGTCTGTTGTGTTAATCTCCTGGAAGTCAAGTAAATGTCCGGCATTCCTCTTTAATCTTTGAGGAAATCATTCAAACTTTGTCCTGAAACCTGAGAAAACAGTGCTCTGGCATAGTGTGCTTGGCTGTTTATTGTGCTCTTCGTCCTGCTTGGAAAGATGGATGACCTTTGTAGTGTTTTTAATGGGATCAGAGCTCGGCTCTACTCAGCCAGAATGCATGGAGTTCAACAATGCGACTTAAGAAACCAACTTTTTCGGCACCAAAACTCTCAACTCTGATATTTTCCTGTCATTTCAGCAAAACATGAACTGACAGAAGTAGATTATGATTGAAATCTTCCTTCATTTGTGTTTATCCTCTTAATTCCACCAACCAAATAAACAGATCTAGATTGCCCCTAACAATCACGATGACTTTAGATCAAGATTTATTTAAGCACAACACTTAATTAGGCTTAAATTCAAGTGAAAAACACACAGCAGGTATTTAAAGTGTTAACAGGATATGACAAAAACTCCCTTTATGGCTTTAAGTTAGAATAATTTCCTTATCCCTTAAGAGCTTTGTGTGTTTATTTCCTGTCCCCAGCTGTCCAGCTTGTCCATAGAGGACCAGGAAGACATACAGTTTCCGTTTGCGATGAGAGATCTGCCCCCTGTCTCTCATTCGGCCGGGCAGCTTCATATGGCAGACCACCAAATGGCAGAAGAACCATCCAGTGAGAGATTCTCTGGCATTCCCATGAATCCCCCTCTTCCCCATCCCATCCCGTGCCTCCCGTGCTCTCCGAAGATTCCTCCCAGAGCGAAAAACGCTGGGCTGAACTCACAGATTCCACCTTTACCCATGAGGAGTCCGGTCGTGTCTCAGGTGTCTGTGGACTCTCCACTCAGCCCGGCCTCAAGACCCCGCAGCCCCTGGGGGCGTTTTGATCCCTATGACTCTCCAGAGGTCAGTGATTTCACTACATTGTTTCAAGTTTTTCTTAATAGTTGCATTTGGGTCTAAAATTCACCATTTTCAGTCACCTAATGCATCCTTAAATGAACTGCAGAAGACAGAAACAAATATACAGACAAATTACAACATGTGCATCCATGTCTAACCATAGGGATTGCATCCTCCATGTTTAGCCACAGATCGAATTTTTTTTTAAAGATTAGTTCAGCTCTTTTAAATTAAACTGCTTTGATGCAGTCCAGCTCAAACGTGGGAGGCAGAAGATGTAGGTCGTGAAGGTAGACTTGTGGTAAACACCAGAAATGTAGAGGTTTAGTGACAGATGGATCGTAATGTTTGCAGTTAAAATTCTTGAAAATTAAGCGTAAAAGTCTGTTTTTATGAGCAGGATCAGGATAAGGAGTATGTGGGCTTTGCCACGTTGCCCAATCAGGTGCACAGAAAAACGGTGAAGAAAGGTTTCACGTTCACGCTCATGGTGGCTGGTGAGTTCTTCTTTATGTTTTCTAATTAAAAACGTGTTTTTTTAATTGTGTATTTTCATTCATTTTCTCTCATTATGTTGTTTTGTATAAATAATTACACATTTAAAGAAAATATGATAAGCAAAATATATATATGCATAGTGTGTCACAGTGACTTATTTTCTCTTTTATAAAATGTCAGCAAAACGACACAATTTAATAGATTTTGAAGGTTTTTCTGTTTTAATCCAGAACATTTAGTAATAATAACTGCATTTTTAGTTCTTTTTTTGTAATGGCATCATATTTACTGTCAAGGATTTGTTTTTCTCACTGAAAACTGGTTATATTTCACTTATCCAGGGGAGTCTGGCCTCGGCAAATCCACACTAATCAACAGTTTGTTTCTCACTGACCTCTACAAAGACAGGAAAGTTCTGAATGCTGAAGGTGAGAACTGGAAGCACAAACACTCAGATTGTTTTTGTTTTTGTTCAAACTGTGTCTGCTGTTTGCAGAAAGAGATGGGGAAAGATTTTTAAATGGAAAGCTATTATCAATCATTTGAAAGATTTGAGCCTGAATTCTGTTATAACTGGGTAAAATTGACAACTAAAATACAGAAAAAGTGTTCTGAAATAAATAGTTCTGACAAAAGAAAAAGGAGGAACATTACTGATTTCTGACATTTAAGTCAAAAATTTGATGTTAAGAGTTTAATCACCGTTTTGTTGACGAAAATTAATAAAAATAAAAATTAAACAAAACTATGTACATAAATATAATAATAAGTTAAAAAATCGGAAATTACATTAAAATTCCAAGAAAGAAATGATCAGAACAGGGTTACGAGAAAAATAAATTCAACATTTCAGAATGGAGTTAACGTTCTCAGATTAAAGTTAGAATCCTACAGATAAAAGGTCAGAATTTCAGAATAAAACTGGAAATCAAATTCTGAGGAAAAAATGTCAGAAAATAAAACAGTCCGAAAATTTTTCAAAACGAGAAATTACAGAAAGAAACCTTCATCTCATTTCATTGTGGTCAGTCTGTTTATTGATGAGATCTCATTACTTGCGTTTGCACACGTATGCTCCTGCAGAACGGATCAGCCAAACGATTGACATCATCAAGCACACGGTGAGCATCGAGGAGAAAGGAATCAAACTGAAGCTGTCCATCATAGACACGCCAGGGTTTGGCGATGCCATCAACAACACAGAAAGGTGAGGGGACCTGCAAGGAGCAGGGCACAACCCATTCACATCTGATTCATGCCTCACCAAGATTTTCTGCATTTGCATCAGCTGGAGGTATGTGGAGGATTACATTGACCAGCAGTTTGAACAGTACTTCAGGGATGAGAGCGGCTTGAACCGCAAGAACATCCAAGACAACAGAGTCCACTGCCTCCTCTACTTTGTCTCTCCATTTGGCCACGGGTAGATCCCTTTCACATGACAGTATTTCTGCGGCCAAAGTCGTAACTTACGCAACCATTTCAGGTTAACAACCACTCAAGTGTGTCTTTTTTTTATCATCAGCCTTCGTCCTCTGGATGTGGAGTGCATGAGGGCCCTGCACGAGAAAGTCAACATCATTCCTCTTTTGGCTAAAGCGGACAGCCTGACACACTCAGAGCTCCTCAGGAAAAAAATGAAGGTGCTAAAGATCAGTTTACACTCTCGTGAAAGGTGTCACTGTACTTTTCAATTTCACATTGATTATTTAACTGCAATTTCTTCTATTTTCATGAGAAAACTGTAACTCTGGATTTTCTACTCTCAGCATGGAGCTAAACGTAATTAATTACTTCCAGTAATGCTGGAGTTTATCCCTGTAATTCGTAAGCCCGTCTGAATCTCAGTGTTCCTCCACTCCAACAAAGCCCAACTGCTTTGTTGTGTTCACCTTCTAGATCAGAGAGGAGATTAAAGACTTTGGGATAAACATCTACCAATTTCCAGAGTGCGACACAGACGAGGACGAAGATCTGAAAACACAAGAGGAGATTCTCCAGGTTCTGCAGATAATTGCCTGGTTAAAGTTCTCCCTTTCTCCACAACGACAGTAATCGATGACCTTCTCCCTGCAGGGCAGCATACCGTTTGCTGTGATTGGGAGCAACATTCAAGTGGAGAGTAAAGGTCGCAAGTTCAGGGGTCGTTCCTATCCTTGGGGAGTGGTAGAAGGTATATGCAGTTTTACACTTCTTTGCCTCCGTTTTGCTTCCATCCTTGTGATAGTTGTGTGGTTGCGTTGACAGTAGAGAATCCGGCTCATTCGGATTTCCTGCTGCTGAGGAACATGTTGGTGAGGACTCACATGCAAGACCTGAAAGATGTAACCAGAGAGCTGCACTATGAAAACTACAGAGCCCAGTGCATCCAAAACATGACGCTCATGATGGTGCAGGAGAAGAAACGCAGGTGAGTTAGCTCAAACTTTTAGTTTCATCTTGAATTTTTTTCTGCAATACATGATGGATGCTTCGTGTTTATGGGTTTTAGTTTACATGAAAGGTTTCAAGCAGGAAGGGAAGCAGATTTCCCCTTGCCTCTGGCAGCCATCGACACCGAGAAGGAGAGGCAGATCCTTGAGAAAGATGAGGAGGTGGGACTTTTCCCCTAATGCTTCATACATTCAATCTCAGCTTCCCTGTAAAATGCGCGTATCCCTGTCTGTAGCTGAGGAGGATGCAGGAGGTGCTGGACAGGATCCAGGAGCAGATGCAACACAGCCAGAGAGGCGGTTGTTGATTCCCTCGTGGATCCCTCAAAGCCGAGAAACACGGATCACAGAGAAAGGCAACAACAACCAGAAAAAGAAAGCAGCCATGAATAAATTGTCTGGAATTACACCCTCTCTAAGGGTACACATTGTTTTTGTGGATCAGTCCAAAGGAAACTCTTTCAAGTAACACATTTTGCAGGATTTAGCATCATTATTCCATGCCGTGCAAATTCAAATGGTGGTATTTCCCAGCATGCATCCAGAGGAAATAAGGCTAAACCGATCTGAATGTTGATACAGACTGTCCCGTGAGGTCTAGCATGTAACCTTTTATTGTGTACACTGCCATCTAGTGGTTGATATTTTAAATATGTCATTTTTTTTTAATGACTGCTTTTTGTATCTTACATTCTCTGTTTTCTAAAATAAAATAAAAGCAAATTCTGTAAAAGGATGTCAAAATGAAACGCATGACCAAACGTGCTGTAAATGTAATAATATTTATTAAGAATCTTCATAATTCCATCCGCATAATGCTCCATCATTATTATCATTGTTATCTTAAACAGTGGACAATTAGATCTAAAAGGCAGCCCAAAGAGTACAGGCGATATATAACTTAAAACTTTCTCCATAGGGAAAACATATTTTTATATTCATATATAATATCAATGTAGCATGAGGTCCAGGATTCTGCCCACATTATACAGTATTGTACATGGTCCCAAAAACAACCATTAAAATAAAATAAAAAAAAACATACTTAAAAAGATCAAAAATGCAACTTACATGCAAAACAAAAGAATCCAACAGAAATAAGCATTTCACTCGAATGCGGAGACATGCGCACAATCACAATTCACAAAACTTTCATACCTACAAACATTACAGAACTGAAATTTAATATTAGACATCATTATTTTGTGTCAATAAAGAAGCAACAGGATAATATTTTACTTTTCCACTCCATGGCTCAGTCCACAAACTAGTTCTTCTTCCGTTCATTATGTGATTTCCCAAAGCTGTCACAGTGTTCAGGGAAACTGAGTATAGGCACACCACAACATCCCTACAGACTCGACTCATATAAATTATCTTTGTGTAAAAAAATAAACTGCGAGCAGCCACACACACGCGCACGCACCATGCAGAGGGAAAACTGCATAACAAATAAAATTGTCATGCACAAGAAAAAACATCAGTAATTATAGTACAGAATATATAAAACATATGCTCACATTTGGACATAAAACCCACAGACAGCAGATGAAGATGGAGGGGCCGACGTATAAGAGGTGTACAGGATATGCACACATTTCATCATAGCTAAGTGTTTTCTGCCAAATTTATCAAACGCTTGATTGGATTTTTCTAAGTATATAAACTTTACTAAAAGTACTATTTTTAAAGCAGGTTTCATTTTGAAGAAATATGCTTTCCAGATGAATAACTTCCATGAAAGGTCTGGGATAAGGCAGCAGAGGGCACTGTTGCATCGGATAAAAGATGAAAGCATTCGCTTCCCCTCCACACAGTGTTACAGATCAGATTTAGGATTAGCGCTCAACTTTCTGTGCCACTTTTTTGCTCGTTGTGTACATCAAACTGCTGATTTTCATTTCAATATTCTCTTATAAACTCTACTTTGATGCTTTCCGACAGAACAAGAGTTCCCAGACCCCCTAACCATTTCTGAAAACAATGCAAAGTATTCCATTTTTAGCCTTCCTGATGCTCTGATTTAAGCTCAGATAAAGGCATTAAACATCCAATACTTATTTTTCTTAAAATCACCAAAATAAAGCAAAAGTGAATAATAACGAAAAAAGAAGTAAACTTTTCTTCCAATCTTGATCGTTTAAGTGCAATCTACTTTTAAAAAAAACTCATTTGTTGCCACATCAATGTCCAACACGAGAAGACAGAAAGGTTTTCACTGCAGGAGCAACCACAAACCGAATGAATGAATGTTAAAGGTAACTCTTTGACGCCTGAGAGTAAAATAAGCTTATAATGTTAGTGCTTCCGTTTGCAGAGGAGGGAAGGAAAAGGAAGAAGGGTCAGAGTTCCTGCCTTGGCAGTTGAGGCAAAAGTCAAACTTTCATTCTTTCAAACAATGGTCTGACCCACTGAAGCTGCTTTCATGTTCTTTGTTCTTGATGAAAAAGAAATAAAAATCATAAATGTTGGGAATTGTCCTAAATCAGCTGCTGTTTTTACTGAAACTGGTGAGTTTCATGATCTCCAATTCAGTCCATTAAATTCTTTATTTTCTTTCTTCACGCCAGTTTGAGTGTGCTGACAGGAAAGGTTGGAAC
Organism: Oryzias celebensis; assembly: GCA_014656515.1. NCBI lineage: Eukaryota > Metazoa > Chordata > Actinopteri > Beloniformes > Adrianichthyidae > Oryzias > Oryzias celebensis. Next base: position 17,191,805 of record BNCR01000013.1, read on the forward strand.
TGTTACCATGGTGACGGGGTTGAGGACAGTCGCCTGCCCCACCAGCTGAGTGTGTGGGGCCAGCACTGCAGTGGGCTTTCCTAGCGACGGGTTCCCCTGGCTCATCATCGCGCTGTTCACCTGGGCTCCGTTAGTGTTAGCTTGAGGGTTAGCTTGAACATGCGGCAGAGTGTGGTGGGTGAAGGTATGGGTGATGTGGCCCACCATGGTGGGCTGGGAAACGGACACCCCCTGGGAGTAGAGAGCCGGGAGGTGGGATGTCAGAGGCGCTCCGATGTGAGCCACCGGATGGACGGTGATGTGTCCGATGGGCTGGGCGGCTATCTGCGGGTGTGTGGCGGTGACTGGGACAGCCGGAGCAGCTGTGATTGGCTGAGGGGTGGAGGAGGTGGGTCCAGGTGAGGGGGCGATGTGGGTTAGGTGTTTGTGATTGGCTTGAAGAGTATGACTGACAGCTTGGATGACTGATGGGTGGGAGACGGCAGCATGAGCAATGACCGTGGGCTGGACCTGCATTGGAGAGGGCTGGATGCGGTGCGACAGCGTTTGAGGCGGCGGGGGAGGTCCTAGGACTGGAGCAGGGGCGATGGCTTGAGGGGGAGCGGGGCCAGAGGGAGATGGGGTGCTGAGGATTCCAGACAGAGGAAGAGCAGTGTGCTGGATGGACAAATGAGGGGTGAGGAGTGGCTGCGCTTGTAAGATGGGTGGTGCTGGTTTGGGCAGGGAAATGGGAGCAGGCGGGGCGTCCTCCTCCATGTCCTGCTCAAAGTTGTCTTCCCCTTCTGCAGATTGAAGATGATGTTTTATGTCAAAATGCAACAACTCCAGACAAACAAATAGTGTGAAAGGACACAAACACACAACACTGTTCTGCTCCTCTCTGTACCTGAAGCAGTGGACGTGGAAGCCTGGTCATCTTCTGGCTGGATGGTCTGTCTGAGGACTCTGTCAATCTCCATGACATCCATGCACTGGCCGAGCTCGTTCTTCAGCTCGGCCAGCCGCTGCTGTGTGGCGATCTTCTCGCGGGCCAATCGCTCCATCTCGTGCTCATACTCCTTCTCTTTACGCTTTAGAGTCTTTCAGAAGACACACAAGAAGGCAATTTGAGGTAAAACTGCAGCAATCGGTCATGGTTAACGCTTAGTCACATCCGCCCATACGGGGGTTGTCCCGTATGGGCGGATGGCCAGGTCGATGTGCCACGTCAACCAATCAGAGACTCAACTTTTGGCACATAATGTGTTCAGTGACTCAATCATCAGATGAAAAACAAATCCAATATAGAGGATTGATGCAAACTTTCTCATCCTGATCCTCTCTGGTTAATGCGGGACACCAGGCCTTCAAACTGGGTCACAAAGAGACGGAAACACCACAGAAAAGCAGCCGTCATTCAGATGCAGCTTCCACAGCAGGAGTGAAGCTCACCGAAATGGCAGAGTCGCTGAATGATCTCATGAACCCAAACATGGAGACGTGATTCCTGATGTTTTTATAGAGCTTTTTACAAATAAATTAACCTAAACATCCTCTTTGTCTTCCATGCATTGTAAATAAGACATACACAGACGCTGCTCCATGTAGCGATCAGGCTCAAAACATTTGGTGGTGTGTCAAGCTTACAAACACATATTTGGACAGGAGTCGAGCAGCAAATTCACCATGCGTTCAAATAGAGGCGGCTGATGCATATTTGACGCACGTTCACTGTGAACGTAGCTTAACCCCGCACTCTAGTTGTTGGTTAGGAGCGATTACTGGCTCCTTATTGACTGGGGGTTTGCAGGTGACATACAAGTGCCTGACCCGTAGGACACCTGTAGGATCAACCTGTAGTGCACTATCGATGCACTAGCAAGCCATGCGGGCCACCAGATTTTTGGGCCCATAGACAGCCTGCATCCACCCATAACTGTAATTGTGACTCAGGCAGAAGTAACACTCTGAATTTAGCTGTAGCTATTGGGGATTAAAAAAAATGTAACCACAAAAAACAAGCAATAAAATGTTAAATATATTCACTTTTTCTATGTTAACTGAAAAACTGGTGTTAAAATGTTACTCAGACATGAAAAGAGCGAGATTTATCAAGGTCACCTTCCTGCACAATTACTTTATCATATTCATACTGTCTGGTCGGTATTGGCTCCCAATATCCACATTCCAGAAGAACGATAGAGCCATAAAACAAAAGCAGCTGAGATAAACATTAGGTCTTCAACAATGCCGTTCCTGTAGTGAGCCCCAGCAGTAGAAAGGTATTTATGCAAATCGGAGCATGCTCACATGCTTTCAGGGCGTCATCAGCTGAGGGGCCTCTCATTTCCAGAATCTCATTTGCCTTTTTTTTTTTGTTTGCCGTTTACTACAAGTCACTCAATTTTATTCCATTTCTGATGTTGTCTGGTTTTTAAAAACAAAGCTAAATTCACTTTTGAACACAGCGCTTTCACACAACCACACAAGTAGTTAAAATAAGTGTAAAAGATTGATTTGATGGGGAAAAAAAGTGGGAGAAGTGATTTCTCGTATAAAACATCTCTCTGACCCAGTTTCTCTGTCGGCTGACGCTGGAACACCAGTTGAACAAGCTAAGGACATTATTGCGGATTACTAGAGGAACGAGAGAAGGGAGGAGGGCAGGGAGGGGTAAAAGAAAAAACTTAAGAGGGGAAAGGAGGGCAAGAGAAGAAAAAAAGAGCCAAGAAAATAAATTGTTAAAGAGAAACTACCCAAGATTTTGTTGCATGTGCAGAAGAGACACTTTTATTGAACCAGAAAACACAGGTGTGCCACAAACGGATAAAATATTTTTTTTAAATGCACAGATTGAACACATTAATCAAAATATAATTGACAAAAAATGGTATATATATTAGAAATAAGCTAATGTGCCAAAAAGTTTTAGTCCAACAGAAGTCTGGAAATTCAGGAGAGATGATCAAAAATTAGCATACAGGATCACATGAACCACTACAGGACTCTCACTTCAGCGAGCAAAGCCGTCTAACCTCTGCGGGCACGTGCCTGCCTCACACGCGGGCCCACTTTCCTCCCCGCTCCATCTGATTTCACTGTCCTTTTTTCAACTTTAAAACAAGCCAGACCCAGTGAACAGCTCCCTCCTTTGACTGCTCAACATCTTTCTTCCAGTACTCTTCCGTACAAATGCTGCTACCAAAGAACGGTGTCCCAAACGAGCATTGAAAACTTGAAAACAAGTCAAACTGAAAAAGAAGCCATTTTCATGGCGGTAGAAAAATGTAATGTCTTTTGCTAAATAACTACCTATTTTGTGTTAATTAATATTTAAAACTAAAAGACAAATAAGTATGAAGACTTTAAGCATAATTTTCTTTTCATATGTCCTCCATTATGAGAAAACTGTTTTAAGAATATCCTAAAAACACAATTTTCATTGGTCTTCAAAGTCTCTCTCTAACCGTCTTTTGATCTGTTGTAAAAGCGTCCTCAGTAGTGTTTTAATTAGCAAAACCTAAAAAGTGTCTCATACCTTTGTTTACTGTACCGCTAGCTTACGTCCGCTCACAACCACAAGCTAACATTAACTGTGTAACAAAAATGGAAGGCAATAACACAGCTATCCAACCAAACAGTTTTGAGTCAGGTGCCAGCTCAGACGAGGAAAAGTCAGACATCCATGGATCTATTTATCTGCAAGTTGATACATTGGAATGAAGCGGAGCAGGAAGACTTTGGTCTGTCCTTTTCAATTACTACTTCACAAGAGAGAGCTTTTAAGTGAGAGCTGCATCTTCTCATCTGCTCCTTATCCATCAGAGTATGAATAAATACTCAGAAACACAGTTTTAAGCTTAAATTCTTTCATGTCCTCCATCATGAGAAATATGCCACAAGAACATGTTAAAAACATTTTTTAAAAGTGGGTCTTTAAACATTTCTGAAAAAAGCTACTTGTATATAATCAAAATGGGGATCTTCTTACTCACATTTCTGAATCATAGGAACACCACAAAGGTCTGCTAATTATCAGCCAAGGCAGCATATACCTTTACAGATAGCCAGTCCACTGCAGAGCTACATGAGAAGTACTCCTACATGCAATTGAATGCAATCTACAACTCAACACTAACCAAACATGCATGCATGCATGCATGTTTTGGATATTTGTAGGATGAAGTTTAGGACCTTTTGTCGCATCAATCCCACACATTGACAGAAAACATGGAAACTCCACACAGAACGGTCACAGCTCAAATCTGGACCTCCTTAGTGAGTGGTAAAAGTGATGGCCATCCCATTAACAAACCAAGGTCATTACGAACAAACTCAGACACCATTAGTCCTGCAGTAAATCACCAAGGAAACAGCTGCCACCCTTAGCCGTTTCCTTAGCAACCATATATTTGAGGATCTTGCAACTTGAGCAGCAGAGAATATTAAAAAAAACCCATCAGGAGCTTTGTAGTTTGGCGGAGCACAGGGACATCTTCAGATGTGGGTGGATGGATGCCAGTTACAGCTTATTACAAATATTTTCCTGCATTTTGATGGACAACCTGTTACTAGACTTCTTCAACCAATAAGACTGTTTACCCTCCTAATGGAACTTTGCTGATGAAGATGATGATTTAATGAGATGACAGAGCAACTCCACTGGTGTGACAGCAAACTGATATTTTAAGCTTGACCAATACTTTGACAAAAAACCTTCATTCAATGTTGCTGATTTAAAAAACAAGCTACCCCACTTATGCTTAACACAACCTGTTGCCATGGTAACCGAGTGCTCACAAGGAGAGACGACGGGGTGACACAGGACAAAACGGACAAGGAGGAAAAGAAGAAGCTGATATAACTGTTGCAAATCGGCACCTAGTCTCCTGTAACCATGGAAACACAGCAGGAAACTTTGTGCACACAGCACCTGTCACTTCCTACCTTCTCCCCCTACGATCTACAGGTGCACAGCAGATCAGCTCGCTTTAGCCATGTGCTCAGATCTCACATGGCTGCAGGAGATTTACGTGATGAGACGCTGGGGGGGGGGGTTTCCAAATGAGCTGGGTTTATGATGGAGTTAAGTGTCCCATAAACCTCCAGCACATCCAAACATCAGCTAAACACACCCCTCTTTCAGGAAAATGTGGATACAGCAAGTTAAAAAAAGAGGAATGGAAACCATGGTGCCACAGAAAAGGCTTTTTATGCAATGTTTATACACAACACTATCAAGACCACAAATAGTTCACTGGTAACATGTGAGCCTGTTCAAATAAACAAAACTTTGATAACAGGGAGTAATCAGATCATCGAATAAAATCTGACAAGTATTTCCTTATGCAAATCACTGTGATTACAGTGCGAGAACAGATGAAAAAATACCATTTGAAAAAGTCAGTAGCTGTGACGCTGCTGCTACAATCAGCAGGCCACAAACTCACTGTACTGCTCTTTTCCAACGCATCCACTCATAGAAGACTAGATCCGTATACGTCTTTGTTTTCCTGGTCTGAGTTGGCCTTTGGCTTAAAACTGTTAGGCTGGATAGCTACATTATTCCTCGCCATTTTTGTTGCACGGCTATTGTTAGCTTGGCATTGTGAGAGGCTGTAATCTAGCGGGAGGAAGTGTAAAGAAAGGGATGAGGGGATATGAGGAAAAGGATTACTTTTTTTAATTTGCATGTTAAATTTTGTCAAATCTTGTTGGTGTATTCGCTTTATACATACTAATGTATTAACCTAGACATACTGTGACAATTATTATCACTTTCTATATGAAGCAAAAGAACAATCTTTTATCTTTAGATGCTTATGAACACATTTAACTTTTATGCATCCTTCTATGCTGTCAAATATGGCCTCAGATGTTCTGTGCTGATTTCCCTGTGGGATGCTGCTCCTCATAATCCTGCTGCCATTCTTGCTTTGCACAAGTTTCTCCATCTCACAGCCCAAATTAGCTCGCTCCACCAATTTTCCATTGCGCATTTGCCTCAACTTAAAATATCAAAGCCTTCTACTCCATAAAAAGGAATCACTGCAGAGATTGTTGCTGCAAGATCTAATTATTTTTTGCATAAGAGCAAAAAGTCTTTTTTCTTCTACTTCTGTGTGCTGAAAATTCACCTCCTCACACTTCAGTGACACTTTCTGCAGGGTATGCCTCCTGCCAAAGCTTCATGTGCAATGTTAGATATCTAGACAACAAAAAGGATAACAAAACTTCTGACATGCTTCTAAAACACAAACAGCACTTCGTCATAATAAGTTTGTCATATTTACAGCCCAAAAGGATTAATAAAGCCAAAACACTGTTTTTACATATTCAATAGTAATAGTCAGTTGAATTTTTTTATTTCTAAAATGCCAAAATCTTCTGCTACTCAATAACTACAAACAATAATGATTACAATTAAAAACAAGAAAAACACAAAACTAGTGTTTCCCAAAATTTGGTTTTCTATTAACCAATAAATTGTACACAAACCCTATTTACCTGTATGTAGCGTAATGCGCTCCGCAGGACACTGAGGTTGGATGTTTTCTTCTCATCAACATTCGGAACGTTCTTCTTCAGCGTCTCAAAACACTCCTTGAGGTGTGCTCGCCTGAAGAATCAGTAAAAAGATGACACAGATGTATTCTTTAGTACTTTTTAAACAGGCAATAAATATGCGTACAAAGTCAATATGTGGCATTTTTGTCATGACTCACCTGTTCTTCTCCAGTTTGTTATGCACCTCTCTGGTCCCGGCACTGGAGGGACACAAAAATGGTCAAATATCACTACTGATGAAATAACTTTGGTTCATTGGTTGCATTATATGCACACACCCCCAAAGAAACTGACCCTCCTGGTCTCCTCTTCCCTTCCAAACTTCTCATGTCTTCTAACGTCATGCCATTAGGACGTTGTTGGCATGTCGGTGGAGCTTGGCGGGGCACCAGTGCGTGATGAGAACCAGAACCGTTAGTGTTGATTGGTGCAGGGAACTGGATCTGAACTTGAGGCTGTGATAGACCGGACTTTACATCAAGAAGCTGTTGAGCACCTTCTACTTTGATTTGAGGAGAGCACAATAGGTGATGAGGCGTCTGCTGCTGCAGCAGGGGAGGCGACGAAGCGCCCTCTTTCTTGACCGGCGGGGGGCCGTTTAGTGACGTTGCAGCAGCGGCGGCTATAGGTGTTGAGAGAGGTAGGGGTTGGACAGAGGGTGTTGCGGTGACAACTGGGACCATTGGGATGACAGCAATGGGGACTTGAGGAGGTGGAAGAGAGGGTGCTGGAGGACTAGTAGGGTGATGTGGCTGCTGACTGTGGGTGTCATCACTCCAAGCAATATGGTTGGTTCTTACAGCTTGAGGCGAAGTGACAATTTCTGCACGCCTCGATTCAGCCTCTGTGGTGATGAGGTCCTTCTCTTTACATTGCTCTTTGTCTGCTGGAGAAGAAAATGAAGGATTAACTGAAGTACAGCAAAAATAACATTATTTTTTGAAAAGGGATGCCTTTACTTAATGTTATTCAATGTCTGTGCATAAGATAAAGAATGATGTCATCAGGGGATCAGGCAGCATCCAAAAAAAAAAAAAAAACCCTCAAAGAAACGTGTCTCCACGTGTTTCCTGAACACCCCTCAGTCTGCTCTGTGATTGGACTCTTCCACCACTCAGCGTGCTCCTGACACAGACTTTTTTTGAGCAAGCCTGACCAACAGCAGAAGACTGCTGTTTAACAGTGCAACTAGGTCAACTGGAGTTGTAACCCTATTGGGTAAAAAAAATGAATTAAGCCATGTTCTCCTGCATCCAAATGCAAAAACCAAAGAGAAAAAATCGAATGAGTCTGTCTCTACGCTAAAGCATAAGAATGCACCAACTTATTCAGCGCGTTGTTCACATACACCCTTACATGCAGCCCAAAGTGAAGTGGATAGCCCCGTTTCCATGGAAACAGCAGCTTTGAAAAGGAAGATCCCAGGGATTCCTTTAAACCTGAGCAAAAACCAGCACACACAAGCAAGCAAGCAAAAATGCACACAAAACAAGAACACAACATATGACGGCCGTCTGGCACCGCATGAAGTAAAACTGCTGTTTGTTCTACAACAAACCCCAGATCACGCGATTTCCCCACCTACACAGAAAAACTGCTATCCCAGACACCGCCAAGAAAGTGCTTTCAACTGCAAAAACAATTCCTGCACTCATCACCCTGATGTTTACCTACAACATGATAGTAAACTGAAATCAAACTGTTTAAACATATCTGTCAATCTTTTAACAAATTAAAAACTCGCATTCAATGCTTGACTTTCAGTAAAACTGCAATAAATTATTAAATAAATGTTGCGATAAAAGTTATTTTAAAAAAACACACACACACACACAAGATAAAATAAACAATGTGTTAGTGACATTTTAATCAGTCACTGAAGTTATTTTTGCTAATTACAAAATTTGGAGTTAAAAAAATGCTCACACGTTACCCAGCAATCCATTTTCTTATACTAATCCAGATGGAAAAAATGTTTAGCACTGCGTATTAGCAATCTATTTAAGGTACAACACTGTTTATTGTTTGTTTATTAAGCAAGTATAAAAAATGTGATTTGGCTTGAGTTTCATAAGTCTTACATCTTAAATATAGAATTTGGACATTCATCCAGATTATGAAATATAAGATCTATTATAATTTGTGAATAATCTAATACGCATTAATATTCTTATTTCAAATTAAAATGACAAGACCAGCAGGTAAATAATATCATCACAACCACGAAAATAAATTACAAAAGGTTTGCATTGAGAAAGTGTGCACGCGCTGTGTCCCCTACACCCCCTTTTTTGTCTTTCTTGCCCCCCACCCCACACACACACACACTGTCAGTGGGATTGTCTGAATGGTAAAGGGCGGGGATGAGAAGGGGGTGTTGTGAGTGCGTGCGTGCGAGCCAGCGTGCCATTTCAGGAAAGGCGGGGTGGTGTGCACGTGGTTGCTGTGGGAGGATCCTAGCACGCGGTAGGGTAGGACAGCGGTGGAGGGGGGAAGGGGGGCTTGACACGTCATCAAAGAGCAAAACATTTATTCAAATTTTAAATAAAACTGCTGCCTTTTAAAAAGTCAGTCGGGTGAATGAAAACCTGTCGACTTAGAGCGTAAAGCAGACGGTGCTACTTGGTTTTTTTTATTAGATGATACACAATATTATCAAAGTCAGTCCGAGTCTGGGCGCCAAGGTCCGCCCCAGCCCGAGTGTGTCATGAGTTAGCTGAGCAATGTCAGGGTATTATGTAAAGAGCTGCCTCCGCTCGCCACCGCCCCACCGGGGTGCTCGACGGCCAAAAACAATTGACGTAGACAGGTCCTTTTCGTTAAAAAAGAAAAAATAATAATTAATACATATTTTTGTGAAGTAAAAAAATACATGTTTTTAAAAATCAAGTTTACACCATAAACACGTGCATATACGTTAAATGTGTAAAGTGCACAATTTGGGAATGAAGGAATGACATTGCAAAGCGCTGACAGAAACTCTTCCGCAATGAGTCACGGGACTGTTGAACCGAACGCACATACACACGCGCGCGTACGCGCACGCAGCGAGCGCGCAAAAAAATAGTTCAAAAACACCTCCGAACGTTTCCGCGCAGAGTGTTGATTAAGTTTGCATATCGAAGCCGACTGCTCGTGATTTCCAACGACACTTCGGTTTACGTGGAGTGCACGCTGACGTTCGGCTCACGCGGGCTGGTTAAAATGCAAAGCCAGTCGCGCGGATAATAACGGAAACTAGTGCCTTAAAATGCCGTGAAAGCCTAAAGCACGCGCTGTATTTTTCACCGAGGGCTCGCCACGATGCAACACCCCGCTGGTTAACTTACCGTGCTTGATTTGTTGTTGCTGCTGGGCTTGCCATTCCAGGTATCTGGCCGCCTCCAAAAGTGTTTCGATACTCATTGCGCGTAAACCGTCACGGCAGGGGACCCGGTGGCCCGGGACGCGGAGGAAAAAGACTGAGCTGTGGTATTGTCCCGACAGAAAGGGCGGTGTGCACGGGTCACAGCCGCACCTCCCAACCCGTCCTCCCCCTGTGGGTCTCCTGAGAGGAGAGGAATAATTCCTAAAGCGGCCAAACAGAAAGTAAATCCTCGCATACGTAAAAAATAGGATCGCAACAAGATGGCGATGAGAACACGGGAATACTCACAACAAGGCGAGTCATGTTCTCGTTAAGTCCCGCCCCTCCGAGATTCCTACCACGCCCAGTTACTACGGTCAAAACCAAAACTCGGCGACGGGGTTAGCGTCCCTCCTCCGCCCAGACGAGCTTTTCAACGCGAAATGGGTACCAAAACCAGCACATAACATGAAGGTAATGACGGATATATGTAATCAAATCAAACAAACCACCGACGATTTGTTGTATTTGTTTAAATAAACGGGATTGGGTGTTTCCGTTGACGTCATTGGCCCTCCGCGTTTTCCTTCCAGCGGAAGGCTCGCGCCGCATGCAGACTGATCAGGCGCCGGAGAACCAATCAACGCTCAAGACAACAAGGCATGGTGCTGGTCCACATGGGCACCCGCCCGGCCCGAGCGAGCCTCATTTGCATGGCGAGAGCGTGACTTGCCACCCCCTGGTCTCGAGATCAGGACTGTCAATCACACACGGAAGGGGCGTGGTTTATCACAGTGAGTGCGTGCAGAATAAGAACAAGCAGCTGGCCACAATGTACCTTGATGGTGACGGTGTATGACGATGTCCTCAGGCCTCTTTGGCCCTATTCAAAACGTTACGGAGAGCCCTGGGGTGTCTGAAAGACAAATGTTGCAATTTCAAATAATGTGAAAAATTCGAAAAAACCTAAATCTACAATTTCTGCAGAAGAAAAACCGCTACAGGATATGTCTTAACCTCTTAAGACCTGGCGTCCTCATATGTAAAAAATCACATGTTGGGTTATATTTCCACAGCAGTTAATTCTGCTCAACTGGGGCCCTGGGACTACAAATTTAGATGGTTAAATTTCATTTAAACGTGCACTTCAAAATGTATTGTAACTTTTTACATGTTTTTTCCATGTCATGTCACCATTCAAATTCTGTAATCTGCATGGCAACATCATTTTTAGAAAATAAACCCTGCAGATTTGCAAAAACAGTATTTGTCAGAGTTGCTTGCATTTCAGCATTGGTTTTACACTCTCATCAGACTCACACTTTTAAATAGACAGCTTTATGTGTGAGGCAACTAGAGATTTCTCATGTAGAAATTAAATGTTCCATGCAGTCAATCTTCTAAAAAGAAAATACAAAATCAAACATAATTTTACACAATGCTTATCGAAAATTTAAATGGAAAAACAAGTAAATCAAAAGAAACATAAATTGAATTATTTTACAGGTAAAAATGGAAGGAAACTGAAGAGAGGTGCAAAAAAAATCATTTTTAAATGAACACACGATAAAAGACAAATCACAGATGTGTGATGGTGCAGAGAAAAGGAGGAAGGAGGAGGAAGGCTCAGAGATGGCGTTTGTGGGAGGGTGAGAATGGGATAGGCTGACCCAGTTAGATGTGCTGCATCACTTGTGGATCTTCACACCAGAGACAGACAGGAAGTGATCCAAAACAGGAAATATGGGTACAAAGTGTAAAATAATATGAATATTTTCTCATATTTACTGCAATGCCTCAGTTTGAGGGCAAATAAAGTACTGCATGAAAGAGCATTGCTGAACGAATCCAATGGGAGTCACTCATACCCTTTGAAATGAGCTTTGGGCACACCCTTGTCCTCAGTGGATGATGCACTCGGTGAACACTTTTTATTTTGTTCTCATTACTGTTGGAAAACAATCAACATATTTACCAGAAACTCTTAGCATGCTGTAAGTAAAATATCCATGTCCCTATCTTTTCTAGAAGCTGAGATATTTCTATCACCAGGTTCTCCAAAAGCTTGTTTTCACCTAATCAAAGAAACCTTTTTTTTTTATTAAAAAAAAGAATAAACCCCCTCCCAAAAAAATAAAGGAAGGCTCCTATGCTTTTTCTTGTCAATGGATAGACGTAACAGATGTCTTTCACTGAGATGTCAGTACCCTGTCATGCACCACTAGAGTGTGCCACACCCCAAATTACTGCTGCTCCAGACCTGCCCATCATTCTCCTCTTCCTCTCAGGCTTTCTCTGAGATTGCAGCGGAAGTCGCATCAGTTGTGAAGAGACTTGTAACCTTTGAAAGAAAAGCTCCAAATAGGAGCAAAACACAAAATAACAGTCTGCACTTAAGGACACAGTTTTTGACTGCCTAATTCAATGCAGAACAGCGTCTGCATTAAGTCATGTCTGCATGTTTATGTTTTAAATCTTAACATTTCTGGGAGAATGGGTGTGATGACTTATTTTGACCAGTGCTGCCTAATAACTACAAAATATTATATTTGTTAAACCAAAATTAGCTTTCATAACCAATATCAAGAAAAACAAATTAGGGACAATCAAGCCAAATGACTAGAAAGTGGAATTTTTTTAAGCCTTGTATGAAGGAGATGTGGCGTACGGCTGGATGTAGGCCAATTTTTCTGCACCAGTGCTCCTGTTCAGAAACCGGACTTCCAGACTGAGGGAGGATTTTCATTACCCCTTAAGTCCTGTAAAGACCCATCTCACTTATGTCTCCAGTTTACTTCAACAGACCATGTTCCTGTGGTCTTTTTACATCCGATTTTGAGTGTTAATCATTTCTATACACCTTTAGCATCCGGCTCTTCATAGGGCTGCAGGTAGGAACAAGGTGTGGTAACTGCATGTGCTGTTGTAGCAACTGTTGCCAGGATAACAGAGTAATTGTTGGGTGGTGAAGTGAGCAGGTGAGTGCGGGGAAAAAAGGCAGCCAGGCAGCTTGGGTACTGTGCAAAATTTATGAGGCCTCAAAACTATCACTTGCAACCTCATGCTTTTGCACTTATGGTGGCTTTAGTGCAAGTGAGTGACACTTGGGAAAATAGGTGTCACAAATCATCCAGCTATTATGTTTTTTATCATCTTTCACCTCTATAGAGATTGATAAGCACAAATCAGTTTTAAATTTTGCCAAAAGACAACAGGAAGTCAGCATTGGCATGACTGGGTTTGCATTTTATACATAAATAATAGTAGCTGTCTGGAACAAGCCCGTCTAGTGACCTACTTTTTTTTTTTTTTTTTTTTTACAAAAGCTTCCCTTGTGAGACCCAAGACCAACTCAAAAAAAAGGTACTTACCCATCTTTACTTTTATTTTACTGCAAAAGTTAATTAGCATAATATTGCTGGTTTAAGTTTCAGCTGCATCTGTACTTGTCCCTTCATCATAAAATATTTTTTTAGGATCCAGACTCACATTTACACAAATGTCTACCACAACTAACTGAAGTACATCCTTCCTTGGAAGAAATCACATCAATAGACAGGTTATATTTACAGAATTTTATTATGTTGCAAACAATGACATCCAGATATATTGATACACAACTTTCACTGTGTGTGTATGTGCATTTGTGAGTGTGTGTTTGTGAGTGTAAAGAGCAGTGAAAACCACAGAAAGCTGGATGAAAATCCTGTGTGTGGAGCCTTCGATGGGTTAACAAGGCAGAGATGGAGCGAGAGGGCACCTGGCGATTCTCTGGGGTGACATTCACACGCAAACCTCAGAAAAAAAGGGGTAAGCCTTAAAAACCCATGCTCGCTTTGGGGCTAGTGCCTGTCCTCTCAGCAGCTTACGGGTCATTAAGGTCCAGTGAGTGTCTACAAGAAAGCAAGTTCAATGAGAGAGATGAAGCATGAAAGAACACAGTAGACGAGAAACTTTTGCCTCTTGATACTAAGAGGAGATTCTCCTGTCGTAGAATACAAACAAGCATTCGCACGCACACCCATACACAACACTATACAAACATGTACATGTGCACTCGCCCACAAAACCTCATGTGATTTGATTAAGAAGCCACCTCTCTGACAACGTCCGTTTCCTCTTTTGTACTTGCATTCTTTACAACTTCTCAATCCCCGGCAACACTGTGGTGAACCGCCATAATGGAGGCGCGGAGTAAAACAAAATGAAACACAACCTAAAGCCCTTCAACAAGTGGTGCCACTGGTTCTCGTGCCCTTTCAATTGACTAAAATCCACCTGTATCAGCAGACCAAGATTTACCGTTTGAGGTCATGACAGAAGTATGCAAATTATCCAAATCAAACAGTACTGATTTTTTTTTTTTTATGGAGTCACCATGCAAGAATACTTAACTTTCTGAATGTGTTGGTGTCAGAGAGATTGCGTGACATTTATTAAGCGTACCCTACATCCAGAATAATTTACACAAAAGGACAATAGTCATCTTATTAGGGCTGAAGCAATGTAGAGGAGCAAGGAAGGATGACTGGGAGAATGTAAAGTATGTAAAGCGCCTCTGTCAACTATAGTTTGGAGAGTATGAGGTGAGGAGCCAGCGGGGCATCAGTAAGTTGGGAAGAAGGTGCAGAATAGGGTAGGGCGAGATGGAGCTTTAAAGGTTTATTTTCTTTCAGAATGGAGGTAAATGGGGATCAGGGCAGGATGAGAGAGGATGGGAGTCTCAGCGGCACTCCCAGACTTTGACTGTCTGGTCGACGCTGCCTGTGACCACGTAGGGGGCAGACTTGTGGAAATCTGGAAAAGAGGAAAATTCTCTGTTAGAGTACATACTATAAGGTTTAATTATTAATTTGGCAAAAAAGGAACTTGACACGGAGAGAAGAGAGATAACAAAATATCTCTACCCAAAGAGGTAACAAAGTGTTCATGAGCACTCAAGGTCTTCATGCAGCGTTTGTTCTTGAAGTCCCAGATCCTAATGGTTTTGTCATCGGCACAGCTCACTATGAATCGTCCTCCAGGATGAAACAACACCCCACGCACCCAGTTGTCGTGTCCCACCTAAGAACATGTAGACAACTTTTCGTAAAGCAAATCTCGGGAGCAAAATAATAAAAAAAAAAAAGAGCAAATACCAGAAAATATTCACCAAAGTCATGAGGCAGATCCCAATGCTCACATCCCACATCTTAATGGTTTTATCTCTGGAGCCAGAGAGAAGGAATGGACCAGGTTTCCCACTCTTCTTGCTCTGAAAAGCAGACAAAGAAAATGGGTATCAATAAAAAGATGCAATTTCTTTTTATTAAATATGGTATTACTATAAAAGCTAATTTTACCTCGACATGGATGATTTTTTTTTAAATAAAACACCTTTTTTAAAAAAAAGAAGCAATTCATTTCTTGGATGACACCTGCCAACAGTTTGAAGTCCTGTGGCTGCATGAACATGAACAAAGAAGTCAGATCCTGCAAACATTTACCTCTGAGCCTGTGGCCTCCAGGATGGTGGGGTGAGCGCTGTCAGGGGCCCAAGCAATACATTCTACCACATGCTCATGTTCTCGTAACTCGGCTTTGCACTCTTTCGAGGCGACGACCCAGACGCGGACTGTCTGGTCATTGGAGCAGCTGGCAATCAGCGAGCCATCCTGATTGGGACGAACCATTCTCACCCACTCTCTGTGGCCCGCAAAAGTCTTCACACAGTAGCTGTATGAAGAGCAAACAAATTGTGTTAACAGATCAAAGCAAAAATTGAAAAAGCAAACAATTTTGCAAAATTAAACATGACAACAACTGATAGCCTGTGTAAAACTTACCCGGTAGCTACTTCCCACATCTTAATGGTCTTGTCTCTGGAGGCAGACACTATGTGATCCCCATTTGGCATAATGGCTACAGACGACACATTGTGATCGTGGCCTGGAAGAAACAGTCAGGTGTTTTATTGGTCAGAGAAAATGTGGAAACTTGAATCTTCATAATAATCTATTTACAGTGAAGAAACAATCACCTTAAAAAAAAGTATCACAATCCACATTTTGTTTCTACGGTTACACTAAGCATTTTGAGTGAAAGTGGTAAAAACATACATTTACATAGAACCAAAGATGATATAGCAAGCTAACAGTTGTGTTATCTGGGAAAGACCCTGTTTTGTTTTGACTTGTTAGTTATGTGCTTTTTAGTGAGACTGGCTGTTTATCCAAGCAAACTCATGAGGATGCCCAATTCCAGACCAACAGATCAAAAAGTCCATGTCTAAAGGTACTAATAATGCAGTAGATGTTTCTTTAAGAAAAGATTGATAATGCAAAATAAAATTTAAAGTGACTGATATCAAATATGTGTAAAAGAAAAAGTAATCAAAACTTGTTTTAGTTTTCAGTCAGGAATCAAACTGTTGTGTTTCTATAACAAATAGACAAGTAGCTTCAACGCTACAAACACAAGAGCAATTCATACCATGCATTGTTCTGATACACTCGAACCCCTGAAAGTCCCAGAGTTTGATACTCATATCAGCAGAACATGAAGCCAGCAGCTTTCCCGTCTGATCAAAGGAGACATCCTGCACAGAGTCTGTGTGGCCTTTGAGGGTTCGCTCAAAGTCCCCTGCCTCATAGTCCCAAACCTGAAACACCAGACACACAAAACTGTGAGCGACCTTACAACACTTAAAACATCCACCTAAAACATACAACTTCCACTGTATAGGCCCATGACGACACACTCATTATGCTTAGGCATAGTAATCTGCTATCTGACGTAGTAATCAATTTTTGGCAGATTCAAGTAGTATGATGGGGCCTGTGCTTAAGACATCAATGTTAAAATCGTAAAATATAAAGGATTATTTTTATATAACACTAGACTTAGGCCAAATCTGAATTCTTACCCCACCCCTCCAGCTTCTGCCTACCCCTTCAGTTGAAGGAGTATTTGAAGGAAGAGGGGTGTCTGAAATTGTTTTTTTATGGGTAGAATGAAGAAACTTCCAAGTTCTGTATCCCTCCGCCAGTAGGATGAGCCACGTCGCACTGTGCCGCAGAGGAGGAACGCATTTCTTCACAGAAGTTTACATTTAAATGCAAGGAATCACTTGTTGCTTTAGCATAACTTTTTAAAGTTATAAAACCAATATTATGTTTTTTCCGAGTGCTGGCAGCAACGTGCTAACGTAGATGAGAGTAGATGATGATGACATCAAGAGGTAGTGCCTGTTTGGGTCGTCTCAATTCAAAGACACTATTTTTCCACATCTCTCCGTTTGGAGGTCTAAATGCAGGGATAAGGAGAAGCCGTAAGAATTCGGATTTGGCCATAGTGTCTGATCAAATAAAATGCATAAAAAGAGAAAGGTCTGCATTTATTTGAATAAAAAGCGTTTGGATTGATGCAGAGAAAACCTGCATCAGTTCAACTCTACATACACGCACAGAGTCAAAGCAAAAATAATCCCAGATGCAGGATAAGGCTAAAACAAAAGAGCTGGGAATAAAACTGAAGAAAAGTTTCTGATCTACTGCTTACATTTTAGAGATTACAACAGCAGTTGTTCTGCTTTGTTTAATAAATTGCAGAGTGAAGCAAACCCTTAAGAACTTCTTTTATTAATATATCTATTTTTTTTATCTAAGCATTTATCATGTGCCACAGTGACAGACTGAACATTGTTTAGTAAATACTGAATTACCTTAATAGTGGCATCCTCAGAGGCCGTGACCATGACAGAAAACACCGGGTGGAATATGACACGCGTGACAGGAGCACGGTGCCCACTCATGGCGTATCTCTCCGGGGGGCGTGGAATCCACTCCTTGGGATCTCTCTTTTGACCCACAGGACCGCCGTGTGTCATCTCTTCCTTCGCCTCATTTAGCTTTGACTCCAACTCCATCACCTAAAACATCAAGAGGTGAAACTTTCAAAACTTGCTAATTAACCAAACATAAAAAGGTAGAAAGTTTTATATATTCAGAACAAATATCAATGCCTGTATGGTAGTGCATGTTGAAAAAGCAACAATGCTCTTTTTTGTAGTAGCAGTACTCATGTCACTATAGTAGTAGTAGTAAATATTGAGATTTATAAAAACAACATACACCAATCAGTTGGGACATTCTTACCTTCTTCTGTAATCTGATAACCGAGGTCCATTTCTTTTCCAAGAGTCCTGCATACTTCTTATCAACATCTTCATTCTAAACACACAAAAACACAATTAGGGGACCAATTCCTTTGCTAATTAAAAAAAATACTTTTATTACTTACCATATCTAATTCTGCTTCTTTTTTGAAGGTAGAATAAGCTTCCTCATATCCATTGGAACGAAGATAATCAGCTATAGCTCGATTTCTAGGTTAAACAAAATGTAAAGTTTATTGACAACTTTCCCACGATGAAAATACCATCTCCTGTTCCTTTGCCAACAGCTCTGTAGCTGCTAATAAATATTCAGTGCAATAGTTCAGGTGTGATGATACACATGACATTAAAAAATTAAAAGCCTAACCGTTTGATGTTTCTAATTATAAATACAGTTTGACTATACACTATTTTTTCTTAGATAGTGAAAGCAACATCCTACCCAACAAAAGCTCCTCAATTCCACCTTAAATGTCAGAGACTTCAACGCAAGGACTCAAAGAACTAAATACAGCCCTTCATGATAAAAACATAAACGTATGGGCTGAATCATTGGGAAACAACGTTTAAGCTGCCACAGAAACTGAGGGTTGACCACATGGAACAAAATTAAATGCTGAGCTGGTTGAATCCAGCCCACAAGCACATGGAAACCTCAACTACAATCCTGCATGCATTCAGGAACAGGTCTTTTATCAGTGGAAGGCTGAATATTTCATGAGTAACTGCTAAATTTAGGGTACAGCCTAAAGGTCCTTTTGAATGGCTCAAACTGTAACCCTGATTCAACTGTCTGCTGCAGACTTCAAACACTAGGCCACTGTGGCAGCAAGATTTCCCCCGTTCCTAGAGTGAACCCGTTTAATGAAAGGTTTACATTTTATGTATAAAAAATAATATTCTTTAGAATTTAAGTTTCTAAACCATTCTAAAGAATGCCAGTGTGTGCTGCATGCAATCAGACATGCCTAAATAGCCAAGAAGCAGCTCACATTTAACCTCACTTTTGTTAAGTTCCTTCTCCTTACCCATCCCCCTCGCGCCTTTGCTCCTGACATGTGGGTTATGAAATATTCACAGGGACCCTATCAAGTGATGCACCTTAAAGCTCACATCTCTTCACTGCCATGAAATCCCACAAACATAATTTTTTTTTACTCAAATCTGCATAATTGTCCCCTAGATACCAAATCCTAGCTGTCCTGCTTTTGCAAGAACAGAGACGATGCCACTGTTTGTGGACAACCACTGATATGTTCAGAAATATTTAAACAACCACGTATATTATTGAAAACAAAGGTGGTCATTACATGCAAGTGCAATCAGGCTGAATTATTACATACAAGGAGACTTACAGTTCATCTCTTTGTCTCTGGGACAGCACCATGGTGGCTGCTGCTCTCTCCCTCTCAGGGAGGTGAAGATGATGCAATTAGGGATACTCCGACAGGGAAATGTGATGTCTGAATGAGCCCTGAGTCCTCAACTTATCTCTGTTTTTGGCCTTTCAAAACAAAATGTAGTAAAAAAAGAGCACCACAGAGATTTGATTTTTTTCCAAGATGAGGCTCCAGGAATATTCACTCGGTTTAATCAAACATGTCCACCATCTGATAGAAAAGTAAAACAAAAGAAAAAGATGGGTTAGCATAAATAGATAAACAAAATGTACTGTACATACAATCAATACCATTTTAAGAATTAACAGATAACGTGAAGTTGATAACACAATAGCTGGAGGTTTTACTTCCTCCCGAGCATCCTTAACCTTTGTCAAAAACGGACAATGAACCGACATTGGTGCTTTGGACAGCCAGGCAGGCAAAAATATCTTTGCTTTTAATCTGTTGGACTAACACCAGGTGTCACTAGCAGCCAAAAACCCACATTTGTTTAAGATAAAGATTTCTATAACCAATTAAAATTAAAGCTTGACTAAAGACATTTATTTTCCACATAGATATGAAAAGAAGCAATTGTTTTTTAAAAAGTGAAAAAAACCTGTTTATACTGTAGTTTAATAAGAAAAGGAAATATTTATTTAATTTGAGTAATTAATACATCGGAAGTATCCTTATCAGGTCAATAAATATTGACACCTTTATCCCTTACATCAACCAATGACAATGTTTTCTTTTACATTCTGAGCAATAATAAACAACCAAAGGTGCCTTACAAAGGGTCAAAAAAGTATTTGTTGGTCATTGGTTCTGCAAGATGTCCCACTTAAAAAAGTAAGAGATGGAATCACACTGTAAGATTTTTTAGTTAATAAAAAGTTTGTAAGTTAAATTATGCAAGATAATGTAAGACAGAAGTAATGCAAGATAAAATTGTCTAATTGTACAGTGTCTTTGTATAATTGAAAATACACGTTTAGAACAACAAACAATAAAGAATTCAGGCTCTCATAGACCTGAGCTCTCAGATTATCATGTGCAGAATCAGTGACTGCATACAGCATTTTCTACAGCATGGGCTAATCCTCCTAATCTTATTTTATGAGTCACATCAGCAAATATATTTAAAAAAAATCAATTTCTAAAACTTTTTTATAGTTTATTACAACTTTATTTGTTGTTTCCTAAAATTTTCTGTATACAAGAACAAAGTAGAACACATCATCATAAAACATACACAAATCAAAACATACCAGTCAGGGAATTGCAGCTCATAGGAACAGAGTCTGGGTCTGCAATGGCTTTAAGCCACTTAGCAGCTTGACCAGACAACACAAAGTCTTTGCTAGCGTTTCTTAGTGACAGACACTACAAGTCCTCCTGACAGAGCAATGTAAAGAAGTGACTGGACGTTAGCTAATAGGATTAGCACCAGACATGTAGAGAGGATCTTAACTTCACACTGCCTTTGTCTGCTTTGGTGTCTCGTACACTTTTCTTGTGGGTTTCACTGTCCACAAAGTAAATAAGGAAATAAACCAATGATTAAAATGAGCTATACAATTTTTTCTCTTTTTACCCTGTAAATCAATTTATTGACAAGATGACATTGTTTTGGGCTAATTATTTAAAAAAAAAATAGTGTTAGTAATCTGACAGAAGAGTGCAATGATTTTCAGAGGTGAGCAGACCTGTCGTTGTGGTTTGAAAATAGAAGGAATAGCCTGACTTCTAAGCTGTTACATAAGCATGGCTTGTACACCTGCTTGAGACACCTGAACTTTACAAACTGCATCACAAAAGTGGTTTTAAAAGCACAACATACAAAGGAAATTTGATATAGACAAAATGTTAGCTAGAACATTTTCCTTTGGCTTTAAAACAAATAAATTAATATTTAATAATAATAATAAAACTCGAGCATCTCTTGTCATCAATCTAGAGAGTAAATGTGTGGCTTTCTAGGCCATCAGTCGTAAATAAAATAGGGATCAAGGTGCATCAACTTATCAAAAGTAAGCATCAAGAAGGAAGTGGAGGATTATTTCAAAACTGCCTAAAAGTCAAACAGTTGGTTCAAGTGGGTGTTAAGGACTGTTTTTAATGATTACATACAAAGTATTTGAAAAAGAACCTTTTTATGTTTAATATTAATCATTAAACATTTTGAATTATAAAACAAAAAAAAACTGTTATGGATAAGAAAATAGAACAAATATTACCAAAGACATGACAAAGCCGGCCTTGTCAACAAACAAAACCAAGACCTGGTACTTGTGTTACGTTTTCAAATTGAATTGTTGTTCTGGTTTTCAGCAGTGGAATTTAAAAATAAGAATTCTTGAAGAATAAGTTAAAATGCTCTAAAAACAGCACACAATTACTTTGCATGAACACTAAAAAAGCTAAATGTAATGATGTATTTTTCTTAAAGACCTATTGCAATGAAAAAACAGTAGCATTTTTCTCATAATGGAGAACATATATAAAATAATTAAAAATTAAAACTGTGTTTTGAGTATTTCCTTATTCAAACTGCGTTGGATCAGGAGCATGTGAAAACCCAATGCGCAGGTTTATGACACAGTCAGTCATTGAAGGGTTAGTCTTTTTTCTTTGTTTCTAAATCCGCCACTTGCAGACCAATTGATCAATTAATGTCTTAATTTTTCTCACCCGAGATACCACCTGGCTCAAAACTGTACGACTGGATAGCTCTGATAACTCTCGCCCTTTTTTTGCTACACTAATGTTAACTTGAGCTTGTGAGGTGCTTGTCGCTAGTGGGAGAGAGTGTCAACAAAGACATGCTGGGAAATTAGCACAGCTGACGTCCATGCTAACAGTCCCGCCCACAACCCAAAAAAGCGTTTTCTAATGATCACCTGCAGCTCTGCAGAAAACATCTTAAAAACAACACAGCTATTTATTTTATTAGCTAAAAACAGCGCAATAAAAACTAAAAGACAACTGGGAAAAATTTTAGACTAAAAAAATATAAAGTTGGAGTGGGACTTTAAGAAATTCAAAAACATGGCAAAATGACAAAGTCAGCATATATTCATACTTGTTTAAAAAGACGCATTTTGGTGTATTGCTTGTTAGTAGACACATTTTAGGATCTAATGCCATTTCCATTTTCTTTTTGCTAGGACAGGTTTAGAATGGCAAATGTGAACAATACAGTTTTATTTAATTTCCACTTTCGAATTTACCCTTTCAAACATTTAATGACAGAAATGTATACTTGTGCTGTACTAAACATTTATGGGATAATGTGTTTTACCAGAGAAATAATGATTTTTCTCTTGTTGCATTAACAAATCCATTGAAATTATTTACTGAAATAAGTCTGTTAAAAAGACAGTTTCACATCAAATGAAAGAATAACTCAATATCTACATTAACTATTTAAAAAAAGTTCTATTCAAGTACAGTTGTAAATCCAAAAGGATTTGTTTTTTCTATCAGCAGTTTTTTTTCAATGTATTTTTGTTTAATTTCTGTATAAATTGAACATCCCAATACCTTCTTTAAAACAAGGGTTTTAATTTTCAAATGGGTTGACAAAAGCCAGAAAAAAGCAAAATTCCATACTATTATAACACTCTAAGAAACTGCCTGTTTAGCCCAGAATTTGTACTTCCAAAAGAGCAAAATCTTAATTCAAAGAGTCAGTTTCAGTCAGCAGCCTCTGGCTACTTTGTCTTTTTAATAATGGAACTCTCAAACATCTCGTTGTACTATTGACCTTGGCATAGGTAATGTTTGTTTACAAATCTCAAAAGAGGATAAACTTAACGGTTTGTTTAACTGCCTCTCCTCAATGACGTTTGAAAAAAGAAATCAAAACTGCAAGGCAGCGCTGAAGCTAAATGGCAAACACGTAAAACCAGTTTTTTTTGGTTTTGTTTTAAAAGGGGACTTAACTATTTTCCCACAAAACATATTCTACATTATCTTTCTATAAAACCAATTCAAGTTTCTTTAGCATTCCAGACTAAAAGTAATGCCATGGTTTGAACTGCAGCTTAAAAGAAAATGTAAATGCTTCACATCAACCTTTATCCCAACTGTGAGTGCTTTACCGTGGTACATTCATTCATCCTTATGGCTACCAACTTTTCTCAGCCATTTTCAAAGAGGCCTTTAACAAGCAGTGAACAAGTCAAGCAGTAAATACCCACAAGCAACACAGCACAATTTTGCCCCACAAGATCTGCACTATTTCTTTACCATGTACTGCAATTGTTCTGCAACTTGGTATTGCTATTGCATGTTCAAAATATTCAAATGTGCATGCCAATAATGGTGGACGTCTCACTGGTAGGATATTTGCGTTGACGCGACATAAGTGGAAATCAGGCTTAAGTGCTTAGATCAGTGGCTGAGCACAGCTGATCAGCTTGTTCAGATCAACAAGTTGATCAACCCAGAACAAGCTCAAAAAGAAGAGAACACAGGTAATCGAAAGAAAAGAGAGGATGGCGCTACATCTTCCATTTCTTTCCCGAACAATTTTTTTAAAAGAGCTTTTAAGGCAACTTCACTTAAGTGAAGCAAAGGGATTGTTGCACCTTCTTGTCAATGTCAAGACGACAAACCAATGCCAGCCATTAGACAAATGATGCTCTACAAAAAGGGGAAAAGGGAAAATAGATTTGCAACTTCTTCCACTATGTCCACAGAAGAAACATGGCAACAGATTTGAAACAAAATTATATTTTTTTAAGAACTACTCATTTCTATAGTAAAATGCTGATAATTGGTTTATGTATAATGGATGTGCTCAAACAAATGAGATAAACTTATTTTAATATCAAAGCAGGAACAAAAAATCTATAAACAATGTATAAAATCTATAAAAAGATCTATAACAAAGATGTCTGGATTTATTCCAATTTTAGCTCAGATTCTTGGAAGGCTCCACCCTGATTGAAACTCCAGATGGCATTTTGGTCGAAAAATATACGTTAGACAAATGTGTTGTGCTAAGAAAGTAAGTAATATCCAAATGTGGCTTGGGTGGCGTCTTAGTAAGCGTCCAGGGACACAAGGGCAAAGTAGCAGCAATGGCTCAGCAACGCCCTTTCAAGCTAAGGTTAGCTTTGCCCAATAACGGGTAGCTGTCAAACTAATCATGGATTAATATCACCGCCGTACTATTTACAAATAAACAAAAACATCGGAGTTAAAACAAATAACTAATAATCACTTCACCTTATTGAAAAATAAACTCGAGCCATCCGTTATTGAGCATCAAGTTACAAAATGTGTAACGTGCATTCATGTTGCAGGGTTGTTGAATATTATCTGAGCAAACAATAAAAAGAATCACTCAACTATATAAGTACATTTATAATAAAACAACAAATAATAGGCAAAACCCCACATAAAGTATTAATACATTTCTGTTCATACAACACCTGGGATAGCTAACATCGTAGGCTAGCACGCAGAACTTCAATAAATAAGTGTAGCTAATGTTAGCCAAATGATCCTTCAGGCTTCACAACAAGTGTTATAACGAGTCAATTATAGATTAAAACGAGCTAAACTTTGGTTGAAAATCACAATATATACACGTGACAATTGAACAATAGTACCCGAATATTGTATTTTCACTTAGCGTAAACATTTAGCTAAAAAAAGAGTCGCAAGTTTGCGTCTTAGCTTCTTTTAGCTTAGCTTTCGGCCTCTCCGCCATTTTGAGATCGGGTGAGCGCAGACTGCGGTCTTAAAAAAAAAAAGTAACGAAGTGACAAAACAAAAAGACAATCTGGCGCGAGAACTTCTAACTTACCGTTTGGACCATAACAAATCTCATATCCCTCTGACAGATTTGTGGACAGAAAAAAAGGGCGCTCTGGTTTAGGTACACAACCGTGACTTTTCACATCAGCCGGCACGGACGGTCAGATTGTCTCATGGTGACGCCGCATTCGCCCGGCCCCGCTGGCTAACGGTCGCGGTTTGACAGCGTGAACGCGCACGCCGAGGTGGGCGGTGGTGCGCAGCGTGCACACCCCTGGCTTTTGTTAAGGTAAAAATGTAAACTGTCCTTTCTGTTCATTCATAAAGTTATACAGAATTGTTAAAAAAAAAAAAAAAAAAAGCCATGCCACTTCAGTTAGCTGACATTTACACTGACATTGACAAAGGTACCAAAAATAAAATTAAATACAATAACCAGAAGTGTTTTAATTAACCATTTTTATTTAACCCTAAAAAAAGCAATATTTTTTGTATTTATTTCCCAATGACATTTGCTTATATTTGTGTTAGTGATTTTAATATAACGAAAAATAAAATAAGCCAGAAAGATTAAAAAATAAATTATTTTTTATTTCAGCTTTGTTTTCACTTCAGTTAATGTCAAATTTTTCAGAGCATCAAATGCTAATCTCATTTAAACTGACACAGATGAGCAAAAACAAATCCCAGTGTGCTCTCTGTAACATTTACCTATTTCATATGTTTGAACAAGGACAGTGCACATTCATGAACATTTCTGTAAATGTGCCAGTATTAGCTACAAAGCCAATTTTCAACTGTAGGCCTTGGGCCAGTTGTAGCATTACCAACCATAAACACTAATAACATTTAACATTGAAAATAAGAATGACAATAAAACGACATTAAGTAAGAGTTTGAAGGTTAAAATAGTCGTTTAACAGTTAAAAAAAGGAATTATTATAATGAAACTACTGTATTTAAACAGTTACAATGTGATTTGTATCCAAGACTACCATACAGTGTTTACATTTGCAAGTTCATGCAGTTGTTCCAGATGTTACAGCCCTTCACAGAGAGAACAGTTTGTCCAAAATTGGTATGCCGGTGGAGGCACCACACAGTTACCCCTGGCTATAGATCTTGTGGATGCACCAGCACTAGATGTCAACTTGATATGTTCTTTCAGTGAAGAAGGTGCAAGTCCATGCATATTATTGCATGCAAATTTGAAATAATGTTCAAAATTCAAATAATTTTGAATTGAATTGTATTAAGTGTGATACTTTTAGACTTTTCCTCATAGTAGTATAACAGATTCACAAATAAATTCATTTTATCAACGTTTCTTGAAGAATATTACATTAATAAAAATGGTTAATTATTTCTGCCTTTTTGGTATAAACCACTAAAGACAATTATTAACCTTCCAAATAACTCATTCAGGCACAGGATTCTCCATCTCTTCCACAACAAAAGAGTGACATCTTGTGGACAATAAAAATAATTCAGAAGGACAGAACTTATTTCATTATAAATATAGTGTAACCGTGGTGTCGTTTAAACATAAATATATTGGTTGTTAGACATTTCTTGTGTATGTTTAGTGCAAACTAATTTAAAATTAGAACATATGAGTCATGACAATTGCAGGAATAATTTCATGATCCATTGTTTAAAAACAACAGAACTAACATCTTAATGATGATTTCACCCAAATAAAGAACACATCATTATCAGCTGCTGTCGGGCTCTTTTTTCACCATGTTTTACACTTGTATGTAAACATTTTTCCAGAATAAACAGATTGAGTTTTGATGATAGCAGCTCCTCTCAATCATTCTTTCCTTTTGAAAGTTGTGAGTTTTTTTTTAAGTTTATTTTCTTCCTTTGTTGTCCTCAGATTTGCTAAAAAAAACAATAAAAAATAAAAATTAAAAGATTAAATAAACTAACTGTTAGTAGAACTGCTTCAGGTGTCTACCTGAGAGTGGTTACATCAATTCCACAAACCACATTGAGCTGCTGAAGGACAGCAGACAGACTCAGAGTTTGAATCTGAAAAGGAAAACAAGCAAAAATAATGTTCTGCATCAATCTGTCATTCGTTCTTGCAGATTTAAATTCTTGAAAAGATGTGCAAACCTCTGGGGGTGGGTTACAGGCACTTGGTGCATCACCGCAGAAACAGTCCATTTTCTGACAAAGCGCCGCCTGCTGACTGAGGCTGTTGAGGTGTTCTGAACACTCCTTTGTATTGGCGTGATGCTCACCAACCTTGACACGTGCAACAGCAAAAAAATAATAATAAATAAATAAGTTATCAGTTATAGTTGTGAGCAAACACAGCAAAAAAAAAAAAGGTCATCTTGCACACCTGACTCCTATAGATCAAATGAGCCTCTTTCTCATGTTGCAGAGCTAAAAGAAAGTCTCTTTTAGTCTCATAGACAACGGTGAGAAGACGATGACTGCACAGAAGGGAGAAGAGGAGATCTGATGTTGAGAGGAAGATGAATTTATGCAGGAACATGAGGACAGACGTACCAGTGTGCATGTTTTAAGGATGAGACTCCGTGGTACTTTGAAGTTAAGTTTAAGGCATTCTGTAGGAATTTCAGGGAAAACTCATACTTCTTTAGTCCATACAGTACGAGGCCAAGCATATTCTGTCATGAAGAAGCACATCAAGTATTAGTAGCACAGTTTTTCAACAACTTCTTGCTAAAAAGGGCAAAAAATCCCACTATTTTTACACTCTCTCCCACTAGCTTACAGCTGGAGCAGAGCAGGGAGACTTTGGCCCACCCATTTCAATTGCTGCGTCACAAATTTGAACTTTTTCAAAACGACATGTTTTTTATTGCTCCACTTTGTATAAATTAATCCTCAGAAATGCAGTTTTAATCTTAAATTCTTTTATATTAGTCCTCCATCAAGAGAAGAATTCTACAAGAACATCTTCAAAACACCAAAAAACATGACTTTCATGAGAGTATGTCTTTAACATTTTTGAAAACTAGAATTTTTAAACCATAAATAAAAAGTTTTCTTTTTTTATTGTTGACTGTAAATGGCAATGCTTCATCTGGGTTCTTGAAAAATAATTTTTTACTAGTTTTAGTAAAAAACTAGTAGTAGTTGCTTGCAACCATTTTAATTTCTTTTTCCAATATATACAGACATGTTTATTTCTGCGTGTTAACTTTTAATAGAATCACACAATTGCTGCTGATCAAGCAAATTCAAGAAAAATACTTTTGAGGGTCTCCCTCTGAATAAAAAGCAACAAAAACAATGCTGCAAAAACGATGTCTTAAGACACAACACAGAGTGTTTTTGGATAAAAACCGCGTAATCAGAATTTAAAAAGTGAAGAGGGACAAAAGCACTTAAGAGAAACTTCACTGCACTTACATCCAGTAGTGCCACATGTGGATGATCCTCTCCGCTAACAAGCAGCGTGAGGTACCGAGCTCGATACAACAGCTGTAAGGATGTTGAATATTGGCCTCCAGCAAAACAATATAGTGCCAGGTATGTCTGGATCAAAGATGAAAGAATTAACAATAAAGCAAAGTCTCACATCAATAGAGCTAAACTCAATAATGACCAGCAAGATTTTTTGTGATCTGGTGACGTACGTAGTCTTCTATGGTCTGTGGATGATCTATCCCTTGTATTCTCTCAGAAATCATCACCGCTTTTTCCTGCAGCCTCACAGCCTGTGAACACAACACTGCAGTTTAGAGACTTCAGATTTGGCTGCTAAAGAACTAAACAAATAGGGAGCAAGCAAAGCATTAAAACATATTTGTTTTAGATATTTACATCCCCGAAATCCTGGAAGACGTAGCTGAGCCGGCCCAGGAGCCGTAGGCATGTGCACACATCCTCATGCAGGACTCCACACGTGCGGCTGAGCAGAATCAGAGCCTGGGTGATCAGGTCATGGCTGTACCTGAGAAGACCTGGAAAAAAAATCCCCAAAGTGGTTACATTTTGTCATTTTTCTACTGTCTGTCTGTCACTCACTCACAGAAGGACTCGTGCACCAGATGAAAGATGCAAGAGAAGAGGCCTGCTTCATTCTTTGGTTGTAAATATTGAAACCACATTCAGTGCACCACCACTAACTAAACCTGCTTAAGAGTTTGATCCGTTGCATGTTTGAAAAATACACACCATAGGACTGCAATGTTTTAGGTATATTTGTTAAAACATACTTCTTAAAAATATCATCTCTAAATGGATAAAAAAAATACATTTTGTCCTACTTGCAGACTGATTTATCTCATACCAGTAAAACAGACTATTTTTGAGGGATTCTGAAGATGGATGGAAGCAAAAACGGTCACTTTATTCTCAAGGAAATGTTTCCTGTCACTTTGTATTCACTTGTTTATCTATTTCACTCATTGAACAATATAATAATAAGAAAAAAAAATAGGGAAAATGAACTAAAAATTTGCACTAATTGAAAGTAAGACAACACAGCTCACTAACAAATCAAAGCAAATTTTTTTTATGTGTTCGATTTTTTCCCTTATTGTGTTTTATCTGACGTGACAGCTTCAGTGACAGCTCTGGGTGTCTCTCACCCTTTTGTGAAGCTAGTCGGGCTCGCTGCAGGAGCTGAGTGGCATCACTTGACGTAGGTTTGAGATGTTTGACCACGGGAAACATGTTGATCACATCGTCCTCTACAAACACCGGCTTCTGCCGGGACTCAAATGCGTACTCTCTTAACTGCACCTGAAGACAGACAGAAGAAAGAAGGGGTTTTCTAACGCTCTCTGTCTGACACTTTCAGCATTTGAGCATCAATTTAACACAAATCTGAAATTATTGTAGTGGCTTTTTGCATTTAGGATAAAGCCATCTTATTTAAAACATAATAAGTATAATAACTTGCAAAACTTACTTTAATTAATTTTTTGTAATAAATAGGTTTTCCTGATGTGTCACAAAATAGTTTTAAATACGTTATTCATTCTTTGTATTCAATATTTCATAATAAGCATTAAGAAAGGAAATAGAAGCTATTCAAGCTTAAATTATAAATCAAAAGAAAAGGAAATATTGATAAGAAATAACTTTTATGGTATGATATAAATAAATACTACAAACAAGAAGACACTTCAATTTTGTATATTGTTTTAAATTATAAAGTTTGTGTCAACTTGATAAATGAAGTAAAAATTCTGAAATATGCAAAAAAATATGTTTAATCTCACCTGGATGCCGGTTTTAGAAGCAAACTCCCTCAGTAGGGAGATCCTCTGTAGATTGTGCTTCTCTATGAGTTCCTCTAAGTTCTCACTGAACATAAAGTGAAAACAAAGTTAAGTTTCGCTGCGCATTGTCACACATGCAAATACACGCCCACCTCTCAAGTGCGTATTTGTAATAGTCTTCTGCCTCTGCCCTGATCCGGCCCCACAGCCTGCTGGAGGTCAGTCTGGCCCACGCGCTCTCCGCAGTCAGGCTCACTCGGCTGCTGTGACTGCGGCGACGGCGGCTCCTACGATGAGAGAGCAGCTCATTGGAGCTGCTGTCCGACAAACCGGAGCAGGAGGAAGTCAGCAAGCAGTTGAGGAAGTGACTGACAGCCACGGAGAATTCAGCAGGTTTCACGTCCTGGAAGAGAAATGCTAATATTGTAAAATAAATGAAAGATTTTTTCTCCAATATGTCACTTTATTTGTGCACCTGCAGATAGGTTGTAAAGATGTGTTTAGCACTTCTGATAACCACTTCAATGATGGAAATCCTCTGTAAAGAAAAGAAATCACAATTTGTCTTTTTGTCAACACGGATTCACTACAATCCAAATACTTTAAAAACTAGATTTCTGATCAAAGTTTGAACTCTTCTAGAAAGTCTAACAGTTATTTTTCCATCAGAGACATTATTTTTAATTTGTTGAAATTAATTTGTTAAAATGTTTCTATTTTACTGTATTTATTAATACATGTGGCTCCAACTTTCCAATTTTTATTCATCTGGTAAAATCATCAAAGGAGAAAATGAATAAGTGAGTTATTTAGCATCTACAAACAGCTAAAAAAGTTGGAAAAATACCTAAAATAAACTTAAAAGCTTGTTAAAAGCAGTTTTACTCAAAAAACAAATATTAGCATGTATACAATCACATCAATTCAAACAGAGAGATAATCACACTGTTTCAGTGATATGTTAGGCTTTAAAGTAATAACACTTACAAAACAGTTTCTCTTATTAGTAAAAATTATTTAGCTTAATGTAGTTAATTTAGATCTAAATCCTACATAAAACATAATTTTATGATTAAAAGTTGAATTGTCAGATTGTATTCATACAGTTGGATGTGTTTCTTCACACTACAAACTTCAAAGTTATTTAAATTAGTATTCCTTCAAAAAGTAACCAAAAATACACGAATAACAGCAGAATTGGATTGAAGTCTTTTCAAACGGTTGCTTTTTAAACTTTGATTTTTATCTTTGTGCTTTCCTTTTTTCCTCGATATGAAAGAAACAAACAAGCTTCAGTTTTAGAGATACAAGCTTTCAGCCCTGGGTGAATACTGAGCGTATGAAATACCTGCACGTGTCTGAGCCTCTCTTTCTCCTCCATCGTGTCCAGTTTCATTAGAACTGAGCCCAAATATCGCACGTTTACTCCTCGCTGATGCAGAACTGAAGTCAGGCTTGCTCCATCCATGGGATTTGCTGTGTGGTCGAGACAATTTCTCAACTGCAACACAAACAGCGACACAGAAGACTTCACGAAATGGTAAACACAAAACGTATTAATCCTGAACACACAACTCACCACAGCCGGAATCTGGTGAGAGAGAAGGAAAGCTGCAGCGCTCCACAGCAGCTGCCTGTGACTGCGAAGCTCCTCCACACACTCAGAGGGAAAAGTCACACCTGCAGTGAGGAGGGATGCTCACCATAACTGCGTGGCTGAATACATGCTGAAGCTTTAGCGTGTTCGAGAGAAGCGCAATCTGTACCTGGAGAGCAAACGTTGGGATTAAAACGCACGTCGAAGCAGGAGTCGCTCACCGATCCGACTGCTTTACAAGCTCTCAAGACAGCCGTTCTTCTCTGCTGTTCTGCAGAGAAGAAAACAAAAAACCTGGAATACTGATGCAGTCAGAAAACATGCCGATTCTCAAACCTTTATCTCAAAGAAAAGGGTTATAAATCTGTTTAAAAAACTGTAAAAAAGAAGATTTTTGGAAGTAGGGGAGAAAAAAACGTCATTAATTAAAATAGAAAATAATGTTTTGTTTGAAACTTGTTAAGTTTAACTTTGTTTTGAACTTATAAAAGAGAGCCAATATGGAGGAACAAACTGTCTGAATCCTTTAACAGCACATCAACTATTAGATCCTCGCAGAGTGTTAAAACCTTGTTTTTAGACATCGATATTTGACCAGGTTCAAAGTTGTTGCTTTGCTCGACACCTTTGCAAGCTTGTCTTAAAATCAGCCCAGTTTGAGATGTTTTTTTTGGTCTCACTAAGAGCATGGGTCTAAAAAGAAAGAAATTCAAATTAAAAAGAGTCCAAATCCTTTTGCTCCAGACTATTAACAATAGAAAAACTTCATTTAAGATAAAAAAATAATTCAAATTGATCTGTAATTTTTAGAATGTCATTTTAAAGTTCATTAAGTGTTAAACTGACATTTATTGTCATTTATTTTTCACTTTATTTGTATCTTTTACCCAAAAAATAAAAACCATTAGGTCAGAACATACATGTTATCAAGCTGTACAACATTCAATTCTATCTAACCGTTCAGCTTTTTAGCTTATTTTTGCCTTTTTAAATCGTCGTTTCTAAATTTCAATACCTTGTTCTAATATTTCTTGTTAAGTACAAATTACCTGGTGCATGGACAGATCATTTTACTACTTTCTAGTGATTTTATTCTTAAAATTAGTGTTCTCTTATGTTCACGCTACCTCATTTTGCAGTGTAAGGTCATTATACACACATAGTGAAGTAACACCAATGTTTTCTTCCTCTCAACTTTTTTTTATTTGTTATTTACCTATGTCATGGTAAAATGCATGTTGGTCTTCAGCTCCTGGGCTTCTCTTCATGGCTTTTTCCTGTTTTTCCAGTTCCCTCAGGTCCTGAGACACCATCTTCATAAACAGTTCATACCTGAAATAAAAAAATAACTAAATATGAAAACACTGCAGTCCATTTTTCTTTTTGGACAGCTACAAGTCCTCACCTATGCTGGACAAAGGCGTCTATCAATTCTGGCCTCAGGTTGGCCAGCCTGTGACGATGGCGGCGCGGATAACCAAAGCTTTTACACACAATCGGCAGCTCCTCTCTCGTCACTTCGGCCTCAGAAAACTGGAAGTTCAGATCTGGTGGGAAAGTCCTCAGAAGGTCTAATATGTAAGGACGCCGGTCATTACCGAAGAGGCCGATAGTGGAGATGCCCGAGCAAAGCTCTGCTGCTCTGTTGTTGTGATCCAACACTTGGTGATGCTGGATTCTCAGTGGTTTACTGCTTTTACTTAGAAGCTCCAGAAACCTGCCAGGAAATAAATGTTTCTGGTCTGACTTTCACCGCTAAATGAGCAGAAACTGAAGAACAGCGCAACCGGGGCGTGAGTGGGTCACCTGGGGTGTGTGAAAACCGTTTTCCCATTGTCGTTAGAACCATAGACTATCTGTTCATGGTTTTTCTCCAGAATGCCAGGAATGATTGTCTGCACAACAACACGGACACCGCGGTAATCCACCACAGCTGTCCCCAGAGTGTGGAGCCCTTCTGTGTCTACAGATGTGTACGCCTGCAGCAGAGGAACACACGAAACAACAGGGTTTCCTGTGAAGATGACATCACATCCATTACTCCTGCGTTGGGATTTCTACCTGCACTCCTCTTAGGTCACACGTGGCAGCGGCATGAGCAGCCGTGTCGCCTCCTAGTGGTTTGTAGTGATCAGACAGATCAAACCCCTGACTAAAGAAGAGATTGTTCCACACAAACATCTGCAGGTGAGGCGGCTCCCTTGGGTTTAAAGGCATGACGTTGCCATCTATCACGGCTATAGCGCCCTGTGTTGCAGCAGCAACAAAGTCACTGTTTGCCTGCAAGAAAACAAAACCTTAATTCGATCCAGAGCAGCAGGAGTTATTAACCGCGGTCACGAAGTACCGGCTGACCTTAAAAATGCTCCTCTCCCTGTGCAGTCGCTCCTGTAGAGAACCCCTGGGGAGTTCCCTGCATCCCTGCAGCTCTTCATTCCAGTCCCGGCTCTGAGCAGAACATGTCTAAATATCAGCATCAACATCTCAACTTCCCTGAATTTGATTCAAACCACCTGCCCAGGTGTGAGCTGGTCCTGCCCCATGTGACTGCTGGGAGACTCCTCCGCTCGGACACAGTCCAGCGTGTGGTCACCGTGAGGAGCGATCCAGGTATAGAGCTGGAAAGGTGCTGCCACACGCTCATAAAGATGCTGCTGAGCTCTGTTTAGAAGGATCAGACAAGAAAAAGTAAAAGTTCTGATATGGAATCGTTGATTTTCTGCTTTTCTACAAAAAAAAGAATCTACCTTCTTTTCTGCAGAGCGCTGAAGTTTTTCTTGAATGCTGGACTGACTTGATTCAACAGTTCGACTAGAGAGTGACAGAGGATTTTGGGAATAGAGGGCTTAGGGTTGAAGATGAACGCAGTCGACCTGAAATAGGTGAGCAATTTTTTTGTTTTAGAATTGTCTTTAACTGCAAAACATAAAGCAAACCCTGAATTAAAAACATTTTAAACACTTCATTCATCCTTTTTTACATTTTTATCAATATTTATAATTAGAGATTGCTTTTAAATAAATATAAAGATTGTTTGTATTTTTGTTATTAAGATACTTTGCACAATACACAAGTGAATGTGCCAGCAAAAAAAAAATCATACAAATATATACTGTAAATAAACTGTTTCATTAGAAGTTTAGTTTGAAAATACGTCCAATCCTTTTAAAACATTTAATTTTCTTTCTTTGAAATAGCAGCATAATATACAGATCGTGTTAATGATCTTTGCAAACAGGTTTATGAACAAGTGAATTATTACTTTATTGCAGTTTAAGCAGCAGCATCTGTTGATGTATGCAAAGAGGCTTCCTGCCCTCTGCAGCATCTTAGCACTCACTGGTTGCAGTAGAAACCTCGTGTTGATGATGTGATATTGAGCTCCTTGTCTTCCAGCGTCAGGACGTTGACGTACATTAAGTCACCGTGCATCCTCCTGTTTCCTGGAGGAGGGTTCCAGCCGCTCAGGCTCAAGACCCGCAGGCATTGTAAAGGCTGTAATTCCAAATATTTAGTGAGAAGTCTATATATTCAAGCAACTTTTTTATGATGATTAACTGCCGTCTCACCTTCCAGTCATCTCTGATTGGCTGCAGTGGAGTCACAGGAGGCTCCTTACATCCGGGAAGGATGTAGGCCGGAGGACTGCAGTTAGCCGACTCTTTTTCATATGTTTGCTTCAGCTGCATTTTTTCTCTTTCTGAAATGGTTTAATAAAGTGTTAACGGAAGAAGACATCTCAGACAAAGAAGATTCCAGGAGGGAAAACGAGACATTTATCCTGACCACGTCCGGTACAGCAGGACAGGTAAGACGGCGAGCTGCCGTTCACGCCGTTGAATGCGTCTGCAGAACCGAGGCTCCTCAGTAGGTCACTCACGTGTCGGAGGTGAAGACGAGCCTCACGGATGGAGTATGAATCTGAAACAGAAGAAACAACGTTACAGTTTTACTTTACCGTAGCAAAGTAATGGTTGAGCTTTCATTTCTGTTGGATTTTGTGACTGAAAAAAGCAAAGAACCCTGAAATCTAATAAATATATACAGGAAAATATGGAGCAGATTATTAAAACACCAATAGATGACAATTATAGAAAATCCTGTTACATAACACAGCTATAGATAAAAGAAAAGGGGATTTTATACTTTTTTTGTTTGCCTTTTTATCAGAAAAATTTGTAAAATTCCTAAAATCTACATTTCAAAGTGAACAGAAAAGGATTGTTTTCTGTGCAGAATTCATCTTCTATAGATATTTTGAGTGCTAAAATGTAT
Source organism: Oryzias celebensis (assembly GCA_014656515.1). Taxonomy (NCBI): domain Eukaryota; kingdom Metazoa; phylum Chordata; class Actinopteri; order Beloniformes; family Adrianichthyidae; genus Oryzias; species Oryzias celebensis. The sequence goes on from BNCR01000013.1 coordinate 17,228,094, forward strand.
TTAGAACATTTTAAAATCAATATTTTATAACATTTTCTCTCATAAATGTACAGTGACATCAAGCTAAATTGAGCCGTTTTTTTGGTTAAACGCTTGGGAAACTGAGAAAAAACAATTTAGGACATTTGATTGTGCTCCCAATATTAATAATAATTGTTTTTTTTTTTTCTGGTGAATTTCCGGGATAAAATAATCTTGTTAAAACTCTACCACTGTTGTAACATCGGCTGTCCCTCGTTTTGATGTGTCACCTTTGGGTAAAATGAGGTGAAGTTTGATGCTGAATTGGATACACAATTATAGGATTTAAAAAAAAAAAAAGCCGTTACCCTCCACCACCTTGATCAGCGCTCCGTCCAGAACTCCCTGGATGGAGCGCAGCTCTGCCCCGCTGTCAAGGGTGGTGCCCTCCAGCTGAAGCGAGAAGCACGTGCAATGGCAGGTGACCTCATGATCCATGAGTTCTTGTTGCAGCTCCGACACCAACATTTGTGCTGACACCTGAAAGACGGGGAGAGTCAAACCACACATCTTTAGATCAACATTTGAAGAGGCAGAAGCAGAACCTGGAGGTCAAAGGTTTCGGTTCCGGGTGCCTGAATTCTACAGGTAAATTCAGGATCTTGAAGATCAGGCATGTCTTGAAGAGCTGACTTGTTTCTTTTCTCCTCGTGACTCGGTTCCAGTGGGTCATCAGTGCAGTTTTCTGCAGCTTGAAGGAGAAGAATTAAAAACATGAAAACTGGTCTGAGAAAAATAGACTTCATGAGGCTCTAAAAACCCAAACTAGTTCAGATTTTTTGTTTACCTAACCCTACATTTTTCAAGACAAACACAATCTTCTCGAAAATATAAAATTGAAGACACATTATGTAATAAATTTTGAGTACATCGTTTTGCTTGCCTCTAGAAAAGGAGGATTTTGATCTGAAAATGAACTTCCTTTACCATTCTCAAATGTTGTTTTGAATTTCTTTTCTTTAAAAATATCTCACGATTGTTTAAACATATTTGCCTCCTTGGACCAGAGTACAAGTGTTCTGATTATAGTGACTAAAAGTTGCAAGAGAGGAAACTCCACTCACTTTTTCCATGTGCTGCTGCTGGAAACAGTCGGTCAAGAATAAGCAGGGGTCTCTGCTTCCTCCCTGATCCCTCCACGTCCGCTCCGCTCAGAAAACGTTGCTGGGTATTTGTGAACTTTGACCGGGTAAAGTTGTCCTGAGCTTGTCCTGAAGTGGAGGGATCTGCTGTTTCAACAGACTGATGATTAAAGCTACTGGAACCCCCAGGTGTGTTCAAATCCAAATGACTTATCCGGAGTTTGGGATCATCGCATCGGACAGGGAAAACCATGTTTTTTCTTCCTTCTTGTTCTTCTTCCAGCTTCTGTTTAGTTCGTATTGTAGAGTGTATTTCTTGAAATGGTTTTGTTTCTTTTTGTGCCTCATCATTCTCCTTGTTTCGCTCTCTCTCCTCACTCTCATCTGACTTGGGCATCTCTGTTTGGGTCTGGACCTGCTCCTGGGATTTTGGTTCAGTCCGGACTCCCATACCGATATGAGTCTCATAGAAGCTCTGGTCTCTTCTTTCTCCTTCACCCTTCTCATGTCCCGGCTCCATCAACCTCAGCCCATCATCTTCCTCAGATACCAACAAACAAACCATCGGCTCGACCAAAGTGACTTCCCCGGCAGGGTTGCTGCTTAGAATGATGTCAGGGAACAGGAAGTGCTCCGGTTCGAGGGCGGGGTTTGTTATGCCGGTGGACACGGTTAACAGGTCTTCCTCTAAACTGTGCGAATCGCTCGGTGACTCACTAGATAAAAGATTGGACTGCTCTCCTTCACGCTGTTTTGACGCGTCCTGCCACTTAAAGTAGTTAGAAAGGGTTTGACAGCACTGCAGAATGTTTCCCATGATGCCTTTGTCAACCTCAGTGCAGGACAGAAGAAAACAAAAGTTTCAGAGTAATAAAGTTTAAAAAAAAAGTTTTATATTTTAAAAATATTTTTAAAGGAGGGAAAATGAGCATTTAACAAAAGAAGCTGTTTCTGATCTCAATTATTTTGAAAGTAAAGTGCTATTAAGAATCATTAAGTGAAATACATACAAAATAAATTAATGTGGCTTTTGCTTTTAATATTAATTATCTTTTTTTGTCTCTAAGCATCCTTTAACAAGTTTATTTATTCCACTTTTAAAAGTAGATTTTAGTAAACTTCACAAACAAACATAACACAAACTTTTACTTTGTTGTGTTGTCATCAAATAATATTTCACTCAACTCAACTTTTCTCCATTTGGTACAAAAAAAAATCTAAGTTTGGAGACAAATTTACTTTTTCACACCTTTTCATTCGATTTTTTTCTTTTCTTTAATATATTTTGGCTAAACAATTTCTATCTACTCAGTGCATTAATTGTCAAGCAAGTGGAGCATAAGCAGCAGAAGCTGGAAAAGGCTTTTTGTTGTTTGTGATTGTATAACAAATGGGAATGAAAGGAGATCGGAGCATAAACAACTCATGAGAGTCTAGTTAGGGAAGGATTCCTGTTGTGCTGTCATCCGAAACTCACCAGGGAATTGTATACATTAAATCCCATCAGATGGAGCAATGAAACCTGGAGGACAATAATATGCAGACAAGTTGTGTATTTTTAAATGACCATATTATAATATGATCAAAATAAACATTTGTCTTTTGTTTCCATATAAGTCATACTTTATACAAGATAACAAACACTAATCTTTAGCAAAACATGAAAAAATAATCCCACCTGTTCCATGTGTATTTGTATCATAAAGGTAGAAGCCCTACCATGCATAGGACTGAGAGGACACCTGAGCCAGTCTATGTTATCTTCCATGAAATCCTCTGCGTTTCATCCTGCAGAAATCAGAGTTTTCCCAGCTTTTCTTACTGTCTGAGGCTCTTCTGTCCTTGCTGGGGAACCATGTTGTACAAACCGTGAGCGTGTCTGCCCTTCAAGGCTGCAGGAAGGGGATCTGAGAGACTGTAATCCCTCTCGAAACACACGCGCAGTACCGATCAAGTCCGCAAGAGGGCAACCAACTTGTGACGCAACTTCCTGTAAGTGAAACTTAAAAAAAAAACATTTTTTATTTTACTCGGCGTCTTTAATAATGAGCATGTTGAACGTGCCTGAAACGTACGCATTACTTATGTGACTTTAAATTAATTTTGAAACTAAATTTTCAATATTGCTACTGAGAGGACTTAAGCATTTAAAGCAATTGGTTGACATTCAGCACTGTCTGAATGAAACATTAGGCTAAAAATAAATAAAGCATATTATTAGTTGAACCATGTTTTTAACATGGGAAAATGAAAAAAATCATCTTCGGGAAAAGGGAGCAAGTGCTTTTTGCTGCCATCTACTGGCGATTTTTGACATCGTTCCGGACAAATGTGGGGGTTAGAAATAAAAATACGTTGTTTTTAAATTACAAGATCTTCTAAAAAGGTTGCACAGTACATTTAAAAAGCAAACAATAAAAAAAATCCTAGAAAAACATAAAATATAATGGGAGTTTTGTCCACAAAGGTAGAGATGCATGATTGAAGTAGAGGCTTTCAACCCAAAGTTATTGAGAAACGTAAAATATCTACAAAATATGTTATGAATTGGAATCAGCAGAGGTTTCTTTTGTTAGTGATCCACTAGTGTATGTGCTACAAATCCTAAAAAAGCAGAACGTGCTGCATATAAATGCTTATATTTTTCAGTTTCTAGATAAACTATTTATTTATGTGTCTTTTATGAATTTTAGTCAAATAATGGTTTTAAATGTGCCTCCTTTCATTAACTTTTTCTGACACACAAAACATAATCAAACCTCAAAAATAGCATCAATTTTAAAGGTGTGGTTGACTTTGTTTGCCTTAAACACTTTTAAAACCAGGGGGAAAATAAGTTTTGCAGCCCATCGACTTTCTCGGGGCTGTAGTGCATGAAACAAGGCTCTCAGTTTGTTTGTTTTTCAACTCACACTTTCTGGCAGAAGCTGAAAAGCAAGACTGTGGTTGCCATGTTAACACTGCATTAACATTCTGACCACAGGAACCAAGATGCTCAAGAATTAAGACAAAACTTTTGTTACGGAGGAGGGATTTTAACTTAGTGTTACATGTTTTTAGTGCACAAATGTTTCACTTTATTCTGTTAATGTCAATGTTTATTTTTTGACCTGAAGTCTCTTATATTGTGTCAGTAGAGTCACAATACAATCATTAAAAAGAACCTACAAGCTCATTCTATGAACATTCAGACAAGACATGGCTTTAGATATTATACAGAAAAAACATTTTTTGTGTGTTTTGAAAAGATTTATCTGAACCACTCACACCTTCTAAATAGCCATTTTTCATGAAATAAAATAAATCAAGAAATCTAATGATGGCTAGGATTTGTGCACAGTGTTCATGTGCTGTATTTATTTTTATAAACAACAAACAGGTTAAAAAAATTGTAGTTTAGCTAAAAAAATACATATATATATATATATATATATAATATATATATATATATATTTCACAGGAGAGTAAGACCAGGCCTGCAGAATATATATATATATATATATATATATATATATATATATATATATATATATATATATATATATATGTCATGGATTAAAAGAGTAACAAAAATAACTAGACATTAGTGCAGTCCCTAATTTTAAAAACCATTTTGTTTAAAACCTCAAACTTTACACACACACACACACACACACACACACACACACACACACACATATATACATACATATGTGTGTGTATATATATATATATATATGTGTGTGTGTTTGAGGTTTTAAACAAAATGGTTTTTAAAATTAGGGACTGCACTGATGTCCAGTTATTTTTGTTACTCTTTTAATCCATGACATCTTCTGTGATCAATTTAAAGATTTAGTGTCATAGTTGCCAACATTTTTCCCCCTAGGCTGATTGATTTAAACAAATACCCCTAATCTGATAAAAAAAAAAGTTTCATAAACTTCAGGACCACTATTTGTGTGTCTGGGTGGGTCTTTTTTTTTTTTTTTTAAACTAGCGAGACTGAAAGTAACAAAAAAATTAAAACAAATATCAAGATCTAGTCAGTCTGGTATCCTAAATAGATTTTAGATCCATAGAAATAAATAAAATGACAACACAAAGCCATTTTTTGCCATAACTAGGCACATTTGCATGAATTTATTAAGGTGCAAATCATATATAAAATTCATCAAAGCCCTCTAAATTGACATTCTGAAGCTGAAAAAGAGTATTGCAGTGAAAAAGAAGCTATTTTAAGTGAGAAGGTGAAGAAAGTATTCATTGACCCGAAGACGATGCTGCTTTTATTAGCTGTGATCAGCAGAGTTAAAAAAGGAAACAGCATCCATAGAAAACCACTGCCAAGAAAAGACCACTTCACATGAAACTGATGGGATCAATTCTATCCATCTGTGATTCTGCAGGCCTGGTCTTACTCTCCTGTGAAATGTTGAGTGTGTGACTCAATTTTAAGAAACTACAGACAATCAGAGGTCTGTTTTCAAATAAATGCATATGAAAGAAACATGGAAGACGAAGTTGATTCTTCATCGTCCTCACAGAGCGGTTTCTCCCTCTGCTGCTCCCATGTCCACCCTCCTGTGCACCCTGCTCTCCTCCAAATCCTCCCACTCGTCCTCGCCACCATCTCCATCGTTGGGTCTGCTAGGCTGGCTCAGGCGAAGAAGGCGATATCTAAGCGGCACCAAAAAGAGGGCGGGGTCAGGCATCGAGTGTGGCCGCTGCGGTGACGTCACTCTCTCCTGTGGGACGCAGGCTCTGACTCGCTCCTCCCTCACGCTCACAAGCCTCTGATGGTTTGCTCTTGCTTGACCAGGAGACGCAGGAGCAGGTGGGGACAAGAGCCAGTCCTCCTGACCTTCATCATCCTCTTCTTCTCCGTCCTCCCCTCTTGCTTCCTCCTCCGTCCCTGCAGCAGATCCTGCCCCCTCCCGCTGCTGGAAGAGTTTTAACTGTGCATTCTGGAGCTGGTGGCAGAGCGACATGGTGGTGACGTTTTGCCGTTGAAGCTCTCGGTTCAGCAGCGTGATCTTATGACTCCGCTGCTTCAGCTCCTCCAGGAAATGCCGCTCTTCCTCCCTGAGGCTCCTACCAAGTGCCGACGCTCGAGCCCGGCCGGCTCGCAGCTCGCCCCGCGTGGAGACCATCATGTGCTGCTGACACTCAAGCAAGTGCTCTGCAGCCTCACAGCGTGCTGCAAGCTCCGCCTCCTCCTCTGATGAACGCAAAATAACACACGGAGTGTGAACTTCACCATTTAGGCATTTCAGCTGTCATCATGAACTTTTATACATGCATGTATAAATAAAATCCCTGACACATTATTTCATGATGCATAAGATGACATAAAGTCAAGTAATCTCAAGGTGGTAATCATGGCACAACTTATTAATAACAAAAACCACAGATTCATAGTTTTTAAAGCATCAGCTAATCGTTTATTAGTGCAAAAATAGCATGAAACCTTTAAGGAAAAGGAAAAGGGTCACATTTTTGGATCATGGTTCGATACATACCTTGTGTATTTCAGAACAACAACAAAAACCTAAAAATTCTGATTTTTTATTTGCTAATAAGAAAAAAAAATTAGGAAAAACACATTTTAGTTGGTTTATTCTGACTCTGGTGTAATGAAATAAAATGATAAACACTAAATCCTTCTTCTACATCTGTTTGGCACTTTCAATGTAACCATACTATTACACAGTAGGGATGCGTTTTAGCTCAATGGTGCAATAAGCTATTCCACTTTAAACCAAGAATTATGGCATCCCTTCAAACAAGGTTTTACCCACGCCAGCTTATAACTGCTTCAACATCCACGACTGAAAAACTATAGTTGAGCCAAATGTAAATATATTTAGGAAAGAAAAATAACAATTAATAAAAAATGTCAAAATAAGTAACAAAAACAGATCGTTTAGGTGTTGAATTATACATTTATTTATTCATTTAAACAAAGGTGTGCTTCACTAAATGCAGCATACACCATTCAGATGTATCACTATTTAAATGTATAAAGCAAATAATGAGATTTCTTTAAACAAAAACAATAATTGATAGCGGGCTGCACTGTGATGTAATGGTTAGCCGTCTCACCTCACAGTGAGAAGACCCTGGTTGGAATCCCGGCTGGGACTTTTCTGTGCATGTTCTCTCTGTGCATGTGTGGGTTTTCGCTTTAGTCCAGAAACATGCTTCATTGGTTGATTAGTAGCTCTAAATTGCCTCTAGGTGTGCAAGTGATTGTGTGACCTTGCTACAGACTCGCAACCTATTCATGGTGTTGTTCACCAAACACTGGGTTGACTCTGGCAACCCTGTGACTCCAAAAGGGATTCAGTGTTTAAATTCTTTAGCATTGATGGGCCCCCTTATATTAGGGTTGATTTTTAGCAATCAGCCACATTTGCACTGATTGAAGTTGTGATGGACAAATACCAAAGCTTTAACCAACTAAGGACGCTCCTCATCTCACTATGCGTCTCACCTTTGTAAATCAATGCCTTCCTCTGTTGGCCTTTGTTTACTCTCTTCTGCTTCGTCTTTCTTTCGGCTTTTACCTTCAGGGGTCTCCAAAGCAAGTCAGCTCCCTCCACCTAACCCTGTCTTCTGCATCCTCTACTCTAACACCAGCTACCTTCATGTCTTTGTTCACTGCATCCATAAACCTCCTCTTTGGTCTTCCTCTTACCTGGCAGCTCTAGATTCAGCATCCTTCTACCAACATTGTCTTTCTTCTGGACATGACGGATGAAACCTCCGCTTCTCTAGCTTCTCCTCCACCTGTTCCTGCTCTCACTATAAATCACAATATCATCTGCAAACATCACAGTCCGCGGCGATTCCTGTCCATCAGCCAGGAAGGGGCCCGCAGCTGATCAGACCTTGTTTTCTCTAACACGTCACATCATTAACGTCTCACCTTTATATCAGGTAGTCACTCACCTGCTGTGTGTCTGTTGGGAAACCTGGAGTCCAGCTCGCAGCTCAGCTCTGCACACAGGAAGACGCATCAGAAGGGGTGAGCATGAAGGCGGAATGGCGCAGACGTGCGTAAAGACGCAGAGCCATTTACCGTGACAGCGCCTCTTCAGGTGCGTGATCTCCCGCTGCAGACCGCTCAGCATCACCAGGTGCTCGCGCTTCAGGAAGACGATGCCCCGCTCCACGCTGGCCACCTGCTGCTCCAACCTCTCGGCGTCCATCACCGAACCTCCGCACCACCTGATTGCAGAGAAACATCTGGAGCATTCACAGAAGAACTCAACATGCAGATTCACAATCCCTCCAGATATAGATTAGTCACTGCAGCGTGCATTTTTACATCTGATGTTCCTCTCTGTTTTTTGTGCGTGGATTAGTTCAGCATCACTGACCGTGGCCTTGCGTGACACTGAAGCGGTGTCCTCTCCGACACGTATGTCATGGATCTCCGTCTGCCCTTGAAGAAGCAGCGAATCAAAGCCACGCGAGAGCACAATGACGCTCGTGACCGCTTCGAGTTTCACCAGAGCTGCTTCATTTCTTCTAAAATGGGAAAATCCTGCCGCGGCTTGATGCCAAATAACCTCCTGTTCACCTTCTGATGCTGCGGCGCTGCAACAAAGCGGGCGGTATGAGGGGTGTTTAGTGACACCTACCACGAAGAAGAGGGGCGGGGCGTAAGGAGAGGAACAGCCGAAAGGATGGGAGGTTTTTACGTTTTTCCCTCAAGTCTCACTCCAACTACATTTTTTCTATCGTAAAATCATTTCCAGTAGTCTTATAATTATAAGTATGCAATTATTTTTGCCAAAAATAAAAAAGCTTGTGTTATTTTCAAATATTTTCTGCAGGAGCACAGTAGAAATGTGCTTCTTGAGTTGTGAGTGGGACTGTTGGGGAGGTTAGCCTCAGCTAATTTCCCATCAGCCCGTTGTTTACACTATCCTGCTGGCTTATAGCACCTCACAAGCCCAAGCTAACATGAGTGTAGCAAAAAATTTAAGGAAAAAACATCTAGCAATATTGGAGTTCACCAGCTGTACAGCTTTTTACCAGATGGCAGCTCAGACGAGGAAAAATGAAGACACCAATGGATCTATTCGTCTACAAGATTTAGAATCTGAGTAGAGCAGAGAGATTTGGCCGTCCCATGGCAGTTGCTGCATCACAAACCCCAAGCTTTTTTAAACCACAAGTTTTCACCTGCTCCTGATCCAACAAGATTTCACTAAAGGAAAACTGAGAAACAGCGTTTTAATCTTAAATTCTTTTTTATGTCATGTTAAAAAACATCAAAACACAATTTTCATTGGGTCTTTCAATACTATTTTATTTAAATTGTGTACATAAAATTAGTCTCCCCTGAACGGCAAGGATTCATTATCCATCTTTTTTGTTTGTTGTTAGCGGGATGCCAGCTCTCGAGGCCTGGAATTTGAGACCCCTAGTCTAGAATATAATCAGACAAAGCTGTAATAAATGAACAATGAAGAACAAGACCTATGACTTGAACTTTGACAAGGAACTTCAGTTGAAAAACATTTAAGATACTGGCCCTGAAGGATTAGAGTTTAAGACCTGTGGTCTAAACGAGTTATTACTTTAAAAAATACATGTATTTTAGTTTAATCAAGGACAGATATTTCTCACTAGGAAATGCAAAAAGTGTCAAAAGTGAATAGCTTAGTCCAGATGAAGTAAGAATCCTTTATTTTTGGAAATGTTCTAAAACTCATCTCAGTCATGAACAAACCAAAAAAGGAGACTTGGTCATTGCACCTGTGTGCCTAATTGTTCCATATGGGTGTCGACATGTCTGTTTTTTATAAAAAAAGCTTCTTCTGTGCAAAGCAAGAGATTATTTAGAGATTTCCACCACTCTGACTCACACTCCTATACAGTAGGTTGCGGAAATGCAGCTACATAAAGAAGAAGACTATTGAGAGTATCAGTTGAAAGTTCCAGCTGTTAAGGTGCAAATGAAGCAACCACACACACAACTCAACATAGATGATGATATATCTAATTTTAAAGAGTATAAAATAAGCAAACAAATGTACTGCTGTTTGAAATGATCAAAGTGAGACAATTTGCTTTTTGTATTTGTGCAAAATACAACAAAAAAGGCTAAACAAATCATTAATTTAACAGTTATGTTATCATTTTTCCTTAAAGTGATTGACGAGACTTTGACTTTTCTGGCTGCTTCTCTCTTTTTCGTTCATGCTGGGCAGGGCTATGGGCTCACTGTGAGTAAATGTCTGGTAAAAAGGGCAGAGTTTCAGATGAGCAGATATTGGAGGGATATCAAGCTGGCGCCATGAGTCAATAGAGGAAAAAAGATGACTGAATTCCCATACCTAAAGAGAAGCAGAAACAGAATCACAGGAAGAAAGAAAGGTGAACAAAGAAAGTAAATAGTGCAGGTTAGAAATCTTACCGGTTTGGCTTCCCACTTGAACCTTCCTTGTGTGCTGGTCTTCCTCCTCCATCGGAGGGTGACCATCCCTCTCTCGTGCAGCAGAGAGAAGCAGACCTGCCTCATGAGTCGCGACACCAGAGCCAGCTGGCACAGAGACAGACTATCCAGAAAAGTGGCCATGTAGCACAGCACCTCAAAAGGTAGCGAGCTAAGAGAGTCTCCTCTCAGGTGCTCGCCCTCATCGTTCCGACCAGTGGAGAAATCAGAAGGGCTTCCAGGTAAATTGGTTGGGCGCAAATTGAAACACTTCAGCTGCTGGCTGTCAAGGAGAAAAAGAAAAAACAGAAAAAGGATTATTGGTCTTGCAGAGATTTAGTTGGTCAATAACTGTGGTTTAAATTAGTGAACAAACTTGCAAATTTTCCCCAAGTTTTTGTTTCTGGAGTTGTTCAAGCGTAGATCAATTTTTTTTGTCAAATTAAAAGCATGTGGCAGAATATCTATAAATATGTGAAAAACAGAAGTTGGAAGAAGTTCTTCTTTACTGATGCTATGTTTGGCTCTCCGTCATAATGCTGTCAGTCTTAAAAGAATTGAATCGCTTTGTGGTGGAGGGACAACAGGAAGTGATTTCCGATTTTGGGTTAGATCAAAATGTCCAAGATAAGTAAATGCCAGTAAACAATGGCATACAAGGGCCTAAAAATGCACAAATATCATCACTTAGATGGAATACTTGAAGCAAAGTAGAAAATTAGCTACAAATCCAGCTGAACACGATTTTCCTTAACAATAACTATAGTGCAGTTTTATTGCAATAATAAACGTTAGCGGTATGTCTGAATTCCTCCCTAACTACTAAAAACTATGTAGTGTGAGACTATCTATTGCCCTGGATTTTAAAAGCAATTCGGACACCATGCTCACTATTTATTTTTCTTAACGGACAAATACGACACCACCAATTTCCCGAAATAAAAACCTCATAAATGTGAACATTTTACGAAGATTATTTATGAATCCACTGTGCTATGATGATGAAAAGTTTGATGGTGTATAAATAATAAATTTGAATAAAAAGTTTTCACATGAAAATACAATCTGAATTGTCACATCCATCCATCCATCCATCCATCCGTCCATCCATCCATCCATCCATCCATCCATCCATCCATCCATCCATCACCAGTACCTTTCTGCTGTGAGAAGAGAGTGCTAACCACTACACCACTGTGCAACCTTTTATACATTGATCTTTAACTAATTAATACGCTTTAAGCTTTTATGTGTTGGGTGCCATGTACATTAGCATGAATTGTGCTTTAGTAAAGTTCAACAGACCAACAAACCAAACGTGTGCTCACTTATAGGTGACAGTGGCGTCATGTGAGGAGGGCTGAAATCTCCTCTGACTGTACGTACATCCCAAATAGGAAAGGGGGCATCTCTGTTCAAACCATCCACTTAAACATGTCTGGATGTCACTGTGCACGTTCCTGTAGGTAAAAAGATGGTTTTAGTGCGTCTGTCTGCAAAAACAGGGAGTTAAAAGTGTATTAAAGTTGGTATCCAGCATAATTGATGTAAAAGGAAGCATTACCAGGCAGAATTACATGTTAATCCATAAACACCAAGATAAATGACCACCTGAAGTGCGTGGAATACTCCTTGCGGTGAAAGGTGTGACCACAGGTGAATGTAAAGGCACAGCTTGCTCGATTGTTTCTGCTGTTCACGCTTTCAGACTGCAGCTGCAGGTGAAGTTGTAGCGGCCTGCCCACCATCACCTCGCTCAGTGTCGTCTTCCCTTTGAAGGGCGCTGAGCGGAAAGAGTGCGTCTGCGTTCCCACATCGACATAAAGGCCATCTGCTCCTTTAGTCTCACTGATCTGCAACAAAACAGAAATCACCTCATGTTGTTTCTATGATAAACCGTTTCCACAGACATTATAAATACAGCTTCCAAAACATGCTATGGTTTAATGTGCATTTTGTACCTTGTGACCCATAACTGCCTGCTCGGCATAGCCCAGCAGAGTGGTGGCGGCTTCATCTGTAAACCAGGTGTCTTCGCTCACTTCGAGGTCAGAGGTGTCGGTGCTGCGATGTTCAGTCTGTGCACGAGCAGCTTTGTCGTACTTATGAACCCGCTGCCTGTAGTGGTAGCTGTCAGGGATCTATTAGTAAAAGAGGGTTTTGGAAAAAATAGTCACAAATAAAAAAAATGTTTCTTTGCCAAAAGAATGCTCCTTTTTTCCGTTTGACATTACATTTTAATCCAGATTACAGCTTTGATTTAAAACACGCTCATCTGGCAGAGTTTACACCAGAGTCTTTGCTTCAAAACAAAACTGTCCAATTTACCCATCACACTTGTGCTCTGTTTTGTTTTAGCAAGAGCTCTAAACTACTTTTCTTGAGCTTGTTAGTCGTCTTTCTACAGAAATAGAGTTGCTAATATTTGTTTTGTAGTCAAATCAACTTTATAAACGGAAGTTTTTGCGATAATCAAATCAAATTTGGGGTTATCAACCATTCCTCTTATAGCTGCGCCTTTTATGATTCTACATTCAACCTTTAAATTTTGACTTGAAATTTCCAAGTTTTTCTTGATTGACAGACATTTCCCAAAAGAGTGATGCACTAGAGGCATTTTTATGAAAGAAAAAAAAACAATTCCTAATTTTTTTATTTACATTTGCAGAAAAAAAATGTACCCAAAATGTTTCAGGGGTTATGAATAACTTCAGGCTCCAGCGTTCTTTAGAAATAAAACAAAAGTTTCTGCCTGAGAGAGCAAGTCAATCTGTAGTTCAAAGCCCATTTGTTCAGCCTTTTCCTTTAACTTAATACCAGTTCTAAAACTAGATTATCGATCAGCAACCTGGAGTTTTCTGATTCCAGGTACTTGGATAATTGAACGGCCTATGTATAAAATAAAAACAGAGATAAGAAGACTCCTCATTTTTTCTTCAATATTGGAAAAAACAAGGCTGTGGTTTGAGATCATCACCTTGAAAGAGCGCAGCGTCTGTACTGGAATGGGCTCCAGGCTTCCGTAGACAAAATCTTTTTCCCTCGGAGTGCAGGCCTCAATTTGCCCAAAAGCAAGCAGCATGCGGCCGTGATGCACTAGATACATGTTGTACTCTTGAGGGGTGAGTTCCTGTCCGAGGCGGCCCAGGACCCCCTCCTGCCACGGGGCCAGCCCGGTCCTGCTTGTGTCGTGCTGACTGGCAGCAGCAGAAGCATCGGCCTCTGTGTTTGTGTGAGCTGCATTCGTTTTGTCAGCTTCTGCTGGTTCTCTACCACGGTGGTTACTTCCCTTCTCTCCAGATGATTGGGTTTGTCTTTGGTTCTCTAGTTTTTCCTGAGCAACAGTGCAGCCTCCTTTCTCCATGCTGAACATCCTCTCCATCAGGTTGAATTTCTCTTCATTAATGACCAAACCGTGTTTGGAACTATTCTGTGCTACTTCTACTTCATCTTTATTCTCAAATGTACTTTTTGAAGGGAGTCCTATAGAACAAAATGAGATGAATTATGCTTAGCAGTACTGAATGATGCTTTTACAGTTTAAATTAATCTTTGTTCACAAGATCAATGTGTCCATTTACAGTGATGCTACACCCTGTGACTTTCCTAGTTCTCTCACAGAAATCACAGAGGGTCTGAAATGTTCATTTTAGATGCATGTACACTGTAAGAGATATAATCTAAAAAAAAAAAAAATCTGGAAATTACTTTGTATGATTTTTTTAATGTTTTGTTTAAATGCTACTGCTGCAAATAAGTATTACTGTGTAGGATTTTGCAGATAGTATAAGTATATTGTGCCTGTCTATCAGCTGAAATTCTGACCCTCAAAGACCTGTTAGTCCATCTTTAAAAAGTCCACTTCCACTCTACTTATTATGCTGAATTTGAAGCACCCGTTTGAGTTCATTAGCTGTATAAAGACACCTGTCCACCCCCATGCAATCAGTAAGACTCTAACTATTAACATGGTCAAGTAACACATATAACATTTCATTTAAAGATTTCAAAGTATGACATTAGTCAAGAGAAAGCGTGCACATTTGCTGAGTGCAACAGTCATAATTTTAAGTTAACATATATTGTAGATAATTTTAGGTAACCTTAAGAAAAGCTCTGACTGTTACTGTTGATCATTTTCCAAAAGTGTGCCTTTTAGCAACACTTAAATGTTTAATTTAAAGAAAAGCTTGTTACGGACAAAGAAATTGATTTTTCTTCAGATTGGAATAATCAATACTCCAACACTTCCTTTATCACAACTAACCTTCACCTGGATCTTGAGATTGCTCTTCGCTGACCGTCCATCCCGTTGCTGCCTCCTTCCTCTCTTCCTCTTTTATTTCCTCCTCATCCTCCTCCATCAACTCTGGATAAAGCGGCTTCATTCTGAGGCGTTCATACAGATCTGACTGATCAACCAAAGACATGGCAACATCCAGAGCTCCGTTCTGAGCTGCACACTCCTTCAGCACGTTGTCCTGCAGGGCTTTGAAGCCATGTGGGTCTGTGTCATCAGTTGGCCAGCGCAGCCACTCCATAGAGCAGCACACCACACTGGCCGGACACATCTGGAGGTGATCTGCCCTGGAGGAGCGCGGCAGCTGGACCGGACAGCCGTACTCTGCATTGAGGCAGGGCACCCTCACGTTGGGACAGAGCAGTAGGTGATCCTCCTCCTTGCACAGGTGGAAGAGGGCGCCGCAGAGCAGACGGCAGGGGATGAGCGCGCAGCACACTGAGGCCTCCACCCGAGTCCTGCAGCGCCGGCTGTAACAGGAATCACAGTGGACGTGCTGCCGCTGCCTGGAGGCTCGAGAACGATGACTCTGAAGGAGCCAAAATGAAGCAGAAAATCAGAACTTTAGTGTGTTCCAGCAGAAAGACTCATTTAGTTAGTTACAGTTATATCCCTTTATTCTGCTTTCAACCTGTCAATTCTAGTGTGCCTTTTTCAACTTTTTGACCCGTTTTCTGTTCTAACCAAATGAGTATTACCCTAAGCCCTGACCTCTACTTTTGTATTTGGAGCTTGTCTATTGGTCTGAAGCAGAGTATTCTATCACCACTGGTCAGCTGGTCAGAGTGATCCAGAGGTCTCAAACTCCAGATTTCTGTTCATTTAACTCTCCGCTGACCCAGTTTTGCTTTTTTTTTTCTCTCCAAATAAGTCTGCATCATCTTGAGGTTCTGCTAATAGGACATTTTTTAAAAAGATATTTTTGCAATCTAAAAAAATAATTATAATATACAGTATTATTGTTTTTAAAAAGAAAAAGTTCTTTTGCTGTGTCTACAGGTATTTCAGAGGTGTTGCCTGTGGTTCATCTCTGGTGACTTTTGAGTTTTAGAAGTCAGTCTTAGGCTTTTGCATACAATAACTCAAAACCATATGCTGTACAGTAATATTAGTGAGAACGTTTTGCAGAAAATCTTCAACCTTTTATTTTTTATTAAAAGTTTACATCTAAATAGTGCCAATTTTGTTCTTATTTGTATGTTTTATTGTGATTTCACAGCTCATTCAATGGGAAAAGCATGCAACTTCATAGCATTCAATGTAACTAGAGTAACATATTTCAAGAAAGCAAAAATATTTATGGAAAATTGATTTAATAGAATCATATGTTTTCACAAGAATATGGTAATTCCACTCACCATTGTTTCCTGCTTTTTGTGACTCTGTGGAAAAAACAGAAAAATAATTGTGTGATTCACTTTCAGTTCTAACAAAAACTCACATGGGTCAGAAATCACTGTCATCTTTTCACCTTAATCAACAAAACAGTGTGATGTAATCCAGTCCTAATGGAGCTAAAACAGAATAAAAGGAGCTTTAGAGTCTGTTTACTTTAGAAACAACTGCCAAAGGTTTAACTTACTGATCTTAAACAAACTGAATTCTATTTTCTAGAGGTAAAGCAGCTGCAGTGTTTGAGGACGTTTACTGACTGTTTTTAATCCAGAAAAAAGGAACAAACCAAAACAATTAGTGGCAAACCACTGTGCATTTTCTGTAAGTAACAACTGAACGACATCCAAAGCTGACAGAAACGGTTCCCCGTCATGCTACCTCACAGATCATTGGATCTGAAGTGACTTTTCACTTCAGTCTTTGCATTGTAGGATAACACAAAATGTTTAAGCCAAAAAACAAGACTGTAACCATTTTTCAGCTTTAATGTCGACAGCAAATTCTCCAAATAAGTAGGCACAAATCCTTTTGACAGAATCCAAGACGATCAAACATGTCTTACCAGCTCAGACGTGCTGTTTTGTGCCTTTGGTTTTATAATCTAGCTCCAAGTCCTTGAGTGTGCGTCCTTTAACTGGCAAGTTAAAATTAGACAAGCAATACCGAGTAGTTCTGGAGAAAAAAATAACCCCCCCCCCAATTTGCCTTTGCTGTAGCAATGTAAAAAGCTCACACAAATCTGTACTATCACAGTATAAGCAGAGAATTTTAAAATACTTGTGTTTTTCAAGTCTGTAGCATGTTTGATCAATTATATCTGCTGCTGGAATAAGTTTGATCAACTTAAACCTCCACCAGAGGACACTGTTTGAATCTAAATCAACCTCCAAGTTGAGCTTGAAGCCGTTCAGGTGACCTATATCAGCTAACAACAGCAGCATATAATGAATCAGTCTTTTTATTGGAGTGGATTGGAGGGCTGGTGACCTAAACCATGTGTCTGACCACCTGTGCAACATTTCACAGTCAGTGCCCGGGTCTATTTATAACACATACATAACACAAACACTTGATCTTTGAACGCACATGACCGTTCAGTCACCGTTTCTCTTCTTGGAAAGTCAGACAGGTAGGGCAACAGCTTTAAGTTGTTCCTTTCTAAACCATGAGATTTGCGGCCATTGTGTGTCTGTTTCTGTTTGCTGTTGGGGCATTGATGTCAGAGTCTTGAGGTAAAGGTGTCTTCTTTTCTTACAGGAGGATCAGTCTGTTGTTTCACATTAAGAAACTTCATGAGAAGATTAAAAATATGGTACGGTTTTGTTCTCTGTGTAAAAATCTCAAACTATTAACGTTTGTTTATATTTCTCAGTGGGAAAAACATTGTTATTGTAACATACACTCACCGGCCACTTTATTAGGCACATCTTGCTGGGTTTGACCTCCTTTTACCTTCAGAACTGCCTTAATCTTTAGTGACATTGATTCAATAAGGAACTGGAAACGTTCCTCAGAGAGTTTGATCCATTTTGACATGATAGCATCCCACAGTTGCTGCAGATTTGTTGGCACATCCATGATTCTAATCTCCCGTTCCACCACATCCCAAAGGTGATCTACTGGGTTGAGGTCTGGTGGCTGTGGAGGTCATTAGAGTCCAGTGAACACATCGTCATGTTCAAGAAACCAGTCTGAGATGATTCCAGCTTTATGACATGGAGCGTTGTCCTGCTGGAAGTAGCCATCAGAAGATGGATTACTGTGGTCATAATGGTCAACAATTATACTTAGGTAGGTTGTGGCGTAATAATGATGCTCAATTGGTACTAAGGGGCCCAGAGACTGCCAAGAAAAAAAACCCCAATACCATTACACCACCATTACACTACCAGGAGTGTGAACTGTTGATACAATCAACAATTCCAATCTTCTGTTGTCCAATTTTGGCAAAACTGTGTGAATTGCAGCCTCAGTTTCCTGTTCTTAGCAGACAGGAGTGTGGTCCATCCGGTGTGTTCTTCTCCTGCTGTAGCCCATCTGCCTCAAGGTTGGACGTGTTGTGCTTTCAGATGCCCTTCTGCAGACCTCGGTTATAAGCGGTGGTTATTTGAGTTACTGTTTCTATCAGCTGGAACCAGTCTGATCATTCTCCTCTGACCTCTGGCACTGACAGGGCATTCCCACCCACAGAACTGCTGCTCACTGGATATCTCTTTTTCTAGCCATTCTATGTAAACCCTAGAGATGTTTGTAGGTGAAAATCCCAGTAGATCAGCAGTTTCTGCAATAATAAAGTGGCCAGTGAGTGTACGTTGTTTTATTCCTTAGGTTTCCCATTTTTCTTTAATATAACTGAAGGATTTCTGGCATACCTGTAAACCCAGATATGCAGCATGAAGGAAAATCTTTCTCATTTTGGCTCCTTCAGAGTCATCGTTCTCGAGCCTCCAGGCAGCGGCAGCATGTCCACTGTGATTCCTGTTACAGCCGGCGCTGCAGGGCTCGGGTGGAGGCCTCAGTGTGCTGCGCGCTCATCCCCTGCCGTCTGCTCTGCGGCGCCCTCTTCCACCTGTGCAAGGAGGAGGATCACCTACTGCTCTGTCCCAACGTGAGGGTGCCCTGCCTCAATGCAGAGTACGGCTGTCCGGTCCAGCTGCCGCGCTCCTCCAGGGCAGCTCACCTCCAGATGTGTCCGGCCAGTGTGGTGTGCTGCTCCATGGAGTGGAACCGCTGGCCGGTCAACGATGCCCATTCTCATCCCAACACAGAGCTGCATGAGAACTTGCTGAAAGAGCAAAGCGGATGTCTTGACCTGGCCTTGGCCCTGAAAGACCAGCAGCGGCTTTTTCACTCCATAAAAATGAAGAAATTGTTCCCAGAGCTACTTCAGAGTTTAGAGGAAGAAGAGAGAGAAGAGGAAAGGATGAAAGAGGAAAGAAGAAAGGAACAAGAGAAGAAGAAGAAAGCTTTACTGGAGAAAGAGGCAGCAGAGAGGGCAGCTGCAAAAGAAGCAAGTCAAACACTTTGGGAGTCTTTTAACAAGTTCAACATTAATTTCCCCAGTGAGAAAGAGGGTGAAGATGATGATGAGGTTGAAAACCAACCAGGATTCACTCAGGAAGAAAGGGAGGCTCTTGCCAGGGCCTCAGACGTGGATGCCGATAACTTGGAAAACTACAATGCCTGGGAGCGCATGTTCAGTATGGAGATGGGTGGCTGCCGGGAGACCGAAGCGACCACTGCAGCAGGAAAAGGAAAGAGTAAAGGGAATAAAAAAGGTCTGCATACTCTGACAGAAGAAGATGAGGCAGCAACATCTAGCAGCTCCAAACTAGTGACTGCTGCACGTCCCACACCATCTTCATTGTGCTCTGCTAAAAAAACGAAGAAGATATTTGTATACGGACACGTGGAGCCGATGAAGATCATCACAGTGCGCACCTTTAAAGTCCCAACCAGCTTTTCTGCAAGGCACAGCCGCATTCGCAATCCTGGATTCTACAAGAGGCAATCTAAAGCTGTGGATACCAGTGACCTGGGTGTGGGGGTGGACGCCATACCAGTGTGGGAAGAAGTTCAGGTGAGACAACTGGCTCACAGTGACAGGGAATCCTTTGTAGATTTCAAAAATTTAGTCCTCTCCTGCCAGTTTTTTGTTTTTTTTTTACCAACGGAGCTTGGGAAGGATTTAATTGACCTTAAACAACAAAAACTGACATTTAAATCTCAAATGAAAAGAGCAGGTGCTGCATCAAAATGTTTATTGAATTTTTCAACATAATAACACGAAACAGAACAATGACACCCCCATAAAATTAACTAGATGCTGGAGTGTTAAATTATGACTTTTATTATTTTATTCTACTAATCTAATTTTTTTCAAGCAAATTTCAAACAATTATTATAATACTGACTTGAACAAGTATTTTTGTTTTTGTTGCAGCTGTTCAGCATTTTGTTGTCTTGCAGGGTTTTTTTAGCTGAAGGTTTTTAGATTAGTTTTACAAAAATGCTTGTTTAGATTCACCTTTTTTATGGATCATTTCTCATATAGAAATAAAAAAAATGGTTTCAATAGACCCCCTTGTGATTGGGCTCCTTTGTGTGAGTTTTTCTTTACTGAAATGTACTATTTTGTGCTTTTTATCATGTTTCTGTTTCAATTCTTGGGCCACTTTCAGGATGTTTTTCATTATTTTATTTGACCTGTCAGGCTTCCTTGCTGTGTTCTTTGGAGAAAGAGCGCAGGGGCCACCTCATTGCAGAGACCGTTAGCTCAGACAGCCTGTTGACGGACGAAGGCACGCAGACCTACAACTTCCTGTCCGCTCCTTTTGCGAAAAACTTGACCCTGATTGACCTGACAGCAGAAAAACCGCTGGAGCTGCACCTTCAGCTGCAAGTGGAGAGCGTCACCAGTCGCCACCATAAGGCAAACTCCACCTTTACCTTTGTCTGTGGACACACTTTCCAGCGTAGAGAATACGGCAAACATTACAAGTAAGTTCCTTATAACGCCAAAGCTGTTTTTTAGTCAAAAATGTTGTCCAGTATGAACATAACAAAGAAAACTTTTGCTTAATCTTAGTATTTAGCAAACAATATATATTAAAAATGAAAAGGATATTGATCAACTTAAGCTTTAGAAATAACTTTTTTGGTTATTTGCAGGAACATCCACTGTGATATTCAGATGTGTGTGAATGGCTGGTTTGAGCAGCGATGCCCTCTGGCATACTTGGGATGCACATACACGCAGAGTAGGTTTCAGCCTTCAACACATGAGGCCACTGTCAACTACAAGTAAGACCAAAAACACACACACAGTCAACTGCTTTTTTTTTTTTTTGGAAATAAAAAAGTTATTAATATTTTCTTAACAAGAATAGCTTCCTACAATCATATTTAACAATAAAAAACAAAATATTTGACGTAAAGTATTGCTTTTTAGAAGAGCCACCAAGCAAATTGTACACAACTAATCCCAATACATAGGTCTATTCTAAGAAGATGCAAGAAAATTTCACTTCAGAGGGAGAGAAAAGTTAGCTAATAAGAGGAAGTGGAGACAGGGCAAAAACAATACAAGTTTTCTAAACTGGATCCGTGTACAGAGACCATCAAAATAGTACACAAATACTGTATATAAAGGGGTGAGGGATGTATGTGCTTTCCACACAAAATGGTTACATTTCGTTCTTACATTTCAGTCAGGATTTGGGATGCTTCGGCCTGCATCCCACTGTACCTGTGCCTATAACCGACTCCTCCGATGCCCAGAAGAGGAGAGGAGGTCAAAGTGAAGGAGGAGAAGACTCTTTCAGCTCCCTTCCATATGAGGTGCTATGCCATATAGCTAGTTTTTTGGACAGCTTGTCCCTGTCCCAGCTGGCCATGGTGTCCCCTCTCATGAGGCAGGTATGTTGGTCTCTGCTGCAGGAGAGAGGGATGGTCACCCTCAGCTGGGAGAAGACCTCCTCCCACGGAAAAATCAAGTGGAAAGTGAAGCAGAAGGTAAGTGTGAGTTTAAAAGGCTCAGGATTACACACTCTGGGAATAATCTAAATTATTTTTTTCCTGGGTAGTTAAGGAGCTTAAAGTTAATGCACAGACTTTCAACAATGTGGAGTTCTCAGTTGACATGGTCTAGTGTTGCAGGGGTAGTATAGTGTACTGAGCAGTAGTCCTGTTCCTGTCACATCATTTCCGGGTCAATACTTTTGTTGCTCCTGTTATTTGATTGGCTCAGTTGCTAATAGTTAACTTAGTGTTACCGGGTTTAGTACTCAAAATTTCTATGTAGCATCTTTATCATTCTAGTGAGTAGGGCTGATGAATCAAACGATAGAAATCAGTTTCGCGATAGTTCTTTTTCTTGATGGTAAAATGAGCCGATCGCGATAGACTTTTATTTTTGATGGGTCAAAACACTCGCCAGTCGCGAGTGTTTTCTCCTCATTGGCGGGTAAAAGTTAGAGGGTTAATCACCACACGGAGAGTAAATTTTTGTGTCAACTCATGTAAAATAGTGTTAGAATTTGGCTGATAGAATAAATGTTAGGCATGTAGATTTTTTTAATCTACCTGGCCAGTGTCTCAAAAAATTAATTTTGATCCCTGTGTGGAGGTATTTTAGCCGTTTCAAATCCGACCAAAAAACATTGTTCATTGTTTAAACTTGCCTGTAGTGGTCTTTGGAGAAAATTTTATTGTTGATTCTCCCAGACTTGTGTCAAATTTAGGAAGAAAATGCAGGAATTTGGTCCTGATGTGCTTTCTATAGTTGTCTGGTTTTTGCTCACATTTAGAGCCTGAAGATTAATGTCTTGGTAAAACGATGCAAGTTATCGCCTCATCAGGAAGGAAATGTTACATGTAGTTGAAAGCAGGAGCACATTTTTAGTTTCCAGCCTTTGTTCATCTCTGCAGGTTTGGCAGTTCAGCACTTTGTTCTCTCCTGTGGATGCTTGGTGTTTCCGAAATGTGCCGTCCATCTCAGAGCATCTTAAAGTTTGTCCGTACAATGAGATAGAATCCAAGATGGAGAAGATTCGCCTCCCACGTGTCAAAAAAGAAAACGAAAGTAGCACAAGCTGCAAAAATTCTACGTTGGTCACCTTGTTCCAGCAGAAGAGGATAATGATGTAAAACACATGCATGCATCTTGTTCTTTTATGTTTTTTGGAAGAACACCAATATTTATCATCGTCAACTTATTCAAAGAAAATAAAAAAAACGTTGTTTTGATTTTTTTGTTTTTTGTTTTGGTGTGACTGACAAATATATGACCAACAAAAAACCCAAATAAATCACAGAATACTCACAGTAATAAGTTCATAAGTTTTATCCTGTTCTTTCGTCTGATAGATCTGACACGGCTTAGGGATCTAAAATGATTTTAATCATAAATAATTCCAAACAAAACTGAGTCTGTGTTCAAACATCTAAAAGAATAAACATTTTTTTTCACACCAACAAACCACAAAAACTGTAAAAAACAAATACAAGCTATAACCTGTAAATCACTGTGAAAATACCTGCTAAAAAGCTCCTTTGTAATCGAAAATGTTAGGGTCATCTGAATAATAAGATAAAACATGACACAATTGCTATTATTTCTGTCTAAAATATTGTTGTCAATTTTTTATCACCCTATTTTTTAAATTATGTTGCTGTTTACTTAAAAAATAAATGCACAGCTAAAACTTCCAAAAGTGTCTGAACGACAGCCTCTGGTTTTGTGTGCTTCCTTTTGTTAAACGTTCATTCAGGATTCAGCCTCGTCAGCCTTTCTCTGTGTAGCCACCATGACAAACAAAAGACCAAATTAATCTTTCTGTGGAACAATAGCAGAGCTGAACACGAGCAGTCGCACTGCAGAGACATCTCATTTGCCAGAAACACAAAAGTTACTTTTTTAAGGATATTTTGCATTTTTCATTTTTTTTATCCCAACCGTACTGTCGTCACAGCCGCTGGCCTGACGGATTTGTGTCAGATATGGAGCCAGTTGCTTGCGGCAACAATCTTTTATCTCTCATCTGCAGACTGGATAGAAAAATAAACTCAGATTTTGGCTTTGCCTGCTTATAGTTTAGCACCTGATGAGCTTTTAATGGTTTGGCAGCATCTGGTTTGTGCGTCTGTGTGGAGTTGCAGTTGAAACATGTGGAGGACCACACAAAGTGAGTACTATTAGATATATTTATATATTTATCTCTCTATATATAGATATATATATATAGATATATATATATCTATATATATATTACATCGTTTTGACTGTTAATAAAATACGAAAACAGTCAACTTGCTGTTCTTAAAGCTAGAGACCTTTTTTTTTGAAGATTTTATTTGATATTTGTGATCTGCTTTTAAATGGTTTGTTCAGACCATGGTGACTTTACAGACTCTGATCCAGAGGATAAAGATGAACTGACTGAGATGGTGTGTCTGGAGTCAGACCTGCAAGATGGACAGTAAGGAAGCTGAATTATTTATTTATAAAATATCCAAAACCTCTGGTTTTAAACTCATATTCACCATTATCCACTTGTATCAACACATAAAAATACTTGTTTTTGCTAAATAAAAGAAAAAGGCTGTTGGTTTTCTTTTTTTACAGCAGTTTTTGACTGTTTGTTGTCAAGTTTAGGGGCTTCTGCACAAACAAACATGTCTGTTTATAATATGTGTGTATATATATATATCCAAATTAATATAGCAAAAAGCAAAGACTCAATTTTGTCTGATCTTCTGATCTTATTATAATGAATGCATCGAGTCAGCAAATAGGATTCTGTTTTCTTTAAGAAAAGGGTTTTTTGGTGGACAAATGTTGTTTCAATACTTTATGTGCATGTCTGTCATACATCTAAACAAAGTTGTCACAGTACTGGAACGCCATAGAATTTTAAATGATGTCTGCATGATCAATAACTGACTTAAACAGGATTGGGGCTTGAAGAAAGTTGCTTTTCTCCAGAATGACAGTGCAACAGATAATTGGCTTTGTCTGAACATGTGTTGAAGTAAGCTGAGGGTTAGAATCAAATCAAAGAGCGTTAGAGGATTTTAAATTAATTTCAGGAAGATTTCGTATGTTTAAGTTCAGTTAAAAAAGACATTGTTTACAAATAAAAATTGCAGCACTGGTCAAAAACATATTCTTGCACACAAATATAGTTTTGTATTCATATACAAAGCCCTGATAGTCCTGGAAAACTAAATTTGTATTTTATCTTGTGTGTACTAAATGTGAAAATTTGTTTGGTCAACACAGATACATTTTCTAACATTCACAGAGTTCATAAGTGCGTCTAAAGTTTTCAAATTATATAAAAAAGTTTTGAAAGAACATTTTATTTGGATCAAATATAAGAAAAATTGATATGCTATTGAAAAAATAAGCTAGATAAACATACAATAATTTACTTGCATGCTGTGTGTAAATTTGGTTCAGATTTTATCAAAATGTTGATCAATTTTAACTTTTGTCTTTACTTTTTGCAGTTGCATTAATGTAGTAAATGTGTGAAATTACTACTCACAAAATAAAAAAACGCTTCAAAATCTTATTAAAATCCATAAAATATTACTTGAGTGTTTAATGTTAACCACAAAAACAGAAAAAACACAGGCAAATGCTGAATGATGCTTCAGCATTTAGGAAAAAGCACTAAAGGAAACAAGGAAAAGGTTAATATCGTTTCTAAATGTTTTAAGAAACCTCAAAAAAAGAAAAGAAATCAAGAAATATCAACAAAAATCAAAACTGAACTGCAAATGATCCTATAAAACGAATCTAAAAAACTGGTAATTACATGTTTATGCTTGTGTATTTGTACCAAAATAAAACTAAAAAATTAAGGCCAATAACTGAATGCTGAAGATTTTATAAGCCAAAAAGTATACGTTTAAATGCCTTCTCAACTGTTTGTTTTCAACTCAAAAAATCTTTGTGTCTTTCTGTGTGTGATCTGAGAATGAAGGAAGTTGAAGTTGGACATCACAGTGTGCTGCTCACACGCTATGAAGGTAAATACAGTGCCCTTGGAAACCAGTGTACGCACTACGGAGCCCCACTCAGCCAAGGTATAGTATGTCTGACTTAAAGAACTGGTGTTGGTCCTCTGTACTCGTGAATCACGCGTGAATGGACGTGTATGTGTGTGTTCAGGTGTTGTTTCAGGAAACAGAGTGCGCTGTCCGTGGCACGGCTCCTGCTTCAACATCTGCACTGGAGATCTGGAGGAGTTCCCCGGCATTGACTCTTTACCTTGCCATAAGGTTCATACTGGAGAGATGGCCTCATGTTATACCTTCAGGAGACTAACTGACAATTGTTTCTTTTGTTTTTTTTTCCATTTTCAAAGGTCAACATTCAAAACAGCAAAGTGTATGTGACTGTAAACAAAAAGGTAAGTGGATTAATCAAACTACAAATGGAGGTCAATGTAGAGGAGTGCACATAAAAACTCTACATTTATTTCATCTTGTATAAACGGAGATTATAAAATCAGGAAGCAAAAGCAATACCTGTTTTTTTTTTATAAAGTTGGGTGAATAATGATAGCACATTCTGTCATTAAACTTGGAGTGTAATTATACAGTAACAATCTGTGTGAAACACACTCTTTACAGAAAAAAGGGTTTAACTATTTTATCTTTTTTAATCAATAAAGTCAAACACATACTGTCCAAATTCCCCAAAACAAACTGAAAAACTCTACTTATTCTTTTCAGTCGCTCTAGGCTTTTTAGTCTCTGATCCAAAAAACATAAATACACTGGGAAATGTAGGTCCAAAATTTAAAACTAGAATGATCTCGTCAAAATGTATGTGCGTGCAGTTTCCACCCTTAATCCAGATTTCTTGCGTATTTCTTTCTGGGGTCCCTAGTAGCCATCCCCAACTTATTTCCTCCTCTGGTAGCCGCCAACACCCCAAACTTTTCTCCTTTTTCTTCTAAAATAATATAAATATTCAGATTAAAAGATTTGTTCTTTATTTCTAAAAAATCTTCCCTAATTCTTTTAGAAATACATGCAAAATCTATGATTTATATTTGTAAATTATATTATTTCACAAAATGTTTTAAAATATTGTTCATCTTATAGTATTTAGGAATAAAATGATTAAAGTTCCTGTTCTATTCCTGTAAGCCCCATCATTCCGTTGTTTTTTACATGTATCAGAACATGTGTGCTTTCTGCATGATTCAGGACCTCAGACGGCAGAAACGAATACACAGTATGGGAGCTGCAGTACCAGGAGTTACTCACACTATCCTGCTGCTTGGAGGAGGTGAGTCCAGACTATGTGTGGAGAGAATTCACATAATTATCATTTATAAGTGGTAAATAACATATCCCTATTTAGCGCTTTACTTCATTTTTAGAAGGCCCAAAACGCTTTACAGTCCCAGTCCCATTCACCCATGCACACACATATTCACACACTGCCAAACACTGGTACCATCAACACGTGGGTGGGTGAGAAAGGTACCAAACCTGCGATATAACTTTTTATATAACTTTGTTTTTTCATTTCTGATTGTTATCCTAATGGACGAAATAGATAAACACGAGTTAACATTCATATGTTTCCTCTGTTTTGGTACTTTTCACTCTAGGAATTGCCTCACTGATGTGTGCAGAGACGCTGAGGCAAGAAAAGTTTGGTGGCAGAATCATCATGGTCTCCAGAGATCACCTTTTACCCTACGACAAAACTCGGCTGAGCAAGGTTCTGCGGATGGCATGACTTTAGGAGATAACCATCAAGTTTACTGCCAGTATGTAAACTCTGGACCTCTGCTCCCCTTCTACAGGTTATGAATGTGGAGAGCGACACCATTGTTCTGAGGAGGATGGAGTTTTACCTTCAGTATGACATTGAGGTGTGGCTCAGGAAAGAAGTGAGTTCTTCTTTTGTCTGAATCAAAATTGTGAAAAATGTTTTACTTGTGTTTATGACGCTGATTTAAATAGAAAGTGTATGTCTTTCAGAATTAAAAAAAAAGAACTTTCTTTTAATAGTTGAAGCTGAAACATTGCCGTCTTTGCAGGTGCTGTCGGTGGACACAGACAAGAAGACAGTTGCATTTGATGATGGTTTAGTCCAGAACTATGACCAGCTCCTCATTTCTACAGGCTGCAGGTACATCCTGAACAACATCTCTGTTTGTATGTTGGTATTTCTTTCAGTACCAAGGCTATAAAATGACAAAAACCACAGAAAAAGGACAAAATTGTTTTGTAATCAAAGCAGTTTTTTTTTAACTTTAAACCATTTTCTCCCATCTCAAAAACAGTAATGCAGATTTATTGTATTTGGACATGTGTAACCATGACGATGCTTTCTTCCGGCTCAAGGTCAAAGGTGATTTGGACAGAGCTGTGAGACCTATTTTATAAAATGTATGTATATAAATGAAGAATTAGTGACAAATTTAAACCTAAAAAAAATTCTTTCTTGTAACTGTGTGGCTCTGAGAAGCTTTTCACTGATGTTTATTCACCCAGGTCTAATCAGAGATCATTTAAGATAAACATTAAAAATATCCATGGCTTTCCATACAATATTGTTCAAAATGAACGTGTTTGTTCTTCTAACCTCCAAACTCCTCACTTTTATTTTTTGCAATATTTATACTAATCAGAACAACAGTTTCCTCTTTTCACTTCTGTTTTAAGCAAATATTTACAGATTCAGTAAAGAATATTAAACAGACTGTTAAATTACTGTAAACTGTAAACTGTAAAATTAAATAATATTAACATGATTTTAACTATTTAGAAAAAATGAGCAGTATTAGTGAGGGAAACAATATTTTCCTTCAACAGGATCATTTATATACCCATTCTTTTTTAGAAATCTTTGTTATAAAATGAGTCTGTGTGGAAGTGCTAAAAAAACAAACATTATCTGTCTTTCAGAGCAAAGGCTCTTGACGTGCCGGGCACAAAGCTGAACAACATAAAGATGTTGGAGACACCAGAGGACGCCCGACAGATCCACGCTGCCTGCATGGGCAGCAACGTCGTCCTCGTAGGAACTTCATTTGTTGGTACTGTAATAACTATTTGTGAAAAAAAAACTTTAAAAAGGATTTTTTAAAATATATATGTAGAAAAGAGTTTTTAAACAAAGCTAAAATGTAAAAATACTCCCATTGTGTGTTTGTTTTATTATTATTTTCATCATATGTTATTTAACAGGGATGGAGGTTGCATCATATCTGTTGGACAAAGCCTCCAGTATCACTGTAATAGGCAGCAGTGAGCTTCCGTACCAGAACACGTTGGGTCGGGAGGTCGGCAGAATAACCATGATGGTAACAGCTGGAACCGTCTGCATCCAAATTCTTTTAACTGCAGTCCATTTGTTTAACCGTCGTTCCCTTCGTTACACCAGATGCTGTCAGAAAACAATGTCAAATTTTACATGAATGACATTGTGACAGAAATCAAAGGTGTGAATGGCAAGGTGAGGAGGAAACTGACACTTTTATGACCTTTATTTCAAGGTGAAAAAGGTGAAATGCATCTGATTTTTGATTCACTGACAGGTGAAGGAAGTTGTGCTTAAAAGTGGAAAAGTGATCCCAGCGGATGTGCTGATTGTGGGGATTGGTGAGAAAAACTCTGTCCCTTTACTGTATCCCTTTATGTTTTAGCCTCTCACTGTAACATAACACGAGAGCTTTTAACAACTACAGGAATTCAATTTAAGGTTTATTTGATCTTTCAACAAATCCTGGATAAAATGTTGACGGTTGATTCTGGTTGCATCTTTCTATGTTTTAAATTAACCCACAGAAAATGCGTTAAAGGAATTTGTGTGGAAGATTTTTTGGGGCTTTTTTGTCCACGAGACAAAACAATAACATCTTCTCTTTTTGCTCTTTGTCACTTTTTGTTTTTTTGGTCAACAGGTAGCATTCCGAACTCAGACTTCCTGCAAGGCACTAAAATTCAGATGAACCAAAAAACACTAGTGTTAGTTGACAAGGTTGGTCTCCCTCTTGTTTGTTAGTTGTAAAAATGTTGCCTTGATTCTCAGTTTGTGGGTTTTAGACATTTCCCGCCAGCGTTAAAATGTATTTATCATTTATTTTAATATTCTGCTCTGTTGATAATCTCTCTCCTTCTTCTATTGTCCCCCCTGGCAGTACATGCGCACAAATGTCCCAGATGTGTTCTGTGCAGGTGACCTGGCCTCTTTCCCTTTGCCCGTTGCCAAAAACCAAATGGTGAACATCGGGCACTGGCAGATGGCACAAGCACAAGGTAATAAACAAAAAAACACTGTTTCTGTCACAGAAATAGTGACAAAAGTATTATTTGAACTATAACAAATTTAATTGTGTTCAAAACTAAAGAGGGTAAAGCTTTGAAGTGAAACTTTTAATATAATGTTACTTTTGTTATTGAATAAAGTCAAAATTTCAGGATCAAACTTGTTGGATTACATATTGTGTCCACAACACTTTTAAACTACTCTGCAAAAACTGAATCTTAAGAAAGTAAAAAAGTCTCTTATTCTCTATTTGTTACCCCATTGCTAGATTTGTCTTTTTTTTGTGGTTATTTATTCAAAATCTCTCAGTGGGTTTAGAATTTTTGACTTATTTCTAAGAGGCCTGTTTTTGCAGTGGGCTAAACTTTGTTCTCAATATGAGATGCCACCTTTATCTTCAACAGTTTTGAGATTACTGTAACGTTACTTTTCAAAAACTTCCCGTAACCTTTGTTTGTATTTTCTAACCATGCTTTTGACATTTTTTTATTGTCAAGGAAGAGTGGCAGCTCTGAACATGCTGGGAAAAGAAACTGAACTCACTTCAGTTCCTTTCTACTGGACCGTCCTACTGGGTAAAACCATCAGATATGCAGGTACAAACACACAACGTGAACATATCTGCAGGTGGGGCATTAATCCCACTTCTGCTTAATGAAGTCTTACTCAGAATATGTCATCAGATATAAAGACAGCTGAAACTAACTGTGCTTTACTATGGAGACACTGCCTCTAAAGCTGCAACTATCAAATGTTTTCATTCTTTGATCAAAAAGTAGCCCATTTAAATGGTAGATTTCTTGTTTTCTTTGTGATCGGGTGCAGGGTATGGGGAAGGATACACCGAGCTGGTGATGAAAGGAAACATTCAGGAACATAAATTCCTTGCTTTGTACCTCAAGTAAGAAAACTCTGAAAACACTTTCTAGATACCTAGATATATATGACTTGCACACACTCACTCAGGCTTGTATGTTTAATTTACCTGTAGGAATGATGAAGTCATCGCTGCAGCAGGCCTCAACTTTGACCCGGCTGTTTCTGTCGTAGCTGAGAGGTTATCTTCAGGAAAAGTCATTACCAAGAAGGAAGCTCAGTACGTAACACTGTCATCGTCTAATAATGATCTTTATAGCATACTTGGTAATATCAGAATACAGCATTCCCCTCAGATGTCTCTGTTTCCAGCAGACGTGCATCTCTGATACTGTGTTTGGTTTTATCTCATTAATTCTGAAAAACTGATAAACTTGTAGTTTTCATTCGCTTTGTGCAGTTCTTAGGACAGTTTAAGAACATTCTGGGGACAAGTTCACATTAGAGTGCATTAAAAAGTATGGATCCGTCTTCCTTTCTCCTTTCCTCAACAGATCGGACGACCTGAACTGGCTGCAGATGTCTTGATCTGCATCTTCTCTGCTTATCTGCCCACTCCGAGCTGCAGATTCCATCTTTAAACTTGGTTTTAAAAGCTTAACTAAAAAGTTTTGCTAAAAAAATCGTATTTCACTGATGGAGACAGCAAGAACCAACCAATGATGGATCAAAATCTATGTTCTGATGCTGACTGAAAAACAATGTGCAGCTTGTGTGTGTGTGTGTGTGTGTGGGGGGGGGGGGGGGGGGGGGGGGGGGGGGGGGGGGGGGGGGTCCCATGTTACAACAGATACCTCAAAACAACATATCTTTTGATTTTTTGTAAAAATATGTCAATCATTTTCGTTTCTTGCATTGATTCATTCCTCAGCGGTGAAACATCTCAAACATGAAGCATCAGAGTGTCCTCTACTGTTCAACAGGATAGAAAAACAGAGAATCGGCCGCGTTTGTGAACCGGTCAGCAGGTCGAGAAGAGTGATTAGGTTGGCAGAAAGCGGGGCGGTCAGCACTTTGAAACGGGGCTGCTGAAACACACAACGGTGACAAAACCCACCACCAGGGAACAATAAAATTCTCATAAATGCACTCAACAAAACATGCACAACAGAAATGCTGTCTTTTTTTCCTTTTTCTCTTAGTAATGCTTAAACAGACTCCCCACACCTTTGACCTTTTTGAAGTAAACTTTGTAATCCAATTTTTGCTTAACTTTAAGTCACATATGCTTATTTTATCTATCACAAATAGCAAAGTAACTCATTGTTTACTCAGTTACTTGTTCACAAGAAGTATTATCAGTTACCAAAGATGATAAATGCAGATTCTCTTGTAAAACGTTTATTAACAATTAAAAAGCAATGAAAATTGAAACGAATATTGATTCAACTTTCTTTTTCTTTTTGTAAAGGTTCCTTCACAATAAAGTTCCAACAAAGCACTCCTGTCATTGTAGTTGGGAAAATACTGCCATCTGCTGTTCACCGCTGGTAACATCCCAATGCTTTATTTTAACAAGTTAACCCAACTTGCAAAACTAATGTTTGCATTAAAAATATTTCATTTAAAAAAAGAAACAATTATTACAGAATGAATTTGTTTGCAGCGGCACTACTTGCTGCTTCTGTTCAGTTAACTGGTTATCATGAAATACAAGAATAAGGTAAAATCTCTGCAGGCATCTGAAAGTCTGCTGTTTCTCTTGGTAGAAACAAAATTTACTTTGGATTTACATTATAATATATATATATATATACATATATTGTATAATATATATATATATATGTATGTATATGTGTGTGTGTGTGTGTGTGGGTATAGCATTACCTGCGATGATGCAAGTGTGAATGAATGTGGCCGCTGAAGGTGCTAGAGCTGATGCTGAAAATACTGAAACTGATAGCTTGCTAACATATTAGCTATATGTCAAGTTAGAAACTGGAAGATGTCTAATTTATCTCAAAAACCGTAAGGAGTTTTCAAAATAAAAATGCAAGTTCAAGAGCCTGAAGTCTGCTGAGTAGTTTAAAAATTGAATGGTTTCTGTAGATGAAAGTCTACTTGAGTTCTATTGCTTTGTAGAGCTGAAAGTTGTTAGTTTTTGAGCACCCATCTCCTAAAAGAGCTGAATAATTTGATAGCTGAATGAGCTGAGTAGGTGAAGGAAGGAATGGAGGAAAAATTGATTCCTATAGTGTGAATGCTACACAGCATTTACACAATGAACCTTGTTCAAAACAGAGGTGTTAAAGTTCTTCTTAGTTTGCTTTTGAGTCAACATTCCAGAAGAACAGAATGGAAGTAGTAGAGCAATGATAAATATGCTGAATACTTTGGTTTTTAAACAAGTTGGGTGATATATAATTATCCCGTTTCAGTTCACAAAGAACAAAAATCTGAGGTTTTTAATGTTTGTTGTTGGAAAAAAACCCATAAA
The DNA here is from genome assembly GCA_014656515.1 of Oryzias celebensis. NCBI lineage: Eukaryota > Metazoa > Chordata > Actinopteri > Beloniformes > Adrianichthyidae > Oryzias > Oryzias celebensis. The sequence goes on from BNCR01000013.1 coordinate 17,261,439, forward strand.
CTGTGTAAATCTTGTTTAAGTCACATCCATTTATTCAGGGGAATTTCCTTTTTTAAACATCAAAATAATCATTTTGGCCATCGTGACTGAATTCACTATTTGCAAAACTTCCTTCAACACCATAGCTTCTGTGCAATTCAATCGTTAGGTGGTTCTCTTTTAGGTTTTCTTCATTCAGATGAGTGATGTCATACTCTTGTTCGTCAGAGTCTTTTAAAGTCTTTTCCTCTTTCAATAAAAGCTTCACTTGAGGCTTGCTGGGTGTCTTTTAACAGAGCCACTCTGTGTGCAATGTAACGCTGCCGCCTGTTGGCCCTGTACTGCTCCAGCCTCTTGGCTTCCTCTTGGGGGTCTTGTAGAACTCCTTCCCACCTAAGGGTCTCTCTAGCTTGTATCCCAAGCCCAGTCTCATGGGCCATGGTACTTCTGCCGCTGGTTTCATCAGTCGCTTTGACTGTAGCTCGTGCATTTTTTTTGTGTGTTTTGCTTTTCTGGCCGCTTCCAGAGCGCTGTTTTGCCATTTTGTTTTTGCTCATTTTGGGCTTGGGAAGCTGGTGTGTGGTCTGCAACGGTTCCTGAGGATGCGAGATCTCAGAGGACAATTGTTTATCTGCAGAAGAGAGAGGCAAATGATTAAAATCACATGTGACTCTTGTCACCTCTTCATTAGGAGTATCTGATACAAGTTTTGTCACTTGTCTACACTCATTTTCACTGTTAAATTCAATCTGGCAGCGTTTAATTTTGACAGTTTTGTCAGTTTATGAAAGAGGAGATCATTTGTGTAGCAGAAATAGTGACTGGAAGAAGTCTCAATGCACCCTCAAGCTTCTCCCCATTTTATTATACATAAAACAAAAACAATTCAGAAATTAACTCATTACACATTTAATTGTCAATTTGCAGGAAAAGATTGCTAATATTTGCACAAAAAAGAGCAAAAGAAGATGCAAATGTTGATAAACATCTATGTCTTCATCATTATGGTGATGCTTTCAATTTGCATTGTCCCTGAGAAATAAAATATTTAAAAAGATAATAAGTAAATAATTAGAATGCAGATGGCTGTTTAGAACATAAGGTTGAAACATGACAAAGATCAAAATGTCACCATTCAAAGCTCATTTAAAAATTACCCAAAGAAGGCTGAAAACATAAAATATGAAAAAAACACAAAGCGTGTCCTGATTTGAGGCTATTTTCTAAATGACCCTCTACTACTAAATCTTTTAATGTTTGAAAGACATATCTACATCAAATGACGAACAAAAATTAGCTGTAACATGAATAAATTAATCGTAGCATAGTTGTTTTTATAATGTCCGTCTGGTGGAATACTTCACTTCTGACTCGTTAAGAAGTCAGGAATTAATAACTAAACCCTGAACTTCAGGAAAGAAGTTAAATATTACTTAAATAGTTAAACCAGTTGGAGTGAATTGCAAAAAATAATGATAATCAAACTTTTCGTGTGAATTGTTGTGTAAATCGTTTAATAGTGTGTATTGATGTTACACAGCTTACCTAAAGATTAAATATCCTGAAGAGAGGATTTGATCTAAAGGGTATTTTTATTCATCTAAACACTATAACACAACAATCAACTCAAACACATGTCGCAGCTGCTGTATTTTACATCAGAGGTAGCAGTTGGAGTGGTGGAAGACAGCAGATTGATTGTTAGCCAAACTTTGGTAGAAGAAACAAAAAGTGAGTAGAAGTGGAAAGAAATTTGAGTAAATTTTGCTTGAAAATAATTACCTTTATTTTCTGGAGTAGTTGAGGATGACCCTTCAATCCTTTTCTGTTTTTTCTTTCCTTTTCTCTCCTTTTTCTTCTTTCCGTGTTTAGTGACATTGGCTGTTTGGGTAAATTTAAAGTTTGTGTCTTCTGGTATGGTCATGTTTTGGCACAAACAGTAACTGATCTGAAAAAAAAAGTCGATCCGGAAGCAAAGAAGATTATTTACAAGTTGCTGGTGCCTGTCATTTGAAAGGCGTTGCAAATTTTTTCGTTTACTCACCAAAAATGTATGAAAATGCTTTTTTGTCCTTTAAGTCTTCCAAAAACACACGTTACTGTGTTTAACAATTATAACTTTCATTTTATTTCACTGTACTGACAGTGCGGTTTTTGTTGTTTCCTTTTTTTTTTTTTTTTTTTTTTTTGCTTCCGGGGCAAACATTTCCACAGTCACGTTCTGGCGGGGTTGCCTAGATACCGTTTTCATGGCGACAGAGCACGCGCGCTGATTCCAAGCTAGCAAGCACGGTGGATAAACATGAGAATAAAATAAAATGGCAGCTTTTTTGTTTATTTATTGTAAGAATAATTCATATTTGCTGTTAAAGTTATCTACAGTTACACCACGTGGTCCTTAAAAAACTTTAGACGGGGTGTAAAAGCTTTGCAGCCAATAAAGTTAATTTAAAAATAAACAAAAATCCGGGCTTTTATTGTATTTGTTTGGAGTTCTTATCACTTTTCTCAGCCATAAAGGCATACAAATCAGATAGCAAAACAAACATGACCACTGAGACTAAGACAGCTGCTTCACAGATACTTTCCTATTCTTTTATTTGAGGGTTTTTCCCTTTGAGACAAACAAACACAAAAATGATTACGAGAGAAATTTCCAAAATCAGGTCCATTGTTTTCCCCTTTAAATCGGTTAAGCATCTGCAAAAACCCCAAGCACCCCTACAACCATGAGACTTTTTCCCAAAAACCTGAGGTTTGGTGCATATTTTGATCACCTATGATAATTTAAGGACAGATAGGAATCAAATATATGCATAAATACATATATTACTTCTTAACAATTCATTTGCCATTACCATCCTCTCCATTTGTATCTGGAAGTCCCACAGGATCTTTGCTCTCTTGTTCTCTACCACTTTCAGAGGTGTTTCCCATTTTGACTTAGGGGTTTCCAGTCCATATTCTGCACACATGTTCCCATAAATTGACTGTATATATATCATATAGTCAATTTACAGGAATTTACGAATTTGTGTGTGTGTTCCCCAGAAGTGCAGTAAAGAAGGAAGCTAACACGTTTGATGCAGGACATGTGACATTTTTCTGTTTTTTGTTGTTTGTTTTTTTTTTTTTTGTTCCCTTTTTAAACAGGAAACTGAGATTAGGGAAGTACCAAAAATCTACACAATTTTCCAGAAAATTCCTGGAAAGCCCTTAAATTTTTTTAAAACGTGTTACCCTTTTGATTACTTTAAGCTTAGACTATTGTTTTCTTTATATTTATTTAACTAATTATTATCCAGTTTGGCAACAGAGACACTCAAGTTACCACCGATACTCAAGAGAGTGAAAGATTTTTCTGTTATCAGCTGGTGTCTTAAATAACAAATTGATCTGCAGATTCAAGAGATGCTGCAGCTTGTTTTATTTTCAGTGTGTGGCCTTTAGACTTTGAAGTCTACACTGCAACCAGAAGACCACAGACTTCCCCATGCTATCAATCCCAAAATAACACACACACACATGTACACGCACACACACAGACACCAGAGCAGCTGAGTGTCAGAGCTGAAACCAGTGTGTCATGTGTATGTTATTTCCTCACATATCTAAACCAGAAAAAGAACAAGGATAAATCAACTTGCTGAGTCAGCATGAGGACACGTAGCATCTCTTCTGAGCAACAGTGACAAAGTTCACAGAGAAGTGCCGACACAATACAGGTGTCCCCTGAAAACACAGACGGTTGCCTGGCAGAAACCAGTTTCTGCAAAGTCACTGTCTGTTACTTCAAGAAATGTGGATACTCATTGACTGCACAAATCAATTGATGTTAATATAAAGTAAAAAAAAAAAAGAAGACTGAGATTTTCTTGATTTTCTTTTATCTTCTTTCCTGATGATAAATGTTTGCTCTGTCATTTTGGGACAGGGAAGGGGAAGTTTGAGGCTTGCGTGCTTTTCCGTCTGATGCTGACAAAACAGATCTGAAGTCACACAAAGACCATCAACAACAGCCTCTGTTATAATCGACTTCAAATGTTATTTGGAAGGACTTGTATGTAACATAAATGTCAGATCAGTCAGTGAAAAGGTTTTGCAGGTGGGGGCGAACCTAACCGGTGTCCCTGAAGGCACTCCAGATATTTTCAGAGAGCAATCAGATCATCTTACAAGCTGATGTAGGTTATTCCTTGTTAAATACATGTTGGGGGCAGTCTCGTTTTGAAGTCAGTCATAACTATTAGTTTTATAGCTAGAAGCTGTTCTTCATGCACTCATTATTTTGAAATCTAAATTATTCACAGAAACTATTGTGCTTTCTGTTAAAAAAAACAAAAAACCATGAAGTCATAGGAATTACCAAAGGAAGAGTCTCTGGAGAGTGGTTTGGGCCTGGCATAGATTTGCTGCTTGTATGTGCTCGGTGTGTCAGGTGACAGCGAGCCGAGGAAGCAGCTATTCAGACTGCAGTAACCTTAAAGCTGCAGAGTGACAAGCCCAGGTTCACAGGAAAAGGAGACTCATCTCACAGCCTTCTCTGCGAGTGTGTCCATGTGCGTCAGCACCGAGAGGGTAACAAGTTCATACCAACCCACTGATGTCTCCAGAGGCCATTTACAGACACCCACCACGTCTTAATGGTATAGCAACACAATTTCTGTGCAATTAGTGCTGCTCCAAATTGAAACAGTAACCGTTACCATGTCAGCAGACTCCTATCATATTAATAAAGATGGGGACAGGTTGCATCTTGATTCTGCCTGATGATTGGTGCATAAGTCAGGAGAATATATATGCAAAAAAAAGACCTAACATAAAAGAATGTAAATCAAAAGGTGTTGTTCTGTTTTAGATGGATTTCAAATAAATTCAGCCCATATTACCTACAAATTTACTATCAAAAAGGATCAGATTAGGATTACCGTCTATTTTTTCCTCATTATTATCAAACAGAACATCATTAAAATTACCTTTATTGGAAAAAATACAATTGTTTGTGAAACATTTTGAAAAAAAATGACTCAAGTCATTTAATTGGAATTTGATGCAACACAAAATACACAATCTCAGCCTTCTATTAAGATACAAATCAGAATTATAAAATAAAAGCCAGTTTGTGATCATCTTTAGCTCATGTCACTCAAACATCCTTAACTGTGACTCAAAGACATGCAGTTGCACTGTGTGTGTGTGATTGCTGGATTTTTGCTGGCAAAGCCCCTCGTGTTTAGGTGAGTAATTATAAACAGCAGTGGAGCAGAGTGCGCGGCGTGCGCACGTTGGATCATGACGTTGGTTTCTCGTGATGCCGACGTCATCACGCTGCCAGCTGATCGGAGTGGGAAGCCGGGTGTGCGTGTGGACTGGGCGTGAGTGTGTGAGCTCTAGAGGCTGTGGGAGGGGGGACTGGAGCAGGAGTTGTGTAAAGAAGGGGCTGAAGTGCTGCGCCGCTTCCTCCGGGCTGCGCGTCTTTTCTCCTCCGGTTGAGTCCCAGACGCGCGCCGGAGACGCTCCGTGAATCCGCGCAGCGACACACCCAGCCGGCCGCGGGGACTCCGCCGAATATGTGGGCGCGGCCGGCTGGTGATGAACTCCGTCGACCCGGCGTCGGAGGCAGGAGCGACCCGGCCCCGGTGGTCAAGGTGAGGCAAGTGAAGTTACCGCTGTGTGCGCGCTTCTGCCGGTCACTGCCCGTTCCCGGGAGCCAGATTTAGCTCGTGGTGGTTTCATGACCCACTTTGCGTGGGAATGGCAACAGGGAAGCGATCCCTTCTTTAGTTGATCAAGTAAATGTAAACCCCGCAGTTTGGATTGTAGTTCTGAGTGAGATTCGGGACGATTCGGATTGATCTTGTAGCCGAGGGCCTGACAGAATGAAGGCCCACTGACTCAGGGGACCAAGATTTGCTTGCACAGTAGAAATCTGACAGTTACCCCATCACAACCGAAGATCACAAACTGCAAGGTGTATGTTTTGTACATTTATGTCTTGGTGACAAAATAATCATTTCAATTTTAAAAAAAAAAGAGAAAATTGGCCACAGAATGGAACAAATGAGCCGGTCAAAAAAGCACACAATGATGTTTCGACCAGTAACATTGAAATCTATGTTCAGTTATTTATAATTAAATAAGTTAATCTCATTTATGTTACTACTGAAGTATCTATTTATGTAGAAAACAAGAAGCGTCTTTCTCTGTAGCTTCAAAACTGCTGAGTTCATTACAGGCCGAGAGAAAAGCCTGAGCTCAAGTAGGCAAGGAGTGAACATCAGGGTAACTGAGTCATTTCTCAAAAATGCTGTGACACCACCAGTCATTTAGTACGGATGGAAAATTCTTCAACTTTATGGGAGCTTAACATTGTCTAGTTTTGGGCTCCCAATCCAAACTTTTACTCAGCCCTAATACACTTTGTTTAAAGCATCGAGAGAGCAAAGTGCATTTATGTACCAGTAATGCTTCACAGTAGATTAATGGTTAGAGGTGAAGGCTTACTGTTATGGAAGTTGCATTGATGGAGCCTGGCTTACATAATTGTGCAGCCAGAGTTCAGTGTGCTGGTAGGAATGCGCAGTGGACTGTGTCACGAGCTGCATTAGCGCCACTGCAATCCAAAGCGTGACATAATCTGCCCCGTCAATGAGGATCACATGGCAATGACAGGATGTCACGTTAAAAGAAAAAAAAGAAAGAAGCTCATCCTGTTTAGATCTCTTTTAACTCCAAAGCTTTCATTTGCAGAAGTGAAGCCGTCTTGCTCAACGGTTCCACCCTTTCATTCCTATTGCGTGCCTTGTGGAGGGAGGATGGGGCAAGAATGGATGTGTTATGTAGGTTCATTTGAAAAAGAAAAAGTACTGCTTTCAAACAAAATAGCACGAACCGCCTGAGGATAGAATTCAGAATGGTATTCAGACATTCCTCATGCATCTCCCCGTCTCAGCTTGTTGTGATCTTGGGGTTAAAGTCAAATGGCCTTTAAAGTCCAGTTAAATGCAAGCAGCAGCCTGAAAGAAAAGGCTCTCTGCACTGCGAGCCACCGCCCTTTCCTTGCCTTTTGTCCCCATTCCTGCTCTAATATGATCAGTCTGTTGCAAACTCAAATCTGGGGCACTGAATTCTCTTCATTTGGGCCACACCCACAGCGCAGGAATGTACCTGGATTGAACATTTAATTATGCTAACCTAACATGGAGCAGCTTTTGTGAATTTGAGCTGCTGCAAAACCAGCATTTCCTCTGATCACCTGGGCTCAGAAGCTGTAAAAAGAAAACCCTTCCAGCTGTTGCCTTCCTGCCCTCCTGCTCCTCAGCTTCACCAGATGCATCTCTTTCTGTTCCCTCAGATTAATTAGCCGACGTCCTCACCAGCTGGAATGACAGAGGTTTCCACTTTTTGTGTTTACTTAACATCATTCCCATTTTTCTCGCACATCCTGCTTTTTCAGCTCCTACGTCTGTCTTTTCTTCCCACCCGCCCCTCTGTGGCCGATAGCGCACGCCTTCAGTCCTGAGATAAGCTCGGTCTTTTGTACATAGGACTCTGCGTGATCTCCCTTTACACCGTTGCCCCGTGTATAAAAGCGTGTCTCAAGGCCTTCCGTGCTGCGTGTCATGTGGCTTTGTTCGCCTCCCTCTTCCTATGAGGCAGACACAAGGAGGAGGGGGCGAAGGAGAAGAAGAGGGTCAACTTGACAGTGCGGCCTCATCCAGGGCAGGCCAGAAGCATTTGACGGAGAGGGGATGGGTGAGGAATGAAGGGATGGAAAAGAAAGAATGGAGGAAGCTGTGTGAGCCCACAGGAGCCGGGTGGAATTTCTAACGTACACGGCGGGAATGTCAGGAATGCAGGACAGTCTGATCTGACCGAGAAAAGAGTATGAAGAGGAAAAGACGGGTCAGGAAAGACTTCAGAGGTTTGGCCAGAGCAGAAGAGTAGGGTGCTCAACACTGGCCGTCTTTGTGAGAGGGGGAAATAGTCACTGTTTGTTTAGGAAGTGTCACGTTGTGGAACAAATGACGAATCCGGATTCAGGTTCAGGTTATGACAGTCAACAGTTCCGACTGCTCCAAAGGATTGGCTCGAGGACTTGTACTGCATGTCCTCCCTCCTCCTCAATGTTCTTTTCCAAACCAACCCTAGTGCACTTCTGTCAAAACGGTTTTCATTCCCGTTCGACATGTACAGACGCTCTGTCAGGAGTCACTCTTATCACTTCTCAGATCCACAGGTTCCGGCTGCTGTCATTTTTCAACAGTTTTACTGCTGCATCTGTCCATGCGCACCACTTCTTTCATAACTGGTTGTGTCGTCACTAAACCACGCCAGGAAATGCTGTAAAAAGAGCTTACAGTGAACACTTGTTAACACAATGGAGTAGAGGATGATCACAGGACCAACAAGCACGGGACACCAGTTCAGGACCAGCTGTGAGGCTTCTGTTTTATTCCTACTTGCTTTCTTTGCTATTACTTCTTTGGGTTTGACTTCTTCATTGGATCATAGAATACAAGGTTACGTGTTGAAATGAACCAGCAGCACATCAAGCCCAGGATGAAATGAATTAGGTCAGGAGCTGTGCGTAAACAGGTGAACAGAACACGTAGTTATTTAACTATTAGATCTGTATTGATCCATTTTAAGGTATTGATCAGCTTTGATGTCAAAGCCTTTAATAAAAATGCGCGAGCAGGCTGAACAAACAAGTCAGAACCGTTTAAAAATACCTTTTTTTACATTTGTCTTCGTGATGACCCCTGACGGGATGTGCCGAAAGATAACCGACGACGTTTGCTTGTGTAACAAGCCACCTAGTGGTTCTGTAGCGAACTGACCTATCTACGGTTACTTTTTTATTCAGTAGGCTTCAATCAGGAAGTCGTCGCTTTACACTCGGTGTGAACACACCCTAAGTTCTTAACTCTTTTGGGTGCTGAGAAAGAGAATGCTAAACATTTCTGCTAGTAAATGTCTGTCATGTTGAGCCTCACGTGCATTAGCATGGATAGATAGCGATGTCAATTACTGTCTGGAAAGAGAAACAAATTCCTATAAACATTGACCTAACCTATTCCCTGTAATGGGCATCTGAATCAAGTGGTTTAGACTGTTTTTTCTTTGTTTTATTTCAGCTTTTGTCATGACGTAAGACAGCATTAGGTACAACAAGCAATGCAAATACTCTTAGTTGGAATACTCAAGACGTTAGCCGTTTTGCATTGATTGTAGAGCCCTATCGTACGTGCTTGACGCTCGCAGTTGAACACAGTTGGGTGATAGTCTTTAAAAACTTACAAAAAAATAATTCCAGCTATTTTGAAATCTCTAATAATATTACAGGAATATTAAACAAACTTGAGTGTCGTAGAAAAAATAAGACTTGGGTGGCGAAGGCAGCAGGATTAGCTCTGCAAAATGTCAAGCCTCAAATCTCAAAAAGTGACAATCATCAGCAGCTGAGGACATGTAAGAATCCTGAACCAAAACAGACAGAGCGTACATCTGAAATGATAGCAGGTGTGACGCCTGTGCAGCAAACTTCATTTAGATTTGATTATGGATCATTGTCACTGTGTACGTCACTCACGAGTCTGCAGTCAGCAGGGGCCACTGCTGACTCACCTCTCATTTGTCATTCGTCATGCTGATGATTTGTTAGGAGTGGTGTTTCCATGCACACCGAGCGTTTCTTGTCAAATGTTCCTCCTTATAGAAATGGCTCACTTTCAGGTTGGCGCTTTAAAAAAAGAAAAGGAAAAAAAAAACAGGTCAGGTAGGACAGTTTTTCCTTGCAGCGTTGTTCTGCTGATTATGACACACCCTGTTCCCTTTTGTAAACATTTTAAAGGTCTAAGTACAAGAACATGCCACGCATGTTGCTCATTCCAGTACAAACACATCATCAGTGTCTCAAGAACAATCTGACCTATTTCATCTCAGTTCCTTTGGATACTAACAGAAGTCTGACCAAATTATTAAGAAAAATTCAAGTCATGCATCTCTAAAAATATTTTCTTTGAATAAATGGTGATTGTCAGAAAACCTTTGTCGCTACACATTTTGCTCAAAAATCTGGCTACTTCGCAGATTCAGTTTCTGCAAAAATGTCTGACCTTCCTTACGAAAGCCAGTTCAGAAACTGATGGGTCAGAGCTACTAAGAAGAAATCATACAGGTTCTAGATTTGTTAAATTTGTTAACACGAATTCAGATGTTTGTTGCCCAAGGCAAACGATAGCGTTGCCAATTTTAGCGGAGGGGTTTTTGTGTGGTGCCAAATATAAACTCAAATGGTAAAAGTGTGTTCTTGGCTATTTTCCTCCTCAAACCCTTCTGAAAACCAACATAAATGTTGAATCAACACATCAAATTTGGTTTGGTTTGTTTCAAGTTGAATGCAAAATCATTTTTTTTTAACATTTTTAACTCTTCAGCCGTTGTGCGTCTGCTTTTTCACCATGTTACACAGTTATTTATTGAGTTTTAATTATGGAAACTAACTTTAAAAATAGTGAACAATGTTTTTTAAGTCATACTCTAACTAGATGAACTTCCACGACTGAATTTCTTTCTGGCCCAGAGGAACGTGCACAGGCAGAGCAAGGCGAATGGTAATCTGATGCATGATTTTGTGTGCTTCACCTCAGGCATTTTTACATATCTCATTTCACTCAGATGATCGCAGAAACTGCTGCTCGTCTGCACCCACTTTTTATCCATATGTGACTCGCTCCATGCTGTTGCTTCCCCGATCAGGAATTATGTCGCTGAAATAACGAGAAAAATTCTCCTCTTTTTTTCTCAGCAGAACTTCACACATCTTCACCAAGAAGACGGGCGGACTGATGGGATTACAGCACTGCAGCCATCTGTTTTGGGATCCCAGCTCTCACCCACCTGCAGCCCCAAATAGCTGACACACAGCTGTTCTTCACTGGCAAGCTTTATGTTTCTATACACATGCTAAAGCTGCCAGCTGAAGAACTGCTCTGGTCAGCCCTGCCCCGGATGACTCAAGAAGAGGAAGAGGATGTGGGGTGGCGGGTATGGGATTTAAAGTTAGTCTGGACTTTTCCATCCTGCCAGATCTGAGCCGAAGAACATTGTTTTTTTTTTTCTTGATGGTTTCTATTTATTTCAGTTTGGGATCTTTTTTTTTTTTTTTTTACTTTTTCAGTGTGTGAAATCTGTTTCAATTTTTTCCTAAACATGTTCCCTGCCACAATAAAAGAACAAAATGTTCTGCGATGTTATTTTGCAACAGAAAGTATGACGCCACAGCACGGTCCCCAAATATAACACCCTCTTGGAAAGTTGTATGATGGTCCATAAAAATATGCTGTTTTTTGTTGTTTTACTTTTAATCTGATGATCATAAATAAGAGAACGCATGAATCAAATTGTTCACTTGTAACCTAGAGTCTTTGGAGAGCACTGTGGACCTCAGCTGTAGCACATAAACAACAGAGAGTGGACAAGGTGGGGTGAGAGCTACAAGGTCTGCTCCTCAGTGCCTAAAGGCGTTTCTGGCTGCTTCATGGAATTCCTTCCCAGCATGTTCACTTACAAAATCACAAGACTGTCAAACCAGAAGATTTTCCAAGGTAAAAATATTACAAAACTTGGTCTGTTGAGTAAATTATCTGTTAGTACGTCCACCCGAACTCCGTACTTTGTAACAAAAATGTAAAAGAAAATCAAATAAGGTGCAAATGCAGCACATAGTTCAACACAAATGTTTTGCCCACCTGCTGTTTTTCTGCTTTTCTTTACAAGTATTTGATGAAAATGTTTTTGTATGACCTGTACGTGTTTTCAATAAAGTAATTTTTGGAAAATGTCAATGTGGAATTGTTTCAGGTTCTTCGCGGTTCCCCATATCTGACCACTAGATGGCGTAATTCACTGCAAATCTGAGTGAAATGTTGCATCAGGTTCATAAGTGGGAACTTAAGGGAAACGGACGATTTAAGTAAGCACGACAGTTAGTTGCTCTAATATTAGTCTGACATAAGAAAAAAAAAAGAATAGCATCACATATTACATTGGAAGGATTCACGGATAAGGGAAGAGGTGCATCTTCTTCACTTTACTTTCAAAAGGGACAGACTGATCAAAATTGTGTTTAACTTTACTTTATTAAAAGAAAACTTACAATTTGACTAAGTGCAACTTTATTTCCTTCTTTGCAGGTTTGAACACTGAAGAATAATTAAATTTTATTGAGTGAAAAAACTGCTAAACTGCGATTCATAAATAGCCTTATAATGTTTTGTACAACAAATTTTTATTTCTTTTTTTTTGTTTTTTGTAATCTTGAACGTAAATAAAAAGCTTAAAAATAACCTCATTTTCTGCAAAATTACAGTATTAAACATTTAAAAGCATTTTTCAGGGTTTTTAATATTAATTGTATCTTTCAGCTTGTGCTCTATGATTACATCTTCACTTTATTTACTTAAAAAAAACTTGTATTACTAGATGATATTTACATGTTTATGAGAAGAAATTAGCTCTCAAATCCCAGTTTGATGCAATTTTTTAAATGAAAGTAACAATGCAAAATATGTAACTATGCCACTAATGCCAAACTGTAACTACAGCTTAACCCTTACATTGGGTTTAGGCCACACAATGAATATAAAGGTTAGGGAAACTGGTTTATAACAGGATACCTTCTGATATTACATTTCCTTCAGGAACAAATGATTGATGCACATGAGGTTTGTTCAAAACATGTCAAGAAAACCAGTCTATCATGGATTGAAATATATCCTACTACACGTAATTTGTCTGGAACACACAAAAATAAAGAAATAATGGGCCATTTTTGCAAACAACGATGTTGCAAAACTTGGACATGTTGCATATTTCGTTTTCTGCACTTTTTTGTAGATCTTTGTGATCTAAAAGCAAAGTAAATGTGAATGTTATGCCTTTTCTCTGCAGACAAAAAGGCTCCTATTAAACGCCTCAATCCAGCAAAGTTTACATTAGTTTCTGACTCAGCAGGTGGTGAGTATAAAGGTTGCTGTGTTTGCTTTACTCCAATACGGTATTTGCTGTGTCCTTTATGCTGATTTAGCTGCTGCGCGTAAATGGAAAGCTTTTACGCACCGCGTGTTCTCCTCAAAAGCGGTTTAATTGTGTTTTCTGCTTGTCCCAAGCCTCGCCCGGTGCCTAAGTAGGCCTCCAGCGCTGGGGATGTGATGTGGAGATGTAATGGATGCGGCAGTACCTCACCAGATAATATACAACGGGGTGGGGAGAGCAAGGCGTGCGTCCGGACGCTCACCGCCAACTCCACAGGAGGGAGACTCAGACATCAATAAGATCTCGCTCATCAATAAGAGATTTTGATGGAGTTTGGCTGCTTAATTAAGTAGGTTACTTCGACTGTATTGCGCTGCGTGAATTCATAAGATTTAATCTGATGAACCCCCCATGGGTAACATCTGAGGGAAGACTCTCCAGCATCCGAATCCGGACACACCATTGAGGAGACGAGATCTTTTCTGTGCATTTTCTGTGATGGCGATTAACACGGATGCTGTTTTTGAGAAGAGCGCCCTCGGCGACAGAGAAGTTTCTAACCCCTCCAACTTCCAGGACACGGAGAAGCTGCTGAGCACCGGGACCACCGAGCCCAGCGGCCAGAGCAACCTCAAGCCATCCGACTCCTTCTCCCTGAACATCAGGGGGAGCGTGCGCTCCCTAGACGCAGACCCAACCGAACAGAGATCGCCTCAAGGGTCCGGCTCCATTGGGCATCTATCGACCCCACCCAAGTCCTCGTCCCGGATCAGTCTGGGACAGCTGTCCGCGGTGCCGCCCGGACCCCAACCCCCCAGCTACCTCTGGCTTGCTGTGCTGTCCTGCTTCTGTCCAGCAGTTCCTTTCAACGTGTGCGCCCTGTGGTTCTCAAATGTGGTGAGTATTTCCCCTTCATTCATCCAGAAAGTCTCCTCTTAACTACCACTACAGGCGGTCTTGTGCTGCTGCTGCTCTGCAATGACATGACTACATATCCTCTTTAGTCCAAATCTGTTCTCCAAACGGGAGATGTTCAAGGAGCAAGGAAATACGGGCGTCTGTCCATGCTGCTCAGCATCCTGGCAATCCTGCTGGGTGTGGCGGTAATCATCTTCATAGCATATACAATAGGTATGGATGCCAGGCATGATAAACCCTGTAAACTCCACCGTACAAGTAGAGCATTAATTTTTTCTCTCTGTGTCTTAGAGATGGCGAACTGAACTTTGCGACGGAACGGGACTCCTTTAACCTCATCGAATCTCAAATTTGCACAGAAGATAAAGGAGAATTTACAAAATCTCAGCAGTAAAGAAGCAAAAAGATCATCCAAAATTGTGTTTTATTTTTTCTTTCATGGACTAAAACGTATGTGGTTCTGATCCTATATTCCTTAATCTCTGGAGTCACAGAAGAGAATTGCACTGTTTGAGAAATAACTGTAAAATGTCATAGACTTGGTGGCCTGAGGTGAGCACTGGCCTGACAGACACTCTTTAAGAGTACCTCTTTCACACACAAACACCCATTAAATGGAATATTTCCCCCTCCACCAAATAATCCAACAATGGCAAACAAAAAGTATTTAAACTGGATTTTGGGGCCACAGGAAGATGCACGAGTCTGTTAGTGTCTAAAATAACATTTATGAAAACAAATCCCTTCTGCACTCATATTGTTTTATGTGGCTTTGTGCATTCACGAGATAAACTGCACCCGGTTGGACTGGCAATTGTGGATCTCTTCATTATGTTTACAATATACTGCAAGTGATGACTGGGACCATCTCTCCCACCTTATATGCACTGACCTCGGCACGCCAACGTTTATACGTTTGTACGGTATGACTGGTTTATTGTGCCATAGTTCTGCATGTGAAATAAACTTGACTGAGCATGACAGACCTGGAAGTGAGCTCATCACCTTTAATTAAGAAAGCATGAAAACGGTACACGGTCGAAGATTTACAGAGAGGAAAACATGCAACCGTAGAAATAAAAACACGTTATAGCAAAGAGAAGAAAGCAGCATAAAAATATCTTGGTTTAACTTAAAAGTTTGATTAATCCTGTTTTGGTCAGTGGAAAGTGTAGAGCAGAAGGATTATGGTGCAGATCCCAATTACCCCACCTAAAATTAAAGAGTCCCGCCTCTTGCGCAAATTGATTTTATGGATGAGGCTGTTGATGGCAGGGAAACGATCTGAAGGGCGGGGAAGAGCGGTGAAGGAAAATAACATCAAAAGCAGGTTTTTCAGCGAGACAAAAAGAAAAAAAAAACACTTCCTACACAGCAAAGATAAAACATAAATAAATACCAGGAAGCAAAGTAATTTCAGAGTTATGCCCACATGCATCCAAAACAGCTTTGTGCAAATCTGCAGCAGAGGAGACATTTGATGCTATTGTCGGTAAGGGTGTCATAAAGCTGGAGGTTTTAGTACTAAAAAGGATACTGGCCAAAGTTGTGACCCTTGTCTGAATGGACTTCAACATCCCACGCTGAAATGTGATGTTCTCTTTGGTAGCCATGGCGATACTGGAGAGAGACAAACCACTAAGGATTTAGCAGCAGAAAGAAGAGGAAGGTTGAAGTCTTCTGGGCATCCAATTACAATCAATGATTCAGCTGATGAACTAAAAAAGTGAGGGTGTGATCGATAAGAATGGGTGTAAAGAGGGTTGGAAGACTGGTCTTACCTTATTGCATTATCAATAAGACTTTCTGAGCTGTGAACGCAGGGGGGGGGGAGGACAAAAAAAAGAGATAAATAAATGCATTTTTCAAACATTTAAAACTGATTCCAAAAGACACAGAAGTTAATATTCATTCATAAAATAAAAGCTTTTGAACTGTTTTGAGTTTAATCTGTTTGCTTTCAACACATTTGAAATTCAATAGGCCTACTTCATCAACTGATACCGGACACACAGATGGAAAACACAAAACCTCCAGCAGCCGTTAGATTCTGAGATAAGTGACGGACAGAAAAATGTTCATTCCAGAACCGAGCAAAGCACACAGGAGAAGCAATGTGCATCCTTTTAGTCTCTGCTGGAGACCAAAATCAATACTGTGTTTTATATTTCCGCTATGTATTCATCCTCTTCTTCTACTGCTGTCATCCGCCTTTTCTGTGGACTCTGCATTAGCGGGCACAGTCCACAGGCTTTCGCTTTTACATGTGGTTTTGCTTTACTGAATCTTTTTGGCTTAAATGATCACTTTGTGACTTGCAGCAAACATTTTTCATTGTGCTGGACTTGAGTAAAACAGACATGGAAGTAAATTACCGGAGCTAAAATATACTCTCATAAAAAATAAATCCTTTTTTCTGCATTTATCTGAAAGGAAAATGGGATCTGAGTGATAAAAGGATTGACTTGAAACTAAATTATCAAAAAATCAATATTTGTAGAGAATATATTTGTTTAAAATTAAACAAATAAATAGAAAAAGTAAGTAAGAATTAAAAGCAGTTTTTACACCTTTTTTAGATGTTTAGTTTAGATTTCTTAAACCTAACATTTTTACATGTTTTAATGTAAAGAAAGTTCTCATGAAACAATAAGACTCAAAGTGTTCAATTCTGGGAAATCCCACACTGGATGCAGCTATAATAGCCTGCTTCATTATTATTACATAAGAGCAAATGGATGTGAGGCAAAGTTGAAGCAGCAGTATCTATAAGATTCATGCACTTTAGCATAACTTGATACAACATCCACAATGGAAACTGTACATTTGCCCGCCTGGATCTCCCTTGCAGATTTGCATGCACAACCTCATATGTCACATGCATCTAACAGGGTCGTTCATTTTACCTGAAAATATCCAAAACTTACACTTCAATCTACAAATTGAGGTTTGATGAATTAAGTCAAGATCCAAAGGCATCACCAGGCTCACAGACCTGACTTTAAGATTAAATATAAAGATCTGAATTAAAAAAAAATAAAAGTTGGAGCAGCGCAGAACTTGTTTAGAATTAGTGAAAATATTTTATCGTCAATATTTGCAAAAAATTAGAAATCAAAAGAAAAAAAAGGTTCTTTGTTTGCTTTCACTCACACGGATTTCCTGTTGCATAATCATATGCGAAACACCAATCCGTCCTTATGATCTAAGTACCATCATGATTAAGACAGAAAATAACTTTTAGTAAAAATTGCCTTGAAATAAACTTTTGTTTTATCCAATGTAGAATTCAAACATTAATATTTCATTTGACTACAGATCGAAGAAACTTCATCCTCCTGTTGTATTTTTTTCCCCCTCAGAACAGAGTAACAAATTAAAATGTTCCAGCTTCTTATCCAGCTTTTGTTCCTAAATGACATGTGCTGGTTGCAGTCAGCAAGAGTAATATTGGATTAATATTATTGCCTCTGATGCTTTGTCATGTGGACGCGCTTTCAATACTTTTCTATTCGTTCAAAAAACATTTTTAATAATCTTATTATAATAACAGTGGCTCTGGCCAAATGAAAAACACCATAGCTCTTGCAGATGATAGACATAGAGCGACCGTCCCTCCTCATGGCAGAAGAAATCACAGGAGTTGCTTTGTTGTGATGAGGTTATTTTGTAATTAACCACGTCATCGGTGGGTCGGCGTCACAGATCTTGTGTCAGCTCACACAGTAGCCGTACGATCTAACGTTTAGGTTCACTAAAAACAAAAAAATGGAAGATCCACATTAAACGCACCCTGTTGCTAAATAAAGAAAAGGAATTATCGGCTCTGGCAGTGTCGATGGAAAGAGCCCACTTGGTTGGGTGTTTGTGTCATGGACCGGATGCAAGCAAAACAGTGACTTCAGAGGATGCTTTTTAAAAAGCAAAAAATACAGTTTTCAACTAACATCCAGACTATATTGTGAGGTTTAAAGCTAGTTAAAATATAAAAAAGAAATCTGTGTGAAGTTGCCAAATAACTATAGTGGAAAAAAGTAGAATAAATCATTATTTTAGACTTGGTTTATATATTTGGATGGACATAGAAATAAAAGAAATCACAGTATAATGAGATTGTGCTGGGATTGTCTCTGCAGCCTTTTGTTTACCCCATGCAGAGCCACTGTCTCTGAGAACATGAGGCCGTTCTTATGTTACAGGTGTGAGCATGCGTTTCAGATCTGTGGACCGTCTAAATACCACCTCCACGGGTAAGTCTTTTCAGTCAAAATTACAGAATTTCTTGTATAAACTTTATAATTTCTGACAGCACATCTTTGAAGTTTTTATCCATAATGTGTATCCACTTGAACTGTTTGTTTGCTTTAAACGTGAAACAAAACACATGTATATTTTTGTTTGAATGCATTTGCTTCTCTGCATGACGTGCGAACATCCACTAAACATCTGCATCTGCTCTGCCGTGACTCCCGCTCCCATCTTGAGGATTCAAAGTGGTTGCAAATCTCTTGACAAACAAGCTAAAGCATTCTGTAATTTCAGAAGAAGACATTTTCACTGACACGAGCCATTATCATGCAGTTACTGTCAATGCTCTCCTTTTTGAATTGATCACTTCCTGTCAAACTTCTCCTCAGTTTAGCACCACCATGAGGAGCCATGATGCACAGACAACATGGAGCACGGAGGTATTTCTTTGTTTTGTATCATTACATTGAGAAATGAGGACATATTAGCAAGCTAATGATGTTCCTGTCTTTTCTGGTTCATATCTGGTCATATATGGTCGTAAAAACCCTGACACGAATGAAGAATTTTCCATTTTCTTTTGCATTTGACTCCTTCACTGCAATTAACTGCTGAATTTCTTCTGTTATATAATTGTCAGCTTTGTTATTTCATATTAGATGAGATTATCAACAGTACAGGTTTTTGGATGGAAGCACTGAGATGAATGTCTTACTTTCTAAGATGTTCGTGTTCCTTCAGGAAGAGCTCAGTTTTTCTGTTGTTCACTCCTGTGCTGCACTTGTAGGACCTGAGGAGGAAAACGGGGTACTTAAATGGGTTCAGAAAAGGAAAAACCATCTGTCACTCTGCTGGTTCACTCCATTAAAAACTAATAAAAATAATAATAATAAAGATGAACATCAAACCCATCACAGATTACTGTTTGGCAAACTCCACATTAAACTTAAGGATCTATTCTGCTGCTCAGCACGGTGATGGACAAACTGCAGTTTTGATCAGATAAACGTGGTTGAAGGCCACATTTATTTTAACTTGTGGAGTTAATGGATGTTAGTTTTTCATCTGAAAGAAATCCATTTAATAGAGCCTCAGATCTACATTTGATTATCCGTTTAAAACAAATCATTCACTCTGTAGGGTTACCTAAAGGCTGGATGATGATCTGTTCAGGTAACTATCCTCTGCTCTTCACCCATCATCTATTTTATTGATTAACTATTGCTCTAGCACTTGCTGTGCACGCTATATTTTATTTTAGTTAAATGTTTAATTGACATCTTACTTTGGGTACGATTTCTTTTAATTTGGATGTTTTTCTTATCATTTAAATTTGAACAGGTGTTTCAACATGTCTGTAACCATTTTCTTTCTTTAGCTGTTAAGAAACGGCTACTAAAAGTTTAAGAACAATAAGGATTCCACTTCAGTGTTTTTTTTTTTTTATCCACCACTTCACCTTTTAATGGGGAAAAGAAAGTATAATGTCTTTCTCTTTTTTTGTAATCAGTCAACTTCAAAGCAGCACACTTCTCTCGCTTTATCCTCCTCTGATAAAGCATTTCTATGGATTAGTCAGACCAGATGTAACCACTCTCCCCTTAGCCTGGGCTGAATGAAAGCCTTGTGGTTTGATTTACTGTAGAAGGCACTTAGGAGAGAAAAGCCCAAGAGAAAGCCTGGAAAACTGACACACAGAGAAGTGGGGTGGGGGAGCTGGATAAGAGGTGGCGCCTTGTATAAAATGAAAAATAATGACAGTAGAAAAGAAGAAAGCTTAAAGGGTGGAGAAAACGTTGAAAATACTGGACATCTTCGCCTCCTACTGGTTTGCAGAGATGTTTAAAAGGAGGGAGGAAGTGAGGGAAATATGAGAAGAGAAAAGCTGATGCAGTGAATGAAAGCAGGAAAAAAGACACTCATCGTGAGAAACCTCCAACACCACGAATGTAGGAAGCACTGCACTAAGTTAATAATGAAGGTCTACAAAGTTTACCAAGTTATGTGAGAAAGCTTTAAAAAGAAGAATTCTGAGGATGAATGAAACAGCAAAACCAGGCTGTGAGAAGACAACATCCAGAAGCGTGTTTAAAGATAATTTTAACCACTGAAGGTCAAGGAATACCCCTAGAGAATACAAGATTATGCCTCAGATTTTAAAAACTGTTTTTCTAAGAGTGACTGTAAATGGCAGTTTGACAAAAAAAATAAAATAAAAAAGAACAGGACTGTAGACAAATAAGAAATCAGTGCAGACATCTTTAAATACTCTCTGCCCTAAGATCAGCTGCTTGAAAAAAAGAAAGAAAAAGAGAACCACCCTGAGCACATCATGACCCCAGAGTTCTGCTTAGTGCCTTTAAGATGGTAGTATCTGGCAAAAATAATTAAAATTTTAATCTTTGCACTATCAAGCTTTTTAATGCAGTAAGGGATTTCAATTTTAATTGAATTTTGAAAAATACTTATTTATTATGGGTCATTGGAATCTGACAGTTCGTTGTTGTTCTTGAGAATTCTCTAAATTATTTGTTGGGTATAATTTGCTGATGTTTCTATCTTTTATTGTATGTTTTCTGAAAATGAAAAAGAATAAAACAGTGCGAGTCTGTAATCTAACGACAGTTAAACAACAATCCCAACATCCCAAAGTTTTTCTAAACAAAGCACTTTTATACTCATGTCAATTCACTTTTTTATTTGCAACAATTCAGTTTGGAACTTGGTGATCAGTGCTGACGATGAAAACATTAACCTTCTAAATTTATATCTCAAAGTGTGAGAAAATAATAATTACCTGCAGTTCAGTTTCGGCAAGTTCACCCCCCACCCCTCTTAGACTGAAACTAAAACCATAATTCCACTCGTCATTTTTATTATTATCTGACATTTCTAGATGGTACTTCTATCTTCTATCATGTAGAGATGTCTGAAAACTTACTCAATGTCCCTGTGGACTGAGCCTAGAAGGTCTTCACGCTCTCGCAGGGTAAAGAAGTTGTTTTTGGTTTTGTAGAATTCATGAGAGTAGTCCTACAAAGCAGATCAACAGGACTTGAAACAAAACTAGGTATCATTAGATTTAAAAATAACACGTTTCAATGTCGTACGGTCAAAATATTCATCAATATCAGAAAAATGTACTCATTAAAAATTATAAGTTATTTACAAAACTCAAATGTAGATTAAAAACACTTCAAAAAGAAAAATAAGACTATAGGTACCTTCAGTATGTCCCTGTGTCTCTGTAGAGTGTGCATTAGTGCTGCATTATGTGATGAGGCTCCAGGACTGTTTATGTATTCTGCCATTTTGTCATTTACTGCTGTCAGCTGGACAAAAAAAGACATATAATTGGTGCTGTACAGTTCATTGAATGTGTTACATTGTGAGCCTTAATTTCAGTATCTTTAGAAGAGCTTTAAAAAAGAACAAAAAAAAGATCCATTTATTTTTTTCTAAATGAAAGACCATAAAAAACTAATTTCAGGAAAATATTATTCAAAAGATATTTAAATGTTACCTGAAAAATAGATGTGGACATTTTTATTTTGTTTATGAAATAAAAAAAAATTATGAAAACAATTCTGAACATGTGCAATAACATAAATGAGGAGTGGTATTTAACTTACTTTAGTCAATAGGTGTTCCAGTTCTGTAGTCATAGCCACAAGTACATTGTCTTGAGATTGGCTAAAAGAGTCAGACCTGATTTAAGGAGAAAAGAAAATATAAAAAGTTGTCTTTTATTTTGGTAAATCCAATAAAATGTTTGCTTTGTTTTGCTGTTCTTTTAATTATAGGGGGAAGAAAATTAAAAAGAAAAAAAACTGAGGTGAAAAAGAAATATTCACAACTGATCAGTTGTCATACAACATTTCTCTGTTACCAAGCAACACTAATATTATTTAGTAGAGGTAATATAATACAGTTTTCATCAAAAATGGTAATTTAAGAAAAAAAAGTAAACATGCTTTTGTTAACATCCATAAATCAATTTTCTTAAGCTGTTTTGTCCATTTTGGGGGTCACGGGGCTCCTGGAGCCTAACCTAGCCATTCATAGGCTGTCAGAGGCTTTTGTAAACAGTATTTCTAAATATAATAAAGTCCCTTTTGAGTCAGATAAAAATGTAAATGTAACTTTACGTTTTAAAGGCAAATGCAGACACTTGGTTCTGTTCATGTGTTTAAAGTCCCACTTCAATCATCTTCTGATCCCAACAGTCTTTTAATTACGTTTATGTTGTTTTTAGGCAAAATCAAAAAGATCGGTGTCGTTTTCTAGAATCTAATGTCTGCAGAGCGGCAGGAGTTCATTAGAAATGCTAAAAACTCGTATAGTGCTTTTCTACCTTTCTAGAAGGCCCAAAGCGCTTTACAGTCACAGTCTCATTCACCCAATCTCACACACATTTATACACTGATGGCGGCTCCGCTGTTGGACACTGACACCAACCCTATTACCACCAGAGGCAATGCGGGGTTCAGTGTCTTGCCTAAGGATGCTTTGACACATAGTGGGGCAAGGCAGGAATTAAACCTGACATAAACTGATCAGAAAACAACCACCCTGCCACTGCACCATGGCCACCCCTACCTCTGTGCTATTGGCAGGAGAGTTGGATTTCTCATCTCCTTGTTTACATGTTCGCCCACTAGATTACAGCCGCTCACACACCTGACCTAACATTTCCAGTGCAACAAAAATGACGAGAAATATAAGAGCTAACCAGTCGTACAGTTTTAAACCAGACGCCAGCTCAGATAACAAAGACGTAAATGGATCTATTTGTCTGCACGAGGATGCTTCAGAATGCAGCGAAGCAGGGATCTTGTGGTTAGCCTACTGTAGCACCTATGTCACTGCAACAAGCTTTTTCAAACACATTTTTAAGTAAGCTCTTGATTCACAAAGATTTGAATAAAGAAATACTCAAAAATGCAATTTTATGCTTAATTTTCTTTATATATGTCCTCCATCTTGAGTTAAATGCCACAAGAACACGTTAAAATACAAAAAAAAACACAATTTCCATCGGAGTGGGTCTTTAAGCGAGTGTGCCATCACCTTGACCGTTGGCCGTGGTTACTAGCGCTGTAGCTGGTGCACAACTTGCTGAAGGAGACCAGCTTGAGATCCAGCTCATTCTCCAGCTGTCTGGCTTGCTTCCGTAAATCTAAAAATCAAAAGAAAAAAAATTGTGCTTTAGGAAACAAACTGCGATCAGTATGAAAAAGAAAATAAACGTTTTAAATGGGAATTAATGATCAGTTACACACTTATAACAACCAATAGCACTTTTAAAAAAGCATTTCAAGAAAAAACTTGCTGCCCCAAAATTCGAAAATGTTCATCTTTGACAATATGTAAAATTTGACAGGTCTAGTTTGTCCAGATTTTGTTTTATTGTGTTAAGTGTTTTTAATAAAACGAAAAGACATCCCTTGAAGTTTCACGCTGTTGCTACAGATTATGTTGCTACAGATTTAGAGTGTAAACGTTTAAACCATTAAAGGCATAAAAGAGCAACAAGATATTGGTATTCATACGATACCATTTAGTTTGGATGACTATTCAGCTCTTACGCTTTTTGACTTGGAAGATTAAACTAAGCTTTATCTATTAAAATAGAGAGCTAAAAGGAAAGTTTTAATAGATAAATAAAATAAAACGCGTGCGGTAAAAAGGAAAAACTTTTAGCTTCTACGTCATCAGCTAACGCGAGCTCACAGGTTAGCTTCCGCTGGACACTTCAAAGCTTCCAAAAATCCTGATATTTTTTCCAAATGCAAAGTTTTATAGTGTTATGATGTGGGATGAAAAAAAACTGAAAGATGTCACCGAATGAGAAAACTGTAAAACTCCTGAGCAAGAAGCTGTTTTAAATCTGAAAACGAAACATTATTTACCTTCCCAGGAGTCATCGTAGGTTGCCATGTTTGTTGACATGTCATCCTCAGCCGTCAAGGAAGAAAAACGTCGTAGTTCAAGCGTTTGCCCACAGCGCCCACCACTGGCAGGAAGCGTAACAACCACTTCCGCGTCATCATCAGGTGAACTTGATGACAGCTGTTTTTGAGCCTTTTGTTTTGTGTCAGCTGTGATTTTTTTAAAATAGATTTTTTAAAAGATTTAACGTTTTTTTTTGTATAAGTGAATTTTATATGTATTGTTTTTGTAATAACTTCAGTGCTTCAAGTATGCAAAAACATTAAAGTGTGAATATATGCAAAGAGAACACATTTCCTTATAGAGAAAAAATGTTTGCTAATATATTTTGATTCGTTTAAGTTATTTTGAAGTGTTTAAGTCCCATTAAACACTTTCAAGACTAAGAATAATGCCTTCTTCTTTTGACCAGATTTCTTTTCTTTATCTCACTGAACTAAGTCTTTTTTGTTTTGTTTTATTCAGACCTCCAACAACATATGTGCATGTTCTAATACCTTCTTAACAAAAAATATTTTATTTCAAGCAAGTCACAAAAATAAAGGACGAGCTACCTTTTGACCTCATCTGTGGTCTTTATGTACCGGTAAATACATAACCTGATTTGATTTATTTCCAAGGTGCTGTTTTGCATTGTTTGAATTCTGAAGAAAACTAAGATATGTGTTTTTTTGTTTTTTCAGAATATGACTTAAAACGGATTTTTTTTTTTGTTCTGTTTTATTCAAGGGAGAAATGCATTGTTTTCCTCTTAGCCAAAATTATTTTTCTCCAAGAGTTGCAAATGATTTAAGTTTTGAAAGAAAATAATTAAACGTCAATATTTTCAGTCATTTAACATAAAGCTTCTTTTTGGAAACTAAAAAAAAATATGTCCATGTATAATTTTTTGTTCCTCTTATGTGAAAAAAGATTCTGACAAACAAAAGAAATAATCAGTTTTCTAAAAAATATAAATATATAAACATATCTATGTGCTGATTTAATTGAGTTCCCTTAGTCAGCCTGGTAGAGTGTGTAAATCTTTATTGTTCTCCATTAAAAGTTTTTTTTCTTTTAGGTTTCAGTTTCCTTTGCCAGAGGGATTATCGACATTGATCTATGCTTGCATGTGAATTCTGAGTGTGTGCCACAAAGCCTGCTTTGTTAAAGAATCATTACAAAGAAAAGACAACACAGCTGCGACTGAAGTACATGTGGATATCGTGAATATTTCTGTCTCTTTGTTTGTTCTCTTTATTCATCGTCTTGAACACAGGCAGTCATGTGTATCACAGTAACAGCAGCAGGGGTGGTTGTGTTGATGCGGAGGACAAGAACGATGATAGTGATGTCATCAATGGTGGAGATAAAAAAAAGAGCAAAGAATGAACAGAGGGGCTGTTTTGCAGTAGACCTCATCAGATGATGCCTCTCTTTTTCCACTTTTTCATCTTACTGTTTTTTTTCTCCCCAAATTATATTTTCTTTAAAAAAAAAGAGAGAGAAAAAACCAAAAGTGCAGGGACCCAATGACGCCAGTACGAGCCTGAAGACCAGTCCAGGATCCTGCTTTGACTAACTGGACCAGCTGAGCTGGAGAGATGATGGTTGCAGCAGAGGAGGAAGATCGAAGTGCAGGAGAAAGGAAGGAGATAATGTGGAGCGAAAGAAGCACCTCCCTCTCAGTGCTGGATCCTCCTGATAGACTGAATCTGGGGAGTCTGGGCATGGGAGCCAAACTCACGGTAACACTTGTACTCTCCTCCACGGCAGTCGCACTCCATGATGTATTGGTGGCCACGGTAACCAGGGTACTGGTAGCACACAAAGCTACAAGAACAAGGCAAATCAAGTCAGTTACATTGTGAATAAACGTGGGTAATATTGTTTGTTCAGGCTTGTACGATGAACTTACGCCCCACAGTGGACCTGCATGGATCCCACCTCATTGCACATCCAGCCCATGGCTTGCAGAGATGGGTAATCATCACACAGCTCAAACTGATTGCCCATCATGTTCTCCATCTGGTAGATAGTCATGCGGCACTCTTTCTGGTTCTGTACAAGGAGGAAAAAATATCATTAGAATGAGTGGATTCAAAGGGTTGGCAGTTTGTATGTTACAATGAACGTACAGCGCAGCAGATGGGCCTGAACGACAGCATCCTCTCAATGCGATAGGAGTTGCTGCCACTGTAGGCCTCAAAGCGAGGGTAGTCCCCCTTCTCCAGGACGAACTGCTGCCCGCAGAAGCTGGAGTGCTCGTACCCCACCCAGCTGTGAGACAGAATCCAAAGAAATAGAAAAAGAAGGACCTCGCAAGACTGTTACCAAAAGCCGCTTCACTTTTGCCAAAGGCAGGAGAAATTCTACATACGCTCCACACTCGACCTTCAGGGAGCGAATGTTCTCCATTCCACACTCCATGATGTTCTGGCAGCAGGCAGTGAACTCCATACGCCTGCCCTGGAAGAACTCCTGATCATACACAGTGATCTGAAATCCACAGAAAAACATGCACACACATGCACAAAGGTTATAATTTTTGATGAGACTGCACACAAAAAAAATCCACAAGTTGTTGGCATTGAAACTGAGTGAAATGAACCTTCCAAGGGCCCATGGGCATGGGGTTTGTCAGAGCCATGTTGTCTTCTTTTTCAGCAGTACCTGAAGTGACAAATACCAAAACTCAATAAAATGGTCAAAGATTTACAATAGACTGGAAAATTGTTTATTTGGTGTATTCTACCACAAGTTTTCTTTCCAAAAAATACCTAATTCTGTAACAACTGGAATAACCTCAAATCCTATAGTTCCCTTTATGTTCAAACTCCTGTTTAAACTCTGCTTTGCCAAGTAAAAAAAGTTACTTTTCCTTCATTTCATTCATGTATGAGTCCCAATTTCTGGTTGACAAATTGATCAAAATCACAATCTACTAAATATCTATGAGTTGGGAAACGGTATTGCATTATTACAACATGGTTTAACCTACCCAAACTGGTGAGCTGTGTGTCGCAGGGTGTCCACTGAACCGTTTGCAGAGACTTTGCATATAGGGGTATATATACACCTATGGGTGTTAGGGGCCGGACAGCAGGAACGCCTGGACTCATGTCAGCACTTTGCTTTGGACACCATTGTTTTGTTGGGTGAGCAGCAGAGGGGTTAACACACAGTCTCACACTGATTCATGCGAACACAAAGAGGATGCACAGCTATAGTTCATCACACACACCTCTGAAGTAAATCTTTATGTCAGAGGAAAGAAAAAAAACTGCCAAACCCAATCTCAGTTGCTGTCCTGTTTTGACATTTAATAACATGAAGCAACTCTTGTTGATATAAACCAGAAATGAGAAATATTAGTTGATGAGTGTTGAAGAGGAGGTTCGATGAAACCTGTTTTCAGTGCCACCAAAAAGGCATATTAAGTCCTTTTTTTATTAAGTTTTTATAATCTGTAAAGAGTTTTTAATGTAAACGAGCATTATATTTTAATCACGAATTTGTGTTCTTCAATTGACTATATTCCATGTTTTCTCTCATTCCTTAAATGTTTTGCTGTCGCAATGACATATAAAGCACTTTGGTCAGGTCTGTATTACCAAACAACTTCAAAGCACAGCAACTGAGCTTCATTCAACCAGTGGATGTAATCAATAACACTCATTAGTGCATATTTTAGTAATAAAGAAATGTGAATGTTGATGAAGATGATTTTAATGTTAGTCTAACAATTGATATTAGTTGGTATCTATCATGCAGTTGTCATTGTTTTCTGGATATAGCTGGATTTGAAAAAGGAAAGTAGCATCCAACTCAACTCAATTGGGCCCGTTTTGACTTTTTTGTCATTATTTTTAATTCTGTCACTTTCACACTGTGACAACTTAGCAGCCTGACTTTGAATGGGCAGACAATCTAAAAAAACCAAACAAGAGGTCACAGTGGCTCAGTTTGCTTCTTCAATATTCACACCACGCATTCAAGCAGTCACTTCCAATGAAACATCCATCTAAACGGGCAGACATTCACGTTTCAGGCTTCTGCCTTCAAAAGGCTTGCATTGTTATGCAAGTTTCTATGATCGTTTTAAGGCACAAATAGCAAGGCCATTGAAAACGCAATGTGAGTTAAATCAGGTTAAATTTTGAACAATCAGAGACTAGGATTTGGTAATGACGTACAGATGGCGTCCGTTTTAATCCACAGAAGTACCAACCATTTGAAAACTGATCAAAGAAGAGAAATTAATAATTGCAGTTTGTTTCTTTACAGTGTTATACATGAAGTTTTCCATACATTGGAATAGAGCTGTAAAAGAAAAAGCCTGAAGCAAGAAATGTGGGATTTGCCTCTTTTATCTGTAGGTGGCGAACATGCGCTTGTAAATCCATTCTCACTCCCAGGTCGTCACATATTGACTCATGGGGAAGGAGCCTTCCGCGTCAAAAATGTATGCTTCGGGTGTACCCAACTCATCGTTTTTTGACACGCTGGTTCATCCAATTAAGTCAAAGTTCCCCAACCTCCAGGCTGCAAACTAGTACCGGTCCAGTACCAGACCGCACCAGTATCCTAACTTAACTTAACCAGGTACCCCAACTCTAACCATAACCTGGTACCGGACACAGATTGGTACCGGCTCTGGATACGGGCCGGGCTGGGATACCGGTACTGGACGTCCCGATGTTTGGTTCGCGTTTGGTCCTGCGTCCGACAAAACGACTGAACCCCTGATTTAATCGGAACAGCCAGCGCATCAAAAAAAGAGCAGCCAGGGAGCAACCCAGAGCGTCAAAGAGTGACGCTGAGGGCTCTTACTCATGCACCATTATGTAACGATTTGGGAGTGAGAACATGTTGTGTACACAGTTGGAGAAGAAGAAGAAGACGAAGAAGACGCTCTAGTGTGAACACCATGGGCTCAGCACAAGTTCTTGTACAGTGTGTCCATAGCTTGACAGAATAAACCATCTAAAACATTACAACAGCTGCATTATGAGTTTTTTTTTATTTGATATGGCCAGATTAAAAATATATATAAAGACAAATACTAATTACTCTCTTTAGTCTTTCAGCTTTAATATATTGATGGGCATTCTTTCTTTTTACACTTGCTTTGATCTGCTGGATGGTCTGTTTGCATTCACACTTGGTGAACCACACCAGGGTTCACTTGCAAGCAAATGAAGAACCTCACTTTTGGATGGATCAGTTGCATGACTTTGTTCATTCCAAAGAAAGAAGGACTGTTTAAAAAATCAGATCTGGAAAGGACCAAACACATAATTGTAAACTCTTCAATTCGATTCGTAAAAACTTACAAAACTTGTACTGAAAGTCAGTAGAAGAAAGTACTATATAACACATGAATACATTGTAAACACGAAGTAACTGTAAAAAAGAAACAGTCTGATTTTTATTCTTAATCTAGACCAAATGGTTATAAGAAATGGCAAAGTTGCATCTTCAGAAAACATGTTCAAGGTTCTCACATTTTATCAGTGTTTTCTCTTTTTTGTGTGACAGAGTGAAAGCAGAGCAAGCAGCTGGTTGGTACATGCAGCACATTCAGCCTCTGCTTTCCTCTTGCAACACAGAACAATAAACATTTAGGAATGGCCTACTGAGGTCAGCACAACGTCCAGACTTTCCGTCGGTGTGTTTGCATTTGAATGTGGTCGTATACATGGACAAATATTTTCCTGATTGTACTGACCACAGATGGGGAGAAAGTGATGTTTATCATTTTGGTGTTAGCTAAAATCAAATGAGAACAATTGGTGAAGCAAAAGCAGATTCATGTGGATGGGAATGTGACAAGAAAGAGACACATGTATGTGTGTGTTTCTGCTGATGATAGCAGCAGCAGCTCAGAAGTGACAAAGAGACATGCGGACTCAGCATGTGAAGAGCCCACGCTGACCATATAGCCGACTTTGAATGAGCACATGCAAGTTTTAGGCAAACATCAAAGCAGATACACCTCAAAATGTTTTAATGTGTACTATGAAGTAATGGCAACAAAACTGCAGTCACAATGGGCCACACAGAGCTTATATGTGAACAAATCCAACAAAAAAATACATTGAAAGTAACATTTTATCAAAACTTTTCAACATGAGAGACTTTGTTTCATTTGCTTGGATTTGGCTTTTTACCTTTTTGAGTTTTCAACAGTTAAAACTAAGAATTTAGGGAAATTCTAACACAACATAATCAATAATATTTTATGAAACAAGCTGGTTTGGAATGGATGCAGGTTGTCCACAAGGTGTTGTTTTATCACACTGATCTCGTATTTTTAGGTGTGAAAATATATGCGATCATAACCAAACTTTTAGAGTTTTAATCTGAAACAACTCTTTAAGATGTATGTGCTCGCTGCACTATTCCTTTCTTTCAGGTTGCAGTCAACTGCAATTGTAGTTAATAGCACTTTATGATTATGCTATTTTATCACAAAGTGCTTCTGCAGTGATGGATAATTTTGTGTGATTAGGATCTCCAATGAGCTTATTTAATATCAGTTTTATGTTCTGAGAATGAGAGAGTATGATCAGACAGAAGTCATTCTAATCTTAATTGTTCTTGAACAAAAGACAACAATGTCATAGTAGAATCGCTGCCACAAATCAAATAAGGTCAAAAAATGACCTTCAGATCAGTAACTAACTAAAGGATTTCGTGTTCCTTCCCTTTTAGGCAGCAAAGAATTCTGGAAATTCTTGGGCACAGTCCGAAAACAGGTTTTATAATCGTTTGCCCTAAATTGTGCCCGCATGTGTTGGCTTACATTGCTCAAGGGGTGTACTCCACCTTCACTGAAGTAGCTTGGATAAGCTCCAGGATCCCCCATGTTCCTGCACAAGACAAAGCAGAGGAAGAATTGAGTTCAGCTATAGTTTAAAAAAGTAAAGTGTGTTGGTGTTAACATTTTTATCACTGGTTCTGACTCTGACAATTTTAAAACAACCTTTTTTAACAATCCTTCAAGTCTAGACACTGTTTTGAAAAACGGGCACATAAGGAAACTGAAGAACAATTTCAGCTGAAATGTATAAACTTATGTCTGTGTGGATTCAAAGTAGTATTTGCATTAAATTGTGGCTATATTTGTATTATTTTTTATTTTGAATGGGATACACGGTGACGTAGTGACAGTCTCGCCTCACCGGATGGCCTCAGTTCAAATCCATGTTGCATGCTCTCATGGGTTTTCTCCAAGCACTCTAGCTTCATGAAGTTGCCCCGATATGTGTGTGGCCCTGGTGTAGATGGATGGGTGGAAGGGTTTAACATGATCTTACAACTTGTATTATATTAAATTAATTAATTTAACCTAATTTGGAGTGATAAAACTGTTACATTCCAGGTGCAGTTGAACTATTCCACAAAAATGTAAATAGGAGAGTGACCTTATGAGTTTCAAACAATAGAATATTCCCGTCTTGTCTTGTGAATGCAGAGCATTGAAAGTGTTGGTAAAGCCTGTAGACCAAAAATAGTGGAAAATGCAACCAAAAAGAAGACATTTTTCGGACTAACTTAGGGGTCTTTTGGGGGGAGGGGGCTACCTAATATTTTGTGGGTGACATTCTGGTAGATGTTTTGTTTTCTTCAAAGGGAGGAGGAAACACATTTTCGTAGGGGATTATACCCCCAAATCTGTTTAAAACGAATTCATTAAAACTAATTATTCAAAACCGGATGTTATTGTAACAGTAATTAAATTGGCACTTTCTGAATCCCCAACTCTTTTATGTCAAAAGTCTTTCATTTCCTGCCTTTCCCTCGTGCGTTATTTGTGGTTGCTCAGAAACTGTGTGACGCGTGCGGCGCGCGCGCTGCGGCGCTCAGCTGCAGCGCAGACGGTGCGCAGAAACACCAGCCGCTCTTTGCACGACTGAGCCTCTTCCCCTTTCTCACCCTCCTCTTCTTTAGCAAACCATCTGCCGCCGCTTTTATTATTTTTTTTAGCATTAGATCATTTCCCCTCAGACGTCTCGCTCCTCCTGACGTGGCTGCGGAGGAGCAGGCGCGCGCGGAGACGCAGCAGAAGCAGAAGCGAGCGTGGCTCGTTTGCTCACAGACTGTTAGATCATAGAGACGAAGCGGATTTGAATTAAGCACCGGATAACAGAGAGCACCCTGCACTGAGGGAGGGGGGGGACAAGTGTTTTGTATCTTGGAGAGAGGGGGGAGGAGGAGGAGGAGCGGAGAATGAGCTATTCTTGTACCAACAGAGGCAACAGCCAGGAGCCGCCAAGCATTAAGCCGCCTGCCGGTAGCAATCCAGCCAGAGACACCGGAGGGAGCAGCGGCACCAGCAGCCCCAAGCAAACGATGAAAGTGAAGAAAGGCTGCAACTCCGCCGAGGTGGGCGTCCCAGAGACCACGGAGGAAGACCTGCTGGCCAGCGCGGTGATCAGCCCGGAGGATGTGCTGGGTCTGCAGAAGATCACAGAGAGTAAGTTCTGCTGCTCCTGGATGACTCATGCTCCAAATCATGTCCTCTCATTTATGTAATCCGGAGACCCTGTTCAGTCGATGGAGCCACCCACTCACTTGCGCGTAAACCCCACTCAGGACGTGCATGGCTGAATCATGTGTGGCAATTTCAGGCGCAAAAGGAGTCTCCAAAATACACACGATCCTGCAGGAGTCCGCAGGTAGATGGGCTTTTGGAACTGTAAAAGGGATCCTATTTGACATGCAATAAAAGACAAACAAAACTGTCTTTAGAAAATGAGCTATTCAAACATGTCCAACTTCCTTCTGTGTGTTTTTTAGTTTGAATGAAACCATAACAGAAGAATATCCAAAGGTATTTACTAATGCACCATAACTTTTTCCCAATTAAGGTCACAACGAAAACTCTGTATGTAATTTGAGATTTTTTTTTTGTTATTATTATGTCACACCTTGAAATCTCCAGGAAGCTCTAATGCACAGGAGAACATCTACATCTAAGTTAGCTAACAGGTGGCAGAAGGACATTTGACTATTTAAAGGCAGCTTACACAACCCAGTTACATTACAGGAGTGTGCTAACCTGCAAACGCGCAGCAGGATATGCTTGTAACTATTTCAAAGGAGCCTTGGTATCATGGTATCTTCTGTTCATTTTTACGTGTAAATGTGGTATCCTGTCGTTATCTTGTTTGGCTGCAGCTACCAAAAAAGTTGCTGAATTTCACTTAGACGTGATCTCAGTCAGACTTGACTACTGGAACAATTATGGTCTCGGAAGCTCCCACTTTCCTGTCTTGCAGCAACAATGCTAGAGGCAAGAACAGGCATGTATGAATCACCACAGCAACGTGGATGCATGCTTGAATTACTATGGCAACGAGAAGCATCTCCCGCTTGGTTAGGACCAGCTGAGCTTGCATCCCCCACACACTTCCTGCTCTGTTTCCTTTCCTCATTTATCCAAAGCAAGTCAAATAATGCTTTGTTGACACCGTTAAACACCCCAATTAAACCTGAACTACCCACCTGAACAGTATTTTCCACAAATTACCATGGGACTGACAAGTGGAATATTTGGCACCCAGAACATCAGATCTAAATTAGGACAATCCTTTATTTTTAAGCTAATTTTAGCATACATTTATAGGAACAAATTTCATAAAAGCTCTTTGAAAAAGTTTTAAATTATCTTACTTTTGTCATGTTATTTTATGATTAAACCAAGCTGCAGTGAATATCTACTCAGACAGAATAAAAGCTGAACTCAGTTGACTGGTTTTATTCAAATTTTCTTGAAAGAACCACAGACTCATTCTGTTGCAATCAATAGGGAGGCTCAGAGCAGCAAAAAAAGGCTACCCTGAGACCAAGAGTTGTTCCTCTCTTGATGCAATTAAAAGTTATTTCTGGAGTGGTTGTCTTTTGTTGATCAATCATTCCTTAGGGACTATTCTTTCTGTGAGGTCATTTTTTAAACAATTGTGATCAACTAGTAAAAAATGTACTTTATTGATCAAAAAAACACATTTTTTCAAACTTTTATTAGGTTTGTTTAAACAAAAAAAATAAATAAAATAATTTGCACTTTATATTCAGTCAACTATCAGCATCTGTTAAAAGAGCACCCTAATATGGATTCAAACATTTAAAATAATGATAATAAAGTCTAATCTATGCAAAATGAAAAGGTCTGTCCAATGACATGATGTTCTACCAGAAAGAAAAATAGTTTGGACAAACAGCTATATTTGTGGCATTAGAAGCAGAAGGGTCAAAATGATATAGCTGGATGTTAATTTGTCATTTTTTGTAAAATATATATGTATATATTTGATCCTATAAGAAAAATAAAGTGTTTGTCAGAATCAGAGGCAAAATTAGAGCTAAATATGTGCAGCAACAATTAGTGGGGTCATCATACTTCAACTGATTATCATAACAACTTAATTTATGGTTGTAAAAACTCATTTTTCCCAGTTTTTCGGTAACCTAACTTTTTTTACTTACTTTTGCCTCGGAATCGAATCTAAAATAGAATGTTTTTTTTTTTTTTTTTTTTTTCTAGAATACTATTCTTTGTCAGCAAACATCTCCAAGTGTTTATGTTGAATTACTGGAATTCTAGAGCTGATCATGGGTCCTACAGTTAAAATGAATGAGAAAACGTATGTGCTCAACCCTATTGAATGCTCACATAAAGCTCCTAATGCTTCATTAGATTTAGAGCAGCAATGGGAACGACTACTCTATTCAGTTCTGAACAATGACAGGTTTATAGTCAGGTCATTCATAAAACTATATCTTTGAAGTTTCCAAATGCACCGTTTTACTGCTTGTTTTAGTCTCGCCTCATATTGTGTTTTATCAAGGGATTCCATTTGTTACTCGTAATGGCAAAAATAAAGAAATACATAATTTAATCAAGTTAAAGACCCAAAACAGTAACATGTTTTCATACAAATTTGTTTTTTTGCGTGTTTGGGCTTCTTTTTCTTTTCTTTGCAGCTGTTTTGGTTTTTATCACACCATAAGGGAGTGTGTGCGTGCGTTTTTGTTTGTGCGCACATACTAACATCTGGTCAGATGCTGCATTTAGTCTCTAGCTCTGGACATGTTTTAACTTTGTAGAAGTAATTTCATTTTTCATCTCCCTCTTTTAGCTCATTGAACTTTGACTCATTAGATTTGTTTCCGTGGTTACCAGCATTCCAGCTCTTAATAGCCAGATGAGCCAACACGTGTCCTATCATATAGCTTCCAAAGTTATTTTCAAGCATGGACTTTACTTAACAAATTTGCTTGAGACATCCATACATGTTTAAATTGATGTATTCTTGATGTATTCTTGTTAACTTTGCACATTATAGACGATGGGGATCACACTTCCTGCCCTCAATGCAAAATTTTTTTTATCAATAGATTTGACATTTTTTCCTCTAATTTTTCCATTCAAAAAGCTTGCAGTGTAAATGTTTCTGTCATTTTTGTGTAGGTGTTCAGATATGGGCTTTAACTAGCAGCAGAGTTTATGCAAAGGTATACAGTAACATCTTTATATTTCCCATGTGTTTTTTTAATTGCTTCTTACTAAAACGTTTGTTAAATAATTGAAAAAAAAAAAACTAATTAAAAAAGGAATTTACAGATTCTTTCTTCTAAAAACCTTTTCAAATACTAGAAAACAAGAATGTATAAATATATTAATTTAGAACAAAGTTAAAAAAATGTTCAATTCTTAACTGTCAGGAGTTTGAGCCCTGGTTTGAGCTCTGGTCACCGGCGGGAGCCATCTCCTACATCTCCCAGCTCCCCCAGCACACAGATCCAGGATACCACACACCTGATGATCATTTACAATCATCCAGGACTCATAAGGAGCACACACAGCCTGGCTCGTTCCAAAGTTTTGCTTGTGCCTTTCAGCCTGCATGCTGAGGGTTTTATCCTGATCGAATCGCCTGTTTAGCTGACCCTACATCGTATTTGACTCTGCCTCTTTGCCGCCTGCTCTGACCTTTGCCTGGACTCTGACCCTGGTTTAGCTCTCTGAACTTTTAGCTGAGCCTTGCTCCTGTCTGCCTGTTTCTGGGTGTAAACTGTAGTAGTTTAGCAAGTGTTTCTTTTTCTGACATATTTTAAAACGCATGGTCTGTGTGTCTATTGTTGCGTTAAAGGTTTGTGTTCTTGGTTTCAAAAAGTTTTAGATTGGATCTAAAAGGAACATTTGTTCTCTTTTTTTTTCAGATCTTTTGCACTTCCTTTCTCCTGTCTTCTTTTTTTAGTAAATATGTTTTGTCTTTAGGTTTGACAATTATTCACGCTCATTTTTAATTGTGACTCCAAATGCTGTCCCAGGAAAAAAAAACGACATTTTGTCATACTTTCTGACTTATATTAGACATATTTTGCAGTTTAATCCCCTTTTTGTCTAGAGTTGCAGAGTTTTTAATGATTTTAAATGTTACTTTGGATCTTTATCACCTTGCTGAACTTAAATGTTAGTATAAACTGTGTACTGGCCAGTAAAATGAATCAGTTGGTCCTTTTGGCTTGTGCTGCAGAACGCTGGTTCAGTTCTGATTCATCTGAACCTTCTCTAAAGTTAAATGGGCTAACAGAGGATGAAATGAGGCCAGCGTATCCTGCAGTGGCACAGATAGACTGTGAAAGTGGGGAAGACCTCATACAAAGATGCGTCTTTTTAGTCGAGGACAAAAAAGAATGCTCTTAATATAAACGTCACCCCTACATTCTACTTTTATGATTTTAAATGCGGAATGGGTCTCAAAGTCATCCACCTTTTTAACTGTTTTATCTGCTGCACATTTCCCTATAAGCAATAATAGATTTCAAAGGGTTTCCGTTCCTTTCCTCTATTGCTGTTTGGGTCTTTCACTTGCTCTCCATCCTCATCTTCACCGCTTCCCTCCCTTCAGTGATTAGCTGGATGTGCCTTCATATGAGAAACTAAACCGGATTAAGCCCACGTGAGCTGCGTAAGTGCCTTCATTCTCCCGTCTAACTGGATTGGCCATCTTTGTTGTCAGACTTCCTTAATTTGGTTGTGCTGCTGCAAAAGTGCTGTCAGTCTAAAACTGTAAATGATATTTGAGAGGAAATTTGGTTTAAATGCAGGTGAGGGGCCTGATTACAGGTTGTTAGCCTGATTTGAAACACTCATCTCTGGAAAGTGTTAGAAACTGTTGATTTATTTGTAGGTTTAACATTTTTTTTCAGGTCAGAACAATTCTATAATTGGTTTTTCAGCAAATGCGATGCAGAAACATTTATGTGCAGCTGTAGAATACAAGGACGTTTCCAGCCTTGTAGCTCCCTGATATGCCGTCACAAATAAGGAAACGTTGAACAATTTCTATGTGTGTTTATCTTTAAATTGCATTATTTTCAGGTTGTTTTTTTCAGAAGCTGTAGTTTCAATGTAAAGGATGGAGCAAAAGATTTTATTTACTATTTTAGGCCAAATTTGTTTTTAAGAAGTAAAATTTAAAAAACACAAATGCCTGAGTTTATTTTTTTTTCTGATATTTTGAGGAATTTACTGAAAAAACAAAACATTTCCACAAAAAAATCTATATCTATGCAATGATTTAAATAGGCTGTATCCAAATAATAAAATAAAACCTTTTCTATCCGCTCATGCTTGAGTGAATTGTGGTCTGGTAACCGTGGAAACTTCCAGTAAAGACAGAACCACCAAACTGCAGCTGTGGTTGGACAAACTAAACTAGATCCCATTATCAGTGTCAGCTGTTATTTTTGCCAGCATGCGTGTTGTGTTTATAAGCCTTTAATATGGTTTCATGTAGTGACCTCTTAGATCTAAACTCATCTAGAAGGTTCCTCAGATGTTTTGATTGAGAGTAGTTCAAACAGAACCTGAAAACTTGACTGTTTTGCTCAGCTGGTTCAGAAAAACTTGCGGTTAGCTGTCAAACCTGCCCTCTGTGCTTTTTCTTCCATTTTTTAGACTTTGTTACTTACTCAACAGTAGGGTCTCAGTGTCACAAAAGCTTTCCTTCCAGAAAAGAATAAAGTTGTCAAGTCCGAAACAAAAGAAGTGATTATTTAAAGGGAAAAGTTCCCAAAGAATCCACCAGAGGGATTTCCTGGTGACTTTCACATGATTCTATAATCTGTCTGATAAAATACTTCCTTCACTTCATTTAATTTTTGATTTTCAACAAACCTTTCTTTTACTGATTGAAAAAGTACAAAATAAAGCCTTTTAAAGGAGTTTGTATGCTTTTGATGAAAAACGATCTGATTTCTAGTTTGAACGGGAAGGAATCAAAATGAAAGGAAATTTAAAATACACCAGAAATGTGAATTTATTGATGTGTAAGAGCTTTATAAAGATTAAAGAACAGCTTTTTGTTGTAAAACAAGCTGTGTATTTATGGATTGTTCTTCAGAACATATTTTTTTTTTTGAAATTTTGAAAAAGCAGAAATTTGGAAGACAAATTTGACATGCTGAACCCTGCATTAAGTATGCATTAAGCTTCACACCTGAAGAATCTAACAAGTTTTATCATCATTATTTTTGTAAAACACCACATCCTTGCTGTGTTTATTGCAAGTGCACATCCATGTATGTTTCAACGTAGGGACAGTTAACCTATGAAGGATGTTTCTAGATTGTGGGAGGAAGTCGGAGTCCCCGGGGAAGCCCACACATGCACGGGGAGAGAACTCCACACAGAAAGGTCCCAGGGCCGGGATTCGAACCAGGGCCTTCTCACTCTGAGGCGAGAGTGCTCTAAACTACATTAAGTCTAATTTACAAAAAGTAAATGACTTCCATCCTATTAAATGCTCTTCTGAAGCAAAAATCTACCAGTTTATTTATATTTATTATTTATGCTGGGGTTTTTTAAATACAACACAATCTGTATTTTGGACATTTTTCTCAACATGTTAACTGTCTCTAGCTTATTGTTCCCAACCTTCTCTGTCTTTTTTCATAAACTTTGTTTGTCTCAGCATGAGGCCCCTTCACTAATATTTGTTGACCATTCTTTAAATGGAAAGAATATTCAGATTGAATCAATAACCTTTTGTCACTGTTTTGACCTTTTCAACTCCTTTTTTCAAACTAAATACTAAAAACTGTTGTTTCAAACTTTTCTTGTTTCTTTTTTGCCAGGAGATTCTGAGGCCTATAGGATCTGCTGATGTACTGTATAAACCCAAAGAAATGTGTTCTTTACTGAACTTCCTGCTTTTAAAGCTGACTTCTCTCTTTTGCCAGTTAGATTTGATAAGATCTCACCTTAGTTCAGATTGCCTGAGGCATTTAGATCCACTTTAGGCTGATCTTCACTGTGTTCTTTACAAAGTATTTAGACTAGTGTTTACTGCATTCAGTAAATTGGGAAAGATTCTTTTTTGCGTCACTTAAGATGCTTGTCCACAAAACCAGAGGCAGCAAAGTCCTCAAAACAGCAAGACAACCTTCCAGAGACTTCATTTTTACACTGTTGATGTGTCTTTGAGATTTCATTGGTCGTTGGTAATTTATGATGATGTTGAAATTGTTTTTTATATAGAAATATTCATATGTTCACATTTTGATCTTTTTAAAAAGCGTTTCCAGTGGTCTTTTTATTATGATTATGTCGTTGTTAGCTAAAATCGAAAAGGCTATGTCGTTTTCTAGAACATAGTTTCTGCAGAGCGGCAGGAATTCATCAGAAATTCGCCTCTGTGTTACAGGAGACTCATTTCCCTTCGTCCCTTTGTTTACACTGTCTCCCGTTCACTTATTGTCCCTCTTAACCCCAAACTAACATTACTGGTGCAAAAAACATGGCAAGCAAAGTTGGAGCTGTCATACATTTTTGAGAAAAATGCAAGCTCAGGATCTGTTTGTCTGCAAGTGGATGCATCGGAATGGAGGACAGCAGGCGCTGTTTCTCCATGGTCACGTGACTCAAACCTGGTAGGTTGCGACCCACTAGATTTGAGTCACGAAGCCACCGGAAGTAAGGCGGAGCTTACATATCACCTCCATCATGAGAAAAATGCCACAAGAACATATTAAAAACAGCATCTTCGATGAAGTGAGTCTTTAAGGTCAGCATCTTTTTAAGATGATGTTGATGTTTGTTTCTCTCAGCTTTACCTGGCATCCTTTTGGGTTAGGTTAGAATATTCTGAGACAAAGTCTGATATTTTGAAGGAAAGTTATTTTTTCAATAGACTCAAGTACGGTAAATCACAGACAGTGATTCAAAACATTAAATTTGGGAACTGTCCCATTTTTAACAATGCTGATTCAATTAACCTGCGGCTTGTTTGGAGGTAAAAAATGTGATGAGAAGTACTAGGCACGCTATAGGTTTACATTGTTCCTCCTTGACTAATCCAAAGAGCTGCAAGCGTGTGCAAACACAGCTGAGTGCTGCAAGAGTAGAAGAATCAAGCTCAGCAGTCAGAAAGAGACAGTAGCAAACATGTCATCGAATCAGATCTGCTCCATCAGGAAAAGTCGCCTCATGCTGTAACTGAACTTGACCACGTGCAAGAACACGAGGGAGTTTGCATGTCTGCAGCAAAAAACCCACCAGAGAATAAGGCTTTTTTTGGTGACTTGACAGCCGCAGCACGAGGGAGGAGTTCTGGATTGAGGTGATAATGATCTGCATCTTTGTTGCTGAGATCTTCTTCATTTGGTCCAGGATAGCTGTCCCACATCAGGCTCCACAGCTTCCTGCTGAGTCACTTGCTGTGATAATGAGTGCACATGTCAAAACACTGCGCCCAAACATCCAAAACGATTTCACCTGCTGTCTTCACATTGTTGTAATGATAACTGCAAGCAACTGGCATGTGGGGGCCGAGGCAGAGAGATGACTGGTCAGTTCAGCACAGCTAGTGGACTTCATGGGTGACCAGAGCTGAAAAGAAAATCCCTCCTCAGTCACCATTTTCATTACAGTATGTTGGAGCCAACGGATTTAGTCAGGGTATTTCCAAAGCAGACCCTTTATTTTACCTTTTGCATTTTTTTAAACTACCAACCTCGTATGTGCTTTGTGACTTCAACCAGGCGAGCTGCATCAGCTTTTCTGCAAAATGTATGCAAGTCTGACATGTCAGGCGTATAGAAGCAGGAAGAAAGCAGGAAAGTGTCTGCTCTGAGGAACTATAGCTGCCTGGTGAGAGCAGGAAGGATTAGGGGAATAAAAATAACTCACTTATCTTTTTTACTGCCTGCTTGTGTTTAGAAGTGGCTTCTCCAATTTTGTTTTTTGGTCAATTTTATTAAAACAAAAGAAGTGTTGAAATGTTTTTTTTATTTTCTGACGACTGATTCTGTGCTTATATCTGTGAATTAAAAAGATATTTATCCTTGTTTATGTTTTTTTGTTTGTTTTGATTTATCATTGAGATGAAAACAATGTTTTAACGACGGATTCACTTTTTGAAAGACGGCTGACCGCCAAATCCTCAGATCTGAGCGTGTTCCAATAATCTCCCTGTTTTTCCATTTATGCAAAAGTCAGGGACGTGGTGTGTAGGGGGGTCAAATTTGAAGAGGAATTGGGCTTTGTCTTATAAGAGGCACCGCCTTCTTTAATGAAAGGAAACATGACTATTTATCAATTTTACCTTAAAGAGCCATTCAAGTGAAAATCGTGTTTTTTGTGTTTTAAACATGTTTTTGTGTTTAAATATGTTTTGATTGATTTTTCTGATGATGGTGGACAACTATTCTGAGTATTTCTTTATTCAAATTGTTGTGAATCAGAAGCAGACAACGCTATTTTGTTGGAAAAAGCCTGTAGGTGACGTAAAAACTACAACAGCAAGCCACAACTCCATTTTTTTGCATCCACTTGTAGGCGACTTGATACGTCTTTGTTTCCCTCGTCTGAGCTGGCATCTGGCTCAAAACTGTACGGCTGGATGGCTCTAATATTGCTTACCATTTTAGGGAACGGTTGTGAGGGGCTGTAAGACAGTGAGAGAGAGTGTAAACAAAGGGATAATGGGGAACGAAGGCAGGCTTACTCCACGCCACAAAACAGATGTGAATTTCTAATGAACTAATGCCGCTCTGCAGACACTATGTCCTAGAAAACAACACAGGTATTTTGATTTAACCAAAAATGGCATAATTATAATTAAAGACCACTTATAACGCTTTTATAACAGATCTAAAGATAATCAGAGAGGGACTTTATAAGTTTTACAAATAAATATTTATATTTCATGAGTAATCTCAAGACTTCAGGAGGTAAATTATCTAAGTGAAAGTTAGTGGATGAGCAAAGAAATGCTTCAAAAAGGATAGAAAGAGAAATATTGTAAAGAAAATGAAGTTAAAATTGCTCACTAGTTTGGATAAAATTATTTTATATAATTATATATAGTAATAAACAAAAGAAATTCACAACAGTTATTAAAAAGATTAAGTGAATGAAAAGAATATAGGTCTTGGCACACAATTTATTTATTTTGAGAGGTTTAAAATAAAAGACTGAAAAGAAGATCCTCTCACCTTCTTTCAGAGGTTCTCTCATCTTTTTCCCACTTTGCTCTCTGAGGCTCTAGCCTTTGCATGTCTTTCTTAGGATCCTTAGATCTGTATTTCTGTGTTGCAAAAAGTATTGTTAGAAATGTTGATATCCTGGCAACAGTATCAACCTCTACGTTTTATGTGAACGTAACTGGAAAAGCTTATCTATCTGTTTGCAAGAGATCAAATACAGATTTAAGTTCAGAAGCAACCTTTCTAGTTTCTCCTCCACCTGTTTCCTGCTCTCACTACAAATCACAATATCGTCTGCAAACATCTTAGTCTATGGTGATTCCTGTCTAACCTCATCTGTCAGCCTGTCTGTCACCACTGGAAACAGGAAGGAGCTCATATATCTAAAGGTTTACTAATTAAATTATCTAATTTTTTGTTGACTAAAAAATGTGTTCTCTATGCTCCTCTTTTCTCATCCTCTGTCATTCTTTAATCTAAAAAATGACTAGACTTTGATATCGGCTGACTGTTATGCCACACCATTTTCCCTTTTTCAATGTTTCACTGGCATGTAAATAGAAAATGGCATTGTCATGAACACAAGAAATCTGTGTTTCCCTCTCAGATTATCTGTGCAGCCCAGACGAGAACATTTACAATATCGACTTCACCAGGTTTAAGATTAGAGACATGGAGACGGGCACGGTGTTGTTTGAAATCACCAAACCTCCATCCACAGGTGAGTCGCACGTTAGTTTCATCCAACCAATTCAACTTGACTTCCTTCCATAGATATAGCACACATTTTTCTTAGTAACCTTTACACGTTCTTACCTTATGTTCTTTCTTTCTATAATTTAGAAAATATTTAAATTAGGAGCTAAATCTGTCTTTGAATACTTGATGGTCGGGAGCGGCAGCATCTTGAGGGGACCGCAGGTGTGTCCTGCAGTTCCCTTGAGGCTTGAACGACCACCTCAAGGGACATGATGAAAATGGAATGTATGATTGTAGCAACCTGACTGTATAATTATGAAGTGCATCATGGAATATTTGTAAGGATAATTTAAGTTTCACGCAAAAAGTTAAAGCCGATTTCCAGAGGAATTTTCTATATTTTCAAACCTGATTCTCCTCAGATAAATCTGGAGAGAGGAGGGACATTGATCCAAACGCTGGGCGTTTTGTTCGTTACCAGTTCACCCCTGCTTTCCTTCGACTTCGACAAGTTGGAGCCACGTGAGTGAGAACGTGTAATACATATTTAAGAGAAAGCAGTACTTTTCCAATGTACTCATATATGTGTGAAACATTTTTTCTTCTTTCTGTCTGTGCTTATGTGTTTAGTGTGGAGTTCACGGTCGGAGATAAGCCGATAGAAAACTTCAGGATGATTGAGAGACATTATTTTAGAGAGAAGCTGCTAAAGAGTTTTGACTTTGAGTTTGGCTTCTGCATGCCGAGCAGCAAAAACACCTGTGAACACATCTACGAATTCCCGCCTCTCTCAGAGGATATTAGTAAGTGTGCACACGTGGCAGCATCATGTTGAACGCTCATTATCTGTAAGTCTGTGGTAAATGTGAAATAAAGTTGTAAAAATGTCACAATGCCAC
Organism: Oryzias celebensis; assembly: GCA_014656515.1. Taxonomy (NCBI): domain Eukaryota; kingdom Metazoa; phylum Chordata; class Actinopteri; order Beloniformes; family Adrianichthyidae; genus Oryzias; species Oryzias celebensis. The sequence continues at coordinate 17,305,658 of BNCR01000013.1, forward strand.
ACACACGCGTGGCTTTTTGTGGGATTGAGGCTGAGTAGAAACTCCCACATCAGGAATCTGAAAGCCGAGTTGGGATGATCAGCCTGTCAGTATAAACAGCTGTCCAAGTTTATTCCTATTTATTTTTGCATTAGACTGTCATAACATTATTTGTGTTTTCTTTATTTGTTTTTGTCATGCTTAGTGACCCCAAACATTCAGTTCTTGAATTTGAAGTCCTCTCAGGAATACAGTTTGCAGTTCCTCAAATGACCACCAGAGGCCAGTTTTAAAAGAAATCACTCCTATGTGAATCTGCATCATCATATTAAAAGTTTTTCTTATGTTTATCACTTCATTGTCTATGTATTAAAACAGGAAAATGTTTCTGAATTTAGTAAAACACAAATGTGTGCATTGTTAGGAGTTTTTTTCTTTGCTTTGTTGACAGGGGGACCCAACCCATTCAGTAGGGCCGCATCACCCACCTCAGGCTTCATTTCCCCCCCTTAAATCTTCATGTATTTGCTACAGTTAATATACATATTAATATATTAATATAAATACAGTCCCTGTCTCCCGATAAATGCTGCACTACAAATGAAGTGACTTTTCTTTAAAGTTCAAAAAGTTATTCTGCATCCATGTGCTGCTGGGAGGTTAGTTGTTTTTCTGACATTTATGTATGTTTTTTTCTGAGCTGGACAGTCATTTTTTGGATCATACCAACAATGCATGAACGCAGCATTTCTCCAAGTCTGCGTTTTTTTCCCTGATCAACATCAACCCATTGGAGCAATTGGCACTAAAATGAGAACAAAAGCCACAGTTTTGAAACAAAAGCTGCAAAATCTTCAGTTTTAAAATATACCATATTTTCCGCACTATAAGGCCCACCTTTAATAAATGGCCTATTTTAAAACTGTTTTCATACATAGGGCGCACCACATTATAAGGCTCATAGAATAGAAGCTACATTAGCGGCTGGGGTCGCGTTATGCATCCACTAGATCAGTGCTTCTCAGTTATTTTCTCTTACACTCCCCTTTAAAGAACTTATCCTTTCACTCCCCCTACAACTTTCTGCTGCAACTATCATTAGTCAAGTTGCTCAAATTAGAAGTATATCTGCAAAACATTGTATCCTTATTATGGATAAGGAAACTTGGATCAACTTATAAATAATTAATAACTTTCTTAATAAAATTTTTTGTTTTTTTTTAAATATAAAAGATAAAAAAGACACATTTGCATGTAATTACCCAAAATAAATAGTAATTCTTATGTACATTTTGAGCATTTTTGGCAGACTGTTGAACCATTTGATAAAGAAAAATAAAATAACATTGATTAACTCTTAAATAAACAAAAACTCTAACATTTTTTTGAATATAAAAGAAAAAAATGATACATTTGCCTGTATTTTCCCAAAATAAGTAGTAATTCTTATGTAAACTCTGAACATTTTTGGCTGACTGATACAGAAAAAGAAAATTACATTGATCAACTCATAAACAAAAAAAAAAAAATAATAATTAAAATATAAAAGAAAAAATATACACATTTGCCTGCAATTTCCAAAAACAATATGTAAACAAATGTTACAACCCTTTGTGGCTAGATTTCTTGGTCTTTACCCTATAAAAGTATTAATTAAGGCCATGATCATACTCTGAGCACTTCAGATAGTAGCAGCAGATGTAGTGTTTTTCCTTATCTGCAGGTTTTAACAGCTTTAACATCGTTGGTTTTTTTCTGTTTCCTCACAGTCAGGGAGATGATCCTACATCCGTACGAAACGCAATCCGACAGCTTCTACTTTGTGGACAATAAGTTGGTGATGCACAACAAGGCGGACTACTCGTACAACGGCGGGACGTAAGCGCGAGAGATGATTTCATGGACAAGGGACAATCCAAAAAGAAAAAAGTGGCAGTGGCAGTTCCTGTCAATCCAGCATGTCTTTCTTATCCTGTCTTTCTCATGCTGAGAGAAAATCATCCTATAAAAAAATTGTCAGTTGCATCTATTTGTGTATCTGTGTATTAGCACAAACACACACAGAAGTGAGTCTCTGACGATGAACCAGCAGGTAAAGAAAATATCTAATGACTTTTGCTATCTAGACACATCATAAAGAGAAATTATGATGTAATTTCTTCTTTTTTGTAATTCCTTGAGTTTCTTACAGGTTAGGGTCAAATCTTACTTTGAAAATGTGTTTTTAGAACTTCCTGAATCAGTGAGTGCTTTTAACCTGTGTGTTTTCTGTATGATTGTGTCTGCATTTGTACTTGTTTGTACATGTAAAATCTAGTTTGGAAAACAACATTTTCCAAACCATTTTGGCCCTATTTTTCATGCTGGGAACAGACAGTTGCTTATCAGACTTTCTCCGATTCTTATTTCCTCCTTCCTGGCTTATTTGACATGTGACCTATTTTGACAGTAGGGTATAGGTAAGTGAATTTTCCCAAAGCACAACATCTTTACAACAATCTTTACAACAGTGATTCCATCTGACTCTCTATATACTTTATCTTTGCTCCACCTGTACTCTCCAGTTTTGGGTTACTTTGGGAGTGTGTGTGAAGAAATGCCAAAAAACTTTACAAAAATGCACCTTCCGTGTCCCAGTTAATGTTTGATCATCAAAAACTTCTTAAAGAAGAAAATAAGTTTTCTCTGGTGTGTTTTGAAACAGGAAGTGGTGGGAAATGTAGCACATCAAGTCACTCCAACTGCTCATGTTTTTGTTTTGGTATTGTCGACAGTTTTCATGTGTTTTTGTGTACATTCCACTGATCTGGATCTTATAGAGTGTTGATTTAAATCAAGGAGTTGATGAAACAAACTGACTCAAAAGTATCCCGATTTTAAAAATTATATCTAAATTTTGGGCAGGAAAATATATTTAGTTTGTGAGTTTTGATTAATTTTATTTAGACTATTTAAATATTATTTATTCTAAATGTTAGGTGAGCCAGATCTGTGAAGAACAGCTTTGTTCAACTATGTGAAAATGAGATTTTGCATTTGATCTCACTTGATTCAAATTTGGAAAAAATGTTTGTTACATTGTCAGACGTGACAAAAAAAAAAACAGCAAAAGGGGAAAGTTTCCAATGCCTAAAGAGGAAATCGACCAATAAACTTCAATTTTTTTTCTCCATAAAAGTGACGCACATAGAGATTTATGAAGAATTTTGAATCAAGTTGCTGTGATTGAACAAACGCAAAATAAAGATTTATTGGACTTTTAATGTGTTGTAGTGTTGCTGTGCAGAGAAAGAAGGAGTCACACTCTTTGCAAAGTGATGGTTTATCCCATGTAACACAAGCAAAGCTCATGCATCACATGTAATGTGTGAGAAACCCGTATCTGTCCCGGGACATTGTGCTTCCGTCCTCAGCGTTTTTACTTTATGACATTCTCTTTGATGAGTGTGATAAAAAGTGTCCTTCACTGCAATCACCCTTATCTCACTGTTATTCTTCAACCAACCCTTTCATGGTTTCTCACTTTACACTATTATTAGCACCTTTCCCTTCCACAAAGCTGAAATTTTGACATTTTTTTAACCACGGGGAAGTTGGTTATAGCTGAAAGTAGAAAAATCTGCAAGTTTCTGCGGGAAAGCGTAGATTTATACAGCACCAAATATAAAGCAAACCTGATGATGTGAGCTATTTTTCAGTTTTTTTTTTATATAATGCAGAAGTAAAGAGCATTTTTGCATTACTTTGCTTTTTTTCTCCTGGGCAACAAAAAGGGACCTGGTAAAGGAACGAGACGTAACATGGTTATTTGTGGAGTCTGGTTTAGACAGCAGCACATTTAGTTTGTGTTCCAAAAGCTTTCATTTCACCGGTCATGTACTGTCACAATTTGTTTGTTTTTTTACAACAAAAAGGTACATTTCTGCAGAAGGAATACCAGCATTATTTCCCTAATTTTTAGGTGTTTTACTAATTTTTTTATTATTTATTGCATCAAACCACTCCAAATACTCATTATAAAGGATTTTCTCTTTCTTTTTTTCCAAAGAAATAACCTCCTCAATGTCCTCTCTGCTCTATTAAGATAGGTCTGGCAATACAAGACAAGTGAATAACAATGAAGAAATATACAGCAGATTCAGATGAAACTGTGACAACACGAAAATACAAAATTTGTAACTAAAAAAGAAAAACTTACGATCCAACAAAAAGACCGCAGCAATAACTTACAATAACCAACACAAATAATTTACTCTTATCATTTTACAAACAGAGAGCTGCTTATAACCGTCATGCAATTTCAAATAATCACTTGTGCATTATCTCTGAATGATAAACAGGTGGACACGACGATAACACATTCAGGAAATAATCCCAGAAAAAGCTCCTATCTGGAATCCTTGTTTGTTTGGTTCTGTTGCAGGACAAATATTAACTCATATCTTGAGTTAAGATTCCAGAAAAGGTTGTTTTCACCTGCAGTTAACTGACTCATGCATGAATGCATCACTTAATTCTGAATACAAAAGAAGGGCCAAAGTGTTTTGTCTTTAAAAATGGAAGTAGTAGTATTCTGTGTTCTTTTGCTTTTCTTCCTGCACAATAGCTGTCAAAATTAAGATTTCAAAAGTTTGGTTGTTTAAAATGACAAACTGTTTGACTTTTGCTTTTTTGTGACGAAGAGCACCTCCCGACTAAGAAAAGATCAAATAATATTTTGTCCCTTGCGGTAATAATGGTTAGATGTGTTGCCGAAGTTCTGTCAATCAACTTTGATCAAAGCTCGCCACCCGATGAAGCAGATCTGCTCATCCTCGGTGTGTCAACACGTGGGAATATTTTAGTCTGTCAAACAGAAATGCTTATATTAAAAAAAGATCCTTAAAAGTCACAGAAGTTCTCTTGCTCTCATTCAAGGTTGGCTGTCTGTGAAGTTGGCCCACTGAGGGAAGGTGCCCATGTCAAACAAAGAGTATCCCCAGGTGTTGATGCCTAAATTAATGCACAAGATCCCAATGATGTTCAGCATGAAGCCGGCTTTCACCTGGAAGAGAAGAAAGATAAGATCAGAACAGACTTCAAAAGGTTTTTGTCTTTTGGAAAATGTACAAACAGAAAGATTAAAGAAGTTGGTAAACTAAAGAAACTTTAAATCGGATCTGAGGGAAATGTCACCAACGCTCAAAGATCTACTTTTTTGCTGAAGACGAAATCAAAGATTTTAGAAGATATTTATGCATGTGTGTGTCTTTGAAAATTATTCTTACCATGTCTATGACTTTGAGGTTTCCAAAGGAAAAGGCAATGGCGTTGGGGGGCGTGGCCACAGGTAACATGAAGGCATAAGATGCAGCGATGGTACAGGGCAGCATCACGTACAGAGGGTGAATCTTAATAGCAGTGGCCTAAATCACAGAGCACAATGCAGCTGAGCGTGCTGTTGCAAAAAAAAAAAAGAAGTTTGATCTGCTTTGGGTTCAGTTTACCATGGAGGCGAGGATGGGCAGGAAGAGCGTGGTGGTGGCCGTGTTACTGGAGCATTCTGTGAAGGTTGCAACAAGAAGGGAGAGCAGTATGGAGATGGCAAACGGGGGGATTTTTTCCAGAGGTGTCAAGATACTCCCCAGCCATGCGGACAAACCAGACACCTGAAAGTAAAACACATTTATCCAAAACATTATGCATGTGTAGAATATCTCATAGAATAGACCTGGCAAAATAAATATTTGGTGTAAAGTCAATTCATAGAAGTTTGATTGTGACTCCTCATTCAGATCCATACTGACGTCCCCTTGACGCCTAGTGATGCAGATATGCACTTCAGCTCCAAAATTACCTTAATTTAGCATCTACTGAAAATAAAAATAAGGCATCAAGGGGTAAAGTTTGGATTGTTTTAGGACACATAGTATATCTTTTTTATTTTTCACTTTGGTTGATCTAATATCCTTTCTGGGAAAAGTACTTTTTTGTGTTTGTTATAAATTGGTGCTTTAAATAACTGAATAAAAGAAGAGAAGAAAATCTGGTGTTCACCTCACTACCAGCAGCCAAAGCGAAGCCTCCTCCCAGCAGCAGAATGATGTTCCAGGGCATTCGCTCATGGACCACCTTCCAGGTCAGCAGAGGCTTGGGCGCCTTCACTATTTTACCTTTTAGATGCAGGTAAAGGGTAAGACACATTGTCAAAACCATCATTCGTTCCCGAATGTCTCCAAAATACATTTTAGAAAATACTTCACCTTTATCATTGTATCCATAGCCACTACACGTGGGCAACCGACTCGGGATGACAAAGAAGAGCATCGACATCAAGATGGCAACTGTTCCGTCTGACACAAACCTGGAAGAAAAGAGGATGTGGTTTGTTAGACTTGTGGCCACATTTTCTCATGTATCTGTTCTTTTACTGAGCCAACATCTTTGTTGTCTTCAAAAGAAAGAATTTTAAAAATTCAGAATAAAGACAGGTGTTTTTGTGCCTGTTTTGGTTTTCTTTTAAGGAAACGTGAATAATAATGTGCTAAACCTAATTTTATTTTGTAAACCAAGACTTTATTTACTTTCAGAATGTTACATGTCTCAATTTTGAGCTGGGCAAACGCCTACTACAAGTTTCTTGTTTAGGAAATGATGCCTGAAATCACAAAAAATTGCATTTCCTTGCCAATTTATAGACATGTTTCCTGACAATTTTCCGGCTAAAGAGCGGGCCTTGTTACAGCGGTGGAGCGGTTGACTTCTGATCGGAAGATTGCAGGTTTGATTCCTGCCTTGCCTGCCCATGTGTCGAAGTGTCAAGACACTGAGTCCCACATTGCATCTGGTGGAACGTTGGCACCAGTGTTTGGCAGCGGAGCCGCCATCAGTGTGTGCATGTGTGTGTGTGACTGTCTTTTACCATAAATCCTAGCCAGATAAATATGGTTACTGGAACAGGCAGTCAGCTCATGCTTAAAGAATCCTGTCTCCTTAAATCTCTTTTGCAAATCATGCTGCAGAGACTCACGCGGTTTCCTGATTGAAGAGCACTGTGGCCCAGCCAGGGAAAAAGCCCGGCTCCCTGAAGAACCAGAGAAGCACGAGCAGGATGAAGATGATGAGCACGGCCACCTCCGCAAACTTCATGCGGCCCAGCTTCTTGTACTCGGCTCTCATAACAGCGTAGGCCTCCTTGTCTCTTTCACTTTTTACTCCACAGCCAAACGACCTTTTCAAGCTGAGGAGAAAAACCATCAAGAGGTGGAGAAAGAGGAACATTTATTCAATATTTTCAGCAGCAAATTCTTTTGTAATCCGACAAACTGAAAAGTTCTTTGCAAGGCAAAATGTCAAGAATGAAATCACAAAAACAACAGTTTAAAAAAATTTTTTTTAAACAAGAAAACAACTTTATTTTCAAATTTAAGGGCTTTAAATATCAACAAGATCTTTCATATTTAAAAAAGCACGAATAACTGATTTTGGTTTTAATCTGACAAAGAACAATTATTTTTTTTTAGTGAGTAAATGTGAAGAAATGTTTAAATTTGTCATAAAATAAAAGTAAAAAAATAAAAGGTTTGGGATATAGGTCGGCCAAAGGTAAGTTGGTTCAGACTATTTCCTGAGCAATCAAGTTTATCTCAAGGAAATCTGATCCTGGGTATCTTAGAGAATTATATTTCTTTTGTGGATGCAGAAAAATGTGTAGTTTTTGAAACTGCCTTACTTGAAGCCGAGGAACATAAACTGCAGCCAGAGCCAGGAGATGGCCAGCATCAGTATCATGCTGGGAAAAGCAAATCCAAACCAGCTAGCAAAGTTGATCACATCCCCGTTCCCAGGAAAGAGTCTTCAGTGGGAGACAGAAGATAACAGGAAGTGGTGAAGAGGTTGATGGAAGCTCAAACATGGCAGAACTTCTGTAAATGTTGAAATGCTTCATTTATTGACTCACTTGTCCATTTGGCCCTTTAGGATCAGGTTAGGGGTTGTGCCGGTGAGAGTTGCTGTGCCTCCGATGCTGGCTGAGTAACACACACTCAGACTCATTCCTTTGGTCAGGCGGTCGTACTTCTCTTCCATTGCTTTCATCTTGGCCCTGTGCAGGACGTCTGAAGAGATCTGATCCACATCTGAAACCCAAGAATTTAAAAATAGTTTTAAAAAGGTGATTTTTTTAAGGATCTATCTATCCTTGTTCTTTCTACTTACACATTTCAGCCTCCAGCTCCGACTTTGTGTTTGCCGTTTTTTCCTTTGTTGCTGACTCTTTGGTTGGGGTACTCTCAAGCTCAAACCCAACATTGTCCTCCCCTGAAGCTTGGAAATCCCGATCTTCAGCCTGGAGTTCTGTGGTTTTCAGCTGCTGGAGCACAGCGTGAGCAATAGGCAGCATCATGGCAGTGGTGGCAGTGTTGCTGATCCACATAGACAGGAAGGCTGAGACGATCATGAAGCCCATCATTAACCTGAGTGACAGGAGAATCAGAGGATGTTGGAAAAAACAGAGAGAAACTTAAGACCCACTCAAACCATCTTTTGATCTATCTTAAAAGTGTTGCCAGTGGTCTTTTAATTATGATTATGATTAAGAAATACTCAAAAATGCAGTTTTAAGCTTTAATTTCTTAATATATGTCCATCATCATGAGGAAATGCCACAACAACATGTTAAAAACACCAAGTGAATATGCAGGCTTATAATATGCTGAGGTAAATAAAAAAAAAATCTTTTACATATAAATGTCTAAATCTACACAGAATCACCACATAAGCAACAAAGAGGATCTGCTTTAAAGAGTAGAGTCTCTGGTAGATTTAAAAAATGTGTCCCAACAGAATATTTTGCAGAAACAAAAATTTGCCAAACAAAAAGATTTTTATACACAGTTCCACTGGCCCTTTAACTGCAGCTCAACCCAAATCATTTGAATGACAGAGCTCTCTTACAGGGCAGGACGAACCCCAACCAGCAGCAAAACTCTAAGGGCGATGCGTTTGTGGAGATTCCAGTTCTCCACGGCGATGGCCACCAAGAGCCCCCCGATGAACAACATGTTTGAGTCTTTCAGGTACTCGATGCTGACCTGAAGCACATCACAAACGTCGAATGAGGAAGGTGACAGAATCTTATGTACCAATAATACAACATAGTAAACTACTGAACAAGCTGAAGTTGGCTACTGTAACATTTTCTAAGAGCAATAAAACGGCAGCTCTGGGAGCAGCAGATTTGTCCATGACAGTTATTAATGAATCACAAAAACACTGATTACACATCAGAGTTTTCCCTTTCAATTGACTGATTTTTTTATCAAGCTAATGTGGTATATTGCACATTTATCTCAGTTGACCTGATGTCCTTAGATGATTTCTAGAATGTACAGACAGATAAAACGTGTCACACACATCAGTGCAGCTTAAGCTTTTAAAATGATCTATGAACAGAGCTGTCACAAACTGCGATGGGTACCATACATCTCCAGCCTTCATGATGCCCATCATGGGGAAGAGGACCACCGGCAGCAGGGCGGTCACAGCCAGAGGCATGCACTCTGTGCACCAGTACAAAGCCATGAGGATGATGGCATAGCCACATTTGGCTTCCTGTGAGATAAACGCAGAGAAAAAGAAGAAAAATATCATCGTGAGTTCTTACAGTATTTAGCAAAAGCAGTTGATCTGTTTAGCATAAAATATCACCTATCAATCTTGCGGTGAAAATGATTTCCATTCGTTTGCTTTACTTAAAAACCATGAAACCAAAAAGGAAAGCGAAAGCGAACATTTATGAGAACAAGACTTCTATGATGAATTATTTTACATTAACTGGAAAGGAGTATTTTTTCTGTGGTGCAAATTATTCAAGTTATAATCTGACTAATTAGATGCCTCCATAAAAACATGTGGTCTTGCATTGAAACATCTGATTGACAGATTTTTAGTGGTAGGTTTGCAGCCTTCCAACAAGCTCTCTCCTGATTGGGGAGAGTGGTCGTCATTGAAATTTTCTCCTTGTTCTCATACACAGTCAATATTTTATATTTTTGAATAGGCAAATATAGACACATTTCTTAATCATTTTTATTATCGTAACTACTAGAAGTCTTTGTAGATCATTATTTATCATGTTTCCCGTGTGCTTCATTTTCTATTTTCTCAATTTACAGCATGTTTTTTTACAGTGGAACTACAGTCCTAACACAAATGTATTTTCAAACTGAAACGTCAAAATAAAATGTCTTCTGATTTATTAATTAATCAGTGTGCAGGACATGAACTAAACTATGATTTCCCTGTGAATCATTGAGGATGTGCCCCTAGACTGAATTTTTTTGACTGATTTTCCGCATAATCTTCTTACATTGAAACAAGTGAATTAAAAAAGTTGTCTTTCTATGCTGATGACATTGTTTTATCTTAGCTTAGTTCACTGTAAGAACGGACATTTCTTTTGTTTTCATGATCTCTGCTCAGCAGTTTTATTACAAAGACAGGACAAAGGTTGTGGCTTTTAATTTTAAAATAAATCCTTAAACTTTCTACTACAGGATACACAAATTTAACATGCCACCTTTGGAGTCAATAAAAGTCACACACACATATTTAAAATCTGGTTAAAAATCAAACTTTTTTCTTTTTTTTTTGAGGAAAAATCCTTTAAATCTTGTGAAGCTGGTAAAAAAAAAAGCAACTGTGTGAATATGTGTTACAGTGACACTTTTTACAAGCATGTTTCATCAAAGCACAGAAAGTTGAAATGTATGATAAAAGGTTTCCTCATTGTCTTTATGCATACAAAAGGACTGGTATTTTCATTTTTTGGAAAAGCTATTTAGATGTTTCCTCTTGGTGACTTAAAATATTGGGGGAGGTTATATTCTCAATTCATATAGATTTATGTTGTTTGTCCCTGTAACCCAACTGTGATGGAAAGACATTTCTGTTTGTTACACAGATCAAATTAATTCAGGCTTAAAAAATATCTGCCTGATATTTTGCAAAACAGCGTGAAAAGTTTTTCTAAATTCATCGCTTGCTTGTTACTTGTTGGTTTGTAGCTTTCAGTGTGTTTGAACAAACTTCTTCATTAATGCTTAAAAAATGCTTTCAGGAGAAATATTCATATGTTGCATACTTCATATATGAAGAACAACAAGCAAAGGACAGCATTGGTGTGTCTGGATATTCTTGATGTGACTAAACTTTATGCTGACCTCTGTGAACTTCACAAAAAAAGACTTATCAACAAGCCCTACTTGCTGTGGATTAGGCATTGACAGAAGCTTCAGTATTGAGGTAAACATACCTTAAATACATAACATAACACAACTTTACACACTTTAGGACACACAGAAATGTAGTTTGTCATCGTCCTCCTTTTTTTGCTACCATCTTCTTATCTGCAGCCACTCAGTAAGACAGATACAGATAGCAGCAACTGATGACCATTAAATAGTTTTCATGTTCTTGTCCAGCAAGATAGCATTTATGAATGTGTTGTATAGTAGACACTGACAGTTTTATCAGTCTATCAGTAAACTTTCCATTAGTGAGATCAGTCCTCTGCTAAGACTCAGCTCCCTGAGGCACAGATAAGCCAAACATGTGACTTATATAAAGAAAGTGTTTGGGCATTACCAGTGCTGTAAATGGTAGCTGTCTCAGCTTGTTGCTTGTTTGTTTTTCTTTCAGCGTCTGCCGTCATGGAATCACCCCGTGATTCACAGGAGGGATTTGGCTTCTGTTTCAAACAGGGCCGGATATAGAAATGGGCAAAAGAGGGGCGGCAATACCCCCCTAAATGCTGTGACTGCCCCCCAAAAAATCCACAATTATTAAAATTATCATCAGTTATTTTTACACAAATTAATAAAATGTTTACTTGCTTTTTTAATCTCATTGAAGATTGTTTACAGTTTTAACCATAGTGTACACAAAGCCTTTTCCCCCTTTTTGTTCCAGTCTTTACATTTTACTTCTTTGCATGTTCCTTATTTTAATTTAATCATAACAGAGCAAAAAAAAAAAAAATGGACATAAAAAATGGACATAAAAAACTACAAAAAATTACCCTGTGGAAAAACAAATGACAGAAACAAAGCTGGATTATAAAGAAGTGATGGTAAAAATATATTTTGTATGTCTACATTATGAAAACATAAAGTAAAAACGTATCTTTTTCGGTAAAGTTTATATGTTCAAACTGTTCTGTTTGAAAAGATGGATTTCTTTTTTCAAATTTTATTATGTAAAAACAAAGAAATTGTTTTAAATATGAGCAAATAAATGTATTTAAAGTTAAAAATCTAATTTTATCCTGAATGTTTTCTGACAGTTGCGCTTTTAGAAGGAAGGAGTTTGATTTGTTTTGCTTTTTCCATGTTTTGTTCGTAACTCATGGTTGAGGTGTAAAAATGTTGGATTTAATTGGATTATTGTTCTGAACCTGCTCTTCCTGCTTCACCACTTCCATTTAGTTTGTATTCATCACTGCTGGCCTCCAGCGATCATCCGTCATTGTATTTAAATAAAAGTTTATTGTCCGTTTATGGCAGGCTTCTTTTCTTCAGTGATGAATCTGTTCAGTCAAAGATCAGGATTTATCACAATTTGGTTACTGTGGGTAATGTTCAGGTTCATTTTACTGCTTTAGTTGTACTTTGTTGATGTGTAACATTTTGTTTCTATAAAGTGGTTTTGAAGATTGCTTTTTTTTTTTTTTTTTGCATTTTCTTTAATGGCTTCACTGTTTATATGTATATAAATTAGGGCTGTCAACGTTAATGTGTTAACACACGCAATTAATAAAAAAATTAATGAGTTACTCTATATTTACGCAAATTAATCACATTCACACCTTTCCGCCGGTTCAGGCTTCTGCGGTGTGAGTCAATTTCTGAAAAAGCACATTTCTTTGGGAACTGACATGGTCACTTACAAAAAGAAATAAATATTCACTCATTTTTTGGTACTTTGTTCTTGTTATACTTTTATGTTTAGATCGCTTTTTCAAAAAAAGCAGACTATTTGATTTGTAATGTGCCGTTGTCATGGCAACAAGTCAATGCGCTGCTGAGCCAGCAGACCTCGACTGCAGCGGCAAAGGAAAGCGAAAAATGCGCTGATCTTCACAATAGGTTAAATAAAGCATCAGTTTAGAGAGAAAGTTCACCTCTTACTACTGTCCAGATCATGAAGATATAGAACACTGTGACCAGAACTTCTTCCGGAAAACCCAGCAGCCAATCAGATTAGAGTATTCACCTGGGCCATTTAAAGTGCAGAAACACAATGTTTGTTTCTTATGGGTGTATATCAGCATCTTTGTTTTCTTGTAGTAATACTGCTGACATTAAAGTCTTTACAGTTCTGCTTATCTTTCTGTTGATGTGTTTTGTTAACACTTTACAAATTAAAACATTTCAGAGAATAAAATTGAAGGGAAACATTTTCTCTCTGGCCTGTTTTTGTTCAAAAGCTGCATAATTTTATATAAAGTGTAATTTGTGCATTCAACCACAGGTGAGTTTATGATTCATTTAAGATGTGTCCAGGACACCTGTGACTATAAAAGTGCATTACTTAGCAAAGAAAAGGCCTTCCCATTTCATGCTATTAGAAATGGCTCCTCAAGGAAGAGAAATGTCACAAAATCTGAGAAAAGAAATCATTTCTTTACACAAAAAAGGTGAGGGCAATAAGAAGATCAGCCAAGCTTTACATATCAGTCAAAATACTGTAGCAAAAGTGATCAAAAAATTCAACAAAGATGGAATTGGAACCATCTTACAGAGAGGTCCAGGCCTTCCACAGAAGGTAATATCTTTTGATAGGAGCATCTTGTGATCAGAAAAGTTGAAGAAAATCACCATGAAAGTTCACTGCAGTTAGCTAAAGCAGAAGAAAGCCAAACTGGAGTGATCGTTTCCCGTGACACCATATGGCACACACTGCAGAGGAATGGCATGCATGGGTATCGTCCATGAAGGAAGCCTCTCCTAAAGCCCATGCATAAAAAAGCACGCCTAGAATTTGATAAGGCCCATGCTGAAAAAGAGGAAGACTACTGGGACTCTACACTCTGGAGAGATGAGACAAAGATCTCTGTTTTTGGAACTAATGGTTTAAAACTGTACGGTTTTGCAAAGGTGAGGACTTCAAAGGAAAATGCATGGTGCCTACAGTGAAACATGGTGGTGGCAGTGTCCTGATGTGGGGCTGCATGACTGCTGCTGGTGTTGGGGAGCTTCAATTCATTGATGAAATCATGAACTCAACAATGTACTTCTCTATACTGAAGGAGAAGCTGCTGCCATCACTCCATCCACTTGGTCCTCATGCACTTTTCCAACACCACAATGATCCAAAAGACACATGGAAAGCTACTGTTGCATTTCTGAAGAAAAACAGGGTGATGGTGATTGAATGACCAAGTATGTCTCCTGATCTGAATCCAATCCAACACCTGTGGGGAATTCTGAAGTAACAAGTTGAGCATCCCTCTACATCCAGCATCCAGGCCCTAAAAAAAGGTTAATCTTGAAGATTGGAAAAAGATAGATGCTGCAATATTTCGCCAACTTGTTAATTCCATGCCTAGAAGACTTGGTGCCGTCCTCCAAAATTACGGTGCTCATACAAAATACTAGATGTAGTGGTTTTGGAGCGTGTATTCATTTTTGCTTCAACCAATTTGAGTAAAAACGGAATATTTAGTGATCTAAGTTACATTTTTCACCTTCATTTCACATTTTTTGAGTTAAATAAGTGTTCAATAAAACTCATTCTTGTGGAAAGTTTGGAAATGGTCCTTTTTTTCATCGCGCTACTGATTAAATGAGTACTTTTTAAAGAGGGTGTACTCATTTATACTGAGTACTTTAAATAAATTCTAAATAAAAGAATGCTCCAAATGTGGTTGATTTATTTCCTGCAGCAAATAAGAATCCACAAAGCTTATCAGTTAATCAGTTTGGTTTAAATGTGCTGTGTGGAAACAAAATAAAAAACATGCTGGGCAGGTAATCACAGGAACCAATGATCTTTTAAAAGCCTAAAATCCAGTCAGGTTTGCTCACTCACACAAACTTACCGATGTTGGGATAACAAGCGGCAGAGGAAGGAGGAGGATCGGTGTGAGGAAGATGATCAAGTAGTTTCTGTGGTACCAAATCCATTTTACGTGCTCCAGAACTTTGCCCATGATTTTTTTGGGAATAGCAAATTAACAAAGAAGTTCAAAAGTAATTTCCTGGAGATTAAGGGGTACGTTGATGCAGACAAACTGTGGATTTGCAGGTCTGGGAATGAGGCCAACTGAAGAAGAGTAAAAAAAAAACAAAACCCTCCAACAGGATCAGGTGTTCAAACTGCAGAGATGTGCCTCATGGACAGTCCCTTCAGAAAAGAGACCAAACCGAGGGAATATTTGTGTCTGTCTGTGCTCACAAATCAAACATTAACTCAATACCTAAAAGATCACAATTCTTGATAAAAATACAGATGAAGCCATTGGGGAAGAGAGAACGGAGGTAGCAACGATACAAGAAAAGGGAGGGATCAAGCAAGACACACAATAGATGCCTTTATCAGGTGAAGGAGTGGGCTGGCAGGTGTAGCCAAAGGTCAGGGGATTCACATTTTTGCTGAAACTTGGGGCCCAGTTATGATCAGGGTTAGGAATTTTAGCTTTTTTTTTTTTTTTTTTTTTTTTTTTTTTTTAGCATTCACTCTCGCATTCAAATGCTAAATGGAAAACTTTAATTGTCTGATGCTTTTTGAACAGCCTCAGTTATTCAGTTACAAATCAGTTTTCTGTTTTTCTACAGCTGATTTTCTACAATTTTATTCTTAGCATTTACACCCAGTACAGAAATAAATAACCATGTATGCATCTAGATATGCTGCTCTTTATCTGAGAATTTCACACGGAAAAACCAGAACTACAAGATATTTACTGACTTTAGCTTCATTTTACCCAATTGAATAGATGACAGAAATATTTATTTATCAAATCTTAAAACTATTTGTCTGTCTTAAAAAGAAATTATTGTTGTTTAATTAAAAAAGGGTACGCATATTGAAAGTTAAGGTATGGATTTGGACAGACAGATACATGGATAAATAGTTGTTTTCTTCATTAAATTAGCACATCTGCTAATTTTCATGTTACATAACACAGAACCACATCCAAAAAGGTCACCTTGGTTTCATAAATTACTTTTTCCTTCACTTCACAAGAGATAATAAATAACTTTTACAAAATCATAAAACATAGTTAATAATAAAGCAAAATGCTGATGTGTCACAATAAGCAGAAATGTTTCCAGTGCCCACAGTGTGTTCGGGCACGAGTGTTACATCATGATGTTAGAAATGTTACCAAAAAAATGACCTTATGTAATTTAATTGAAATGTAATTGAAAACGTTTGTTCAATATTTCTATGATATTTGAGATTTATAAGATTTATATGAAGTTAAAAAAAACAATTTATTATAAAGCAATTAAAAAAATCATTAAAATCATTATCAAAATCGTTTAACTGGGTTTTAAAATTCCTCTGTAGCGATGCTGTAAAGACAGCAATAAGATCTTAAAATCCAAGAGTTCGAGGTTTGTTTTAACTCGTTTTAAATCGTGTAGATCGAACGGTAGTTTGATGAATTAAAAAATAAGAATGCACATTTCAGGCAGAATATTTCTTGTCCTTTAACTGAGCAACTATTTTGGAGGATTTAATTCATGGAAGTATTTACAGGTTTAAAATATATATTTTTGTCTGTTAACATATTTTTGGGGTATACGTTTATATTTTGGTTAACTGAAGAGAAATTCCCTTAGATGTTTTTTTTTTTTTGCTTTGGTTTTAAATTGATTTACCATATTTCTGTCCACTCAATAAAATGAAACAAAATATTTCATAGTGAAACTTTTTTTTTTAATTCAACAAAAATTAAAAGCTCAGTTTGGTTATAATTGTGCAGTGAATTTTTCAAATTTGTGTAGTTTTTTTTTTTCCTTTTGAATAATTTGTCTTAATTGAATTGTTAATTCTCAAAATGGTTTGGAAACTTTAATGAATGTAGAGTTGCACTTTGCAGAGCCTTTGTTCATCAAACATGCTGCTGGAAATCCATCAGTCCAAACAAATGCGTGCGTGTGTCATTGATTGCAATAGGACATGAATGCAACAATGCAATGGGACAAAACAAAAGAAAAGGAAAAAATCTGAGCAGATTTTGAACACATTTTACTAAGTAATTCCCTCTAGATGAACATTTTCTGACAAAAGAGCAAATCTAATTGTGTCTTTGATAACTGCAGCTTATTGCTTTTGTTAAATGGGAGGTTGAGGAAGAAGTCCATCCAGAGGTAGATTCTGCATCTCTCTGTTGCCCAACTAGCCTGTTCTGTTTTCTTCTGATCAATCTCAAAGCCGCGTTTCAAACACAAAGTACATTTCATACTACTTTAATTATTTTAACGCAGATTTCCAAGCAGACCCTGTGTTTATTTGGAGATGCAGAACCTTGTTTACACTGATTCAAACCAGTGGTATTCATGAAAGAGCCAGCGTGATTTGTCTCATCCAAACAGGTGTTTTAGATGCCGGCCTTGAACATTGACTTGTGTTTGATACAGCAGTGGACAACAGAAGCTCAATGCTTGATTCTAAAAGCTCCAGTCTGATGGGTAAAAGTGAAATAACTGACAAGGAGTGTTGAAGAAAAAATAAAAAGTTGAGGTTTAAAGCACAACAATAACCTGCAGAACTGAAGGAAAGAGATGGACTCTTTGTCCTATTCAGTTGTCCTCCAAAAACAGGGGCAGACTGGCCACTGATCGACCACTGCTGTTCAATGATCACCACATATGTGTTTTGACCAATCAGGAGGGAAGGCGTAGGACCTCTGCGGCTTCTGGAAAAAACATTTATTGATCATTTGCACCAAGTGAAATACCCCACAGTGGGGTAAAGTACTTGAACTCCTCATAACTTTTATTTTGCTGCAATTTGAGAAAGCTTTTTGAGATTTTTTTTTTTTTTGCTTTGAGGTTTGACATTTTCTGTGACATGAAGTCAGCTGTGGCTCTGCTGAGCCTTCTCTTTCTGGTGGACAGCACTTCTGCTGCAGAGGGTAAGTCCGCTAAATGAGCTTTGAGCTTGTTGATAACACTTTTGCAACAAGACACTGTAAAATTTGATTTGTTTTCAACTTTGGAGCTTAGCAGCAGTGATTTTGCCACTAAGCTTCTTGTCAGAAAAATCTAACTAGTGAAATAATGCATTTGAGAAACTGAAAGCTAAAAGATAATGTTACAGGACAAATATCTGGCCATCAAAGTCTGGATTTATGGTTTTGCTTGTTTCCTGGTATCTGGACTGAACAGACTGTGTTTACAGAATCCTGCGTTGGTCTCTGTGGTTCTTTTGACCCGCAGAGGAAATGTCAGTGTGACTCAATGTGTGTGTATTACACAAGTTGTTGTGGGGATTTTTCCACCGTCTGCGCCAAAAAAGGTGAGTCCAGTCCTGGAATACCAACATTTAACCACATTTATTAGTTGATTTTGAAACCAAATACTGTCAAACCCACACTAAAAAGAAATAATTATGAAAACTGTGCATAATTATGTACAGTTAAGTCCACATTTGATTTTGTTACCCTGGAAGAAAACCTTCAAGTCTTTATGTCTTGTTTTGGACATTAGTTTCTAGAGGAGATGCCTTCGATGGTGTCCAGGTGGAAAACGCAACCATTACCACCCTGGCGACTGTAAGCACTGCAGCTCCAACTTCTCCACCCACCACCACATTTGGCCCCACGACTCACATTGACCCCGATGCAGCACCTTGCAGTGGACGGGCCTTTGATGCTTTTCTGCAGTTGAAGAATGGCTCCATCTACGCCTTTCGAGGTGATGGGTTTCTGCAGACTTGAATTTACCTTTTATGATCACTAAGGAATATTCAATGTTAACATTTTTTTTCTTTTTATTATGGTAGCAATTAAAACAAAAGCAGTAAAAGCCCCTAAAAGTCACATAAAAACATGATTTTATTTTATAACGTTTTGAGAAAAAAACTCCTCCAGGTCTTCAGGATACTCCTTCCTGTTAAAACCTTTTTATTTTCTGCCTAACTCGCCTTAAAATTAACTTGTAAAAACTCATTTGTTGCTCGTACTCTCTTACAGGTGAATATTTTTTTGAACTGAACGATAATTCCATACTTCCTGGTTATCCCAAACTTATCCAAGACACATGGGGGATCTCTGGGCCCATCAGTGCGGCATTCACACGCATCAACTGCCAAGGAAAATCCTACATCTTCAAAGTAAGCAAAATAATTGTTGTGTATTGTGGTTTTTTTAGTTTCTGGATGGAACGCAAGTGTGAAAAAACAATTAAAAAGAGAGAGTGGTTTTATTGTTCACTGGGCCAATTGAAATATAACCATAATGGTCCATTTTTGTTGCTAAATAAAAATAATCATAATGAAATGATTGGTAGAAGTCTGTTAATTATTTACATTTTTAAGCATTTATTGTCATCGTGAACGATAGCGCCGGCGGTGCCCAGCCCTCACAGCTCATCACGTTTGCCTTCATGTGTTCTCCTCTTACAGGGAAGCAGGTACTGGAGATTCAATGGGGATGTCTTGGATGAGGGTTTCCCACGTGACATTTCTGAGGGTTTTGAAGGTATTCCTAATGACATTGATGCCGCATTCAGCGTGCCGGCACCAAATCACCATGGAAAGGAGAAGGCCTACTTTTTCCAAGGTACTCAAGTAGAGATGAGTTGACTTTTTACAGTCCCTTACACAACCTGTTGACCCTGTGATATTTTTAAAACTGCAAAAAATGTTATTTAAAATTTTGATTTGATATACACACAAAAAAATAACACACTTGTACAGCAAGATTATTAAAAAATGTAAAAATAAAATGATGTGATGGTATAGTGACAGAAACCTATCTGGGGCTTTTTACGGGGTCACCACCAATAGAATTTTACAAAAAAAAGAAAAAATAAATTAACTGAAACTAAACAGAACATAAACAGAACTACAATACAAAAAGTAAATGTGTTATCCAGTTTTTAAAAATGTTCTTTTTTAAGATTGACAACTACTTTAATCTGATAAAAACCAACAACAGGAATTGATTATTTATTAGGAAATCAACCTGCTGAACAAGAAAAACTCTAATTTTCTCAACAAATAGATTTATTTTTGATTACCACTTTTAAATGTATTTATTTTATGCTTAACAAATCACTTTCCTTTTTTCCCACCAGGGGATAAATATTACAAGTATGAGTTCAAGCACCAACCATCACATGAGGAGTGTGTGCAAATGACCAGAGCTTCTCCATCTGTGCTCTTCACTCAGTTCACAGACCTGTTCTGTGATCAGACAGCAGAAGATCTCTTCACAGGCCTTTTTGGAAGTTCTTGTAAGGCCTAACTTTGATGTTGTTTTGTTTGTTGTTTTCAGTGCCCCTCATTTCTAATTTTATTTTAACCTGATGCAACTTTTGTGTTTTCTTCCACAAGTTGACGCTGATCCCCGCTTCATCAGTAGAGACTGGCATGGAATCCAGCCTCCACTAGATGCTGCCATGGTGGGGCGAGTTCACCTAAGCGCCAAGCCAACAGCATCTCCTTCAAGGTGGCGGAGCACCCGCAGGAGGGGATCCAGCAGAAGACGGGGCCCAAAACGGAGATGGCACAGTCACAGATGGCTTTCAGATATGTGGCTGGACGATGACTTTGATTTCGGCATGGATGAAAGCGACTTCACTGATGAAAGCACCACACCCAATGACAGACACATTCCTGTTCAAAATGTGTACTTCTTTAAGAAAGGTATGAATGGATCGAATCAACTTTACTCCACCAGGCTGCTTAACTGTTGCAGTTTAACTCTTTGGTTTAATGTTTCATATCTTGCAGATAAATACTACAGAGTGGGACTTCGTACAAAGCATGTGGATGTTGCCATTCCTCCTTACCCACGATCCATTGCAAAGTATTGGCTGGGATGCAAAGAGGAAGAGAGGCCTGATAATTCAAGGGCAGAGAAGAAATAAGTCAACTAACACACAAACATCATCTGTTCCTTAGTAGACTTTACTTTTTAATTCTTTTAGGTCTTGATCAAAGAATCGCCCTCAAACTATAGACAGACACAATAACCTTTTAGTAGACTAAGGTGCTTTTAAAGACATTAGATGCATTGTTGTGAATCATTTATAAAACTGCATGTGTATTTACACACACGCTTAACTTACTATTCTAAACCGTTAAAGTTGCATTTCCGGTAAATGTAAAACACATGAAGTCACAAAATTTTCTAAACCTTTGAAGTCGTGAAAAGAAATGTTCTGAAAATGGATTAAAAAAAGCAAGCAAGTTTGTCCTCCATTGAGAAAATCGTGTACTGGATGCGTACATGGTTATCTCTTGAAGAAGTGCGCCCTCTGTTGGTCAGTTTTTTAAACACAAATCCAAACAAAAAAACCAGGAAGAATTTGAACTTTGGCTCCTTTGATTGACAGTATGATTCACACTGTGTGTTAAATGTTTTTTTAGGCATTATGTGTAAAACTTTGACCCTAAAAATAATTGTACTAGTGACATTCTAAAACATTTACTTTTTGGGCTACCTTGCAATTCTTAGGACTTCATAATTATTGTGTCTGTGTGTTGAACAATAATAAAGTCTTCAATAAATAAAAAACTGCGCTTAGGTTTCCACCCCAAAATAAAATATTGACGTAAAAACCTAGTTTTTGCATTCATGTTAAGTTGTGACTTAAACTATTTATGCTTACAAATAATTATTTTTAAAAATCTGTTTAGTCATGTGGATGAAATCACAAAAATACTATCAGAGCAAAACGACAAGAAATACAACTTGATTGAAAAAGGCACCGCTGGGATTCGAACCCAGGATCTCCTGTTTACTAGACAGGCGCTTTAACCAACTAAGCCACGGCGCCACGCGATGACGTACATTGAGCTTGTTACATTTTTCTTAAACTAAAATAAACATACAGCTGAATTTCCTAAGTCTAACAAACTGCAGACACCTATCAAGTCAGAAAAAATACAAATCATGAAAGTCTCTAAAGAACTCGTCGTTGCTGCTCAGACTTGGATGATCAAGTTCTTTTGGGAGACTTTCGAGGTTCAGAAGTTCTGCAGCACAACGGCTTCCCTCTGGCTTGGATCTCTGTGAGCCCAAAAGGAAAGCCTCCAACTCCGCAAAATCCGAAGAGTCGATTCCTGAATGGCTAACATCTGAGGTTTGAAAAAAATCCCAGTGGGACTCCCCACCAAGCCAGGAGGATGCAGACAAGCCAAGTGATGAAGATGGCGAAAGAGATCCTTCTTGGTAATATGGGATTTTCGAGACACTGTTGGTCTGAGGTAAACTTGGGAATAGGCTGCCCGGTTCAGATGGGAGGCTGGGGGTACTTGGGGATGATGGAGTCATTTGAGGATACGGTTGATCGCACAGTCCGGTGTTTTCAATCCTTTGCTGGGTGTAGTCTGGGGATGGTTTAGATGCTTTTCTGGATGATTTATTTCTCTTGAAGTGGCGGGCGCGTCGATTTTGAAACCAGACCTGATAAAAAAAAATGATAATGGAAAGAATTCTAATTAGCCAAGGGGCCAATTTACTCACATGGAACAATGGCCAATTTACGCATGGATCAACTACTAAATTACGCACATGGATCAATTACTATACCTGAATTTTTGATTCTGGAAGACCAGTTTCGAAAGACAGAGACTCTTTCATTTTCACAGACGGATACTGTGTGATAGAGAAAGCCCTTTCTAGTTGGCTCACTTGCGCCTTGCTGAAGGTCGTGCGCTTCCTGCGACGCTGCGTCTCCGAGCGGTTCATAAATGCAGCACCACGTTGCGCTGCGGGGAGAATTCAAACATATTTAACCAAAACAAGCACGTTTCACGCTTGCACGATAATTTGCGCATTTGAACGTCACATACTACCCATACATTCCCACTCACCCCATGCGTAAATCTCGTCTTTTTCCAGATTAAAGGGTCCAATGGGCCAGAACTCCGCGTGAAA
This sequence comes from Oryzias celebensis, assembly GCA_014656515.1. Classification (NCBI taxonomy): domain Eukaryota; kingdom Metazoa; phylum Chordata; class Actinopteri; order Beloniformes; family Adrianichthyidae; genus Oryzias; species Oryzias celebensis. Next base: position 17,328,738 of record BNCR01000013.1, read on the forward strand.
CCTGGTCTCCTCAGAGGTGGTGTTTACGGTATGATCAAACCCGTGAGCCATCCTTCGTTGCAAAGCTTTCCACTATGAGTTTTCTACATAAAAACACAGCTTACAGGAGGGTTTTTATACTTTGTTTGACAGGAGCCCCACCCTTTTCCACACGCGTCTTTGATGTGGAGCAAGCTGTGTAAAAGCTTTTTGCCTAACAAATGAACTTCTTCTTTGAGTGATGGTTAAAGACTTTTTTTAGCTGATTAGATTTTCTAAATATACTTTTTTTAAGTGCCCAGTATTGTCCTATTCAAAGTTTATGGTCTGTAAAGGCATCCTCTTTTCGCATGCTCTTGCCTCCCGGTGCGCATCTGAAGCAAAGCTTGGTGTGTTGTGAACGTGTATTGGGGAACCCACAGGAGCAAGAGCCTCCAAGTCGGGAAAATCTGCGGAGGTGACAAATTTGACTCCATTTGAGACTTCAAAACACCAGAGGAAGAGAAGTCCAATAAGCCCACGTTGACATGGCAGTGCCAGACGCACAATACCACACGTCTGAATGTGGATTTGTAAACTAAATGTTATTTGTGTGCTTTTTTCAGGAAAGTATTCAAGTACGTTTCAATATTTTTGTTGTATCAAGAGCAGAAAACATGTTAAAAACAGTATTCTCAAATAAGTATGAAGTTTGGCTCTAGCAAAGCTAAAGAAAACAATGTGCTTTCCGATTCTCTAAAGTCACATGACTTGGGTTAAGATGTCAATCCATCGATACACCAAAGGAGTGGCTCTCAAATGGGCTATTGAAACCAGGTCACATGGGTCTATTACCCCACGTGACCTCATTTCTCCTTTCAATTATGAAAGGAGAAGGAAGACAAAATAAATATAAGCCTATCATATGATGACACTTCAATTGTCAATGCTGTATTTTTCGTGACATATGCTATTTTTCTTTCTACCAAATTTATTTAGTTAAAAAAAACTGTTATTTTCACAAGAAAAATAAATCCTCTAGTCTTTTTAGGCCTTACAATCAGTATCAGAAATTGTTAATATTATTAATATTTTCGTATATGTTTTGGTAATATTACATGAAAAAGTATCCAGATATTTTATAAATGTCCATAATTTAAGTATTTTTGCCATTAAAACATAAAATAATTCATCTTGAAAACCCAAAGTAAAAATAGTATTTTTATTGAATTGTTGATTTTTTAGAATCATATTTATTATTAAAAGAAAGGGATGAAATGTTAATGATGTAGTGCTTTTTTTTTTTCAAAAGAAAACATAGAAATGCAATAAAATACTTGCATTTTTCTGCTGTAGTGGCACAACCTAACCAGCAACAGCAAAGGAAAAAGTAAAAAAAAATGTTTTTAAAAAAGTGACAAATATTGTTCTCCAAAGAATATGTATGTAGTCATAGAATATATAGTCTTTTACGTGAAAAAAATGTGAAGTTATACAAAATTATTTAAATCTTAAAAGAAAAGAAAGCATAAAAAGTTAAATATTTTTTTGGGTCATCAGTTTGACATGTAAACTTTATAGCTGAGATACTTTTAAAATAATAATTTAAAAATATAGCAAAAACCTGTACTGGAGCTGTATATGAAAAAAAATAACTGTCATTATTTTTGGGTTTTCTTATTTTATTGTATCTTAGTATAGACAGTTTTAAATAACATTAAGATTTTTTCACATGTAAACTTTGTCACATTGCTTCTCTTTGACATGCTGTGACAAATCTACATTCCAGCATTAAAATTCAGAAAGACAGCTTCCTGAGTTGCATTACTTTGTGTTTTCCTCCTGTCCTGTCGGTTCACAGATGGAGATCACCTTGCATTACAAAGAAGAAATGTGCATGACAAAAACATCTCCCTGCAGACATGTTTTTGCCCTCAGTTCCACTAAAATCATGTAGAAAAGGAACACTGCAAAAACAGAAAATGACTCAAAGTTAGAAAATAAGTCAAAAGTTCTTACCCTCTTGACAGATTTCTTTTTTTAAAACGTTAACATCTACCAATGAGGTGAATTAAAAAAATCTGGTCACTGTAAGGCATGTTTTCTTAATTTTGTTGTTGAAATGTTTGATTGTTTTTCTTGCAACACAGAAAGTTTGTATTTTTACTTTCTTGAGATTCAGTTTTTGCAGTGTACCCACTTTTATAGTGTGTAAATAATGCAATTTGGAAAGATCTATGACAAAATACACATTTTTTATTTTCCCCCAAAAACATGTGGACACCTGGACCTCCTCTAAAGTGGTTCCATACTGAAATAAAAGCTTTTATTAGATTAAATAAATGTGATTCTTATTTTTAAACTTACATTCTCTAAGCAATATAAAGAGCAGACAATAGTCTAATTATTCTGGGCTTTAAATGAAACATGTTGTTTTCACTTATGTGCTAGTTAGACCTTGTAAATAGCCACAAATCACATTTTGTTGATTGTTTTTTAGGCATGCAATCAATACATTTCCATAGGTAAAGTAGATAAGTTGGTTTTCCTTGAGAGATTTTTGTAAAGTTCAGACTATGAAGTGAAGAACCATTTTCCTTGAGTCAAATGCAAACTTTCAGGAGGCCATGTGGTTTTAAAGTCCATCTTGGTCGCCTCAATAAAAGTTTTTAGATGGAGAGCTTGTGTTGTCAGCTCATGGTGTGGTTGGAGACGTTTGCTGCTCGTTGCTTGCTAGAACTAGTCCCCGCCCGAGGGCGCGTTCTCTGCCGCTGGGGGGAGGAACCTAACGGGCGAGGAGGGCTGTCATCACCGATCCTCTCTGCACTGCGGCTCCTCTCGTAATCCCGACGGACCAGGACCTCGAAGACTTCCCCCAAAACACAGTCAGGTAGGATCCGAACGAAGCCCCCTGCAAAAAAAACAAAAAAACGACCGCTTTACGCATACGCCGAGCAGCCGCGTTACGTCAATCTGACGCGCAGACGCGGAACGAGACTAGCCGTTACGAACGACAACAGCGCTGCGTGTTTATCAGTGAGCGGGTGGAAAAGGTCCGCGATCGGTCCACCAAGGACGCAGAAAAGGACGCTTGAGCTTCCCATCAAAGCTAAATCCATCATGTTAAAGATCCGCTGCGGGGTTAGCTGAACCGGATGTTATCAAGGCGTCACTGCTTTGCCTGGTGTGACCCAGTTGCTGGTGCTTTGGTGCTCTCCCTACACTCCTGTTACAGCGCATTCATTGTGTACAGAAACAAAGCAGGGTCATTCAGACTGCGTCTGCGAACCTGTAATGGCTAAAGTCCGCACTTATGTAAGCTTTTGCAGCGCTCAAAAGTAAAGAAAACAAAGTTAGGTTAATGACGCTTAACAGTGACGAAGGATGTGTTTTCTGACTTCATAAAGAACTTAGTAGTAAAGTACATAGATAACATTTTTGGAATAATAAAAAAATCCTACATGTTGCTGCAGAAATTCTTATTGTCAAGCACGGCAGCAGAAGAATCATGATGCAACCAGCAATAAATAACTTTTTTATTTATTGAAATATTTTAAAGGTTATTTGTGCTACAACTGAATCCATAATAACAAACATAAGCTAAAGAAAACATTAAAACATCTCATAAGACCTTTCTTCAACTGAACTTATGCAATCATGGATTAATCAGTGTGTACACACTGCAGTAATGTTGTAAAGATGAGGAGCCACAACTGCTCTGCAGGGATGGGAGACTGATAACGTTAGACGGGAAGCTTTTAGTCCAAGTCTTCTTTTTTTCTCTCTGCACGGAGCAAAGCCTTATCTCTTTGCACACAACTATGAAGCTTTATGTTGGTTCACTTTTCAGCTTTACTATCTCTCTGTAGGAATTTCGGATAAAACCTGATTGTAATCCTGACAGAAAGACATCATAAGTAAATGAAATGGTAGATATTTCAAGTGGGTTTGTTCCTGAGACCTCAAAGAATGATTTAAGGCTTACGACAACAACAACGCAATTTTTAGCGCAGTTAGACCATTTCATAAAGTGTTTTTGTGCAAGACACTACAGCATGTACGTTCATGTCTATCTGATTGCATGTTTGCCTTCTTTTCAGGCATTTTGGAATGTTCAAATAATAAAAAAGAGAACACTATAAAAACTGTTGGATGTAGAAATCTATTATGACATTATAATTGTTTTCCCTGACATGGTAGATTTTCTTCAATATGTTTTTTTTCACCCCAAGTTTCCATCAAAATATGTTAAAAGAAAAGGCTTCAAGTCTATCTAACATTGGCTTTAAAAAAAAAAAACATTTTAAGTCCAAAATAGCATCTTTTTAAACTCACCTCTATTACCTACGTGACTTTTATTATTGATGAGTTAAATTTACTAGCACTGTCGTAAACACTATACCTCAAAATCAACTTCAAGTAAGGAAAATGAACGAGTTTAAGATCAGAAAGTAACAATTGTTTTGTCATCTGGTCGTCTCTGTTCTGTTTGTGTCCACTTTAGATCAACAGCATAATTAATTAATATTTAACGATGAGCTTTTATCCATTAATGATAAAGTATGTCAACAATATGTATCCTCTGTCTGTTAGGAGAGCAGAAATAACCACTACCAAAGACTTACAAAAAAATACATGTCCAACAATGATCCAAAAGGGATTTCCTGCATACAGAAGGGGATCTGGGATGTGTTTGGATTTCATCCGCCGTTTGATCTGCTCAAGTCTCATTCCATTTAACTGTAGTTATTTTAAAGCAACTTTAAACTTTAATATAAGCATTACATATTACATATTCCCTGTCTGAACTGTCATGCAAACACATTTCTAGAGTTCCTTCCACCTAAATAGTTTTTTTTTCCATCAAGTTACTTTTTTCTATGAATAAAAGCAAAAACGTTATTGTCCAGTTAAATAGCCCAAAGCTATGAGAGAAAACTGTTCCCTTCAAACCAGATTATTCATATGTTTTAGAAAACAATATTTTCTGTTCCCCACACCATTCTGGTGTTGTTGTATTCAGGTTTTATCTATTCAGAAAATATTTTCTTCTTTTTAAGTATCTCCTCTTGATAAATGCGAACTTCAGTATCCATAATCTCACGTTTGTTGCAAACCGTTTAAAAAGGGGTAAAAGTAACACCTAAAGAAGCACTTTGCTTTTTTCCTGAAACTCTCTTTATAATAGACTTTATTTTGATCTCTAGTAGCACGGAATCAGAATAAAAATAATATGCTGTGTTACTGTCCTGTCGTTTAACAAATAAACTTGGATCGAAAGGAGACACATCAAAACCACAATGGAAGCTTATTTATGACGGTTTAGCAAACACAGTTTTGCTTCCTCTTTTTAGAAGTTAAGATTCAACGTTAGATTTTATTTTTCCTGGTTTGCAGGATGTCCAGGGAACAGCAGACGGTGGCTCGTGCCAGGAAAGCCTTCAACACTGGCAGGTCCAAACCTCTGGAGTACCGGATCCTCCAGCTGAAGAACCTAAAACGGCTGTTTTATGAGAAGCAAAAGATGATTTCAGATGCCATCAAGAAAGACCTTAATAAGGTGAGTTACAGGTTAAAAACAACAGATGCATTAAAGTTTTCTGTACAGTCAGTCTCTATAAACCAAAATTACGTCTGCAGTTGCAGCATGGAAATTGATTGACTGATGGATGGATGGATGCAGATAATCTTAAATAAAAAATTAAAATAAACTTGATAAATAAAAAGGGAAAAAGTGATCAAAAAGGAGTTAGAAACATCTCATTCATTCCCACCCCCAATCATACACATAATAATCATTCACATAACCATAAAATAATAAAAAAAAAACTAAAAAACCAACAAGGTACCAAAACAACTTCACAACCCATGATTGTTCACTCATTGTCCCATTAGGCTTCTCATCTTCTAATTTATACGTTTCCAAAATTTCCAGTTTGTAATTAAAAAAAAAAATGTAAAATCAAGTGGGAGATCTAGTAACTAATCACTGACACTTTCTTGTCCTGAAAAGGCTTTTGGAGTGCAAGGTTCCTGGGTGCACTTAAATGTCAATTCCATGAAACACTTACAAAGCAAATAAAAGAGACAAAAACGTTTAGATTTAAAACCTCTCCCTTTTCTAAAAGTATGCTCATGCACATTTTTCCTCTGTTGTTAGAGGTTTCTCTGTCATAGATTTCTCTGTCATATTGGAAATGCTAAAAGGTCTGAGCTTAGGTTTGAAGAGGTGTTGGTTATGAAGGAAGAGCTCAATCATGTCTCCCAAACACTAAAACACTGGCCTTAAATCCATAAAAGACTTAGCAGAATCAACAAGGCGAATTTCAGTCAAAACACCAACAAAGTTAACTCAACTATACAGTCCAGAAGTCCTGTATGTTATTCCAAGAACCTTATGGATGCCTACACACCATACAGTATAGTTGTTTCTGAAACATCATCCTTGTTTTAATTTGTCCTCAGAGCGAGGAAGTGACGCAGCTCCATGAGACTCTGGGCATCGAGAGTGAGATTGACCTGACCATCAAGAAGCTGAAGGACTGGGCAGCCCCCCGGCCTGTGGAGAAGAACCTCCTGACCATGTCAGACACCGTGTACGTCCATCCAGAGCCGCTGGGGGTGGTGCTGATCATCGGTGCCTGGAACTACCCCTGGGCCGTCACTGTCGGGCCACTAATCGGAGCTATAGCTGCTGGTACTGTAGCGTGCTGAGTGTGTGAGTGTGGGAAAAACTAAAATGACATCATTTCCTTGTGAGATCTGGACCTTTTCTTTAAAAATGCCACCATGCGGTGACCAAAATGCAAGTTTTTCAGCAACATTTTGAAATTGGGAGGTGGCAGTCACATTTAAGAAAAAGTAAACATTTTACAGCAACAGGAAATCTTGAAGATTCTGCCGATGCCTCCCCATTGCGTGTTGGCAGATGTATTGTGACCTTAGCATTAGCTCCACAAATCTAGAGCTGAAATCTGCAGCTAATGTTCAATGGTTACATCTAAACTGTTCAATTTTAAAGACACACAGGAAAGCACAGTATTGCTCACTAACGTATGCATTCTTTCTTTCATCTTGTGTCTAGTTTCTTTTTTTTTTGGGTCCCAGCATTGCAATTTTAATGCGTTTTTCCATCGTTGTGATCTGTGGGTCAAAGTTCACACTGACCTCGATAACACAATCATGTGTGAGGAGTTTTAAAGACTATAGTCATGCATTCAAAAAAGAAAAAAAAGTGTTAAACATCTAATCCTCTGAGTTTTAGATTAATATCAAAAAATCATGCCTATGTATGATTCTTTTGCAAAAGCTGGTCCGAAGCAGTATTTAATTTCATTTTGAATCACTTAGATGTAAATATTCATATTCTTTGACTGTTTAGTTTGAAGTTGTAGATTGCATCTATCGCACATTTGCAGTACTGCTTTATGAAAATGCGGTGCTATGTAGAAATTTGCTAAGACTCAAACTCACAGGGCCCAAGGAATGCAAATCATGCAGCAAGTTTGTTCAAAGTGGACTTTGTGCCACACTTGTCCAATATCAGATCTTACACAAACATTTAGCTTGTCATTTAGTCAGTCAGTGCAGTGGGTCAAAAGTCTCAGATTAACCAATATGCAACACAGATCATAAAGTTTGAAACTTTTAAGTCAAAAGTTACTATTCTTTTTAAATATAATTTTTATATTTCTTTAACAAAGATTTTATTATTTATTTATTTTTTAGTTCACTGCAGAATTGCCCCCAAACTGTTTAGCATATGCATTTTTGTTGTTTTTAATTCAGAATCAGCAGAAACAACCACTAATGCTGATAGTTGCAAACAACAGATAAAGTTTGATGTAATAAGCTGGTGAAAGGTCATGCTGCCACAGCATTTGTAAGGTGTCTGCAAGCAGCAAACTGTCAAATCCTTTTGAATCCAGCAATAACCTGTGCGCCTAAAATACCTAAAATAATAAAACTAAATCTGTGGAATGACTCAGGAAAGCAGGAAAGTGAAGCTGCAACATTCCAACAAAAAAACAGTTCAACCATCAAAAGTAATTGTCAGTTCAGACTTCAAAACCATTGTAACTTTTTAAAATCCCTCTGTTTCTTTTTTTAAGTCAGCTCTGCATAAATTCAGTTTATGCTCAAATTGTGCAGATTTATGGCCACAATTAAGAGATTTAATCAGCTGAAAAAAATATCAATACCATGTCATAATCATATTTTCTTATGTGCTTTTCTTATCTACCTGTTCAGGTAATGCTGCTGTAGTGAAGCCTTCAGAAGTTTGCGTGCACACAGCAAAGGTCATGGAGGACCTCCTGCCACTTTATATTGACAAAGTAAGGATGACTTGCAAAAAAATTAAGGAACTCTATTTTTTTAGTCAGCTGCTAAGCATTTTCATTTATTTCCACTAAAGGAAATTACCATGAAGCAAAAAGGTTTTATAAGAAAATTTGTGTTTGAAACATTTACAGAAAATTAAACAATAATTTCCTTTAAGAGAAACACAGAAATATTCCACTTTTTTAAAGCCCTTTACAAGCACTCTGTCATTTGGCTTAGCAAAAGGCAAAATGTTTTGAGAAAGGGAAGGAAACGAGTTACTGGAAACAGACGGTAAGTTTGCATCAGAACAAACAAAATATCTTCTTTTTTCCTGTGTGTCAGGAGCTGTACCCTGTGGTGACAGGGGGAGTGCCGGAGACCCAGGAACTGCTGCGCCAGAGATTTGACCACATTTTCTACACCGGCAACAGCATGGTGGGGAAACTGATCATGGAGGCCGCCGCCAAAAACCTGACACCCGTTACCTTGGAGTTGGGTGGCAAGAGTCCCTGTTACATTGACAAGAACTGCGACATCACCATAGCCTGCAGGTCAGGGTCATAACGGGGTTCTAAAATTTGACAGAAGGGCTTTTCCAGAAGCAGATGCATGGAGTGTTTAGATCCACAACATAAGAGAAAGAAATAACATGGAATCTGGATGAAAACAAGCTTTGATTTTGATGGAAAATTAATATAAATAGTACTTTTGATTGCAGTCAAGGAGCTTTTGTTTCAAAACTGTGACTTTTGTTGTCATTTTAGTGCCAATGGGTTGATGTTCCACAGGGAAAAACGCAAACTTTGGGAAATGCTGCATTCATTGGAATGATCAGAAAAAAATATGTCCAACTCAAATAACACACATGAACATCAGAAAAAAGAAATGCATGAATGCAGACTAATTTTCTACACTAAACAGAGGTCAATGTTTCTGTAGAGCACCATCTGTGGGTAGAAACCAGAATTACAGGGAAAATAAAACATTTAACAAAGATTATAAATGTGTTTTTTCAAATTTGGTGAGCCAGATTAAATGTTTTAATGGGCCGCGTATGGCCCCCTGGCTGCAGTTTTCCCACATCTGCATTAAAGTGTTCTTAAGTCATTTTGTACTGTTACCATGTATTTTTTTATTACATCAATCTAGTTTGTTGTGCATCTGCTTCCTGCTGACAACCTGTTTGACTCTGCAGGCGCACTGCATGGGGCAAGTACACAAACTGCGGTCAGACATGCATCGCCCCAGATTACATTCTTTGTGAGCCCAGCATGCAAAACCGGATAATTGAAGAAATCAAAAAGGCCATTAAGGTGCTTAAGACACGAAAGCTTTAAGTTTTGAGTTGTTCGTCAAGAAATGTCATTAAAAATTCTCCAGAATCCTTCACATCATTTGTAAAATTTCTTCTGCAGGAATTCTACACAGATAACCCAAAGACCTGCACTGACTACGGGCGCATCATCAATCAGCGCCACTTTAAAAGGGTCATGAACATGTTGGACGACAGCACCATCGCTGTAGGAGGAGAAAATGACGAAGCCAACTGCTATATAGGTCATTTTATCAGAGAGCTGACACTTTTCATGAAATAGCTGTTCCAAAAGACTATTACTTGATTTGTTGTGATATTTTTTGTGCCGTGTTTAGCTCCCACTGTTCTGCGGGATGTAAAACCTGACGCCAAGGTGATGCAGGAGGAAATATTTGGACCCTTGCTTCCCATCATTACTGTCAGTGGAGTTGATGAAGCAATCGAGTTCATAAATAAGGGAGAGAAACCTTTGGCCCTTTATGTCTTCTCATCAGATAACAAGGTAAAATCTCAGTTATTTTGAATTAAAGACAGTCAAATGTAATCAGAATAAAAACATTACATTTCAGTGTTTTTCCTCTTAGGTTATTGACAGAATAAGAGATGAAACTTCCAGTGGAGGCTTTGTGGCCAACGACTGTCTAGTTCACTATTCTATCAGCTCTCTGCCCTTTGGAGGAGTGGGTGAGTAAACACAGGAAAACACAGGAGTTTTTATCTAATGTGTTTATTACTGGGGGCATTAAAAAGAAAATGGGTGGGTCTACTTTTAAGTTTAGAGTGCCCCCTCTAAATAAAAACTCTTTTCGAAATGTGCACAAACTGGGAGGCCTGAAAGACCCACTCAGATCAAATTTATGGTTTTGGTGTTTTATAGCTTAGATAGAAAACTAAAGTAAGGAGGAGGAGAATTATGATGGAAAAAACGGCTCCCAGGAAGTAGCCGGCTCTTGTCTTTCACACCAAAGAGCGGTTTTAGAGTCGTTTCATTCATCTGTTAGTTTTTGTTGATGTTGCCTTTATGCACAACAATAGAGACCTGCCATTGTCTTACCAGCAACAAGTAAAGTTTAGGTCAAGCTCCATGTCTTCTCCATCCTTCATTTTTCATGAACAGGGAACAGTGGTATGGGTTGCTACCACGGCAAATACAGCTTTGACCAGCTGAGCCACCTGCGTGGATGTCTCATCAAGAAACTCAATATGGAGGGCGTCAACAATGTGCGCTACCCTCCTCACACGCCCAAGAAACTGAGCTGGGCGCGCTTCATCCTCCTGAAGTCCTCAAGCCTGGGCTGGATGGGCCGCATGGTGATGCTGGCGATGCTGGTTGTGGTGGCTGCTGTTGCACTCCAGGTAGAAGGACATATGTCCACAGTATTACCACTTCTTGACCCACTTCATATATTTAAGTTACTTAAGTTTTCTATCACAACATCACTTTTTATGAACTCTGAGATTTTTTAGTAGTGCATTTCATCTGAAAGATCTGTTATTTTAAGACACATAATCTGAAAGAGGCCAAGTTTAGAAACAAAAAAGACAAAAATCCTTTCCACACACATAAGGGAGTTTGCAGGTTTTCCAGAATAAATCATTATTTTTCAAATTGATTGGGATCATTTAATCAATGTTAAAATACTATACACACGTTAAAGAAGAATGACAATGTCCCTAATGTTCTGTTTTCTGTTGTTGGCTCCAATTGTAGAAAACAAACAAGCAAACTATAAACACATGCATACATACAACATTTATTTTAAAAAAATATAGGAAAAATGGTAGAAAACATTTAGAGGGTTCAAAGTGTAGCATTTTGCAGTTTAATTTGTATTTTATTTAAATTTGTTATACTTTAAAGTGTGTGTCATGTTAATTATATTAAAGTCTCTTGTTTTTAGATACTCTGTATACCCTTACATTTCTCTCTTTATCTCGTTGTTTTAAAAGCGAGCTGAAAATGTTATAACACATAATTTTATGATGCTATATCCAAAAAAATAAGCTTGTAACCTGTTTGTTTTTTCAGAGATATCTTCACTGAAGACTTCCTGCTGCATCCCACACAGAAAGTCGGCTAGATTCTCAGTTTGACTGCATATTAATTGTAATCAGCATCTATAGAAATATATGGGATGATTTCAGTGCTGCCTTAATCATCGTAACATTTCAACGTTAGAAGTTTCATGGCTTCCAGTTTAGAAAACACTTTATTTTTGTTAAGAGAAGCATTTATTCTCAAGGCTCTTGCATTTATTCTCAGCATGGCTGTGACCCTTTCATTTCAAACCTGTTAGATCAGGTTTACCACGTTTTCTTTAATGTCTTGTTATACAAAATTACAAAAAATATAGTTTTAAATGAAGTAAATAGTTTTTTTTAAGCTACTGTGTTATTCACAGTACGATGTAAGGTTGAGGAACAAAAATGAGTATTGTCATGAAGGGCTGGAAAAATGAAGTTAATCTGTTTTTTTACTGTGTTGCTGCAGCTCATTTTGAACATCTCTGTCATGGATGGATTAACAGTTAACTTGACGTTAGCTTGATAGTATGGGTTTTATCCCTGAGTCAAGGGATCATATGAAGGATCATTTTATTTCGTCTTCCTAACTAAACATGTCAAATGCCTTCAATACCATATACTTTTTAATAGAAATTGCTTTGTGATCAGTTTAAACTGACAAAATGTGATTATATCCTCAACATTTCAAGGTTTTATAATAATTAAATATGTATTTTCTTTTAAAAAGTCAAATAAATATATTGATACTTGCATTTGTGTGAGCCTGTCTGTACCAATCTGCTGCAAGCAGAACCAGCTGTCTGCCCGTTTGTGACATGATACTTCACCATGCATAGATCTAGCAGCATGAATACCAAGCCCGTTAAATCCGACTGGATATGCCACCACACTACAGGCGCAAAGCTCCAGCGTCTGACTGCTGTGACTGAAACCATCATGGCACCTCTAAACGACAGAGGAAATCAGAATCAGAATCAGCTTTATTGCCAAGTATGACTTTACAAGGAATTTGTCTTGGTGATGTTGGTGCCTGCATCAATAAATCAAAACACAATTTAGACTGATACCAAAAAAAAAAGAGAAGTTACAATTTCAAAATTACAATATAAATATATTTAAACAAGCTGTTTTTAGAGGTGGGCAGGGAAGAGTGTCGGGAGGTTCCGGGTGTTATTGATGAGGCTGATAGCTGACAGAAAGAAACTGTACTTGTGGTGTGAATGAAAGTGACTTTGATGTGCTCACTCTTGACCAGAGAAGCACGAGAGTGGCTGGCTGTGCTACCCATCCATTTTTATGCACCGTTCCCACAGATGCTCCATGATGTGTTTGATCACCCAGCAGATGGCAAGGACTACCGTTAGCAGCTATATGTGGATATATATGTGGATATATATGTGGATATATATGTGGCCCAGAGAAACACTCTTGGGTTGCAGTGGACGGTATCCTTGACCACTTCCTGATCAGCAACTTCCACCAATGCCACCCGGACAGGCCAGCACCCCAACATCGTGGACAACCCCAGCGTCGGAGGGCCCTTCGCTTCCGGAGCCACTTTCAGGGGGGGACTCCCTGTCAGGAGTCAGAGCTCTGTCTTCCCCTCTGGTCTCCGGCAGGAGCCACATCCAGAGCACTAGACACACTACATCTCCCAGCAACCCCAGCGCACACTCCCCGGATGCCACTCAGCTGACACTCATTGACAATCACCCACATGATACTTAAGACCTGCACAGAGCCTCACTCAGTGCGAAGTATTGTTTTGTGTCACCCTTCCCGCATTATCGAGTGTTTCTATCTGGACCCGATCTTCTGTTTTTGACCCGATCTTCTGTTTTTGACCCTGTTTATTCTCAGATTGCCTGCCCTGACCCTTGCCTGGACTCTGATGTGTAACCGCTTCTTGGATTATCCCACGTTTGTGATTGACCTCTGACTGACTCTGATTTAGCTTTGTGGACTTTTAGCTGTGCTTGGTTTCTGTCTGAACTAATAAACCTGCTGCAAGTGAAACCAGCCGTCTGCCCGTTTGTAACACTTTGTTTCTGACTTTATTTTAATTAAATAGAAACTAAGAAAGCGGGATGGAAAGTTGATATATAAAAAAATACATGCGAAGCAACAAAAAATGCTTGTTAGGTTTGTTTTTTTTTTGCCAAAAATAGCTGGTAATATTTTACTGTTGTGTTTTTTTTTTTTATCCTTATGGGCAATAACATGTGTGTGCGTGCGTGCGTGCGTGCGTGCGCGTGTGCGTGTGTGTGTGTGTGTGTGTGAGTGATTGTGTGCCCAACAACAGACTGGCGACCCGTCCAGGGTGTACCCCACCTTCACCCAACAGTAGCCAGGTCAGGCTCCAGCAACTTCGTAACCTGGTAAGGAATAGAGCTGATTAAGAATATGGATGGACAATAACATCAATGTAAATATCTTTATTTTGTGATTATTTTTTTTAATTAAGTACAACAATGCAACGTTTGGCATTTAATGATTCCTTTTCAGGAACGCCTTGCAAATAATAGGTTAAATGTTTTTTTGTTTAGCAAACTTTTCCTATACTGTTGCGTTCCTGCAAGATTTTGGTCTGTACCGACATGAATGCAAGCTGCATCTGCTGTTGGACTGAAATCTGATAACCTTGAAGACCATCAGACTACAGCAAACTCATTGTCCTTTTTCAGGCAATCATTTTGGGATCACATTATCCTGCCATTAAAGAATGTCTGCACTGTACTTATAAAGAAATGAACAGGTTTTAATACTGAAATTCTGCTTTAGCGGTACTGATAGACCTTGAAAATGGCTACAGAAAAAAACATCTCCATGCAATACACCAACTTGAATGTTGTTTAGGCTTTAGTTTATATTCTCTTAAGAGCAGATGACTTTTTATCCAATCTTCTTTTGTCTGTGTAAACTGTAGCCTCAGCTTCATCAGTCTAAAGCTTTACCTGTAGTTGTCTGAGCGTTGTCCACCTTTCAATCGCCACAGTTTTCACTGGTTTGCACAGGTCGTCTGGCAGAGAGTTTTACGCTGGATGCCCTTCCTGACACAACACTGTATTTTAATCCCGGCTGGGGACTATCACAGGGAGACCTGGGCCCCTTCTACTTTGTTAAAAGATCTTGCACAAAGACTCACACTAAATGAAGCTCATCACACCTCCTGGGAAGCAAACCCTGATTTCCCATGCGCCTTTCCTACACAGAGCCAACTGAGCCATCCAGCTGCTCTGCAGTTGCCTCCTGTCTTCGTAGGTCCACTGGAACAGTTAGGGTTTTTTTTTATTTAACCAGCAACCCTGTACCTGGAGATCCATCCATCCATCCTGAAAATCCCAATACATCTGTTTCTGAAATACTCAGATGAGCTCCTCTGATGCCAACGAGGCTCCATGTAAGTCATGTAACAACCAAAAAAGCAGATGTACACAGTGATCGTACTGCTTCTCTTTGGAGTATCCAAGCTCAACGCTGTTTTAATTTCCTGATTTGATTTGAGATTGTTTTTGCAAGAATTTTTTTAGAAATTATCATTGTAATCTCACGAAGTGACTTGTCATGAACGACTGACCTTCATCAAGAGAAATCATTTATATAATTCATGGGACAGTTAGGCTTTTGATTTTGACGAACAAATTGAAACTGCAGTTACAAAATTAAGAGATTTACACCCCCCACCCACCCCTCAGTGTCTTTCAGGGTCACTTTGCTCTGCTCTTCATTAACTAACACATGCAAAGCTTTTGTCACCCTCATCAGCATCTCCCTCCCACTTTCAAGATTTGCTCCGAGTCAGCAAGTGATGGCAGCAGGCTGGAAGTCAAGAAGAAACTTGTCTCATCCTTGTGCTGCTCCAGTCATGGGCTTTCCCCTCTACCTCCTTTCTTTGCATCTTCTTCTCTCTCAGTGCACAGGTAGGACACACATGAACATTCTGCACCTTCATATCATTTCTGTTTTTGTAATGTAGGTATTAAAAAATGTGTTAACTCGAATGCCTGAAACTTAAAGGGATTCATTTTAATCTAAGATTTAGGACAGTAAAGGGAAAAAAATGTATACACATTTTTTTGTAGGTGATTTTGTTTATTATCAGCAAATATTAAGTCTATGACTGTTTTTAAGAGGACAGACTTTGGCAACAACTACTACATTTTTATTTTTTTCGTTTTTTTAGTTTAGTGCACCATAAAACTTGAATGTGTTACTAATCAATAAATTTTAAAAAAATTGGATGTATGAGTGTGATCATATGTTAGGTTTATAGGAATCATGATCTAAAATAGAAAAAAATGCAATAATATTTTTTTAAAGAAAAAAAAACATAAAAAAAAAATGATAATTTGTAGGGTGGATATTTAATTCAATCACCTGAAAAATGACATTAAATTAGAAAAGACATAGAATGAACGAAGCATCGCCATAAATTTGTAGGTTTTCAGAACATTGTCACCACCAGCAACTTTCTGAAACTCTTAATAGTTATATTATTAAGACTATAGTCTGCCATTCTAAATAAAAATATATCACTAAAATGATAATGGAATCTCTGACTTATGAGACACACTTTTTCTAAAACAGAGGCATGTATTTGAAGAAAAGGGGAAAATTAATTGAAGAATTGAAAGACAGTTGCAAAAATTTCTTGTCTAAAGTTTGGAATTCGCCTTTTCTCTAACTGCTCGGTCTAATAGGGCTGCATGAGCCAGGTGGAGGAGAGCCAGCCGTCATCTGTGTATTGTTCTCACTTGGTGAGAACTGTAGTCCTCTTTGAAAGACCGGCATTGTGGGAGACACCTGGCTTAATCCCTGCTTCTATATTAGCTAAACGGTTTTCTACAGCAGCTTTCATTCCCACCAGAATTAGACACCAGACGTTTATCCACATCAATGCATGGGTGCCACACTGAATGACTTCATCAGCACCTGATGGAGGGGTGGTGTAAAAGCAGGCAGGGAAGGAGTTAGATCTCCACTTTACACTAAATGCAATCACTGTAAAAAAAGAGGCACTCTACCGCGACACATGCAGATTAAACCAGGCTTTGTTTTTTACTGTCTTCATTTATAAACATTCTTAACTATAAAACATCTCAAATCCAGTTTTACTGCCAATATAATATAATATAATATAATATAATATAATATAATATAATATAATATAATATAATATAATATAATATATGCTCCGCCATAAATCGTGTTTTTACATTTAGAATTTTGAACCTCCTTTCTAGCTGCATTGAGTTTATAAAGCTTTCAAAATCTGAAGAAAGTACACCAATAATTTATTTTTTTCTTGAGTTTTGTGGAAAATTACAAGAATAAAATCATTTATAAATACAAAAACTTAGATTCCAGCCTGTTTCATAGCTGCTGTGCACAAATATACTTTGTAGATTAAATGCTAAATGTGTCTGTGTGGGTGTTACTGGAGTGCTTTGTTTTGTCTTCAGCTCAGTGGTGTTACCGGCGACAGTACTGCGATGACACGTGCAAAGGTAAGACTGTCATTGGATTCCCAGATCTCATTCACATCTGGAGATTAAAAAACATAAAAGCCTGAACATGACATTTCTTTATCGGTCTTTATCAGCTATGTAAATTTGTTCAAACTGAATTCAAAAAATGTTTGAAGTCATTCTCCTCAGCAGGGTTATCTTAAATGCGCATTTTACCAAAAAAAAAAAAAATGTCAACAGCCTCTAAATAAATAGATCATAAATGTCAAAAGTTAAAAAGAAAACAAAAAAGTAAATAATCATATTTGCCTTTCGCCCACAAGCCTATTTAATATTTAAAGTGTGGACTTTTTGTATCTTATAATAATTTAAATTATCTGATTTTATCGATTGAACTTTGACACATTATCACTAACCTCAAGGACATTTTATGTATTTTCAAAAGATTCGATTTAGTTAAAGATTGATCAAGTTAAATTTTATAACTCAGTGGTGTTTGTCTCACCAAGTTTTTTCTGAAAGTGTTGACCATCAGGCTGAAAAATAGACGCTAATTTGAAGAAGCAAATTTAAAAGATAAGCTTTGAAGATGTAGTTTATCTTTCCTCATTGAAAACTCTTTCAGTTGAAGGTGTGCATGTTTGGCAGCAGAGCTGACCAGAAAATTTAAGAACTTAATACCCTTCAGTAAAACAAAGGAAAGTTTCTGTTCCTGGTGAAACTCTAAAACATGAGTTGGTGTTTGTGTTTTCAGACCCGATCCGCTGGGAAACCGAGTTTCCCCGCTGTGGAGGATTGCACCAGTCTCCCATTAACATTGTCACCAGAAAAGTGCACGTGAACAACAACCTGCCACCCCTGATCTTCATTGGTTACACTGACATCATCAACATTACTGTGGAAAACAAGGGACACTCGGGTAATGAAGCAGACACTCTTCCCATCCTAGAAAAACCATTTCTGTTGAAGCCAAAAAATAACCCATCATGACTATCCTTCCTCTCTTGCAGCTCATTTTGCCCTGCCTCCATCTGTGCGACTGACCGGTGGAGCTCTGCCCGGTTACTACAAAGCAGCCCAGTTCCACTTCCACTGGGGAGGGAACGGGAGGCCAGGGTCAGAGCACACCATTGATGGAGAAAGATTCCCCATGGAGGTAAAACAGGCTAAAGTTTATCTGATTTAATTGATGGGATTTATTGGGCTTTTTCAAGCATTAAAATAATAGAAAAACACAATAAAAGGATTACAAACACAAAAATATCAAACTCATTTGAGATACACTGATTAGAAAATAACGCAAAAAAAACTAAAGTGAAAAGCCCTCAGAAGG
Source organism: Oryzias celebensis (assembly GCA_014656515.1). NCBI lineage: Eukaryota > Metazoa > Chordata > Actinopteri > Beloniformes > Adrianichthyidae > Oryzias > Oryzias celebensis. The sequence goes on from BNCR01000013.1 coordinate 17,347,162, forward strand.
CCCCCGGTTCAAGTCACGGCTGGGGGGACTTGAAAACAGTGTCAACAATGGTGGAGTTTGCATGTTCTCTCCATGCATGCGTGGTTTTCTCCGGGGACTCCGGCTTCCTCCCACCATCCAAAAACATGCTTCATAGGTTAACTGGTCACTAAAATTGTCCGTAGGTGTGGATGCAACTGTGCGTGGGTGTGTAATTGTGGCCCCTATGTTTTTGCTTATTAATCAGAAGCATGTTTTTACGATGAAAAGCACTTTTTGTCACATAAGTAAAACCCTCTTCATCCAGTATTCATCGCTACTCATTGCTGGTAAAGACAGTGGATGGCTTACTGGGTGTCATTCTACCAGTGGAAGTGACATTCTGGGATCCATTGATCCCAGTTTTAATAACCCTGGAATTCAGATGCTCAGAAGTATGGAACTACCCTTTAAACTCAAAAACAAAATGTAACCAAAAAATGTGTTTATTTTTCTGTCTTCCCCATTAAGAATGTAAAAAATGTACATTTCTGCTCTACACAGGCCAATCTGATTAACAACATATATCATTGTTGTAAAATGTAAGGCACTTATGGGCTTTCCACTGCTATGCAGTGTTAATTTTTCTTTATTTTTTCTAGCTGCACATAGTCCACATCAAGGAGCCGTACACGTCTCTGGCAGAGGCACAGCATGACATGGCGGGCATAGCTCTGCTGGCCTTCCTGTTTGAGGTAATCAGGGAAAGGATTCGTTTTTAATTTGCCTAATTTTATAAGCATAATCAGATCATTTGTGAAATTTGAAGCATCATCCGTGTGGCGTCTTTCCTCACAGGAAACAACAGACGATCATCCCCATTTGGACACAGTCATAGCTGCTCTAGGCCTTGTGCAAAACAACGGTAATTGGCACAAGTTGCTGTTTTATAGTGCGCCCGACTGATGTTTAGGATTTGAATTCAACAAATTTTACAAAATACAGAAAAAACCCAAATCAGGATGTTTGAATGTCTTTTTGATTATGTGTGTCACTGAACCTTTTGTATTTCTCACCAAGTCCAGGTAGCTCCACAGTCATCCCAAACTTTCGTCTCAGTGACATCATCCCACCAGCGAGCGACCTTCACCATTACTACCGCTACGTGGGTTCCATGACCACTCCGGGATGTGAGCATGCAGTTGCCTGGACTGTGTTTCATCGAACTCTGTCCATCAGCAGTCGACAAGTAAGCAATTTTACATTTCTAACAAACAATGGAAGTAATATAACAAATAATTGACTAAGAAACGTGCTTTTTACTACAGTTGGATGCCATTGTCAAACAGTGTCGATTCTGGACAGGATTGCCAATGACAGACATCTACAGGCCCACACAGCCTCTGGATGGTAGAATAGTGTACCGCACTAACTCAGGAACGGCTCAGAAGAGAGTCCTCCACATGTGGATCAGTGTTTTTTTAGCTGTGCTTTTGACATCAGTGCTAACACACTAAAGGGTCTAAAGGAAAACACTAAGAACTCTGGTGGAATGCTGACCCAGACCTGCGGTGTCCCAAAAACTCACCAAGGAAAAGTCCAAATCCTGCACATTTTGTGACACACGTTCTAAAATGATGTGGCAAAGTCAACCATTAAAAGTAGAGACAGAATGTAACAAATGAAAAAAGAAAACATAATGCTGATAACTGATACGTATGTAGTTTAGTCACCTTCTAGTAGTGTGAAAAGTGAACAGCCCACGAGGTTCTTTCATTTTAAACATCAAGATTTAATTCAAAATAGTTAATATTGTTTTTCCTGATGTTCTCCTCTCTCTTTAAGGCTTTATAAAAAAAAACGATGCCATCAGATTTGATTTTTCTTATAACGTATTAAATAAAACAAGATCCTACGTTTATATTTCTTCTTAATTTTGGTTCTTATATGAGTTGGTCCTTTTATCCATGTGTTAATTTGACTTCAGATCTACTCCTTTACTGTCTCCTTATTTAAAGAGCAAAGCTTCAAACTGAAGCTGTAAAAAATGTGGGTGAAAACAAGGAAATCCTTAGTTTTAAGAAGTGCTCTCTAATTCCAATTGAATAGCAAAGCCCCGCCAAGACTAAGTTAAGTTGACAAAAAAAAACAAAAGTAACAATGATGTGTTTAACAGAACTGATAAACTCCTGATCTGAAAGTTTGGGCTTTAAAGTCAAATATGAACAAACTTTGAAGTTTCTTTTTTCACCTCATGTTAAATCAAATGTCAAAATATTAAATCAACGCTTGATCAAAGTTTTCTAACTGGAAGTTTACATATAAACATATCTGCCTCCCTTTGTGCTGCCAATGCCCTTTTTTTTTTAATCATTTCCTGCTTTATGCTTTAGTTTATGCATTAAATATGTTAAATGGATGCTACATCAATGTCATTGTGGAAGTTATATAAATATGAAACATGCAAATAAACATCAACGTAGAAAAAGTATCAGTCAGACGGTTTTGAAGTTTTATATGTCCTTTGCGAGAGTTCTTTATTTCCTGCTGTTAAAAAGGCAAAACGCAAAAACACTGTCACAGGAAAACAGATTTGGTTCTGAATTAATCAGTTCTGGCATTTCAAGAACTTCAAGAGCACTCAGAGTTTTGGTAACACATTCCAAAATATTCACATAAACACATTTGCTCAATACCATTAGGTAACTGTTAAAAAAAAGGCACTGAGAAAAGTTCAAACATTATTTTAGTATTAATAGAATTCCGAGCAGGTCTGTGATCCAGGACGACTGAACGTAATCTAAAAAAATGTAACATATTTTTGCTTATTTTTCCAGCTAATTCACTCTAGCCAAAAAAAAATACAAACAAAAAGCTGTGTGCAAGTTATGATTATGACTCTTATGACATGATCATGCCTCATTCTGGGATGCTTTAATGTCAAAATGAACTCCAGGAGGACAGAGCAAAATTCAGGAAAATAATTTAGCTGGACCTCTGATATCTGACAGCCTTATTTAACCTAAAACCTTTCAGCAAATAAATTTAGAATATTAAAAGGGTTTGGAACAGATCAAGGTCACTGTGCCTGTTTCCTTAGCCAGTTCCTCAGGTGTTCCACCTGTGCAACCACGCTGGTCTTGGCAGTGCCTCCAGGGGCACTGTACTGCTCCACGCTGCTGCTGTAGTCCCACACTGAAGATACATCGCTTCCAAACATGGGGCTGGAAAAGGAAAAAAACAAAACAACAAAAATTAAAAGACGGAAAGATTGCTGATTAAACAGTAGGAAAAAGGATTTTTTTTTTAAAAGAAAAGTTATTTGGGATAAAAAAAGAAGACAGCAACCTGACATCACTCAGGTCTTCCAAGGTGAGCTGATTCAAGTTGATGTTTTTGGATTCGGCTTTGAACACAGCTTTACCAGAGAGACCATGGGCTTCTCTGAACGGGACCTACAGTACAGAGAAGTTTGGAATGAATTCAGCAAACCCATAGAATTCTTTCGAGTTGTTTCTGAAACAGTTTTTTTACGTTACTATGACTCACCCCCTTCCTCACGAGGTAGTAAGCCAGATCAGTGGCCAACATATCAGGACTGAGAGCGGCCTCCATCACACTCTGGTTGATCTGCAACACGAGAAAAACAAGTTCAGGATATTTAAAGTATCACTGCAGAGTTTTTCTTTCCAGATGTGTAATGCCGAAAATAAATAAAGCAATAAATTAAAATAAAGATAAGTAAATCATACTAAACAGAGCTAGAACAACCTCAACTGTAAATTTTTTTTCACATTTAAGGTTGTACCAGTACTCAGACTGAAAATTTGTTCTGGATTATCGGGGAAACAAACTCTGGTTCACTTTAAGTGAATGACAATGACGTGAAGTGGCAGACGGTTGTAGTTTCTGAATGTTATCTTTATTATTTTGTGTTATAACCCGCCCCCCTCAGAATACAGAGCTTGACATTGACCTTGAGAGTTGACATGACTCCGGTGGTCACCTGCAGCACAGCCTGAACGGTGTCAAAACACTCAAACATGGCTTCCTTGTCCTCCTGAAATGATTAGAAATGCAGCAAATTGAAGGAAAAAATTCCAGTGGAAGTACTCTACATTAAATGAGTGCTGTGAGATATTCGTCTGTACCTGCAAGTCCTTGTTGTATGTGCTGGGTAAGCCTTTCAGAGTCATCATGAATCCTGCACACTGAAACATAAATAAAATAAGAGTTTGATAGAAACAAATCCAATAAGTTGAGGTGAAAGTGGTGAAGGAAGATTGCAACTATACCAGAATCTAATGTTAACAATATAGAGATAAAAGGTTTGTGTTTACATTTCAAATGTATTTATGCTTTTACTGCCTTCTGACATTTTCCAGAGAAAATAAGTCTATTTTATAATCCACAACATAAATTTGAAATGATGCGGCTGGATGGCTCAATTGGCTGCATGCAGGACTGGTGTATGGGGAAAAAAGGGTTTGTTTCCCAGGGGACCTAATGAACTTATTTCTGCCAAACCAAATGTGCAGATCAGTGAAAGCTAAATGTGCAGATCAGTGAAAGCTGATCCGCTGTGGTGGGATGTGCTGAAAAGTGAACAACAACATACATTTGAAATGCAAATGTGTAAAAAAAAAAAAAAAAGTTTTTCCTGCGTAAATGCATTAATGATCGAAATGTTGTTTCTGCAAGTTTAATATTTTCAAATGAAGCTGCAGTACTAAATATGCACAAAACAGCAGCATGACAGTTTAAATAAGATTTTCTGAACTGATGCTTGTAAAGTTAAAAACAAAATGCAGTCAGGTCTTACTCTGCCAAAAACACGGCCGGCTTTACTCCGAATCAGCTCCAGGCTGTCAGCATTTTTCTTCTGGGGCATCAGACTGCTGCCGGTGCTGAAGGTCCAGGTCAACATTAACAGAGCGGAAGGAAGAGAAATTCAGAGCTTTAAACAAACATTACCAAAAAATGTAAAGAATATTAACAGCTGAAGCAGGTTGTCACTTCCGCTCTCCATTGCTGATTCACAACAATTTGAAGAAAATTCTTTATTTTCTATATATCCTGCATTATCAGAAAAACTACCATAAGATCATGTTTAAAAAAAAACACAATTTTCTTTGTAGTGGGTCTTTACAACCTATATGTTCTGTGAATAAAGGGGGTTTGTGGCACAGCTCTTACACAACTGGCAACTCAATTTATTTCAATGTACAGTTTTTATTTACATGTATATTGTTATCACAGGATTTAATATACAAAACTATACTTTTATCTATACTAATTTGAAATATATTAAACGACCACCATGCGGTATGAAGCACTGTTAAGTGTCCTAAGAAGATACATATCCATCTTTAATCCAGCCATGTGTTGAATGTTTTAGCATCCACTCAGCACCTCCATGCATGCAATGTTCAGCATTTTTATCCTTCCATTTTTCCTGTCCTTTAACTGCATATTCATCCATTCATAAAAAACAGCCAAATATGTATATAATTTTGAAATGATTCATTTAACCCAACTAAGTATATTTTTAAAGTGGGGTTTTCTCCACTGACAACTAGCTTCCAACATGAATCTACAGGTTTTTGTTTTAATTCACAGCTTAATAATTTCAAAGCCTCATTTGAAGAGAACATATCACACCTCTGTTAAAGAATTTGACTGATAAACTGGAATTTTTGAGTTTGTGGATGTAACAGGGCCTCCGTAGATATCCTAATAAATCATTTAGATCAGGTAAAAATGCAAACTGACCTGTAGGCATCAGAGAGCGTGACGAAGGAGAACTCCTTAGTGCTGTACAGCATGAGGTCCTCCGCCATCTTACTGAGGTGTGTCAAACACAGTGAAGCCCAGAACAAAAACTCCACTAAAACAAAGTGAAACAAATTACCAAAAAAAACTTTAAACGTAATCATTTTAGTATGAAATACTTTTAGTATTTTTAATTCACAGATTTTCAAGACAAATGGTTGATGACAATGATTTGTTTACCAACAAAGTCTCTTTGGCCTGTAGCATCCATGCTGTTCAGACTGATTGCATCAAATCCCAGCTCTGCAATTAAATGAATATTTTTTTTATATTTCTAATCATTTGTTTGAAAGGAACAGAAAGCAACAATGAACAACAATAACAAAGCAGCCTTAACTTTCCGAAGCAGCTCCCTGTCGATGTTAAGCGGCGTCCCTGCAATCGCACCACTAAAAGAAAAAAAATATATATATATTTTTTGTTACTTGAGTATGTTTGTGCATCAAAATTGTAGTTAAAATAGTGTTCACAGCGTGCCTGCCCAGAGGTAAGACATTAACTCTTTTCTTGATTTCTAGTAATCGGTCCACATCTCTGCTCAGAGCCACAGAATGACTGTAAAAACAGAAACCACAGAATTGAATTATTTAGACAATAAAAAAAGAGCGTGTATATGCAGTCTCCAGAATCACCTTAAAATCCAGTGGCTCCATCGGATTGGTTGAGCCCTCTGCATGTGGGTGTATCCGGGGAAAAGAACATCGATTTCCCTGTAATCGAAAGAGAAAATGTGGTTAACACCAACAGCTTCAGAAATTCAATTTCCGTTTGCCAGATGGTCTTAGTTACACGGATGCCCGCTCCACCATGGTCGAGATAAGCTGCAGAGAATTTTCTGTCAGGGTGGTGATGGCATCTCGCATCCAGAGCCTCATGTCAGTCACCACCTGGTCAACCAGGACACAAAGTGCAACTTTAAAAGGTTTTCTATGAATTTATTTGCTTAATAAATCCTAAAGTAAAACTCCTAGTATTCATTAAATTTAAAAACCTGGTCATTCCTGCTTCTGCCTGTGTGAAGCTTTCCTGCAGGAGAACCAATGAGCTCCTGGAAAAATGGGCAACAACAGGATTAATAATGAACGCATTTTATTTAGTAGAATTTCATAAACATTTTAAAAGTGGCTTTTTTGCTTTGGATGTCTAAATAAATTTGAAATTTATTGGAACGTTTTTGGCAACCTATGACGTATTTAACAACAAAAGAAGAGTTATTTTGTAAAGCTTATGTTTCATTCACAGTGTTTTAGTTAAATTAGCAATTCTTGCTTCTAAATTTCAGTGGTGTAACTCACAGCAGTCATGAGATGATATGTAAAATATCAACAGTAGATGTGTGTGGACTGCTGTATATCACCTTCAGCCTGCGTTCATTTGCAGTGTGAATATCTTCATCTCCAGGTTTGATCACAAAATTACCTTTAGACCACTCTTCTGAGATCTGCAGCAGGGGAAAAAAAATCAAAGATGGTCACTCTAAATGGACTTTAACACCAAGTATGAAATCAAAATACAAACATATGAGTTTGAAGTTGAAGGAAAGCAGTATTGAACTGTTTACTTGTCCAAACAGAGCAGCAGGATGGAGAGGACATATTGAAACCTGCCCTGAATATGTTACTGAAGCTGCAGCTGTCACATGATGACACTATTGTCCACAACACACTCAGCAGAATGCAGGAATCGTACACCATGGCATTTTCCCAGCTGTCATCTCCTATCCACCAGAAAGTATGCAGTGATGCACTAAAACAGTGTTTTTTTCAACCACAATGCTGCAGTCCACGAGTGTACTGTGAGAGATTGTCAGCTGTGCCAATGGAAATTAAATTACTTAACCTAATTAGTGTAAAAGAAAAAAATGGGATTTCACAATTAATTTTAACAGTGATTCAATTCATATCATAATTTGTGGTTGCTGATGTGATTCATACTCCATATTTGCTCATTTGGGACGATTTGATTTGATACAATTCACTGACCTATGATCAATCCAGGATATCTATAAGCAGAGATAAATAACTGGATAATGAACAGTGCAGGTGAAGTTTTCCAGATTCTTTGTTTTTCTTGCAAGATAATCAAGTGTAAATTAGATATGTGTGCAAACAAAAAAAGTAAACAAGACTTAATTTAAGTCATAGCAAAATAAACCTATTATAAAATATAAGTCAATCCAAACGGTATATTCCAAGATCGATTTAATTCATTTAGAAATGATTCTTTAATGATATAGGTTGATCCGATTCTATCAATAATTGCCTCAGAACAATCAGATTACATAAAACGATTAATTGTTACATCCCTTATAAAAAAAAAAAAAACATTGCCAGAATATCATCTAAATAGGCCCTGATTTCACATTATGCTTGTAGATAATAAAATACTGTTTTATTTGTGTTTATTTTTAATTCTTATTCAACACTCTTGTATAAAAGTGGCTGGTTTTTTTTTTTTTTTTTTACATTTTAAATTAATAGTGTGCCTTGTGATCTTTATCAAGGAAAAGTGCGCCGTTCTTGGATCAAACTACTGCACTAAACCACAAACGAATGAATCCTCAAGACCGGTTGGTTCAGTCTGGGAGCCAACAACAGACAGCTTCACCTGATCCATCCCACGTAGGATCTGCTCCATTTCCTCACTGCTGACCAGCTGCGCCTTTTCCAGAGCTTTGACATAAGCTTTGCTTCCTCTGATATCTGCGTCCCACATCCTCTGATCATAGCCGATGGATGCGTTGAACTTCTCCATGATTGGGTCCGTGTCTCCGACGAAACGGCCTCCCCAAAGTTTGTTTCCCTTCGAGACAAACGCGACAAACAAAACATTGAAAATTGTTGCATTTGTCGGTTCATTTTTAGCTGCGGAAAACTGATTTCAGGCACGCAGAAACATCAGGTTGACAGTTTGTTTTGTTAGCGAACAGCTGCTGGTTGAACAGAAACATGGGAAATGAAAAAAAATAAAAAACAAAGATAACGTCTTCAGCCGCAACCTACCTCACTATTGTACATTTTATAAATTGATATATATCCTTCAGCAGAGATGGAAGTACGAATTTAACAGTCCAAACTGTTTAGCGTCAGCAGTGAAAACAAGGTTTTACTGAATGTACTAGCGTCTCTTCCGCGAGAGCTTCAGGAAACGGTAAGTCTTCTTCTGTTGCTATGCAGCATGTCGTCACAAATCAGAACATGTGTTTCCGGTTATACCAAACTAAATGTTCTTGAATTTTTTTTCCCCCTTGACTCTGTCACTTGTTTTGTTTTAATTATCAGTAAGTAATTCGTTATTAGGATACCTGTATGTAAAATCGTTGCTTTTTTTTTTTAAACATGTAAAATGCTTGGTTTTAAAAGGGATTTTTTTATACACCTGAATAAACTTAGAGAATGTGCACAATTTTCTTTACATGCTTGCTGGCACCTCTGTAGAGCACTACAAAACATATAAACACGAGCTACTTGCTCAACATTATCCATGTTTTCCACGATGTGGTCAAAGAATGAAATTTGTCAGCCGGGACATCAAGGCATTGAGAAATTAACTTGACGCACGTCAAAATAGAGGCGAGAGAGGCGAATTGGCGTTCACACCGAACGCAATTTACGCTGCGACTTCGTGTGACCTCTCTTTACTGCCCACCAAATTCTGTACTCGCCGCCTGACCGAAACTGTGTTCCTTAAGCTCCCCTCCCCGGTTTTGTGTGGGAGGAGCTACCAGCTAATGTTTTTAGCATGATAGCTACATGGAGCTACCAGCTAATGTTTTTAGCATGATAGCGACATGGAGCTACCTGCTAATGTTTTTAGCATGATAGCTACATGGAACTACCCGCTAATGTTTTTAGCATGATAGCTACATGGAGCTACCCGCTAATGTTTTTAGCATGATAGCTACATGGAGCTACCAGCTAATGTTTTTAGCATGATAGCTACATGGAGCTACCCGCTAATGTTTTTAGCATGATAGCTACATGGAGCTACCCGCTAATGTTTTTAGCATGATAGCTACATGGAGCTACCAGCTAATGTTTTTAGCATGATTGCTACATGGAGCTACCAGCTAATCTTTTTTTAGCATGATTGCTACATGGAGCTACCAGCTAATGTTTTTAGCATGATTGCTACAGGGAGCTACTCGCTAATGTTTTTAGCATGATAGCGACAAGGAGCTACCAGCTAATGTTTTTAGCATGATAGCTACATGGAGCTACCAGCTAATGTTTTTAGCATGATAGCTACATGGAGCTACCAGCTAATCTTTTTTAGCATGATTGCTACATGGAGCTACCAGCTAATGTTTTTAGCATGATTGCTACATGGAGCTACCCGCTAATGTTTTTAGCATGATAGCTACATGGAGCTACCAGCTAATGTTTTTAGCATGATCGTTACATGAAGCTGTCAGCTAATGTTTTTAGCATGATCGCTACATGAAGCTGTCAGCTAATGTTTTTAGTCCTTGTGCTGTGGGGTCTAGATGACCCCACTCTCAACGTTCCTGTGTGATCACGGACCGTTTTGAAATCGGACAGTATTCTCACAGACTGGCCTGTAAGACGCAGCGGATAAATACGACAAGATTTATTCACAGGACATTCATAAAAACTGTCTTTTCTAAAGAAGAACGAAACTGAATCCACGATGGTTTAGCAGCGTCTCTGTAGCATAAGCGTCTGTGTTACAATGAAAATTGTGACCTATCAGATGTTGTGCTCAATCCTCCCGCCTCCTTGTATCTGTAGATTTAATTTTAATAATGATATACAGTATACTGACAATAACCTATGACATACTGTTTTCAAGCGTTTTCTGTCATAATTTAGCATAAAATGTGATCACCTGGAGGCAGAATTAGGAAATCTAAATCTGTGTTTTCAGCATGTTTGAATTTGAGTTTACATTTAAATTACAATAAAGACTTGTTCATATGTTTATAAATTAATTTAGTGCAATTTCATTTTCTTCAAGAAAAAAAAAATCAGAAAAAATGTTTTTAAAAAGAAAAATGCCTAAGGTATTTCTTGTAAAATAGTGTTAGAATTTGACCAATAAAATATGCATCTATACACCTCAACTGACTTCTTCTGTAAATTATTTGGGTTTGAAAACAAAAAACGTGTTCCCTCTGTAACAAATAAACGTAAACAACAGACCACACACAATGGTATAAAATTGCTATACGATTGTTTGTATAGCAATGTATATTGGGATGATCTACAAAATTGGTTATTCTGATATAGAATTAGAAAAGGCATTATTTGGTTGTATTGTAAACATGCTGAATGTTCAATATGATATGCTAACAAATCCAATATTCAACCGAGTGAAGTTTTTGTTTGTTTGTTTTCCACAAACAGATCTTTAAAGTGTAAACCAAACTTTGTTATTTTGTATTTTTTCTCTGTTGTCAAGTATATGAGAAGTAAAACTGTTGTAAATTATCTGATATGGTTGAAATGCCGAGCCTAATGTTTGCTATTGAATGAGTTGTGTTTTAATAACGGGGAAATATTCTAAGAATGAAAATAGAAAAGGAAATAAACAACATATTAAGGAATGAGTCTACATGTAGTTATAAATTTATCGTTTCAATTTTTGAAGAAGACAGCAGATAATTAGAAATGATTGAAAGGGTGGAATAATGATGGCAAAAAAATAATGCAGAAAAAAGAAATTCTTGATGTACACATCATACCAGTAGGTGGCGGGCACGCAAGTTGCCAACCGTGCCAACCGCTAATAAGTAACAAAAGAAGAAGAAAGAATGCAAAAGGCGGGAATTTGACAGAGAAAGCTCCATTACGAGCAGCTGCTCTGTCACTGACGATCGACACCTGTCTAGGCTTTAAGAACCAAGAAGTTGGTGTTTTGTTGTTCGTAAGTTTTTCTTTTTCTTGTTCCACTTAGGATCAAAACTACGCAGCAAAATATCCACAAAAGTGATTAAAACGCGTAGACAATGGAATTTGAACTTGTCGTTTATGAGAGTGGGGTTTTCGCTCTTGAAATTAAAAGGACGGCGGTCATGTTTTTATGCGAAATTCAAGGGTGAAATTAGTTTGCTTTAGACATAAATGGTTCAAAATCATTATGTTTTTGATTTGTTAATATATACCATATTTCGCGTTTGCTTTCGTTTATTATGTTTGTTGAAGGCAAAGGTGGAAACGCCTTATTAAAGAACTTTCTAGAACTTCTGAATCGAAAGTTAACACCATCTATTTTTTTCGTCACAAGTAGTAAATTAAGACTGGTAGTGATTAAAACCTAAAACAAGTCTGTTGTGATTAGTGTATTTTTTTAAAATTCTCTGTTCTTTTTAAAGCTTTTTTTTTTTTTTTTTCCCGCTAGTGTTGTAAAGTTAACCAATACTTTGAGCTGCAATTGTTGTTCAATCACGTTGTTTTGCATAAGGAAAAACAGTCTAAATGATCTGTTTTTACACCAATTATAGTTATACTTTTATCTTTTTTAACCCTACAGCCAACGACAAAAACATGACGACGGCTTTGAAAAACATCTTGGTAGCTTTGAAGGTAGCTATATACTTTAAAACAGTATACAAACTGTTCGAATTTATTATCAAATACTTGAATATGATGACGTAAAAAATGCTTTTTGCACCTCTAGGAAGGAGACCCGAATATCAGAAACACTCCTTCCACCGATTCACAAACCCCCAAAAAGGTTTGGATTATTCAGTTTCTCTGTACATGTCTTAATAAAGTGCAAAATGAAAATTGAAATCATTGTAAACTGCTGTTTTCACAAACCATCCGAATAAGTTTGTGTGACAGAGTTTAGTGCTTTGAAGTAATCAAGACGTTTTTATTGTAAATCATGATTTAAATCTTTTATTTTCTCCAGGAAGAGGATCAGCATTCAATCCATTCTTTCCAATGGAGCTACAATAACAAGAAATCCACAATCAGAACCTGCAGTGAAGCTGGAACTATTGAAAATTCACTGAAAAAAAGTGACAAGTTTAGCAAAATTGCAGAAAAGAACAAAGACAAGGAGCTTGTTATTGTAGAAGGTGGAAGAGGTATAAGTATCCACTCTCCATGTTGCTTATTTAAAAAGGGATCCATGATGACTTTGAAATACATAAAAGCATCAGACAAACAAGGTAAATCAGGTTTTTCCCGTGTCAGAGCTTTCAAAGGGAAAACATCTGAATTAATAACATTTCACATTCAAACAAAGGGAGGTAAAGGTATTTCTCAAATCCTCCACAATCCTGCACTGAAGTCAGTAGTGCAGGAAATTACTGTATGGGGTTACAAAGGTGAAAAAGTGAAGCACGCTCTGAAAAAAGATGGCCGTTTTCGCGATTGCATATTCAAGAAGAACTTTGTTCTGTCGTGCAAAAGTACTGAAGTTCAAACGGAGCTGTCGAATCTTGTCGACGATCTTGATGACAAAACTTTCCAGGTTGTTCTGCTCAACAAGTCAAATCCACCTGATAGTCAGTCTAGCAGTCTTGATGATGCTTACCAAGAATTCAATGACTCCCAGAGTCCTGGTTCAGATAAGGTGAATAGACAGAGGGTGCAGATTAAAAAAGAGTTGCCATTGCAGACAGTGATGGAGCAACATCCCTGTTCCAAAGAAATGCAGGATTCTTTGCGCTTACAGTTAGATAATTATGTGAAGGCCATGAAAACGGAAACTTCTGAGCTTTCATCTGTCCTAGATCTACTCCATCTGGAGTTTGGTCGAAATGGTCTGATGTGCCAAGAGGTGAAAACAATGAAAAAACTGATGGATCTTGGGGATTCAGTCTGTCAAGTGAGAATAAATGGGAGCCCAGCAGGAAGTGGCTTTCTTTTGTTTGGAAAGTTTGTCTTAACAAACGGCCATGTTATAAATAAGATTTACAATGAAAATTTGGGTTGGCTCCAGGAAAAGGTTTCTGTCAATTTCTCGTATGAAAGTGTGGAGCAAGCGAATGTGGGGTTGGAAGTGAAAGAAGTGGTTTGTTTTGATTGCAAGCCTACAATGCGAGACTGGGCTTTGTTGGAGCTAAAGTCTGATCAAACATTGCCTTCTGGCCTTTTAAAACACTTTGGCTTCCTTCCAAAAGATGGTGGAATCACCATTATCGGGCATCCACAGGGAGGTGTGAAAAAGATTGACCCATGTTTGATTGTTCCACACACCCAGCTTGCTGACCAGGTTCCCTTGATAACCAAATGCTTCTTTGCACAAGACCTTATCACGTACAAATCTGGTTTTTTCGAAGGCTCCTCTGGCTCTCCTGTTTTTGACAGCCACTGCAATGTTTTTGCAATGCATTCAGGGGGATTCACCTACCCTGGTGCAGGGATGGAAAGACTGGCTATTGTGGAATATGCCCATCCTTTGCATTTCATTTTGGAAGATTTTATCATCCAAATGGTGGAGAGAAAAAAGTTTGACGTTTTGAGGGAATACCTTGATTGCTGTTACACTCGTCACGGACACAACGTCATAATGGAGGGTGTAAAAAAGATCGTTGAGAGCAGAAATAACCAAAAGTTCAAAGAAGCTGCAAAGAGCTTTGTGGATGTGGATGAAAGAGTTTTAAAGACATTTTTGGAGTTTTTCTGTCAAACTGAGGAAGCTGTCCCAATGGAAGTTGTTTAGGTCTCATCTTCTTATTTTAAAGTTATCCTGTGTTTGGCTGCAGTAAAATAAATGAAATTCCGGCAGTGGAAAGCAGAGATTGATTCACTAGACAGGAATACTTTTAAACAACGAATAGCTGATATGATCAGGTGTCTTTACGTTATCCTAAGCCAGGGATGGGCAACTCAAGGGCTGAAGTGTCTGCATGATTTCCAGTATTCAAGCCCTACTCATGACTGACTGCCCTGTTCAGGTGTCCAGCCAATTAGATCATGCCAGAGAATGGTATGTTGGAAAACAAGCAGGAATGTAGTCCCAGAGTCCCAGTAAAGGAGAGTTGACTACTGTGGTAATATAAGTAAAAATGTGATATCCATGCATTTGGACGCCAAGAGGTTAAAGATTTAATATCCTGCTATTATTGTTTATTTTGTGTAGCTCCGAACAATTATTTTGGTCCTGTAAATATGTAAATATGTGTATGTGTGTGTGTGTGTGTGTGTGGGGGGGGTTATGCCCCAGAAACATTTTTTAACCATCACTTTTCTGCTGAGAGAAAAATAAAAAAAACCAGAAAAATCTGAGTTTACTTCGGTAAATTTTAATAGATGTCTAATTCTGACATTTCAGTCATTTCAGACTTCAATCTTGACCCTTTCCTCAATCAAGTTCTTGAATGTAAAGAAATGCGAACATTAGTTCTTCCTGTTTTTTTTTTTTTTTTGTTTGTTTTTTGTTGGGGGATTTATTGGTTCGTTTTCTTTGTTTGTTTTTATCTTGTCCTTTTTTTTCCCCAATTTGTATTTGATATATACGCTGTACTTTTTCTGTTTGTGGCAGGTTTTTTTTTTTTTTTTACGAAAATGGTTCAAATACTCTTTGCTTTAAATAATCAAAAATCAAACTATTAAAATCTGATTAAAAACGACTGTTTTTTTTTTTTCTCCTATCCTAACAGTTAATGCAAATGTGTCCCATTTGTGTAAAACGACCCTCATGTTCGCGGTGTACTTCACATTCTCCCTGATTGTGCTAGAATAGGCTCCAGCAACCCCGTGGTCCGGTGGATTAAAAAAAATAGAACCTGATGGCTTGAAGGTATTGAGGTTCTGGAAATCCTCGTGAAATCAAATTAACCGTTTTGTGAATGGGGTTTTCAGATTTCCATCTGTTGCCATGCTTTTTCAAGAAAAACCTCTCGACAGCTTTACAATTTGTTCAGTATTTTTGCTGTTGTCTTTTGATTCCTCGTTATGTAAAGAGGCGTTTCTTGCGAAGCGGAACCAATAAACTCATTTTTTTCCTACACGGACCTTTTAGGGAACGGATCCCAGAGTCGAAATGGAAGTGTAAGTTTTTTTGAAAGAGCAAAATATTAACTTAATGAATTGATCGTTTATAATAAAACGTACATTACAGTGCTAGCTGTGAGTGATCGTGGCTGTTTAAGCTTTCGATTTATTTGCTGTTCTGCTTGTGGCTTTGGCGAAAATGTCGGTAAAATGGAGAGATCGAGCACAAAGCAACTGCATTAAATATATTTTGTTAGGAAGACTGGTCCATTTTGAAGAGTTTTAATCTACAAATTTTCAAACCGCAGTTTATTTTGGTGAATAAGTGAGCCGGAAAGGACAAGACAAGTTCATATTCACCTGATGGTGTCAGCTCAGCAAAATAAATAAATTTAGTTTGAATTCGTGGAGTTTTTTTTCTCTTTCAAATCATGAAATCTATTTACACACACTCTGCGTTGGCTTTAAACAACAACAAATGAATTAGTTAAGAATGATTAATCATTAAAAACGCGAGTAATTTATCATTTTGTCATTTATTACAGCCAACTCCGCAGCAGTCCATAATATTCGAGCACTGAAATAATCTCCTAGTTCATCTTTGCTTAAAATCACAGACTTGATTTTTTTTTTTTTTAAATAACATTGAAGAAAAAAACCGAAATGGGTTTTAATTTTAAAAAGTAATCTGTTTTGTTTATTTATTGAGACCTTTTACCTGTTTGCTTTTATTTTTTCTTCAAGTTTGAACAAAAAAGAATTAAAACATTTGCTGAAGTCTATTTCATTAATTTTCAACAGCTTCAAAATAAACTCTCAAATGGATTATTTTCTGGCATTTATTTAAAAAAAAATAAAAAGCTGTTACTTAAGAAAAGGAAGGGTCTATTCTCACTTAATTTTCAAAATACGTTCAGCCAGTTCTTCAACTTTTTTCTTGGCCGGACGGACCCAGAGGAAGGGTTAAGATTACTGTTAGAGTTAAACCACCAAATGATTCTTGATCGCTGCTGTTTTTGCTGCTCACCGCTCCTCCAGGGGATGGATCAAGTGCAGAAAACACAATTCACAGACATAGGAGCGTGACAGCTAGTGGGACTTTAAATTACATTTTAAATATTTGCGGCCAACAATAACATTTATCCTTGGATGCACTTAAAATATGTGTGGGCAATGTATCGACGTCTTGAATTTCTATCACTTGCTGATTGGAAGTGAAAACATTTGAATAACAGTAGCCTAAGGAAAATGGACATTGAGCAGGTTCTGATTAAGAACGACAGTTTTATTTGTCTGAGATCAAACCACAAAGGAAAAATATTTACTAAATATATAAACTTCATGTGAAATATTCGTATCTTGTAAAATTTGTTTTATTAACAGATAATTTTGATCCTCTCATGATTTAATCTTTATTAGTTGTTTTTTTTCTTTTTTTTTTTACACAGAAAAAATGCAAATGCGGCCATGCTCAGTAATTATGAGGTGAGACTGTATGGTTGTCTTTTAACGGTTTTTCTTGATTTCCTTGTGTTGTAATAAAATTAATCAATCGGAAAATCAATACAATGTTTTTGTCTCAGGTGTTCAAACTTCTCACGGACCTGAAGGAACAGAGAAAAGATAGTGGAAAAAGCAAACATAGCCCCGGCCAACAGGACCTCAACACCATCATGTATGAGGTGGGCTCTATTTACATTGGTTGTGCTTTAATTGTGAAATCCAGTCCATGCTCTCACCTGCATTTGCTTTCAGACACTAAAGTATTTGTCCAATACGCCATGCAGCAGACAGAGTCCTGAAATTGTCAGAGAGTTCCTCAGCACCATGATGCCTCATAAGCTTACAAAGTCAGTATCTAAAAGATGCATTTTTCCCCTCTGGGGTTTAAATGGCTAGTTATTTTCCATTTATTCAATGCTATATAGTTTTTGGAATAAATCTGTGCAGATATCAAAATGTTTTAAAGTTACAATGTTGCCAACTTTCTCACTTTAAGGGCAGAAAAGCTGCAGCTGTTGAACCAACGGCCACAGAGTGCAGTGGAAATTCAGCTTGTAAGTGTCTTTTCATGTCTTTATAAATGTTTTATCTTTTTTTCCTAAATAATTAACTTGTGTTTTCCCTTGGTAGCTTCGTATGACAAATTAGAATATTCCTAATATTTGTATTTTAACTAACTAATTCCAAAAAGTGTAAAATCAAACCAAAATATGCACTTTTTCACATGCATCCATCAGGAAGTTCATTTTTTCTATGTAGCCCAAAATTGCCCTAGGTCCTTCCAATTTGCGCTTTTACTTCCATCCCTGTCTGCAGGGTTAGTTTGATTAGGGAATTCTTTTGAATACTATGCTTGGCCCATGCCATGACCCATCTAAGCGACACTTTATCAGGTTACATTGCTTCAGCTAAGTGATGGAGTTTGACTGTGATGGGTTTGGCCATCTTTACTGCTTAAAATTGGCTACATTTCATTATTTGACTAAGATCAAGTAGATAAATTCAGCTGTTCTTTTAGCAAATAGAGCAACATAAGGATTTGGAGCATACCAAAGCGCAGACCTCTGATGTTGCTTAGAAGTAATCTGGTTTCATAATGAAACAGCAATCAACAGCTTTTTATTCACCTATATAAATATATTTTTTATCCTTTTTTTAATTTTATTTTGGAGGGGATCAACGCTTATACTAAATTTTAAAAAATCAATATCCAAAACTACATGCAGACTCTTTTCCCTGTTTTGTATTTGTGTCTCTGCAATCTTCAGCCTCTAAAAATGTATACCGGTATCTTTTTTTTTTTCTCAAAACAAAGCATCTGCAAAACGGCGAACAAAATGAAACATTTTCCAATAGCATCCACTAACATGCAGTTCTTGAGATGCTTGAAAAGCAAAGCAGCTGGTCCATCTCCCAGCTGTTGTTTCAAAGTAGATAACTACTATTTTAAGGAATACAACTGATTCAGTTAATCATCAGCAACAAGTCCAGGAGTGATATGATACCATCCATATACTAACTAAAATAGTAAAATATAATAATATATGTTATACTGAAATATAACCACCAGTAATTGTGTTTGGGAAGAAGTTGAAAGTATGCACGTTGGTACTCGTGAATTTTTCAAAATTTACAATGTTCGTGGATATTTCTTTTTTTAAAGGAGCACTTTCCTAACTTAAAGGTGTGGTTTTGCTGAAAACGTCTTGTAATTTGAATTACTTCAGCTAAAAAAAAAAAAAAAACGTGATCATGGAAACGGCTGACATGGAAGCACATACTGGACCTCAGTGCTTCATGTGATGCCAAATAAGATAGTATTTCAGACGTATAACCTTCAAAAGAACCACACAGTTAAAAAAAGAAAAGGCTGTGTGTCAAACGAGAAGCTATCTTATTGTAGCTGTCATTTCCCTTCAGATGGTTGAAGAAAGTGAGGAGCGGCTGACGGAGGAGCAGATTGAGGAGCTGATCCAGACAGTCGCGGGCGTCCTGCCGGGCGACCCGGAGAAAGAAAATGCTGCAGATGCAGAGATGAGTGGAGGCGCTGAACAGTCTTGACACAGCGAAAGGCCAACGCTAACATATTTGTGGGGAATGGAAAATAAGGCTAAAATGATTCGAGAAGAATTCCAGATTGGTGGTCTTCACCTGTAGCAGGTTGCATCACAGAGAACAACTTTCCAAAAGTGTTCATAAGTACTTTTTTTATTTTATTTTTTTGCAACACCTTTCACAAGTAAACCTCACAGCAGTGCAGAGAAAATGGATCACATGTAAAATACAAAGCTGAAGTTATTGAACATTAAATATTGTCATAAAAAATTCAGAGAACTCTTGACTGATCATTTCTCTTCATATATAAAAAGATAAAAATCTACAGTCTTGGTCTTTGAAGGTTGTTTTCTTCCTTCAAAGAAAGTTTCAACTTCTGCTCACACATTGAGATCGTTCTGCTTTTGGTTTCCTGTGAACACCGCCTCAGGTTCCTGTGCTCATTTAAATCGTCAAAAAAAGTCGTGGAAAATGTATTTAGTGTGTACTTAGAGGACAAAAACTAAAACGTCTAAAAGCACAAAAAAATCCTCTCAAATTAATTCCCTGAGGAGGTTTTAACTTTGCGTTTCAACATAACACCAAGTTATTGGGATTTTTGGACATAGTGGATGTATCAAGAGAAACATAAAAGAAGTGGATTGAAAAAAACTATTATGTTTCTTCATTTTCCACAATTGTGTATTATTCTTTAACACTCATAGATATTGATTTAAATTGTATTGCGTTTATTTGTCTTCAATGCTGCAAGAGTACTTTAAAATGGTCAACATTTCCAGTGTGTATACTGTATTTGGGATAAATTTGTCTTGTTTATTGAGATTATTGAAACAAATAACAAGAGGATGTCATCCAGTTTTCTGTTTTTCTTTTTAAATCTAAAGCTTTTGTCACTTCTTGGAGTGAGAAAGTACAGAAATAAAGTCACCAATTCTGCTAGTTATCCATCTTAAAAAGATGTGAGAGATCTGTAATTTATATTGTAGGTACACTGCAAGAGACTGTAAAAAAAACCAAAAAACAACTCAAATCTGATTTATTGGAATATTATCGTTTTCCAGTCTCTCTCTCACAGCTGAGGTGTATTTACATTACAGAACTTGCAGAATCTGTGACTGACATTATTTTTTTTGCCCCACTGGATATCACATCCCACTCACCCCATTTCTATTCTCAGATTTCATATTTTGTGATATATTTTGGTGATTTCATCTGTTTTGAGAGGATAACATTTCATTTGGTGAGATTAAGATGGCATAATCCCAACAGTCTGTACACGGTCCATGTTTCGGTCTTGAACTGAGAGACAAAAGAAGCACATTTTCATGATATTTGTCACTGTTACAGTATTTTTTAATGATATTTTAGTATTTTTGTCATATCGCCTATTCTGAAACATAAATAGGATCGCATCTTGAAGATAATTTTCTGTTGTTGTATCCTTTGACAGGAAGCTATTGTTTATTGTGTTTTATTTTTTATGGCAATTATTGTATGTTATAGGGTTTGTCTTAAATTATTTTAAAACTGGTACTTGCTGGAATCCCAGCTTTTCACAAAGCACAACAAGAAAAAAATGTCAATTTTAACATGCAGCACTGAAAATCTAGATAAATTTATTTTAGGAAAAGATTCTATTTTTAAGGAAATAAGTGCTAATCTGTGAGTATAAATTGTACTTTTATCACATTTCATCATGTCAGCTGTATTTATTTGTGTTTAACAAACTTGTATTTCACTATTTATTTAAATTATTATATATAAAATGTGTATGTACACTTGATTACATATTTAGGCACATATTCAGACTTGTATTTACATTATTTTGGTTTTATTAAGGGATTTTAACCCCCACAGGAACATCAGGAAATCAGTAGCAAATGAAAACACGCGTAAATTAAATGAGGCGGTTTCAACCTCCACTAAATTCCTCTCCGTGATTAAATTTCCCCCGTGGGCTTTCACTGAGAGCACACCAATCGATGTGATAAAGTAATTTTAGCCTTGGATGGGGAGGGAGGGGTTGAGCGAGGCGGAACTGCCTGCTGCCTTTTAAGCCAATAGGAATCCTCCAAGCAGATGCGCCACAGAATTCACTGGGTGTATCCACCAATCACCGAGCAGCTTTCGCTGCTTGAGAGCGCTCGTGCCTACTTTTTTTCTCTGAACAACAGAAACCCTTTT
The DNA here is from genome assembly GCA_014656515.1 of Oryzias celebensis. Taxonomy (NCBI): domain Eukaryota; kingdom Metazoa; phylum Chordata; class Actinopteri; order Beloniformes; family Adrianichthyidae; genus Oryzias; species Oryzias celebensis. Next base: position 17,368,605 of record BNCR01000013.1, read on the forward strand.
TTTAGGCAAGAAGTTACCGAACGTTAAAATTGCCAGGGAAAAAAAACGCGGAGCTTTGTGTTTTTAAATTACAGCATTTGTGGACGTCGGTTGACTAGTGACAAAAAAAAAAAAAAAAAAAAAATACCAGTAAAGGATGTGAGTACAGAGGAGCTGCATTTTTTTTCAGCCCTTTTCGGTTGTTTTCTTTTCCTCTGACCCTGGGATTTTAGCAGTTGAATGGCGGGTGAGTCGACTCATCAGACACATTTGAAAACATGAAATTCCGTGACTAAATGAGTATCGAGGAACACGTCTTTTCATGGCTGGTGAAGGTGGTCTCTCCGTCGCGGTTGTGGAAGGTGGCTGCGGGGCTCCCGCTGTTGGCTAGCAGGTCGTTCACCTGGAGGCATTTTGCCTCTGGTGTTTGTTTGTTTGTTTGTTTGTTTCACTGCGGAAATGCAGACAATATTCCAGACTGAAAGGCCTGCGCTCTGCAACCGTAAAACATCCCTCAATACTAAAAAATATGCACACATCTCGAATGACCCGTTTTAATTATAAACTCAAAAGGGTTTATTGTGGTAAATTGCTGATGAATAATATTTTACCAAAAATATCGCATTTAAGACGATGTTTCTAAGAAAATCAAACACACACTTGGTCCATTTGTAAAGGCTTTTTATGATAATTTAGGTTTGAGATGCTAGCTTAAACAGGAAAACACAGGAAGTCTGTGTTTTATGGTTGAATTGGAAATATTCAGCTGCAACCCTCAACTCGATTATCAGTTAAATACACATTTACGATTATTTTCTATGTATTTTTTGTCTGTAGTAAGTGGAGAAGATGAACTGTTGTCGGAGGACTGCTCTAATGCTTATAAAATCGGATACAAGAGATGTTACGACTGAGTAAATATTTTTACTTGTTTAAAGAATAATGGAAGAATTTTAGGAAAGTGTTTGCTATAAATACAAATAGGTGAAATAGATTTGCCCCTACGTTGTATGGATTTGCCCATTTTTCTCCTTATGTATGCATTTTTGGACTTTTAAAAGTTTATGTGATTGATTCAGCTTTTTAAATCTCACCAAGACTAATCTCCCAATTCACTGCAAATCCCAAGTATCTTAACTCAAAAATGTAAAAAAAAATTTACTGTCTATGTCAAGCTTTTGGATATGGGTAATCTTAGTGTGGTTTAAAATTGCATCCTAGACCTTAACGTTCTCATTTCCAGATGTTGTCCTGTCTGATCTCTCAGAACAGGGATGATTATTGTCTTTGGAAGGCAGCTCGGGCCTCGGCACAAGTCCCTCTCCAATCATCTTTTGTTCTATTTTGAAACCATTCAAAATAGTATTTTAATGATTATTTTACAGTTTTTAGACAAAATCAAAAAAAACCTGTGCTGTTTTCTAGGATACAGTTTCTGCAGAGAAATTGGCCTCTGAGTTGTGGACAGGACTGTTGAGAATTCGGATTGGGCCCAATTCAAACTCTTCCCTTCGCCTTACCACTTCTCCCTTCCCCTACATTTAGCCCTCCAAACGGAGAGTTATGGAAAAATAGTGTCTCAGAATTCGGACGTCACTACAACTTGATGATGTCACCAATAGTTGCCGATTAGCTAAGTTAGTGCTTAAATATACATAACAACAGCTGTTTTAAAACTTTAAAAAGGTCATGCTAAAACATAAAGTCATTACTTACATTTAAATGTAAACTTCTGTGCTTTAGAGCCTATCCACATGAAGAAAAGTGCTTCTCCTCCGCAGCATAGCGCGACGCGGAACTCCCTCGCTACGGAGGCCTCTGTATAACTCTGCCTCAAGGGTAGCCCTTTTAAAAACTGTTTTCGGACACCACTTTCACTACAAATGCCCCTGCAAATGGAGTGGTAGGCTTAAGGGGTAGGGCGAAGGGAAGAATTTGGATTGGGCCTTGGAGTAAGCCTGCCCTTACTTCCCACTATCCCTTTGTTTACACTCTCTCCTGCTAGTTTACAGTTCCTTACAGCCTCAAGCTAACGTGACGGTGCAACAAAAGTAGTGAGCAATATTGGAGCTATTCAGCCATACAGATTTGAGCCAGATTTGAGCTTGTGGCCCACCGATTGTATCTTCTTCGTCACTTTTTCAAACAAATTTGGTTTCATCTGCTCCAGATTTAAATTCCTGATTTGAATAAAGAAACACTCAGAAATACAATCTTTAAGTTAATTTTCCTTATCTATGCCATCCATCATGAGAAAAATGCCACAACGACATGTTAAAAACATACAAGAAAACAGTTTTAACTATAGTTGGTCTTAAAGCTCTAATGTATCTGTACAAAGCTGATGAGTTACGGAGATATTGTTGGATTCTGTTGTCCGTTGTAATTGGAGCTGTAAGAAATATTGTTTAGTCTTTTTGTTGGTCAGAAACCATCAGTAACGGCAAAAAGAAGAAACCTGCAATTAGTGGCTAGAACAGTTGTGGAATGCTGCAGTGAGCAATGATATGGCTCCCCTGAGGAGAAATGCTTAAAAAAAAGGATGTAATGCAACTCCTGTGGAAATTTGTGTACGAGTTCCTGGGAAAGGAACTTTTCACATAACTTTCTGCTTACCTAAAACAAACTATTCATGCAAAGTAGTTGCAGATGTTTTGTGCTCTATTCAACTCTGACAATCTGTGCCTATTTTACTGAACCAGGAAGTTGCTAACTCAGGAGGTTACCACACTGTGCTCCACTGTTGCGTTTTTTCTTGCTGATGTAAACTGATGTTGGTGCAACATTGCTAAGATGTGTTTTGTTTTTTTAGGCAGCAGCGATGGGTAAGAGACATGCCTTGCTTTGGGGCATGGCGAGCCTGGGATCACAGTCTCTGACAATACAGAGGAGTGATGAGTTGTGCCAGTTCAAAGCCTCTTCAGCATCCCTTCCTTGACTGTCAAATCACACCAAATGATATCTGAATGAACTTTAAAAGGTTGTTCCCAACATTTCTGATTCCATCCACCTGCCTCAGCTGTCCCTGAATGTTTTTATGTACTCCTGACTCTCAACTGCGCACCGAGCATGAGAAACACCAGGACAAACTTGCTGCTGGGCTGTGTGCTCCTGTGCTCTGCATCCCTGCTGTACTTGGGAATGAGCGGAGTAGACTGCCCTCCAAAAAGCCATCGCTACAGATGGATGGAGCTCAACCTTGGCTCAGGCAACCAGAGCTTGTCCCTGACCGAGCAGATTCCTGAAGACACTCCCATCATCTTCATCGGGGGCTTTCCGAGGAGCGGCACCACTCTGATGCGTGTCATGCTAGATGCTCACAATGCTGTGCGGTGTGGCGAGGAAACTCGAGTGATTCCCCGTCTCTTGACCATGAGGGCCACCTGGAGCAAATCGGCTAAGGAACGGATGCGGTTGGATGAAGCAGGCGTCACTGACCAAGTACTGGACTCAGCAGTACGAGCATTCCTATTAGAGGTGGGTTTGCTGCAACAGAAAGCCTTTAAATGGATTGGTTTGTAGATGACATTCTTCCATGTGTTGATGTTGCAGTAATGGTTTATATTCACACCCCCAAAATATTAGTTACCAGTGTAGGTCATAAGCTAGAAACAAATCTCTAATGGGTTAAAAAGTGAGTCTTTTTTTCTTTGCTTGGAAAACAGTTTAAATACATGCTTTTTTTTATGACACATTCACTATTGTACTTTTACTAATTTCTGTCCCCTTCATGTCATGATTTTACATTTAAAAAATTTCATCTGTTCCAGGTCATAATTGGTCACGGGGAGCCAGCACCTCGCCTTTGCAATAAGGACCCATTTGCACTGAAATCTCTCTCTTATTTGGCCCGCATCTTCCCTAAAGCAAAATTTGTCCTCATGTTAAGAGATGGGCGAGCAACCGTTCACTCCATGATTTCACGCAAGGTAGGCTATTTTCTTTTTTTTTTTTTTTGTTTGCCCAGCAAATATATGCACTGCAAGCAGATATTTTTTTTAAAGATAGATTTATACTGATGCTTTAGTGTCACTAACACTGTAGTGGTTAGTGCTCAGTCTCTATTGATGGTTACTTTTGCTTCTTTTTGTGCAGTATCTAAAAGAAATATAAAACTGACTGAAGGTCTAAGTGTGTATATAGCGTTCATCACTATGTCATGGTTTACTTTTTGCAGTTTCGCTGATATTTTTCAGTGGCATTTTGCTTGTTTTTTTTCCCCCAGCAGCACACCATTCTGCATTCTGATTGGCTGTTGACCTTATCAATTAGTCTCTTCTATGCCATATCTCTTATACAGAATGCATTCAGCTTGTCAGGAACATACATCTTTGATTGCGAGCAGATCCTTGGTTTCATTCTTTAATCTTGGGTTTTAACAAGAGACAAAAGTGTGAAAATGTTCATGTCTGTTTGAAAAATTTATAAAATTTGTGAGGAGTTTAACAGACTTAAAACATCTGTAATCATACTGTGTAGATTTTACGTTTTGCAGGTAATTTTTAGAACACAACCCCCCACAATTATTTGTCTAAGGAGGACTATTCTAGTTCTAACTTTTTGGCAGTTAAGATTATCTACCTTAGTATACACATAGATACATTTTTTTGGCTCCTGTGTTGATCACCTGTCCTATGATCCACAGGTGACGATCTCTGGCTTTGACCTCACCAGCTACAGAGACTGTCTGACCAAGTGGAACAGTGCAGTGGACACTATGTTCAGCCAGTGCCAGGCCGCTGGGGAAGTCAGATGTATGCCCGTTCGTTATGAGCAGCTCGTTCTGCACCCAGAGCTAGAAATGAGGAAGTTGCTCAACTTCCTTGAACTGCAGTGGGATCCTTCAGTGTTGCACCATGAAGAGTTGATTGGAAAGGCTGGTGGTGTGTCTTTATCCAAGTAAGCATCGAAAGTCCTTTTTTTTTTTTTTTTGTAACAGTTTCTAAAAATCTAATGCTGCATTCACACCGGATGCAGTCAAGGCTTCAAATGTAAAACATGGATGATTTTGAGCGAGCAGCTTTTGTCTATGTTTTGGAGAGCTTTACAGCAAACACTTCGCTGTGTTTGGGTTCACCAGATCCTTCAGTCTCTCCTGATGCAGTGTACTCCAGTGTACTGCCCCTGACAGCCATTTTAAACAGTACTTCCGTCTGTCTGTGGCCCAGTTAAAGCATTAACCCGAGAGGGGGAAAATAAATATAAACTGGAGGATCTTTTTACTATTGTCTTGATGAAAAAATAAAGATAAAAAAACTGGACTGGACTGGCAGCCTGGGCAGTAGACCTCGCTAGTTCTGTCAGGCGCCTGGGCAGCGGCGATCACTGAGCTGTCCACGACTGGCTAGCATAGCAAACTTGAATGCAGCAGCTCCATGGGCTCTGTGACAGGCTGCTCAGGCTATATCCCGCCCTCACCCAACAGTAACCGCGACAATCTCTGGCAAACCTGCAGCCCAAGCAGGTTAAAAAAATGTATGGAAAATTAGGACAAAAATCTTCGCATCATGCATTCAGATTAAATTAATTTTTTTACCCTTTGATCTAGTCACTGAAAACATCACGTGCCCAAAGCTAAGTCCCTGATTGGTCAATGCACCGCCTCAACCTCGCAGCGCCGTATCCGATGCCCAAATTGCGCCACAAAACCTCATATTGCGTCTTTACATTGACTTACCATCAGGGATGTCATCGCTAACGCATTAACACATGCGATTAATTAAATAAATGAATATGTTAATATTTAGCAACGCAAATTATTTACACGCCATAAGCGACCGTCTTCTGCTTTGCATCGGACGGTTCAGGCTTCCGCGGCGCGCATTGATTGTGATTAATCACAATCCAAAGGTGTGATTAATCTGATTCATTTTTTAAATTGATTTACAGCACTACTAAACATTGAAACCTGACGCCCCCGCTGCATCCGGTGTGAATGCACCTCAACAATCACAACTAGCTGGGATTAAAACTGTCTTTTGAGATTAGAATTTGGATTTTAAATAAATCCTCGATACGAATTCATTGTTAATGTGTAAACTGAGTTCCTCCACAGAGATATACACAAAAATGTTGCTTTGTATAGGTGACAAACGTAAGTCAAACCTTTAATTACTTTCAACCATAATGATAGTTTCATTTTTTTAAAGAGAATTGTGCATTGAAACCTCAGTCTGCCAACTACCACCAATAGTAGAGGCTAAAAAACTGAGTGTTGCTGAAATCCTTTCATTCATGTAAATTTACTTCATTAGCAAGAGCTAATCGGCCTAAATAAATGATAAATGGTAAATGTTGTCTAACATTCAGCCTAATTAAATCCCAAAGATTGAAAACTAGTTTTACTTTTTAAAAACTGCTTCTTTAAAGCAATTTTTTGAGATTTTTTGGACATTCACTGATCAAGAAATACTTCTTACTTGATACTGCAAAGATGTAGAAATCCTGTGTGATCCGTCAAAAGTTTCTCTCAAACTTTATCCTCATTTTAGTCCTCTTTGTTTTAAAATGATCAGCTTCACCTAATCTGTTCCTGGCCTCATCCTAAAATTTTAGATATGATTTTAGATTTTATAGCTATTTGTACAGTCGAGCAATTTGTTATCTGTTAGCATAGCCGTAGTGTAAACAAATAAAGCATCAGCACAGCCCTCCTGTTCACGACGGACTATACTACACCTCAGTGCTTTTCAGCTGAGAAATGTATCCTTTGCCTGATTTGTAGGTTTAGGTCCTATTTGAGGTTGGAAACAGACTGAGATCCCATTTCCATCTGTCCTTTTTTCTGGAACCATCAGCTTAAATGTAAAAGCACAAATAGAAATAATTAAATATAACATAAAATCTCCTAAGTGCCCTACTTTGTATCCAAAGCCTTTCTAAATTCAGCCATGCTTATTAAGGGCTCAGTACATGCACATGTTCTATGTGGATGATATTTTTTCTGTGTTCTCTTCAAGGCCATCTGCTTCTGCTATGTAATAATTCTATTTGGCTGAAAGAGATGAGGTCCAAGTAATTTAGAAACAGTGATGACTAAATCCTATAAAAAAAAGGCCTCGGGGAATGATGGGACAGTGCTGTCCATGTAATCTGACTGATCTATTATGAATCATTTGCATCAGCTGCTTTTCTAAATGCACAAATGCTGGAACATAAATTTAAAGCAAGAAAGTTATTTGCGGACTTTAAATACTTGTATCAAAGAACCAAATGTGTGCAAAACTGAATTAGACTTGACAATTGTGCATACATAAATATCTGAATACATTAGCTAAGTGAACCCCCTGTAATGAGAACATTGATTCACAAAGCATGCAAATCTTTCAGGTCAGCTAAAGATTATGGACCTTCCCCCACAGTAGATTTATCCAATTTTTATTTTTCCCATGATTTAACTGCAGCATTACTTAAGGAAGAGGAAAATCGCATGGGATTTGGAGGAAATCCGGCTGCTGCACATTGATAAGCTCAAACACAGAGTTTATTTGAAAGAATTAGGCCACGTTCAGATAGAACTGGCATCCTTATTTTTGAGTTTGTTATGTAAGGATTGTTTTTGCTTTAATCATTTGAATGTTTTCAAACCTTCACAAATACATTGTATTTGGTGGAGATATTTGTACAGGAAACAAATTGTTTGGTTGATTAAAGATTTGATTGATTAAAGAGTGTATTTCCAAGCCGGATGTTATAGTTTTTTGCTTGATTTACCAATTTTTAGTACTGGTTTTAATGTTTAAAGCAATATAAATCTTTCTGTTGTTTTTATGTGGTTATTTAAACATTTTTTGTCAAAAAGAATATATTAATTCTGTCTCTACAGGGTTGAGCGCTCAACAGACCAGGTGATGAAGCCTGTGAACACAGAAGCCCTCTCCAAATGGGTGGGCCACGTTCCCTCTGACGTTATCAATGACATGGCGGAAATTGCCCCAATGCTGGCTCGTCTGGGATATGACCCTCACGCCAACCCCCCTGACTACACAAAAGCACATTCCATGGTTTATCCGTTTAACTCCTCATTGGTGAGTCTGAGAATCACAGACAATTTTTGAAACAGTTAAACGTTTGTTTTTTATTTTTATGTAATTGTATTAATAAAAAATTTAAAAATCATGTAATACAAACATGATGAAAACCCCACTTCATAAACATCAAGTCATTAAAGATATTTGAAAATTAGGTCAAATTCTCCAAATAAATATGTTACTAAAGGATGCACAAAGGAAAATAGACTGTAGATTTACAATAAAGGAATCTACACCAGAAATGTTAGTTTTATTCTGAATAATGTTAATCCAATCTCATTTATTGTGGTCAGATATGAGATTTTATGGTTTAACTGATTTGTTTATGTCAGTGCTGCAACATAAGACACACATTCTATACAAGTGGAAAAATGCACATACATGTAATTCTAAGTAGGTAATTCTAAGTAGTATTTATTTCATGTTCTGAGCTTTTCTGAGACTCCAATAATGAACCTCTTATCTAAAGACCCACTACAATGAAAATAGTGTTTTTGATGTTTTTAACATGTTTTTGTAGAATTTTTTGAAAACGGAGGACATAAAAAAGCTAAATACAGCATTTCTGAGTATCCCGTTATTCATATTGTTTTAAATCAGGAGCAGAGGAAAAAATGCTGTTGGTAAAAGAGCCTATTTGTTATGTAGAAAAAAAAGCTCAGCTGGCTGCCAGCTCCCTGCTCTGCTCCATTCTGATGCATCCACTTGTGGACAAATGGATCCATATACGTCTTTGTTTTCCTCATTGTCTGAGCTGCCATCTGGCTCAAAACTGTACAGCTGGATAGCTCCAATAATGCTCGCCATTTTTGTTGCACCGCCTATGTTAGGTTGGGGGTGTGAGGAGCTGTAAGCTAGCTTATAAGCAGAGAGCTCTCAGCAAAGAGGAGACACTAACAGAGGCATGATGAACTACTGCTGCTCTGCAGAAACTATCCTAGAAGACATCATAATCATAATTAAAAGACCATGGGGAATGGTTTTAATATAGATCAAAAGGTGATCGGAGTGGGTCTTAAATATTTAACTGTTGTTAGCTTTTTTTATAGAAAAGATGCTGCTGTCCTTGTGTGTGAAATCCAGTTAATATATACTTTACATTTGAATTTCTGAAAGGAAAGTGACACATTGGAAAACACATTCTCTGTTTTGCCACTTCGTAGCATTGCTATACAGTTAGCATATTTCAACCTCTGGTGATTCTGTTTGTGTTGTTCTTTCCTCAGGGAGCAAAGGCAGCAGACACTCTTCACCCGAGTTAAACTTGGCTCTCATTCCACCACGTTAAACATGGACTTCCACTTAAGCAGTATTTCCACTTAACATTTCAGTGTTACATGTATATTTTTGAATTGTTCTTCAAAGACTTGCAATGTCCACGTCTGTGCACCGTTGAAGCGATGGAGTCATGGCGGCGGTTGGAGGTTCACGTCTTTTGCAGGTCTGCAGCTCTCTAATCCAGAGTGGACTGTCTGCTCAGGGAAGTTTGCTGCTTCTTACAGTTCATCTCCGTGGTGTTCGCTGTCTTTTGATACTCTCTTTTACCATGTTTTAAGTTGTTTCGTAATTTCATCAAAATGTGAATGTTTCTACAACAGGCAACCGGAAGTTCATAAGGTCCAAGGACTGTATATTTTTGAAAATGTATGTTTATTTTCTTACTAAATTATTTTGTTTTTTGGCCATCCATCGAGAGTTTCTAACTGTTGTTAAATACTAATAAAAACATACAGAAAGTCTGCTTTTGAAAACCTGTTGTGCTTGAATTATCTGGCAAAAGCTATGGCGCCCCCTAGTGGTACTTTATATATCAATCCTTCACTACTTCTACCCAGAAATGAACCAATTTCTTTCCTCTGTTTCATTTTATGGTTCACGGTGAGCTTCATTTCTTGGTGTCGGTGTGTCCTGCTGTGGCTTTTGTTCTTCTGTGGGCAGAATAGGAGGCCACTCACACCTGGTGCTTGATGGCTGGACTGGAAAGGGTGGAGCTTCTGAACCACATCTGATCATATAGAAGAAACACCTAGAAAACTGAAAGATGAGTGGAACTCACCTTATGAAAATAATCCAGACATATTTATTGCTTTTTGAAAAATATTTGGAAAGCTCAAATTCTTACCTGGTCGTTAAGCACCACGTAAATAATTGGGTTGAGGGCAGTGCTGGTCTTTGCCAGAAGGGAGGGGACTAAAGTGGCAGCGGGTGACACCATGCCTGGCCTCCCAAAGGAGGCGAGTACTGCTACCACGCCGTATGGCATCCAGCACAGCAGATAGCTCGTCACCATAGCAGTTACCATCAAAAGGACGCGTCCTCCTCTCCACTCTGCAGGAGACGGGTTTGTACCGGTCACCTAATGGATACAAGCAATCAAACCAGTGATGGACCCACAAAAGACAAGCACTGATGTCAGAGGTCAACCTGCAGACGGACCCGCCTCTCCACGCCCCAGACAGCCAGCAGGATCCTCCCGTAGCAGAAGAACATGAGCAGCAGCGGCAGGAGAAGGCAGAAGACGAACAGACAGATGATGTAGGCGCGAGCCGAGTCTGAATGCTGCTGCCACTGGACCGAGCAGACGGTTCCAGGACCCTCAGGGCCATAGCTGCTCCACAAAACACAACAGCGTTCATGTTTCTCATCTTAATGCTGGTAAAATGAAGTTGTTCCTACTTATCAGTTTCTTTTACAACTGTTTCGTTAAATGCTTAGATTAATCTCATTTACCTTTTTTTTGTTGTTTTGCTAAATAAAACCATTTGTGCTTGACCTTAAGGCATTAAAACAATTATTTTGAAATTGTTTTGTATCAACTCAAAGTGTCCAGGGTTGACCTGCTCCAGCCCAGAAGGGGTGGCAGAGTCCAGGCCAGCGAGTAAAGCCAGGAGACGACCACGGCCACTCTGGCTCTGCGGTACTGAGACGAGCACGACTGGATGGTGCTGAACAGAGCCGAGTGACGCTCAAAGGAAAGCAGGGACAGTGACACCAGGGATACAACACCTACAAAAAGAGACACTTTAATTGTTTGCCACCCAAGTGATACATGCTTGACATCACAACTCCAAAATAATTTAAAAGAAAAAAAAAATCAAAAACCGTAAACGATAAAGCTCCTAAAGCTTGAATACAGGAAAATGTAATGGAATCCTAATAGGAAAAAATGTTTAAAAGGACATAAACCTATTTAAAATACCATCCAGCACTGGAGCTTTTACTTTGATTTGGAAATAAAAATTACCGGTAAACATTTTTGTGACTATTCAATTGCAGAAAAACAGTTCAAGCATGTCAATGAGTTTGTTTCTATGTTTTAAGTGCATGTTATTTATTTATTTATGTTATTTTTTTAAAGCTGACTTTTTGCTGGTTCTGTTATCAGAGAGCATGACGTTATTGATTGATATTATTATTAAGGTATCAAATCTAAATACATCAAATTACAATCCATTGCAGGTTAGAATCACCAAAGTAAAAATCCATTCAAGAACTTAAATTGGGACAAATGAAGATTAAAGAAGTCAAATTGAGGATAAAATAAAAATCTCAAAAGGAGGGGGGGAAAACCTAGATTGAAAAAGGAAACACTAATAAACATATTATTTAATGTTATGTCAATGCCTGTAATGCTTATTAATTTACCGAAAAGCGCGTTGCAGAAGCCATACCAGCGGCAGCCGTGAGGTCCGGTCAGCCACCTGCCGCGCACGCTCGCGGCGAAGCTGAGAGGAGTCCCGAACAGACAAACCAGCATGTCGCTGATGCTGATGTTGATGAGGAGCAGGCTGACCGGAGTCCGCAGCCCGGGGAAGCGCGAGAACACCAGGAGCACCAGGAAGTTCCCCAAGAAACCCAGAACCAGGACGCAGCCGAGGGCGACAGCCGCCACCGTGTGACCGGCCCGGGTCACCGCCGCTGAGTCTGACCCGGAACCTTGCTCGGTGCTGATGTTGTTGCTACGCTGCAGATCAATCACCATGGCAACCCGGTCGCGTTTGACCAAAGATGTTACAAAAAGGAGGTAAAGAATTAAAAAAGAAAATAAATAAAGTTGCTGGCTTAATATGCCAAAAAAGTATTAGTAATAAGAGCCTTTTTCCAAAAAAGAAAGGTTAGAGTTTGGCAAGACGTGTCTGGAGCTCATCACGATGACATTCATTTGAAAAATGCAGAGTGGGTAAAATGGGAGGGACAGCTCCTCTTCAAATGAAGCAAGAGTTGACAAGACATTTACATTTGTCTCTGTAATTTGGGAAAACATTTACTAAAATGAAATTCATTTACCAGAATTTCATAAAAATGTTAAAATAAATAAAACGCGTGTTTTTGTATTAAAATAATTTTGTTATAAATATTTTTAACTTATTATGTGTGTTTGGAGCAGATTGGGGAGTGTGATACATGAGCCAACTCATCAATAATACAAGTGGTGGTTCACTTAAAAACAGGGCAAGAATTTACCAGCCATGAGCTCTGATGCTACAGGACACTAAAATACATTGTGTTGAGTCAATTGAACTGTTCACCATGAACTGTGGTTATTTTAGAATTAGTTTATGATCCTTGATGTTTTTCATTAGGTTATTCTAGGTCAACCAAAGCTCCAATTTCCATCAGATTTAATTCCTATTTCTACTTCTAAAGCTCCTTGCTAAAACATACTGCAGCAGTTGTGTCTCTATTGACACTACACAGTTTTAATGTTTAATATATAAGCCTGCAGCAGTTTTATCATCTTTTTTAACAGTAAGTAAAATTTTAATCTACAATTCAAAGTGAAATTTGTGGGGAAAAAAGATAAACAATGCCCTGCAACAGACTGACGACCTCTTCAGGGTGAATCCGCCTTCACTCAACAGTAGGTGGGTGACCCCATGACCCCGAAAGGCATTCAGCAGGTTCTGACAAAGGATGAATGGATGGAAGATAAACAGCGGTTATACTTTCACTTTGTCCTTTAATACACAAGCTAAAATTAATCAATTATTTAGACAGTTAATTTTGAATAAAATCAATTTTTATTCAAATGTATTTTGCATCTTGTCAAACAAAAGAAAGGAGGCAAATCGATCGTGAGAGTCATTATTTTTAAATAAAATTAATCAATTTATTCATTTTGGAAATTATGAATGAATAAAATTAATCCATGGATTTGCAGTTAGTCTATTCTAAAATTAGTGTCTGTAGGCAAACAGTTTTCTTCGAAGTTTCATTGTATTTTTTTGTATTTCATTATGCTGAAATCATCGATTTTGTACTGACCTTGACGTCTTGGAGCTATTTTGTAGTCCCACTCTGTAGATATTAAAGATGAGAGAAAATGACAACATGTTTACGGAATAACATATCTACATGCTACTGTAACCTGTTAGGATTATGTAAAGGTAACACATTACACATGCAGTTGGAAAAAACAAATTCTTTGCCCTGAACAATAAAGTTCACTTTTTTAAGCTGATAGACCAAAGATTCTCAACTTTGTTTCCATTAATGCAAGTTAATATTGACAGCTGTCAATCCACAGACGATTTGAAGTGCTTGACAGGGAAAATAAAAAAAAACAAACAACAATAAACTAACAAAACAAACACAAATAAATACCCTAAGGTCATACCTTTTTTTTTGGGGGGGGGGGGGGGGGGGGGGGTGCATAATTTCTGTGTGCGCGCGTGCGCCAGTAAACCCATTGTTTTTTGCTTTTTTGTAATCTAAAGTACCCCATTGTGTTGTCCTTCATTAGCGAATCATTCCTGTGAGGGCTCCCTTTATCTTCAAGCGTGCCTTGTGCTAAATGTACGTCTTTAACGTTTCATTTATACTTCACACATCTCTTGAACCTGATTCTGTTCGCGAGGGTGCATCGCGAGGCTTTAGTGACGTCGACCAAGAAGGACGTCTCCGTAGCAACAGGGGCCGGTCCGCCACCCGCAGCAGCCGTCGTACAGCCACGCTCATCTGAACAGTGCAGTGGAGTTGATCCTCGTCGGTAACGCGGACCACCCCTGGCCTGTGGGCTCTAGAGACACGGGGGGCGACGCAGTATCGAGGCGGCGAGCCCGCAGTTCCGTGTGGAGATGCTAAACATGTGGAAAGTCCGGGAGCTCGTGGACAAAGCGTGAGTACCGACGGGCGGAGCTTTACCGCTAAGTGGCTACCAGACTAACCGGTTAGAGAGCAGGCGCCTCGCGGGCAGCATCAGCAGCTTTTACTGCTGACAGAGTAGAAGATACGGGCCGTGACGTCACTACGATAGCCCTCAGCTGTTAGCTTTTACTTGCTGGCTAGCTGCCAACCAATTACCTTGATTTTAAATAGAAACTCGCGTTTTGCGGTGACATATTCTCATGTAGTTTTTTTTTATCTGAAGGATGCCGTTTAACACATGGAAAGGAAAGCAAAACACGGCTAATGTTTTTTTGTGATTCTAATAGGATGCTATTCAGTTAGCTAATTCGGCTAGCAATTCCAATCCCTGGTCAGGTCAATTATGTATGAGCTGTTCCCCAAAAATGCCCTACCTTTGATTGCCATCAGCTACACATTTGACCAACTTTATTTATAGATAAAAATGGCTAACTTCTGTGTTAGTGACGTGGAGAAAGTGGTTAAATATCCCATTAGTATTTCTCGTTTTGCCACAGCTGCCTCATGGTTTGCTGAGGCCCATACCTCCCCTGGTCCGGAGCATTGCAGCTCGGTTGCCAACACTCCCATCTCAGCAGTTGGAGCATGTGTTGCTGCAAAGGACATCTAGCCGCTGTGATGCATGCTTAGTGCAGCTCCTTGTGTGTAGCGTGATGCATCTATTTATTGTGGTGGATCCAGCAGCAGGAGGAAGATTAGCAGCTTCCTGTTTGTGCACAGCATAATCACCTTTTGTTAAGACGAAGCACAACTCTCGGATTTGAAAGGAACTAGTAAACAGATCACTTTTATGATTTGGCAATACAGTTAAAGTAAATCTGCACTTTGAAATATGAGTTGAGTGATTGAAGTCCACATTGGAGGCTAACATTTGACAGGGAAGAAATGTAAAGAAATACAGTTTTATCACAAAATTTTAGTTTCTGTCTGTTTGCATCCCTTTTCTTCCAGATTTATCATTTCTATACTTATAACCTTAATTTCAAACCGATTGCATATAGATAAATACTATTTGGCATAAAGATGCATTTATTTTTATTAACCCATAGAACCTAAACCACTTTTTTCTTCAAAGGTAAAATTATTTGGGACATACCACAAACCCAGTGGATCATATTTTTTTATTTTACACTGATGTCACCATATGTTTTTATTGTAAAGAGTTAAATAAACTATATAGAGATTATTTTTCATCATTTTTAGAAATTATTTACCCTAAACCTTTTGTAAGATGTTCTAATACATTAAATCTTTGTCCTAAATGTCTGTAATTTCAATAAGAGACAATTGAATTTATTAAAATCCTAAATTTGTTGAACACGCAAAATGTCAATAAATTATCTTCATGTTACTAGCGCATGTGAAGTTAAAATATGTTTTTTTTTTAGCTTGTTACACTCAACGTCTTATTTGAAACCCATTTAAATTGCTCCTATTATTATTTACATCCTAGAGACAAATAGTCTTCCGGATCCTGCCTGGAATGATGCACTACTTTATAACCGTGGGAATGCTAATGTTCAAAAATATGTTATCAATTATTAAATTTACATAATAACACCATACATCTTCTGCTTTTCATATATTTTGCCTTAAAACTGATTTAAAACACCCAACACTCAAGTTACTTTCTTTCTCACAAATTACCCTGAACTTGTGCCCATTGCAATGTTTAATGTTTGACCTAAAGACCATCTTTAAACCACTTGATGTGCTAGATGTTGAACTTCTCCAGCTCCTGTTACAAAGTAATTCAATGAAAATAGTTCTAATTTAAATCAATTGAAGATGATTGTATATTTTTTATTTATATTTGAACGTTTTCTTTTCTTTTTTTTTGCTGGTTCCTGTCTGTTTATTATATAGAACGATTTAACCTGAAATGTTAGTGTAGCAAAATGATTGAAAGAAAACCCCTTAACCCATAAATGTTGGCTGTGGTTTGCTTGTTTCTGGTTAGCATGATACCATACAGGATTGTTAACAGTGTGGTTTAATATTACCACAACTTTAAAACTGGTTCATTTTTGTACTGTATTCAGATTTTTTTGAAGCTAGAGGGTTATTTCCAGCGACATTGATAAAGAAAAGTTCCTCACAAATTTATTAAAATCCTTTTTTAAATGTAATTAAAGAAAAGATGTTCAGAGAAAAGAAATAAGTAAACACAGATGTGTCATAACCCAAGTTAAATCTGATTAAATAGGTGAGTGTGAGGAAAAGACAGAACTGCAGATGAAAAAGAATTGAGCTCCCTCCAGTTTTTTTCCATCCGTGGTTGCTTTCCCCAGGACATGATGAATACATCAATTGATCCTCAAAAGTAGCAGCTGTGGCCTTTTCTCGCCTCAGATTAAGTCACACTGATATATGCTCTGCTGTCTGTATTGACTGATAGCAGGCATAAACATCAGTTGTCCTGTAGGGAATGACAGATTTTCTAAAACCCAAAAAAGGAAAAAAAATGCTATTCTTTTCAAAATAGGTGACAGAATAAATTAAAAAAAAAGGAATTGCTTATTGATGAGAAAAAAAATTATCAATTGTGAGTTGCTGCTACCACACACAGGAAAGGAAACCCAACAGGAAAGTAAAGGAAGTGGGCAACACAAAGAAAGACAGCAATAATTGTCAGAAGAAAAGACACCAGGCTGATGGTTTTATAGTCTGATCTCATTTTAACAAGATTATACTGATGAAATAAAACAGATTATGCAGCATTTACTGTCATTGTTTCAGGTTTATAGAAATGGAAGTAGCTTCTTGTTTTCCTCAAACCCTGATTCTCTGTTTTTGGGTTTATTTCATTTTTTTCCCAACATGTCAACAGTATTCAACATTGCACACACAGTGGATAGCAACAACAACCAAAATAAAAATTATACATAGGCATGTTTTAAAGAAAGCTGGCAGAATTTTAGCTTATTGAAGCCTGTCCCTTAAAAAAGAAGAGAAGAAAGCAAAACAAAAGACTGCATTTTCATCATACCAAATAATACCAATATTATAGCTTCATAGTCTTAATCATGGCACTCAACTAATACTGCATTTTATGTTTCTATACTTCTATATTTTGCCCATATCATTTATTTGTAAATGTATTTGAACCTATGGATGTTTTAAAATTTCCAAAAGTACTAGCTTGACAGTGAGTAATCATGAAGACCAAAAAAAAGCCCTACTCAACAATCAACTGTGCCAAATCACAGCTTTGGCAGAGACAGTTGACTTCATGTTTTTGCTTCTGGAACACAGGAGAAAGTCAGTCCTCAGAGAAACCGAACAAAAACAGCTCAGATTCAGGCAAGGAACCAAGGAATTCTCCTTTAAAGACCAACTCCAATGAAAATCGTGTCATTGGTGTTTTTAACATGTTCTCATTGCATTTTTCTCACGGTGGAGAACGTTTATAAAAAAAATAAAGATTGACATTGCATCTTACTTTTTCATTCAAATTGCTGTGAATCAGGAGCAGACAAAAAAAAATACAATTTGAAAACGCTTGGAGTCATTACATAAAATCTACAATTGGCGGGCCACAAGTTCCCTGCTCATCTCCATTCTGATGCATCCACTTGCAGACAAATGGATCCATGGATGTCTTCATTTAACTCATTTGAGCTGCCATCTGGCTCAGAACTGTACAGCTGGATAGCTCCATTATTGCACGCCATTTTTGTTGCACTGATAATGTTAGGTTGGGGGTGTGAGGGGCTGTAAGCTGGCGGGAGAGTGTAAACAAAGGTTTGTGGGAAATGAGTGCAGGCTTACTCCCACCCACAAATTAAAGGTGAATTTTAATGAACTAGTGCTGTTCTTCAGAAACTATGTCATAGAAAAAGAAACAAGTCTTTTAATTTTGACTAAAAATGTCATAATTATAAATAAAAGCCCACTGGGAATTATTTTACAATAGATCAAAAGATGATAAGCACTTTAACTTATGTCACACTTAAACCTTTGTTCGTTGTTTGTGACATGAGAGTAGGCTCTGAGGGGAAGTGTAATTGTGTGTTTTACTGCCATACTGAGGATTAAAAAATAGTTATTAAAATCAGCTGTAAAGCTGATGCACTTTTTGCTGTGATTCATAAAGAAACGGTTTGTCTCAACAGCACCAATGTGGTAATGAACTACTCAGAGATTGAGTCGAAAGTCAGAGAAGCCACCAACGATGACCCTTGGGGACCTTCTGGACAACTAATGGGAGAGATAGCCAAGTAGGTGTAGCTCCTGTAAAATATGGTACTTGAATGAGAATCTGGATGGGTCTTTTTTGTAAACAAAGTGTTGGGTCAATCCGCAACAATACTGTGCTCAATAAACCTGTTTTTGTTTTACCAACATGAGTTCTCTCATAACACCTGTTTTTTTTGTTTTTCTGGATAGATCTACATTTATGTATGAACAGTTTCCAGAAGTAATGAACATGTTGTGGACCAGGATGCTAAAGGACAACAAGAAGAACTGGAGACGAGTCTACAAGGTACTTTCACATTCTGGTTAAAAGTTGCTTGTATTTTGCACATTGTATCAGTCTAACGTTTATTCGACTAAGCATAGGCAGGACTTCCTAAAATACAATTTAACACCTGCTTTCAAAACTGCTGGTTTCAAACATGTTTTTTCCTGTTATTTAGAACAGGAATGTTTATATACTCATCAACAGGCTGTCCATGACTTTAGTTTTTCATGGACTCCAACAATCAGCTCAGGCACAAAGTTAATACGGTAATGAAAATTCTGAGGAAACTAACTCCACAAAGACTAAAAGTTCTTCTTGTTTGACATGTTATTTATATTAAAAATCCCTTATAGGGGCTGTAAATATGAAATGTCAAGTATCTCTTGTCTAATAATGTCTGGATGTTCATTTCCAGGCCTTATTGCTGCTGGCCTATCTGATCAGAAACGGCTCTGAGAGAGTTGTAACAAGTGCCAGAGAACACATTTATGATCTGCGGTCTCTAGAAAACTACAATTTCATAGGTAAGAATCTACGATTAGTCTTTTTCCATGCCTAAACTCTTTTTTTAGTCCAAATTTGTGTCAGTGATTTATTTTGTATGGAATCTGAAATGATACATTAAGGAGTTTTAATATTTGTGATTGAGGATTTGTGTTTTCTGAAGCTCTAAATATTGTTTATCGTTGTTAAGCTGTTCTCTTTGGGGTTGTGTCTGTGCGCAGATGAGAACGGAAAGGATCAGGGCATCAATGTCCGACAGAAAGTAAAGGAGATGGTGGAGTTTATTCAGGATGATGACAGACTCCGAGAGGAGAGGAAGAAAGCCAAGAAGAACAAGGATAAATATATTGGTGTCTCTTCTGACACTATGGGAGGAGGAAGCAGTAGCTTCAAGAACTGTACGTCATTCACAATTTCTACTGAATTAAAGCCAATAGAAATGATAAAACATTATTTATATTTGGTATAAACCAGTGAGCAATGTTGAAACAAAAATGCTGTACTGACTTGTTGATTCTGTGAAAAATCAAAGACAGTTTTCAGATTGAACATTTTATGACTGGCAATATAAATGACTCAATATTAAAGTAATTATCAAGTATTAAAAAAACTGATTTGCAGATGAATTCATCACTGTTCAGGTTATGCAACAGAGACGTTTTGCAAGGACTAATTCTGCTATGTTGAGGATCAAACACTTTGATCCATAGATGAAAATGAATCATCTCCTATTCTTTTCTTTCGTGCAGCTAATGAACTGGATCGAAGTAAATGGGATGAGGACTGGGACAAGAGCAGAGGCACGTTTCCCTTCAGTGAGAAGCTGGGAGAGATCAGTGATAAGATAGGCAGCACAATCGATGACACATTGAATAAGTTCAGGAAGAAGGAACGAGACGATTCGCCAGATAGAAACAGGTAAACATTGATAGTACGGTCTACAGTTTTATTAAATTAGTCAAGTGGACAGTTAGACTGGGTTCGGAGGCCTACACGTGGATTATTGATTGCATAGCTAAACAGTTAAACGCAACAATCACTGTTGTCAGACATATAATTAGGACCAAACAAATCTTGTGTTAATGCAATTTTCTGGTTGTCATAGTGACAATGAAGAAGACAGAGCATCGAGAAACGGAAAGCAGGAAACACATGAGTTTAAAGATGAAGAAGAAACCGTCACAACAAAGAGCATCCAAATCACACAAGCGACAGAAACCACGACCACCACCACACGGAAGCGCAGTGGAGCAGCAAGCAGCAAGACTCTGGACCTGGGGGCTGCAGCGCATTATACAGGAGACAAGAGTCCAGAGGAAAAGGTCTTCACTCACATTTTTCTTTCCAGTTTGGAACAGTATCAGTGACTGAATGACTTCAACGTTTGTGTTCTGTTCTTTTCAGTCGTCTGCCAGACAGTCTTCAAGCAGTGGTATAGCTGACCTGGTAGAGCTTGACCCTTCAAATCAGAGCGCTACAATAGGTAACTATTATTTACTTTAGTACATTTTATGTTAGGCATTAAACTATTGTGCTATTTGTTTAAGTTTATTTTATAATCTATACAGGAGATAGTTCAGACCTCATTGGTGGCTTTGCAGACTTTTCCTCCCCTGCAGCTTCTGCCAGTCTCCCAACCTCAACAGGTAATCAATCCCTTCTCAGCCTCACCTCTTCCAAATTTATATCGTTTTTACCAGATGTTAAATAAAAAGTGTGGCCATTTTGCTTGTAGTTTAACACACTAATATTATTTCATGTTTAGCTGCTACATCATCCAATGGAAATGGAGAGTTTGGGGACTGGAGTGCCTTTTCTGGAAATCCCCCAGATCCTTCCAGCTCCGGTCCTTCCCAGTCTGTCACTGACTTGTTTGGTAGCTCCCAGTCAACCCCAGCCCAAGCTGCTAAGCCCGGCCCTGCCCCTCCATCGGCCGAGCTCTTTGACCTAATGGGGGGAATTAACCATCAACTAACCAACCCACATACAACACTCAGTGCCTCTCAGAGCATGACTTTCTCTCTGGGAGCTGTGGCACCTGGAGCATCCGTTACTATGCCCACCATGCCTCTTTCTCGATCACAGCAGGTAAACCTTGCAGGGAAATTGAATTATGTTAAATAACAGAAACATTTGAATCTTTCTCATTTAAAACCCCAAATCTCAAATATTCTGATTAGAACAGTGGATTTACTTCATTCTTAGACTTCAATTGAGGATTTTTGAATTTTGTTTTAAGGTAAACAAGTTTCAATAAATGCTTATTGTGTTATAATTTAAAAAAAAAACAATTTTTTTTTTAGAATTTAGGAGGAATGACATCCCATCAGCCAATGGGACAACAGCCGAAGGTTGGGGTCGGAGGTCAGGGATCACTAGGGTCAACGTGGTCTGACCCTTCTGTAAACATTAGCCTGGATTTTCTGTCAGCGGGCCTCAACCCCACTAAAGCACCGCCTACTCTCAACAATATCATCCAACAACAAGGTATGATGAACCAAAACAAAGATAGATTTCAGTTTGTTTGGCTCTTTGATGTTATATCATGTTTCAGATCAGAGACAAAAAAAGATTTTAATTTAATTCAGTTTTACGATTTATATGAGGTATTATGCAGATATTCAGCTACAGCTTTGAAAGTTTTTATGTTTTAAAGTCCAAAGAAATTAGACACATGTTTTTCTATGAAATAAAGCCACCTTTGTGTTTTTTCACAACTCTTCGTTAATTTCACATTTTGAGGATTATGTAGTCTTCATTTACTCAAATTAACTTTTATCCATCTTACTTGTCTTAATATGGAACATTTAATAAAAGCAGTAAAGTAAAGTAAAAAAATAAAGTAATAGTAATAAATGAATAAAGTAAAAAAGTCTACTCTGGTTGCCTTCCATAATGGTCTACTTGCAAAAATGAAGCATTTAACTTCTTGTTTGTCAACATTACTTGTGCAGTCAAGAGCTGCAAGCAAATTTTTCACTTTTCTTTAAACACAATTCTAGAAAAATTTCAAAATAAAGTTAACATATTTTCTGTCTCTTTTTATGAATTATTACATGTGTGTATATTATTGAGTACATTAATTTGTCTAGACTAAACTGCCTTTTTGTTATACTAGTTACTATTTTTTTATGGTACACCAATGTTGGGGTAAACTTGAGGCACTGTAAGCATTATTGACATGGAATTAATAAATGAAGTGCTGCTCAAAGATTCACTTAATCACTTATGTTCTCCACAGGAGTGCCTCCTATCAACTTGTTGGCCCAGAACTTTGGAGGACTGAACCTCACCTCCCCACCCAGTGTGACACCCATTAGACCATCCAATGCCATGATGACAGGTAACTCCGTGACGATGGGAATGCCGGCGTCGATGGCAACAGGCATGCCTGCTTCCCTGGCTGCAGGTATGCCGACCTCAATGGCCACAGGTCTACAAGGGGGAGTTCCTGTAAACCAAGCTCTGATGGGAATGAACATGAGCATGAATATGGGGGTGTCCGCCCCAGTTATGATGGGTGGCATGGCAGGCATGGGGGTGCCAGGAGTAGGAATGGGCCTAACTCACTCCATCACCCCAGCCGTTGTTCAACCCAAACAAGATGCCTTCACTAACTTTGGCAATTTTGGGAAATGAAGATTTGCAAATGTGTGTGGATCTCTTCTGTATGCGTGGAGGGCATGTTAGACATTGTGAGAGTGTGAACTGTTAAAGGACTGCTGTACTTGAAGACAACCTTTGCATGTTTTGCTGTTTGCTGCTCACTTTGGTGAGCTGGCATCAGTGTTTGTCCACTATCCCAATCATAATCATGGAGTTAAAACTCCTCACAAACTGGTTTTCTGTTGTGTCAGATCCTCACAAAGAAGAAAACAGGAGTGCTGTAAAGGCATCGGGAACGCCTCAAGCCATCATTTCCATGTCAGGAAAATAAACTTTACCCTCAAATATTTTATAGAACTGCAGGAAACTCCCTACGTTTAGATGAGCAAACTACACAAATGATTTTGTTGCTACGGTGAAATCAAACTTAAGAATTCTGCCTTAATTTTCCAAAGTAGCCTCTCTTTCTGTTTTGACCAAATTGAGTCAGAAAAATGAAACCATTCGATTGTTACCATTCTTGACTCCATTAGAATATCTACATACTGCTCTTTCCACAGTGGACAGAAGAGAGGTGCTTTAGTAAAACACTTCTGGAAATGTGAACTTACTTGAGCCATATGAGGTACGCTTTGTTTCCTTTTACCTGCTTTTGTCTAGCTATAACATTGCACAGAAAGTTTATTATGTTAAAAAATACACACATAATTGCATTTAAAAATCATTAGCTCTTTTCCAAAATCTCTGTTACAAAATCTGTCTTATGCTCCTCGGTTTTATTGGATTTACAAGATTTCTGCCTTGGTCAGCATTTTACTCAAATCACTCTTAGCTAATGTTTTCTGTTATTGCAAGAACACTAATATCAGTGAATAAATGTGACTAGACAGTGAAGCAATTCTTCATATATTTTATGGATCTACAATGAGTTTCAGAAAAGATGAGGCAGGAGTGTTTTCCTAAAGGTGAGGAAATTCTCCATGAGTGAAGACAACTATTTCATGAAATACGTTTACAGCAGTGATAAACAAAACCTTAATTGTTATTAAAAATCTCTTTTGTCTCCATGGGTTTTGTAGCAACACTTCCAAAACTCTGTTTTAAAAGTCATTCCTTCCACATTTGAAAAAGAACGTTTTGTCCGGATCCATTTCTGCTGAGGTTTCTTGTCGGAGCTCAGAGTGATTTTGAGGTTTCTAAGAGAAGTTTGTGTGTTGAGTGAGTGAGTGTGCGACTTTGTATATGAATATAGTTTTTTTCTTTTGTTTTAGCTTGATATGCTAACACAGAAAAGTGAAGCCTCTTTTCTTTTTCTGGGGCACTGTCCCCCAAAAGACCAAATCTTTATTTTGTTTCCTCTTTGAAAAGCAATTCTATTGCTCTTTCTTTGATATGTTATTTGTTTAAGTCGAAGATTTTGTTCATATGGAACAATTACAGCTAATGCATTTCACTTAAATTGTCATTTATTTTCTCTTCAGTGAAAAAAAATTGATTGTAATCTATTTTTTCTGCACCTACTTTAACATGAAATTAAATTATAACATTCAAAAATGATTTTTGTGGACTTGTTTTTAATTCTCTGGCTATCTTTACTTAGAACAGGTAAAAAAAATGTATTCTAAATTCCCAAGCTAAATATTAGTTCATCTACACTGGTGGGTATATTGTTTGGTTTATATAAAGTGGAACAGATGTTTTGAAATTAAGATGTTTTCTGGGTATTTATGAGTTTTTAACTTTAAAAATAACCTAGAGAAATAACTAAAACATCAACTGGGACATGAGGAATAAAATATCAACAATAAAATACGTTTACTATTCTGAAAAACAAACTGCAAAACCGTGTGAGCATCTGACGGAAAAGGTGAGAAGCTACAAACCACACTGTTTCCAGATAAAACAGACTTAATAAAATGAATTGTGCATTTTCTATTTAGATTAATGTTATAATTACTAGCAGCTATTCATTGACTCACCTCAAAATTTAAATTGGTTTCAAAAAGGAAAGCAGGCACAGAAAAGGACTCCTAGTGCGGGCTCAGATCCACCTGAAAACCTGTCTAAGAGTTTACCCTCAATCTAACAAAGAGCTACCAAAGTGGCTGTGAATTATCCAAGCTAAATGAGGAACAGAAGAAGCACTACCTTTTAATCACCCACAAAATGAAAAATGTGCACAGATAACAATCCCTTGAGTGATTGCAGCGAAAAGTGGCCAAGAAATATTCATCACGACCTCCCATATGCAAAAGTGAATTATGTTAGATGAGAAACCTCTGATGTCTTTCTGTATCTTGCACGCTTTAGTTTCAGAAAGACTGAGTTTTCCTCCTGGAAAAGAAAATCCATGAAAGCATTTATTTCAGATGAGGGTTCTGCAGAGCTGCAGGGCATTCCTTCATCTGATAAAAAAAAAAAACAACAAAAAAAACCTCTCGGCTGTAAATAGCCGTGTTTATTCACTCCAACATGGATTTGAGGTCTCTTTTAGTTCCATGCACAGCTCTGCCCTACTATCCCCAATTCTTTATTTGACCATATCCTCCACTCCCAGTTTTCAATGTTTATTACAAAGATTTTTTTAAATTTGATTTAATTTCTTTTTATTCTTTTTCCATGTCTCAGATGAGCAATGTAGTTTAATTAATAATAATTAAAAATGTGTTGTTTTTTCATCAGTGGCAACAAGCATACAGCATCTGGAATCAAAAAGTTTAATGTGACCAAACGTTCTTCTTTTAAATTCATACTCAAATAGTGCTGAAAAATTCCTGTGGTTTTTCAGTATTTTCTGTAGACCAGAATTTTTCAGAGCAAAATGACCACCTCTTTTACCAGCAGGGGACAGTATTTGCACTGAACAGCTCCTCAAAAAGCAGTTTAAAATAGTCAATGAAATAGGAGAATTAGTTTCTTTTTATTTGTAAACAAGATGTCGCATCTCAAGAGGCTTATCTTCCCATTTCAGTTCATGTGTAAATAAAATTAATTCGACTATGGAGAAGCTTGACTGACAGGATTTTATCAGTTCTGGAAGAGTGACATAGTGAGTGTAAATTGGAATAGTTTGGATGTTCTTGGAGGCCACTGGAATGTATTCAGTGCACATCGTTCTAAACTGAAAGCAAAAATAAAAGTTGAAATCTTATTAAAAGAAAATTAATTCTTTCTTAATTTTTTATGTTGTAAAAAAGAAAATATGTTAAAAAGATATGTGTAGGCTCATGATTTAATGTAATTAAGTTTATTTGGAAAATTCAAACATAAAAAAGGTAAAATCAGCCTGGAATTATCAGTACTGGAAAACAAAGCAGACCTTCAAAAAGATGTTTTAAAATATGTGATCTTTTTTTTCCAAACCATCTCAGCTTCATTAATTTTTAAATCATTACAATAAAAAAGGCAGATAGGAAATATAAAATAAACTTTGTGTTTAAGATACTTTTGGTTTTAAAAGCACAGAGTACTTGAACTCAGACACTTTATATTGAAATACATAAAAAAAACTGGTTCAGTTTATCACTCAACTGGCTCTAGCATTGTGCATAAAACAATAAAATAAATATAATATTTTCCCTCACTTCTGGCATACTGATACTTTGCTAATTTAAGAGGATGCAATGAAAAATAAAACAGAATATAAAATGGTGCTTTTACTAAACAAGTATTTTTGAACATTCATGTACATTTCATCCTAATTCAGTACCGGGAAAGTTGCAAGAAAGTATTTAAAAAGCATGTATTAAAAATGGAAGAAAAAAGTTAAATTGAAAAAGATGAGAGAAAATTGTGCTAATACAAATTAAAAAGTGCAAGTTCTGGTTTAGAATATTAAGATTTACAACATTTAAAAAAAAATGTTATTGGAACTTTTTAGAGATTGTGTGCGCGTGACGTGATATTCTCGATTTACTTTTTAAAGCAAAATTTTAGAATACATTTTTGCAATAAATGTGTAAAAATGTACACCTGTGTTACTTAGGTTAACATAAAACAACATTAATGTGTACTTTATCGTTTTAGTTTTGTAAAATTGAAAGGAATATGATGTTTCATTGAACAAAGACATCGTCCAGCATACAAATAGTAAAGACCAATGGAAGCTTAACTGAACACTCGCGAGACAATATTTATCCAATCAGGCTTTGTACAACTCGTGAAACTTTTTGATTGACAGTAATCTGGAGCGAACAGGAAACCGAGAAATCACAAAGGGGCGTTTCCAGGAAGAGTCAAGAAACACTTTCCTGTAATGGCGGACCAGACGGAGAGCGAGTCTATTGGATTCAACGACAACAGGTTAGATTTGGGAATATTAGGGCTTAAATTAGATTCAAACTGAGCATAAAACCGAGCGCAATCTGAAATTTATTTTGCTAAAGGTCTGTGATTTTTTTCTGTGAAGAGATTGTGATTAAATAAAAGGCTTTACTTGCGAATTTCTGCTAACTAGCTTGCAGCTAACTAGCCTGTGTTTTTAGGCGGCTCGCCTCGCCTCTACTGTTCACACGCAACACGCGGTAAACATTCATGTATCCAGTCTTACAAGACGGGCCCATAAGTCAACATTGTGTTTGTTTTAGGAAGCATATTAAGTCAGAATATAAACAAACTTTGTGAGTGAGGGATAGTGCATGCTATTGTGAACAGTAGCTCACTCAGTTCAGTTTTTTGAACGGGGTTAGCTTCTGTTAGCATAGTTAGCATAAACGATGATAATTAGCTTAATTGATTTCGTTTTAGGTAATTTAAAGTCTATTAATATACAAATACAACGGTACGAGCTGCAATGAAAAGCTCAGCGATACTCATGAAACCAAAATCCCCATGCCCAAACCATTGAAAAAAAACATACCGATTCTTTTTACAGTCACTTTTTATTAAAAATCGCGAAACTGCATCAGTTTAAAATAAAACTTTATTCAGAACGATGTACCTGTATGTTTACACTGATGATGAATTTTCTTTGCTTTTCTTTGCTTATGCGATATGTTTATTTTGACTCGTTAAAACCCTGTTATCAGTGCGTGACTGACGTGATCACACACAGTGTAGTCTCCTAGTTATTTAGTGTCAATCAAGAGTTAGATTAACCCTGGGGGATGCACTGTACTGTACCAAAGGATATTTTAGTATTTCTTAAACTGACGTTTTGTGACAAATTTTTACAAATAAATACTTACTTTTCCACGCTAAACCCTTTTCTTAAAGCCAGGTATTTAAATAGTATTCTTGCCAGGTTTGTACGGATTAGGCTGTGCATTACAGCTGCATAACATAATTCTCTTCAATATTCCTGATATCAGTTCTTTAAATCCTTCTTAGGTTGTAGTTAATGCAATTTTGGAGTATTGTGTATTTAAGCTTTCCATTTAAATGTACTTTGCCTGACTAGAAATCTTCAGCTGTGCTGTTCAGTACCATGGTATTTATTTCTGAGTCTCACTGGTTGAACTTTTGGTTAAATACGTTCTGGATCAATTTAAGGTCTGTGAATTGGATTGTTGAAAAGGAACCAATATTGACTATAAATTGTATCGTCAACCACAAATTATTGTTAGAAGAATAGTTATACCCAGAAGAAGTTTTGGATTCTTGCTGCGTTAGCTCTGTTGCAAGCTACTCTATTTTTTTTATAATCTTCTAATAATAACTAATAATTTTCTTTGTTTACTTATTTTGTTTTTTTTTTGCTAGCAAGCGTCTACCTGCAAACTTAAACAATTACAGCAATCTACAAATTAATTAGAAGTTTTGCTTGATTTAATATATTAAACAACAAAATGAAAAAAAATCAGACCTGACTTAGTTAAAAACTGTTTTTCAGCAGGTTCATGCTCTGCAGAACACAGAACACATACAACACACATGGCGAGACAAAATTCAGCAATCTTACAGTCATAACAAAGATAATTACTATAAGGGGAACCTTGTTACTTTTGCACATCTTTAATGACTGGATAATATGCCTTATGTTATTGCTAATTATTATTATTTTGTACCAGGATGGCGCAGCAGGCAGTGCGGTTTCACAGCCCTGCTCCTGCCCCAGCTCCTACCCCTCCGCCGACCCAAACACAAGTGTTGCGAGGCCCTCCGCCGCTGCTTCGGCCTCCACCTCCTCCTTTTGGGATGTTGAGAGGACCGCCACCTCGACCTCCATTTGCACGACCTCCTTTTGACCCCAACATGCCACCCATCCCACCGCCTGGAGGCATGCCACCACCTATTGGACCTCCTCATCTACAGGTGACTTTTTTGACTTAGTATTGTTTTAAGTAGCTGCAGTAGATGCTGGATATCATTACTTTTAAGTATCATACGGATACTGATTCTTCTAACAAGTAATCTTTAAAACTTTGGTTTTGTTTTTGGTAATATTAAATATTTTACAGGCTTACAGTGGGGCAAAAAAGTATTTATTTGGTCAATAACAAAAGTTCAACTCAATACTTTGCTATATACTCTTTGTTAGTAATGACAAAAGTCAAACTTTTTCTGTAATTCTTCACAAGGTTTTCACAAATTGTTGCTGGTATTTTGGCCCATTCCTCCACGTAGATCTCCTCTAAAGCAGAGATGACTTTCAACTCTCTCCAAAGATTTTTTTATTTGATTGAGATCTGGAGACTGACTAGGCCACTCTAGGACCTTAAAATGCTTCTTACAAAACTGCTCCTTTGTTACCCGGGCAGTGTATTTGAGAATGTTGTTATGCTTAAAGACCCAGTTGCATTTTATTTTCAATGCCCTTGCATGACGGAAAGAGGTTTTCACTCAAAATCTGATGATACATGGCCCCATTCATTCTTGTCTTTACACGGATCAGTTGTCCTGGTCCCTTTTCAGAAAACCAGCCCCAAAGCATGATGATTCCACCCCCATGCTTTATAGTAGGTTTGGTGTTCTTAGGGTTGCAACTCGGCAGTCTTTCTCCTCCAAACACAGTGAGTAGAGTTCTTACCCAAAAGTTCTATTTTGGTTTAATCTGATCCTAGTCATTCCCCCAATCCTCTTCTGGATCATCCAAATGCTCTCTAGCAAACTTTAAAGCCTGCACATGTATCGGCTTCAGCAGGGGGGCACATCTGGCGCTTCAGGATTTGAGTCCCAGTCGGCGTAGTGTTACTGATGGTAGCCTTTGGTCCCAGCTCTCTGCAGATCATTCACTAGGTCTCTCCGTGTGGTTCTGGGATTTTTGCTCACCGTTCTTGTGATCATTTTGACCCAGGTGACCAGATTACTGTGCACTAATGAAAAGAAGCAGCAGAACCAGAACATTAACTCAAAACAAGATCCATTGAAATGAAAGAAAAAGCTTTTTCTTCTGACTCTTGACATGTCAATCCTTAAAGCAACTGTCCAGTTATTGTTCTATATTGTTCAAAATCTTAAAAGCTACTCTATGCAGCTTAAAAAGGACATCTTTATCTGTTTCTGCAGAGACCTCCATTCCTTCCCCCTCCCATTGGCAACCTGCCTCCTCCTCCAGGAATGCTGTTTCCTCCTGGGATGCCCCCTGTTCCTTCATCTGGGAATCCCACACTCAACCCTGCAGAAGAGATTTGGGTAGAAAACAAAGCATCAGAGGGAAAGGTAAATAAAGAAATGTAGTTGACAACATCTGCATCCTTGTTTTCAAACAAAACTCATAATTTATTTTTTACAAACTTAGCAGATGCTTTGTACAGGTCTGTGTCACAGATTCACTGAAAGTAATAGTTTTATTTGAGACCTATAATATTAACAGCAAATATTATTGAAATGATGTGTACTGCTTTTACAAACTGAGGTATTATATTTTATGCGTCATTGTTTGTATTAATCTATACACAGACATACTACTATAATGCCCGGACCAGAGAGTCGTCATGGAGTAAACCAGAGGGAGTGAAGATCATCCAGCAGTCTGAGCTCAACCCTCTTCTGGCAGCAGGGGCTGCAGGCTCAGGTGCAAATGTGGGGGCTGCTGTTGCAAGCTCAAGCAGTGGCAACACTCCAGCCAGCACAGCAGCAGCAGCCTCCCCCACACAGGCCCCAACCTCCACTCCCCCCCAGACACTCACCTCCAGTCCAGACTCCATCACCAGTCCTTCTCCGTCTGTGCCCGTGCCAGGTAAAGTCCCATCTAACAATCCCTCTCTAGTAAACGCTGAAACTTCAACTGATTCACATTTTCTTCCATCCCATCTCAAATCCACCATTGTACCAGACCTCAGCCCCGTCGTTGCCGTGACTTCAACAGTTTCTGTGTCACCAGTCACCGTGGTGACCGTTTCCACGGTTCCTTCTCCTGTTACAGCAGTTCAAACCGTGCCGCTGTTACCAACAGCCTTGCCTCACAGCGTCCCTCAGCCCACAGCAACCATACCTGCCTTTCCCCCTGTAATGGTGCCCCCTTTTAGGGTGCCTTTGCCAGGAATGCACATCCCTCTGCCAGGTAAGAAAAGACTCAGTCCTCAACCAATTAGAGTAGTTTTCTACTAATTTTGCCATGATTTGGCTCACTTTTGCTGTAAAAGGGAATTATTAAATAGTTTTATTTCTCGTGAAGTGAACAAATTAGTACCTCATTAATGGTTTTGCCAGTTTGGATTTGCAGCACATCAAGCAAAAAGCGGAGTGCCAGTTGAGTTTTTGCAATGCTACTCAGAGAAATTGTCTGTATGTTGAGGGGAAAAAATCAATCTTTGTTTTTTGCCAAGCTTATAATGTGTGATTCAAGCCACCAGTGGAGGAGTTTGTGCAGCAATAATTTTTATTCCTGTTCAGTCTTTAAATGTTGCTTCACAGCCCACATGCTTCAGCTTTTAACTGTGCATCAAACAATAAACGCGCATGCTTGCACACTGAGAACAAAACTTTTTTTTTTATGCTTAAAGACCCACTCCAATGAAAATTATGTTTTTGGTGTGTTTAATATGTTTTTGTGGCATTTTTCTGATAATGGAGGATATATATTAAGAAGCTTAAAATCGCATTTCTGTGTATTTCTTAAATCGTTGCTTAAATGCTTAAAAAACAGCATTTCGACATAGAAAACATGCTGGGCGGGCCACAAGCTCCCTGCTCTGCTCCATTCTGATGCATCCACTTGTAGACAGATAGATCCATGTATGTCTTTGTTTTTGCCGTCTGAGCTGTCATCTGAGTCAAAAATGTTCAGCTGGATAGCTTCATTCTTGCTTGCAATTTTTGTTGCACTGGTAGTGTTAGGTTGGGGCTGTAAGGTAGCAGAAGGGCATGTAAACCAATAGATGACGGGAAATGGGGGTAGGTTTACTCTACAATGTTCCTGACTCCAACTCGGGCACATTTTTAATGAACTACTGCCACTTTGCAGATACTTTATCCTAGAAAACGACAGTTTAAAAAAATTGTCTAAAAATGGCCTAATCATAATTAAAAGACCACTGGTCTCTTTTACAATAGATGCACAAACAAGTGACCACTTACTTAACGACCATGCCACAAAAAGATAAGCATGTGACCATGATATAGATGAAATAGATGATTGGACTGGGTCTTTAAATGTATAAAATCCTTAAGAAATCCAACTGTACGTTAATTGTTATTTCATCGGGCTGTTTATAATTATACCAATTTACAAAATATTTGTTTTACTTTTTGCATTTCGAGTTTTTGCACAAATTGCTGTTTTTGTTTTTATCACAGCAACTAATACAAGTTTCTAAATTTGTTCACAGTTTTTTACTACATGTTGCAATTTTTAATAATCAAGATTAATCAGACAACTTATTTTTTAAAGGGACGGTTTGCATTTTTCACTGCAACTTTTTAGTTCTAAAAAGACTTTTTAAAGCTAATTATGAGGTTGACTCATCATTGCTACAAAATGGAAATGAGTGTGAATATGTGCGTTTGAGTGGGGCCACACACACTAACACACAGACGGCGGTAGCCAGTTTGTGGTGTCCTGCTGTTTTCAACCAGATGCTTGCTTGTCCGTTGTTCTTTCAGGTGTAGCAATGATGCAGATAGTAGGTGCGCCCTGTGTAAAGGCAGGCCCCAGCGCCAACGGTAAACACCCAGCCGCTCGCCTTTCAAATCTACAGTAGATGGCATGATAGTAAATGTTAACACCCATTCTATGCTACACATGGGGACGTAAAAACATTAGGGTGCGGTTGATTTTTGTTTAGAGTGGCTGCTATTCAGTCATTTACATAGAGGCAGATTTGAAGGTTGGTTTGTATTCATGCAGGATTTTATTGCTATGATTTTTTTTTTATATTAATGTAAAAATAGATTCTTTCTCAGATAAACTTGCAGCAGATATTTCCTCCGCACACTAGATCAATTGCCTCTTAGGCGTTGTCATGACCCATTTGACAAAGTGGTTGTTTGGTGGTTCTATTCTCAGCCCCACATGTCTCATAATCTTCATGATGTGCAAAGAAATGGCTGCACATAGGATAAACGTTCACACATTGTTTTATAAAGGCTTTTTGATGGAGTCACCTGAGAACAAAGAAGCAAATTGTGTCAAAGACAAAGAAGATTTATTCTAGGTCTGTCAGAGGACTTTTTTTTTTTTTGCTGTTTGTTATAATGTTGGTGAAGATCATGTTATTTGTTGCGAGGAGGAGTCATTTTTAACCTTGTTTAGGAGCTGTAAACACATAATTAACTTTAGCCTTTCTGCAAAGTGATGCATTAGCTGTGTTGGCGGTCAAAACTACATATTGTGGTCACATGTTTGTCTTTTTTGTGGCATGGTCGTTAAGTGTGTGGTCACTTGTTTGTGAATGTGACCTGTGTTCTTTGTCAGTTTGTTGTATGTGAAAGTAACATTTTTTTTATTTGTGCAGTTTCTACTCCAAAATTTCTTTTTCTGGAACTGAAAAATAATGATTTTTCACCCATTAAAGCATTATTGTCCTTGATGGTAAAATTACTACATTTTCATGGCTTATTAATTAATGGTCTTGACTAGAGTCCCACCGATAGCATCTTAAAAGAGCAGAAAACGACTTTTATTTTCTTTCTTACCTTTCTAGCGTTTTGGTTTTTGGAAATTGGCAGACAGTTAAGTTTGCGCCCTCATCAGCTCATATGTCACATGTCCTTTCCTATTGATTAAACTAGAACTTAAACAAGCTGGACATACTCTTTGTTTGGTTTGTTTGGTTTTTTTTTAATATGCACGTGTAAAACGTAACTTCAACTAATTCAATCGGTCGGGCTCTAGTTTTATATATCAAGTTATTGTTACAGGAACTTTGTCACTTCTGTGGAACTCCTGTTTCATTGAGGAAAAATAGCTCAACTAATTACAGGTTATCTTGTCCCATCTGACCACCAACAGGCATGCTTCCTGGGATGGGCCCGCCAATAGTTTCCATGATGCACCCCCAGCTGGCACTTTCAGCTGCCCCAGCCTCCATAGCAGGATCTCTGCATCTCCCCGAGTGGACAGAATACAAAACAGCAGATGGGAAAACGTACTACTACAACAACAGAACACTGGAATCCACTTGGGAGAAGCCACAGGCTGTTATAGATAAAGGTAGGCTCTACTGCCACTATGAATGTGTCTCATATTTCAGCCTTTTTAGAATGTCCCATAACAGTAGAACTCTTAAGCATGCAATAGTTGCAAGAACATCACCCAATTTAACAGACACCAACACATTCAATCGTTTACGAGTAGATTGTGCTTTTTTTTTTTTTTAATTTAAGTTTTATTAAAAGTTGAAGCTTCAGCTGTTATAAATAATATTTTTTATAATCTTCTCTCAAAAAAGGGTGGTCTGGTGTTTCATCTGCGAAAAGAGATTATACAAGTTGCACTGGACCTCTCTTCCTTTTTTATTTACAAGAATTGAAACTTTTTATGTGTACTTTTTTTTTAAATGACACCATTTACTTGGTTAATTCTGTTCTTCCACAGAAACATTAAGTTCCTAGTTTGTCATTTTAAACTAGAAACGTCAAACTAGAAAAGCACTTATTTAAGCAATACATTTTACCAAGTGAATTTATAATATACTCTTTTTAAAATCCAGTTTCCTTTAGGGAAACCCAAAGAAACCCAATCCCAAAGAGATCAATCAAGTTTAATATTGCTTTTTTGTTTTTGTTTTTTTTGGTTTTTCACTCCGTCTTATTAGAAAAAGAAGCACAAAAGCTCAGTGAACGTCTTGCTCTGGAGGAAGCAGAAGCAATGGAGATGGAGGATGAAGAGATCAAAGCAGCAAACATGAATATTGAGAAGGAGGTGCGTACACATGGTTAATGCTAGTTGTTGATGCTATTTTTCTTAGGCATGTATTCAAATGTAATAATAATTTAACATAAAGCAATGTCATAATGATCAAAGATTCAAGATTGGTTAAAGTTTTGTTAATAATAATAATAATTAAGAAGTCATTTAGGAGGAAGATCAACAAAATGACCAATAATATTTGATTGTTACTATTAGTATTGATTTCTGGCTCACAATTTTGTCGAAGCTTAAAGAAGAAGAAATGACTGAGGAGGAACGAGCAGCGCAGAAAGCCAGGCCCATAGCAACTAACCCAATCCCAGGCACTCCTTGGTACATTCAACAAACGTCGCTCTTTCTTCACTTCTCCTAAAGCAAAACAAAATGGAAAAGAATGCCTTCATTTGTTTTTCCGTCTTAGGTGTGTGGTATGGACCGGTGACGACCGCGTTTTCTTTTACAACCCAACCACACGGCTGTCCATGTGGGACCGTCCAGAGGAGCTTGTGGGTCGAGCTGATGTTGACAAGCACATCCAGGAGCCGCCTCACAAGAAGGGTGTAGAAGACGGCAAAAAAACAGGTGTGGACAAAAACAAGTTTAAAGACAAAAGATTTATCTTTAAAAAAACAAGTTTCTGGCTATTTCTCTTAGTTATGAAAGCTTTCTACTTTAATTTTTAGATTTATAAAAAATAAATTTCAAACGTATAGTTTGTTTTGGGGACACATTATGCAACCATTTACACATATCAAAATACTTTATATATAAAATATTTTTTTGCTCTTCATACAAGGCGTCATTAAGGAAGAACCAGACCTATCCAATGCTACTGAAGATGTTCTGGATGAAGAGCCATCAAAAGCCAAAAAGAGAAAGTAAGTGTGGGATCACAGCTATTACTTTCACAGTTTAGTTTAAAAAGTTTAAACATCTGGAGCTCCTCTTTTATTTGTTTTCTATTTAACACTGACTTGTACTTATTCTGAGCACCTCTAGTCTTTTTTATTTCTATCTCACAGGAAGGAAGACCTGAAGGAGTCAGACACAGAGAAAGAAGCGGCCATGGAGGCGGAGCTCAAAGCTGCCAGAGAAAGAGCCATTGTGCCGCTAGAGTCCAGGATGACCCAGTTCAGAGAAATGCTGCTGGAGAGAGGGGTGAGGCTAAATGTGGTTCAAAATGTTCACACCAGAGGATAGCATCACAAAACCAGCTGCTTTGTTGCTTTTATTATTGGCTGAAATGAATTGGGGAAGTTTGTTTAAGCTTTATATCATTATCTAAACCAGCTGTGTCAGAATCATTGTTTTCAACCAAACTGCCATTGAAGCTCCTTATTGGCAAACACACTTGACCCAGATAATCAGCAGCAGTTAAGGCAGAGTTTTTGGAAAACCAGAAGGAGGCTGGCCCTCAAGGCTTGGAGTTTGACACCCCTGATCTAAACCCATGCAGTAGTTTGAAACGGCGACTATATGGAGGTTTTCTTCAAGAATGGATGACTTGCATTCCCAGATAAAAAATGATTGCGTTTTCTTCACATTTAGATGAAAATCTGGTTGGTATGGAGATGTAAATGTGTGGTAGTAGTTTAGTTCTCTAACACAAGTGTCCTGTCCTCACAGGTGTCTGCTTTCTCAACTTGGGACAAAGAGCTTCATAAGATTGTGTTTGACCCTCGTTATCTTCTGCTCAACCCAAAAGAGAGGAAACAGGTCCGGTTCGTTTCCATTTCTGGATACGTTTCTACACTTACATACGCCAAGTTATTTTTGATCGACTTCTTTATTTGTGTTGATATTTATTTTTTAGGTATTTGATCAGTATGTAAAGACACGAGCAGAGGAGGAGAGGAAGGAAAAGAAGAACAAGCTTATGCAGGCTAAAGATGAGTTCAGGAAAATGATGGAGGATTCAAAACTTACACCCAGGTAAAAAAAACTTTTTTAAGCCTCTCTGGGGTCAGTTATTGTTCTAAACTGAAAAATGACGACTTTTTTTCTTTTTTAGAACAACATTCAGTGAATTTGCTTTAAAGCATGGCAGAGATCCTCGATTCAAAACCATAGAAAAGATGAAGGACAGAGAGGCCATCTTCATTGAGTTCATGACCGCCATGAGGAAGAGAGACAAGGAGGACTCAAAATCCAGAGGAGAGAAGGTTAATTATTGATTTTACTCAGCTACTACTCATTTTAAAGTTACTTTGTACTGTATTTAAACTTATAAAGATTGCTGGGGTTAATTTGAAAGACAAAGGAAGTTTCTTGTTTTTGATCTTACCCATGAACATAAAGCACATACTCATATTTTGG
This sequence comes from Oryzias celebensis, assembly GCA_014656515.1. Lineage (NCBI taxonomy): Eukaryota > Metazoa > Chordata > Actinopteri > Beloniformes > Adrianichthyidae > Oryzias > Oryzias celebensis. The sequence goes on from BNCR01000013.1 coordinate 17,405,884, forward strand.
TTTCTTCTCCAGTTGCTTTTGTCTCCCAAACCACCAGTCATCTATAGCAGCTTTGTAAACTGTCACACATCAATTTGATACCAACATTTAAAAAATGTGAAAAACAATTGCTGTTCTTTTTTCTTTAATTATTTTCTTAAGATAATTTTTACCTTTTATCCAGCTATTTAGGTGGCCTTTTTCTTTCCTGGCATATTTTAGAAACAATTTCAGCCGGCCTTTTCCTAAACTGCGGAAGTGTTACTCATAACTATATAAATGTACAGGAATAATGTTAGCTACGTTACTTTGGTGTATCTTCTTGGCTAAGTTGTATTGTTTTCACTCAGTCCAGTTATTTTTAATCTCCTTGGAAGAGAAGATTAAAAGAGAAGATATTAAATATACAATGTATGGCATTAGAGAAGAATAAAAGAGGAGATTTACTTATTTATTTATGCCCACTATCTAACCAGCTTTTTCTATTGAAAGCACTCAGAACCTTAGTTGTTGCAGCAGCAGTGTACATGCAGAAAAAACAAACAAAAATCTGTCTGATCCAAACAGCTTTTAGAAAAACAAACATCAAATGCAGCTTATTTACAGCTTAAAGATAATGAGTTAATAAAGTCAAACAAAATGAGACAGGAATGATCTCCTGTAGTGGTTGGTGTGGCAGCGACGCTACCTTCACCTTTTGGAAAAGGTGCTCCGCTGTCCATCAAATACAGGATGGAGAGGATGCTCAGGATTATCAATAATGGATACGAGTTTATTCAAAGTCCTCTCCATCACTGCTTCAGATTACAGAGCCAGCCTTTCTGATCAGTTTGTTCAGTCTCTTTACGTCACTGGCAGCTATGCTGCACCACCAAGAAGAACAGAGTGTTGGCCACAACAGACTGGTAGAAAATTTCAAGCATCTTGCAGCACTCAGTGAATGATCTTAATTTCCTGAGTAAATGGTCTGCTGCAGGCCTTCTTGTTCAGGTACTTGTACTGCTGAAGGGCTGGGAAGCTTGTTGATTCCTTAAACAACATAATCTTGGGCAGGGATGTGGAGGAGTACAATTATGGATGAATACATAAGTAGAAATGGTTTGTTTCTAGGTAAGACAGGACTTCTTTGATCTTCTGAGTGACCAGCACATAGATGGAAACCAGCGGTGGAGCAAAGTGAAAGAGAGACTAGAGACTGACCCCAGATACAAGGCGGTGGACAGCTCTGCACTCAGAGAGGAACTGTTTAAACAGTTCATGGAAAAACAGGCCAAGGTAAAGAGAGTTCTCAATTGTGGTCAGCCTTTTAAATGCTTTAGTCATTACCAAATTCAGTGTTTGCTTTGAAAGGATCCGCACATTTTTGATTAGTTTTTGTAGGTTGTGATGCAAGCTTTCATTTGAACTAATCTCTCTACATGGATGATACCCTCTTCATCACACAAAAGCATGAACACAAAATTGAGTGTGTCATCCCCACAGAACATAGACATTGAAAAGGAGCGCGAGTTGGAGCGGCAGGCTCGCATTGAGGCCAGCCTCAGAGAGAGGGAGCGGGAGGTGCAGAAAGCCCGATCAGAACAGACCAAAGAGATCGACCGAGAAAGGGAGCAGCACAAAAGGGAGGAAGCCATCCAGCATTTCAAAGCTCTCATGTCCGATATGGTGAGACATGTTTGAAAAATCCTAAAGAATTGTTTTCATCAGTAAGAAGCTACCAGATTAGATTCCTCGTATGTGTTCAGGTTTTGAGTGTCTTTAGCGTTCACTTTGCAGAGGAGAAAAATGGTTTTCTTTCGCTACAGGTACGTTCTTCAGATGCAACGTGGTCAGAAACACGCCGCAACTTGCGGAAGGACCATCGCTGGGAGTCTTCGTCACTGTTGGAGAGGGAGGAGAAGGAGAAACTTTTCAATGAACATGTAGAAGCTCTGGCCAAAAAGAAAAAGGAACAGTTCAGACAACTGCTGGATGAGACCAGTATGGTAAGAGGCAATAATGACAAAAAAGGGCGAGAACCCTCTATAGAGCTTCAACTGGTGGTTCATTGACTTGATCATAAATATACATCAGAAATTACTCCATTTGTCCTGGACAACTAGACTCATTCTCTTGGATTGAGATGTAATGTGGGGGTCATTGTTTTGTTTCATGTTGCAGTTTTAGTTAATTCTTGCAGACCAAGCCTGTCTTAACCCCACTCTTTCTCTGTCCACCAGGGGGCAGAACTTTGTGCTTCTATTCTTAACAGGATATGATTTCATTCATTTTAACATTCTTGCTGACCACTACATGTTCTTGTTGCAATGATAGTACAGGTTCAATTCAGTTCGGTAGAAGATCTTTATATGTAGCTTTTATGTTCCGTGTTGTTTCTTAAAGAAAGGCTCAGTGTGACATGTGTTTTCTACTGTCTTTTATATCAATTATTCTTTTACTGCTGAATGATATAACCCAAATATATATGCAACTTTACAACCAAGTTTTTACTGATCTGTGGCAACAGTTGCTCCTAAAGTGAGGCCATGCCTGCTTTGCTTTGTGGAAATAAAACCTTCGTACACCAATGTACTGCCATAGCTTTTAATGTGGACCTTATTGTTTTTAAAAACCCACTCAAATGAAAGTTGAATATTTCCTTTTTTTTTTAAATTGTGGTGAATTAGGAGCAGAAGAAAACATGCTGTTAGAAAAAGATTGTATTTGTGACAAAGAAAATACACTGGAAGGCAACAGAGAGCAGGAGTGCTGCGCGCCAACAGTCCTGCCCACAACGCCGAGATGAATTTCTAGTGAACTATGTCCAAAAAGTGACAGATTTTTTTAACATTTTGGCTAATAACTGCATTCATTGGAGTGGATCTTTGACTATCAAGTAATAATTTGTAATTGTAGGAGCATCTTGCTGCATCTAAATGCTTCTAAACATACATGTTCATTTGTGTTGAAGATCACTCTGACAACTTCGTGGAAGGAAGTGAAAAAGGTCATCAAAGACGATCCTCGCTGTATAAAATTTTCCTCCAGTGACAGAGTAAGGATGTTTTTTTTCTTTCTAATTTTCTTGTGAAATGCAAATGTTTTTATTTATTTTTATGATTAACCGATTCATCTGTCTTTATAGAAGAGACAGCGAGAGTTTGAAGATTACATTAAAGACAAATACATAACAGCCAAAGCAGACTTCAGGACCTTGTTAAAGGAGACAAAGTTCATAACGTACAGGTTTGTACTGTTTCCATCAAATACAAAAACAAGTGACACTTGCGGCTCATTTTGAATAATTATTTTTACTTCTGTACTCAGGATATTTTTAGTCGCATAGAGCAGTCGGTTAAAGTATTTTAGACAGATATCAGCACATGTAGGTTTTGAAATGACAAATTCTCTCAACCCTCACTCATTAATGATCTGTATGACTGATAAATCCTGATACATATATGGTGTATTCAGACTGCACACAGTTGGCTCACTTAAAGTGAACCAGAGTTCATTTCCCTGATAATCCAGAACAAAGTTTCAGTCTGAATACAGCCAAGTGAACCCTGGTCTGGGACCAGGATCTGCTCTCAGGCCCATATTTCCGGGTGGTCTTGGTTTGTTTCCAATCGGACTGAGCTTTTAACGTGATACACATTGCTTCTCACGCTGTTTTTCCAACAATCTGTGTCATAAACACTTATCAGCGTAACTTCTTAGCCATCGTCTCCTCAGTAACTATCCTGCAGCATGCCTCCGCTGTAACAAAGTAGCAGTAAAATGATTGTACAGTGGGGGAGCAAAGGTTTAAGGAAAGATTGAAAAATCTCCTAAAGGTCTCAGTTTACAGATGACACATCCTTTTCATTTGTAAAAAAAACTTGGGCTTTATTTCCATTATTTAACCTTTCAAAATAGCAAATGATAAATAACTTATTGGCTTCTTTTGCACAATAATACAACATTTAACCTGGAGTTGCCAAATGTTTGACCCCTTCTCTACTTGACCTTGATACAGACGATCAAAATTGATCATCAAAATATAAAGTTTGTATAAGTGAACTATCCTATGAAGGATTGTAAAACTTAAGGCTTCCATTATTCTTTCTGTTGTTGCTGTACCCTGTCCTCATAATTTCTGACCAAGGACTGAAGACATTTTTTGTCACGTGGTTTTGTCTACAAGGTTTGGTTTGAAACAGAAATGTCCGTTTGAGGTCATTCTAAATACAGACCAAACACAAGGTTCAGGACTCGATCCGAACCAAATTAAGCAAACTCGTCTCGATTAACTGACTTTTTCCACTCTGAAAACACCCATAATTGTCGGAAAGCATTTCTTCACCTGAACTCTCTCATTGGACAGTAGAATACAAAACTAAGTGTGATTCACATTTGCTGTGAAGGGATTTGCTTCAACAAAGAGGAGATAGTTTATATCAATGCTGACCTGCTTCCTATTAATCTCTTAATGTTTCCTCCCAGGTCAAGAAAACTGATCCAGGAGTCAGAGCAGCACCTGAAAGACGTGGAGAAGATCCTGCAGAACGACAAGCGCTACCTTGTTCTGGAATGTGTCCCAGAGGAGCGCAGGAAGCTCATCATGTTCTACATTGAAGACTTAGATCGGCGAGGCCCTCCACCTCCTCCCACCGCCTCAGAGCCAACTCGACGCTCCACCAAGTGACCAAAGGCCACTGCCCCATCTGTCCGTGCGTCCTCTTTGGCCAGAGCATGACCTCCCCTCAGCACCCCACAAACCCTGGTCTCCAGGCCCACAGGTGGCCTTGCAGTGTTATAGCCTGGGGTCATATTACATAAAGATATAACATTGAGCTGAATGGTTATGCTCTCTGTGTTATGTCACCTCTTAGCCCTGAAGTAGCCTTCTATCTAAGGCACCAGCAGGGAACAGAGGTTACCTGATCTGAAGGTGACCGCCGACCTCTCACCTCTCAAAGACGACATGCGAGGGAGGGAGGCAGCTGCCTGAGCAGCCACACAGATGTAAGATAGCTAATGTAAATGAGTGTATGTGAGCCTGTGTGTGTATGAATGTCACGCACACTTCCACGTATGTGTGCATTTGATTGGAGGCGTCCTTAAGCCTTACATCTCCACTGTGCCAGTCATGTTTCAGGCTCGGTGTGAATGTTAGTTTCAGCTCGGTGGTTTATTCCAATGTGGCAAGAGTTTCTTTGTTGAATTAATTAAAGGAAACTTCCACAGTTTTTCAACATGATGTGCTCTGAGTTTTTATTTACAACTGTTAAATTGGCATCAATTTAATACCAAAAAGGGTTGGATACTTATGGTACCAGACTAAATAATAAAATGACCAACATAGCTTACTAACATCTAAAAGTAAAGTTAATACGTTAACAAAATAAAAACACTGAAAGCCTGTGTGGTGTCATAATTTGGACTTTTGTGTAAAGGTTAATTTGCCTAATGATGGTTTTATTTGATTAAATAAAAACTTGTACAAACTTATCAAACTTGGAAGTGTTGAAATTATTAAAATTCAGTCTTTCGATTTGTTAATAGATAAGTTTAACATGATTTGACCAGTTTTTACTCATAACTGTCAGCTCTGGAGGTTGGAAAGCACTACTTATTTAAAAGTAGAGTTCATATAAATATCTCTCTCTATATATATCGATATAGGAAAAAACAGTATCCCTTCAAGATTTCTGATTTGTAACAAAAAAAATTGTTACGCTGTTCCAGCAGCCCCGTGACCCCAAGAGGATTCCATATTGCTACGCAGTTTTTTTTTTCCATTTACAACAATTTGCAATTGAGGTTGCCTCAAAGTACAACACACAAAAAATGCTAAATCATGAATATCAACTAGGAAAAACAAAAGGTAAATCAATATATTTAGGGAAAGTTATTCAAATTTAATATAATTGTTCAAGGTTTTTAGAATCAAGTTTGATTTACATCACATAATTAGCCCAGTAAAGATAAATTCAACAAATTCTAAATTAGATATTTTGAAAATATTTTTTATTTATGTTTTTGCAGGATTTAATAATGTTCAAAGTAAACTACTTTCAAAGGAAAAATTGTAAATAAAAGAACATTACTTTCAACTTGAATGTACTCGAGTAAAATTAAATGTTTGATAAAGTGAACCAACCAATAGAAGTTTACAAGAACTCATGAAAGTAAACTGATCAGAAACATGTCTGCGACAGTCGCCTTAACGTCATTGGTCCCACGGTTGGATCACGTGATATTGCCGGATGTTAACATCGTCGAACCGTTGTGTGAGCGCCGATAAATTGTAATTAAGCAGTCTTTTGTTTAATAACAGCAAGTTTGCTCCAAATCATGCGTTTGTACAGGGCGTTAAAGAATATTTACATATAAAGTAGAATGTATTTACCAAGGAAAAAGCAGGCGTATCTGTGAAACGTTCCGGAGCGGAAAAACACTTGCTAACCCTTTCACGCGCCTGCTATCTGTTGCCGCTATGCGCCGTTTTCGCTTCTCGGTTTTTGTCCCTTTGCTGGCAGCTTGGTCCATTGTTGGAGAACCAGAGACCCCCACTCAAGTTGATGGAGCCCCACCTTCTAAAATCGGTAAGATAAATGTTTTTTATATCAAACATGAAAGCTAGCTAACATTGATATTCAATCTTCAGGGTGTCCAGTTTATTATATTCATATTCTCGGCAGATATTTCAAACATAACTAATCTCCTACTTTATTTGGAGTACATTTGTAATATAAATATTGTATTCTTATTCCATTCCTTTTTATTATTTTCTGAGGGGAAGTATTTGTAGGGTTCATAATTTGTCAAAATAAAAACCTTATGGTCAGAAAGTCTTTAGGAGTGCGTTCAATTTTATTCAGTTTATTGCGTTTTTAAGTGTTATTTGGATTTGTCAAATTTGCATGTTCGTTTTACATATTTTTTGCCTGATTCCATAAGTTCAAAACATGAAATCAAATGTTATCTGTAAATTCTCTGATTAGATAGGATGCTAACAATCAACGCTTATATACAAAAAGAAAAAGTGCACAAAGTTCTGGTCAAGGTTAAAACCTGGAAACGTGGCAGACAGCATTAGAAATGAGCAGTTAGGATCGTGTTAGTTTTCCTTACACTCTTAAAAGCAATCTTTCAATACTAAAAATCCAGTCATATTTGTACTACTGAAAGACTAAATACTACTTTCTTCACATAGGCTTATTCTCTTGTATGCGATACATGTTTTATTTCTAATTCCATATTTTATTCTGCCTGTTTTTCAGCTGTGATTGGAGCAGGGATTGGAGGCAGTGCCACTGCCCATTTCCTGCGCCAACACTTTGGCCCTGAGGTGCAGGTGGACGTGTACGAGAAGGGTGAGGTCGGAGGTCGGCTTGCAACCGTAACCGTCAACCACAATGACTACGAGTCTGGGGGCTCCATCATCCACTCCCTCAATCTGCACATGCAGGAGTTTGTCAAACAGCTCGGTATATGCTCATTTTGATACCAGGCCTTGTATTTTTTATATTTGAACTTTTTCTTTTTGGGTTCTATGCTCTTGTCAGGAAATTGAAACTTTAAATTGTGGGGTATTTTGCATGAATGCACTATAAACGAAAGTATTTCTTTTATTAGTGTCTGTACTATTTGATAACTTTCTGACTATTTTTATCATTAAATTTTGTAGAAATGACTAGCTAAAATTTATTTCAGATTTCTTGGAAGCTCATTAGCTTCGTGTTTCCCTTTGTTTATTTATTTTATCTCTCTGTATGTTTACTTGTCCTTTTGTGTTTTAACCATTTTTTTCACCCTTTGAGGTTTAAAGTATCGCCGAAATGTGGCGGGAAAGACAGCAGTTTTTAACGGAGAGGAGATGATTCTGGAGGAGACAGACTGGTACTTGCTGGACTTGTTCCGCTTGTGGTGGCGCTATGGAATCAGCTTCATCCGGTTGCAGATGTGGGTGGAGGAAATCATGGAGAAATTTATGAGGTGAACCAACATTACAACAGCTACTTAGTGACGAATTGATGAGGATTGACTGTGTTAGACCATTACAAGATGTGAATTGTGTGCTTGTTATTTACGCCCTGGACATCAAAATGTGTGCCGCATTTATTTATTTATTTTTAAAATATGAAGATACACTTCAAAAAGTTAGAATGTCGATGAAATGTTCAATATTTTTTTCAAAAAATAAACTTATTTTCAGATTAAATCATCATACGTAGATCAAATTTGTTTTTTACCTCTGTTTCCTGTTATCCTGATTATTGTGGTCTATAGATGATGAAACTTAAAACATTAAGTGTTTTAGAAAATTAATGTATACCATGGGACAAATCAAAAAGGATGTTTTAAGCCCACATTTTTGTCTTTTGGAGATTTTTTTTTCCATTTCTATGTACTCATTACTGTGTTGGACCTCATTTTGCATGAATTACTGCATCAATGCTTTCTGTCATGGGGACCATCTACCTGTGCCACAGTGTAGGTTTGGTTGAAGCCCAGGTTGCTTTGACAGCTGCCTGGTCATCTGCATTGTTGGTTCCTGTGTCTCTCATTTTCATTTTAAAACAGCCTATAGCTTTAATATCAGGATTAGGTCAGGGGAGTCTGTTGAGGCAAGTCAAGCACAGTAGCACCACGACTAATGACCCGGCTTTCGGTATCTTTAGCAGTGTAGGTGGGTGACTAGTTCTGCTAGGAAAAACAATTTGTCATCAGAGGCCAGCATGAAGTCCTCCAGCATGAAGTCCTCCAGAATTTCCTGATAGATGACGGCAATGATTGTAGACTTCAGGGGACACAGTGGACCAACAGCAGCTGATGATAAGGCACCTCAAACCATCACAGACTGGAAACTTCACTCTGGACTTCGAGCAAAGTGGATTCTTTGCCACTGCACTCTTCTTTCAAATTCAGGGACTTTGATTTCTAAATTAAATGTGAAATTTACTTTCATCTGAAAAGTGGACATTGCAGCATCGAGCAACAGTTCAGTTCTTTTTCTCCTTACCTCAGGTAAGACGCTTCTGTCGTCTTTTGTGCAGGAGTTACTTTACACAAGGATTCGTCTTTGTGTTGGTTCTTGATCCACTAACTTAAGCATCAGTCCACGCCTTTTGATGTTCCCCCAAATTCCTTGAATGGATTTTCCTTAACCATCAAAGGCTGCGATATCCATGTCGTTGGTGCACCTTTTCTTCACAGTTTTTCTTTCACATAATCTTTGGACTAAACACTTGGATACAGCACTCCGTGAACAACCAGCTTGTTCAGCAATGTCTGTTGAAGCTTTCCCTACTGATGAATGGTGTTGATGACTGTCTTCTGGACATGTGTCAAAGCTAGGTGTTTTCTCCATGACTATGTAGCCTACTGGCTCAATCTGAGACCATTTAAATGCTCAGGAAACCTTTGCAACTGTTTTGAGTTGATCTACACATGAGGTTGTAGTGCACCGGGAGTTTCCAGCATTGAATTTTTTCACAAAATGACAACATCTGCATGAGACTGTGGGTGCATCGTATTATTTATTGTTAGATGTTACATATTCTCTTCTGTTTTTTATAGAGCTATGGTAACAGGTCAAATGTCGCCATTGTGGGATCAATTGAAGTTCTATTCCATTCTATTCTGTTTGATGTCCCATATGTTGATATATTTTCAGAAACTGAATTTTGAGATTGCAAGTAATGAGGAAATAGATGTAGAACTTTTGCACGTTTTTCAAAATTTTTAAGTGAGTAAAACTCAGAATCTCAGTTTATTCCTAGTCTGTCACCATCAGCCTCAACTTCCTCCCTCAGGCTGTAATTTATATCAGCCTCTCTTCTGAGGGAACAACAGTCACCTTTTATTTCCCTGTCTGTTTTACTGTGCATGCATGGTTGCCAGGACAACAGTATTTTCTCTTTTAACTCGATGCGAGAAGGACGGCTAAAGTGCCAACCTGCCTGTCTTTAAATCTGTCTGCAAACTCAGTGATTGACTGTAATGTGTGTGGCATAACAGGATCTATAAGTACCAGGCCCACGGCTACGCCTTCAGCTCAGTGGAGGAACTCCTGGACTCCCTCGGGGGCAGCGGCTTCATCAACATGACCAGACGGCCGCTCTCTGATTCGCTGCTGGAGCTGGGAGTGTCTCAGCGCTTCATTGATGAAGTCATTGCGCCGATCATGAGGGTCAACTACGGACAGAATGTCAGCATCCCTGCTTTTGTAGGTCAGCTGAGTGGAAAATAACAGCTGCTGAGAAAGAGAGTGTGTGGAGCTCACGGCGTGACAAAAGTTGTATTAATTTATTTAAGGAAAGTTTTGAGAATAGCATGCTAATGTGGGTCAAAACAGGAAAAAAGGAACAATCATTAAAGATGGGGTTTGAAGAAGTCAAGAACATATGGGAGGAAGGGAAGCTGAGAGGAGGAAGGGGAATTTGTGAGAAGGAGAAAATAGGAAAATGTGTGGGCAGCTGGTAATTGGTTCATAGCACTTGGCTGTGTCCTTTACACCTCTATGTCTGTTGCAGGAGCTGTTTCTTTAGCCGGCGCCCAGAACAACCTGTGGGCGGTGGAGGGAGGGAACAAAATGGTGTGTTCAGGTCTGCTAAAGATGGCCAATGCTAACCTGCTGCAAGCACATGTCAACTCCATCTCCCCTGTCTCGTCAGGTACTCCTCTTTGTCTTTGCTAAATATCATTAGGATTTTTGTTTTAGAAAATTCCTATTTTTTTTTTCTTTACAAACCAAAAAAGAAATATAGCACATTGGGAGCAAACACCCAGGAAGAGTGCTTTAGGTTATAAAGATGTGTATTCATGAAATTTACATAACTGATGTTGTGTTTTTTTTAAATGTAGAATTAAAAAGAACGTCTACATGTATTTTTACTTCAGGGGAGGCGATAGAGTACCAGCTGAACTTCACCACAGCAACAGGGACGGGATTTGAGCTGTACAACATTGTAGTATTAGCGACTCCGCTCCAGGCCAACATTGGGTCTGAGCTCCTGTTCCAAGGCTTCACCACGCCATTTGACCAGCTTCCCGGCAGCTATCACGGCACCGTAGCAACCATTGTTCACGGTTACCTAAACACCTCCTTCTTCGGTTTCCCGGACCCTCGGCTCTTCCCATTTGCCAGCGTTCTGACGACTGATACTCCCAGTCTGTTCTTCAACAGTGTGGCCAGTGTTTGTCCTGTTAACATCTCAGCGGGTTTTCGCCGCAAGCAGCCGCAAGAGGCTGGAGTCTACAAAGTGTTCTCGCCACAAACTATGGACAAACCAGAGCTAAAAACGCTCTTCAAGTAAGTCTGGTGACGTAATGTTTTATTGTATACGTTTACACACAATTTTGCTTTAATGAGATTCTTTTTTGTCCTTCCCATATCTCTAATTTATAGGTCTTACTACTCAGTGCAGGTGACTGAGTGGCAAGCGTACCCTCACTATGGCAGCAACCAGAGACTTCCTCCAGTGGAGCTTCATCCCAATCTCTATTACCTTAACGGTATTGAGTGGGCTGGCAGTGCCATGGAGATGAGCTCGGTGGCTGCCAAGAACATTGCTTTGCTGGCTTACCACCGCTGGAACAGACAGACCGAAATGGTGGATCAGAAAGATCTGATGCACAGGATCAAGACAGAGCTTTGATGCTGTTAGATGAAGGATCCTGGGTTGAATAAAGACAGTCGACTTGGTGCAGGAGGATGTCGCTGCTACACTTGAAGCTCTGATTTTTGCTTTCATTTTAGTTTACAAAATTTGACCAAGACTTTTTCAAATTCCCACTGAACACTTTGAGGGCAGCGACAAGCTCCACACGTTTTCCGAGGAGCTTTTTACATCTAAGACCACTCTACCTCCTGAGCATCAGTTGCTCTCTGAATTTACTCCAAGGCAGATGAGCGGCACACGTGTATGGTGCTTCAGGATGATGCCGAATAATCCATCCATCCCATATTAGAACTGCAGCTTGTTTGGATGAGAACATTTGAGGCAAACCCTTCAGAAAAGTCTGGATATTTTGCTGTTAGTGCTCGGCTGCATGTCTTTGTCACATTCTGTATTTAAGCAGAGAGTCTGTGAACTCTTATAAAATGGCCTCTTTTAGTCGCTGGTGTTATTAAATTAGTTGAAAAGAGTCTCTGCTTCGTTTTCTACACTCGATTCTATCAGGAAACCTGTAAGGTTTGAATAAATCTCTACTTTGTCATCCCATCCTACTGCATTAATCTCACTGCTAGGACTGATAGCGTAACGGCTAAAAGTCAAGTCTCATCAAAGTAAAAGATTTTCAACAATGAACAAAATAATTAGGCGGTGACTCATGGTGGTGGCCACTGCTGCTCTCTTGCGCCTTTCATCAGACTCTTTCATTATCTCCCCTTCCTGCTGCTATTGTTGCGTAATCCAGCAGAAAGAATTTTCTATTCGGGGAATTGAGCCAACCAGCTTTCACACTGAGCAGAGAAAAAAAAACAAAACAGAGGACAGATCTGTGACTGTTGCTGGTTAGCGTGACCCCTTTTTCCGCTCAAGCATGAAAGCCAGATTGAGACACATTTATTATTAAGGGTGTGATTCCGTGAAAATGCATGTTAAAACTGACTTGTACAGATGCCAAATAGAAAAAAAAAAGTATTTACACCTTTGCCTAATGTGCTGAGTTGGGCTTGTGGTGGATTTTATTCATCCACTAACATTGTGAAGACTTCAAACTGTTGGTTGATCTGATTGTATCTCATGATTATCTAATTAAACTGTTCCAAAGCTTTGTGGTGGCTTTAAAAGGGGTGGATGAAATGGAAATAAAGTTGTCTGAAATTCCTAAAACGTTTTTTGTTATTCTTTATAACATTATTTTTTGCATAAGTTTGTTAGCAGTCAGTAGCTGTGTGTTTTAGATATTTTAGAGAGCTAAAGAGTGACTATTTAGAAACAAAGATGTATAGTTAATGGACTTGATAAGTATGTAATCCGGGGTTTTTATAATTCCAAAAAATATGGAGAACTTTATTATTGAGTTGCTGGATTTTGTCCTTCAGGCCAACTGGACTTCAAAGGTCTAGAACAAGGGTGGGAATAGAGCGCCATTCCATTCCTGCTCATTTCCTAGCATACCCTGCTCTGGTATGTTTGCTCTATTTGGCTGGACACACCCGATTCAGGTGAGAAAGCCAATGATAATGGGGAAACATACAGACACACTGGCCTTTGAGACCAGGAGACCGCTGATCTACAATCTGTTCATCTGAGTAGCTTCTTCAATTCTAAATGCTTCTAGTTATTTATGAGCTGGCAATAAGCTAAAAACTAGAAGTCATGTGAGTAGATGGACCTAATACCCATTCTCCTCAGTAAAAATCTTAAAACATGTAACTTAAGTAGTTTTCTCCTTTATGATGTGGATGACTTCCTTGACTTTCAAACCCTCTGTCCTCTCTGTCCATAATGTGACTTTATTGTCTTCAAATAATTGTGGTGGAGCCGGTTATTAAAATAATCTTGCATTTTGTTATACAAGCTACAAATTTGGCATGGATGTGCTTTAAGATCCTGTCTTCAGAAAAGGAAAAAAAATCCAAGATTTTAAAATGCACAACATACATAAAACAGTATTTTTGTTGGTGGCCCTCAAATTGAAAGACTGCATTTTGTCCATGAACAGCCTAGAGCCTGTTCATGGACAAAATGCAGTCTGCCTTGAGACTAAGGCAAATAAACATTGAATATTTTTGTAGCTATTGTTTGGCTGCCATCTTTTGAAATGGCAGCCATTTTTTGGATTTTTCTCATGGCAAACTTGCTTTTCTGAAAGAGGGAATTCTAAGGTACATCCATGCCAAATTTGGTCATTGAACCACAAAATGTCTGAAATATGAATTTGACCGGCTCTGCTAGTGTCCACTGTTGTTCAGGTGCAGGTGAGCGGCTGAGTCCTGGTCTGGTGTTGTAGCTCTTCTGTACGATGCCATCAAAGGGTCATTTAGCTTCCCTAAAGTACTGCTTCCCCCTGTGTTTTGTCTTTGGGGTGGACCCATTACGTCAGTGTTTTGCTTGGTCTAAATGTGTCTTTTTTCTCTGTTGTTTCCTTCTGAGTTTGTAGATAAACTCAGGTTTCTGCTCTGTGCTGTAATGCTCTAACTCCTGGCTTAAATTCAGGAGGATGTCAAACATAAGAGGTGACTGTAAATTCTTGCCTCTTGACCAGGACTCCCTTAGAAAAGAGATCAATGGATCTCAATGGGACTTTTCTGCTTTAATGAATGAATGAATGAAAAACTAGTCATTGTGAATCGGTTTCATGTGTACACCTCAAAGCTCAGAATTGAGCCCTTCTTTTTGGTACAGAGCAATAAAAAAAGACAAATATTTAAGTATGCTGCTTACATATCAAAAGAGGAAATAATCTTAGCAGTAAGTTATTATGAAAGTGAAAAATGGAAATGCTTCTTTTATTTATCTCTTCAAATTTGATCATTTCTTTTGTAAAGTATTTAGGTGTCTAGGTGGATTTTACTCGAATCTGGTGGTTTTTTTTTTTAAACACACTTCCTGGTTTCTCTTTCCAATGAAACAGCACCCCCCCCCCCCTCCTCCCCTGCCTCAAATTCCCCGAAACCACTGACAAACAACCATGAGTTCAGGGCTGCAGACAGTCATGCACTATGTAGTATAAATGTATCCATACAATCTCCTCCAGAGATTTACCGTCCATGAAATATTTTCTTCACGTCTTCAGAGTAGGACGGGGTTTCTTTAATAAAATTGGTATAATCATATCAATATATTATATTTATTTTAGATCCTGTCTGCTCTTATCACATAACACAGTGTAGTGTATCATACCAATATGATGCAGAAACATGAAGCGGTACAATCTGTACTACAAAATTGTCTTTTGTCAAAAGTATTAGCATACTGATGGAGAAAATTCTGAACATGATCATACTGTAGATATGTCTCCCACAAGCTATTTATTATCAGCGCCTACTCAAAGTTCTGCTTTGCCAGTTAAGAGGAATCAAGCCACAAAGTACAAAAAATGTATGAAATATTCAAGTTACATTTTTCCCCAAAACAGAAATTATATTTTAAAAAACTGTGCCTTTAAGAGAGATCAACACAAACAAAATCAACTCCTTCAATTAACCTAAGTTCAACTTCACCACCTGAACAGACCAACATACACAGGAACACAGGAGAACGTTAACAGTGGCTGATTAAACCACTTGATAAACATGAGGGAAATCTAATACAGGCAGGATTAAAGACAAAACTTTCTGTGGATATAAGAAACATATTTGCAGAACAGAACTAAAACCAATAAACATGATTGGAAAAGTTGGATAGATTTGCATGAATGGTCTACCCTTAGCAAAAAGTACTTCACTTGAAGTTTATTTTAATAAATGTATTTGAGTATAAACTATAAAAGTAGGATATATTTTAGACCAGTGTAGGAAGTATAGTAATAGAATACTTCTTCAGACTAAATTGGAACATTTAAATTTACATATATATATATATATATATATATATATATATATATGTGTGTGTGTGTGTGTGTGTAAATTTCATGTATGCTGCCTCATTATTAAATTAGACTAAAAGAATATTGTAGTACACTAGATTGATCACTTTTTGCTAAGAGTATGCAAAGACTGTGTTTCACGAACTGCTCTCTTTGGCCTCACAGAACACAGTCAAACCCACAATAACCAACAAGACGAAACTCAAAACAGGTGGCATGAATTGAACTGATGATGGCCCTAAATAAACAAGAAACATTTCCGAAAGTTTTTGTGCTTGCTGCAAATAAATACACCTTGTAAAAATGCAAAACTGTTTGTTTTTAAAATTGCAATTCAAAGAAATGTGTGGATTTTATTTAAATAAAAAATTGAAATTAGTAAACTTGTGTAAAATTTGGATTGAACTGTGCAGTCAGACCAAAGAATTTTACCACCATTTTTCCCACAATTATTGTTTGTTTTTTCTTTTACCTTAGAAAAAGGTAGTCTGAGTATACTACAAGTTTATTTAATACTAACCACGAGGCAGTATACTTGAAGTTTATTTTTTAAATACTATATTGTAAACCTCAAAGGTTCCAATTCACTCTGAAGTATACTTCTTACACTACACATACATGCATACTTTCTATACTTATAGTCAAGCATACTACTTTTTCAAGGATTAACCGTGCTTCCTGGCAATTAATCTTTGGAAAGTCTGTAGATTAGAAACACTCATTTATGGAATGAGAAGCAGAGCAGAGGGTCGCACTAAAGGAAATGACTAACCCTTAATTCTGCTATTAACCCTCACTTAGTGTTCAGTGGATTACACGAATGATGTCTTCCGAAAATAAAATCCTTTTTTAATGGTCTGAATGAAAGAACCACACAAATTGTTCTGTTTGTTTTTCTCATTTAGAATTGTGTCCATCTTCTAAAAATGGTCTAAATTACAGGTTGACCCAATCAGAGCAACAGAAAAAGGCTGGTGAAGAAAAGCTGTCTATTTTTAAAAAATTAGATTGATTATTTCGTTCATTTCTTTCAGTGTTATCTAATGGGTGGATGTTTTTAAGAGCAACTTTTCATCACGGTAAAATCAAAAAAATAAAAAGCATGAAATGTTGCAGAATGTTTTCGTCCAACCCCATTGGTCCAGCAGCACCCACGTGGTCTGGTAGTCACGCGTTTTCCAGAAACCCGTCAGGAAGGAGAAAAACAAAACAAACCCGAGAGCTGTAACAGCGTGAGGACACCATTCCACAGGAAACCCCGTTAATTTTCAAAAGAGGAAGCTCCACGAGGTCCAACGTTAAGACAGACGTATGCGTGGGTGCCTTACAAGTAAGCAGGACCGCTTTTTAGCCGCTTTAGGGAAACTTTTCTGCCTGGTGGATGCGGGCTCTTACCGCGGCGCTGGGTTAGCTTTGAAGCTAGCTGCTTGTTGTTGTGTATCGGGCTTCAGCTGGGATGAAGAAGGAGAGGCCATACTGATTGAGCTGCGGCTGAAATTACACCAAGACTCGCAGTTTGCGCATTAAAAAAAGCACAATTATTCGGAAACCAAATACACGAGATGCTCAGCTTTTTGCTCAGCGCAGTTTATTGAGGACTTTACAGGAAGTAAATAAATGGATCCAACTAATGCTTCACGACGAGCTATTTTAAATATCTGCTTCTCGACTTGTTAAAAGTAAAATTAAACCGCATCAAGCTAAATTTGTTAGCTGTTTTATTTTTAAAAATAGTAGTTTGCTATAGTAGAGTGTAGTATTTCGGATTCATGACTGTTATCGTATGTTTTTTCCCCTTTAAACTAAACATATGTTATGGCAAAACTTGCGTTTCATGTCAAACTTTATGTTATATTTTTATTAAATGTTATGATATAACAATGTAATTGTCTATTTATTGGGAAAAACCCTGGTGGGCTGTGTCATGCTTAACCCGAGGTCTCGGTAGGTACACGCCCCCCAAACAGTAAAAACAGCCTGTGCTGGTGCGGTCAAAACCTCTCTCTCTCTCTCTATATATATATATATATCTAAATCTCTCTATATGTCTTTATATACATGTATCTATATATAACTCACTTTAAATAAATATTTAATTTTCATTTTATTATTTTAAGGCTTCTTAGAATATTACATAAAAATGTGTTTTTATAGCTCATTGTTAGATAAGCCATTTCACTAATTCTTTCTTTCTTTTTTAACTAAATAGGGCAGAATTTTCCAAATGTACGACTATTTCTGTAGTGTTTTCGATTGTTTGCAATTTGGTTCATCATACTTTAAATTATCTTCAAATTCTGCTATGTAGGCCACGGGCATGTAGGCCTCCAAGTTGTTTATCTTCTGCCTCAACCTACATTGCAAAAGGGTGTTTATATTGAACCAGTTCCTGCGACTGGCAGTCCATGTAACCAATTAGAGGCGCCGACAGCCAGGACGTCATCTTCATCTGTCCAATAGGAAGCCGGGGTTACTTGGGTGTTGCCGCTAAAGGTTAGGTTGAGGCTTTGTTTTGCTTTGCTGAGGTGCTGTGATGGGTGCAGAGACTGGCGAGATACCTGTGTCTTTATTGCTCTGCTGGGCTATACAATAGGTCAGTTGTAATCCATATTTGCCTGTTACAGTAAAGTCATTGTTTGGATGTTATTTGGTACTGATAAAGAGGAATTCATCTTATATTATGTTTAAATTATATCATAGTGCTAATGTCTTTCTTCCTTCTATATTTTAATGTAGAAATTAATGTAAAGTGTAAATAGATGCAAAGCCCACAGTGGGATAATCAGTTATATATGTGCTGAAATAAACATTACTCTTATAGTGACACAACGCTCAGCGAAAATGCGTATTTCAAAATTAAGATATTTCTGTGTTTTTTTGGACACAGAAGATTCTATTAAAAAGTGAGCTTTTAGTTAAAAAATCCTGTTAGATCACTGAAATACTAACAATATAACTGTGTTTTTACAGGGTTAAATTAAACATGCTCATTTCAGATTTACCAGTTATAATTTTGTTTAAGTAAAATATTTATTTAATTCTTGATAACTTTTAGGACAATCTTTTCCCCTAACAATCAGATCAGCCTTACTGACCTTACTCTGATAGTAATCAATAACTCTGCAAAATTGTTTCTATACAATATTCACATTAATCAGCAGTCATATGAACTTGCTTTAAAAAAGGGTGTTATAATATAATTATTTGTTAGATCTCTGTATAAATACTAGAAAAGGTTATTCTGGGTGTATTGGGCTTTTGCTGCAGTCCTCCCAATGCTTAGTGAGCTTTCATGTGATGTCAGTAAAAGTAAGGTTTAACTCAGTGAGGTTTCACTAAAAAAGGTACAGTTAAAATGAATCCACTGTCATGTACTGTTTGTACATTTCTTGAATACACGTGCAATTAAAACAAAACTCTTTTATTTTGACGATTTTCTGTGTTAAGTAAGATATTGCAGCAATTTCTGAGAAAGGCTAATAAAAATTAATCAATGACTAATATTGACCTGCAAAATCCCTGTCACCTGTCAGCTTACCACTGTGCCATCTAAATAAGTAATGAAAATTGTCAACCTTTAGGTATTTTCGACTGTTAGTGAGATTCTATTTTCAGTCTGCCGCTGCTGCAGCTCTGCACAAACCTTGTGGATTAATGACCTTTTGCGATATTTGTTCTTGTTTGTCCCTCTGTGTAAACAGCGGGACATTGGCTTCTTGTTGATTCTGCAGTAATCAAGGCCTCAGAAGTATCAGTGGGTAACCTATTCTAAAGAAGGCACTGATGATTGGCCTACTTGGATAATGTCCAGTGTTGTGAAATGGAGATTGTCAGCTGTTTGCATGATAGTGGATCTATGGGATGAGGGCAGCATGGCCTCTGATGACCTTTCTGTTTTTCCTTTTTTCCTGTAGTTTATTAGTCAAATAGTTTGCAAACAAGATAGTTCTGTTGGGCTTTAAAAAGTGAACTCACAACAAACAACTTCACGATTTAAATTGTTATCACTTTTGTTGTCTACAAGTTTTTTTGTGTCTTTGTGGCACATTAGTCTAAAACTGAGAGGACTTGTGAGAGTAAGCAAATTTTGTCATTGTGCAGTTAGCTCTGACCTTTTCCGAACTGGAAAATGTATATTTATAAACTGTAAACAGAGGAGATTTCTTTACTGAAAACAGCGAATGTATGTATCGATCAAAAAACGATTTGAGATGGAATTTATTGCAAGAACTAGAAGTTACACATCATCTGATAAAGTACTTACAACTGGGTTCTTGTAATGTTCAGGAAAAAAGACTTTAGTGAGGATCAATTTTCATCTTCCTGCTCAAAACAAAAGTGATTCTATTACAGGAAACTTTGCATTGCTGCTCAGTTGTTTGACTTAGTTGCCAACTGGTAATTTTCCTTGTTGCTTTCAATTAAAAAACTTTTCCTGACTACGGTAACTCAACTGTTCTCAACATTGATGATCTTCGGGGATGTGGATCAGTTCTCTTCTTCAAGATATTTAAACACATTCTGGCATAGCAGCCACAATGCACGCCTAAGAAATATTGTCAAAGGTCAGATTTGGAACTTTTCTATATTGGGGGTGCGGCTCAACATCAGAAATATGCCAAATTTTGTAATCAGCTGAGAAGGGAAGGAGTTTGTTCCTATGAGTTTCTGTGCCGGTTTGTGGTTGAGGAGCACCAACGCTGCTTTATAGATCAGAAAAAAACATCAGCAACAAAACTACCTAAGAAAACGAAAGTATGCCTACTCTCTAAAGAAGCTCTTAATGAACTTCTGACTGAGACAATGCTGACAAATGGTGTGACTGTCTGGTACATAAACTGCACAAATGATGATCAGACGGTTTAAAAAAGTGGAGAAAATCTTTGTATTGGCAGTCACCAGTTTCCCCAACTTCTCCTTTTTATTCTCATGTTTATAGGAAAGTTATAAATTGCAGCAATATAGCTCTCTGGATACTGAATTGCTTCAACATCTGCACTTCTTTTTTTTACACTCAAACTATAATTTTGACAACAATATTAATTATTATTAGCTTATAGTTTTAGGTTTTCATTTTTGGATGTCTTGCCATTGCATTATTCCCTCAAGGATAATGACAAACGTGTCTGTACTTGATGGACTAAAATGTAAGTTAGATCTTTGAATCAGTTCAAAGTGAAACAATAGAGTCAACTGTAGTGAACGCTGTGTCACACATTTAAGGCCAGTCATATGACAGATTTTATAGATTGTAAGGGCTGTGTTTTTGGGTGGGGAACACGTTTTCTGAAACGGGAAAACTAAAACGATTGATCTGCTCAGGATCAGTCACTCAGTTCAAGATTTTGCTCTTAGTGGGATCTTTTTCATAAAAATCTTTAGAACATTTATTAAATTAAAAATTCTTAGTCGACATCATATACAAAAATAATGAAGACATTTTTAATCAATTTGAAATCAGCTGAATTGAATCCTACTCTTCTGAGATGTTTCATACTTACTCCTCTCCATCACAGACTTTGTCAGCCATTGTGCAGTGAGGTGGATTAAATTAAATTGTCCCTTTAGTAAATTTGCTCTTTGCATCCTCTGTGCGTCAGCACCATGACTTGGTTTCAGCTTGTTTTCAAGCTCTCTGCTTGTGACCACAGGCTTTCTGTTTCTTTCTGTGACAGTTATGTTTCAGGGCTTGACGCAGCTCTCTTTGTTCTGTTAAGACCATGTGTTTCCTTACACTGTTGTAAATTTAATCAGTTGCAGCTTCCCAGGAAGGAAACCAATGCAGGAAGTGCACACATTTTTGTATTTACAGTTTTAATTTGAGGCAGAATTGTTTCCAAATAAGTTGGTGCAATTGTTTTTTCTTTTTGCACATGCAGAGACTTGTGGCTTCGATGTGCATTTTGGTGAAAGGTGATGCTTTAATTAAAGTGGTTGTACAAGAGGCGTAAACTGCACTTCCTGTCTCTCTCAGAATAGTCAGGATGGAGAAGTTGTTCAATTGCAAAAACGCATTTTTAACTGGAGGAAGTGATGGTGTTAATGATTTTTTAAAAAAGGAAGCCTTAGCTATAAGCTGTTCTTTATCTTTTATAATTTCCTTTAGTTTTTGTTTGAGCATCAGCACAAATGTGGTCACTGTGACATCAGACAAAATGGAGAGACACTGCTGAGTGTGTATAGCTGCTTCCGGTTTATGGGTTTCTGTCAGGCAAAACTAACAACTAAAATCTATTTCAAGCAGTTTTACGTAAATAATAAAAGGTAACCTTACCAATTGTAACAGAAATTTGTACATTATTTATTTTATAAATGTTCTGCCTAACAGTATTTTCTTTCCTCCCTTAGATTGTTCACAAATCAAAATAACAAATTTGAATAATCCTTCAATATTTGATGTTCTATTGGAAATATTGACCTTTCATTTGAGCAGATATTATCCTGACGGTTTATATTTTGCCTGTTGTTATTCACACATATTGAAAGTGCAACCAAGAACAAAAACTGATGGAAATTGATGATGGCCACACGTAATTTGTGCAGCAAAGATGCACATTGCTGCATGTCGGCACACATTTTAACTGCGTCCAATGCTACATTTAGTTATAGAAAAGGTTTGGAGAAAATACAAATACACTCTTTTTCAAATGACATATTTTTGTCTGCTCCTGATACTGTTTTGATAATTATCATCTTAGTCGTTTCATAAAATACACCAGTTGTACAAACAATAAATGTGATGTCTTCAATATGAAGAATAATGGATTTCAGCTTTTATGTTGCTTGCCACAAACCCGTTCTGACCAGGCAATGTTTTTCCACTGATAGACCCCCTCTGTCTGCTTTTATATGACCTGCAGCGCATTCAAAGATGATCAGTACTGATCTGAAAAACATGGAGCAGGAAATGAATTTGAAGAAAACCTGAAAAGGTTGAAGCTGAAATGTCCTTTGTAATAATCATGTTTTTTTTCTTCTCTAAATGATTGTTGCATCTCTGTTATCATGAGCCAGCGCAGTCATTCTTCTCTAAACTTAAGCAGCTACAAGGTTTTAAGATGAGAGAATTCTTCTTTCTGTGTAACTAGTAAACATATCTGGAATCCAAACATAAAAAAATAATTTTCCTTTCTAACCCTGCATTTCCCAAAGACAATCGTCATCTTTTTATTTCTCAGCTTGAACACCATCAGGTCATCTTGACCACGTCTGTTTGCTAAAGTGCACAGAGTGGCTTTAAAGCTAATTTTTTTTTTCAGTTGACTTGTTTTAGCTCAAGTCTCTTTCTTTCACTTTCAATAATTTTGTTGACTTTGATGCTAAAATACAACAAACAGCAGCATTTTGTTTAAACAAAATTGTCATAATAGCAGAAATGAACATATTTATGGTGAAAACATGATATTTAGTTTGTTTTTGTGATTGTAAAAAACATGGGTTTGTTGGCAGCTGACCTTTTCAATCAAACCAAAAAAATTATAGTCAAGTAATTTGGTAAGGAGAAGGAACTAATAGCTGCTGGAAACCTCTTGGTATAACAAATTAAGATCGGAAAATAAAAGAATATAAGCAAGAGCTTGAGATTGTACAAAGGATTGCATACTTTCATTTTATGTTAAATGAAAATGCAGTGGGAATCAATTCTCACTTTTTCATTTATATTAGAGTGTCTAAAACGTTAGAAAGATGATACCTGAATTTGTAGGAACCCATAAGACCAACACAAGCCTCAAATAATGTCAGTTGTTGGTTAGTTAGAAAGATGAGACGTTTTTTTGCTTGAGTTACAGAATTTTGAAAGATTAGGACTGCAGAAATTCTGGGGGAAAAAGCCAGTATTTTTTCTAAATTGTATTTCAATTATTAACATTTTTACTGAGGGATTTTCATTGTTTGTTCCATCCGAACTCGTCTTCCTATACATGCGTAAATTACATTTTTTATTGCATTGATTTGTCCATGTTTTTAATGATGTGCGATATGGGACAGTGGGCGCCGTCTGGAACCAGTTCAATGGTTTTGATAAGAAACATCCATGCTAATGTTGCCTGTTGGACCTGCGCACAGCTTAAAATGTAACCATCCTTTATTTACATTTTCTCATAGCATCATAAGAAAATTTGTTTGCAAATTATTCACAGATATTTATCAAGCCGATATAACAGTTTATGGTTTTACAGATTGTCCTAATTTTAGATGTTTTGCATTTTATTATACCTCATCAGATAACTTTCTCCTTCCTGTTTTTCTTGTCAACTGCTCGATAATTTCCTGAAGCTTCTATGAAAGTTACAAACCAACATCACTGCTGTGGTTAGAATATTTTTTTTAAGTAATTTCTTGTTTTACATCTTTAATATTTTTATTTTTTTGCAGGTCTGAAGCATACAGAGAACTACACCAGACCACAAGAGACCAGACCAGGTTGGGCCACCTTAATCACCCTCTCCCTCTCCCCCTTCCCTCCATCATTGCAGACTGCATTGACAAGCACTCTGTGGTCATCCCCCCCCCCACTCCTTAGCAGTAATTCGCTGTGCTGATCAGACAACCTCACCACTGGGTTTGGACTGGAGACCCAGAGGTTCCCAAAGCTGGAGCTCTAAGCTGTGCCTGGCAATGCCTCAGGTAAGATTTGTACAAAACAAACCAGTTTAAACACACTGAAAAACATTCCCTTGCAGCACCCAGATGACAAAGCTGTACTTATTAACATATTTTATGATTTAATTTCTAATATTTAGAGGGGTAGCAGTTAAATTCCAAAGAAGGTCTTGATTCAAAATAACTGAATTAAAATCCACATTTTAGAAAAAAAGCAAAGACTGAGGTTAACTTAACATGAAGTAGTGTGTCAACAGACTATTTGGTTTGTTTGTCTTTATTATAATTAAGAATAAATTCCTGTTGTCATCTCTGCTGCATAGGGAGCCTGAATCAAGAGACTCTGAGCAGTGATTTTGTTGCTGGTTTTTTTTTTACATGAAACCTGATAACAGCACAGGATGTGTTTGGCAACAGCTGGACTTTTATCTTCTTCATCTTGTGTCTATTTTTGGTGCTTTTGGCAGGAGCTTGTCTGTGTTCGTCTGTTTAATGAAACAAGGAGACAGTTGTAGAATCAGATTTATCACCAATCAGTTGAAGATTGCAAAGATAAAACTTTCATCTCTTTCTTCTGAATTTCCTACTTTTGTTTTATGTGACTCACTTTAAAGAGAAACAATATTTTAACTGAACAGGATTTTTCCCAATGTAATAATGTGATCAGGAAAGGAGGGAAAAGTTGTGTTTTAATCTAGAGTGTTAGGAATGGGGTTTATTTGGCACATCTTAAGCTGAAAGTAAGTGGCTGGCCCCGCATCTGCCTACAGAAATCTGCCTCCCTACAGCTACTGGTGCAACACTGTGAGGGGGGAAAGTGAATATCCGAGTGGGCCAATGTCTGAATCATTTCAAAAATAAATATGCGAGGAAGTCATTTCTCTTTGGAGACAAATTAACAAAAGCTTGACATGAGCCACAGAACTAAAATATAACTGCCCAGCCCAATGAAAAAACAGCTTTTGGTGTTTTTAGGATGTTTTTGTGATGTTTTTTCTGATAAAGGGGGACATATATGAATACATTTAAGCTTAAAATTGCATTTCTGTGTAATTAGTTATTCAAATCATTGTGAATCAGAAGCAGATGAAACAATGTCATGTAAAAAGTGTATTTGTGACATTGAAATGACTCTGGGCGGGCCACGGGACAGCTAGAGGGTGCAGCTGGTCCCCTAGCAAACGGCTTTGGCTCTTCAAATTTTGAGTCAATATTTGACAAATATGAAGAAATTATCAACACAAGCTTGTCTAAGCTATAAAAGAACTGGTACAAATTTAGTATTAAGTATTAACATCAGTGGAAGTTGGGTGACTTTTCAGCTGTGGAATCAACAGATTTAAAAGGTTTTTGTGCACAGTGAAGCGTAGCTGTTGCTGACTCAGCTGTGCGACGTTGAATCCTCTTTTTCTTCGCCTTCAAGACTAGGTTACTTCAGAAACATTGTGACCACTTCCAATTGATCATCCAGCAGAGATAGAATTTTCTTTCTTGATGCAAAGTTTGCCGCCCTGAAAGTCGCTGAGCTCTTCACAGAAAACCTATTTTGTTTAACAAATTTTTGTAATCGGAGACGGCATTAGAAGTTGCTTGATTCCTCCATGTCAATTCACTTATTAAACCAATTAAGTTTTTGAATTAGATCAACCATCATCTATTAATTCTGAGTTGGAATGCTTTAGACAATAAACAGCATTTTGTAAATTTAATGTGTAGTTTCTTTTATTGTGTTAAAGTAAATATTTTCTGTTCCATGCATCTTGAAGTCATGATGTTTTACTCTGCTTTAGCATTAAGATGTAATTCCTCTGAGGAGCTTAGCTGTGAGAGGCAATGAAGAAAACAAAATCACCAAAGTCAATTAAACCGCAAGCCTCCTCATGTATTGCACATGTATTATGCCAGAACTGCTCCAGATGTTCACTTTTTTGGTTGTTTTTCCTTCTCTTTTGTGTTTTAGCCCAGTGTCAGTGGGATGGAGCCTCCCTTTGGGGACGCCTTTCAGAACTACTCCTTTGCTGACCAGGCTTTGACCAGTACTGAGCTGCTGGCGACCAGCTCTGACCCAGATTTCATGTATGAGCTGGTGAGTAGCCTTGTGCCCAATCTGCACAATCGCTTTTCTAAAAACCAAGCAGCAATGGCTTAGTAAGCATCCTGTGAGCGTGCCTCCCAGGTTTGAACATTTGAGGGATGCATGACTTTCATGTTAACTTTTAACTTTCTGGTCCAAGTAAATAAAATATCCTCAGATCTTTTATAGGTCTTTTAAGATCTAAGGATCTTTTGAAAGGATCTGAGATAAATTCAATGGACAAAGAAGTGATAAAAGTCCCTGTTTAGTGGTTGGAGTGGTAGTTGGCAGAGCTCCAGCCTGTGAAAAATCCCCAAAAAAGGGGCTTTTCTTCCATAGACTTGAGCTACCTGAGAATTTAGACAATTTTTAACACTTTCCTTTTTTCTGATGCACTGTTGGTAAGTGGTTTGGCTTTTGTATTGTTGATTTTTTTGTAAAAATTGCAACTTTTTCAGCAGCTTCTGTCATTTTTGTTTTCTTTAGGCTTTCGCGCTTTCACACACAGAATTACGTTAAAGTGTTTGTTAGAAAAGAAAATCAATTCAAATCATTTGTTAAACTTCAATGCAGACATAAAAAATCCCCTTTTCTGATGGCTTGTGCCGTCATCTGCAGGTGTCTTCTGTTTGATGCAGGTGGAACAATCATAAGTCAGTGCCGCACTGGGTTATTTTATTCTATGGTAACACATTAGCAAGGTTGTGGTGTTCAAAACTACTCCTTCAGTTTTGTTCTCAGTCTTTTTGCGCAAGATAGACATCATTTTTATTAAATTGGTGAATTTTTAGCAAAAATTACGTTACGTCATTTATGTTAAATGAATCCAAACAGTCTATACATTATTTACAAGTTACTTCCTTTACTTTTATCAAAAGTAGTTTCAGACAAAAAAAAATGTTTTTCTTTGCATAATTTTGTTGTTTTTCTTTTAAGATTGTGCTTGTGACTGTAATCATTTATGATTCTTCAATTATGAATGCCTTTGAGAGCATGAAGGGCTTTCTTTGTGGCAGAAATCAAAGCCTCTTTGGACTCCTCGCCTCTTTGTCTTTGCTAAAAGTGCTCCTCCTCTTTCTCTCTGCAGGACAGAGACATTACCCACCGGCAGAGTCCCTGCGGGGACAGCATTGTGGGGCTCGGGGATGGAGGCAAGGAGGTAGAAGGAGGTGTTGATCAGTTCATGGGCCTGGGAGACTGTGAGACAGTCTGCAGCAGCTCAGCGTTTGAACAGTGGGACTCGTACTGGGAAGATCTCACCAGGTACTTAATAACTCTTAGATTATTTTAATGCCAAATTAAGCAGCAACAACAATTAAGGGACCTAATTTGCTAAAAATATCAGTTAGATGTAATTTTATATGTTTAAAAAACAATCGTTAGTCCACACATACATGAATCCCCATCATGTGCTGTGGATTTATTATTACCCAGTTTTAGGGTAGAAATTTGGCTTGTTTTTTGTACATTTATTCTAAAAATATGCTGCCATGTGTGTGAGCATTTACACTATGAGCTGGATCACACTGTTTTGCTTAAAAAACCTTTTTTGTATTTTAAAATTCGTTTATTGCTGTTTTATTACTGTTGCTCTTTTTTTCATATAAAAGAAGAAAATATTTCCATGTACTTTAGAGCTCTATTTATTTATTCCAAAATGGACAAAAGTGGCAATTTTTTTGCTTAGCTCATTTCAAACACTTCAAGGTCTGTTTATTTCTTTGCCCTCCAAACGCTTGGAGATAACTTCAGTACTGCGACAAAAAAAGTGAATTTTTCATATAATGCCAAATCGGAAATGTTTGTGGCTTTGTGACTCCTTTTAACTTTCGCTTTTAATCTCGGTGTATTTATCTGTTTTTGGTAGATACACACGGCTGGCCAGCTGTGATATCTGGGGAACCAAAGAGGTAGATTTCCTCGGACTGGACGACTTCTCCAGTCCGTACCAGGATGAAGAAGTGGTCAGCCGAACACCAACATTGGCTCAGCTCAACAGTGAGGATTCCCTGCCTGTCTGTGAGACTCTCTACCCGCCAATTGACTTGAACCTGCCTGCCCCGCAAGCTCAGCCTCCCCAACTCCCCTCTCACAGTAAGAGGCTCATGGTTCCTAACCAGGGATCCGGTTCTGTGTGGCCTTCCCCAAGCGCCTCTTCCCGTCCTTCTCGCAGCCGTCCTCCGGACTTTCCTGAAGGTTCCCAAAAGGCAACCAGACCTGTTCCTTCCAGCACAGAGACTATGGCAAAGGCCCAGAACTATCTTAGTCTCACCCAAGACCACAGCCAGACTCAAAGCAAGCCTGTGGGGAGAGGAGCAAAGATGGCTGCCCCGGGTTCTCACAGCACTGACTTTGTCAGGAAGGCTAAAGTACGAGTGAGTTCTGTTTACAGAGCTCAAGCTGACTTGCCTTCCCAAACAGATTTAAAGGGGTCAGACCTGCCTCTACCCCACAGCCAGCCCCAGGAGGACAAAGCTTCCACTTCCACCTTGGTTGGACTTCCTGCGGCTGCTGTAGCCAGCAGTTCTGCAAGCACTGCTAGCTTTGAGAAGAATACGGAGGGCGTTGTGATAAGAGAGATCCCGGGCGGATGTTCTGCCTCACTGCCTCAGCTAGTGGAAGCAAACCAGGCTCTGAAGAGCAGCAACTCCACGCCGACCAGTCGGGAGGGTGTGGCAGGAGCCAGCAGCGAAAGTGGCGTTTTGGGGGTCGCAGACCCTGAACAGGGCAAGGAGGAGGAGCACAATTATTCTCTGTTCCTGACCCGCAGTGGACTTACAGGCAGAGGCCACTCCCAGCTGGAGGAGGATGAGGATGAAGAGGATGAGGATGAAGGAGAGGAGGATGAAGGGGATGGGCTGGAGTTGGACGATGAAGACCACGATGAGGGTTTTGGCAGTGAGCACGAGCTGTCTGAGAATGATGAGGAGGAGGAGGAAGAGGAGGACGAAGACTATGAGGCAGACAAGGATGACGATATGAGTGATGCCTTCTCTGAGCCAGGTTTACTGCTTCTTGTGAACTTTTTTCTTTAAACCCTTTTCCTTTCACGTTACTCTGTCTGGCTCTAATTTCCGGTCTTTCCTTACCTTCCTCCAGGCTGTGACATAGAGCTGATGGACGACATTAAAGGCCTGACAGCTGGAGTCTCAAGCCGCAAGAGAGGCAAACGGCGCTACTTCTGGGAGTATAGCGAGCAACTCACGCCCTGCAAACAGGAGCGCTTACTCAAGCCGTCTGAGTGGGACAGACACACGTTGCCAAGCAACCTGTATCAGAAGAATGGGCCTCTGCATGGTATGCATGCAAACGAAACCATAAAAAATGACACGTTAAGCTGAGTTGAGATGCATTTGTTTTCACTATTTTTTTGGAGGTTGCAGTATAACTTGTGATCTCTGGTAATGTTGGGACTTTACGCAGCAGCAGGTGTTTGTAACATTTTGAATAGATCAGTTTCGGTGGTCCATGTGGAGATAATAAACAAATAAAGCGGATTTGTCTATAGGACAAACAGACATACTCCTTTCTGTTCAAATAGAAACCTCTAATCATGTAAACAAGCAAATAGGGCTCTTGTTGACTTATTTATGTAACACTTTAAGTCATTTACCTTTTTCTCTTATTAAGTCAAAAAATGTGTCTTAAATGTGTATTTCAGTTAAAGCAACGGACATTAATGCTTTACTGTTGCATTTTAGCACTTGTTAGATTTGTTTAAGATTGTACTATATTCAAAATACCTTTGAAACCTTTTTAATTTGGTTGATTATGTGTAATAATGGTCAAGTAGGTTACTTTGAATGACTTGCAATGTAAGACTGCATGTAGAGATATTGGTGTTTGTCTCAGAGTTACGTTTGAGCTGCAAAAAGAAAAAACTCGTGAGATATATATATATATATATATATATATATATATATTTTTTTTTTTTTTTTTAGCTTTTTGTGGGTTTGTAATTTCTCAATGTTTCTGTTTAAAAAGGAAAATACATGCTGAAGAAGTCTCGGCGCACTGATGTGGAGGACCTGACTCCCAATCCACGCAAACTGCTGCAGATCGGCACTGAGCTTCGCAAACTGAACAAGGTGATCAGTGACCTGACTCCGGTCAGTGAGCTGCCGCTGACAGCGCGACCACGCTCTCGTAAGGAGAAGAACAAGCTGGCATCCAGGTAAAACTTGCATGCGTGCATTTACTGCTGGAACGGAGTGATCATTTGACCAAGTGTGTTTGACCTCTATCCTCCATTTGGGCAGGGCTTGTCGTTTAAAAAAGAAAGCTCAGTACGAAGCGAACAAAGTGAAGCTTTGGGGGCTCAGTACGGAGTATGGTACGTTTACCTTCTCTTCAGCATTTTGCTTCAAATAATTTTTGCAAATTCTGCTCTGTTTGTTTACGTAAAATACAAAAACCGTCTTCTGTTTGTAGAAGATCTGTGGACTAGATTTGTTTTCCCTTTCAAATGTGTATAACCTTAGATTGTTAACATCTCACTTCAGTCGAGCATTTTTCCACACGATGAACTGCAGTTGCTGAACGACTTCTAAAGAAAACAGCGCAGATCCTTTCATGTTTAGCAATAACAGGATGATCTCTAATCTTCTTTTCATTAAAAAGATGATTAAAAAAAAAGCAATTTTGATTCTGCCGAGCAACTTTTTGAACACAAATTGCCTCTTGGACTAATTTTATTAAGGCTTATTCAACACTGCACCATTGTGTCCAATGAAATCCTTCTTAACAGGCTGGAAACGTGGGTGGGATTATCAGGTTCCTAGCTGGGACAGATCTTATTTTGAAGGCAGGGGTTACGTTGTTTCCATCAGTGATCATAAGGCTTAGAGAATATGCTGTAACTGTTTTTAGAGGAACAACAGCTAAAAGTCGAGTTATAAATCTTGGTGTCATGAAAGACTCAGACCAGAGTTTCAATGTTCAACACTCTTCTGTTTGCTCCCCCAAACAACAATGTAAAACCCTCATCTCATTCACAATGCTGCTGCTAGAGTTTCAACCAGAACGAGGAGCACTGACCACATCACACTTGTTCTTAACCCCCGTCAAGCCCAGCAAGAAAAGAAATTATCAGTTAGTAGAGCCTACAGTCAGAGCCAAAATGCTGTCTGCTGCCATGCTGAACACAGACACACCCAGATGCCTGAAGAACACAGATGTTCTCAAACTTTATCTTTATTTAATTCAAAATATTGGTCTTTTTAATGCTTTTATTTAAAATATGATATTTTTGTAGTTTAATTTACTTTGAAAAATATTTGGATTTTATTTTTATTTACCTTTTTTTTTCATTAAATCTTTTACCAGACCTTTTACATTTATGTCAACCACTTTGAATTGCATTGCCTTGCCTTTCTTTAAGAGAAAATGTAATTGCTTACAGATCGGCTACTGTTTGTGATCAATTCCATCAAGGAAGAAATAATGGTACGAGTTGAGGATTCTTCTCCACGTTCAACCAACATGACCGAGACGCTGGAGCAGCTCATCCAGGAGACACTTGGTGAGACCAATAAGCCCCAGTCCTTGCACAAACAAATGGTTTTAAAAGTATGATTTTTTTTTGTTGTATTTGTCTTTCATAATCTAGCCAAATAAGTTTTAAAAAATGTTATAAATTATCTAGACAATTTTTAAAGAAGTGCTGCAACAATGTAGTTTCTTAAAACTGATTAATCTGTTGCCTCCACATGCAGTGCCATCACCTGTTGCTGGGCAGACTTCAGAATTTGTCAATAAGATCTTGGAGAACACAAGCCGCGGCGATCCAACTGGTGGCCTGGTTGGCCTGCGAGTCCCCACCTCCAAAAACTAGACAAACAGCCGTCCTGGGAGAGAATTTGACCGAGAATTTTCCACCTTGCTGTCTCATTGTAACTATGCCCCTCTCTGCATGCCCCTCCAACCCAGACTGCATACACAGTGTATGACACACAAACGCACACCAATCCTTATGTGTATGTCCAAGCGCTTGTTTTCACCATGCACCTATATGGCACACGCCCTAGCTTTCAGGCTCTGCATGCAGAGACGGAACATCATCATCATCATCATCTCCCAAGTCATGGTGGCCACTTGTCGGGAGACGTTCATCTAAAAGCAAGTGACGGCTGGGTAGACAAGTATTGCTGCGCCCTTAAAACCACTGGTGATGAGTGTTTAACACGTGTGCGGGTTGGTTTTGTTGGAGGACGGAGACGGACATGAGTGCAACTGCTGGAATATTTTCACAGAAACCAACAAAGCCTGACAAAAGGTGGAAGAAGCTCCAGCTTTTATGAAGAGGTTCGCCCTACCAAAAGAAACAAAAAAAAAAAAACAAAACCAACAAGAAATGAAAAACTAAAGACTGAAGAATTCCAGGATGTTTAATTGACTCATTCACTAAAGCACTTTGACCATAAAAAATGGTTCTGGTAGTTGCAAAGAAAAAAAATGCAGGGTGGTAGCAAATGTTTTGTACTGAAGGCTTAAATATGTTCATGCCATCACCTGTTAGCCAGTCAGCTTTGCTACTGTGAGAATAGTTCAAGCAACCGAATGCTTGACACAAGAAAAAAAAAAAGCAGTAACAGCTGAACTTGATCGATTGGGATTAAACGACAGCCATCCTGCGCACGCGGAGCTTGTGGCGAACTGGAGCCAGCTCTGCGGCTGCTTTTGACAATGTTACCTTAAACAGGAGAGTGTGGGTTAACCACATGCTGTGGAAGAGCATGTAGCATGGTGCTTTCTGGCCTTGTGTGGATCGTAACTGGACTGGGTGAAAGAGAAAAAAAAAGGGCATTCGGCCAGTATGGGGACAAGCGAGGAAGATCAAGATGATAGCGACGATATAAACAGCGATCCATCTCCTCCAGGATACTGTACCAAAAGGTTTCCCAGGCACCGGCTCCCCCCTTTTTTTGTACAGCGGAGGTGACCAGACAGTTTGGTGTGTTCATACTAGTTTTCGATCAGAGTTCTATTCATTGTGCCTTGTGTATGTATGTGTGAGAGTCTCTGTAAATCTGACTGTGTGTGTGAGAGAAAAGGGCTGAACAGGAAGTGCAGATATGTTAGAGCCCCTTGAGATCCAGCTCAGACGAGGAGATTGCTTGTGAATGCGAGGAGGGACACACTTGTGTGGTCTGGTGTGTGTTTCCGTCATCTAAAGATATTCTGAATGTACATAAACAAATGGAAGCTCTTGTTGCGTGATGCCACAGAGTCAGTGTATATAGGAGGGCTCTGCAATAGATGACCTTTGGATTTTTGGTACTCTGTCTTTGGCAACTTAGGGGGCGGGGGGGTTAACAGATGTTTTTCCTTTTAAAATTTGCACACTATATTTTGATTGTTTTTTTGTACCAAAGACACATGCAACGAAATGGCAACCAGCCAGTTAAAGTAAGGTTTTGCACAGCTTACCTGACGCCGTATTGAATGTAAGAAACGTGGGAGGGTCAGGGAACTTCATAGAACTGTGAAATTAGCTTGGGTCCAATTCTGTACAGAAAAGGAACAGTCATTTTGTCTTTTGAAATCAGAAAAAGTTAACCCCCTCTGTGGGCTTCTCCGGTTGGTTGGTGGCTTAGGAAGCACTTAATTCCTGAACTGATTCCTTCCTCCACACGCTTAGTTTGCTCTTTGTGCTCGCTAGGAAAGGAAGCTGAGGGCGCTAATAGATAAGCTACGTCACAGTTGTGCTTGTTTGTCACAATGTCCGACAATAACCAAAATATTTCCGTCTCTCGTCTTTGATTTCTATATGCTAGTCTTGAGTTTTGTTTTGAAGTACTGTAGATAGCAACATTACTGATTTATCTCTCAATGGTAAATGCCACTTTAATGACAATGATTGATTTTTAAGCATGACACATTTCTAAAGCTTATCCTTACATTGAAAGCATTAGAAAAAAACCCAAAAAACCAACAAAAAAATAGTCTATATTTTTGTATTTTAGCTGCCTGCTCATTTTCCTGTTGATTTAGAGACCGACACTGGCCGGAGGAGATGTATGAGGCCTCATCTGAGCTAATTTTACTTTTTGAGAGAGAGAAGCCAAAACCCAGGGCCGTATAGACGTGTGGGCTGACGAGAAACCAGCCGCAGAAAACGAAAGATTTGATTCTGTTCCGCAGTGATCTGGTCTGTGTAATTTCTATTTAAACAGCTAAATTTAACATTTCACTGACTTGCTTCTTTTAAAGTACGTAATTATGTTGTGTACATACATGTAACATACATTTATACACACACTGTGCAACCTAAAAAAAATGCCTGATTTCTTAATTTTTTGTTGTTGCTTCTTCAAGGAAGAGCTAGTGTTACCTGGAAGTGTCAAAATTCTGTAATAGGATGAGAGTGATGATGCTCAGATCATAAAAATTGGATGTTCTCCTTTATAGAGCGATGTCCTATGATTTCGTGCACACACCGTTCTATCTAAAAAAGGGAGAAATGGTGCTCTTTTTGAAAACGGACTCACGAGTACCCACAATTCTTTTTTTTTTTTGACTAGTCGTAGCTTTTTGACTTGCTGTCCTCTACTGCTCAGCTACTTTTTTTTGTATTGAGTTTTGTAAATAGGCTATTGGTTAATATGTATCTAAGTGATAGAAAAATGTACAGATTATTGTTAGATGTTAAAAAAACAAAGCACTTTGTTCAAATAAACAAGAAGAAAAAGGAGAGCATTTTTTTCTTCCATTTGCTGCTAAACGGCCTCGTGTGAATGCTGCAAGTGTACCTGATGACTACTTGCTCAGTACAGTCTATTGCCAGACAGGGCTTGGTCTACGAACTAGCGAGGAATAGTGTGTGAAGCCGTGAAATGATGAGACCCATCGTTGCGTGGCTTTGGTGGGATTAGGGTCTTGACTTGATAGTTCCTGGTCAGGGGTGCTGTGATGGTATGTTTGTGTTCTTAAACAAAAAAAAAGGAAAAAAAAAACAGAGGGTTTTGATTCCAGGGCCCCTACTTTGATCCTGATGCTGACCCCCCTTGGCGTCACGATTCGTTTGCCTTCAGTAGAGGTTTCCTATGGAAAAACAGATTCTGCTTTGGCTTCCTCTTCAGGGTGATGTACAGTGTAGACACATTTCTTCAGAGAGCTATATTGTTATCATTTTTAAACTAATTCCTACTTGTGACTTATTGAGGAGAGGCTTAGCCTGGGGTGACCTAGAACAACACACATGAGAGATGCCGTTCTGGGCCTCCCCAGGGGAGGTTACTATATCACTGTACTGTATGGAAAGCCAATTTACAAATAAATAGTCAATCCGGACACTTATTGCCTTTTGAAATAACTTTTCATCCACACACAAACAGAAACAACAACATGGCAAACATGTTTGCAGTTTTTAGGGGCAACCCTGAGGTCGCTGACATTGTTTTGCCTGCACAGTAAATAACGCGATTTGCTCAAAATTACCTTGACTGGAGTAGCAGACGTGACGAAGTGCATCTAAAAATGGCTTCAGGAGTTCAACCTGTTTGATCTTTTTTTGTCTTTTGCAACAGTATTTGAAGCTTTTTTTTTTGTTTTTCTCCGCTGTGGTTTGATAAGAGCGTATGTTAGGGGTCAACAGTGGTTACAGGGCCGCTGGTCGATGGCCGGCTGGCAAAAAAAAAAAAAAAAAAAAAAAAAAAAAAAGTTTTTTTTGTTGTTTTTTTTTTTAAATGGCGTCTGTGTTTAGTTGTCCATCCCGGGGCTGGTTAAAGAAAGGGTCCTCACAGGGCTTTACTTTTAACATGATAAGTGCAAGGTGTGCAACTTTACACTCAAGCCAGGAGACTCTGTGGCATTTTAACCGTCAAGGAAATGAGTGAAAATCCACGCCAGTAAAACTTTCTTTTTATTTCTGATGACTCAAAGTCCTGCAATTATTAAGCTACTCAAGTGTGTAACTTTGTGCAACTCTTGTCCAATAAAAGCTACATGGATCCATAAAGCTCTTCTTCAGCAAATCAGGGTAATATTGTTCTTCTATCTGACGTGTGATGACACAGAAAATCAAAAGAAAATATATTTATGTATTCCAATAATCGTCACCATTCTTACTCTGTATAAACTATTGTCTGTATGTGTATGTTCATGAATTATCAATGTCAATCACTATGGTGCAATGCTCTGTACACAAAGTAAAAGACAAAGGCCAAGAGACTGAAACAAGAATCCACCAAATTCTCATTCATAAAACAAAAATCTGCAACATCTTCCAAGGATTTGACACCAATGTGTCGCTGTGATCCCACTGGGATTTGTTACACAGTGACTCCGGCCCCACTTCCCTGCACCCACCGATAATTCTCATTCGTTCTAGTGACACCATGATTTTACTTTTGGACCAATCAGAGAAGGGTTCTTACAGATTCTTGCTCTACACTATTTTTTTTCTTTTTCATTGCCGTACCCATCTTGTAAAGGCCAGACTCCGTTTGACACGATGAGTCAAAGTAAAAAAAATGAAATAAAAAAAGATCTGATTTGAGTCAAAAGCACACGTTCTGATGTGTTAGCATGAGTTCTTTTGAGCTGTCATTGAATCTCACACCAACGATTTCCAAAGGAAGTGCATCCCAACACTTTGTTGTACAGTCCAGGAAGTTTCCTTTAAGGAAAATGTGTTCTTTTCCTCCTAGGAGTGTGTGTCCATTCTTAAGATAATTGATTGAAGTTTTGCATTTTTCATTGATTTAAAACATATAAAAGCCCTTTAGAGAGTAAAGCTTGGAGGTAAAAACTTCTCTCATCATGCAAAAAGATTCTAAAATCCTTTCAGTTCATGACTGCAGTCATTTCCAGCTTTTTTCATTTTTCCCCTTCTTTTCACTGTAATGAAAGGAAACATCCCTGTTTGGGCTGAAAAGTGGAGGATACTCCCTTCTTGCAGTGAAAACTGTAGATACTCTCAGGCTATCTGTAGAACAAGTGTTGCTAAAAGCACTTAAGTCAATCTAAACGCCTCTTGCTGGTCGCGTCAGATCTCAGAGTCTGGCTTAGAACTTCTTTTGTATCCCTCTGTCTTGTGTAATTGTTGTAAAAACATCTCATTCCTCATTAGCCACAAACTCATTATACTTCCTGTTTTTAAAATGACAGTAATTCATGGATTGTGTTTGTGGATTCCTTGCATAGGTTGGGAGAACCTGACAACAACTTGACACTTAAGGGAAAAAAAATACAGAAATTATTAAGTAAATTGTGATTGTTAAACGTTGTTACATGGCTGTTTTTGGGGCTCTCTGTACTCTCAGTTGTATGATTTCATACTTGCTGCTATCAAATGAGCACAAAGAGACTTCAGACCTTGATTTAATGGTGTCCATGAGAAATTTCCAGTTTTTTTTCCCCTCTTTCTCCCTCCTTCTATGACATTCACATGACACTCCTTGCATTTGGTTTTTACACTTACAAGAAAGTTTAAAAAAAAAAAAAAAAAAAAAAAAAAAAGCTAAAAAATGATGCCTGCTGAACCAGGTGCCTTAATCAAAAATGACACAAATCTGCACCTTCTGTCAGTCTGGAGGGAGTTTCCCAACAGAAGCAAGGGACTGGGTTTCCCACAACCTAAGCTTGAAGTACAATTATAGAATGAAAACCTCATTTTCCACAAAAAATTTCAACATTTTTTTTTACTTTCAACTGAAGATCAAATTAGTATAATACTTTCCTATGGGACTTCCCTTTGGTATTACAGAAGAAGATCCATGAAAGCTTGCAGTCTAAATTAACGGCGCTGGAGGAAACCCGGTTGTGTTTGTAACTCTTTCTCTGCCCACTATGCCACGTTCTTGTGATTTTTGTATTGGCTGCTGCTATCACTGCTGGTGTGTCTTGTGTAGAGAGGAGCAAACTTCCACTGTGTCTGTGGCAGCGGGAGACTTGGGCCTGCTTTATACCCGAACAATAACAATGCATTCTTCTTCTGAGGTTTTGACGTGGAGCACTGTGTTGCTGCCCTTTGAGACCTTTTATTTTTGCGACAAACAAACAAAAGAAAAATTATATTAAAAAAAAACCAACTTTCCATTTCTTAACTTTGCTATAATGAAGTGCCAGATCCTCCTTGAAGTCAGTGTAGGCACGGAGTCGCAGGCTGCGAATGAAGCGACAAACTGAGCATGGAGGTAAACGTGGTGCTAACCTGTCCGTGGCTGGGTGCTACAGTAACATGGCTGTGTTGAATTTTAGCCATATTATTCCTTCTGTTGATGACTCCGGTCAGTCTCATTTTTCTGACTGCTGCACTGCTGTACACTGACATAGCGAGGTATAACTATGCTGCTGCTTTGCTGATGAATGTAGACTAGTCTTCCTCGGCAGGATCACACAGACAGATGCGAGTGTCTGGTGGAGCTTTTTCCTGTTGTTTGACCTTGCTTGGAGAACTCAAAGAGGGAGACTTTGTTCATCGGGATCCAGAAAGATCTTGAATGTTGTATCTTTATTTAGCCGCTGTCTTTGCTTATATGTTTAAACTTCTTTTTATTAATACTATGGTTTGATATTTATGCTCTTGTTCTGTATTATGTTTCCTAAATTATGTTTTGCCAATGTTTTTTCTCTGACCGAAGTGTTCATATTTGATATTTATTTGCGAATTCCTATAAAATTTATTTTAGAGATGATTGAATCTAGAGTTTGGAGCTTTTCAGCTGAGGAGGCATCCGTGAGTCTGGGATGTTTCGAGAGATTCACAGACAGGATCATTTATTTAAATTGAAAAGAATTGTGCAAAAACAACATTTTCCTATTTGTGCAGAAAGAGAATAAATTATTTCAATTGATTTTAATTTACAGCTCATCAAAGATAATAATTGCACAGATTTTTAGGAAAGTGACAAAGAGATTTTTTGTTATGAGGAAAAAGCTAACCCTGTCTGTGAGGCTCAGGAACTGGTTTTAAGTTGAAGAAAGGGTCAAGCTAAAACCCTAAACTTTGAATCATCCAATCAGCAAACAGAACCTCATCCTGACACGATGCTTCACAGCTTTAGATTTCATGTGCGTGTTGATTTCAGTTTTGTGAAAAAGAAAAAAAAAAAAAAAACAGCTGTTGCGCCACAGATTTTTTTCCTCTTTCCCGTTTTTAGGGTGTGAAGTTGTCTTGTCAGGGAGCCCCTGTGGGGTCATTAAAAGGCTGGTGGGCAGAGACCCCTCACCTTCCCTTGCAGCAAGCGATGCTGGCAGGTTTCATGTCCTTTTTTTTATTTTTATTTTTTTTGCATCCCAACCTTATAAAAGAATTTTCAAAACAACAACCCACTCTTGACAATAAAACTGAAACTCCTCTTTTTATTTATGCACACATCATCCAACACAGCAGTGATTAATCTCTCCTTCCAGACTTGCCAAAATGCTTAAAGTATAAAACAAAAAATACTTATCTTACACATCTGCTCTGTTTGATTTCATTTTATAATTTAAAAGTAATGGATGGTGAGACAATTTTCTAGGAAAACCATACAAGCCCAAACATGTAGATGATCTGGGAGGTTATCGATCATCCTGAGCTCCACAGCTACATGCCACTGTTATGATGCTTCTGGTCTTGTATGGTATCTTCTTTGACTAGATCAACAGCATGGGATCTCTCTGTAGTTAGTCCTGTGTGTGTTTCTCTCCCTGGTCTCAGTAGGAAGGCTGTACTTCATTGCTAAGTGTTGTATAATAGATCTCTTGGTGATACTAATTTTCTAAAGACGCAAAACCTGCAGAAAGTGTATCCTGCTGAAACTAACTTGATCCTCTCTTTAGCATTGACGTCTATATTTGTAGTTCACATATATGCCTGTTCAAATAAAATATCTTGACAGTTGTTATATTTATGTTGTGTAATAAATGTTGTTATTGGTTTTTACTTTTCTTTTGACTAACTTTCTTTTTACACCTTCTTTTAGGGCACAGTTTGTGGCTTTATACACAGTTGGGGGGGCTTTTTTTCCCCATGGTTTGTACTGTAAACGCATCTTTTGGTTTTTGTCTCGGACTGCTTGGCATCCTGCGGTCGCCTTCCCTAAATGTTTGTTGTGTTATTGTGCCTCTTTTTTTTAAAGACCATTCTCTTCTGTCGTATCAGCCAGGTGTTGGTACTGCAGCTCTGCTTGTAACCATGTTAGTCTGATTATGTTTATTGATTTTAATATCAAAATAATAAAAAAAACCATTAGCACCCCATCATGACTCCTGCTTGCTCTGTTGTGTTTTGTTCTATGATATATATTCTCTTTTTTGTTTAAATTGACAGTTCACAGGCTCTTTCATCATTCTTGACATGGATTTGGACGTGGTGAGGAAACCAGAAAAGTTGATGAGGAAGAAAATGACCAAAAAACTTTATTGGAATTTAGTACTTTTAATGAAAAGTGGGATCAAAGTCTTATTGAGCACTCTGGATTGTCACCATGACAGACAACGCTCAGTGGACTAGACCCCACAGTATACCCCCCAGGGGAGGACCATATGCTGCTTCAGGCCAATGTCTGGCAGGACAAAAGAAGCTCCCTATAGTATCTTGTATGGTCGTCTTTAGGTGAGTGGTCAGTGACAGTGCCCCGGCTCCTGCCAGCAAGATATTTTATTGCTTTGTTTTTCAGTGAAAAAGTACTCATTAGGTCTTTTAAGCACCCTTAATTAATATATTTACCCATAATTAAGATGTATCCTGTTAAAAACAATGTGACTAATTTGGTCAGAAGTTTCCAAAACGGAATAGATTGAACGGTAATTTTACAAGTGTGTATAATTTAAAGGATTTCCTTGAAAAGAATTACAAAAAAAACCTTAAAGAAAATCTAAAACTCATTAATTTCCTCATGCTATGGATCAAATTTTGCTTAAGTACAACCTATGGTTTCTGGAGATCCCTCTTCACCTAGTGAATAGTGCATTTTTAACTACTTGAAATGTATGTATTTATTTATGTTAATAGATTCAATTCAATAGCAGTTAGGATTATTTGCAATTCCTTTTCAGTTTTAAGTGAAATGTAGCAAAGGCAACTGGGCTGCTGAACAGTTGTAGTTTATTTATTTATTCATAAAAAATCTTAAAGCTTCGCTAAAAAATGTTTACACCCTTTATCAAAGAAGTTATTTGTCTTTTGTGATCTAGAAATAAATTTTTTTTTTACTATATGCATTTGTGAATGATGACCTCTAGAGATGTTCTGAAGAGATGCTGATGTGTGCCTCAGACAAAGAGAAGTAGAGGAGAATGAATTCATTAATAAAATGTGTAAGTTGATCAATCTCAGTTCAGATGGAAAAGTAAGCAAACTGATTTAAGGGGGCAAGGTTTTATTTACAGAAGCTGAAAAATAAAATGATGGGTATTATGGTAAATGAATCTACAAATGCCATAAAACTGCTACAAATGTTTGGATTAATGCCTCATGTAGGTAACATTAGCAAATGTCAAGCACAAAAATGCATATAAAGCACATGAATGTCTATGAAAAAGCTGGTTGATAAAATAATAAACATTATTGTTAATTCTAAACCATCCAGATGATTAGAAATTGATTTAATGATATGAGCTTTAAAAGTTATTGTAAAAAAAAAAGTTGAAAGTAAATTATATAGGAAGGTCCGCTTTAATTAAAATTGTTCTACATGGTCATAAGGATAAAAAAAGAAGTTAAAAGAGCCTGATGATTTTTTTTAAGTTTGATGTTTTTTCATTTATATTGATGTTAAGATGTGATGCTATTATTATTATTATAATAAATAAGATTATTTAAATTTAAGCAAAAATTGCTAATCCAATGAATTACTTGAATAAAAGTAATAAAATAACTTAAATATTGACTACATTATGGGTAATATCAGTAACAGTTTGTAGATATTTTCTGGTCAAAAACTTCAAAATCATAACACAATCACTATTTCAATTTTTACATTTTGTAAATCTTTATACTTAAAGATTAACTACATTAATATTGGTAACAATTTGCATATATATATTGGTTTGCTGTCAAAATTATCATGAAAAATCTATCAAATAAATGAAAAAAAAATCGTAATGTTTACAGTTTTTCTTTTGTAACCAAATTAAAAGTTTAACGTGTGCAAAATTTTGTATCCTTTAAAATTCGGGAAAAAAAATAATTAAATCGGATAAGTGGAGTTTTTCATTATGGTCTTGTGAAAATAAACTTCTCTATTTTATTTCAAAAAGCAATCGACAGTTTGTTAATGTTAAAACAAAAATGAGAAAACACTTGG
The DNA here is from genome assembly GCA_014656515.1 of Oryzias celebensis. Lineage (NCBI taxonomy): Eukaryota > Metazoa > Chordata > Actinopteri > Beloniformes > Adrianichthyidae > Oryzias > Oryzias celebensis. The sequence continues at coordinate 17,448,286 of BNCR01000013.1, forward strand.
GATTTTTGGGATCTCACGCAGCATTTATTTACATTTGGCAGAACATTTTTGAGCTTCTCGGTTTCCGTAGCACAAACAAAAATGGCGTCTTCTGTGGATGTTCATGTCCGAATTTGCGCCCAAGAAATCATAAAATATGATTTGGAAATAAAAGCTCTCATTCAGGTATGTGTTTTATTATTTTCAAATCTATTTTATTTTTTACTTTTGTCATTAAAGCAGAAAGAAGGAAGACGACAGAAAAGGGTAAGGCTAATGCTAGCATAACAGAAGTTATAGGAGGTTAATCAATAAACTTTTTTATATAAACATTTTTGTTTAAATTAGTGATTCAAAGATAATTGTGTAATTCTCGATTATTTCTTTTTAAACTTTTGACTCCACCAAACTTACGCAGTGGTCATTCTTGAAAAACAACACTAGATAATGAACAAAACACACAAAAATAGCTGAATTGCATAGCCAATTCAGTTTTTCAGAAGATATTTAACGTTTTTGTACTTTTAAGTACTTTTTTTTTTAATTGCTCACTAATTTTTTTTTCTCTCGAAATGAACAATTTGTTCTCAAAGTTATTTTAACATACTACCTCTTTCTCTAGCTAAAATAATTTCATTAAAAAACATTTTGTTTATTAATTTCTAGGACATCAGAGATTGTCCTGGACCTCAGTCTTCTCTTATGGAGCTCAACTCTCAAATCAAAGAGAAATTCAACAAGCTGAGGCTCAGGATTCAGGTCTGCCCCCTACATATTTAGACTGCACTAAAGTCAACACATCCATGTGTTTGAATCCACATCGTTTCTGTCAGGATCTGGAGCAGATGGCTAAAGAGCAAGACAGAGAGACAGAGAGACTAGCCATTCAAGCAGAGACAGAGAGCCAGCGACGACAAATGATGAGGTAAGTTTGTGTTTAATTCGTGATCTCATGAATGCTATTGATCTCAAAAGATTCAGTAAAAAGTGTGTTTTCTGATATGTTATATCTGTATTAGTTGTAATAGTTTTAACTATACTGAGCTAATTTATATGTAAAGGTGGTTGGTTAGTGGTAGAAAAAGATAAATAAATATATTTTAATGAGCTAAAAAGAAAATGAGAAAATCTTGGCAGTTTTTGTTGTTGATTGTTCCTTTTTTTTTTGTGGAGACCAGTAATCAGACTGCATGGAGGAAAGCCAATCTGGCTTGTAAACTTGCTATAGACAACATGGAAAAAAATGAGCTGCTGCAAGCTGGACAAAACCAGAACACCAGACAACGGTTAGTATTTTTTCTTCTGAATAAGTTAACTTTTGTGCCACTATAGCGTACTGGTTCCTAAGATGTGAAGGTTTAAGGAAAAGTCAACCTATTGTATACAAACTAATAGTAAAGCCCATTCTTTTCAGTTTGAAGTTGTAAGTTTAAAAACTATTTTTATTCCTGCTTTTTCCTTAGTTTTAAAAGAAAAGTAAAACAGATTCTGAATGTTTTGATTATTGTGATCTATGGAGAATATGTGTTATGCAGCCAAAGACTATAATGTTTTACTTCAATGCTGGTAAAACAAAAATAAGAAAGGCCAGCGTGAAGAACACATTCTTAATTTCCCCTTGATAGGCTTCCTTTAAACATAATCTTCTGATCTTAAATTATTTCCAGTAAATGTGGGTAGCATTAAAAAAAATCTTTAACAATGGGATTTCTATGAATTAATGGGTCTTTTTTGATAACTTCTCCTTTGCTTCTCATTTTTACGTTGTTGTACTTAATCTTATTTTTTTTTTCCAAAAGAGATACATTGAGAAGAAAAATGTTCTTGCTATTTATGTCCCTGAACTTGAAAAAAACATGTTTGATCCTCCACTGCTTTGCATGTCTGTCTGTTCCAGAAAGGTAACTAAAGAAAGCCTGGTGGAAACGAGCAGCAACATTACAGAGAGTCTGATGTCCATCAGTAGGATGATGGCTGAACAGGTGAAGCAAAGCGAAGACACCATTGGCAACCTTGGTAAAAGAACCATATTAAAATATATATATATATATATATTTATATATATATAGTTTTGCTTTATGTTCATTTTTCTTACTAAGGTCTAAAGTATCCACATCAATTCAGTTTTATGTATTCTGAACTCTTACCATCTCCCCTCAAGTTTTAATGTCACTCTTCGTCTTCCTCACCATAGCCACCTCCTCAAGGACGGTTCAGGAAACGAATGATGAGTTTAAAAACATGACGGGAACCATCCATCTGGGCAGGAAACTGATCCTGAAGTACAACCGGCGCGAGTTGACAGACAAGCTGCTGATTTTTCTCGCTTTGGCTCTGTTCTTCGCCACTGTCTTATACATTCTGAAGAAGCGCCTTTTCCCCTTCATTTAAAAAAACATTCATTCATATAATTTCTAACTCAAATTGAGTTCAAAAAGATTTTCTGGAGCTGCTGGGTAGAAGCTCCAGGTTTAAAATGCGATAAGATAGTTTGGAGTCACAAACCCAAAAATCCTCACACTTCAACGAAAGGAATGAAGTGACTAACGCTCCTCACTGCCTGAAAATAATCACTTGTACTAACTGGAATAATAATCTGTGCACTCAGTCTGTCTCTTCTGAAGTTCATGCTTTAGAAATTAAACTCAAACAGATGCAGTGACAGTCTGGAATTTTCAAACACAATTTCAGAAATAAAATGTGATCATTATTTAAATACAAGTACAACTTTAATTCATTTGTTTCTTTTAGATTGTCATTAAATTTGAATGTTTTATCATGTGTTTAATAAAACAAAAGACCCCCTTTTTAAATGAACTAATCTAAAAATGACACAACTGATGGTTAAACTGAAACTGTTACAAAAGTGCATATTTAACACATCTCTGATTGTTAAATGCAATAGTGGGGGTTGTGTGCTGTTAATAAACAGGTTCTTATCATATATCTTAAAGTTAAGGCTGTCCAGTGTTATAGTGGTGCTTTTGTGATTAGGACTCCAGCTCAGTTGTGCTCGTTTGCTCAAACAGACAGGATATCTCTCAAGTTTACACATTTAAACATGGATTTTGAAAAACAAAAGAATATTTTCACAAGCTGCACTGCAAACACAAACTCTTATAACCATCTACCTTAGATTGACCCACACCTTTGCTGACTCCATCTTTATAACAAATCCCAAAAGGACATTTAAAAAAAACTATTAATCCAAAAGTAGAAAAATCAGCAGCAGTTAAATCTTCCCTCTTTTCATATAAAGATACTACAAAAAGCATATTGCATATGTTTTGAAGTTGTTAATACACATTCAAAATTAGATGTTTTTAACCTTTTCCTATAGAAACATGAAAATAATTATGTTTGAGCAAAACTTGATCAGGGGACACCAAGTTGGAAGACAGAGACTTGAGATTTTAAAGGAACTTTAGGAATAAAAAGGTAAAGCACCAACTTTTCTGTCTATTATTATGTGATGTAGTTCCTGTAACAATTGGTTAGTGTTAAAAGTTTGTTGCCTTTTTATTGGAAAAGAATAAGTACTTTGATCTGAGGTGCTCATAAATCTTCATTCTGACTCCTTGGAACAACATCTTTAGGGCTTGCATCTTTGAAAATCTGACGTACCAGTAGGCTTTCACATCTATTATGAATCTCACGTTTTTTTTTCCAATTTAGATTAAAAAAATGTTTATCTATGGTAAGCAATTATCTAAAATGTGGATTTAAAAAAAGTATGCTTCCACATGTGCATGTGCTTCCAGCTAATGGAACTAGATGGAGAATTCAAATCTCAACTGCTGGCTTGAGCTTTCCTTTTATCTAACACTGAAAGTTACACCTCTGAGAGAAAAATAATTGAGTACTTTTCTAATATCTTCACAAATCAAACCCAAGAAACTACCAAAAAAATTGCAATATTTCTTATTTATAAATGACAAGATGAATGATCATTATAGAAAACAAACAAGACATTTGATGGTGTCATAGGAAAACAACAGGCCTGTACATTTTCAATAGAACACATTTAGTAAGATGAGTTTTAATCTTGACATTGAGGAGATTCGTCTTGGAGATGGGGTTATGTAGTGTGGGACTTTCTTCAGTATGATCCTTCTTACAGGACACTAAGCAGAAAGTTGTCCTCACAGACACACACGACCTGAAATAGTATTGGCATTTTGCATTATTAAAATGACAGCAGCCCATCTTATAACGAAAAAGTTGAAGGATATTCAAATAAACCTTAAAGAAAACAAAAAAAGGTCACTAAAAAGAAGAATAATCCAAACACATCCAAAAAGGCAGAGCAATGCAGCAGTGCATCACCTGAAATTGTATAGCAGCCGTGTGCAGCACAGACGGGCAATGAAACAGCCCAAACTCTAAAACCTCAAAAATCACTGAAAGAAACTAACTCCTTCCCCTCTGCATCTTACAGAAGGCTGACAAGTCTAACCAGAAATCCAGACTTTCGCCACCGCTCAGGGTGTTTTGGGGCCAGAGGCGTATGGAGTCTCTGGGATCTCTGTCGGTTCGGATGGAGCAGAGTTACAACTCAAGGGGCCCTCCTCCTTTCGGTCCCCTGAGAGGAAATCGTGGATGGCTGTTTCGATTTGCGGACGGAAAATGTGGTTCATTTTTGGGTCCACAACCTGAGTTATTATCCTGTCCACACCGGACTCCAACATACCTGATCTGAAAAAGCAAAACAAAACGAATACGCATAAAAATACAGACATTTTGCAGAAGCAGGGATTTTTTTAAAGATGTCTTTAAATAAAAGAATTAGTAAATTTTTGCAAACCACAGACAGATGACGCTTTGTACCAAAAAATATGCAGAAAGAAATTTAGACAATTATAGGTTTGGCAGAGACTCGATAATGGAATCAAACTAAAATTCAAAGCCAGAGAACGGCTGAAACAAACAAAGAAAACCAAGGTAAAAAACTAGTGGGAAACAGACAGACAGTTTGTGAAAAATTTGATCAAAATTCCTCCATAGAAATGTGAACAAGTGAAACAAAAAAAAAAACTGATACCACAAAAGGGATTTATTTTATGCAACATAATTCATTTTTAGAGAACATTTCTGCACTCTGGGATAGTTTTTACGGAATCAAATATGTATTCGACAGGTACTGTTGAAATGAAGCTTTGTATTAAACTGATATTTAGTTTTTAACAGATTTTCCAGATTCATTCATTCAGGATGCTTAGGAGTCTCCCAAATATTTGTTAAAAAGCAACATCATTGCAGTGGGACCCTAAATCCTTCTTACGTCACAGCCCTTTGTCGCCGCAAAGGATGATGGTCATTTGGGCAACAACTCTTTTAGTGAGAGCTGGTGTGAGTTTCAGTGGAAGGGTGTACTCACTGAACCACGCTTTGCCTCAGCCCATTCCTCATCTGGTTCTTGTTGTTGGACGGGTTCCATTCTTGTGTGCTGAGATGCGATGTGACGAAATTGTCCACTTTCTGTCGCAGGTTCTGATAGGCGGGCTGGAAACCACAACCGACTCAGTTTAACTGTTTTGAAACCACGGAACCTAAAAGAACTCCCACATTTAATCTATTTTAAATATGTGAATAGTTGTAATCTAAATGTTATATATAAAAGCTCTGTTGGCATAAATCAAGACTTTATTTGTTGAGTCTGTGAAAGTACCTTAGTGTCAACATCTGCTAAGCAATCACGACGAAACTCGTCAAAAAGTCCCCGGTTCTTCAGATGCTCTACAATCATACCGATGAGCTGTGGGTCTCCCGGAGGAAGGCCGGCCGGGTTAACATTATTGCTACCCTCCGCCATTCCAGTCGTAATTAAGTGTTCACTCCGCTACCTGTTAGCTGCATTGAAAGCTCACTAGAATAACAAAAACCCGTTCAGGGGATGACTGTTCTAGGACGAGTACACTTGATTCACTGTGTTAACAAGCTGGAGGTAGGGCGGTTTACTTACTTACCTTAATTTACCAACTGGCACTATGATATGGGGAGAAGCAGGTGTGAATATCGAACGCCAAGTTTTCAGCGCATGCGCAATAGGAATTTAACCTCGGAAGTACTTATTTCAAGCGTCCTCGCGGAATCAGGCGAAAAACTAAAGTCCATTAGAAAATTGAAGAATAATTCCGAGTACTATAAACCATTTGAATATAAATAACAGTTCAAATCCAGGCTTGACTTTACTGGGGGAATTTATTCAGTGCTTTTATCTCACAGCATCTAGAATAGCTTTCGACCAGTCCTTTCAAAGGTAACGCTAGCCATTGTTGGCTAACATCATTTTGGCTAATCGCTGGCGTTGAGCTGTAAATAATCGTCTTGCTCGAAACGGAACCACTTTATTAGCGTAATAAATACAATTGTTTCAGTATGCAAAAATATTGAAAAAATGTAAACTATTAGTCTTGTTGCATGTCATCCGTTGATCCTTGATTACTACGTTGGATTGCGCATGTGCAGTCGCGTCACAGTGAGATTCAAAAGTAGTTGTTTATTGTCATGTACAAGAAAATGTAGATCACAACCTGGTGTAACTAAACTCTTCTCTACAACGGTTGTTGAAAAGACTGCGTTTTACGTTTCTGTTTTTTTGCAGATGAGTAATGAAAAGAATGCAAACAAAGAGTTTATGGATCAGCTGCGAATGCAGGAACTCTATGGGCAGAGGAAAGACGATGGTTCTGACCCCTTCACCTACACAGATCCAGCAGATGGGACGGTCTATGACTGGGACCCAGAGAAAAAGGCTTGGTTCCCCAAAGTATGGATGATTTTTAGTCCTTTTTTATTTTCCCCAAAAGTTTTTGATGCCTAAAATATCATTAGTAATTGATTTAGTTTTCTTTTAGTTTTATTCTGTCTTTATGAATATTGGGGCATTTTCAATTTAGATAAATTGTTAGTTACAGATTTGTTTTTTTTTTGTTTTAATCTAAAGCAGGATTACTTTATCTCCTTAGGTAACAGATGACTTTATAGCAGCCTACCAGGCCAACTATGGCTTCACTAAGGAAGGAGATCCAGATTCAAACGCTGGAGCAGTAAGCAGCTCAGACCCGCCAGCTCCTGAACCAAACAGCAAACTTCCAGAAAAGGAAATATCAGAAACTCCTGCCTCAAAGCCAGTTCCTGACCCGACCGAGACAACCACTAAACAAGTCAAGCCGAAAGGAGAAAAGAGGAAAGCTGACCCAGGTAACCAGACATATCAGCTTTTTTCTTTTATAAATTGAATTAAAAAAATAATGTAATTCCCATTCTTTAATGCTGTTTAGGCTGAATAAAAAAAAAGACATTTGGTCTCTTTATGCAGGTTGGTTTGAGATCGATGAAGACAAAAACACAAACGTCTATGTTTCGGGTATGAACCTTCAGCTACAGAAAAGATGATGTTTTTTCTAATTCCTCCTGTTTTTTTTTTTTTTTTAGTTGCTTGTACTCTTTTTTTTCTTCTTAGGTTTACCTCCTGACATCACCCCTGACGAGTTTGTCGAGTTGATGTCTAAATGCGGCATTGTGATGCGGGATCCCATCACAGAAGAATACAAAGTCAAACTGTACAAGGATAAAGAGGGAAATCTAAAGGGAGACGGCCTGTGCTGCTATCTCAAGGTAAGACCGGTCCATGTTTGCATTAATACTGACTAGGCCTGCACGATGTGAGAAAAATCTGAAATTTCTGTGTTTGGAACTGCGATGACGGTATGACTTGCTATAAATGGACAAAGAGCAAAACAAAAATACTAATACATTTTCATTTCTCTGTGACAGTTTTATTTAAATAATGTTTAGTTTTCAGGATACTTTGCATAGTACCTGTGTTTGGAGAACATCGCCGGTCCTGAAACCAAAATATCTCCAAATAACCGACATTTGGGGTGTAATAGATCACAAAACTCACGTTTCCGATGGTGTAAAGGTTTTAGAGTCACGGTTCGGATCATTTTTCGGATCACTAAAAAAGAAAAAAAAAGGAAAACTAACTAGATTAATGCTATAAATTAATGTTTTAATTGTTTTACAACATATGTTTTCGATAAAACATATAAAAAATACTTCAAAACACACACACACACACACGTATATTACATCAAAAATGTGCTAATTAAATAAGATGGACGGATGGAAGAATTTACAACTTGAAATTTTTTCACCACAAGTTCATCCTCTGAGGTGCTGCTCTCAGCCATCGCAAGTCTCGTTCAGTCACATGACAGGGGAAAAAGGTAGAAGCCGGGCATCTAGCATTAAAGGGCTCTTTTGATTGGTCAATGACATGAAGAGCTCCATTCCATTGGTTTAATGTATAAAGGGCTTTATTTGATTTGTTACTTCAAACTACTAAGAGATAGTTTAGCATGTGTGCAACCGGAGACCGCTTATGCCTACTTTTGTGGTGTGCGTACCGCACTGGCCTGATACCGCACTGGCCTGATACCGCGATGACGATAAATTTGCGGTTTGTTGTTCAGGCCTAATACTGACCAACTGCAGCCTCTTCTTACCTTTGAAAAATAGGTAATAACATTAAACAAAACATAATCTTTTATGAGTTCTTTCTTCCAGCTAGTCGAAAGATTTAAAAATCCTAAGGATTACATAATGTCCAGATGATCTAATGCTTTTCAAATGTTTTTTTTTTCTAGAAAGAATCGCTGGAACTGGCTGTGCGCCTACTTGACGAGTCGGAGGTCAGAGGTTATAAACTCCATGTGGAAGCAGCACGGTTTGAGCTGAAGGGCCAGTATGATGCCAGCAAGAAGAAGAAGAAGAACAAAGACTACAAGAAGAAGCTGCAACAGCAGCAGAAGTAAAGATCACTTCACTGTCTTCTTGTTTTTGCTGTTAGCTCACTTTATATTAATCCTAATGAGAATTTTAAAATAATTGAACAATAATGATAAATGCAAAGTTAAAATCCACACAGCACAGTTGTCTTTGTTTAAAAAAGAGAGGAAAAAGCTGGCAAACTAAAATTGTTCCATCCACCACAATAAGTAACATTTGATATCAGTTGTTTGGGATTTTATATTTCGATTGGAAGAGCAAAAATAAACATAAAAGGAGTAAATTGTTAAACTAAGGAATTTTATTTTCCATACATTTCTAAAATTACATGACTGTAGCCTATAAAAAGCTAAAAAAATAAAAATCTGTCTTATCCGAAAGATAAGCATGTAAAAAGGCTCATTTCAGTGATAAATAAGCTAAAGACCTCTGATGCAAAGTTTCAATAAAAATTTGAAGTAGACCATCAATGCATTCATTTAATACCCACATTCTGGACTGACAGCTTATCTTGTCAGCACATTACATTTTTATATATTCAGGAACAAAAGAGGAACATAACAGATCTGGATTTGAGCAACAAAAACGGAAAGAAAAAGACAACAAAAAATAAAACTACATATATGAATCAAATCTATTTAAGATACTACTTCATAAAAGGATTAGAAAGTAAAAGTAACTGACATTCTAATTGCTCATAATTCTATTTTAAACTAAATTGCACTTATACATACAATACACACACACGAGACACTGAATTGGATAAATGTAAATATTGTCAGTTTGATTATTTGCTTGAACGGGAGTGGAAAGAAGTTTTATAATCTCACTCCTATGTAGCAGTAACACTGTTCCTTATTGCTTTTATGTCTTTCGTTTAGGCAGTTGGACTGGAGGCCTGAGAAAAAGGGAGAAGTGAGGAAGAGGCATGAAAAAGTTGTCATCATCAGAAACATGTTTCATCCCAGTGATTTTGAGGTAGAAAGAGCCACTTGTGCACTCATTCTCCATCACATACGTTCAGTTTGACATAAACGTGTTTGTAGGAAGACCCGCTGGTGCTGAACGAGTACCGTGAAGATCTTAGGTCAGAGTGTGAGAAGTTTGGTGAAGTGAAGAAGGTCATCCTTTTTGATGTGAGTTTAATTGGGGGGTTTCTGGGTGGTTTGAAATGAATCAGTGGAGTAAAAGCAGATCTGTTTGTGTTGCAGAGGCACCCAGATGGAGTTGCATCTGTCGCATTTAAGGAACCCGATCAAGCAGATGCATGCATTCTCTCGTTTAACGGCCGCTGGTTTGGAGGTAGGCAGCTGACCGCAGAGCTGTGGGACGGAACAACAGACTATCAGGTGAGATTTTAGTTTATCAACTTCACTGATATAATGTTGCCACTGCTTAAACATTTTTGAACATGTGTTGTCCAAAGAAAAGGAAAGATTGAAAAGCATCATCTAAGAACTTTTAAAAAAAGGCTTTGTTTAAAAAAAAAAAAATAAATAAATAAAGACACATTTAACTTTACGTCTTTTTGGGTGACCTCTCTTTGTGCAGGTTGAAGAGACGACGCGTGAGCGAGAGGAGCGGCTAAAGGGCTGGTCAACTTTCTTGGAAAGCGGCGATAAGGCACCGCAGACAGCCCCCACCAGCACAGAAACAGCGGAGAGCTGTGCTACGTCAGAACCGAAGCAGCCCTCCAACATCACAGAGCCCAACCTGCAGCCCCAAACAGAACCGCAGTCCTCAAAGCAGCAGGAGGAAGAGCCAGAGGCGGACTCTACTGACAGCAGTCTCGCAGGAAGTGATGATGAGGAAGCCTGATCAACATGCCTTCTGGGAGTTGAGCTTGGACAGTCATACTCTAAAGAACAGAGCGCTTTCCTGTTAAGAGGCTTTCTGACAGTTGAAGGTGTTTTAAAATGTGAAAGAATAAAATATTTTTTTCTACTTTACTATCATGATTTTAGCTTAGAGCAACTAATATGTAGTCTAGAAGCTGTTATATTCCTTAAAGAGATCATACCATGAAAAAACAACCTTTTAAGTGCTCGCTAAACAACCTCAAACTGATATTTTGTTTTGAGTAATCCTCCAAAAACCTGTACTCTCTGTAGCCCCATCCCTACCCATTTAGTGTTCCAAAGGTAATATATGATCATACATATGGATAAAGTTTACTCTGAAAGGCTTAAGGAAATCATGGCCCCTTTAACAACTCGTCCCTTGAATTCAGTCCACCTGTCATCACTGTGCACACAGTTTAATATTAAGTGTGACAAATGTTAGTGATTTTGTTTTTAAAAAGTAGCATGATTTCATATCTCTTTTGGCTCAAAAATACATGAACACAAAGCTACAGACAAGAAAAATCTAAATAGTAAATAAAAAGACACGTGCTCAAAACCTGGTTTCCAGCTGTGCAAATGTCCTCACTGAAGCAAAGGTATCAGCTTGATGTTACGGGTTGCACAGATGGAAATTCAAAGAAAGTTGTATAATGAAATATAAAGAGTTTTTTTCTTATTATTCTAGTACTAAAAAAATATTCGGTTGTATAATCGTAAAGCAGAACCTTAATGACTTTCACATGTCTGTTTCGAAGGAGGCAATGATTTAATAGCTTCTGCTGCCCCCTACTGGCCATAAATGGAATGGTGAACGCTTGGAAAGTTTTAAAGGGTCTAAAGCAGAGAGAGACAACCCCAGGCCTCGAGGACCGCATCCTTGCAAGTTTCACTTGAACCAGGTAATCAGTCAAAAGAGATGCGTGAATGGAACAGAAGTACTGCTTTAGGGTTGCTTTTTTTAAATGAGATACTACTATGACATACTCTCAAATACATATTTGTTGCAATATTTAGATTCTTTTGGTTTAATCTATACCCCCATATTTCAATCAGTCTTTTAATTCTTTACGCTATTCTGCTCTCTTAAAATAGCCTAGATTTATTGTGTACTGCTAAATGAAAATAATAATAAAAAAAATCATTTGTTTGTAGAATTAAGAATGTAGAACAATAATCTGCTCATCTTTGCCACTAGGGGGCAACCAAACCCCAAATTTGAAACCACTTAAGCATTGTTTTAAAAATGTCAAAGTAGATTCGGGTTTATTATTTACTGTTAATAAATACTCCTTGACTATTTGTTATTTTTTCAAGAAACAACCGAAGAATTAACAAATCACGTGAGGTGAGAATGAATTTGTTCTTTCATGACTTTGTTCATATTTATGCTGTAATTTGAAGTACCCTTGTTATTTCAATATTTGCTAAAAACGCATATTTAAAAAAATGAACAGAGAAAACAAAACAGTTGAAATGTAGATTTTGCAAACTCTCTACAACCTCTGCTAACTGACAACTTCCGGGGAGAAAGCAGCAGCCAGGTGGAGCCAATTAATTGCCTTTGAACTAATTGTCAGCAGGTGGGAGCACGTGCGTGGAGTTTTCTTAATCCAGTATTCAGGTGTTTTTCATGATGAAGATAGACATGTCAAGTGACAAGAAAATCCTAGTGCTCAACATTGTAAAAGAAGATCTTTCCCTTTGGAACACAAAGTCAAAAAGTAAGACGCTAACAAAGTCTGCATGCAGATTTAGAATAGAGCAGAATAAAACTTTATTGAAGCCACAAAGGGGAAATTTCCTTGTTACCAGAGCTCCAAGAAAACAGCAGATAGATAACAAATAACACACAAAATTAAAGTTTTAAATGAAGAAATATCCTGCTTTTTAACATAACAAGCATGAATTTAAATCAAAGTAAAGTTTTTTTTTTCTAAATACATTTTTTTCACAAATAAAATCAACTTGAGTATGAGATCATGAACAATTCTTACCATTTGTCAGGGATGGTGGAGGACCAAAGGTGTGTTCAGCAGCAGGAGCAACTGTCTACACTAATCCAGATACAAATGTAAGTAATTAATAAAAGCCACAGGACTGAAATGAGTTAAAAGCAATTTTCTCAAATGGACATGCAAGAAAAAATATCTAAAAATGAAAAGGAAAAAAAAAGTCAATATTTGCTTAGATTTGCCCACATACTTCAATAAATGGAGAAAATTCTGTTCAACATGAGAATGGTGTAAAAGGTATAACAGAAATAAGATGAAAACATTTGTTTTTTATTTTATTAACCTGTTGATGAAATGATTTGCATTTTTTGGGCTATATGGAAGATTTTTTCTGTAATCCAGCTTTAACAGAAAAGCGTTAAAACAGCAGCATCTTCTAAATGGTCCCATGATGTGTGCATCAGCAAAGAGGCATCGAATGATAAATACAAACGGAGACCCTGGAGGAAATGGACAGAACTTGGAAGGACAGAGTGTGCATATACGTGTTTGTTTACGCCGTTCCCTGGAGTCCACGCTGGAGACCGCTTGGGAAAAAGACCTCTAGGTCTGCTTGAGGTCTGAGTTTTAGCCAAGAAAAGCTGGACCAAAATAGACGGAGAAGGAAAGCTTTATCTCACAAATCAAAGAGAGGGAGAGAGGAGGACACAGATAGATAGAGAACAAAGAGGTTTGTAATGTAAGGAAAATAAAACACTCGGATGGCGTCTCACAAACACACTTTCACACAAACCCTGCTGAGTGGAACCATATGCTGACAGAGGGAATAATGGGAAACTGTGAATTGTTCGATTTGTTTTTCCTCTTTGTTGCACTGGGATGGGGAGTGGGTGAAAGAGGGGGTGGAAGGCATCCATGACCATAGATGATGATCAGCCATGGGAAATTCTGAGCCGGCTGAGCAGTGTGGACAGGTCTGCTCCATTAACAGCACAAGAGGGGACTTCCACTGCGTGAACTAAAGGGGTTTTTTTTATCACAGGAGTGGCTAAAACAGGCATATTCAGAGCCAAAAGTATTGCTGACCAATCAGAGTCTTTCTCTGGATCCGTTCGATTCCCACACAAATTAATCATTCAAAGTGTTCCCATAGATATGTTTTGTCTCAAAAAACTAATAGCTGTCAAAGCTCAACATCTGTAACTGACATTTACAACACTTGCAGACAAAATTGCAAAAAAATGCAAAAAAAAAACCCAGCAGTCCGACTTTACAGGAAAAAACACACAGGAGGCTAAAGTTGAAGTAGATCTGAATGTATGATGATGCAGAAGAATGAAGTAGCTGCAGGAGTGTTGAGTCAGTGAAACAGAAATAACAGAGAAGCACTTATTCATAACAGCAAGAATGCATTAGGAGCCAGAGGCCAATGTAGGGGTCAAAAAGCATGATAGCAGCATGATAAACACACCCACATGCTTGAGTGTGAGCAGTGACCAGTCGCTCTTGTTCGTGGTAAAAAAAGAAAAAAATGATGCAGAAGAATCAGGGGAAGAGTCAGGAAATGAGTAGGTGGGAGAGAAAGAGAAATAGATATCCTGCAGATGCTTCACTCTCCTGGGAAAATGACATTAGGGTAATCCTTTACAGAAAGGGTGTATTTATTATTGGTGTGTGGGTTTGTAAAAAAGCAGATTTTTGGCTTATTTATTACAGGCGGGAGACCACAGCTAGATAAAGAGGTTAAGTGCATGGGAGAACAGATGTTTCAACAGAGAGCCCCTTCAATAGTGTTAAAAAAGATTTAAGAAGAGAAAACAATAAGTCCAGTATGAGTCTGTAATGACACAACTTTGAGAGAACGTCACCTGGATGAACGAGAACCTTCATCCTCACAGTATTTATTAATAGGAGTGTAATAATTCCTCTTAGCAACGATTCATAATCGATATTGGTTCATTTTGAACGATATGATTCACTGAACTAAAATCATTCCAGGACATCTTTAGTCAAAATCCAACCAGTGTGACTTAGAGATAAATACCTGGTACCGAACAGTGCAGGTGAAGTTTTCCAGATTCTTTGTATTTCTCGGAAGATAATCAAGTGTAAATTAAGTATATATATATATATAAATATATAAATAAACAAACAAACAAGTAAACAAGAATTGAAGTTAAATCCATTCACACTTTAGTTTGATAAAGTTCAGCCCACTGTTGATTTTACACATCAAAATACTACAAAGGATCACTATTAGAACATTCTACCACCATTTCTGATCACAAAATTCAAACTGTTTCCGCACACTGGACTAGAATGATGACTCGATCATTTCTTCCTGTCATTTCATGTGTGTTGTCCTCTGTGATGCACTTGGTTGTTGTTACATTATAGTAAAATAGACCTACAGCGTCTCAATCCAAATGGTATTTTCCAATATCTATTATAATTCATTTATTTTGTTTTGAAATGACTAATATTATAGGCCGATTCGATTAGGAATTTGCTTCAGGCAGATCCATCTGGGTGGATTGTAAGAATATAAGTTGATTCATTGATTAAGTTGCTAAACTGTTACACCCCTATTATTAAAGCAAACCAAGCCCCAATTTGATTTACATTATTTTCGCACATCAATGTTATCAAACTTATGAGAAAGCATGATTCTTTATACATTTATTGTAGAACTATATACAGGTGGATTTCAGTGAATCAGAATATTGTGAGTTCTTTCTGTAGTAAAGTCTAAAACTAAGATTTTAAAATTACTTCAATACACATTTCAGGAGTTTTTTTTTTGTTTTGTAACCTTTTCCTTTATGTTTTACCAAAAAGAAATGAACACCAAAAATGTTGTATCTTGGACAGTTATAGTACCAATTATAGTAGTAATATTACTAATTATGGTATGAATCATAGAACCAAGGACCATTAGGAAAAATGTTTTATTTTACCATAGACACTGTATTTTTATAACTATAAGTTGCATCAGAGTAAAAGTTTCAGCAGCAAAAAATGCATACTAAATTAAAAAAATATAATAGAAAAGTTGCATTTTTGGGAGAAATTTATTCAACAAAATGCAGGAACATAAAAGGACATTTCTTCATACGTTTCACCACCGTAACACACTGATGGCAATTTAGCTTCATGAATTATAGGAGGAATCTAGTAAATTATCGCAGTATGTCAACAATTATTCATATGACCATAGCATAAAGAATATGCTAACAAGTCAACTAAACACTTTATATCACTTCAAATCAGAATGAATTCTTCATCCTCTGTGTCTCTTTGGAACAATTATGGCAAAAGACTGAGCTGCGCTTCTTCTTTTGCTTTGCTGTGAGTAGCAAATACTGATACCCACATCTAGAAAGTTCCCTCTTGCTGTTGTTGCACAAAAAAACCCCAAAACACATAAGTTGCACCTGAGAATAAGTCTTGCAGACTCTACGGAAACTGAGTAATTTGCAGGTATGTTCATTATTTATGTGTTAACTCTAAAATGTTAATTTTTCACATATTTACGGGGAAACCGTAGCAAAATGAGTTCTAAAGATAGTAATGCGTTCATGAGTCTAAGCCCAAACTTCTGGAGAACTTTCTTAAAAATCCTCAGAATACCCTTTTGCACAGTTTTTTTATTTTTGTTGTTGTTTATATATTTAAGGATCCCCATTAGTCAACCAATGGAATGACTATCCTTCCTGTGATCCACTTCTAAAAATACGAATACATTATTAAAATAAAAATGTGTCGTCACTTTGGCCAAAAACGGCTTGACTTTTGCAGGACTTTTCTATTAATATTGGGATTTCATTTTTGTGCCAATAGATCTCCATAACTCTTAGGATGTAGGATTTTGAGCATTTTTAACAAATTCTTTGAATGCAAAAACTAAATACATCCTTTGAGTTGGACCAAAACATGCTTTCCCCCCCCAATGTTATCCCTCTGACTCCTCCATTTGTTCTATTTGCCTCTGGTGTAAAAACAAGGCCAACAGCATTACTTTATAAAAAATGCCTATAACCACATGTTAATAGGGTGTATTTTAATTAATAATCCTCATCAAGTTAGCTTTAAATTCAACATGCGAGCACATCCAAGTGAGAGGTTGTAAGCGTTTGGCACTGATTATCCGAACACTACAACGACGCCTGTGTTTCTCCTGCGAGCTGGAATCATAACTCTGACCCTTATTATGTCTTCTTTGCTTTAACACTGTGCCTCGGGCCTCAGTTGTTATTTTAAATCTTTGCTAATTGTTGAACTTTGGCTTGGTTTCTTTCCATCACCTTATGAAATGCAGTTAAAGTAATTAATGCATATTGTGTTCTGCGTGTGTGTGTGGGTATTTCAGGTTGGTGATATCCATTTGTTTGGGGGCATGCTTGTGTAAACAGAGTGAAGTCACATGCAGGGATCATTTCCACTTTCCCCTTACATGAATAATATTATTGTAAACTATCTGCGACCCAACCTTTTCTGCTATAACTTTCCTGGTGAACAAAAACACATGTGGGCAGTTTCGGAGATGGCTGTCCGCCGCTCAAGCTTTGGCCTGATAATTGATGACATCACGGCTCCCCGGTGAGAAAGTGGCAGATTACAAGGACTCCCGGTGCCTGTAAAGAGGAACTTTGTGCTGCATTTTAACCCTAAACTTTTCGTAAACGTGATCAGATGTCAGCTGCTGTTATTCATCTTCCATTGGTAATCGTTTTTGCCAAAGTGCTGTGGAGGTTGTTAGTGCGAACACGTGTGGCTGCAGTGTGTTTGTCAGTGGAAACGGGGAACAAGCGTGCATGTGAGTGAAGCGAAGGCAGATCTCAAGGTCAGACAGGAAATGCCTGTGCAGATGGAGTAGCACTGTGGACACACAGGGAACGGCACACAGGAAACGGCCTCATCTGCAGCTGTGTGTATATTTATGTGTGCCCTTTTCATTGCCAGCACCATTTTACCATATAGAGGGAAAGATGTGAATGTAGTGAGATGTAAGATGGTTAGGTGGCGCTGCAGATAGCTGTAGCAGGAAGTGTAAGGTTGTAAGATGAAGAGGTTATGTTTTTAATGTTTCTTGATGCTTTTTAACTGAGTGATGTCGTTACGTTGTTAAGTTCCGATGTGTTCCTCCCACTTGGCATGATATTGTTCCACACCTGAGTGTGTGGAATTTGTTCTCCGCAGTCATCCTTCCCCTGAGGGAGCTGCCATCACAGTCATGCTAAGGAAGCATTTGGTGGTTTAATTCCCAAATTCAACCCCTTAATGCTAAGTGTCAAACTAGAAGGCACTGCAACCCTCCCCCCTGCATTTTTTTTTATCTTTTGTGTGACCATTGTGTTAATGTTTGAATGCACAGAAAGTAGAACAAAACTGTGGTAAAAAGTGCACAGGTTTGATATAAACTGATGATGATTCAAGTCTTTTTAACCAGAGGAATTTGTAAGAAAAACAAAACAAGGATTAGTAATTGCTTTAAAATTGCTCACTTTTAATTTTTTTAAACCACATTTTTAAGTTTTTAACTCTCTTCCACTGGTGGGACATCCTCAATTCAACTGTCATCCCTCGCCCTTTAAATTTAGTTAACCCCACAATAGACCATCCTGAACCAAACAGAAGCTGCGCTATTGTAAGGCACACACAACACAGGCTGTTGTTCCAAACTGTCTTTCTAAAACACACAATTCTTTGAAAAATGAATTTAATGAAGGCAGCAGAAGTTCAGGAGCAAGACCTTTCCTCAACCCCCTGACAACCATCTCTAATCCCCTCACAGGCCTTTTAGAGCATACTTAAACCATCCAGTGTTGCTTGTCTTTATTTGCTTGATCCTACTCCCCACCATTAACCAGTCCTTCTTTCACAAGTGACCCCATGCCATTATTTTATCTGTTCATTGTTTTTCTCCTATCCACTCACCCTTTACTCTGCTTTACCCATTCAACTTCTCTCCTACCTGCATGATTTTCCGTCCGTCCATCCATCCATCCATCCATCCATCCATCCATCCATCCATCCATCCATCCATCCATCCATCCATCCATCCATCCATCCATCCATCCGTTCAACCCTCTCCAATAAAAATCGCGCTTTTTATATAGAAAATTAAGCTCAAAGTTTTATTTCTAAGTATTTCTTTATTCAAATTGTTGTGAATCAGAGCAGACGAAAAAATGTCGTTCGGAAAACTGTCGTATTTATTACGTAGAGAATACAATGGTCTGAGCTGGCTCGTGGCTCAGAACTGTATGGTTGGATTGCTCCAGTGTCGCCCGCCATTTTTGTTGCACCTTAGATGTTAGGTTGGGGTTGTGAGAGAGTGTAAGCGGGTGCACATCAACATTCCCGCCCTCAACTAAAAGGCAAATTTCTAATAAACTACTAACAGAAACTGTGCACTAGAAAATGACACCTTTTTTTTTTTTAATGTTGGCCAAAAATGGCATAATCATAAGTAAATGCCACTGGGAATGATTTTATTATAGCTAAAAAGATGGTTGGAATGCGGCTTTGATCCTTCTTGTATCTTATTCTGATGAATCTATTTATTCATCCCCTCACCTATGCTTTGTTTCTAATCCCTTTATTTCTTTTTTATACTTGTCCTCTCTCATCATTCATTTGACCAAACTTTCTTTACTCATCAGGATGGGTCAGACTAAGGCTGTGTCTGAGTTTCTATCCCTACTCCCTAGCCACTACATACAGTTATTATTTAGTGCAGGATAATCCAGTGCCCTGGATTTGAAAAGCGATTTGGACACCATGCTCACAATTTTTTTTCAAACAACAAATATGATGTCACAGATTTCACAAAGTAAAAACCTCTTTAATATGAGCATTTTTACGAAGACTATTTATGAATCCACTGGGTTCTGATGATGAAAATGTTGATGGTTTATAAAAATAATAATAGAAATACATTTTTTCCTTAAAATGTAATAAACACAAAGCATTGTGGTTTATTTTTGCCAATATGAATCTAGTGAGCATGGATACACACTGGTTTTTCACAGAGACTTCTGGGAAATTTCCAGGGCACTCAAGTTTGGAATTGGGACAGCATTACAAAATGACAAACGCACTATACAGTATAGTGCACTATGAAGTGAGCAGTGAAGGAATTCGGACACAAACTTAGTCTTTATCATTTTCACCAATAACAAAACACCCAGAAAGCCTGTTCAGATTTCCATTTATTGTCTACACCAGTCCATGTTGTTGCTGTGATCCCTTTCAGTAAATGAGATAGTGTCCGGATGGCATCATGTTGTGCATGTGCAGGGATGTGTGCATTTCATTTAATGCAGTGCTGCCTGGATCAGAAGATTCATCCAAAGACACATAACAGTTTTGGCAAGTTGTAGATGATGTAATCTCAAACATTGGATAAATGTTATCTCAAAAGTTATTTTGTAGATGTGGTGACAAAGTGATGGATTTCCTCTTATCTTTCTGGTTACATCGGTTCACCAACAAGTCTATTGACAATTCTCTCAATTACCTATGGAGGTGTGTTTTTGAAAACATTCTACGCTTTCTTCTCTAGTTTGCTCCTAAATATTCTGGCTCTCCCTTCCTGTTACATCAGTTCAGGTGACACCTCTGGATTACAAACGGCAAATATCCTGTGTACCAGCAGGGAGACTCATTCTGTCCTTAGCAGTTTAAAATGGCTGTAAATAAACATCCCAATTTTGACCTCTTCTTACAATAAGTATGTAGATTTAAATTTGGACACATGTGGATCCACTTAGGTTTCTCTTACTTCTCTTTTCTGTCTTAATACGCACCAGAGCAAAACGCTGGTCAGCCATGTGAGAAACCATGCATTTCCCAGTGGTTCTGAGGGGAATTCTCCCCTACCCAGTTAAAGATAATAAGGAAAAGAGGCCAAATTTAGAGGAAAAACATTTTAATGGGGTTCATAGAGCACAGTTTTTTTCCAACCACTTTCATGGCATTGAACTTTTTTGTCTTTATTTTATTTTTTACTTGTTTGTCGCTCTCAGTTCTTTTAAAAATACTTTATTTTACTAATACTTGTACACGTTAGCACAAATTAAAAGAAAAAAAGCATGCATCATTTTATAAGCATAAATCAAAAACTGTCAGGTCATTTGTAAATAACTGAAACAAGGATTCCCATAATCCTTTTGGGCAATAGAAATATGTCTCTTACCTTTCAGAAGGACTTAAAAGAAATACTCACACTCACCGAGACATGGAAATGCTCTTTCTCTAGGTCACTGCTTTGATTGACAGTCAGACAGGTAAACCACAGGGCATTCCCGGGCTCTCAGGTGTGTGCCGTGTGCATGTGTGTGTGTACGCTTTGACGCTTCATCACTATTCATCAAGCTTTGCTGTATTTGCATCTTATCTGCATACGGGTCCAGTGGGGAACAGATTAGCATTAAAGAGGGTGAAAAAGAGTGAAGGAAGCAGAATCACTTTAATTTTTAACAAGATGATATGAAGGAGACACAAAGACCCCAGAACTGCTGGCGCTTCTGCTGACACAGCCAGGAGAGCGCGAGAGAAGAAGGCCGGGTTGGGTGTACGACACTCTGACTGTGAGGGAGGAGGCTCCACCGGCATCAGTCATGAGAGAATGAGACATTTTGAAATGGAAATAAACAGCAGATCTGTTTAGTTGTAAATAACATTAAAGACCACGCTGTATTAATGCTGCACATTGATCTCTCTTTTGCTCTGCTTCAATGTTTGCCACGTGTTTGCAAGATCTCCGCTCAACTCACACAATCATAAATAAATAAATGGCACAAACAATGCAGCGCTTTCACAAAGGAGTCGTCTGTGGACTGCACACAGGCAGGCACCCACACAGACATGATTTCCGGCACATGTTAACCGCCATCAAACTCCTCAGCTTTGTTCCAAACATGATTTTGATTCAACTTTCATGCATGCCCGTTGGCTTCGGAGTATTTTTTTTTATCTACATCATGAAAGAGTGGACATCTGAATCATAAAAGTTATGACAAATGCTAATCAATAGCAGTCGGTTCAACACGTATGCGGCACATCTGGTTTCTTTCAGCACACAACCGGATTTAACATACCCCACAGAATTCTGTCACGTTTCCAGCCACCAATCCGTCTATTTTCAGTATTTGTCTAATCCTGTTCAGGGTCAAAATAGATGGGTGGGTGGATTTTGAGATGGAAATATATTTCTTTTAGAATTCATAAGGATATATCAGCAGTGCTTTTATGTGATTTGTAAATGATCTAAACAAGAAAAACTGTTATGAAATACATATTGGAGATATTTTTTGTTTCATTTAGTAAGGTTACCTTTTAATATATACATAAAATTGTGTGAAAGAGCGTTCAGTTTTGCCTGTCTAGACATGTGAACCAGGAATAACTTTACACAGAAAAGGATTTTGTTTGACGTCATTGTGAAAAGGGTCTATTAAGGGACTAATGAAAAATAACACTATTTATCTAAGGATTTAATGCTTTTAAACCTTTAACTTTCATGCTTTGTATTTACTACACCTGTGTGTTTTTCAAATTTCAACAATACAGATTCATTTTTATCTCACATAAGCACAATGGAGTTTGTGTGCAGATCACTGTGCCTCAGTGATACCCTGTCATCTTTACATGAGCCGTTCCTTAATTACCCTCTGAATCTTCTTTTCTTCTTCCCATATTTCAGTCCAGCCTCCCTCTGGGCCCCTCGATGATGATCTGAGCTTCCCTTACCCATCCAATCCCCTGTAGTGCCTCTCCTAAAGTGCTGGGGATCCCCAAGGAAACAGACTTCATGGTAGTCCCTCAGGGGCTGGCACTGACATGTTCTCATCTCTCTCTCTGCCACATACACACACACCCTCTTCAAACAGCAGTGGTCTCGGAGGGGCTGCCCCTGAGCATCACTCCTGCATGCTGGGTACCTGAGAAGCCAATGATACCAGACTGTTAAGAGGTGTGTGTATGCATGTGTGCTGCCTGAGAGGGTCAAAATATTAAGTGGCCGATTAATTATTAGTAATTGTGTGTATGGTCCATTAAGGCAACGGCTGGCTGACAGACAAAAGGGAAAAAAAACTGTGGGGTGTGTTTATAAATGTGTGCACCCAGTGACAGAGAAGTGAAACTAGTGGAAATAGCATTTTAACTGCAGTGTCCTTTCGATAGCAGTCCATATCTTTTTATAAATACCCGCTTTTGTTTGCTTTCCATGCACCCCCATCATCAATCTTGCTCTCTCTTTTTTTTTTAGAAATTCGTCCATCTGGGCCCAGGGCTGTTGCAAAGTTGATCTCCTACTTTTAGAAGCAGGAGTTACCAAACAACGGTCACCACCAGCAAAACGAGGCAGATTTCCGCAATCTGTCTGTCTCCTGCAGAAACTCATGCGTGCACGCGCACATGCGCACACATGCAACACCTTTCCCCCAGTGATCTCTGCTGGCTGATTTGGTATTCAAGTGCTGCTGCAGGCCCAGCAGGCCTAAAGCTCTCTTTGTATTGTTTTATTACCCAGGGGCTAGGTCTTGCCACACTCACACACATGCATGTGGACGCACACTCAGACTTTCAAACAGCACAGATAGCATACAAGTGCAAAGCAGGATTAGCATATTAGTGTATTAGCATCTGTGAGTTGACTCTGCCTGGCTTTCTTTCTCTTGCACGCCATCAGAATGGAGAAAGTTTCAAGAGGAGGCACACGAGGTAGAGGTGGAGGAAGATAAGTGGGAAGCAAAGCTGATAGACTTCTATCCGACAGACAGATGGCCGTCTGACTCCTACTGAGTTGTCAACTAGCCAGGACAGAAAAAAACAGACTAGAATCCATAGGAAGATGGCCCTTCGTCTACTTTCCTACCTCATTTTTAACCTCTCGCTTACTTTCACTGCCAGCTTCAGCTTCAGCGTCTCTCTCAGCAGCCTTTACCTTTATTCCGGTCTGATATTAGTCTCTCCGTTAAGGTCTCAGTTTCCATTGCACATCTGTCAGAGGTTACTTTATTCATCTATGCTTTGTCTCCTTCCTTTTTCTTCGTGTTCATCCATCTCTTCCACCCACACCTCCCTCTTTCCTGTCAGCTAAGCTCTCTCCTGCTCCAGGAGCAACTCAGCTGGCCAAGTTTGGATACATTTACCACAGAAAAAAACCGAAAGGAAGGAAAATTGTGAAATACTGAGGTCAAACAGGACAATTTTGTGTGAGGCCTAACTCTGAATCAAATATGGAAAAGGATATAGGCTGCAGCTGCTTTTTATGTCAAAGGAATGTCAAATGTACAAGAGCAAATCAGAAGTACTAAAATATTTTTGCTTTTCTTAGGTTTCATAGGTTAATAGGTCTAAATTGCCCTTAGATGTGCATGTGTGTGAGTTTGTGTGGCCCAGCAACAGACTGGTGACCTGTTTGGGGAGTTCCTGGCTCCAGCAGCCCCGTCACCCCAATGGGGATTCATTTGGTTCTGAAGATGGATAGATGGCATTTATAAATGACAAATTCTGTCTCTTAAAATCCTAGATCTTCAAAAAGAATGAACACTGTAAGTTAGAAATTTTCACCAAAACACCCCAAAGGGGCACATGTGACATGCATCACTAAAAGTATTCCATTTTTTTCTTCCAACTATATTATGTGACATCAGTCTTTTTTGTGCTACTGAAAACCAAAAAATATATAATAATCCAAGATCGGACTTTAAGGAACTTGATTCATGTCTCTGTGCTGTCCTGCTATGTTTGAACAACAGGGGGTAGTATGGATCTGTCCTTCTTTCTTTCCAGTTTATCAGAATACCTTCTTTATAAATTTAAAGAGAGCATTTAAAATATATTGACATAAATCTGAAATGTGCGCATGCATCACAGAAACCAAAGCAGCTAAAAAAAAAAAAAAACTGAGGACAGATAAACGAAAACCAATGAGTTTTGACAGAACACACGGGTAGTTCTGTCAGGCCTTAATGGGCTTAAAATTCTTCATAGTGTAAAAAAAAAGCAACACAGCTCTTAATTTTCTTTTTTACTATCTATTTTACTGTCACCAAACGGAAATGTAAAAGATCAACAGGATTTGCAAAGCCTGCATTGAAGTAGTCAAACTTTCTCTGTGTTCAGTAGGAAGAATAACTTCAGAATAGCTGATCATTTGAGCCAAAAGAAATAAAAAAGAAGTATGACTTTATATCTCTCTGCTGCACAGCAAAAATGACAGCTGTGTTGCAACTTTGGGTCAAAAGCGGTTAAGAAATGTTAAAAACAATTTCTGAGCCAGTTTTGAAACAACAGACATTTCACTTGACAGATTTAACCGTGAAAACTTGACAGCTGCATGTGTACATGTGACTGGTGAAAACTTAACAAATCCTAAAAAGGTTAAAGACTTTTAACAATAATGGTCATTTATTTTATAAAACACAACATTTCTGAACTGTATTAATTCTGACATGTTAGACTAAATGGTACATGGCACACAAAATGATAAAAAAAAAAAAAAAAAAAAACTATCACATTGTGGAGTGTTTTCCTCTTAAGAGACAACTGACAGATTCTGAAGCTAATATTACCCCACATGAGCACTCTTCCTTTCATCCATCATCACTGTGTTTGTATTCATTAGCACTTGCAGTTGGAGCTTCACCACAACTAAAAAAGCAGTTTGTTTTGAAGCAACACAAGAGGTTTTGCAACTCCTTGAGTTGGTGCCTTCACACTGTTTGTGTTAGAATTATTTTGTCATCTTGGCATGGAGTGTCTGTGTGTGTGTGTTTGCTTGCATGCGTGAACAGATTTTTGTCTGTGTGATGTACTGATGAGAAACAATGAAATGACAGCCGTGAGCTGTGTAATGACAATGCGAGACTTCTGTCACTTTTCAAGCACATTTGTTGGGAGTGTGTGTGTGGGATTACTGCACATGTGGGGCACATGTGTATGCAAGTATTAATGTGCGTGTCCTTTATTTGTCATCTGCCAAAATAAAACCAGAGCGTCTTTCATCCTTTTGTCTCATCTCATCACTGATAAGGAAGGTATTTGTTTTTGCACATGGAGATGCAGAGAGAACCGCACAGATGCTGGTTGTTTGTCTGAAAAGGAGCCCTGTAATTACACTGTCTGTTAATACTTTGTCTCACAACAGAAAGCAACAAAGTGTTGAATCTTGTTTTGTTTTTGCAGAACAAAAATAGTTTGCCTTATTTCTGTAATGATGCTCCCCATCACTGTCACACGTTACAGCCTTGCACCAGTGAATGTGTCTGTTTGTGTGTGTACTTTTCTTCTTTCTCACACCAGCTTTTGCGTGTATATTTGTTGGATATGTGTGCATACTTCCAGCTGTGTCAGTGGAAGGAGGAAGTTGTTGGGGCAAATTATCCCCAGCATTTTTGAGCACCAATATCGCACCTTAGTGTGCCTACATGTCAGGCTTCTTCTCACTCAGCTTGTGTCCTGAGTTCAACTGCTTCTGTCTTTATCAGCTGCACAGTTCTTTCTACTCCAATCATATCTAGGTAACAAAGACAGCCGGAAAAACATTATCTCTGAATTTTTAAAAAACTGATCTGTATCAAGGAAAATATGAATGAAGCCATGTTTAGTGAGATTGTCAGTATAAACCACCTTCTGTCAGTGAGAGCATTGACGACAAAACGTGGCTAGATCTTCAAGCGTGATAATGATCCCATGCTCATCAAATGAGTACCAACGTTTAAAATATCTCAAGGCTCTGGAGTGGTCCAGCCAGTCTCCAGACCTCAATCCAATCTGTGGAGGGAGATGAAAGTCCATGTTGTCCAGCAACAGTTCCAAAATATCACAGCTTTTAAGCAGATCTGCATGGAGGAATGGGCCAAAAATAGTAGTGTCTGTGCAAACTTGCTGAAAACCTACACATGTGGACAAAATTGTTGGTACCCCTCAGTTAAAGAAGGAAAAACCCACAATTCTCACTGAAATCACTTGAAACTTACAAAAGTAACAATAAATAAAAATGTATTGAAAATTAAATAATCAAAATCAGCCATCACTTTTGAATTGCTGATTAACATAATTATTAAAAAAAAAAAAACTAATGAAACAGGCCTGGACAAAAATGATGGTACCTCTATAAAAGATTGAAAACTATTTGACCAGACTGACATGATTAACTCAGGTGTGTCCTTTAATTGACATCACAGGTGTTACCAAACTCATAATCAGTCAGTCTGCCTATTTAAAGGGAGACAAGTAGTCACTCTGCTGTTTGGTGAAAAGGTGTGTACCACACTGAACATGGACAACAGAAAGCCAAGGAGAGAATTGTCCCAGGACATCCGAAAAAAAATGATAGATAAACATCTTAAAGGTAAAGGCTATAAGACCATCTCTAAACAGCTTGAACTTCCTGTGACAACAGTGGCTCATATTATTCAGAAGTTCAAGACCCACGGGACAGTAGCCAACCTCTCTGGACGTGGCCGCAAGAGGAAAATGGATGACAAATTGAAGAGACGGATCGTTGGAATTGTATCCAAAGAGCCCAGAACAACCTCCAAAGAAATTAAAGGTGAACTCCAAGGCTAAGGTACATCAGTGTCAGATCGCACCATTCGTCGTCGTTTGAGCCAAAGTGGACTTCATGGGAGACGACCAAGGAGGACACCACTGCTGAAAAACAATCCTAAAAAAGCCAGACTGGAATTTGCAAAAATGCATGTTGACAAGCCCCAAAGCTTCTGGGAGAATGTCCTTTGGACAGATGAGACCAAACTGGAGCTTTTTGGTAAGGCACATCAACTCTATGTTCATAGACTCAAAAACCAAGCATACGAAGAAAAGAACACTGTCCCTACGGTGAAACATGGAGGAGACTCAGTCATGTTTTGGGGCTGCTTTGCTGCATCTGGCACAGGGTGTCTTGAATGTGTGCAAGGTACAATGAAATCTGTAGACTATCAAGGCATTCTGGAGAGAAATGTGCTGCCTTGTGTCAGAAAGCTTGGTCTCAGTCGCAGGTCATGGGTCTTCCAACAGGACAACGATCCAAAACACACAGCCAAAAACCCCCAAGAATGGCTGAGAGAAAAGCGTTGGACTATTCTAAAGTGGCCTTCCATGAGCCCAGATCTGAATCCCATTGAACATCTGTGGAAGGAGCTGAAACATGCCATTTGGAGAAGACACCCATCAAACCTGAGACAACTGGAGCAGTTTGCTCATGAGGAGTGGGCCAAAATACCTGTTGACAGCTGCAGAACGCTCATTGACAAATACAGAAATCGCTTCATTGCAGTGATTGCCTCAAAAGGTTGTGCAACAAAATATTAAGTTATGGGTACTATCATTTTTGTCCAGGCCTGTTTCATAAGTTTGTTTTTTTTAAATAATTATGTTAATCAGCAATTCAAAAGTGATGGCTGATTTTGATTAGTTAATTTTCAATACATTTTTATTTATTTTTACTTTTGTAAGTTTCAAGTGATTTCAGTGAGAATTGTGGGTTTTTCCTTCTTTAACTGAGGGGTACCAACAATTTTGTCCACGTGTGTATAGGACATGTTTGACCTCTATAGCCAACCAATTACATTACAAAGTAAAAAGGTAAACTTTTGTTATTGACATATTTATTTTCTGCACCATTATACAAATAAATCCTTTAAAAATCACACAGAGGGATTTCTTGGAGTCGTTTTTAAGTGTATCCAACATTACAGACCTTTCTCATCTTTTTAAATGGGACAACTTAAAGAATTACTGACTGACAAATGCTTTATTCAAACATTTTTCTTTTATTTTCAATGTTTGCTGTTTTTCATCAGATCTAATTTTAAAGATAAATCTTGTCACTAATTAGCATTTGAAGTACATAAACTCTCTGAAACAAGATGAAAAAAGCAGTGGAGTCACATTTTTTTTCTTTTTACATGGCCATAAAAATAGTATATGGACTGTACTCAGGAAATGTGAGACTTCACTCTGCTTAGCTTACAACAGGCCAATGTTTGTTTCTTGCTGTAGCTTAGTAGCAGATCCAGTGCTTGCAGGTTGGAAAAGGGGAGGCCAGATTTCCTCTAAACCCTAAGTTGCCTAATATGATTTTTTTTTTCAAAAACAAACACTGTCAGAATAAGACAGCTTTAAATAAAAAGGCAAGTAACTGAATCCAAACCTGTCAAACTTTTGGGTTTGCTTGTTATATTATTTATCAGCAGCCTCCAAGGCACAGCCTTTGTGCTTTCAATATTCTGTACAGACTTTAAGAAACTAAAAACATCTTTTTAACAAAGTTGGAATCATTTTTGTAATTTATTTAAACAAAAATACCAAAAATATCAAAAACTTCCCCACACTAGGTTATAGAAACTAAGGTAAGAGGAACAAACTTCTTCACTGTTTCATTTACTGGGATGAAGAATTCTGCCTCAGGCAGTGGTGACCACACTGCATTGGGGAAAATGAATAATGAATGAGCTGCATAAAAATTTACCATATGTAAGCTGTTGTCAAGGGAGCAATCAGCTACAGAGGAAAATATTTTTGTAAGGTAGAGGTGCAGCTTAGGGGTCTTTGAGCGAAATAAACCTTTTTGGGACAGTTCAAAGCAGCTGGACTTTAATGGTATTTGTGAGGCAATGAACACACCTGTTATGTGACAGGTATTCAAAACATGCCAAGCATGAGTTTTTTAAACATGCATTTAGCCCCATGGCGATCACACTGGACAAGCAGGGAAGGGCTTCTTCTTCTATTCTTTTTCTACTGTTTACTAGTGCATGTCTGCCACCTACAATTGAAAGAGTCTTGGTGCAAAATATTGAAGCGGTGCAAATGTCACTAATCTCGCTCCAGGCTTTCAGCTCTATTCCGATATATGAAAGAAAACCACAATTAATAATTTCTCCTCTGTGATCAATTTTTTAACAGTTGGCACTTGTGTGAATTAAAAGGGATGCCATTCATACTAAATCCGATTCCCCAATCAGTCCAAGTTCACTTTCAATGTATATTCAATGACTGTGCATTTTGCACATATCGCCTGAAAACAGTTGTAGAAACTTGAGTAGCGATAAATGCACATGAGAGTTTTGAATGCGGAAGCCTAAAACGTGCATTTCCATTGACCTTTTATAAAAGTGACCTCTGAGGGCAGTGTGAAGGTAGGTTAAAGTCACAATGAGAGCCGTATGAGGCAAAGATATAACTTTGGTGGAAAGAGAGTTCATAGTAGTCAGACTGATACTCAAGTACGCATCGATGGTTTAGGGCCTGTGTTTTAGACGCTTGTCATTTAGCAAAACACGCAGCTCATCAAAAGCGCCTTAACGCATCTGGACACCACAGCAGTTTCTTTGAATTTCATTCACAGAGGATCCGGTTTGATGTTTCAAACCTTTGTGTTTTTGAACTGGTCTCTTATACACTCACTAAAGTCTGTTTGAGCCTCTCCCATCTGTCATCACCCCAGAGAGGTCACCAGACGGCTTCATACAGAGAAACAACACACATTTACATGACCATGGGAGGAAGCCAGATTCACCAGAGTAAACCTAGACACTCACATATATTTATTTACATACATGTATATGTTTTAAAAAACACTACATTTCACCATCTGAACTCAACATTATGCCTAGGATTTCTCTTTTTGATTTACATTTAGTTTGCTGTAATTTTTTAGCTGCATTGATGTGCACCTCTGAACACTGTTATTCAGGTTTGTGCACATGGGTCCTCTGTGGCTTGTTTGTGGTGGATTCCTTCTATTCACATACATATTCATCAGAGGAAATGGGAAGGATGCCCAAATATGGAGGCGTAAGGACTTTAGAACAAGGAGACGACTGTCACATTCAAGTCTGTTGGCGTGCACGAGTGTGCACAGAGCACCTCTAACACCAATTATTGGGGTTATTAAACTTGAAGTAAATTTGAATCAAAGACAGAAGCTAACTACGCTACGAGGAATGCGACCTTAGATGTTGCACATTTATCTTTCTTCCCCCCATCTTTATGTGTCTCTGGGTTCTTCCCTCCGGCTACCTCCTGGCTGTCCCCCCGGGCATCTGGTTAAATGTGTTTCTGCTGTGGAAGTTGTGGCTTGTTTTTCCTGTGTGTGCATGCGTTTGTGTGTGTATGTGTTCTGTCTAATGACTGTATTAGCAGTTGTGGTCTTATAGACCTCTGGGACAAAGTGTTGGAAAACAAGTAAGAGTAACAGGGACTGCGTTGGATGGATGGATGGATGGATGGATGGATGGATGGATGGATGGATGGATAGATAGATAGATAGCAGCTGTGATGTGGTGAAAGGGTTTCTTTCTTTTCAGTTTTCAAGTCGTCTGAATCAGTCGTCTATTTCTTAAGAGACATCAAAATATTGCACGTGGCGACAGATGTTGTAGAGAGTGAATATAAGTTTTATCAGGCCCATCTGGGAAACAACTCTTCAAGTTTGGGAGAAAAGAGCTGAAAGGAGAAAGGAGTTTATGGTTCGACATGTCAGGACCCCTCTGCATAGTTAGATTAAGAGGAATTTCTTTTTATGAACTTTTTACAAACATTTTTGCTCTACTGTTGATGAAGGCTTTAATAGAAGCATTGGTTTTAAACTACACTTTCATTGAAGTGTACTTGAGCATTGGTTTTACTTTCACACTGCACTCTTGAGTGCAAAAAGAATCCTGTCAGGAAATGTCAAGCTGTTTCAGCTGATGCTCGTTTTAGGGCGGCTGAATTTATTTTGGTTGCTTTGTGCAAAATGGAATGTTGTTTCCCTGTACGACGAAGACATGTTAAAGTCTTTCACTCTGATCAACATAGCAGTTAACTTGTGTTTTAATTATTTACATTACTGAAATTGTATTTCACTTCCATTACTCATTTTACAAAGTGATACTGCACATTTTACATACTAATAAATAAACTTTTATTAGTATGCAGACATAGAAGACATATTTGAAAAAACTCAAATGTCAAAAATCAAATGTCATCATCCAATCAGCGATGTCTCACAGTACCTGCCTTTTCAGTTTTTTATTATATTGATATTTATATTATACTTCTTATTGTATTTATTTTCCTATTTGTTTTGTATTGTAACATTAAATTTTGATTTCTGCATATAACTTTAGCTTTCCAAAACGATAAATTTTCATTTTATTTTTTTGGAAATATGTTTTGGTTTCTGGATTTTTTTATTTCTAAAATGCAGTGTTGTCTTTAGAATTTGTTTTCCTTTTCAATTGTGATCTTCCATATGTGTTTTTTTTTTGCATTAAGTGACTTGTCGGTGTGCTTTGCACTTCAGGGCCACCGTAACTTTCAGAAAAATTCCTCCCCATCTTTTTCCAATTCTTTCCTTTTAGAGCAAAAACAAACAGTAAGAAGGATGAGAAGAAGAGGGACCACAGTGCAATAATTATTATACAGTGCAATAAAGACATTAGAAACCTAATATTATCAGACCTAATCCTTCACTATGTTGCATGAGTTCAAGCTACTTAGGTTCAGGAGGTTGTCTAGTATCCATTTCGTCTTTGGATGGTGGGAGGACATCATTTGATATTGCTGTGTCATATATCTTGTTAACATTAATTGTTACACTATTATCTTTTTCTCTGTCAACTTCTGTAGTGACTTGCTCAGTTTCCAGGATCCTTATGCCCTTTCTCCAGACAATGAGGCTGTCACCTCAACTGTGAAAAGAAAAAAACTGGTGGAAAAAGTGACAGAAATAAGTCGGATGATGGGGGATTGTGGATTTTCAGAAGAGCATAGAGGCATCAGTCTTGGTGCACTATGAATAGACCCATGCAGCTGTCCTGCCATATCACTCACTCACTCACACATACACACAAACACCCAGAGACACACACACAGAAATGTTTGTCCTTGGTGGCCATGTATGAACAACTGCAGCCGCACTTAGGTTTTTCCTCGTACCTAAACTTTACTCCAAGTCATTTTTCTAGTTAATTTTCTTTTCAAGCTGAAGTTCATTTTTAGGCCGGCCATGCAGAACTGTGCACAAAAGTAGGAGAACTCAGCCACCCTTACAGAGGAAGCTCCTTTTGGCCGCTTGTATCCAGGACCTTGTTCTTTCGGTCATGACCCAAAGCTCGTGACCATAGGTTAGTATTGGAGCGAAGATCGACCTGTAACTTGAGAGCTTTGTTTTCTGGCTTAGTTCTTTCTTTACCACAACAGACCGGTACAGCAACTGCATAACGGCAGATGCCGCACCAATCTGCCTGTCAATCTCTCGCTCCGATCTTCTGTCACTGATGAACAAGACCCCAAGATACTTCAACTTCTCCACCTGAGGCAGGAGCACTCAACATACCCAGAGAGGACAAACTACCTTTCTCGGGTCGAGATCCATGGCCTCAGACTTAGCAGTGCTGACCCTCATTCCAGCTGCTTCACACTCGGCTGCAAACCGTTTCAATTCATGCTGAAGGTCCTGGTTCAACGAAGCCAACAGGACAACATCATCTGCAAAGAGCAGAGAGGAAATCCTGTGGTTCCCAAATGAGACCCCTCCATCACCTGGCTGAGCCTAGAAATTCTGACCATAATGACTATGAACAGAATCGGTGATAAAGGACAGCCCTGCTGAAGTCCAACATGCACTGGAAACAGGTCTGACCTCATCCACTCCCAGTGCCTTGCTGCTGAGGAGCTTGTCGACTACCTCGGTAGGTAGTAATGGAGGTGAGCTGAGCAATATCTAGCTGGTACCTCTCAACCTCTTGCACAAACTCAGGCTCCTTCCCTCCCATCCATGTCCCAAAATCCAACTTCCATGACAGAGGTTTAGGCCGCCAAGGCACTCGCCTTTGACTGCCACCCAAATCACATTGCACCAGCCCCTTTGGCGGTGGGCCTACTGGAGTGGGATTCCATGTTGTTCTTTGGGCTTTACACTAGGCGCTTGCCTGCAAGTCCCAATACCAGGCCTGGAGTGGGGCCCCGGTAATGCCAATCCGGGTTATGTGACTGAATCTGTGATTTTCTTCTTCTAATAAAGGGGGTTCTGAACTGCTATTTGTCTGGCTCGTCACTTAGGACCCGTCTGCCATGGGAGACCCTACCAGGGACTGAAGCCCCAGATGGCACAGCATAGCTCCTGGGATCACTCGAGCACTCAAATCCTTCCACCAAGTTATGGTGGAGGTTCATGGAGGGGTTCATGAGGCTTCACACACACCTAAAGGACAATTTAGAGACACCCGTCAACTCATGAAACATGTGAGAGGAAGCAGACGTGGCCTGTTAAAACCCTTCGCATGCACAGGAAAACCATGAAAACTCAACTCATGAAAACTTATCAGGGATTTGAACCAGGGCGTTCTTCCCGTGAGGCAAGAATGCTAACCACTACAGCACCATGCACTATGAAAACTTTATACTTGAAAAAAGTTAGCTTGAAATAATCAAAACAAAACAAAAAAAGTCAGAAAAAAAGACAATAAGGTTACTTTTATGCTGGTACTGACATTATGTTTTAGTTTAACTTTTGTTTCCGATTTGTAATTGAAACAATCGTTTCAATAAAAAAATCCAAAGCGACCCAATTCTGAAGGTCTCTTATTCATTGAACATCATATTGAAAATATTCTTCATCGCTAAGTAATGTGTGATGTTGCAGACACAGACGTTTTCCCCTGTATTCTGCCCGATCAGTCTGGGGTTCTGAGCTTGTGGGATGCAGTTGTTATAACAAATAGGAAAGAAAAAAGTTTTGAGAAAACTGCAAAAACCTCAACCTCCCACGTTTGGGGTTGCACCAGTTTCCATTTCTTCTAACAACACTGTTATCATGTAAAAGAATTGCTCCAGAAGATTGCACCAATTTGCAAACCATTCTTCTTTTACAAAAACATTTGTTCTGAATAGAAAAAGTCTCAAAAGTCATGAAATGCCCCCATTAAGATATTTTTTCCCCCTGCTTTTACTCTTAACTGAATTGAAGTGGGCTGTTAGGCCTGAGCAATCATAAATGAAAGGCTTAAAGTTGTGCGGTAATGAACCAGCAAACAGGAGCTCCCCCTCCTTTGCTCCATTAAGTGGTCTTTGTCACTCATTAGAGGTTTTATAATAAGAGCAGGAGGGGCCCCGAGATAAGACCATGTCCTGTAACCTCAAGACCAAATCTGGAAACCCAGATCGTTATCATACCTGACCTTGTCGGCCTGATAAATATCACAGGCATTACCCACAGCTGCTGCTCAATTAGAGCGGCACACACAGAGCCACAGTCCAGAGCGGCACACGCTCAGACAGACACACAGATTTTGTTCATCAGTTGCTATCATGTGTATAAACACTACATGTTGTAGTAATTTAGTGTGTTATGTTAACTCAGCTACATTACCCACAACAACAACAGCACATTCTAACAGCACTGCCACCCGTGAGTCAGGTGTTCTGCAATCAAAGTGAGCATTTGTGTGTGTTTGAGTGTGAGAAATAGTGAAGGGGATTATGCTAAGGGGGATGCAGGGAGTTAAGGCTATTCAAAGGATTATTGCAGTTTTTGCAAATTCCTAATTAGGATTTGAGACAGAAAGCCTCCCTCCAGTTCAAATGTCTTACTTGTGTGCCCTTCACTGTGTGTGTGTGTTTGTGTGTATTTATGCGTGTAGCAAATATAAAAAATGCAAAAAAATTGAATTAAGTGCTTATAACTTGATACTTTACCAGAGTGACTGAAAGCAAAATATTTTTACTGGAATGCTTCGTGGTAAAAATATTCTAGTATAGCGTAACAGTTACGAGTGAAAGATCCGCTCCCAGGAAAATGTTGTTTTAGGTGTTTTGGTGGCATTTTTCTGATGATGGAGGACACATCTAATGAAAATTAAGCTTAAAATTGCATTTCTGAATATTTCTTTATTCAGATCATTGTGAATCAGGAGCAGACAAAAAAATGCTGTTTGAAAAAGATAGTTGTGACATAGAAACTACAATTGACAAGCCAGCTCCCTCCTCCACTCCATTCTGATGCATCCACATGTAGACGACTAGATCCGTGTACATCTTTGTTTTCCTCTTCGTCTAGCATCTGGCTCAAAACTCTACAGCTCCAATGTTGCTTGCCCTTTTTATTGCACCTGTAATGTTAGGTTGGGGTTGTAAGGTGTCATTGTTTCACACTTAACTGTTAGCAAATAAAAAATTAATTATAAAATATAGTTTGTCTTTTTAATTAGTATGGAAATCTCTAGTTTAATTAAGTTAAAACTTTAATAAATACCAAGTTAAATAAAAAAATGAATGATGTTCCAAGTCTTCTTTTATTCAAAGCTTTGCTTTAAGCTTACTTAATGGTAAATCTGATCAAATTAACAGATTCTACAGAATTACTTAAATATAGTGCAGGCCTGTAAAAAACACAGCACAGCTTTAAAAGTTTAGCTAAATATGTCTCCAGAGCCAAATCACACTGGAGGCAAGAAAACAAACAATATAAATGTGAACAGCAATTACAGTTTCAGTCAACAAAGACAGAAAACGTTTACTCTGTCTTCATGTTTTAATAGGAGACTACGTTTCTTCTTACTGTGAAAAATATTATTAAGTGAGATACAAATTCACAAAGGACTTGATCTTCTTTAATTGCTGACCAAGCAGCCTTCAAACCCAATGTTGCGGCCAAACAGAAAAGCCTGATTTTTCACTCCACCAAACAGATTTAAAATGCTTCCCCCACTGTATTCCACACTTGGGATTGCTTATTGTGACATATGTTTATTCAATGCTCACACAAGCACTATAGGAAGCTATTTTGCTTGTTTAAAAAAACATAATTGGCAATTATTTTTTATTTTAATTTGAAATTTAGAGATTTAAAACCGTTTGCTAGTGCTTATGCTTGAAGCTGCAGAACTGAAATTTCAAACGGATTTGATGTCAACACAAGTTGCTGTTTTCAAGCATAAACTCCTGTTATTTGGGTTTCTGCATGGTTGTTTGAACTCTGACAGGAACACCAAATCTCAACAGGAAGCTCTAAAGGCCTCATTACTGGATCCCGTTACAATTAGTCATGCAGCGAGGACGCTTAAATTCACAAACACACACAAACAAAGCAACTAAATCTGCATGTGATTATGCCAAATGTCTAATTAAATTGTGTTTTCATCCCAACAGTTGCTGCGACCACTGTGCACCCAAACAGGGTCAGCCGTTCAGACTGAAGCATTCACATGCACAAGCTGTATTATCCTATCATCGTCCACCCCCACCCAGCTTCCAGGATGACCCTTCAAGATGGCAGGGTGCGTGTTTTAGTGTTCCACATCTGTCTAGTGCTACTGACAAACTGGAGACCAGTGGTGATGGAGATTTTGCAGGGCTGAGACTGCTGGACAGAAGCTTCTCACACACACAATCCAATAATTTCTATTTATTGTCACATGTCAAACTAACCATCTGCCACAACGGACTTTCTATAAAACTTTTTTTTTTTTCAAACCCCAAAGTAACCATAGAGTTCTACTGTCCTGCTGCTCTTGCATTTGCTGCCAACTTGTTTGACTGTCCTCACATTTTATGTTCCCATCCTTCTGGCTCTGCTCAGTCGCTGAGGAGAAGAACTGACCACTGTTTTACTGCTTCCTTCACCCCCCCCCCCCCCCCCCCCCCCCCCCCCCCCCCCCCCCCCCCCCCCCCCCCCCCCAAAATCTTTCCAAAGAAAACAGAACCTGATGGAGTTTAAGACCTGATAACTGTTTGGACGTGCTGCTGCCTGCTCCCCACAGGGTCACAAACAGACACACACAAATACACTTCACTGCACAGCATCGCAGCAGTGGGTGTTGGGATGGAGGTGCAACTTACAAGCTGAATGCTGATGCAGAGAGCATTTTCTGGAAAGGAATAGTTACAATGTCGGCCATTTTCTGTGTCTGTTGCACTTCCTAAAAAGTTTGAATTTAAAAATGATTCTGTGAATATATTTAAGCAGTGGTTAAAATGATGTGAGAGAAGATTATCCAGAATGATTTAAAGGAACCGGGTGGATTACATTCGGTTAAATGTTCAAAGTTCTGTTGAATGGGTTTTAAATGTTCTAATGTCGCTCCAGAAGTCATGTGATCATACAGAATATGGTAGCGTTTTATGAGTTCTGGGTGCGGCCAACAACAAAATCCTGCCATGGATGCACTTAAAATACCTGTGGGCAAAGCATCAATGTGCGACTTTGCTGCTTGTATTACGTGTGGCCAACATGAATTGCCATCACTATTTATGCTGGACACATGTAAATATGTGTGAATAACATCTGCAATGTAAGAAATGAGCAAAATGAGACAATAGCAAGAATAGTACACAGAGATTTGCTAAGTCGATGCATACAGTTAGCCACAACCGTAAATAAAAGAGGTCTTATTTTAAACCAGAAATACATCACACAGCTCCGTACATATTGCTCATTATGGCTGAAGCATTTATTTGGAAAAGCCTTTTTAGGCAGAATTAAAACAAAACCCATCTCTCTTTAATCGTGTTATTTAAAATCAGATTTCAGAGCAAAGCAGATTATCACTATTCCTGAAGTGTTTAAATTAAACTTTTTTTGTTTTAACATATTTCTGCCACATTGGGGGACTTATATTTAATTAAAGACCGACTCTGATCATCTTTTGATCTGTTGTAAAAGCATTCCCAGTGGTCTTTTACTCATGATTATGCAGTTTTTAGTCAAAATAAAATAAAAAGTTTTCTGTTTTTCTAAGAAATAATTTCAGCAGAGCAGCAATAGTTCAATAGACATTTGCCTTAGAGTTGGGGGTGGGATTGTTGGTGCGGAACAACCCCGCCCCCCCTTCCCCTTCCTGTTGCTGAGAGGTCTCTGTTGGCATACTGTCCCGCTAGCTTACATCCCCTCACAACTCCAATCTAAAGAATTCGGTGTACCTGAAATAGCGAGCAGTTTTCAAGCCATCCAGTCGTACAATTTTGAGCCAGATGTCAGCTCTGACGAGGAAAATGAAGACGCACATTGATCTAGTCGGATACATCAGAATGGAGCAGAGCAGGGAGATTGTGGCCTGCCCAGCGCATTTTCTCGAATATTTTCACAAGAATATGTTTAAAAACACTATTTTCCTTTGAATAGGTCTTAAAGCTCTTCAAATAAGATTTTGATTACAGGACCCTCCTCCTGTGGTGATAGTTGTAAAAATAAACTAACATTATTTACCTATAAACTCACCAAAAGTGGAAAAAGTCACAAGTTTCAGATTGTCAGAACTATAGCTAAGCTCCAATGAAAAGATAAAGGTGTTTGTCTAAAGTTTCTTCATTGATCACAGGAAAAGCATGTTGATTGCTATTCCTGAAAATATCTAGAACTGTGTAGAAACCACAATATGTATTTTACATGTTAGACCTAGCATAGTGATGAAAAAAATTAAGTGCCAAAAAAAAGTAGATTTACATATTAATGTTCATGAATTGCTGCACTCTCATGTGTTTCCTAAACCACACACATCTTACACGTACCTCTGTTTAGCTACATTAGAGTGCATCCTGATGCTATAAAAGTCTGGTCTGTGTGTCTCCATGTAATGCAATAACCAGCTCTTACATGGATCCACATAAGCAGCAAAGCATTCTGGGTATTGTCAATGCAGGGTCCCCAGAGACGGATGAGAAACCGCTGAAAAGATTCCTGTGTGCACGCTTATGCACGTATGCAAACTGCTTTCGTTCACACAGAGAAGAAGGCAGAGGAAATCTGTATGAATAAACAGATAAGAAACCATTAGTTGTAATGACATTACCCATCTGTCTGAACTGTGACTTCACTTAGGGTGTGTGTTTATGTGAGCAACAGAGAGAGAGAGATGGAAGGTTACGAGCCCATTTTTGTAGCAGCAGATATTTTCTTAAGGGCTTCTTTTTCAAAAGCAACACATTAGCAGTTAATCCTAAACTAGGATGATTATGTCTATCATGGAACACCAACCTGTTGCTACCAAGGCTGAGAGAATGTAATTTACTGTATTTTAGTATAAGTTGTGTTTTTTTTTTTGCATAGTTTGGCCATGTGATGCGACTTATACTCACTTTATGTGATTAAAATAAAACAAAAAAAAAAAACAGGAACAACCACTAGAGATGCTGTATGTGTCTAAAATGACACATAGAATCAAAAAATCAATGGATTTAGTGATTTAAAATGATAAAAGGAATTTAGTTGACTTATTAGCATGCATGTTATTTATGCTATGATTATCTTAACAGTTGACAATAGTCCACTTATTTAGTTTGGCTCACTGTAGTAAAGATTGGAAAGTTAGTTTTTTCATGTGATTTCTCAATTATATCTCGAGTCAAGGAGCTCTTATTCTCACCAGCTCAATACCAAATAGAGTTTGTTAAAAGAGTGTAATGCTATATTCACACCAGATGCGGCCGGCACGTTGTCTAGTTTTCACGTTTAAGTTTGTTAAGTCAATGTAAAGGTGCGATTTCAGGTGGCGCGGTGCGATTTGAACATCGGGCGTGGCATGGCGACATGGTCTGTGGCCAAAGTGGGCCACAGACAGACAGAACTACCATTTATAACGGCTGTCAGGCACAGCTCTGCTGCAGGAGTGATGCACACCACGTAGGGAGAGACTCTGATGGATCTGGTGAACCCAGACATGAAACCCAGCGATGTGCTTGCCGGCGCCTCTGTCTAGTTCTCCAAAACATAGAAACACAAACTACTCGTTTAACATCGTCCATGTTTTCCATGATGTGGTGAACGAATGAAGTTTGTTGTTGTTTGCTTCGTCGCTGGGATATTGACTGTTGGGTGGTAATTTTGACACGCATCAAAGAGAGGCAGCAAACGCTAATTTGACGCCTTGGCCGAGTCTGGCGTGAATGCAGAGTTAAAGCTCCGGTCTGAGCACAAACACTGTTGGTGGACCAGGCTAGCTCGAGGAAGCAGTTGCAGAGTTGCACTTTACATGATGATGTTTCTTATGTACATCAACTCGAGTGCTAGTTTGATCAAAATAGTTGACTTTGGACTACAGTGGTCCCTCGCTATATCGAAATTTTCGTCTCACGTTTTTCATTGCAATTTTGCATGCTTTTTTCTTTTACAGCGCAGTGTGTTCTGCATCCTGATTGACTGTTTGCTGATTGCTCCATGCCGTGTCTCCTGTGCTGAATGGGTTCAGCTTGCCACATTTACATGACTTTTCGATCGCGAGCAGATCTTGGTTTTAATTCTGTATTACTCGACTTTTTTTCCGTGAAGGTTTGAACTTTGAGAGTTTAAACAAGAGAGAAAAGTGTGAAAATGTAAATGTCTGTCTAATAAAAGTGTACAAAGTGCATAGTGAGGGATTTGACAACGGAGAGGTAGGCCGCTTCATTTCTGAGCGGAAGATTGCAGGTTCAGTTTGCCCGGCTATATGTCAAAGTCCCCTTGGGTAAGACACTAAACTCCACATTCCTCCTGATGGTTATAGGTTGGCACCAGTGTTGGGCAACAGAGTCGTACTGTTCTTAGAATGTAAATGCGATAAATGAGGGACTACTGTACAATGTAAACGGTATTTTACATTCTACGTTTGTGCCTATAATAGATGGATTTTTTTCTATTCCACCAGGTCTCATTCTAGGGATTCAGATACTTACAAACCTGTTCTTTACCTTTTACAGGCAGATGGTATTACAACAAAAATAATACAGACTCCTCAATCCTTCCCTAAAAAAATCTAGTGTGAAATGTTAGTTGTTTACTTTGTGTTTGCAAATGTTTCGTTTGTAAAATTGTGCTCAGGTCAGAAATTTCATTCCCTCTGACAAACAAATGCCTTAAATTGTGCCTGCAAGAACCATGCTCAGGGTGCTCTCTAAATCTCTAATTTACCCAAGGAGCCTCATGTGCTATTTTTTTTAAACCTACTATTATATGGTAAAGATCAAAGATTTGCAACAACATATATATGCATGTATGTTTTATCATAACTTAATACACTTCAAAATCTAACAGCATTTTTTATGATTTGTGAAAAAAAAAACACTTGAAGGCACATTGTTGAACATCAAGCATCAGATCCAACAGCAGCTGTTTCACATTGCAGCTCCAGACAAAGTGTGAAAGTAGAAACAGCGACAGCCTTTGCAGATCCTCCTGCTTTGATTATTTCTGGCTCAAGTGGGAAAGTAGCATTTTGCAGCACAGTTTCCTTCACTGCTGTAAAGACTTTACCTGGGAATTTGTAATGGGTAATTCATCATGTGCTGCTTTTGGTTTGCTTAGCTTTTAAAATAATCAGGTGATGGAGCAGGCAGCAAATGTACAACATTAAACGTCATTGTAGAGCAGGAAAATCAAGCCTGTTTAGCCCTCAGGTAAAGTTGGAGACTGGAACCAGATGTTCTTGCAAAAATATTCTTTTCTTAATGCTTTTTTTAAATATTATTTTTGCAAATAAATGTTGCTCTTTACCAATTTAAATAACAAAATTCTGCGTTTATAGTCTTTTCAGTACAGTACAAATTCTTTTTGAACTTGGAAATCTATTTTTTAAAAATGGAAATTCTTGAGTTTGAAATTAATAACATTTGAATTTAGTAAAGGATGAATATGATATATGTGCCGCTTTTGTTTAACCTGTTTATTATAAATGGTATTTAGTTTTCCTCAAGGGCAGGTAGCAGTTGTCTCATTGGGAAATATATAAAAAATGGAATTTCATTCTTGTATTTGGGTTATTTATCTGGGCAATCTCACTTGGGAGAGTTATTCATTCCTGACCTGGCAAAGGAAGGCCACTGGAGGGCCGTGCCCGCTCCTCTCCAGCAGCGTGGGCTTTTGCTTTGACTCAGTGCTGTAACTGCATTTGTGAGGAAAGCAGAAGTAGCAAAGGTGCGTGTTAATGCAGCGCTGGGAAGCGATATATGTAAAGGGCCAATAATAGCTGCCACACTCTGACAGCCATTACCCCAGCATTTACAATCTTCTCAGTGCATTCCAGCAGAAAGCCTCCATGCACAGATATATTCACACACTCAGAAACACTCTCCGTTACGGAGCCTAATTATCGACACCTCTTCCTGTCGGATGAAACAAAAAACTGCTCTATTTTCAGGCTGATGGATTCTGAAGACGTTTGCTTCTTCTCCCCCCTCTCAGCGTCT
Organism: Oryzias celebensis; assembly: GCA_014656515.1. Taxonomy (NCBI): domain Eukaryota; kingdom Metazoa; phylum Chordata; class Actinopteri; order Beloniformes; family Adrianichthyidae; genus Oryzias; species Oryzias celebensis. Next base: position 17,491,019 of record BNCR01000013.1, read on the forward strand.
GTTGTCATCTCTTTACGATGCAGCGCCCGCCGCCCACCCCCTCATCTGATGTTTGATTCTCAACTTGTTAAATAAGACTCAAATTAAAACAGACAATGAAGAAAGTTTTCCTCTCCCAGCCACTTTCATTTGTTTTGATTTTTATTCAGAATCACGGAGGGGAAGTATGTGTTTTCTGAGCGGTCGCTGAGTGAAAGTGACATCTAAGTCTTTGAGACTTGCTTCATTACTTGTCAAACAGAGAAGCCGTGCTCACCCCTGGCCCAGTTGTTCATTTGTGAGCAGCAGGTTCAGTTTGGGATCAAGTAGTACCTCCACCCTGCAGAAAATGATTCATGGAAGGTCAGTTTAACTTACGTAGTTTGATTCATTGTTTGTCCCTTAGGTGATCGTGCATCCACTGCTTACAGTTTCCAGAGTCTTGCATTCGTTCTCAGTCAAACCGAGGCTTTTTGTAGACAGATTCATGACAAAAATGATTTGTGCACACTGGATCATAAACGCTTTTAATATGTGTCACATTTTTGTAGGAAGAAAAGGATAAAGTTAATATTGTCATTTTATGTGTTGCTTTTAAAGCTGTGTTTTTTATTTTTATTTTTACCAGAAACTATCTACTATAAACTCAGAATTATTTAAAAAGTGGAATTCAATCAGAAATGATCACTTCTGTCAAAGTTTACAGAGCACACTTGTGTCTTCACATGACTACTCCGTACAGGAAAAGGGCGGGACACACTGCAAATGTGTAGATGGAGGCACACATGATGAGTAGAAATATTTGCAATTATTTTCTCTGCAGTTGGCACCTCTGTCTATATGCAACATTTAATTTAGAATACAAGGTCAATTAATTTTGTAACTTTAATTATAACACATAATAAAGTAAATAAGAGCTAACTGGGTATCACATTTTTACTGGTTACAACTAATAAGAAACACTTTTGTTTTCTCCTTCTAATTCGAAATTTCGAAATTCGAAAATTAAAATAATTGAAACCATGTTAGCACACCAGGTAACCACCATTGACAGTAAATAGAGATGGACAAAGTTCCTGTGATGTTACCCATAGAAAAGGAAGTCAACTCAATCACCATTTTTCCATGATACGAACGTAACCATGTAACTAGACGATGTGAGTAAGCGGTGATTGGTTTGAGTTGATCTGAATCATCGTTTCTATGACAACCACTGTCATCAATCAGGAGTGAGCTTGTTGGAAAGCCACACCCTTTCCACTGAAAGCAGAAGAGTCTGTTAACCATTATCAGAGCAATGATGGTTATTCTGACGAATATAATGACTGAGTAAAAGGTGTTTTCTTCTCAATAGATGTCTATGGGTTCGGTTTTCTGGGACCTGCAGGTACTTCTTGTCTGGAACTCGAGGAAAGAGGGGATACTCTGTCCAGTTCTCTTTTTTTAAAATTTAGGGTGTATTCAGGCTGGAAAAATCCGTTGGTCCGGATCGAGTCTGCTTAGTATGGTTCTGATTGAGTCCTGAACTTTGCGTTTGGTCTGTATTTAGACTGCCGTCAGACATTCATGTTTCTAAACAAAAGCTTGTAAGCAAAACCATGTGACTACAGTTCTGTGTAGTCATTGGCCAGGAATTACGAGGGTGGGGAAAAGAAACGAAATACTCTGGCCTTCTCCTCTCATATTTTTATTTTCCATTTGCCTGAAAGATTGAATGCTGGTGAGATCTTTAGACTTGAGCATGATGTCAAATTCTTCATAAAAATCCTGTTTGGAACACACCCAGCTGTCAGGCTTGTTTGGCTCCCGGTTTTCTTTCCATTTTTAAAATTCAAGATTCTATGATGTCATATCCTGTCAAGATGGCGTCAATAAGGGAGCTAGCCTCACATCAGTTCTGTGGTAACTGGAAAAGACAGTTACCAATATGCCACATGACTGTATTGAGGTGCATTAGCTTCAGGTAATTGGTTTTTACATTTAGAAGATTGTGTTGCCAAATGTTGTGGTCTGATTTTAAAGAACTTTGTTTTTCGGAGACTAAAGTTGGGGAATTTCCCACTGACATTAGCGTTGTTGGCTTTTTCGGAGGCCTTTTGGAACTGCATCCACTCAGTTGAATTTGACATGTGGCTTCTTAAATCTCATTATTGAGTTTACATGCTGACTTTATAGCATGACAGGTTGAAATATGGGTGGACCAAAGTTACATCACTTTGTAAGGATGTTGTAACTTGGAAAGCCAGAAAGTGGTTCTCACAGGATGGAAGTTCAGCATTCAAACTCATTCAAACAGAGTCCTAGTGCTGCTGTTGCCCTATACGACTTTCCATTCCATTCATCACCTCTGCTCTCGGGTCCTGCTGCTCTGCTGAAGTAAATAAATAAACAGAGGGAGTAAGGATTTTAGTAGAAGAGGAAGGTGATGAGGAAGCTGTTGAAGTAGGTGTTAGCTCAATCATTCGGCAGCTCATGCATCAGACGATCTTTCTTATTTATTTTTCTCAGCAGTAAACTGACGGACTTGACATTTTTCCACCTGAGTATCCCTCTTGCCTCTTTCTTGTTCTTTTCATCTGCCCAGCTTTTTTCCCTTCTTTTTTCAGCGCTCTTGAGGATGGATGATAGTAAATGAGGAGCCAGTGAAGCATCGATCACTGCTGCATCCTCACAGCAGAATCACGAGCAGCTCCGTGAGTGAAGCCACAGGAGGGGCTTTAACCTGCATTCACTCAAGACATCCCATCTCAGACCACTGTGAGTCCACACGTACTTGGCTGGGCTTCTTGAAAAAGTTTTTGTTTTTATCTGCACAGCAGCAAGTAGATGTTGTGCAAAAATGGGGTTTTGAAATTTCTGATAAAACGACTGTATAAAAAAAGGAAACAGGACAACAATCCGTTTGAAGTTTTTTTTCATTGTTTTTATGGTTGAACTTTTGCTTTTCCATCTTTTTTTGAAAATTTCGTTTGAGATCATTTTCCTTCACCTGCTGTTCATTGTGGGGAGTGAATGTAAAAACGTCAACAGTGGTAAATAACATTCCCCTTCCTTAGATCAGAAACTGTTTTGGAGGCTCCCTCAGAAAAATGTGGGTTTCTCTGTTTGATTTTGGTTTTGTCTTTAAAAGGTGAGGTGCATTATAGATACTATTTCCTGTGATTTAATGTACCATTAATTGCATATCTGTTTCCTTTGAACTTTGAGAGACAGGTCACATTAACAATTAATGTTCCTTGACTTGTTTTTCAAATCAGACTTTAAGTAAACCATGAAAGATAGGAATATATCGGTGAAACTGTAACTTTTTGCCAGCCTGATTGGGGTCCCAGACCAGAAGAGGGCCCCCAAGAGTTGAGCGACTTTCACTCACTTCTGCTGTAACAATAAAAAGTAGCTTTAAAACACACATGTGATCAAATGCCCAAATGGTTCATTTTGAATGCGTTTAAACCAGTTTTCTGCTCAATATCTTGGCCTGAAAGGACAGGTTTTTTGGTAAATGGGCAAAAGGACCTGACACTTGCTAAAAGAAAACCCGATAGGGTGGTTGTTAAACTGAAGGTTTCAAAGTCACATGTCAATATAAAAAACAACAAAAATATATGTATTAATTGCTAACTTTTGAATTAGCTTCAATCCGGAAGTCAATTGGGGGCAGTCCCATCCCAGAGCTTCTTTGTTCACAAAAAACAAATAAGTGGGAGTTATGTTTGACTCTTTTGTGTTTTTTACATCTCCAGATGGGGATGTACTTTTTAAAATGAAAAACTCTTGAAAAACTCAACTTTTGTTAGAGGGAGAATGTGTGCATTTTTGCTCATAGGGCCTCTAGAAGTACAAGCATCGCTTGTTTGACTTGTTTCAATGTTTTTAAAGTTATCTGCCTTAAATTAACAAAAGAAATTTTTTTTTTAAATTTTGTTCTAAAGCCGCTGCTTTGGTGATTGACCTGGATCCATGCAAAACTGTCTCAGAATCATTACTTCTGTGAAGGACAATGGCAAAAGAAAAACTCTCTAACAATGACCATGGAAAACAAAACAGTAACACCTCCTTAGGACATACCTTGAATTAATGGATTTTTAAACAAGAGTCTTTGCTTTTGAAGCCTTCAGGAGTCTGTCTGGTTAAAAGAAAAGATAAATCTGTAATGACTGTTGCACAAAAGTCCTGAAAAACAACTGACTCCTCAGCTACCTACATTTAATTAACTTGTATCAAAAGTACATTTTAAACAAATTACTTTTACTTTCAGTTGATCTTTTTAAAATGACATTTACTGTTAACCGTTTTTTAAAAATAAAAAAGTATTTTTGTGTTAATGATGAAAATGCTAACACTTTTCTCTGTGTTCGGGTTTTTTTTTAGCTGTTTAGATGCACTTTAGTCACCTAACTGTCATTTGTCATCCAATAAGTTTCATGGATATTTCAGTTTTTTAAGAAGTACAAGAGTCAGAGTGGATTCATTACATGCTTAAGTTCAGCAGGAAAAAAAGAAACAAAATGTATGCAGCCTTGGTCTGGATCAGGGATAGGCAACTCCAGGCCTGGAGGGCAGCAGTGTCTGCATGATTTTCAGATAAACAAGCCCTACTCATGACTGATTACCTGGTTCAGGTGTGTCCAGGCAATTGGTATGTTGGAAAACATAGAGAAATGCGGCCCTTAAGGCCTGCAGTTGCCAATCCCTGGTCTAGATGTATTCTGTGCACAGCCACAGCGCAGCTGTTTGATGGAGTACAGAATGATAAACGCTATTCATGTTTATTTTGTGCATATATTTCAAAGTAGGTCAGCTATGCTCATTTTGCTTAGGTTGGTAATTTTGCATTTTTTCCCAGTTTTTTCTTCAGTTTCATTGATGTTTATGTTTCTTTTTAAACTCACACGTGCGTTCTTGTACAGTGCAGTAATGACAACAGTGATGTAGTCCAGTTCTTTTTAATGCAACACAATTACAAGAGATTACTAAACAATCGCTTCCACATGGGTCACAGAATGTTGGATCACCCACTATCAGAGTGCAGTGCAGTGCAGTGACTGTGGTGGGTACTTTCCTTTGTGCCGCCAGCGTGTGCCTGCAGACCACAGCAAATATTGAAGTGGACAAAGGAAGGCGCCGGAGGCACTGGCATGGCCAAAGGCTGGAAGAAAGAGAAAAAGTGTGCAAGGGCACGTTAAACTCAATTACTGAGGTGCATCTTGCAGATTATTTAAAAAAAACTTGATTTATCAGCCTGCCTAAAAATGAGAGCCTTGTTTGTGTGTGCTGATGGTAAGATAACTGTTGAAGAGAAATGTATGCTTGTAGACAAAGTTGTGCGCTCTTTATAAACATTACAAAACAAACAAAAACCTGAAAAAAATATGAATGCAACATTTGTTTTTTTGTTATGTCCATGTCTGTTTTAAACACAACTATTCTTTGCTATTGAAAACAGCTTTTCTATGCTTTGAACATGTTTTTTAAATACTGCATTTTCTTGTTTTATAATTACTTTTCTTTTGTTTTTAATACAACTTCTCAATTTTTTTTTTGTTAGAATATGATTTTTCTTTGTTCTGATTATGACTTTTCATTTTTTTGAACACAACTTCACACCTTTTTGTTGTTTTGAATACGACTTTAATGCCTTTCTTTGTTTTGAATACACATGCTGAGGGGGTTACAGGGTTACGGGCTTTAATATCAAGTCACAAAGCATTGTTTCAACAAAGTTACTATGGGAACGGACTACAACTAGAGACAAAGTGTCAGAATAAAATGACCTCTCCGCAAACAATCAGAATGGGGTAAGGAAACTGTCAATAAGAAACGCATTTATAAAGACAAAGTTGTGCAAAAATTAATGCTCTGCGCACAACTTTGCAGAAAAACACAAGTACATCATTTTGTTTTATGTTTAACATGTCTGTTTTGAATATGATTTCTTTGTCTTGAATACGAATTCATCCTGTTAACAAACTGTCAAAAATGCGTCACAGGGTCACAGGCATAAACATCTAATCCCCCAACATCCGTTGTTCACATTGCGCCTGCGTGTTATTTATCTTGTTTGTTAAACTAAAATAAAATAGAATTTTTTTGTATGCTATTGAATGAGGGAAATTATCTTTATAATCGTTGCTCTGTTGGAAAGTGAATGAAACAGATCATAATCCAGCAATCTCCGGTCGCATTTTGTGGTTGTCAGGCGACAGCAGCTGATCTGTGTAAACAATGCAGCTTTGTTTGGTAGGCTACTTAGGTAGGCTGTGGCGTTAGAACCATGATTAGTTGGTACCAAGGGGCCCAACAAAAAGTTGGCAGGAGATCGGTGATATGATCTGTTTTTTACCCCAACAGAACTATGGTAACAAGATAATTTCCTCATTATGGGATCCATAACATTCTAATAAGTTCTATTCTATTTTAGTTTAATAAACGAGCCTCAACAGTCATGCTAACTTTGCTGTATTATGTTTTGGACTCTTTATACAGTATATGTCTGTCACCCCGGGACATATTAGTTAACAGTTAACAGGGGAAATTCTGTGTTCACGACAAACGTAGGTTGTATTTCAAACAATGAGAAATTGTATTTAAACACCAATGTTAAATATAAAACTAAATATAAGCATTCATATTTTTTTGCTGAGTTGTGCACACTTTATGCATATGTTTCTTTTTGACATTTACTTGCACCATATAAAACCGACAGACATGCAGTTGATAAACCACTTCCAATATGTGGCATAAAAAATGCATTGTGTAAAGTTTAGTCATACTTTTTTCCAAATGCTCTTGATGTCATTATTTCACATCACAGCTTATAGATATATTTGCAAAACAATAAATTAAAAGGTTGAGCAACAAAATGTCTTCATTTCTGCTAGATAGGTAAATGATGAATTATGCCTTCAACCAACCACAGGGGAGAAAGTTTCACAAATCCATCAGCAAAGATGGCCAAACACCAATCACTCTGCAGGGTGGAGAAAAGATCCTTCCTCATGCAGGCTGGAGAAAAAACACAAGCCATAAAGAAGAAAGCATTTGGAAGCCCAGCTTTCTCCTGAGAAGAACTTGTCTGGTTTCAGACTCCCTCTTTTCCCCCCACAACTAACAAACAGACATTTCTCAACTAATTCCTTTTTTCTGTACTTTCTTGCCACATTCCCAGGCTGTCCCACTTCTCTGCCAATGTTTTCAATACAGCTACATATCGAATCTAACCTAAACCAGAACCTGACACTGCGGCTTCAACCGCAGGAGAGAAACAATGCTTGACTTAGGGGACCCCCGCAAGTGCAGCGCACACATGACCCCTGTGTCCTTGCCAGATTTTTGTCTCTGTTCTGCCCTGCTTTTCCTCCTTTCTTGTGTCTCTCTTTACCTTCTGCTCCTGTGGTGCTGATGTGCGGTAGACCTCAGACTATTGTGTTACAAATGTGAAAGTTTTCCTGACCAGAGCCTGGTCGTTTCTATTTATGGAAGAAGGGCAGACCTCAGCATGATTTTTAAATAAATGGTTTAGGTTTTTTGGATGCTTGGCATTGTGGTGGGTAGCAGTCCGTCCTCACTGCATGGAGGTCCTGGTTTGAATCTCAGAGGAGGCCTTTCTTTGTGGAGCATGCATGTGCCTCCTGTGTGGCATGAGTTTCCTTCAAGGACTCTGACTTTATCTAGAAACATGCCCGCCAGAGAGACTGATGACTCAAAAAATGCCATTAGCGCTTGTTTGCTGTTTGTGCATGTGATCCGGTCAGGTGATGTTCAGGTTTTGCACCAAAGTTTTCCCCAAAATGATTACATCTGTGTCATATTTGAAGATCATGCTCCTTTAATAGTCTTGCTTGACTGTCATCAGATTTAAAGGTAAATTTAATCCTATCTGCACAAACTAAATTAAATACAGTTTTTATTTTGTTCTGAACTTTTCATGGTTTGTGGCTAATATGTATGGACTGTATTTAATAAGCATGCTTTTATTTTTGCGATTGCCTCCAGTGATATTTGGGGGCAGCTCAAACAATTTCCTCTCGGCTCCCTTTGAAAGAAATGGAACAAGCAACAATAACAGAGTATTGGTATCCAAAAAGTAAAAAAAGGTGGAGAACCTGTGAAAAATATGCAAAATATGGTGCATTAATGCAAAGGAACCACAGGAACAACAGTAAAGTCAACACCTCTATCTTTTAGCAACCGAACCCTCAGGTACCGGTCCATTAGGCGGTTGGTACTGGGCCACGGAGAATAAAAGCAAACTTTCTTTTTCATTATATTTACATTTCTGGAGATATTTTTTTTTTTACCTGTCTCTCCCTGTCACATCTGACTAATTCTTCATGCATGTCAAGTCGCTCGGTCACGTGTTGAAAATCCATCTGCTAATTACCTAAAGTCACTAAACTGAAACTCCTGAGCTAGAAAAGTAAAAAAAAAAAAAAAAAAACAAACACATTTGGAAAGTTTGTTTTTTGCAGAAAAGAACCACTGAAGAAACAAAGAAGAGACAAAAACTAGAAGTCTTAAGTCAAAATATGGATTCATAGCGAAAGTTGTTCCCACATACCTTAATAAGAATGAATCATATTCAGCAACAGGCTGTCTAGTGTTACAAAGAGGCTGCTAATAAAGTTGCTCAAATGGTGGATTCAAGTTTATCATCATCCTTTGAAAATACCAGTTTTTGTAACAGTTTTTTGCTTCCACCTTAACAGTTATGGGTTGAGGGAAAATCACTACTACTACTTGGAAACATCAAGTAGTTCCAACGCTAATGTGAGTGGAGGCAGTAATATCTGAGCTTTGACCACGAATAAAAACACACAAAGAAGACTTTCTTGTACTTATGACATATTTTACCTCCTCTATAAAACCCATTTAGACCAGAGATGACTGTAACTTTTTGTATAATTGCTGCTTCTTCAGATTCATGCTTTTTCCTCACAGCTCTCACAGTTACTTCCTCTTCCTGTTTTATTTAAAGGCAGAACAGAGTTCACTGTTTTTGTTCAGCATTAAGCTTACGGTGAACTTTCACACTAGTAAAATAAAAAACTGACTATTGATAGCGTAAAAACTTGGTGTGGACCAAACAGCATAATGTGAAAGAGCCTTAAGTAAAGAATCATGTCACAAATAGAACATGAACTATGTTTTATTTTAAGGACATAACAAAACTCCACCCAATGATATGTATAAAGGCCAGTTCATTTACAAACACCCGTAGAGGCCTAACATATATGCATATAAAAGCCCCCTGACCCTAAAAACAAGATTGACTCATTTTCTTGTAATTTCAATATATATATTTTTGTGTCACTCTTCATCCCACAAACACACACTCATCAGCCATAATTTTTGTACACCTTTCTAGTTCTGGGTTGGACCTCCCTTTGCCTTCAGAACTGCCTTAATCTTTAGTGGCATCGATTCAACAAGGTACTGGAAACATTCCTCAGAGAGTTTGGTCCATATTGACACGAACATATCGTCATGTTCAAGAAACCAGTGTGAGATGATTCCAGCTTTATGACATGGAGCTTTATCCTGCTGGAAGTAGCCATCAGAAGATGGAACACTGTGGTCATAAAGGGATGGACATGCTCAGCAACAATACTTAGGTAGGCTGTGACTTTGGACCATGCTTGGGTACCAAGGGGCCCAAAGTGTGTCAAAAAGTATCCTCCACACCATTACACCACCACCAGCCCGAGCCATTGACACAAGGCAGGATAGATCCATGCTTTCATGTTCTGACCTTACGATCTGAATGTTATAGCAGAAATGGAGACTCATTAGACCAGACAACGTTTCTTCATTTTCTGTTGTCCAATTTTGGTAAAACTGTGTGAACTGCAGCCTCAGTTTCCTGTTCTTATCCGACAGAAGTGTGGTCCATCCGCTGTGTTCTTCTGCTGCTGTAGCCCATCTGCTGTAGCCCGATTGCTGTAAAAAGTCTCATTTTGAGGTCAGTTCATTTAAATTTGTGAGAATTTGTTGGAGTAAAAGGTCAAAATATATAGTTTTTTTTATTATAACAGAGTTTCATCTTTACTTTCACACCACGATTTTGTGATTTACTTTCACAGGGCAATTTTGTTTTCCATCTTAAACAATAAAAAAAAAAATAACATCAGGTCCAGAGTTCTCTAGTTAAATACATCCAAAAACATTAGGAAGACTTTCCTGGGCAATCCAAGAATATTGACAATTAACCTCCTCATAATAACATAATTCATTTGTTGACACACTTTATTCCAAAGTTTATATCATCAGCAAGACAGTGGAAAATACATGAGTGATTCTATAGTCTCCTTTAATCTGTTGACTGAGATTAAAGGAGATGACTGATGACTGAGATGCAGCAGAAGACATAAAAAAATGAGAACATTAGGAGGAGATGAGACACGAAGACGCGACACCAGAGGAGTTGAATTGTTTGGACTTTGTTTCTTTTAAACAAATTTTTGTTTCATCATCTGGGCAAAAAACGTGCGGCAAAAGGTGAACTTCCCTACAATCATGTTCCTCAGAGAGGAAAAAGCGACAGCGGAGGGCAGTCAGTGCGCAGACGCACCACGTTTGAATTCATCAGCTTTTTTATGAAAAACAGTTTAAATTTAAAAACATGATTAAAGATTAAAAGTTCTAATAATTAATTTAATACTTATTTTTTTTGTAAATGAGAAGGGGATGAGTGGGGTAAGGCTTTTCGAGGTGTGCATTATCAAACATGAACCAACTTCACAGAAGCAAGAGATTAATTGCGATTAACGCGATAATTTGACTACCCTAATTTCCTCTTTTTCTGACTATTATCTGTAACCCTAGAAATGGCTGTGGGTGAAAATCCCAGTAGATCAGCAGTTTCTGATATACTCAGACCAGCTCGTCTGGCACCAATGACCATGCGACATTGAAAGTCACTTCAATCACCTTTCTTCCCTATCATGACGCTCGGTTTGAACTACAGCAGATCGTCTTGACCATGTCTACCTGCCTAAATGCACTGAGTTGAAGCCATGTGATTGGCTGATAGAAATGTATGTTAACGAGCAGTTAGACAGGTGTGGAAAAAAAGGAATAGTATGTAGGAATAAAAGAAAAAAAATGATTTGGTACAAGAGATCTCTATTCTTGTCCAATCAGGAATTTTCTGAAATGTGACTGTAGATGGATACATGTTGGCTTTGGTACTGTGTGTGTGTGTGTGTGTGTGTGTGTGTGTGTGTGCGTGTGTGGGTGTGTGGGTGTGGGTGTGTGTGTGTGCGTGTGCGTGCGTGTGCTTGTGTGTGTGTGTGTGCGTGTGTGTGTGTGCGTGTGCGTGTGTGTGTGAGTGTGTGCTGGTCTGCCTGGTTTTCCTGTCATCACTAACCGGCCAGAGAGGGGCTGTCATTACCATCCCCTCTCATGTCCTTGTCCATGTCAGTCATTTCCCTCCAAACTCTTCTGATGTCATTTGGGAGTGGATTTATGGGTGGGTACGGCTTATGGGAAAAAACGCACACATATGAATGAGTGTTAACATTGAATTATAGTTTTTTAATGTCTCACACTGTGTCAGATCCAGAGAGAAAAGTCAGGACAAATAGCCATCAATCAAAGCATTTCTCTGCAACAGCATGTGCGTGTCTGTTTGTCAAATTCATCCTGCGTCTGCACAATGACTGGCACCCATCAGAAACCTGTGCATGATGAATGTGCAACAAAGCAAACAGTGAGAAACAAAGAGAAGTGAAAAGAAGAGGGAACAATGAGGCTGAAAAGTCAGAGGATGAGGGTGGGGGTAACTTAGGAGGTGAAGATAAATAGAAATGGAAAGTGATGTAAGTAATGACTTCCATATGAGAATGTCGGAGTGCTTTTCTGCTTGCTTCTTAGTTTAATCATATCAGCAGCATGGCTGTTTCCAGCTTTCTTAAATGTGAAGTATGCAGCAAGGTCCAGGATCCAAAATCCTTTACATAAACACTATTCAGAAAAAAGTCCAATCGGACGTGACAGAAAGAGGGTGTTTGAAAGAGTGTTATGTGTTAACCTACTGGCTGTGTTTCATGTGCTGCTGCAAGAATGTGAATAGTGATTAAATGTGAAGGGAGGGAAGAGGTCAGTTCCCTATCAGGCGGTAGGAGAGCTTTTTTCTTCACTTCTGTGTCAGCAACAGATTCAAAAGTAACGTTTTGAAAGTTATCCTTGATAGAAGATTTTATGCACCAAGGGAGAAAAACACAACATCTGCTTTTCCTGACAGAAATCACACTACTTTGAATAAAAGTGCTGCAGAAGTGTTTTGTAAAAAACCCAGAGCAGCTTCTCTTCTCTCCCCAGTGGTGGTCTGTGGTTTTTGCAGCAGGAGGTTAAACCCACCTGTATCTCAGTTTTGAGCACTTAAGAAATGACTGTCCAAAAGAAGCTACCACTGTCCTCTGCAGGGGCCAGTTGCTGAGAGTGCTGGCCGAGTGAGATTCTGAGAAATCAGTGTTTTTTCGTCAGGTATGTAATCCAATGCCAAATATGAGCAAACATTAGAAATTAAATTACACGCACTCCACACATTCCTGTTGCAGGCAGTACTATAAGGTTTAAATCTTGTGAATTAATGCGTTGTTGCATATTTGTCAAGTACATCATTGCTAAAATGACACCACTGGAGTCATGCAAAGAGTTGGAATAATAACTGCTGGTTTTACACAAGCTTATTTGAAGTTTGAAGTCTGCTGTCCAGGGTGCTGATCCTGGAGGAACGGCAGGTTATAAATCTTTAAAATTCAGATAATCGTTACATCTTGTTAATGAGGATCGCGGGTAACCTTTGCTCCTCTGTCGTACTGGGGAGGAGAGATAGTGGTTATGATGCTTAATTTTTTCTTATTTTGTCGAGGCTCTTGATTTGACAGCCGGTTTTGTGCGGTAGCCCTGAAGTGCAAATCGCACAGATGGTCTAATAGCCTTTACCTTTAAGATGTTTATCTCTAATTTTTTTTCGGATGTCCTGGGATAATTCTCTCCTTGGCTTTCTGTTGTCCATGTTCAGTGTGGTACACACCTTTTCACCAAACAGCAGAGTGACTACTTGTCTCCCTTTAAATAGGCAGACTGACTGATTATGAGTTTGGTAACACCTGTGATGTCAATTAAAGGACACACCTGAGTTAATCATGTCAGTCTGGTCAAATAGTTTTCAATCTTTTATAGAGGTACCATCATTTTTGTCCAGGCCTGTTTCATTAGTTTGTTTTTTTTAATAATTATGTTAATCAGCAATTCAAAAGTGATGGCTGATTTTGATTATTTAATTTTCAATAAATTTTTATTTTTTGTTACTTTTGTAAGTTTCAAGTGATTTCAGTGAGAATTGTGGGTTTTTCCTTCTTTAACTGAGGGGTACCAACAATTTTGTCCACATGTGTAAGTGTTTATTACTTTTTCACATAATATTGCATTATATTTTAGTTTATTTTTTCAAATTTTCTTGCAAAAATTGGTCGGTTTTCTGTAAGTCATAAATATTTATTTTGCATCACAGCAATTAAAAGTACTTTACTGCTATTTAGTTTTCACGCTTTTGCTTCAAAACAAAACACCAACAAAACCTTGTTTACTACAGCTGATGCAATTTTTCTATGCTTTTGCTCTTAAAGCGATAATCTTCAGCAGCACATGGTGGAATGGATATTCTGTTTACGTCACAAGTAAACAAGTTTCCACTACATCGGTCCACGTTTGCTCCTTGATGCTCAGCAGGTTTTCATCCAACTCTTGTTTATAAACCGGGAAACAATGAAGAGTTAGACCTGAAAATATTCAAGGGAAAAGCATTACATGAGGAAGAAGAGACAGATGATTGTTTGGAGCTTTCACAAGTCCCAGTTCAATTTCAAACCCTCCACTTAAGTGAGTGTGCATGATTGTTGTGTTTGAATATGTGTCAAACTGAGTATCAGTAGTGGCTGTGGAGTGTTATCAGTGAAGAGTGTCATCCCCTCTACTTAACTTCAGTGGGCCTCATTCAGATGCACCGGTCAACGCTTTAACACTCACATTTAGGGTGTATTCACACTGGAAAAATGATTTGTTCCGGACAGAGACAGCTTAATTTGTTCTGGATTGAATCCTAAACCTTGCGTTTGGTCTGTATTCAGACTGTTTCGGACCAAAGCTTGTAAACAAAACCATGTGACTAAAGATCTTTTCAGTCATTAGTCAGCTAAAAAAAGAGAAAGATGCAATTTCTGCACTTTGAAAATACTTGCCAGGATTGTGCACTTATTAAAACTTTTTATATCGCTGACCAACTTTGAACGTCTAGACGAAGGCCAGGTTCAACACTTTTTACCACTGCATTAGTACGGTGGAGGCATGCTGCGAGGCGGTTACTGGGGACACTACGGCTACGAGGTACTGTGATAAGTGTTTCTGCCATATAGACTGTTGGGAAAACAGTGTGTAAAACAATGTGCATCACGTTAAAAGTTGTTTAAATGAGCCTGCATTCCAACGACCGCATTTCAATGAGTTGCTGTTGCACCAATACTCCACATTTGTCGGCTAAGGACGACTCCGGCGGCCCTTTTAGTTCAGTTGTTCTGGTCCGAATGCATCCTTAGTTTTATTATTTCTTTTGATCAGCTTTTCATTCATAGAGATCCACCAAATTTCTCCTGAAACCATTCATTTGTAGATTGCATCAATTGACTTTTTATTCTAAGTTTTTTTTGCTTTCCTTTTGTAAAAAACTGAATATAATAAAATAAATGCTCTCTTACTTTTGTGGAAAATAGTTGTTTCTGATAAGTCTTTATTGGGTTGGATTCATTGGATCATTTTTACGTTTTGGGAATTCTTACTTAAAACAAAGGTAAGTTTTCAGCTAGTTTTATTCATTCCTTTTATTTGAACTAATAACCATTATTCCACTACAATTCTGATAAGTTAGAAACTATATTTGCATTAATCCGGCTGAGTAACTTTTGAGTTTCTACACAATTTTACTCAATAGATTACACATTTGACGTACATTAAAACTATTATCATCATTTAGCTGAAATTTTACCAAATCTGCATTCAGAATTTATAGTATTTTCTTTTTTTCATTTTTGCTTCATTTTTTCAACAATTTTGGTTTGAACACCTACATTAACATTTTGTTGGCCTACTAACATTTTGTCAAACTAATTTAGCCATTTCTGATCTCTTAATTGTCTCGCACTTTTAGCATCTAATGTTGGTTTTGTACCACCAATTACAAAACTGGTATTTATTTTAGTTTATGTTCTAAAAATAATACAACTTTAAGGTTGTATGTTAATATATTTTAGCATCTACAACAACAAAAACTGCACATGTCAGCATCTGAAGAAAGGAACAATCAGTGGAAATAAGCACTGTGACTATATTCCTGATTTTGGGTCCAGTGGTGTGAGCAGAGTCGAGCTAGTTGTCGAAAAGGGTTTAGGGTGTGTGCTGTTGTGTGTGCTTGGAGCTGTGTGGGCTTCTTTCTGATGGGGTTAAGTGCACCGGCAGTGGCGTGTAGTAATGGAGGAAGGATGAGAGGGATAAAAGAAAAAAAATGAAGAGAGATCCATTAGCTAATGGATGTCTTCAGTCCTTGTTGGTCCTGGTTTGTCACACTCTGCATCATCCAACAGACGCACATGCACAGAAGCAAGAAGCCTCTGAGCAGTTCACACTCAAGCAAACTACAGGCCACAAATGCCCAATCCAAACTCAAATGAAAACTTGTAAATTAAAGCACAGGTAGATGTTACTCCTATGAATGTGTGTGTTTAATCAAATAGAAGCTAATTGGTTTTAATAAGACATCTGTGGCTGCTCTTTGATTATGCCTTCAGGCGAGGAATATGAGTGTAACACCTCTTACTGTTTTTCTCTTCTCCACACACAGCCTGGGGTCATGCTGACAGCAAAGTAAGAAACGGCCAGATCCGGTTCATTAGAACAGCAGGCCTCAGCGCAGCACTTGCATTGTTCACAAAGCCAGTGTGTGTAACCATATAGTTGGCAGTACTGATTGCCTTGCTCAACAACAGAGGTGCTGGAGACAAAAACAAACCTTTGACATGTCCCAAAAAACAAAAGAATAAGAAACAGATGCAAAATACAAGTTGGAAAGTTGTGAAACACGCTGACTGTGAAAAACTGCACAATTCTATAAAAGTTTCTGTCATGCATTAATCTGACGAAGCTTTCTTAGAATTAATCTTTTTCTAAAGTGAGGTTTTGCATCACTTTTATTTCAACTTCAACTGATCTAATTGAAAAAAAGTTTTATTAGTATTGCGATTTTTCTTTTTTAACTCTTTGAATTCATTAATTTACCGACACCTACAGAACATGAAAAATACCAGAAAGTTACATTTACATTTTACATTTACATGTATTTGGTGTAAATGAAATATTCAAAGTTTTTTCAAAAATCCTTTTTGATGAAAAACACAATGGCTTAGACTGTAGTCGTCACATTAGACAGAGTTGGAGGCTGTTTTAAAGTGGGGAAACAGTTGGGATAATCCAAAGATAACTTTTTTTTGTTTGAGTTCTTGATTTTATTCAGAGAAGCGTTAAAAATCCACTCTGATCATCTTTTGATCTGATTTTTAAAGTTTCCCTGGTAATTTTTTAATTACAGTTACGGCGTTTTGTGCCTATCGTTTTCCAGGACATAGTTTCTGTAGAGCGGCAGTAGTTCTTTGGAAATGTATCTATGACTGTTGTCGTGATTTGATGACTTGTGATAAATAATAATATTTAAAAGTCACGAGTTGTAATAAACTATTTTTCATATAATTTTCTATGAACATAAAAAACAAGCAGTTGGTGTTTCTGAATTCCCTATGCAGAAATCTCATTAAGAGAGCTTTTATTTTCAGATCTAACAGCAAATACCTGTTGAAATGTAAGAATACATAAAATGAATGACATTTCCTAAAACACAAATTTCTGCATATGAGACTAAAGTGTATCTCAAATCTGAGTCTCAGTCCAAATCCAAATCTATGAAATAACCCGATCGAACGTTTATTTATTTTTGTGTTTATTATGCTACTTAATTTATATTATACTATTTAACTTTAAAATTGTTTTAATTACTTTAAAACACGTTTTACCGTTTGATTGTTGCTTTTAACATTTTGAGATTAACTGAAAAAGTTTTCTTATAAATTGGAACAAAAATCTATGTCAATACAACATTATTGACAGATTGTTTCTTTAAAAAATAATGCATTTTAGTTGTTTCAAAATGTAAATAGATTTCTATTTTTTTATCTAAAAGATTATAGGACACAGATCGGGGTTTTCTGCTTATGGAGTTGTTATATTAAAGGATAAATTACAGCATTAACACACCTGTAACTTAACTTTTATTTCCTTTTGATTTTATGTAATGCCTTATCGAAGAAAAAACACATTTTCACAGAAGATGAAAGAACTTTAATTAAATATAGTAAGAGTCCAAAAAGTTATTTTACACTCCAAAATAAAGAATAAAAAAACAAAATCAACATCCTAATCTTTACAGTGGTTTCCTCTTGCTGTCCACACAAATACTGCTGATTTTAAGTGTGAATGATGTGTCGACATCTGTGAGCCTGAACGCACACAAGCCATGATAAATGACGTTTTATTTTGTAGAACAAAACCCTTTTATTTACTCCTCCCTATATGAAGATTCAACAGTAAAAAAAAGTTTCTCTTTCAGAGGAAAAACTGATGACTGACACACACACACACACACACACACACACACACACACACACACACACACACACATACAAGCGTTCTGATCAGACACATACAAAAAGAAGTGGTCTCCAAGCCCATGATTGATCAAAATAAATAAGTGGCTCATTTTGAGGAGGGAAAAGGCAGAAACATGCTGGGCAAACATAAAAAAACACTATAATAACACAATAATGGAAATGCAAAATATTAGGACAAAAAAGCTGAGATGTAAAAATGAAAAAAAAGTGTTCCTTCAATACTTTGAGCCTTCATTGAAAAAGTTTTGTTTCACTTTTGTTTTGTTTCAAAATCCATTACATGGAAGGAAACCGAAGAGAAAAACAAAGGCATATTTGCATATTCTACATCTACATGATTCAACAAATGCTGCTAAATGTAACAGAGACTATACATAATACAATATGAACAATAGAATGATGATCATAGTCACTTAAAAAAAAACAACACAAAGGCTTTTTTATGGTTTGAATTAAATGAGAGTTCCATGTGGCTTTTGGCATACAGACACTTTTGTACAAAAACAAAAAAATGATTAACATTCAAGCCTGACAAATGATACCAGTTGTTTTTGTCTTGTTGAACAACAAACCTTCCTAGGGAAGAGGATCGGGGTCATGGAGAAAAAAAAATAATGGGCCCAAAAGAATTCTGACTTATTTTATATATCAGTATTCTGAATATAATCTCAGAATTCATTTTATTTCCCCAGAAGGCGAAACTTTTTGCTCAAGAAGTCAGAATTCTGAGATTCTTTTTAACCTTTTTTTTCTTCCATGACCTTCATCCTCCTCTGTACCTTCCAGTCACTTTTAAGACGTTCAGTTTTTCAGAGTTCAGGTTAGAACAAATGTACTTTATCCAATTGTCTTCATGTAAGAAGTCTCACAGCTAAATGACAACCGATGGCAACACTGCAAATGCTGACCAGAAACAAGAGTATACAAAAGACCAAAGACTTTATGGCATAAGACTGTTCAGGTATTTTGCACGTCAGCAATAGGGTTTGGCAAAATAAAAAAAAAATTACTGTTTTTGTAAACTCCAAGCACTACGAAGTGAGCAAAATCTTTTACAACAAGCCACTACACTGCTGCTATTTTTAAGACAATATCTAAACATAATATTTCATCAAAAACAGCAGCATGACATCATTTGTCATTTAAAAAGCAAGTGACTATATGAAGTTAGTTTTGCACTTGATTAAAAAAATAGAACTTGAGTCCTGCACGTCTTATTGATATAAAGGAAGCTTTTTTCAAACTATATGACTATAATTTGATATTTGTTGATAATGGGGAAAGCAACTTTACTGAAAGAACAAAGGAAGAAAAATGCACTCAGAAGCAAAAAGAAAAAGAATGAGAATCTATATCCTTTGCAAATGCAACTGAATGTTTTGAGGGTTCTTGTTTTTTTGTATATTAAAAAAAAGGAAAATTTGTCCCATTTAATTTTGCAATTTAAAACGTTTGTCCGCAGGGGAAAGGCAGATTTTTGTCGCTCAAAAAAATTTACATTAACTTTTCAAGCAAGTTTGTAGCTTTTATTTCCTAATCCAATCAATATTATACTCCAAATCATTAAGTCACAAGCTGGCCAACAATTAGAAAGAAAAATAAAAAGTTATTTTTTTTACATAAGAAAAATCTTAAGCAAGATGTATATTTTTCTTGCTTTTCTGTGCTGCGTGTTGTTATATTTATCTTCCTTTCATAATCTTTCATACACAATTTGTATCTGGGATGCATTTAAGAGCAAGGTCACATGACATTTCTGGGCTTTGAGGTGAGATCTAACATAAAAATCAGGGCCACCTTTAAACATCTCTCTGAAATCACTGATGTTGTTCTTGTAAAACTGTCGTATATTCTTTAACTATGAAGCAAATGTTTAATCTTTTTAAAAAGTTCTTGTTTAAAACTTTTAGTGTGAATCCGTTTTGTACACCTCAGCACTGCTGCTTAGAACAAAATATAATAAAAACAAGCAAAGTAGCTTATCAAACTAGAAATAAAGGAAGCAAAGCAAACAAAATTGTAAAAATACAATATATTTATAGGGAAAAATAATAAAAATGAAGAGTTAATCTAACACAACTATGGCAGATGTCATTATCCTTTTAAATTAATGGCTGTTTGAGAATTTTTTTAGCCAACAGAATGGCTAGAGTGATGGAGGTATTGGGGTAGGTGTCTCAGATGTTGCTGTTGGATCCAACTAGTTGTATCCATAAGTACGTTTTGAAAGTTTGCTTTCCTAAATCTATTTGAAGCTCTTAAAGGAATCTATTTTCAGGATTTTGAGAATGTTTCAGACATTCAGAAGTGGGAGCAGAAGATTTGGTGAGTGAATTCCTGAAAATTCTTGATTGGATGAGACTTCTTTGGATGCAAAATGAAATCAGTTCATGAATTAGAGAAGTTCTCCATTTGTCGAAGATGAGAATGCAATTTTGTCGAGGAAAGGTTTGGCTTGTCTGTCTTGGCTGGATCAACTCTGAATAAATACTCCTTCTACATCGCTTTGACTCATTATCATCATCAGGTCTTCTTCACATTATATTCCTTCATTAAACAAAAAAACAAAAAACTTCATAAATAGAAAACGCCTCATGTAGGTTACAGTTAAAAAAGGATTATCACACATTTACTGTCACACAAACAAAAGAAAAGAAATCAGTCGATCACTCGAGAGGAAGTGAAGTTCACTTCCTGTGTCCATGGAGAGTCATAATGAAGGCGTGGCCATTCTCCTGTAAAAGCATTATGGTGTACAAAGTTTTAACATTTTTTTCTTGCAGAGTTTTTTGTTCTCATTGTTTTCTTCTCACACTTTCTGTGATACAAAGGGCCTGAGTTGGGTTTTGTTTCTTCGAATCAGGACAGTTGCCTCCATCCCCGACCGGAGTCCGACTCGCGTCAAATCCTCCCGCAGGATCGGCGAGAGTGTGCTTGTTTCACACATACACACAATCATGCAGTCACAGCTTTACATGGGTGGGACGATCATTCCTGGGATGGCTGTTGGGTGGAGAGAAGAAAGACATGAAAAAAACTCAGCCAAACATTTTCATCATCATAAAAAAATCCCCTTGTAAATACATCAATATGTTTTCTCCCATCTGCACAGCTGTGAGTGAGGCAACACTTTAAAGGCATTGAAGAATGAGTCAGTGCAACGTGCGTGATGCCTCACAAATACACACAGTTCCTTCTGCACAACAGCATTATTGCATGGTTGTGTGTGCGCCTGACGGATTGCATCACCACATCTGTAGTCTTTAAGACCTGTGATGAAGCATAGCCCAGTCATGTTTTCATGACTACAAAGTGTACAACAGTGATGCACAGGAATTCCCTGCAGAGTGAACTTGCTGCAATCCAGATTAAATAGAAATGCGACCCTTAAAACACCTATAAGCATCCTGGTTACTTTGTAATGGAGAATTTGTAAACAGTTGCAGTCCAACAGCTGACATTGTTGACTGGAGTTAGCTGTCAGTGCCCGATCCCCCTGTGAGTGTGTGACAGAAGGAAATGTGTGCGTGTCAGCTGCGCTTTGAGGCTCTGCTTTGAGTTCCCACACCCCCGCACATGCTCACTCCACACCAACAGCTAAACAAAGTCTCTGATGTCGAGAAGTCCATTTTCCATGCCAAATGTCTGTTTTTGTTTACACAAATATATGACTTCCTTTCTTCCCAGCTTATCGCCAAAGTAGGGAGGAGTTACCAGGCGACCTAATGGCTTGATGTGCAACGTGTGATAGAGCGAGAAGTGGCAAAAGATGGAAAAGTGATGGGATTAAGGAGATTAAAACAGGATGGAATTGTGAAGCATGAGAAGTGCCTGGTTATTTGGAAAACAAGTCTGAAACGTGACAGACAATCTGGTCAATTAAGGAGAAAATCTATGAACTTGAAAGCATTCAAAAAAGAAGCAGCTGAGGAACATACTTCAGGTGAAGGCCAAGCCTTGTAGTGAGCCGGCCGTGGAGTACTTGCTAGAGTCCACAAATGTTTGATCTGGTAGAGAAAAGTAAAGGAACGGGGAAGGAAATGGTGAGGAAAGGACGACAGGAAAAAAGCAATAAAAGATCATTTAAATTCAAAAAAGTTTTTTTTTTTAAATGAAATTAACGCAGAAGCTTTCTCAAAAAGCAAGAAACATCAAACTGAGGAAAATGTACGAGGATTGATATTGTCCAGTTCATTCTTAATAATCCAAGATTGTTTTATCCAAGTATGCTTTCCCAGTTCAGTCCAGATTATTAAGTATTTTAACGATTGCCTACATGTAACCATGTTGTTGATGGGATCCCAAAGCAAAAGGTGAAAGTAGAGAGTAAAACTGCCTTTAATTTGAAGAATTGGAAGAAACCTCCAGCAGAACAAGACTCAGAACCATCTGCTGCGACTAGTTGATGTATTGTTCTGTTTAGATAGAGGAAATACTACCAACATGTCTTGTTTGTCAAATTCTTAAAGACCCACTCCCCTGAAAATTGGGTTTTTGGTGTTTTTAAGATGTTCTTGAAGTATTTTCTTATAATGGAGAACACATATAAAGAAAATTACTATTACGTCTTATTTTCCTTTCCGAGCTATCATGTGGCACAAAAAACAAAACTGTGTGGCTGGATAATTCTAACATTGTTTGCCATTTTTGTTGCAGCGCTAATGTTAGCTTGGGGTTGTTGTGTAAACAAAGGGATGATGGGAAATGAGGTCTTCACCAACAGTCTCATCTACAACTCAACAGTGGAATTTCTGATGAACTTCTGCTGCTCTGCAGAAACTATGTCCAAGAAAAGGACAAAAGTGATTTGATTTTGGCTAAAAATTGCATAATTTTAAGTGAAAGACTGGAATGCTTTGAAAATAGATCACAAGAGGATTGGAGTAGGAGTTTAACAATAATAATGGAAAGCATGATAATCCCAACACTGTGCTATACATGAATCTGAAGGAATAACCAAGTTTAACTTAAAGCAGCATAAAACATTACTTTCGTTGACCAATCAGAGGAAAAGTTGACCATTTTTGAAGCTTAGTGGTGCCATGTTCATCCTCCTCAGATTGTTTTACTGTAGGATCAATCCCACAATTTGGTCATATCAAAGACTCTAAAAATATGGCTCGTTGCCTTCAGTGCTTGGAACTGTACCTTGGAGTCCGTTGCCGTTAGCACTTGTGCATGAAGGCGGTGGAGAAGAGGAGGGTCTAACCACTGGAGCGAAGGCGGATTTCTGCTTAACAGCTGCTGAAACCATGTTGGCCGGGGAGAAGGAGAAGACGCCAGAAGAGGAAGAGCAGTTGGAAGGTAGAGAGGTGGAGGAGGCCATAGTGGGACTGGATGGAACAACTGGAAAGAGAGATCCAAGGAGGTTGTCAAACAAATAACAAGCTGTATAGACTCTGCAAAAACATGCCACAAATCTAACAGTTATCTGCTTTCATCACCATCGCTGGGAACTTTGGCAAACAAGTGATAACATCTGTCCATTCTGCTGTTTTATCTCTACTTTCCTTGCTCTTTCCTACACTAAGTGGAAGTACGATGCAATTAACCAGCAGAAGGAGAGGAGGTGTGGCTGTCAGATGAAAGGCAGCGAGGAAAATGAGATGAACTGAAAATAAAACGGAGCTACGATCGTTTGCTCGTGATTGTTTTTGAAGATTGCACTGCAGATATACCCTTGGGAACTTCACTTTTATCAAATGTAAGATGTACATTTTGCTCATGGAGATTTTGTTTGCTTGCAGTTCAATATACACAAGTTTCATTCAACATTTGCAGATACAACCTGTTGTTCAATGACTGCTTTTATACTGAGGAATAAACCCAAACAAGAACAAATCAAGAGCTTTACTCCTTGAGCAGACTCAAAGTTACCACAGTGTTGCATCACCTCTTCTTTAATTAAGCTTCCTAATCAATCAGGATTTGAGCAAATACAAGATTCTAACTGTTCAACAGTCCATAGTTTTTTCTCGTTTGACTCTGTTCTTCAAGGATTAGGATGTCATTTCAAAGGGAAAGTCATGGTCTGCTGTCAGGCCCAATGAGCACACAGCCTCTGTGTCTGAGAGTTCCTCAGTATGGAGTTTGGAATTTTATTTCTCCAGGAGGACATTCAGATGATTTTAAAACCACTTGATTTTGGAAAAATGTCCAATATATTTCTTAAATCAATGGCATGAACACCATAAACCAGTTATTAATCCACTGGACATTGCATCCTCAATTCTCAAACAGATGTTGGTCTTTGCACCTTTCACTGATAAAAAGTGGATGGTCTTTCTCGTGGGAAAGCTGTCTTGACACTAAGATGAACTCATCCCCAGAGGTCTAATCTAAGATTTCCCAAAGTTGCTAAAGGGCTTACTCTCTTTGTAATATGACCTGACGTTTATTTCCAGGATGAAGCACCAGATTGTGGTGTGGCACAATAACTTTCCAAAGTACTCCTACGTTTCTTTGTGATTTTTTTTACATTTTTTATAATACACTTTGGAATCAAATACAGTCAGAAATCTGACGAATAGTTTTGATTAATGTGGGATGTGAACTTGGTTTGGTATTGTTGCTAAATAAAATTGCAGTATAGATGTAAAAGGAAAATGTTTGGCTTCTTTGTTTAGGCTGATCAAAATTTTTCTGACAGTTTGGCACAAAAAGGTCAAACATGATGTGAAAAATATGAGTTAGTTCACAGTTAACTGTGTTCAACATTCGTCAGGGGTCGCCACAGCGAATAAGCTTACACTAATTTGCACAATTGGATTGATTAAGATTTTTACTCCGATGCCCTTCCTGTCACAATCTGGACTGGGGACTAGCACAGGGAAACCCACACAGCCATCTGAGCTATTGAGCCACTAGTGAAATTATTGTTATAGCTTCTACTAACAAGGTGACTTGTTTAATCTGAAAGCTTCTCTAACATTCTTTGCCTCTGGTTTGTAAAAATAAAGTTTTTGTAAATGAATGCTACATAGGAACAAATAATAAATGTTGCATTTACTCACTAGCATAAGGCGAGTTAGCTGCAGAGCCATTAAGGAAAGTGGGCGAGCCTCCAAGGTTGGTCATGCCGGTGTTGTTGGTGTAGCCGTTCATGGTGCTCGTGACTGAGGAGTAACTGGTTTGCTGAGGTGTGGAGCTGGGGACGTAACCATGAGGCGACACACTGCTGCTGCTGCGCACAAACCCTGCAGGATATCGGATGAAGAAAAAAAAACAAAAAAGAGAACACATGACGCTGGTACAAACTCGTGTTGTTTTGCTGTAGTAGAAGTGAGTACAACTAATGATTTAGAACATTTTCCTTTGATACTTCCTTATGTTCAGGACCTCAAGACAGATGGAATTTGCTTGATATTAATATCATCTAAAATTTTTGACATTCCAATGCAAACAAACAACCCTGCATCGTCTGTTAGAAAACCTAACACGAACATTTTGACTGGTAGAGAGTCGGAGCATCTGGAAGAAACCCATGCAAACGTTACATAAAACTGATGTAATTAAGTGAAATCCTTTACATCGTTAAAATTTAAAAGACTAAACAGACTTTTTGACTGTGTGCTTTTGCATTTCTAAAGAACTTTCTGTCTGGAAAAGAGTTAAATTACTGTCTTTCCACATCTAATCTAAAACGGAGTTTCACCCAAGGAAGCAAAAGATGTAAAAAATGTGGTGCTTTTTTTTTTTCCTTTACCTTGGTTGGCTTGAGAGGGTTCAGAGACGTTGACGGACAGCTGCCCGGCAAAGGAGTTGACTCCCATCATTCCAGTGTGAGCTGAGCCAGAGAGCTGGGTGTGTCCTCGAGGAACGTTGTATAAGGCTTCTGCAATATCGGCCGCACGCTTCAGGATGATCTCCTCCAGGAAGAGGAAAACAATAATTGCAATAATAGCAACGTAGTACGGTCCTCTCTGTTTTTCCATTTGGACACTTGTACGTCTGAGTTCTTACCTGGTTATTATGAGGCATCCCATAAAGCGCTTCCACCAGATCGGCCGCTCTCTTCAGAATAACCTCCTGAGACAGAGAAAAGTTAAAAAAAAGTTGTCCCCTTTAATTATTTATTCACATTTTTCTATTGCTTTTTCTTTAACGCATGTATTGAAAAACACATTTACTTGAACGAATCAAACAAATGCTGTCTTCCATTCCATTTGCAAAAAAAAAAAACCTTCAACACATTATCAACATATTTCCTTTTCACCACTTCATCATAAGAAAATAAATTGCTCGTCACCTCTTTTAAAAGTGGAGATTAGCTGCTGTCAGCCAGAAAGCTTTTATGGTTCTTAATGACCTCTTGAAGTGACAGGTATTTAAAATATGCTCTAAAGTAAATCTAAAGTGCTTTGCTTCATTGCTTTTCAACCAGCGTTGAGACTTAGTGAAATCCTGTTTGGTTTTGAGGTTTTACCTTTTATTAGGCTGAAGTTAGTGCTGAATTCGAAGGATCTTTCCAGGATTCCATTATGTGAAATTAACAGGGATCCCCTAAATTTGACATTAATGTGTTTTCTAACTTTATCATCTTTTATTGCGTCTTTATTGTCTCATTTACTGATTGTCCACTTTGATTTTCGCCTTCTAACACTGTCCTTCGCTGCTTTTCTCTACAGTGGCTCCCTCTTATTATTTTACCTCTCTCTGGGAGCCCACCTCCAGGTCTAAGGTGTCTTGTTAAACAGGTAATGTGTTGTGTGCTGTTGACAGAGAGAAAATGACTCTGTTCACGCAGTTAACCTGCACTGTGTGACACACTCACGCACATGCTTACGGTTCACTGCATGTGTGCTCCCCTTTGAGTTAGCGGCTGGAGGAACATATTGCCTCCCCATCAATGTGTGTGCGTGTGTGTGTGTGTTTGTAGATATTAAAGGTCACAAATCCAGTCAGCAGTTTAAGTGTGCCTGTCAATGGAGCTAAATTCAATCTTTTGCACATTATTACGTTCCTGCTGGCTCTCTGTTAACCTCTCATTATTTGACCGATGAGCTGAAATTCACACAAACGAATGCACACACACACACACACACGTGCGCACACACAGAAACCCAATCCTGAGTGTTGAAGTGGTTCCAGTAAGGCCAGTAGCTGATAAACGGGAAGGAAAGATGATCTGGTAACACCATCATCATCATCATAATCGTGAAGTCTGCTGGCTTCTGCTGCCTCTGACTTCCAGAATCGATGCAGTTTCCCTTCGTCTGTTTCTGCTGTCCATTTCACAAACACATCCGTGACCTTTGCTATACTTTTACAAACCTGACCTCGCTTTACATTAGCCAAAACAATTAAATAATCTGTGTATGAGTAAATGAACTTCACTTTTTTTAGATTTTGTGTGAGGTCACACAAAAATGTGGTTTAAGATTACAAGAACGATACGGAGTAAAGCGGCTTTGCAACGCTTTACATTAGTATTGGCACAAGCCGCTCTTCCAGCGTCAGAATCAACTGATTTATATTGAACGTGTAAATACTTCCCTGGTTTAAAGTCTTGGATGATATGTTGTTTTTTCTGCTTCAGAGTCCGTTGGAATTACATTGTTGAAGTATTACAGTAGAACACAGAGCGTCAACACTGGGTCTAAAGTTCACTAAGCTAAAACAAGATTAAAAGTTTTACATTTTTTGCAACTTTTTACAAA
Organism: Oryzias celebensis; assembly: GCA_014656515.1. Classification (NCBI taxonomy): domain Eukaryota; kingdom Metazoa; phylum Chordata; class Actinopteri; order Beloniformes; family Adrianichthyidae; genus Oryzias; species Oryzias celebensis. The sequence goes on from BNCR01000013.1 coordinate 17,518,431, forward strand.
CTTAGAAAACTTTTGTCGTGTTTATTTCCAGTCTGTATCGCGTGAAAATACATAAATAAATCGCGTGAAAGAGACATGTCAGATGGGAGAAGGATGAAACAAAAGTGCATCTTGAGGAAAGATGGAAGAAGAAGAGGATTCATCAACGATGCTTTTACTGTCTGATTTATGAGCAGCACTAATTTCATAACCTCACATTAGACACACACACACTGTATACATTAGCACTGAAAAGCTGGACCGACAGTCACAATTGAGTGTAATGTGCGTGTGCCAGGCCAGCAAAGCTATGACACACACATGACTTATTCCTCCCTAATGTTGCCACATTAGCGGTTTGATCTGCTTCTAATGTGCCATTAGGGATGCCTTACATGTACGGTCATACCTTACACCGAGATGATGTCATCCTAATATGTTGGCGCACTGGGTCATGGCGCCCAATAGTGCACATATAAAAAAGTATCGACATGTATTCTTCCTTGTCCTTTGGGAGAAATTGTCTCTCTAATGTGATGTGAGATGGTGGTTTCAGATAGAATCTCTTCTCTACGGAGAAGTGAATTTAAGTCTGGTCCGTATGGGTTTATGTATGACACATGCACCCACAGACGGTGTATAAAGCAGATGGTTTTATGTACACTATATGTGTTAATGGATTACCAGGAATTACTCATACTGCTGATAAGCTTCGGCAACGCGATGTCATTATGTGCAGACATGTCAGCTGCAGACAGTCTGCAGTGGGGATCGAAAGTTTGGGCACCCCAGGTAAAATGTTATATTATTGTTCATAAAGAACCCAAGGAGGGATTGAAAAATCTTCCTAATACATTAGTTTACAGATGAGACATCCTTTTAATATGTAAAAAAAAAAAAAAATAGGCGTTTTTTCCATCATTTACCCTTTCAAAAAAACTGAAAACAACATAATAGTGCGTGCACAAGTTTGGACACCCTGCAGAATTTTTAGTATGCTCCACCCCCTTTGTAAAAACTGAGACTTGACAGTGTCATGGATTGTTCATGAGTTGTTGAGCAGTTGTCCAGAACAATGAAACTGAAAATAGTTGATGTTTTCAAAGCAGGAGAAGCTATAAGAAGATAGCAAAGTGTTTTCAGATGCCAATATCCTCTGTTCAGAATGTCAGTAAGAAATGGAAGTCAACAGGAACAGTGGAAGTTAAAGCAAGATCTGGAAGACCAAGAAAAATCTTAGACAGAGCAGCTCGTAGGTTTGTGAGAAAAGCAAATCAAAACCCACGTTTGACTGCAACATCCCTCCAGAAAGACCTGCAGACACTGGAGTCATACTAGATACTTGTACAAATATGGTCTTCATGGAAGCGTCATCAGAAGAAAACCTCTTCTACGTCCTCACCACAAAACTCAACGTTTGAAGTTGGCAAATAAACATAAACAAGGCAGATGCAAACAGGTTCTGTGGACCAACAAGGTTAAAATGGAACTTTTTGGCCGCAGTGAGCAATTGTATGTTTGGAGAAGAAAGGGTCCAGAGTTTAATGAAAAGAACCTCTGTCCAACTGTTAAGCATGGGGGTGGATCAATCATGCTTTGGGCATGTGAAATGTTCACAACCTGAAGATGTGGGAAGTGAAAACGTACAAATGCAAATTACACAAACTTAATAGAATAGTATGTTTTCTTTGAATATCTAATCTAAATTTTTACCACTTGTTATGCTACATTCACACAGTGTCGCACTTTCCCTTTAAACGTGCGTTTAACATATGGTGTTCCCACTGGACAGGCAGGAAGGGCTTTTTTTCTAAAGTTTACCAGCCCTCTTCCATGTACAGTTGGAAGAGGCTTGGTGTGAAATGTTGAAGCGGTGCAAATCAAAGAATCTTGTTTTAGACTTTTTCTTACTGATGATATATGACTAACTTGGTGTCGTATAATTCTGCACAAACCGCAACTATTAATTTCTCCTCTATGATCAATTTTCAAACGGTTGGAACTTCTGTGAATTAAAATGGGAGATCATCCAGTCGTCATTACCAAATCCAAGTCCCGAATATCTAAATCTAACCTGGTTTAACTTTCAACGCATGTTCAATGGCCGCCTAAAAATGAATATAGAAACTTGCGTTTCCATGCTTGAACACGGAAACTTGAAATGTGAGTTTAGACTTTTCATTGGAAGTGGCCGCTTGAACGTGCGTTGCCGAGGGCGGTGTGAATGTAGCTTTACTCTGGGCTTTTTCCTTAATTTTAAGGATTCAATTTGTAGAAAAATCTAAGTGCACTTGAGCTGCACAGCGTGTGAACGCACCCGTGTATTTTTATGGGTGCCAATTTGGCGTGGCTTGACCCAACTCAAGCCGTTTCTGTGCTGCGGCCTCAATTTTTGGGACCTTCCTTTCCTGCGGTTGCTTGGACATGATTTATAAAACCTAACAGGACGATCGATGGCCTGGGCTCTGCTTGCTTGGTTGGAGACAGCAGTAGGTGTTTGTTCTGTCCACTTTGCTGTAACAAGCCTGCCAGGATTGTTAAAGTGATACCAAATTGGATGCTAATGCTCAGTCGAGGCAAGTTACAAAGGCTAATGGAAAAGGAGCATTAGAGTTTGTTCACATTGTCTGTTTTGCCTGTTTGTCTGCTCAGTCTGTTACAAAGTTGCATTTTTTAGAATATTCTAATTTGATTTTTGTGTGTATGCTGACTTTTTTTGATTATGAAGTGGTGAGGGTAACCGCTAAACGACTTCACAGAATGAGCCCTGGATGGACAATATTAACAGTGCAGAAGATCATCATTTCAAAATTCAGATTAGCTGCATGATACCATCATACCCTAAGAGTAAAGGCACCAGAAGTTGAGGAACATGTGGAATTGCCCTGCAGGAGAGAAGACTGTGCTGCAGCCGAGCAAACTGACTGGGAGATAGACCGATGTCTGGACTTGGACTGGAGAGGGGGACGACGTGTGGGCAGAACAGGTGGCAGCAAAGGCACCGTGTTGTGTTGAAAAGGAGACCTGGGTTAGTGGAGAAGTAGAGGGGTGTGGTGGGGACACGCCCCTTTTCCAGCAAAGTGCCCCTTCCTTACTTACACTAAAATTATTTTACAAAAATTCGAAAAGACTGGGGAGTGTTATTCTGCATTGAACCTTAGTTTTCAACACCTAAAATTACACTTACTGTTAGTTTTCTTTAAGCTTTTAAGTTTTAGGCTTATTTGAATTTTATCTGTATTTTAAAATCAGACTCTTGGGTTGTCAAAGAAAATTGAAAGTGATGTGAGTCCTGGTTCCTATTCCAGACTGATCCGAGGATAACACCTCAGTTGTCTAAAGAAGTTTAGCCAAAAAAAGGCTCATCTTGGACTCTTTTTGTTATATAGAGTCAATCTGTTTGCCATCTTAAACCTCTTGTTTTAAAAGTTATAGTCTTGAACAGCTGTTGTTATTGGATTTTACAAAATTGGACTTTTTTATGAAAAGACTACCACCTTTATTTTTACATTCTTATTACTTTTATTTTTGTTCCACATAATTTAAAACCAAAAGTTATAAAATGAGGATGAAGGGACTGACTGAGCTTTACTGGTGACTGTGCGTTTGCACATATGGATGCTGAGGAGATCACAGTGGCACAAACTGGCAGTTGAAACTGTGTGTTTGTGTGCATATGTGGGCAGCGAAATCCACTCAATGTTCAATGAACAATTATGGAATCGGCTGTCCACTTGTAATCCTCTCACACACTCCACTGCCCTGCCTGTCTGTCATCCATGCAGGTCTGCAAACAAACTCTTAGAACTTTAGTGCATGAAGTGATCGATACTTGATGAACTGCCAGCAGTGTCCAAAACACCGCAAACTTTTCTCGCTCAACAAAACAAAGGCACACTTTCAAAGAATCCAAATCAGGGGGTAACATTATTGTGCTGCAATTCAGTCGCATTTTCTTAAATTCAAGTGTTAATGGCTGAGACAGACAGCATGTGTCCAGCTCAGTTTCTCTTCCTCACAACTCTTGTTTAAAAGGTGGCACTGATTAAGTTCTGGGAGGAGAGTATGTGTGAGTTCTTCCAAGAAAAATGCAAACCAGACCATAGAAGTCGACTAAGTACTCCATGTTCACACATTGGAGGGATTTGATATTTCATAAACAAAGTGAGATGTTTGCAGCTGCAAGAACGCCTTTGTGAGAAAAATAGTGTAAGCCAGAAATCAAGACCTCTTTATTGGTTGATGATCAAACCACCCCAAAAGCTCTGGGGTGTGGAGTGTTGGGCCGCCTGCCTCAGCTAGAATACTCAGTGTGATCAAGGTACACTAAGAAGCACACACTCATTCAACCCACCTGCATACTCACCTTTGCACAAATATGGGCATAGATAATGTTTTTACACCCTCTCCACAAATGTTAGTCACGCAAATCTTGTGTACCTGTCTTGTAACCCTAATACAAATATACACATTGTTTGTCCGAAGACTCATAACCCCCTATTGTAACAGAAAAATCTGTCCAACACAAGAGGCCTTCATCTCTTAGAAAGGAAGAGTAAAAAAACAACAAAAAACCAAAAGAAACTCTGTTATTGAACAGTTTCATCTGGCTTATGTGAATTTTTTTGTCTTTATAGGCTATGTTTGAGTTCCTTTAAGGGAAAATTAAGACGCACAGAGGAAACTACCTTTTTTTACAAGACACCAAAAAAAAAGAAAAGGAAAACCGGAAAAGACATAAAATGTTATTCTGTCATACCGAAAGGTGAAAAGAATTCCAGATTTTAGAACAAATGTTTGTTGAACCATTTGATACAGGATGTTTTTAATCCCTAATCTGTCTTGAAATGCTAAAATAGATCATTTATTTTTACCAAAACAAAGCCAGTTTTTTTTTACCTAAATGTTTTTTTTATTTAATAACAATTATTCATTATATGAAAATGGTTTTTAATTTACCACAAACATTATTTGATTTTATAATTTTATATAAAAATAATGATAAACCACCACTGATTACCTTCACTTTTTTGGTATTGAGTTGTGTCTTAAGAGACAGTTGAGCTGATATTTCTGGGTTTATTTTTACCAAGCTTTAGCCCATAATAAACTAACTGTTGGTTAGAAAGTGAAAGCAGAGAATCTGCGGACTTATTAGGTGTAAAGTTTGTTATGACGTGCTGGACATGTTCCCGCTGTAATGATGCACATTGCATGCAATTGCTAACACGTGTGCAGGATCCAGGGTTTCGGTACATTCCTGCTGACATCACACAATCACCAAAGTATCCCATCATGACCAGCGCCCATCACTGAATGATGTCACTCCTAAATCAGCCAATCCTGGACGGGCTCCCGCAGGAATGGGAAAGAAGTCTGCAGCTTGTGTTTATGAAGTCGTGAACCCCATCCCTCCACAGATTCAAACTCAAAAAGCCCACACAGAGGGGAGAGGCGTGCTGCTTGTACCGCTCAAGATGGCAGAGCTTCATATCAAAGCAGAGCTCATCGTTTGGTGCTAACTGTTTGCATCTGCTGATGTTTTAGATGCTGCGCTTGATCTGCAGCTGATAAACAAATAGTCAGATATGAATGTCTGATCTGGAAGGGATTCAAATGCTCACCCGGTGAACGGGTGTTTTATGAGGCTCTCAACACAAGAACACAAAGAGGTTTGAAAAGAAAACTTCTGCTTAAAGAAAGTAGGAACATGCACATTTTTCTATTAGGCTTACGAAAGAATACTTCTGCAGGTTGAAATGAAGAAAACTTGAAAGATTCTGTGTAACTATAAAACAACATTTCTAAAGTCCCTCTGATTGCCATCATTTGAGTCCCAACAAAGCCATCACATTCATTTGCAGGCGATAAAAGAATTGCCACCACACCTTTGGCAGCCTCTCTGGGTCCCCTGGGTGCCGAGGGATAACCTTTTGAAGCCTCTGGAAGCCGTAGTCGATGGTTGGTTCATTCAGTGCTGCAGAAGAAAGATAAATAGAAGAAGAGAGTGGAGGAATGATTTAAATAAAAGCTTAATAGAGTTAACTGGAAACACTCATTGCATTGTTTTGAAAGGGTGTTTCATGTGCAGATGTAGCTGCAGAGCTTCCAGCTACAGAACTGTCGGTTCACAGGCGGCTTGTTGGTTTAGTAATTTGTGACACCTAAGATCGGTGCAGCAACTGACTTTTTGACCTCTTGCATACTTTATAACACCAGCGGGATTGAACTTAAGGAGCGGGCCCATTCAGTTGTTTGTAAAACTGTCAGCAAGATTTTCCCCCTCTCTGCATCATGTTTATTGCTGAATTTAAATAGATAGATAGATAGATAGATAGATAGATAGATAGATAGATAGATAGATAGATAGATAGATAGATAGATAGATGTAGCCACAGGGGGGCCAAGTCTGGGTCTCCCTGTGGCGGTCCCCAGCCTGGCTAAAATACAGGGTTCTGTCAGGAAGGGCATCTGGCAAAGATCTCGGCCAAACGACCTGTGTGAATCAGCGAAAGCTAAACCATAAGCTAAACCATAACAACTCTGGTTCAGCTGTTTTATTCTGTTTTGATGATTTCTCATTATTTGTCAATATCAATTTTACTATTGACAAAAAAATTGGGGGGCATTTTTTTTCTTTTTTTTGCTATTTAGCAAGTCCTTTACAACTCAGTAACTAACAGTTTAATAATGACTTGTTAACTAGCTACAACGACTAGTTATTATAATGTGTAACCACTACTTTTTTATTTTTAATTCTGGCCCTTTTTTTTTTTTAGAATTTTCATTGCTCAAAGCAATCTCTGATTTTCACAGCCACATCACTGGTGTCATAAAAACTCAAAGAGCCTCAAGAGCAAAAAAAAAAAAAAAAAAAAATCAATGTTTGCTTCTTATCTTTCATTTTTAGGAAAATGCATGATTTTCCTTCAGGGTCTTTATTTGACAAATCATATCTACACATTTTTTTTTGCACAATGCCAGAGAAACATTGCTCACAGAACAACACATCACAAACCAGTGAGATCAAGTGTTTGCTATCCTTGACCTTGCAATCTTTGCTAACTTATGACTTTCAATAGACTTGCTCTAAAGCTTTTCTATCCTTGCCTTACCTTTCGCTGCTGTCACTGCTGGTGTACATCATAGGCTTGCATACATGACATACAGATGCAAAATGACAACATCTGTAGGAGGCAGCAGGGGGGATTCAACTCCTGAGGGGAGAGGCTCATTTTTCATTTTGTGACACTTTGTTCCACAGCACCATGCTGCTATTACGTAGGTCTTTGTGTGCAAAACTGGGTTGGAAAATAATGAGCCTACTCTGTGTGATCTCTAACAGTTGACAGAAGCCTTCAGGTTTGAGAGAATGGCTTGTGACTGAAGGGTTGACAGTCCAAATCTGAATCGAATCCTAAAACTGCAACTGAGGAAAACTGTTTTCCCAAGAATTCCTTTGAGGAGCCTCAAAGTGAAATTCGCTGAAGTTCACTCAAGAGATGAAATGATTACCATTTCTGAAGACAAGCGGCTACCATGGCTTAGTGGGTTGAGCAACCTTCTGCTATTTGAGTTACATTCTTAGTAGTTCTACGGCGGTGCAGAGGTAGAGATGTTGACCTCAGATTGGAAGATCGCAGGTCCAGTTCCTACCTTTCCTGCCCATGTATCAAAGTGTACTTGGACAAGACACTGAACCTCACATTGGCCCTGGTGGTTGCAGGTTATCATTTACTGTTAGGGATGCAACGATTCCCTTTCCCCACAATTCAAAACAATTTGGGAAAATCCTTTTTCAAAATTTGCTAATAGGTTATTAAAGATCCAGATAAACCTTTCGGTTGGCTCATTTTAAGCTTGGAGTAATGTAATAAAACCATTTTAAAGCTATTATATTTAGTACAACACACAACTTTAACTTTTTCAGCATAAACATATGCAACCGTATGCAGTAGGGAATCACGGATTTGCATTCTCTACGATTCAGTTCAGTGTAGTAATCCAGTACGACATGGTCTGAAAGACTCATTCCAATTATATTTTGATCTATTTTTAAAGTGTTCCCCGTGGACTATTAATTATGATTATGGTATTTAGGCAAAACAAAAAACCTGTGTTGTTCTCTAGGACAAAGTTTCTGTAGAGTGGCGGTAGTTCATTCAAAACTTGGCTCTTAGTTGTCGGCGAAACTATTGGCGCAGAGTAAGTTCGCCCCCTCTTACAATCGTTGATTTGTTTTCATGCTCTTGCCATAGCTAACAGCCCCTCACACTCCCAACGTAACCTTACCAGTGCAACAAAAATGGGGAGCAATATTGGAGCTAACCAGCGGTACAGTCGATTAAAACAAAGACGTACACGGATCTTTTGGCTGCAAGTAGAAGCATCAGAATGGAGCAGACACAAACATAGTGTTAGTCTTAATTTTCTTTAGATAAGTCCTCCATCATTAGAAAAATACTACAAAAACATGTTAAAAAAACAGGATTTTCATTGGAGTGGGTCTGTGTCGCATCCCAAGAAGATACCTCTCATGGTGCCCCCCCAATTTTAAAAAAGCTTTGAAAATGTTTGCATAAGAAGCTCTGAAATATGTTATATAAAGTAGCAAAAAAGTATGAGTGAGTAGAAGTCTGTTATTCTTGCCTCAATGTGCAAAACATGACAAGGAACAACAAATAACACTTGGGGAAAAAAAAACTGGCACTAAATTCCACAATCAGACAAAAATGAGCAATACACAACTTCTAAGAAGAACTGAATATTTTGTATGTGGACAATGCAGGGAATATTCACTTCAGGATGTTTTTAATAATGTCAATCTTATGAAAAAAGTAGCAAAAATGTTAAGAAACTGGCATCAGAACATGTACAAGAAAACTTGACATTCAGTGAGAAAATGGTAGACACAGAAAAAGAGCTCAGTTGACACTAAGTTGTAAATTGTAGCATCACATCTGGCTGCAGACAAATGCGCGGCAGAAAAGGTTCATGCGATGCTCTCAAAAACAATTACATGATAATAACAATGCAGGAATAAATCTAAGGGGTTTTAAAGTGAGCTCAGAGTTCCCTTTAATGTTCCAATTACTCTCCTCTACAGTTTTTACCCAATCAATATGTCAATCAAGTGGCGCTCTGAAAGCTCTGTCAGTCAACATGGGCTGTTTAAAAGAACGTGTGTGTGTTCCTGAGTTTACTGATGCGTGTTCTACACGTGTCACATGGTTGAACCTTTTAAGTTCAGTGTGCGCGCAAGTGAAAAGGAAGTATAAAGTTATGCCAGATGCATGGATGTAGGTGTGTTTGTGCACGATGTCCAAAGAGTGCAGCTGCACCGGTGATGTCTGGTACTTTCCACATCCAGAACTGATAAATTACTTGCAGCAAAATTACAGCTTTGTAATTTCTCTTAGCCAGTTTTTTTTTAGATATATATTCATGCTTTATCATCATCTCACACCCAACTTTCTGGTTTCTGTTAGGTCCTGGACCACTTAATTTGTTAGCAATATAACTTCATAAATTGTGGGCTGTAAAAATTCCAGATGTTGGAGGGTCTCGGACAATTCTACTCCGAGGAATGTTTCTGGGTGCAACATAATTTTAACAATTTGTATGTGGTGATTATGTGAACATGACTGTGTGGTCCTAGTGGATTGTGAAAAAAGTTCACAAATCTTTTTACTTTGTGGGTTTGACTTTAAGAATGAGGACACAAAAAATGACCAGAAATGGTCATGGTTTGGTAAGAACCTGTCTTATACTTTGACAGATTTTTAGCAGAACCTTTCAACACGAGAGTATTAACTCCAGTGTTGACAATCTTTTGATTACCATAACTCTTAAACCATTTATGCGATTAATGTAATTCCAGAGAATCCAGAAGCAGAGAAAGGAGACTTGCACCTTTATGCAACGTTACTTTAGTAATTTGTCGCATTTCGGTGCAAAGTCAATATGCTTTTCTCTACGTCACAATCTGCTGATTCATGTTAATTGTGTAATGCTAGCAGGAGAGCAAGTAAACCGAGTGATAATGGGAAATAAGGCTGGGCTTACTCCATGCCAACAGTCCTACCCACAACTTAGAGGCCAATTTCTAAGGTTCTGGAAAATGATACAGGTTTTTAGTAGAAGACCACTTTACTAAAGATCAAAAGATGAATGAAGTGGGACTTCAAAAGGTTACCGACTGCAGAAAGAACTTGAAATGTTAGGTTTTTTAGATTGTTCTTGCATTGTTAGGTTGCTGGATAATGTTGCCCCACGGTAATAAACTTATGGTTAAAAGGCAACATGAGTATCTATTGTTTTACTGCTGCATCTCAACATCTAATCACTTTTAAAAAGCAGTAACACTCTCCAAACCGGGTTTACATGCTGGTCTCCAAAAATGTCGACAGTAAATTAAAATTTCTTTGAAAGATATTAAAAGGAAGCCTTTGAGATGTGTGGGGAAAAGATGTGAAAAAAGTTGCAAGTCAAGTGAATGTGTTCAACAGAGACAAAAGAAAAAAAAATCAGTTATGGCTGAGAAAAACAACAATTACAAAAACAGCTGCCTAACAGTCGGCAAGCTATCAACTGTCAGAATCAACTGCCAGCATCAGATCAGCACTCAGTTAATCTCTGGAGACATAACTGATGCCAACACTAAAATTACACACACTCATGCTCCCCGAACACCTACGTGTTCGACAAATTATCTGAGCAGGTTTTAAAGCCTCAAGGAGCTCTTGTTTATGAATTGTTTGTCCATGTTTCTGATTCTAAGAGTTCAAATTTCTCTAAGATGTTTATTCTAAACTTAAAAAAGTAGTATTAGATTATTCACTCGAACGTACATTACCTTTATGGCCAATGGTGAGCAAAAATGCTGACCCTGCCCACCAGATATAGTCAAACAGAAGGGTGTTCATGGGAATTGTTTGTTTTCCAACTGGAGACCAATGAAGTACAAGATGCTCCCAATAAAAAAAGTTTGCTTCACAGAAACATTAGTGATTTTATTTGTCTCTGTCAAAGAGGACAGACAGAACTGCAGAAAACTGTCTGCTTGTCTCCACAACGCAATCTGGGCAGCAGAAATCTAAAAACAGATCGGACACCTGAGCAGAGGAGACAACACGGAGGAATGAAACCGTTTCATCTCTTTAAACCCCCCCCCCACTGCTCCACAAACCAACCCAGCATGAATCCCTCCGGCTCTGCCTTAACCCCCCCTCCCTGTCTTCTGCTTCATCTCCTTCTTCCTCCTTCTTAACTACACCTTCTGCCACTTTCACCCACATACCCCTTCTTCCATCACTCCTCCAGCTTTGCTCCCTCCCCTCAGAGTCCAGAGCCGCTGTTAGATCAATACTCATTGAAGTTTCATGAGGACAGACCATCCACTCCTGTTTCACAATAAAATGTGAATAGAGGAAGGAGGCAGACCGACAGAAGAGGGGGAAGTGGCACAGAGGGGAAAAAGCTCAAATAATGGATACCCAGGACGTCGTGTGTGCATGTAAAACACAATAATTATGTTTTTCCTGTCTTCACTTAGGAGAGCCAAAACAAAGGAATGCACAGATGAGAAAAAAAGGAAGGGAGAGGCAGGAAAAAGACTGGAGCTGGGTGAAAGGACAGACCAAACTGATGTAAGAGGAGAAGGAGTGGGAGGAAACAAATAGGAGGTGTGGTGGTATTGATTCTCTGGCCAGCCAGCAGTTCAATAGCACTGAATTATTGCTTCATTCTTCCCCTTATGAGATGAGATCTTTTTCTCTTGCTCTCGTCGGCTCTGCGACTTTCTGAATGATTGTATGTGTGTGTACGCGCATGTGTGTATCTGCATGTGTGTACCACTGTACTGTATGTGAGATCCACTTAACGCCAGATCAATACTTCACAATCTGGTTTCAAAAAAACCCACACTGCTTTGAGTTTTTTTATTTTGCCGTCTGGTTTTGTATATGGTGCTATCTCTTACTTTAATCAGAACAACTATTTACAAGCCAGAAAAAGGAAAAATGTTTATGCTTTTTCAGTTTCTTGTCAAAAAGAAAAGAAAAATGAATGCAGAAACTATTAGTAGTGGTAGATTCTACATGTATGTTTGTTTAGTGATGTGCAATGGTAGAAAATGTTCATTTTCTCCATCAAGCAGATGAAACAGCAGTGCAGTCCATATGCATACTCCTAGCTCCTGTTAAAAGTCTGTACGGTCACTTGGGCACAATGTAGCCCCGTCCATGTGTAACTTTTTGTGGGTAAATGTGTTTCTTTTTTTTTTAAATACACGCTTGTGAGCATGTTAAATTGCTTGGCCCTCACACCCAGAGGCTACCACAGCTGGAGCACAGCAAAAGCCACCTCAGCCAATCTGCTTTCACAGGCTGTACCTTTTTTTTTCTTTGCCAGAGACTTCCAGAAAAGATCCAACCTTCGGGTGGGGTCAGGTAACCGCGCTAAAAGATTGTGTTTCCCGGGACACATGTTGAAGTGATCATGCCAATCATGAGGTCACAAGAGTCCACCCCTGCCCAGTAGGAGAAGCAGTTAGACGCCAGAAAGACCAATTACCAGTTGCCTTGCCTCGGGGTCAGAGCAAAGATGTTTTGACTGAAGAACACAAAATCCAGCTTGGGAGAGGTTGTGTGTTATTTTTTTTCATACATAATATTAAAACAAATCCAAATATTAATGCTGTCTGTTTGCAGACTGTTCTTAATGTTCATTTGTTGCATATTCCACAGTCTAAATGGATGTTCGTCTCATACTTCATACGTTCAAGAATGTGCTAAAAGTGCATTCTTGACCTCGCGTTCAGCATGTGGTGTTCACACTGGACTGTCACTACCCGATATAAGCGCATGTCCGTCATCTACAGTTGGAAGTGGCTTGGTGTGAAATGTCGAAGTGGTGCAAATCTTGCAAATGTTGCTCCAGGCTTTTTATTTCACAGCTCTATTCTGATTTATGAAAGATTTGGTATCAAAAAATTCTGCCTGGGCACAAACTGCAATTATTTATTTCTCCTCCACGATCAATCTTCTAACAGTTGGTACTTCAGAGAATGAAAAGGGACACTATCCATGTATCACTACCATATCTAAGTCATTGATTGGTCAGAGTTCAGCTGGTTTACTTTTTAACACGTTTAATGGTCGTGGCTTCTTTGTATGTGGGGCCCAAAAACGGTCATAAAAAGTTGCGTAGTGACACGTGAACATAATAGTTTTGAACATGGAAGCATTAATGCGCATTTACTTTTCATTGAAAGTGGTTGCTTGAACACGGGGGGCGGTGGCATTGTAGCTAAGTATCTAAGTTTGGCTCTGCAGGAAGTTTCTTCCTGTTAAAGGAGAGTCATTTATATCACCTGTCGCCTCATGCAGGCTCAGAAAGTTATGTCTGATACTCTGCTTCTTCTTGCCAGCAGCATGAGAGGATTTTGGTTGCAAACTGGTCCATTGCAAATACATTTTAGTAAAACCTACTGGTTACTACTATCACAATTACTCGAGTCTGAAGATGTCTGTTATGTCTGAACAAGTGTGAAAATCCCACCTATTTTTTCACTGACTTTCATTACATTGACTTCTCTCACATGAAAAATTATGATCAGAAAAAAGGATTTTGAAAAAACAAAAAGTTATTTTATGATTGTTATGTTCTATGTTATTTTTTCACATTTTCATGTCTATATGTCAACACAAATGTAAAAAAATGTAAACATTTAAAGGATGTTAACCTAAAAAATACTAATTTACTCTTTTTTTTTCTCAGAAGTTGCAGTCACTCTATAAAAATTAGTCATGCACAATAGAAGATAACCATCCATAGTAAAAGAGGAGTTCAGCCAGATATATTCATTTTTATACAGCAGCCCAGTAGCCCGGGTGTTTATTTAAAATAAATGTCGGCCAACCAGGCTCTTATTGAAGACCAGCGTCTATTAGAGACCGGCCATTATTGGAAGATATACGGTATTTACAATTAATTGCAATCATGATTTAATTTAGCTCACTGATGTAAGACTTAAGCAAAATAATGAGATTTTGAACAATAATCTTTGAACATTGTAAAAGAAAAGCTGTTTGAAGCATGAAATCATTAATAATGGTATTTCAGACCAAAACGGAAGCATTTTACTGCAAAGAAAACAAACCATGTATTACTTAGAAAGCTGACAAAATTGTCAAAAAAATGACTAAACGTACTCTTGTAAAAATATCACAAAAATAAAGCACCTTTGTCAACACATTTTACAGCTGTGGATTTCACACCTGGCACTAAATCACTTGCTAAACCGGATAGAAATGAAGTAAATAATCTAAAACTGAGGAGCGTCTTTTTGTCAACAATAGAATTGTCCTTTGGTTCATTTATCATTTCCACGTGTTAATGATCTGATTTAAAACACTGACAGTTCATTCGGGCTTCCTTCTCCTCATTGATCAGGTCCTTTATCTTCCTTTAATTACTGGCATCATCAAATGTTCCTGCCTCTCAGTTAACAACGTCATCATTATTGTGATGGGGCCACGATGAGCCGCAGATCAATACCAGACATCACATCACCACCATCCATTTCCACATATGTGTGCAGAAATGACACATACATGCTCTCACTTCTCCTCCTTTTCATCCTGTACTCATTTCAACAGGAAAACACTTATTCCAGTCAGCAATTCATTCAGGAGTCACTTTTTTTTAAAAAATCATTGTGTGTGTTTGTGTCTGTTTAGCCTGTGTGTATGTGTGTGTTGGTAAACTGTTCTGGATGATTTCACTAATAGTTCCAATATGTAGGGCTATAAAGAGCAGACTGTTTAATTGTACCTGGTTTTAACGAGCCAGTGATTATGGCAACATTCTAACAGTGTGGCTCGTTAATGTTGACTAATCTACAGTCATTAGTTCAACACTGTCTGGCCCGACAGTGAACTGCGACTCATGAACGCTCTGCACACACACAGACTCACACATGTAAAGGGAAACGCTAACGTTTAAATGAAAATGCAACATAGCTCTTTTGCTTTTTGTGTGTACTTTGGACAAACCTGTGTATATGAACCTTCCTGGTGTTCCTTTGCAGAACTGCTTGGACTTGTACGACAGAGTGACCTCCACAACCCCCGGGATGTGTCTAGGAGGCGTCTGCACCCGAATGGCATGTGGTGTAATCAACTAGAAGAACAAGGAAAACAGAGGTGAACAAGAACTCTGTTAAATATATATTTTTGTTGAAGCAAATAAATATATTACAGAAATAGGCAGCACTAAGTTTCACTGGGTTATAAAGCGCACTACCAATTAATGATCTATTTTTGAAGTTATGTCATATTAGACGCACTGAACTATAAGGTGCATTCCTTGAGACAAAAGAGTCAGAGAGTGTGCGTCAGTCAGACTTCATTAACTGCGTTCACAGTAACTCTAGAACAGCTTTGTGTGAGGATTCTGTGCTTAGGTTTTGTGTTGCTTTTGTCATGTTCTGTTTTCTCCATCAGACTCACTAGGTTTAGGTAAACATCCACAGCTGTCTTCATTCAGTTAATCTACCTCAGAGTATATAAATGTCTGGTTTTCTGTTCATCTTTGTCAGGTCAGTTGTCAGTTTATTTATTAATGTGTTCAGTTTCTGGTCTCCTGCATTTTGGTCCCCCACCACCACTCCGTGACAGTTTGTGACACGTTACGTTAGAAGGGTTAGCCACGTTAGAATATTCACAGTACCTGTAACCCCAAACTTTGTTTGCAATACAAAAAACAAAAACAGACAGATACCACTAAATATACAAAAAATAAACACAGCCCGACACCGCTACATGTTACCCGTGTTGGTGTGTTCACAATATCTGTAACTCTTTTTTGTAACACGGACTGTAAAAAAATCTGACTGATACTACTAAAACAAACATTACTGTGACTACGCTAACTCCCAACCTTGTTAGCAATGCATAAAAAAAACCCACAGTCCGACACTGCTACATGTTAGCCGCATTAGCATATTTACAATAACATCCTACCAAACATTTTGACAGAGAACCTCAAATTGCCTCGACACAAGGACAATCTGACCTTATCCATTTAAGGCGCTCCGGATTATAAGTGGTGCAGAAAATATGGTAGCTACATACCGGTTTGAATATTGAAGAACCAACATGTGCACTTTGTAATCTGAAGGAATAGCTAGGAAATGTAAAGTTATAAGTGTTCAGCTTCAGGATCACTAATCTGCTACTTGATGAAGCATATGCATGTTTTACAAGTGCACCTGTCTTCATAGTGGGTCTTGCTGGGGCAATGGTGTCTTCCAGAAGCCTGTTTTTCTGTGTAGAATTTTATTTTTTGTCATTGCTACAAATTTAGAAAGAAAGTAGATATAAAAAAAAAAAATCAAGGTAAATATTTACGTTTTTTTGTATCTTGAAAAGTCCTAAACAGGTATAAATGTATGTTACTGTGCACAAACTTTGAATATTTGATATCAATATTTGACAGCCTTTGAAAACACGAAATGAATGTTGTTTTGGTTCAACTTTTGTATTAAGTATGCTGCTGTTGTTGTTTTTGAAAAGGATTATGATAATCCCCACAGCTACAGTATGCCCCTTCACCCTCATACTGATGATTAACAGTTCATAATGACTGAATATTTAACTTTTAACATACTGGCATGGAGGTGATTTGAACAAATAACAGTTTGACCCAGATTTGTGAAAACACTGCATGCAAGACAAAGATGTAGACAAACTGAGCTTGGCAAAAGTGCAGTCAGGTTCCACCAGAAAAATATTTCAATACGTGTTTTCTTGCTTCAAAATCAATAATCAGGTTGAGTGCAAATGAAACATTTGCTTGGCAAAAAATCTTTTTGGAGCCTGTCAGAGGAACACCAAGAGAGCTGAGTCAGTTTAACCCGAACTGAATTGAGAGTCTGTACACATGTTAGTGTGTGTAAGTGCGGCTCTCAATACTGTAAACAAACCCCTCAGCTCTTAACACACACACACACACGCACGCGTTTGTGTATGCCAGTATACACATACTCTTACACACAGACACTGTTGTTGTTGGAAGAGAGCCACAGTTGCTCGGCACACACGGTTAGTGGAGTCAGAAGACAAATAAACATTCTGTGGAGAAGTGGGACTGCACTGCGAAAAAGTATGATAGTTAAATGTGAGTGTGTATGTGCGGATCAAAATGCACTGATTGGATCAGCATTCGTACATGAAGGCAGAGGCCCGTTGAGTTAGAAAAGCTACAAGGGGTGGAAGTTGCTTGTTGTTGGGCGCTTATTAGGGCAGTAAACATTCTTTAAACAAACACCATGCCTGACCATGCACTTGATCACACAAAGCTAGGAAACATGAAGAAACATGTTTTCATATCAAAGGGCTAAAACACACAGTGGAGGGGTTGAAACAACATGCTGACAGAGCAGTGGAAGCGTCCAAACTCACCTCGCTCCAAACCAGCATGGTACCAAAGATAACTTGAAGACCGTCAAAGAAGTTGTCTCCTATGATGATGACTGTTGCGCCCCCTGTGGTCCAACCCTCACTGGGACTGATGGCTTTAATGCACGGAGCCGCTCCTGCAGCCAAGATACAGAGGATCCATCATTTACAGATGACTATAATTCATTTTTGGGATACAAAAATTCAAGGGGCAAGTCATGACACCGGCAGTCATTTTTGGGAATGGGCTAATCTGTTGAACTATCAACATTTTTTAGCAGTGGTCCCCAACCCCTGGGTAACGGACTGCTACTGGTCCATGGGACAGTTGGTACTGGGCAACAGAGATAAAAGCATTTTAAAGATGAAAAGATCGTGTTTCAAAGTTTCCATTTATTTAAAATCTGATTCTGAAGGAAGTTTAACTGTGTAAAACTTCTGGATTCTTCCGACCGCATACGACTCATTCTTGTCAAGTTGCTCGGTCACGTGTCAAAAAAAAAAACATCCTCTACTTTCCTAAAACAATGGAGCCAACCACTAAATTGACCCCCAAACTATCAAAGTTAACAAAAACAAACGTATTTTGGAAATTTTCTTTTCACAGAAAAAAGCCAGAGAGGTGAGATAAGGAGAGCCTTAGACTCTAGAGAAAAAAAAATCGGCATTTAACAAACAAAATCAGCTGCAAATGTTTTGCAAAGGCAATACTTTACCCTCAAATGTTAAAGGGAACTGGAGGCTAAAAAAAATAAAACATAAAAATCTGATGCCCAGTTAAGCTTCAGATAGGCCATGTTGTGAAAATATTGTCCAACATTAAACCAGTTTGTGGCCTGTGTAATGATGACCACTACATTACAGGACATAGATGAGATCTACATATTATTAATTAATTACTTAAATACATATTTAAATAGTTAAATAAACAAAAACAAAAATTGACAACGAAAAATAAAAACAGATAACTGATCAAACAAGTGTAGAACAGGTATTTAATGCTGTAAGTTTATGAAATGTTATAAAAATGTGTATACATTCGGAAAGAAAAGGTAAGCACTGTGAACTATTTAGATTTTGATTGCTTATTTTCAGAAAACATATATTGTAAAAGTCCAAAGGCAAGTACATTTAACACAAAAAGAATGAAAGATCTTAATCTAATCATTTAGATGCGGTCTAATCCAATCTAATATGTAATAACTTGATTTGCTATCCATTATTTTAAAAGCATTTTAGTTTTAAAGGATCATTTCAAGCTTTTCTTTGTCCAAAGCCTGATTGATATGAGATTACACAAACACAGGCAGTCAGTTAGATGGCATCAGAATGGCTTCAAACAGAATGTATTCAGTCATCTTATGTCACTTCCATGCTGAAATGTGGTGAATTTAAGCTCATGATCCTGTCCCACAGAAGAACAACAAAAGCCTGTCTATCAGAAAACAACTCTTTCTATAATGGAAGCTAGCAATTATTAGAAGTCAGCTGAATTACAACTTTCATCCCCAGTCTGTATTTGATTTTGAAAAAAAAAAGGATAATGATATTAGATCTAGCTCATATATGCCCACAGAGCTTCATGCATTGTGTGTGGAGAGCTGGATTAGCCAGATGGAGGGGCAGGAATCACCTGATAGGATTAAACCATCAACCATCTGGCGGCCATGCTGCTTGCATTCACACACACACAAACCCACACACACACACACTTATGAGTTACCGTGTTCTAGGTAAGACGGTGTTCCCTCCACAGGGTCGAGCCTTCGGGCTCGTCGACCGTGTTTGGAGTTGTTGTGGACAAACATGTTATCAGAGACCGAGAGGACATGTCCTTCCACGCTCACCGTCGTTGATACAACCACCTAAGGAGATGTGGGGGAGGAACAGGGAGAACACAAATGATTGTAGAAGAGATGAGCAATAGGAGTGAAGAAACTGGGTTTTAAAGACCCACTCCAATGAAAATCAAAGTACATTTTGGTGGGTTTTTTTTACATGTTTTTGGATCATTTTTCTCATGATAGAGGATCATTTCTTTCGTCAAATCAGAATAAAAAACAAATGCAATTTGCAGAAATGTCTTAGTTGAGACATAACAAGTCACAACTTGGGCAGGCCAAAGTCTCCTTGCTCTGCTCCACCCTGATGCATCCACTTGCAAACTAACAGATCCATCAATATCTTTGTTTACCTCGTCTGAGCTGGCATCTGGATCAAAACTGTACGGCTGGAAAGCTTTAATATTGTTAGACATTTTGTTGCACCGCTAATGTTAGATTGCATTTGTGAAGGGCTGTAAGCTAGTGGGAGAGAACATAAAGAGGGCTGATGGGATATCAGTGGAGGCTTGCAGTCCACAACTCAGTGGCGAGTTTCTGATGAACTCCTGTCGCTCTGCAGAAAATATGTCCTAATAAAACGACACAGGTTTTTTGATTTTACCTAAAAACGGCATAATTATAATTAAAAGACCACTGGGAAGGCTTTTACAATAGATCAAAATGTGATGGAGTGGGACTTTAAATAAATGTGATTCAAGAAGGTGAGGGAGAAAGGTAGGGAAAAAAAGACTCTACAGTGAAGAATTACAACATCAAATAACCCTGAGCACTTCGAGGCATTAAACTGTGAAAATCTCTTGATATGTAACCAGTTATCACTGCTATTACCATCATCTTCAACACACATAAAGTCGCTTTGGCTGTATGTGTGTTCTCTATTCAACAGTTTCTGATGGGTCCGGCCCTTAATTATCTCCTAAGGAAACAGAGCTGTCTTTTTCTGGTTCCACTACAATAAAGCTGCGCAATTAGGAGCACTGATGCGGTCGCACTTTTTTACTGTGACTCTGTCCTGTCTTTTGCACCCCAACCCCCCATCACACACACGCACCATGCACACACACACACAAAAGTGTCATCCTAAAAAATCTATCCATTTCCCTTGTGCGCCAAGTATCTCCACTCAACCTCAAGTGTTGCCTTCCTGATCTTCTTCTGTGTATAGAGATAAGGAAGTTGTGGTAATTGATCTTTCTTTAATTTATTAACTTGTTCATTTGTACTACATTTGCAGAAATGCAAATACAGAGACACAAAGACCTGCGTTCATGTTTTTGGAACCATAAATCAATGTGTTTTTATACAGTTTGTCAACAAAAACAAAGGAAAGTGAAATGCATTGAGTTATACAGTCAAATATGGTTGTAAAGAAGTAGAAAACAACAGAAAAATATGAAGAGCAAATTTAGGTGAGGAAAAAAAATGACTGACTGTACCTGGAACCTCCTCATGTCTCTGGGGTTTCCTGCATTCTTTAAACAGTTCTGGTTGCACTTTAGGAAAAACTTGAGGAAAAATCTGTGAATGACAAAGATGAAAAAAAGACTGTGTTTACGAGTTGATAAGTCAAAGAAAAGATTACAAATCAAGACATCGGTTGAATATCGATATATGTTTCCTGATGATAATGACTTCCAGATGGAGATCCAAAAAAGATCCACAAAAGTACCTATAGTTTTTCTGAATTAAAAAACTATCTATCCATCCATCTAATTTCTTAACCCCCTGTATTACTTTCTGGCTTACAGGGATGCCAGAGCCTAACCCAGCTACCACTGTGCAAATGCAGAGAGCACCCTGGACAGGTTACCAGGCTGCTGCTGCTCCACACAATCACACACCTATACACAGTCACAGGCACACATAGGGACAATTTTGAGTAATCAGTCAACCTTCAAAGCATGTTTTAGGACTGTGGGAGGAGTGGCCAGAGAAAACCCACACATGGATGGGGATCATGCAAACTCCACTACTCCACTGTGCAGCCCTGTGCAATTAAATTGTATAATTTAACAACACAAACATTTATTCAGAGCAGCTACATTTGAAGACCCACTATGACTAACTGTGATTATGCTGTTTTTAGCCAAAATCAAAAACCAATTTTGTTTTCTAGGACAGTTTCTGCAGAGCGGCAGGAGCTCATCAGAAATTTGCTTCTGAGTTGTGGGCAAGACCACGGAGCAAACCCTCCTCCCTGTTGCTGAGAGCCTGGAGCAGGGAGCTTGTGGCCTGCTCGGTGTATTTTCCATACCACAAATAAGCTTTTCTCCAAATGCTATTTTTCGTCAGCTCTTGATTTACAGTGATTTGGATAAAGAAACCCTCAGAAATGCAATGTTGAGCTTGATTTTCATTATATTTGTCCTCCATCATCAGAAAAATGCCAAAAGGAAACGTTAAATACACACACAGGTAAAAAATACACATCAGAGTGGGTCTTTAATTCAAAAGTTCAAGACTAAGGTGTTAAATAAAATTAATATTTTGAACTGAGGATTCCTGCTGATTTAAAGTAAGTCATAAACAAAGAGTATTTTTCACATTGGATGTTTTCAAAAGATGAGCATATGTCATAAATCCATATCACAGAATGAATCAAACTCGCAAATGGTCATCAGCAAACACATCCAGGTTGTGTTTTGCTGTGAGCCAGCTGGCCAGCCCGGCGAAAACTACAGTCAGACGAAAACATAAAAATGTTCGTGTTTGCTTGAGTTGCAGCTCAAACAAAAACATTATCACACAGTACAGCTGCATCCAGCAGGAAATGTTTACCTCACAATAAAGCTACTAAAAACAATGCTAACATGTTTTTTTTTCTCAACGTAAATCTGCTTTTACAGCCACACAATTACCTTTCACAACAATAAATAAATATACAGTAAAGGGCAACTGTATTTTTTGGACTTTAAGACAACTAAAACTTTGTATCATCTCCAGTCTTTTATGGCCTAAACTGGTGCTCTGCTGTTCAATAAATGACAGTTTTTGCACAGGACTACATTAGTAGAGGTGTGCAATTATGTGTGTGTCTGTGCAAACATGCGCTGTGCGTGTGTGACGGTGCAGCACAGCTCAGTGGCAGGTCTGAGTGTAAAACTCAGCGTTAACGAGCTCAGGCTTCGTTAGGACGCCGGCGCAGGGATACTGCATGTCTAATTACCTCGACCCCTCACCCTTGGGTGACAGCCTATCACAGCTGAGGACAGCCACGGTGACCTCTGCTGACCTCTCACTGTCTAGTCCTCCTCACAACACTAGCATAGCGTTAACACAACCACCTCGGCTGACCCTCTGTTGTAAATCTTAGTGTAAAGGAGGTGATTTGGAGGCTCCCACATTCATCTGCTTTAGATATGACAAGACTACAGCAACAGCAAAAGTGGGGCTCTGATCTGTGAAACTGTTCTTTAATGTAAGTTGCAGTTTATTATTTGCATTAAAGAAAGTTACGTAAACTCAAAAGCACCAAAGAATTTCTTCTGTATCTCATAACAAATCAAATTAGGGTTGTTGTTCAAAGTCTAATTTATAATATGCCATTACCCAACAAGCTTTAAGTAGATCACTAATTTTGTTAACGCTGACAGTGTTCTATCTCAACTTTTGTTGGCACATTATAGTCTGTACATTTTTTTAAAAGTCCTGGACTATTAGAGATTGGAAGAACCAAACCATTTTTAAAATTTCACCCATTCGTCTTCAAAATCAGTTTAAAAAAATCTATTTTTCGTCCTTGTTTTTAACTCAAGTTAATTTTATTTATGAGGCACCGTCAAATGACCTGAGTCAAACAAGGCACCGTACATTAAACACTTCAAGCATTAAAAATAACAACTAAAAGGTTAAAACAATTGAAGGTAAACAAGCATAAATAATTGCTACAAAAAGCAAAAACTGAATAAATGGGATTATTTTTCATATCTGCCACTTAACTCTACTTTCTCTTTGCTATAAGTGTTTTCTCTCATTGATATTGGGGTTTATCCTCTAAATTTTAATGCAGTCCTAAGCGTCGCTCTTTTCCTTTCACTTGATCCCATCTGGCCTAATCAACTCTGGTATGGAAGGAAAAAAGCCCTGCAGCGGCACACATGCAAACACACTCACACACCTCAACACCTTGGGTGAACTGATTAGCTGTTAAAGTAACTGGTCGTTTAGAGGCATCCAATTAAACCGGGCAATTATTAAAACCTGAATGATAGAGGACGGGGGACGCTCTCTGCCCTCTTATCCTATGTTTACACCCCCACCTCATAGTCCAATCATGTTCAAGTGATGACCCCTGTTATGTTGTGAGGATCACCATTAGACGGATCACCCTGTGCTTTGTGAATACAGACATACATAGAGGGATCCCCTTTAAAGGAAATTTGACAGATTTTTTTTTTTTTGTTAGTGTCTAATTCTGTCAAAAAATGTATAAAAAGGGTGATGATTAATTAAAAAAAAAAGAATCCAATAAACTGAAAAAAGGATTTCATAACCAAAACTATAAAATTGGACTTTGGCAGAACTTTTTTCTCTAAAAAACATATTAAAGTTATTTTTACCTTAAAAAAAAGCCCAAACTAATATTCATAAAACATTTTTTGGAATAAAGCAAATTAAAATGAGAAAAGACAAAAGGTGTTACTCTCTTCACTGTTAAGAAAAGTGTTTCACTAAAAATTGTTATGAAAATGTTTTATTCCAAATGTTAAAAAAATGTTACCTTTGTCCATTATTATAAAGTTTGAAATTTTGTGAGTGGAAACAGTAAAAAAGACAAATTAACATGTTCAAATAGATCAGAATAATAATTGCATGAATAAAAAAGTAACGTTAAGCAGAGGACCTATAAGACAGTTTTGTATTTTAGATGATCAACTGTTCTGACAAATTATGCCAAAAAACTTGAAGCCTTTTGCCAAAAAGTGCTAGTGTTCATCGGAAATGTCTTAATACATATAAATTTTCTTATATAACTTTCTATGTGTTGAATAAAATGCTTAGAATTTCAATTTGCTTTTTGTTTGGATGCAAAACTAATTACACATAACTAAGTGTTTAGCTGATGTTAGATGATAAGTGAACAAACTTCAGGCAACTGTGCTGCTTATTGTTCAATTTTTTTAAATTTTGCAATTAAAGCAGAGCATTGACTTCAAAAAAGAAAAAAAAACATTTTATATTCCAAAGCTTGTTCATATAGTGAGGATACTCCAAAACTGAACTACTGATATTTGTTCTGCAAATATGATTGTAAAATTGTCCAGACAGTTATAATGCTGGAAACTATGGTTTAGTTTTACTTTCTAGGCAGACATGGTGTAATTGGGCAAATGGTATAATCACATGCGGTCTTCCTATTGACTGTTAGCCACAGCAAACTTAGCAAACAACAGTTGGATGCAGCTTTTTCATCATGTTAGCCTTGGTGTACTGGTGAACAGCAAGTTACATCTATTATTCAGAGGCCAGGATGGCAATTATGGCTCAGAGCACAACTGACATTAATATTTAATATATAGGTCCAACACAGACCTGAGAGAGAGACAGGAAGTGACAGAGTGAGGGGATGGAGAGGGCGCTGGGATGCCAAAAGATAAACACAGTGAGGAAGACGAGGGGGTGAAGCTGGCTTGAGAGAAAGAAACAAATAGCACGAGAGTAAGGAGAAAGGATTATGAAAGTTTATTTTGACCACTCTCCTGTCATTTAAATACTTAAAATGCAAACAGTGTGAGGCTGCCATCCAGCGGAATTCCACTATCTATATATTTGTGTTAGTAATGTACACAAAAAAGACTGGAAGAGTGTGTCCATTTTATTCCCCATAGACCTGCTACTTTACTAAGCCTAAAATAACGATGCTGGCTTATAGGAGGAAAAAAAAACACAACAACTCAGGAACACACATACACAAACACATGCTCAGACAGCATTCTTTTAAGTTGTTGCTGACAGGTAGAGAAACTGCAGAGAGTCAGCTTGTGCAGACAAACTGTACAACAGATCAGTGCTTTTGCTGCTCCTACACTGAATCCTCTGTGTCTCTGCTCCTGCTTGCTTTCTTTAACGGCCTTGTTTCACCTGCCTGCCAAGTTTCTTGTCGATGCTTTCTGACAAGATCATGATATTCACCATTTTCTATATGAGCACAGAAAAAAACAAGCCACCATTTGTGTTTCTTAGTAACTAACCATAACCGCTTAGATACTGGTGCATTTTCACACCAAGTGAAGGGCTGTGTGTTTAATTTAACAAGGATTTTCATACATTTAGTAACAAATCCAACCATCCAACATTCCTTTAGTGTTGATCTGCTAATTAAAATTCTACATAACGCCAAACAGTTTGTTGTGAGCTTTATACTGTGTGTTGACTTATTGTAAATCAACTTCCTGTTTCCTGTTTACGTTAGCTTTGGCATTGTTTAATTTGACAACGTCAGATTGCATTGCTGGACTGAGTGTACGTCCAAGTGCTAGTGGAATGTTAAAACAAGGTTATTAAATACTTTTCTGTCTGCTCAGGCTCCTACCACAGTAATAGTGTGATTATGTATTACTTCCTGCAAGGAAGACACTTGTTTTGTTCTTGAAAAGTCTTGTTCATAAACACTACATTAGCAGTAAAAGTCTTAAAACAGAGACAGTTTGAAACGTCTGTTCACCACATGCTGATCTATTTGTCATGGGGTGTTTTTACGAGACCAAAGAAAGAAAAACTACAGACTAAAGCAACTATGCAAACTGCTACAAAAAACAGTTTTTAAGTTTACTTTAGAGGCCAAACTCTGCATTGAAACATTACTTTAATAGTGTCATGCCATAAACTAAAACACACTCTCAGCAGAGTGGAAACAGCAAATCTAAATGGGTTTTCTTCTGGGTTTTGTTGGAGCTCAAGTTCAAACAAACCATCCACTGACTATATGTTCGTGTGTTTTCTCTTTTTCCTCTTTTGCTTGTGAATTTGTGTGGACCTGGTGACTTGTGCAAGTCTTTTTTAACTCTTCATTTTGATTTCTGAAAATTACTTTTGTTTTTTGAAACATTTCCTTTTTCTTTTAGAATTGTTTTAGTTTGTGGATATTTGTTCAGATTTCTAAAACTTGTTGCTTTTTATTTGTTTTGCTTATTTAACGTCATTCTGATCTTTATAATGTTTTGCGATGATGGATTTGTTTATGCGATTGAACCTTCAGGGCCACCGTAGTTAACACTTTCACACCAATAATGTCGCAGTGACACCTAAATAACTGGCTTTTTGACTTGCCGTGAATTTTCAACCGTTCACATGATCACAGTGATCTGGCTTTACACTATATTTGCAACATACTACCAACGTGTAGTGCTGCGGCGCAAAGTTGCTTTTCTCCGTTGCAGTATCCGCCGATAAACGTGGAATACGCAAACACTTTACAACTGCACTGTTCTGCATATCAACACAAAGCTTGTTTACTTCACTTCAGAATCTGCTGGAATTATGTTAATTGTGTTAACGGTTGGAAAGTTACAACAGATGAAAGAATGTAAAGACTGGAGCTAAAGCTCCGGTGTTAAAGAACTCTAACAGCTTTTTTTTCATTCGCTCAAACTGTCGCCAGCATCGCCACAGAGTTTGTGCACACGGAGCCAAACTGAACAACTCAGATATTCATACTGATGAAAAAAACAAAACAGCCATTCTTATTTGAAGTGTGTTACACCTGCACACACATACAGGAATGAGATTTTCAGGGTCGCAGAGATTATGATCGCATTTTAGAGCCCTGACTTGTGCAGCCAACCCTTGATGAACAGCTGACAAAATGAGGACATTTGTTGCATTTGTATTTCCTGATTAACGAAAAAGTATGTTTTTTTATTTTCATTTTATAATAAAATAGCTTTAGGATTTGTGTTGGAACTACGTCATAGTTAATGGTTGGAAAGTCATTTGTGACGTTGGGGGTTAGAAGCCAAGAAATACAATATGTGAATGTAAAAGTCACATAAAGACACAAAGGCAAGAATGTCTGTGTCGATGTTTTCAGGCAGCTCACAGGACCCTTCTGAAATACAACTCCTCTGACTGTCACACGCAAAACTAAACAGAGCCCTGCAACAGGAACCATGGGGCAGGAAACTATTAAAAATTCCAGAGTTTTCCCGCAGATCTGCATGCATTTCATTGTTACAAACACAAGCTAAAAAAAAACAAAACAAAAAAACGGTATGATAGATTTTAATAAGTAATTCCGAAAAGAAGAATTGCAAAACAATAACAAAAGATATTAGGTTAAAAATATTCCCAGAAAAATACTTATGGGAAACAACTTCTCCTCTTCATACTGTGATCCAAAGACATCACCTTCCAGTGATGATTATGTAACTGTAACCTCACTCAAATCAACAATAGAGGACTGATCCATGTTTCCATTTGCATTCCCAGACTGTGCTGATTCAGTTCTATCCTGTGTGTGTGTTTTCCCTCTGCACTTGAGGCACATTAGAAGTTTTTTTTTTAGTTTAGAGTGACTCTAGCATTTAGGTCGTCCACACAAATCATATATAGTGACTTAAATGTTGGAGTACGGGGAGAAGGAGTCAAGAGTCTGAGAATTTAAGGCAAGAAGAAACTGACAGCTCGGGGTGGGGGTGTGGGGAGTGGTCGGGAGAGAAATGGAGTGCGGAGGAAAGAATAAAAGGATGTGGAGGAGGGAGGGGAGGGGAAGAGAATTATGCGAGGGAAAAAGACTTAAGAGAACTGAGCAGAGCCGAGCGAAGCAGAGTTATTTTACATAATGATGGTTGATATGCAGAGAGGTAATTGATAGCTGAGCTGCAGCAGCAAAAAAAAAAAAAAAAAAAAACACCCAGCTAGCTGTCAATCAAAGCTCATCTCCCTGGAGATATGATAATGATGACGATGATGAGGGCTTATCTTCATATTGCTGTCATTACTATTAATGCTGTCATTGTTGTCATCTCTGCATATTTAAATGACGGCACAGGCCGGATTGGTATATTAGCCGGAGTGCATGATATCTGTGAACAGGGCAATACTTTCTGTCTAAGCTGATGCAGAGCTAATGTAATAACTTGTGCTGGGTGATTTGTTCAAAGTTGTTATTGTCCTGTACGAGTGCTGTCTAAATGCATAATTGTAACACCTGCTGCACAGGTTTACCTACTTTGTCCTGAGCGACATCCGCTCAGGACAAAGTAGGTAAACAACAACTGCTAAAGAAAATGAACCACAGTAAATTTGGGGAAGAGTTAAACAAATTCATATGTGAATTAAAAGCTGAAAAAAAAACATGTGTAAAGCACAACTTTCTGAATAAGAAAATATGTAGAATACCACATAACTATCTTTCAAATGTAAAACTTTTTTTTATTTTTAAAAAAAAATGATTACATGGGTTGGAAGTATTTTTTTAAATGACATTTTAACAGTTACTTGATATATGATTATTTTACCACTTGTGTGTCACTTTTTTGACTCCCCAGTAAATATTTGGATCACTGCTTTTAATTTCTGCTGATTAAGATAAGTTTTGGAGCAAACACTCTTACTTTATTTGTAACTTTGCCCAGCTGTGATATTACCATTCAACTATGCTCAACTTTGCTAAAGTTGATTGATTTGATTTATTTCAAGCATTAAAATAATGCAAAAATATCTAAAACAAAATTACCATGCACAACTATCGCAAACCCATTTCAGGTATATTAAGTAATGCATTGATAAGGAAAAAAAAGTAAAACAAAGATGAAAGAAGGATGGCAGTGTACATACTCTATCATAAATAGATGTACAAGCAAGATCTACAAGTAATACGTACAGAATACACACATCCCATTAGATTAATAATGATAATCAAATAAACTCCAGTAGAATTTGATTTGTTGTTTGAAAGTAGGAAGAAGGGATTTGAATTAATCCAAACCCTACATATTTTTCTTTTTGTATACATACAAAAAGAAAAAATACGGTAGGAGTAGGGTTTTATAAAACGTGTATTTTTTTTACATAGTTGCCATAATCCGGTTGAATAAAATGAATGAATAACTTCATTGCCATTGTATATATACAATGAAATTCCGTACACTCCACTTCTGGTGCGTTTAAAAATTAATTTTCAAAAAACTGAATAAAAATAGACCAATAGATAGGTAAATTCAAAGCAAATTCTTATTAGATTAAGTTCAGATTGTTAATCAAGTAACAAAAATGAGTGCTTATTGATTATCCTCAGAAAACATTCTTAAATACGTCCAGTAAACATTTAAATGACTTTCACTTCTTGTAACATATGTAATCCTCACTGATTATTATGAGATCAATGGCCAAAATTAGCATCTATCAATGTAATAATTGCGTATCATGGTATTAACTACTTGTTAAACTCATTTTACATCAGTGTAGCCTAAGGTTGACGAAATACAGGCAAGTCAAATGAGACAGCTTAATTTCTCAGTAAATAAAAAAGGGAATGGGTTAGACTAGGTAAAAAACAACAACTACAAAAAAATTGAAAATCTTTCCTGCCCTGCAACTTGTGGAACTTTGCTCTGGGGTTTCTTCAGCTGGTTAGGTCTTGGTTGAGAAATAGGGCATCCCTGAAAACATTAGACCAGCTGGCTGTCAGACTCTTCTAAAAAAGAAAGAGGATTTCTTCTGCTAAATTCCACAACGACAGTTCCAGGATTTCCCTGATTTGTGAAAGTGTGGGAGTTAGATATTTCATATTTTCAAAGAGTGAGATATCATCTCAGCTCTAACATTTTCTCCAAAGAAGCCCTTATTTAATCCCACTGAAAGTCTTAGACATGTTCTCAAGTAATTGTCCAACTCTTTCAACTTCAACAACGGTGATGGAGAATTAGCCCAGTGGTCCTGGTCTACCATTAAAGACCACAAAAAAGTTTCATTAATTTCATTAAAGAAAGACTGATGCAAGAGAGCAAAAAAAAAAAAAAGGAGGAAAAATTGAGCACAATGAGGAGGTGGGGGGCACAGATGAGGCACCAGACAGGGCGGAGGTTTCTGTGGTGTGTGTTTTAAAGGCTGAAGGCATACTGCTGAATTATAGATGAGTGAGATTGATTTGGGAGGAGAAAAAAGAGGGAGAAGGTGAAAGGAGGTAAAGAGGGAGAGAAGAGAAGGGAAAAGGGGGAGATGTGAGCATGGGGAGTAAAGAGTGGTCACTGACAGGATGGGCCGCTCCTGGCTGAGCAGTTTTGTGAATTAGGAGATAACTGGCAAAGAGCAGCAGTTACCTGCAGAGCTGCAGATGGTTTTTCTTTGAGTGTGCGCTCCTTTGTCACTGGTCGCAGAAATAATTCATAGAGGGTGGAGGCAAGTGATAGAACAGGGATGGGAAAGTGAGTGATGAAGGAAGTGATATTGACAGGGACCTCTTTCTCCTCTCTCCTCCTGTCTCCTCCTCTCTCCGTCAGTCACTCACCAAACCGCACTCTCTGTCTGTGAGAGTACATCTTTCACTCATGCACACACATGCTGACTACCTGAGGAATCTTCTGTTTAAAGTGATGCTGATTGAGAAAAGCGTTCATAAGACTCTTCCAGAGAGAAAAGGGATTTTATGTTGCATCACGTTTCGCATTCTTGGTACCCCCCCACTTCTTTCCCTGCATCTCACTGTGCTAAACGTAGGTTCACACTAAAAACATTTGGATCAAGCAGGGCGGGTTGTCTTCTTTTTCTTTTTCTACTGTTTACCAACGCACGTCTACAGTTGGAAGAGGCTTAGTGCAAAAAGTCGAAGCAGTGCAAATCTTGCTAATCTTGTTTCAGTCGTTTTCTTTCTCAGCTCTTTTTCCATATATTAAAGACTTGGTGTTGTATAATTCTGGCCGACAGCAAACCGTAAATATTCATTTCTCCTCCATCGTAAATAAAAAAAAAAAAGTTGGCATTTCTGTAAATTAAAAGGGATGCCATCCAAACGTCACTTCAGAATCCGCGTCTCTAATTGGTCAGAGTTCGACCCGGTTCGACCCTGCCATTGAATGCGCATTCAATGACAGCACGTTTTGAAAATAGTCGTAGAAACTTGCGTAGCAGTGCATGAACGGAAAAGCTTTGAACACAGTAGCCCAAAACATGCATTTACATAGACTTTGCATTGGAAGTGGCTTCTTGAACGCGCGTTGCCAAGGACGGTGTGTCCATAACTTCTCTGAAAAACGTATCGAATCCAGTACTTTCATCATACCAGAATTTCCAAACTTAGATAATTATGTGAACAGTTGGTACTGAAACTGAGTTTCCTGCAAATGTGTCAGAGAGCCAAGTCTATATTGTGTTTTCGGCAAGTGTTTTTTGTATTTGAGATCAAAGTCATTATTGAGGCCAACTTCTACAGTATAAAAGTAGACAATTAGTCTCCAATGTTTCTGTGTGTTCTTTGTATTTTTCTGCGAATAATGCTATTTTTAAGAACAGCATTGTGAAGGAATGACATAGTTGGTTTTTTCTGTTGTTTGTTTTTAATCACAATATTTTACTTAAATATTTTGAAGATTTTATCAATTTATTATATTTTTTTAAAACTGTTCCACGACTGCCTTGTTCAGGGTTTACCCCGCCTTTGCTCAATAGCTGGGTTGGCTCCAGCAGCCCCGTGACTTCGAAAAGGTTTCAGCAGGTCCAGAAACTGGATGGACGGATGAATGGACATTTTAGAACTAAGCTAAAACTTTTCCGAGCTTCTGTTATTAATGTTCCAGTAGTGTCCAAATCTCAGAGAGTTCAGCAGCATTTCATAGGAGTATAACCCAAAACTACAAGCTTGAACAATGTATGTGTAAATTTGACAGGTTAAAATGGGTAAATATGATTGGGTTTTTTTTTATTCTATAAATGACTTCTAAGAGTAACTCTTAAAGAATGTTGTTTGATCCACTGTGTTGAATGCTTGCTGTTGCATGTTTTTACATGCTGACCCTAAATTTAATTCAAAATTTTATACACTTTTTGATTTCACTTAAGATTTAAAAAGTATCAGTTGACAGGTAAAATGTTTACACACACCATGTCTCCACAATAAAATGCATTTGACAACTTTATTTAAAATGTACAACTTCATGCTTTGATGCTGTGTCAAAATGTCAAAATAAATAGAAAGTAAACAACAGATGAGGCTTGGAACCTTTGTTTCGTTTGTCTCTAATAAGAAGCCCTTTTTATTTTGGATTACATGAGCTCTGACTCTTTGGTTGCATACATACAAAAAAATTCAAGTTTATGCTTTAGGAAAAATGTAAAGCTATTCAAGCATGTTCTAAGTTTACAAAGTAATTTTTAAGATATCTTTCAGAGAAAGTCATTCAGATAAAAGAAAGAAGTTTTTCTAAACATCAAGGAGATAAAAGCGTCCAATGTTTCTGTGTGTTATCAGAGTAGCAGCTTCTGTTTGTGTGCATGTGTTGTACCATAAGAGACTGGAAGAACGTTCTCTGATATATCTTGTGTATTTAAAAGGATGATATTTTATTTACTCACAGCATCTTGGTGGCATAAAAAATTTAGTAAGAAAACTTCTTCCTCTTCTGAGGTCTGATCTAGACGTTGACTGTCCCATTAAGGCTGTCACTTTAAAATAAACAACCTTATTATTATTCTTTTAAATTAAATGACTGTTCCCTTTAAGTAGTAATTTACAGGATGACAGAAGAACTACACAGACTATATGTAGCCTCAAATACTCACTTGGAGAAGTTACGCAATGGCAAAGTGAAAGCTTATTATAGCACCCTAAAATATTTCTACAAGAAAAAAAAAGAGATAATAAAATGAAAAGAAAATGGAAGAAAATGACAGGAGATAAGGGAAATGTTCAGGACCGGTTTAAACACTTTGCCCCTATCATGTTTGTCTAACAAATTAAACTTTGTTGAGGTTTCTCACCTGGGCGTGCATCTCCTATAAACACACACATTAGCTGCCGCTGCAGTGTGCATATGGCTCACCCCGTCCAAATAAGGAAAATTGCATACATTACCATAACTAATGTGCAAACCACTCCATTTAATATGCTAATTCACTGAAATATTACTGAGCGCCGTCTGTTGTGAATGAATAAATTTGAATTGCAATTAGAATAATCCTTTATAATTAATGAAAACTGTCAACTTTGGTTCAGAAGTAATTTGATTAACAGGTTGATGGGGCACCAATTAAGTGGAGGATGAGGATGAGCGGGGAGGAGGATGAAGAGAAGTAATATGACAAGCTCTTCAAATAAACAGGTCCTTTTCAAGTCTAACGGGAGATTAAACCAAAAATGATGTAATGCTCCTTTAAAGACCCACATTTGGTAAACTGAGGACAAACTTGTCTTACCTTAGTGGGGGCAGAAGAGCAGCAGGGAAGCATCAAAAAGAGGAGATAAACAACATCAGAGAGTGGAGCCAAACATATTTCAAAACACTTTTTGCACATGAGCTTAAGAGTTTCATTTCAATATTTAATGGTGCTGCTGGGATTCTGTTTCAAAAGCACCTCCTACCACTAATTAACCACATCCATGTTGCTGTTATTAGCTAATTACAAGACTGGACACATGCCCGGCTAATTAAGGCTATTAAGTTTGTGTGTATGAAAACAACACAGGCTGTACATCGGAGTGCACCAGGAGTTAATGTTTTAATGACAGAATTTAACCGAGGCCTGCATTGCAACAAATCATGTGATACAAGCTCCAGTATGAAAATGCCGCTGCTCCCACAATTCCCAAATCAATAGCCAAGGTCATTAAACGCCGCTGAATTGTATGTTTCACTGAAGTTGCTGCATGTTAATAATATTTCAACAGAGTTGCAGGAAAAAAAGCTTCTAATTTAGCTCGTTTAGTCAACACTGTCATCCATCATGGTGGAAACACAAAAGACCCCCCTGACTCTGATGTTTTTTTTTTCCTCCTTGGCTTCTCCCTCCTGACTGTTGTCTTTTCCTCCTCCTATTTTCTCTTGTCCATAGCGCCTCCTCATTCCTCCTCCTCCTCTCTTTCTCTCCTCTTGCCGTTCCTCATTTTCCTTTCATTAGAACAGTGTGTTTTCCCTCATTTGAGCCATCTAATCTTTCTGTTCAGACACTTGAATATTCATGGGATTGTTTTGTTTTGAATATTCAAGAGCCAATTAACATGCTGCGTATGAATAATTAATGATCATTATTTTCTCCCTTATACATTTTTAATAATTAAAATCTATAAATCTGAAAACAAAGTGGCTCACTTTTTGCTTTCTGTGTGCTTTGTGTCACTTTGACAGACTATTTAACAACAACTCAGGAACTCTCCCTTTCATCTGCCAGCAGTCTTTCCTGCTGCCACAAAGCCAAGGCGTGTGTGTGTGTGATTGTGTATGTGACTGTGTGTGCGAGCATGTTGGCTCTCATGAATAAATGAACTTGTTAAAGAGAGATGAAGGGGAAGAAGTAGACAGGTTCTGCTGTCCTGTTCAAAACTACCTGATCCGGCACAACAGCAAGTATGCAGAAACACACACTCACATGGAGGCAAACATGTCAACGCGGTCTCACTAAAACATGAATCAGTGCTGCATCACCGGCAATACAGGGATGAGCCAGACAATGAGATGGGTATTTAAAGAGAATCGGCAGAAAAGGGAGAGCAAAGAAGCAGCGGGGATAAAGTGTGGGAGCAGTATGGGAAAATAAAGCAGCGTCTTTAGCTTCCTTCACGACAGGCATCATTCCTTTTAATCAGAGTCGCTGCTGTGATCAAAGAAACACCAACTCCACCGAAAGAGACAGCAAGAAATGCAGTACAATGGAAGACACTTGGCTGCATGTTTGTGTGTGTGTGTGTCTGCAAGCGTGTGAACATCGCCTGCTGTCTGAACAACAGCAAAGCCATCATGTCTACACGCTGTCACATAACGGAGGTCTTGCAATGCAGTCGGGCTCACCTCCTCCTTTACTGCCTCCTCTCTCCCAGGCACGCAGACCGACACAGTCACAGAAAAAAACAACGCTGACAACTGCCAAACTCTCACCTCCCAACTCTCACTCACCTCCCAACTGGGGTGCAGGTAATTAACCAGACAAAACAACTCACAACACCTCAAAGATGTAGAACAGCAAAGAAGAACTACAAGGAATAAACATGACAGTAAAAAAGGGGGACAGGAGAAGAGGAAAAAACAAGGCACTCAGACTACAAAACAAGCTCCTGCTCCTAACCAAGGAGCACCAGTCAGGAGGAGTACAACAGGCCTGGATAATGATGGAAATACAAGCAAATCTGCATGCTGCCACATACCCACCACCTCTTTCAGAAATATTTTACATTTCCCTTGTACTGACAGTAATAAACCAGACTTTTTTACAGACTGGAAACAAGTTTAAGTAAAAATGTATTTAGGTTGCCAATAAAAGCCAAATTAGACGTGAAACCAACTACTGTAAGTTTAGCCAGGGGTGCAACTTATACTCAGGTGTGACTTATATGTGTTTTGTTTTAAAAAATAAACAAATAACAACAACCACTACTTTAAGTGTGTGTATTGGTATTTGCTACTAACAGCAAATCAGAAGAAGTGCTGCTCAGTTAGTTGTTCATTATTGAATTCATCTGATTTATTGATTTTTTAAGTAACATACAGTTTACTTGACTTGTTAGCCTGTTCTAGAGTACAGAGAACCAGTACAGCCAGGAGAATAAATAGAATGAATCGCCAAAAAACTGTCCACTAAACACTTCAATTTCAAATAGAATAGTGTATTAAAGTTTTAAAATTAATATTCTGTGTAATAATCTGCTCTTCACACACACATTATAAAATCAGTAATAGATTTTTTTCTCTCTTAAGAGTGTGTAGTGAATTAAGATCTTTCACCTTTGGCCCTGCTCACACTCCGATGGCATGATCAGAGTATTTTGAATAAAGAAATATCTTTTCATGTGTGTGTGGTCACACGTATGTCTGGATGTGTGTGCTTGTGTGTGTCCCCCTGTTCACACAATGTGTCAGTCCCTGACTTCTGCCAGTTGCTCCTGTTATGCCAAACCTCCTAGTGTACAAGAATGGCAGAGTGTTAAACCTCTAATTAGCTCCCATTCAGACAAACCCGCACAAGCAGCATGCATAGTTTTTTTTATCTTCCTCCATTTAATCTCTCTGTTGCTTCATATTTGTTTGGCTCATTACGTGATCAAAGACATTAACGTGTTTATAAAGCCACGCTTTAATGTTGAAGCACGAAACACACTAAAAACATTTTTTTATTGTTATGAGACGCTGAAATAAAAACACAGAGGCCAACTATGTGAGGAGAAGGTGTCTTCGTATTTATGTACATATAATTGTGAGTGTTTGAGAGTGTGAGTGAATAAAATGTAAACCGAGGGGAAACTCCAATTGAAGAAAAAAAAAAGGATGAGGAAGACGAGGGGTATTTCAGCTTCCTCTGCACACACACACACACAAAAACACATATGGAAATACATACACTGGGGCAGTAACTGTTAAATAATTCAGCAAACACAAATACACACTGGAGGGAAGGTGAGGGTAAGAGCACAGCAAAGCTAACAGGCATGCCGAGTGGCCCGCAGTGTCAACAACCAATCAGGATGAAGCATAGTGGCCAAAGAGAAAGATGTGACCCACAGTGACCCTGGACTCTAATGACTTATAAACAGGAGTGAAAAATGTGTGTGTGCGTGAGTGTGTGTCCTGTAAACCCTGCAGCTATTTTAATGTGGAGATGAATTCTTATTTATTCACACAAAAAAAGAGTGAATGTGAAGACCCCAAGGGTAAGGTTCAAAACAATACAGAGAGGGGGAGGCAGAGACAGATGAATATGGATCCGAAAGAGAGGGCAAAACAGAGTGGAGGAGATGGAAGAAGAGAGGGAAATGCAATGAAAATGCAAGAAGGAAGTTTAAAGAGGTAAAACTGCACTCACAATCACGTAGTGAGTGGGGGTTAGAGGGGTGTAAACGACCCTCTTTACGATCCTAAAGGGTGCACGCACACACACGTATCACGCATATTCCTCCTCCCAGCCCCCAGCCCTGCATGTGTGTGTGTGTCCTCATGCAATATTAAATAGTCAGTATGTGTGGGTATAAAGAGTGGTGGGGCTGGGATGCAGTAAATTATATATCACTATTGATTTGTGCACACACACACAGAAAACACACATGTCCTTGCAAACAGGTTTTATTAGACTAAAACTCGGACCAAACACCATGTTTCTCGAAGTGAAGATGTGTTGATTTGCAAAGACAGAAGTTTGGTCACAGAATCGTGAAAAGGACAGTTCAAACTTTTCTCGTTCAAGAATTTCCCACTGGAATTGTTGGTTCTGGGCGACCGTGGTACAGAGGTAAAGCGGTCGACCTCTGATTGGAAGCTTGCAGGTTCGGTTCCCACTCTGTCTGCCTGAGTGGAATAGTCCTTGGATTAGACATTGAACCCCACAGTGGTCCTGGTGGTTGGCATCAGTTTTGGGCAGCATGTGTGAATGTGTGTGCATGGGGGAATAAGACTGTGACTGTAAAGCACTTTGGACCTTCTAAGAAAGAAGTTAAAATAAGTATATGCCATTTCTGGTTTAGGTTTTTCAGCTGGCATAAGACTTGGACCACTTCTTAGGAGAAAGGAAAATAAAGCTGCGTCTGTCCTGATCAAAAGCTGAATCAGGACAACCATGAAAAAAGTCCACTATTATGCAAAAACATCTTACTTTTGTTTTATCTTGTTTTTCCCCTCTCTTGCATTTTGTTTTCCTCAAGAAAACCTTTAAAAACTCTGCTAATTATCATTCCAGTGTAGCGCCAGATCAGTTTGCATCTGTACACGCATTGTACAACTTGTGTAACCCGCAGAAATTTTTCATTGTTCTCTGTACAAAGAACAAAAACACAAGACAAAAAAAGCACAAGTTATATTTAGGTCAGTGGTAAAAACCTTTGCATTTACAGTTTAGTCTGAATTGTCATCACTGTTTCAAACACAATGGAGTCTTTAAAACTACTAACTGAGGTTAATGGTGGTTTATGAAACACAAATTTGTATTTTCAAGGACTCAGCTGCCAAGACAAAACTTCTTGCTACATTTCAGATGTTTAATGATTATACATTCCCTGCCTTTTACAAGAGCAAACATTGAAAAAAATATCCTCTCATACAAAATTGTTGTTCTTCAACAAAGAAAATTGGAATAAATTGTTGTTAAATAGTTTAAAACCTCCAGGTACATAAGTCAACTGGAACATTGATAATACTGTCACAGCTTGCTCGTAAAAATTCTGCTTCTAACATGTTCTTGTGCATTTTTAATGATGGAGGACACATATAAGCTAAAAATTGCATTTCTAAGTATTTCTTTATTCAAATCATTGTGAATCAGGGGAGCTGATGAAAAAAAATACTGATTGAAAAAGAGCTTATTTGTGATTCCCGCCCACAACTCAGAGGCAAATTTCTTTTGATTTGAGCTAAAAACAGCATAACCATAACTAAAAGACCAGTGGGAATGTTTTTAAAATGGGTCAAAAGATGAGTGGAGTAGGACTTTAACACAAAAATTTTCAGTTTAATAATTTGCTTAAAGGGGCCATCTATTATGTTATTAAGACTATCAGAGTAGTAGAGTATATCCATATATGGACATATCTTATATCATATATTACCTTTGGAACATTAAAAAGCAAATTATTTATGAAATATTCGTTTTTTTCTGGACTAGTTTCATACCCTGAAGTAAAACGACTCGATCTCTGAGGCACTGCCTTTCGCTCCTTGTTGGTCCTGCCCATTCCACGACATCATCATCGACATCATCATGCAAACAAACAACATCTGAATTTTTTGCAAAGATGGACGTGCATATTGGGCGAATAAAATGAAAGCTTTTTACAGATCACCGCAAGCTCAGCCAAGAAAGTGTGTGTGCGTGTTAGCCTGGGGCCGGCAGCGTAGACTCTTCATGAAAGGGGGTGTCCTCAATCTATGACGTCAGCCATTGAGTACCTGCTCATTTTCATGGGTAGGGGAGGGGCTGCTTCTGAGAGCACAGGTTTTTAGAGGATCAAAATACCTCTTTGAGGTTGTTTATAGTGAGGAATGAACAGTATAATACACTTAAAAGCTCAAAAAGTTGGTTTTCCATTGTATGGCCCCTTTAAAATGATTTACTTCATGACACCTAAATATTTCATTAGCACGCTGGTCTGCGTGCGTTTTTCTACCCAGCAGCTGTTTTTATTGAATTTTTACTGCTACAATTTCAAAATGAAAGATCTAAACACTAAAGAAGTGCTTTAATCTTTAACTCAAATGAAAATATTTTTTTTGTGTGTGTTTGTGTAATATACTGCACTACACTACTAAATTGTGTAATATGGTACCATCCAAGGATGAAGTCAAGTGATTAATTCATACTTTTTGCCCCCCCCTCGACATTTCCTACCAACCCTCACTTGACTCTCTTCTCTGCTCCTACTATCTAGCATTTTAATGCATCTATAGTCATGCTAATGGCCCTCTGAATTCCAAATAATTTCTCCTTTGTGTTCCTCTGTCACTCAGCACTGATGGAGAGGAGGTATCTCTTCCTCCTTCCCTCCCTTCATACTGACAGAATATGATTTTGACAGAGTCCTGTCAGCCTTTCTACCACGCTTATTCCGGGTGTCAGATAATGGAGGTGTGGGGTGGGGAGTGCTGACAGGGCACGTAAAAAAAAAAAAAAAAAAGGAGGAGGAGAAGGGCATGCGTTTTACATTATGAGCAGTTTCAACCTCTTTTCATGCTGGTTGACCTTTCCATCAGTAGGTAATCGAGAGGAGAATGTACCTTACCATAAAGGGTGGATGTTAAGTCACGCTCCTTTCTGTCCAGGGGGGGTGGGGGGGGTGGGGGGGTGGGGGTGGGTGGGGGTGGGTGGGGGGGGGGCTGATGTCACCGCTGATGTCAACACAGCCGCGGGTGAAATTGTGCAGGTGGTGGAGGTGAACGGAGGCCCAGCAGTTGGGGTGAGGGGGATGGATAGAACGCAGAGGATGCAGTCATAGCTATGGCAATGTATGCACGCCTGTGTGTGTTTAGGGGAGCTTGTGTGTGAGAGAGATGGGCAGGGAGGGGGGAAAATATTGTTCTGCCAGTGCAGGTCATTGTAGGGAAAGCATAAAACATAATCATCCATTAAAATGCAGCTTCACACCCTCCATCATGTCCACAGTGGGGCCGCTGCCATAAATGCTGTGTGTGGCTGTGTTTATGCACAC
This sequence comes from Oryzias celebensis, assembly GCA_014656515.1. NCBI lineage: Eukaryota > Metazoa > Chordata > Actinopteri > Beloniformes > Adrianichthyidae > Oryzias > Oryzias celebensis. The sequence continues at coordinate 17,558,987 of BNCR01000013.1, forward strand.
ACATTCACATGTGAGCCACGCAGACATGATAGATCTAAGCCCGAAATGACAGAGAATACGTTGTTTCTGCAGGTTTGTTGAAGATTTGTCTGCGTGTGTTTGTGGGTAGAAATGGTGAATGGAACCTCAGAGTGTCTTCCACCTTAAGGATTATTCCTTATTGTTGGCTGGTTCTTGATCTGTTTACCATAAGTTGGCGCATCAGAGTAAAAAAGTAGAATGTGATGTGAATGATAAATGTTTACTCTGGATTATATTGTACCCTAAATGTACAGTAAAGGAAGCTCTTACATGAATACAGTCACGACCCTTTCATAAAACCCCAGCATTTTGTCTCTTTTTCAAAAATCTTTAAAGAACGGGGAAAACAGATGTTCAGAACTACATCTGGAAATCTGGATTCATTCTTGTTCCAAATGTAATCTGTGCAGTGAATCACTTGTTTGATCACTTCTTCATCTGCTGTGATGATAAATCAAATGAAGGAATTTGTTGCATTTTTCAGTTTTTTAATGCACAAATTCACCGTTGATTAGAACTTCACGAAATGTCCAAACTTTATATAAACAAATATTTACTTAAGTTTGTTTACTTGAGGTGCTTTGCCTTTTTAAAGTAGATTGAAACATTTTTTTATTATTTTTTTTAAACCTACATCACCTTTAAAAACATAACTATTTGGGTACTCGGAAATTCTGCATGGAGTCTGGATGGGAGTGAGTTTTTTGTGCCAGGAAGCCAGACAACAGCATGACAGCCCAATAGTCTGATATAATAACAGAAACAAACCATTAGGTAATGAGACAAGAAGCAAATTATAGCAGGTAAAAAGTCAGAAGATCCTGCAGAAAACATGTAAACAACTTTAAAAACAATTTAATTGAAAACATTTAATTTATGAATACAGAACACTGCGCTTGTTGTATAGTGTATGCCCTGAGACTGGAAGGTTGTGAGTTCAAATCCACGGTTGAGTCATACCAAAGACCCAATGTCTCCCTGCCAGACTCTCAGCATTAAGGTTGAATTGGGGGCTTAAACCACCAAATTTCACACACCTAGGTATATGACAACTAATAAGACTTTAACTTTAGATTTTAACCTGTTTTTACGTGAAGCAATTTAAACTTTCTGTTTTTGTAATTTATTGATAACAGACATAAGCTTGTTAAACAGCAGCTGTTTCAGATTTGTGCTGACTTAAGTCTACAGTCACAAATGCAACTGCCCCCATGCAATGGTGAGGCATCGGCAGGATCTTCAAGATTTCATGCGGCCATCCCATTTCTCATTGGCGTGGTCATGAATTTAGACATCGGCAGTCACGCGTGGCGTGTGAAAATGCGACTGCCACTTCCCTTTTACAAACACCACAGCGTGGCCACCTGCTGAATTTGCTGAAAAACTTGCATTCAGGTTTCTGCGCTGTGGCATTTTGGGAAATGTGACTGTGGTCTCAGGTGAGATGTTTCATTGCTGGTTGAATAAACCTGTTGGGATTGTTGTCCCAAAACATGAATGCTGCATTTCACCTTTCACCTTTCAGACACTCATTTTAATATGGTTTCACCTCTTTTAGCTCCTCACAAGATCCTGTTGAAGTGCAACAAAGGTGGGAACCGAAAAAAGCAGCTGAGATAAAACAAACAAACAACCAGAGCGAATAAAGGCTGTGAGCTAGGCTAGACAAGCAAATAATGAGCGTTAGACTCAGATATCCACAAACTGAGTTTGTTTTTTAAACTTGTACTCTTAATGGTGTCACAAAGCTTCCATCAAAGACTATGCACGCATGCAACTTCTGCAATGACACAGTGGTACGCTGTAAATCTACACTGATGGAGCCAAAGTGAGTATAACTGGCTCCAGCCCGGCAGATCAGAACTGCTGCCAGCAAGCTTACATGTTTGTCATCTCAAAGCTATTCACCCTCCACTTAGCCAAGAACACAGCACAAAACAATGGATGGCCCGATCACAATGTGCCATTATCTAAAGCGCGGCGGCAAGAGGGACGTTTTTGGAGGAAGAAGAGAAAGAAAGAGGAGCGGCAGAGCATTCGGCGAAAAAAAAAGGCAGATAGATGAGAGGGAAGACTGCAGAGAAATCCAACTGTTATTTAAACCAGGCAGCCTCGAAAACATCACAATAAATAACTTGACTGTTTGGTCTCCACCTCAGACACTTTGGGGGGAGAACAGAGTGCAACATGCTCAGCAGAAGGAGGGAGGTGAGTGGAGGAGAATTCGAGTAATTAAGGAAGGAATGAAGTGTCAGAAGAAAAGTAGGAGGGTTAAATAAAAACGCATTAAAGGATTGCCTCTGTCGTCAGCCTCTAACAAATACCCAGAATCCCTTCTCCTCTTGAATAGAGGAGCCGCCTCGGCGTCTAAAGTTCATGGTGATCTGTGCAAACACACTCAGACGCTTACAAAGATGCACTTTCACTCTGAGAACTGGGTCTTCAGCGCCACTCTGTCACAGCCCTCTTTGCTGTGACACACATTGCAGTGGCTCAGATTCTGAAGTAGTTTGATCTCCTCCGTGTGCCAAAGTGTCCTCGGGCAAGACAACGAACAACACACTGCCCCCAAAATGCTCACACGTGTTGGCTTTTAGAGCAAAAGGGCTACGCACAAGAGTCCACACATACAATAGGAGGCACTGTGCCCGAATGGAGGTTATAAGATGCAAGTGTGGAGCATTTACACGTGTGCAAACTACAGCTACGTGCACAGAAGCCCTTTAGTCGTCCTCAGCAGAAAGACAAGCTCAGTGAGGACACCTTTGACTGTGCCAGCGAGGGCTGTTGATGAGAGGAAAATTGTGCTAATGCAGCAAGGAAGCTGTTCTTTCCCAATTAAGCTAGTAAAACACATGCTCCCCTCCTTCCTGTAACTGCCTAATAAGCCATAAACACAGCTGAACATTTATAATTCTAGCTAGTCTATAAAAAAAGCACTTTCCATGTGTGCAGGGGTGAGCAATGTGAGGAGGGTGAAAGTGATGCCGAGCGAGCCAAGGAAAGAAATATTATTTTGTTTCAGCAAAATCTACTTTTTTCTAAATTTTTGTAAGGAAAAACATGAGCAAACAAAGACAGGTCAAGAGCAAGAGACCCTTTTCTTGTACCTTGTGAAGCTGTGTCTACAGAACATGCACACACAGCATGTTTCAGGAGCAGTAATATCTGGAAAAGTAGTTAGGGGAAGTTACAGTAACACGGATGAAGAGCCAGGAAATGAGGAATGGGGGAAAAGAACCTCAAGTTGACACTGACATGACAGAAAAAAGATCAAAATAATAAAAAAAAAAAATGCTGAAAAAAAAGTAGTTGGAGCAGAAAGAAGTCCCTTTATCAGCCAGAAGAAAGCGGATGGAGAAGAAACCGATTTTGGATGCATCCTGCATTTCTTGGCCTCCTCAGCGGGCTGGCTTTACTTCTCCTCTCCTGGGCAAGAGGACTCGTAAACACAGCATGGGATTGCTATTAAGCAGGTTCTTTTTTTTTTTTTAAAAAAAAAACACTTTTCTTTTAGTGAGTGCTGAAGCTCTGGTCTAAAGGGAGAATCTTGGACTCAATGGAGACTAACAGCAACAGAATCTGCGCAGACATAATCACCCTGAACTGACGTTAACAGCCTTTTACAACACTCATTCCACACTTCATATTAAGTTCTTGGGTCAAATTCTGATGACCTGTGTTGACTTGCAAAATCGGAGTAAATGTGCCAGCTTGCTTGTGTAAGATGTTCCAGAGAGTGACATTTCAACATTTCCAGGTTGTGAAAGTGTTTTAGGTAAAACGTGCAGCTAACTGGTCAGTATGCAAATATTCCAGTCTTTAGAGGATCTTTATTTTCTTTAAGATTTTCCCTTTAGGAAACTAATCTGCTGCGGTGTGGGATGTAAAGAATCAGGGATTTGATATCACTTGGGATCTGCATATAAATGCAGTAAAGGTCTTTCCACAAAGAATGTTATTCAGTGTCAGTTAATTCTGGTGCAGTTTTATTGCTGCAACAACACTTGAACATGTTTGTGAAAAAAAAGAATGTGAATACAAAAATTCATCAGAAGTTTTTTTTTCCCCATTTTGTTTCCTTACAATCTCAAGCTCATTCTCGAGATCTCTTTTGTTCAACTTACAGTCACTCTTTCCGTGACTGTAAGTTGCTTTTCTTTTCAAGTTTTCTTTGGCCTTTTTGTAAATGTCATCTTGACTAGCCTAAAAAAAACTTTGTAATAAAAATTGATTTAAAAACCAACTCAGATTAAAATAGTGTTTTTAACAAATTCTTGTGGCATTTTTCTGATGATGGAGGACTTTTATTGTGGAGAATTCCTCTTAAAATTGCAACGCTACTATGGCAAGCCACAAGCTCCCTGCTCTGCTCCATTCGGATGCATCCACTTGCAGACGACTAGATCCATGTACGTCTGTTTTTTTCATCGAGCTGGCATCTGGCTAAAAACTGTACGGCTGGATAGCTCCAATATTGGTCGGCATTTTTTGTTGCACCGGCATTGTGAAAGGCTGTAAACAGATGGATGACGGGAAGTGTGGGATTACTCCATGCCAAGAGTCCTGCGCACAACTCAGCAGAATTTCTAATGAACTACTGCTGCTCTGCAGAAACATGCAACATTAAAATCTTATTGCATTTCAAAGCAAACATTTTCAACCTCTGCTGCTCTTTCTTTAGACCAAATTATTGAGGTGACAGACATTTTTGTCAAGATGAATCACAGAAAGGTCCACGTTGGATTTACCAACACCTCACATGCTCAAATGCACAACTGTGTGTGCAACTGTGCACTAGTTTGTGTGTGTTTGTCTTTCCTGCTATTGTCAGACAGAGATTGATACCGCCTCTTGTTTCTTACAGACGATTGTCGAAGCTTCCTGAACTAATTATAAAAGGCAAAAACAGCATCTTACACACCCTGTCTGCCCGCCCGCGTGTAAGTCTGTCTGTCATATATTTGTCTGTGCGTTAAATCCTCACATATTTGAAAGATTTTTAAATCCTAAATTAATTCTTCTCAAGGGGACAATATTCTGAAGCCATATTTCTAGGTAACAACATAAAATGCTTGATAATGTAATTAAAGATCAAACTTAATAGAATAGGTACCAGCTTTTTACCGTTTTGTTTTGTAAGCTGAGAAAAAGGAAACAGAATAAAATGGAGAGAAGGATGGGAAGTCAAAGGGCCAGACAGTGAAAGAGCTACAAAGATCACTTTGAACTCACCTCCTATTGTCTGAGTGTCTGGAAAAAGGAAATGGCATGTTGCATTTATACATACACAGTACACACAGACATAAAAGCTACAAGTCTTATAAATCATGGCAGTAAGAATAAGCCCGTCAGGCATGTGTTTACCAAGTAATGTGTGAGAGTTTGTGGGTTCGGGTGTATGTGTGTGTCCCCTCAGGCATTGGAGCTGTATTCACAAACTCGGCATTCTGCACAGGAAGTGGCAATGATCCACTTCCTTTTCGGATGGAAATCTCATCTGTTTCACGAGCTGCCCAGGGTGTTACCACACGCAAATGCACGCCGGCTAGAACACAAATATCTGGAAGAACAAACACATTCACACACAGAACACCACCCAGTTTATTTCGGTTTACCGAGTATTGTCACCTGAGTTCAGGGTAAATACTAACTCTTTGTTCTCAGCCCAGCTCAGCACAAGAGTTTTTGTTTTTTTGGCTTGTGCAGAACAATAACAACAAACCCATTAATAAATGTCATCCTTTGTCAGATGTATCAAGCGAAAAGCATTTGAACCATTTAAACATGTTGTCGTGAAGGTTTCTGAGTTACCCCAAAGGGAGTTTTTAGCTAACTAAAATGTAAAAAAAAATTCCAAACTTTTACCCTTTAATATTTTTTTAATTAGATTGCCAAACGTCAAGAAAAGCGTATACTGTCTCTCTGGGGCTGTTAAAACACGTATTTATTTATTAATAAATTAAAAAGTGCAACAAAAAATATTTTTGCACATGTGAAACAGCAGCCGAAAACAGCAAAAAGAGCCTTCTGCCAGGTTTTTGTGATCATTAGTCAAGTTTACCGAATCTTTTACCAAAAGAAAACTGGAATCAGCAAGAAAGTTGACCGTTTATAACCACTTTTTAAAACACTCATATTATTTGTGTCATGAAAGTGTTCTCTACCTGCCAGCTTTGACAAGAAAACAAAGGGCTGTCATTTAAGTCTTGTAGATAATCTGTTAATTCTACATCTGTAAAACATCTGACAAGTTAAAACTTAAAAAATAAAAAACCTTTAGAAGTCTCACTCCGATCATTTTATGATCAATTTTCAAAGAGTTCCCAGTGGTCTTTTTTTATGATTTTGCAGTTTTTAGACATAATCTAAAGACTTGTATCGGACATAGCTTCTAGAACATAGTTTCTGCAGAGCAGCAGTAATAAATTTGAAACTCTGAGTTGTGGGCGGGACTATTGGTGCAGGGAAAGCCTGCCCCCACTTCCCATTATCCATTTGAGTACACAAGCTCACACCTTCAACCTAACATCGCTGGTGCAAAAAAATGGCGATCAATATTGACGCTACCCAGCTGAACAGTTTTGAACCAGATGCCAGTTCAGACGAGGAAAACAAAGACGTACATGGATCTAGTCGTCTACAAGTGAACTTATTAGAACGGAGCGGAGCAGGGAGCTTGGGGCCGCCCAACTGTAGCATCTACTGGTACAAGCTTTATCCAATGGGTTTTTTGTCTGCCCCTGATTCACAATAATTTGAAGAAGAGATTCTCAGAGATGCAATTTTAAACTTAATTTCCTTTAAATATGTCCTCCATCATGAGACAAATGCCTCAAGAACATGTTAAAAACACATTTTTATCGTAGTGGTTCTTCAGGGTTCTTCTACTTTAGAATCAAGAGAGACTGCTGACTTTTTAAAGTCTGATAAAGGTCCAGAGAATAAAGTTTATGTCGTAAAGTATGAATAAAGCAATACAATAACAAGCAAAAACTCATAGATATAATGTGATATGGGGTCGTGTACACTGTCTTTAGAAACATTCTCAGCACCAGGGTGCAGACCCGATCCACAACATGTTAAATTAAGTTTATTTGTAATAACAGCTCAATTATGCTGCAGGGGACTCACTAACCAAAGAAAGTCAAAACATTCTTTAATTGTTCCTCTGATGGTTCAACAGAATGCGGATCCCCCGCACAAATACATGTGTTCTAATAGTTAATTAAGAAAGAATAAAAGAAAGCGCCGTGCACTCCTTTTTTCTCCTTTCTCCAATGTTCCCTTTTTATCTGAGGCACACACACAACCAGTAAAGAAAGTCACAACACTCCGGCTGCTCCTCCTGAGATCTAACCTTAACTCTAAGGGTGTTGCACAACAGCAGCAAAACTGTCAGATAAAACACAGGCTATTAGCACCCCCCTACTCCCAGCCCCTCCCTCCCAATTGTTCAACTAGACAGCAGTACCCAAACACAGGGACTCCTCACTACGCTGATCTTACTGGGACTAATTACCGGCTGGCACTGAGTGTAGACAGATGGTTGAAAGAGAGGTGGAGACAAAGCACAGGGAGGCAGCGAAAGATCTGTTTTATTGTCTTGAGTGTTGGTGTGTCACTGTGCTGGTGTGGACGACCTAATTTGTGTCAACGATCGCATACGGCATCAGTCATACGAGTGTCCTTTGGTGTAAAAAAAGAAAAATAGATTAGGTTAAGTCTTCATGGCTTAACTGGAATATATGCACTATAATTATTCAACTAGGTGATTACCTTTTTTAAGTTAGTCTTCCTATTAAATAACTGCAACAAAAAAAAAACTGCAGTTTAATACTAATTAATGTCTCCAAAAACTGCATTTTCAGGTCTGTTAGCTAGGAGATTATTTCGAAACACACTGTTGGATGTGGAGGGAGGTGAATATCTTCATTAAAGGCTATCGTTAAACAAACCGAGACAGCTAATTTCATCGTCTTGGCAGTAGCAGAAACGTATGTTTGTTTTGAGAGTTTTCAGTCATTTTTTGTCATGATGCTAAAACAGAATCTGCACCTTTCTTTCATTTTTTAGATTCTTTTAAAAAATTTACATTTCTTAGGGTTCAATGGAACTTCATTGCTTACAGAAAAACAGAGAGTAGGAGCAATAGGTTGGCCAAATTCAAATTCATTTGGAGCTGTAGTGGTGTCTGAGCTTGTTTATTTTCAATGTAAGTAATGACTTTTTGTTTTTGCATGACTTTTTAAAGTTATAAAACCAATGTTATTTATTTTCTGAGCACTGGGAGCTATGTGCTATCAGAAATGACTGTCGACTATTTATGACGTCGTCCAGTGGTAGCAATTCTGGATTTGAAGATTTTTCCATATCTCTCCGATTGGAGGGCGGAATTTAGAGGTAGGGAGAAGCTAAAAGGGTAGGGAATTCATTCAGATTCGGCCGTGGTGGTGGATTTTATTTTTAAGAAAAAAGAAAATTCCCCCCTTTTCTTGAGCTTTTTTTTTTATATATGACTATTTACTGCACATGCTGGCTAATTATCTAAATCTTACAAAATGGCTGTACTTTGTGGTCTTATTCAATAAAATCCTTTTTGGCAAAATACAAAAGTGTAGTAACAATGAAAGAAGGGATTCTCAACTTAATCTGTAAAATCAAATCGAATTTTATTCATAAAAAGCGCTTTTCATGCATTAGGCAGCTCGAAGCGCTTTACATTTAAAAACAAAAACATGTTCAGGTGTGACAATAAAAACCCAACCCACCCTTACCCTCCTTCCTTCCCTCTGTTAACACATGCATCCCATGACCCCACAAAGTGTATCCTCAAACTCGTTGTGTCAAATATACTAGGGTTGTTAACAATGCTGGTAAAGTAATTGTAGCAAGAACACGTTCTTGGAGTGATGCTACGCATTTTGACTTGACTTTAAAATCCCACTCTGATCATCTTTTGAAAAAGTATTCCCAATTGTCATTTTATTTAAATTATGCTATTTTAGGCAAAAAAAAAAAAAAAAACTATCATTTTACAGGACATAGTTTCTGCAGAGTGGCAGTAGGTAATGTCCGCTAGCTTACAGCTCACTCACACTTCCAACATAACACTACCAATGCAACAAAAATAGCAACCAATATAGGAGAAATCCAAGTGTACAATTTTGAGCCAGATACCAGCTCAGACATGGAAAATGAAGACGTTAATGGATCTAGTTGTCTTCAACTGGTTGCATCAGAATGGAGCAGAGCTGAAAGCTTGTGGCTCACCCTGCGTATTTCCTACATCACAAATATGCTCTTCATCACTATTTGCATAAATAATACTCAGAGATGCAAATGTAAGCTTAATTATATATAGGTGTGTGTATCCTCCATTATGAGAAAAATGCTACAAGTACATAAAAAAATCAAATAAAATTTAAATAAAAACAATACATTTTGTAACTGCTCTTAGGAATTAAGGATTTCTGAATTCAATTGCTGATCTACTCTCAATTTTGTTAAAAATGAATTCGAAGAAGAGATTTTTTTTTTTTTGGCAGTGAAAAGCTGAAAAAATCAGCACAATTTTACCACTGCAGTATTTTGAACAATCACACAAGCTTGGCTCTATTAAAAAGTTGCTTCCCTGTTAGAGATGAAAAAAAGGTTCTAATGAAACAAATCTGTCAACCGAAGCAGGATGCAGAGTCCCTGCTGATGTTGGCTGTAAAATGTTCATTTCCAGACGTCTCCGATTTCTGGTTGAAAGTATGCAGCTGAAGGACCTTATATAGATTTGCTTGTGCATATTTAAAAAAAGGCTCAAACTCTTCCTTTGCTCAGGGCTTCTGCTTTTTCCACCTGAGCCCACCTCTTTAGTTATTCTTTCCCTCCCTCTCTCGACACTCTCCACTCGCATTGCTCCTGTTAGCTGGGCATAAATCTACACAACTAACCCAGTAATTTAACCAATTAGGGTCTCAAATATGAAGGTGCCGCCTAAATATGCCAATGCAGGATAGTGATCTATGTAGTCCGGCAGTGTGAATTTACAACCTCTAGTTACATATTCAAGCTGTATAAATCAAGCGCTCCCTGCTGACACTCGGCCTTATGGGCCGGCGCGGGCCGGGGTGCAGAAACAGTCTGAGAATGCGAGTTAGTTAATCATGTGAAAATAAGATGCATAACCCAGATTCACATTCAGACAAACACCTTCATTTACATACACACTATTTCATGTGGAACAAACGTGGATGGGCACTCATGGTGTTTCACACACACACGTTAGTATCAAACAGACCGAAACACCTCCATGAGCAATATATTACATAAACAAACACGGATAATTACGGATTTAAAAACAATGTAGCAGGGAATCTGTGCACGCGCACCCCCTTCATCCTGCTTCCCTTCCTCTCAGTACTTCGAACACACACAAACACTCCTGCTTAAACGAGGGCTTCCGCGTCTTGATAGGCAAGAAAAAGAGCGCAGGCAGCTACTGCTGTGCGTGTGTGAAGGCTTGTTGGGCCTCCGGTGTTATCTCAGCACGTGGTTCCAGCGGCAGCACAGGGTGCTTGATCGTTGCACTGACAGCCGGTGAGTGATGACTGTAGTAAAAGTGCAGTAAACAGACTGAGTGATGGCGACTGTCGACGGGGCCAATTGAGCGTGTGACATCAGCCGTGACACATCAGTGGAGAAGCACAACGGTAATGACAGCATCACAACGCGGTGCGCACAGGCTATCTGTTACCACTTAACAACCGCCCCACATACACACACAGTTTCACACACACACAAAAATGAGCTTATTGTCACAGACAGGAATAAATCAGGCTTTCAGGTGCACTTAGAATCCACAATTTCTCTCAAAACGTTCCTGAGTCACGAAAGAAAATTAGTCTTTTGCAGTGTGGGGGAATGTGGGTAGCATCTCACAGTTTTTGGGGTGGGGGGGCACACATCCTTGGTTGCTTGGTTTGAGTGTAGTTGGGAAGGTGAGAGGTCATGAGCCTGGGCCAGACGAGGAAGACAACAAACACTGCTGCTCCCAAAGGAAGAGACTCAGGGTATCATTATAAAACACACACACATACATACACACACACAGGCTCCATATATCAGAAATCATTAAAACATGTAGTCATATAATGAGGTGGTCACCTTCTAAACCTCCTAAAAAAGTAATTCCCTGATGTCTCCAACTCTCACCTGGCAGCCTCCCGAGAGACTCGCCAACAATGAGGAGATCATAATTAGACCGACATAGGAGGCTGGGACTCACAACACTGGATGGAGAGTCTGTTCCATTGTTAGGCAATAATTAAAGCAAAAGTAAAGTTAGACTACTCTAACCTGCATGGAAAATGGATTGCACAAACACACACCGCTTGACTGTGTTCACTCAGTCGTGTTGAACTAAGAGAACATTTTTAAGGCTGATTAACCCGCTTGAATAAACCTTCATGTAAACGCTGCTCCTGCCAGGCTTGTTAAAGTCATCCAACTTTTGAAAATTAAACTTAGGCGCAAAGATAAACTTCTGTTGCTTCCTCACAGACAGTTAAACTCTGAAGGTGGTCACTTTCTAACAATGTCTGTCTGTAACACCTTTTCTCATATCAGGAAACATATCTTTATTTGTCAGTGGACTTCATTCATACAAGCTGGACCAAAAACCCACAAAATACTACAAATATGTGCAGCTTACAGCAATCATCAAAACAATGAAAAACTGACAAAGTTCATATTTTATCTAAATAATTTTAAGAAATGTAGGGAAAAGAAATACCTCAGAGATAACTTGAGCTCTGATGACTTTGATGTATGAAAATTAACATAACCTTCCAAAGTAACAGGTTACCACCCCTAGCCTAAAAGCAAACATCGTTGATTATGTGCTGCATAGGATAAATTAATTATGTGCTTTTATTTTTAAATACTGCCTAATATTTTTTATTCTGAACTTAAAAATGTGTCACTCCATTTTAAATATGAGTTTTTGCTATATATTTATTTTTAGGAACTATTTTTTTAACTAATATGTAATGGATTTTTTTTGCATGCTACAGGTATTCTCATTTAAACTTGTATCAGTTTCACATAATAAAAATCTTTTTTGCTTTTGTACTTTGCTATTTTGCTGTTTTCTGGATATGGTTAAAACAGATTAAAAAAATTCCAGGGACTATTCTATCTTTTCTGCACTGCAAATTTTACATTTGGAAAACTTTAATTTTCTCAGATAAGAGAATAAATAAATAAATAAAATGAGAGAAACACAGGTAATTCATTGAAGCAACCTGTTTAGATTTCAAAAGCGGAAAGTGAACAAATAATTGAATGGACATTGTTCAACATGCAACACACAGCTAGAACCACAATTCATGCATAATGTGTGCGATAAATTCTTCATAATGACAGGATAAACATGGTTTATTAATGAAATTCTTTATTGAGACAAAAAAAAAAAAAAAAAAAAAAACCAAGATACACATAAGTCACATTTGATTCATTAATAATAGTGATTCTTTATTAAGATCAAGCAGAGCTTGATTTATTTCTTGAAAAAGAGTGGGAAGAAGCACTTATATAATCACATCCCTATTGAGTTATATGGTTTTATAGATTTGCATAGTTCCTATAATCTGGTTCTGATCAGATCAAGTGCAGATTTTTTTCAAGTAACAAAACTGAGTCATGTTAATTTATTGATCAGAAAAAAAACTTCTTTTATGATTTCAGTAAACAGTGAATCACACCTTTTTTAACAGATATTAAATACTCATTGATCATTATTCTAATATAATTTCATTTTATTCCAGAAATCATCCCTACAAATTGCAGATCAAGTTTTTAAGAAACAAAATAGAGTGCCCTTTGATTATCATCTAAAATAATTCTTACATCTTTTTTTGTAAACATTAATGATTCACACCTTAGTTAATGGATATGTAATAATTATTGATTATCATTATAAAACATTGTCACATTAATCATTGCTACAGCTTGCAGCTCAAGTAAAGAAAATTGATAGCTTATTGATTGTAAACCGTTCAGTAATTATTATTACACATTATACAGTGTAATATTCATTGGTGGTAAGCTTAGATTATTTCACCACATTCAAGTTCACACTTTCATGTATTTGGTATAATTCAAAACCCACTTGATCTTTAACTCCTTTTACCTTCATATCAAGAAATTAAAGCTTCTTTAAACATTTTCTTGAATTTTAGGATATTTGAACATTGTTTGAGCTAATCAATGAACCTGGTCCAAAGTTTAGTGCCACACACGAACACACAGAAACGTTTCTTTGTGGTTTTTATCAATTTGATCTTGAAGTTCCTACATCCCCTCAGTTTGTAGCCTTCTTCATTATCTAAGAACCGTTTTTGTTTTTTTATGGTCATGTTTACAAATTAGCTCTGTATAAAAGTTGCACAATGTTAAAATCAACAAAATCATACACAGTTTCAAATGTCTGGACTGAATTAAATAAATTGTTTTTCATGATCAGGGTAACTGGCTTTATGTACAATTCTGATGACTCGCTTTTGAAGTAAAAAGAGAGGATGTAAAGAACTTTTGTAATTATTACCCCAAATTTCTATACAATTAAAAAAACATTGAAGATGGTGGCTCTTACAAAAAACAATGAAAATGTAGAATACAAAATATAGTTAAGCAACCAAAAGCCTCAAAAATATGTAATTGAAACCACAAGCAATGTTAATAAAATATTTTACTTCTCTCCATAATCGTGGCTGCAGCTAGCGGACAGAATCTTGCCGTATTTATGTATTTCTGCAGTTCCGCATTAAAGTCATCACATGCTTAAGTAAATAGGTGTCAAAATGTTCTCTCGTAAATTAACAGCGGTATTCCTTTAATGCAAGCAGAGGATGCATCGAGCTGCTGTCACCCCATGGCTTCCAGGGCAGTTTCCCGCATTAAAAATACTCAGAGAAGAACAGACACGTCCATGCCAAAGCCACGGGGCATCAAGAAGACAATGCAGATTTACAGAAATTGACTTTTATTTTAAGTAACGACCCAGATAATAGCAGCAGGTTTGACACTGAGGATCGCTAACACCTACACAGCGTAACCCGAGTTCAAGTGTTTCTATCTTGCTTTCTCAGCATGGAGGGAGGCAGAAAATGAGAAGAAGAGGGAGAGAGCGGTATTTAACCCCAGAGGGTCAGACCAAAAACAGAAAAAAACATATCCAGAATTCATTTTAATCAATAAATCCAAGAGATACTGGCACCCACACAGCGCTGCTGGAGCATCAGCACACTGATATGCATAATCTGTTTCTAATGGGCAGACACAAGCCAAAAAAACCTAAACAATTTCAAAACACACAGGCAAAGCAGAGATGTGGACACAGCTGCACTCTCCTCTCAAGTGGCGCACTAACTAACGCCTAATCGATTAGTGCTAGGTGACCTCTGACCCGGCTAGCTTCCTGTCTGACAGATTACACCTCCGCAGCTCCGTGCTCTGCCCTGCCTGTCTGTTTGTGTGTCTCACTCAGACTGACAACACAAAGAGAACAACCTCAGTCAGCCACATACATCCACGTGCTTGATACATGACTGTCAATAATTTTGCATTTACAGCCGAGCAGTACGTTGTGTTTGTTGTTGTTTGGGCGTGTGCTCCATGTTACCGTGGCAACGCAGATAGTGTGCAGATCAGACAGGTCGGTCTGGGGAGAGGTAATGCATTGGTGTGTGTTCAGAGGCGAATAACAATGTCCCACTCTGCGGGACACTGGTGCTCTCTTCCTGGTCTGCTCTACTCAGGAAACACTCCCACGGCACACACACTTTCAGATATTTATACCTGTATGGGCCGCAATGACTTCACCCCCCATGCACAACCCTCCAAACAAAGGCAAACAGGACCTCATTGTGAAGTAATGCGCATCCAGCACACACAGGACACTGTGCAGCTTGCAGACTCAGCCGTCCGTTAGATCAGACAAGGTTGGCGATTTTATTCCGACATGGCTATTAATAATGAAATGATGCATGGCTGGCATATTTGTACTCCCCTCGCACTCCCCTCTTTGCCCCCATCTCCCAGTCTCCTCTGCAAATTTCTTTTTACAGTTGTACAAACTCTCATACAGTAAGTAAACACGCTCTCACTCGGCCTCCCCAAACACCTTAACCACCAGTTCACAGTGTGGTAAAAGGAAAAATTCCCACTCTCATCAGTGTGTCTTTTAACGAGCATGTGTGGAGTCTGCAGGGAGTTTCCAGATAAACTAAATGTGTTTGCCTTTTAATGACAGAGCTTACCATATTCGCACACACGCCGTCGAGTACCTATCGTGAATGAGCCACTGTACTTTCCCCTTTAGCTCCACGTGTGTGTGTCTGTGAATGTGAGGGAGACTAATGGTTGTCCAGTAATGACGGTAGGGTTAGAGAAATCTCTGTGCAGGAATCTAGAGACCTTTAACCACAAGCTCATCGCTCACAGAGAGGTTATCCCCATACCACATAAATGAACACACTTGCACGTTAGCTAGTCTTTTGTTGGCTTGCCTGACAGTCGCTTACACTGGTCCAATAGTGGATTACATAATCACCCCACGTTAATTAAGCTGTAAATTCCTTCATCAATTAGCCAAATAAGTCAGTTGAAAAGAACATAGGTAAATTATTTAGTCAGACAGTGATTTGTGGGACAAATAAACATAAATGCACTTTTTCATACATTTTTGACTTTCCTTATATTAATCTGGATTTTGTTTTTCACAAAGATTTGAGGTTTTCAGCTCGTTTATCTGTGCTTTGTTTCAGTCATATCTGTTTTTGTTTAGACGTGATTTGAGTTGTTATTTAGGACTTCTGCACAGATGTTTCTATTATTGCCTTTTGTATGTTTAAGTAGTTTTAAATGCTTGAATCCTTAGGTATTACAAATTTGCTTATTCTGTCTTGTTATATTTCTGTTTTAGTCTTAGCCTAGCTTTTGTCTTTTTGTTTTTGTCATTTTACTGACTTTACAACCATCTGCGTTTGGTTTCTCCTGCATTTGAGCCTTCGAGCAGCCACATTCATAGCATGTATTCTCATATACACAAAGAACTAAAGCCTCTTTCTTTGATATCCATTCATTCAAGTTTACAAATGCCGCTTTTCTGCTCCACTGCTTTGAATAAAACAGATATCAGGTGTAAATTTCATGGTGGTAGGTTGAGAAACATACTTTTGTTGCTAAACTGACATGGTGAGTTTGACTGATGGCAGTCTTCCTCATCACTTTGAACCTCAACCACATTAACATTGAAATAATTGCTTCATGCCCCCTTTTCTCCACTAAAAAGGTAGAAACTTTAAAAGTAGAGGTTGATTATTGAGTAATCACAAAGAAAAGAAATGAAAAATAATTTGGCAATTTTCCCACAATTGTGCATGAATATTTTATATTGACAGTCAATTGATAAGTCAAAACCAGGTGTGTGTTGTTTTTGTTAACTTTTTAGGATCTTTACTGGAATAATCAGATTTTAGAAGGTAGTAGGGTTTACTAGGATACCTTTGACCTATATTGTAGAGTAATTCTATTTCTGTGCTCTTGCTTTAAAAAAGATTTGTACAAATTACTTTTCAAAGTCAGGCACTTTTTATTTTTTTCCCTCATGTATATGTCAGGTCTGATAGATATTATTACCATTTTATTTTTGTTAACATAAAGAGCATCTCACTAGTTTGAAAGTTCAGGTCTCAAGTTCTTGTCCAAATCTGGGATGAAGTTAGGCTACGGCATTGTGCCATCTGCAACAAAAATAGGTGTGCAAAATTGTGCAAGTGTGTATGAAAGGGATTAGGGTATAGGAAGAGTAAGTATTTGAGTAGATAATTTAAATGCATGCGTAAAATATTTTAAAGACCGACTAATCAAAGATAAAAACAGCAAATAAAAAAATATTTATGAAGCACTGGCTAGTAAAAGCGGATAATTACAAGAAAATGTCACATGGTTCTGCTACAAAATAGCTAAATAAAAGTAATGGAAAATAGATGAAGAAATATAGGTTACAAATAATAAAGCACATGCTGCATCTTCAAGAAAATTATCCTTAGATTAGATGTGTTTAAACATCCTAATTCAAAAAAAAAAAAAAATCATACTAATTTAATACTAGAAAACAACTTACCGGAAAATGAATTAACAAAAGAATATAACAGGAAATTGAAGTGAGACTTAAAGGGGCAATGGAAAAGGGTAAGACAGAGACCCTGTGTAGTTATTACTTCATGAATTAAATCATGATGTTTAGGCAGCAAATCTCCTGGAGTCTACAGAAAAAAAATCCTAATTTATCCTTGTGTAGCCCATTTGGTGTCTGAACAGATTGCAAGTACCGACTGAGCATAAGCTTTCAAACAAACAGTAGATCCTAGATGTACTGAATTATTCCCTGAATCATTCAGACACAACGTAGTGTTTGACAGCATCCAGCCCCTTCAAGTACAGTAGACATGGCATCAACAGTTTCAACAGGAAAATGACGGGGAAGGTGAGCGTTGGAGGCCATTGTGTCAGTGTTTGTCACTTTCAGGGTAACGCGATCCCTGCCTGAGGGTGAGTGTCTGTTATGTATAGTGGGAGGCAAGAGTGGGAGTGGAGGAAGGGGAGGATGAGAGAGGTCAAAGAGAAAAAAACAAGGAGAGCAAAAAAAGGAAATGGAGATATGTGTGTGTGCTTGTGTGTGTTTTAGGGAAAGGGGGTTGGGGGCACAAATTACACATCTGTGCAGACCCTCACCACTCATGCCCCATGGCAGTTTCTTAATATTTCCTGCCTGATTCCCATAATGTGGAGTCATACATATGGAGAAAGGGAAACTGCTATGCTCTTAGCTCAATGGATTGGCTCAATCCTTTACAAAAATGTAACAAAAACAACAGAACTTCGATTTGAGGACATACCCTCAACTAGAAAACTCTGGCCCTTAGTGGGAGATAGAACAAAGAATGAAGAAAACGGGATTCAAGACAAATACTTCCTGTAATGCAGAGATATAAACAATCAGATTAACAGCAAGATAGTGAAAACAAGACAAACTGAGAGAAGTAGAAAAAGGAAGCAGAGAAAAATTCATTACTGCTACAAAAACAAACAGCACCATTCTCCAGCTTTGACCTGGAATGAGCTCTGCAGAGTTAGGTCATACCCTTTGGCATCCAAATATGCCAT
Organism: Oryzias celebensis; assembly: GCA_014656515.1. Taxonomy (NCBI): domain Eukaryota; kingdom Metazoa; phylum Chordata; class Actinopteri; order Beloniformes; family Adrianichthyidae; genus Oryzias; species Oryzias celebensis. Next base: position 17,577,230 of record BNCR01000013.1, read on the forward strand.
TTGTGCATGCACGCGTGTGTGTCCATTAAACTGGGCAGTTAAACTAAATCAGCAAGTAGAGTCAATGCCGTGCTTCTAAATATGAGGACAGGTGCAGAATGAGACCCTAAATGAGAGAAATGAATAAAACATTCTCCTCTCTCTTTCTTTCTTCCCTTCTCATCTACCCAATCTCGCATTCACACACCCTCTACACACACAAATACTGAGTGAAATCAGGCTGGCATTATGACAGGGGCATGAATACGCTTTAACGAGCCCATGTCTATGAAACTGCTGACCTTTATACCAGGAAGGAATAGAAGGGGATGAAAAAAAAACAATTTTTACATGTAAATTTATTTTACTTTTAGCTGTAAAATAATGTTTGCATTAAGATCCAATAGTGCGTCTTAAATCATTTTAGCAGATTAATTTCAGTAAAACTTTGTGGTCATAAAGCTCAAAGTTGACGAGAGCGGACAGAGAAGATGTGCAAATCCCGTCAGAACGTCATAAAGCTACAGAGGCAAGAGGGTAACTCTGGCAGAGTGATAGGCCATTGTGGAGCAGGGACTGATAATAAATCAACTGGTGTTCACTGGTGTTCTGTGAAAAACTGGCTTATTTACCCCATTACCACCTGACATTTACACTTTAACCAAAAACAGAATTTAGGGTGTATTCAGACTGGACACACTTGGCTTGCTTAAAGTGAACCAGAGTTTGTTTCCCCCATAATCCAGAACACATTTTTTGTCTGAATACACCTAAGCAGACTCTGGTCTGGGACCAGGAACCATTCTTGGATGCATCTTTTGAGGTGGTCTCGATTCATTTTCAATAGGACTGAGCTCTAGTGCACTCTGAGGTTCCTTTGTCTGAATAGGCTCTTTGCTCTGGGCAGAAATACTGGACCACAACAGCCACCATAGCCAGGCATTACGGGATGTAAACAGACTAGCAGAGCAACAATGAGAACAAGCAACTCATTAAAAAGTGTTCAGACGAATGCAGGATCATTAAAATAACTTTTAACGTGATACACATTACATTATTTTTCTGAAAATCTATATGTCCTAAATACTTATCAGTGTAACTTCATAGCCATCCCCTCCTCAAGAACTGTCTTACAGCATGCCCTGCCCTACCAAAGTAGCAAGTAGAAAGTGTTGCGCCTGATGTTGATAAAGATGTCCAAAATTGGTCAGTAGAATATAAAGTTTGAATGAGTGAACTATCCCAACAAGGATTGCAAAGCGTAGGACTTCTTAAGAGATCTTTAGTCTCATTGTTTTGTTTGCAAGCTTTGGTTTGAAACTTAAATAATAAGTTATAATGAAATAATAACTAAATTTCTGGTTGAAATCAGTCTGAATACAGACCAAATGCAAGGTTCAGGACTCTATCCAGATCAACACACTTTTCTAGTCGGAAAAAACCCTTAGTAAACCTAAACTGGATTATCTTAAATTTTTTTAATCACATTTTAAGGAAAGCCCTTATTTAAATAGTTAAAATGCTAACCAATGTGAGCTACTGTTTTAGTTTTCTAATATGTCTCTAAAAGTTACACATTAAGCATTTGCAGAATGATGGATATGACATTGCTTTGATTTGGTTCTTCACAGATCAATGAAATTAATTCATTGTATTCATTGCTGTATTTGTGCTTTAGGACACATACAGCGTACTGTATGGTGTACTGTCACTTTATGATCTATTTTTAAATGTATGTCATATATAAAGCGTATAAAAATCTGAGGTGCATTAAGCAAGAAAATTGATTTAGAGATAAATTTGTCAGTTAGTCAGACTTCATGAACAGCATTCACTGTATTTCTAAAACTTGTTTGTAACACGCTACATGCTAGCCACGTTTAAAATGTTAGCCATGTTAGCATATTCACAATACAACTACAAACCTTGTTTGCGATGCATAATACAACGGACAGATAACACTTAACCATTACTGTTTCTAAAACTTACTTCTATCTTTGTCAGTAGCACGTAAAAAATAAACAGTCTGACACTGCTGCACATTAACTGTGTTAGCATATATACTATAACACCCAATTTTAGATGCAACTCATTAAAAAATAGACTGAAACCACTAAAACAATTGTTACTGTTTCTATGCAAACTTCCAACTTTTCTTAGTAACACTTAAAGAAACACATTTCGATACGCAACACGTTAGCTTTATTAGCATGTCTACAATAACTACAATGCATGTCTTCAATGTCTACAAAAACACAACTCAGAAAAAGAGACTGATACCACTAAAAACAAACACAACTGTGAATACACTAACTCCCAACCTTGTTAGTAACACATACAAAAACACATTAGACGCTGATACATGTTAGTTGCATTACCACTTCTACAATAACACCTAACTTTGTTTGTAACTCATAAAAAAAAACAGCTGACATTTAGACGGAGCATTGCATTGCATTCTCTTGAAATCGTTTCAAAATCAGTAAATGCAGGCAGAATTATTCAATTTATAAGGAGCTCCAGATTATAAGGTGCACTGTCATATTTTGAAAATATTTCAGGTCTGCACCTTATAGTGCAGACAATACTGTTATTTCATTGACTTTTGCCCAATTTAATCTAGTTTCAATAAAACATAGGGCAAAACACCTCAAATTAAGTAATTTTTAACATTAAAAAAGATATTTCCACTTTAAATGATTCAGTGTAGTATAGCTGAGAACATCTAAAGACAACTAGATTCCTTTTAATTGAATTTAAGTGATTAACTGGTGATCAAAACAGAATGACTAACTAAATCAACTGTTACAATCAATAATGACTTTGTTTTATATAAAAAATTGGATGGGACATAAAAATGTTAGCTATATGCTTTTTGTGACGCTTAACCATGTTGTGGTGATAAACTTTGAAGACTAAAGAATTGAAAGAAAAGGAGGACAATAACGTAAAAAAAAAAAGCAATGAGGACAGGTCAAAGAAAACTGAGCCAAATTATGTCTCAATCTATTTAAGATGTGTATATTTCTGTGTGTGCACAGGCGAGCACATGTCAGACAGTGACAGTTGAGCGAACAGTGACATACCAGGTTGGCAGAGATATTTTGGTATCTAGGGCAAGTAAGGGAGAGAGAAAGACAAAGGCAGAAATGATGAAAAGATCGTTTAGAAGATCCCACCCACTCCCTCTGTCGCTTTTCTTCACCTCTTCCCCCTCCTCCTCCACTCTTTCCTCTCCCAGCTGATTGACAGCACCCCCACCTCTCCTACTCAATGGTTTTTGATTGACAGGACTCCCCAGACTGAGTCTCTTATCCCCTGAAACAAGCCGTGCTTCTCCGTTCCTCTCTTCTATCTGCTTCCACAAACCTCCAACCTCCTTCTCTTCCTCTCTTACCTTTACTCTCTATAAATGCTGTCTCATCATCACCATCTCGGTGTTCTGGCATACCCCCATTCCTTCCTCTTTCCCATCATCTCTTTCTCAAGCTCTGACCCCTCTTAACCCTATAGATTACACACAGACACACAAACATGCACACAAGGGTGCATGTGCACAGGGAACCCTTTAAACCCTTAGGCTTATGTGGGCCCCTTTAGACTTTGGGGCGACACACAGCAATTCACACAACACCCTGTGCATGCACAGACACACAAACTGCCCTCCTCCAGTCTTGACACTGATCTAAAGCCTAAACACACACCGCTTGAGACTATAACACCCTCAAACCACACACACTTGCACACAGCCTGAGCTTATTAAGTCAATTGTGGAAGTCTAAACATGCAGCGAGCTGAGCAGTGATGTAGGTAACCCCGGAGGGCCACAGAGAGGCAGAAACAGAGTCAAAGAGGAAAGGAGGAGAGAATAGAGAACAGGAGGGATAGCTAAGATGCCGAAAGGTATGGAATGAGGAGGAAAAGCACAAATGCAAAAAAAGGGAGTGGGCCTGGTGGAGGACAAAGAAACGAAATAAGAGCCAAAGTGAAGTTGATAAAGAAGAGATACAAGAGAAAACTGAATGGAACGCAGACACACACACTTACTCAGAGATGGGGAGTGGATGTGGCTCTTTATGAGTCAAGCAAGCGTATGATAGGATATCGTTGCATGTCGTTAACCCTATATTAACCCTGAGAAACAGTGAGACACTTAACCGCACCATAACAAGGATTAACTGGGCCACACACACTCTCTCACAAGTATTCGCATACACGAGGAAAGACGATCCAGCTGTCAGTCACACCCGCACACAAACACACCTACAATCACACCAAGTAATGCACCGTCAGTCACTTGTAAACTTTCTGTCTCTAATTTCTCATCATGTGGGTACAAAAGCCATTCTTGGATTTGTTAAGAGTGCCACTGAATGAATCCTCTGATTTTCTCCATAATCCCTTTTAACATGTCTTTAAACATAAATTATACAATACCTTTCTGGAAAACAGTCTTTTTCCACTGGGACATAGCACGACTGTTTGTACATGGAGTATATGATTACACCTAAAGGATGATGTGCAACATACATGCCTGAATTGAAACTCTCAGTGCACGAAGTTGTCAACTCAGATTGGATGGGCTCACAATGAATTTCACTGATTTGGTGTAAGGATGTCTCTGACACATCCCCTCAAAACTCAGCGCATAACCCCCTCAGTATAGGCAGGGAGGGGGGCATTAGCAGCACCACATGAAGCTGCAGGTGTGCAACAGGCAATACTGTTGTTGCTCTATAGAAAGATCCGATTGACCTTTGTCAAAAGGAAGTGAGGTCTCCTCTTGAGCAGCTTCCCAAGGGTTCTTGGTGTCACAATGAGCATGGCACAGACAGGCACTACAAACATACTGGCATAGTTTGGCCCTGAGCAGTGCAAAAATGATGCATTTGTTTGTTAATGTAACTGAAAACAGCTTCAAATAAAAGGTAACGTTTGTATTTTTTGACAAAGCTATTAACAATATGCAAACATAACCTAGTAGTTTAAGGTTCAATTGGATATAATTTTTTATCTTAATTATTAAAAGTTAAATGAAAGTAAAAAAAGTCACCAGCAGAAGTTCTATGTCATGTGTTCTGCACTGGCAGCCAAAGACATCTCATGCATACAGTATGTTTTCACCAATTTTGATAAGTTAGGACTTTCTGATGCTCTAATAAGCAGTTCTGCTAAGAAAAAAATTATAATAATAAAAAAAACGCTGCTTCTAGTTTTACTTAGAGCCTTGAGGTGGTACATTAGAAAAAGTATGTGCAAATAGCAGTTGTGTGCTATAATATGAGATAAAAATGATACTTGTTATTTAGCCAAAAATTCAACCAGTCTGATGCGGAGAACAGCAGCTTTTCATAACCACTATGCACCGCCATGCAACACATTACTAATGTAAAGTTGCATAACGGTGCAAAGCTTCTTTTCTCTGCGACAGAATCAGCTGATTTACACGACTGCGTACGCACTTCACTACTGTAAAGTGATGCATATCACTCTTTTCTCCATTTTGAAATCCGCTGGAATTAAATTAAGTCAATAGTTAAAGAGTTCCTGTCCGGTCATCGAAAGAATGTAAGCCCTGAAGCTAAAATTTCAGTGTTGAAGTGTTGCGTTTACATATGATTAAAAAACATTATTATGGAAAAAAATGTTGTGACATTTGAAAAAGATTATTTTTTAGCATTCCATCAGACTCATGTTGATTTTATCAGAAAGTCAGCATAAAAGGCTGTTTTTGACAATCTTAACACAGTTTAGGAGAACTGCTAAACAACAATCAACACCTTTAATGAGCTTTTTTTCCCTTTGAGATGTTTAACCCATTAAGAACATAAAAAAGGACAGGGATGCAATATTAAAAATAAAAAAACATATTCAGTGTTATGATGCCATAAACAGGAAAACAGTTGTCAAAATATAAAAGTAAATGTTTGTCTTTCGTTCAAAAACTGACCAATCAGAGTGACTTTACAATTCCTGCACATAATGTTTCACGAATATTAGTTTGCATGCTAGTTAACTAACTAGCTTCACAGTTTCCACACTACACACAACTAGTTCAACTGGCAGCATGAAATGTGTTTATGGAGGTAAGGGGTGTTTATGCTGGCAACCCATCTTGCAGCAACAGGCTGTTTCATTCTTGTTGACATAACCTTTGGGATAACTTTTTTTTTTATATGAGCACACAGAGTTTTCTAAAATAAGAGATCTGAATTTGTGATCCATTTTAAAGAAGTTTGCAGAAAACTAACTTGTTTTATTTGTAGTTAAACAAAGAAATTGCAAAAGCCTAGAATGTGCGGTATCACATCCCAGCGAATCATATTTATAGTTAAATAGTTTTAGATTACAATATTTGTTTAAATAGATCAGTACAATGTGCTTTTGAAATGTATGGATTGTTATGATTTAAATTGTGCTGATGGGGTTGTAGACTGGTTTATAGTTTAGAAATCATTTAGTTTTGCCACTGACTATTATAAAAAAGCAACAATAGGTTATTTAGCTTCTGGGAGAAATGTTCCAAATCGTTCAGCTTTTTGTGTATTTTTAAATAACATTGTATCAACACAAGCATGCTCTGGCTACGAGGAAAAACATCCTCTGTAGCTTTTTCCAAACGCCTTTCTTTCTTGATGCTCTAAAAAGTAAAAGAAGAAATATTATTTTTGACTGTAAACTGTTTAAGCTGGACCTTATTTGTGTTGACCATCATTGAGACACTTAAAGCTCTCATTTTTCTTGCCTTTTTTTCCACATGTTTGGGTTGGTCTGCACAGTTCCAGATGTTGCTCCAAGAGGTTGTGAACCAGAGTGAAATGGAGGGGAGGGGGACAGGAAGTATCCCACGGTATCCACGGTAACCTTGACATTCCATCCTGACCAAGTTCCCTGAAATTTCTCAGAATTTCTTCTGTTTCCCTTCTTAAGCTATAAATGCCTCCTCGTCCCATTTACTTGAAAACACACTCACACTCTATAACACACTATGGCTCTTTCCATTATCTCCATTATTTTGTTGGTTAATATCTGCTGTATCAGATATAGTTTCAGCAGCTCAATCCACAGCCATCCACACATGTACAGCCTAACACTAACACTCCTTCCAGGGATATTTATAATGAGCTGAAAGCTGAGATGTCCATGATAGCCGACTAAAACAGGCTGGGGTGTAACTTTTCGAATGTCCATTACAAACACAGTCAAGAAAATAACTCATATGCTGCTCCTCAGTCTTTTAAATGTAATAAATATTTCGCTTTATATCTTCCTCAGCAGAAGATGATAGTTGTCAATAAAGGCACTATGTAAAGGCCTTCCTAATGCCGTTTAAGAGTTTCTAATTTCCTGGAAATGGAAAAAAATGCAGAGGCATCATCCACTCAAGGATGTATATACTATTTTTACATGCACTGAAAAGTCTCCTGATGTTTTTCCATTTTTCCCACTCAGTGAATAGACGACATTGACCTTTGTTACTTAGATGCACAAGAGATTTATAGTATAGTGTGAATTTACATTTATGCTTATCTCACCAATCACCCAAGAAAGAGATCAAGATGTTAAGCTGTGTCCACACTGAAGGCGATTTTCCTGTCAGGGTCGTCGAGTTTCAATGTTAAGTCAATGTTCAGATGCGATTTGAGGTCCTGCGGTGAAATTAGATCTGATCATTCTTGTCTTAACTTCATTATGAACCTCACGTCAGTCACACTCATTTTTTAGGCCCCACCTCCATCACTTGATTTTTTTTTTTGGCTCTGCCTCTATCACACCAGTTTGTCACAAACTTTTCTACCATCACACTAGTTTTGTATTTGTCCTAATTCCAGTTTTACATGGTTTGCCTCAATCACACCAGGAACAGCCTTTTTAGACACTAGATTTTTGCAATCCCTGTCTCCTTCACACTAATGGTAAACTCTTGCCTTGGACCCAATAGCTTTCAAACATTAGGTTTTTACCAGAGAACAACCATTAAAGAGAAGTAAAACACAGTCAAGAATACATACTGATATTAAGGTGTCAAATCCATATATTTTCAGAAAATAAAGTTTTGTCTTGGCTTGCAAAGAAAAAAAAGAAATCCACATTCATGACTTTGAATGTGCCGCATAGTTTGTTGAGGTGTGTTCCACAACAAAAACCCGGGTTTGATTGTAATGTGGTGACAGTGATGAGAATATTATACTTGCTCTTGCTCGCCCTATGAATTACTCAAATGCTCACAGATGTGTGCACAGCTAGAAGAGCTGACGCAGGGTTAAAAAAAATGTGATTAAAATGAGACAGGAGGATCACCTGTCTTTTTTTTTTTCCTGTGTGACTTATTCCTTTGCTTTTGATCCACTTTTCTGCAGAAAGGGGACTGTGTTCAGAGAGGGATAAATTCAGTCCTCCAGTTTGACAGAAAAAAAGGAGGAGAATGACAAGAAATACTTGCTGGTAAATAGATGAGTATTTTGCTCTACCCAGAGGTAACAAACTCACATTAGAGCTATTTGTTTGTGTTTAACATACACATAAAACTTTATGTATGTGGCTGCTACAGTGCAATTGTGTCCCTGATCAATAATGTAACTGAAACGCATTTGGACACACTGTAAGATAAAGATTTATGCTTTTAATTGCTGTTTCTTCAGCACAACTCAGTGCTTAATTGCAGAGTTTGTGCCTCAGATGCTTCTCTGTCTCACATCAGTAGCCATTGATTCAATCTGAGAAGCTCGTGTTTCTGTAGACACAAACATACGGTCCCAAGCCGACATTCAAACAGGTCACCATAGCTTCTGATCCAGTGTGTGTGTGTGTGTGTGTGTGTGTGTGTGTGTAGTGGGTTGGGGGGGCAAATGGCAAAGAGAAAGAAAGGAGCAAAGTGAGAGTCAGTACCTGTCGATGATAACAGGGTCTGAGGGTGTCTCATTACGGTTTCCACAGCTCTTCTTGTCACAGCACCGACTAAAAGAAAAGTCACAAAATAGAAAGAGAAGTGAGTTTGACTCACAGAACAGTCGGTACATTAATGACCCAGTTTGCATGTTTAAAGTACAGCACATTATATTCTTTGACAACACTGAAATAAAACCTCTTACCAAATTCACATTTGATCAGAACTGTCAGAAGCAGGGCAACAGGAGTGTTAGTGAAATTCTGTAGAGCAGATCTAAGTTGAGTGTGTGGCTAAAAATAGTTTTCTATGACAAAGAAATTGAGTATGTGAGAAAGAAACACAGCAAGCTTCAGAGGAACATGCCAGGTATGGAAGAGACTAAAGCTTCAGTAAAGGGACCAGCCTGTTAATTGTTGGAGCTATACTGGGTTCACTTCACAACAGATGCATCAAATCTAAGAGTTTGAAAACACACTCCAGTAAAAATAGTTTTTTAACATGTTCTCGGGGTATTTTTTCCTGATGGGGGACATATTGAAAGAGAATTCGTGTTGGGGGTTGTAAGGGGCTGTAAGCCGGCAGGAGAGCATGCAAACCGATGGATGATGGGAAATGTGTCAACAGTCCCGCTCACTCAGAGGCAAATTTCTGTATTGACAAGGACTTTGTTTCTACAGAAACTAAATCAAACAGGTTTTTTTGTTTTTTGGTCAAAAATGGCATAGTCACAATTTAAAAACCACTGGGAACGCTTTGAAATAGATCAAAAAATGTTTGAAGTGGGTTTTTAAAGAAATGCATGCCCACCAACAGCAGCTAGAGTTTGCATCAGTGCTTTAGAAGTGGACCAACAGAAGAAGGCGGTCTGCTCTGATACATCAGATTTTCTCCAACGTTATGTGGGAGTTTAGGGTCATGCAGATAAAAAAAAAAGTGGATAAAGGATGTACAGTGAAAATAAAGGAGACAAAGGAAGCGGACTGATGCTTTAAATAATATTTTAAATTTCACTAGAACTCCGCCCCGTGTGTGGGTCTTGACCTTGTCCGACCGAAGCAGGTTCTATCCAGAGCTATTAACAGGTTTGCTGCAGCTGAAAAGACAGCTTCTTATTTAAAATGAAAATTGTGTTTTTGGTGTTTAACACATTCTTGTAGCATTTTTCTCATGATGGAGAACATGTATAAGATATTTTAAAGATTAAAACTGTGTTTCTGAGTATTTATCCAAATTGTGATGGATCAAGACCAGATGAAAACACGCCGTTTGAAAAAGCTCTGGTTTTTGACCCAGCAACTGCCATAAGCGGGTCAAAGTCTCCCTTCTCCACTCCAACTCTTAAGCATCTACTTGCAGACAAACAGATCCATTAATGCCTTCATTTTCCTCGTCTGATCTGGCTTCTGTCTCAATATTGTATTGCAGCATAGCTCTGAATTTGCTTGCTGTTTTTTTCTTTTTTGTTATGCTATTGTTAGCTCGGGCTTGTGAGGTGCTATAAGCCACCAGGAGAGTGTAAACAAAGGGTTGATGGGAAATTAATGGAGGCTAACTTCCATTCCAGTCTCCTCCGGTCTTGCCCACGACTTAAAGGCAAATTTCTAATGAGGTCCTGTTGCACTGCAGAAAATACGTCTTAAAAACTTAAACAGTTTTTTTTTTATTTAGTTAAAAGCTGCATAATCATAATTAAAAATACTAATGGAAATTATTTTACAATAAAAAAATATAGTTGGAGTGGGATTTTAATGCCAAACAACTTATAACCTAGCTCTATTTTGCTCTATTTGATGTACTGTAACTATCGTAACATTCTCGCTTCTCAGTCAGAAAATATAAAGTATTTTTAAGGAAAAGTAAAAGAACTGCTTTATTATCAAACTGTTTTTCCCATCTTGGATTATTTGTCAGGGTAAAAAATATCTTTCAGAATTTAACAAAGAAATGATTTTGATGTTTGGAATATAAAATATAGACAGCATTCATTAAAATGCAGCTAGGATTTATTTTTCAAAGTTTTGTGTAACACTAGTATTGTGGTTGCGACCGCACCAAGTGAGTCCAAGACATGACCCAGACTCTGAGAGGTTGAGACTGAGTCAGGACCACAGTGTGTACAAACGAAAGGTTGCAAAAATCAGAGCAATCATGTTCCTATTTTTCTAACTGACTCAAACTATAAACACACTGACCAAGGTCTCATAAAAGAGAACAAAGTTAAAGAGTATTTAGGAAATTTGAAAAATTGCAGCATAAATGCTACCAAGTTTGTGTAGGGCGACACAACATAATATAAATCTGCTGCTACCACAGTGTGGGCATGAGCGGTCTCACTAGGACAACAACCAGACTACAACGAGAGGCCAAATCTAATGTAAAAATGCCATGTTTCCATTCATCTGTTTATCTTATTCTCAACCTTTTATTTATTTTAACAGTGATCTTTCATAGTTTGTTAAGAATATGGAACTCCAACTTTCCATGTGTTTCAATAAACACAATAAACACAAAACATTTTTAAAAAATCCTTCTGACCATTTGGAAATAACACAGTTATAGAATGTTTGCATGGTGGTAATACAGTCTATTAAAATAATGTTTGTTTATATTTAATTTCTGTAAAGTAAAATTATTTTTTATTAGATGATGTCATTGAGAGGTAGTAACATCTAAATTTGAAAACACTTCTCCATATCTCTCTGCTTGGAAGGATAAATATAGGGATAGGGAGAAGCTATGAGGGAAAACACAATTATTAATTAATTATTAATTTCTCCTCTGTTGTCACTTCTCAAATATTTGATAATTCTGTATTTTGAAATAAACCTGATTGGTCAAAGTTCAACTGGTTAAACTTTTGATTCACACACAATTGCCATACGTTTTGTACGTAGAGCCCAGAAACAGACTTAAAAATGTTTGTAGCGGCACGTGAACGCAAGAGTTTTTAAAGCCCGAACCGTGCATATACTTGTGTTTACATAGACATTTTCATTGGAAGCGGTCACTCAAACTCGTGTTTCCAAGCCCAGTGTAAATGTAGGATAACAGAGTTTATGGAGCTGAAATGGTTAGTACTTTAGGCCCAAGTCATGTCTTGAATGTACATGTGTAAAAAACAAACAAGAAAGATTCACCAGTTTTAATCCAAAACTGTCCCTAAATGTCACCTGAGGGTGTTTTAGTGGCATCAAGTGGATTTAAAGCAATGAGGCTTCTTGTTTTGTTATTGTCTACAAGTCTCAAGGACCAACTGTTACTGAAGCTAACTCCTATTATTTGCATAATTCAAGGCATTTTTCAAACCTACTAAATAGAATCAAAGTTTACTGAAAAACAGTACAATTTATTTTTTATTAACATTAAATAATATTTTGCATCAACAAAAGTGTCTTCAAATGTTTTATGTTAACTTCAAATTGTTAACTGGGTGTCATAATGGCTAAATTCATGTTTGGATATTCTCAGAAATCAGAACAACACAATTTTTACCAAGAACATTTATATTTGTATATTGATTACTGTGCTCATGAAGCTACAAAATACAAAGGCATAAATCAAATTACCATGATAGGTCTACATATTGGTCAAGAGAACAGGGAAATTCAAAAGTTCCTGTGACATTAGATATTTTAAATACTTCTCATTTAAAGTGCAAACTTAATTCAGCTACAAATAAAAAGTAATTGTGTCTTTTTGCAACAATAATAACTCAAGTAGTGCTTAAAAATACAAATAAAAAGGTGACATAGAGGATCGAGAATGCTCAGAAGGAGGAGTGGGTGAAATCCATGCAACACCAAGAGCAAAATAACTTGGCAGGCTTACAAATTTTCGCAGATATGTACTACACGTGTGTCAAAGAGGCTTTCTTTGCTTGCATCAATTATGAATAAAAGTGCACACAGGAGGGTGGAGAATGAAGCGGGGCAGAGCTTCGGTAAAGAGTGAAAGCATGAGCGTGGGAGGAAAACTAAGGATGGGTTTGGGTGGGATGAAGAGGAAGGGGAGACATCTCAGGTTTCCCACTGTCACAGATGGCAGGGGTGGAAAGAAAGAGACTGACACGTTACACCATACTCATTGTCCCACCTATCTACTTGCTGCGCTGCTCTTTCTACCCCGCCTGTCAATTGTTGCGCCCAATGAACTGGGTCACTGCATGGAATCTTTCAGAGAGCAGCACTGCATCGGTGAGAGGTTGGAGAGGGATAAAAGAGGTGATGCAAGGGAAAGGAGAAATAGGGAACCGGGAGGCAAAGATCGTGGAAGGAAAGGTTAGAAGGCAGTTGAGGATGGTGAATTTGAAGGCATGGTGTACATGAAGAGAGGAGATTAAGTGGGAGAAAGAGGAGGAAGGAGCAGAGTAGAATATGTTATTAATGGAGAGGTGGTGGAAAGGAAAACGATGGGTAGGAGGGGTAATGCAGCACTTATTGCCTTGGATCTTGGTGATCTAATCATCCACCACCCCCCCCCCTTCTTTTTTTGAACAATAGACTCAACAGGATGAACTGGTGATACATCCTACCCACTTCTTTGTGTGAAAGATGTTGACGAACACTTTGGTTTCTGGGGCAATTTGTCAAACTTGATGAGGTGTTCAAGAGGAATTAGAGAAAACAGCTTTAAAAATGATCATTCAATAAAGAAAAATGAGCTCTTTACTCATTAGGAGCTGTTTGAATGCAGCTTTGTACTGTAAAATGTGGTATATGGTTGGGAAACAGAAACCATAGTCTCTTGCTATAATGTGATTTAACCTTTCGCTGCCTCACAGTTTGTACAAGTATTTGGGGTGAAATTTTGTACTTTTTAAACAGAGCATTGTGTTCTGCAACATGATTGGCTGTTGAACTTGTCAATCAGTCTCTTCCATGTTGCGTCCTCTGTACAGAAGATGTTTGGTTCAAAGAATTTACATAAATCTTCAGTTACTAGCAGATGTATGTTTTCATTCTATAATACTTGACTTATTTTTCCACAAAGACTTACCCTTTTAGAGTTTAAATAAAACAGAAAACTGAGAAAATGTTAGTGTCTGTCTGAGAAAAGTGTAAGAAGTGAGTTGTAAAGAGTTTTACAGACTTAAAACATCTATAATAGTATTAAAAATAAAGATGACTACTTTGTTGATTTTTCCCATTGCATAACTCCCATGATTATAAGGGACCACTGCAAATATATCATGAAAAAATTGAAAACATTTTTTTTCAAATTTGCATTTGTTGCAATACTGTCCTAAGTGTTGAATAATAAAACTGTAATTTTCAATTTAACTGTGTTCAGCCCACTTGGTTTCAGAAGTTTTTTTTTTTTTTTAAGGAATGACTAATGAGGCAAACTAAACCATTTGGGAACATTACACAACCATAATAGCTGCTTGTTTGGTAGTGAAAATTTTAAATGAGATTTAAACAGAAAGAAAACAGGGGCTAGACTTCTGACTTTCATTTTTTTAAAGGTGTTTTTGTTCACCCTTTTAACCCTTTAACACAGGGGCTTCAACTTAAACATTGATGTTCTTTGAATTTATCTCTCTGATCGTTTACACAATTAACATAATTCTTACAAATTATAAGGAATTAGAATCTTAATTCTAATTCTGGCCCAAGGCCCGGTCATTGAATTGTAGTATATCAAACATTTAGGAGTCGCTGGTGACATCTCTGGTGTTTTTTTGTGGAATTTTGCAACGTCTTCTTCATCTCAAGTTTCTTCTGATTGTTTGCTGTCTTTACTTTACTTCCTCTTTCTGGTCTGTTGGATTGCATGAAGGGGAACATTTTCTCTCCGACCTGTTTTTGTTCAAAAGCTGCATATTGCCGTATTAAATTTAACTTGTAAAATAATGGGATTAATCATGATCAATCACAATCCAAAAATGTGATTAATCTGATTAATTTTTATAATAGAATGACAGCATTAGTTTAGAAGTAACTAGTATGAAATGTGGTCGTTCTGGCTTTGTGGGACATTTAAGCCAAACTAAACATTAAACCCAACCAGAGACAATGCACATTAAAGCTGTGCAGTGTGGGTCCCAAACCGGTGATCAGTTTTATGGAGATCCATCACCTCATAAATCATCACCTCATAAAAATCTTTTAATTCTTGTATTTTTTTTATTCTGAAAGTGCTACATTTTTTTATTTGACCACAAAATCTTGTTTTTGAAACAATTACTAAAACTCAGATTATATTGAAAATAAATAGAATAAAAAATTGTGTCAGAGCTCCAACCAGGTTTGTGAGGTGACAGATTGTCTGGGAGCATATGGCTAATAGCAGCACCATGACAATGAGCCACCCTGATTAATGGACACCCAGAGCCCTTTGTATAAACGTACGTTTAATGTGTGTGTAGGCTCAAGCTCAGGCTGCAGAATCAGCACATGGGAGCTTGACTGACCTCAGCTGCTGCTGAAGAGAGGCGCGTGTCCACACCAGATGAAAAACCTGCTGCTCCCCCAGAGGAAAGATTTGAAAAAAACATCTGTATCTAAAATTTTAATTTGTTTCAGTATTCATACATTGCAGAAAGCTCAAAAATAATTTATTTTACAAAAGTTTTAAGTTTCTGATAAATCACCTAAGAATTTAATCTTTTTTTAATGCAGTAAGAAATATTAAGTGCTGCTGGTTTTACTGCTAAAATCCATGCTTGTACATATAGATGAGCTCCAATTTATATTGTTACAGTTAAAGTTTTTCAGCGACAAGGTCAAGGAATGGGAACTTAAATCGTTCTAATTTGAATTTTTATAACTGCAAGTAGGCAGACCTGAGCGTGCATATGCATGCTTTTTGTGTCTTCATATATGCATGTGTGCATGTGAGTCCTAGCCTATATTTTATAGTCAGATTGTGGAAGAAGGCCCATTTGTTAGCCACAAAACAACAGAAGGACTCAGATTGACTAATGAGTTTCTCTGTGTCCTAATTAACCAGGCGTCTCTTTTTACACACACACACACAAAAGTCATGCATGTTTTGCACACACATTCCCATTGTATATTTTATATTAGTAAAATGGCTCTATAAATAGAGCTCTTTGCCTTCAACCTACTTCCAAAGAAATTTATCTTTAGGTTGCAATTAATGCTGCAACTACAAGAGGCCAAACTCATCTTCCTTAACAGATATGGCATCTGTGTGAGTAAGAGAGTATGTGTTTGGGAGAAGATGATTAAAAAAGGACAAATAAGGTGATTGGTGAGATCTTATTGCAGCAAAGAGACTTACAGAGGAAGAGAGTTGAACAGAGAGGAGAGGAATATTCTGAGAGAAATGAGGAGTCTTGTCTCACCTGCACATGATCTCATGTGTCAGCAGCACTCTGCACATCTCTGGGTTCTTGTCTTGGCCTTCATAAACAATTGGCTGGAAGAGAGAGACAGGGACATGGGGAGGAAAATATAACGAATCATAAGCCCAGAAGTTTTAGAGTGCATCATCAGAGATGATTGGAATCAGAAAAAAAAAAATCAATGAATTCCTTCTTGGGCAATTAGCTCAAAATAAACAACTTTACAGCATTAAAAGCAGTTAGTATGTGTTTATTACATTATTGTTTGCTTGTTTGTATTTTGGGGGGATTTGCCTTAAAAATACATAAAATATTTCTAGCTGCAGCTGACATTAAAAAGAATACTGTGAGAAAAGTAGCTTGGCATTACAGATTATTCCACAAGAAATGAAACTCCTCTGTCACACAGACTTGTTGGAAAGTTCCAGCAAGAGCCTGCAATGGTGCATGCAGACCTAGAAACCTTTTTTGTAATATATTTATTTTTTTGGTACACTGCCCTCAAACCTACCAAACTACTGAAAAGAGATTATGACATCTTGAAGCACAGCACTGTTCGACAACACAGGAAGACTTGATATTTACATTATGGCTTCATAGTTTCCTTTTCCATTTCTTTCTTTCTTTTTTTTCCAGTCCCAAACAGGAAAACGGAAAAGGTGTTGTTAAGGTAAGCAGGTGAGTTTCCACTTCACTGGTGTGAACCAACAGTTCAGCAGTAACACCTTCAAATCACAAACGCGCAACTTGTTTGACAAAGAGAAATTCACACTGATACCGTCTCATCAGCATGTGAACTGAGGAAAAGCAAATGGGAAACAAAAAGCTGAATATTCATAACTGCTGCACTCCCTGCATTTGCATTTCCATCTGAGGTATTGGTCTATGAAACCATGTACCTGCTCCTGAGGAAGCTCAGAATAAAGCAGACATAAGTCACAAAATAAGCTATCCATCAATCAGCCCACACTCTCAGTGTGTCTTTGGTCTATTCCAGTCCGTTTGATCTGTCATTCCAAACTGCAGCAGATCTCACCAGGTGACAAGCTCACTTTTCTCAGGGAACAGCAAGGAAGTTTCTATGTCTTTTGTACTGATCTTCATCTCAGGCTCAGACGACCTGCTGCCACCGAGTGAACGTCACTGAATTAAACTCCTGTGGTGAATGCTAACAGTGCTGCACAACACTACTCTTTTTAATAAGGCCTTAAAAGGGAAGCTGAAACATTACTCATTCAGAGTAGCCCATTGTTTTTTTCCAAAGCTATACATTTGTTATATAGATACTTCATAAAGTCTGACTTGTGGGTTATGGCACACAACCATTACTTCGAGATTATGATTGTTTATGGTACCAACTGTTTGCAAAATAAGATGTAGAACTAGTTCTTTACAAGAAAGCTAACCACTGTTTACACATACTTTGGTTAGGGTTGTTTTGCTGACGTCACAGAAACAAATGAAAAAACTATGATCTACAATACCCACAACGAAGCTTTGAGAAGTTTTCAACAAATAAATCCTGCAGACACTGAAAGGGACTTAAGTTTTCTCACAGGAGCCCCAGGGCCAGCGTCCAACCAACGACACAAAATTCCTCATCTGCAAAGAAACTAGTTTAAGATTTTCCAGAAGAAAAGCCTGAAACTCTGCTGCAGCTCTATCAGCTGTAAAGTCTGGGGGCCTCATTAGAGAAGCAAAAGTATTTCATAGCAACCACCTCTGCCTCCAGGACCCCCGTCCTCCCTGTGTTTATGAACCAGGGGCACCTGTCAGTCACACTTCACTGTGCATGAGCAACTCTTTCATTTAAACTCCCCAAAGAAAATGTATTGACACTCAAACCAGGAGCCTGAAAGGCTTTTTGAAAGTCCTGAACTTCAGGGATGTGTACACACCAGCCATACTGGCAAAATGTGCAATATGAAACAAAAAATAATATGAGCTGAAAGCACAAAATGTAACTGTATCCAGGCTCAGTTAGTGATAATATTTTCAAAAATGGCCAGTCTATCCAGAAGGAAAATAAACTTTATCCAGACTAAAAACATTTTAAATTACTTGAGACAAAGCTAAAAACTTCTGTTATCACTCCACTGCCTAAACTCTGTCAACACTCGCAACATGAGAATAGACGCTGTGCCTTCAGAACTATGTTATCAACACTGGAACTGGAAAACTACTCTGATTTCCATTTGACAAAACTGATTCTGGTGTGTGAGAATTATGAAAGGTGCCCTTTCACCTAGCAAATATGTGTTTTACATATTCACTGCCTTATCCTGCAACATCTTTGCACTTAAGTGGTTTTTTTTCTAGTGCAACACCCACGCATACTCCAGCATAAAAGTGAACTTTCAAACCTTGGGTCAGTTAAGTGCATTAAAGAACAAAAATATGCATATGAAGAAGTTCATAATTTATGCATTTAATTAGTTTTTCATAGGTGGTGCCCCAACAGATTTTACATGTGTTATGATACTTTTAAATGTTCATAATCTATTCCTTACACTTTGACAACTTGACCTAAGGCATCTTTTTTTTTTTTTCTTTTCTCACAAGGCTTCTTTTCTGAGACTTTACTGCAGTGATTGATCAGGTAACTATCAACAACCATAAAAAAGTTTGAAAGACCCACTCCGAGGAAAATTGTGTTTTGGGTGTTTTTAACATGCTCTTGTGATATTTTTCTCACATGAAGGACATAAATAATAAAAATTAAGCTTAAAATTGAATTTCTGACTATTGCTTTATTCAAATAATTGTGAATCAGGAGCAGACAAAAAATGCAGTTTAAAAAAGATAGTATTTGTTACGTAGAATATATGCCACAAGTTCTAACTCAAAGAGAAATTTTCAGTGAATTACTGCTGGCTGCTCTGCAGAAACTCTGTCCTAGAAAATGACACAGTTTATTTGATCTTGGCTAAAAACAGCATAATCATAATTGAAAGACCACTGGGAACATTTTTATATTGCTGAGAAGATCGAAGTGGCTCTTTAAAGACATCTTCCTGTACAGGGTTAATTGGATCAGAAACATTCTATAAAAAAAGTAAATATATTCAACTTGAAATGCTTTATTTAATTGTAAATAAATAACCATACTGTTGTCAAAAATACCAGTTCATGTAAGTATGTTTTCTTGTATGAATTCGGATAGATAAACCCCTTATTTCTAAACCTTTGCAGAAATAATTTGAAATAAATATTTTCTATTTTATTTGGCAAAGAACTAACTCCTATTTTCTCATCTCCTGACTCATTTTTTATTCTTCAGCACTATGGACCTTGCCTGTGGAACAGCCTGCCTGAGGAGGTGAGGGATTTATCCACTGTGTTTTTTTAAGAAAAAACTTAAAACTCATCTTTTAGTATAGCTCTTACATAGTTTTTGCATGTCCACCTGTTTTAAATTGATTTTATACTTTTTTTTTTTACTTATAATTAATTTCATGTCATTTAATTGTACCTGTGGGAAGTGTATGTGTGCTGGGGGGTTTTTTTGTTTAGTTTTTATTTTGATTGCTATTTTTACTATTATTTTTGGTCTTACATTATTTATTTTTTTGTGGAAAGCATTTTGAGATGCTCTGTAGTAGGAAAAGTGCTATATAAATCTAGTTTAATGTAGAATTTTATTTTAGTTTGTAGCAACAATCTTTGCTCTTTGGAATTTAAGAAACAAGGAGCTGTTTTCATCAACGCAAGGTAAGTAAAATCAAGGTAAATTTCTTTATAAATGATACGGAGACAAACTCTTCTATTTGATGTCTTCTGCCACTCTTTATTTTGGAAGCAGTATGACATGAAAAACATGTAAAACAAAATTTCTAAAGCTGTTGGATCACTTGATCATAATTCAGGAAGTTAGTTGTTCTTCCATTACAACATTAGAGGAGTAGTAAAAGTTGGGGTCTGTACCTTCTCTGTAGGTATCAAAAAGCAGCACTGATAAGTTTATTTCCTTATATTATCACCACAAACTCTGAACTATCTCTGGCTCCGGTTTTCTTGTCTGCCTTTAGAATTTCTGAAGTGTAAGACATTCTGAGTCCTGACTCTCCATATTCTGAAAGAAGTTTATCTAGAATCTCAGTTTGAGCATTTAAATCCCTTGAGATCCCAGCAGTTTATCCAAAGGAGCAGTGAGCATATTATACCACGTTGCAACTGTTTCGTGGTTATCCACTGTTATCTCAATCTATTTCTAGACTTTAACAGTCTTTAAAATATCTATGAGGCATGCTCCTCTGCAGCCATGTCTAGACCAGGCAGATTTACAGGTCTTCTCTCATATCTACAGCAACTTTACTGCTTTCAGTGGAGGAGCATGGAGATCTTCATCAGTTTTGGTTGTGTTGGAACGGAGCTAAAAGCTAAAATGCTCACTTTTTGTGTATTTGTTTGTTTTGCATGTATTAATTGTATTGTTTTGTGTGAAATATTATTCTTATCTGTGATGGAAAAGGGGCAGCTTTTTTTTTTACACTTGAATCCTCAGCTCTAAAAACTGCATCAATAGACAGCGGTGCCGTCCCAGTCTAATGTCTGGCTCCACTTTAGCTACACAACAGTGATGAGGAGCAAATGTGTGTGGTTAGAGAGACAGCAGCTATGACATCACACAACAGCTAAGCCAACCACACGGCTGTTTTGGTTGGACCACCTGTTAATTTTTCCTTCCTCTACTGTTGAGAATCACACACAAAATTTTAGACTTACGTCTTATTCAAGCATGTCCGGTTCATGTTCAGTCTAAACTTTTTTCTCAACGTTCACATGTTAAACTCCCTAAAAATGAGGACCTCAAAAGTGACTGTTTTAATTGTGGGCCTGCAGAGAACATGTAAACAAGTACATGCACACACATACATCCACACATCTAAGTGAGGACCATTTCCTCAAGGTGTTAACTCCTGCTGTAGCCATACAACAACTAATACTAAAAGTGAAAAACAAAAATATTGTATAAAACAACCTTCTAACTGAACTTTCATGCTTCATCTGTCAGTAAGTGTCCATGTTTGGATTTTTCCAGGATCTGCGAGGCCTAACTGTTGGCGCACACAAGTTTAAGCTGAACAGTGTTAGTGAGTAGCAGTGTGGTCTCACAGGCCTGCCGGACACACACAAACCCACACGGTATGTGGTGCAGTGTAGCAGCAGTAATGTGAGACCCTGTCAGGGCCTGGAGTCCCATTAGCAAGCATTCAGTGCACAGAGTGGCTTATTGGCCCCTCGTACCCCACTATACATGCACACAAACCACTACACAAGGTAGACTCTCATTCACAAAAAAAATGTCTTAATTAGGGGTGTTTTTCTGTTGCCAGCTCTCTCTGCCTCTCTTTGAGAAATGTACATGCAAACAAAAACAAAAGCATTAACAGCAAAATTGGAACTGATCAAAAGATGCTTGGCATTCAGCAAACTGAATCCCAGAGGTGCCGTTACATCTTTCCACTTCCCACAGGGAGCAGCAGAATTACACTCCTGTTCCTCAACACCCGCCCGCTGTCTCCCTGCTCTAATCACAGCAAGGGAGGCACAGGCAAAAATGCCATGTGGTGCTCTTGTGTGTTTTTTCACACTCATACACACTGTGGAAACACCTACCAGCTAAATCTCACACACATACACACACATGAAGGGAAGGTTCTGTGTTTTGCAGGTGCACACAGGTAGAGGAAGGCGGCGGATCAGTGGAGCGGCTCATTTTCAGGGTGGTAACAGCAGAGGTGACAGACTGTTGACTGCTGACTGCTGTGCCTATATGTGTGTGTATGCACGCCTGCTTGTGTGTTTGTGTTTACCTGTTTAGTCATGGAGTCTATGAGTCGAACATAAAAGTCCTGTTCTGTTCTGATGCCTGTTGAAGAAAAGAGAACATTAAAACATGAAATATCCATTTAGATACATTTAGAAAATTTTGTGTTTTACAAGCTCATTGCTCCTTCAATGCAGAAGCTCACACATATTTTAGCAGCATTAGGATGAAAACAAAGTCAGAAAAACAGTTTATGTATGCCTACATTAAGATTTTAACACTTCTTTTCTCTTATCAGATTTGAATTTTGTCCAAATGTATATCCACTCAGATAAATTGTTTTCTTACTGCTTAAGATTATAAAGGGCTGATTTATTTGGGAACGGTTTGCCGATATAATTTAATCATAAATACTGTAAAGTACTAGTACAGTTTTACATATTTAATCATTACTTTAAGCACAATATTCCATCAAAATGGTGCAGGCTGAAGCCATGACATTTTGCAACTACTGTATAATGACATTACTTGCTGTATTTAATTCTTAGAGACACATTTTGCTATAAACATTTCATACAGAAAATGTTCACAAAAATATTATACATCCCAGAAGGACTAAAATGTTGCTTGATGGTAAAAAAAAAATCAAAGTTTTAACAAATTTTCAATTTAGGCCTGTAAAATATATAAATTCTTTGAAGTAAATATTTTCACTTGTAATACTTAGAACAGACCTGATTTCAATGAATCACAAAGCTTAAAGTCTTTTTTGCAGTTAAATAGGGGGGGGTTAATTTTGTATTTTAAAATTAAAATAATTCTATGAAACTCAATTTCTATGTAGCCACTTTGATTCAAAATAAATCTATGTAAACTCTTTGGTTAAATGAATTATATAAGACTTGTTTTTACTGTTTTTAAGGCCAATGATCAATAAAAAGACACGTGCGATGGTCATTCTTGAGAAAAAATTAGCATAATTTCTTCAGTCTCCATATTGTACCAAATTGCAGACTCAAATTAAAAAAAAAAAACTTTTTTAAGACCGGAAAGCGTCATTCCGGGACAGTGACGGTGATGAACCACAAAGCTGCTGCAAATCGCCCGCAACAGCTGCGCTGAAATCTGACTTGATATCATGAAACTCTGTCCTGCAGCGTGTGTGACCTGAAGCAGTTGTAGCCTGTTGGTTCTCTGCAGAATCGCATCTCACTGCTCCGAGGACAGGAGGATGCGGATCCACTCACCGTTGCTGTACAGAAGCTGCAGCCGGTAATGAATCCCGTTGTTGGTCTTCTCTCCACTGGTCTCCTAAAAATATGTTTAAGCAACATTGTTTTAAAAAAAGGAGCTTTTAGGAGCGCATGTGTAAGATCACGGTCCTGAATTTTTCCCAGCTGCTGTGGGTTAAAATAAATCAGTGATTTAAGTCCACCTTCATTTTTAAAATTATTATTTTTCTAAATATTTATTTCTGTTGGGAGAATCCACACTCAATTTGTGATGTGATGAGGATGCTGCTTGTGCGCTTTATAGGAGGATGTATAATAATAATTAAAAATATTGACAATATTTTTAGGTTTTGACTTTTCTGCTCAGACCTTCTCCTTTTCGATGAAGTCAACGAAGCTCGTCCTCTCGATCTCCACCGGCTGACCCTGCCGGTCGTACAGCGCCAGGACGAAGTGGAAGAAGTTGGACTTCCGCAGGTTGGAGGGCGGCTGCTTCTCAAAGTGAGCCCGAGCCAGACCCACGCCACTGCGGACACATGTGAGACGGATTTTTCACAGACACCCAATACATAAGAAATCTTTTTTTTATTTTTATTTAAAAAGGGAACATTTGTAAGACTTAAACGACTTCAGATCTAAAGCTCATACATTGAATCGGATCGTGTGTTTGAACTTGGAATTCATTTTAATTTAAAATCACACTAAAAGTTTTTTTTCCCATGTAAGTTAAGTTGCTTGATTTCTTTACTTTAAAATTATATTTTTCCTCTGTTAGATTTGGACTTAACCAAACATAAAACTGTGTATTTTTAATCCAAGCTTATTAATTTATTTTTACGTTTGAAACATGAATGTTGACATTAAAACGAATCCATCAAGCGTGACGCGCGCAGCCAGACGCGTTAAGCATCCGAGCATCAGGTCCTAAATCCAAAAGTTTCTCCCCGGACAGCAGCTCTCATCTGCAGCATCCCGCGCGTGTTTCCCCGCATGGAGGGGAGGTGGGGGTATAGTGGGGTTTGGGGGGGGTCCTCACCTTTGAGCGGCCGTGTTGGCGTCCAGCACGCCGCCCCCCTGCATCCAGCTCCGGACGTTCATCCCTCCCAGCGGCTCCTCTTTCAGGCTGCTGCCGCTCCTCTGGATGCTCTCCTGGATCCCAAACATGAACAAAACTCCCCCCGAATCCGCCCCGCGGCGCTTTCCGTGTCCTTCAGCCCCGCTGATGTGCACTTCCTCCGCTCCGGATCCTGCGCTCTGATTCGCGCTCCTCAGCTGCTGCCGCGCGCAGTCAAGACTTCTCTCAGTCTTTATTCCAATCCCTCAAATGCAAGGGGGGCGGGGGGTGTAACTAAATCATGCCTGAACGATGAGATCCAGAAAGTCCAAACAAGCGGCGCAGAAGCAGAACCGGTCAATGGAGATGTTCAGGAGTGACTGCTTGACTTCTGCGCGTTTTGAGCTGTCAGAGGGAAGAAGAAGAAGAAGAAAACGGGATCAAGGTGCAGCCGGATCAGATGTCAGCATTATCGGACACTTCTGCCTTCCTTTTGCTGGCTCTTTGCTGTGAATGCCAAAGCCTCAGCCCGGGACATCAGGCTCAGTGCCGTCCGGAGCAGCGCTGCGTCTCCGGAGCTCTCAAGACTCCGCGCACTCTCACAGGGAAATCGCTTTGTGAGTCTTCCCGGAGGACCCACTCTGAGAGGAAAACGCACGAGCTTCTCCCGCCCCGGGGAGGGGGAGGGAGGGGGAGGTGGGAGAAAGAAAAAAAGGAGGTGGACGGGATGGGAATGGAGAAGAAGGGAGGGGATCGATGGAGAAGGAGGGGAGGAATGGGACAAAAAACGAGGGGTGAGAGGAAAGCGGGGCCCCCACCCCTGCAGCTGCCACGGCAGGTCTCTGAACTTATTAAAAAAAAGAAAAAACTGTTCGCGGCAAAACGTTCAGGTGAGGCTCCGCGCGCTGGAAACGGACCGCTGGAAGTTCTTCCTCCGCGCGGGCGCACGTTGAGGGTTTCAAACTCCAAACCGAGCCACGTGCTCAAGAGACCTTCAATCAAGCCACAATTAACAGATCGTCTATTCAGGGAAAATTAGGTTGACCAAAACGCACACAAGAACACAAACTTTCACTGAAAGAAAATCTAAATTCGTTTTTATGAAATTCTGTTGATCAGAAATACCACAGGTGGAAGGAATTTCCATCAAACCGCAGCTTTTAAACGAGTTTTATTTACATGACCCGTTTGGCTCCATCATTTTTCATCATCAAAACATATTCCTGCTCTCCATTGTCTTCTGAACGGGCCCTCGTCGTCTTTTTTCTGCCTTGTGCCGCAAGACACACAAACAAAAGTGACAATAACAATAATTAGCTCAAAATAACAATGAACATAATTGAGGATAATTGCTACCAGATTTTCCCGCTTTGTCTGTCCCTCTGGCACCATCTGCTCCTCCAAACTATTTATCACGTCGCCCAGAGGCGAAGCCAAAACATGCAAATATTTTGATGATCCTTTGATAAAAAACATTAATAGTATGAAAAATATCTACATTGATCTTCCGAGGTGTGAACGGTCAGATACCTTCCATTCTGCTGGCTGTGTGAAATGATTGGCAGCGCATTTCCCGGCTCCAGTTCCCAATGGTTGTTGAGAAACGCTCTTGACCTTGATTAGCGCGTAAAGGAACCTTTGACGCGCCTCTTTCCTGCCTATAGGGTAAAGTAGCGCACAGTCCTGTGCGGGATTTACGATGGAGATGAAAATAACAGACTGTAGGGCAGTGGAGCGCAATGATAAGATTGATTTATCAGAGTTTATTCATTTGAAATATATATTTCTTTTAATTTCAAGGCCGAAAAACGTCATAAATCTGTATTAAAGCCTGTTTCCTTTGATTGTTTTCACAAAATTTAAGAAGACAAAATTTTTTTACATTTAAATATTTAAATAATAGATATTTTAAAACATTATCTGGAAATTAGCTGTTTAAAAACTAATCATTAAGACCGTTATGTACATAAAAATTATTTGTCACATCAAAAAGTTTGATAAAAAGCATTGATTAGAAGTCATTTTGATTTCATTGATTCAGAAAATGAGCTTATTTTTGTTTATTAAACATATTCAGATAAATCTATTCAAAGTGGAGCTTAAAATCTAAAAAAAAAAAAAGCAGAAACATTCAGGGGCAAAAGGGGAAATCCCTCTAAAACAGAAACAACGAGGTAGGCTAAATGAAAATGTGGGTCAAAACATTTGAAACTTTCAAAAAGTCTCTAATTTTCGCAGTTTCTGCAGATAAATGCGGCTCCAAGTACGGACAGCGTTTGGAGCAAAGCGCTTTGGCGCACTCTGCCAGTCTAGTGGTAAAACAGCGCAACAGCACCCTCTAGCGTTTCACTAGTGCAATAGACCGCATTACACAAACAACAGATTTTTAAGATATTCATGAATGAATTTAAAATGTTCTCACCAGTAGCCCCTTCAGAGGATTTTTATTTTTACATTTTTGAATCAATTCAGTTTTTTTCCTTGTTTTAACTGGTTCTGCTTTATTGGTGTTTTCATCCTTTCTTTTAGAGCTTGATTGAAATTTGTCAAGCATTTAAAACCATATTTATTTGATCCAAAGCTTTAAGAAATAGAGTGTTTGGATCAAAAGGGTAGACTAGATGGTTTCAAAAGGCATCCAATGTAATTCTCTTTGATTTAAAACAGATATTTCAAAAATGCCAAACTCCACATGTTCTCGTCATCAACTGAAAACCTTTCAGAATTACACGAAAAGGCCCTTTCCATGGGAAAAAAGGGACTGACAATTTAAATCTGTTTAAGTGCAATAAAAGTTGATCAAGTCTTGTGTCATTCCTTCATGAGTTCCAGCTTTTCTTGATTACCGAAAACCTTCTGTGCCTTCACGAAGGTAGCGCTGGAACAGGTGGTGGTGCCAAACCCTCATGGGCCTCAGTTGAGAAATATTGTACAACAGAAAGAACTCTTATAAAACTGGAAAATAGGTTTTCCTGTCGCAGTAAGTATCCATGGGGAAGGCTTAAGGCTTACTTCATTAAAAGGTGCTCAGAAAATGAAGGAAACTCAAACATGAAAGACCCCAAGTCAGAAGGCAGAATTTAGGTTTCTGAGCATTAACATCATGACAGGAGGCTCACTGGACATCAGATTCAAGAAGAATGGCCACATTTCTATTGTAGGAAAGAAAAAAGAAAAGCTGGAAACTTCAACAAATTGAAAGCTTAGAAAGCATCTTGGCTTATCGCTGATTCCAGGATTTCTTTCTTATTGCATTATTACTATCTGATCATTTTAGAAAGTAATAAGATACTACACTTTTAAATACTTTTAATACCTAAAACTCCAAATACTGGAGTGTTCTAGCCATTAACATAACAGGATTTAAGTCAAGAACTGAAAATAAAATATTCAAACATTTTAACAAAAAACATTTATTTGAACTTTGACTGAAAGGGATACAGTACATTTTATGGAGTTTTATATATATATATATATATATATATATTTATATGTGTGTGTATCATTAAACATGACTATTTAGTGGTGAAATAATTCTGGGATCACTTCTACAAAGGTTTTAAGTTAGTTTTTTTATGCACAACAAGCAGACTACATGTCAAAAGTCTAACTAAATACTGTGGGTCTCACCAGTGGAATGGCCTGCCTAGATGTGAAGGCTCCATTAAAAAAAAAAAGTCTATCTGTAGCTTTTATTTTTAAGTAGTTTTTACATTTCCTCATGTATTCATTTGATTTTTACCTGTCTTTATTTCTCTCAGATTACTATTTTTACTATTATTTTAATTATTTAGTCATATAAAGCATAGAGGTGTGTCGCAGGTAAAGTGCTATATGAATAAAGCTGAATTTAAAATCAAAGTGTTAACAAATTGGATTTAAAATTGAATTAGTTTAGGTTTTAACTCTCATATTATCTGATTGCACAATTGTAATGTTATTTGTTTGATATGTGCTTTTACTAACTGATCATTGAGTTTAAAAGGTTTTTTAACGTTGCACTAACATTTGTAGAATTGATTTATCTTACATTTTGTTTTTTAATAAGTACATTCATGTTTTCATAAACATGTAAACCATGCTGTGAATCTAAACAAAAGAAGCTGGCACCGTGTCTGCAGTGGATGGTTCATTTATTGACAGCTTTTTTTTTTTTTAATTCAACCAAGGCGATGCCAGGCATTCAGCCTGAACCTGTCAATCAAACAGTGTGAGGGGGGGGCATTTGAAAGCAAACATAACTGGCACTCAAAACCAGATTTCATCGAGAATTTCTCTATCAAATCTGAAAAAGAAGCCCTGAACGTGACCTTCATCTCTGAGTGAAATCTCACCAAATCAGATAGACAGATGTGAACAGCTGGTAAAAATGCTTTCAGCAAATACAGTAAATCTGTTAACAGGGAGCTGGTTGGCAGCTGTAGATTCAGTTTCTAGATTTGCTTTGACGTCTGTTTTAAATGAAATCAGACGGAAACTGACATGAAATATTCTAACACTTTAAAGCTCACAGTAAAGAGCGGAGAAGCACCAATAATGAATTTGTTGGCACAGCACATAAAAACATGACCTGACAAGGTCACAGATGCATTTAATATGAAGTTAATCCTCTCACCTATGCGACAAAATGTCACATTGCACTGTAGCATTTATTTAGCTTCATTAAAAACTGGTATCAGCTTTAGGCAAATGAAGCTGTGAAAAACTGGGTTGAATTTGGAGCAGTCTGGTGAGACTGCAGCATGGCCAAACAAACAAGGAAAACGAGCAAATGCAGGTGGAATCAACAGCTGACAAACTCCTGCCCAACAATCTTCACATTTAATACTGAAATGCACATTCACAAACAGCTGCCAATGACATTTATCAACTTCACACATTTTTGTAATCTTGCAGGCAAATCTCTTGGCTCAAAAGCTGAGAAATTAATAAAAAAAAAAAAGATTTTTCTTGGTACCCATTACAAACACGTCATTAAGAGTTTAAATCTAATGATTGGAACTAAAAAGAAAAAAAAAAGCACACAAAGTTTGTATGTTTATCTTTCAAAAGAAAATGTGCAAAATGCATCAACCTCTACATTTCATCTTAAAGGAAACAAAACCAGCATTGGCCAGGTTTGATCATACACTTGTGTATTCATTCTCAGTCCTGAAGCCAATGATTCTAAATGCAATAAAGTAATATAGAGTAATAAGAGTGTTCATTATAGAGGAAGTAATACTTTTAAGGGTCAAACAAATACATCTCCAGATTGTCAGCACCGGACAGATCCCACCCCTACCACTAGAGGGCACTAGAGTGATCACACCTGCCTGAACAATGCTTCATTTGGTCTGGAGAAGCCGCAACACTGACTGGTCTTGCTGATCAAGAAGCCTCGTCCCCTCAGCTGTGAGGAAGTTGAGGTCTGATCAGGTAAATATCAGCACTCCACTGGTTTCATACAGTTTCTTACAGAGTGACATGAGTACACGTTACACACAAACGGGTTAGGCTGTTACCGTCAGAGGGTTTTTGGTTGCCGACAGCCACACAACAGCTTTGGAGAACTGCTAGTATAAATGACATTAGTGCAAATAACCATAAAGAAAAAAGGTAGAAAAAGATTAGTAAGCGAGGTCAGAGCACATTGACCAAAAAGTAACACGTGTCAGCGTGCATGCTCCACATAAAAGTGTCAATGACAGCCCGGAAAGCTCCAGCTTAAACCGTCCAAGTGATTACTCACTCCCGAATGCATTTCTGTCACATCCCAACTTGTTTTCCACTGCAGCAGAGTGTGTGAGTGAGTGTGGAAGAGGCATAGTGGGGGTTCTAACGCCACGGAAAAGCTGTCAAATGGCTGGTTCTGCTGGTGGCAACATCTCGCGGTGAGAAACGAGTGAGAACGCAAAACCTCTGTCATGTGTCTGGGTGGAACACGGCGCCGTGGCGCTGGAGGAGTTTCAGTCGTCACGGATGCGACAAACGGAGAGTGAGTGTGCGTCAGCTGGGCTCAGGAGGATGAAGGCCGGAGCGTGCGTGAGTGAAATCGGTAGAGATGCCACATTCCCACAATTCAATTTGATCCAAAGCCACTCATCAGCACCCTCTTCCAGTCCAGCTGTGCAGTTTTCAACAAAGTGGTGCAAAAATCACCTTAAAAATAAGCTTTCTGTAACAGTATTACAAAAACTTTGGCGATGAGGGATAGAAGTGTGTTTGCTGGGACCAGCCAAACAAGTTGGATTCATATATTGAAGCAGTAGAACAGTGACACGTGAATTCGCCTACTTTTCCCGCGCAGCAACATATGAGTAGACCGCAGCATGTAAACCAGCAACAAGCTTCAGGTCATGTGATGGCCTCCAGACACATTCACATTGTTAAATGTTTACTACGTACTAATACACAAACCTACAATCGTCTGAGAGTTAAAAGCTCCAGAATTCGTAGATTTTTAGGAAACGTGAAGACTGTGTGACGGTTTCAAATACAAACCACAAGTCCCACGGTCTCACAAAGCTGTCTCAACCTCTGATCCGTTCCTGAAGTAAGCCATGGCACATACGGGACGAACTGTGCAGACCTTTAGGTTAAAGCTGCACAAACAAAAGGCAGGAGGTCTGTCGGTAGTACAGCATCGAAAGGACAAAGCTCATTAAACTCAACAATTATGATTTCAGACATGATGAATTCTGGGTTTTGTGTGGATCTTTGACATGAGGAAAACAAGACAGAAATATGGTTGACCTTTGACATGGAGTGATGTTACCTTAACTGTTTGGAGAAAACTGCCTCTAGCATACCAAAGTAATAACCACCGTCATGTTCATTCTGACAAAGTCATGGGAATCTGCTGAGAGATCGTTTCCTCTTGGAAACAACACGACAGAGTTGGGTTTCCTGCATGACAACAAAGCCAAAAGCTAAGACGGGAGTATGAGTATCTAGATTGTGTTTTGATGTTCATGCATGCGTGGGGTTACGAGAGGGGTTCAGAGGCTGCATGGCGGAGGGGAACATTCGTCAGAATGGCCGGTGAGTTGGTCAGATTGTGATGGTTGATCCCGGTGTGGCTCCTGTCTGTTCAGAGGACACCCAGAGCTCGGCTGCAGCGCAGACTCAGGCTTCATCTGTGAGGACCACTGCTTCACGGCGGGAAGTGTGTGGGGCCGAAATGAAGAAGTGCTGGGCATATCTAATGTGTCAGGGGTGGAGGAAGAGGAGGAAACATCCTCTATTGTCTGATGTGAATCTGAGGAGCAAACAGAAGCTGAAGATGCCTGACTAGTAGGGTGCATGCATGATGAAGAGGAGCTTTTTGCAGCTGATGGTCCATCATCTTCCTCTCTTGTTCCCTCTTCCCTTTCCTTCTCTGTGCTCTCATCCTTTGGATCGCTGCAGGCTGCCGTGTCTCCTTGTCCTCCAGGATTCTGATTGACTGGAGGGATGTCAGCGGAGACGCTGGCGGCTGGTGATTGGCTTTTGAGTTGTGAGTGACAGAGAGGACACGTTTCTTGGACATACAGCCATTTCTTCAGACAGCCAGCGTGGAAGAAGTGACTGCATGGAGTTATTACAGCACTATTCATGTCCTGAAAGAACCAAATGGAATTTAGGTCCAGAACTTCATGCAATCTTGACAGTGAATGTTGATAAAAACAAAGAACACTCGACGTACCTGGAAGCAAATGGCACAGATGTCGTTGTACTGTTCCAGCTGAGCGTCGCTTGCTGTGGGGAGACTTTTGATCTTGTTTACTGCATCTCTCCTGAGCAGGAAGCTCTGCCAGCCCAGCTGGGCTCTGAGCCAGACATTATAATACGAGTGAACCAAGATGATGGTGCTTCCCATGACGCTCCACTCCCCAAACACCGTTTCTGAGACACCGTAACACACCACGCAAACTGCAACCTGGAAAGGTAGAACATCAAACAGCAAAGACTGGTTTTCTGCTAGTCCGATTTTGTCAGAACTGTTTTGCGTGCTCATGCATGTGCGGCCCACGTACCAGAAACTCCAGTAATCTGTAGGTCCCATTGACATAGTAAATGACCTCATCCATGTTCTCCACCGGAGCTTTCCGAAACTCCTCCACCATGAAAAGGACGTAGATCAGCAGAGTACCCAGAACCTAGAGGTTACAGAGGAGAAACTTTTATTATTTTATGCTCTTTATAAATAAAACATGTTAAAGTCCCACTCCAGTCATCTTTAAGCGTTCAAAGTAGTATTTTAATTATGAATTTGCAGTTTTGAGCCAAAAAAAAGTTTTTTTGGGACAAAAGTTTCTGCAGAGCAGCAGTAGTTTGTTAGAACTTCGCCTTTGAGTTGTGGGCGGGACCTTTGGTGTGGAGCAACCCCACCCCCTTCCTGTTGCTGAGAGCTCAAAGTAGGGAGCTATTTCACAAATAACATCTTTTTCATCTGCTGCTGATTCAACACTTATTTGAATAAAGTCATACTCAGAAATACAATTTTAAGATGAAAAACATTTCATAGAGCGATCAGTACTTTAAAAAGCAGTACATTCTTTTGAATAATTGTAATTTAAAACATTTACAATCTACAGAAGTATTAACAGAGCTGTTGCAGTTAAGAAATAATTTGGTTTAGACTTTTGCATTTTCTTACTCGGACAATTTTTTTTTTTTTTTTTTGCAGTTGGGTTATTCTTGGACTTGTGTGCATTACCTGAAGAGAAGTGAGGATTGATGAAGAGATAATGATGAGGAGCCAGAAATCCATATGGAAGAACTGACAGATCATGTAAGACATGTAGGCTGGAAAGATCAGGAGGAAGAGGCAAAGGGACACAGCTCTGAAGTGCTTCCACAGGCTCCTGTAGGGGCAGATTTATGTAAAATTGTTGAAACATTTAAATCAACATTTCATGACTTTTCCTAATACACTATGTTGTTTTTGCTAGTAATTAACTTTTTTTTGCCAAAATACAGATTCAATCATGTTGTATACTGTTGTCAATAAAAAAAAAAATCATATCTAGAAATCTACAGCATGTGGAACTTACTTGTCCCTGGAGGCCCCCAGCGCCAGGACTATGGGATCAGCGATTTCAAGCATGGACTGCAGGATGGAAGCAACAACAATGAAGAGGATGATGGAAAGAAGGAAAGCTCGATGGATGACCTGCAGCTCTATCAGGCCAGTTTGGACAGCGAGAATCAGCAGGGTGATGCCCTCCGTCATTCCTCTGTAGAGATCACCAAAAAAAAAAAAAAGTGTGTTTAACAATTAGGGCTGTCAACGTACACGATTAATTGAAACTATAATTATAGCACGTTAATATACAGTAACGCAAATTAATCACACTCGCCAAGCAACAGTCTTTCGCTGGTTAAGGCTTCTATGGTGTGCATCAGTTTTTTAAAAAAGCACACTTCATCAGGCACAATCCAGCTTATTACATGGTCACTTACAGAAGAAATAAAGATTCAATTGATCTTTAGTATTTTGTTTTGATTCTTTTAGGTTTAGATCGCTTTTTCACAAAAGCCGGACTATTTGATGCGTAATGCGGCCCATTGTCACGGTAAAATGTGAATGCTGTTGCTGAGCCGGCAGACCTCGACAGCAGCGGCAAAAGAAAGGGTTATATGTGCTGACCGTCACGATAGGTTCAATAAAGCATCAGTTCAGAGAGAAGGGTCCCCTCTTACCACTTGTTTTTGTCCAGATGATGAAGGAAAAATTTGTTTTAAAGAAGCCTGCACATATAGAACATTGTGACTGGAACTTCTTCTGGAAAACCCAGCAGCCAATCAGATTAGAGTATTCACCCAGACCATTTAAAGTGCAGAAACACAATGTTTGTTTCTTATGGCTGTATATCAGCATCTTCGTTTTCTTGTAGTAATACTGCAGACATTAAAGTCTTTACAGTTCTGCGTATCTTACTGTTGATCTGTTTTGTGAACACAAATTACATTTCTGAGTTCACACTTTATAAGTTTAAACATTTCAGACAAAAAAAATGAAGGGAAACATTTTCTCTCTGGCCTGTTTGTGTTCAAACGCTGCATGTTGTTGTATAAAATGTAATTGTGATTAATCACAACCCAAAAGTGTGATTAATCTGATTCATTTTTTTTGAATCAATTGAAAGCCCTATAAACAATACAACAAAAACCAGCAACAAAGTAAAAAAACAGAGATTCACTGACTAACCTGTGCATGGTGTTGTCATTCATAAAGGCTCTGTAGCCCTGCAGGTAGAACTTGCATAAAGTGAGAACTCCAAGAGCGATGAAGGAAACAGTGAAAACTAGTCCCAGCAGAGAGTATGGTGTACTGCAACATTCTGCAACGCTGCAGATACAGGCCAGGAGACAGGGAAACGTTTAAGTCAACAACGGCCTCAAGAAAGAAAAAAACTTTGCCTGCTTTTCTATTTCTCCCTTTCATGCAACCATCAGAAAAAAATAAAACCTTTAACATCTTTTCCACATAATTTCAAGGATCTCACAGTCAAATCACATTTCATGCAACTTTAGTTTTTCAAGATACTCTACTTTGTACTTTATTTTATGGTTTTGATTTCTGGAGAATCCAAATGTATAGAAGAAAGCATATCATGGGGAAAAAAACAAAACAAACTAATGTTGACATGTTCCATACAGTCAGAATTGTGGTGTTTGAGTCGTACCTGGTGAGGAATAAGAAAAGAAGTCTCTCCCTTGAGGTTGGCTGGTCTCTGGTGCTAAAATATGTGTAAATCTGCAGGGCGAACAGCAGCAGCCAGAAACACATGAAGAGAACAGGAAGGACCAGCTGGTTCCACAGAGACATCCCTAACGCCAGGAGGCCGTACACTTCCACAACCTGAGAGGAAAAAAAAACACTTTAAAGAAGAATTTTTAAAAAAAGTCCAGTAATGACAAAAAAACTGCAAAAAAATAAATAGTTGCACAAAAGGGAAAAGTGAAAAGTTTGCAGCATTTGACCAAGCTGATAATTTATTACCTGGGCGAGCTCCCTGTAGGCAGTCTTGGCTAGGTTGTATGGTACCAGCAAGTTAGACGCCAGAAAGTAAATGACCTCCAGTCCTGTGAAGATCATGGAGAACTTATTGATGAATACGATGGTCTCCAGGGGGACCAGACACAATCTGGCCACCAGAGGGAGGAGGTGAGCAGAGAAAAGCCAAATCCTCTTGGTTTGCATTACACAGGAGCACAGTGTGCACACCACCAGCTGACCTGGAAGACAGCAGCACACATGCAGATATGAATGCACCATTACTAGAAAAACATTACACGTCATTTTCTAGGAGTATTTTAAGTAGCTGAGTATATATTAACCATAGAATTATTCAAACATAGATTTTCTTGATACTTTTGTTTCTCTACTGCAGAAGTAAACTCAGTACAGCTTATTTTAACATATAAAGAAAGTAAAAAACATATACTAAATCTTGTCTTCACTAAAAAACAAATGACATAAGTCAAATTAAAGATGACATTTTGAAATAAAAATGGGCTTTTTGGTGATTGGAAATAAAATATAAGCTGAAATTCTAACACTTGAAGACAATTATGTTACATATCAAGTAAAAATAGGAATACGAATCATGCTAGTTCCACAAACTTTAGCTTTGAAAGTTTTTTGTTTATAGTTTCATCAATGAAATATTGCAAGTGCTATGCTGGTTGGAAATGTTAGTTTGGGCAAATTAAACTAGCATTACTGGAATTATTTAAACGGTAAGTTAACAGCAGTCATAGTCTACATTAGCAAACGTACTAAATGACCTTTTTAGAAGTTTAAACTGCAAAATAATTCTCTAAATGTACATGAAATAAATAAAGGCTTTTATCTTAGTAAGGCAACTAGAAATAGTATTTTGTCAAATGGGACAGGTTTACTTAAACTTACCAAAACGCTAAGTTCAAACTGTTTTAAATTCACTCCCATCACTTCAAGTTTGTCAAAATAAAAAACATTTAAGCAGCAAAATATTAGTGCTTTAATTGGGTAAGAAAAAGTGTTTAATACCAACAATGCCTTGATAATTTTGTTCAATCTAAAGCTAAAGCGCGAGTGAGATAAAGCTGCATTACATTGATGTGTAACAGTATACCTATGAGAGCCGTGGAGAACCTGTTCATGGAGAGCGGTTCCAGATAAATAGGTCCTTCAAAACCAGAATCCAGTTCACTGCGAACATAATCCCTAAAAAGAAAGTTCAAAACAATAGGCATGCTTGAAAATCTGCTGTAAGCTGAAACACAACACTCTACAGGCACATAAGCTCTGAATAACATGCACCAGGAAACGTCTTTATTTTGTAAATTCTTTTAGAAAAATCTCTACATAGACCCAGCCATAAGATGAAAATATAAAATACTTGTGTTAAAGTGGAATTAACTCAATATTTGTGGCTTAATATGATAACGAAAAGTTAAAAAATGACAAACTTTCATATTTGAAACCAGAAAAACAGTCGAGGAAACATATACTGGAAAGAACTTTTGTGGTTTAAAACAAATGAGCAGCTATTTATACCTTGAAACCTGGTGACCAGCGAAAAGGAGCAGAGCAGTTAGAACGTACAGGTACAGTTTAACCAGGTGCTGACGTGGCAGAGTCAGGAGCACCAAGCTCAGGATGTAACCTAAAAGAAAACCAGGAAGAATAAGAAGACAAAGAATGTGACATTCTACAGCAACTGTGCATGTTCCCGTTTGCACAGCCCATTGCATGCTTAGACATGAAAAAGATTTGCTCAATATTAGATACTTTGTACTTGCAAAGTATTATTTTACTTTAATCAAATATGTAAACAGATTCAAGCAGGTTAATCAAACACTTGTAATCCCTAAAACACAGTTCAGACCTTGATCGATCAACTATTGCCTCTATCCTATTTGCTCTCTTTATTGCACTGGACCATCTACAGTGTTCTTCAGCACAGACTGTTAGCTCACTGGATATCAGCAGCCAAGTTCATAAACACACAGCTGTTCAGGAGGAAAATTAATAATAATTAAAAAAAAGACTCAACACTGTGCTTCTCATTTCTCTTTAAATACAAACTAGCTCATAACCTGACTATGATAATTTGCTGTATAACCCTAACTGGTATTAGAACTTAGTTGATCAAGGAAGGTGTAAACAAAGTTTTCAACTGTTTAATAACTAAATAGCCATATTTTAATCTACAAATTGTCCTGGATACAAATGCTTTCATTTTTGACTAATGTGGATTGATGTTTTCTAATTTGTTTTTAAAGTCCAGATTTGATTCCAGGTTTGTTTGAGTTCAATAGCTCCAAAAACAAGAATTGTTTGGATAAAGAATGAATAGTAAATATACAAATTACTATCTTGATAACCTGGAACTAGGGTCAAAATGTGAGCCATTTGTCTGACAGGAATCCAGTAATTCGCAAAGGACAAGACGAAAAAATGGCAAAACAAAGCAAACTTTTGATTTAAGAAAAAAAAATGCATGCATGTGCTTCATGTGTAAAACTGTAAGATTCATTGGTTTTCAACCTTAAGTTGAAAGCTAAAAGCCACACAAATTCCAAATGACTATCCATTCATTTTTCCCCAACACCAGTTAGTGTATTGTTGTATTGTGCATGCATTATTACTTTGTGTGTGTTTCGCCAACACTTACCTACGTAATGCAGATAGAGTGCCAGGTATTTGTACTGAAACAGAGGGTTGTTGGAAAGGCTGGAGCGTTGAATCTTCTGGAAGAAGGAGCTAACGTCCCAGCGGTAAAGGACATCGAGCAGCATGATGCTGGGAACACGCAGACCCACATTGAGCACAGCCTCCACGCGGTCCTTCACTGCCATGGCCTCAGGTTATTTGCTGATTTGCAGGCAGAACTGACCACTAAGACGTGTTGTTGGCAGTGGCCACTCTCTACATAAAGACAATACAAGAGAAAAACTGAACATTAAAACAGTTCTGAAATGTTGGAAGCAGAAAATAAAAAAAGAAGAGAGAAGGTGGAATTGGTCCAAGTTAGAGAAAGTTGTAGAGCCACGAGAGAAATGAATAGAGAAGGCATAGGAGACTAAACACCCACAAAAACATCTTTGAATCAAGCAACGTTCAACAGAAAAGTCTCTCTTTTTTGGACAACATGATGATTTATTGGTTTACCTTAAACACTGGCCGCATAGACCTCAGTCAGTGAGGAAGCATGTGGTGCCAGCTAGTAAACCAATCACAGGCCTATTGAGGGCAATTAAGTTTTATTTGAATCTAGATCTGCTAACTCAGCAGCACATTGTTCCCTTCAACTACAAGTGCTGCTGAGAAGAGGGGGAGCTGAGCTGTGCACATGGCTTTATGGTTGCCTTAAATTCTCATGGGCTAAAATGATCACGCTAACTCATAAAAAAAACTACTTAACAGTTCAATTTGTAGAAAACAAACCGCATTATAAAAAAGCTTGGCTTTCTAGGAGTCAACAACCACTGTTTACTTAAAAACTGTAGATTATTGGTACTTAAAACTTTGTCTTTGGGTGAGTTATCATTTTCTGATCAATCACATAGGGCCTAGTACAAATACAGTGCTTACCCCTGAACGTTGACAGGCTCCATATCTGATTTTAAAC
Source organism: Oryzias celebensis (assembly GCA_014656515.1). NCBI lineage: Eukaryota > Metazoa > Chordata > Actinopteri > Beloniformes > Adrianichthyidae > Oryzias > Oryzias celebensis. Next base: position 17,616,052 of record BNCR01000013.1, read on the forward strand.
GGACTTCTTTCTGTGGCTGCTACAATGTATGAGAGTAAACCAGAAGCAGCAACACAGACAGCGAGAACAAACACACTCAGCTAAAAACTAACAACTGATGCTAAAATTTATTTAGTAGGTTTTCAGACACGACAGTCACTCTTGTGCAAACAGCAATAGAAGCAGAACCAGCAGAACCACTCAACTGCAGTTAAAGTAAATGTTTACCATCCAAATTTAACCTTGTGTGATTTAGTACTCCTGGAAATTACATTTTCCAAATATATTCTTTCATAAATAATGCAATTTAAAATGTTTGAATTGTAGTTGGTAATGTTTATATTTATGATACAATTTCTTACTGGTCCTCAAAAAGCTAGCTGCCGTTTCAAAAACACTGCTGGTTCTCCATAGCAGAGGGCCATCAACCAAAGAACCATTTCTTCTACCTCTGCTTTTTATTGTCTATGAAAAGTTTTTTGTTTCTATTCCATACACTTTAAATCGATATTTTCATGAGTAAACCACTAGCTAAAAGAATACCTGTTTGTGCTATCGCTGCAATTTTCTGCAGAGAGGCAAACTATAAGCAAATGTCAGCGCTACAAGAAAGCTTCAGGTGGTAAAAGCAGTAAAAGAGGCAGTAATTTAAAGGGGGAATCTTTATAGTAAACTGACAGGTTGTTCCAGCAAAAGCAAATATGTTGAAATCTGTTGTAGACTCACAGATGCAATCTTGGTAAGAGTATAGGTGGAACAGGACTTTACAGGGAAAAGCTATCTGTAAAAATCGACGGCTGATCAGTATCGTTTTCCATTTCTGCAATTCATCTATTGATACCAATACTAAGATGATATTATTGTGCACCCCAACAGAAAGACTAATTGGCTCAAAGTCATGTCAGGAAATACATAAAAGAAAAAAAAATATAGATCACACAGTAATTAGTTTAACTAAATTTCTAGAAATAATCACAAATACAGACTACATTGACCCACATTTAAAAATGTGACTTTTCTTTCCCTTTCTGGTTGTTTTGGTGGAAGAAAGCTTCAAAGACCCCCTCCTAAGAAAATCACCTTTTTGGGTGTTTTAACATGTTTTTGTGCTTTTTACTTATCTTGGGGAACATAAATAAAGAAAATTAAGCTTAAAATTGCATTTTTAAGTATTTTTTTAAATTGTTGTGAATCAGGAGCAGATGAAAAAAAAAAATGCAGTTTGAAAAAGCTTTTAGGCTGTGCTGTAGGTGCTACAATTCGCAGGCCAAAAGCTCCCTGCTCCGCTTCAATCTGCCGCTAGACAATTAGATCCATGTACGTCTTTGTTGTCCTCATCTGAGCTGGCACCTGGCTCTAAACTGTACAGCTGGATAGCTCAAATATTACTCACTATTTTTGTTGCACTGCTAATGTTAGGTTGGGGGTGTGAAGGGAGCAGTAGCTAGAAGGAAAGAGCATAAACACATGGATGATGGGAAGTAGTGAGGGGCTTCCTCTATGCAACAACTCAGAGGGAAGTTTCTAATGAACTACTGCCGCATTTCAGAAACTGTCCTACAAAACAAGATGTTTTTTTTTTATTTGTCTAAAAAAGAGCATAATTTAAAAAAACCCTGGGAACATTTAAAATTGCTCAACAGATGCTCGGATTGGGACTTTAAGAGGTTTCACTTGATTAAAAAAAATCTTTCCTAAAAGGTTTAAAAAGAATATTACTGCAACTTAGGGCTGCCACAATTAGTTGATTTGTCACAACTATGTCGACTATTGAAATTGTCGTAGACTAATTTAATAGTCGGCATGTTTTTTTTTTCCCACTTGATTTTAATTCAAAACTACAGTGTGAACTTTCTAATGCCTCGTCTGCCGTTGTCTTTGACACACATGTTCAGTAGTGCTGATCCCAATCTGTAGTGATGTCACAGAACCCAGTAACGGAGCTTGAAAGTGTGGGAAACAAAAAAAACAAGTATCAAATGCCATATCTGCAGAACTTGTGTTCCATGGCTTCACTACGGCAATGCACGAGAATCTGAAGAGGAAGCATGTTGTGACTGAGTATGATAGGCGGATCATCGTTTAGGTAAGGAAAGCTAACATTAGCACAAACAGAGAGCAAACTTATTACTACTTACTCATATTGATAGCTGTAATGTGAACATTAGTGATGACGACTTTATTTAGGGGTGTGACCTATCACGGATGATCCGTGATTGTTTAGATTACTAGTCACAGTTCAGCACGTGTACTACGGACCCCCCCCATCATTTAAATCACCTGCCTATTCACACTGAGCGCTATTTGTACGTCAAATTTGTACATCAAATCTGTCAAAAGCATTTTTAGATCTCATCACGGAGGACTCGGATGATGAGTGACCAGGTTTATTAATTTTGAAGAGCTGTACAAAAGCATCAGTGCAGGTCTCCGTGTGTGTGTGTGTTCATGACATCATCCAGAGACCGCCAGAGAAAAGCAGCAGCTGTCCCGGCAGGACTGCCGTGTTCATAACCAGTGGGAGGGGCTTTTATTGCAGCAAGAGACACAGTGAAAGACTAAAAGTTTTGTTTTAATGCCAAAAACAAACAATTGCAAGTTGCAGCCTTACTGCAACTTGAGCTTAGACGAACAATGGGAAATCCTACAGTGAAACGCCCTGTTTCTTCATTGCTGGCAGCTATGAGATTCCACACAATAAAAGTGCATTCATATTCTTAAATCCTTTATTTGAGACACTATATGTAGGTGCTTTAAGAAAACAGTTGTCTCATACGTTTGACTTGAAGATTAAGGAAATAGTTTCTTTAAAAAATAATAATAAAAAATTATGTAATGGTGACATGGATTACAAAATTCAGCTGCTCTTTGCTGACCTTTTTGACTACATCTACATTGTTAAAAAGTCACAAAAAACTGATTTTCTATCAGTAATTATCACTGAACTACTGGGACAAGAATGATGATACCTTATGTAACTGAATTCATTGGACAGAGATGGCTCTGCAGAATCCAACCTTATATAACATAGCAGTCTACCAAGGTATTTTTATCTGTCCTAATCCATTCATGGATACAGTATATGCTGTAGTAAAACAAGATTGTTTTGGTTGACACAACCGATAGTTTAAAAGTAACATGAAATTATGTTAAAGACATTTAAATAGTGCTGATTATGTCAAATTTACATTTTGCTTCTAAGTTATTAGCCAAAAATCTAAAGCTATTAATTTAGTAAAAAGTGTGACACGGATTGAAACAAATAAAAAGGAGGCATTTATTGATAGGGGTATTTGTTGAAGTACTAACAGTGCTTGTGTTTTAGGTATTATCTACGACTGCAACAAACCAAATCAACACAACCAGACTTTCATGGAACCACAATCATGCATGGAAAAATTACAACTTAATACAAAAAGCTGGATAATAAAGGATGAGATGAAAAACTTAAAACATACACAATCATTGTAAGGAAATACTGCAACCATTGGCTATAAAGGGGACAAGTTTGCAGTTTTGAACTGCAGTAACCCCCATTTCTTTGTAGAAGAGAAAGAAAAACTGCCTCAATGTACTTCACACAAAGTAATGAGGAAGTTCGGTATTATTTTTGTTTTACTAAAACGGAAAGGCAGTTATTCCAGAAAAACACCAACTTGATTAAATGATCTAAACAAAAGAAAAACAATAAGCTAACAAATGCGTGTTCCAGAAGATTTGTGATTGCTCAGTCCCTGCATTAGCTATGGGTGAATGCTGCATCGGCTGCTCTACGTGCCATGAACTCTAGTAACCCCTCCGTCTCAGCCTCAACGTAATAAATATATATTTATATCCGCTGCGCCGCAAGAAAGACCGCAGCGCCTATCTAAAACGAGTAGCAACCCCGTTATTCGTGAGTAACTGAAACGAATTGTTGAACACATATGGTTCCCGTTGAGCTTGGATCATGGAGGGGAATGCTCAGAAAGCAGTGACAGTACGTGTGCTGCGTGAAGGGGACGAGCCGCACCGCGCGTGCAGCAAGCGCATAGCCGACGGCTAAAGAGGGTTAGCGTTGTTGTCAGTTAGCCAACTCACTACAACATCAACTAAACACGTTCGGCCACCGCGCAAAGTGGTAAAACGTGCCCTATAAATTGAATACTGCAAATAAATTGGCCAAAACCCCCCTCACAGTACAGCCATTTAAACACAGTAACGGTGAACAGCCGTGGTTAAGGAGCCCACCTGAAGCTAGCAAAAACAGAGAATCTCCGCTAGATCCTTCAACCCTCGGAGAGAACCAACAATACAAACGGGCTTTTAGAGGTAAACTTACTTTTCAGAAACGATGTTCCCACGATAAAAACCGCTTTCGTGGTGCTTTCGGGTATCGTTTGTGGAGCATGTTAACTCGGAACCGACGTTGATAACGGTCCTTTGCGAGCGTGGGCTCTAAAGTGAAAAGACGCTGCCCATCCGTTCATCTTTGCTGGCAGCCATTACCGAAATACTGGAAGAGGCGGCTTGTGTGCATGCGCAACATGTCGTCCCGTTAGGTGTTTTCGGCCCAAGGCGGCCCTTTTCCTGTCTCATGTCTAATGTACTACCAGAATGATTGCGGTTCATCTAAAATAAACAGTTGAAAAAGTTACAAAAAATACTTTTTTTTCCCAATTAAACTTGCACCTATAAAAAGTAGTCTACAAATAAAAGTAGCATATTAAGTATACAGTGATGTAGTATACTTGAAGTTTACTTTTTATATTGTAAACTTAAAATGGTTCAATTTAGACTGAAGAAGTATTCAGTTAGTATACTTCATTTTCTTCTTACACTACACGTAGAGTATAGGCCTAAATGCTATAGTCATACTTCTTGGCCACTTCCTCCAGCTCCATTGGGGCAGGCCCGAGGCATTCCCAGGCCAGAGACATAGTCTTCTCTAGCGTGTCCCTGGTCTTCCCCACTTACCCGGAAAACCTTCCCAGGGAGGCGACCAGGAGGCAGCCAGACCAGATGCTCGAGCCACCTCAACTGGCTCCTCTAGATGTGGAGCGATGGTGACTGTACTCCAAGCTGTACCGGGTCACCCTATCACCAACGGAGCGCCCGGCCACCCTACGAAGGAAGCTCATTTCAGAAGCTGGCATTCCGGACCTTGTTCTTTACACCTGACAATCTTACTCTCTGATCTTTCCTCACTCGTGAACACGACCCCTAGATACTTAAACTCCTCCACCTGGAGCAGGAGCACTCCACCAACCCAGAGAGGGCAAACTAAGTATACGTACTCAAGTATACTTAATAAAATAAACTTCAAGTGTACCGCTTTTCGCTGAGAGTGCCCTTGCAATGTGCTTATCTAAGAATACTTTAATAATATGTTTATGGGGCCAATAAACTTTGTGGACAGTGCAGAGTAGAGCGACCTTTGATCGCCAGATCGCAGGTTCAGTTTCTGCCCTGCCCGCCCATTGTCAAAGTGTCCTTGGACGAGATCATGAACCCCTCGTTGCTCCTGGTAGGTTGGTATTGCAGCCTGGAAATATTAAGTTTGTTTACTTCAATTTCTTAGCATTGTTAGAACTATTTCTTATTTTAGATATTTACTTTTTTATTTTTGTAAGTGCTTGTAAGACGCAGCACAATATCCCTCTGTTTGGAGTGTGCGCATGTGCATGAGAGAGATGCACTTTTTGAGATTTATAGGGACCATGCTTTCTTGCTCTGGCTGCCTCTGAAGAAAGTAAAAAATGTACTCCGTTCGGGGCGAACAAAGTTGCCAAAACAAAGACAGAGTCCTGCGTATTTGAAGGGTGCAACCTTTTTTTTGAGTGTAGTTTTTCCCAGTTGGTGTGTTTTATTACATTTTCCAATTGCAATTTAACAAAATGTGACCATCACAGTGACTGTCATCCAAGTAACTACCTATTAGAAGCTAACAGCACCGGTAAGATATGATACACCCCTACTGGCCAAAGAAACTCATTGCACTTCATGTGTGGCTTGCAGGACAAATGAACCAACTGGTAAGAAATGAGATTTACCCCGAATGGCCAACATTGACCAAACAGTCACTCAAGACTGTAGGTTGCGACACACCAATCTATGCAAAGCCTGGATTAATTAAAAGTAAGCGTATGACTGAATGCCACGCTCATGTATCACTGAATTCTTGGAGCTGTTCATCATCAACAGGATTCCAAGAGCCTTCCTATTAAATTCAAAGAGGTTTTGGACAACCATGCTTGAAGCAAATGGAGAGCCACTTGCACAAGTGTCCTATGTGTCTTACTCTTAGAGGGAATAATAGCAGACATTGAGGACAGTTACAAATACTTTGGAATTCAACTGGGAAATTGCAACCTGAAACAGGCAACAAGGCAAGTCCGAGAGAAGCCAACTCAATGGCAAGAACAAGACTTGGACAATAAACACTTACACACTGCCAGTGATTAGAAACCCACAATAACACGACCAAAGGAAGAGATTCCGACCACACGTGTTAAAACACAAAAGCTTAAAACTATAGGGTTCCATTCCAAACCCAGCACCCTGAGACTGAACGCTAGCCACAAGGAAGGAGGCCCAGGACTAGTGAGCGTGGAAGCCACTATCCAGAATGAAACATTCAAGATGCATGGATACATCAAATACAAGGCCCCACCAGACTACATACCTATTTAAAAAGCCATGAAAAAATAACATTTTATTTTATTTTATTTTATTTTATTTTATTTTATTCGAATAAAACCAAATGGGGTCAAGGAACGCGAACAAACTTGCCGTAATCTGCCCCGGAAAGGTTTCTATGGTAACAAGTCCCAAATTCTACGTCATTTCCGGAAAGGTTAAATTCGGTAAGAGAATCACGTAGTGAGCCTGTGGATGAGTAAAGCAGAACTGCAGACTTCATTCATTTATTCCCTTATTTTGTCATTTACATTTATCTTTATTTTCCCACTATTTAATGTTAGCTTGTACCGGCAGGTAAGAGAACATTAACCGAGAAGTTTAATACATTTTTTTTCTATCGAGTTAGTTCGGTACCAGCCATGTTTACATTGTTGCTAGTCAGGGTTAGCCATTCCACGTTACATATGATCAAAGTGAATTCTTTGTTTTGTCATTTCACATTTTTAAAATATGCGACAATAACGTATTTTCCCAAGTTTTGTAGTTTGCAAAACCCAAACAACGATGGCATCTGTTAAAGCTTATTTTGTGCGTGTGGAACTCTGAAAAGTGCAGCTTTCTCTGAATGAGATCCTCATCAGTGGAACATAATAATGGGCTAAATCATGTAGTTTACAAAGCCTAAGCTAAATGTAGGGTAATGTTTTTTTCCTCTTGTCCCTGCTTCAACAGTTTTGTCAATGAAATGGTACGTGAAATGATCTAATCCTCATGGTATAGCCACTCCAACTACAAATAAAATTCAAATTTAAAGCAATACTTGGGAATTAAATTGCCATCAATTGATGCCTTTTGGGTTCTTAGAACTACTAACAAAAGCATTTACATTTATTTATATTTAATGTTTTTGCGAGGTGTATGTGTTTTTGCTGTTTCTTGGAATTAAGGTGTGCACACCTAACATCAGCTGGATGTAAATGCAGAGCCTGCGCTGAGCCATGTCGATATCGGTGATCATTAAGTGGGGAGGCCAGGAGTACTCCATCAGTTCTCTGTCCGAGGAAGACACTGTTATGGACCTGAAACAGTCCATTAAGATGCTGACCGGGGTACTGCCAGAGAGACAAAAACTGCTGGGACTCAAAGTCAAAGGTGAGAAAGCAAGTCTACGCCAGTCACACTGAATGTAGAGGTATTGTAGGATACCGGAACCTCATTTGTCCTATCATTTTATAAAATTTTAATATTTTTTTTCCACACTTTGACAATCCAACAACATTATCAACTCATGTAATACTTTAAGAATATCAACTTATTATTTTGGAATTATTATGAAATGTTTGCCTCCAGGTAAACCTGCAGAGGATGAGATGAAGCTGGGCTCTCTGAAACTGAAGCCCAACACCAAAATCATGATGATGGGAACTAGAGAGGAGAGCCTGGTAAGTTAATGTTCTGAGGATGCAGATATTTATGAGAAACTCAGGCATTTGAGTAGCAAATTTGCTGTCTTTAAGTCAGTGAGGTGATGCTTCATCTTTTTGAAAACGAGTATAAGTGACGCCACTTTTCTTGTGCATATGTTTTGGGAAGGAAGAGGTTTTAGCTCCTCCTCCAGAGAATGACGACGTGGTCAATGATTTTGATATCGAGGAGGAAGTTATTGAAGTGGAGAACAGGTGAACATTTTTGGGGATTTTGGTTAAATGGTTTTTAAAATTTGAGTTAAGGAAAGATTCTTTTTGAAGTTGTTGGTTGAATAATAACATTGTGTTTTTAGAGAGGAGAATTTGGCTAAAATTGCTCGTAGAATAAAAGACTATAAAGTGGAAGAGCTGAACCCGCCCAGAAAAGGAAAGAATCTGTTGGTGCTGGATGTGGATTACACACTGTTTGGTGAGATTCTATCATTGTTGTTTTTTCTTTATGCTCATTTGTTTCCAAGCATTGTCAGAATTATCTACAAAACAACAACTCATGTGTGAGCCCATCAGCTACTTATCTAAACTTCAAAACTTTCTGTGTTCAGATCACAAATCCTGTGCAGAAACTGGCCAGGAGCTGATGAGACCATATCTGCACGAGCTTCTGACATCAGCCTACGAGGATTATGATATTGTCATCTGGTGTATGTAATTTGTCCATTCTTCCTAAACAAGTTTCAGAAAATATGGTTACTTTTGTTCAGATTAAGATATTTTAATTCAGGAGTGTCCTCCAAATATGCTTGCTCTTTTGTTGATTACCAGGATCAAGTGTCTCCCACTGTTAGGCAGCTAAAGGGCAGAGGCAGTTCGAAATTTGACACTTCTGGGGTGATCAAGAGTAATTTTGGTCTCAAAAACACAAAGGAAACATAAATAATGTACTTTAAGATTACCAAACTGTATCTTTAGTAAGGCATTATTTTTTTCTGCTTCTTTGAATGAAAGAAAATGCAATGAGATAATCAATTTATAGGGAACAAAAACAAAAGGCAGGATTGTTCTTTGTGTATGCTTATTGTCTTATTTTTTAACATTTTCAGCTGCTACAAGTATGAAGTGGATAGATGCTAAAATGAAAGTAAGTATTATAATTTTACATTTAATTTTTTTTTTTGTCTATTGCTTTTACTTTTTACCATGTTGGCTGAACCCAGCAGTCTGCCTTTTTTTATTTATGCTAAGCTCTGTAGAAACAGAAAAAACGTGTTTTATTTAGTTTTTTCAATTTTTCTTACTTATCTAAAACCAAAAGAGAAGGAAACGTCCAGCCATTGTAAGAACCATTTTTTCTTTGTGACGCTTTACCTTTTGTGTCCAAAAGGTGGCAGTATTAGGTTTACAATGCTGAGGAGATGTTGGTTTGAATGCTACACGACTGGATTTTTATTCACTTATGTATAGGAGCTTGGAGTGACGGTCAACCCCAACTACAAGATCACTTTTATGCTGGACAGTGCAGCAATGATCACAGTGCACACCCTGAAACGTGGAGTGGTGGAGGTGGGTTCCCCACATTTACTGTCCTGCTGAGAATCGCTGCATACATATTTCCAGGTTATTTGTTTTTATTGTATATAGTTGATTTTCCAGCAGATAAGAGATTTTTGTTTTCTTGGCGTGCACTTCTGCAGGTGAAGCCTTTGGGTGTGATATGGGGAAAATACGACGAATTTTACAACAGAAAGAACACCATCATGATCGATGACATTGGAAGAAACTTTCTCATGAACCCGCAGAACGGACTGAAGGTACCACCAGCCCCCTGATCCCGATCATGATTGCTGCCTGCAAGTTTTGCTGATACTTTTGCGGTTGTGTTTTAGATCCGACCCTTTATGAAGGCTCACCTCAACAGAGAGAAGGACAAGGAGCTTAACAAACTGGCTCATTATCTCAAAGAAATCGCCAAGCTTGAGGATTTCAGTGGACTCAATCACAAACACTGGGAGAAGTATGTATGCCAAGTCTGTTTTCAGAAATAATATAGCGAGCAGCTATAGATTACAGAAGTGTATTGCATTTTTACAGAATTTCATCTGAAGTTTTAAAAAAAGCTACGTGTGTCTTTGTAGGTACTTATCGAAGAGGCAGCGCCACTAAGGAAGGACCGCATTACCCACAAAAATCTGGACTAAACCAAATGCTCTTTCAGCCGGAACGCGACACATTTTGGTTTGACTTTACAAATCCCACAATGTAAACACATTTTAAATGAGGTTTTTGTACATTTATTGAAGTGGCTGTGTACAGACTTTGAAAGGTTAAAAATATAAAACAGGACTTTAACAAAACGCAGGTGGTCAGTTATATATCACATGCATTCTGAAGCCTAAGATGACCTGGAAGCATGTGAGAGCTAGTCTTCCAGAATTACTTTGAATAAATGTTAAAAGAAAAAATAAACGAAACATTTTTTGTTTAACCACTACGCCCTGCTGCTGCACTACAGTAACATCATTTCATTTTACAAGCAGCCAAGTCTGCAGCAGGCAAAAACTCAAAAACAGGACTGTTGATTTACAGTATTAAATACATTTTCTGGCATTTCTCAAAGTATTATAATAATAAAAGGAGTTACATTAAATGCAAACAGTTTCTGCAACATGCAGTTTGACATGCAGCGCAATGCAATAATACTAGAAACAATTTAGGACTAAAATTTGCTTCTTTTAACTCTAGTTTTCACTAAATACTCCCATCAAACACTAAACTGTAGTAATCGGTTTTACTTGAATGCAGCTGTAAGGATGTGTTACATGCAAAAAGTACATGTCTACAGTTGGAAGAGTTACCAGTAGAGTATTTCTGTATATCTGTTCTGTTTTTTTATTTTTGTTGTTTTATTTTTATGAGTTTGGTGTGATTATAATAATACAAGAACAAAATGTTGTTTTCTTTATTTAAATAGGTCAAAATGTAAGATGGGTGTAAAATTATTTGAAGTTCTCTTGGGCATTGAAGAAGAAGGGAAAGTTTTAGCCAGACATTTCCAGATGTTGCAAGAAATTAGAATTCTTAACATTTCATGAGATTATCTTTCAATCTGTCTTTGGTTTTCTTTATTGCCTTTTTGACATCCACCTGTAAATTTGACAATAAAATGCTTTTTTGTAAACACTTGTCTCTGCTGTTTATTTCATTTTAGGTCAAGTGGAATAAGCAGCCACAGTTTTAACACCTTTTAGCAGTTTTTAGTATAATAAATACATATATATTAAGACGCATACACAATTAAAACTACTATCAGTGCCACATATGTAGATGATAATGTCGTTTATTGTAAAATGTTAACATTTTAACAAATTTGAAGTAACAAGTAGGAAAACTAAAAATAAAAAAGGATCCACAATAATGTAAATCTGGAGAATAAAAAATAAATACTGTACATGTGTTTTTATATATATCTTTGTGTATGACTTAAAAACATTTGAAAAAAAATCCTTTGACGGAAGCATTTGCTGTTTCTTCCTCTGCAGTGACAGAAGTTAACGCTATACTTCATGTTTGTTCACTCTGCAGAAAAAAAAAGGATGAATGCATCAGATTAACACATTTTTACATTTGAATTTTTTTATTTTTACATGTGAATGACATGGAAATTCACTTACATGTGATGACTCCACTCGCTCCACGGGCCACGGGTGTGCTTGTCCTGAGCACGCACACAGAAAACGTACCTCTTTGGCTTGATGTTAATCTCATAACTTGTGTGTTCGGCTGTGTTAAACTGAAAAAGAATGGCATGCGTTACAAACAGACTACCTGGAGTCAGCTCATGCGTTTGCACTCATTTATTTTTACCATTATAAACTTGTCACTGTGGCAGGACTGCCCACTGGGGACAACTTTGATCTGGAACTGGAGACCAAAGAAGGTGCAGGGCTTCTCCCAGGAGTCAGGATAGTCCCAACTGAAATTCTTGCCATGTGAGATGCGCAGGTTGGGGAGCTTTGCTGGTCTTACTAGAATCATCAATGAAGGCAAAGGATTGGGTCGACAAAGTAAGAACCACAAAGACAGCAATTAATAGACAGAATGAATAATAATGACAAAAAAATATTAATAATAATTGAATAAAATATACCAATTTCTCTGAGGTAGAAGGACTTTGTGTAGGCCTCCAAGCGAGCAAAGCTGTGGATGTAAACAGTGAGGGAGATGCGGTACTGTTCTTCTTTGTAAGGGCAGGCAGCATCCTGGCAGTGAACTCCCAACCCATCAGCATCCAGCACACAGGGAATGCTTTCCAAATATCTACAATTCAGTGAAAAAAAGAATTTTTTTAAATGTCCTCAACCTCGTAGCTTCAAATTTTCACACACAAAGCAGAATTAAAGTGATAGAAACTGCAGTATTTTTCCTCACCGTTCTGCCTTCACCAGGAGCACAGAGGCGTGGGACCTGTATTTGGTTTTTTTCCAGGTGCAGTGAAAGGAGCCTTTGTAGTTTGGTGCTGAGCAGTGGATATGACCTGGAAGAATTAAAGACACATCAGTGATCCGGACTCTTCCTATCCTTTTATTCTTTCTCAGTTCCTCATGGAGGACTTCAGAACAAACTGCTTAAAATTCCAATTGATTAACAAATGTAAACTCATAAATCAATCCATTATAGTCAAGGTCAAGCTTCTCACAATAATACCATCAACTTCTCTTTACAAGTTTATTTTTACAATAAAGAAAAAAAACAACATTTTGGGTTTTTTTTGTCCTTTTGGTTAATTAGAAAATGTATGAAGTTAAACACACTTAACATTGACTTACCAACCTCTATATTACCTTCTTATTTACCTATTTCTGTTCAATCCATCAGCCCTTTTGTTAATAAACGTCTTCCTCCACTGATTTTCTTTCCCTTCCAAAAATCCCGCTCCCTCCATCATTCCTATAACAACGATTCCTTAATATCTACTGCATGTCTTCTCTATAGAAAGCTCCCCGTCAGGTCCTTTGAAAAAGGGAAAGTCTCGATCTCCTTTCCCATCTTCTTTCTCATATCTTTATCTTCCCTCCTCCTTCTTCTTGACCACCTACATTCAGTCTCTCTGATCTCACCTTCTTCTGGGGACCTTTTTTCCAGTATGACAGTCCTGTTGTCTGGATCTAGTTGGACCAGGATCACCGTGTGGTTCAGATACTCTTCGTTTGGGTTCAGGTGACAGGTGTAGTTTCCGCCATCCATCTCTTTAACCACAACTGTTACCTGGTTGCCCTGCAGAGGCGGAGTAAGCTCCACTCCTGAGACACAGATTCAGTTCAGTGTTGCCATGGTTTCTATGAAATTGGCAAAGCAAGATGGATCAATGGATTACCATTTTTCTTCCAAAATACATGCTTCTTCATATATGCTTGTCCACAGGTCAGAGGAACTTTGGACATGATACCATGATCATAAGGCACCCTCAGGACCACCACTGTAATAAATATATACATATTAGTACACATTTTGCTTAATAGTTGGAAAAATTGCATAGGTTGTAAATATGAACAGAGAGGTGATACCATTATCCATCAGAGTCTCAATGTTTTCTTGATGAGAATCAGAACTGGCCCAACATACGACAGCACACAGAGATACGAGGAGCAATGAATTCATCTGTGACAATAAAATGTATAATAAAAATGAGACAAACAGAATCTTTTAAGCCCCACATAGACAGACAAATGTGCTCATTTCAAATACACATTAAAAAAAAATCATTGTTAAGATATATTTGAAAATAAAAATATAGACTTTTGTCAAATTTGCTACAAGCTGGCACTTTTTCTAAACTATAAATGTTGGCAGTCTTACCTTGAGTTTTCTTAAGTTTCCACACCTGGAAGCAGAACTACCAGATAAGTGTCAAACCTGTTGGTTGTATGTGCTGTCTGTTTGCATCCAGCCTGCAGTGGAAGTATTTATATTGCACAAAGCAGAAGACAGAAACCCCCCCTCATCGTAAAACGGAATTGGAAAACGTGCGCGTGCGCGCGCTTGTTTCTGCTCAGGATTACAACCCAATGACTGTCTAAAACAATGAGTTATATCAGTTATGTAGGAACATATAACTCATTGGTATAACTTATATGTATATACATTTTTATGTTATTATTTACTGCATATATTTATACATTTAAAATTCATATACAGTCTAAGATTCAACCTTATTAGTGCGATAAGGCGGGAGTCACCGAAAAATATTAACGGACAATGGAAGGCATAACGAAGCCTGACGAAATTTAACGAAAATGCACGAGGCAGAAACCCGTGGAAACCAGTGTTTTTCCTTATTTGTTTTAGTCACGCAGAAAATGACGCAGTTGACTGCCACAAAAAGAGGGAAGAGATAAAATAATGAAAATAATATATATTTTTTTCAATTTCAACAGAACTAATGTGTTTTAAGTGACATATTTTGTAACCACACCGACCACTACAGGGAAATATTCCAAACAAAAAAACTGCGCACGCGCACTACACCAGAGTGTAAAACATCAGTGGAGCCTGGAAGATGTTTTAGAGAGTGTTATTGAAAGGAAATAATCACAGGATCAATCAATCAATCAATCAGTCAATCTGTCAGTCAGTCAGTCAGTCAGTCAGTCGACTGACTATCTATCTATCTATCTATCTATCTATCTATCTATCTATCTATCTATCTATCTATCTATCTATCTATCTATCTATCTATCTATCTATCTATCTATCTATCTATCTATCTATCTTTATTTATTATAAATCTATATCGCCCCCCAACAAACAAAAAACACAAGAAGAAAATCCAGGGGGAGTTACCTGTACACAATTATGAAGGACTTTTCTCACATTACCAGCCACTGTAACCGCTTTGAGATGAGTCTGATTGCTATAAATAACCTTGAGCTTAAATGTTTTCTGTCAGGGGGGGGGTATACTTTTGCACCTGATGAACAAAGTAAACAGATGACTGTTGATGGAGGAGAGCATGCTCTGTGGTTTACCTCTGATCTAAACTGTAGCTCACTTTCCCTAAATAAGATGCACTGAGAAGAAATCACCAGTCATTGCCCTTTTCCCAAACCAGAAACGGCACCAAAAAAAAATCATTTTTTTTTTTCTTAAAACACTTTCTTAAGGTGAAAGCAAAACCTTTTAACACTTCTGATATAGCTTTAGCCAAATCCTTTTTTCCAACTCTTTTTCAGACTGAGTAATATCACTGATTTTGGCTTCCTTTTTTTAAATCCATTATGTCACGCATAACATTTGACTTTCCATTCCTAAGCAGGTGATTAATTCTCCCACTTCCTCATATTTGGAGCTTGGTCTCAAGCGAGCTCTGGACAACTTCCCTGTTACAAGTTCAGTTGCAGTTTCATCATTATCACGTCGCTGTAAAACATATGATTACAGCACATTTCTTTCTAACCAAACATAAAACGAACTTTGCCTTTTAAGATGTTGTGCTGGAAATTACCCTGTTCTGTTCATTGGAAAGAAATGGCTTTAAAACAAAAAGGAAGTTGATGGAGAAAAGGAAGGGAAAAGCAGTTATTTTACTTCTACAAAAGACTCGGGATTCTAATCTTATGAGATACTGGGCTTTAAGCTGGAGGTTGATCTAGAAGATGTCATTTCTAAAGAAGTGACTCAGATGGGCAGTGAAATGTCTTTTAGATCAACGTATAAAGTTCAGATGTCCAGAAGATCCGAATTCTGCGATAACATGACCCAAATGAGTAAATATCTTTGCTTTGACAAAAAACAGACCAATCTTTAAAATCTGTATAGTTTGTAGTAACTAATAGCTCATTCTAGGATTTAAATACATGTCAAAATACATTATTTGATTTAACTATTTTGGCAGATTTATTTTTCCGTTTTAGGCAAATCATTTCTTTTTTGATTTTAGTCAAAATGTTTTAAGGTATTAAAACAAACCAAAAAAAAAAAATCTAAATTTCTTGTTTGGATTTTCACTTTTATCATTTTCAGCAATTTGCTGGTCTCTTGCATTGTCCAACATAATAAAAACGGTTTTAATCAGATCATAGGACTAAATTACATGGATGGAACAATTAATTGACTTCATGCATTTTTATTCCTACGATCCAACCAGGTCGATCTGTCTGAAGCAATTTGTTAATTGAATAAACTCATGCCATTATTAAATTGTTTTAAAAGGAAACGAAATGTTGCAAAAAAAAAAAAACATTTGGATTGAGGCACAGCAGTTTTATTTTGCTGTAATGTAAAAACGACCAAGTGCCATCACAGCTGAAAAAACACACGTGATGCAGCAAAAAATGATCAAACCATCATTTCAGTTCAATGTGTGAAAGCACTTGGAATTTTGCAAAGACGTGTGACCATACACTGTGGAAGAATATTCTAATAATGTTCTCTTTTTTTTATTTTGATGTGGAAAATCAACAGTGAGCAGAACTTTATGAAACTAAAATGTTAATGCACTTGTCATTAATTCATGTTTTGACTTGCTTGTTTGTACACATATTTAATTTACACTTGATTATCTTGCAAGAAAACGAGGAATCTGGAAAACTTCAGCTGCACTGTTTATCTCGGAGTCACACTGGTTGAATGTTTGGCTAAAGATGTCCTGGATCTGTTTTAGGTCAGTGAATCGAATTGTATCAACTATGAATCGTATCCTCAGTCACAAATTAGGGTATGAATTGCATCACTAAAATGAACTGTTACACTCCTACTAAATTGTATTAAGTCTAATTATTTAGGATAATTGAAATTAACAACCACTTTTTTCTGCTTTAGTTTAAAATATCTGCCGTATCTGAATATCACTTTTGATGACACTTGTTGGAAAGACCACTGTTTAAATAATTACTAATTAATATTAATCACTGCTTAAATAATTCTTACAGATGGGACTTAAAATATGAACATTTAATAATTACAAAACTGGAAGGAGTTTGTTTTTTTTTTTTTTTACACAAGATACCTAAAAAAGCAACCAGGAATAGAGAAATAAACAAAAATGCAGACAAGTTTTAATTAAAAACATTCTATTTTTAATCAAAATAGTCAACTGTTTCTGATGTCCATCCTTCGCCACATGGATAAGACGGGCTGGTCGTACGAGCACCCACATGTGCACGACTTTTCACCCGTACCCAAAGGCTAGCTTGCTGTTTATTACCGTGATTCATTTGATTGTTCAGTGATGTGAAGTATTGAATCCAGCAGCATGGTAGAACATCCAGTCATGACTGACTGAAACCTCAGACCCTAACAGAGGAAACAGCCTGCAATTCAGCCTGTTACCTCCACAGCATAATACTCTGACTAAAATCCTCTTTCCATTTTCCTTTTTCTCCTCAAAAGTTTCAACTCATTATGCACGTTATAAAAATGCATCGTTTAAACCCTGTAGCCTTATAAACTGAGTTTGTTCTGCTGAAAGCAGAACTTGAATGGAAACAGAAAAACAAAGAAAAGTTCAGCGTTTCAAAGAGAACCCTTTAAACCACTTGACAGAGTTCTCATTTTGTAGTTGAGTTTCCATAGGAACAGTTAAAAAGATTTCAAAAAATGGTCAAAATTTCACCGTGTAAAAACAAAAAAAGACATTTCTTTTTGCAATAGAAGAGTCTTTGACGTCTGGCAGTCAGCCAACGTCTCTTCAGACAAAGCTTCTCTCAGCAAAAACAGCAGAGAAGGGCAGAAATGAGAAGAATTAACTGCTTTCTATTGTCTCTTGTTATTCTTCTTTTAAAGGGACTTAATTTTCTACGGGTGTGGGCTCTGGAGACAGTGCTGACACTCCTTCTACTGTCACAGGCACAGAAGCTTCTGGCGAATGTCCTGCTTTGGATGTGTGCTCTGTTGGTGGACGCTGGCTGAGGATCACCTGCACCACATAGTCTCTAGAGATGTTGAGCTGATCTAAGCGAAGCCTGTCTGTCAGTGGCCGTCCTGAGAAAAACCAGCGCTGGGTGGCGGCAGGAACGCCTTCCTGACTTTGCAAACGGCGCTTCATCATGCCAACTGTGTCCATTGAGCGAACTGCCAGGCGAAGGTCACGCCCCGTGGAAAGTCGGAGCCGAAGCTGGCACTCGCTTCCTGAGCCGGGGTCACCGGCGCTGACCGCAGACGGGTCTGTCGCTCCAGAGTCTGGGTCCGAACCGTCGGGGTCATCAGAACGTTCCTCAATCATGTTAACGGGAGGGGACAGGCAGTAGACCGGTAACTGGTATCGATTTCCCAGCTCATCATAACACTCGGTCAGAGCTCCTGAAAAATAAGATAAAACAAGTAAACAACAAAAGCTTTAAGGATTTTTAAAAAACCCCTCAATCAACCCAGGGATTTCTCAGATTCCACACTGTAGGTAAATTAGAGAAGGGAAGTAGTAAATGCAGAGGTCGCTACATGGGGAACTTGTGGTAATAATCTATTGTGCAGCAATATCAGTTTGTACGCATAGTGTGTGGCGTTGTGGAACTCAAGCCCACGTACTGGAACTAATAAACCATTGTGTGCAGAAGGTTACATGTGCAATAACTTACAAATTAGCATAACCTGCACAGGCAAGGATGAGTAAAATCCACAAGTAAATAAATGGTTGGAATGTTCCAGTTAAGGACGTTAACAACTTTTGTAAAGAACAAAGTAATCCATTACTTTTCCAATTTTAAAACTGCTAAAGGATTGATTCTCTAAGGATGCTCATGGTCACCTAATGTCAGGTGCAGGAATTACTGCTGATTGTCTAAATTCATTCTATTCAGGGTAAAAAGATTACAATTCAGTTCGCCTTAGAATCCCCACCGATTTGATTCTGTTAGAAATGCCTCCAATTTAGGTTACAAAAGTACTTTTTTTTTGTTTTAAATGTGTTAAACAAAACTAAAAGTATGGAATTTACTATTTTAATGTAACTTTCAATAGCAAAGTAGTTTTCTGTTGCACTAATACAAGAAAATGACCATAATCCTGTAAACAACACAACCAAAAGAAAAAAATAAAAAAAAACATTTTTTTCTGCTGCTTTGCAGAGTAACACAAAGTTTTTAGAAATATGTTTTTAAAATGTGCTCTCCCATTTGGTTCAGCAGGCAGTTAGAGGGTTAAGAAAACAATCTCAATAAATGAATACAAAATAAAGTCAGACTAGTAGTAGGAGTATGCTTTGAGAGCCTCATACCACAACCTCTGCCCTTCATTACTGGTGTGTTTCCTTCAGCTTCCACAAGCCATGACTTCTAGTTGTAAGTACGAAGGAACTAGGATGTGAATTTGCATTTTCACACAACCAGAAAAAGATGGAATGCTCCCTGTGTGTTTGGAGAAAGTCAAATCTCCAGACTGAAATGTTTTTGGATGTTCTGTTCACACATAAGGAAAGGATGGTGGGTGAGACTGACCAATAGGTCACCACGACAGTGAAGAAAGTCTATAGTTTACCAATCAAACTGCATTCCTGACCTCTGCTAAGTGAAATGCTTGTCTTTTAAATAAAGATCAATTTCTTTTTTCTTTTTTTAAACTAAGCCCTGCCCAACATCCCAGACACCGTCCAAACACAACTGTTTCTTCTAAGTGTTTCAGAAAAACAAGTACAGAAAAGTGTTAATACCTTTCTTTCGGGTTACCACTGACAACTCTCTTTCTTAATTATATCATGGCATAAAATATGAAAGAACAAATCCAAACCCATCTGTTCAAAATAACTTTTTCATCACTCTGTAATCTTCATTTAATGTGTTTGTATTCATTGCTTTATTGCTATTTTTCTAATTTTGTTGACAATAATAACATGTACTGTGTCCTTGAGTGCTTTAAATTGAGCTTTTAAATAAAAACCATTATGGATTTGATGAAGATAATTACTAATTTGGGAATCAAGCGCATTTTTTAACTGCTGTCTTCAGGCAGATAGAATGAAGTTGTTAAAACACGATACACTACAGTTTTTAGCCCAAAACCATTGCGGCACTGAGCAAACACATCCTAATGTTTACATCTGCATCACACGTCAGCTTTGCATTGTTTCAATAAAACTGAACACATTATTTTTTACATACAGCCAACCTTGTAGATCTGGATTCAAAAAAACTTGATAAATGTGATTAAAATGCAATACCGATTTAAATATACATAGACATATTTATTATAGTTTTCCTATTTTACTTCTTCGTGGCACAAAACATTTTTTGTTGATTTTTAATGTGGAAATTTACAATTTTATTCATAAAGTTTCACCATTGCTCAGTTTTAACTGTTTTTATAACTAATTTGAATTTAGACTAAATACAAAGAGAATTTTTAATGAAACTGTAGCAAATTGTAATTTAAATAGTACATGTTTGAATTGAAATCAAATAGTAGGGATTATAAAAATATGCTAATCCAGTAAAATTAAACAACCAAAAAAAAAAACTAATCTATACAAACGCTTGCTCTGTAAGTTTAAACATATTCAAATTAAAAAGTGAAAGTCATAACTACCTCTTTTCTCATTTTATAGTTTGAATGGCCTTAAAGAAAAGAGAAACAAACTAGAACAATAGAGAGGAGTGATCAAAGTGAAAGCAGGAAAAAAGGAAATGTACGACATGAAAAACCAGTTGTGATTCACACATTAAGAATAAAACGATGTTGGATGAGGGGAAAAACTAAATGTTTTGTAGTGGAGAGGTTATTTTATTCACATGGGGGGACCCCCCCTGGGATCCTCAAGGGGAATTCAGATAGATCTGCCTCACAGAGCAACTCTGTGCGGCAGGTTTCCTCACCTGAAATATTTCAGGCAATTTTTCTGAGGTAATGTGTTTTCAGCTCACAGTTTTGTCTCAAAAAAAGGGTTCAACTCCAGAGGGAAATAAAAGGAGAAACACAACTCATCTTTTTTAGTGTTTTGTGATTTTTTTTCTTTTTGGCGAAAAACGTTTATCTCAGCAATAAGAAACACAAATGTCATTATTTATAGGATGCAATTTTTCCAAAGTTTATAGTTCTCTTTTGTTAAATAAAAAGAAAAAAACATATTATACATTGAGAGACGAGTAGAATTGTTTTGTTACTTTGCTTTCTGTATGGTGGTTGGTTGTAAAATAAATGGCAAGTGTGCAGGTCAGATTATAAAAACCTGTGCTGTTTTCATAGTTTCTGCAGAGGGGCAGTAGTTCATTAGAAATTTGCCTCTGAGTTGTGGGTGGGACAACTGGTGTGGAGCAACCCCGCCCCCCCTTCCCGACACCCATACATGACAGGTATCAGTTCACACTCTCCTGCTAGCTTTCAGCCCCTCACACCCCCAACCTAACATTACCGGTGCAACAAAAATGGTGAGTATTATTAGAGATGATCAGATATTGGAGCCAGATAAGAGCTCAGATGAGGAAAACAAAGATGTACTTAAATCTAGTCATGTACAAGTGGATGTATTAGAATGCAGCGGAGCAGGGAGCTTGTTGTCCAAACAGAACATTTTCTGCGTAACAAATACAATCTTTTTCAAGTGGCATTTTTGGCAACTCCTGATTACAACAAGTTCTTTTTTTTACTCCATTTTTAATAAAGTTTTCAAACAGGTGTTACATCAGTACATGGTGTAATGGAGGATGCAGAGTCCCACCTTGAAATTCCTGATAAACAAACAATATCCCAAAAGACTCTAATGAATATTTTTTTCACATGTTTTCATGTATCTAAAAACTCATAACAACCTACATCATTGCCTTTTGTGGATTAAGACGTTATCACTCAGTACATTCTCACACCAGTATTTTCAAATAAAGATATAAGGCATCAGAACAAAAGGAAAAAAAAACACACTGACACTGAATCGTGGCAATGTAACTGTTGTTGAATAAAAAATAGACAAAGAATGCTATTTTAAGCTTAATTTTCGTTATACATGTCCCTAAACATTAGAAAAATTCCACAAGATGTTAAAAACACCAAAAACAGGATTTTCATTGGAGTGGGTCTTAAAATGACTTATGTTGTGAGTTTCAGCTAACTTGAGTTAAAGGGGAGGGCCCAAATACAATGGTAGTACCGAAAGTCCAACTCTGCAATTTAAACATCTCTAAAGGTCACTCCATCGCTGTGTTTTTTTTTATGACTTATTCTGGACTATGAAGCACTCTCAAAGCAGTGGGTTTTTGTGGTGAGTGAAACTGAGATGAGTCAGTCGGTACCCACAGGATGTAGCCATCTATTCTCTGGTTGAAGGTTGCTGCGGTCAAGGTAAGGACTTCAGAGAAACACCCGCCTAAAAGAAACATTGGTTGGGCTAGTAGTGGTGGGGTTGGGGAGAAAAAAGTTTTTCAGGGAAACAAAGATGTTTGAACATGTGGAAACAGATGTCTCCATTTTAGAAAAACAGTTATAACATGGAGACATAAGTGACTTATGCTCAGCATGCTTCAATAACAACATATAAGGAGGATATAGGACTGCATCTCGAGTTCTCTGGTGTTCTGTTGGTCCCAATGTAGTGTTTATTTTTCAGCTGCAGAATGCTAATTGATTCCAGGTGACACTACCCCCATTTTTACTGGAGAAACCAGGGGGGGAAAAAGTAGAAGTTCCACTCTTCAAGCAGCGATGAAGCGTGTATCACATTTAAATAATAAGAAAGAAAAACGGTTCTTGAAATTTCTGATAGTTTTCTAGAATATAACACGATATTCAGAATATAATTAAAAGACTCAATGAACATTTGCTGAAGCAAAGATGCAATTGACTGAACTCATCGCGACGAGCAGAAATGTTGAGTGGAGTCCCACTCCAGTATTAAAAAAGAACAATTGGTTCATTCTTAGTGAACACAGACTCTATTATGAATGTTTCTGGAGGAACTCACAACATTTCCTGAATGGAACAACAACAAAGCAAAGAGTTCAAGCTGGTAAGACATTTTGCTGACATGTCAGTTTTCACTGGAACTTTTATTACTTTAGGTTGGAAATACAAGTATTTAGAATGCATTTCCATACTTCTGATCTCACCAAGTTAGGGACAAGACTGATTTAAATGACACTAGAATACTTAAAAGACCCACTCCAACTGTCTTGTGAGCTATTCTCAGAAGAAATTTACACACCTGCTCCGAATTCACAATTTGAATCATAAGAAAATCTCAGAAATGCCACTTTAAGCTTAATATTCTTTATATGTGTCTTTTGTAATCAGAAAAATGCCACAAGAACATCAAAAAGAAAGAAAAATTGCCTCTCTTTCCTAAAAGTACATATTCCCATATTCCCATAGCCAAAAGAAATAAAAGTTCTTTAAAAATTGAGAGTTCTACATTCTACAAATTAAGGGTTTGATGAATCAAAGTTCAAGTTATATTTGTTTCTAATTATCTGATAAATGTTTACCTGACAAATGAAACACTTGTTAGAGGGTTTTTTTCCCCTTTTGTGACACAAAAATACATAAATGGGACTGAAAGGATCTTAGGTCTCCTGATTTCAATGAAAAAATGCTGTTAAAAGGAAAAATGTCTACTGATCGGCCTGGAATGCAGAGCTGGTTGAGTGAAACAGTGATGTCAGGTCTGGGGAATCCACAGCTGCAGCCCAGCAGGCCCTGATCTGACTGATCCAAGGTGATGAGAAAAAGAAATTCAGATGAAATACCACGGTAACCAAAACTCGTCATTGGCATTTAAAATACCCTGATGCCATTAAAGCCAATCTGTTTCAGTTTTCAGGGTTTGTTCAGAATCTTTTCTAACTCTGACACAGCAATATTAATGTCAAAATTCCTCCAGAAACATTTGCCGAGCCACTCAAGTGTTTTGCTGTTCGACTTTGAACTTCTGCAAAGATGCATGCAACACTTCCCTTCTCAATTCACAACAGAACTCCTCTGGGTTGCACTGACACTCAGCAGATTTACCAACTTCTTTTAAACATTTTTCTTTCGCAAATGAACTGGGAAAATGTGGCAACCAGCTGAAAAAAACCATAATGACTTTTGGTCTAATGTGTCGTCTCTTTACACATTTCTAGTTTTAGCTCAGAGCAGTGAACAACCACAGACTGCAGTGCTGGGTAGCTCCACATGAGCTGCAGCAAAATGAATGCTGCAGAGGACAAAAACACCCTACTTGGACTTTCCCGTTGTACTCTAAATTAAAAAGGGTGCTAAGCACTGCCACATGGGGCATCTCAAGTAAGAAAGTAAGAAAAGTAAGAAATATGTTTTAGATGCACAAAAAGGTAAAAAGTTAGATTTTAATTTTGGTGATGCATCAATTTTTTAAGAACTTATGAACATAGGAACAGCCAGTTTTTCCTTTTTAAAAATGCATTGAACTGAGACTGGAACCAGAGAAACCACAACAGCAGTTTTGCATAAAACCCATGTCCATATGGAAATGTCTTTAGTTCTGACAGGAGTGATGTGGGAAGGCAGTGAAGTGTTATTTTTATTACATGCTCTCAGGCATATTTGTGTGAATGATTACTCACGAGTCAGACTTTTAGAGCTCAAAGAACACACCCTTTTCATTATATATTCCTGCTGTTTTCCAGCACTAGAAACCGTACTTCGAACAACAAAAGTCTTATAAAATGTGTTAATGTGTCACTTATATCCTATGCATCTCCTATTTAGTGAATTATTCAGACGGTTACAATTTTATTCACTAAAATCCACCTTACTCACATGCACCCATACAGGGGTTTAACCAATATGGGTGCTGGAGGTTTTACAGGG
The DNA here is from genome assembly GCA_014656515.1 of Oryzias celebensis. Taxonomy (NCBI): domain Eukaryota; kingdom Metazoa; phylum Chordata; class Actinopteri; order Beloniformes; family Adrianichthyidae; genus Oryzias; species Oryzias celebensis. The sequence goes on from BNCR01000013.1 coordinate 17,640,819, forward strand.
TGGTGGAGGGTCATAGAGAGGAGTGGCTTCATGTTGAAGTGTGTAATGAGGTTCCCTTGAGGCTCACACAACCACCTTAAGAGACATCAAGTAGAATGGAACAAACGTTTGTTGTGCGTGTCATAAGTGTTTTGTGAAGTATTCGTCCGGATAATTCAAGTTACACGCATTTACAATTTACAGGCTCACCGAGTGGTCTACATTCTTAAAATTTCACAAGGGCCACATGTGTGCCTTGGAAAAGTTTGCCCATTTTTTGCCCACAGACAGCCCACATTCACTTGTGAGGGCAGTTGTGCATCAAAAGTCAACAATGCAGCAAAAAATGGCCCAACAAAAAAAGGATAACGGACACCAAGCTGAAGTTAGCAAACAATGTACGACAATGACACTTCCTGTTTAAAGTACTAATTGTTACAATGGGGTAATTAGTGTCACAATATTAAGTGACACTTCAAATAATAAGGTATTTCCTTGAAGAGCTTTTCACTTTCAGTTTCGTATTTTCCTCACTAAAGGGTGCAGTGAATTAATAGACGCACCATCAATGAACGGTCTAGTTTCAAACTTGTGTCATGTATAAGGAGCACTAACCTATTTGGCGCATTAAGTGACACGAAAGAGTCGGAGACAACTCTGTCAGTCAGCCAAACTTTGCTCCTGCGTTCACAGTAACTCTAGAACTTGCCTGTTACATGCAACACGTTAGGCACGTAAACAAATTCACAATACCCATAGCTCCAAACATTATTTGCAAAATGTAAAAAAATAGACTAATACCGCTAAAATAAACATTAATGTGACGATGCTAACTTCCAATATTCTTTGCTACACTTAAAAACAGACTGATCCTGCTAAAACAAACGTCACCAAGACTAAGCTAACTGTCAACATTATTTGCTACAAGTAAACAGACTGGTACCGCTAACGCAAGCTTACTGAGACTATGCTAACTCCCAACATTTGCTACACACACACACACTAAAACCCAACATACCAATAACACTAAAACAAAAGTTACAGAGACTACATCAATTCTCAACCTTGTCAGTAAAGAAAAAAAAAACGTCATTTGGACAGAGCGCCGTGTACCTTTTAAAATTGCTTTGACATCAGTGAGCAAAACCAGATTTAATCCACATATAATGCGCTCCATATTATTAGGTGCACTGGTGTTTTTTTGAAAAAGAAAAAAAGAGGCTTTTAAGTGTGCCTTACAGTGAGGAAAATATGGTAATTAGTTTGAGCATAGTAAATGTAAGTTAATATAGAAATGCTGATGGATGAAATGTTTGATGAGCAGTCAGGGCCGTGTCACGGCTAACCAGACACACAAATCTTCCTACACCTGCAAACTATGACCTGCAGGTTTTCTGATCTGTCAAAAACAGGAAAGGTCCAGCTCCATCCAGTGTTTCTGTGCGCTTTGAGGAGAAGCGGGACAAGAAAAACAATGATGTAACATGAACCACAGGGGAAATTGCTTGTTACCATGAGGCAGTGTGATGCTGGCACCGTCCAGGATGGCCTGTGCCAATAGGTGGTCGTTGCTCTCGAATGCGCTGGCTGCAGCTCGCAGGGCATCCCAGATCTCCTTCCGGCCCTCAAAGGCTGGCGCCGTGTCCCAGAACTCATCTCTCTTGCTGCGCAGCTGGCCTTCAGTCATCGGGTAGTCACTTTTCCATTTAGGCCGCTCTCTCTTCAGGGGCTGGTTACGCCCTAGAGCTACTGAAAGTAAAGAAGAAGAAAAAGAAGACGAGAGGGAAGAAGAGAGGATTTAGGGAGAAAAAGATAAATGTGGAGAAGAAAAAAAAAGGTGAGCAGAATGTGAATAGAAGAAAACTCAAAGCAAACATGAAGATAGAGATAAAACATGTCTAAAAGACAGCATAACGCCTGTCATCTTCTTTGCTAGTGGAAAAACTGAGAACACAACTATAGTGAGTGGGTGTGCACAGTCTGAGCAGAGCTGAAGTGAGGCATTTTGAATTAATGAGCCCAATAAAACCCAGTGAAAATGTAGCATCATACAGGGCTCCATCTGCAGCAGAATGGCTAATGAATAATGCCATCTGGATCACCACCGAAGGGTACGACAGGTACAGGACAACGCGTACACGTGTTCACATCGGAGTGTGCTACTCAGAGACAGACGAGAAGGGGGGGAAGAGGATGACAGCTCAAGGCATTGAGTTACACCTGCTGCTGGTACACATACCAGCTCAGATCAGTGGTACTCTGATCACATGGCTCAGACGGATGCCGCTCACCTTCCACTGACCGCTTATAGTAAATAAAGCAAAACACAAGAACAGCAAGAAACACAAAATAAAATGTTAAATTAATATAATGAAAATATCAATTTCAATTAGGCTAAATTTGGACGATGAAAGTAAAGTTTGAATAAATAAATTGTCACAAGATTCACTTGTGTGATTTTCTGTGACATCAAAGTAAATTTGTCAGCACTGTTACATAACTGCCTAATAGAAATTATTCAGCTACAATCACAATCTAGAACATTTTTTAGTAAAAAAAAAAAAAAACGTCACCTTTGGCCTAAAACTGACATCCCTGTGTGACATTACATTCAGAGTGCAGGATTTGTTTGGGTACTGGTATAATAAGAAATATACAGAAGTGGCATGTATCCTGTTTAGGGTCATGGGTGAGCTGGAGCCTATTAGGTTGCCAAAGGGACATCCTCGGCACAGAGACAAACAAGACTAAAAGCAATCTATGGCTCGCTTTAACTGATGTAGACTATTTAGTAACCGTATCACTAAACAACCGGGACTAGAAGAGGTAAAGTAACAGGAGGAAAAAAAGCCCACGCAAGCATGAGGAGAATAAACATACTTTGAAATAAAACACACAGGTGGAGGCTTGTACCAAGAACCTGTGAGGTGACAGATTGGCTCATCAAAGTTTTAGGATTGTAGTTTCAAGATTCCCCGTCAAATAAAAGATGAACTGTAATGGGATACCGACGTTTTAGTTTCAAAGCACATCCTGCTTTTTAGCGAATGATGGATGGCCCCATAAACGCTGCAAAGAGCTGTCAGGAGGATGTGCACTAAAACTTCTAGCACTCCATTTATGCTTTCCATAAAAAAAAAAAAAAAAACATTTAAAAATTCTTCTTAATTAAACGTGCACAATTGTTTTTGCATAAGCCCAATTTTCCCACTCAAGTGTAATCCAACAATTCACAAATATATCTTTAAGAACTACCGTACTTGGCTGACCTGCAATAACTCCCTGAGATCCTTGAGGAGTTATTTAGGGCATTGTGGGTAACATTTCTACTCTTATTACATCAAACATAGATCATGTAAGCCTTTAGATGACACCTGCTCTATTAGAACATAATTGTAGGCATTTTTAGGTCTCATCACCTTGTCTCTTCACTAACAGCAAAGGTCTTAAGTACCAGCTGTTTGACTACAATCATTTTTAATTTTAACTACTGGTTGACACTTTTCTTTATGTGACAATTATGTTTAATGTGAGGGAGTTTAGACAAAAGCAAAAAAAAAAAAAAATCAAATTAAAGAAACACAGGAAATCTGGTTTTATCATAGCATCTTTAAGTGCTTAGTTCCCACCCCTTTTACTGCTCTATCTCCCAGTCTGTAATTAAAATAACTCGCTTGCCAGCAGCGGATCCCCTTCTCAGATCAAACAAACCAGGAAACGGCCCTAAAAAGATTTCAACAACACTCTGGCTTGATTCAAAACTCTGAAAACTTCCTCTTGGTTAAGATAAATAGCATTTAAACCCACAACTCTCCCAAGTTCTGTCCCAGTGTTTTCAGTTCAAACAGTGCTCTGTCATGGTTTCTCCATCCAAGAAAAAAGTGACACAAAGAAAAAGCCTGTTGATTTGATTCAGTGGATTTTTCTTTATGAGAAACTATCTTTTTTGTTTGATTATTTTAAGCTATAAAGCTGCATTGATGATCCCCTGAAGCAACTTAAAAATTAGAGTTTACAAAAAGTTTTTTAATCAAAATAAGACATTTCTTGGAAACATATGTTTCAACAGAATTGTTTGAAAAACCAAAACAATGCTTGGACCAAAAACAAAATAAGTAACATTCCAAACTAAGGTGTGTCCTTTTAATTATCATTCCGGGTTTTTTTAGTGCTGTAATCAGTCAGTCTGTCGGTTTAAAGGATGGCCAGGCCACATTTCACTGATGATGTTTGAGCCAAAGTGGAATTCATGGAAGACAACCCGAAAAAGTATTTTTTTCTTTTAATCAAATCGGAAAAAAACTAATGGAATTTTTCACAGTGAACAATCGCAAAGTCTAAAGCTTGGATGCCTTTTGGAGAAATGAGACAAAGCTGGAGCTATGAGATGAGGCTCATCAGCCTTTTGCTCACAGATGGAGAACTGATACAGAAAAAAAACCAAACCAAAAAAAACAAAAACAAAAAAAAAACAAGCATTGTTCATACTGTGAAATATGGACAAGGCTCAGCTGAGGTCTGGTACTGCTTAACTGCATCTGGAACAGGCTGCAAATAAAACGGTGCAAGTTAAAAAAGAAATCTCAAGATGATCAAGGCATGTGCTGTATAGTGTAAGTTAAAACACAGTCTTAAGTGTCAGACCAAAATACCTGTTGGCAGGTGCAGATTAACAGTTATAGAAATAGTTTGTGGTAATTGCAACAAAACAAGAAGTTGGAAGATGAAATCATGTTTTTCCAGGCTCGTTTTATTCGTTATTTTTTAAATGCCTGTATGACAAATAAAAGCAAAACAAAACTACAACAAATCAAAGACATAGTTTCTGCAGCGCAGCAGGATAGTTGATCAGAAATTTATCTCTGAGTTGTGGGTGGGACCGTTTGAGGGGAGTAAGCCTGCCCTCATTTCCCATCATCCCTTTGTTTACATTCTCTCCCACTAGCTTACAGCCCCTCACAACCCCAATCTACCTTTACCAGTGCGACAAAAACTGCTGAGTAATATCTGAGGTTTCCAGCCGCACAGTTTTGAGCCAGATGGGGAAACTGAAGACATACGTGAATCTTTTTGTCTGCAAGTGCATGCATCAGAATGGAGTGGAGCAGGTATATTGTGGCCCGCTGATTGTAACACCTACATTACAGCTACAAGCTTTGTCAAACTGCATTTTTTTTCCATCTAGTCCTGTTTCACACCTATTTGAATAAAGACTTCCTTAGAAATTCAGTTAATTTTCTTTATATATGCCCTCCATCAATAAAAAAATGTCACAGGAGAACACACTAAAAATCACATTGTTTTTTAATTGGCGTCTTTTAACAAGATGTCATCAACAAATTTGAGAGCATTTGAGACCCTGCAAAATTACTGCAGCCATTTATTAAAAATGTAACATTCTGTGTCAAACGTGTTTTGTTTTGACCAAATGCTTGCACATCTAACTGATTCACAAAACTAATGCGGAATAAAACTGATGCTGCAAACCCCGCATTAACTTGTCACCTTCCCCATCGACACTTTTTTGGGGGTAGAATTTAAGAACCGCTTTATAACACACATAAAAAGAAGAAGCAGGCTGCAGGGGGACGGGAACTTAAAGTTGAGCGGCGTGGGGGCAGAATTTAAATCCCACTGAACGACCCCCTGTACGCCTTTGACCCATATTTATGTTCAGAAAGCTAGCAAGCTAACTAGCTAGTTTAGCCGGCTAGCTTAGTCAACACCAAAGAACAAAGAGGGGGACCGGGGGGGGAGGAAACAAAAAGCAGATTCTAGTTGGTCAAGTGACTAACAGAAGGTTTTCTCTTCCTTCCGAAGCCCGCTGAGTAAAAAAAGCGTCACTCTGCAGGCCTGCTCTGTCTGCGCGGATATAAAGGCAGACCTCCAGTCAGGACAGCATGCAGACCCCCCCCCAGAGGAAGCCCCGCAAACAGCCAGGTTCGGGGACGCACTCCCCTCCCTCCACACACATTACCTCCAGTGCCGTCCGAGTTCTCGTTTAAGCTGCCCGAGGAGTCGTGGTGGCTCCCGACACAGCCACCCATGGATGTTTCAGCGGAGCAGCCCGGGTTAGGTAGCTCAGCCCCCGGCTCACAGCTACATCCACTAACCCCTCAGTTTGCTCTACCCCCAGCCCTCCCCTGCGCTTCCCTCCTGTCCCTCTTCTCCTCCTCCTTCCCTCCCTCTCCGCCTTCTCCTCTCAGCATTAACAAAACGCAGCAGGAGAAACGCTCCTCAAACGGGGAAAGGAGAAGAATGACCTAAAGAGAGGAGAAAGACAAGAGGAAGAAAGAAAAACAAAGAAGGAGACTCTCCAAAAATCTGCTCTGAGGGCAGCAACTGTTGGCTGTCTGTGGTGGCGGTGATGAGGATGACTTTTGACACCTCTGTTGTCATGCTTTGTGAGAAGCTGTTTCCTGTCTTTATGAAGACACATCAGAACACTAACCTTGTATCCACAAATGTCAAATGAGCCCCCCTGCTGCGAACTGCAGGCCAAAGTGGCTCAAATTCATGTCAACCAGGAATGCAGACTTAGCTTTGCTGGATCATAAATAAGGTGTAAGAGTTGATTTATTTTAATTAATCTATGCTACTACTGCATTTCACGCTTTGAAAGCTAGAAAAAGAAAAGTGCTCCATTCTAATGAAAAAAGTGTTTTTAGCATCTTCTTGTAGCATTTTTGAACATATAGAAATAAAATTAAACTCAATGTGTTATGGCTGGATAGCGCCAATATTGTTAGCCAATTATGTCTAACTGCAAATGTTAGCTTGGGGTTGTGAGAGGCTGTAAGCTGGCAGAAGAGAGTGTAAACAAAGGGATGATGGGAAATGAGGGCAGGATTACTCTGCGCCAGCCGTCCTGCCCACAACACAATCTTCATCAGAGTGGGTTTTTTAACCAGGCAGCAGTGGATGCAGTTTGTTTTCCTGGTAGAAGTTCTCCACTTCAAATAATTTATTTATACAGTGAGGCAAAGAAGTATTTGAACACCCTGAGTTTTAACAAGTTCTTCTGCTTAGAATTCATAGAGGCCTGAAGTCCACAGTGAGAGAAATCATCTAAATAAAAGCTGGACATCACATTGCATGATTTTTTGAATAAATTAGTCGTATGCTGTTGCTGAAAATAAGTATGTGAACACCTGAGAAAATCAATGTTAATGTTTGGTACAGTAGCCTTTGTTTGCGATTACACAGATCTACGCTTCCTGTAGTTTTTCAGCTGGTTTGCACACACTGCAGGAGGGATTTTGGCCCACTCCTCCACACAGATCTTCTCTAGATCAGTCAGGTTTCTAAGCTGTCACTGAGAAACAGAGTTTGAGCTCTCTCCAAAGATTTTCTATTGAGTTGAGGTCTGGAGACTGGCTCGGTCACTCCAGAACCTTATGCTTCTTACAGGTCTTCAGTTACCTATTTGCAGCAGTAGTATACAGATAAATTATTTAAAAAAATCATTTCCAGATTTTTAATTTAGATTTTGTCTGTCACGGTGGAAATGCACCTAAAGTGAACATGTCAGAAATGTATGATTTCTAAGTGGGAGAACTTGCAAAATCACAGGGTGTTCAAAAACTTATTTGCGTCACTGTACATAAAGCTCATTATGAAAATGGATTTGCTATGAGATTAAAAATCAAGTCCAAGTGTCATGGAAGGATAAAAAATCTCTGACATCAAGGCTAAAATAAAGCCAGATGGGCAAGATGACCAGAGTTTATTTTAAATTAGCTAAATGAAAATTAACTATTTACATTGCAAAGTAATGTGATGTTTCATGGTTAGATACAAAGCTTTCATTTGTCCATTGAACAAGTGCACATAGGTCCCGCTTTGTTTGAACATTTTTATCAGAGTGACAGTTCAGATGACTTTGACAACGTCCAAAAATACTCTTCATTCCCTTTTATTTTAAATGTTTTGAATTTTAGTAAGAACTTATGCAAATAACATATAGCAAAACATTTGGATCTCTTCTAATCTTTTTTTGTGTGGCATATCAGCTCTACTTTAGTCTACCAGACAAACATCTCTATCTTTAGATTTGCACAGAAGAGACTTGGGTGTAATTTGACACTGGCACTTGGGCACATGCATTCTCACACACAGTCACTTGGATGTATAGGAAGACAAGCGCACACATCCTCACACACAATCAAGCACACACATACAATAGCAACAAGATAGCAAGGGTAGTTTTACAACAAAGCTGTCTGGAATTACAGTTATTTCCCATTGCTGAGAACTCAGACAAGACAATCATGCATGAAAGTCTGTTCTCAGAAACGACTCTACACAGGAGTCTGTGACACTGCTCCTTTTCATGTTGTTACATCAACAGCAGAGGATTTCTAGGAACATTTTTATTTATTTAATTTAAAGTGCTACAAGCTGTCTCACACCTGAGTGTACAAAATATGTTGTCTGTGTTTTTCCATTCCAGAGGGACTGCAGAGCTGCAGTGACAATTTAATTACTTACTACGCTACTCGAACTCTGAATGCCAAATGTCAAGAGTCCCATTTTTAGAGTCTTTAGTATGGCCCAGGGCTGCACAGTTAGGTGGATAGCACTCTTGCCTCACAGTGAGTAGGCCTTGGTTCAAATCTGGGTTTCTGTGTGGAGTTTGCCATGCATGCATGATGTTTGTCTGGGCACTCTGGCTGCTGTCTCTGAATTGCCCTCTGATGTGCATGCAAGTTTGGGAGTATGTGACCTTCCAACACTCTGGTGACCTGTTCAGGGTGTACCTCACCTTTACCTTAACAGTAGCTGGGTTGGCACTAGGGATTCAATGATTCACTTTGCCCAAGGTTCAGACCTCAGTTTTTGTCATTGAGGTTTTGTTATGTTTCAATACATGATTTCTGTATTAGAAAACAAACAAACAAACAAATAAAACCCAAAAGATTCAGAAAAAAATGTTTGAAAAATTGCTATGAAGTAAAAAAGAAGAAGAAAAATCTTTCAGTTGGCTTATATTAAGTCTGGTATAATTTAATAAAGTAATAAATACGACCTAAATTTAGCACAACACATTTATTTGGCACTTTTAATGTAAACATGTGCAAATGTGTGCAGTAGGGATGCAATGAGTCCCTTTCCTCACAATTCGATTCAGTGGTGCAACATCCGGTTTGGTAGTTGGCACCAGCAACCCCGTGAGCCCAGAAGGGATGTTGCGGGTTTTTTTAGATGGATGGATGGTATATGGCCCAAGTGTAGATCTGATTCCAGAGGACACTTTTTCACTATAATATTGAACTGGATTTTGCTACAAAAAAGTAGAAAAAATAGAATAAAACACCTCAATTTAAAATAATAAAAAACAAATAGTTCTTCTTTGACTTTTGGAAAAAAGCATCATCCGTTTACAAGTGAGTTGAACTTGTCTTGGAAAAAAAAAAGAGAGTACTCTCATAAAAAACACACAAACCTTTATTTTCTACATTAAACGCTGATGGAGCCTTTTGCTTTCTGGTGCATCTTTGTGGCTCCTGTAAGCCGTGTAATATTACTAACAGTAAACTCAAACAGGTGGCACATGGAGTTCTAAAGGTTAACTTCAGAAAACTACAGTGACCTCAACTGACTTCGTTCCACCTGAGAGAGAGCTGTCTCTGAGTCCTTTTGTGCTTGTGTGCTGCTCTGTCAACAGATGGAGCTAGAGTCAACAAACATAGTCTAAAGAGTGGCTCAGGTTATAGCATCTTTGTTTTGTGTGTTTGCCAGAACCTCTCGTACACCTTTTAGTTTATTACACCATGGAGACTTAGTGGCTGGGGGTTTCACGGTCTAAATAATGTGTAGTTAAAGACTAAATGGTACTTGAAAAAAGAATAGAAAGGAATGGCACAGTGCCCGTTTTGTTGTGGTAAGTTAACTTTGACCTGACACTCCAATCTTTTTATTTTATTTGATGTTTCATGGCCCTGAGAGGGCTGCAAATTTTCACAAGAATTACCAATAGAAACCAGAACAGAATTGTGGGTGTTTGCTCTGGTTGTTTAGACAGTAACTCGCATTTAAAAACGATTGTGCATCATGCTCGTCTTGCTTATCTTAATCTGCTGCTGCCCTGCTTATTTTCTCGTTCACCTACCACAACACAGTCTGCCTTCTTTGTGCATGTGACGAGTGAGCAGCTGACATGTGGATCAATAGGGTTTCTATTGATTGATTGGCTTATTCTTAACTGCCCAGCTCATGTGGTGGCTCAAAGTCACATCTGGCCTCTTATCTGCTGCTGCAGGTCCAACTGCCAGGCTATAGGAAGATGTTTAACAGTCTCATCAGAGTTTGAGATAGGCCTTCGTTTGGACCCACTAATCACTTCTGATGAGAGTCTTTATCTGTTTATCAGATATGTACTGTTAGGAACTGGTAGTCTATGACCCAAAATGCAGAAGACCCAGCTCAATGACAGGAACTTCATTAAAAAAAAACAAACAAACCCATAAACATGAACAAATTGTGTAAGAAGAAGGAAGCTGAAAACGACAACCAGATGACCTAAGAATCAGATACTTAAATACTCTGAGGAGGCTTAACTTAAGTGAAGACAGCTGTGGAAAATCAGCAGCTGAAACCAGGTGAGATGGTGACAGGAGGGAAAAACAAGGCTGAAAACAAAACATCCCCAAATCCACCGTAACAGTAAATAAGCCAAAGAAAAGGGCCTAATCCTCACACTTAAAGTCACAGACAGTATTTGATGCAGACAGATGGGACAGTTTTACATGTTGGTCATACTATCATTGATTTACCATGTACTGCTTTGTCCAAACCAAATGACTGACCAGGGTTTTGCACTTTCTATTGAAAACAAGAAGACAGACAAAGAATAAACATATTGACGAGCAACAGAAAGCAGAAGGATATGGAGCCAGAGAAAAGAACAAGGTCAAGCTGATCTGAAGAAGAAGTGTTTTTAGCACGAGATGTCCAGGACAAAAGCCAGTCATCCACGAATGCTGTTTTCTATATACTCAACAATGTAATGCAAACTGTATTGCAACAGGTTAATCTGTGCATTCCTTTAAAATAGTATTGCGACATTTGAGTGCACAAAACTTATACGGATGCATTTTCATTTTTTTCTCTTTTTCTTTTTGCTCCCTATGCTTATGACGTCCCACATTCACATGGTGCAGTAATTGATATCTTCAAACAGAAATGTTAAAAGCTGGTTTAAGTTAGTATTAATCAAATATTTTGTTTGTTTGGCAGTGAAATGAAGGAACAGAAATTTTTCTTCCATGTGATTCTAGAAATTACCTGATGACGTGAAACGAGAAATAACGGGTGCAAAGATAAAACAGGCTGGAAAGCAATGCAGGAAATGCAGGAAAGAGCAACTTAAAATAGGAATGACAGTTAAAAAAAAACATTAGAACAGTAGATTCGGAATATTTCTGTGTAAATTCATGGATGAACAGGCCCTCTATGGCCTTTTTTTAAAGTAAAGTTTGGAATTACTATCTGACATGAGAAGTTTAAGACTTACGTGTGTCAAACATGTGGTGATGGAAGCAATTTGAAGATCATTTCAGCAGCTGATTATTTTTGGCCCCTTTTAAAACATGAATTTGAGATCAAACAAATCTTTTTTTTTATTTAAAAAAAATCTTTAAAAAAGTTGATTCATTTTATTGTATGAACTGTGCATCAGAAGAATTTGCCGTGTCGTGTTTGCAGTTGTAATAGATGCTTTTCTGGATCCCTACACTGTAAGCCATTAGCATTAACAAAGACAGCAGCTCTCAGTCATGTAATCCTAACAAAAGTCTGGCACAGACAAGTGCTGCATTAAATACATCAACATGGCCGCAATTAAATGCTAAAATACCACAAGTGCTGTTGAAAGGATTGGAACTGAGTTCAAAGTAAAAGATGGATGTGAGGGCGCAGGCTCGGGAGGAGAAAGAATGCACCTCTCCTTATACATTTTGGGAATTTGTCCTGCCGTATATCCTACCAGGGATCACCATTCTCTGTTTGTTGTCTGTGTTTCTACAAAGTCCAAACAGTTTTATGAGAAATAATAAAAAAAATGACGTATTGTTACAAGGACATTATGAATGATGCTAAGTCTTCTTATTGGTAATTTTTTTAAATATAAAAAACTAGTATGACTGCTGAAACTGTGTGAAGCTCACAGTAGCCTTCTCAATTTCCACCCGTTCCTTTTGGTTTGCTTTAATTTATTACTTTCATATCAATACGGACTGCAGTGAGTTATTGTTTGACCTTCACAGTTATGAGAGGATTCTTAGCCCTCTGTGAACCCAGTTGTCAGCTGAGAAATACTGATAATGGTTTCCTTTTTGCGATCAGCTGTGTCGCTTGTTCCATTAAGACGCTTGTCTGCCAGGTGATCTCTGCTCGCCTGTGCTGAAGAGAACACATTTGGGATTCAGTTAGGAATCTTATCTTCTCAAGCCGTGTAATGCATCCTCATTTCAGTTTAATAGGCAAAAAAAAGGACACACTTGTGTGTCTCCACATGAATGTGCCACAAATGAAAGCAGAATTCCCCTTTTTGCTAAAGCAATCATCCCTCAGCTGCATTTGATTTAAATTTTACGGCTTTTACTTATGCACCAGTGATCTTTTAATTATAATTATGCAATTTTTAGTCAAAATAAAAAAAAAAAACTGTGTTGTTTTCTAGAACATAAACTTGTCAAAAAAGTAAAAACTTTAAATCAAAACAATCAAATACAACATATTTAAAACACAGAAACAACATTTAAATTGGAAGTTGTTTGGAATACGTTTTTAATGAAAGATCAAACATTGTTTTTTTACACTTTTTACCTGACTGTCACATTCTTTAGACAAATATCGTACAACTCTGGAGAAAAGCCCTGTCCTATGTATGTCTATGCGGCTAAAACAGCTGGATTCTCTCTGGACGGCACTAAAATGCCTCCATAAAAATCCTGAGACTCTTTCATATCTTATTTGGGTTATTCAGCTGCAATGCGGGTCAGACTAGGTTTGTGTATTTGTAGAGGGTTCTCAGTGAATTCACTTTATGCATTCTGGCTTGATTGGATAATAAAATTTGAACAGGCTACGCATGTTAAAGCAGGAATGTCTGCCTTCTTCATCTGTTCCTTGCTCTGTCTGGCTGAGAAGGTGTCGTACTGATAATCCTATTCTAACCCTATTAGATCTAATAGGACTAGAAGTAATGTGATCCATTAAGATATCACGACTAGATTTGTGTAAATGACATGCAACTTCAAAGTCCCGTTAACCCAACCCCATAAATGAGAACTCAGATGTGGGGGGGGTAATTTCTCAGCAGCCTTTATTAGCCTCACTTCGGAGGTGATTTAGACAGCGTTTAAAATGAGTCTTGTGTCTGAAATGAGTGGGCGGCACACTGAGAGAGCAGCGCTTGCCAAATGTCACGGAGACCGGCAGCAGGACAATCAGGGAAATTTAGCTCCCTGTGCATCTCTGGAACAGAACCACAGACACATGCAGTCAAAAGGTACAAGCATTCACACGCAGAGAAATGGCAATAGATGCACACTTCAGCTGCTACACAAATCCTTTCTGTGACAAAGATCAGTCTGTCAGCTGGTGGGGTATCATATCTCTCAATGTTGGCAGCCCCCAATTTAGCTAAAAAATGGTCAAAACCAACGGAAATACACACAAAACATGAATGATTTAACATCTTCTTTTGTGCCTACAAAAACCTTAGGTTTTTTATTTAAGATGCTTGAAATAGTTGCATTTCCTGACAGCTTGAATAGATATTGTGGCACTAGCTTAAAAAATAAATCCAAAGCTATAATTTTCAGCTGATTTAAGGATAACTCCTTCAGATTTCTGTAATTCCTGTGAGTTACGGCATACTATATATTTTTTTCTTTTATCTCAAATACACTCCAGAGGTCCAAGCTCTTTCAGATTTGGTGGTTTGGGAGCTTGTGTGTTCATGAATTTATGACAACAGATGAAAATCGTGCACTAAAACCTTCAACTAGGTAATATTTCTGGTAATGGATAAACTTCAGCAAAAATAAAAGATATGGAATAATCAAATCCTGCACAACCCATTGGGATTTAAAGACCTACTCTGGGGAAAATGGTGTTTTTGGTGTTAGGATGTTCTCATGGCATTTTTATGATGATGGAGCACACATATAAAGAAAACTAATCTTAAAATTAGATCTGAACTCACACAATCGCAAAATGATTTCTATGTAATAAAAAAACACAATCAAAGAAAACATCTCTTGCTGTTTGACATCACAGCAGAAATAAGTGGTAGAAGTATAAGAGAGTATTTTAAGTCCTCATTTTAAGAGAAATGCATCTTGTAAAATCCTTCTTCCACTGTACTTAAGGAAATCGTTTAGTTTTATGTTTCCATTTTCACAAGTTGGAAAGGAGAAATGTTTTGCACACAAACCAACATTAGATGTTCAGTTACATAGTTCATTTATTCAATAAATAAAGCAATGAGGCCTCATTGAACATTTAGTTTCACTCTGAATCAGTACCTTTTTGTCACAGGAACTTCTTTTGGTGTTAACCTGTCATACAGATGGCTAAGGTCAAGCTTAGGTCAAGTGTTAAATATGGGTTGTTGTGGTTACATGATTGCATGTGTGAACTGCTTGAAAACTGCTTGTGCAATCAGTGCTACACGGGAGATAAAGATCTAGATTCTAGAAGAAACAGAAGACAAAACGGAGGTCAGGTACCTGCATGACAAAGTGTGAACTGTCTGTGAAAGTATTTTTTGCATTGCCTATAAATGTCATGCACACCAAATTAACCCGGAGAAAAAGAAGACTGCTATTCACTATTTCAGTGAACAAATAGATCTACAATATTGAATTAATTTATGGTAAATAATCAGAAAATATAAAACAGTGAAATTTAAGCTGTGTATCCAGTTTAATTATAACAACTTTTTCTTTTTTAAATGGATGTATTCCAGCCAACAGTGTTTTCCACAACCCTTGTTGGAACCCAACTGACTTTAATATACAGAATTAAAATTATTTCTTTGGTTAATCAAAAGGTGATTTTGTTTAAACAATAAAGTGTGATTTGTGTTAAAATTGTAAAGATAAAATTATGGCCATGAAGAGATATTGTTTTGAAAGTGTTAATTTCTTTTAGATTGTATTTTGCCTTGTATCTGTGAACAAGCATTCTTTTTTTCTAGTCAGATGTTTAGGTTGTAGATTGTGGACTCTTATTAAACACAATTCAATACTTTGAAAATGTTTCTGTATGACATTATAAAGAAAGTAAACCATGAGGAGTTTGTGGATCAATAATCGAGCTAAGCTTGCAAGCTTTGCAAACAAAAGTTCACAATTTCAGTTTTGACAAATATTTGGAATTTGGAAATGGTTTATTTCAAGCAATCAAAACAAGAATAAACCACACTAAACAAACAGCAAAAATATACATCTATACAGAGATATAGCAAACATAATAGCTATGAAATTGATTGAAAAATACATATGCATACATTTACATACACTTGTAAATAATTCAATTTTTACTCTCTAAATAGACACACTGAGTATTATACATAGAGAGAAAAAAAACACGAGACTATTAAATATTAAGCTTGTCAAAAGGAGTTTAATTAACTGCGTGAAACGGAGTAGGAGGAATAACATTTATATGATCCCACCCTTTTTGAAAATAAAATAACTGCACATTGTGTAACACAATCCAAATCCATTAAATACAACTTTTTTTTTCCTTCTCTACAAGCTCAAACAATTTACTTTTAAAAAAGTTAAATAAGTCACTTATTTTAGCTTTTGTCTTTTTTGTGAGCATTTTTTTAGGCAGATAATGGAGATTTTTGATCACAAATGTATCTAAATACAATGTTTAAACAAATCTTTTCAAATTGTTTTTTACAAACATATTTTCTTGTTCAATATTTCTTCACTATGCTGTCGATTGATAAAAGATAAAAATGTCTTGATCCATATTCAAATTTTAGAACGTTCATTGGTGTCTGCTAGCATGGCCGCGAGCTTATCCTGTCTATGTGGTGTACAAGGAGCATCCGCTGGAGGGCACTGGTTCTCTTATCACTGGAGCTCAGGGAGGACACTTTCGTCCAGTGACTTCAAGTTGTCTTCACCTCAGCTCGTAAATATTATGTAATGTCTCTATGCACGTGGACTCTCCCTTGCACATTCAACATGTAGTCATTCCTTGGAAGAAAGCGGACACCGCCGACATGGCTAGATGTTCTCACTGTGTCTACTGTTTGAAACTTCAGACTTTTATTTTTTCTCATTGACCTGTGTGTGACCTTCAGGTGCTGTGTGTGACTCAAAAATACGGGGCTAAAATCTAAAAGATAGTGTGTTGCAATCCCAATAACCACCATTGTTGATGTTTGAGGGGAAAGATCAGTAAGGTGTGGTGCTGCCAAGCCCATTTTCTCCTGCAAAAATGCACACATACATAGACTACTGGCTTTCAGGTGGATTTTTCTCTCTTTGAAATGGGTATGTCTTCGTTCAACATTTTTAGTTCGATACCCTATCAACGAATGCAGATAGTCTGAATCATGGGCGGAGATGCAGAGTCGGCACCAGCCCCAGTAACACAATCTCACCAACTATAAACTCTCTGTGATCACAAGACACACTTGGCACAGCATTCCCTCCTCTGTAACACACACTCCCTCGGGACATTGTGTTTCTGTGAAAAGCATGTTCTACGTGCATAGCCTCCGCATGCTCTTGTGATGCCAGTGTGCTTGCACATCTGTACGGTGATGTGTGCGTTCGTCCATGCTGCTGTACCTTCAAGCTCTTTTTGCAGAATAAACAGGTGGCTTTGCAGACACAGCTTTAGAATACTCTCATATGTTTGTGTGTATTTATAGTTATGAGCTTGAAGCAGAATGCTTCAAGATGCTTTGAGATAGTGACCTGATGCACATGCAATGTATGCATTTATATTATAAAGTTGTAAGGTATAAAAGTTATAAGGAGTGAGGAATCTAGTTGAATTCTTCATCCTCTGTGTCCCTTTGGAACAACTCCGCCAAGTCTGGTGTAAGAATGAGCAACACTTCTTCTTCTGCGTTACTGTCAGAAGTAAAAACTGATGCACA
Source organism: Oryzias celebensis (assembly GCA_014656515.1). Lineage (NCBI taxonomy): Eukaryota > Metazoa > Chordata > Actinopteri > Beloniformes > Adrianichthyidae > Oryzias > Oryzias celebensis. The sequence goes on from BNCR01000013.1 coordinate 17,657,938, forward strand.
CACCCACAGTGCCCTCTAGTGGTTATTGCAATTTAAAAAAAGAAATCACATGTACTGTAAATCATACCTGAGTATAATTCATACCCCTGGCCAAACTGAGCAAAAGAAAAAAAATGGAACTTATAATATGGTAACTGGTTGAACATGAGCTGTGATTGCCCACAATTCTATTTAGCACTTCATAATCAGATAGTCAGAACCAAATGTAACAGAGAAGTGCAAGCATGAACACATTTGTGGAAAAGAAAGCCGAACATGAGCCATGTGAATGTGGTCCAATTTTTACATTTGTTTAAAATGTGATGGATGAAATCCCAAATGGGGATCCTCACTAAGTTTTTTTTAAATATTTGTTTAGTTTCCATTTAGATTTTTAACACTTTAAAAAACTGCACAAAATGAAAGCATCTATTGTCAGGGTGGTTTATTATTAGAATAAGCCTAAAAGAAATATTTTGATCTTTTGCTGAACTAGTGCAGAGAGACATTTCTCAAAGTATATAATTGCATTTACATTAATATTTTTTTTTAAATCTTTGATTCTACACTGTTATGATGTTTATGTTTGACAGCAAATAATGATATAAAATGTAATGTTTTACTTTGCTTTGCTGCATTTTTAATTCAAGTAAAATCCACTGCAGCAGGATGATGTGTTTTATTTTGAAAGGCACCTGTAAGTGCTGCTGTCAAAGTAAACGAACTTAAAATGATTATATGTATAGAAAATAGGAGCTATAAATTGTGAATTTAAAAAAGCTACATTTGACCAAAAAAACATAAATAAAATATATTTTTTCTATACAGTAAATTTCATACTTAGCTGATCTTTCTGGATTTTGGTCAGTCAGTAAGTAACGGCCCGATTTTATTGTAAAAAACATTGATATATACCTGGAAATCAAATTCTGTTGAAACAATCTCCTTCCCACACGTGGTTCCCTGCAGTAACAGATACTAAAACTTTGTGTGTGTGCGCACGTGTGAGTGTGTATGTGTTGCAGCAATGTATCTGGTTGTATTTCCTCTGAAGCTGATACTGCCTCTGCTGGGACTCCCAGCACCTGTCACTGCATATCACACATTTACACCAACTCACTCAACATACCTACACCTAAGAAGAGCTGAGTCTGACTGAACAACTCGTCTCATGATGTGGTTATAAAGGAAGGAGTTGCCGTGCATTTCAAACCACATTGGTCTTGGACAGACTTTCGAGGTTATGTAAATTCCTGTTTCCTCACAACAAACCCGGTTAGGTGACGACATGTCAGGTCCTTCTCTCATCTTCATCTTTTTTTCTCCAACAAACATAAAGACACACATAAAGCAGCTAAAACACACATTTCAAAACAAAGACAGAATTTTATTAAGTAGTTTTGATTTAAAACATGCACCACAGTTTAGAATGAAATATTTACAGCGATGACATTCTTAAGACTCTTGCGGAGGTAGAACATACAAATTATCTTTAGTTTAATCAAAAGAAATTGTTGGGTTTTTTTTGTTAAAAATTCCTAAAACTTGGTCAAAATTAAGAATAAACTGTATGTGTTAATTCATGTGTGCTGAAGTAAGACAAAAACATGACTTTTTTTCCACTTCTTTAATCCCCTAAAGTTCTGGATCAAGTGGTTTACGGACAAACATTAATTCATCACAATATGGATTTAAGACAGTAACATTTGCAAATGTGTGGATGAATTTACGGCTTTTTTTTTAGCACTGTAGTTTATTTTTAATACCAATTATTGGAGAAAAAGCAGCACAAGAAAAACACAAATTCGAATTCTTGGGAATTTTTTTAGATTTGGGCAATTTAATTTTGAAAAGATGACCAAACCATTTTTTTATTGCATTCCCATGTTGACTATCTCTTCTCACAGCAGTACGCTGTATCAAGTAAGCACGAGAAATATGTGTAAACCGAGTGCTGTGTTTTTACAGTGGACGTAACAGACAACATTATGTAAACAGCAGACTTAGCTGCATGAAAATGACCTCTCCAGCTCTGCCTGACAGGCTGCCGTATTTGTGGAGCTAAAAGAGAAGAAATAGAAAGCAGAATGTGGATTCCTGACGGTGTTTGTGGAGACGAAGATAGGTTCCAGTGACTATGTGATGAAAGAAACTGAAGTAAAAGAAAGAACAAACCAGGGAGTCACAAGTTTTGGCCTAGCATCTTTATCTTTTAAACAAATATGGTGCTTTTTTTCTTTTCATGATCATGAGGGGATTTAGAAAACTAGCCTTTTGTTTTATCTCCATAATAAAAAGAAAAGGGAACCTTCTAGTTAAAAAAAAATAGCTTCGGGGTAAACTAATACCCCTGCTGCTTCATGCGTGGCTTTTGCTGCAAATGGAAAACACTATTAGCAATACAAACTGCAGATATTTTCCTGGTTGAGCCTCCCATTTCTCCATTTATAGAGTTAATTAGTAACAGTATGTAAAGAGTCGCTCAAAAAGGACTCGTTGCTGTAGCATGTATCAGTTTGTATGTTGTTTTCTGCATAAAAGGCCACAAAAGCATTGAAATGTTGCTGGATTTGATTGACTACAAGATAGAGTTTAGGAACTTGAAGATTTATCAAAAGTATAAGTTTTCAACTTTCTTAAAAGTTAAATTTGAAGAAAAATGATGTAAAGTGTGGGAATGAATCTTTTTAAATGTGTTGGTGAAACAAAAAAGAGGGTTGATTTTGTTCTTTTGGCAAAAACACTTCGAAAAACAAAACGAGACTCACAAAAACTAAGACATAGAAAACAAACATGACACTTAAACTAGAATTTAAAGTTTGTATTCTCATCTGAGGAATTTAAAGCATCAACATTTCATGTCAACACTCTGCAGCAAACGCTAAACTCCTTCACTTATATACATTTTACTCACAAAAACAGAGAGACAGGATTACATCGATTGAGACCAGTGGATCTGGGATCCAGTGGATCTGCGATCCAGTTCCTTCTTTTTTTGTTTATAAATAACATGTAGAAGTCACTTGTTTTTACAGTTAGTTGATGTGCTTAGATGGCTGCCTTTGCAACTTCTCTTACATTAAAATATGTAGTAGTACTGTTAATCCCACGAAAAACAGAACATTTCGACATTCTAACCGTTGACTGTATATGAGAACTGGACTGAGTGAGTATGACATCATTACTTACTTCTGGCTTTCAAGAAATTACTTGATTCGATTAAAAAGGGGTCCAGTCATTTTGTCAGATGCGGTACCGAATGCGGACCAAACCTCGAGACGCGACCAGTACTTGGACCATAGCCTAGTCTGGAACAAGTGCTGAATCGCATCCAGTTGCGGGTTATAATAAGGGTTGAGGTACCTGGTCAAGGTTAGGGTACCAGTGCAGACTGGTGCCAGTTTGCGGCCTGGAGGCCGAGGGAGCCTTGATTTAATTGGATGAGCCAGCGCGACAAAAAACGATGAGTTGGGGACACCCAAAGCACCAATGTTTGACGACTTGGGAGTGAGGATGGGTTGCTTTGGAGCCCTAAAGGGACAAGAGGACCTGATGGCAGACATGTTGGTGGCTGATAATCATTAGCCAGAAAGTGTTAAAAGTGTCAAAAGTTCAGCCTCTTTACGTAAAAAACATCACAAACTAAGGGTTTGATGTTGAACAGGGACGTGCTTTCAGATACGGTTTGATTTTCTATCAATAACATTTGTTTTCAGTGTCTCTGAAGTATCTGCGAGATGATGTAGATTATATTCAGGTTTTACTGGATTCCAGGACTTATTTTTTGTGTGGCAACAATAATTCAATGTTCCAAACCTTTTATTTTTTTATTTTTTGCTAGCTTGTAAACAAGATGCTTCCTGCAAGAAAATTCTGTAAAAAACATTTTTTTTATAATCTTGCAGTGTTGCTGAAAAAGTTTTTCTATAACTTTGTGTTTTGGTAGAATTGCACTAAGACACATATTCAACAGCACAGAGGAACCAGAAGAGATAAAACCACAATAACACTAACATTCTCAACAACGTAGCTTCATAGAAGGCAGAGAGTTGAGTCAATGATGCGTAAAAAAACTTGTGGTCACATTACAATTGTGCACAACCTACAGTACAACCAATCAAACCACTGAGGCTTTATTTTCCATACAGCTCCATCTTAAGGAACTGTTCGCCTGCCAGGTGGACATGGAGCCTGGAGCGACATCTAAAACCTGGTCAGAGCAAGAAGTTTGTGGAGCCAGAGTTAAAGACACGGATTGCTTGACGCTGGGCCCACTGTCCCTCCACAGAGAAGTATTTTGAGTGTCCAGTCTGCTTACTCCATCTGTGTTTAAGCTCCCGTTGGGCCTTTGCTGAGAGGTTGAGCGTCGGCTGCTCTTGCTGCACCATCCCCATGCCCTCCAGCTCCCTCCTTTACCCCTCAAGTGGAGTATTTCCTGGAAGGCGTGCCTGAAATCGGGGCTGCGGCAGTAGATGAGCGGGTTGAAGGCTGAGTTGGAGTAACCCAGCCAGTTGAGGATTCTAAACGGCACATTTATGCTGTCCCCTTTAGAGTAGGCCATGACAATATTGAGGATGAAAAAAGGCAGCCAACACAAAGTAAAGGTTCCCATGATGATCCCCAGAGTTTTCAAAGCTTTGTGCTCCTTCAAGGAGAACTTAAAACGTTTTGCAGCAGACTGCTTTCCTTCCTCCTTTTGTGTATTGGCTCTGTTTTCTTCATTTTTCTCTCCTTTGTCCGACTCCACTTCTGCCAGCTGTTGCATGTTTAGTCTGTCTTCTGCCATTGGCTCCAACACCCGACTTTCTGCCCTGCGTGTTTTCATGACCGGGCTATCATCTGGACATGCGAGCTGTGTGGCGTAATGCATGTTGTAGAAGTGGCGTTCTCTGCCTCTGATCTTCTTCAGCTGCTTCTGAGCCTCCTGGAATACCCGGCTGTACAGGAAAATCATCACCACCAGCGGCAGATAGAAGGACACTATTGAGGAAATCACTGCATATCCTGGATTGGTGTGGAATTCACAGCAGTCTTCTCTTTTCACACATTCTTGAGCTTCCAGGTCAGCTGACAACCACAGCTTCAGGTAAATGGGCAGGAAAGAGATGAGGGAGGCCACGGCCCAAACTGCAAGTATCGCTGCAAAGGCCCGAGCCCTGACCAGAAGGACAGAGCACAAATGAGGAGAAAAACAACTTTATAAGTCATTTAGGCCATAAAGTGCATACATAAAACTTTAAAACCTTAATTATTAGCATACAAACAATTTCAACAGTTCTATTGTTTTAGAAAAATACTGGTTTTTACTGTTTACCGGTTTCAGAACCACTAATTTAAAACAGGGGATAGAGAAAAAGTCAATGTTTTGACAATAAAAGGAAAACTGATGTATATTATATATTATTATGTTCATCACAAAAATACTAGGAGGCTAGTTGTCAGCTTTAAGCGCTAAAAGGAGCAGCCTATACACACTATGAGTGATAGTGCTTTATCTTGCAAGCAACTGTCGATAGGAGCCATTCTGGTTTGTGGGTGTGGTCAACAACATATTTCAAAGTGTCCTAGAAGTGCATTACGTAGAACTGAAACACCAGAATTGTATTCATTTTTATGAATATGTCCATAATCTGTTTGGTTTGTCAAAATAAAAAACACCTTGCCTGCCACCTTTAGATTTTAAACAATTTAAACAGTAATCCCCACTGGGTATCTAAAAATAATTGAATAATTATATTTTCTTTTTTTCTTTATGAAATAAATAATATAAAATGCACTAATTATTGTATTGCGATTATTGCATCAATTAATTGTTATTGACATGGTAGAAGTTGTACTTTAAACTATTTAGGATCTGCTTAAAACAGGGGGAAAATGATCTCACTGCTGATCTACTTATCTGTGACTCAGCATGATCCAGAAACACACCCTTGTAACATGCCACAAAAACTGTTTCTTTTTTTAGTTGTTCAGGTTCAGAGGGCCAAGCTGGACTTCAAAGATCTGCTGAGGTCTTGTCTCTGTAACTTTACACCTCGAGATTCTTTTCATTTTTAAACCTCTGTTCACCCACACCCGACTCGCGTGACTTTGATCAGGGACCTAAGAATCCCCCAACAGCGTCATGATTTGTCAAACAGGGCAAAGAAAGCATCAAGAACAATTTCTCCATCAATTCTGCTTTGGAAACAGGTTTTTCTCAATTGCTTTTCACACATATGAAAGAAAACAAACAGGAGCACTAAAGAGCCGCTTCTGCAGAAGGAAGAACAAATATCCATGCTGGGTTTAAGATGGCTAATCATTAGCTCGGCTCTTTTTAACCCATCAGGATCTGATGTCGCTCCGTGTGCATGTAAATGTAAAGCGGGTTTCAGGTCCTCATGGGTTAGTGGGTTTTCCAGTGAGATGCACCTCTTAGCAAACTTGTGATGAGATGGTTTCAAAGTGGCACCTGATGTGACTTCATATAGAGATGCGTCTTAATGTGAGTCATGCTGCTGCAACAGCCTTCTCATTTATGTTCTGCTGAAAATAACACTTTGAAAACACTCCAAAATAGTTCTTATACCTGGTGAGGAGAGTTGGGTAGCGCAGAGGCAACGTGATGGCGAGGTAGCGGTCCAGAGCGATCACACACAGAGTTTCAATGCTTGCTGTCACACACAGCACATCCGTTGCTGTCCAGAAGTCACACATGAAGTTCCCAAACTTCCAGGAGCTCAGCAGGATGTTACTGGAGCCAAAGGGAACCACAACTACTCCCATGATGAGGTCAGCCACGGCCAGAGAGGCAATGAAGAGGTTGGTGACAGTTTGCAGCCGATGGAAGCGCAGAATGGCAGAAATCACCATCACATTACCTGCAGAGAAGATCATTCCTGCTGGACTGAAAGTGCAAGTGGATATGATCTGACTCTTTCATGAAGAACAAACTGAACTCAACAGACAGCTTTGTTACTTACCAAAGACTATGGCCAGAACCAGAATTGCCATGGCAACGGCGAGCAGCACCAGCTCTGCATCACTGTATTGAGGATTGTTTAAATCTGAGGAGCTGCTGTTTGATACAGAACTCTCATTTGCCATGATCTGCTGCCAGGAAACAAAAATCAACACAAATCAAATCAAAGTGGTCACATTTTGATTGAAGGCAAGACTCCATTAAGTTACACAAAAACCCATTTAGTGCCTGAAGAAAAGGATTTTTGAAGATTGTTGTGACAGACTTAAAGACCTACTCCAACAAAAACAATGTTTTTGGTTTTCTTGACATGTTCCAGTTGCATTTTCTGATACTGGAGGACATATTTAAAGAAAATTAAGCTTAAAATTACATTTCCGAGTATGTCTTTCTTCAAATCTTTAGAAATCAGGAGCAGATGACAAAAATGTAGTTGGAAAACAGTGCACTGAATAGTAAAATCAGATGGAAACAACCTCAAATGCTGAATCTTAATCTGACTTTCCTTCTTCCTTCAGTAAAAGAAAGTGTGATGTTGATATTCAACCTTGACATTTCTTTTTCTTGATCGCTTGCGAAAAAGTTTGACATTTTATCCTCATTATTTAATTTTCTGTGTTGACTAAAGTCTAAGAAACCCCAAAGAAGCCTTTAAGGAAAGACTTTAAGCAATAAACAGAATATATGTAACCTTTGTAAGTTTGTGGAGGCACAGAGAAAACAATTTGTGTAAATTACTTTTACATTGACGCACAACAAAGAAAGTTTTATTCGGATTAACTGATCTCCCGCAAAGCAACACAAACACAATCCTTACAGCTGTGAGCCCAGGTCATGCTATCTTTCCCACATACTCTTGCAATTTGATGGCATGTGTATAAAGCATCAAGCAAAGTTGTTACAATAGAAAATTTCTTGTGTTAGTGAGGAAGGGTGTTTCCTGCAATAAATGTGGCGAAGCCAGCTCTCGCCCAAAATACAACATTTGTTTGTGCTCTTGTCTGCATACAGACTGATAAGCATGGCTCTATCATGTCATTAAAACAGGTTGAAGTATACACTGCAGTTGAACTATTTGTACATAAAGAGATAAATCTCCCCTGAGCAAAACTCAGGATTTAGAAAACAGTCTTATCAGACAGAAATACCTTCCACTGCAGTCTGCAGGTCAGTGGGAAAGAGCCTCCTCTGCATCTTTACAGAACTTAACACATGTGGCTTTTCACAGAGGGGGAAGTTAAAAACTTTTCTGGTTCACCAGGTTCAATAGTCTTTGCATCTTTTTCATATGGTGCTAACCTGAATTTAGAGGCAGAGTCATGTTGAAGTTTGTTGGGTTTTTTGTGTGTGTGTTTTTATGATAACACAGTGACAGAAACCAAGCAGGAAGTAAACAGCTAAAACCCCCAAAGCCACCAGGATTTCTACAAAGAAGCTTGACATGCGACTTTAGGACAGATCGTACTGTTTGGCTTTGAGCTCTGACATAATCACCTGACTTGTGTTTACACCAAGCGCACATGCTGATCAGGAGAAGTTCTCTTAAAACATATGCATAGTACAGAGGCTTTTCGCATAAAAAGCGAAGTAGAAATTTGGACATTTGATTACAACTCTGGAAACAAAGTATGCACAAGTTTTAAACTCAAACTGGTCTTTTGCAAGTCAGTTCTTCTATGTAAACTGTGAATTTACACATATTTATAAATCAAAATGTATGCATCAGCTGAGCTCAGAAGCCTTTTAAACTAACATACTTTGATCCTTGTTTGTTGCAGAATGGAGCAGCGCAATGAGACTTTGACCCCGCCTATTTACCTGCTCCTGATCCATCACAATTTGAATTAAAAAATACTTATAAATACAGTTTGTTGTTAAATTCTTTTAAAATGTCCTCCATCATGAGAAAATGCCACAAAAACATGTTAAAAACACAATTTCCTTGGGATTTTTGTGCTTCCTAGCTCAAACTTGCAGAACATTTGTCTTTTATTTCATTTTACATCATTTTGCTTTCTTTTTAATTAATGCACATCTGCAAAGCTGTTGGTTAAAATTGATGTTTTTACTTTGGCTTTATGATTTTTCCAGCCCATGCTAGTGGAGACTTTAGAAAAGGAGCATTGATTGAGGTGTTTACCTTGTTCTCTGCTGGTCAGAGAGCACAGTGTTGAATTTTGGGATGCACCTCCAAAAGTTCGGGTGTACAAACACGACAAGTTTGTTGCTTTATGACAATCCTGTCTGAATTGATATAAACTGCGGTCCAGAGTAAGCAACGTCTGGCCGGCTCAGAACAGTGCTTCTGCATTAAGAGTGTTGGAAAGTGGATCATTCTGTTTGCTGAGAATTTGTCATCATTTGGAAAATGTGCCCCGTTCAGCACATTATCCATTAGTAAGTGTTCTGTGATGGATTAGCCAGAAAGTTAACTGCGCACTCATTTTTAAAATCAATATTTCATTAAATCTACTCAAGGGCCTTTTTTTCTTTGACTAAATGATCTTGGCCTCATTTGTACAGCACATTGCTAACATTGAAATTGGCTTCAGTGTTTATCAGAGCATAATATCCAAAGCTGACCTTCCTGGCGTTCTGACTGGAGAACCCCTGCATATGGGTTTGTGGTTGATCAACGCTCCACTGATGAGATCAATAGTGTTCTTAGGATTTTCCTGCCTGTTTGAGCTGCTCAAACGTGCACATTAATTATGTAGAGACACCTGCTGTCAGAAGTACAGAAAACACCAAGGACTTGTCAAACTTAGCAGAATAAACACACGACAGCAGGCCAGACTGCAAAAGACACAGACACTCCAATATCAAAGGAGTACAACATTTTACTGCCTGGATAAAATAAACTAAGAAAAACCCAACAGCTTGAAGTCTGACATGTGTCTTAAGATTGAGCAGCCAGAGTTGTTTTGCAGATATCAGCTGTTACACTAAAGAAACGATAGTAGGAACCTTTGCTCTTGCTCTAAGACCTTTACACAAGTCCCTTCTGTGTAATAATCTTCTGTGAACTGTGTGACTTGAAGATTTCTGACTAAACATATATGCAGTAAATTTAAGGGTTAGGGGTTCAAAAAAAAGTCAGAAACTATCAGAGATCATTTCTTTTTTAAGTTTGTTTGTTTTTATTCACAAATGTACTTTTTAGATCAGTTACTGCAGCACCAGAGTCAAACTTAGTGACAGTTCCAGTACCGAAAATAGCCTGGGTGTCATCGTAGGTAGATGGTGGTTTGGAGTGCATGCAAGTCCACTCCTCAAGAGTGCAGTCTGTTCATAAAGCCAAACTCACATGAACCAGAATTGAAATTTCAATAGTCTTACCTCAAGGTTTCGTTTCCCTTTCAGTCTTGTGATTTCATATTCCACATGTGTTTAAATCCAAAACATCCCTGCAATGAGGCTGTCAGCAGCTTTCAGCTCCACCGTATTTTTGCTGAGCTCTGAATTTCCACTTTCATGCGTGTTGTGTGCACACACAGTCTGTCTTGCTCTTCCTCTTTGTTCTCTGACATGTATATGAACACTCATTCAGGCTCCAACCATACTTAGAGGCACAGCTGAGCCTCCCACCCTCTTTATAAGCAAGGCCTGATGACATCAGAGCAGGAAAGCAGCCTATCAGAGGGACAGAGCCAGGCTATAGTGGATACAAACAGCTGGACAGCACTTAATTTACATTCAACTTTAAGAAAATGGCTTTCTTTTAATTTCAAAAATATCACTTTACACATAGCAGTACCTATTTCGAGAGTCTGCAAGTCTGAAGCAAGACCACAAACTTTTGTTGCATTTGTTTGCAAGAGAGAGCTTGCATTCAGCCAAACTCTGTAAGACTGCATGTTATAAAGACCCACTCCGATGAAAATCGTGTTCTTGTGGCATTTTTGGGATGAGAAACGATATGTGTTAAAGAAATTTAAGCTTAAAATTCCATTTCTAAATATTTCTTTTTTCAAATCGTGAATCAGGAGCAGATGAAAATACGTCATTTGAATAGATCATCTGTTACAGAATACATCATGATTATGTTTAAAAGACCACCGGGAACGCTTTAAAAATACATCACAAGATCATCGGAGTGGATCTTTAAGTTCAATAAGATCAGCTGGTGAATCTAAAGCTTTAAGAAGTGATGTACAGTTTTGAAAAAGAAGCAACTTGCTTCTTTAAGTCTGTTTTCACCCTCTTTTACAATTTTCACTGAGATGTGCAAGTAGAGGTTTTTCTAATCAAATAATGAAGGTTTGCATGATCTTATTTTTACCTATTCAGGATTGTGTTAGCAGAAAAAAGGGAAGCAAACATCAGAACAATGTTCTAGCCCTGATATAAAATACTGCTACAAAACAAGCTTCTTTGTCGTTTGCAGCCATTTTTGTACTCCACAAGAAATAAGCGTAATCATTGGATTGTTGATCTAGGACATTAGAACAAATGTGCTGAAGTGGTTATTAAAAGCACCTATCTATGCTCCATAAGAACTGTTTTTACCCTTAATGGTCTTGGTCACAATCCAGTTGATGATGCTCTGTGTGTAGCTGCCTCCTTTACAACCATTGAATAATTTTCTCTGCATATATTTACAGCAGCAAATCCAAATCTGAGATCAAGAAAGAAAGAGCGGAGCTGCAGACAGTGTGAATAATAGTTGCAACCCTCTCCAGGAATCAACTGAACCTCAGTTTCCTTTCTCATCTATGCCTCGATGTGCCCCTGCCCCCATCTGCTCATGCAGAATCTGTGAACTGGCTTCCTGCTTTAATCATGTGGTGTGCCAGCACAGACAGAAACCGTTTTGCAGCAACACAGGACATCCGAATAAGGACGAGTCGCAGGGCATGTTGCTGAAGGAGAGAAGCTGCTAAAGCTGACCTAACAAACGTCGGAGCAACCGCTAGTGGTGAACGCTGACTTTGCAATCCCATCATTTGACTTAATTTTATCAAATCCATTAACAAGAACCGGTTAATCTCCACAGAGTAAATTTGATTCTGAATGAACTGACATTCTGTTTTGGGAATAAAACGTCTTTGTTGGTGAGCTTAATTTGAAAGTTTCGGCGGGAGCACTGAACTCTTCCCCATTGTAACTTGTAATGCGGCTCAGGTCACAAACAAGTCATGGCTATCTGGTGATTTGAGCATTGATGCCAGTTGAGTCATGCTTTGCGGCTCGAGGGGAAACAGGAAGCAGAAAGTGCTGCGAGTTCTTCCCACACATAACTTTGTCCTCCTTTAATAAAACCGTCCCTTTTTACGATGGTTTTAAGGACACGTCTTTGTGGAGCTGCTGCAAGCAACACCCATGACGGGCGGCATTTTTCAGTGTGACCTTTCAAAACATGATGTTCATCTCCTGGTATTGGTTTGGGTTCCATAGTGTTCACTTTGCATTGTTGTGCAGACGGTAAAACCTCATGGAGATGCAAACTGGTGCCATCCGGACGGGGACCTACAATGAGTTCATCTGAAGTCTTTGAAGAGCAAACCACAACATGAACAATGTGGTGCCACCTTTAACGCTGACCTACTTTTGATGCTTGGCTTGTTCATACTGTGAAATGCCCTATTTTTTTTTTAAACAAAGCCTACAGAATACGGCAATATCCTGTGGTCCAACACATTCTTGTTGGTGCCTCTTCCCGTCTGTGAACTTTTCCTTCCTGTATCTCCTCCTGTCTTTACCACACCTTCTAATACGATGGTGACACATTTTTCTTTTACAGTTCTGTGGTCCGAAATGCCACCATGTTGTCCCCAAACTGCCTTTTTTGTAGCTTGTTCTTCATCTTCCATTAGCATGGTGACATTTCTGAATTCAAGCTTAAAAACCTAAACTAGAATGAGCTTTAGAGAAATACGAGTGGAAATGTAAAGAATTCTAAATCAGCTGTCACAGCTTCAAATGTTTAAATGAGTTAGGATGACAAAGCTACACTGCAAAAACTGAACCTCAAAATAGTAAAAATGCCCTTGTTCAAAGAAAAATGGTCTCATTTTCTGTCTTGCAAGTAAAATAATCTTATTAAGAAAAACTTTCTATATCAAAATAATCTTAGCTTTTAAAAAATGACTAATACGTTTTACTAAAATAAGAATTCCTATCATTTTTATTATCTCATTTGCAGATTTCTTTTGCCTACTTAAAGATTTTGCTTTTTCTTTTACTTTAAGAATTTCTTTTACTTCTTTCTAGGGAGCCTTTTTTAACATTGTGCTTAGTAAGTAACTCCAGAAGTAAACGGCACCAAAATCCAACATGGGAAACCTTTGTGTACTTTAAAAAAAAAGTATAGCAATCTCTAGATAAGGGCGGCTTAATATAATTGAACAGATGCTTATATGTTTTTACATTTGTAGAAATTCCAGTATTATAACAAAAAAAAGGAAATGGAAAGTTTAGCAGAAATCCTTTTTACCTTTTTACTAAAATAGTGTAAATGATGGACCTTCACTGGAATATGAAAAATTTCAATATTTTTACAGACATAAGTAAAATGTATAGTTTTTAATTTGTTTCAAAAACATTCGGGTCTATTAAACCGTAAATATTCTGAACTTTTAACAACAATTTTCAATTTGCAATTACAGAATGATAAAGAAGTAATTTGAACGGGACGTGTAGGTTATAAGGCAATTCTTTTTTAATCTGAGTGATTACAGCCTTTCAAAAACTTGAGAAATTCTTGTTGTTACACTTGTGATCATTAAAAAAAATGTTGGCACTAATACAAAAAAAAATCTGTCAGATTTCTAAAGAAACAGTTAAATTAGGATCAGTTTTTGCTCACCTTACAACAATAAAAAAATACAAATGAGAATTCCTTTTAGCATCCCTTACTTTATACAACCGTAAGTAAATAGTATATTAAAAAAAAAAAAAAAGTTTTGTTGCAAAAAAGATACAAGAAAAAAATTCTAGTTTTATTCTGAGGATTTGATGATACTTAAAAACCATTTCACACTCAGCGTGTTAAAAAATGCTTTCCTGGCACTAAAGTGCTGCTATATTGTCCAGTCAGGAAATAAAGTCCCAGCCCCAGGTAGGATGTTGATGTATTTCTTCTTCAGAGAAACGCCTGATCTGTACAGTACAAGTATATCCTGTTTTTGACGCTCTTTGGGACCACTGAGACTAAGAAAACAGTTTCCTGCTGCCACATCCTATAGGTAATCTGTTTCTTTTGTTTATGTTTTCATAAAACCAAATATTACGTTTACAAGAAAAGCTTTCGGGGATACCCACGTTAAAAAAAATGTGTTTTTTGGCACCATCAGACGGTTCCCACAACCTCCTTCGTGTAAGACTGAATGGAACCTAAACTGAATGTTTTGGTGTGAACAGCTGTTTCAGGTAAGTTTAAGCTGGTGTTCTCTGACTTTGTTTAATTTAGTTTAAATTTGCTTAAAGCAACAATAAAAAATGACTGAGCTTTTTCAAGGCTGGTTATGTTTCAAGTGCTTAAAATGCTTCGTTTTTTTTAAGTAAAGTCAACTTATTAGTGTTTTTACACCTCTATAAGACACCACTGCATTACATGTTTAGGTTTAATGTGGATGTTTTGAACAATTCTTAAAAAGTACTTTAAAATTTAGGAGTCTGAATAAATGACACATAAAAAACAGACAGGTTGGAATGCTTTGGTCCTTTTTTCAAAAGTGTTATTTGTGATAAATGCTTGTGTCTTAAAATCCCCACACCTTCAGCATGTGGAGTCGATAAAGAACACTGTTGTAAATGTTCGCCTTCACTCTGCTTTAATTGCCCAGCAGTGATATTGATCATTCTGTTTACTTGCGCGGTCACACCGTCAGCATCCTTTATTCCTCTCACCTGCTGTCTTTGCATGCTTGCAGGAGGATAGGATCTTTTGACCTACTGTCATTATGTCAGTTTAATGTTATATTTTTAAAGAACTTGAAATAAACGTTTAAATTGAACATAGTTTTGCTTAGTAAAGGTAAAGGGCGTGGCTTCTGCAGGAAGCAAAAGTCTCAACAGGAGGAAATTGGTAAACAGAGAAAATAAAATATTAGCTTGTGAAATCCCTCAAATAATGAAGCAGTTTATTTTATAGGACTTGGGTGTTACCGTAGACTACAGTGCCATTATGTTGTCCTCATGTTGAAGTTAATGATCCAAATGTCAGCTATTATTTCAAGCACAGAAACACATTAGCTGATAGTATGAAGTATTTTGCACTTTAGATCCAAGGATGTACTTTTTGTTTGAAAAAGAAAATTTGTTAAATTTGAATATTTTTCATTGTGAATCTAAAAGAAGGTTTATTTGAGCACAAGGTAGCTTTTAGTCCTGAATACACTGTTACATCGACCATTTTAAACTCATACAACTGAGACGGGATGATGAATAATTGAAAAATTTGGTGAATCTTCTTTCACCCATCTGTTCAAAAACCCACTCTGATCATCTTTTGATTGATTTTAAAAGTGTTCCCATCTGTCTTTTAACTATGATTATGCTGTTTTCAAATACATTTTTAGAAAACTGTTGTTTTTTTTAGGACATAGTTTCTGCAGAGCGACAGTAGTTCAGCAGAAACTCGCCTCTGAGCAGGACTGCTGATGTGGAGTAAGCCTCCTTTCATTTCCCATCATCCCTTTTCTTACATGCTCTCCCGCTAGCTTACAGCCCTGCAACAAAAATGGTGCGCAATATTTGAGTAATCCAGCTGTGCAGTTAAGCCAGGTGCCATTTCGGACGAGGAAAACAAAGACGTACATGGAGTTTTTGTCTGCAAGTGGATGCATTCGAATGGAGCGGAGCTGGGAGCTTGTGGGCCGCCCAGCACATTTTCTACAAACACACGTGTTTTTCAAAGAATGTGTTTTAATCTGCTCCTGATCCACAATGATTTGAACAAAGAAATACTCAGAAACACAGTTTTAACCCCCTAATTTTCTGTTTAAATGTCCTTCAACATAAAAAAATGCTACAAGATCATGTTAAAACCTGATTTTCATTGGAGTGGATCTTTAAGCATGGTTTTCTGGAGCAGTGGGGACCACCTACTCTAGTGATATTTGATTGTTGTTGCCTTACCAGTTTCCACAAATTGCATACATGCATTAAAAAAACTCAAAAAAGAGTTTCTCATAGAGATGAGGCAAAAAAACCTCCAGGACGTTATTTTACATTAAACACATAGCAAAAGCAGAATCTTAAGAAAGTGAAAAAACTCTTGTGTAGAGAAAAAAATAATCTTAGTTGAGGAAAATAGTGACTAGAATTTTTATTTTTCTCTCAAAATTAGAATTCTTTGGCAAGACTGTCTTTTTACCTAATTGGTAGATTTTTTGTTTGCTTATTTAAAGAATTTTTTTTCAAGATTTTATAATTTTTGACTTATTTCAAGCAGGCCTGTTTTTGCAGTTTGTTTTCTGAAAGGAAAGAATACATAAAGTGGATTAACGTGGGTATAACTCAGTCTGCTGCCCGACTCATTGTTGCCCTTCCCTCACTATATTATCTTTGCTCTCTTTCTCTTGTCTCATTTCCTGTCATCTGTTGTCTGATCTTCCTGTCTGACTTCACTCTTCATTTCTCCCAACACTTCCTTTCTTGGACAGCTTCTGTTGTGGAACCCTCCACTGACAATCTTTTATCTGCTTCCCATTTTGTCTGAGTCCCATCATCCTATTTGTGTCTCATCTATATTTTAAAGTAATGGCAAACAATCATTTGCAATTTTCATTTGTTGAGGAGGAAATATTTTTGTGCTGCTTCATAAATGAAAGACATCCTTTTATTACAGCTTATGGATCAATATCTACTGCATTGTTAGAAAGATTGCAAGAGATGAAATTCTTCCGCACCCCCTGTACTTATTATTCACGATTGATTTCCTGTAGAGTAAGCAGATTGCTTTTTGTTTGTGGTTTTCTCGTTTAGTTGATCAAATGTTCACACCTGAAGCCACGTTCACTCACGCTGCACCGTCTCTGTCCATGGAACTCTTTTGTATGAGCCTGCTGGAGCTTATTTGTCACTGATGAAAACATCAGAGTGCTGTCAGATCAAGTGTCTTATCCCAGAATGCGTTAGAATAAAACATTTGTAAAAATATCAGGAATTGAACTGGCAAAGCAGGTTCTATCTCCTGAATTCCATCCAATCCATAATTTGTAAAACACAACCTTTTTGAGTTTTTCACAGGGAATCATTTAACTTCAACTTATTTGAAGGCATTATAATGTTTTGGGCATTTTCCATGTGGCTTTGATGGGTGAACTGGAGACGAGAGCTGCATATTTCCAATCTCAAGCACCAATCTAGCAGTAAGGTCAGTCGTGACTATGATAATCCCCAAAAACATCCACTCTGATCATCTTATAAAGCTTTGTTAAAAACTTTCCATGGTCTTTTAATTATGATTATGCAGTTTTTAGCAAAGATAAAAAGCCCTTTGTCATTTTTTTAAGACGTATTTTAGTAGAGCAGCAGGAGCTCAGGAGAAATTCACCTCTGGATTGTGGGCGGGACTGAAGATTTTGATACCAATGTTTAAAGCATTTCCCTTTTCTTTCTGTCGCAGCATCCCTTACAATGAGAAGCATTTAATTGTAGGAGTCACTGAAGTAAAAGAAGACAGCGGTGCATGTCAAAACTAAGCTGTTTTCATTTCCTAAAGTATTTTTTCAAAAATGCAGAATTAAGTTATTGACTTTTCATACCAAAAACTAAAATGAAAAAAGTCAGTCAGTGGATCTCATTTATCAAAGTTGTCTGAAATAATCGCAATTAGTTCATCTTTATTTCAGGATGTTTCAGCAAACAGGCACGTTTTACCACCTGAAGTCATAAATGTTTAACTACATAACTAACATAAACCCTGATTTTGTAACATTAGCTAAACTTTTTTTAATTAGCAAAACAATTCTGCCAATTAGATTTTTGATTTATAGATTACAGTAACTTTCTTAAAACCAAAAAAGTGCAAAATTTGCATAAATAATTAGTGTTATGTGCATTTCAGATCTAGACAACACTATCATTTTGGAGCACAGCTGAAGCTTTAGTGGTTGCAGTTCTTTGCAGGGACTCATCTTGCAGCAATTAACGTTTGATAAAAAAATGCGTCCGAGTGTGTTTCTCTCTGCTATGTCACTAGTTCAACCTGAGCGCACAACTGCTGGATTCTGCTCTGGCTCTGCATGTTTCATCTCTGTGAGACGCGCAGATGACATTTGCAGGACTATGCTGCTATTCATCTGAGCAGAGGAGGCTCGGAGAATTCCTTCATGTCCAAACACAGCTGCTCCAGTTACTTTGGACAAGAACCAAAGCTAGGAAAGTCTGGCTCTACACTTATGTTTGAACAATGTGAGACAAGGAAGCTCCAATCTGCTGAGGGACATTTAAAGCTTTAGAAGTCTAAGTAAACTATGTATGCTTAAACAGTTTCTAAATTAGAGATTTGTAAAACGAAGTTTCAGATTTCTGTTTCTTTAAATCTGCTGAAAGAAACATGGTTTATCTGTGGGGAAAAGGGCAGGAAACGTGTTTTACATGAATGTTCTGATGCTCTAGAAACTAAATTTGATTTGTTTTTAGTTTGAAATAAAGGGGGTGAACTTTTTTTTTAATTTATTATCAGCCCTTTTCTATTTTTATCAATAAATCTTAACGTTTTTTAGGGTGTGTTCTCACCTTTGACCTGTGGACTTGCTGTTATCAACAACAAATCTTGCAATAAAGAACAGGATCCTGACAAGGAGAGCCCACGCATGACTCTTTAATCATAGGAAATGGAGGACGATCGGTTCATCTGAACACACACAATGGCTGTGACCTCACCTTCAACTTCATCGCTTCCTGACTGACAATTTGCAAACACTCACAATGCGTACCAAGACCTTTGCAGTTTCTCCAAGAGCAAATCATGTCTTTAAATGGTAGGAGAGACTCTGATATGTAACCAAATGTGCAGGCTTGTGTTTCCCTAAACTATAAATACACATAAATAGAACAAAATGCACAAATATCTCTTTTTAAAGTTGTTGTTAGGGTTTATCGGGTCATTTATAGCAGTGGAATTGAGGAAAAAGTGGGAACACACTGCTTTGAATCGCTAAAATTAAACAATGAAAAACGTCTCTAACCCAAAGTAAAGTGGATTTTTGGCTATCTAAAGACAGCTGGGAATGAAGTTTTGACAAATTCTTGTGCTTTTATTTTTTAAGAAAGAACATTTGTTGAAGTTGCAGGTGGATGGTTGCTGTGATGACAGCACTTTACTTCGTTAAATCTCCTTTTTCAGAGCTAAATAAAATCCTTATCCCCTCACACCTAACTGTCAAGTGCAGTGGTTTCAGCACTTTTTAAAAGAACTTTGTTGAGTTTAGGTATAAAGGGACTCCAGCACAAACTAACAGGGTATCGGGGTGCAGATCCTAACTTCCTGGAGGGAAACTGCACCATGTTGTTGCTGAGCGAGCTCACCTTTTCTGTATAGCGGTACAATAATGTTTCAGAGAGACAAAAAGTCACAAAAAGTGTCTGTTTAACTTTTTGTACTAAATTTGCTGTTTTTTTTTTTTTTTACAAACCTATCATTTTTATTATTTAACAAGGTGGTTTACTGAAAGTTTTCTTGCCAAGAGGAGGTAGCAGTTTGTGTCTTAACTCCTTTTTTATTCTCCTCTGATGTAGAACTCTTTGATTTGCAGAATTGGGTTGCTGTTTGGGGAAGACGGAGGCGACTTCACCTGACCTGGGTTTGCAGTGAGATTAGAAAAGTGGGAGACAGAGCTTGAACCTTGTGCATCTTCCCAATCTCTTCTTTTGTATCTTCTCTGGCTCTTCACGATGATCATCAGCACTCAGTTTTGGATGGGTTGTGTTGCTTGTTGGCTGTCACACACTGGGTTCAATCAGAAAAGTAATTGTTCTGACCGTCAAATACCACACAGCAACATCTTTAGCCAAGTTTGACAAAACTATGTACTTTATTGAAGTGTGATGATCCATTTAAGAAACTTAAGTCGAGCTTTTTAAGGCAGAACATACAAGAAAAAGTCTGTGGACATCAGCTCTAGTTGTCTGACTGCAGTCAGTAGCTTCTGGCTGTGTTTATCAATGGATTCAAACAAACTCTTTCAGGAACTGTCAGCCTGGTCAGCTTTTCGTTGGGTTCTTTTCTGAGCCACACCATCATCTCTGGTTTACTGTTAAAGGCCTTTGGTGTTTTTTTCTTCTTTTATTTTTCTGATATTCCTCACTGAACTCCTGAATCTTTTTGGTAAACGGGTGTATCCCGCCTTTGCCCAACAGTAGCTGGGAAAGGCTCCAGCAACCCTGTGAACCCGAAAGTGATGTAGCAGGTGAAGAAAATGGACAGATGTCTTATTAGACGCTGCTTAGGTGTGAATGTAAGTGTGTGGTTGTCCATCTGTGTGTTGCCTACAATAGACTAGAGAACCATACCCCGCTTTCGCCCAACACTGCCTGGGATAGGCTCCAGCAACCCAATGACCTCAAAAGTGACTAAGCAAGTGTAGAAAATGGATGGAATGTAACCACGAGGAGGCTCAAGCCAGGGTCTCATTGTGCCAGTCCCAAGCACGGATAAATACAGAGGCTTGTTTCAGGAAGAGCATCCGACGTAAAATCTTTGCCAAATCAAATATGCGAATCAGACCTATGAGACATAAAGGTAGTTGGTGTTAGAGTAGAGGTCACAGAAGACAGAGTTAGATGGAGGAAGCTGATTCGTTGTGGTGACCCCTGAAGGGAAAAACAGGAAAAGGAAAAGAAGAAGAAGTGGATGGATGGATTGAAAACTTGAAAAGAAAAGATTAAGTGCAGGAACTGAATATTGTCAGCAGAGAACACAAAATTGGCTTCTTGTCAGTTTGATAAAACATTTTTAATGATGGATATTTTACTAACGAAACACCACGTGCAAAATCCTTACAAGTTCCAATTCCTTTTTCAACATTTTCTTCCTTTGCATTCCAAATGAGTGAACTGGATAGTTGATATTTGGGAGGAAAATAGCGATATTAGGCCAAAAAAACATTAAAATTTGCATTTTTCTCACCACGCGAGAATGTGGCAGCCTTATAAACACGGTTCAGTGATTCTTTTCATTATGTGACAGAAATGAAGGATCGTCACTGCATTGTCCATTTGGGCTGCCTCTTCAATCTGAATGCGTCATGCTTGGAAACTCTTGGAAAAACGCCTGACGGCTCCATCTCCTGCACACGGCGCTCAGAGGACGGCCCGGCTCACCTCCAGAATATATAGTCATCATCTTGACCTTATGTCAGCCTCCTGTGTGCAATCTGAAACCTCCCTTTGATGCAGAAGGTTACTCCTGGACATTCCTCACTCAGATTACAGCACTAAAGGGGAAATGATTTTGGTTTTTAGCTCAGGCCCCTCAGCTGCAAAAAATTACATGACAATCTATGAAAAGAACTCTTTATTTGAAAACACCATTTTCCTTTTAATCACCTTTGTAGAACTTTCAGGGTGTGTGTCTTTCACATTTTGTTAGGTAGAAATGCTGTAACTACATAAAACTGTTAAGCAGAGTCAAACTATGGCTGCAGAAATGATCAGTGTGGAGGTCTCTGCAGGGTGTATGATATCATCACTTTATAGGTCAATAAAATATAACTATAAATCATTAAAACAGTTGTAATAAGTGACAAATCTGGTTTTAATAAACACCAACTACTGCCAATTTATTTTTTGTTAGCCTAAAACATTTCTTGTTGAAGCTCTTTCCTTATAAAAAACAAAAAATGTGAAGGATGTGTGTTCGTCGTCAAAACACAAACAATTTGAATTCAGGACAAGTTGTTGGATGAACTAAAACTGATCAAATCCAATGTATTTCAGTCAGCAGGAGCAAAGAAAATCAGCATGGAAAGGTGATATATGTTACATTTGATTGCAGAACTGCTGCACCTATCAAAAAATATAATATTTATCTAAACCATGATTCATTATTCCTTCACTGCAGCTGCAGAAGGTAAACCTGTGGTCTTTGTGATCGGTGGACTCAGTGCAGGGATGTTTACTGGCTGGTTCTGTGCCACGTATTGTATCCTTTCCAAGAGGACATGACGACTTGTTGCTCTGGCAGCACACAATTTGTGTTTGTTTAATCCAAAGTATTTATCTGGTTTTTATTTGTGCCATCACATAAACAATTTAGCAAAAGGGCAGGAAAAAAGGTTTGACCGTTTGACAACCAAACTGCATTTGTGGCATGAGGCCATAAAGTATATTCTGACACTCTGTAATCACATTTTGTGTTCATGGGAATATAAGTTTTAAGCCCTTTAAAGAAATATGCTTTCCTTTATGTAATAGTGGCTTGATTAGAAACACTCTGATGGTAACACAAAAGCTTTCCAGTTGTTTTAAAGTAAAGATAATTACTGAAATTTTCTGCATTTTTTTGCTTTCATAAAAAAAGGCTCCTGTCAATTCTGCCCAAACTCCAATTATCCCTTAAAAATTCAGTTAAAATTTGATTATAACCCTTAAAAAAATAAACATACATCAAACAGCATGAAAGATTGTTATTTAACAGTTTTGTTCAAAAGTATGTACATTTGCCTTTCTGGGCCTTTTTTGCAGACAGAGTTGACAGTCGGTCATTAATCAGACCCACACTGACTGCAGCCATCAGTCTTTTCTCTCAGTGTGGACACACAGCTTCACAAAAGGGCTGTCAGAGGCAAAAGGGTCACACAGTTTTGACAGTGATCTTCCTGAACGGTTCAAATCTCCTCCAGCTGATGTTTGCAAGTAAAGCAGGTCAGCAGATCAGAGGGCAACACGCTGCTGCCCAATAGATTCATGTGTTTTTTCCTACTACGAAAGCTTTTTCATTCTTGGCAAATAAAACCTGGATGATGTGTTTGTTGTGCAGAACCCTGCGTCTCAGCAGGGTTTGCCAGCGTTTTCAGGAAGTACCTTGCATGATGTTTTTCAATTACAAGGAAGACAGCCAGCATGGACGTAAAGTTGACTGTATAAACATGTTCTGTTGTTGAAGGCTGTAGCAAGAAAATAATTTTAAAAAACCCACAACATCTACAGCTGTTTGTTTACTGATGTTTTAGTCTAAATAAACCCAGATAATTTTGTACCTTTTAATAAAAATATCTCAAAAGAGATTTGAAAATAAAACGTGTGCGATAATTATTTATCAAACTGGAAATGTAGCTTGTGTCTGCATTTGTTTTTCTTACCTTTTACACAAAAAGAGAGACCTTCAACAGTTAGCTGAAATCTGTTGGAACACTGCCACCTGCTGGTTAGTAGAAACAAGTGATTTTGTTCACACAGATTCTGTTTTTTTTAACAGTCTATATTTGCCTCTTTCCATTCTTAACACACGAAGTTCTCGTGTGTTTTTTTTTCCAATTTAATTTAAATTCACATTTTCTCTCATTTTTATTTTTATTTTTTGATTTACCGTAAATAATCTTTTGGCTGCTGTTAACTGCTGCTGCCAAAAATGAACAGACAAGCAAAATCTTCAAATTTACTTTAAATGCCAAGATGAAAATTTCCCCTGAGTTTTCCTGGTTAAACCCAGTTGGAAAAAAAAATCAAAGGGCTGTGGATGTTAGTTGTTAAAAGCAAATGAACCAAATTAATCAACTAAATTCATTTCATCCAATAGGAGTAAACTTTGGAAACAGAATGAATACACATCACTGCAAATAAGGACACAAACTATTAGGCAAATTAAAAAAATATGCTCACATATATATGTGTAATATGAATGTATTCTAGCTCATTTCTCAGACAATAATGAATTTGTGGTCTCCATAATGATCCACTTGTTTTGCAGTTATCACTGCCTGCCATAAAAGTATAGAAAACAAGACAAGTCTAACATTAACTCTTCGACAACTGCATTCATTTCCAACTATTTCAAAATAAAAAGCTTTTTTTTGCTTTCAAGTAGATGCCAAACTGAGGAAGTTTTGGAGCCAAAATTATTTAATGCATATTCACATCAATTGGCGTCAAGGGGAGAAAGTTTCAGGCTGATGTGATCATTTTAGCCATTTGTGAGATAATTAAAAATACTGCCGATGATAACTGAGAATAGATGTGGATTGTCATTAAATGAAACTGACTGAGACTGACAGGAAACTCAAAAAGCGTTATAAAAACAGAACCAAAACCAAAAAATCAAAACGGAAATCAAACAAACCAGACTAAATGGCACAATTTTCAAACCTGTTAACGATCACCCATGAGAGAGTTTTTAGGACAAGTATTACTGGCATTAGATTTATTTTATGCATTTAATGCTGGATTTGTTATAAAAATGAAACATTTTGTCAGTCAGTCTTAATCTAAGTGTGATAAAGCCTTTTTAATAGTGAAATCTAAATAAATAAATGTGGTTTCAATTACACATAAAAAGATGATAATTTTATCTGGTAATAATTGAGAGCATTGATCAAGATGTAATTCACAGGAACGTTTTAGACTCAGCTCTGATAAAACCAAAATTGGTTGGTGAAGAAAATTTGGTGCTTTTAAAGCACGGCAGTTAGAGTATTATGCTGTGGGGTTGTTTTGCTGCTTTAACATTTGGCTGCAGACAATCATAAAACAAAAAAATCAGATTTTCGTTGTTGTTTTGAAAAAGCTTTAAAGTTAGCTGCTGGTCAAACTTTAGATCACTTTCACTTTAACTGACAAAGAGTTAAAGAATCAGAGAGCAAACTCCTCTTTGGCTTCTCTTTTTCTCTTTGAAGTGTGTCAAAAAACCTTTGGAATTGTATTATTTTTGACCTAGGAAAACAAAAAAACGCTAATATTAATAATTAATTGTCTTAATTTATTTGAACTACTTATTGAATTTATGATTCCAATTTTAATCCAACAGCAAATGAAGTCACAAATCACATGTTCTGATTTCTTTAGATATAGAGCCTATAAGACTAAGAAACGGGGTTTGTTTAAAACATAGACTAAATTAAGTTTCATTACTAAACACAGTTTTATTTAGTGATAAATGGTACAAATGGATGGGCTTGAAAGTTCTGCTGCTCGCGGTTTTCCAAACTGCAGTTTGAGATGTCGCCGCTGTTCGGCGCTCTCGCACCGGAGCACAGGAGCGCCCATCCTGCGCGCTCCAGCAGCTGCCGGATGGTTGAACCCCCAGAAGTCGCCGTCAGGCAGCATTTGAGCCTTGGCTCTGGAGCGCGTCGGAGCGCGCAGAGCGGCAGCAGCGGAATGGACGGGCGCCTGCGCGCCTGCGGGCTGTGCGCTTCTGCGGGGAGAGGTGGAAGGCGTGAGGGGCATTAAAACGTCAGTTTGCATTTAATTCTTGCCTCCACGGAGGCTGGAGAGGTGCGGCTTTGCCTCCTGTCAGTAATCCGCTTGCAGGGAGGAGCAGAGCAGACGCTCCACACTTGACAGGAGGAGAGTTTGACGCCGGACAGAGACGCAGAGTTCCCCGTCCTTTGGTTCTGTTGCTGGAGGCTGGCATGGACTGAGTTGTTGAAGCTGTTGGGTTTACCCTCCATCATGAACGGACCGACGAATGGTGAGCGGTGGGGGTTTTGGGGGGTGTGGGGTGTTTGGGGGTGTCTCCATTCTAATCAGTTGGAACGTCCCAGAAGGGTTTTATCCCTGAACAGATATAACTAATCCCTGCTGATGGCATTGATCCTCAGGGGCGGACTAAGAAGTTTGGGGGTCCAGGCGAACAACAACATGGGGTCCTCTGCAGCATCTTTTAATTATTTTCTTTTTAAATTATTGTCTAGAAAAAAAAAGTCCACCGAATAGCTTTTTCACTGGTCCACTTTGACAGCGTCAATGTCAAGAATCCAAATATTTGAAAAAGTAACGTAAAAGTGAAATAGTATTTTATTATTAAATTCATGTATTTTATGTATCTTATTTTTATTTGAAAAAAACATTGATTTTATTAAATATACTATTTTATTTCAACCACTCACTTTCTAGCAAGGGCAAATAAAGCTTTTTTGTCTTCTTTAATTTATTAGATTTTACTAAAGAAGACAAAAGAAAAAAATACTTAAAGATGCACTCTGATGAAAATGGCCTTTTTGGTGTTTTTAACATGTTCTTGTAGCATTTTTCTCATGATAGAAGACATATTTAAAGATAATTAAGCTCAAAGTTGCATTTCTGAGTATTTCTTTAATCAAGTCTTTCTGAATCAGGAAGTGACAAACTGATGCCGTTGGAAAATGCTTGCAGCTGTATTGTAAGACCAACATCACTCGCCATTTTTGCTGCACTGCTAATGTTAAGTGGTGGTTAGCCAAGCTGTAAGCTAGCAGGAGAGAGCGTAAAGAAAGGGATAACGGGAAATGTGGGCAGGCTTTCTCCTCAACGGTCCTCAACTGATAGGTGAATTTCTAAGGAACTCCTGCCGCACTGCAGAAACTATGTCCTAGAAAACGACACAGATTTCATGACTTTGGCCAAGATAACATTATCATAATTAAAAGGCCACTTTGGACTTTGGAAAAAAGCTCAGAAAAAAGATCAACAGAAGATCGGTGTGGGACTTCAAACAATAACAGAAATGATTTTACACATTTTTTAAGCGTTATGGACGGGGGGCCCAAAGTGTTAGAAGCCCCAGGCGTTCGCCCATCTTTGCTTAATGGTAAGTCCGCCCCTGTTGATCCGACAGTCACTGACATTTTTAAACATTCTTCTCTTGACTAGCTGTTTAACAGTTAAAGCATTGTTTGGCAGCATTGTGTGGGGGCAGATAGGGAAAGGAGAAGAAATGCTGCCCTTTGAAACTTAAAAAACTACTTTGATCACCCATAAAGACGGATCATTAAAAAAATATAACCTCAGATATGGATTTGTTTTGATCAACTTTTATATTTAAATAACCAGAAAAGTCAACAGTTTTTGGAAAAGTATTTTTAGGAGAGCTTTCCCTCATTGGTGTTCCAATAGTGATTCTCTGGTTTAGCTTGTCAGCTTACACCACAACATCCATTCGAATGCCTCAAAGAAAAGACGGCAGTCACCTTCTGGCTGACAGCTTCCCTTGAGATGAGCTTCTTGGATTTAGTCCAGACAGTTCAGGTCGTAGGTCAGGGTGATGGCGTCAAAGAATGAATGTCACAACTGGCATTTGAGCCACTTAAAGACCCACTCCAATGAAAATTGTGTTTTTGGTGTTTTTCATTTGTTCTTGTAGCATTTTTCTCATAATGGAGGACATGCATAAAGAAATTGAAGCTTAAAATGCTTATTTTGAGTTTTTTTTTTCTAGTTCAACTAAATACAAGCTGCAAACATGTTTGTAGATCTATGCAGCAGATGTTTTGTGAGCTTAAAGCTTCTCATAAAGAGAAACAATTCTCACACTTGACAGAGTGCCTGTTCCAGGTGTTGAAACAAATTTGTCGTACCCTGACCTTTGGAAGCTACGACCTTCAAGCTGGTTTTGCTGCGTGTGGTTTGATGCTCCAAGTTTGAAGTCCCAAACCCACTGGTCAACATTTCATTTTAGATTTAGCCAAGATGGCAGGTGGAAGAAAAATAAATTACGGGCCAAGTACATTCTTTACAGGACAAGTTATTACATAATTTCACAAAAGAAAACGATAGGTGTTATTTAAAAAAAATGATATTGTGTTAAATGCAAAGAGAGAGGAAGTCACAGCATAATGAAAACATAAGATAATAACTGTTTTAAGGGATTTCTGATCAGTGTTTGCTCTCTGCTTTTGGCATTTTCACACAGTCAATCAAGTGTTTGATTTTCTATTTCAAATGTGTTGCTTCTTCTCTTTAGCACAGCTCAAAAGTTCCCTGTGACCCCTATGAGGAGAGCTGTCAGTCACCTTTAGTCTGAGACATAACATATACAGAGAAGGAAGTTTTTAATAAGATTTTTTTAAGAAAATGAAATAGCATAAAAGTAATATAAATTGTATTAACATATTCAATGTCATCTAACTGTAAACTCAAACTAAAACATGCTGAGAAAACAAGGACAGATTTACTACAGGGGAGCAGATCGACAGAAAATGCTCTTTTCACTATTCTGCCTCCAGTTGATTCATTTTTATATGAAATTAGTAATTGAGAAAAAATTGTAATGTTAGATATTGTTGATCAAGTTTCATTCAAAGAGGATTCATGTCTGTTACTGTATTTAGAAAAGACATTTTTTATGAACGTCCCATGAACGTCTGTAAATATGCAGACAGACGGGCTGCCTTTAGTCCAAACTAACAGAAGCCCAAGAAAACAGAGAGGTGGGAAAATAAAATCTTGATTTTCCAAAACTAAATCGTCTAAAGAAAAAAAATCAAATTAATCAATTTTATCATTATATCGCCCAGCCATTTTGAAATTCTCCTTCAAATTCACAGTATAACTTCATTTTCTGGTTAAAGATGACCTTAAAAAGTGGGATTTCAGAGGCAGCTTCAAGTAAATATTCTCATTAAAGCTGAGATCTGTGATCTGAAAGAACTAACCGGAAACAGAAAGTTTGAAGCATCAGAAGTGAATGCTTCTTTTAAAACCAAAATGTGAGGAATGGTTTGGGTTGAATAAGTTGGAGAGAAATTTAAAGAAACCAGATGGGTGGTTGAGGGTGATGGTGTAGAGGAGGATATTCACAGTTTGGATGAAGATGAAGAGCAAATAAGAGCTGTGAAAACAGAGAAGATGCCAGTGTTGGATGCAAGAAAAAAAGTGGGTGGAAACCACTTATTCAGCGCGGCAACTCTGACAAGGAGCAGCCAATTACAAAAACACAAAAAAGACAAATATCTAAGGCAAAAAAACAAACTAGAAACGGTTAAAGAGCTGCATCTTTTTAGCAGCATCTCAACTCAAACACAGGAAATGCAAAATAAATTGAATCTAATGCATGCACCTGAAGAGGGATTTAACATTTGGCAATTTGATAACTCCATCAAAACTTCTGCGAAAATATTAAAAATAACACATTCCTCCTTCAGCAACTCGCAGGTGGTGCCTTTCCCTTGATTTCTGGGTTTTCTGTCCTCGTGTTGCCATCTGGCAAAAGCACCAGTG
Source organism: Oryzias celebensis (assembly GCA_014656515.1). Classification (NCBI taxonomy): domain Eukaryota; kingdom Metazoa; phylum Chordata; class Actinopteri; order Beloniformes; family Adrianichthyidae; genus Oryzias; species Oryzias celebensis. The sequence goes on from BNCR01000013.1 coordinate 17,686,964, forward strand.
CCAGCCTCAGTGCCGCGCACACACAAACTCATAGAGTCTGCCTTTACAACATTTTGCGTCCCACTTTTACCACTTTTTTTCCCCCCTCCTGCAAATGCACCTACAGGCTTCTGTTTGCATCTCCCTCCAGATGTCAGCGGCTTAACCTGCCAGCATGTTTGGGTTTTTATAGTATTCTGAGATTGCATAATACTCCAGGATGCAGAAGCATTAACTGCAATGTAATTGAATGGAGCGGAATGCATTATTGCGCGGACTGTTGCTCGTCGTTTTGAACGCAGCACAGTGGAAATGTAAATTCTCTACAGTCCAGTCAGCAAAATGAATTCAATCCACAGCTTGGGTGGTGTCTCCCGACCACGAAAGACGCAGAGGAAGAGTCACACGCCTGTTCCAGGCTGTGTAGAGAAAAGACTTGCTTCCCTAAGAGGGATTTGACTAGTTTTGTTAGCGAGGATGAAAGAGGTGTAATCCCAGAGAGATCCCGAGTGACCTTTTCTGTCTCTACTGCCATGTAGATATCAGGATTACTCAAAGCTTTATTGACATACGCATAAAGGACGAGCTGCAGTTTAGTGTGCATCCACTGTCCTCAATGAACAAATATAAAGATGTTAACATAAGACTGGTGGAGAGTTAAAGTTCAGATAACAACATTTACAGGTAGAGTGGGTGCAACAGTGATTTGGACTGTTCATTGCTTCAGTGGAGATCTTTCACATAAGTCAAGTATTACTTAACCAGAAGACATTAGCTAAAGGTTTTAATGTTATTAACAATAATAAAATAGTTTGAAAACTGTATATCTTCTAATAGTAAGTAGCTCCGGCGTTTTTGGCAGCTGACCTGGCGTTTATTAGAAACTGGCGTTTGTTCCATCACAGACAGAATGGTGATGGCTAATGGGTTCATTCTGCGGTGAAAATGCAGAATGCAGACAACACCAGATGAACATTTCAGGATATATTGAAATGACGAGAACATAGTATTCTGTTCTGATTAGCACTGTCTGCCAACGCTTGTTTTCTTTTTGAAGCATCATCAATCTCAGAATCAAAAATTCTCTTCGCTTTCAAGCCAATCATTTTCCTGGAGACGTGCACACCTTTCCGTCTTTGCTCAATAATTTATGTTAAAACCAGTTTTTCCAATCGGTTGCTCACTTTTCACCTCCACCAGGAAATCATTTGTTTGTTGCTCCTTTTTCTGCAGCCGTCTTCTCAACATCACCCAATTTCGGATACATTTAGGATCCACACCAAAATGTTGGAAAGATTCCTGGTGTGAATTCGAGACGGGCTGCAATTGTGGCTGCATTTAACCCGCATTGATGCCATCACTTGCCTTCCACTCTGCTGTTCTCATTTGCTTCCCTTCAACGCTGTTAGTATTGTCAAGAAAACATTTTTCAGCTAAATTCATGGTAATTATATACAAATAACACTCTTAATGGAATAATTACCAAAGTCACAAATGGATTAATATTTTAAAAGTAATACATAGCTGCAGAGGTAGCACATTCATTCACAATTTATCACTGTTGTGTTTTGAAAACTTGACAAATTTCCAGCAGTATGCTGAAACAGAGCATTGCTTATGCTATCTTGTGTGCTGATCATTAGAATGCTCTTCATCACAAACTGTGTGTAGTCCTGCTGTCTTGAGACTTACCGCTAAAGTTAAAGCAGCCACATCATATTCACAAGAATTCAAATTACAGAAATAATTATAATTACAGAAACTGACCTGGAGTGATGTGTTCCTCTCTCCAGTTCAGTACCAGGCGGGAGTCTATGGAAAAAACAACAACAGCAGCTCCACGCTGTCCAGCTGTGGGAATTCACCCATCGTGTGTGACCGCTGTGGGGAGGTTTGTCGTGGGGAAGTGGTGCGGGTCAAGAACACACACTTCCACGTTCACTGCTTCACCTGTCAAGGTAATAAACAAAACACAAATGCTTTGAGTAGTGTTGAGAAAATAGGACCAAAAAAAGGCTAATTGTGCAATTCTTACTCAGTTTCAGAACTTTTTAAGCACAAATATTTGGTTAAATTAGCAGAAAATGTGTATTTTTGTGAATTATTTAGTTAAAAGGCTGTTATAATTATCTGCTCGATGTTTATGGCTCAGATTCCTGAGTCAGTTTTATTTATAGGTACTGTCACACTTTTTCCTTATCGTTTGTCCCAACAGTCACTCAAGATTTTTCGGACTTCTTCAGCTTTGAACAGTTATCAATATTCAAGAGGCAGGCAGAGTATAGCCAGTCCACACAAAAACCATTCAAATGCAGCAGACCACAGTTACATATATGATTAGTGATTACTTTGATGATGTAGAGGCATGTAGTGTGTTCAAGAACCCTCGGACATTTGAGTTTCGCTAATAAGACTTAAACAACATAAATAAATAAACTGTATTTTGTTGTAAAATATACTTGTACTTTATTAACTCTGTAGATCACACTCACACAAAATGTAAACCTGAACTAAAATAGATACACAGTAAAATGTTAGCGACTAAACTTTAAAAGTGTTTTTATTTACTGTATTTATATTTTATGTTTTCTTTGGGTTTTTTTGCTAAGCATATAAAAAATTGGCATGTATTTTTTGAAACGTTTGAGTTGGATTTTTGTCTTTACTTTAAAATTTAGATGAAACTATTGTTAGAGAGACTAAAATAATGAATAAAATAAGAAAATTAAAGTGAAACAGTTGAGTTATAAATTTTGATTTAATGATAATAGGAAAAAAATTGATACGACTTTAAATGCAGCCTCAGCATGAAAACACATCTGCTGTGCTCTATTATTTTCACTTATAAACTTGTTCTAGACATTCAGTCTTAGGCTAATGCATTGTTTACCATGTGTGGGTTCCATGCAGATCATTTTGCATGAATGAATATTAAATGAGTTCAAATACTTGTACAACAATGATGCAGTGCAGTTTAATCGCTAATAGCTTTGTACTCAGTAAAATGAAAATGAATTATAAATTTCCTAATATGAAAGCAGAGTCTCAGACAGTTATACAGTTTATTATTTAACTAAACTGAATACATACCTACACATATAGATAATAGTAGCTGTAAAAATGTATCCTGTTAGTAAAGACCAAAAAAAGGATACGGAAAATAACGTTCTAGAAATTATGTTTGTTAATGCAGATATTTGTTCCTTTTGGAAATTGTCGTTTGTTGTTCCTGTTTCTGTAGTAAAAACCTAAAAAAAAGGCTTGACTCCTTTGCAGAAGGAGTTCATTTCACTTCTAGAAGGCCCATAGAGGACAGAACTTAACCTTTTTCTTTAGAAAAACAAAAAAACGTTTTATTAGGGGGTGTGGTAATTCATCCACCTAATCAATGAATCAGTGTCTATTCTTACAATCCAATCAGATCAATCTGAGGAAGTCGTTAATCGAAAGAACCAATACCATTATGCAATCGTTTTAAAATGCAATAAATCAATAATGTCTGTGCTGAAAAAAAGCATTTTGGATTAAGTTACTATAGGTTTATTTTACTTTAAAGTAAAAACGACCAAATGCCATGCCAGTGCACAACACACATGTGATGCAGCAAAAAAATGTTCAGCCATCATTACAGTCCAATGTGTGGAAACACTTTAAATTTAGCAAAGACGTGACCATAGTGTGGTAGAATGTTCTAATCATGTTTCGTTCGTGTTATTTTGATGTGGAAAAACAAGTGGGCGGAACTTTATGAAAATAAATTGTGATTGGATTTGCTATTAATTCTTGTTTACTTGTTTGTCTGCACACATATTTAATTTGCACTTGAATAACGAATCAAATCAGATTGTTCAAAATATACCGACCATGAATCGGATCGGCAACCACAAATTATCATATGAATCGAATTGTTGTTAAAATTATTCATTAAACCACTTTTTAAAATTATTTTAGCCAGATAATAAAAATAAGTCATAAAAGAAATGTTTAAGCTGTTGTAAGGAAACAAATCGTTAAAAAAATGTTGGCAACAAACCTAAAAGCGGGTTCATACTGGGCGAGAATAATGAAATGTGTTGTTTTTCATGTGAATAAAAAAATTACAATGGTTTTCTGACAGATTTTTCCCTAAGCATGTTGCCTGGAAGACCTTTGTCTTTTCTTTTTTGCAAAAATTATGGCTGAACTGTTGAGAATTTCTACGTAGAAGTGTTTAGCATGAAAAATAGAAGACTGTAAGGCTTCATGCTTTATGAGATTGCATTTAACAAAAAATAAATGTCTTTTTTTGTAGATTTGGTTGAGACTTCTATAATATGCTTTTATTCTGAAAAGAAAGGTTTGACAAGTTTTTCTTTATTAAATCATCAGAATCTAAAAACGGCTGCTTTTCTGTTAGTGTTGTGTTTGTTTGTGCATCTTCATGGTTGACTTCTACTTGTGAACAGATGGGGAAAAAATAACTAGAAGAGGCCTGAAGTCAGCAGCAAACCTTGCAGTGCAGTCAGCAGGTTTTCAGCCCAAAGTCAGACTCCAACTAGATACCCTCCTTTTACAGGCCCAGACCTACATGGTCTCAAAGCATGCTGCAGGACAAATCATTCTGCTTGATCTGCAATGAGTGACACTTTAAAACAGTCAGCCGCAAAGCGTCAACACACAAGGTTTTCTCTACTTTTCAATAAACACCACACCTCAAACAAAGCTGAAGTTGAAGTAGCACTTTCAGGTTTGAGTTTTCAGGAATGGCGGGCCATCTTATTGGCTGATTGCTGATTTGATGCACTCATCCTATTTGAAGGGTGGTTCCTTGGAAAAAAAAATCTGTCTCTAATAAAAAAACATTATTGTGGATGCTTGATCTTGCAGAGTCATCTTAATGACTTGAAGCTAATGGACTGTTGGCTAAGTACTAATCTGCTGATGAAGTGGACAAGAATTAAGCAGTAAATGCTTAGCAGGAGGAATAATCTGTTCTTAGAAATGGATGTTTAGACCTTTCAACTTGTGTCCTCAGATTTATATAAATATGCATGTCTTTCAGAAATGTATGAGGTTTTAAAAATCATTTTTAAATGATATTTAAGTATACCTCAGAGCAATGTCGTTTATTTCTGAATATTTTGTGAAAAACTAGTGTCCAAACCAAGTAGTTACTATTCCTGTATGACAATTTAATAGGAATATTTAAAGGGAAAATTGTTGTTTTTACTCTTTTATCAATGGACTATTGAGAATCTGACCAATAACATGGGAAGCCTATTGGCTGGATATGTTGTGTTTTTTTGGTAAAATGCACCACCGTGTTGGTTATCTGTAATTTGTGATTTAGATAAATTCTTTTAGACGGTTTCTGGTAACCAGTCCAGGTTGCTTGCATAGGGGATATTTGCATTTAAATAAATATCAGGATGCAAGGTTTGCTAACAGAATGGTGCATGAGATTAACTATTTTGAATATTAGTTTTTGGAATTACTGATTATTAATTACCATTTTCTGTATAATTGCTCAGATCCCCACCCTAATGTTTTCCATTACACCTGAATTGAGGAGGCTTCAATGAGAAAATTAAGTGGAACAGACTGTTGATGAAATCAACCTCATTGAATGACATTTTACTGAGACACCAGCTCAGTGGCCTTCTAGTAGAGTGTCTGCCCTGAAACTGGGAGGTCATGAGTTCAAGTCCAAGCTGAGACATGCCAAAGACTAAACATGTGGGCCCAATGCCTCCCTGCTTGACACTCATCCTTAAGGGGTTGGATTGGAAGTTAAACTACCAAATGGTTCAGTGCAGCTGTTTCTGGAGCTCCCCCAGGGGAGAACAAATTTTACCTAGGTATGGGATTTTAACTTATTTCATAGATTTTTTTTTTTTTTTACAGATATTTACATATTTAACAGGCTACTTTCCAATAAATTGTTTTCTTATTTAGGAAATAGATTTATGAGAAATGCTGCCTTATTTTGAAATGTATTCTCACAAAGCTGTCCTCCTAGAAGTTAGCAAATAAATAAAGAATTTTGAAATATGTGTTTCTGGGGAAGATAAACTGCATCCACTGCTGTTTGGTATGAATATTTTTTTTATATCAAATAATAATAATTATTATTTTTTAAATAAAAAAAATTAGCTGTAACCTTTCACAACCAAACAAAACTTCTTAAACATCAGAATTAAAACAAGAAGTTGCAGTGTTACACTAAGAAAGCCACTGTGGCTTGTTTGGCTTACAACACATTAAGATTGCCCTTCAAAATAAATGTATTAAATTAAAACAATGTCATTTTCAGAGCGTAGGAGGGCATTTGTTGCAAAATTTCACTTACAAATACTGTAAACTTGGAATTTGATATTTAAACTGTGTTTTTTCAAAGTTCTTGACAATATAGCAAGTTATTTAAATGAAAAGACACTTGAACATTCTATGACATCAAATGTAAAAACTTGTATGGCTCCCCATATTTATTTATGCAAAAAAGTTAATGGTTTTGCCTCAAAATTTAAGGAAAACATTACAATTTTTGATGTATAAAAATTGTGCAAAAATGTCCATGTCATCAGAATGGATCATGCCAATTATCCGACTACTTAGACCTCACATTTTGCCCTCTCTGTGTTGTGTAAACTACCCTGATCACGCAACTTGATGAAATTCAAATAAATCCATTGTGGTTTGCGAATAGAATAGGAAAGACGCTGACAGCATGGCAGAGGGGGGTTGGATTAACTGATCGATAGCCTCATTGATACTTCCCTCGGGCCCTTCTGCTTTCCCTTCACATCACATATGATGTCATTTCACTGTTCTGCCTCCTCTGATCTCTCCCCTGACTACTGACTTAAATGTCTTTGGTTTTCCAAATGTCTCATTACAGCTTTGCTAATAAGAAAAAAAAAGTCTTGGTTATATTCTTACAATGTAGTTACTAAGAAATTTTAAAAATAAACCCGCAAAAGACAGTGTGTGGGGAGCATTTTGCATCCCCAACATGCTGCATTCATTAGTTCCTGCTACCACAAAAGGGCTTGGGATGTAGATGGTTAGTAGAATTTTAACCAAACGGTTCCTTTAAAACTCAATATTGAAGACAAATTGATGTTAACACTCAGTACAAACATTGACCTGCTTAGAAAAGAAAAAAGGTTGGGTTTGAGAACTCAAGTGTGCCACAAGCAAGAGTCTGTGTCTTCAATCTTTTCATTTATCCTCAGCCAGGCACAGTCACGCATGGCTCCACTTTTTTTGTACGAAAGTGACTTCAAGGACAGACTACAGCATTGCCTACTGTATCAGCTCTGCTTTGCAGCACTCCGTTTGCATGAAAATGTGAGCCTTATAGTCTTTCCACTCTTTGTTTTTAGATGTATCTTTGAAGAATTCTGCTTACAGGAGTTAAGTGCTATTAAGATCCATGGAGTTGATCCATTTTATGATTTCTTCTTGTTTTTTCTGGCACTATAAGGACATCATGAAGCAACTTTAAGCTGTTGTTGCCCTTTTCTATCTAAATCTGTCTATAAAAGCCAGCAAACATGAATGTATGATTTTTACACTTTCTTTTGTGTGAATTACTACAAGTGAAGTGTGAAGGTAGAAAGGAAAACAAAGTCTGGCCTGATGGGAGAATGATGTGGCAGATAAATTGTTTGCCTGTTTATGCAAAAGGGAAGGGATGGGGAATGTTAACAAGGTCCATTTGTGTAGTTGATTTGTAACAGTGTGTGCAAATTAGTTGATTGTTCCTGAGCACCTTGAAGGCACCGCCACCCCATAATAGTCTCTCTGAAATCCCATAATAATCATTTCTCATGGGAGGGGGGTATGAACCCCATCTTTCAACCAATCAGACTCCACCCTTCACCGGAGCAGCACCTGGGCATTCCAGTCTGGAGGCAGCCTTCGTTGAGAACACAGGCTTTGCCGTTCATCCTCGAGTTCTCCTTTCTCTATATCATGGAAATCATAGTCATGCGTCCATGAGAATGTAAGTTTAGCTTTTAATGTGTTTATTTAGCTTAGTTTATGGTAACATGTAATCTGTTCTGTTCAAATGCTTGAGTCAGCTCAAAGTTAAGAAATGTTACAACTGAGTGGAATGTGATTTACATGATACTATTTATGTTCAGTTTCCATATGCCACGTTTCTATTCATTTGACTCCATCCATCGGTGCTTTGTAGTGCGGTGCGCCTGAGACGCATCGCCACGTTGTCTTTCGCACATTATGGTGCGTTCAGGGACCATCGTAATTTAGAGTTTTAGACGAGAAACAGCAGGTCTTCATTGTAGATTATCAAGTTAACATGTATGTTTATGTTTGACAACATTGATACTATTTATTATTTTGATTACTTATATTGTTTGTTTCTATTTCTGTTCCTGTTCAATAGACACCATGACTAACACTAATACCACGAAGCTTTGAATGCCATGACCCCAAGAACACTTTCAATAAATGAGTGGCATGAGTGAGAATTTGTGACGTCATCATTTGTTCTGGCCGGACAACCTAAGGAGATTGAGGATTTTGTGAATCAGCACTTTAGCTACAGTCCTTTGAGGTCTCAAGTTTGGAACTGATTGCCAACACCTCCTTTACATGGTCCTTCGAGCCGGATTCTCAGTTTCCTCAGTTTACAATGGCTTACAGTCGTCCTCATCGTGATGTTCGTAAGCCACGCCATCTCGACGATTTCCTGGTGACTCTTCCAAGACGTCAACTTCTCACTGACACACTTCATGACCACTCCATCGAGGGAGCTACAACGCCTAGGCCTGCTCCACTCATCACTTCACAAAAATCTACACCTGAACATGTCAACTCTGAAGCAGTCTTGTCAGCATTACGAGAGATGAGAGAAGATAACAATCAGCTCAGACGGGAAATGCAAAGTCTCTTCAGCACCCTTTCCCTGAGATCAGCCCCTCAGCCTCTCCACCAAATGCAAAGACATTCTGATCAGTTTGAGGACAGCGCAGCCTCATATGTGACATATGCTCGACATGGTGCATCCACTCCAAGCCACCTTTCTAGACAACCAGTGGATGATCCTCAATCCGTGCCCTGGCCCGAGTCACCCCCCTTTCTGTCATCTGATGAGCCACTGCCTCCACCTCCTCCACCAATACCATACTCTTCTCCTTTTGACACAGAGCTTCAGCCCATGCCAGAGTATATTGAACCATACATCATCCCTCATGAAAAGTGTTCTGTGGAGACGACTTACAGAGGGCCAAAGCCTCATATTCCTTGTTTTACTGATGATGACCCTCGCCAGTTTGCCAGACTCAAAATCGCTTTAGGCAATATTTTGCCTAGAGATGCGACAGAGCGCTTCAAGTATCAAATACTGGTTGATCACCTCAAATTAGAAGATGCACTTCTTATAGCCGACTCCTATAGCACTAGTCCAACTCCCTACACAAAGACAATGGCTTCGCTGACTGAAATGTATGGACAACCTCACAAATTGGCCTTGAAGCGCATCAATGAGGTCCTAGCTGAGCCTCCTATCAGAAGTGGTGACAGTAGAGGGTTTCGCCTCTTCGCACTCAAAGTCAGAGCCCTCGTCGGAATGCTGGAGCAGTTAGGAAGAGAAGGAAAGACTGAACTGGAATGCGGCTCACATACCTCTCGTCTCCTGTCTAAGCTGCCGCATGAGCTGAGAGCGCAATTCAAGCGTTTCATCAACCCCATCAGAACTCCCATACCAACTTTGCTGGACTTTTCAGACTGGCTTGAGCATGAAGTCCGCATTCAGGAGGATGACTTTCTACCATCTCACCCAGAGCCCTCACGAGATGAGCGCCAGAAATTCATCAAACCCAAGCAACAGAAGCTCGGGGTGCGTCCTACCACTGTGCTGCTTGGTTCCAATAATGCCCCAAAGTCTTCAGAGCTCTCAACTCAAGTCAGATCCCAGACCACTACAAAGCTAGAGAAACCCAAGAAGTATTGTCCGTACTGTGACACTGTTCAGCATTACTTCAATCAGTGTTCAGAATTCAAGACGTTCAATACGGCTCAAAAGTCAGCCTGGATCAAAACTGCGAAGCGCTGCTGGAGATGTGGCAGAAATCACTTGGCTTCTCAGTGCTACCTCAAGGCCAAGTGTCAGCAATGCAACCAAACTCACCTTGAAATATTGCATGAAGTCAATTCCAGATCAGAGCATCCAGCCCCAGAGACTGAGCAGCCAGTTACTTACTATTTAGATCCTGCTCTTAGAAGTAGCTGTGTACTGCTGAAAATGGTCAAAGTCTTTCTCTACAACGGAAAGCACAGAATAGAGACTTATGCCATCCTCGATGATGGTTCTGAGCGCACAATCATCCTCCACAGTGCCGCTCAAGAGCTACATCTTAAAGGACAGAACGAGGATCTGGCACTTAGAACTATCCGTCAAGACATCAAGACTGTGTCAGGAAAGTCAGTGTCCTTCTCCATATCCTCCATAACTCACCCCCAGAAACGGTTTCGTATCCACGAAGCCTTTACTGCAGCAGAGCTCGGTCTCTCCAAACACTCACATCCTGTTGAGACCTTACAAAGAAAATATCGTCATCTCAAGGGTCTTCCTCTCCATTCCTTCAGACAAGCCCAGCCATTGCTCCTCATTGGTTCGGATTATCCTCATCTCCTCACCCCAGTTGAGCCCGTGCACTTAGGACCGTCTGGGGGTCCTGCAGCTCTCAAGACTCGTCTAGGTTGGACCCTTCAAGGTCCTGCCAAAGTCCTGCTGCACCAGTCCTCCACCTCTCAGTGTCTCCTAATAAACAGCTCGGCGCCCACCACTGATCTTCTCAATCATGTGTCTAAATTATGGCAGATGGATATTTTGCCATATCGCCATGAGAAACTCATCACCCGATCAAAGCAGGACAATGCAGCCATCAAACTGTTGGAGGAGAAGACCACCAGAGTAACCATTGACAATATTCAAAGGTATGCCACCCCTCTGTTGTGGAAGGAAGGACTTCCCCCCCTCAACGCTTCCAAGGAAGCAGTCATGAGTCACCTTCGCAGTACAGAGAGTCGCCTCTCCAGAGATCCTATCAGAGCAGCCACATACAACCAGGAAGTCAGTAAACTACTGGATGCAGGCCATATAAGAAAGCTCACCGCCCTTGAAGATCAAACCAGTGCAGCAGCCTGGTACATCCCCCATCACATGGTCAGCCACAATGGAAAAAATCGCATTGTCTTCAACTGCTCATTCACCTTTGGAAACACCAGTCTGAATGAACGTTTACTTCCTGGGCCCACCTTAGGATCCACTCTGCTTGGAGTCCTGCTCCGTTTCAGAGAATACCCCATCGCAGTGAGCAGTGACATTAAGGGCATGTTTCATCAGGTTCGTCTACTTCCTGAGGACCAACCCTTCCTCCGCTTCCTATGGAGGGACATGAACCGTAACACAAAGCCTGACATTTATCAGTGGCAAGTGCTCCCCTTCGGCACAACCTGCAGTCCTTTCTGTGCAACCTTTGCCCTCCAAAAGCATGTCATTGACCACAGTAGCCCTGATGAGAACACTAGAAAATCAGTAGAAAAGTGCTTTTATGTGGACAACCTGCTTCAGAGCTTTGCATCCAAATCAGAAGCGAAGCAGCTTGTCACAAAGCTACATGGTCTCCTCCGGTCTGGTGGCTTTGAGTTGCGACAATGGGCTACAAATGTGCCGGAAGTCATCAGTCACATTCCACCTGAATTGACATCTGACAGTTGTGATCTGTGGTTGTCATTAGATGGTACAACTCAACCAGAAAGAACTCTTGGACTGCACTGGCACTGTAGAAGTGACTCCATCACTTACTGCCTTCGTCAGGTGGAGTGCCTTCAGCCCACAATGCGCAACATTTACAAGGTCCTAGCCAGACAATATGACCCATTGGGACTACTTATCCCATACACAACTCGAGCCAAAATTCTGGTGCAGCGCCTCTGGGGAAAGAAACGGGACTGGGATGACCCACACCTTCCCGATGACTTACTGCAGCTGTGGCACGCTTGGGAGAATGAACTCCACATTCTTCCTAACATCTCTCTCCCCCGTTGTTACGTCCACTCAAATACAGACCTCTCAACAGCATCTCAAACCATTCACATCTTTTCAGATGCATCAGAGAAGGCATATGGATCTGTTGCCTATCTCCGGACTGTCAACAACGGTGAAGTCCAAGTAGCATTTCTAGCTGCACGTTCACGTGTTGCCCCAGTACGACAGCAATCCATTCCAAGACTGGAACTCTGTGCTGCTCACATTGGTGCTCAGCTTGGGGTAGTTTTGAAACGAGAGCTCACCTTACCCATCAAATCCATCACATACTGGACTGATTCCACAACAGTACTGCATTGGTTGCAGTCTCCATCCTGCCGTTTCAAAGTGTTCGTTGGTGCCAGGGTTGCTGATATTCAGGAATCCACAGAAAGCGATACATGGCGCTACGTTCCTTCAAGTGACAATCCTGCCGACGACATAACACGTGGATTAACACTCGCCCAAATCCTCAGTGAAAGCCGCTGGAACAAAGGACCCCCTTCCTTCATCAAAGGGAGTCAACATGGCCTCTCAGTGCCGATATTCCATCTTCTGAGGACCCTGAGGAGCTGCGCAAGTCCACGTTTTGTGGACACATCACCAGTCCTCTACAGCCAAACTTGCCTGATGCTAGCTATTTTGGCACTTTCAAAGAGCTGCTGGAGGCATCAGTTCAGGCACGTCATGGGGCGGCCAATGATTCCAAACCTACAGCTGAATCTTTCAGGCAAGCAGAACTGGCCTTACTCAGACAGGTGCAGAGTGAATGCTTTCCAGAAGAATTCACTTTAATGTCCACCAAAAAACCTATACCTTCCACCAGTAGACTCCTCACTTTGGCTCCAGAATATGACTCAGAGGCTCAGTTAATCCGGGTTGGAGGACGACTACGTCGATGTGATTTCCTCAGCTCAGACATCTTACATCCTGTTGTTCTCGACTCTCATCATCCCATCACTAAACTCATCATTGCAGAGTATGACAGCAGGCTCGCCCACCCAGGACCAGAAAGAGTCTTTGCAGAGCTGCGGAGAAGGTTCTGGATCTTGCGAGGCAGAGAAGCTGTCCGCAAGCATCAACACCAGTGTCCTGAATGCCATAAATGGCGCAGTAAACCAGTCGTTCCTAAGATGGCTGACCTCCCACCTTCGAGCTTAAGACTACGTCAGCCCGCCTTCTACTCTACTGGGATGGACTGTTTCGGGCCTTATCTCATTAAGATTGGAAGACGCACTGAGAAACGATGGGGCATAATATTCAAATGTCTCACAACACATGCAGTGTATCTGGATCTGCTGGCCAGCATGGACACTGATTCATTCCTAATGGGCTTGCGTCGTTTCATCGCCAGACGAGGGAAGCCCTATGAGCTGCTCTCTGATCAAGGCACCAACTTTAAAGGAGGTAGCTCTGAGCTCAATGACACCTTCAACTCCTTGTCTGCTGATCTACAAGCACAACTGGCCAGCCAGCAAATCCATTTTCGCTTTAACCCACCAAGTGCACCACATTTTGGGGGTTCATGGGAGCGTGAAATTCGCTCTATCAAGTCAGCACTGCATACAATCCTTGGATCTCAAATAGTCACAGATGAAGCCCTGAGAACCATCCTCACTGAAGTGGAAGGCATCATCAACTCAAAGCCTCTTGGCTACACTTCTTCAGATGTGGCAGACCCAGATCCCATTACTCCAAATATGCTGCTGATGGGGCGGCTTGACCCTGCCACACCTCACATTGTTTATCCAGACACCGAGCTTCTCAGTCGCCGCAGATGGAGACAATGTCAAGCCTTAGCCGACCAGTTTTGGATACACTTCATCAAGGATTACCTACCTTCTCTTCAGAAGCGTTCCAAGTGGCAGCAGGACCGTGAAGACATTTCTGTCGGTGACATTGTGCTTATCGTGGATCAGCAACTCCCACGTGCTTTGTGGCTGGTTGGTAAAGTGACAGACGTTTTCCCTGGAGCTGATGGAAGGATTCGTAGTTCCCAGATTCAAGTCAAAGATAAGACTTACACAAGGCCTGTTACTAAGCTCATCAGACTGCCAGCACTTCCACAAGATACTCCTGACTGACTTTATTTGTTCAACTTTGCTTCTCAAAGTTGGGGGCGGCTGTTAACAAGGTCCATTTGTGTAGTTGATTTGTAACAGTGTGTGCAAATTAGTTGATTGTTCCTGAGCACCTTGAAGGCACCGCCACCCCATAATAGTCTCTCTGAAATCCCATAATAATCATTTCTCATGGGAGGGGGGTATGAACCCCATCTTTCAACCAATCAGACTCCACCCTTCACCGGAGCAGCACCTGGGCATTCCAGTCTGGAGGCAGCCTTCGTTGAGAACACAGGCTTTGCCGTTCATCCTCGAGTTCTCCTTTCTCTATATCATGGAAATCATAGTCATGCGTCCATGAGAATGTAAGTTTAGCTTTTAATGTGTTTATTTAGCTTAGTTTATGGTAACATGTAATCTGTTCTGTTCAAATGCTTGAGTCAGCTCAAAGTTAAGAAATGTTACAACTGAGTGGAATGTGATTTACATGATACTATTTATGTTCAGTTTCCATATGCCACGTTTCTATTCATTTGACTCCATCCATCGGTGCTTTGTAGTGCGGTGCGCCTGAGACGCATCGCCACGTTGTCTTTCGCACATTATGGTGCGTTCAGGGACCATCGTAATTTAGAGTTTTAGACGAGAAACAGCAGGTCTTCATTGTAGATTATCAAGTTAACATGTATGTTTATGTTTGACAACATTGATACTATTTATTATTTTGATTACTTATATTGTTTGTTTCTATTTCTGTTCCTGTTCAATAGACACCATGACTAACACTAATACCACGAAGCTTTGAATGCCATGACCCCAAGAACACTTTCAATAAATGAGTGGCATGAGTGAGAATTTGTGACGTCATCATTTGTTCTGGCCGGACAACCTAAGGAGATTGAGGATTTTGTGAATCAGCACTTTAGCTACAGTCCTTTGAGGTCTCAAGTTTGGAACTGATTGCCAACACCTCCTTTACAGGGAATTTAGATGAGACAGGGAGGAGCTCTGGCAGCACAACCCAGATGTAAATCAAAGAGGAGGTTAAAAGTAAATACGTAAAAAACAGAACTTTTTTGAATAAAACAGGAGCTGTGTAGATATTAACGTTCTTGGTGTTTATTTGCATGTTCTTTTAGGATGGGACAGAAAAATGCCATTTAAAAGAACAGCTTATTTGTGACATACTCTGGGCAGAGTTTTTTAAAACTATTTTGGCTAAAAATGTTAAAAACCACTGGGAATGCTTTTACAATGGATCAAGATGATTGGAGTGGGACTTTAAAATGACACCTTTTGAGTAAACCTCTTGGTTGGTACAGTGGAACTCTGTCATGTGATGGGTTGTGGCTCACGGCTTTTATTGTGTTGCATCTTCTTAATCCAAATCACTTGTGTGATTTAAATAAAAACCTCTTTTTGAAGTTGTAACACTGATATGTATGACTTTGTAAGATTTAAGTTGAATAAATTGTACAACTGTGTGTGTTTACAATTGTAAAATTCTACTATTTTTTGTCTATGCTTACTTTATGTTTTACAGTTAAATGAAGTTGGGAGATTTCTAAGCAACGATTTTCAATGTTATCTTTTTTTTTTAGTCACATATATTACTAATTTGCTTTGTACAGATCTCTGTAACAGTGAAAACAGATCTATCTTTTTCTTGGATGCGATGTTTTGTGTTGATCCATCACTCAGTCTGATGTTAAAATGCAGAAAAACGTCTGTTTGCGACTATAGAGGAGGTCTGATGATGCATTGACTGACAGGTCTGATGTGGAAATGTCCAAAAAGGGTTTGAACACATTTTTCAGAAGGGAAGATCAAGACTCAGAGGAAAGTGGAAGGTCATGTGACTGAGTGGAAATGACAGATGGATTCAAGCAAAAGCCCTCTCATTTGTATTCCAGTATTTCTCTGCCATGACATTTTAAACTTTTGTTACATTCACACTTTAAAGGCTTTCAGTCAAACATTAGGTCCGATCAATCATTTCCTTTCAGACATACATGGACTATAGAGACATTTCCTCATATGGGACTTTTCCTGTTGTAATCTATTAAGTCTTTAATTGTAATCTATTGCATTATTGAACTACATGCTTTGCTTCACTAAAACTAGTATTTTCATTTTTTTAATTATTAACTAGCCATTAGTTTTTCAGAAATATAATAAACCAATCGTTTCAATCAAGCTATTCGATCTGCAGAAATGTACATATTTTTTTTCAAACTAAAGTAAATTTCATTTGGTTGTTATGGCAGGGATGTCCAAAAAACAAAATACAGGAAAGTATAGGTGTTGTTAAAACAGTTGTTAGTCAAGAGCTGGTGCACAAGCAGAAAACAACTACATTAACAACTACATTTCTCCTCTCCGCTGAGGAGCAGGGGGCTTGTTCTCCACCCGTAGGGTTGTATAGGCTCTTTTTCAAATCTTTCATTTTTTTTCTCTGTGTTTGATGCAACATCAAACAATGAAGAACCAAGACCCTTTTCAAAAGGCTGAATTTTTGCTTAGTGTTTGGTTTGCCTTTTGAAATCCAAAAATATCGACTTCCTCTAGAGAGGTCAAGTCTTAACAGCTTCCCTCTTGTGGTTTTTCTTAGCATGTTAATGGCTTTCTGTTTGGTAACTAATGAATGTGTGAATACTCTCAGTCTAGTGAGGAATAATGAGTTGGACTCAGCCAAATTCCGTGAGTTTGTGTCTTTGAGCTTGAGATGAAAGGAACAAGCAGGTTTAGGGTGTCTATTTGATTTATTTGCTTCATTAAGGCCTTAAATCTTTTTAAACATCCATTTTCTAAACCCGTTTTGTCCCTTTTGGGGTCACCAGCTGGACTTGAACTGGGGGCCTTCTTGCTGTGAGGCAGAAGCATTAACCACTACCACCATGCATCCTAGTCTTTTCAAACATACTATTTATAAAAAAAAAATTGATTTGTTAGATAGACTTAAAATGGTAAAACACAATGTGTGATCACTGATTAGACATAAAATCATGGATGTGTGATGCTGAACCTTTCCTTAGTGGACAGCTTCATTTCCAGTCCAGCTGATAAAGGTCAAGCTGGCATTTTAAAGTGGTGTTAAGGCACTTTTGCCACAAAATAATGTCAACTGAAACCCAATGAATTACACAAAATACCCTTTCAGAGACGATACTGCAGTTTCTCTCAATTTTTATTTTTATTTTTACAATATTATAAAACTGAAAAACAGATTACTCCTAAGCAAACGGGCAGAATCTAGACACATGCACCGGCCACAGTCAAAGGTTTACACTTTCTGTATTAGCAGTTGTGGCATCAAGTTAAACTGAAGGGTAGGTGCAAGCAAAAATGACTGGTTTTAATCACTAACAGCAAAAGTTAGGGTGGTTTGTGACCGATTTGTTCGTATTAAGAAGTAAGTACACTTTTTGGTTGTCCTGATGTTTGCCATATAAGACATCACCAAAAAGAAAAAAAAAGACAAAGAAAAAAAAAAAGAAAATGGAAAAGCAGAATTTGAAGGCTATTTTTAGCTGAGCTGAGGAAGTGAAACCTGTCATTTAAAAGAGCCCACCCTGGACCCCATCATCAATGATACTTTGAATTAAGTCCAGTAACCCCCTCGTCTCAAATCTTTAACTGAAAATTGATTAATTAAAGAATACCTTTCTCGCATGGCAACGCCATGAGATGAAGGATTGACCACAATAATGTCACAGAAGAACTGTGAGACAACAGAAGACAAACTTTCCTCCTCACAGTATTCCATGCCAGAGAAAAGGCCTTTTTTTCTCCTGTGGAGTAAGAAGCACCCGTTGGTTCCATTGGAGTATCTGTCTCTTTCTCCTTCTGTCTGAGCCTCTTAACACTCTTGCTTAGATCTCTTCAGATCCATTCACTCTGGGTTAAGAGCCATTAACTTAATTACTCAATGGACACTCAATTCACTGTCAGATACCTCGATCGGTTGGCTGCCTTTCAGACGTCCAACCTCCACTTTCATTCTGGTTAGATCACCTTGCTCTTCTTTCAAACGTAGCTTTTACTTCAATTCAAAGCTCCTCTACCCAGTAGATATGTTAGATTAGATTTAGTCTGAATGCTTACCTGCAGGGCTAAGCTTAAGTATTCATTTTTACAGCATCAATCTTTTCTTTAATGCATAATTTTGCAGTATAAGTAATAACTGCAATGGCACGTGTAAATTGCAGTAAAACACATTAGATAAACAGGCTAAGCGTTCTCCAGCTGGAGCAAATCTTGCTTCAGTTCTTTTTAAGCTGCAGAGCAGCAGAGCAGCAGAGCACAGGCCTAATCACTGTTGGCACAACTGGACCAGAAATAATCATTTGGTTGAAGGACTTTGCATTTGCTTAATAAAAGTCATATATCATACTGTCAACAGTACACAGTACACTCTTTTTTTTCATAGTTAAATGGACCATATTTAAAGCTAATAAATAGTTTTTATCAGTAAATATCAAAATCACTTTAGTCTATTTTTTCTTTTGTAAAAATCAAAGTAAAAGATAAGGCACATACAATTGTTTTCTTTTCTTTCTAAATTATTCTTAACAATTACATTTTTTGAAATGAATTTAGTCATCAAAACAAAAAAACACTAAAGAAGACAAACAAATTAGATATCCATCTTTACATATATCAAACTTAAGATGATTAGTTAGAATTTACTTGGAAAAAACCAAACTAAAGTAATCTATATTTCTATATATCCATTTATACATCCATTATACGCATGTATATTATGCCATTATAATTAATTGGATTTTATTTTGGAATAAAGAAGATTTAACTTAACTTAGGCTTTACTTTAGTTTTACAGTATTATCTGGAGTCTACATTATTAGTAGGTTGGGATTGCCTGGTTGAGTATTGGAAATAAAAGAGATTAGCTTTGTAACATAAAATATTGATTTGCAAAGCAAATTAAAAGCCTTGCATCAGTCAGCTGTTACACATGTATAGCACGATTTACATATTTAAAAACAATATTATGTGTTATTTGTTACTTTTTTTATTGATGGAAACACAACTGAAGGGGATTAAAAACGTCTGACTGCAGAATATTTTTAGTATCTGCTTTTGCACAAAAAAATCATAGCATATTGTGTAACTTCAGTCTAGAAAGAAATCATTCTTGTCCTTAAAACCGGATTAGAGTATTAACCCCTTCAAAGTCAGAACTGACAACAGATTGTTCTTTATAAATCCACCCACAAATGCAGACTCCTGCCATGTGCAGACACACACATACACAATGATTATGATGACTGCAAAGAACCAGATGCTCAAACTTCTTAATCAAGACCATCAAATGCAACTGAGCGATTTCCTTTTAACAAACTCAATATTTTCATACAGTTTCAGAAGCAAAAAATAGGTCATCTTTCTTTTTTTCTTTGATCATCTTTTTCATCTTTGATTTTTTTTTCTTTTGAATGTTTAGTGTGTGGCTGTAACTTAGTGCACTCGGGTTTCTTCCACCACTCTGGTGAGTACATCTGCACGGAGGACTACCAGAGGCTCTACGGGACTCAGTGTGACAGCTGCAACCAATACATCACTGGAGAAGTTGTGTCTGCCCTGGGAAGGACATACCACTCACACTGTTTCGTCTGCAGCATATGCAGGTACCACAAGCATTCATTCCAAATAATGTCAAACATTTTGACTTAAATATATATTTAAAAAATTAATTAATAAAAAAAGACTAATGAATATAATTAACTTGAAAGATTTATCAAGTTTACTTAATTCCCCGCACATTTTTTTTTGGTAACGTATATAAAAACTGAAAACAGAATCTTAAGGTACTACGAGAGGAAAAATGAAAACCCTGTATTAATCTTTTTCAGAGGTTTTTGTTTGCCAAAATGTTTTTAGTGATGTGTGTTCATAGTTAAGCAAGCTGTTAAATGAATAACTCAGTTAACCTACACCTGTTCGTTAGCCAATGGCATCCGCAGGTTTCAATGACGTATGACGTAGGAGTAACACAGACCCACCATTGGTGTCATTTTAATTCAAATTTGAACGCTAAAGTTTCAAAAAGCTTTGGAATTTTTGGCTTAAAAGAATAAAGCGAGTTATGACACATAAACGGGATAACTTTGGAACAGATCCTTGCAACATTATAAACAAGGGGGAGTTTTCGGGTTTTTTTTAAATACATTTTTCTGCTTGTTTTGACCTTTTCTTTGCTTTGATTTTGAAACGATAGACTTTTTAGTTTGTCTGCCGACTTTTAATCTCAATTTTTGTGATGTTTGCAGAAAAAAATGACACTATTTAGAACTCAGAATTGATTTTTGTCTGTACAATTCCGAGGAGGAATTGATCTCTCATACAACAAAAAAAAAAAAAACTATCGGTAAAAAAGAAGCTGCTACTATTAACGTGGACATCAAACATTGCCACAAAAATACTTTTAAAGGTAAATTGTTAGGGCAAGTTGTAAATAAAAAAAGGAAATACTCAAAAAGGTCTCAGACTACCAATTAAGGTTTTTCAAAACATTTCTAACAATGAGAGATTTTTCCTTTAGTTAATCATTTTTCAGTTTTGTTTTAAAATGAGTTCTATGGCTTAAACAATTTATTTTTGACATTTCAGAAGGATCTCTCTCTTCATCTTTGAGTAATGTTTGAAATTATATTTTGCTCTGGTTTAATTGCTGCCCATTTGTAATTTAGTTTGCTTTGTTAGCTCTTTTTGTTTAAAGGATATGTTAGAAAGTGGAAAAAAAAATGAACTTAGAATAGAAACTTACAAGAATTTATAGGTAAGCAGTACTTAAAAAAAAAAAACAAACAAGAAAAATACTATATTTTTGCCTATCTGTTGTTATGCAGAAGTCCATTCCCAATTGGAGACAGAGTGACCTTCTGTGGGAAAAAGTGCGTGTGTCAGCAGTGCTCACATTCTCTGAACAGCGACAAGCCTGTCATGGTCCACGGACCGAGCTGTAAGACATAAACACACTCACTCTGATAATCTCTATGCGGTGCAAATGCATGCAAGACCATACTTCTTTGTAAATGTGAGAAACGCTGCTAATGTATTCTGGAATTAGACAAGTAAGTTACTTTTCAAAAATTATAATTTCTGTTTTAATTTGGCTGCGTTTATTTTTTACTTTAAGTTCTCTTTTGAACAAAGATTGACTTAAGTCACAGGACTCAAACTCCAGGCCTCAAGGACTAGCGTCTGACATGTTTTCTAACTAACCTGCTGTTGAAGCTCCTCAATGGCTTTACACACTTGATCCAGGTAATCAGCAGCAGATGAGACAGGATTCTTTTTTAAAAACCAGCTGGATGCCAGGCCTTGAGGCCCGGAGTCTGAGATCCCGGACCTAAATGAACAGTATGAATAAATAAAGACAAAAACTTTAATTGGGAAGACAGAATGCTTTAAAAGTGGCGTTCCCATCCCATTGCAGTATTTTTGCCATTTCAAACTGAGGTAAAGATTCACATTTTAGACAAGTAAGAAAAGAAAAGAATGGCAGATGAGAAGTAACTGGGATTGATATAAATAAGCTACAAAATGATGTGTAATGTCATATTGATCATAAACATGACTTTGTCCACTAATTAATTTTGAAAATACCGTGATATCTGTGACTCATCCACCCTGTAAGGCTCTTCTCTTACAAGTTTTTCACTGACCTGGTTCTAGTAGCTCCATCTGACAGAGGAAGTGTGGCTGCCAGCACAGGAAGAGAAAGGAAGGAGGAGAGAAATGAGCAGAGATTGGCAGACCAGAAAGGCAAGGGCAGAGAGGGAGGTTGATAAACACATAAATGCGTTCCGCAAAATGTTCCAGGCATGCTTTTTTTTGTGCTTTGTCACTGCGACGCTCTCCTCTCCTCTTCCTCAGACTGCGCCGGCTGTGGGGAAGAGATCAGACAGGGTCAGTCCCTGCTGGCTCTGGAGAGGCAGTGGCACGTCAGTTGTTTTAAATGCTGGACATGCGGCTGTGTGCTCACTGGAGAGTACATCAGCAAGTAGGTTGCTTGATCCTCCATGTGTGAACAAAAATATTAAGATTTCAGTAAATTGACATTTCAAATACTTATAGATTTTAAAGACCCACTCCAATGAATGAATGGGCGCCATAGAACACTAGATGGTCTAATTAGATTGTTTCTCCTGTTTTTGACAGAGATGGGAAACCTTATTGTGAGACTGACTACCACACTCAGTTTGGGATCAGGTGTGGGAGCTGTAACAGGTACATCAGCGGCAGAGTGCTAGAGGTGAGAGCATTTGTTCTTGTATGTGGTTTTATTTGAGAGTGACGATGTGAGTGTGCACATTAGGATGGATGGGAATAACAATGGGAAGTGCATGGTTTTTCTGCTTTTGTGTTTGTGCGCGTATGTGTGAGTCATCCCTCTTTAAGTGACTGACGGCTTGACTGATGATGAAGCAGCTTTGGAAATCCAGCAAAGCAACAACCTCCCCATCCATTTCCTATTTTTCACTTTCTTATCAGGCCTGTCCATACACCTGTCCCTCCTAGTTGTCTTTTGTTCTGCTCCTTATCACCCCTCTGTTCTTATTTTCTCATGTGTGTCATTCTAAAGTTCTTAAATCTTTGCATTTCCTTAATTACATTTGTCAAATTCAGACATACTTCACTAACCCTGAAAGGAAACGTAAGATTCGTCTTCCTCACATCCTCACTTTGAGTCCTTATCTCCTCTGCAGGCTGGAGGGAAGCACTACCACCCCAGCTGTGCCAGGTGTGCGCGCTGTCACATGATGTTCCTGGAAGGAGAAGAAATGTACCTTAGAGGTGAGGAAACACCGAAGAGCGACAGAAACCGCTGTTCAGGTAGCTTTTGTGATAGCTTGGGGCTTAAAAGAGTTATTTATGATCTATTTACCCATAGTAGTCCCTGCACTCACTGGTGCATTTGTCAATGACTGTTTACAATGACATAGGAATGAGGCCAATCTCCTCATTTTCATAGTTTTCATTCAAAATTCACCATGAAAGTTTCAAAAAAGTTATTTGCTTTGACATTTTAAGTTGAAAGCAAACATAAGAGTACTAACTTAAAATTCTTGAAAGAGTTTACTCATTTTTTTTCTGTCTGTTTTTTTAAACATTTCCCAATCATTTTGACCTTATCTTTGCTTAGTTTTGGGATTTTCACATTTTTATGATATCTGGACACTTTAAATCTAAACTATCTCAATCTTAGTACATTTTCAAGTTAAAAAAATGACAGCATTTAATTGAGGTTTTGGGACTTTTTCACGTTTATCCAAGAATGAATGCATAAGATAATGAAAAATATATATTTAAAAAAAGGCTAGGGTCGTACAGAAAAGATGGATATCAAGCATCACCACAAAAATCACTTTTTAAGGTAAACTATTAGAAAAAATTGTAAAGTAGTAAAAAAAAAATCTCAAAAAGGCTCCGGACTGCAAATGCTTAAGTCAATAGATGTCCAAAGTGGTCCTGAACAGCTGCAAAAAATGTTGTATATCTGATTATATTATGATTTTATTATGTGTTTACTGTGACTCCATCTCCAAATGGTTCAAAATCAAGTTTTTTTTTTACTTTCATTGTTAATTTAATTAATGTCATTGTTGTTTTCATTATTAATCCCTGCCTGCTGTTGATTTTGAGCCACACAAACAAAAAATAGATCAGAAAAAGAACAAGAACATTTTTCAAACAGTTTTTTTTCCATGCAGCAACAAAAACAAAAGATCATACAGGAAATAAAGTAGAACAGAAAAAGAACAACTTAAAGAAAAAGTAAAAAAAAAAAAAAAAAAAAAAAATTTAAAAAGATACTGTATCTAAGCGTACATATCTGCAATATAGCATATATTCTTGTGGTTTACATCAAAGCATTCAGTTTATAGTTACACTGGGTCTGGCAAGTTTGTATCTAATTTCTAAATTTGGGTTCCTAGCAATAAGCAACAAGGTTCAATGATCCCTCTGAGGAAAACTCTGGAGTTAAAACAAAAAGGGAAAAGGAACAAAATACAGAATATTAAAGTAAAGATGAATCAATAAATTAACCTTAAGAGACAGATAACTAAAAGTGAGTAAAAAATATCAAATAAGTAAAAACTGAAATATCATAAAAGAAGTTATATACCAAATAAGTATATTCTTAAGTTTGAACTAAAAAGTTGATTAAAAGGGTTGCTCTTGAGCTTTTCTTTTTATAGATGAGCAGTCTCTGTGGCCCTAAAGCTCTTTAGGTGGCTGTTCCATTGAAAATTTACAAAGAAACAATTGAATATTTTGTATGAAAACTAAACTAAATGGTTATTGAAGAATTTAAAGACAGAAATCAACTTACCTTCAAGACTATGTCTACGGAAATGAGTGTAAAGGAAAGCGCTGTTGGAGATTACTTCAGCTTTAGAGAGAATTTATCAAGACAATAGAAAGAATGTATAAAAAACAATGGAACGGCTAAAGAACCCTTCATTTATGTGTCCAACATAACTTGTTAAAATCAGGATCAAATGTGGAACCACTGTACTCTAACTTGAGTCTGAGACAGTTGCTGCTGCCGCTCATACCTCCAGTTCACCTCATTAACATTCTACTGTTCTCCAGCGCAGTTAAACTAAGCATTTGCATATTATATTTACTGGATGTGCACGCACATGAGGAGGTTTCCCATGAATGCCTTTAAACAAACGGGTTTTTGTATTTTTCTGTTCAGATTTTCACATTTATCTGTCCATGATTGGATGCCGGTATGTTGCGTCTCTGTGTATGCTGGGCTCATGCGATCTGCCCCAAGGTTACGTTCGCTCTGTTTGATGACTCCAGACATGTAGGAGGGCTGAGCAATCACCCTTGTGAGACCCACTCAATTAGGACGCACACGCACACCAATAGTGACTCCCACAGCACATGCTCACACATCCCTGCAATCAATCTCTTGTCCCGTGTTTGGAATAAGAAGTGGTGTCAGTGTGTGCAACCATGAGGAACCACTTCTGAACATCAGAAGGATTTCAAATGAAAATCATTCAAATGCAACATAGAAAAAAAACAATGTTTTCACATTTTATTCCTCATAAACTCCTCATAAATGATCCTTGTTCTGTTTTTTTTAAAGCAGATCTTAAACCTGAATGTCAGAATCTTTAAATAAAAACCCACATTTCAGTGCAGCAGCATTTCTAGAACATCCCACACACTTGCTGTTCATTCTTGGTTTGTTGTTTCTTCGATTCTTTCTTATCAGTTCAATTTACAGCTTCGTTGACACTATTGTTCACTGTAATTTTCATTTTTTATTTATTGCAAGGTTACGTGAACAATCACTAGTGAACTTTGTCATTGGAGGCCTTTATTACGGTGTCCAACTGTTGTGGTTCTTCGGCCTTTGTGATTGTGCTTCTGCTTTTGTCATCGGGTTGTGTCTTTTAAGCTTTTATGTGAGCCGTGTCGGCCACCGTACTTTATGGATGCTGAGGTAACAACACAGATGCATGAAATTCACACCACGGATGATAACTATTGAAGCATCCAAACTGTGCTTCGCTCACACAAATTAAAACCATTGGCTATCTCTAAAAACTGGATATGGAGTGAGAGATATCCAGAAACTTCAACAAGAACAGGGATGACTTTTTTTGAGATTTTACTTTCCCCCCTTTGTGTAGAGTTTGTATATTATGTCCCGTCTGACTTCCTCGCTTCATTGGTTACTCTGGTGTTCCTAGGTGTGCTTGTGCGAGTGATTGTGTGCCCTCTGACTGAGTGGCATTTTGTCCAGGGTGTATCCCGCATTTACCCGACAGTAGCAGCCCGACAGGCTCTGGAAAACCTGTGACCTCGAAAGAGATATAGCAGGTTAAGAGAATGAATGGATCATCCATCGACATGATTTGCTGTTGATCATAACAAGGTTGTTTTCATTGCGGTTGTTAATATTGGATGAAGTATTATTTGTGCCATTCAGCTGCATAACAAACCTTTTATCTTGATCTGATCACACATTCTCACACCCAAGTTGTCACATTTTCCACATGGTGAAGGACCCTTCAACGTCACTTTATAACATTTTGGGTGTCCCCAACTAACCGCCCGGGCTGGAGGCATTATCCCGATCCACGTCCTGTACCAGGTTAAGGTTAGGGTACCAGGTTATGTTTAGGGTTATGGTACCGGAGCGGTCTGGTACCGGACCAGTACCGGTTTGAGGCCCAGAGGTTCGGGAGCCTTGGGGTAATTGCATGAGTCAGCGCATCCAAAACGATGAGTTGGGGACTCCCAAACCGTCAAAAAGTGACACAGAAGGGTCCTTAACCATGCACCAACTTGGGAGTGAGAGTGGGATCACCTGTTTACCTGACCCTGTTCGTATTTGACTCTTTTCCGCCTGCCCTGACCTTTGCCTGGACTCTGACCCTGATTTAGCTTTATGGACTTTTAGCTAGGCTTTGCTCCGGTCTGATTCAATGAACCTGCTGCACGTGGAACCAGCCATCTGCCTGTTTGTGACAGCAACATTTCACAAGAACTTACGTAACACTTATCACAAATTGGAAAGACGATCATAACCGCAGTGATATATACTTTTTTCAATTTTTTTGGAGCCCCTAAAGCACAGATTCCCTAAAGAGACATCGAGGTAAAAAAGGAAAGGATTACTGGATATTCTTGCGCACAATAAAGGATCTGGTGCTCATGAGAAAACAAAGCGATCACTTGCATAATATTTATTTATTTTAACATTAAGTTATTTGAAGCACTCCTTTGAATTTAGATGGTACAGTCCATGGACTCCAGGTTACTAAAACTGCTACCACTTTATTACATGTGACATATTACACTGATTTCAGAATCAGGTGTTTGAGGTTGGGAGTCAACAAATCTTGAATTATTGTGACGATTCGTCTGTCCACGTGTGTGTGAACTCAGTAATTAACTGTTTACGTGAAGACATGTCACATACATAAATACTATTTATTATTTTACAAATCTGAATGCTAATTCTTGAACCAAAAGTTGTTAAAACCACAATATTTAATGGGGTGGACACTTACAATACACACGCATGTAAATCTATCTATATATAAATTCTGTAACGATTAAAAATGACTGGATTTATCTAATGCTTAAAATCTTCTCCAGTTTTTTGAATTTCATGAAAGGAACAATGTCTTTTATTTTTAGTCACAGCCAACTGATTTTCAGTGCCAAAAGAATCTAGTTTTGTTTGCCAAAATAAAGTTGTTTTTTTTTTATTTTCTCTAGAAACAAAACCTCCCACACGAATGTAAAACAGCATTCACTTGCAGTGCTTACTTTTGCCTTCTCTTATCCAAGAAGATCAGCAGAAAACGGGCTGTTCTCACCGGACATGCAGGCATTTTCTTATGGCAGTATCATTCAGCAATGAAAATAACCTGAGGGTGTTCAAAAATATGTGCTGTGCTTTGTAATACAATTTCCAAATGATACAAATGCAGTTTTAGATGTTTTTGTGTGAGGAAAACTGCCTGCTTTCATTCTATGGTCGACCTGTTCTGCATGTACTGTGAGCATCAATGAAATGTAGGAATTTGCCGTAAAAAGCAATGAATTGTGGGAATTTTCCTTATAACTACTGTGATTTCCCTGTTAATGTGAAACACATTAGGAAAAATGTCCACAAAAATATGGCCAATTCCAAAAAAAAGTATGTCATAAATAAAGCCAGTAAGTTATTGTAAAATCTACAGCAACTATTTTACAGTGCAGCTAAAGTCATCTACATACAATAAAGAAATGTGTGACACAGGTCAAAATGTAACAAAAACAGTGGAATTTTAGAGCTTTTTAAGGTAAACAATGCTTCCAGTGGAATGTCTTTTCTTTAAAAAGGATTCCAAGGCTCTGCTTGTGTTTAGCTTAGAAGCATGGGCGGGACGGGGGCGGACTGAATCACCGCGCACTGTTTCTGTCGACAGTATTGATCTTGTGTGCAGTTTGTTAGAGAGGACGCCTTCGCGCCGTGTGTTTGTCCTTGTTATGTGTGTGAGTTCAAATGCAGGTTAGATTTATGGCGGTGCTGGTCGGTGAATATGAGAATGATGATCAGCTGAGTCCACACTGCTGCTCTGCATCACTTCAAAGCCTGAGGAAATGATGTGAGCTGGAGTCTGTCTGCCTTTGTGTGTCTGCAGGTTCACAGCGGAAACATTAGCATCATTAGACCTATCAGTTCCACATGTGTACAACATCCTGACATTAGTGGCTTATTGTTTTTGAATAGAATAATAGGCTTCATTACCTTTTTCCTCTCCTCTTCGTCTTTTCTTCTGCCTTTTCTTAGTTGTTTTAGTTGCATTTGTCTACTTTCATTTATTTTCACTTACTTTCTCTTTATTTTTCCTTCAATTATAAGTCAGATTTTTCTCTAAGTAATTAAAAAATCCCTTTCGTGATGACAAAGCCAGTATTTTTGCACGTGTCATCTAAACTGCGTTGTGCAGAGGAGTTTTCTGATCATTTGTCAGCCTTGTTGAGTCACTTTTAGACCTTAAAATGTGCTGACACCTCAACTACAACATTGTTTTTAATGATTAAACCAGACAAAACTTTATTTTTTTATTTTTTTTACTCTGACAAAACTGTGAAATGCTATAAAAACAGTAGGAAATATATGTATTTATTTATTTATAATAATATTTTCAAATCAGTTACAATTGATTGTGTTTTAAAAAAAAAACGTTTCAAATTTTCTAATAGCAGAAAGTAAAATCTATCAATTTTCTATTCTTAATAATCATAATAGTACAAAAATAGTCATTTTTTTTCTAATTAAAAAGCAATTTTTTTAGCGATCATCTGGTATTTACGCAATTTGAGAGTCCACATTGAGAGAGGAGTTCCTCTGTTCTAAATGCTCCTTCTTTAACATAATTAAAATAATGGATCAAATCAATGGCTGCTTTCACTCTGACCATTTCTTAGGCACAGTGCAAACACAGACATTGCAGTTTGGAAAAAGTTCAATTTGATTTATCAAGAAACAGTTTAAAATTACAGTTGCATGTAAATAGAATGTGTTTTACTGTATTTGTTTGTAAAATTAATGGAACTTTTTTCTTTCTTTGTAATATACCCTGGCTTTTACCTTAAATTGCAGGAATGTAAATAAAAGCAATTTCTTTTGGGATAAGAGTAAAGAATCTGTCGTCCATCCATTTTCTTAATTCGCTTTTTCCCTTTTGGGGTCACAGGGCTGCCAGAGCTGATATGGCTGCTGTTATTTCCGGTTTAGTAATAAGTGAACTAGATTTTTAAATCATTTTTGCTTTTAGTTTTAATTTTGTGATACTTGTGTGTGTTCTCTGTATTCTGAAAAGGGTTGTCAAATCATTGCGTTAATCGCGATTTTCTATTAAACAGACACTTTAATGCGTAAATCTCTGGCGCACCTGGACGAACATTACCTCGCTCATGCTGTGGTCATTAACGAAAAAAATAAATACTGAATAAACAACTTCTGTTGTATTTTTAGTTTTAAATCGTTTGCCACAAAAAGCGAACTATTTAAAAGCGTTGGGACGCGTCGTCATGGTAACAGTTACAGCGCAGCAAGTGCGCTCTGCTGCTTCATGTCAGTGTTCAAAAGGATTAAATTAACCAAACGGGTTAAAATAAACTATAAAATCTCTCATGCCTTTTCTACTGTCTCCCTGTTGTGATAAACTGTGGAATAAGATTTGTCAACATTTGAATTAAGATATTAATAAGAAGTTTGTGGTTAATAAATTTTGGATTGCTCAGAGGTTTTCCTATTGTCTTTTGATGCGATTTATTTTTATTTTTATTACAGCACTCGGGACCTGATTTATATATGTTTTGTATTGTTTGAGATTAAAAAAAAATCCCCCTTGGTGGTGTAAAAGTAAAGTTAGAAGTCTGTTATGATAAAAAATAAACTTCATAAAGCCACTTTTTAGTTTTATTTTGATTTGATTTTTTACTGCGCCAATATGAGGCTTTTCACAGCAATAATTAGGTTAAAAATATTTGCGATTAAAATTGATTCATTAGATTAATTAATTACAGGCCACGATTAATAATCACACAAAAAAAATAATTGTATGACAGCACTAATTCTAATAGGAGCTGCTTTTTAGTTCTGGATCAGTCATTAGGATGCCAGACAATAAACAAAGCAGTGGAAGTGTGCTCTCACAGCAAAGTGCACAGTTGGGGTCTTTATGTGTGATGTGTGCATGTTCACACAATGCCTGCATGGTTAGTCCAAACAAGTAACAGGCTTTTTACACCTATGGCTGCTTCAATAGCCTTCCCTTGTACTCTCAACACAACACAGCTGTTCTGATTGGGATTCCACTTTTTCAAAGGTTTTATTTCTCAGTTTAGTTTGAATGGAAAGTGATTTAAAAAACACCATTAGATTGTGTCCAGGGTGTAAACTGACAAGAGGGAGTGTGACCATGTTTTTTGCAACTCTATTCCTCTGATAGACCAACCTCACCCCTCCCCTGAGAGATATACAGACCACCCCAACCTTGAACAGAATGAGGCTGCTACTGAAACCGGACAGATGGGTTAACCAAACCAATTGGCTGTGTATCTCAGTTTGAACAAAGTGTCCAAACATTGCTCCCTAGAGTGTATTGTTAGTATAGCTGTCTTGTTTATCTGGATGTGGAGAGCAGAAGAAACCAGAAACACAGCTGAGACGATCACCTTCCCTCTGCCTACACAGACTACAAAGGCCACAGACTCTTCATGCAATCTCGTAAAAATGGTGGTCTGCACACGGTAAATAAATCAAGCTGAGGTTAAACTGCGTGTTTATGTGTGTGTGCAGGTTCAGAGGTTTGGCACCCCATGTGTAAGGAAGCTGCTCGGCTGGAGAGAAAGCTAAGGGTGACTGATTTTTCAGAATACCTGCACCTCCCTGCATTCTCCTCTTTTGTCTCTACTAATATCTTGTTTTATTTTTCTAGTTCCAAACAGCAGTTATCACATGTTGTGTGTAACTACTCAAATAAATGAAACTAATTACCAAATTTGAAAAAAAAATGACACATTTTTTGGCCAGAAAGACTTTTAGTATTCATTTTTTTTAAGTTTTCAGCTTTATTTGGGTCTTTAAACGCCTCATTCTCACCAAATCCAAACAATAATCCACATTAACCAAAAGGGACTGAGCTGCTTCAGAAACAAAACTTAACATCATGTTGAGAAATATCCCACAAATGCAAAGTTAAAATGCGTAACCAAATTGATCTTCATCTGTATACATAGACATAGACATACATATTTAGTAACACATAATTAAATATCACTTTTATCGACTAATTATTTGACATTGTAACAGAAGCCAACTTTGTTTACAGCATTGACTAAACTACAATCTTTATCCTAACACTTCCAATTGTTTTTTTTTTTCAGAACAGAAGAATATCCCCATTTTACTTCTGTTAGTAACAGTTTATTATAACTACCCATTATAGCTAGTTAACAAATCATTGTTAAAATTGAGTAATAAATGACTTGTTAAATAACAACAGTGTAATAATGACTTGTTAACTAGCTATGATGGGTAATTATTATAACATAAGTTATAAGTGTTACACATATGTTTTTACTCTGTATGATAAAAAATGAAAAGGCCTCTCAAATTATAATATTTCTGTCTTATAAAAAATGCCTGCTCTCTGAAGTGCAAACTGTGCCTTGACCTGAATAATATAAATTTGTAGCATCTGCAAAAATTATGAGATTGAATTTATTTTGATACATTAGCAATAGTATTTAAATAAAATATGAACTAATATTGTCCTAAAATAGAGCCTTGAGGAATTCCTCAAAGGATTTTCCTTTGTTTTGACATTTTAGCCTCAATTTCAACAAATTCAATTGTTTTCTTTGAATAGCTTTGGAACCATTTCTTATCCAATCCTCTAATAATGCATTTTGTAAAAGTAGTAATGAATTAATTGTATCAAATGTTTTGCTTGAATCAATAAAAACACCTGTGGCATTTTCCTTTTTATTGTTGCAATATTTTTAATGAAATCCATCACCATCAAAAATAATTTTGATCATTGTGGTAGCAATGATTCCAGTCTGTAATTGCCAGTGGCAAGGCTCAGTTCTCACCTTCTTTTTGTCAAAATCTTTATAAATTGGAATCACTTTAGCAAGCTACATCTTCCAGATGTATGTGAGAGGCTTGACAGCAGAATTAATAACATGTTTTATCAGACACATTAATATCATTACAATCTTTAGATCTTTTATTCTTACATTTTCTCACAACCATTGAACAGACTCCCTTAACTACATTACTACACAATAAACTTTGGTCATTCACCTTTCTGACTGATTACAATGATGCAATAAATTATGTAAAAACAGATTAACTCAAGCCATTGTTGTCTTCTTTTTTTTTACTTTTAGAATAATATTTGACAGTTTAAACATTATTACTATTAAGTGTGTTACGTGTACATTACTCTACCGCTGAATCACTGTCTTGGTGGTTGAAGTTAGGGTAATTAAGATCATATTCTCACTGTTTTCCCTGTGTGTGGCCCCTCAGCTGAGACGAACCTCTGAGACTGCATCGCTCTCCCCCTCAGGCTCGTCTCCTGTCCTCGGCTCACCTCACCGCCTCATCTGTGTGAGCGTCACTGTAGTTTGCTCTTAAATACTCATTCTAAACGAAAAAAATCATTGATTTATATATCCTCAAGGGAAATTAACAGTCATCCACTTTTCTATGAGGCACCCATTTTTTCTTTTTTAATTGCCTCCCTTTGTGTGGATTTGTTTGTCCTCCTATAGTCTAAAGCTAACAGTGATGTTTTGGACTACAAGCATCTGGCAGCTTTGCCCAAAGTCAAAGCCCTGTATGACATCCAGAGGCCTGACATCATCCCATATCAGGCCAACCACACACTGCTTTCAGTTGACACCTTGGAAAGATACAACTGTGGTCAGGTACTCACACACACACAAGAAAATTACTTAGTTTTAAATGAATCTAAGATAACAGGAAAAGATCTGAACACAAATCTAAGATCTTTTCTCTTCATCCAGTCCTTGGGCTCCTTATCACCATACTTGAATGTTAGTCCAACAGTGTTTCCTCTCTTTTATTAAAATTAAGTAAATATAGAGTTGGTCCAAAGTGCAGAGCAGTGAGCACAGCTCTTTCATGCAGATTTGCTCTGAAATCTCGTTTGAGGACGTCACTTTTACTTGTGTCCTAGCTTCAACAAACTGATAAAATGTGTCAAATTTTAACTCCAAATCAAACTAGAAAAAGTATTTTACAAAGAAACATTGGTTTCATTGATGAAAGATTTGAAGAAGTGAGCATCATTGTGCTAGGAGGCACAAATGTAATGTCCTCGTGTGAGGACACAGGGTCTCAGTAGGTCAAAAAAGTTCCTTTTAATCACTTAAGACTTTTCTATGGGGTTTTTAATATATTGATAATTGAGGGCTATCAGATCTTTTAGCTTGTTCTAATTAGGCAGATTTCGCAGTTTTTAAAATTGGAAAACAAGAAAAAATGATGAATAAAGATAAAAGAGATAAACATTGTTTTAAAAGTCTTTGGCTGATTAAAAA
This sequence comes from Oryzias celebensis, assembly GCA_014656515.1. Classification (NCBI taxonomy): domain Eukaryota; kingdom Metazoa; phylum Chordata; class Actinopteri; order Beloniformes; family Adrianichthyidae; genus Oryzias; species Oryzias celebensis. The sequence goes on from BNCR01000013.1 coordinate 17,720,684, forward strand.
TACATTAAATGTAAGTTCTGTCATTTAGTACTGTAACTTTTAAATAGCAAAACACGTATTATTATTATTATTATTATTATTGTTGTTGTTATTATTATTGTTATTATTATTAAGATGACATATGCTTTAATATGCACATCTTTTATTTTATTTAATTTGAATTTTTAGAGCTCTTTAGTCTTAAAACGAGCAATGATTTGGTTTAACTGCATTTGCAGTTTTCACACGCAACTAGACCATAATTTTTAAGATAACCAATCAAACTACTAAATAAAGAGTACTGTTTGGAAATGGCTGCATACTTGTAACATGTTTCCCCCTGACAGCGTTTTCCTGTGCTTCTGTTCAGGATCTGTTGGATGGAGTGGAGCTGAGAACGAGGCGTTCCTCCAGCTCCGCTTTTACAGACTCACCTGCACACAGTCGCCATGGAGGGTCCCCACTACATTATTACATCCCAGGTAGCATCTCCTTCTGTGAATAAACATTTAGACACTTGTCACACGTGTTCATTTTCAAACTAGAAGGTTTCTAAGTGGCTGCAGCATGGTATGGGTCATCTCTGACGGACAGATTCATTGTTTGTGTGTCTTTCGTATGTGTTCCGTTTTTGGGGGCCATTTGTGTTTTTGGTTTCTGTCGGTGTGCTTGCCTGCACAAACTGCAGGCACTGAGAGTGGCAGAAGCTCACCTTATTGCAGTCAGCCAGAGCCCAGGTCTACCACACCCACCACCACCTCCACCTTTCAAGCCCTCAAGCATTTCCATGTTCCAGGTAGGAAGTTGTTCATAGTTTCAACTCCTGGCCTATTTACTAACACAAAGGCCCTGCTTTATACTTGAACCACTGTCAATCAACTTTACCCTTTGTGCGTTTTACATCAATGATTTGTCTCTCTTCGGTCTAGTTTGAACTATATACAAAACACAGTAAACATCTAAATGACTCTTAAATACTGCCAAGTCAACACACTTTTTCATCTAAGCACTAGTGCTGACCCATACTTTTCTATCTCTTGTAATATTTTTTAAGACAATACCCCCTAAAAACTACATTATTATTTTTATACTTTATTTTATTATTTATTTTTTTACTTTGCAAAGATTTCCAATCAAAAACATTTCTGAAAAGTGGGAAAAGTGGACAACTTGCAGCTTTATTTTTTACTTAAAAAAAGCTCTAATGCAGATTTTCTGAGCAGTTTACATTGTGCTTGGAGTTTTATTAAGACAATTTAAAAAAAAAAAAAAAAGGTATATTTGCAAAGGAACCCGCCAGATCCCCTTTGGGATCATTGGGTTGCTACTGTTGGGTGAAGTCAGGGTACAACCTAGACAGGTCGCCAGTCTGTTGCAGGGCCACACAATCACCCCCACACACATGCACACCTTGGGACACTTTTAGAGTGACCAGTTATGTAAAACTCATTTCTCTGTACTTGGTTTTAGTTCAGCTGTGAATCCAGCCTCTGTTAAATTAGTTTAATAACTACTTCTTCATTCTGTTTTTCTTTTTTTACTTAAAAAAAAAGCTTTGTCTGATCACTGCAAGCTGTGCACTTAATTTATCTCCCTCAAACCGTTCATCAGCATTCTTGTCTTGTTCTTCACGTGTCTTTGTCATGCATGTTTTTCATTTGGAAGTATTTCTTCCCCTCGCCAAATCTGCAACAGCACTTTGTTCCTGCTTTTCACGAAAAGCAAAATGCATTTGGCACATGCTTTTATCCAGAGTGCTGCTTGGCACCGCAATGGCTCCAGCGGGAGTCAACACTTAGTCAGGTGGTTGTCACGCTCTATTTGGTGACTGGAAACATTCGTTTCTATGTTTTCTTTTATAATGGAGGGATTTTATTTTGCGTGAAACTCGTGGTCATGTCGAGCTCTATTGATACACTAACTTCATAATTTATTTAAATAAGATCCTATCCATTAAAATGAGAAGAGTTGCCATCAACATATTTAAACATGCATTAAGTTCAAACATATATTTACTCTCTTTTTATGATTCCTTTGTGTAGTTGAAATATGTTTGTATCTGTTATCAGCTTCAGAAGAAACCAACATCTACAGAAAACCCCCAATCTACAAGAGACCAGGTAAATTCTTGATATAATGTGTGTTTTGATGACAGATGAGCACAAATTTGAAACATTAATGTCTCCTCCAGGATCAATTTTCAAACGCATGCATCACTACCAAAGCAGAGTCCCTAACTGGTCAAAGCTTAACTTGCAAAACGCGTTCAAAGGCCATGCGTTTTGTACGTAGAGGCCAAAAACGGTCCTAATAACTTGTGTTGCTACGCTTGAACTTGAGAGTTATGAGTACAGAAGCCCGAAACCAGCATCAACTCGCGTTTACGTAGACCTTTCATTGAAGTGACTGGTGGAGGCTGGTGTGAAAGTAGCTTTAAAGGTCTTTCAGTTTCAAGCACACATCAGGACTGCAGAGGAGAAAACAGTTTAGTTTCAGCTTTTGAAATATTGCTTTATGATATGGCACAACAGTTGAAACAACCAGCAAATGCTTCCATATAAATGATGGTGAACTCCGGCTCAGCTGTTTGTACACTTTCATGCTAAACTACATAATTCCGTTCTACACTTCTGGTAACATTTACAAAAGAGAAAAAAAATTTTAATCTCATTAAATTACGTTAATTTCTTGATCAACTTTCAGTGTTGCAAACTTTAAGATATTAGAGGTAAAATGTGATTTGAAGAATGAGGAATCCTTATCATTACTCCTGTCCAGTCCAATTTAATGTGTGTTCATGCTACTTTTTTAATCACAACCTGACTGCTTCATTTTTATCACCATAGATGGAAGATAACATGTATTAAAAAGAATTGTTTCTGATTTTAAACAAGAAACATTTGACATTTTTGCTTCACACACAGTAGATCACCAGAAGAAGCATTGCCTCCACTCACACTCCGCTTCTCCTGAATTGGAGTTAGAAGTTTGTTGCCACATTAAAATTTGATTTCAAGTTAAGCTGATGCCTCAAGGGGGTAAAATGAAACTGATAGAAGCCCTGCCAAATCCCGACTGCAGGTGATCAATCAGTGCAGAGGCGGCGGATCCTACAAAATTACAGTTCCTCTGAAAGACCTCCACATGATTTAAGCTCCAGAAAGTGCTGACAAAGCCCCATCCCCAGCTGGCAATCTGATCTGGCATGGGTGGATGCATTTATATTTACACCATGAATCTCGTTACTGAGGATTTTTTGTATTTATATATTTTTAGATCAATAAACAGCTAAATGTGATCTTTCAGGACCTAAGTGTATGTGATCATGAAACGTTCTCCTAACCCGCCTTATCCATTTAGGAGTCACTGGGTTCCCTGAGCCTGTCCTGGCTACTGTAAAATTCCATGTGTTTTATACTTTTTAACCTCTAAGATGCACTAATCACATCATGAACTACACAAAATGTTTTTTCTGGCCTTTCAGTTTGTTTGCCACCTAGACTTTTTTTTTTCTTTATTCTCTAAAGGAACAAATGGTGTTTCTTTTGGTTTGTTCACCAAGTGTCACCTGTCTACAGGTTAAATAATCCAATTGAAAAAAACAAGCTGATTTTTAACTTCCTAATATCATTAAAGACAAAACCAGCGCAAATGTCTTCTGGAAGCAGTCTTCTAGAGGAAACTTTATAATTTCTGTTTCTCGAATCGTCTTTCTTTTAGACGTTTCTGCCTCTCCAACAGCCAGTAAGATGAAGATCAATGAGAATCATGTCAAATCCAACCATTTTTCCACTGCCAACTACAACAACCTTTACCACACAGCATCCAACTACTTTCCCCACATCGGCTCTCCAAAAGGTAAATATTTCTTTTGTAACACAACATACTTCTGTAGAAATGTTACACATCGATCAACAGTAACCACAAGGCTGGATGACTGTTTTAAAAAGTGAAAGTTTTACTTGCTATTTTCCATCCATCCTGCTGTGTTTAGTCTCCAGGATGAGACGGTTTTCATCTGGAGGAGAGGAGGATGGATGGAATCAAAATATAAACAAGGTAAGTCAGAAAGACATTTCCTTCCTGTTTATAATTTAAGTTATGGTTAATTTTTAATGAGGCTGTTAATTAAAACTTCTTTCCAATCCGCCTCACTGGACATGACCACAAACCTTTCCTCCTCCACTGTTTGCTCCCTCTCTCCATGATCATTAATCGTTCCATTACAACAGCCGTCACATTTCCGTTTCATGATACTTTGTTCCATTTTTCCTCTCCGCTTGCTTATCCTTCCCACTCTGTCATCTCTGTTTGCTCCATCTGTCTCTTGTGCTGTGGCCTCCTTTCTCCTCTCTTTGTTTCATCTCTTTACTTCTTCATGTTTTTTTTCATCCTCTCCTGATGCAGGGAATTGGAAGGATGATCCTGAAGGAGGAGATGAAGGCACGATCAGCCTGTCACGAGAATGGCCACTGGGGAAGTACACGCAGCTCCCGGTGTAACAGCAAGGAGGCGCTAAACAATTTGGAATACAACTCTCTCAATGGGTGTAAGTCTCTTTTAATTAATTTCTTTTTTTAAATTATTTTATCTGTTAGGGCAGATAAGGAAAACCTAGAATTTATGTGTTTTTTTTATTGTATTAAAATGTAAAAATAAGTCAAAAAAAGAGGTTTTTCTAAAGGACGCTCAATGATGTGCTTCTATCATAGCAGTACAAAGATTTAACTAAAAATGTCTGACATCCCCTATTAGAAAGTTTTAATGAGTCTTTCCATGAGTTTAACCACCTGGTAAAGGAAAAACAGCCTCTCAATAAGCATAAACGCAGCTCTAATAAAACAAAAACAGTTTAAAAAAAGCTGTCAATGTTAGAAAATAATATTATGAAGTTTCTGTTAATACGTCTGTAATTTAGAGGCTATTTTAATGACTTCTGAATTAACAGAAGTCATTAAAAAAATGTTAAAAAATTAAATCAATGCTATTTATAGCAGCTCAAAGAAAATGTAAGAAACTGAAGCCAAGGTGGATCTATTTGTGTTTGATTAGGTTTTTAGTTTTTCATGGCACTGTTTTTTCATGCCAAAAATGTGCTCTTCTTGTATTTTCCATTAGTATTTTGTTTTGCTCCGATGTCCCTTTAAGGGCTCCGTAAAGTTTTTTCTTGTCTCATAATTGCATTCCATTGAACATCGAATGTTAGTTTTGGAAAAATAATAAAACAGTCCAAACTTAAAAAAGACTGGAATCCATTAAAATGACAAACAGTGGTTTGTCATTCACATAAACATGTATATGTTTAAACATAAATGGCACAAATCTGAGCCCAGCTGATGCTGCATAATGGATCATGCCGTGTTTCATATTTTATATATTGAGGGTTTTGATGATGATTCTTCCGTGTTGCGTTTGTGTGGGATGTCTCCTCCTCACACAGCTGATGTTTTATAGATGTCCCACAGTAGTTGCATTTAATATTTCCTCTCCACTAAAGAAACCCTCTTTTTTTGTGGTGGATGGATGAGCCCTTCTGAAGGAAGACTCATTTTCTTGTGCAGTTATAGGCAAAAATATTCACCACATGCAGTGAAGTCACAGAATAAAACATTTAGAGGGCGGCCAATGTTTATACTGTAGAAAGCCGCATCAGCACTTGGTTTTCAGGTGAAAAAAGGTTGATTGAAGTGATCCACGCTTAAGCATAAAGTAATGATCAAACAGAATGTCTTTGTTGCCTTAGTTGTTCAGGTTATTAAAATAAAGCAACAAAAACAAGTACATTTTAAAATATTGTGTTTAGATTGTATCCAACCAACAGAAATCAACATTCACTCAATCTGTGATGAATCAGCCAGCAGTTCAAATTAAACCAATGTAGTTTAATCTTAAAATTGACAATATTTTTGATGCAATTACAATGTCTTTTCCCCTCTGTATCGCAGCTCCCAGATCCATCTACAGTGCAGACGGCAGTAAGTAGTAGATACTCAATTTGTTTTGATCTGTGTGTTCGTCTCGAGGAGGTGGAAACTCTGGAAACTTACAGCTTTACTTCCTTTATTCTGTTGGTTCTGCAGTGGGAACAGCGGGGACTGAAGTGGGAGTTTGTTATCAGCTCACACTGGCACACAAACACAGTACTATCTAATGGGTTACAGGTGGGAAGACGAATAGCACTGATGCTTTAGCACAACACTATTAAGATTTCCAGACTTAAACCCTGAGCCATTTGTTGTATAATCTACTCTGGATACTAAAAATGTCTAAAAGATTTATCTTTTTTTTTTATACTTCATACTATTGGAGCTTTTTTTTTAAAGATGCATTATTGTAAAGCTAAGTCTGTTAGACCAAATCTCACTGATGTCTTGTTGAAAGAAGAAGCTGTGAAGGAGAAACTCATTATTGTTCTCGTATGAGCTGTGCAGACTCTCCTGCTGGTATTCTGCTGCGTCATGGTGTCTCATGTCATCTCTTTGACATCTCTGTGTAATTCAATTCCGCTGAACATGAAAGCGAATAGAAGAGATGGAAACCAAAGATAAAGCAGACTGTGTAAACAAAAAGATGAGTAAAGAGACATTAAAAAAAGGGTTAAGAACGTAGCCTTGAAAGTAAAAATAGAGAGGAACGGAAGTTTGAAAAGATGAGCAACAGAAGGCTTTGCGGGGGTTTTGTGTGGCTCTGCTGTCCTCTGCTGCAGCAAGAATGCACAAAACAGGGCCTAGAAGAGGATGCTCTGTTGCTCTTGGTTACCATCCGTTACGAGGAAGCTGCTCCTCTTTGTTGGAAACATAAGAACAGAAAAAGTATGTTTATATAATGGTTTTAAAAATGGAAAAGTAAAGAAATACTTGACTTGTCGTGAAAAGTGGTGGTGGACCAATAATTATAGAAGAGAGTGAAGAAGACAGAAACAGTGAAACCTAAGAGAAAAAGCAACAAAAAATAAATAAACATACTATGATCTGATGAGGAAAAACAAAAAATCCTGAATTTAAAAGACTGGACCAGGTGAGAAACACAGAAAATAGAACATGTCTTAAACAAAACAGGAACCAGAAATCCCCAAATCTTTACACAACTGTGTTCATTTTTGACAGTTATGCCATCCAACAGATTAAAACCTCCAGAGCAAGTCATTTCTCGACTGTGTGTGAAAGACTCTCGACACTACAAAGGAGTTCTTCAGCAGCGCACCCGTAATTCAGGCTAACAGCAGCAGTATGAGGAAAACATGTTGCGTTATGTGAGAAGAAAACCCAGTGCTGTAATGGGAAGCTGCAGAAATACTTTCCCCAGTGTAACATTCTCAGAGAATGCTGGAAAAAGACAGATTAAAAGCCTGTTTTCTAATCTTGGAGAAACATGTCAGTAAGACCCTGCTGAGCTGTGGAGAAGCTGCTCAGATGCCGTTCAAGTAGCTTTCCAAATCCTGCCTGTGTGGAAGCTTAGTTAGCTGCAAAATGAAAGCAAAAGTTCCATCAAACTTTCTCCATGAATGCAGGGATGTGACATTTACAGAAAGAATATACAAATACAGAACATGCTTGCTTCTTCTCACCTATAACCCATAATTCATTAAATACATTTTTTTGTCCACAAAGAGGTTACTGAAGGACTCAAATGCAGGAGACGTGACTTTGCAACAGGAACTTCTTCTTTTGCTTCCAGTCTGCTCCCTTTGGGAGTCACCACAGCAAATCATCTGCTTCCATCTAACCCAGGGGTCTGCAACCTTCAATACTTTAAGAACCATTTGGGTTGATTTCTCATTGACCACCATCCAAAAGGAATCACAAAGTCTCACTTAACCCTTTAGAAAATGAGACAATTATTTTGTGTTTTTATGTTATTGTTACTTTAGTGATACTCATTAATGAACCATTGTTTTTTTTTTTTTTTTTTGCATAAACGTAAAGATAAAAATAGCCATTTAAAAAAAAAAAAAATTGAATTTACGATAGGTTCACATGATTTCCTGTCAAAATAAAAGACATCCTGTGTCACATAGGATCATCTCAATGCAGCAAATGGTGTAGTAGATGGTGTGATGTCAGGAGTGATTAAAAAAAAACAATGTTACCATTTGTTGTGCATCTAGAAGGAATTCATAGATCTAACTAACCAAAATTAAATTAGAGCTAATTCGATGACCCTTACTGTATTTTCTAAACCGTTTGATGGATCGTTGGTGCATTATGGGTACTGTAGTCAGGAGCCTCGTGAAGTGATGTGCTGTTCTCCAACCGTTTGTGAGTAAGTTTAATAAAATTTGAGTTGATTTACTTTTTTTTAGCTTTACTACTTACTTTTACATTACAGTGACATTTGAATAATACAAACTTTATTTTATTTAACAAGAGAGCGCCAATGGAGAGGTAAAAGAGCCATGTGTGGCCCCGGAGTCGCAGATTGCAGACCCCTGATTTAACCCTATTCTTTGCATCCTCCTCACCTGCACCAGCCACTCTTATGTCCTCTTTACTACAACTATTCTCCTCGTTTTTGGTCTTTTTTTTCCTCCTGGTAGCTTCTTTTACTAACATGATCACTGCCCTTCCTCTCACTGTGCCCAGAGGAATCGCTCTTTATCATAAAAAAGACATATTTGCCTTTATAGGTACACATCACATTGAATCAATTAAAAAGAGTTTGATTAATTGCATGAAATTGAGTGGGAAAAAGCACATTTTTCAATTCCAACCCCATGTTTCACTTGACGTTTTTCTTACATAGTTGCCATAATCTGGCACTCAAGATCTATTTAAAATTATACTTTATCAGTTCAAGTGCAGATGATTTATCAAGTAACAATGATGACCTAAACCAAGAAAGTTAAGCTAAAAAGACACCAATCCTGACTGTTTTTTATGCTTATTTTGTCAGATTCATACACGTCCAAGTCTTCCTCGCTCCCAGGCTATGGCAGAAATGGACTGAACAGAGTAAGAGTTCATGCATCTTTGCATGAAAACTTATATTTTGTTTGGGGAAAAAGATTTTTGTGACCCGATCCATCAACAGTGAAAGTGACATTAAAATCAAGACGTGTAAGTAAGTAAGGAATGTGCTTAGACTTTAAAATAAAAAAATAATAATATTGTCATAAACATATGTAGCTAGATGTTTCACCCTTACAGTGGTAGCAAATTTTACCCAAAACAACAATATACCATTGTTTTACCAGCTCAGTTTTACTCTTCTTTTGTATTCTACATCTTTTAGTTATAAGACAATTTGACCCTGCAAAGTTTATGGGCTGAAAGGCCTGGGGAGCAGGTATAGGGGCAAATGGTAAAGGCTGTTTAACGCTGCTTTTCCTTTAATCTCTTCAGTTTAGGATTTAAACATTGAACGTGGTACAGCAAAATTAGGCCTAGATTACCTTTGATGACGCATTTTTTTAAATACTAGTTTTAGTTCAATCAGAGATCAGAAAATTGATAAACATCATTTGTGCAGTGACCTCATTTATGCTCCATGGTTATCAATGATCCACTGAAAAGTCTAAATGTCAAAATTTCAAAATTTGCTTACATTTACTTCATGCCTGATTCCTCTTGTGTGATGTTTTTATTTTAAGTTTTCACTTTGTGCTGACAAAAAAAAAAAACAATGTAGGAATTCAAAAATGTCAGCTAGTGCACATATTTTTTAATATATATTCCTATTCATAGCACGTTTTCCGTTTACGAGATAAAACTTTAATTTCTCTCAAATAACCAACAAGAGACGTCTCAATGAAACAAGATGCAGACAGACTGAGACAGGCCATTTAGTGCCCTTTCAGTGAATGTTAATCTATGGCAAAGGCCAGACCTGACACTCATTTGTGTCAGTTTATTTCCTGAGGCCAAGTAGTAAATGGCAATAGTTAAACAATGACTTTTACTTTTGATTAGGTCATACATGCGGAATCACATAGTTTGAGAATTCTGTTCATTTTTATCCACTGTTGGGTTGATAAAATCTTCTTTTTTTTTCTTGGAGAGTTTAAAGAAAATGTGCATCCTTTTCTAATAGGAGTTTTCTATTTTTTTGTTGTTTTGTTCTTTTTAAACTGTAGGAGTGTTACTATTACTAGACTGTAGTTCACTCATTTACAGTTTCTTCCTGCTGCTCATTGCCATGTTTTCCTAAAGAACTTCTATTGTTTCCTGTCAGCCTGGAAGTGCCGGTGCGGATTATTACCAGTATGACAGCAGTAATGCAGTTAATTGGCAGATCAGAGGTAAGCTAGTTCCGCCTCTATCTTCTTATCCACATTCTTCTTCTTCTCTTTTAATTAATGTCCTCCTAGATTCATCCTTCTTAACGTTGGCGGTTTTGATGTACTAATAGAGCAAGGTGTTGGCAAGTGCAACAGCTCTTCATCATATTTTCTCTTTCTCTTTCAGAATACAAAGTAAGCCAAAGTACATCGGCTGGTGAACGCATCTCACTCAGCAACATCAACTAACCTTATAGTCTGTAAAATGAACTTACTGTCTGGTTGAAGGCCAAATATCAGTTTGACTTCTTTAGTTTGGACGAGTCATTTATAAAAAGATTTTTCAAAATTAAACACAAAAATAAACAAAGTAATGTGATACATATATCCAATCAAATCAAACTGCATGTATATATGCGACAAACGAAACAGAATAAAATTTGAAACTGTCAAAAGCTTCTGTTATTGTTGAATGGAATTGGAAAGACTATCAACATTTATCATCATCTGACGTTTGCTTCCAAAGTCTTGACTAAATCAAACACTTATGCTAGATTAGGAGCAAATGTAATCTGCATTTGTTTCATAGAAATTTTGAGAATTCCCTCTTTGCCTTCTTCAGATCTACCCATATGAAGCTCTTGTGGTGTCAGTGAGAGGACAACACCCCCTCCCTGCTGATGTGGACAGAGCCAGACTAGAGGTAAACAGCTTTGGAATCCTTCTTCAGAATTTACAGGAGGAATTCATTGTCAATCTAAAATACTACTTGGGCATTAGGCCTCATTTCTTTTAGGTAGCTTCTGTGTTTAAACATATTTTGTTTAGTTTAGAAGGAATACGGATAATTCTAGGTCAAGTACTTATTCCATAATGGATCTTGCAAATGATGAATGATATTTTTGGAATACTCAGCTGGATGATGATTTGGTTATGTAGTAAAAAGTACTTTTAGTGTTTTTTTTCTTCAGGTCAAGCAATGTCTTTTGATTTAGGTTATGTTTTATTTAAACCGTGTTATTAAGTTTATGCCTATCTTGTGACCTGATCTCTCCTTTTACAGCGTCACCTTTCACCAGATGAGTTTTACAGAGTCTTTGGCATGTCCATGTCTGCCTTTGACCATCTCGCGCAGTGGAAAAAGAATGAACTGAAGAAACAAGTCCGACTCTTTTGAAGAAAAAAACCAAAAACAAAACATCAAGAACAACAGATTCATCTGACTTGGTGCTGGTCCAACATCAACAGTGTACTCTCAAAGTAGCTTCCACTCAAAAATGACTGACCCCCCAGAGCGACGAAGCCCTGGAAGTGTCAGCAGAAAAGCATCAACTTCCTGTTCTTGATGTGCACTAGGATTTCTTAAGCAATACCTGTGAGGTTGGCCAGCTGGGCCAGGCAAAGAAAAACTGGGTGAAAGGAGAAAAACTGAGAAGGAGAGCTGAAAAGAGGGCTTGGATTTCAACCAATATGCCAAAAAAATGTTACATAGCAAAGTTAACTGGTTTTCTACCAGCAGATGGCAGTGTTGCTATTGTAGTGTGCAGCACATACATGGACCTGAACATCTGACAATATGATTAAAATGAGAATGACCCTGAAGAAAATCAACTGCCTAGAAGCCAGAAGGAAATATTTAAGTTTATCGAGAAAACTCACAAAACAGCACCTAAGATGTAACATTTGAACTCACTTAACAGACTTATAAAGTTCAGGTATGCTAAAGAGCAATGCTTTTTCTCTACTTTTTTTGGTTTTTAACTCCTAATTAAGGCTTTTTTCTGATTTGAAGTCATATTGCTGTTACAACCTGTTTTTTTTAGTATAACTTAAGCAGTTTTAGTTTACTTACATGTCTAAAACTGATTCTGAACTCACTGCAAATGTATATGAAGTTTAGATGCTGAAGGTTTTGTAATATTTACACAGTATGTTAAAAGAAAATTGGATTTCAAACTTCCCACACTGCATTTTGCACTTCAACAGTTCAGAAAAGCTTCGTTACTCCAAACAGTGAGTGTAGAAGCTAAATGAATAAAATGCAAACAATACAAAATGAGAACAGACAAGTATTAGTTAAAAAGTCAATCAGTGGTAACTTGAGAAAAAGAGTTAAGGATGCTGATGTGGATCAAAGATACATGCAGGAAAAAAGGTTAGTTTGGTTTGAAACATATAAAATTAAACAATGAAATATTCTTTTTTTTAAGTGAGTGCTCCAAATGAGGATGCATGATAGCTGTCACAAAAGATGAAAACAAATGTCTTTTTTTAATTAAACACAAAGTCTACATTTTACCTTTGTATTTATTTTAGAAAAGACATGTTAGGGTGTTTAAGACTGACATCAAAGTTTAATATTAACCATGAATTCAACCACAATGTAACTTTTTTTCTATTGATTTTATTTACTATTTGTTGTTATCACCACTATGTCTGTCACTGCAAATTCAAAATAAATGTACGACTGGTTTGTAACTATTAGTATTGTTTTTTCTGAACCATATCACAGAGGTGGATAAGAAGATGAACAGATTAATGCTCTTAGTGTGTTTGCATCACAGTATAAAAATGCAATTTGTTTCAGATATGTTTTCCCTGTTTTAGTCAGTTTTTTTTTTTTTTTTTGTCATGCAAGAAAAAAAATGAGTGGGTTGTTGGCTGAAGAAATGCATCAAAGCAATGAATTACTGTAAAATCGCAGACAAATAGGTAAAAGAGGAAGCTTTGACTGTGGTGGAAGAAAAAAGCCGGAAGATAATTGAAAATCTCCAACCTTCTTGTCAGAGAAACTTAGGTAAAATGTCCAAGCAGCAGGCGGCGGCGATGCTTTACATGAAGAACAAAATCAAGCAAATACAAATTGTCAAAGAAAAGGATACAATAAGTATGTTAAACTCTGGAAATGCACATCACTGCTTGTTTTGCTTAAAAAAAGCTTAAAGTATAAATGAGTAAACTATTGCAAACCAGAGAGATTATGTTTAAGATGATGTTTTATATATACAATTGTTTCAAGACAGTGATTTCAGAGGGATGTGTTGTTCTTTCAACCTTATTTTAAGCATATATGTACATCGATGTGAAAAATTACTTTCCATTTGATGATTATGAGAAGGACTTTTTCTGGGACAGTCATGTAAATATGAGAATGAACGTTTGAGCTATGAAACATTTGCCTTTATTGAATTAAAAACTGTACGGATTTGGTAATTGATAAGTAAAATATTAAAATAAATATGATTATTATAAAGATCTTTGTTTCACTGACAGCTAATAAAATGGAAGATAATTCCTTTTCGATGATGCACTTTAACATTAGGAAGTTTTTATGAAAACTTTAAGTCTGTTACAGAATTTGATGTCAGCTGTTCAGAAAATTGACACCGAGATAATATCTGGTTTAGAACTTGAAGGTACAGTTTGTTTACACTTCACAGAAAAAAACAAAATAGGAGAAATTGCACCGTATGCCAATGCAAAATTAACTCCAAACATCTTTTAAGTTATTATAAAAGTGTTTCCAGAGGTATTTTGTTATTATTATGCAGTAAATATTAAAGAATCTGTGTCATTTATGTAGGACATAGTTAGAGTGGAATGTTGCCACGATGTGAGCCCGCCCTCATTTCTCATCATCCCTTTGTTTATACTCTCTCCTGCTAGCTAATTTTCATTGGAGAGGGTCTTTAAGCTGTAGAAAACAATGTTAAAAACTATTGAGAAAAACGTTGACAGTTTAAAAAAATGACAGTAGAAAAACTAAACTTGTTGTCAATATATGTGCATTAGATGCTGCGATCCTGCTGACACATTTACAATACTGTAATCTTGTTGATGTGTTTGATAAGCTAAAAAATAATAAAATGAAAATTATAAGTCTCTCATTTCCACCATCCAGCCAAGCATTGGAAACCTAAGGGTGTTATTTACCATTCTAGTGTCTTTGCAAAGCCATTCTCAGACAAAACCTGCTTCTTTTGAGGACAATTTCTATAGTAAGAAGTAAATGATCTAAAATGATTTAAAGTTAATCACTCCCACTTTTGTTTTAACCAGATTGGACTACATTGCTTCCATCCTGATCTACACAGGCTGCTTTCTAAATGAAGAAACTTCTGTGTGACCTCGTCAGAACAAAGCTCTTCAAAGTTCAGAGTCCGAAGAAACACAAAAGCCAGATGCATATTTACCATGGCGGTCTGAAAAATGTGCAGTTTTGAGATTAGAGATTTAAACTCCATTCCAATACTGGCTGGCTTTTACCGCATACGTGGTTGTATTTTGGTTTCCCACTAAAATCTCAGATTACACAAAATTAGCTGTTTATAATTTAAAATATTTGATTAAGAAAGATAAACTCTTCTGGAGGCAAAAGAGTACATGAGTGAACCTGATAATTAAACTGATTGGGCAACGAAGGACAAAATGGAAAAAAAAATAGTTCCATACATTTCTAAATATTACTACTAATAAATACTGAATTAATTATGGCCTGTATTTGAAGTTGTTTAAAATGTTTTAAATAAACATAGTCAGAGGGTTTAATTTAGGAAGAAAGGCGTTCTAAACAGAACTGTTTTGTGTTTATTAATCCAGCACCCTGTCAAAACACATATATGTAAGAGGAGGCCCACATTGGTGACTTGGCAGAGTGCTTGTGAACACATACTGTAGAAGAAAAATTAGGAGTATTTTATTATTTTGTTAGGTTTGTTTATTATACTAACAACAGGAAGACACTATTTTTAATTTAGAAACCGACATTTTTTTTAAATAAAATTATGCATGAACTGCTAAATCTTAATGGCTTTGATTGTTATTATAATTTTTTATTTATAGAGTCCTCTGACTGCACAAGAATCCAGTTTCTGGACTATTTTACCTATTCCAGGTCAAGTGTGCCAGTTTTAACTTGTCATTTTATTGGTTTATTATTTGTTACTTTTTAACAGTTAGAAATTATACATTTTAAAATCTGAAGTTAAAGATCCACTCAGATCATCTTTTGAGATATTTGAAAAGTGTTCACAGTGGTCTTTTAGCTATGATTGTGTTATTGTCAGAATAATAATAAAAACTGTTGTAGCACATAGATTTTGCAGAGCAGCAGGAGTAAATTTGAAATGTATCTGTGAGTTTTGGGTGGCACCATTGGCGCAGGGCAACCCCGCCCCCCTTCCCCATCCTCGCTGAGAGCTCGAAAAAGGTCGCTTGTGCCCAATGTATTTTCTACATCACAAATACAATCTATTTCAATCAGCATTTTCTTTTCTGCTCCAGATTCCCAACAATATGAATAAATAAACACAAATTTTCTTAATATGTCCTCCATCATCAGAAAAATGCCACAAGAACGTGGTAAAACCCAATTTTCATCGAAGGGGGCCTTTAAATTCCCTTCGTGCATTTACTTTGAAATATGAGCAAAAGACCTATTTTAATTTGAAAGAGAAACAAGCCTCAAATACGTTTCTTCTGTCGCAAAGATGATTTTTTTTTGCGATGTACAGGCGCTAGGACCCAGAAGGTACTTGGCTGATGAAGTGTCCGCCGAGTCGAACTGTAAACTGTAGCGGCCGCTCTGACTCACGGATCCGCGCGCACAACGACGAACGCCGCCGCCGTGTCTGCTGGCGACGCCGACATGTAGGTAACTTTATTACCCAAACGAACGAGGGATTACAACTGGAAGCCAACATAGAGGCGAAAAGCGGCATGGATTCAAGACGCAGAAGCGGTGAGTTGTAAGAACTTTCTCTTATTTCATCTTTTAGGGAGAAGTTTTAGACAACGCCTTTGTAGAAAACTACTCAGTAAACTTCACGTCCAAATCTTTCCGACAGTTCATAAAGTTGTTGTGTTATTGGGAGGATCAACACAAAAAGGTTTATTACTATAGTTTCATGAAGCCAAAGGAAATAGACGGTTCGTTAATTTACTCTTATTGATCAAACAAACCAAGCTCGCCTCGCGCCCTGCGCCGCTGTTGGAGCTCGCGGGCGTGATGTCACTCAGCCACGCGCCGGTTGGTGAGCGCGTCTGGATGGAGGAGGTATCCTCAGGTAAAGTGATGCAATCTGATCCCAACACTGAAGTGCCCCGCTGGAAGCTGCGCCGCTGGAAGGGAGGCAGCGGCTCAATGGTCGCTGTGTTCACAGCTGCTGCAGGAAGCTGTGCTACTGCGCCACGACGCACAACTGGAACGATCCGAAACCTGGAAAAAAGTAGATCCAAACATTGAATTAGGGACAGAGAGCATTCTATTGTCATTTCTATTTAACCAATTCAAACTTCAACAGTTAACTATAGTGGGTTATTTTAAAACGATTTCTTAAAATGTTTAGTAAACGGTTTGTTAAAACCAGATACACAGTTTTCTTTAATTTATAAGCAAATGGTCATCATGACATCCATTTGCACCATCTTTTTGATGAGTTAGGCACATATAGGAAAACAATCAGCTAGACCTTTTAGAACATTTTCAGAAATCATAACTTTATTTTTTTTATAGTTTGAATATGTACCAATTGATTTCTCAATTTTCCATTTAAAAACAGTTTGTTTATGTTAGTCTACAAGTATGCATCAGAATGGAGCAGAGCAGGGAGCTTGTGCCTTCTACGTCACAATGACAAGCTTTTTTTTTTTTTTTCTTTTTTTTGGTTGCATTTTTTTCGTCTGGTTCTGATTCACTGTGATTTGAATGAACAAATATTTAGAAATACAATTTTAAGCTTCATTTTCTTTATATATCACATCCATCATAAAAAAAATGCCACATGAGTGTGTTAAAAAAATATGGGTCTTTTATGGCGATAAATCCATGAGTTTTAGGAACAAATGTTTCATTATTTTGCGTATCTTCTGACTTTTTTCAATTACTTGGTTTGCTCTGGTTGGTTTTCCATGAAACTTTCTTAGAATGAACCCTGAGCCTGGACTTTTCTGTGTGAAGGTTTTTCATACCTGCATGAATTTAGACGATAGGGTGGATAGGATGGAACAATGCAAAAAGTAGGATTTTATTTATTTTCCAAAGTGAAAATAATAAAGAAAAATCTTGTAGGCTTTTCTAAGAAGGTAAACACAATTTTTTAAACAGTTGTCAGGGCTTTTTGTTGTCTCTTCTAATATGACTTTCAGTCCTTTTCTTTCCCACAAATTCCTGGTTCCTATGTTGGGAAAGTGATAAGATACTAACTAGAAGAATGTGGGGGAAAAAAAAAGAATTCCTGCACTATATTTCCACAGCTGTGTGTTTTTCCTGCTCGAATGTGAACTTTTTAACGTGTTGGCTGGAGCGTCTAACCCAGTGAAGCTGTGACACCACACACTGTTGTCACGAAAATATGAGTTACAGGATGCAGAGTCTCTGAAGCAAACCTTTGTCTTGTCGAGAGCTTCTGGGGCCGCTGAGCCCTGAACTCTGACCAGAGGATGGGCGTCTGGAGATGAGACTGGAGTCCATTTGGGGAGAGGAGTGAATGGCGTTTAAGTTGGTGTGGGGGAGAGTGTTTAAGTGACAGAAAGTGAGATGTAGAGAGATTTCTTTTAGACTTTGTTTGGAGGACAGGAAAAGACGCTTTCTTCAAAACCAAACAGACTTTAAAATGCGGTTGGGTAAAACTGAAAAAGAAAAAATTGAATCAGGATTTTGCAAAATATTGATTTCGATTTTTCAAAATAATCTAATAATTTTGTTGCAGTCCCCCTCTGATCATTTTTTGATCTTTTGTAAAAACAGTTGTAACAGTAATCATGATTATGACGTTTTTAGCCAAAATCAATGCTGTTTTGTAGCCAAAATTATACTCTGCCACACACTTTGTGATCCTGTGTCAGCAGAAATGATGTATTGTTTTACATAATGGTGAAAACGGCGGGTACAGTGAAAAATACGTTTTAATTTGAAAAATGTATCGGATCTACTTTGCATTAGCTCGCATAATTTCTAATTTAGGTCGTTAATTGCCCCAACTTTGCTACGGCTCAGCTCCGGCGTCCGGCAAAAATTTGAAGCCAACAAATTGGATGCAGAGCTCCACAGAGGCCGGATTGGACTGGATGCAGTGTGAGTGCCTCTCACACTTTTAATGTTACGTGAAGACTCCGGCGTCCGCACCACAGCCGCACCGGAGGCGGACCGCATGCGGTGTGAGCCCGGGGTTACAAGCTTTTCCAACTGCATTTTTGCGTCTGCTCCTGATTCACAACAAAATGAACAAAGAAATATTCTGAAATGCATTTTTTAGTTTCATTTTATTTATATATGTCTTCATCAGAAATATGAAATATGCCACAACATGTCAAAAACACCAAGAACACATTTTTCTTTGGAATGGGTCTTTAAGTGAAGAAAATCAATTATCACCAGTGATTTAAAAGTATGAAAGGTAGAACTTTTTTGTAAAAAAAAAAAAAAGAATTCTTAATTTTGTCTTAAAATTCAATAGTTTGATGAATCAATTGTGTATTTTCCCCCTGCGACAGACTGGCGACCAGTCCAGGGGTGTCCCCTGCCTTCGCCCGTGAGTAGCCGGGCTAGGCTCCGGCAGCCCCATGACCCCGAAAGGGATTGAGCGGTTCAGAAAATGAATGAATGTTGTATTTTCCAAATAGAAATGGACTTTGTCTAAATAAATCACCCAGCCTTATTTGTGAAGCTTAAAGGGCCTGTGTCACGCTCTTCTTAAGCCATTCAGAGTAAACAAAATTGACATATATATGGTCATAAATTGAACACTAAAGAACAATTTTTTAATGAAGAATTAGTTATTTTTGCGAGCTCCTTTTTCTACCCAGAAGTAAGATGCCTCGATCTCTGAGGGACTGTGTTTTTTTTTTCTCCTTGTGTGTGCCGCCCTTTTCATGACGTCAACGTAGAGCCGGCCTCGGCAACGTGTCTGTGTTTTGCCGCCCGAAAAACAACAATATCCAAACTTTAGCCTCATTTTGAATATGAACTTTGATGAACTTTTTGATGAACTCTTGATGATGTGCTTATAAAATAAAAGTGTTCAAAGGAGAAAGTGGGTGTTTTTGTTAGCCGGGGGTGTGTGTTGGCAGAGCAGACTCTTCCTGGAAGGGGCTGTTCTCCACTTTGTGATGTCACAATGTGAGGACACGTTTGTTTTCCTAGATTGGGAGGAGCTGGTGCTCGGAGACCAGGGTTTTGGAGAACTGCTCAGAGATGCGTGAGTGAAGCTAAATACTGCTTTAGGGGGGTTTTATATGAGGAATTAACAATATAATACACTTACAAGCTCAAAAAAGTTTATTTTGCATGATATAGGCCCTTTACATTGATCTTCCTATGATCAAATATGACCAATATTGTCTGCTTGAAGCTCAAAACTATTCTTTTTTTTGAGACGCAAAAAGAAATTCTACCAAAAATGAATAGTGTCATAGGGGTGTAAACCTGGGTGTTGATTGGAGGGTTACACGTGTAGCTGATGGGAATGAAAGCTTCATGTCTGCAGGGCAGATCTCCACGTCTCCAGCGTCAGACCTCCTGCCCATAAGCCCAGTGTGGTGAGATAAACAGAGGCAGCAACAGTAACAGCAGTTGTTTTCTTCTGAGCTGCAACCAAACAGGCTAAATCAGTCCAAATGATAGTCGCATGGGCTGCATCCCATGACTGTCCTCCCCTTGAGAAGTGGGTGTAGAGACACGCGTGTGCACACACACCACTGGACTTATTATTGAGTGAGTGGGTTTATTAGTAGGAGGAAGGTGAATGAACGGGGAGTGTGCCTCCTGCTTTTTAGCTTAATAAATAAGTGGAGGGAAAAAAGTTGAAGAAGAAATGTGTGTGGAGGGGGGTAACAATGACCCCTCCATGGGTGAGAGGAGCCACAAGCCTCCTGAACAGCTGATTCTCAGCCTGTGATGCCTCCAGCCCTCTGAGAGGATGGCCTTGATGACACAGTTAGATGTCAGGAGACCCAAAGTCTGAGCCTTGTTTACTTTTCTTTAAGAAACCATTGCTTTACTGTAAAAAAAAAAAATACAGAAACGTAACTTAAGTAAGTTTTGCTGTGAAGGAAAAGGAGAGTTATTGATAATAGACGATGGTTTTATCGGAAAGAGCAACAGATATGTGGGGAGGAAGAGGGAAAGGGAGGCCGGCAGTGGGTTGACAGAGAGGTTTCAGATCATTTAGGAGTGGACAGAAGCTTTTGTTGACAGCTTTTATAGAAAACCACAGCTGCACACACTCGCATGCACACACACATGCACAGCTGCTGGAGGTAAACTCAAACCTTGGCTGCCCATGAATCAAGACAACGCAGCTGTGTTGCGCCACTCCCCTAATTCTTTTGTTTTCAGTTCGCTCAATTCCGTTGTTTGCTCTGGTCCTGTGGAGAATTGTGGCTCTCTAATTTTGGCTCTCGCAGAGACAATGAAGGATTGTTGGAGTGAAGGCGCCGGAAGAGTCTTGTGGGAGAGTTGAGGCTTTTTATCTCTCAAGCTCCCTTTCTACGTTCATTCTGGATCAAGAAAAGCAAAACTGTTTTATATTAGCTTAAGGTTTTTCTTCTTGTCCTGTTTCCTAAGAATTTAAAACCAGAGAGTTCCCATGTACACCTACAAGAAGATTTTTGAAACTCATTTCTTAATGCTACTCTTTTTGTAATATCGACACTTTGCATGTGTATTTTTAAAATGATTTTTTTTAAATAATGTTTTCACCAAAACATAGACTTTTTTAAAAAAACTTTATTCAGGAAAAAAAAGAATTTTTAAGCAAAAAAAAACTAAAGTCCTGTTACCCTTAACTGTTAAATAGAAATTGTTTAATTTTTGGAATATCAAAAATGTGTTTACATATTCATTAAGTTATCCAACTTGAAGAAACATTAGGTATAAGCATCATCCAGAATCCTAACTAGATCAAGACATTAAGAAATATTTCAAGACATAAATTGGACTGAATAAAGAAAAAAAAATCTGTAATTCAAACTAAGTCGATGTTTACTTTAAAAAAAAGCAAAATGGAGTAATTAATTCCATAAATTAGGTTTTTACAATTTATTGTATTTATTCAGTTTTTAAAAAAATATCTAATTTGTTCAGTTTTAATCACTAGTGCATGAAAACTTACTTTTCAATGTCAAACAAAAAACAGTTTGGGGATGAAAATGACACAAAACTTTTCAATATTTATTTGAATCTTGCCAATTTTGAAATTCATTTAAATAGAGAACTTGTGAATTGCAATTTAATTAATGTAGTGACTTGGCATTGATTATAATGCTTTACATTGTTATTTAATGTTCTGCATTTCCATATTTTTTTGTATCAAAATAACAGACTGTATAAGAGAACTGGACATAGCGACCGTGATGCTGTCCATAAAAAAAACACTTGTTTTCGGTTCCAATGAAATGAAGTCAATTTAGTCACCATTTTTCCACTATAAGGCAGTAGCCATGTTGGAACCAGATGACGTTACTCAGCAGTGATTGGTCTGAGTCAACATTTCTATGGCAACCACTGTCTCCAAGAAGTAGCAAGCATATTAGAAGACCTTTCCACTGAAAGAGGGCTTTGGAGAATTTGTCAACAGTTCGAATGTTCAACATAGCACCACCTACTTTTATCGAGGCATCTGATTGGCCAGTTTATACCTTGAATTACGTATGCTACACCAAAAGTATCATGAAAGAAGTTAGGATTATCAAGAACAAAAGAGGGAACAAGAATGGTTATTCTGAGTAATAGAATGACTAAAACAGTCATGACTAAATGAGTAAAAACAGTTTATTTTTCAATAGAAGTCTCTGGGATTTTGACTTTTTGGGACCAGCGGGTACTTCCTATTTGGAACACAGTTCTCTTATAAGGCCAGTGATTGAAACCTTGAATTGTAACCCACCTCAAATCAATCTGTTTCAGAGTTTAAAATTACAAATATCTGTAAGAGCTCTTCAGTGACATGGAACTCACTGATGAGTGTTTTAGCTTACTTATTAAGAAAACATCAGATGACAGCAGTGACTCGCTACATGAAGTCTGGTAACTGCATCCCGTCTTGTCTTTCGTCTTTATTTTTGCTTCATTTCCGTCAGGAAGGGAAACTTCCTTTCCCCGTCCACCAAACTTTTTCTCTGCTCAGCTCTCTTTCCTCCTCCCTTTCTTTGTTGGCACTCAGCAGGCAGGATGTGTGAGAGTGTTTTTCAGGGCATTTGGAACAATGTCAAGGTCACCAAGCACACAAACAAATGCACACATCCACATAAACGTGCACAGGATGCCAGAACTTTAAAATGTCTTACTACCAAAGAAGGCCTGCAGTGCTCTGTGCTCTCCACGATCGAGCCGACACAGACAGCTGTTGAATTTCTCCTCCCTGTCAGCTGCTGTAACGGAGGCTGAGCTCCAGCTTTCAAACTTTTCACACCCTTCACCAACTGCCAGCTCCGCCTGGCTTCTACAACACCGCATGCTTGTGTTAAAAGAATATTTGATGCACTTGGTGGAACAGCAGAAGCATTTCAGCCATAAAAAAAAATCTACCGTGAAGATTTCACCACCGTATGACAGTTTCATACCATAAAGCCTTTAGTTGTTCAATGAAATGTTTTTTGTTTGTTTCCAGTTGCGATGGAGCAGCTTGTGAGTGAGCTCAGCGGTCTGCTGAAGATGCTTGATCATGAGACGGTCAGTCCAGCAACTGCAGAAAAGATGGCCTCCATACGAAACATTCTGGATTCACTGCAGCTATCAGGTATAGTGTGATGCTGCGTTGACACTTAATGTGATTCGGATGTCCAATTTGTGTTGGCCACCTATCTTTTGACAGATTTGCTGCTGGACGCCTGTCCAAAAGTGTGTTCATAAACTTGACCCTCCTGAGGCGTGGCAGAGGAGCTACTGTCAAAAGTTTTTAGCCTCATCGCTACATGAAAGCATTAACTGTATATCTCATTTACAATGCATTGAAGACACGGCTGATGTTGAGAAATCAGCTTTATTTATCTTGATGAGCTCTACAAAAGCATCAGTTAGCACAGCGCTAAGTCCTGCATTAGACCGAGGAGGGAAAAAATAAGATTAAAATTAAACGACCTTTTTTACCACTGTCTCAATGGATGAAAGAAAAAAAAATTAATAAAGTTAAGGAGAACAATAAGATTCTCTTCCATGTTTGTTGTGGACTTCACCCGCTGATCACATTATTAACACATCACGGACCAAATTTGAGTCCCTGCTTAGTTCACGCAACCCTTCTTCTTTGCCAAAGTTCAGATATGTGAACTCTTGATGTGATGTGACGCCTAAAACTTGCTGCTGCCAGAACAATGCTCAAGTCACGCCACAGGACGAGGAAAACAGACGTACATGGATCTAGTAGCCTACAAGTGATGGTTTCATATTTTCTTTTTGGCTAATTTTAATGTAGATTTTCTACATTAATTTGTATGCAAACTTTACTGATTGTGATTCATTTTTATTCATATTCAAGACAAAACTGTACACAGATTTTTTTGCGGAAACATTAAAAAAAAAAGGTAAAAAAAAATCTTTCTGAGCTATTTTTGTTATTTTCTTTTGCATCTAGATTGCAAACAGGCATCTTTGAAAAGCTTTGTCTCAGAAAACAGAACCTTTTTAACGAAAAATATCCATGACTTGTTCTGTAGCCCATCCCTGTTGATCTGGAAGAGAGGAGGATGTTGGAGAGGATAAAAGGATTGATGTAAGAGGATAATGAGACACAAAGTTGAAGCCGGATAATGAGGCAAGGTCAGAGTAAGGTGGCCAACAGAATAGCCTGGTGTTTGTGTGTAATAGTGGCCCCAGACAGTACTGAAAGTATTATCTATATTCTAACAGGTGTCGGTCTTTAGTCTACATTTTAAGTCTGGACTTGAATTCATGTGTTCAATCAAATGTGTTCATTTAATTAGAAAAGTCCTGATTTCTAACTTAGACTCGATGTGGGTAAAGATTCCGATGCTTCAGTAACTCCATCCTATTTTTAACTGTGTTTGTGTTTCTGCAGTGAATGGATCAGATGTCTACATGAACAGCTGTCTCTATGGAAACGGCACCAGCTTTGTAGAGTCTCTGTTTGAGGATTTTGGTAAACATCCTTTCCAAACACATGCAAACCAAAAATTGTTCCGTTCATCATGTATACGATTATACATCATGCATTGTTCCCCCAGATTGTAATTTGCACATGCTCAGTGCTTCACCGGTGGCTTCACCGGTGGAACAGAAAGAACATAAAGATGAAGAGGAGAACAGTCATGGCAATAAATCTGTAAGTCATTTACTCCACACAGCTTATATTGTGTTCTCGCCCACAATCGTGGTTTAAACTTCAACTTTGGATTTTCAGACACCAACCGATACCCCCCCTCCTCTGCCAACCACCCCACTTCCTGATGACTACTATGAAGAAGCTGTTCCTCTAGATCCTGGATCCAGTCCACAGTACTTCACCACCACTATGAACTGTCAGTTCTTTATATGCAAATGATCACAGATCTGAATAAAAAAAGAACCAAAAAGTGATCCTCAATCCTTTGTGTACTCCCTCTGCCCGCCTCCCAGCTTCCAGGAACTCTGTGGAGGACGCCTATTATGAAGACGCCGATAAGAACTACCCAACCACCAGAATTAATGGACCTCCTAAAAATTCCAGTGAGTGTGTTCCTCGTTCTAAAAGCTTAATTACGCAGCAATATTCTGAGGCAAGAATTATTTGTGAGTCATACTTTATCGCTCGATGTTTTGTTCCGTTTTTGCTGCGCAGACAACGACTCAGACGCCCTGAGCAGCTCCTACGAGTCTTATGAGGAGGAGGAAGATGAGCCTAAAGGGCAGGAATTGTCTCAAAAATGGCCATCTGAGCAAAACATGGATGGACCAGTTAGAGACTGCCACATATGTGCCTTCCTGCTGCGAAAAAAACGTTTCGGCCAGTGGGCTAAACAACTAGTAGTTATTAGAGACAATAAACTCCAGGTAAAAAAAAAGTAAAATATTTGTGTTGATTCAAACCTTAAATTTGAAAGACCTAATTACTTCTCAAGTCTCACAATACTACTTAAGAGCAACACGTTCTTATAAAATTCAAGCTAACATATGGGTCTTAAACAATATTGTCTTTCTGTGTGGATATTCAATGTTTTGTTTTTCTTTTCTAGTGTTACAAGAGCATCAAGGACATGTCTCCCCACACAGAGCTCCCTCTGAATCTCTGTAACGTCATCTACGTCCCAAAGGAAGGCAAGAAAAAAAGGCATGAGTTACGCTTCTCACTACCTGGAGGTGACGCTCTTGTGCTGGCAGTTCAGAGTAAAGAACAGGCGCAGCGATGGCTCAAGGTGTGTTTGACTGCTTATGTAGGAAATTGCCAAAGCTGGTGGCGACCTGGGAAAATGTGGCTGCAGTGGGAACAGGGGATGATTCTGGAAGTGAAGCTTTTCTTCTCCTGGTTGCAGGTAGTTCATGAAGTTGGAATTCAGTTCAACCACTCTGAAGGACTCAATGGATCCACTTCTCCAATTATACAGAGAAAGCTGGAGCTCGATAAGGTTTGTTCATGTTGCTTTCTGTCTGTTACTTGGATTTTCAGATGTTTTTTTTTTTTGGCAGAGTGGAAGTTTTAGCTTTTAGAATTTTGAGTGTTATGAATGTATTTCATTTTTTAAGGTGCTTTTTTAAATATTTTCCTACCCCACATGACAACAGTTCTTTAGTTTCTAGTTAAAAGCTGTAAGGAAGATTGCACTTTTGTGGGGGTTGAAACATTTAATGTTTTTATGTTCTGTGAAAAGTGACCGCACATGGACACAGCAGCTGACCAAAAAAACTGGTCTTACGATCTAGTTCACAAATTACATCAAGCAGGAAGGTTTTTTTTTTTTCATTTGCAATGTTCCAATGTTGCTAAACAATTGGATAATAAGATGATGAATGGAGTCTTTTCTTTATTCGTTTTCAGATGCTGCAGTCAGACAAACAGGCATCAGACTCTGACAGCGGGCCGACGGCAGACAGTCAGTCTACTGGACACAGACCAGGCCGGGACACCACTGACTCACTCAGTAGGTGAAGCCTTAAAGACAATTACTTAATAAAGTTGTCATTTTTAAGTTGGATTTGTACACTGGTCGTAATACTTCAGAAGTTGCTTTAATTTACAAACTTCAGATATCAAGGAGGATCTTGGAGGAACTCATGCTCTTGTTCTGAAGTCTTGAGAAATGGTTAAAGTTCTCCATTAAAAAAAGGCAGTATAAAGGGATGTCTCAGTCAGATTTTTTTGCTTCGATCCAAGTCATATGATTCTGAGTATGTGCCGATACTGAATACTGATCTAATACTTTTATAAAACATTAAAAAAAAAAAAAGAACTTTTAATAAACAGATCCAGGTTGTCCCGGATTCTTTGTAATCCATGTTGTTTAATCATTTAACTCTTAAACAGAGCGCTTCTGTGAAGCAGCTTGAACAATTAAGTAAAAATAGCGCAGCTATCAGTTAGAAAAAAACAAACAAACTATTAATTAGAAAATATTAGGTGATACTTAGTTGTGTGAGAAAGTTTGTAGCTTTAGTATCTTCAGAACTATTTAATGTTTTTGATAATTCCTAGAAACTAAAATCAGTGACTTTCTTTCTAAATCGTTGTTGTATGAATATGAAATGAATATGAAAATTGCACGACTAGTTTATATAAATGTAACCTTTTCTTAGTTTTAATTGTTTGAGTATTGGTCGATTTATTATTTGGTTTTTTGAATCACCTTTTCTTGGAGCATAGACGGTCCCATGTTATCCTTTTCGTTGCCGCCTCTCTGTTTAATTCTTATTAAATAAAAAAAAATTTTTTTTTGGTGCCTTTTCAGGTCATTGTTTGTTTTCAATTATTATTAAAAGAGTAATTGAGCCCGGATGTAAATATTTACAGATTCCAATCAAGTCTGAAACTGCCCGATTGGGCCCAATTTCCGATCACATGATCAAATCAGGACATCTTTAGTAGTATTTTTTTTTTGTTATTATGTAGCATACAAATTTTGTGCAAAAGAGCATCTGGATTTTGCATTTTCACCCACATCTACCTCTGTGATGTGAGATCTATTTTAAAAGTATTTGATTTTAATTTAAAACCAGATTTTTAATTTTATTTTTTTATCACTATATGTTGGCTTGTAGTCCATACTTTTAGCTATTTAAGGGTGTTTAAAAACTGGCAGATACATTTTTTTTTTTGTAAAAGCTTTGCAAATCTTAATTTTTGTGTAGGAAAAATCTACATTTTCAACATTTTTAAGATTTACTTGTAAAATTTTAGACAGAGAAATATTTATTGCTAGGAATAATAGAAAGAATTACTAAAAGTGAGTTTTTTTTCGACAACGTTCTCAATCTTTAACATGAGTTTCTATGGTCCCATATGACTTAAAATGTTGTTTCTTTAAATGACCATTTCTCCAGAAATCCCCTGAAGGCGACAAATGCTCCCACTGTTTCCCCAACATCAGATAAGAACTTCAAAAGTTTTTGCTTTTGTTTACTTCAAAATTTCAATGATAAACCCTAGGAGATCAGATATATGCGGTCAGTAAACAAAAAAAGGCTCAAACAGAGTTGTTTTTTTTTCAATGCCGCTACAACCTGTTTACTCGCCAAGTGTCTCTTAAACTGGAGAGAGAAAGGGAGACAGGAAGTGAGGCCTGAGCAGAAAGGACATCCTTCCTGTCGTCTTCCTGCGATTGTGTCCCAATGACATCACAGGAAGCTGGATGAACGGAGCTCAGCTGCACCTTGTTCAATGACCTCTCAGAACTTAACACATAAAAGGAATTTCTGAAACTTTGTTTTTTTAGTTATGATGTCTTATTTTTGTGTAGTGATAGAAAACCAATAGGTTAGCACCGAGAGTGCTAAAAAAAAAACAAATGTTTTGAAGTAGCTGATGGTTCTATTTCGGGATGTGTTTGGCTTCAGGCAGAGGGAAGCGTGGTGCCTTCTCTGAGCTGACGGGGTCGATGAGCAGAGCAGCCGGCAAGAAAATCAATCGGATCATCACCTTTTCCAAAAAGAAGAATGCTTTGCCGGGAGAGCCTCCCTCATCTTCAGGCAATACCGACAACCCTCGCTGTGGTGAGGATGCAGTCTCAACATCATAAAGCTGCTCTTAGATTATTGTTACAGGATCATTCAAATCCCACTCCAACTATATTTTTTCTATTGTAAGTTTTCCCAGTGGTCTTTTATTTATGATTATGCAGTTTTTAACCAAAATTAAGAAAAAAAAAAACGTTTTTAAGACAGATTTTCTGCAGAGCAGCTGGATCTCAATAGAAATTTGCTTCTTGATTTGTGAGTGGGACTGTTGGCACAGAAGTTAGCTTAGCTAATTTCCCATCAGCACTTTTACACTCTCTATCCCACTAGTTTGTAGTATCTCAAAAGCTCAAGTTAAAATTACCGTTAATGGATCTATTTGTCTTAAAGTGGATGCTTCAGAATTGTATCGGAGTAGGGAGACTTTTGCCCACCCGTGGTTGCTGTGTCACAAACCCCAGCTTTTTCCAACCACCGGTTTTCATCTGCTCCTGATCCAACACGATTTGAATAAAGACATTTCAGAAACGCAAAACAATGTAATGAAATGTAACAAAAACAATGAAACAAGGTTTTTTGGGAATGAGATGATTGTAGTTAAGTAAAATAATATTTTTTGTGAGTTAAATTGGTGGAGTTTAAATGGATAAAACAGTGCCTGCCGTGAGACTGAAGCTTCTGTTTTTAAGCTCACCTGGACCTGCTGTGCTCTCATACTTGTCCCGCGGCAAACACGGTCACCACAAAAGCTTCACACTGCTGTACGTGACATTTAGCTGGAGGCAATGATGCAGTCCCTAAAACTGAACAGATTTCAGGAGCAGCGGGGTCGTTTTTGGGTTTTTTTTCCTGGTTAGGTATTTAAGAGACTATGATCTTATCTGAAATACTTTCTTTTTGTTCTTCATTTTAATTGGTTGGATAAATCTTGTAGAGTCAGCAAAAAAAACAAACAAAAAAAACGTCTGCTTTTAGTTTTTTTGGAAGACAGTGATAGAAATCAATAGCAATGATAAAAGCGTTATGTTTATGTAAATGTTATGAAGTTTAAGCAAATCTTTTAGGGTTGGAACTAGTGCTGTCAATCAATTAAAAAAAATCAAATTGGTCACACTTTTGGATTGTGACTAATCACAATTAATTAGAATGTTTTACGAGTTACATTTTTTACAACAATATGCAGCTTTTGAACAAAAACAGGCCAGAGAGAAAATGTTTCCCTTTGTTTCTATTGTCTGAAATGTTTACATTAATAAAGTTTTAACTCAGAAGTTTAATTTGTGTGCACAAAACACATCAACAGTAAGATAAGCGGAACTAGAAAGCTGTCTGCTGTATTACTTCAAGAAAGCAAAGACACTGACAAACGGCCATAAAAAACAAACATTGTGTTTCTGCTCTTTAAATGGTTTGAGTGAATACTCAAATCTGATTGCTTGCTGGGTGTTCCGGAAGAAGTTCAGGTCACAATGTTCTATAGCAACGTGCAGGCGTCTTTAAAACAAACGTTTTCTCCATGATCAACACAAAAACAAGGTTAGAGGTGAAGTTTCTCTCTGAACTGATGCTTTATTTTACTTATCGTGATGACCAGCACATATATTGCTTTCCTTTGTCAATCCAATTCAAGGTCGCTGCCAGCTCAGCAACACATTGTCGTGTTACCATGACAACGGGCCACATTATCTATCAAATAATCCGCCTTTTGTGAAGAAGCGATCTAAACTTAGCAAATAGTGAAAATAAAATACTAAAAATTGAACATTTATTTCTATTGTAAGTGACAGTGTTATGAGCGGGAAAAACCGTTGGAAAACCGTTGCTTTGTGAGTGTGATCAATTTGCGTTAATGTATATTAATGCGTACATTTTTTTTAATTAGTTACATAGGTTAACATTGACAGCCCTAGTTAGAACATAAGTCCTTAGAATCAGCCGTTCAAAAAGTAAAAAAGAAAAGTGGGAATAAGGAATCATAGGATGTATTTTTTGCCCAATTTAGAAACATTCCCAGTTGATTTCAAGAGAGGTTACAGACTACACTAAACTCTGTTTCTCTAACATTTCCACAGGCTATCTGAGCGTTTGCCTCAGCGGCTCCTGGAAGGAGCGGTGGTGCGTGCTGCGAGGGGGGAACCTGTACCTGCAAAAAGACCCCGGAGATCAGCGGCCGCCGATCATCGTGGTGCCCCTCAAGAGGGCAGAGGTGGTGCCGGGCGGACTCGGACCGAAACATCCGTTCTCCTTCCGCATCATGCAGGGAGGAAATGAACTGGCATCTTTAGAGGTGCAGAGATTCAGTGTTTCTCTGTTTTATTTTATCTGCTACTAACAGAGGCACACATGACATGAACATTTTTATAATATTCTATATTCTCTTGTTTCTCATGTTTCTCAAAAACATGGCAGCATTTTTGAAATCCTGTTTGCTTCAGCTTCTGATGATCCTCAAAAAGCTGTGTACATGCAGACGTTAGACTATAACTTGAGAAGGCTTTGAGGTTTTCGTGCGCAGTTACCTCCATCTATCAATGTTGCTTAACCACAAAGAGATGTTGGGCTTTCTTCTTTCTGCCTGTCAGCTTGATAAGGGAGAAAGATCAGACCAATTGATGGGTCAGCACTTTTCAAGCTGTCCTTTTGCATCATCTCAGAGTTAAAGCCGTCGTCTGATGAAATTCACAGGAATTAAAATTCATATCAGTGATTACTCATTGATTTTTAAAATCTTTTCATGCTTTTTCTTCATAGTGGTTTGTAAAGAATTATAGATTGAAGCGATTAAGCCATTTCGGGTTTTTACGTTGTTTTAGAGATTTCAAAATCTCATATTGGTGGTATTGGGATGCCACCAAAACACAAACACCACATCAAATCTCCAGAAAACCTGGTTCAAATTATAAAAAAAACATAGAAAATAAATCAATGAAAAAGTGAATATTAGTTTTTCAGAACTTCCTTCAAAATATTGTAGATTTAACTGAAGTAGATGATTAGTGTGTTTGGAGAGAGATTGCAACTATTTCAAATGTATTTGTGCCAGGATACAATTTTTTAAAACCTAAAATCAGCCATTAACTTAAGAAAAACTTGAATACACACTAATATATATGAGAATATTGATAAAAATGTGGATTATAACTCTAGAGATTCCTAACCATACAGACCAGTTAAGCATACGATGACAGCAGGGCGCATTCCATCTTGTGAATCGTGTTGAACTCTTGCCATGTTGGTTAGGCCAGCTGCTCTGAAGATCTCGGCCGCTGGTTGGGGATACTGTTTGCAGAGACGGGTAGCTCTGCTCTTCCTGAAGAGTTGCACTACGACTACATTGATGTGGACACGCTTACAGATATCCGCCACGCTGCCAGACAGTCCTTCTTGTGAGTCCCTTAAAATTATCTGAGTGTTTTTTTTGTTTTGTTTTGTTTTATTTTTTGTGTTTTTTTGGGGGGGGCTGGGTATCACTGTCGAAATTTCAGAATTATTATACATAGTTATTTAAACGTTACAAATATGGAATGCAACAGATAATCAGTGTTTGCCTGAAAAAGTAGGAACAAAAGCTTAACCCTTTAATCCTAGACTCCTGGCAGTATCAGGCCTTCTGCCTGAAGTAAACTGGTGTTAAAAGGTTATACAAAGATTTAGAAACAAGATGTAGAAACAAACAACTTTTTTCACTTAGATCGTATTCTAAACTACCATGCTAAACCACATCACAATTATGTGTTCTTTCTTCTGGTAGGTGGGCTACAACCACATCCAGTGCCTCAATAGACTCCAGAACTTATGACGAAGTTTATGAAAGTATTATGGTAAGAATATTTATTTCCAAACAGAAATAGCTAAAAAAAAAAAATCCTGAAAGCTATTATCATAAAAAAGCATGTTAACTGCTTCATTGCATTTGTAATGGTAATTGATGCCACACTACGGTGCAGGATGAGGATGCTGAGGGCAAGTCAAGCCAAGTGAGACGTCACGCATCCTTCTCCAGCCGGGACTCCGAGAGGACTGAGCAGCAGGCTACCATTAAGCGACACACCTCCAGTAAGTCTCCTTTCTTTTCATAATTCATAAAGGTTGCTGTATAAAAATTACATGGGAGATAATGTTCCTGCAGCTTACAGGCTTCACCAGATTTTACTGAATGACTGATAATCTGTTTTAAGACTAAAAGCATCACTAGAAATGTCATGTTTGTTTTTTTTCTCTGCTTTGTTTTTCCACAGATGTAATTCAATATGGGCGCTATGGGAAGACGCGCGCAGAGGAGGACGCTAAACAATACCTGAGACAAAAAGAAGAGCTAGAGAAGCGTAAAGAGGAGCTCCGGAACACGCTGATCTCCCTCCGCAAGAAGAGAAAAGTGTTGAAGGAGGAGGTGAAGAGTGGACCAGGTCAGAGGAAAAAAAAAATAGCAGAGCCATTTAAAAGAATGCATTCATGTCATGTGTGCTTGTGCGTTTAGGTCACGACGCAGAAAAGCAGTTAGCTGAGCTGGAGACTCTGTGCAAAGAGAAAGAGGAGGAGAGGGTGGAGCTGGAGCTCAGACTGACCGAAGTCAAAGAAAATCTGAAAAAATCACTGGCGAGAGGAGCTCTGACTCCTCCCACTAATAAAGATATTTGTCCCAAGGTGAGCAAAGGCGCATCAACTGAACTGCTTTGGATAAAGTAGTAAACAAAATGTTTAAAAGAAAACTTTTCCTTTTTCCTCAAGTTTGCACCAACATATAACGGATAAATATAAATTCTGCTCCACATGCAGACAATTTTCAAATGCATAAAATGTGTTCATCGTGTCTTAATTAATCTGTTTCTGTGTTCAGGTGTCGGGAAACAACAAGGAAAAAGTTTGCAGTGAAACTGTGCCTGTTAACTCTGCGTCTGAGCTCCGCAAACGCCCGCCATCTTTTTACACCTCCTCCAAGGGGAGTGTCATGCAGAAGGCAAAGGTGGGAACCGGAACATGTTTTACCCAGTGCCCAGCACTTTACACAGGACGTTTTATTAAAAAAAAATGTTCTTTACATTAATGAAACAGATCAGAAAGCTTTAGTTTTGCTTTTTAAAATAAGAAAAACTCATAAAATCAGAATTTTTGGAGGGGTTTAACCCTTTAACTCCTGAGCCTGAGCTCCAGTGTTGACATTCTATTGATCACCAAAACTCTTCAACCATTTCCGCAATTAATTCCAGCAGATTCTGAAGATTGCGCTGTTATGCAATGCTTTACATTAGTAATTTTAAAGCCAATATGCATACCAGCTATGCATCAGAATCACCTGATTTACGTTGATTTTTGTGAACGTTCGAAAAGTCATGGTTTGCCAAAGAGCTTGTGTTATTTACAGCGCATCCGGAAAGTATTCACAGCGCCTCACTTCTTCCACATTTTTTATGGCACAGCGTTATTACTCTAAATGAATTCAATCCATTTTAAAAATTCATATAAATAACTGGAGCTGGACTTTGACGGGTTAAGGTTAGAACAGGGTTTGTTTTGGTTTTTATTGTGTTCTGTTTATTGTTCCATGTAGTTTTTTTTAGGGTGTTGTTTGATTATCAGTCTATCGATTAGCATGTATTCATAATCCACTTAAAACCACTGCAAGTCACGTAAAGTGATATTAGACAAGAGATACATTTGGAAATTTTAAAAAAACAAGCAAATGATTAAGTGAAAATGAATAAATACAAAAAAGTTAAAGGAAACATCTAAAAAGAAATAGTCTCAAATTTGAGTGTAGAAGAAATAAAATTAACAACTGAGGGAAATTCAAAGGATAAATAGTCACGTTAACTAATCGTGGTTAAAATGTCTTCAATAATAAAAGCACATTTATTGTTAATTCTGTGTATGCATGAGGAAATATCTCCTAATAATTTTCTGCTGTCTTGTGGTTTTCAGGAGTGGGAGTCTAAGAAGGGGAACTGAGCTGCACAGAATGTCAGACAAAGTAACGGAAAGAAAGAACAAAGAATAGCAGGAGGAAGTGAACACGGAAGTGCAAGAAATCTTACTGACACTAAAGAAAAAGAAAGGAAGGTGAAAAAATGATAAGTTAAAAAAAAATAACATCCCAGCACTGTAAATATGACAGTGATTTTCCATTTCAGTATTGAAGAGACCACTATGAAGAATAAACATGTGGGTGTTTGCATGTGTTTACAGTTTGTGGTAAAGTGTACGCACTGCAAAAAAAAAAAGCTTAAAAGAACTCAACAGTTCAGGATGACAGACTACCAGCCCTCATCTTTACACAAAACTTAACATTTAGATGTTTTTTCCCCAAATTTCAATGTTTCCAATCTAAAATGATCATTTCTGAACCAAAAGTGTCTCATATTTGAGCTGTTCTAAATCTTTGTTATTGTATCAATGTGAAGTGGTTGGTTTTAACCATCATTTGGGTATTTTTACTTATTTAACTTTTGCACTTTATCTTTTTTGTATTTTGTGATTGTATAAATGTTATGACGATTAGCCTTTATGCTCCCCTGAAAACCTTCCCTGTCATCTGATTTTGTTTTTCTACTTGTTACTGCAAGTTCAAAAAAACAAAAGGTGGAGTAAATAAATGATCATTATTTTAAAAATCTGTTTGTTTCTTGTTATTTTTAAATGTTTAAATTCTGAACATTTGCCCTAAAATATGTATTTATTACAAGAAAATTAAGTTAAAGTTGAACTGCAAGCACCCTCTAGTGACAAACTAAAGAAAAGCAGTCGTACTCGATTCACTTTTTTGCAGTTTAAATAATACATTAAAATGATAAACAACAATTAACTAAAAACTCTTTGCTGCTGCTTGCATTGCTTCATCAAAGCAGCCTTCTTTTTTTAGAAGAAGCTTGTTCATCTACATTATAAATATTTAAATATCTGATCAATTACACAGTGTAAATGTGCTTCACAGCATGCCTCACTGATACAATAGAAGGCACATGGGATCGTGATCAAGACATAGATTCTTTTTTGCCTCAGAATAAAGCAAAAAATTGTTAAGATTTAAATCAATCAGAGGCGGATCCCATAATTTGTAAACGCTGGAGTCATTACAATTAAAACTTGTGACAAATATTTGAAAAACCTTTTATTTTTCATTCCAAACCGAACGCTCATAAAAATCAGGAGAGCGGAGATGATTCTTTACAAAGAGTTTATTTAGTGCATTTCTAGTTTGTCCACAGCAGGAACAAAAATACGAAGTTAATCTGTGCTCCCATTGGTTCACCAAAACGCCGGGCCGACGCCATTGGTCCCCTCGTGTTCTGGTGCAAAACAATTGGTCCAGCAGTGTTGAAACAATCTCACATTGGTTCACTAGTGTTCTGGTATCACACTATTGGCTCACTAGTGTTCACTTGTGGTCAGGAACACTTAAGACCAGGAGGAAAAAGAAGAAAAAAAAAATAATAAAAAAAAAAAAGGACCGTCAGCATGCTGCTACTGAGCAGAGGTCCACGAGCTTCCATGCAACAACAAACAAACAAACAGCAAGGGACAACAATATCAAACGGAAGGAGAAACAAGAGCATTGCTTGTAAGAAGTAAGCATGGAAGCATATACAGTAAACCTTATAATAACCTGCTAAAGCCCTCAGGAGGTTCGTCTGATATACAACAGATTTGAAAAAGGTAAAATCTCCCCCAGTGCCCACACATACACACACACTAACACTCGCACAAACACTGTAAGCACACTCTGTACCCATTATCTCACACACTCCGGGACACTCGCATGCAAACAAATGGTAGATCCTCTTCAGTGTGCGAGGAACGTGGTTTTGAAAATATGACTTAACCCCGTGAGCTCTGTGTAAACATGGCGTACTGTCGAATTAAGACTTTCTTCCTGCCTTTGTAACTCCCTGGAACTGTGGCCGCTTGCCTTTTCCTAGCAATAACCGAGTTAGTTAACACTTGGGCTCTTTGGTTCTCTGTAACAGTCTGTTTACCGTGCGGTGGGACGGTCTCTCTCCCTCCTCTCAGACTATCTGGATTATGATACAGCAGGAAGAGAAGTGAAGGAAAGAGATATAGAGGTCCTGTCGCTCTGCAAGCCGGGGCAGCAGAGCCAGACGGATTGATTGTCCTTGATTTATTTACATCACAGTCAGTCACAGTGGGCCTTGTGAAGTGGAAGAGCTCACTCTCCCTCTGTTTTTTTCTTCGCCTCATCTGCCCCTCACAAACCGGATGTGTGGGCACATCAGCCTGAGTTGTGTGTGTGTGTGTGTGTGTGTGTGTGTGTGTGAATGTGTGAGGGGTGGAGAGGCTAGGATAAGTCATTGTTGCTGGGTGTTTTCCCGCCGTTGAGGAGGGCTGAAGCGCTGCGACTCTTGGTTGGCGTGCCGCTGCCTGATCGTGACAGTTCGGTCAGGTCGTGGAGGGAGGGCTCCCTGTACATGGCCACTAAACAAAAACACACACAACAATCATGAATTCACCCTCCACTAATATGCATTCAGAGTGCTTTTACCATCTTATCGGCCACTTCAAGCCACATTCAGGCGGTGAAAGTACATTTAGCTCTGAGGGGAAGTGAGAGGAAGACTCGATCTGTAACCTCTAACTTCACTTTGTCCACTTGAGTGCAGCAAATTATGTTTTCTTGTTAATTGTTCAAACATAAACAATTAACACAGAAAGAATAATTCAATCAAATAAGCAATTAAAAGCCACTGAAGCGGATAAGAACCGGTTAGGAGCTGTGTTTGACTGATGCGCACAAATCCAATATCTGCCCTCTGTGTGGCTTAGAGGAGCTTTCCTTAAAATCCCAGAAGACTCCGACTCTTTAGCTACATTTCTGCTACTTCTTTGCTCAGGTGGGTTTTCAGGGTTTTTTCTGTTATTAGAAGCAGCTTTGTGCTGCTGTGTTAAACCTGGTGTGCCAGGGTGTGACTCAGGCAAATAAAGCAATGGAACAAACCGACAGGTTTTATCCTTTTCTTCTTTTCCTTACTGCTTTTCCCTACAGAGGTTACCACAGCGAGTCGGCTTCCTAACCCCTTCTTCTGCATTCTCTACTCTAACTCCAGCTTCCTTCATTTCTTCTTTCACTGCATCCATAAACCTCCTCTTTGGTCTTCCTGTAGACCTCTTGACTGGCAGCTCTAGACTCGGTATCCTTCTGTTCACCAATCTATTCCTTCTCCAGAATCTGCAGGAAAGATGTTCAGCAGCACACATGCTTTTGAGGACTCCTGATAGTTTCTGCAAATTTCCTGGGATTTATTTATAATTTATTTATTATTTTTCCAATGAAAATAGTGTTTTGACAGCATTTTCCTTATGATAGAGAACATATTTTGTTGCACCGGTAATGTTAGATGGGGGTTATGAGTGACTGTAAGGTAGCAGGAGAGAGTATAAACAGATGGGTGATGGGAAATAGGGGCGGGGTTGCTTCAGGCCAGCGGTCCTACCCACAACTTAAAGGAACATTTCTAATGAACTACTGCCACTCTGCAGAAATGATGTTCTGGAAGCAACGTCGATTTCTTTTACTTGATCATTGAAGTGAGTCTTCTATTTGCTTGTATTAATTCTGCAAAATCCAACTTAGAATTTGCTCTGTTTAAGCAAAATCATAGTTTTTTAATCTTTTGTCACATAGATATTTATTGTAAATATTCTTTTCAATCATGTTTTATGTTTGTTAGATACAATCTTAACATAACACTTCATTTATAAAAAGCAAAAGAGCAGCATTCAGAAATGCAACTCTGTTAACTTGAATTGTTTATCATGAGGAACAGGCGGCTTCCTGGGAAACAGAGAAGTGGTAGCGTTTCATGTCAGGACGTTAGGCCTTTACATGGAACAAAACTTTATAATGTTTCAAATTCTGCTGAGTTAAAACAAAAATGTGTCAAGCTGACATAAAAACAGCTTTGTGAAATCAAATCTTTGCACATTGTCTTCCCATTTACAACCTCAAAAATATAGGAATTGATGCCAAATGTATATAGAAAAACCTATTTGTGATTTTAGAGAATAAAGGCTTCATTTCAGAATGCACTTCTTTGCATCAAAAGATGCTTTCTTCAGACGTCAGTGTTACAAAGTGTTGTATGAAAGGTCTGCAAAGTCACGAAGCCCATACCAAAGGGACTTTATTCTTTTTGCAATCAAGACTTAGCTCTTGAACTGCTCGAAAAACCCAGCTGGCACCCCAGATTTTTCCAAAAATAAAAAATGAAAAGCATCATTCTACAAGCCTCAAAGCAAAAACCGCGTATTCCAAAACTTTAGATATCGACCTCAGGATGGAGTCCTTAATTGGAGCTGAGATTAAAGTCTTAATTTAGAATTATGGAGTAAATGAGCACTTGTTTAACAGATTAGTGCATGGGTGCTCGATGCTTAAAATCTACCCTCTGCCTTAGAGTTCTGATTGACTGAACACACCTGATCTGGTAATGAATGCCAAGAAGTGCAGGGAGAGCTGGAAAATAGTATGGTAGATCCTGAGAACCAGGACTGATCAGTCATGGATTAGAACATGCATTACCTTTGAGGGGTTTGGGTATGAAGTGTGCAGCAGCCTTGTTTTTCTTCACGTGGTTTCCCTTCATGACCTCGCCTTCCTTGTTGAGTCCGAGGTACCAGGCCCGGCCGGAGGCCTGCTGCCGGTACATCATGGAGGAGTAGGTGACATAGTAGTTCTCAAACACAGACTCCTTGAACTTACACTCCGGAGTGAAATGTTCCTGAGTTGAAAATGTGACGGATTTAAAAAAAAAATAAGAGAGAAGAAAGTCATGAGACAAGGAGCTGCAGAAAGAGTTTCATCAAAAACAAAGAACTTCCATTACATACATCACCAGGTTGGCTCTTTTAATTATTATCTGCAGTCTCCAAGAACAAATCAGACCAACGTGCGAAGCAGACATTTGCATTTCCTTATTCCTGCATCACCATAGCAACTGGCTACTCCCTTGAATACCAACCAGCCTGCTGGGAAAGATGGTTCCCAGGTTGCCGGGGTGATCTCAGATACAGAAAGAGTCTTTAACAACCATCACGCTGGTATTTATGATGTTGGAGTTTGCTTTATGTGACCCTCCACATATAAAAATATGTTCGTGTGGCTTTGTTTGAATTCAGCTTTTAATATCAGGCCTGAAGATGACGTGTGATAACAGTTATGACAGAAAAAGAAGCTGGATGTGCTGGATCAGATATTTCTGGGAAACCTTTTTTTTTTTTTTTGGGACGGGGGGGCACGGTTATTACTTTGAAGCTTTCACTTTTTTATATTACCTCGGTTGTTTTTTTTTTTGTTGTTTTTTGGTATTTCAGTTTTGTTTGTTTAGTTCTGTTATTTTCCACTCATACTTCTTATTGCTTCCACACCACCCACCACCAGTGCTGAAGAGCTAAAACGAGGCGCCTGAAGCACAGCTCTGCAGCTAACCGTGCCTTCTGGCCTGTCTGAAAATGGACTGTATGTGCACATGGAGTTAACAACAACATAAGAAGCAATTTACAGAGACATTTTTCAATCAAAGAGTGACCGTGTGGAGACAAAGGAAGGCTAAGGGAGGATCTGAAATCAATCGTGAGAGACGGATGAGGCTCGGACATGACATCATTTCACCCTGCAGTTATAACACTGGAGTTAAGGTGCTAATGTGATGATCAGATGATAATGGCTGTGCTGTCACTGCCAGCGTTTTCTTCATTACTCACAACAGGGAGAGCTGTGCTCTGATCGTCATCATGTCGATGTGGGGACTTACGGAGGTGTAGAGGAAGCCTTCGTTGTTCATCGCCAGGTAGAGTTTGGTCTGGACTCCCTGGATGGCTACGACACGAAGCCCCACGGGGATCAGGTTGAACACAGCTGCACAAAACATACACAAAAAATGGGCACAGACAGGAAAACAGCACAGTTCTCATCAATGTCAATAACGCCACAGTTTTCCCACAAATATGCATTTTTTTTTGTTTATTTTTACTATTTTTGTGTTTTTTTTTAAA
Organism: Oryzias celebensis; assembly: GCA_014656515.1. NCBI lineage: Eukaryota > Metazoa > Chordata > Actinopteri > Beloniformes > Adrianichthyidae > Oryzias > Oryzias celebensis. The sequence continues at coordinate 17,760,982 of BNCR01000013.1, forward strand.
CTGGTCACAAACAAAAAGCCAACATTTATTAAAGGCAGAACCTCCCTGTCCAGTAAAATCTCACCAAAGAGCATCATTTGCTTTATAAGTTAAATTGTGATCAAAACAGCCAGACCATTTCTTCTTCAACACAAGCAGTTAACCTGATAGTTTGGAGAATATGCTTTCTGATTCACAGATTCTTTTTAATTAGTGAAAGTGACCCAGTGTGCCATGGCTGTCAGCAGAGTTTGGCTCCTGAAGTCCTGGTGTGCCGTGTTCTGTAAATCATTTTAGACGACCACAGAAAATGAACTAAATTGACTGATTCCAAACATTTATCATTTAAAGCCTAGCACTTCTGCTTCAGATCAGTTTTATTTGTTTATATTTCATAAAATATAGACATATTCTTCCACCCTTGATTCTCAAAAAATAGAATAACACCTTAAATCATGCAGAAAATAAAAAAAATCTATATTTTTTTCTAATCTGTGTTCTGTGCTCCATCACTGCACCCCAAAAAAAATATAGAAATCTGTCAGATTTTGTCTGAGGTGGCTGAAAATGGACCGCACCTAATGGCGTGTAACGTTTATCCCAGTCTGCATAAAAGATGCTCATCTTTGCCATTGACAGGCTTATACAGTAATGTGACTGTATGGTAAATATGGTAATTAGCAGCCGAGCACGACACATATTCCTGTGGTATCTCATCACTGGAAAATTCACAGTAAGACAGTTTTTTGGCCACGGTGGCTTGGTTATACTCTGTCATCGTGGATTATCTTGTGAACCATTATGGAGATGTATTCTTGTGAGATGATTGGCAATATTTGTTCAATCAATATTTAAAAAGGAGAAAGAATTGGGGGGGAAATAAGGGTGGATGAATAACAGAGCTGACATAAGAAACCATATAGTTGTTAGTTTCTCTAAAGGGTTTCTGCCATGATGAGGGGAAAGATTTAACTGCAAAATCTGCAAATTCCAACATCAAAAACTAAATCTTATGAAATTTTTTTTTTTTTTTCTTCAAATTTTACTCTGAAATATCACTTATTAGAAAGACTGAAGCCCAGATTCACTAAACGGTGCAAACCCGTGTGTGTTTGAAGCTTCAGTGTGAGTGTTCCGCTCTGTGGGTGCGATGCTACAAACAAAAGCACAATTAATGTTGGGTTCCAAACAAACTAACCCTCTAATACTCAAGATTCTGAAACCAACTTGCATGAAGTGTATATAAGCCTTACTGTTTAGCAGTTGGCTTTTTTTAAATATTTGTTGCATTTATTTAGCAACTGGCCAAAAGGAAAGAGCGCGGCATTGCTTTAGTGCTGGGATCGTGGAATCAGCTGAGTGACAGCTGCCACCCACTTGTTTCACCATCTATTACTATCCAGCAACACAGAGGCGTAACAGAGGTGGAAGGAAATGTTGCTCTGTTGCACCACAGTGAAATTGTTTGGAACAAAGCAAAGTAAAACAAGTAAAAGGTGCAGAAAACTATTAAACTTAGATTATGAATAGCAAGACACAAGCGTAACAGAAGAGGGAAGACGGTCTAGTTTTGATCCACACAGAGATATTTGATGCGGCCTAGTGGATTGGAAAAAGCTGTTAAAAAACAGGCTTTGCGTCATGCATGATGAGGTCCAATTGCAGCACTAAAAATATTTAGATGCATAATGAATAAGGAAGGTGATCTGTGTTTTATGGCAGCTGTAAATAAGGTGCAGAAGCAAGAGCGAGAGCCCCGCTGCAGCTAGGGTGCAATGAAAACGTTTTCTCAACATGTGAAGAATTCACGCATTTACAGAAACCTCCATCTCTTTAAGTTCAGTTCTAGTGTGGTTCTTGATGAACCCAAACATAACACAGCGAAATTTGTTTTCAGTACTACAAAGAAGGACAAACCACAACAGCTTTTTGGAGGGACCAAACTGAAATGCCTCAGCTTTACCTTGTCTGTAAATGATCACCATTAGATAAGTAAAAAACATGAATCCCTGGAACAATACATTTTCTTGACATGTAAATGGGGGAAAAACGCACACAATTAAACGAATTATTACACTTAAGTAGATACAAAATCAAACCATAATAATGTTTTCATCTATTGGAAAAGTCACCTTTGGTTTTTATCAGTAAAATAAGAATAAAACAGATGAGTAATGGATATTTTTTACATAAATGATTGGAGGACAGACTCCTCCTTTCATCCCTCCAACACAACACCATAAACCTCACCAAGCATGAAATCAAAGCCTCTTAAATGTATTTTCAATAAGATTTGTTGCCAAAAAACCTTAAAGCATATCTGTTCAATGCTAAAACAGGAATTTGGCCAAAACTTGACTTTAATAAGTACATTTGAGTCCATTAAAGCGATATGAGACCACTTTTCTGACTGCAAGTGCTTGTATGGGATGAAGATTTTAGATTATGTCAGCCCCTTTTTCAGCCTCCAGATTGTTTTTGTCTCAAACATATTTAATAGAGCTTTAATAGTAGAGTGTAAAAAAAAGAAATGGAACTGTAATACAGATTTAATTATTTTTTGCGATTTTCCGAGTCATTCATTATTAGTCATTCAACCAAACACATCCTTTTGAATGACTCCAGTTGTATGGAGATGTGGATTACAGGGATTATGCATCCTAACCCTGTCACGGGTGACTGATTTCATGTGGATTCGGAATTTTACATGATGTACCCCTCACATTTAATTAGGGAAGGCACTTCCATGTCTTTGTACACAACAGTTGGTGGCTTCAGAAGACGCAGATTAATGTGAGATTCTGGCAACTCCAACTGCGCACGAGAAGAAGAGTGATTACTGTCTGTTCTGTGACAACACGCTTCAAATAGCTGTTTTAATCAACCATTGTTGTTCAGGTCTGTGAAGAAGCTGCTCGGAGCAGGTGAAAGAGTCTGTTCACCGGGACCATCTGCTATCTTTTCATTATTTCTGCGATTGGAAAACTGCTGTTGTGCTGATATTCAGTTCATTGAAGCAAGAAATATTTAACACAAATAGATTGTAGCCTTGGCACCTGACATTTGAAGGCAGGCGCTCTTCTCCCTAATTAGACGAGCACTTGACACGTTCCGAGTGACTTCCTGAATAGAAATTCCCCAGATCACACACTTTTCCACAGGGTGAAGATGATTATTAATTTAAATGTAACTGGCACAGAAGTCTAAAGAGGGCGTGAAGGTGGTGCTGAATCTCTCCTTGCCAGCCCCTGAACCTCTAATGTGATAAAATGTTCTCAAAATGAATGACAAAGAATGAAAATTGTTTCTTTTTTTTTAAATAATCTTTACTGTCAGTCATCTTTGTTGTTTTTTTGGGGTGTGGGGATGACTAGAATGTAATTTATGGCTCCTCAACCTGTTGAGCTTTGCCGCAAAAAAATGTTTTTTGTAAAAAAAGAATAAAAAAGTAATTTAAATTACTATTAACTCGTTGATGTTGTGCAAAAGCAAATCTGAAAGCATTTTGTTTGATTACATTTTTATGGTCATTTTTCCTTTAAAGTAAAAAGAAAAAGGTACTTTTCTTCTTGTTATAGATACAGAGGTTAGGAGTTGATGGAAAATGTTTATGGTTGTTTACAATTATAACAACCTTATAGATTAAAAATGTTATCAAATATTTAATTAACTAATTTAAAATTACTTCTTTTCTCTGCACTCTTCTAACACATTTTCAACCCAATTCCTGGGTCATTGTTGTTGGGATATAGTTTTGGGTCACTTAGGAGCAATACTCATTTTTAAGCTTTTAGCAGTTTCATTTTAACCCACTTTATGCTTTTTTTAAGAGTTTTTTTTTTCTTCCTGAGGTAAAATAATCCAGAAAGAATGATATTTTAGTGTGTGAAATCTCTTCACACACTAAAATCTGTAAAAGCAAGAAAGACAATTGATTGAGTTTTGGAAAAAACCATTAAAGATATCAAACTAGAAGCATCTATACGTTGAGTTTTTGACTAGTAGCATTCTATAAATACTAATCTAAAGCCACATCTGATTAAACAAAAGCCAAAGAAATTTTGACTGGTTTACATGACTTGACTCACCATGAGAGCTGTCTTCATCCTTGGTGCCGTTCACTGTACCATCAGGCTGCATCTGGAGCTGAAAGCCCTGCCGACTGGAGAGCCTGGTCACAATGCCCTTTAACTGGGGCTCTGAAAGGAACAAGAGGTGTCATGTTACCTGTAGTCCAACTTTTTTACTCTGATCTATCAAATAGAGGAGACTCCAATAGCTGGAAGTTAGACATTTAGTTTCATCCAAACCAGTTTTTCTGGCAGGTGTCACATGGTTCCTCACCCAGAAACAACTTTACTGAGAGATGAAATAAAGTTTCAAAAAATTCAAATGAGATGTTTGAGGATTCGTGTAGGTGAATGGATGAGAACCAACAGGGGTAAATGGGGACAGGGATGAAGGATGAGCCTGCCTTGGTGACGAGGGCAAAATGGTGATGAAGATGATGGCTGAGATGGTGTGGCCCCCGGGTGTTGAGGACTGTCCACCCCCCATTTCCCTCAGACCTGGTGGTCGCCTTCTCTTCCTTTTCTTCCTGGATCCAAACAGTTTGACGCGCGAGAAGACGTTCAGTTTGCTGGGCTTGTCGTTTGCGCCTTTGCTGTTGCTCGGGCTGCTGCTGCCGCGGCAGGCGTTCGCCTTCTCCCGCTCCCGCGCCTGCCGCTTCTGGCGGATCAGGGAGCTGGCGATCGCCGCTGCCCGAGACATGCTTCCACGATGGAGAGGAACAAGACTGCGCGTCCCGGTTGGAGGGAGTGTTCGTGGACGAGGCGGCGGGGGAGGGGGTGGGGGGAGGTTGGGGGGTGGGGGGTCTACGCCGCCCACGACTCAGTTCTCATCTCACACCGGCCGCTGCAGGCTCCCAGATTTCCTTGATTCTAAAAGGCGGCCAGAATCCTCCATCCGTGCGTCCTGGCGCGTCATGGAAAAGAGCTCCAGCAATGCGCCTGTGATTGACTGTTAACGACGCCGCCTCCCATCCCCCAGAGGGGGGGTGGTTAAGTGGCAAAAGCTGTCTGACTCCCACCCCCCACTGATGATGCTTCTGAGGCTTGCAGGAGAATGAAGAATGAATGAAAAGCACGTCCAAGCCAAGACACTTCCAAGAGGCTTCCAGACTGCTGTGAACGGTGCTGTTGATGATCACTGCAGCCTCTTCCTCCCTCTCCTTCTCCTTCTCCTCCTCCTCCTCCTGCTCTGCGCCGCTCCCCCGGCGATGCTCCGCTCCTCACCGCTGTCTGTGACAGAAATGCAGCAGGCTGGATGTTTGTCAATGAAACGGCGCGCGTGAGGAAGCGATCCTGGTGCAGCCGTTCATAAAACTGCTGCAGCCCTACCCGCCCAGAGGAAGAGGAGCGAGGAGGAGATGGGGTTGGGGGGGGGGGGGGGTGTTCGTGGTCAGGAGATGGTGTCGGAGGAGGCTGAGAGGTTTGGGATGCTCTTTCATCATTTCGGGCACCTGTAGCCCTCCTGCCCCCACGTGGCGTGATATTTACATGTTCTGCTGATATGTGATGGAGAGGAAGAGGAGGGAGGGGGGTTGGAGGGAAGTTAATGAATTGGAATTTGAAAAAAAAATCAAGAGGGAGAGAAGGAGCTGGCCGACAGGTGATTGAATGAGAGGAGAAATAACACAAGAGAGGAGGAGGGGGGAGAAAATGAGATATTGAGTGTGCCTGTGAGGGAGGAAGCAGGAGATGGAGATTGAATTGGATTGGAGTAAAAGGGAGGGTGAGTGAAAGAGAAGAAAATGAGGAGAAAAAGATTCATAATGAAAGGGGAAAATCGAATTTATGTGAATGCGCAGGGAGGCAAACAGCATGTTAAAAGTGCAGGGCAAAAGTGTTGGAAAGAGAGGAGGAAAGAGGGGGGCTCCCATCTGGATTTGGTGCAAAGGTCCGCGGCTGCTGAAAGCCTGCAGCTTGCAAGGATGTGAATAACAGAAGGAGCACTTCCATCTGGGCACCACGTCTTTCTAGACACTTCGTGTGCAGCAGGGATGGAAAAGCGCGTGAACAGAGCAGCAATCAGCCGCTTCATGCCCGCTGGCCACAGGCAGTCCCTACAGGAAAACAGATGCACAGCTGTCGGAGCCAGATACAGCTGCGATGGCGCATGGCAAATGCAACTCACAGGAGAAAGCAGAAGAAGAGGAGGAGGCGGACAAAGGGCCAACACACTGAGCGGAGGTCAACCTGCATGTGGCACCGGACGCCGAACGGCAGGTGGAGCCGGTGGATGCTGTTATCTTGTGAGAGAAATCAATGAGTTGGGCGCAAAGAGGAGGAATGCACGACAGGAATGAAAAGGAGGTGAATAATTGACGGTGGGAGTCAAAGAAAATAAGGTGGTGGTGAGGTCAGAAGGTCACCTGGGGGAAGCCTTGAAGCACAAGTCTCGAGAAATTCCCCCAGTGATCCGTCTGTTTGCAAAGAATAGTCCTCCATTCCAAAAGAAAAAGTCCTGAATCAGGACCTTCACCTCATTTTGAAACATTAAGTCCAATTGAAAGCAAGAAATGACGCCAACGGATTCACAAACAGCAGCTCTTCAGCTGCAGCAACAGTTAATGTCAACAGTTGCAGACTTAGCTGTGTGGAGGCCCCAGGCGAAAAATAAAATTGATCAAAATGAAACGATTAGGATTAAATGTATACATTTCATTTATGGAACAGGTTAGTGGACGCATTTATTTTATTATTAGTAGGCTATACATCTCTAACATAGCCTCACTACTGAAACGTTGAAAAGTAACTGAAAGATACCGAACAGATCCCAAACCCGCCCCAATTATGTTCTCCCGCCCAAAGCGTTTTTTACCCACAAAGTCGGAATCAAAACTGGGGGGGTGGAAAACCTGGAAATCTTTTAAAAAATCTGGAAAAACTGAATTCTCTGCTCGCTAACTTGCTGTTGACTGGAATATTCTATTGCTGCAGAGGGTAGGAGGGAGGACAAAACTTTTTACATAATTTGTCTTATGCCATTTCAGTGATTTGGGGTATTTGTTTTTTTATGAAAATAAATAAATAAAGTAAATAAATTATGATAGGCATAAGATATATTTTAAACACTTTTATTAGAGGTTCAGCTCAGGGCCCCAGAGTGTTGGGGGCCTCAGGCAATCGCCTACCTTTTCTAAATGGTAGTCTGCCTCTAAGGGTCTATGAAAAAGGCCATTTCTGAAGATCAGCTAATGAACATTGTCAAAAGCTGAACAGGAAAATCTAATAAACTGCAACTAGTTCAAAAGTCAGCTGTCCAAATCATCTCTCGGATCCCTTACCCATTCCATCACTCCTGTTCTGCACCAGCTCCACTGGCTTCCTATTCTCACTGGATCCACTTCAAGATTCTGAACTGTAAAGCCCTCCACAACCTCACCCTTCTGTACAGCTTTCTGAGCTCGTCCAAGTTTCAATACCCACCTGCTGCCTTAGATCCTCATCTGCCCCCCAGCTGGTGCCTTGTCACCATTGGGGCACATCATTCAGGGGGCTGTGCTCCCCAGCTTTCAAAAGCTTTCCTTTAATTAAACCACCCACTCTGTCTTTTAAAATGTATTTTATTTATATTGTAATTGATTATAAATATTTTTAACTCTTTTCTGTTGTAAGATGGCCCAGAGTGTGCAGAAGAGTGCCCAAATAAATAAAACATGTATAATAATAATAAGTATTATTATGAATATTATAGCAAGAATTAAAATTGCACAAGTTTGAATAAAACGCAGAAAAGATTACAAATTAATTATGTTGGAAAATACACTTTTTGAGACTGCCCTAGCAGTTTGCTATATAAATATGACAGTCCTTCTATTAAAAGTTTAAATAACAACAAAGGGATTAAATAATAAAGGATGAATAATAAAGGATAGTGCTTTTGCACACATTACTATTCATGTTAATATTAATGAACAAACAAGGCCTGCTATAAATAGAGCTCAGAGAACAGCAACACCAAGCAATAAATAGACTTTTAATTATTTAAAAAATATGTATGCAACGCATTTATCACCTGAACTCCTCCCAGCCCAAAAAAAAAAAACCAAAAACTATAGCTACTTTAACACAGTTTGAAAGTTAATTTTTTTTTTTAGGGATAGATCACATAATTGAAGGATTAATTAAAGTTTAGAGAGTAGACGTTTTGGAGGGTAACTGAGCTCCTCTTGGGTGCTGTTTTGATTTAAGTTAGTTTACATGAAAAACACATATTTATGTTAAGAATTTGTGCATTTGAGGGCTTCGAAACGCTGCCCCCACACTTAAAAGAAAGGGCGCGTCCTGTTTTCAGCACCATGGACAGCACTCTTTGAGACTAATTAACTGAAATGAAAACAAAACGAAGCACTTTAGTTAAAAAATATCAGGGAAAAAAAACATGACATTTGCTCAATCAGAACGCAGAACGTTTGATGAACACAAAAAACTTTTTAAGAGGTCTTTGTAAAGCAGTACGTTTAACTTATTCAACTTGTTTCCCCGCAAATTTGAAAGTTCAGATTATTTCAAATTCTGTTTACAACTCCTAATGAGAGAATTGAACCGAGTCCCTCGTGTCCTCCCAGCCTTACCTGAGGTTGATCTGCGGAGAGGGAAAGCCATGCTGCGAACGTGGAGCTCCGCAGCCCTGCTGTGCTCATGGCTTATCCCGATGAGCGCTGCACGTTCAAATACGGATTGCAGAACTTTCAACCACATAAGTCTCCACGGCATTGGATCCATTAAGGCACATGGCGTTGACAGGAGATCATTATGGAACATTAGAGGCCATTAAGGCTTTGAAACCAGTCATCAATGATTCATTTCGAGGCCCCGCTGATCTGGCTAAGTAAGTGAGGGATGGAGCCAGCACTCTTTTCCCAAATCCTTGGAATATTGACAAGTATGGTTTCATTTGTGGAAGGGAACGACATCAAAGAAACACTAAAGTGGACCAAAAATAATTCTAAAATAACTTCTTGACAGCAAAATCAGCAGATTTTGTTCTTGACTTAAACATTTTGAAGTACAAATCAACTCATCAAACACAATAAAAATCTCGATCATAAATATTCACCCTGATCTGAGATTAACGTTGCTATTTTGATGCTCACAAGATGGACTCAAACGCTACAGCTCATGTTTTTGCCATCTTCAACTGTCTTGTCAATTATGTTTGATGCATGTCATCCCATGTAACATCTGGGTACAGACAACCCATTATGCATCACTGTCAGAACAAGTCATGTGGCAGAGGTGCTCTTCACACTCGTTTTCAATGTTTCTGGAATAGAATATCAGACAGAGAATTCACTGCTGCAAACACTGTAGCACTGAAAATACAAAAAAATCGTTGAAGACAGCAAAGCAGGATGTTGCTGTAGAACATGCAAACTCAGCAACTTCGACAATGAAGCTGATAAAAGAGCAAATGTAAGTTATCTGAGACAGCATCTTCCATGAAACCCTGTGTCTAATAGGACTTTAAAATATCACTCAGATTCCACAAGCAGCATTTCAGAGAAAAGGGTTATAATGGTTAAGTAATAAACCCCACAAAAATGCATTAACTCTCTTTGATCAGGAAATGATCTTGCGGTTTATTGGATTAGAGATGTGGATGGAGAGAACAGATATGTTCAGATTTCCTCCTTATTTTTTTGAAGATCTTTGCTATTTATTTGTTTTCATGTGAGTTTTATTTTTTTTTTTATTTCCTTAGAACCAAACAACAGATATTTTATATAAAATATGAGTCTCTTTGGCTTAAAACAGCATGTTGCACATTACCAAAGTGAGTGCACAAAGACAAAAAACAGTTATATCAGTAGTCTGAGCAGGTAGCTAATATTTGTTTGTAGTTTTTCCCCAAAAACACTAGTAATAAAACTTTTTCATATCTTGTCATACAAAATGGTCAAAATACAGGATTTGTTGTCATTTCCAACATGCTGTGTCAGTAATTGTCCACCAGATGGCGACATAGTAAAATTAACTAGTGTAAGTTGAAACTCAAACTGTCAAACTTGTGGAAATGTTGGTGATAAATGTATGTAGGTGGGTGTTTTTTTACCCATACGTAAAAGCTTAAAAGATAAAGAGTAGTCTGCATTTATTTTGCACTTTTCTACTTTAACTTGATCATTTAAAATGCCTTTGCACCACAAACCACATTCATTCAAACAACTTGAGCATTACTAAACATGACTTCAATGCTCTTTTGGCTGCCAACCAGGATCAGACCTCTCGAGCTGAAAATCAACTCGTCTTAGTAGAAAGTAGAATTCACTAGCCTTTGTTAAAATTCCTGAATACATATAATCATTTAATGTTTAGGCAAATATTTATAAACATGCTTTATAGCCATAAAAAGCAATTTAAAAAATGATGATTTCCATTGTTAACTTTCTAAAAAGCCATATTTGTTCCCTACTGTTAAAAGTACACCATAGCAGCATTAAGGAACAGCTAAACCTGGGAATCCATGACAATAAAGAAGGATTTTTTGTCTCATGAATCACCTTCTTGTTGTTTATTGGCTTGTTCTGTATTTGGAGGCTTTATACTGCCATCTAGCGATTAACAAGTGTGGTGCAGCTCTTTGTGTCAAAGCCACGTGGTCTCACCCTGGACTCTTCAGATCTGTAAAAAAATGTATAGACCCGAGTTTATCAAAAATATTTAGCCTACATGGCGATAATGGATAACGTTTTGAATTAAATTTTATGATATGGTTTGTATAATTGGGGAATATTGTATTGCACATATTCAAGTGAATGAGCCACTAAACAAATAAACTAACAAACACAAAAGACTAAAGAGTAATTTCGAGGTTTTCTGTGCAAAAACCTATCACGGTAAACTGCACATTTAGGGAGTTTTAAAAATTTAGATAATCGTTTGGGTACAACAACAGTAGTAGATGACAATGTAATCACCACGCCAGCCCTATGGCCTTTGGTTGAGTGTCTGCCCTGAGACTGAAAGGTCGCGAGTTCAAATCCAGACCAAGTCACATCAAAGACTCTTAACCACTATATGATTCCCGAGCGTGCCTGTGACTGTAGGTGACCACTCCAGAGGATGAGCCAAATGCAGAGGACTACATTTCACACATCTAGTTGCATGACAATTAAATGGACTTTAACTTTGATAAACAGAAACATTTCTCATAAATAAAAGCTTAACATTTAATTAAAATGGAATAGAAAACTGTCGTCTTGGTAATCCTGTTCGCATCCCGGTTCTCTATTAATAACTGATTTATTTATTTGAAAATCCCACTAAGTTAATATCAGAGATAAAGCCATCACTGATCTCATCTCAAAAGGCAACTCCCTTTTTGTTTCCATGGCAATGATAGTTTCCCAGTTTCCATTGCGCTACCTCCCGCGTGCCTGATGCTCCAGTGACCGAGGGATGTCTCAATATGTGGAAACATCACAATTCATAAAAATAGGGTTTTTTTGCGATATGTGTTCATGTTCTGAATGGAATAGCGAGCACAAATTAACACATATTAATATACTATTTATAAAACCTAAACGAAAGTCAGATATGCGCGCGCGGGAGGGAAATTTTGCTTTGAGATTTGCATCATAGCCTAAATTCCTCAAACTTCCATGCAGGTGCGTCCAGCTGGAAGGAGCTGCGCGCGCTCCACTTTCCATGGAGGACAATGGGAATGAGGACAACGCGCTGATCTCTGCATCAGCACAAAGCTGCACTCCATGCGCATTGGTACTACAACAATAAGAGAAAAAGAAGCAGCAGGCGAACAAACTGATTTGTAGAAAATGGACAGAAAAAGATGCTCTCCGCAGGTAACGCGCGAGGTTTCCCCTTATGCTTTGCCGCGGGTTCTCCCCTCACCTTTGGTGGCATGGTCCTTCTCCTCTCTGCCTTTCGTTTTTCCGCTCATGGAGCTCCTCCGCTTCTGCTGCGCGCAGAATAAAACTTCAGTCAAAGAGGAATAATCTCAAAAAAAACAAAAGAGGCTTTTACTTTTTCATCTCCAAATCCGTTCCGGTCCAGTCCAAAACCGCCAGTCTCCCTTTTTGCTTTTGAGCCCGACTCAACACCCCCCACCACCCCGAGCTTCATCCAGCCTGCGCGCACCCGGTGAGCGCTCGCCTTCACGCGGAGGGACAACGGATGGCACGGAGCGTGCACGAGCGACGCAGGGGTCGTTCACGGTCAGGGACAATAAATCTTAATAATGAGAAATTCAGAGTTCCTCAAACACCTCCAATTAAGCCATAAATACCCGGATGTTCATTAGCAGTGATGCATTTCAGTTTGATGGGTTTCGTTGGTGAAGCAACTCAACATCAGAAGACACTCAGGGCGCTATTTACACATCTTCACTCACAAAGGCTGCTGTTTGTTTTGATCTCATATGTAAAAATGTCCAAAATAAAATCTTTACTCTTTATTTTCGTTTAAAAAAAGTAACCTTGAGGATTTGCAAATGATAAAATAAGGCACAAACAACAAAAAGTGTTCATAAAAAAAATTCTAATCGACGGATTGGATTTATTTTTGTTTTTTAAAACCCTACAAACATTTTTACCATATTTTTCCTCCACAAACTCAAGCAATAAACACTTCTGTAATGATTTCTGCTTCAAGCTAAATAATATTCTGACATTTAATACTTTTGAACAGCCATTTTTCATGCAGATGAAGCAATACATCACTCATCTAGAGTAAGTGTGTGGTCTCCTTGGATATGGTAGGAAGTCAAATGGGGGGAAAAAAGTCAGTTTATTGAAGTGATTGCAGATAAAAAAGAAAAAAAATGAAGCCATTTCCAGCAGGACACACTGATCCATTGATCAATGAAAGGGTTCGTTTGCATACTGTTGGTCTGCTGAGTTTGCAGTAAATCTGTTTATGTGGCAAAAAGTGGCCTTGTGAGAATAGTGGTGGATTCATTAAAGATCCAATCGTTTCTTTTTCTGTTGATCTTAAAACAGGTTTTTTTTTACCCTAAAGAGAAGAACTTTTAGAAAGCAGGTATATATTTTTTACAAATTGAGGACTCCGTCAGATTGAGATTCACCAACAGCTTCTAAACTGTCACATCTTTCAACTGATAGAAAACATGTGACATTTTTTTGCCTTCTTCCTTCATATAAATAATGCATCGATGTTTAAGTTTGTAATGCTCCTGATTTACTCACATTATTTCACGTCATTCATGCAAACCCCTTCTTCTCCAAAATCCCCTTAAGTTATCATCTTGACAGCAAAAACATTAGAAGATTTTTATTTTTTACAGCTGGAAATAAATTCAGTTTTCAATGGGTTAATGATGAAGGGATGCTTTGTTTTGAATTGATCTGAAGTTCCTGCACTTTTATTGGTTTATCCTTTAGTCTAAAATTGTTATAATCATTGTTATTATAAACTTGAGATAGAATTATGTTAATCCATGTTAGTTTTTAAATTTTATAATTAATTAAAATATATTCACCATTCTTACAGTTTTTGTTGATAAATAAGTATTTCTTTATTTGCCTTCGATGACGTAACTTTTCGTGAATCCTGCTTTTATTTCAAAACTGTATTTCCAAACTGATTTCACCTGATTTACACTTTTTCATTTCTGCTGAATTTCTTTTTTCCCACATCACACCTGAAACCTTCCTCCCTCCACCTGTTCTAATCTGCGTCTCATCACATGTCTCTTCAAGTATCTCTTCCCTGAACTCTCTGTTGCTCTGGATCCAAAGTAGACCCACTGAAAGCCCCACTCCAATGAAAATTGAGTTTTTTATGTGTTTAAACTAGTTCTTGTAGAATTGTTGTCATGATGTACGACATGTGTAGAAGAATTAAGATTAACATTGCATTTCTTGTTATTTCTTCGATCAAATTGTGGCGAATCATTATGTGCAAACAGCAATAGGCAGGCCACAAGCTCCCTGCTCTGCTCCATGCTGATGCATCCATTTGCAGAGAAATAGACCCATGGACGTCTTTGTTTTCCTCGTCCGAGCTTTCATCCGGCAACAAACTGCACCACTGGAAAGCTTCAAAGTTGTTTCCTTTTTTGTTGTACCACTAATGTAAGGTTGGGGTACTTTCCTTTCCATAGCAAACCTCCACCTCTCCAGAAGTTCCTCCACCTTCTCCATACCGTCACGAAAGACCATATGATTTCAGATTAGATAGAGGCAACAGAACTAAAACACAACATTTCTGTTGCTGAATGAAAAAAATCAAGGTTGTTTGAATACAGTCTCGCGAAAGTCTCGCAAATAAAGTTTGTCTGATTCATGTTTCTCCGATCTGTGACATCCCCTCATATCATCATTTTGACTCATTTTTGAGCCAGCAGAGGAAAACGCAGCCAGACGTCATCCAAACCCTCCCTGGTGGATTACAGATCCGGGACCAGCTGCTCAACTAGAAGACAAAAAAAGCCACCAGAGTCTGTTCCTGTTTCCATCAGTGGAAAGCTTTCTGACTATATGCCTCCACAAACCAAATCATTTATTTTCTTTTTCTTGGGTTATCTGGTTAAATCTGCAATAAAATGATGAAGCTGCTTCACGGTTTAACATCACTCTTGCTTAGGCAGTTTTCTGTTATGGGACAGTCACAATAAGAGCCATTCTACTCGTACATAATAGAGATAATAATAATAAAGTGACTGTGAACTTCCACTTGATCACAGCAGTGTATTTACGTAGTGGCAAAAGGGTAAGATTAAAACAGAAACCACTAACCAGACCTTCCAGACAGAGACAGAGATGTTTTCTGGTTTAATTTTTTCATAGTTTAAAACACGTTTTTACACAGGATTCACAGAGATGGAAAAAACTTATTTGAGTATTTGAAGCATCTAAATATGTTTAAACTGGTTTGAAAGCTGCAAATTATGTAGACATTTGCACGAGATGTTTAATTCAAATATGTAAGGGGTGTGTTTCTGTGCTTTAGACATGTGTTCACAATATTTCTGTGAGTTTTGTGAACATGTTTAATCTTCATTTCTTTTCAGTTTTTTGTGCACTTTTCTTTCTTTTAAAGGATGTGATTTTAAGGTTATTTAAGCAAAGTGTGAGCCTGAAGATTGTTATTTAACATAAAACTACTTTTTTCCAAGAAAGTTGATTTTTTTAGCATATAGATGTAATTTTTTATTGTGTTTGGATATTCTGAAATAATACAAACAACAAATTAGTTTCTTTCTTTATGTATTTTTATATTTTTCATAGTCCCAAAAAATGTAAACTTGAATAAAACACTTGATAAATTAAGTTTTTAGGATTTAATGAACAAAAGTGATGCAAAATGCTAGACCTGCAAGGGAAACGCTTCCTTTGCATTTTTTTATTTCTTAAAACAATAAAATATTGATTATATTAAAATGTTTTATTAAATATCTAAACTGTATTGGTTTACTTTTAAGTAATCCTAAGAACTAAATTACTTTTCTTTAATTAAGTGATAAATTAGAGTTTAAAGTGCTTTATTTTGAATGATTGTGGGCTGTTAAAAATAGGATTCAGCCATCCCTCAACGCATTTAAATCATCCTTGTCAATAAATCACAACAAGGCCAGTGTTGCTAAGAAGCTGCTGGCTCCAAACCCCCAGACTTGCCAACAGTCACACTGATTTGTCAGCAGCAGTGCCCTGTATAACTCACACTTTAATCAAACAGCTGTCAGTGCTCAACTCTGAGCCTACAGGGATTGGCTGCTCTTCGCATTAACGCAACAGCAGCAGTGGATTTTATCAGTTGAGTTTTTGCTCGGATTCTAAAAAGGCTTTAAATCCATTTTTCCTGATTGAAATTACCTAAAATTATTTGTTTAAGTGGTAAAAAAGCAGAAAAATTATCCAAAAAAAATGCCACAACAATGTCTATAAAGTAAACTTTAAAAAGTGTTTTACTTTATAAGACAAAGTTCTACAAATAGTAACTGGAATATATAACACAGTTTTTGAAGTTCATACATTTTTTTAAGTTTACTCTCTCTCACTTTTCCCACCAAACGTGGTCTCCTCCATTTGGGGTCCAACACCATCAGTTCCTGACAGTCTTTTTTAATGAAACTTTGAAATAAATCCAAGATTTCAAAATCAAATAAAGCAACAATTTAATCAAATCAAATATTTACGAATGCCTACAATTTCTCTGGTTTCATTCAGAATTTGATTAGTTTATCCAGTTACACCTGAGACAACCTTCAGCCTCTGTGACCATGAGCTGGATGAACTCAGTGTTGGGATCTGACATATGTATAGGATGGATGGATAGTTGCAAAATTTATTGTTGCATCAGCTCAGACATTTCCTTACAGACATAATATTTCCCAAATATTTTCTGAGAAAAAAAAAAAAAGTAAAGAGACTTTATTTTCCTAAACCTTTAGGACCTCATTAAAGAAGCCATTTAGCACCAATTAAAGTGATATTTTCTGATGAAGTTTTTAGCCAATACGTTACAAAAACCATCAGGAATGCAAAAAGTTTAAAAAGTGAATTTGTTTAAATAAAAATTGTCTTTTGAACATGTTCTTGCAACATTTTTCTTATGAATAAGGACATGTAAAAAGAAAATTAAGCTTAAAATTGTAATATTTCTTTATTCTTATTGTTTTGAATCAGGACAGGAACAGATGATAAAATGTCGTTGGAAAAAACTTTTTATGATGTAAAAACTCCAACAGGCGAGCCACAAGCTCCCTGCTCTGCTTCATTCTGATGCATCTGCTTGCATACAAATACTGTAGATCCATGTATGTCTGACCTAGTTTCTTTCTCAAGACTTTCGGCTTTATTTAGCTTCAATATTGCTCGCCCTTTTTGTTGCACCAATAATGTTAGGTTGGGGTTAAGCTGGCGGGAGAGTGTGTAAACAGACAGGTGATGGGAAGTGGGGGCGGGCCAATGGTCCTGCCCACAACACATAGGTGAATTTCTAATAAACTCCTGCCGTTCTGCAGATGCCATGTCCTAGAAAACGACACAGTTTTTAAAAAAAAATTTGGCCAAAAACCGCACGATCATTGTTTGAAAAGACCACTGGGAAGGCTGTAAAATAGATTGAAAGATGATTTGGACTTTAAAGATGGTGTCTCTGCTTTTTTATTTTTTATTTTTTTTTACTCAATGAGCATCAGTTGTATCACTGAAGATGAAAAATTGCACTAAATCTCCTTGTACTTGGGAAGATCCTATGAAATTAAAAAGAAAAAAAAAACTTTGACCTACATTCAAACATCATAACACATGAATTAAACGTCAGCCACGCATGTTTGTGCATCACTTGTTTACCCTTTTCATGCCATTTCTGGAGGATAACTGTTCAAGTAACTGCGATTTGTGTGTGTTTCTAAGAAAGTTTGTGTTTGCATCCCAACTTGAAGGTCTGACATGAGCCATTTTGCAAAGCTTCTTATCAGACAAGACTCATCTTGACAAACAAGCAGCTGGCAAATCTCAGCGCAAATGTTGATGCACACCCGCACACACACCCACACACACATGCAACAGACGTCACGTCAGCTGTCAGTATTTAATGTTGATCAGAATTATGTCCAAGAACTATATATAAATAGATTTATATACATTTTTTTTATAATGCCGTCAATTAAAACTTCTATTTTCATGATGCACTCCCTTTCATTATCATAGACTGTCCTCTAATCCTTTTTTTCCCCCTCAACAGCTCACACACACGTGAACAAACAAACACACACTCATTGGCCACAAAGGTGAGTAAACAGTGCTGTACTTGTACTTTGGAGTGGTGGTTCAGTCTTTTTCAACACAGCAGCAGCTCCTCCTAAAATCAGAATCAACTGACGAGGACAAGATGACTTGCAGAGCGTGCCTGCTGGTTTTCATCTTGGGTTTACGGCTGGAAATGTACGGACTGAGAGCTGAGATCACGCAGGAAAATACAGGTAAACAATAGAAAAATCCAAGTCAAGAGCTAAAAGACTCACAGTAGAATCAGGAAGAAGACAGGAAAACTCACAATCAGAACTTTATTAAGTCCTAGTCAAGGATTAAAGGGGATATTATTCCACATATAGCAATGGAAATGTGTCTTTTATCATGCCTGGGAATGCCCCAGGATCCCTCTAGAGGAGCTGGAGGAAGTGGATGGGGAGAGGGAAGGCTCAACAACTTTACTTAGACTGCTGCCCTTGTGACCCGGT
Source organism: Oryzias celebensis (assembly GCA_014656515.1). Lineage (NCBI taxonomy): Eukaryota > Metazoa > Chordata > Actinopteri > Beloniformes > Adrianichthyidae > Oryzias > Oryzias celebensis. The sequence goes on from BNCR01000013.1 coordinate 17,779,192, forward strand.
CCCGGATGAGCGAAAAAAGATGGATGGATCAGTTTTCTGCTAATTTGAAACCCAATGTCTGCTCTAAATAGAAGCTAATTGAGAAGTTCCTTTCTGCTTAAAATAAAAAATAGAAACAATTCTTACCCAAATGCCAATGTCCTCTCAGAAGAGTGGGAGGAATTGGCTGACAAGAGAGTTTAAGAGAATGCAGAACACATGACCCAAACCGAGTAATGCAAAAGTGAACAGCCGGATAGCACCCTTAACAATCACATACCCAGCAGGGAAAGTAAACTCTTTTCTTTAGGTAGGAAGTGTTTTCACTCAGGTAAACTGAAGTTAATTTCCTGGACAGCATCGTCACAAGGCCAACAGGACTTTTTTATGTTTAAAATAGGATTTGCTGCCCAACCCAAACTCAGGATAGATTAAATTTTTATGTTCCTGTATTCTATTCATGTTAAAAGAGCTTTATTATTATATCAAATGTATGTTTTCTTTGTGTGTCGAGAAATAAAAGGTTTTACCTTTTTTTTACTTTTAACTGTTTTGTTTTCTGAAGAAATAAGGCATTTAGTCTCAGATGGATTCAACATTTTTAATCTTCTTTTTCAAGTTCAGTGAGTCGAGTTTTGGTTTAATCACCTGCAGCAAAGGAAATTTGACCAGTATCGTGTTTTGGTGGAAATCCATACTATCGAGATGGATCTCAATTAAAACTTTACTTCTGTGAAGTTTGGATGTTTCTGTGTCCGAGTGGCTTTTCTGCAGCTCAACAACTCTAATAAAATTGTGGGAAATAATCTAACGAAAGTGAAGTGTGATCCACAAAGTGGGGTCAATGACCCGGTTATGGCTCATCTCAGCAGGCTGATATCAAGTTGCACAAGTCCTGCCAAGCATCTCCGTGACAGATTCAATGTAAATGACAGAGGCTATGTTTCATCAGTCAGAGAACATGTTTTCAATGATCAAAACCTGGTTCTGGGTCTAAAGTTGGGTAAATGGGACATTAGCAGGGACCAATGAAACTCCGGAAATAAAAACTCCCGTAAACCTTTTAAAAAAAAACATGATGTAAATACAAAGACAGATAATTTATCTGTTGTTTTTATCAGACTAAATTGTTAAATGGTTAAATCAACTCAACCTTTTTTCTAATTTTCAGTCTGAAAACATTTTAAAAGAAAAATACAGATAACCTTCTTTAACTTTTAAAAATAGGAAGGTCCTACAGCAGATGTGGTCCGTGTGAGATTATGTGGAAATCACTGCTGTGTTATTTGATCTGATCTCATACAAAAAGCCCTTGGGAAGTACATCTACATGATGATTTAAAGCATTTATCTTTGTGATCTGCTGCCTTTTTTAGGGGCAGTGTTTGTGTCCCAGCAGATGGCACACACGGTGCTCCATCGCCAGCGCAGATACAACACCGGCCATCTTGAAGAACTTCTCCAGAAAGATAACCTGGAGCGTGAATGTAAAGAGGAGGTTTGCACTATGGAAGAGGCCAGGGAGGTGTTTGAGAACGATGAAAAAACTGTAGGTTTATCATCCACGTAGCATTGGATCTGCGTGATAAAAATGAGTGAAACAAGATTTGGCTTAAATTTTTGTTCGTGTTTCAGATGGAGTTTTGGACGATCTATATCGGTGAGAAACATCAGATGTGAGTTTCCACACCGTGTGCCAAATCTGCACTAATACTGTAGAGTGTGTTATGATGTGTAGACGGTGACCAGTGCAAGCCTCCACCCTGCCTGAATGGAGGTGTGTGCCAAGACGGGATGAGCTCTTACGTGTGCTGGTGCAAACCCAACTTCAGAGGCAAAAACTGTGAAATCGGTAAATGTGACAGACGCCACGAGAAACAAGACATCAAAGACAGAGACTTTGGATAAAAAAATGGAGCCGCTGCACTTTTTACATCATTACAGTCTGTTTTTTTCCCTCTATAACAGAGATAAACCAGTGTTCCGTCAACAATGGTGGCTGTATGCATTTTTGTGTGATGCAGGCACGGCAAGCTGTTTGTCACTGTGCAGCTGGATACAGACTTGGTCCAGATAAAGTAAGCTGTCAACCAACTGGTAAGAAATTGTATGCAGCACTCAGCATCTATAACTATTCAACTCATATTTAAATATGCATTTTTTTAGGATCATAGTGCTACAGTAAAAAAACATAAAAGCTTTTACTTAGTCTTGCATATACAGATTTACATGCAACTTGGGCTTCTGTTATTGTTGTTGGTCAATGTCTAAAAACGTTACGTTTCTTCTTCTGAGTAAATTGTTGCATAAAAGAAAATTGCCTTAAAGAACTTGCATTAGGATGTCTCCATGATGACAGAAACATTTTAAAACTGTTTTCTAACATTCCTAAAAGCCAAAAGCTGCTTCTCAATTTACAAAGGAAATGTTTAGGTGTGTTTTAGTTTGACAATTTGAAACACATTCATTAACAGATGCTGGGAGCTTCAACCACAGCTGAAAAATGAATGAAAATTATTAGAAGTCTAACAGATTACCAATCAGTTTAAAAGAAGAAATAGAAGCCATAGATTTTGGATTATTAAATACAAGTAGTTTTGACTTATGTGATATACAGGTTAAACCATACATACATAATCAGAACAACACTGTATTTTTATAAATGACAACTTCCTGTTCTTGGTTGGATCTAGAACTCACAAATGACACATTATTGATAAATATTATCTGACAAGCTAAAGTTGATCCTATCTGGTATCTGCCTCTCTACTTGACTCTCACGCGGACAACACATTTCCCACACCTAGGTGGACAGCAAATGGGACTTTGACCTTTGACTTTATTTGCTTTTTTTCCTCAGAGGAGTTTAGATGTGGTGGTGTGAGTCTGTCCTCTGGCTCTGACACCAGGACCATCCTAAGATCGCAAACATCCAACAAGACATTCACTCCCAGATCTGTGCAAAATTCTACCGCACCCCAGGAGGATGACTACTACGATGACGATATGATGCAGCTGAGTGATTACTTTGAGCTTTTATTGAACGGATCGGACATGGTTGACATCTCCCACAAGGCAAGGGTGAACGTGCGCTCCGTGAAGCCAGATTCTGGTTTCTCTACTGAAGCTGCAGATGTCGGTATTGAAGAAGGCACCGCTGACGCTCCCCTCCAGACAAAACAAGACTTCTCGTGGGGGTTTCCCACAATGACCCCCATCAAAGTAAAAAAAAACTATAAGCACAGGATTGTGGGAGGCGATGTGGCGTACCCCGGAGAAATTCCATGGCAGGTACAAAAGATTATTTCTTTAACTCTCCTGATGCTGATTCTACAAGAAAAACTTTATTTAAACATTCGTTGCTCCACAGTGTTATTTCAACATTAAGTATGATTTTCATTAATTATTACCATTACATTTAAAAAACAAAATAAATGCAAAATCGACTTAAAAATACAAAAAAACCATAAAAGATATAAGGTTAGGGAAGCTCAGGCAGATCAGAATCCATGTGGTTTTGCACAGAAAACTGAAATACAAAGTTTTAGAAATAATACTATGATATGCTGCCAAGAAAACAAGCTAGTGAGATGCTGTAGTGATATTTATAATTAATTAAATGATTATGTTTGGCATTAAGCCATTTAAAAGAACTAAAATGTTTTATATAATTGATTTTGTGCATATGCCTCAATTTTATTCACCTAAAACCGCTTCTACAAGAGTTAATGGACTCTATAACTATTGGTTTAATATGTAGTGATTACTTAACAATCCAAGTCTTTTTTGGGGGATTAAACTCAAGAATATATAATTTAGTTTAAAAATTCCTCATAAAATGCTTTTTTTTTTTTTAGAAACAAATATTTCCTACAAGTACAAGAAATGTAAAGAAGTGCGCACACAGTTTTTTTTATATTTGCAGGTGTCACTAATGACCCGCCCACCAAGTCAGAAGAGAGCACAGCCCTTCTGCGGCGGATCCCTGATCAGTGAACTATGGGTCATCACTGCTGCCCACTGTCTGACAAACGTGGGACTGGATTTCTTTGTCAGAGTTGGTATGAAAATCATTGACAATGTAACTTGATGCTTTCAAGAAAAATAAAATACTTTTTATACTTATTATGTCACTGATTACAGGTGAACATGACGTGAACGTGGATGAAGGAGCTGAGAGGGACCATGCGGTGGCAGAGAAGCACGTCCATTCATCCTATAATCCTAGGATATCTGAGTACAACCATGACATTGCCTTACTGAAGCTCACCAGTCCCGTTGAGTTGTCCAACCAGAGGCGCCCCATCTGCTTGGGCCCAAAATTTTTTATACAGACCCTCGTTCGGGAGGCCACAAGCTCCCTGGTGAGCGGATGGGGAAAGCTGAGGTTCTACGGCCCAGAAGCCACCAAGCTTCAGAAACTGGAGATCCCTTACGTGGACCGTGCGGTGTGCAAGGAGAGCAGCAAGGACCACATCACACGCTTCATGTTCTGTGCTGGCTTCCCGGACCAACAGAAGGATTCGTGCAAGGGGGACAGTGGCGGGCCCCATGCCACCAACTACAAAGGAACATGGTTCCTGACAGGTATAGTCAGCTGGGGCGAAGAATGCGCCAAAGAAGGAAAGTACGGCATCTACACAAGAGTTTCGCATTATTACCCCTGGATTGTAAAAACAACAGGAATCAGAATGACCAACTGATGTTTCCAGTTCAAAATCACTCTGAAAACAGGAATCAGCTAAAAACTTTGCTGAACCTTTCAGCTAAAGTTTGTTCTTCAATGAAAATGAAGTTAGTTTTTTTTAGCGGAATATTCAGAAATAAAACTCTAATCCGATTTCCAATAATTTTTTTTTATGTGGTTCTGTTTTATATGTTATTGTTGAGTTATATAAAGCGCCCTGCAACAACTGGCGACCAGTTCCGGATGTACCTCACCTGGTTCCAGCAGCCCCGTGACCCCGAAAGGGATTTAGCAGGTTCGGAAAATAGATGGATGAATGGATGGAATGAAATAGAAAAAGGGGCTGATGTATAATTTTATTAATACTACCATTTTTACCTCTTTAATTTCACCAAATAATGTAAACGTTTTAATTGAGGCAAATAAGAGAACCTTAACAAAGGTTAAGGAAGAACAACCTTAACAAATTTACCATATCGTTTTATGTGATCAGTGGCGATGATCCCTCTTTTTCAATATCAACGTCTCCTGCTTGTGTTCACCAAAACCTTATCGTTTGCTGGTAGTGTGGTTCAAAAATGGTTCAAACTCTGCTTAATGAGGTTTTCTCCAAGTCTTCTGGCTTTCTCAAACCAACCAAAAACATGATAGATAGGTTGTTTGGGACACTCTTTTTTGTCTCAGCTTCTGGTGGACAGGCAGGATGTCATGTTGGTGTTCTTTCTTGCCAGACAACAAAATCCTAGCTCCAAACAGGATGAAAACATTTGGCAGTAAAATAGTTAAAAGCAAATGTTGCAGTTCTTCAAAAGGCCACTGGAGGTTGGTTTAGATCTAATTGAATCCCATGTTAAAATGTCTGGCATTACATTGAAACTTGAGGGTTTCTACATTTTCTTTTCATTACAACTGTGGAGAAAGGGAAGAAGAGGAGGGAGGTGGGATTTGTAGTTCTTTGGTTTAATTGGAGCTCTAATTTGTGCTTGTTTTGGTCATTTTTTTTATTGACGTGGGTGGAGTCAACAAAATTCCCTTTACTCTGATCTCTCTAATTGCTTATTACAAAGCATTGAGTTTGGTGATGGTGTCCGACACACTTTGGCTTCTGAATCCAATAGATGACAACACATATAACTAAATTATCTTCATCCCATCTATTTAAGGAAATTACTGATAATTTTGAATGTTGTATTTTCTTGGTTTGTTGTTTAAATCACTGTTTGTTTTCTGCTTGTGTTACATTGTTTTTTGTTTCACCGCAGTCACAGCAGGTTTTAGTTTCAATCACCACAACTGCTTGGGTTTCAGTCAAACACCCCTCTGTCTATTTCATGTCCATGGTTCTTTTAGCTAATTGTCAGGTGAATTTATCAAAGTCTGCAACATAAGACCAAGGTTTAACAAAAGACACACCACTCAGGATAAATCTGATCATTTGTGTGCTTATATTTCAGAAAATAATCATATACATTATGCAATATGATACAAGCTTTTTGTGGCAATATCAAAATATCAAAAAGTGCAAATGAGCAGAAGCAGCAAACAGAGTGGGACAACGGAAAGCACACTGAAGCCGAACTGAAACTTATACTGGAGGTCAAAGTTGATATTTTTTTATTTAACTGTGTGATCTGGTGTTTTTCCTTTTACAGTATCGATAGCTGGTGTCACTACCAGAGAACTATAATAAACCCAGCATGGATGCTAACACTGTCAAACTCAACAATAATCTCTAAATTAGTGTTATCATCTAGATTACAGTTCAGTGCTTTAAAGAAACAATAAATACTGCATACATCGCTTCAAATGTTTATGAGTAGGGAGGCTCTAAGAGAAGCTTCTAACTACTTTGTTTAAAAATACAGTTTATAATTCTCTTCAATCACTTCTATATGTATTTGTCTACCCACAGATATTAACCAGGGCTTTTATTTATTTTTTTTGGCAGTGAAGTGGCCGTGCTTCGATGACTGTGTTTCACAGTTCATTTTGACAGCCTCTTAACAGTTGATGAACAAGCTCAGTGGGACAATATAGAAACATTTAGAGTGGGCATCCTTGACACAGGCAGTTAAATTTCAGAGTTTCCTCTGGCATGTTTGTTTCTGCATCACTTCAACTCCCCTGGTTTCATGTAAACACTTGGAGCTACTGTAATTGATTGGAACGGTACACAGAGATCTTTAACAAGCATTGAGCTTTGCAGCTCAATTAACAGTAGTGTAAGCAGGAATAAAGCTATGTTTAAAAAAAAAAACTTTTCTCATCTCCGTATGAATATGTTTAACTAGATTAGGTTTATGTTTTAATCCAGGTCTCTTTGATGATCCATCATGATGTTATTTTTGCAGTTTTTAGAGAAATGCACATGCATGTGAAAGCAGAGTTTCTGTAGTTCGCACTACAGAACGTTAGGGAGCTGCACAAAAGCAAAACTAAAAGGAATTTGGTCTGAAATGTTTTTTTGAGAAACAAAATATGGCAACATCTGCAAGTCATTACTGTAGCATCTGGCGATTTTTCACCATCTTTTTTAAAGACCCACTCCAGTAAAAAATACGTTTTTTATGTTTTTAACATGTTTGTGAGGCATTTTTCTGATGATGAAGGACATATGAAGTTTAGCTAAAAAATGCATTGCTGAGTTTTTCTTTAGTCCAATTGTTGTGAAACAGGAACAGATGAAAAAAATGCAGAAATGTGTTAATTTATGACAAGCGAGGGCCGCAAGCCACAAGGGGGCCAGGGTTGCTCCCCGCCAACAGCTTTGCCCATATCTGAGAGGCGAATTTCTATTGAACTACTGCTGCTCTGCAAAAACTTTCTCCAAGAAATGACAGACTTTTAGATTTTGGCTAAGAATGGCATAATCAGAATTACAATAATACTGGGAATGCTTTTTACAATAAATCCAAAGATTATCGCAGAGGGACTTTATAAGAAAAAAAATGTATGGAACAAGTAAAGTCAAATACATTCTTATTTTTTACGTCTCAGAAATTGTAATTTTTCCATTTTATTTTGTACATTCTTCCGGTAGTTTTTTTTAAATAGGGAGAACGGCTTTAAACCTAACTATCTCAACCTAAAACCATTTTTTGTCTCTTTTTTTATGGAAATGCAGCAAGTACGACAACCACTGTTCATATTTGTCACTGAGAGGTGGTAACCATGGCGATTTTTCCCACGCATGCTCTTACCACAAAGCTAGCTGCTGTAGCTATAAGGAGGCTTTAATTACAACAATGCTGAGCAATGAAGCTAATGTCCTCTGGACGTCTCACAGCTCTATGCTGCCTTAGAAGTTTGGCACACAAATGATATGTTTGCTTTCTGGGATAATTTTTCTAATAAGAAAATAGAAATTATACAAGTTCTTAAAGAAAAGTGAAACGTATGAACGAGAGCCACTCTTTACTGTTGTTTGAGGAAGTTTCTGTCTAAAAAGGCATATGGCTTTCATGTGCTTTAGTACACCCTTCTGAGCTCCACTCTGGTGCTTACAGCCTTCTGAGGTGAAACTGCTGTTGTTGCTGTGCTTCAGTCAGAGCCAGCTGAGTCAGACGCCCACATTTCGTTAGCACGTTGATGGAATATGGAGTTCTGTGGGCGCAATGGGGTGTTCGAGCAACGAGGGGGCCAAATAAGCAACACAAACAGAAAGAAGTGCACTCATCATAAGCACTGTGTCATCATACGTTTCTTATGATTGCCTCTCAGCAGGTCTCTCCCAGAATCCTGTGCAAATCTTCAGGGAGAACACGACCCTCTTCACCTCGACTGATGTTCTTTACCACCCTGAAGTTACAGACACCATAAAAAAAACAAACATTTTTTTCCCATTTTCTACTCAGAACTCCTGTAAAATTATGATGCAAATTTTGAATGAGAACATTTTGTTACCACATTCCTGACGGGTCTTCCTGCAGCAGTTGGATGACATCCCCACATTCAAAGCTAATGTCATCAGAGCTGGCCATGCTGCTCTCCACCATCACTCTGTACCTACCAGCCACCTACAGCACAAGACAGAGTCTCCTACAGTACAATCAATAGCTCTTTGTTTTTTATTCCGTCACACATGATTTTAACCATTACAATGCAAAAGTGACCATTTTTCATTGTGCAGTTATGAAATTCCTATCACGATGTTAAGTCATGATGTTTCTGTTTCACTAAAGTTTTGTTTTTTCAAATATTTTTTTGACTTGGAAAAAAAACTTCAAAGAAATAAGAGGCCAGTCCAAAATTTGTGTAATCCCAAATAGTATTAATTGGAATCAATTTATCAATTAACTTAAATTAATCCCAGCGTTTAATCCACAAAACGTTTAATCTTGAAAATTCAGAATATAAAGTAGAAACGTGTCAGTTTAGCTACTCAAAAAAAAACAAGAAGTTATCAACCGTTGGAAAATATTTTGTGCTTTTAGTTTGTCAAATAAAAAGTAAATTTGAGATTTTTATGATAGCCTCAAGTTCCGTTCATTAGCTGAGTCTTTGCAATGTGATAACTTCAAGAACAGAGAAGGCGGACAGTAGCTGAAAGGATTTCCAAAGTAAATACGTCTTGTTCCACCAAACTGTCAGTTCTGTCAAAAGTGCTTAAAGCCCAATGGAAGAACTGTCAAAAATTGATCCCATCATGCAACAGGGGAAAAAAACCCACAAAGAGATGAGAGTTGTCACGCTCTGATCCCAGTCTTTACACCCACTTCAGTGCGTGTTCATAAAACCTCTTTACATGATTTTTTTGTACATCTTATCCTGTTTGATTAACATCGTCTCACTAGTGGGGCAGGCTGGTCCTCTTCCTCTGAGTCTGACAGGGCAGAGAGGTCTGTCGAGCCCCAGTCCTCCAGGCCCTCACAGATTGCCACTGAGTGAGCGGTGACAGGCCAGCCTGCAGATGACAGACAGCTCTGCAGTGCTGCAAAATTAACTCACTAAAGCCTGAATTGCTGTGTGGATTCTTAATAATAAATCTCGAAATCTCGAAAAATAAATCTATGGTAAATCTATCTTCTTTCTTAAAGCAATACATATAAAAACTGAAAAATGTGTCTGTTTTCTACAATTGTAGGAACCTTCATGCAACAGAAAATGTAAATATGTGTTTGGTCTAAAGTTAAACTCTGAGAAACATCAAAACACGTCATTATTTGGCTCAGTGACTTACTGCGTCGAGGTGAACGGACCACTGGCTCGGAGTGGGTGGGGCTTGAGAAAGTTGACTCCTCCTCTCGAAACCTGAGAGAGTGACTTGTGGCAGAGGAACTGTGAGGAACAGGGAGACACGCTGAGCAGCCTCCCACCGACGAGCCGTCCCAAGAAACACACACCTCTGATGCACTGAACAGCATCACCACGGAAACAAAAAGATACCAGCACAACAAACAGAACGAACAGCATTCACTGTGTCACAAAACAGCTTGTACCTCATCCACATTCAGCTAACTGAAACTGCATTCCACTATGTCTAATAATCTAAAAGGAAATTAGTTCATTTAAAAAATGGAATTGACTAAGAAAGGCACAGCAAAGCACAAAAAAATGATTACTTGCATATATTTAGTGACTTAGAATTATTTATGCAAATCAATTAATTACTTTGACAGTCCTCTGTAGGTTAATGATGTTCCTATATTTGAGTGATGCTTTTTTTGGCTTAAATCTGGTGGAAATTAAAAGGAAACATATTGCAACAAGCTTTCTCCCTTAAAAATGAACTATTAACTTTGATACCAACAAAAGTCAAACAACCATCAAACTATTCAAACTCAAACTAACATGCAAGCATGCAACAAAAAAAATTCATCGTAATACATTGTAACTTCACAAACACACAATGAAATGTGTGCAGTTAACAAGATTTCAGAGCATTTATTAAATAACACTGACAGGTTTTTGGGTCTCACTGCTGAAATACTGAATCAAATCACACGTTCACAATTAGATAACATTTTTTATTCCAATAAATGTACATTTATCTGCCAAATTTTCATTTGAAAACCAATTGTTTTGGTTGCAAACAAAAAAAAAAGAAAACATTATTTCATAAAATGTTGATTTCAATTAAAAACAAGGCAAAAGTTTGATCAATATGCATTTATATATAAAAACTTCATACATTTTCCCCCAAAAAATAAAACAAGAACCTGTAATTTGATTCAATGAATCATATTTTTTTTACCCAGTTGGTCAGTAAATCGTTTAAATCGTAAGTAGTTTAATTTAAATATAGGAGGAGCAACCAAATCCATTTGCATTAATAGGTGACTTAAATAACAAAACACTTCATAAATTAATAATCGAGTAGAAATGAATTAATTCATTATGTAAAAAAAAATATTTTTGGTGTGTGTCTTTTGCTTGTTTTCTTGTATATTAAACAGAGGTCATGCAGATAGACGCACCTGTCAGACAGAGGGTGGTCTGAAAGAGAAAGACATGGGGGCTCATCTGGAATAAAAAAGAAGAACAAGCGAGAAATTACTGAAAATACACATCATTATTCAAGCCAAATATAAAATGAAGTGGAAGAGCAGTTACTTTGAAATAAAGTGTGAAGCAATTAGCAAATTAACTCTAATTCTTTTCAACATTTGCCCATAAATTGAAACACAGAGAAAATAAGCTTAAAATCAATCATATTAGAGACACCTTGATGCAGTTTCTGCTGGTTGGTGAGAATTTTTCGAATCTCTGTGAGCCAAGAAACTTTGACCTCAACAGAGGGCGCCTAAAGAGGCAGACACACAGAAATACAAAAGCATGACCTCCATTCACACTGATTGTTTTTCTAAAAGAAAAATTGTGCATGAAAAACTGATTACCTGAACTACATACACCACCTCTCTGCCGCTGTACCAAATTTCAAATTTCTTCACATCTCCTTTCACGGTTTCTGTGATTCCAACTGCATTCATCTGTACAAGGAAACATAATCGTTTTACTGCGATTGTTAAATAATCAGATATGTTTATTATTATCCAATTATGATTATGATTCGATCTATTCTAAAAGCATTCCAGTGGTCTTTTAATTATACTGTTTTGTATCATTTTCTAGAACATAGTTTTAGCAAAGCGGCATTAAAAAAAAATGCTGCTTCCCATCATGCATCTGTTGCATCTCCTGCTAGCGTAATACACCCCCAACCTAACATTACCAGTGCAACAATCCAGCCTTACGGTTTTGAGCCGGATGCCAGCTCAGACGAGAACAAAGACATAAATGACATGAATCTATTTGTCTGCAAGCGGATGCATCGGAATGGAGTGGAGTACAGCGCTTGTGGCCTGCGTAGCAGCTTCTACGAGCTTTTTACAACAACTTTTTTTTTTCGTCTGCTCCTGATTCACCACAATTGGAATAAAGACATACTCAAAAATGTAATTTTAATCTTCATGTTTGTTACATGTGCCCTCCGTCATCAAAAAAATGCCACAAGAACATGTTAAAATCAAAAACTGAAAACTGAGTCTTATGTAGCCCAGTGGAGTGACTGAAGTGTGTATTGTTACTCTGAGGCAGGATTTGAAGCTGTAGAAGGGCGTCCTGTCGTGGTTGTCTTCGTCCCTGCGCTTGCAGAAGAGGAGGGCGTTCTCATAGAGGAAGAGGTGTCGCTGCATGGGTTTGAACCTGGCCAGCTCCTTCATTCGTACTGCCGCCCGTTTGTAGCTGATCCACACAGTGAAACTCCCCTGCATCACTACACGGCCCAGCTGGCTGAGCTCCCCCTGACGCCAAGCAACAACGCAAAACACACCAGCCAGTCGATAACAGCAAAAAAGTAGAGGGGATCATTTTAATTACAATTAGCAGGAATCACATTGCAACAAACACTACATATGAGAAGGACCACAAGTCCCTCATCCAGTGATGTAATCGTCCATCCTGCATGATTAGATCCTTTAGCTTGTTGTCACCTGATATCCGGTGATGGCAATCTGGTGCATGGAGTCATTGACAGACTTGAGCAGCTCCAGCATGGAGTTCAGAGCCTCCTGCAGCTCACTGCGGTACCGCTCCTCTGTGCACTGCTTCAGAAGCTCCTGAGGAAACACAGATGATGGGTGAGAAGTTTGTTCTTAATTTATATCAAAGTTGAATTACTAAAAGGTCACCAACAATTGTACAACTCAATTTCTCTCTATGCTTAAGAAGTGAGTTCTGTAAGATTTATGCATCTTATGATAAAATCAACCCTATATTACCATTCATATTTGACACACTCATTTCTAAGACCCCTATCTCATTAGCGTCCTCCAAACTTTCCTTAAAAAATTAGCTTATAACTTGATACGTGTTCTGCCCTGTAGTTCATCATCATTCCACTAGAGGCAGTAAAATAGTTTTTCCTAATCTTTTTAAAATGGCTTTTGACGAAGCAACTTACCTAATAACTGTCTATTGTTATTCACTTTATTTAGATGATTACTTGATGTGTTGAAAGTCTGGAAAATGGGTAAACAATTAATTCTGACACTGTGTTTAAAATGTGCAAATCAGATTTAAGACAGCTGGTAGATAAGGTGCTTTAATTTTTTTGCATCTTTTACTCACATTATTGGGAGCAAAAATGTACTAAATCCCCCAAGATATCATAATCTATAATATCTATATCTCATTTTAAAATGACATCTAATATTTTTGGGAGGGATTTGATTAAAAGGTTTAAAAACATATTGATTCACACATTTTTTTGATGTGGTGCGCTTTATATGTTCACTTTATAAAATAGATCAGTTCTCCTGTCAACGCACATGTGCACAGAGTCCCTTCTAAAGTTTTGTTTTACGTAATATTTCACAAAGTGATGGGGATTTAACTCCTCCGTGTGGTGCACGACTGGAACCTTAAGAAGTAGCTGGTACTTGGTGAGGCGTTGAATTGGTTTCAGGAGGTAAGAATCAAGACCCAGCTTCTGGTCCAGCTTCTTCTGGCACTCCTGCAGGACATACAAAGACAGGATGTTTGCAAACACAACACTGAGTCCAAAATCAGCTGTTTATCAGAATGAAATATGCTGAATATTTAAATGGTGGGTGTCATTATGTTAGTTTAATTACCTGAAAAAAAGGCGAATCAGAGCTCTGTCTCCAGAGCAGCTCAGAGCGAGGTTTGTTTTGGCAGTAGCGTTCATACACTTGGAAATTGTCTTTCTGCTCACACACACAAAATACACATTTAGAGAATTACTTAAATATGGAGTTTTGTTCCTTTCATAGGTGTTTTACAGCTGCAAAACAAAATCCATATGCGTCAACATATTTTTGCATCTGCTGAGAAACAGTTGCAAGTGCAGAATCAAGTTTTGTATGTGCAGAAAACCTGTTTTCAATCGTGCAAAACACGTTCACAACTCTAGATGTTTACAGCCACTTTGTTTGAGCAAGGACAAAGTGGCATTGCAAAAGCACAAAATGACTATTTTTTACAGATGCACAAGTTTTGTTTGCAGAGGCAAAATTTATGTACATGTGCGGACATTATTTCACATCTTGGAAAGGAATGAAACTACAAAGTCTTCATCAATCCTGCTCACTCACCCGTTGCAGGAAGCAAAAGCCCACTCTTTCTGGTGTCTCCAGGCAATCCTGCAGATCTTGAAGAAAGATCCTAAATTGTGACAGCACATGGTAAATAAAATGAGATGGGATTTCAGTGAAGACAGAAAGCTACTCAGAGATGGCTTGTGAGCCCAAGTGTGTGTGCATGTGTGGCTCGCCTGCTGTGGAACTGGTAAATCTCTGGCATGTTGCCGAACAGAACGTCTTTCTGGCTGCGTAGAGCCGAGGGCAGGAGATTAGACATGGAGGGGTCCTCCATTTCTGCCCTGTAGCCCTGATGAATGAAGAGAGCGAAACAGGAGATCCAACACAAGAAATTAGGAATCCCAAAAGAAAATCAAATATTATCATATTCATTGGATCAAACCAAAGCTAACCCACCAGAAGGACAGAGAGCAGCTCATCAACATAGATCCTCTCTGTAGATATCAGTTCTTTCATAATGTGACTGGAACATGAGATAACACCATTTTTATTTCCAGTTGGGTTTTGAATGTAGGATTAGACCTGATGGTGAAAGTCTCCTCACCGCGTGACCTGCTCAGGATTGTCCTCTGTTTCTGAATCAGTCTCGGGGATAGGACCATAAAGGCTGCTGCGGTTGCCTTGGTAGTCATGCATCACCTCAATCTGGACAACAACCCATTTGGAACAATGACATAAACACATCTCTGAGCCAGTGTTTTGCTGAAACTGTTCAGTTTTATATATAAAAAAAGATCAACTTCACAGTTTTTCTTAAGTTGACAAGTTTCTTATACTTTTTAACTATATATTGACACTGAAACCTTGCGTTGGCTGTTGTTTTTCTTTGTAGCTCTTTTACCAGGAAGCAGGTCAAAGGAAAACTTTGAGTTTAGGACGCTGAAATCAACTCCTGCAAGAAAAAAGAAGAAGCAGAAAAATGAAGAATTTAAAAAGTAGGAAGAAATGCATTTCATTTTGAGTGGTAAAGAAATAAAAGCAGCATGTCTGAGAAGAAACTTTATCATTTTTAATAAAATTTTCAAGATTAGAAATTATGCAGGGATTACCGTGTTTAGGGGAGAAGAGGGGAGATTTACAACGTAGTACAGTCTGGTCTGGTTCTGGCCGAGGAGCCACCAGCTGGATGGGTCGAACCTGCACATCTGCCAGTTTTCTCAAACACTGCTCTCTGTTTCTGATCATAGACTGGACCGAGTTTAGCTTCTCTGTAACCACGTTGATCTGTGACTGTTAAGCAAAAGCGTAAATGAACAGAAACTGTTCATGGGTACAGCATAGCAGCAGCTGCAGTGGCAGTCAGGTACCTCCAGTTGAGGAGTGAGCACAGCTTCAAAATCCAAACTCAGGGAGTCTTGGCAGTTTTTCACAGCGGATGGCGCCCTCTCCTGGTGACAGCTAAGGTACTGCAATGCCTCCTGAGCTCCTTCTTTGGTTTGGAACTTGTCCACCATTTGAGTCGCCAGCAAATAGGCGCCTTCATCACACCAACGCAGGGCCTGCGTGGAAAAACTCAGACGTATTAAATGCAAACTATGAAACTACTAATAATGTGATTTACAAAGAGAGCTAAAAAGCTATTTGATTAGTTGACAGTGTGGATTATGGGACACATATGAATACACTGTTCTTAAAGTTGGGTTTATTGAAATGATGGGAACTAGTGAAACTTAAAACAGTTTAAAGTCAGAAAAAAATTACTTCCAGTAGACCGTACAATAAATGTTCAAGGACGGAGATGGGGGTTACAATTTAAGAAAACAGTTGAACTGTGAAGAGCAGTGCATTCATAATACAAAAAAAATCTAATGTGCTTATCAATGTGTGGTGTGGATTTATGTAATGGGTTGAATGAGGGTTTAAAATAAAGCAAAACTTTACCAAACATACAAGATGTCACTGCTGGAACTTTACATGGTTGGAAATGATCAATAAGAACAAATGAGTAAATGTCACTTTTGCATAGGTGTCAGACAGAGGGTTAATGGAAGGTTTTGAAAATGAAAAACTGTAAAGGGTTAAATGTCAAATGTAAGGTTTTGTGAGAAGGGGTGGGATCCCAACAAAATGTCAATTTTTAACTCTTGTGTTTATTTTCATTTTGTGGTTGTGTCTAAAAAAAAGAAAAGACAAAAGCAAGAACAACAAACCAAGACCATCTCAAAAGATGGATCAGAGTTTGGCTCCTGGTCTCAAGCCAGGGTCCGCTTAGGTGTAGTCCTGCCCCTGGTTGTATCATAATTCTTCCTGATTTATATTTGAGATCAGACAATTTGATTAGAAATTGGAAGCTTAAGTGGCAAAGAATCCGAGGAGCACAAATGTAAATAGCAAAACTACAATTCACTCTGTTCTGAGTTTGTGTGTGGACTTTTGAATGCATTCCTTTGGACTCTTTACCTCCTCAAGACGCAGCAGCAGGTCCAGTGTTCGGGTGAGCGAAGCTCGCTTGGTCCGGACGGCTGCGGTAATGACATCACAGTGATGTCGCAGCTCGTTGCAACGCTGGACGATGAGCGCCAGAGCATAGTGGTGGTTAGCAGCCAACTGATGTCCATGAAGTATCACCACCTGGGCCCGAGCCATCTCCTCCTGAAGGTAACACAATCATTACACCGGAAAAACTTCTGTCTTATTTGAATTCTTTCAAGAAGCACAAGAAGCTTGATCCCATTAGGCTGTCAAAAAATCAACCTCTGTGTCTGTTTTTACGCACAAAAATGTTAGTAGCTCTTAAATGTCTTTTCTTTCACCTAAATCCAAGAGGCTGCAATCGCTCTGCTGGGACCAAGCGTGGGGGGAACCCTCATAACAGCTAGAGATTTGTCAAAATTGGGTCACACAGCAAGGAAATGACCCAAAGCAGATCACCAAACCAACACCAGACTGGCTAGAAAAATGAAAGGATTAATGGCCGAGTCAAAGTCCAGAACTTGACCCAGTTAAACTGCGGTGATAAGGGGCACGAGGAAAACTGGGCATCAGAATTTTAATGACCTGAGGTTTTACTATAAAAAGAATAATTCAAAATTCTTTTGCATTGATATGAAATATTGACTTAGTTTGAACATTTAAGCTATAAAAGAGATTTAAAACTCCACTGGGTCTTAATATACATTTTTAATAAGTTAAATTAAGATTATTGGTTTGGAAAAACGTTGATATCATGTTTGTTTTATTCCATTCAGTCACAATCTCCAGTTATAACCAAGAAAAATAGCTTTCTTGGTTTTAGAAAAGAAATTTGAACAAGAAATAGATATTAAATAGAAAATTACACAGTTTGTAAAGCAGTAATCATTCTTGCGTATTCAATTTGAGCATATTGAATGCTTAGTTGTTTATTCCAGGTTGGATTTGTCCAAAAAGATTACATGACAGGACAGTTTTTTTTCCACAATTATGGTATGAGATTAGACCTCTTAAAACCTAAGCTAATATTGGAGCTAACCCTCTAGAGATGTAGTCTCCAGTAAAGCAGAATTAACTAGTGTGGTGGTTTAACCCAAAATGTGATATCCACGTATGTGAACGTCGGAAGAAAAGGAAAAGAAAATCAATCTTTTTTGTTGATACGTGTGTGTAGGGGTAACCTGGGCATGCTTGTCCAGTGTCTCCAGATCTTTAAGAAGCTGCTCTGTCTGAACCACTGTGGTTCCCACAGAAAGGATCTCCTTTTCCTGGGCGGAGAGTCGCTCCAGCACCTCCTCCATCTAAAAAATACACAGCATTCCAGTGTTAAACAGCAACCACAGCAGCTTGTGGTGAAGGACACGCCAATGTCCACACCTGCTGGAAGCTGATTTCATAGTGAAGCAGCTGGAGGTACTGCTGCAGCTTCAGATGGTGCTTTTCAAAGAAGCCGTCAAAGGCTTCCTCCATGTCTCTGAGCTGAGTCAGGAGCCTAAAAGACACAATTTATTCTATAAAACACATCTCAAACTGATCTTTACAGAGTTACAAAATGTACCAAAGCGAGAACTTCACCTCCTAACAGTCTCCATGTCTGCTTGTATTTCCTTCTCCTCCTCTATTTCTTTTTTAGCTGCTTTTACAGTTTCCAGGTTGGAAAACAGAAGGCGACCCTCTTTCAGCACACCGCGGATGTCATCCTGACAAAATAAAAGACAAATACATGAGTCCAAATGATAAAGAAAAAAGTAGAAGAGAAGCAAAGGTACGTATAAAGCAAACGATTGCCTTCATTTGTTTGTATCTGTGAGTGTGGGAGTGGAGGAGGAACTCAATGGCATTAGCTTCATCTGGAAGTTCAGTGTCAGAAAGCTCGGATCCGAAGCTCTGCAGCAGCTGTGCGATCTCCTTCACCGTCACAGCAAAGGACTCAATAGACTGCAGACACACATGAGCAGATTTTGAAGGAACACTTTGGATTTCAGCAGACTATAGGAGAGCTTGTGCGTACCGAGCGAAGGATGAGCCAGTCACTCTGGCAGTATTCCACTTTTGCAGTGAAGTCTGATGCCAGGTGGTTTTCATCGATGTAGCGCAGCAAGTCTCCAACTGAGCGCAGCATCACCACCTGTCAAACACAACAACACCTGAGATCTGACGCAGCAATGGCAGAATCTGCGTGACGTTATCCATGCTCACCGGCATCTTTAACAGGAAGTCATCCTGGCTGAAGCGAAAGCCCAGGTCAGTGCTGGAAGACGGGCTGGGGGCGGGACTTAACAAGCTACTGGGGCGGAGTACCAAGATCAGATGCAGGTTACCTGGAAATGAAGTCTGAAACAGAAGAGAACTTCTTAGAATTTCATACTTTCTAAAAATAAAACTATTGGATTATGCAGGTAAATTGTAAACTAAAAACATCAAAATGAATCATTTTAACCAGCTAAGATGGTATATGTTGGAAAATCCCCTATTTTTATAAAATAACAATTCTCCTATATTATCAAAGATAATATGTGTGTTTTAATGGAGACATTTGTGAGTTTATTTATTCAATTTCCTCTCAGTGACACTGAACGCAGGTATACGTGTCCAGTTTTGTGCATCAGTGATTGTTTGCACACTGATGAGCGTCTCTTCAAGTGTTAAATGAGTGTTCTCAATCAATATAAGCGTGTGTCCCTAAATTAAGATCCATTGCTGCTAAATGCCTTCTGGAATTAGATTGAATCTGCGATCACAATGTACTTATTTAGCAATCTGAGCGCAAAAAGTATCTGCTTTGGAAGGCTACAGGTTTTGGCACATCCCAAAAAATACAGAAGGAATCAAACCAGCAGCACAAAGTGGGTTTATAGAGATCAAGAAGTGAACTAATAAAATGTGTTAATTTTGATATAAAAGAAAATGTAACATTGACAACATACTAAAGAAGGGAACACTAGCAGATTGTAGAGCTCACACGAGATCAATAAAAAAAGACAACTAAAAATACTGACGCCAACGACAAAAAAATTAAAGGTTAAAGTAAAAAAAAAAACATTGTATAAATTAATAATTAAAAGTAATAAAAGTACTGTATTTTCCAGTAAAAAGAA
Organism: Oryzias celebensis; assembly: GCA_014656515.1. Lineage (NCBI taxonomy): Eukaryota > Metazoa > Chordata > Actinopteri > Beloniformes > Adrianichthyidae > Oryzias > Oryzias celebensis. The sequence continues at coordinate 17,798,927 of BNCR01000013.1, forward strand.
ATGTTGAGACAAAATGTTTTGATGAAATCGACAACCAAACAGATTCAAATTCAGCTTCAATACCGTGTTTAATTTAAAAAGTTCTTGTTTTTCTAAATGTTTTCCTGAACTCCTGAATCTCTTCTCAGAAACAAAAACATGATCTGTCGTTTACACCAGGTCTAAAAAAAATCCTCTATGGCAAAAAACAAAAAGTAGTTTTTTTCATCTCCCACTCCAATAAGTCTCGCAACTTACAAACTTTACAAAAATGAATTCATTCATTGTTGAGCATAGCTAAAAAATACTGTGGCGATCCGTTTAGAAACTCCAAAAGAAAAAAGCTGATGATAAATATCCCTCGACTTTTGTTGATGGTTATGATATGTTATCTAATCCTTTTGAAGCAGCTGGCCAAACAGGTTTGTCTCATTATCATTCCGTTAAAAAATACTGCTCCACGACATGATGAACCAATTACTTTCCTTATTAAGGATGTCCTCACTCCATGAAGTAAACTACTGACACATATACTCATTCTGTCAATGCATACTGGTATTATTCCTGCAGATCTAAAAGTTTTGCCCCAAAACAAATCTAGTGATCCAAGTATGTTCACAAATTACCATCTAATATCATATCTGCTTTTCTTCTTTTGGAAAAATGAGTCTACAATAGAATATCAATGCATTTAAATATAAACTGTATAATTGAGCAACATGGATTTAGACAAGAAATAATACATGACAAACAAATGGCTTTGCAATTACACAAATAATAGGACACAATATATATCATTAAATAGGTTTAACTCTAAAAGAAATGCACTGAATTTTGGAGTTCCTCAAGGATCCATTCTAGGACGAATATTATGTCTGATATGTAGAAATGACTTGGCTTATGTTGCTGAAACCACAGTTCCTCTTTTATTTGCAGATGATACTAACCTTTTGGCTTCTCACAAATTAATTACAACTAATCCCAACGTTTTAAGAGTAACCAATTTGCAGCTTTTAAGCAAAAGCAGGCCAGAGAGAACATTTTTCCTTCATTTTTATTCTCTCAAATGTTTACATTTATAAAGTGTTGACTCAGAAGTTTAACTTGTGTGCAGAAAAAAACCTCAACAGTAAGATAAGCAGAACAAGCAAGTTTCTTAAAAAAGAAGCAGCAGATATCTGCTTTCTCATGTAAATTGCCAACAAAGAGTGTTTAGACTTTGCTGAAACCGAATGAAATATTGCTTTAAACTTCTTTTTATGTATGTTTATGGGAACAAAAGGCCAGCAGAAACTTGCTACTGTAATATCTTTGTTTGTTCATCATAGCGTTGGTGCCCTGTTCTGCCAGTAAATGTATCAAATAGTCCACCTGTTGTGAAAAAGTGATGCAAACCTAAAAAATAACAAGAATAAAGCAATAGAAATCGATGTATTATGTATTATTATTAACATGTATTAAATATAATAGTTAATAGTTAAATATGTTAAATATTTTATTATACATAAATACCTGTTGGGTTTCTGTTATGCACCTTCACATACTCTTTTTTTCTATTCTTATTTGGTTTCTGTATTGTATATAAAATAGTGTGTAAATAATATAAAACTAAATAATACAGTGGTAACTATACTGTGCAAAAAAAGCATCAAATTAAAAATGTTTATTTTTTTAGAAACAAGTGTCTGAAAGCACTATCTTAAAGTAAGCAGAAGATCTTCAAAAAAGGAGAAAAAAACTAGTCAGACATAGCAGTGAATAAAAAAGTTACTTCTAATCTAAAACCTGGTTTGGTTTTCAAAATCAAGACTGGAGCAGAGGTCACTTTGAGCTTAATGAGCATTCAAGTCTTTAACCTCAATCTGATAATCTGTTTTTCCTGTTTCTGTTTGTTTTGGGGACTTTAGTGCTTCTGCAGACACTTCTTTGTGCAGTAAACAGATTGTAATACATAAACATGTATTTCATTATTACACCAAAGCAGAAAATGAAGCAAAACAGTCCCGTAAGGCCTGCAGATAAAAACTGCATCCGTGATGACAAGCATAACGATCCTAAAATGAAAGCACATGATGGAAAACTCTGTTTATTTCTTTTTCTAAATTCTGAAATATCGCAGAAGCCAACAAGGGCGTCTGAGGTGTTTGACTGTCAGTCTGAATGCTTGACAGCTGCTGCTTTTAATCAGGAGAACCAGCAGAGCATCAGTGTCAGTCTAGCAAATCTTCTAGCTTTGGTTGCACTTCAGCTCTTCTTACTCTGCTAAACGATCAATCAGCAAATATGTGAGGCTGCAGACTTTTTGCTCAGTTTTAGCGACAATGTGTACTTTTTCTGGTTTGCAACACATGTAATCATAAAAGCCTCACCATTCCTGCTTTTCCTATAGAGTATTCACCACTTTGTTTAGCTGAGAATGTCTGTGATTGTCACTTTTCAGGCCCCAGGTTTTGTGCTATCATGCGGGGTTTGTTTTGTCTGCCACCCTGTCTGCATAAACCAGATGACCCAAAAATAACCAACCACCAGCACATCTGATCGCATATCTCTGAAGTTTAAAACGCTTGAAAGCCAAACTGCATCTATGGTTTTAGCATCTTTCCCATTAAATTTCTGCTAAACCTTCAGCTGGTTTTCATCCAAAAAGAAATAATAAGATATCAGGAATTCTCAAACTTATAACAGCTTAAATGGAATAAAGCAGGATGCTAGAGTCATCTGCAATGCATATGTTTGTGTACCAAAAGCACACATCATCCAGCTGCACATCTCCAACACATTTCTAGGTGGCGGGTTTAGTGCGTCCGCAGCGCTGATGCAGCTGCTCATACCTGCAGTTCTAAAACCTGCAGGTTTGTCATTGCTCTGTCCCGACTCACAATCACACTCTAAAGCCGAACTTTCATGGGAATTGGTTCTGCTGACGTTTACGTTCGCCGCATCCTCCGATCTCCTCTACTGCAGTATCCTCTCCTCCTCCCGCATCCCCTCCTTACCGCGGCGCGGCGCAGACGGGGGAACCCCCTCAGCGGGTTGGACTCGGCCATGTTCTGCCGGTTCTGCCGTGGTCGACCCGGGCTCGGTTCGACCGCAGTGAGACGTGATGGGCCGGTGAACCGCCTCTGCAGTATCCGGGCTGACCGAGTGCGCACCTCAGCGACGTAGTCCTGAACCGGGACGGGAGGAGGGCGGGGCTCCCCACCTGACGTCAAACCCAGAGTGGTACCGGAACACATTAGGATGGGTAACATGAATGATACTAAGTGAGTAGTCATTAATGAAAAGATAAGCCATTTTTTAAAATCATGAAAACAACTTTTTTTTTGAAAAAAAAATCCTTGGATTTATCATCAAAGAGAAAAATAAAAATATTGATTTAAATTTAAAAAAAATAGTTTTTTACATGTATTTATTTGTTTCTTTATTTTAGACAATCTAGCAATATGACAAAAAAAGTTATTTTTTAAACCATCCACTAGGTGGCGCGATAAATCAGGAAAAGTAATTGTGAAGCTCTGTCATTGCTGTCCGCAGGGGAAACTAAAGTTGTTTATCACCTGAACAACCATTGGATTTACTTTGAAAGTTATAGATCTCCCAAGTTCAGACTCACCCACAGCTCTTTTCATTTGGGTTAATAGCTTCAGTGTATTTCAGTGTCTGGTTTTTCGTCACATCTTCTGTTTTGTCAGATTCTTGTTTCTTTCTTATTCATGGAATTTTGAATGGCTTATTTATTTTTATTATTAACTGTTGAATTTGCTGCCACCAAGTCTGACGTCCTGCATATTTGGTCCTTATTTTCAGGTTGTTTAAAGTGCAATTTTTTTATGTTTATCAAAATTCAATTTGAAATGGGCTGGTCTTTAACCTGAAAATTACAAAAACAAAACAAAAAAAGTTAAAAAGTGAATTTTTATACATCTTGGGTTTTGTTATACCCAAGGATTAGAGTTGGCAGATCTCTTTGATTAGATGTTAAAAATAAAGCGTTTTGATTCCACACCAAAAAGTATTTTTCATGGTCATCTGTTCATCATAACCTGAACACAAATGTGCATTTCAGTTTTTAAGTTGAAGTTTAGTAATTCACCCTTTTTGGTTGTATAATTCACCACATTCTGCCTCATGTGCTGAACACAATCGAGTGTTATAAGCAAGTGAAGGCGTCCTGCCTCAGAAGGATGTGCACTAATCCACTTTGCATCACACTTTACAGAATTCTGCAGCTAGTGCTAACATAAATGTAAAAAATAGGATAAATCTAATTAACATTATGTCTAACATTCCTCCTTAAATATACTTAAGGGATTGTACATAAGTCCAGCTCCAGTAAACTTGTTAAAAAGACTCCACAAAACTCCGAGCCTGTTCATTTGGCATCTGTTAAATAAGAAGATTTTATCCAGAGGGAATCTGTCACGTTGAGTCTGTGTGCTGCCAAAGATGCACACACTTACCTGAATGCACTCCAGGTGAATCCTACAAGTGGACCGTGCCAACAAATAGTTTATCTAGATTTTTTTCAAATCTAAATTTTATATTTCATTAAAAAGGATTTTATCCTTGAAGTTTGATGATTTCAATAAATAAAAAAAACGATCCTGAGTGATGAGAATGCTTGAAAACTCTCACTACGTGTTAATTTTGGGAATATTTTAAGGAGTTATCAGTACAACGCTGTGACCCCCTCTGCCCTGTGAGGCAGGATGGTCTCCTGTTAGTTACTTCTTGGCTTAAGACCAGCTTATGCCTTCTGCCACATCCATTCTCTTTCTATCAATGATTTTTTTGCATCAAATTGACCCTTCTTGTTTAGTTTTTCATCCATCCTTTAGAACCGACAGAGATTCTGCAGTTCCATCGTCATTCTTTTTAACATGAGCTTGTTAAAGTGTTCTTGTTAAAGCATTCATGGGGTTTTAAAGGTTGAAGAAAATGCTGCTGATCCAATTTAATCTTTGGCACGTTACTGAAACGGTGTTAAACAAGACAGCTTACCTTGAAGTTACGGTGGACGCTCAATCAACTGTTTTGTAATGTGATGGTGTCGCTAATCGCCTCAGTCCAGACAAACTTGTGTACAGGGAATCTCAACTCTGCTCCAGAGAAAAGCTTACTTATACGTGCTATTTGTACATGTTACTAAAATTAGAAGTGCGTCTGTCAAGCGAATTCTCCAAAATCAAAATTAGGTTCAAATTAAAGACTCTCCTAATCTGATGTGTGACCAACTCTTTGTTATTCTAACTCATAGATTACCAGACCTTTATTTTGTTTGAATTTTATTAAACTAAAGTGATTCCAAATACTATATCTAACACTAAGAGGAAAGTTTGATGAGTGTTGTGTGTTCAACTCACAGATTTGGTTAAAAATAGAAATCTATTTTTAAACAAAGACATTGTAAGAAATTGTATCATTTCTACTCATAAATTTCAGAAGATTTAAAACTTATTCACCTCTAATATATTTCAAATGATTGTAGATTTTATTCCTGACTTTTTGGTGAAGCATAGGGCGATTAGAGCACCATCACAGAGGTGTGGCGGCTGTTTATTTAAACTTTGTGACATTTTTAAACCCTTGATTGTCCTAAAAAAGCTCTCCGCTAACTGGATTATGGCAGAGACGGTGGAAGCCCTGCTGAACTGGTTAAGTCTGAATGATAGGAGGAGGGAGGCTGATATAAAAAGGGGGAAATGTGTTTCAGAACCCACACTCATCTCTGACACTGCCACAGGTCCAGACAGCCCAGAGCAGGTAAGAATACTACATCTTTGAGAGAAAGCGTTTAAAAAATTTGACATGCATGTTTTTGATGCAAACAACCAAAAAAAAAAAATCCTAGTTGGGGAAAATGGTATAATATTGCTCCTACAACCTTTATCATACAATGACATACTGCAAAGCTGTACAAGAACAAAAAAATAAATAAAAAAAATAAAACGCTCCCGTCAGAGAAGCTATCTGCCAATAAAGGGTTAAAATGAACATTTCTCTTTTTTTTTTTTTGGTGGTCAAGTTGTTCATCTTTAACAGTTGCAGATTTTTTCTTTCTTAAGGATAACTAATTTCAAAACCTTCAGAGGGCATTGACACCTTCTTGACATCATCTGCGCTTTAAACAATCAACATGTGCTAAAAATTACCAAAAAAATTAGATTATGGCATTTTTGCAATAATAAACAGCAAAGAACTTTAAGGCAAAAAAAATTTATATTGAATTTGTTTATCTTTGACAGCTATGTATCCAAGTAACTTTGCCTGCAGTGCATTTGAGTGAGAACAGATCAAAACGATGCTGTATCTCTCCGTGGTGCTGAAATACTGACACTGTACTGATACAAAAAATCTGGAAGTTTTTGGACATTATTTTACAAGTTTTATGTAGTTTTTTTCCCAAGTGTATGGAAAGTATTTGGTTTTTTATTGATGATATGTTTCTTTAATACAATCCTTAGTTTTTACAATTATCAATTTATTTTTTCAGGCATTTTTTTGTTGTGGAAAATGTTGAGCCCAAAGAGATTCCAATGGTGCACACATGTTGTACATACTGCGAGGAAACACTAAACATATTAGAAACTTAACATTATCAGCATCCATTTACACTTTCAATGTTTCTTTTTTTTTTTTTTTTTTGCCTTTTCACACATTTTTTAACGGCTAGAGACTGATTGACTGCTTTAAAAGAGTCAGCAATTTTAAAAGATTTGAAATCTTTACACCTTAATTTGAATATAATTGTACATTTTAAATGTAACAAATCTTATATAAATTAGTAAAAGATATTTGCAAACTTTATTCAACAAGTAGTTGCTGCTTAAAAGGAAAGCACAAACACATTTTCTTGATTTTCAGTGAATACCAAGAAAACATCTATTTCTTTAACCTGTTTATTCGTCAGTCGTACTTTTTAAACGTTTCAAGCATCTCAAGTCCAGAAACAGAAACAAAATTTGCTAAAATAGCTTTATCCCTTTGCTTGTTCTTGCCGTCATTTACGTTTGGCTCTTTTACTTCGTTAGTGATTACCACATTGTGACATAATGACGATGTCAAGGTAGATCTTCAGTTGCTGCTGTTAGGAGCGTATTATGGATCCGAGCCAGTTGGCAGATAGAGAGTCCCGGCTTTGGCCCTGCTCTTTAACACCAGCAGCGTAATCTTATCAGAACAGATTAACCTGCTGTAGCCTCAACACAAAAAGTCAGTCCAGGTGCTAAAGAGCCGACAGAAGGTGATGAATGTCTTAATCACAGTTTATGACAAATACTGTGATCCTCCTATAACTTCACTTTTATTTGTTTGTCTTCAAGCAGAATACATCTTTAATCTTCCAGAAATGGCAAAGTAAGTGAATTTTTTCACATTTAATCAATTCTTTTTAATCAAAAACAACTTTCTCTCATTTGAAGTGCAATTATAATTTGTTCTTGCTTGTTTTTAATCCATCACATTTTAAAAAATTGAACAACTCGAATTGTACTAGACAATTTTAATCCTGTTAGAATTTTTTGTGATTTGAGATTCTTCCCCTTTTTGATAGTTTTGATTACATTTTAAAATACTTGAACTATTATTCAAAGTCTGAAGATCCATACTTTTAGAAAAACAGATACCATAAAATTGGTGCATCAAAACATTGCACACATACGCTCCATAAATGTATTACATGTAAGCTCCAAAATCTTCCTAAAGATGTTGGATTTTTTAAAATGTATTTTCTGAAAAATAGAATCTTTTGTTGTTAAAAAAATAATGCCAGACAATGTACAAAAGGTTAAATAAAGTTAGATTAAGAAAAATATTAGATGAGTATCTTCAGTTTAAATATATATATATATATATAGTTACATAGTAATATAGTTTACAGTGACATTAATAATGTAGTAGCAAACATTAAAACTGTATGGAACTTCTTTGGATCGCAAGCGTAATCACATGTTTGGAACACTGAAGCACCATTTGAGGCTCCTTCACCTGACTCTGCCTCTCAATCCGGGGAGGATGAGGTAAAGCCGCTCCACGCTTAGCTATTTCTAACTGGATGAAACGGAATGGGAAATTACTGGGCCTCCTGCTGCAAGCAAGAAAGTTAACTTCAACTTCTCGATCTCAAGCAAATTCTTGCTTTTTCTGGGTTTTATTGCAGAAGACAAAACTATGCTTTTTAAAATGTTTGCTTTCAAAATATTAAAGAAAGGGAGCTTGAGCATAATGAAAGTAGACTCTAAGCAGATTTGGCTGATTAATTCAAATAGGATAAATCAAGACTTAAATTAGTATTTCTGTTTGTTTTATTACAGGGTTTTCAAGAAGACCAGTGGAAATGGAGGGGTTTGTATTCTCCTCCTTTTTGTCTTATTCATAAGTAATTACTTAAATAAACCATTTGTTGCTTTTGTTTGACAGCTGACCCTCTACCTTGGAAAGAGAGATTACGTGGATCATGTGACCTCTGTGGACAAAGTCGGTGCGTTTAGTTTTTTATTTTATTGATTCATACACATTCACCAACAGGCTGAAGTAGGGATTAGTAGGGATTTAACACACTAAAATCACAGACTTTTCCTATAAAATTTGCTAAATAAATATAATAAAACAGTAAATACAATAAAATTGGATCAAATAAAACAGTGGAATACATTAAATTTGTTCTGTTCTGCTGTGTCTTTCGGTTTGCAGAGATTCATTTTGGTGTCTAACTATGAATATTTTTGTTTCAGATGGGGTTGTGAAGGTGGACACCACAGACTTTGGTGACAGAAAAGGTAATATCAAAAACAGAAACTGCAAACATACAGTCCTCGATGGAGAAAACAAATAAAAATGAGATCTCCGCTGCTTGATTGGGGGACAGCTTTCGTGCAGCTGGCCTGTGCCTTCCGTTACGGTAGTGAAGACCTGGATGTGATGGGCCTGTGCTTCAGGAAGGACATCTGGATCCAGCAGATACAGATTTATCCAGAGAGCAGCAAACCAGAGCTGAGCGCCATGCATGACACCTTACTGAAGAAGGCTGGAGACAATTCCTACCCGTTCTCTTTTGAAGTATGTAGCAAGATTAGAACCTGAACTCATACACACCTGTTCATTTAGGCCTTAAAAAACAGTGTTTAATATCTGACAAGTTTTGGGTAAAAAATAAGAATTAAGAATCTATTATTAATAATCTAAAGCTTCTATATCACCAGTGTAGTTAAAGAAAAGAAAGAAAAACATCAACTTGTTCTTTAACACATGGAAAATTGTGACAATTTAAAATGTTTAGAGACACATAAATGCTGTTTCTTAAATCAAAAAATGAATGAATGATGAAAACTGAAAAATAAAATACTTTTGAAAATGTTTTCCTTTAGATTCCCACCAACTTGCCATGTTCAGTTTCTCTGCAGCCTGGACCTGACGACAAAGGAAAGGTAAGCTTTATTGTCAATTTTCCTTCAGCAGTGCAACACTCTCAACCCATAAACTTACAAATCTTACTTTGTAGGCTTGTGGTGTTGACTTTGAAGTGAAAACTTACCTTGCCAAGGAGAAGAACAACCCAGATGAAAAGGTCGACAAGAAGTAAGTGGACACTTTAACTTTCAAACATAAACGGTTTGTTTATTTATCACTTTGGATCACCTCTTTATTTTATTCTTCCTTTGTCCACACAGGGACACTGCTCGCCTTGTCATCCGTAAAATCCAGTACGCTCCCTCCCAAGTTGGCGCTGGGCCCAAGGCGGACATATGCAAAAGCTTCATGATGTCCGACAAACCCGTCCACCTAGAGGCATCGATGGAGAAAGATGTAAGCTCACCGACATTTTTGCAGCAGATGGTTCAGCAGATGTGCAAACAGAAATGTGTGTCCTGTTTTTCCACAGCTCTACTTTCACGGTGAAGACATCCCAATTAAAATTAAAATCAATAACGAGAGCAATAAAACAGTCAAGAAAATTAAAATCACTGGTGGGTTCTTTGATTAATGTAGATATGTTCAAACGTAATTAATAATTGTTTTTTTAAATGCTAATGACCTTTTTTTTCTTCTATCAGTGGACCAAACCACTGACATTGTCCTTTACTCAGCGGACAAATACACCAAGAGTGTTCTTAGCCAGGAGTTTGGGTATACGGAGAAAAAAAATAACTGAAAAATCTTAAAACCAGTGTGTTAGGTTTAGTGTACTCAAATCTGTTTTTTTTTTTTTTCTATACAGGGAGACAGTAGAGGCCTCCAGCACTGCTAACATAAGTCTGTCCATCAAGCCCACTCTGGCTGAAAACAAGGAGAAGAGAGGTCTGGCTCTGGATGGACGGCTGAAGGACGAGGACACAAACTTGGCTTCCACCACCATGTCAGTACCCAACTGTTTCACTAGAAAAGCTGGGGAAAAAAAACCTTTCCCTTACTGTTTTAAACCATTTAGAGTTTCAAATTTACAGTAGTTTGATTGCTACTCCATGTGTTCTAGTAGCACACTAAATTAAACCTGTTAATCCCTTAAATCCTTGTAATTCCTCCTTTGCAGAATGCGGCCAGGTGTAGAAAAAGAGGTGTTGGGTATCTTGGTCTCCTACAAGATTAAAATTAACCTCATGGTGGCAGGAGGAGGGTGAGTCTGTTTGGTCGCGTTTCTCACACAGAAACTAAAAAAGACAGCAGATTGAAAGGTGTAAACATGTTTTTCTCGCCCTCAGACTGCTGGGTGGTCTTACTGCCAGGTGAGCATCATCGTTCACAGTAGATGTCAGTGACTGTCATTTGTTCCAGTGAAATAATCTTTTTTTTGTCCTTTGCAGCGATGTAACAGTGGAACTGCCCCTCAACCTCATGCACCCAAAGCCTGCAGGTAAATTTCTGAAAGCACACATTATGTTAGGACTTTCAGTTTTCTTTCACTAATGATGATTCCCATTTTTCCCAATATTTTCTTCCTATAAAACTCAATCAAACTGAGCAGAGTAGGGACAACACACCTCTGTAAGTACTTGTAAGTTTCTATGTACTCTACAAGATCATTTAGTCTATAAAAAGACGATATTTTCAGTTTTTCACATGTAGTTTCCAATAAATCCAAACATAAGTATTTAATTCAACTTTTTTGCACTAAAAAAGCAGAGCTGTTCATTTGAAGACGTCACAGATTAACAATCTTAGATGTGATCTACAAAATGATAGAAACCATTTCAATGCATCGATGAGTAAAAAATGTATTTTTTTATGTTTACAATGAAAAAAATGATTATGTTTAATTTCTGAGATGAATGACCCACTATGTAAACATCACTCTGAATTTATTTTCTAAAATAATGCTCATGTATGCTGCACTGATTTCATAAACAACACAAATGCTTTGTTAAGTTCTCCTCGTGCTTATATTGTTTCAGATCAGATGTTACCCTGCAGGAACAGGCACCAAAAAGAGAGCAAAGAAGAAAACAAAAGAGAGGCACAGAGGAAAAGGAAGAAGAAAGTCATTGGATGTCCTAAAAGAGCAATGGACCGAAATCAGAAAAAGACAAACTTACTGTCCCCTCAAACGTTCTGTCCCCTTGCATTCCTTTAGTTGCAAAGTATTTTTAGTTAAATGATATCCATTAGCTTTAGAGACTGTTTAAGGGTTGAATTAAATGTTGGAAAAACCCCCACAGCAAAGTAGATGTGCTAAAGATTTCTTGTCTTCTGAAGAATGCAGTAAAAATGAAGCATTTTCATGAAATTATACAATTTGCATTCCTTTTAAATGCTGTAAACAAATTCATCTGTTGAATTAAACCAGAATTGTATTTTAATTGGACTCACTACACATCCTCATGAACAATAAAATAAAATTGGAAAATGTATTATTTTTCTCTTGTATTTCTCAATTTCTAATCAGAAAATATTCAGGAGTTTGTGTTCAACTTGTTATTACAAATATTGCTTAGAAAAGGTTATAGTTTGATTTTAACTAATTATTTGTATTTATCCGTTAATAAGAGGGCTTCCATTTAATGAGGTGTGCCTCTATCTTTTTTGTTTTTCCTATTTTCCTACATTGAAAATCAAGTATTTATTTTTCTAAAAATTAGTTGAAGTTGTAGACTTCTAAGACTAAATTTGTAACAACTGAGCAATACTTTCATCATTTTTACTTTATTTAAATGCATAATGCGTGTATAAGCAAATTACACCAGTATTTTATTTTCGTTATTTCTGGAATGATAAACTACCAAAACATACACAGGAGCAGTAATCATCAGCAGTCCACATAGCTCTGGATCAGAGGGACAGCAGAAAGTTAAGATTATTTATTAAGAGAGCCTTGAGAAAGTTTTGTGGGACTTGATGGACGTGTAACGTTTTAGAGGGTAATAGTTCAGTCAGGTATTTACTGGATGGGGTTTGTGGCTTCACTAATAAAGCAAGAATGTAGGGTGTGAAACATGGAAGGGAAGAAGACTGCCCACAATCTTCTCAGCTGCCACTGTTGGCGTGTAGTAAGCCTTCCTTCATATCCCATCATCCCTTTGTTTAGACTCTCCCGCTAGTTTACAGACCCTCCCAACCCCAACTTAACATTAGCGGTAAAACAGAAATGGGGAGCAATATTGAAGTGATACAGCCATAGATGAGGAACAGCACAGATGAAGAAAATATGATGTTCATGGATCTATTTGCAAGTGGATGCATCAGGATGGAGAGGAGCAGGGAACTTTTGGCCTGCCAACTGTAGCAACTATTCGAATAGATAAATATTCAGTAATACAGTTTTAATCTTAATTATCTTAATGTATGTGGTCCATCGTTAGAAAAACAAGAACATGATAAAAACACTTATTTTATTTATTTATTTATTTATTTTGAGTGGGTCTTCAAAATGAGAAAGGGCACAAAGTTGCAGTCTCCGTCTCCCCACTAGAGGGCGATAAAACTTTCTCACTAGTGAAGAACAAGAGGACGGCGCATGACCTCTCCTACGTCATCACGCACAACGTGTAGCAGTGAGGCAACATGGCTTTGAATGGAGGTTTGTGAACTTAACTGTTATCAATGTGCTAACTTTGACGTTTCCGCCGTCAGGTTGGGTGTTTAGCAAAAAACGTATTTTTTACTCCTTGATGTTGAGATTCTTTAATGTTATTTTTGTAGATTTACCGTCTCCACTGCCTTAATAGACGCGTCTAGACATTACGGTTAGTTTATAAGCTAGCTTGTCATCACTTCCTGAGAGAAATCCTGTGGTAACGTGTAAAGAATGTCAATAACAAACAGTGATATTTCTCTTAAAAATGTGTTGGAAAAAGGAGTGAATTATTACTTTTTTTCAAACAATATCAATATTTTAAGTCTGTCAAATAGGGCTGGCACAAAAGGAGATAAGCAGCCGTTTTAGCTACACTCGGAGCATGGATGAAGAGCTGTGGTGGGTCCAGCTGCGTCTGTTCAGATGCGATAAAGTAACAGTATTTGACCTGCAGATGAAGAAGACTTTGAGTGGGAACCTCCAACAGAGGCTGAGATGAAGGTGATCCAAGCTCGCAGGGAGCGGCAAGACAAGATCAGCAAGCTGATGGGGGATTACCTTCTGAAAGGCTACAAAATGCTGGGAGAGTGCTGCGATGCGTGCGGGGTGAGTTACAGGGGAATCTATGTGGCTTTACAGCTTGCAGTAAATTGTTAAGGGATTTCTTGTTTGTGGTTTCAGACTATTCTTCTGCAGGACAGACAGCAGAAAAACTATTGTGTCTCCTGTCAAGAGATGGACTCTGACATTGACAAAGATAATCCAGGTACACCACACAGGCTCTCATATGAGTAATGCTCCTTAAACATGATTATTTAAAAAAGTCGTTCAAGATCCACTCTAATAAAAATGTTCTTGTGGCATTTTTTTTCATGATGGAGGACAAGTATAAAGAAAAAACGCTTAAAATTACATTTCTGAGTATTTCTGAGTATCCTAGAAAACGACAAAATCATAATTACAAGACCACTGGGAATGCTTTTAAAATAGATCAAAAGATGATTGAGTGCTTTCTCCACATTGTTTCAATGATGGCATCCTTTGTACATATATTTTTTTAGCAAAGCCTATATTTAATTATTTTTTAGTTCCTTTTATCTGAGTTAAACTTTCCTACAGTTGAGTTGGTCATGGTTATACATTTGAAATATCCGGTGAGAAATGATCCTGGAACAGTAATCTGCGCACGAACTGCCGGCTCATGAGGAGAATGGTGAAGTGCATATTTGTTATGGCATTCTTGGAGACCAAAATGTTATGAAATAGGTAGTATGTTTTGTTCAGAGGGTCCTTAAAGAGTCCAAAAAAGTTTTTAATTAACTATTTCCTGTAGAAACTCTAGTTTGTCTGTTCTTCTTTCTTAATTTACCTGTTGTTGCTGCTTTTATTATTTCTCCTTTGCTGGAAATTCAACTCTACTTTTGTTTTATTGTTTTACTTCAGCTCTGAATGCACAAGCAGCTCTGTCTCAAGTCAGAGAAAGGCAGCTTGCAGCACAGACACCTGAAGTTAATGGAGGTCCCAGCAGCAGCAGCAGCAGTCAAGCAAGCGGCTCAGTTCCTCAGCCGCGACCAGAGCACTGTGAGGGAGCAGCTGCTGGGGGACGAACTCCTCTTCCTCCACCAGCTGGGCCTCCTCCTTCAGCTCCTGTTCCCGCCCCATCCCTAGCGTCTGCTCGCCCCCCAGCCCCCCCACAGAGCTCCGTCTTCAGACCGGTGTTGCAAGAAGCCGAGGAGGCTGTTCTCACGAAACTTCGATGGGCCACTGCCCAGCTTCAGAGTTCAGCATCTCTGGAGGCCAGCATCCAGCTCTGCAGCCTCATCACCAGCTGTGCCAACTCCCTGCGCAGCCTCAAGGAGCTTAGCCAGTAACTCCAGCGGACTGACGTTAACCACGTAGTGATAGGAACAGTGTTTCTATTTGCCTCTCTTTAAGAGTACTGACTCTGGTTTAGCTTCCCAGTCCGGCCAAACCTTCGCTTCCAGCTGAAATCAAAACATCCGCCTGAAATCGGATTCAATTGTCAAAAGTGGGCAAGAAAACCACACGTTTCATATCCATGTAATTACTTTAGTCAAGTTCATCCGATGTTCATAAAAGGTTTTAAAATGTCTGATCAGTAAATGTGAAACACAGTGAAATGTTTTATGTATTGCAGAGAAAAACAAAACTGACTTGTTTCCGCAGTTTACTGGCTGACGTTCATCCATGACAGCTACTATATAAATAGAAATAAAATCCATATATTTTTTATTTTCTTTTGAGTTGTGTTAAATGTTTCAAATATGTTTCCCTCAAATTAGTGCTGCGCCCAACATTCGCACGAAAGTAAAAGGCGGCGCTGATGAATCTGTGCAGATGAAAGACAGTTGAACAAGATGGAAGGACTAAAGCAAACTGATGAAGACTCTGATTCTTCAGCAGGACTTCCTTCAAAAGCCCGTTTGCATCTTTCCATCTGCTGCTCAGTCTGAGTCTGTCCTGGACTGGGTTTGACTCAAATTCTAAATTATTTAACTCAAAGATTTCAGATAAACATGTCTGATGAGGTCTAGCAACGCTCAGATGAGATTCAAGACTTAATCTTTCATTTCTTTAGTCGTTACAGCATACAGAATAAAGGAACTTTGCATTTTACGTCAATAAATGGCACTTCATATGAAAAAGGCATGCAGTGTTAAGGGAATTGGTTTTCTAAATATGTCCCAGAATAAAACCAAACCTGTTCAAACGCTGAATTTTGTTTGTTTTTACAAGACGCCGGCTTAATGTGTTTTGTAAACTGGAAAATAAAGATGCTGCTATGTAAACTTCAAGGAAATTGAATGAACTTCATTCGCTTTAATTCATATCAGTCACGTCTGGGAGGGAAGAAAACAGTTGCACCGAGATCTATGGAGGTTTTTTCCTCTTTTTATTGAAAATTTTGTGTAATTATAACAATTTCTATACCAAATGTCACCTTTGGTAAACTGATAGAAATGAAACAAAAGCAGCTGCTGCATCCAGAAGCAAAGTTTGCAGTTAGTATTATTATTCTAAGGGTATTTCGTCAAGTCTTTGTGGACTCCTGTCTAAGCGTGTGCATTTCTCCTCTGCTGCAGCTAGGCGCAGAAGGTGCAGGTCAACTGCTAAAAGACAGTTTTTATAGTCCTGCAAATCTCTCGTTTGGCATTTACAGCACATCTTTATATAACACGTGTTCTTTGAAAACGATTACTTGGAAAAGTTTATTTTTTTCTAAAAGAATGTATAACTAGGAGAGAGAATCAGGGGGAACAGGGCAGAATCATGTCACAGAGGAAGTGTGTACAAGACTGACCATTTTTACTGATTTTTGAACATTTTATTTAACTTTTAATGGAGTATCATCTAAAAGAAAAGGAAATGTGTTGTATTTTATATAATATAAAAAACTAGAACTTTTGAGCTCTTTTATCTCAGTTTTTTCCCTTTTTTCCCCCAGTTTTCAATCATTACCAAACCACTTAGAGATTATGTTGATGTTTTTGTTCTTTGAGCACATACTTTGAACAGGCGGATCCACCTCAGGAGTGTCATTTGTCGTGAAAAGAAGACATTTTCATTATAAACTATCAAAAATAAATCTTTTTTGGTTTATTATTTTTAGTTTGTGAAGTTTCATTTAAAAAGCAAATTTGAATTAAAGTGGAAATTACATACATTTTAGACAAGAAAATAACAGGAAGATCCAAACTTTTAACAGAAGTGATCATCTGCACTCACAAATAATCTTTGAAGGGGTTTGAATCTGTTTTTTATTGCAAGTTTTTCAAGAATCACTGCAGCCAATCACCTGCCTTCACTTTCACCCCACCATCCTCACTCACACCTACTATCCTTTATGCAGCTTCCTCCAACCTGCTGGTACATGTCTCTTCATCTAATTCTCACACTCTTTGTTTAGGTTTATGTGGAAAGAAAGTGTCTGGGTCTTTTAGTTGTCAAAATTCCAGCAGATCCTTAAAACATGAGAAGCTAAAGGACTTAAAGTGTGCATTTAAATTGTTATTGGCTGCGTGGGAATCAAATGTCTCTGCAACAACTGAATGAGGAAGAAGACAGAGGGGAGCTTGATCAGATCTGCCTTTTTACTTTGCGTCACGCGCATGCTCAAACATACTGCATTTTTAGATTTAAAATTGAGTCACAAGACATATGTCCAATTTTTTTTTGCTCAAATAAATACGTTATGATCAATTAATAACTCACAGGGCAGGCCATGAAAACTGTTTTTTTTAAGTATGTGAACTGAATCCTGCCCACAGTGTTCTTGTGGGAAGAAATTAGTCTCAGTTTGTCTATTGTCTTTATTTGTTTTAGGTCAAATTATCCAAATGCTTTTATGTGAAAACCTTGGATAAAGTTTTTTTTTTTTCTTAAAAAAAGAGAAATGTGCAGTCAAGCTCAGTAAACTCCTTCTTTTGGCTCAGATAAAGAGATTAGATTGTTCACATCAAGAGTCAGCTCACACTAACCTCGAGAAGGATGGGTTTACTTTTTTTGGACTGATTTGAAATTGAAATCATGCTATTTTCTGTTTTAAAATCTGGATTACCAAATCTAAAAATTCTAAATATCTTAGCAAATCTGTTGGTCAGTGAATGGGAACATTCAGGAAATTCACCAAGCTGGCAAAAAAGAAGAGAAATGGAAGTATAAAAAAAAAACATAAGAAGCATGAGATTTGAATTCTTACCACAAAAAAAAACCTTTTCAGAACATAAATGTCCAAAACTGAAGCACAACTCCTGCAGAACAGGTCACTGATGATTGACATCAATCACTTTTGGTAGAGGACTGAGATAGTTTTAGGGGAAAACTAAAGCACACTGCTAAACCAGAAAACAAACATTTGCAAAGAAATGCTTATAAGTGCTGCCCTGACATGCCTCTCAAACCGGTGTAACCAACATTTGTGTGTTGAGTTTCTGGCTCTGATTGTGTTACATCACTGTCAGTGGGGTACACAACAATGGAATTCTCCCAAGATTTCTTACTAGAAATTTCTTTCTTGATGTGTTTGGGAAACTGAATTGAAACTCCCGATGGCTCAGCATTACCCTGAGTGAAACATCATCTGCTGACATGAAAAGTTGAAGTGTTTGTCTGATTTACACAGTTGTTCTTGTATCTAAAAGAAAAAAGCAGTTTCAGACCATTTCATATGTTAAAGTATGACTTTTATTCTTTTAAATTACACTCAGAAACAAAAAGTTTCCAAAACATAAATTGTTTTTTTTTAAGAATTCCTGTTTTCTAATCTGATTATATTCTAATCATTCTTATCTCATCTGATCTGAAGTTCTCATTTGAAATGACTACACAACAATCTTTGTTCAATTCTCTGCTGTTGTTGGTTTTATGTATTTATATATAAAACCTGTCATTTAAATCTAAGCAAATTATTAACGATATTAAAAAAAGACTACAAGTAGTACCGACCCTGACCGGCAGGGGGACAAACTGCCTCTAAAGCTGCTTCCTTCTGCTCCTTTTCCTCTTCAACCTTAAAATCAGCTGTGTTTTCTGTGGAGTGATGCTTAGGAAAATATCTATTACATTTTATTGATTACAGTTTAGTGGTATTTATTGTCTATCTTCTGTTTTTAATAGAGCCATGGCACTATTCTATTCTATTCTATTCTATTCTATTCTATTCTATTCTATTCTATTCTATTCTATTCTATTCTATTTGGCACATGATGTTGTGTATTTGTGTGTGACTTACCAGTATTCCTATCCATCACATCAGTTCAGTTGGTTTTCTTTAGTTTTCTGTCACTTTAAGACAACAAAAAGTGGAAAATACTGTTAGTGCCCTGCAGTGAGTGACTGGTACAATAAATAGACATCATAGTGGATCAGAGAAAGCAGAACTGGTGAGGACAATGGCACGTTAGAGGGTGGAACTGCAGCACAATGAGTGCTACAGTGAGATCAGCTCTAAAAGCAAGGAAATACCTCCCAGCTGCAGAGAAACCAACACAAACACCCGGCACACAAGACCAACTGACACACAAGACGGGATACGCCTTTGTGGATCAACAAGGAGAATACATTTACTAAAACTAAGTTTTGTTGTTATCACTGATGTGATTTAGATTTGTGATGAAAGACATGTTCTTGAGGTAACAAATATATATAAAAAAAAGACAAAAAATCTCAGGTGAACGAAAGAGTATCACTAATTTACTTTAAATGACGGTTAGAAATTGTAATAAATTGTAATAAATGCGTCAAAAAAAAAAATTTGGTGAAAAACATATGCACAAAAATGCACTTCATTTTTAGTTGTTTTGCGTCTCTTCCTCTGAAAGTCGTGATCCTTTTTTGAAATCCTACAGAGGTGTGTCTCATGCATGTCTGTGCACATGCAGCACTCATCATTTCAGGATTCCTGCAGCTGATGATCCCATAAACCAGGAAAGCATCACCCTATCAGCTGTTTTTTTAATGCATGTTTGCCAAGGGAGTGGACAAAACAATAATGTGGAGCACTGAAGCCTGCATGGAGTAATATTAGACCAGTTCTGAGTCATGACACATTTGCTCCCCCTGCTGCTGCCCCACACTCCTCCATTCCAGCTGCCTCTGTCCATCCATCCGTCCATCCAAAAATAAACTCCTGCCTCAGTGAGGAAAATCCCTGATCCTACAGGAAAACAGGAGCAAAAAAATCCCCAAATTTCCTGACCTTAGTCGTACATTGCTTCCAAATCAGCATGAATGAATCTATAAAGAACCACCTTCAGACCTGCAAGAGTTTGCAGAGATTAGATGCAGCATTTAAAAGCTGATAAGATTGTTGTTGGATCAAAGTCTGCAGGGATGATCACCACTGAACATTCCCACCCCAGATAAGAACTTTGCATAGCCTGAAGCTCCATCAGAGACTCCCTTTGCATATTCTGTCTCATACTCTGCTCTTTTGTGCTGCAGAGGGAGGTAGACTTCCAGAGGAAGCAGGGCTGTGTTGTGTTGTGTCAGAGGTCCTCAGCTTTAGTCTCTGAGCTTCGGTTCCCCCTTGCTTCCTCTTTTTCTAACATGCGGGCTCATTTTAAATGAGCTGCTCGTGTGAGCTTCATCATCATCATCACAGACCAAAGAGGAGGTCCTAATAAGGAGGAACTGCGACAGAAGTTGGATTACTGTCGCACGTTTTTTTTATTTTTTTTTATTTTAACCAACAGAAGCCATGGCTTCGGTGTGGAAAAGGCTACAACGAGTTGGAAAAAAGGCTTCAAAGTTTCAGTTTGTTGCTTCGTATCAGGAACTGGTTTTGGAATGTACCAAGAAATGGTAAAAATTTGTTTTTCTTTTTTTTTTACATTTTACACTCCGAATGTCTGTTTCTCATGGTAACAAGCCTCTTTTGTGCGTGTTATTACTCTAACCATACGCCCTTATGGCTACATATGTTTTCATTGTCAGTTTTTCCGCTACGTTGAAAGGTGAACTCGTCCTTCTTTCAGTTTAAGCGCTGCGAGAGAACGCGAGTTTGAGACCCGGTCTCGACAAATATGGATTATTTGTTATGAAGCAATTCCATTTTATTATTAACAGATTTTCATGTTTTCTGTTGCAATGATTCCTAATTTTATTGCCAACCTTTTTTTGTGACTAATTATGTCAAAACTTTACCAGAAATGATGACTGTATGGGATCAAAAATGAAATCAGGTCTGAACTTGTGGGGAAACGAATGGCTTCAACAGTTGGGCAGTGAGGTTCAGCTCTGCCAACAATGTTAGTCATCATTTGCACAAATGAAAATCCCCATACATTCAAGATAAGAAAGCTTTAAATAAATGTTAATTTTTTTTATCATTTAGAACCACTTGTTGCTGCTTAATCTTGTCTAACTTTGAGTTTGCAGCACGACTTTATTCTAACAACTAACAACTCTAACAACTTCATAGTTTATGATTAAATACGAAAATGTATTTTTTTCTAGTTTTATTTTGAAAAGCCTTGTCACTAAAATTAACTCTTCTTTCAACCTTTTGCCCACATGGCATTTCTGGCTCAGCTGCACCGTCTTATCTGTAGAAGTTACATTAACAGATAAAGAAAGTCATAACATCCTTCAGAAACACACTATTACTGCTGGAGGGTCCCCTTGTCAAGGACAGGTTTGATCAGACCTTATGGACTGGTTTGGAAATCACACACGAATGAAAGTCAGGTTTGAAATGTTAAGATGACAACAGAAATACATGTAAAACTATATAGTTTGAAAGGGACTTGCTTTTTAAAAAAAATTCTGACAGTATGGAACAGAAGGAGGATTTTTTATCCTCCCCATTTGTATTGCATATGTGTCTGCACACACTATTCTCTGCTGTTATTTCCTTTAGTTTCAAGGTTAGAGGCTCTGAGACACCTCTCACACACACTTCTAAGAAGCATTTTAACGTTGGTATAACTTTGCTCAAAGCTAAATATTTCCTCAGCAACAAAAGAGCCAATAAAAAACTCAAACTAATCGGATGAGCTCCTCTTTTAATGATTCATAGCATTCCTACACGAGTGATGAATAGCATCATGTCCCCAGGAAAGGAATACAGCCACAGTATGCATGATGCTGCTTCGAATGCCATCTTACAGAAGCTACTTTTCTGCTTGCTTATGGTCTATGAAAGATACAGGGTCCAACAGGTTTTGGAGGAAACAGAAACACAGCAGGGAGTCAAAGATAAGACAATGGTTAGAAAATGATGGTTGTTCGGCAGGGACAGGGAAGAGGCACTGACATAATTAAAGAGTCTGCAACAAGACTATTTTTATACCACACTAGCAGAGCTTCATGTGACAGAGATTAGTAAGTGCAGGTTTTTCTGAGGAAACAGCTGCAAGTGTCCACAAACAGACCTTTTTAAAATATAAAATGCTAAGAAATCCAAATGTGGGAGAGAAACTGTCATTGAGGTGTGTTCCTAAGTAACGACATATAAATGCTTTTCAACATTATACCAACTGAAGGATCTTTGTTAGTCGTTTTCATTTCCTGTCATCAGACCAGACTATTTCTCTTCAATTTTCTGACACACATATGTAGGCAGACAGAGTCACATATCTGAGCTGGTATTGAATTTTTCAAGAGCTTATGGTTAGTTCTACGTAAGAGCACAACATCTGTCCGTGTGATATCGGGTTAAGGTTGTTCCTTCTTTCTCTCATAGGCAGGTCACGTCGGCACAACTTCCTGTTTCTCTTCCTGTGTCAAATCAGAAAGAGAAACACAATAGACGCTTATGAAATAATACATGTTTACCAAAAACATACTCTATAGGCTAATCACATTTAAACATCTGCTTATTTGGTTGGTTAATGCCATAGAGATAGAGACAAATGAAGCATGTCATCATGTGCTCAAAGCCTAATCTGTAAACACGGCCTGTCACACCACTAACAGTGTTTTTCCTCTAGCATGCTAATGTTCAGTAATGACAGTCATAAGACCTCGTAAAAGAACCTATGTTTCCTATTTTTCCACAGTGTCCACTTTGTTCCGTGACTTTACCTAAAAGCAATCCAAAATAAATCTTTTTCAGAAACATTTACATCATCGTTTTCATTTGCTTGCTGAGTTTAGGTGAACATAAAATAAGCGCCATTTTTGATTGACAGCATTAAGCAATGTTTCTTTAACTTTTTTTTGACGTGTTTGTGTCTTTGTCAAGGCAACCAGACAAGTTGAGAGTGGTGTGGACGAGGAGGAACAGACGCATGTGTTCCAAGGTGAAAAAACACAAATAGGAACGTCTTAGGAAAGTTTGTCTTCTTGTAGGAACTCTCTGCGACTGCAATTCATTCTGTTTCTCATCATATGACCTTAAGATTTCAACTGTTTTTTAACATATTTTCATTCTAATTGTAGCTGATTTAGTAAAAGTTAGTGTAATATTTAGAGAAAGTTAAACATGTTTTTTTCTAATTTTCCTTAATCTTTAAAAAATTATTCTAAATCAGACCAAGCTAATTTGTCTGTTTCATTATAATGATAAGAATGGATTATTTATAGAGACTATATCAAGCAGTTAGTGAATCTTAACAAATTAGGACACAACAAAGTGACCCACATTACTTCAGTGCAGAGAAACACAGGCAGGCAGGGGGAGTTTTGTCAACAAACTGGAAAGACTTCATATTTGGTTTGTAAAGGAACAAAAAGGAGGTTTATGGATGCAGTGAATGAAAGCCTGGCGGCCCCTGAAGGCTAAAGCCAAAAGGAAAAGAAGAAGATTTAAGAAATTGAAACACATTGCAATGTTTCAAAGGCAAAAATCAAAATTGTTACCATGATTACGCAAATATTTAAACTCAAGTTTTCATGAATTATTCAATCACTGCAACATATTTTTTTCCCTATTCTTGTTTGTTAAATAAATACATTTTAGGCTGTGTGAAAACGTATCAGTAGGAACTGAATCAAGGTTAAAGGCAGTGGTTTACATCATGACCCAGCAATCACAATCCAACCCAATCCATTCCATTTTAACTGTAATTCAGAAAACACTTTGCATCGACATGTCTTTACACACTTGCTATCTTAGACTTCCCAGAAGCAAAACAGCTTTTATTGATGGATTTTTTTAGGTTGCTATTGCAATAGGAAAACACATTTACACGCAGATGTGTTCAAATACTCTTGTATGACAATTTTGGTTTACAAATTTCAAACCCGCCACAAACATAAACCCTACTTTACTGCTGGATTAAGAGTAAGTTGTTGTTTGTTGTGCAGCTCCACAGCTGGCAACCCGGAATCAAGAACCCATACAGAGGCATGGTGGTGTGGCCCGTCCCAGAAAACATCGACATCTCTGTCACCCTCTTCAAGGTATTATACTCAGAACACCTGGTTTACATTTGAAATCTTACGCATAAAATGAAACAACAAAATAAGTAATTATATCCATAATCAACCATTTGACAACAATTTTGTCTTTAAAAGAATTTTACTAAATTTAAGGCAGTTATTTATCGTATTAATTGATGGGAAATATTTTTCACTTGATCTAGCCTTAAAC
Source organism: Oryzias celebensis (assembly GCA_014656515.1). Lineage (NCBI taxonomy): Eukaryota > Metazoa > Chordata > Actinopteri > Beloniformes > Adrianichthyidae > Oryzias > Oryzias celebensis. The sequence goes on from BNCR01000013.1 coordinate 17,822,968, forward strand.
TCTCTGTTGTTTGTATGATTAAAGATCAACATGAAGCGTTGCTTTCTTCTAAATAAGTCTAGTTTAAGTCAAAACAGGAAAATCAGAGCATAAATTATTCTTTCTTCAATTGCTACGCATTGATGTCAAGAAATGATGTAGTTAAATGTTCATTACGTGCATTGATAGAGAAGGTTTGACTAAACAAACAGTACTTTTGCTATTACTGCCACCTGCAGGAAGCCAATGCTGAAGAGTTTGAGGACAAAGAATGGACGTTTGTCATAGAAGGGGTGTGTATCACTCAGCTTCTGATCTTTAAATTCAACAGAATCAATAAAAATGTGCAACTTTAACAGCAATTTAGTTTTATTTCAACCAGAATAGAGCATCATTTTTGTTTTTATTGGTGGGGTAAAGGAAAACAAAGGTCATCGTAAGGTGCTGGCGTCTGCTGACATCAACCTGAAACGCTTTGCCAGTCCAACACCAACCCAGACCGACCTGACACTGAACCTCAAGCCCCTGTCAGTCAAGGTGAAGGAGGCCACACTCAAGCTGTCTCTCTCGTGCGTGTTTGTTCGAGAGGGAAGAGCCACGTGAGTATAGTTTACTCTGTCTACTCGTGGTAAATGTTGAGTAGAACTGATCAGAAGTCGGTCAACTTTATGTACAAACAAGTGTAACTGAAAATCAAAGCTTAGTGACACAAAAATGTCTTCTCCTCAGCGATGAAGACATGCAGAGCCTCGCCAGCCTCATGAGCGTCAAACCCACAGATATCGGCAACCTGGATGACTTCAACGAGAGCGATGAAGAGGACGATAGGAAGTCTGTGACTGCAACAAGTAGGCAGCTCTATTCCAGTTCTGTCAGTGGTCATGCTTTCCCTGTTTCCTCTCATTCCTGTTCTGGATCTTTTTTATTTTTTATTTTTCTGGATAGTCGTTCCACACACACTAACTCGTCCAAACCGCCCCGCTCCCCCACCTCCCGACCAGCGACATTCTGCTGGAGCCTCAATTTCTGCTTCAGGTATTTTCACCTTCTTCCTTCTGTTTCTCACTTTTCTCTCGTGCAGGATCACATGCTCTGTCTGTATTTTCTGTCAGACTCTGTATGCAGTATTTGACACCCTCCTAGTACTAGCCTCTCCTTCCTTCCCTCTGATGCTTTCCATCCCACCTCAACTCTATCTGGGACTCATGTTATAGTAAACTCTACCTGTCAAAGGAGGAAAATGTCTCTAAATGCATGAAAAGTTCCTGTTCAGCCAACAAACTGCAAAAACTCAGCCTTAAGAATGTAAAAATATCCCTTTTTCATGAAAAATGTCTTGTTTTCTGTCCTGCAAGTCATATCATCTTATCAAGAAAGTTTTCAATAATCTTAGTCTAAGAAAACATGTTTTAGTGACTACATCTGTCAGACTAATGAAGTTAAATTTTTATCTTCATCATGGGAAAAAAAGCAGTCTACAGCATGAATGCTTAGGAGCAAAAAGCATTGATTAAAAGGTTTCTTCTTCCCTCCCCAAGAAGTTTTTCAGGGGGTTTATTTTGCTCTTGAGAGTCAATATTTTTTCTTAAATCCAAGTGTGACATTTTCCAGTTCCATGCCAAGTCAACCCAAGTCCACTCAGTTCATAAGGAGAATATTTGTTGACACAAAAAAATTCCAGAGCAAAACTCTAATAAGTTCTAAGAAAAATAGTGGTCAAATTTATGAAAAACAAACACTTTTCACTGAACTGTCTTTTGATTTTTTTTCCATTGTTTAAAAAAATTGAAAAACATAAAAACGCTTTAAAAAAAAGAATTTCCATAAAGATTTAAGGTTGACAAAACAAAAAGAAAAGAATATTTTAAAACCTTATTTACTGTCATTTAAAACTAAAGCTGCCTCCCACACATTTTAAGCCGTATTCCCACCTTAAATCAATGCTGCCTTAAACACAAATTATATTTTGGGTTATATTTCAAAGTATTGTTTTCGTCACTTCAATAAGCCAACAGAGATGTTATGAGACCAACTACAATGTTTATTTAAAAATTAAGTTAAACATATGTTTTTTTTTGTTCATATAAAAGTTAGTTTTAAATAAATATTTGGTCATAATATTTGTTTTCTTATCACTGTCTCCATAATCATTACAATCCCTTCTTTTTGTTGTCAGTTTTCTTTAATGAGCCTTTTCTTCTGTCTTTTTATTTTTTATTTTTTGCCAAAATCCTCCTTTCATCCATCAACACAACTTGTGGATTTAATGATGGTTTTCTAACCTCTGCAGTCCATTCCCGCCCTCCTCTGCCAGTCGCCCCTCGTCCCTCACCGCGTCGCTCCAGACATCCCCTCGCCACCGGCCCTTTCCAATCAGACATCCAGTCACCCCCTGGCCCCTCCCTTCAGCCCTCGCCCAGGTCCAAGCATGAAAAATCCTCCATCCCTGCTCCTCCAGAGGCCTCTGCTGTGGCTGACTCTCCAACTAGCTCCCAGAGCACTTTTGACAAGAATTCAGCTCCACCTGGTGTGCATCATCTCATACCTGCTACTACTGCATCTTCTTCATCAGTGGTCTCCCCTTACTATCACGTTCCTCCAAAGTCAACCTCTAATTTCCCCTTTGATTCCCCCGATTCATTACCGCATTTGACTGTATCCACCACAATCACCCGTAACTCCATCACCACTCCCTCCCATTTGCCTCTTCCGAAACATCCCTCAACCCAAAAGCCCGCCGAGTCCTCCGCTCAGCCTTCTCTCACGTGGGTCATCTCTCAGCCTCCTTCTCTGCCCAGAATCTTCCAGTCAGGTTCAGCTAAAGGTATCTGACTGGCAGAGAGGCATGCTGTGTGTTCCTTCTTTCCCAATTTGTACAATAAGATTAACGTTTTTGTGGGATTTCTTTTTAACTAAATGAGATGATGGAAAAGAAAATCAAAACTAAATGCATGTAGTGTGTAAAGGTGTTCTGTGTGGAGGCCCGACAGTTAAAAAAATGCTACTAAACCCATTTTACATGCTTTTACATTACATTTTCCTGTTTTATTCTTTTATTAAAGCTTATAGTTACTTTCACTAGGACACCTGAACACACAACACAATCTTATTTTTTTCTTAAGTGTGCAATAGACATTATCGGTCAGAGAAATTGCAAAAGACAAACATGATGACCTGTTTTTTTTTTTTTTTTGTTGATGAGTTTAAACAGATTAGATTTACGTCAACCCTCCCCTATTTATTGAAGTTGTCTGTGACTTTTCTGTGCTTATGTCTGCTCATGAGATAGGAAAATCTTGAACTTGCAAGGAAAGGTAGGGTGTAGTCCTGTGTGACCAACTTAAAAAAGAAAATGGAACTTTGATAATGCAGCGCACAGTTAAAAACGCATACTATAGGAGCCTATTTCATAAAACCCAGCGACAAAAAAGGTCTCACCTGGGTTTTTTGTCAATGTTATGTAGCAGAGTTGTTGAAAGTCCCTCTCCGATCATCTTTTGATTTATTCTAAGTGTTCCCAGGGGTCTTTTAATTATGATTATGCTGTTTTCAGCCAAAATTAGAAAAAAAAAGTTTTCTTGGGCATAATTTCGGCAGAGCAGCAGGAGTTCATCAGAAGTTAGTGTGGAGTAAGCCTGCCCTTTTTTTCCATCATCCGTCTGTTTAAATGCTGTCCTGCTAGCTTACAGCCCCTCACAACCCCAACTTAATATTAGCGCTGCAACAAAAATGGCGAGCAATATTTGGGCTATCCACCCGCACGGTTTTGAGCCAGATGCCAGCTCAGGCGGGGAAAACGAAGACGTTTTTGGATCCATCAGAATGGAGCGAAGCAGGGAGCTTGTCCTGCCCGTTATAACTTCTACATAGTAGCTACACGTTTTTTTCAATTGCTTTTTTTGTCCTGTTTCATCCGCACCTGATTCACAACAATCTGAATAAAGAAATGCTCAGAAATGCCATTTTAATCATAATTTTCTGTATATAGTGTATGTTCTCCATCAAGAGAAAATGCACAAAAACATGTTAAAAACACCCAAAACACAATTTTTATCTGAATCGGTCTTTAAGTGCATGCTACCTTGCTGTACATTTCTACCTTCAGTGTTCATCCTCCACATTTTTTGCTTCATTAGTTCCTGTCTCACATCAGCGGGGCCCCACAGATGTTCAGACTTCCACCGATTCTGCTTCACTCTTGGGTTAGTCTCTATGCTGACTGTGATGTTTACCCAGTCTCTCTCCAATCCAAAACCTTTACCATTCACTGTTGGTGTTATCCTCTTTCTACCAGGGCATTCACATATTTTCAAACCTCAGGTGGTAAAATCTGTTGCCCGCCCCACCTCTCCCTCCCCTCTGTCTGTTGAGGTCTCACCTCTTGCCTCAGCACCACCTCTCCCCACCTCAGAGACAGGTACCAACTTTTCTGTTTCCTCTGACTGTCGCCTGGTCTCTGCTTTTTCTGTCTGCTGATCATCTTTCATTTACTTCCTCTGGGTTTAGGTGCTCTGGGTTTGTGTCTTGACTCTAATCCATTTGGGGGCGACGTTGCCCCTGTCCCCCTGCTGAGCTCCCCAGACCTTGATTCTCTTTGTGACCCAGAGACTCCCATCTGCTCAGTTGGCCTTTCACTCCCTGCACTCCCTGCCTCTTCTCTTTCCAAACCTAGTTTGATCTCCTCCCTTTGCACTGTCACTCCTCCTTCTGCTCCCCCAGCTCAGAACATCTCCTCTCAGTCAGGTACATGAGACTGAGCATCGTTCTGCTATCTGTTTCCTCTAAGTTTTCTTACAAAATAAAACATATATCTTTTTTGTATTTGTATTGTTTACAGGGCCAGCATTCTCTCTTCCTCGAGTGGATGAAGAAACAGCTATAAGCCCCCAGAAAAACCATACAGGGGAGAAAAGCAGAATATCTGACCATCCAGTTCTGGATTTAAAGATGGGCAAAGAAAAAAGCAAAGTAAAGATCAGGTGAGATCACTTGAAACAAACTCTTTGGCCTCTTTGAGACTATTGTGTTGTGTGGGCAAAGGCAGACAGTAGAGCATGTTTCTTATAAAGCTTGCAAGAAAAACAAACTGCTTTGGTCTGAAGATTTACTAGAAACTTTAACAAGATTAGATTTTATCTCATTTTTCTCATGTCATGTTCTGGGAAAAAATGTCTCTACAATCTAAAATGGGCTGCAGGCATGAATCTGGAGGATTAGTATTTCCAGACACTAAAGAGTGTTTTTTTTGAGAAACTTCTGCTGAAAGAGACTTAGAGGAAGTCTTCTACTTGCATACTTTAAGGCCGACTCATCACAGGAAGTCAGTGCACGTGTGTGATGGTAACATGCAATAATAAGCTGCAGAGTTTGGTTAAAGAGTTAGCTTTCAACGTGATAAGTTAACTGTGGATTTTGTGGATTTGTTTGACTATTATTAAATATAAATTATTGCTACGTTTACAAGATTATTGACATTCTTGCTCTTTTTATGTTGTTGGTTTGTCATTTATTATGCAAAGAAGATTTACACTTTATAAAATCATTTAAAAAGAAGTAGTGCTATATGTGCAAAAAGATCTTCAAAGCACAGGGGCATCGTTTTGGTTAATACTCATCCAAAACCCTTTTTTTCCAAGATATCTCTCCTGACCATGTACTATTTTCAGGCTTAGCCCTCATTGCATAAATAAGAAGGGAAAGTTTCTGTTAAAATTTCTGATAAGATTTTAGGTCAGTTTTACTGCATGACCGAGCTATGTGTAAAGCCTTCTTCAACTTGCTTCCATATTTTTTTGACAAATCATTCACCTTTTTTTATTTTCTGATGCTTTTTAAAATATATTTCCTTTAAAAAACACATTCATAATCACAAAATTTTAGATGATATATAAAAGTAAACTTTAAATATAATACCTCACTTTAGTATAAAGTAAGTATACTTGTAGTACACGTTAAAGACTACTTCAACGGATCCCTCAGCTATAAAATACAAGCCCTTTTATGTGAAATATTTTACAAAGAATATTTTAAATTGAAAAATTGAAATGCAAGCACAAAATCTTTCAAAAGTAAACATTCTTCTCTGATATCTCAGTTTAAAATTATTGTTGTGGCTCTATGAGTTTAGTTCTTTCTTTCTTTCTTTCTCTTTCTTAAAGTGCTTTTATTTTTGTTAAACATACTTAGTATCATGCTTACTAACTGTCTTTAACAACTCTTTTAGTGACAAATAAAAACATTAAAAACGTTTTACATTTTTTTACATCATGGAAACTTTTGCTCTTTTCATCCTTTTATATCTCTGAATAAAAATAGATGATAGGGTGGGATGATAGCATAAGTTAAAGGTGGATACTTGCTTGTTTTCTCACATAGCCCACTCTAGCATTCTCAAAATGACTGAACATACCTGATTCAGGTAATCAGCCATGAGTAGATCAATGATGTCTTGGAAATATGCGGTCAAACTGACCTTTGAGGCCTGGACTTGCCCACCTCTGACATGAATACTTCATGTTCTTCTTGCAACCTCAGTAATCTAAGTGGCCTTGAACTAACGGTCATGTGATTTTCTCTTGTGTGCAATTCTCTTATCCTCTGCGCGCTGTTGTTATCTAACAGTTTCTGCGTGCTTTTGCCTCGCCTTATGTTGCATTTAGGTTATTATCAGCTTTGGGTCTTATTTTCTGTGGCCAATAACAGGCCGTACTTGAAAGTCTCTGCTGTCCCTGCTCTCGACCTGACTGCTAATGTTTCTTTCTCTAGTCCCGCCCTCTCTCGCTCAGAGCTGATTATAGCCCCGCCCCCTCCTTGGCCATTCTCCTCCACCTCTGAGCTGTCCTCCACCAGTGTCATAGCAGCATTTATCACCCCTAAGCAGCCACGTGCTGAGGGGAGAACCGATTTGAAAATGTCAGCTTCAAACCCCTTTAGGAGTGACCTGACAGAGCCTGAATTTGACGTTAACAAGCCGCTTAGCTGGGGGCAAATATCAGGGGGCTTTTTTATGGAAGAGGATAACTCTAAGTACGATTCTATCAAAAGGTGTCCTCCTTGGTGAGTATTCTTTTCAATACACTTAAACTAAAAAAAAAAAAAAACACCATTAATGAGGTTTAAAGATGTGAGCTTTTTTATTATTACATAGAGACTTTTGAATAAGGAACATTGTTTATCTGCTCTGCAGTCTTGAACAGAAAACTTGTGAAAAGACAGACGGAGAAAAGCCTTCTGAGACAAAACAGGTAGAGGGGGCAACAATGGTGATGGTGCAGGACAAACACGGGGAGACTGATGCGCTAAAGATACAAGAGGAGGAGGAGAGGAGGAAGCTGGTAGAAGAAGAGAAGAGGAAGCTTTTACAGGAAGCAGAAGAGGAGAAGAGTCAAAAGGAGAGAAGGAAGCAGGAAGAAGACAGACTTATAAAGACGAAGAGAGATAAAGAAAAGAAAGTACTTGAAGAGGAGGAAACAAGGCAACAAGAACGAGATAGAAAGCTCCAGGAGGAAGGAAAAGAGAATCTTAAAATCAAAGATGAGAAAATGCTTGAGAGAGAGAGATTCAGGAAGAAGATGGAAGAGGAGGAGGAACAAATGATTGAAGAGAGGAGAGAGCAAAGGAGGAGAAGGGAGGAGGAGAAAATGAAACTGTCAGAGGAGGAAGAGAGGAGGAGATCGGAGGCGATTCTTCTCCAAGAGGCAAAAGAAAAGGAACAACAAAAAATGAAAGAGGAAGAAAGACTTAAAAGGGAGGCAGATAGAGAAAAGAACAGGAAAAATGAAGAGGAGAAGAGGCAAGAAGAAGAGAAAAAGAGTAATGCAGAGGAAGAAATGAAGAAAAAAGCAAAAGAGGAGAGGAAACGTCTCCAAGACAAAGAGGAAAGACAAAACAGGAAACTAGAAGAAATGGAAAAAAGAGCAAAGAAAGAGGTTGAGAAGGAGAAACTCTTACAGGAAGAACGAGAGAAGATGGAGAGGAGAAAGAAAGAGGAAGAGAAAATGAAAGAAGAGGAAAAGAGAATACAATTACTAGAAGAGCAGATCAGACTAGAGGCAAATGAAGAGGATGAGAAAAATATGAGGCAGAGGGAGGGAAAGGAGAAGGCTGAAGTGCAGCTGTCTGTGGAAGAAAACAAGAAAACAAAAGAAGAAGAGCTGTTTCTCCTGGAGGAGGAGATGCAGAACCGAGAGGAGCTGGAGAGAGAAGGTCAGCTCTGCAGGAAGGAGTTCAACAAGTCAGATGAGGACAAGATGAGAACTGCAGCCTCTTTCCTTCTGAAACCCTCCCACTCACCTCCAAACGAAAAAACACAACTTTCTGCCCCACACTACCCCCTGGTGGCCAACACCAGTGCTACAGCTGAGCAGCAGCCTGCACAAACTCCAGGTCAAGCAGAAGAAAGACAGATGTCCAGTCCATCAACTATTAAACTGAGCTCCGCCTCAGAGGAGTGGTGAGTTTCTTACAGACAGAGGGCGTGGTTTGGCTGTTGGTTTTTGTCCTCCAGTGTGGTCTGGTTCCTTCTGGCTGTTATTCTTTGGTGTTGTGGCAGAAATCGTTTCTGTTATTATTGATAATTTGAAATCCACTTCTGCCAGATTAAATCACTACTCAACATCTTGGTTTATTTTTCCACACTAAGTCTTTGTCAGTGTCTGCTGAGTAATCTGGGTTTTTTTCTTAAATAGTTTGTTCACCTTTTCCTTTATAATTTGCATCTGACATGTGAGAGATGAATTTAAAAATAAATTTTAGAATCAACCAAAATAAAAAAAGGAACTAATATTGTCAGATCTATTTATTCTTTCATGAAAAGTTTTTTGGTTTATATTTCAGAACGGCTACACTGTATAGTCTTAAATACCCACTCCAATCATCTTTTGATATATTCCAAAAGCATTCCCCGTGGTCTTTCAGTTATGAATATGTTATTTTCATCCAAATTTTAAAAACTTGTGACATTTTCTAGGACAGAGTTTCTAGTTAATTTGAAATTCACCTCTAAGTTGAGGGCAGGATTGATGGCAACCCCGCACGCCCTTCCTGTCATCAAATCTGTTCACACACTCTCTCACTAGCTTAAAGCTCCTCACAACCTCAACCTAACCTTACCGGTGCAACAAGAATGGCGAGCAATATTGAAGCTGTCTATCAAACCATTTTGAGCCAGATGCTTGTGGCTTGCCGTTGTAGGTTCTATGTCACAGCTACAAGTTTTTTCCAACTGCATTTTTGTCTGCTCCTGATTGCCAAAGATATATGAATAATCACATACTCAGAAATGCAATTTTAGGCCTAAATTTTGTTATATATGTCCTCCAACATCAGAAACATGTTAACATGTTCAAAGTAGAACATGTTAATAACATCGTAGTGGGTCTTTAAATTTTTTTAGATCCACTGTTTAAACAATTTGCATCTATACTAGGATAGAGTCAAGTTCTAATGATGAGGATGCTGTGTCTGAAATCCCATAAAATATGTTTACTGAAATGTATTTTTGATTTTTCTAATATTTCACAAGCTTTCAGCAAAAGTAACCCCTCAAAATCAAGTCCTTAGTCCTAAATATAAACCTACATACATTCTCTGTTCGGAGCATGATAATCTTTTACCAGCTTCCATTAATCAAACCTACTTATCAAATATACTTGTATCAGTGAATATGTGGTTGATATTGAGTCATAAGTATAAAGTACTGTGGGTGGTCTTTTCTCATCTTAAGACTGGTAAACTCGGACTTCTTTCTTTCAATCTTTACTTCTGTTGTCTTTCTTTCTTTCTCTTTCCTTATTCCAGTCTGAGTCCACCTTCTCCCTTGCAGTCAAATATTGATAAACCTGAAATGAAACTTGGCTCTGCTGCTCAGATTAAACCAGTAGCTGTGGAGGTCTTTACCCCGCTGACACCTCCACAGACACTGTCTGAGGCAGAGATTCCTCTTTGGAAAATGCTAGAAGAGAGAAAAAATGAAACCATCTCTGCCAAGGAGAGTGCAAAACCTTTGTGCAGAGGGTAAGGATGGACCAGGGGACATCTTTGTGTCGGCTTCTCTGCTATAACCCAACCTCTGTGTTTTTGTTTGTCTGCCACGCTCATTGTCTGAGTTTCAAAACATTTGGCTGATGGGGGAAAAAAAATCAACAGTTTTCACTTGCTATTCTTTCTTTTGCAGTTTACATGAAGAAGTTGAAGTGGACAACCATGAGCAGGAGCAGCTTCAAACTGTGAAAGATTCAGAAACTGATCAGAAAGTCCCACAAGTATCTCAACCTAGCCCACCATCACTTCCAGAGGAGCCCATGGAGCCTGAAATGCCCACTCCACCATCTGGTGAGAGAACAGTTGTGGTGCTGGAATCAGAATCAGACCTGCAGGAGGCAAAAGAGCTCCAGTCATCAAACAAGCCAAAACATGAGGAAGTTAATGAGGACAAATCGGCAGAGAGTTTCGTGACTAGCGAGGAGCCGGTGTGCGAGGCAGAGAAGCAGCTGTGGGCAGCTGTGGAGGAGACCACAGCAGAGACAGGAGGAATGGAAAGCACTGACAGTCCCAAACAGGAACAGAAAAAGGAGGAGGGTATAATAGGGGGGTGAGTCAGTGACTTTATGTGACACTGCATACAAAATCCTCTCTGCACATGCACTGGCTAACATCATCCCACAGTGCAGCAGCCTAATCAGTGTCTAACCTCATATGACCTGCACATTAACATCTGCCCATTTGATCTGAGCTTTGCACTGAGATGTGTTTTTGTGTGATGCGTCTGTGTGTGTTTCTGCGTTAGTGTCCAAACATGTGCACACACAGAGGAAGATGTGTGCGCTGCAGAGCAGCAGGAGGTGTCGTCTGCTGGTTTCATGTCAGCAGTGGTGGGGGTGTTGTACAGGGGGTGAGTCTCTCTACCTGCCTGTGTTTGGTTTGTGTGAAGCAGAATGCAAAGCCAAAACGTTTTGTGGAGGATTTTCTTTTTACATGAAAACATGTTTGGAGAGAAATAATCCCCCATAACATATTTGTGAATGGCTGTAGCATGCAAAGCTCTGCTTTCAGTTACTGGTTTTGCCATTTGGTGCCTATGACTTGGGGTCTCTGATGGGTTTCCCTGATCAATTTGCCCAGTTCTTGTCATTCCGTGACACATCCTTCGGGTTTGCACTTTTGTGGAAGAACGTCTTGTGTTTTTATCACTAGTGTCACAATCATTTCAGTACTTGGGCTGGTGGTGACAAGCCCAAATGCTATAAAAAAAGAAAGACCATGGCATTACCTCCACCATATTACACAAAAGGAGCTTGGTCTTTCTGTTGGATTTCAGTAGTTTGTTTTATTGTATAGATTTCACTCCTGCTGGCTGTTTTTCATCAGTTATTTTCCACACTCAAGGGTTCAGCAATGTCTTTTGCTTTTTTTGCATCATATAATATTGAAAGCGCTTATTCCTGCTGTGCACATGAATTGAATTATTTAGCTTTCCTGCTTTCTGGAACTCTTTTTTTCAAATAGGTAATACTTATCAAAGACCCACTCCAATGAAAATTTGGTTTTTGGTGTTGTTAAGTTTTTGTGGCATTTTTCTCATGATTGAGGACATCGTGGGATCTGCACCTACGGTTTGGCCCACAACTCAGAGGCAAATTGCCAAATAACTGCTGCAACTATGTCCTAAAAAGCAACACATGGTTTTTGATTTGGGCTAAAATCGACATAATCGTAAATAAAAGACCTCTGGGAATGCTTTTAAAATAGATCAAAAGGTGATCGGAGTGGGTCTTAAAGTTATTGCAATTCGTTCAGTGGACAATCTCCTCTTTTAAAAATCAGATTGAGTCTCCTTAATGAAAATTCACACACATTATGTTGACTAAAAGATATTAATCTGGTAACATTTTCACATAACCAGTACTGCCATGCCAACACTCATTAATCCCATTTTGTGGTAATTGATTTTTTTTTTTTTAAATAAGTGAATGTTTTTGCATTCTCTGCGTATGTATTTCCTCTTTGGCTCTGTTTAACATCTGGTGCAAATACCAAATTGAGTAGAAAGTGATTATATTTTACTATAAATCCATAGTGTGCATCTTTATTGAGGTGTCAGTGAAACACATTTGGTTGCATAGTTAAACCTCCAATCCAACTGGAGAATAGGAATAAGAAAAGAACATAATGATCATCTTATTATAGAGAAGTTCATTTTTTATAAGCATAATACAAATATTACTGTAAATTTGCCTTTTGCCTATTTGGAGCTTTTTGTGCTGCCAGGATGTGTTTTATCTGCTTTCTTAATCATGTTGGAGGGGATGTTAGTGCCAGTTTGTTTTGCACGGTTTATAAAATAGAGAAATCTGGTCGATTAACAAAACAAAGTCTGAGGAGGAAGTGCTCAATTAAGCCTGCTGTCTGGCCTTCTGTCTCAGGGCTCAGCTGTGGTCTTTTCAGGGTCAGCCTTGTCTCACGGTTTTCCTGTCCCCGTGTTTGCCCCTTAGCTACGAGACAGTGGCCTCCTTACTGCACACAAGTAAAGCAGATCAACTGCAGGCCTCCCCAGAACAAGAACTCCTGCTTACAGTCAATGAAGACCAGCCATGTTTGTATGAAGACGATGAGCCTGTGTGTGTCACAGATGTGAGCATTTTGCTGCCCACAGTCCTTTCTGCAACAACAGAACAGATGCTTTCTGAAGAGGAGATATCCGAAACCGATTTGTCTTCAGAACCGCAAGGAACATGCAGAGTGACTTTTGTGGAAAGTTTGCGACAGGCTGCCATTGAACAGGAAAAAAACAGAGAGCAGGTAGAGGACAACACAGATGAAGGAAAAACAGGGATCAAAGGAAGTCGCAAGGAAGAGAGCAATGAGGAGGAAAGAAATAAAGAAGAAACATTTGTGATATACAATGAAAAAAGGAAGAAAATAGCAAACTTTTTAATAAAAGACACAGAGACAAAAGAAAAAAGGAGTCTAGAGACAGAAGAAGAGGAACGGAAAGATGAAGAAAGCCTTGTGAAGGATGAGAATCAAAGAAAGAAAAAAGAGCAACAGAATGAGAAAAGAGAGAAGAAGGAAGAGGAAGAGAGGCAGGAAAATGAAAGACTTGAGAGGGAAGAGGAGGAAAAAATGGAAAAAGAAAGACTTCAGAGGGAAGAGGAGGAGAGAATTGAAAGAGAAAGACTGGAAAGGAAAGAGGAGGAGAGGAAGGAAAAAGAAAGGCTTCAGAGGGAAGAAGAGAGAATTGAAACAGAAAGATTGGAAAGGGAAGAGGAGAGAATAGAAACAGAAAGATTGGAAAGGGAAGAGGAGGAGAGGAAGGAAAAAGAAAGACTACAGAGGGAAGAGGAGGAGAGAATTGAAAGAGAAAGACTGGAAAGGAAAGAGGAGGAGAGGAAGGAAAAAGAAAGGCTTCAGAGGGAAGAGGAGAGAATTGAAAGAGAAAGATTGGAAAGGGAAGAGGAGAGAATAGAAACAGAAAGATTGGAAAGGGAAGAGGAGGAGAGGACGGAAAAAGAAAGACTTCAGAGGGAAGAGGAGGAGAGAATTGAAAGAGAAAGATTGGAAAGGGAAGAGGAGGAGAGAATGGAAAAAGAAAGACTTCAGAGGGAAGAGGAGGAGAGGAAGGAAAGAGAAAGATTGGAAAGGGAAGATGAGGATAGAATGGAAAGAGAAAGATTGCAAAGGGAAGAGGAGGAGAGGAAGGAAAGAGAAAGATTGGAAAGGGAAGAGGAGGAGAGGAAGGAAAAAGAAAGACTTCAGAGGGAAGAGGAGGAGAGAATTGAAAGAGAAAGATTGGAAAGGGAGGAGGAGGAGAGGAAGGAAAAAGAAATACTTCAGAGGGAAGAGGAGGAGAGAATTGAAAGAGAAAGATTGGAAAGGGAAGAGAAGGAGAGAATGGAAAGAGAAAGATTGGAAAGGGAAGAGGAGGAGAGGAAGGAAAGAGAAAGATTGGAAAGGGTAGAGGAGGAGAGGAAGGAAAAAGAAAGACTTCAGTGGGAAGAGGAGGAGAGAATTAAAAGAGAAAGATTGGAAAGGGAAGAGGAGGAGAGGAAGGAAAGAGAAAGATTGGAAAGGGAAGAGGAGAGAATTGAAAGAGAAAGATTGGAAAGGGAAGAGGAGGAGAGAATAGAAAGAGAAAGATTGGAAAGAGAAGAGGAGGAGAGGAAGGAAAGAGAAAGATTGGAAAGGGAAGAGGAGAGAATTGAAAGAGAAAGATTGGAAAGGGAAGAGGAGGAGAGGAAGGAAAAACAAAGGCTTCAGAGGGAAGAGGAGGAGAGAATTGAAAGAGAAAGATTGGAAAGGGAAGAGGACAGAATTGAAAGAGAAAGATTGGAAAAGGAAGAGGAGGAGAGAATTGAAAGAGAAAGATTGGAAAGGGAAGAGGAGGAGAGAATGGAAAGAGAAAGATTGGAAAGGGAAGAGGAGGAGAGGAAGGAAAGAGAAAGATTGGAAAGGGAAGAGGAGAGAATTGAAAGAGAAAGATTGGAAAGGGAAGAGGAGGAGAGGAAAGAAAAAGAAAGATTGGAAAGGGAAGAGGACAGAATTGAAAGAGAAAGATTGGAAAAGGAAGAGGAGGAGTGGAAGGAAAGAGAAAGATTGGAAAGGGAAGAGGAGGAGAGGAAGGAAAGAGAAAGATTGGAAAGGGAAGAGGAGGAAAGGAAGGAAAGAGAAAGATTGGAGAGGGAAGTGGAGGAGAGGAAGGAAAAAGAAAGGCTTCAGAGGGAAGAGGAGGAGAGAATTGAAAGAGAAAGATTGGAAAGGGAAGAGGAGGAGAGGAAGGAAAAAGAAAGATTGGAAAGGGAAGAGGACAGAATTGAAAGAGAAAGATTGGAAAAGGAAGAGGAGGAGTGGAAGGAAAGAGAAAGATTGGAAAGGGAAGAGGAGGAGAGGAAGGAAAGAGAAAGATTGGAAAGGGAAGAGGAGGAAAGGAAGGAAAGAGAAAGATTGGAAAGGGAAGAGGAGGAGAGGAAGGAAAGAGAAAGATTGGAGAGGGAAGTGGAGGAGAGGAAGGAAAAAGAAAGGCTTCAGAGGGAAGAGGAGGAGAGAATTGAAAGAGAAAGATTGGAAAGGGAAGAGGAGGAGAGGAAGGAAAAAGAAAGATTGGAAAGGGAAGAGGAGGAGAGGAAAGAAAGAGAAATATTGGAAAGGGGACTGGAGGAGAAGAAGGAAAAAGAAAGACTTCAGAGGGAAGAGGAGGAGAGAATTGAAAGGGAAAGATTGGAAAGGAAGGAAAGAGAAAGGCTTCAGAGGGAAGAGGAGGAGAGAATTGAAAGAGAAAGATTGGAAAGGGAAGAGGAGGAGAGGAAGGAAAGAGAAAGATTGGAAAGGGAAGAGGAGGAGAGGAAGGAAAGAGAAAGATTGGAAAGGGAAGAGGAGGAGAGGAAGGAAAGAGAAAGATTGGAAAGGGAAGAGGACAGAATTGAAAGAGAAAGATTGGAAAAGGAAGAGGAGGAGTGGAAGGAAAGAGAAAGATTGGAAAGGGAAGAGGAGGAGAGGAAGGAAAAAGAAAGATTGGAAAGGGAAGAGGAGGAAAGGAAGGAAAGAGAAAGATTGGAAAGGGAAGAGGAGGAGAGGAAGGAAAGAGAAAGATTGGAGAGGGAAGTGGAGGAGAGGAAGGAAAAAGAAAGGCTTCAGAGGGAAGAGGAGGAGAGAATTGAAAGAGAAAGATTGGAAAGGGAAGAGGACAGAATTGAAAGAGAAAGATTGGAAAAGGAAGAGGAGGAGAGAATTGAAAGAGAAAGATTGGAAAGGGAAGAGGAGGAGAGAATGGAAAGAGAAAGATTGGAAAGGGAAGAGGAGGAGAGGAAGGAAAGAGAAAGATTGGAAAGGGAAGAGGAGAGAATTGAAAGAGAAAGATTGGAAAGGGAAGAGGAGGAGAGGAAAGAAAAAGAAAGATTGGAAAGGGAAGAGGACAGAATTGAAAGAGAAAGATTGGAAAAGGAAGAGGAGGAGTGGAAGGAAAGAGAAAGATTGGAAAGGGAAGAGGAGGAGAGGAAGGAAAGAGAAAGATTGGAAAGGGAAGAGGAGGAAAGGAAGGAAAGAGAAAGATTGGAGAGGGAAGTGGAGGAGAGGAAGGAAAAAGAAAGGCTTCAGAGGGAAGAGGAGGAGAGAATTGAAAGAGAAAGATTGGAAAGGGAAGAGGAGGAGAGGAAGGAAAAAGAAAGATTGGAAAGGGAAGAGGACAGAATTGAAAGAGAAAGATTGGAAAAGGAAGAGGAGGAGTGGAAGGAAAGAGAAAGATTGGAAAGGGAAGAGGAGGAGAGGAAGGAAAGAGAAAGATTGGAAAGGGAAGAGGAGGAAAGGAAGGAAAGAGAAAGATTGGAAAGGGAAGAGGAGGAGAGGAAGGAAAGAGAAAGATTGGAGAGGGAAGTGGAGGAGAGGAAGGAAAAAGAAAGGCTTCAGAGGGAAGAGGAGGAGAGAATTGAAAGAGAAAGATTGGAAAGGGAAGAGGAGGAGAGGAAGGAAAAAGAAAGATTGGAAAGGGAAGAGGAGGAGAGGAAAGAAAGAGAAATATTGGAAAGGGGACTGGAGGAGAAGAAGGAAAAAGAAAGACTTCAGAGGGAAGAGGAGGAGAGAATTGAAAGGGAAAGATTGGAAAGGAAGGAAAGAGAAAGGCTTCAGAGGGAAGAGGAGGAGAGAATTGAAAGAGAAAGATTGGAAAGGGAAGAGGAGGAGAGGAAGGAAAGAGAAAGATTGGAAAGGGAAGAGGAGGAGAGGAAGGAAAGAGAAAGATTGGAAAGGGAAGAGGAGGAGAGGAAGGAAAGAGAAAGATTGGAAAGGGAAGAGGACAGAATTGAAAGAGAAAGATTGGAAAAGGAAGAGGAGGAGTGGAAGGAAAGAGAAAGATTGGAAAGGGAAGAGGAGGAGAGGAAGGAAAAAGAAAGATTGGAAAGGGAAGAGGAGGAAAGGAAGGAAAGAGAAAGATTGGAAAGGGAAGAGGAGGAGAGGAAGGAAAGAGAAAGATTGGAGAGGGAAGTGGAGGAGAGGAAGGAAAAAGAAAGGCTTCAGAGGGAAGAGGAGGAGAGAATTGAAAGAGAAAGATTGGAAAGGGAAGAGGAGGAGAGGAAGGAAAAAGAAAGATTGGAAAGGGAAGAGGAGGAGAGGAAAGAAAGAGAAATATTGGAAAGGGCACTGGAGGAGAAGAAGGAAAAAGAAAGACTTCAGAGGGAAGAGGAGGAGAGAATTGAAAGGGAAAGATTGGAAAGGAAGGAAAGAGAAAGGCTTCAGAGGGAAAAGGAGGAGAGAATTGAAAGAGAAAGACTGGAAAGGGAAGAGGAGGAGAGGAAGGAAAGAGAAAGATTGGAAAGGGAAGAGGAGGAGAGGAAGGAAAAAGAAAGTTTGGAAAGGGAAGAGGAGAGAACTGAAAGAGAAAGATTGGAAAGAGAAGAGGAGGAGAGCAAGGAAAAAGAAAGACTTCAGAGGGAAGAGGAGGAGAGAATTGAAAGGGAAAGATTGGAAAGGGAAGAGGAGGAGAGGAAGGAAAGAGAAAGATTGGAAAGGGAAGAGGAGGAGAGGAAGGAAAAAGAAAGATTGGAAAGGGAAGAGGAGGAGAGGAAGGAAAAAGAAAGATTGGAAAGGGAAGAGGAGGAGAGGAAGGAAAGAGAAATATTGGAAAGGGCACTGGAGGAGAAGAAGGAAAAAGAAAGACTTCAGAGGGAAGAGGAGGAGAGAATTGAAAGAGAAAGATTGGAAAGGGAAGTGGAGGAGAGGAAGGAAAAAGAAATACTTCAGAGGGAAGAGGAGAGAATTGAAAGACAAAGATTGGAAAGGGAAGAAGACTCGAGGAAGGAAAGAGAAGAATTTCAGTGGAACGAGGACTCGAGGAAGGAAAAAGAAAAACATAGAATTGAAGAGAAGGGGAAACAGCAAAAAGAACAATTGAATAGGGAGGTAGAGGAAAGAAACAAACAAGAAAGACCTGAAGGTAGTGGAATGTTGGGAAAAGACCATTCCAATCTGGTGTCTGCTCACCTGAAGAAAATGGAAAATGATGAAGCAAAAATCCTAACGGAAGAAAGGGAAAATAATAAGGAGGTAGAAAATAGAAAGAATACAGTACTGGAAGCTGAAACGTACCAAGAAGAACGGAAGAAGTCTCTTTCCAATCTCCCACCTCTACTGAGTGAACAAAAAGTAACTCAATGCCTTCAAATAGATGACATTGTTTTTGATGAAGGGATGCAGAGCAGGTATGAGCATCACAAATCTGAACCCCAACCACTGAACTCAGTCACACCTGATCTCAGATTAGCTGGACCTGAGGCCAATATTCAGAAATCAGTCGAAAAACTGCATTTGAAACCAGTCCAAAGAGCGGGATCCAATCTTAAAGATGGCAGCATCCCTGTGTGGCTGAGAGAAGAAGAGGAGGAAGAAGTAGAGTATGAAAGAGGACAGGAGGATCTGGGCTCCATCTGGCTGTCTGAAATGTACATGGATGTGGGAACAGGGTGAGTAAAGAGTGTGGGGGGGAAATAGACACAGGGAAAGAGGTGAGTAACTTGGCCACACAAGAGAAAGAGAGGTCTGCTTGTTGCTTCCTGTGCATTAGCGATCCTTGCCTGTGAGCTTTTGGTTTCCATATTCACTAAAAGTTTTTCGCTTGCTGAAGGTTTAGCTGTAGTGTGCAAAGTCTAACCTCTGCAGAGCTGTGTGTCTGCATGAAAGCCTAAGAACAGCATTGCTGTATTGTTTTATTATTGAACCTATTAAGAGTCCGTCAAACGTTGACCCTACAATAAAATCAGTGACCCATAAATCAACAATTATGAGCCTTACTTAAAGACCCACTCCGATTTGGTGTTTTTAGCATGTTCTTATAGCATTTTCCTGATGATGGAGGACAAATATTTACAAAATTAAGCTCAAAATTGTATGTCTGAGTATTTCTCTATTCAAAATTGTTGTGATTTAGGGTCAGATGAAAAAATGCAGTTTGAAAAAGAGTTCACTTCAGACGTAGAAAAGACTCCGAGCAGACATCATTGGCCGGGGCTGGAAGTCCTAGACCAGAAGTCCATCCACATTGCTGGAGAAAAAAACAATTTTTAACTGGCAACCCAAACATTTACAGTTTTCCCATTTTACACTTTAATAAAAGTTTTTTTTTTACAATTCTGAAGATTTTGCATTAAATATTAGTCTTAAAATGTGCTGTATAATAGTAGCACAAGATAAAGGA
Organism: Oryzias celebensis; assembly: GCA_014656515.1. Taxonomy (NCBI): domain Eukaryota; kingdom Metazoa; phylum Chordata; class Actinopteri; order Beloniformes; family Adrianichthyidae; genus Oryzias; species Oryzias celebensis. Next base: position 17,842,124 of record BNCR01000013.1, read on the forward strand.
ACATCAATCCCCGCTGTAAGTTCGATGAGTCTTCTTCTTCTTCCACCTAAAACTTCTGCCACAGGATCTCCTCTTGTTGCTGTTTTTTATTCCCTGTGATTCCCATATTTTTATGTTTCGTACATGTTGTACATTTTTTGTTTCAAGTTTGTTAGACATGCAATATATTGAAAAAGTAAAAAAAATTAGGAGCAAATCTGTGTTAAAGGAAACACGATCAGCGATCCATTTAAAGCGTGCTCAGAGCACGAATGGATTGGGTTTGGTCCAATACAAACAGTTCAGGAGCTCCTTAAAAATGTGTGTTGTTATTATACATAGCAAGACCTTTGGTCCGCTAACATTTTATGAGACATGGGGGAAAATCTTTTCCATCCAGCTTTGAAGTAAAATGTGGTTCTCTACCCTTGAAACTCTCAAGTTTCTTCCAAGAAATCCCTGAACTCTGCCAGGCTGGAATGGAGCATGACCTGGAAGCTGGCTGGATCTATGGTTGATCGCTTTTGCCTGAAGCTTGTCAGTCTGTACATTCAGCCCTGAATTCCTCTTTTCTGTCTTCAGCCCAAGCAGCCAGTCTCCAGCTGGAGCCCAATGGCTGTCTTCAGCCCCCTGCAGTGAACAAACTCTCAAGCAAATCTCTGTTGCAAGTCAGCCAAACACGCCTGAGCTTCCTGTAATCCATCAGGCAAACGATTCACATCCTACACATCTGCTTGTGTCTCAGAAGGAAGAACTTTCAACAACAATCAAAGGATGCAACGATGATGTTAACACCACCCCACATACACAGAAAGCTCTCGAAATTCACCCAAACAAAGACATAAACACCTTGGACAATGATCATCCACAGATGGCCAATTTTCACTGTAGTCTCACCAAAGAACAGCAGCTCAGAGAAGAAGAACGGTTCCTGCTGTTTAAAATTCACCAAATGTCAAGCAGTACATCCCCTCACTCCGCTCCACGAAGTATGAAAAGACTCATTCCAACTCCTGGCGATATAGACTATGATGATATAGCGCCCAGAAGCCAATCAAGCATCCCCACCAGTCATGCTGATCAGAGTCAGCACTCTATTGCTGCTTGCTTTGATCTCCTGCAGGAAATATCCCTAAATGAGGCAGAAGATCCTCAGAAAGAGAAGGAAGTGTAAGTCAGCAGAGGTAGTAAACCTGTGCTGCTCTGCGAGATGACATGTTTGCATGGCTGACATTGCTGCTCATTGCTAAGAAATAGTTGTGCTCGTGCTTGACTAAAGTCTAGAACTTAAGTTTGTTTACCAACAACGCCAGCAAACTTTTTAAAGGTGATAAAACTTTGGGTCCATTCATCCTTGGGCTTCTTGATCTGGAGCAGAGTTGCTTTCTTTTTTGATCCCCTTTGTTGGCGCAGATGTGAACAATCATTTGAAGTCTGGTGCAGGTCAAACTATTAAAGGCAAAGGTCTTATTTGCTCCCAAGGGAACGTTGGCGTAGTTTACTGAAGCTACAGACACACCGGGAATGCAATCAGCGTTCATAAATATGTGTTCTTGAACCTGCTTTTAGTCCACTTTGTTCACACTGAACAAGTGGGGAGGGGCTTCCTCTTCTTTGGAAGAGGTTTGGTGCAAAATGTTGAAGCGGCGCAACCCTCTTGAATCATGCCCCAGGCTTTTTCCTTTCTGGCCAGACACAGACTGCAATTATTAATTTCTCCTCCATGATCAATTTTCAAACGGTTGGCACTTTTGTGAATGAAAAGGGACACCATTCATTCGTCACTACCAAATCCGAGACCCTGATCGGTCAAAGTTTGAACTGGTTTATTTTTTTCAATAGCCAATAACCTTTGAGCCTGAAAACGATCATCGAGTCTTGCGTAGCTATGCATAAATGGGAGAGTTTTGAACACAGAAGCCTGAAATGTGTGTTCACATGTGTTTACGTAGACATTTCATTGAAAGTGGCCGCTTCAAGGCAATTTACTGACGACAGTGTGAACAGTGTGAATGCAGTGGAACATATAAAGTATGTAAGTAGACTTGATCAATAGCAGGATGTACTATTCAGGCTGTATCATTCTTCAGACATTCGTTAAGCAGCTGCTGAAACAGTGTAAGGTTGTCCGTATGGATGGTCCTCTCTTAAAAGTGGTATCTGTTAGCAAACCAAAGGTTTCAGAATCTAGGACATGGAGGCAAAAGACATTCACAAAATGATTCAAAGATATGCAGTTGAATAAATTCCATCTGGTCTGCTTTCGCTAGTTTTCATCAAAAGGTGGGGGTTTGTGGTGTCTGACAAGAAAGCCAAAGAAACCAAAGAAAAGTAAAGTAAACCAAAGAAAGTTCAAAAGTCCTCTATCATTTTAAGCAGTATAAATGTTGTTTTTCAACCTATTTTGAAAAAAATAAAAATACATAAATATCTATTTGAGAACATCTGGTAATAAAAAAATGAATAAAACCATGACTTCCATTGCTGGATCCTGCCTGTTTTTTCTCATAATCTCTAACATCAAATCATTGTTGACTTCTGCCTGCTCAGCATGTTCCTTCATGTGTGACGCTTGCTCTGATTTGCAACAAAACGGCAGTCTGTTCTTCCACTTTCTTCTCTCCTGCTTCTAAGCTGTTTCTGCTCTTTGCATAGGGCAAAACACCAACCATCTGATCTTCCTGATGGTGGAGGAATGAGGCAGCCTGTAAACGCCACCATCACGTCCTGCTGTGAGATCAGTACTTCTCGACTTCCTACATTAGAAGAGGAGGAACCTCCAGATGTCAGCACTTCTGCCCCTGTGCAGGTGACCCAGGAGGAGACTGCTGATACAGCTGAGGTTAAAAAGAAGAGAAGAGTTATTCCTGCACGGACCATTTTACGAGTGAAAATAACATTGTTCTCTTCTTTTTGGGCCAGGACTTGGTAACCTCGAGTCATTCACTGCTGCAGTGGTGTCAGAGCGTCACCAGTGGGTACCAGGGGGTAAAGGTCACAAACTTCAGCACATCCTGGAGAAATGGGCTGGCATTCTGTGCCATCCTGCACCACTTCCATCCGGACAAAATGTTTGTCCTGTCATTGCTATCTTCATCATGCATGTGTATTTTTGTTTTTCATTCATTCATTTATTCAGTTTAGTTTATTTTGAACATCAGAAACAGTTATAACAAACAATAAAAGAACAACCAAGCCAAATACAACAAAATAATTGTCAAAAAGGGGGTGGGAAGAAGTTAAAAGAAAACTTATTTAGTCCCACCCTCTTTACTAATTAAAATTAAATGTTGTTTTTTTTGTCTGTGTGTGTTGATTAGAGATTTTGACCAGCTGGACTCTCATGACATCAAACTCAATAATAAGAAGGTAAGGATCAGATGTTAAGGGCCAAATATGTTTAGCTCTTTCTAAATAAGTTTGAAAATGTTTATAAATCCTTTATCAGCTCAGTGGCCTCATGCTAGAGTGTCTGCCCTAAGATTTGAAGATCATGAGTTCAAACCTTAATCCAGTCATACCAAAGACTTTAAAAATGGGACCCAATACCTTCCTGCTTGACATTAAGGACAGCATTAGGGGTGTTGGATTGGAGGTTAAACCAGCCAATGGTTCTCAAGCACAGCTTTGTTTTCAGCTCATCACTCCCCCAGGGGGATGGGTCAAAAGTAGAAAGCAAATGTCACTTTACACCAAATGTAGCTAATTTTCATCATGCCATTTCATTCAGGACTCCACTTAATTTAGCATTACCATAAAAGAAAAAAAACATTGAAGAATATATATATATATATATATATATATATATTATAATTGAATGTAGATTTGTATAACTTCAAAAGCAGAAAAACAGTTATTAACAGTTATTAAAATCACAAAATTGTTATGAAGGCAACAAAAGGATGGGAACATAAAAGTAATTTTGAAAAGTTTAAAACATGTAAAATCTCGATTAAAAAAAATTGAGGGATTACGACTTTCACAGGACTGTACCAGACTAACTGATCTCTCTCATCTCATTAGGCTTTTGATGGATTTGAAGCACTGGGTATCTCTCGTCTGATGGAGCCGTCCGACATGGTTCTCCTGTCTATCCCTGACAGACTCATAGTTATGACATACCTCAGCCAGATCCGATCCCACTTCACCAACCAGGAGCTGAGCGTCCTGCAGATAGAACAAAACAGCAGCAAGTCCAGTTATGGTCTGGCCCTCTCTGGCCCAGCGCCCACTAATGTCGATGCTGCAGCTTTCTGCATGGCCAGACTAAATGAAGGTGTGAACCTGGAGGAAGGGAGAAGCAGCACTCTCGTTGTTCCGCCGCCAAGAAGCAAGCGTGTGCCTAAAGGTATGATCCAGTCTCAGTTTATTTTATTGTCTGGATCATCATATTTAATGAAAACCAACACAGATTTGTGTTTGACGTTTAGTGGAGGAGTCAATAACTCCAGTACCACCCCCAAGGTCTATCAACAGAGTGGCAAAAGATCCACAAGCTCAGGTAGGTGCTTTCCTTAAGCTCAAAAGCAGAACGCGTTTAATTCTCAACCTCAAAAGAGTTTTTTAAGTAATACTGTATAACATTAGGCGTTGATATCAACATTAATTAAATACTTGTCACCTTCAGGATGGAGATACAAAGAGCAGCTCCTCAGATAACACTAACAGAGGTTAGTTTCAGAGTAATGAGCCTAGCAGAAACGTTACAATTATCTATGATGTACTTTCTCAATTATTTACTGGTCCTCTTCTTATTTCAGATGTGCAGAGCTCAGTTGAGACTCCATCTCATAAACAAGAAGAGGAGACGATGGTCAGTTCTACGCTTCACCTTTTTGCCTTTTTTCATCTCTGTCACTGGTGAAACAATGTCACTGTATGAAACTGAGGAAAAAGCAAAACCATGTCTTGGTCAATTTCACGTCTTTTTGGGCTCCCTCTAATCTTTGACCCTCTTTTCCCTGTTTTCTTCCCTCCCCTCACTTTTTTTTCCGACTCCCACACTGCTTTGCTTCGCCTGTCACCATCGCGTCGTGGCTCCCATCCATTGCCTGGTTCTTGTTGTCACACATGGTTGTCTGTGTTTGCATCCATGTGTGTGGCTTGTGGTCAGTGTCTGCAGGACACCAGTCAGTATGTGCTGAGCGAGCTCAAAGCTTTGGAGGTGGAGCAGAAGCACATTGACAGCAGAGCTGCAGTGGTAGAAAGACGACTGCGGAGTCTTATGGAGACAGGTGAGTCATTCAGTGTGGACTAAACCCTGCAAAACAGATTAAAGTTCCACTCCAATCATCTTTTGATTTCTTTATTTTTTTTATTATGATTATGCCGTTTCAGCCTAAATCAAAAAAGCTGTGTCATTTTCTAGAATATAGTTTCTGCTGAGCAGCAGTAGTTCACCAGAAATTCCCGTATGAGTTGTGGGCGGGGCCATTGGCACAGTGTCAACCTACCCTCATTTCCCTCATTTCATTTACACTTTCTCCTGCTAGCTTATAGACCCTCGCAACCCTAACCTAGAATTACCATTTCAGCAAAAATGGCGAGCAATAATGGAGCCGTCCAGTCAAACAGTTTTGAACCAGATGCCAGCTCGGATGAGGAAATCAAAGACGTACATTGATCTGTTTGTCCGCGAGTGGATGCATCAGAATGAAGCTGAACAGGGAGCTTGTGGCCCACGGACTGTAGATTTTGTCACATCTACAATCTTTTTTAAACTGCCTTTTTGCGTCTGCTCCTGATTCACAACAATTTCAATGAAGAAATACGTAGAAACGCAAATCAAACTTCATTTTCTTTATATATGTATTACATCATGAAAAAAATGCTACAAAAAGATGCTAAAAAGACCAAAAAAGTCTTTAAATCCGCAAAAAAAACAGGTAATTATAAGATGAACAGTCAAAAAACCAGAAGAATAAGAAATGCTTACTACTACTACTCAGCAGTGTAAAATCATGCACACAATCTAAATTGTTTAGAAAAGCACCCATGAAAAACCCTCCCTCCAGCCAAAAAAGATTTCTTTAAACTCAGCTGAAATGTGATGAAAACCTTTCATTCCAGGTTTTCAAACCAGCCTACACAACAAGGCTGATGATAATCTGAACTAATTTCTGTCTTGACCTTTTAAAAGTTAACTACATAACTTATATTAACAAATATTACACATTTTCAAGCCTTCCTGTTTTTCGTTCGCACAGGAAGTGACCGTGATGAAGAGGAAAGGCTGATCCAGGAGTGGTTCACTTTGGTGAACAAGAAGAACGCTTTGATACGCAGACAGGATAACCTGGAACTATTGTTTGTACACTGGAAATGTACTGTATATAATAGTTCCTTTTTCATTCCTAGATCCAGTTAGACGATATTCTACTCATTACAGGCAAGAAGAGCATGATCTGGAAAGGAGATTTGAGCTTCTGAACAGAGAGCTGCGAGTCATAATGGCCATAGAAGGTCAGTAACCAGTTAATTTTTGGTCATAGATGATGTCTACCTATAGTATTTCTTACTGTGCAGAGAAAAAAATATGCTCCTGAGTTCGTTGCCATAAAACTTTGATTTTCTTTTTTTATGAAAGCACAGGAGAAAAGTTTTAATCTGAAGAGGCCTAACTAAAACCCTTAGCCACGCAGTTTTTTTTTAAGTTTATGTGGATTTCTTTATAATAAAACACATACAACGTGTACAGAGGTGACACCAAACCGCTGTGTAGCCTAAAGCTTTTTATGGTTGACAGACGTTACAGCTGGATCCTGTGCCAACAATTTTTGTCCTGCACTGTGACCTTGATGCATTCTTTCATTCTTTTTATGCTAAGATCCCTGTGTTGATTATTTTGTTTTACAGTAAAATATGAATTTTCTGTTTTGCAGACTGGCAGAAGTCTCCCACCCAGCAGCAGAGAGAACAGCTTCTCCTCCAAGAACTGGTGTCACTCGTCAACCAACGAGACGAGATCATCCGAGACATCGATGCAAAAGAAAGAGGGTGAGTCCAAGCTGGTGAATTAAAAAAAAAAAAGAAAAGTCATGTTACACATTTTAACTGGTAATGTTTGAATTAGAAATTTAAAACTGATTTATTGTAACTATTTCCTTGAAAGGAATAATGTAACTCATATGAGTTTAGAAAGGTCACACTGGTTTTCATATGTGCTTACAGAGCCCTGGAGGAGGATGAGCGCCTGGAGCGAGGTCTAGAAATGAGGAGGAGAAAGTACAGTAACAAAGATAGATGTGTGTTACAGTGACATGGTCAAGTTTTTAGAAATCGCTAAGAAATAATTTTGTTAATGTCAAAAGTGTTTTTTTGCTTTACACGAACACTTTCAGAGTGCCTTTTGTCTCCCAAAGATAACATTGCAATGTGTGCTTAAAAAAGGTAAATTATTTTAAGAGTTTCTCACTGTAAAAGTGTTTTAACGCTCATTTTCCATTTTTATTTATTTAAAAAAAAATGTGATTTTTGTCACATGTATTGCACAATTATTGTATGTGTGTGTTTGTGTGTTTTGTGAGAACATAATTCAGTATTCAAACACTGGTATCTTCCTGCCTTCAGGAGTGGTATTTACAAGTCTTGTCAACCCAAAAACAGCCTAAAAATGGCTCAGAAACAGTTTACAGTCAGTCATGCTCATCCTGCGTTTAGGAATTACTTTAAGGTAATTTTAATCTAAAAACTGGAATTCATTGTGCGTGACTCAAGCCTAGAATGTAGTGCATGCAGGCAAAAGGCAAATTTCCATTTTCAGGATGACCCCAGACATATAGTTTTGTTTTATTGTGAAAATATTCCAAAAATTGACTGAGTGATGCTGTACTGAGTATTTTTCCTTCAGGCTTTCTTTCAGTTAAGTTACTTGAACCACTCTACTGCGTGTCAGTAGGTCATGTTCACATCTACTGAGCTAAGAAAGTGTTTTTTTGTTTGTGTTTTAACTGACTGCATGTTTTTGAATGAGTGCTCCCATAGAGGCAGTGTAAACTGCTTATGTTGTTTCTATATTTCTGAGCGCGTATTGATGTGTGAAACCAAATAAATTTGTTTGCTTATTTATTTTTGTCCTGGAAGATTTTTTTTCCCAATAATAATCATTATGGTACATTGGTAATAGAAACTGTGTTAGGATTCACTGCACCTTCTGTAACAAGCTGACTGAAAACCATAGATAGATTATCACTTGTGTTTTGGAAGGTGAGTCATATAGAGTATACAAATAATAAGATCACAAACTCACACATTGGTTACAGGAAGTTTCAAAACCAACGGAAAACATGCTCAAATTCCCTTAAATATTCACCTCACATTTAGAATAAAAAATGTAACCTCAGTTGTAGTGATCAACCACATTTAAGGCAATACCACATCGCCCGTGAAACAGCCTGCCTGGGAATGTGAGGGCTTCATCCACTGTGAAAACTCATCTTATTAGTATAGCTTTTAAGTCGTTTTTAAAGGTCCACGTGTTTTAATATGATTTATTTTGATTATATTTGTGACATGTGTTGGGTTTTCATTTGCTTTAACTTTTCTTTATTGTGATTGCTATTTTTTACTACTATTTACTACTACTGCAGAGAAGACAATTTTCTGCCCTGGCGTGTACATGGATGTTATAGTTGACCTAACAATGCAGCCTAAAAACATCATTAGCATTCTTCTTTTTTAGCCACCGTAATCAGTTGACCCTTAAAGAACAGAAAAAAGTGTCAAATCTCTCAATGAGATCAGGAAGTTTGCTCCAAGAAGTGTAATAAACCCTGGAAACCCTTCAGGTCTTCGGAAAGGAGGAGAAATCAGTGTCACAACTTTAGAAATTTGTCTTTTACATCGCATAAATGTGTACAAATATTTGTGTCAACTTTCTGTACCTGTGATTGAAGCTTTGGCAAGTATATTACAATTTTATTTGCAAAAGTTTTCCTAAAGTTAAACAAATGCCTCAGAAATCCTCCCAAATCTTTACATTTATGCTGCATATACTGCGTGCACACAGTTGGTCAGAGAGTTAGGATTTTTGCAGTTAAATCAAACACTTGAACTAAGTTTAAGAGTCATTGATAAATCCAGCTTTTGTCTCACTCATTAACAATTTAGAAATGCTTTTCAATAATGTTTCTTTTTTTTTCTGGTCTGAAGCATCCTGTTAGTTTAAATCTTTTCTGAGTGAAGCGAGGGCACTACTCGGAGAAAGTCTTGTATTTTGTGTCCCTGGGGCAAGTTTAAACACCACACAGAATGATTTCCACATCCTCATCATTATGTCTTTATTATTATTGTTGCTGTTTTTTTTCCCCTCGCTTTGCTTTAAACATCTGATTTTTATTCTGCACATCAGGTTTTTTACCTCGGGCCCCTAGTTCACTCCGCTGTAGAAAGCCCTGATGGCTTCAGCGGAGAAGTGAAGTCTGCATTTGGCGTGTCTCAACTTTATCATAAAGTGCTCTCCTTTCCCAGATGTTTGAGTCGTGGCTGTAAAGAGGGATGCAGTGTGACTCGAGAACCAGGTGATGGCACCACTGACAGAGGAGCTGGTGTTCAGAGAAGCCATACTGCTGCCTTGCTCTAGAGCCAGGGCTTCTGTCTTCATAGCTCCACTGTTTTTGGGTGTTGGTAATTACACTCTTCCACTTTATCTTAAACACTTCCTTATTCATGCAGGAGTGCCACTAATCTGCTAAACATTGAAAATAAGATTTCATGTAATGCTTTTGCTTAATTATTTTATATTTTTGTAATTATTTCAGTTAATAATAACTCTACTGTTATTTCAGCTCACTTACATCACATCATAGAGCAGTGGCGCCTCGCCAAAGACAGCATGAAGGTCATCCTTCTGATGGCAGCCTATTTTATTTAAGACATTCTTTTTCCAATTTGCATTCAACTGATTATTGAATTGCTCTATCCTGTTGCAGGAATCCAGTACTTGTGCACAACAGCGTTTGGTGTGTTTTTACCTTTATTTTTCTGAGAACTGGTGAAGCACTAAATGCTCCTTTTACTTGCAAACCCATCAAACCGCATCACCTAATGTCATTCTGCAGCAGTCAGGGTTTACCAGACATCGCTTCAGCTCTGCAACACCCTCACCGATCAACTTTATTTTTCTTCTATCTGGTGGGGGCCCTACATTTCCTGGTGCTGCTTTTCCCTCTGACAGACCCACACTTTTAGACTTCCATTCCTGCATGCAGCCTGCCTCCCCTTCCAGCGTCTGTATTTTAGATTAAAAGGTTGAAATATAACCAAGGTTTAAGAGATATCTCATTGAACTCATGATTTGACTTTAAGGTTTTGAATAAAAAAAAAAAAGATTTTTTGCGAGGTGTGGGTGGATAAGACAAAGAGGAGAATTTGAACACCATAGACGTTTCACTTCTGGTTAGAAATATTTCCTACTGTATGGAAACTTATATATTTTCCTGACTGTGATGGAGAAACAGAGATTTATGTGTGTGTGCAACAGACAAAACCAGATGAACTGTGAACGAAAATGAGTCAGAAGGAAAAGCTGTGGTTGAGAGAGCACTAGAGAAATGTGCATATGCAGGGAGAAAGACAGATGAACAGAAACACAGATGGTGCTGCCAACAAATACATAAAAAGAAACTGAAGTAGGCAATGAAAACAATTGTTTAAGGACCAACAAGAGAAGGACAGGCAGACATGATGGAGTGAAAAAAGAGTGACAAAAATGATCGACAGCCAGAAGTAACAAGAAACATGCCAACAGAGGAGGCAAGATGAAAAGAAAGAAAATAAGTAAAAATAAGGGAGAATAGAAAAGGATACAAGGGGGAGCATGGAGGAAAGGTTAGTGTTCCCCCGGGGAAACTGAGCATGTGCAGTAGCACAGCAGAGTGGGAAGGGAGGAGGTCATTCAGGGTCCTTTGAACTGTTTGGGGTGACTTGTTGTGCGGAAAAATGCTGACAGAGACTAAAGACAAATAAGAATATAAAAGTCTTAAATAAGAAAAAAAAAGCAATACATTTATCTGAAAACATTGTTTTCATATTTACTTTAATATTTGTGAAGAATATTTGAGCTTTTGTTCAGATTAAAGTAATGGTTTGTCTGAGCTGACTTCTTTGTAAAGCAAAGGTCAATACCATGTAAGCATAAGGACAGCAATCGCAAAACCTTTATAACATGCTTATTAATAAACTATATAAAAAGGCAAAACAAGAAAAAATCGATTTTTAAAATTCAAACAAGTACACCTCAGTAAAAATCCACAACAAACATATACTACTATTTTTCAAAATAAGCTATATCAATTCAGAGATTTTTTGATGCGCTTGAGTAATAAAGACAAAGAAAAACAAACCACATGACTTTAGAACTGGTTTTAGGTGATGTTCAGTGATAAACGTAACGTTGATGTCGGACAAGCAAAGCTGCAATGTCTTTGTCAGAGAGTCCAAAGGTTAAATAAAAAATCAACAAGCTCACGTAATGTCCTTTTCAGGTAACTGACTCTGATATATATATATGAAAAAACAATACAGAGAAAAAAGAATATTTTGTTTAGAGTTTATTTCTATTACTGTAGCTTTTAAAACTCCATAAGCTACAGGTGTTTAACTGCGGGTCTCAATGATTGGTGTCTGGTCAGTTTGAAGCTAATTTTGACTGTGCAGAGAAAGCAGAAAGGGCTGTTATGGATATGCAAGAGGACCTTGAGTGGGACGTTTCTGTGTGGGTTTTCTCTGGGAATGTCGGCTCCCTCCCAAAAACATGCTTTGTTGATCGCTCCAAATTGCGATAGACCAGTGACCCTTCCAGGGTGTACCCCACTTATGTCCAACAACAGTCCCTGGGATAAACTTTGAAAAGGGATAGAGTAGGAAAATTATTGGATAACAAAGCAATTCTTAAAATGTGCTTTTTGACTGATGAACTGTAGAACAGAAATGACACAAAGAGTACTCTACTGAAAAACTTTCAAGGAATAAGGGACAAGAAATCAGTTTAGTTGATCTAAAATGCTCTAAAATGTGTAAAATTAAACTTGAAAAAGTAACCACCATGAGTTTGCCAAGTCTGTTTGTAAGGACAAAGCTTTTGGAAATTGCCAAAACATGGTTGTGGCAAAATTATGGTGTGACTGGATTGCTACATTAAGCTCCAGATGTAACAATACATTAAGCATCCCCAAACATTCCCAACTGCAGTCTACAGTTACGTCTTCACAAACGTCCAGTTGTCAGCCTTTCAAAGTGTCATCTTACAAAAAAATATACATTGAGGTTAGACTGTATAAAGCTTGAAAATCAACTTTTGAAGCAAGATTAGCATATTTTGTAACCGTGGGAAGAAGCTTGAGGGGCCAGAGAAAATCTATGCTAACAGTGGGAGGACATTCATACTTCACACAGTCAAAGAAGCATCAAAGTCCTTTAAAGAACATGTTAAATGTCAGTTCATTTGTGCAGATTAAAACAAACAAAAAAAAAAAACAAGGAAATACCCTTAAACTGTGAGGATTGTGCTTTTGTTTGGTTGATTTTCTTTCTTTCTTTTCTGTTTGTGTTTAGACCTGTTTCCAGGTTTTGTTTTCCTGCTGTCACAGTCACAACAGGTTTAGGTTGCTGATTATCCACAGCTGTCTTCATTTAAGTTAATCATCCTCGAGTATTTAAGGGTCTGGCTTTTAATTAGGCTTCGCCACGTCATCTGCTTGGTCATCTTTTTTGGTCCTCTGCTTGTTTAATGGACTTGTGTTTGAGCTTTAGTGTTTTAGTCAAGATTTTAAATAGAATTTTTTGCTACCTAGCCTGGCCTCCTACGTTGAGGGTCCTGATTCCTAATCAACTTTTTGAGAGAGCTGCCTAGAGGAAGCCTTCTAACTTCAACACAAACGCATCACTTAGGTTTACAAAACTTCTACTGAGAAATTCAAGAATTTGAGTTTTTTTTTTCTTTCAGTGGGCACAAATAAAGTAGAGCGATTACTCTTTATGTCTAAAACTACCTTTTCCTGTTTACCCTTCTTTTAATCTGTGACTTTTTGTTCACTTATTGCTGAGAATGCATTTTCCAGATACATCCGTTTCACAATTTAAGCATGAATTGTCAGTTTGCTGAACTGATAATTCAACAAAGCACATAAACAGCACAAGTAGTGTAAAAATAAAAGTGCAAAAAATATATTTTTCAAATGATGTAGCATAGCTTAGTAAAATTGTGCACATGCTAAAAACTATTATTGTAAATAAAGATCTAAAAGCAGAATTTCCCCCTCAGTGATGTGAAAGACGGGTCTTGCAGAAAACGACTTTAAATTATTTGTTGATGCATGTTTACTTTGCACTTTCCACCCCGCCGCCCTGCTTTCTACATACTTGGCAGATTATTAAAAAAAAAAAAAGATCTCAAATTGCTTTGAGGTTGTATTTAACAAAAATACACTTTTTTAAACAAAAGAAGTGACAAGAAGAATGTACAGTTCATTTCGCTTTTACTAGACAGGTTTGGGTTCATTCTCAAGTTCAAGAATTGGTTAAAAAACAGAAACCATATGCTGAAACTGACACTTTATTTTCCACGTTCTCATTTTTAATGGTGTTGCATGCTATTGGGTTCAACGGTTCTGCATTTATTTTTTTATTTTTTTGTAGGTTAAAGGGAAGGGAGATTTGACAGTTCGGCTCCACAAATTCTGAAATACCCTAAACAGTCAGAAAGCTCTGGTGTCATGGAAGAATTTGTCTTCTTCTCCAAAATGTTCAAAAGAGCTGGTTTCAAAGGGATTCAGGAAGTTTTTTTTGCTCTTATACATATTTAGAATTTTAAGGAGAGACAGTCGATTGGAGTCTTGCCAATTAAGTAGATTCATTAGCTGCCTGAAGATATGAGACATTGCTGCATGACAGCAATTTTTAAATACAACATTTTTACCTCTCCTGTTGCTTATTTTAATAGTTGCACAAAAAAACCAAAAAACTTTCCCCTTTCAGCCTGGTAGCCACTTTCTGAGGTGGTGCAGCGTTCCCTGCATCCCAGCCAGTTGGGATCATGTTCGGAAGATTGAATAATGGAAAGAGGAAGAAAAGGGCTGTTATTAAACTTCACTGCACATGACGAATCTGCAAAAGATTTCAGGATTGGGTTAAGGGAGCAATTTCCATACTTTTGCTGATGCTGAGTCAGGCAGTTTCTGGTTTCTTCTTTTTTAGAATAAATAAGTTTATTTAAAGAGAAACACTGAAAACAGTCTGGGTCACATGAGGGAAGTGACAAAACGTAGTTTTCAAAGAAACAAAACTGGGGAATAAACCAGACATTGAAGCATCCCACACATCAGACGCCACCTTGTCTCTTTGTTGGTTCATCCTGTACTTCCTGCATGCTAATGTCTTTACCGTTGTGCAAGTGCACAGACACAAATTGCTCTTCCACTGCAAAACTGTATCCTGTTAGACACTACAAAGAGGTGTAAGACGTCTGTGCACAGGCTTTATTACATGTACACATGTGGAAAAACTGAGCTCATCTGGTAAAAGAATACTGTCTCCCAAGAATTAGCCTGTACCAATCGTTCTTTTTTTCATGCAGAATTTCAACACTTTCAAACATAGCTTTTCTGTAGATTTATACATATGTCATTCATTGTGTGTAGTCATAGATTCCTGTTGCAGTTCAGATGATACTACAAACATTCCTTCCAACACTTATTTTTCGTTCTTCTTCTCCTTTTCAAGTAAGTTTCTTTTTATTTATTTTTTAATGAAGTCAACTATGTTTTTGTGAATTCCATAGTTTCCTAGTCTGAAAACATTGGACCATTTGAAACCACCGTATGAGAGAGGGTAGTTTTTGATGGTTGAAAGTGTGGGAAAACAAAAAGGGGAATTTCTGTTAATTGCAAAGATAAAGCATATTGATTTTATAAAAGAACTAGATAAAAGTGTAATCTTTTCTCCCACAGAAATTGTCAGGAATGCAAACAGTCTATCATTTGACCACAAGGCCGCTGCTAATTGCTTCAGCGTGTCCATGTGTGGGTGTTTAATTTTAGACTCATGAGGTTTGGAAAAACGGAGCAAACGACATGTCCTGCTTTATTTGATGGCACACAAGCACTTAAACGGGCAAGAAGTGATTGAGTGTAAAGGTCTAATTATCAAAGACCCAAAGAGAATTACAGTGCAGTAAAATAGCCTTGAGATTAGAGCAGTCCACAAAATGTAATTAGCAAAAGATTAGCAGATGCTTGTAAAATCAGTTCTAACTCTTTGGTCTTCTGGCTATTAACAAGCAGTACATGTACTTGATGTGAGCTGCAGATGCACAGGAGGGTGCCTTGTTTTAGAAACTCTTGACTTCACTGGAGCTCCACAGAAACAGATGATGAACAAAAATGAATTATGCAAAACCTCAATCAGAAGGGCCAGAGGGATGCAGAGACTTAGGAGGGTTATTTTTCAGCCTCATACGTAACACAAACCAGAAATGTTACAACTTTTTTCTCATTTGTATTCATTTAAAAGTAAATAGATTTCAAACACTTTACTGGTACTATGAAAAAAAATGCCTACACTTTTTATACGTTTTTTTATTCAGTTGACAAATTGGAATTTGAATAAATGGCCTTTCTGCTTTTCCCACAATTCCAAACTTTTACAAACTCTTGGAGCTATTTTATGCTTGCTGCAAATCAGTCATGATTCCCAGAACCCCAAAATATGTTGATTTCCATTTGTTTTCCTTCAGTGGCACAATTCTAGACTCATCAAATGCAATTTTCAGAGACATTTAAGTGCAGTCTTGTCATGGCTTTCAACAAGTTTAAATTGATGAACCTTCTGTCAAGAATCATTTTCTCCTTTTTAGTGCCAAACATAAAGATTACAATAAAGTCTAGTTCTGACCTCCTCTGCAGCTTTTTTGGGTGGTTTCTATATGCTGGAAAACAACATGCCATGGTGACATCTGCTGACAAAAACAGATGAGACATCTTACTCACTGATGAGACCAGATTTCAGTATTTTATTTTCTGGATGCTATAAGTGTAAATAAAATGACTGCATGGGCTCCCAGCCCATCGATAGAACTGCTGTCCTGTTCACAAAATGCCCTTTTGATCTTTTGTAAAAGCGTTCCCAGTGGTCTTTTGATCATGACTACACCGTTTTTGGGGTTTTACTTTTTTTTTTTTTTTTTACTCCAAAATTTAAAAAAAAAAAAATTTCTTGAACACTTTCTTCTAGTTTACTGTATCAATCCCTTCTGTTTCTTTTATTTTTCTGTCTTTCTGAGCAAATGTGGCTGGTTTTCTGGATACCTTTTATTGTTTTTTTCTTGTTTGATCCATGTATAGACATGTCTATTTTACATATTCATCAGTCTTTTTATTTCATTATTATTTGAAGCTCCATCCAGAAATCCTTATTCCATGTGGGCGGAGGCCCATGCCTGTTTTGTGAGTTCAGTAATCCTTTTTAAGAAGTGTAGAAGGAGTCCAGCCATGCAAGTGGTGACTGAAGAACATAAAAATTGAGAGCAGCTATGTGGTTGTGAAAAAACAACATTGTGAAGCTGAAACAGAGAGCCTCTGGAGCTTTTAATGAGCATTTCAGCTGTGCAAAAGCTAGAAGGTGGAGAAGCGAAAGAAGCAGAGGTAGAACGTGATGACTGAATCCAGGAGAGATAAAGCAGACTCCGGTCTGGGAGACAGCAGGTATAACATCAACAGCTCTGTGTGTTCCATTAAAGGTCTTTGGGTTGGGATATACGAGATGTGGATACTCTGACAGTAGATTCATGGGAACAAAGGGAATTGAACGTGCAGGGCTATGGAAAGGAAAGGTTTTGTCTGTTCTATCAATTATGCTTGTGGAAAATCTTCAGTAGGGGAGGGATAGGTGGCTTTCTGAGCAGGATGAGGGCAAAACAGGCAGAAGGATAGGGTAAACAGAGCAGCACGGGGAGTTTTGGGGTAAATACCGGTCTCCTGCAAGTTTGGAAGTCTGACTGATGAGGCGTTTGGGACAAGAGGGGGAGGGAAGAAGCAAGGCGAAGATAAGCAAAAAGGTGAAAGCATGCAGGGTGATAGAGCAGGGACAAAGTGGATGATGAATGGGAATAAAAGATAAATAAAAAACAGCTGAGAAAAGAAACATTCAAGGAAGTGGGAATCTAGACCGAGAGGCTCTTCAGGTTCTCCAGGATCCTGAGGCTTGATTTGTTCTTTTTCTGCTTTGGTTGTTACATAAGTGAAAAAAAGCTGAATAAGGATATTGTTGGCTTTTTTTTTCTTTGCCAAAACCAGTGTGTCATGAGAGGCTTCAGACTGCTTCAGCTGCAACATTTTCATAGAGTATTTGCTGTTTCATCTTAGGAGGCAGCTCTGAGTGAAGTCATTTTGTCGCTTTTGATCAATAAAAGTGATAAAATCACATAAAACTAGCTGCGAGTGTTGCAATTTCATCCATGAAAGAAGACAATTTAGAGATTTTAAGAAGTTTAAATTATGTGGATGCCATAAACTGCAACATAAAGCTTTTGCTAACTTTAGAAATGTAACTTTCCCCACCAGGAGGTGAGATCAAACCCATCGCTTTCATTTGATATCCTTTGCCAAACAGACAGAGGGAAAACTACACAGACCATATTTTTCTTGAGAGAATCCAAACTCAGCTTCGCACCAGACGGGCTATTGATGACTGGCGGATCATGTGACGGCAGTGGCAGTACCCCAGGAGTCACTCCTGCTCCCCAGCCAAGGAGAGGTCAAGCTGATGCACATCTGGCATTTCCTGTTTCCTCCTTCCCACATGTCCCCAGAAACACATGATGAGGTGCTCACACACATCTGTGCCCTGATGAAATAATAAAGCAGTGCAGAGGTCTCAAAAACCAGAGGTGTAAAGTACTTGAGTAAATGGACTTCATTACTTTACTTAAGTACATTACTGTTTTTTTGGCTACTTTGTATTTGTACTGAGTGCCAAAAATATAAGCAACTTTTATTCTCTCCTCGACTACGTTCTTGATTGAATATTTGTACTCTTTACTCCACTACATTTGAATGGTTACTCACATTTACTCAAGTAAATTACTCAAGTAAATGAATGTAGTGGTGTAAAAAGTACAAATATTCAATCAAAAATGTATTCAAGGTTAGAGTAAAAGTTGCTCATATTTTAGATACTAAGTACAAGTACAAAGTTGATAAAAAAATATATTTAAGTAAAGTAATGAAGTGCATTTACTGAAGTACTTTACACCTCTGTCACACACAAAACCCTGCAGGTATTCCTGCTCCATTGTTAAATGTTTCCATTGGTCTGTAAAAACTTCCAGCTGGTGAGAAATGAGGAGGAAGGAGAGAAACGGGATCCTGAAAAATGAGACAAAAAAGGGATGAAGAGAAAGACAGAAAACCAATGAAATGTGACAAAGGAGACTGAAAATAGATGGTGCACATGAAAAAAAGAAAGGATGTCTTCATCTTTCAAAGCCGATGAGTGTTGTGCTGTGTTTATGAGTGTCCATACGTGAGTTTAGACAGAGACAGACTGGTCCTGGATGCTTTCATAACTACTGCTGCACCCCAAACCCTTCATTCCCTTCAGTCCTCCCTTATTAACTCACTTCACCAGCCCCCTCTTCTTCCCTTCAAAAATGAACTTTTTTTTTCCTCTACGTAGCCTCCCCCTGTCGTGCATTCCCCCCTTCTTTTTCTCTTTCTGAGGTTCAGTCAGAAGGATAACTTTGCTGAGGCAAGAAGGCTTAAAAGGATTGGGTTTTATTCCGTTTTTTTCCCCTAAAATATATGAATTCAACTCATTTATGGAATACAACATTTTTGTACTTGGCTGAAGGGCAGATTGTCCCATTCAACCTTTTTTTTCTCAATCTCAGTGGCTTTACTGGACCTAATTGTCTTTCCTGGAACAATAGACCTAATTGAAGACTGCTTTAATGTGTCAGCAGTATTGACAGCTTGGACGGTGGCTGACGTTTTTTGCACTGGGGAGTTGTTTGCTTAGTTGCATGGATTATTTAAGGCACCTGAAAGGAAACCGTTTTGGACTTTTATGAGTAAAATTGTTTTACCAGACATTTGGAGCTAATTTTTTATTTACAATTTTCCAAATAAGGAGAACAAGTTGATTTTAAAGAATTTTGACATTACTTTGAAGAAACGCGTTTAAATGTTGATTTAGGTCACATTTTGTCCCAGTAGAAAATGCAAAAGATTATCAGAAGCTGCAGCAGCTGCAGAAGCACAAGATTCTTGTGCATGCTGTGGCTGCTAACGTTGTATATGACCTCCAAAAGCCACGGCCAGAACCTGAGGGATGCAGATGAAGAGCAGCCGGCGGCCAGAGTTCAGATAGCTGAAAAAGACGCAGTCTGTTACCAGGGGGGTTGCTATGCCGTAATCCTCCAAAAGAAAGTCTTCAGAGATGCTGGGCGGAGCTGTCGGGAGCGAGGTGGGACTCTGGCGACGATGCACAACCAAGAAGAAGCGGGTGTGGTCCATAAGCTGCTGAATACGATGGAAGCACAGGGGTCAAGGCCGAGGCTTCAGCTCTGGATTGGGCTGCACAGACCCCCACGCCAGTGTTCAGCCACTCGACCCCTCAGAGGATTCGTCTGGGTCAAAGGCAAAGTTTTGTCTTTTTAAATGTACAATTTATTTTTTTTCTTAAGGTAATACAGGGGAACATTTGAGAAAGACCAAGAATAGTCATTTAAAGAAGCTCACATTGATAGTTTGTAACAAAAACTAGTTTTATTTTTTTTTAAGTAAGTTAAAAAATTGAAACCTGGTGACAAATACACAAGTTTTAATATGATTTTGGCCAATTTTGAAATCAGAACAAATTTAAATCACAAATCATAAACGATGGCACTCAGAATTGACAGTACTGCACTAAAATTGGCTGGATCTTTAAAGATTGTAATTTCAGACTTTCTTACAGCATTTTTATCTGAAAAAAGAAGAATTCTTATAATGCAAGACCAATAGAGCTGACTAAGTAAATGAATAGTAGATGAATGTCACGGTAGGTGACAGGACTTTTTATCCCACTGAACTCGTCCATGAGTTAGTATCTGAATTGTTTTCATACTAGAATAATTATTGCAACAAATATTCAAGAATAACTCACACAAACACACAAAAAAAAAGTTTGTCCTTGTGACGTGTCACATCACTATAAATTATTTTGGCCATTGGTCGGCTGTACCCATGAGACTTTGCTGTTGGTGATCAGAATACCATACTACTTGTGTGGTCAAAGTTTTAACTTCTTTCAGTAAAAAAAGAGCTGGTGCAACTCACACCCTTCACCTTTTTGACCTCATTGTACCCTTCAGCCTACTTCAGTTAAGCAAAACCTCTTAGGAAGCAGATGTGTCCATCTTTGGTATTTGGACCAGATGTTAGTTAATATAGCTCAAACTAGCTTCTAATTTGTTATTTCATAATTTTAACAAATGGGCAAACCAAACAACAGAAAAATAGTACATTTTATTTGTATATTTGTGAACATTCCCTCAACTAGTTTTCTGGGGGGGGGTTTGTTTTGTTTTTTTTAGTCAAAGAGAATTTATTAATAGGTTTGCTGATTTTGTTCAAACAACCAGGACATTTATGGTACATTGAAAGTTTTCATTACTATTTTTTCTATTTTACATATGGGGGTTCAGTAATAATTTAGTATTAAAAGCTAAAATTTGCTAAACTTAAAGGACACTTGCATCAGTAAACCTGGATTATTTGGTAGAACTAATGTGGCAAATCTGTTGTGAAAAAGACCCCAGTGACACTAGTGAAGAACAGCTGTAATTTAAAGCTCATGCTAGTTTTGGTCTTTAGCGGCTTCTAGTGATTACATTTCAAAATGCACTTTGGGAGCAATGGGTTGGGAGGGGATTTCCTTTTTAAATAAATGAGTACAACGTGTTGGTTTTTTATTATTGGTCAGTCTAAATGTAAAAAGAGTCAAGTTTCACTGTGGCAACAAAAAAACAGCAGAGATTAGATTTGTCTTTTTGCTTACAGTGTTCATTTATTTATCTTTGAACAGGAGATCAGGATGGTCAGTACACTAACTGGCTACGTGAAGAAAGCAGCGGGACATGCACAGCCCCTCGCTGTGTGGCCATGAACGTCCATTTGCGTGGGAGTGCAAAAGAGCGCAAAGATAACTTCAGGTGGATTGACGGCTCCTGTGCAGTGCCTGTGGATGGATTTTTGTGCCAGTTCAACTACAGAGGGATGTGTTCCCCTCTGGAGGCTGAAGGCAGCGGCTTTCCCATTTACAACACACCGTTTGGCCATGTCAGCACAATCTTGACCCATGTACCCCATGGGTCTGTAGCAGTCATTCCATGCACTGCAGACACCTCAGACCCACATGCTCCTGCCGATGAGACGGTGCTTTGTACTGAAAGAGAAGACAAGACAGTGGGCTGGAACAAGGATGGCCCCATCTGCCCATCGAGCGCGGAAGCAAATAGCCAGGACTGGTGTAGCTACAATCATAGATGTGAGCATTACTGCGAGACCACAGACACATCTTACATTTGTTATTGCGCTGAGGGCTTTGAGTTAAACGAAGATGGCTACAGCTGCATCCCTGAACCGCTGAAGAAACTCTCATTTGACTTGGCCAGCACCACTGATCAGCCCCCTATGAAGGAGGTTTGTTTGGAAATAGGGTGCGAGCACAACTGCACGGAAACACCTCGGGGCGTCAGATGCACGTGCCGCAACGGCTTCCAAATAAGCCCAGATGGGCGCAACTGCGCCGATGTAGATGAATGTTTGCAGCAACCGTGTTCACAAATCTGTGTCAACACTCCAGCAACCTTTCACTGCGCCTGCCACCAGGGGTATCAGCAGGATGATGAGGGCGAGTGTGTAGATGTTGATGAGTGTCTAGACGAAAGCACCTGTGAATATGAGTGTGAAAACACTGTGGGGTCTTTCAAATGCCACTGTCCCCAGGGTTATGAGGTGCATGGTGTGGGGGAGTGTGCAGACGTGGATGAGTGCACACAGGACTCACCATGCCAACAAACATGCTTCAACCATGAAGGGGGGTACAACTGTGACTGTGTTGACGGCTTTGTCCTTCAGTCAGATAGAATCACGTGCCATCCTTTTAATTCTGATGGGGAATATTCCACCCTGACCCCTGACTCCAGTGACTCCTCTGATCCAGATTTTGTGTGGTCTACCATGTTCACTCCTGACTCCAACTTTGAAGCTGATAGCAACTTTGAAATCGAGTGGCTGACTGATACACCAAAAGCCCTTTCACCTGACATGGTTCATGGGTCAGATAACCACCTAAGTCAATGGAATGATCTCCAACCTGGTGAATATCAGACATCACCATCACCAACTCAAAAAGACAGCAGAGACAACGAAATTGAGCGTAATGCTAACAGAGAAAGTAAAGAGGCTGATGACATGCTGAAAGCTAAAAGTGGAAAAGGCTTACCAGATGTGACTGGGGAGGATCAGGACAACACAAATGGCAGTACAGGGTATACAAATGGCACTGAGGATGTTGGAGCTGAATCTGCATCAGGCAAACGAAAACATGACAAGGGTTGGCTGCTTGTGGCCCTGCTGGTGCCTTTGTGTGTGTTTCTTGTTGTGATGCTTGCTCTGGGGATTGTCTACTGCACCAGCTGTGCTGTGGATAAGAGTCTGAGCTTTTCAAACTGTTATCGTTGGGTACTTCCCACAACCCCCTCAACAGGAAGAGATGAAAAAAGCCAAGCATGAAAAAAATAAAAGAGAAATATGTTTAGATGTTTTCCTGGCAGTAAAGGACTAGTAACTGCATCAAGAATTTGGATTTCTAAAACAGTAACTTCTTCTAATACTTCCTGTTGCACAGCCATTGTAAATAACTCACTGTCCTCTTGTTGTTGAAGATCAATAAAGTTATTGGTATTGAAAAACTGCGTAGTTTGAAATAAAATGACCTTTTCCTGAACTCAAGGCCAGGAGGTCTACACATTAATATCATCTCATCCTACAAGAGGGAAAAAATGAGAATACACAACAAACTGGATTTTGAGGCCACTTTATATAAAATGTTTTTATAAAATATATATAATATATATATACACATATGTGATTATGCTCCCCTCCAGCAGATGGTGCCCTAGGCGATCGCCCAGTTCGCCTATGCCCGTGGCCGGCCCTGCGTAAACCTCTCCGCCAAAAAAAAGTTGCATTATAACACTAATGATAGTGGCAGCTTTGTATTTAAGTAACTTTAGTAAATGCAACACAAGCACAGCTGTCTGACTAATCAGAGAGGAGTTGAGCAGAAGGAAAAATCCTCAATGTTTAATTCGTTTACTGATTACGAGTGTTTACTAACGAATTTCCGGTGGGCCAAACATCTAACAAAAAATGGACCTCCCTCGGTTTTTTGAGAAAATATACGCAGGGCAATTCTTCAGGAAGAACCTGTCCGGACAGATGAAACAGGTAAAGGCGCTAGAAATGTAAAGGTAATGTGCACATGTGAACACCTGTCCAATCTGACAACCGCACTGTTAACTAAAGCGTTAGCCTTGCCATTTTACCAGCTAAGGTTGTAGATTAAT
The DNA here is from genome assembly GCA_014656515.1 of Oryzias celebensis. Lineage (NCBI taxonomy): Eukaryota > Metazoa > Chordata > Actinopteri > Beloniformes > Adrianichthyidae > Oryzias > Oryzias celebensis. The sequence goes on from BNCR01000013.1 coordinate 17,865,711, forward strand.
ATTTTAATTAGTTGATGTTTAGTCCGTGTTTAGTCCAGATAATGAAGTCCAAATATCCAGATAGGAGAAAGTTAATACTGTTTAACATTTGAGTATCATCTATTATATTTTATCTTTAATGTTTAGAAATGTTCTCATTAAATCACTTGATTTAGAATCATTCTGCAAAGGCCAGTTTTCTGTTTTCTGTTATGTTTTGTTATGTTTATCTTTAGTCCACATCTATGTTCAAATAAATCTGATGTTATACTTGAACAGATGACCCAGATATGCCAGAGAAAAATAATAAATGAGTAATGAAACAACAGGTGTGAAATGAAACAGGAAAAAATAATTTCGACGAGGATGGGATTCGAACCCACGCGTGCAGAGCACAATGGATTAGCAGTCCATCGCCTTAACCACTCGGCCACCTCGTCTGATACACTATATAATGTTGTATTAGTGCATTATAAATACAGATTATTTCTCCATCAACGTTGATGTGTGAGTTTAAGGGGTTTATTTTGCTCTAAAGTAATCACAGCGTTAAATTAGAACTTATTTTTTTAATGTCTCGCGAAGCAAATTTGTGATTGGTTGGTGATAATGTGATTCAGAGAAAATTCAGGCTGTGATTGGCTGAGAGCCCTGAATGAATTCGGGAAGTAAAGCAGCGTGAGACTGCAGTTTGACGTTCGCTTCAGACTTTCACCAATTTGAGGTAAACATTTGCTAAGTTTATGCACAACTTTGCCATAATGTTTTACCTCTTATAAAGAGAACAAACTGCGATACTAACGGTCAGCTTAGTATTAGACCGCCTGTTTTATTGCACGCGTTGTAGCGGTTTGTGCTTCAAGCATTTTGCAGCCCTTAGCATGTATGCTAGGAGCTAATGTTAACAGTAGTTGGTAAACTGTCTCACTGTGATTTGAATACGTTTGACTCAGTTTCTTCTGATTTCCAGGAGCTGACTTTGAAGCGATAGAAAAGGTAGTGTGTAACTTTAACTCTAAGAACGTAACTGGAGTAGGTTTTGTAACTAGTTGCAAAAGAAACCGAAACAAAAAATTAGCCACTCTTTCAACTGTTTTTTTTCTACCGAATCTTTTAGATAGTAGGTCAAGGTTTACTGATTTAACCCGAGTTAGCATTAATATATAAAGACAAAACAAATATGTGAACTTTTAAACACTTTTAAGTGTTTAAACCCTTTTTTAAAAAAAAAGGTTATTGTCTGAAATCATTCACTTTCCATGTTAGTAAGTCGTGCAGCCTCAATAAAGTAACAGTTCTAGCCGTGTTATGCTAGTAACTTAGTAAGTAAATATATATTTTTACAGTTCACCTATAAAAAATAACACAGATTTATGGCTATTATTGCTGTTTTACTCAGTATATTTTCCTAAGTTTGCATATTGGTATAGATTTAAATAACCAAGAATTCCTACCATTTGTTTTTGTTGCACCATCTCTTTTAGCTCATTTATTAAATTAAAGATTCCTTTTCATTGCTGCTGTGTTTCCCCTATAGTTTTTCCTAATCTTGCATGTTTTATGTTTCTTTTTGACATGTTTAAAGTATCCAAGCCAAGATGGTGGACTCCCAGTACTACCTCCCAAATGACATTGGTATTTCTGCACTTGACTGTGTGGAGGCCTTTCGCTTGCTATCCCCTCAGGAGAAGATGTATGCCCACTATCTGTCACGTGCCTCATGGTAAGTAAACAGCGTCAGCAGCTGACTTGGCTTCTATCCTAATAGGAACAACATTATAAAAGCATATTTAAACTCGTATGAAGAATGAATTGAAACTGGAGTGAGTCATGAAAAAAAACACGTCATTATGCATCTCAGGTATGGAGGTCTGGTGGTTCTTCTGCAGACATCCCCTGAGTCTACAAACATTTTTGTCCTGCTGCAGCGAATCTTCAGGAAGGAAACACCTGAAGAGCTTGAAAAAGTTGCTGCAAAAGTTGGAGTCAGCTCTGAAGAGTACAAGGTAGACAAACTAAAATGCCTTATAGTGTCTAAACACAAGTTGTTTGAGTATTCATGTTTTAATTCACTGTATGTATTATTTTAGGCTTTCTTGGTTTATGCAGCTGGTCTTTATGCAAACATGGGCAACTACAAATCTTTCGGAGACACCAAATTTGTTCCAAATCTACCCAAGGTAAAACGAAAGGATGGAAGAACATCCACACTTTTCATTTTGTGCTATTTTGTAAAGGACAAACTGTTATATAATTATATCGTCTTAAAATGTGACCATGTCTGTGTTGTGTTTATCCAGGACAAGCTGGAATCTTTGGTTAGAGCTAGTCAGGCATTTCAGGAGAAGCCTGTAGAGATGGAAGCACTCTGGAATAGCTGCTCCACTCTCATCTACTCCTTGGAAGACAGACAGAAACAGCTGGGCCTCGGTGACAAGGTATTGTTATTAATCAATTAACTCAGTACTTATAGCCAATGCAATTAATTAATTAATTATTAGAACATTTATTTTTTTGTAATTAGAAACTATGTTTTCTGCCTTTACTACACATTCTGTTTCACGCTATTTTTTAGTTCTTAAAAAAAATTATCTTGTCTTTTAGCATGTAAAAGAAATCAAAGTTTTTGTTTTTCTTTTAGGGAATTACAACCTATTTCTCAGGGAACTGCACTCTGGAGGATGCTGAGTTGGCTCAGAGATTTCTGGATTCAAAAGTAAAAAAAAAAAAATAACTCCACCCTGCTTCCTTGTAGATATTACTTTATTCATGATGTTCTTTTGCGTTGAAGTTTATTTTAACATTTAAACCTTTTTCCTTTTCCCCCGTTAGCAAAATAAAAGTAAATTTTTAAAACAGCATTGTTTGGTGTGTTTTTAGAAACTGTCTGCTTACAACACACGTCTGTTCAAGAGGGACGCTGGAGGGAAAGTCTGCTACGAGGTTCGCTTGGCTTCAGCAGTGCAGAAAGGTTAGAGCTCAAATCAAGCCAAGGAAAAATGCTGAACCAAAAGGGCAACATATTAGAGACAGGCAGAGTTACCAGACACGCTGTGGCCTGTAGAGTTTTAAACACTGGAAATGATTGATGTAACAGGTAATGATAAAAATAATAACCTCTGTTACTGCTTCACAGATTCTGCAGTGGACGGAGAAAAGGAGACTTCCTGTGGCACCTTTACGTTTGAAGACAAAGAGTTTATTGTGAAAAGAGGAGACTATTGTCCTCTCATGGAGAAAGTTTGTTTTTACCTCCAACAAGCAGAGGTGAGGCACTGAAGGAAGCATTGAATTTTAAAGATAATTTCAGTTTGTATTACACATTTGACTTTAGTTGGACTTAACCTGTTAAAAAAATCGAAATATTTTGTCAAGTTTTATAATTTATAAGAATTTTAAAGTTTTGTTTCTTTTGTAAACATACATTTTTACTATTTTAAAAAAATAAATATATATATATATATATATATAAAATGCATGTTCAATATCTATGAACAAACAGTGGTAATGCAGAGATCCTTGTTGACAGAGAAAACAATCTTAGTTTTACCTCTTTTTCAATCTTTTGTTTTTTTTGTTTTTTTTTTTCTGACACTTGGCAGACCTATGCAGCCAATGAGAATCAGCGGAAGATGCTGGAAGAGTACAGACACAGCTTCACCTCTGGTTCTGTTGAATCCCACAAAGAGGGTTCACGCTTCTGGATCAAAGACAAGGGACCAATTGTTGAGAGGTGAACCACAGCACTAAAACACTAACTTAACCTCACACATCTCGGTTTTACTGCCTCAATTTATTTTCAACTTCCTCAGACCTTTGCTCCTTGAATTGCATGTTGTCATTCTTTTAAACCATTTCTTATTTTGCTCTTTCAGTTACATTGGATTTATAGAGAGCTACAGAGACCCATTTGGCTCCAGGGGAGAGTTTGAAGGTACAACCTTGGCTTGTTGCAAATGAAAACTGGTGCTCCAGGTAGTAAAAACTAATCAGATTTAACATGGGCATTAAGCTAACATCACAGCAGCTGTGCTGCTTTAAATCAACATCTTAACTGGCTTACTGTAAATAGAAGAAGAATCACCTGCTCCATGTTCTTAGATTTTGGACACTGACGATAAGTCAAGGTTCTTAAGCCTCTGCGCCGTCCTGGAAAAATCATTCACTGTCAGAAATTCAGTGAGGTAATTCCTAAATTCATTGTGAACATTCAAGGAACTGAGGCTAACCTGTCCTACGGGTAGAGTTAAGTTTGATCTTCTCATTTTTCATCTTTATAACTTTAGGAATCTGCTACTTTTCTTGTGTTTGAAAAAAATACCAGAATTCTGTACTAGGAGTGAAAGGACTTTTACACCAAGAAAGGTCAGATGTTGGTACACAGATGTTAGTACATCTGTGTCAACACTTGAAGCTTTTTAGCTGCATTAGAAATGCAGCTATGTAATAGGAGGTAACTAGATTTTATGCAATGTTATCAATCATTTTTAAGTGAAAACGGCAAGAAATACACTATTGTCATTGTCTTTTTTTTCTTTCAGTAAGGAAAAATAAGTAAATGAAATAAATATCTTTGTCTCAGCCATTATTTAGCATATATTTTTTAAGACTAAGAAAATTCCTGGTGCAGTTTTTGTTAGATGCATCCATTCTCCTGTTCTGTCTTAAGGTTAAACGTTTAAGTAGTTTTCATCTCTGTTGATTTGATGCCCCATCCAGGTTTTGTGGCGGTTGTGAACAAGGCAATGAGTGAGCGTTTTGCCAAGCTTGTGAGTTCTGCAGAGCTGCTGCTGTCTGAGTTGCCTTGGCCTCAGGAGTTTGAGAAGGACACCTTCCTGAAGCCCGACTTTACCTCACTGGATGTTCTCACCTTTGCTGGAAGTGGAATACCAGCTGGAATCAACATACCCAACTGTACTTACTTTAGGATTCTAAAACCAAAAAAAAAAAAAAAATCTAATTTATACATTTAGTTTTGAAACACTGCCCTACAAAATGTTTTCCATTTATTGCTTATAGATGATGATATCAGACAGTCGGAAGGATTTAAAAATGTGTCACTCGGTAACGTTTTGGCTGTAGCTTATGCTACCCAGAAAGAGAAGCTCACCTTCCTCGAAGAGGAGGACAAGGTAAAGTGTTCTGCTTACATCTGTCGTCATTATCCAGTGTTGGATTTTAAATGACTCTCATGTGTGTGCTGCTTTTGTTTTGTTTTGTTTCTTCCAGGATTTGTTTATCAAATGGAAGGGTCCATCCTTTGAGGTGCAGGTTGGACTACATGAACTGCTGGGACATGGAAGTGGCAAACTCTTTGTTCAGGTTAGTCCAGCATAGTTTACCTGGACTCAAAACTCTTCACTTCCTGAAATAGAAGTAGGATATTTTATTATTATTACAATTATTGTAAGCGTGCTCTTCCATCAGGATCACAAAGGCAAATTTAACTTTGACAAGGATAAAGTGATCAACCCAGAAACAGGAGAACTGGTGAGTTTGTTCATTTTAATGTCTTACAGTCAAATACCACCAATTTTCTTGATTTATTTTTAAAAGTGTTCCCAGTGGTCTTTTAATTATGATTATGCCATTTTTAGCCCAAATTTTAAAAACTGTTGTTTTCTAGGACATAGTTTCTGCAGAATAGCAGTAGTTCATTAGAAATTTGTCATATTGAGTTGTAGACTGGACCTTTTTCCACAGAGTAATCATGTCCTCAATTTCCCTCCCCGTTGCTGGGAGCTCATAGCAGAGAGCTTGTGGTCCGCCCAGTGTAGTTTCTACAGAAAAAATAAGCTGCTTTGTTTTTTGTCTGCTCCTGATTCACAACAATTTAAACAAATAAATACCCAGAAATGCAGTCTTGAGCCTACGTTTCTTAAAATTTGTTCTCCATCATCAGGAAAATGCCACAAGTACATGTTAAAAACACAAATTTTCATCGGAGAGGGTCTTTAATGGGTTTTAACAAAAACAAAATGAACTCAGCATGACACTCCATCTTTCAGGTGTCCAGTTGGTATCAGGGCAGTGAGACTTGGGACAGCAAATTCTCAACAATTGCCTCTTCCTACGAGGAATGCCGTGCTGAGTGTGTCGGCCTTTACCTGTGCCTGAACGAACAGGTGCTCAGGTGGGTTTTAGAAAAGAATCTCTGTTAAAAAAATATTTTAGGATGAAGATCTAGACTGAAAGTTTACTTCAGCAGAATTTATGTTTCATAAATGGTGGTAAAACTCCATCAAACATTAGTAGTGTTTGATAAAACTGTATTAGATAAGATAGGACTACAATTGCACCTGAAAGATCAAATGAACACTGCAATTTTCTACAGGGAGTTAGGTTTGATGTTTTGATTAAATAAAAATAAAATACATGACAGCTTATCAGTTAATATATAAAAAAGTAAAAGAGCTGAATTAAAAATGAATAAAAGTGCATTTTTTTAAGTTATTTGTGGAGTTAAAGCTCTCTGAAAAAGGGATTGACTCCAAATTGTATTTCAATGTATGCATTTTGTGTGTTTATGTCTGTAGTATTTTTGGCCTTGAGGGTCAGAATGCAGAAGATGTGGTGTATATCAATTGGTTGAGCATGGTCAGAGCAGGACTGTTGGGCCTGGAGTTTTACACACCTGAGAACAAGAGCTGGAGACAGGTACGGTCCAGTGACATGGTTCCCATTGTACTGCTGTAAGGTTTGTGTTACAAGAGGCCCCGATAAAGCATGATTAGTGTTTATAGAAAAAGCGAGCATGCAGACTGTTAAGTATGTGTTTCGGGGAGTGACGCGTGTCTGTGCAGCATAATTAGGCTCAGGCTCAGTCAGTCTGTGTTTACATGAGCATCAACAGACCTGTGCAGTTTGTCACCGATGTCTGTTTTCCTCAGGCTCACATGCAGGCTCGCTTCGTGATCCTGCGTGTTCTGCTGGAGGCCGGGGAGGGCCTGGTGTCCCTCAAGGAGGTGGTGGGGCACGACGGCAAGCCCGATGCACGGATTACACTAGATCGGAGCAAAATTCACACTGTGGGAAAGAATGCTATTCAGAGGTTCCTCTGTAAGCTGCAGGTACATGTCCTATTCAATCTTTATACTCAAAATATGAATGATGTGAAGTTCTGGATCAAGGCTTTGAAGTGTGTGCCGAGTACTGTAGGCGGCATTTCTGTGTATTGAGATTTGCTTATTTATGGGAGGAGCTGAGAAGAGATGACGTCCGAAGTATCAGTGCTTGGCTGTACCACATGACAGACTCAGGAAGTGGTTCGGCTTTTGCCTTAAGTTTTGGCATCAATAGAAAACGTGGATGTTAAATGGAGAATTGTAGTCAGTGAGAGTTTGAAAACAGTTTGGACTACTAGAGCAAACAAAGCTTCAAGAAGCTTTGTGCTTTGGTGAACCAGTTGGATTTAAGGCTTCATGAAGCTTCACCCACCTATCACAACCAATTTGTATTATAAAACAAGAATGGCTGAATATTTGTACATCTTGTGATATCTTCTTTGAATTGTTAGCCACTTGAACATTTAAATACAGATTTAGTCCTCACTTTTTTATGGACTAGTAAATTGTAGCCTTTTTTCGCCTAAAAGCTATTGATATACAGTGGTCCCTCATTAATTTGGGGGGGTTGCAGTCTAAAAATAATCCACAATAGGTTAAATCAGGGAAGTGCGACTATAGTTTTACGACTGTAAAACTTCTCATTAAAGACTATGTACTTGTCTACGACTGACATGAACATTTTTACACTTTTCTCTCTTGTTTAAACTTTCAAAGTTCTAACATTCATGGAAAAATAAGTCCAGTATTATAGTATGAAAACAAAGATTTGATCGCAATCAAAGATTTATGTAGATTTAGGGAATTGAACGCATTCACTACAGGAGACACGGCACAGAGGAGATTGATTGACAAGGTCTACAGCCAATCAGGACACACTACACAATGTGCTGCAAAAAAAAAGCATGCAAAATTACACTAGAAAAAAAAAATCAGCGAAATAGCAATACCTCAAAAGGTCTATTGCGATATAGCGAGGAACCACTGTATCATATTACTATTCCAGTAAATGGTGTTGTTGTGAAGTCCCTGTTTAAAACACTTGAATGCTGCATGCCATTTACCCAAAATCCTTCATTTTGCAGGTCTTTAAGTCAACGGCTGACGTGGAGGGAGGCAGGGCCCTCTATGACAATTATTCCAGTGTTGGTGACAGCGGTGCTAACAACTTTCTGCGTCTGCGGGAGACAGTCCTGCTGAGGAAAGAAGCTCGCAAGATGTTTGTTCAGGCCAACACCAGAGTTAATGGTATTCTGCTGTCCGCTGACGCACACATGGGCTTGTTCACTTTTGGCAGTTTTGTCATTAAAAAATGTTACCACCGGTACTCACTATTATTGTACAGTTAAAAATCATTGCATGCTTTTTACGTACAAAACAAATCCAAATTGCTTGTTGTACAGGTAGTTTGAAACTTAAAGAGGAAATCAGAATGCTCGAACCTTTCAGTTTTTTCTTCTATAAATTATGGAATTCTGCAAGTTTATTGTGAATGTTTTATTCAAAGATATTAAAGTTGATCAATAGATCTGTGAACATTTTTCAACGTTCTTGTATTTTAATTGATGTCATAGTTCAGGATTTTTTTTCTGTTTTGTTGGTTTTTCAGGTGATGATGTGGAGCTGGTGGAATATGACAGCAGTGCTGCAGGTCTGATTCGCTCCTTCACTGAACGCTTTCAGGAAGACGCAGACCAGCTGGAGGCTGACCTCCTGGAGCTGAGCAAGAAAGACATCCCCTGCTGGTGCTGATGGAATGATGCATAATCTGTTCCATATGTCTCAGAATAACAGCTGCTCAAAGCAATTACTTTTTATATATGTGACAGAAAACTGCCTCAGAATTGAACAAAAAAAAGTGTTGTGAAAATTTAAATCTGATGAGTCTGAAGTTCAACAGCTGAATTAATACAGAATGATTGGGGGAGATCTCAAGCAATCATTGCTTGACTTTTTCTTGAAAAACAAGTATTAATGTTTTTTTTTTTTCTCTTTTATGATTAGAAACGGTAAATACGATCAAATACACCAATGAAAAATGTTTCTCCCAACTAGATTCACTAGAATGTCGTGCTTGTGATGTAGAGGATGTACTTTAATCAATTTTTATGGTCAAATGTTTGTGCAGCCTTTATGCTGATGAGCTGAACAATTTAGGATTAACTGACTGCAGTGGCACACTGACTTTAAGGAAAAATAAACCAATATGCAATTTTTTTTTAGTTTGTCACAAATTATGATTAACTTTTCTTGCAATGTTAACAATGTGGTGAAGCAACTCAAATAAAATGCATTTTCTATAGTGATCAAGAGACTGATTTGATTTTTCTTTATTAATTTAAACATGAACTGGCTTTAATAATTAAAATCCATAGTACTTAGCTAAATGTAATTTCCAAAAACAAATTTAGAAGAATGCAATTAAAAGCCACGTGGAGATTTCAGTACCAACTTCGTTTTAAAAAAAAAAAAGGTTGGTTTTGATTTCAATATCAAATTTGATTTTATTTACATTAAACTACTTCATTTAAGAAAAAAAAGCATAATTTAAAGTACGTTTCAAAAAAGTTACTTTTTGAAAGAACAATAGAAAACTATTTAGTTTCTGAGGTGCTTGTTTGTTCGAGGCTTGTACCGTTAGGCTGTTTGGCTTCTAAAGGAGGTCTAGGAACCCTTTCTTCTTCTAGTTCACTGATGGAGGAGCAGCTCTCTTTTTCCTTTACAGTTCCAGCATCCACCTCTAAATTTACACTGTCTTTTGCTGCATCTTTATCCCCATCTGTGTCACCTTTGTCTGGCTGCTTTCCTGACCTCTGCTGATCTGTCACTGTAGGAATAGCATAAGCACTGTCCAGCTCTGTTTGCAAGGATTGGGATGGACGAACACAAGAGAAAGATGAGGAACCCTTGGGGGAAGGAGATGGTGAAATGTGCGGTGAAAGGGAAGATGGGAACTTGGGAGATAAAGATGGAGGTGAGCCGGAGACAGGACTGGGAGAGATAGGAGAAAGCAATGACGACACTTTGGAGAAAAGTGACGGTGTTGTAGGACAAGTGGATGGTGACTGGTATAGTGAGGGAATGTGGCAAAGACTGATTAGAGGTGAGGGTTGCATGTAGTCTGTTGAAAGATTGTCTGTTGCTGGTGGTAGTTGAGCCAGTTCTTCTTTCATTTTCTCAATTCCAGCTTTTCTTTTTTCTTTTTCTGTCTGTTCGTGCCCTTGCTCCTGCACTCCATCTTGGAGATGACGAGATCGTGATGAGGGGTTCACTTTGTCCTCAAAGTAACAAGCATCTGGTATGTGTGGCACGGGCTGGGTTTGGTTGTCATCACCTGTTTGCTCATGTTGAGGTACTTGGACTGAGTCTTCAGTTAACTTGGTGATTTCTTTTGCCTGTTTTTTGGCCTTGCATCTCCCTTTGGTCTTTGGCATAAGAGGTGGAGGTGGCGGTGGAGCAAGCGGTGGGGAGAGTAGAGTACATGTCTCTGTAGAAACCCGAACCTTAAGGCTTTGTTTGAACATGCGCCGCTTGGACAGATGGTTCCCAGACTGGGGGAAAAGCGGGTTGATGAAACAAAGAGCACCCAGGCCAGAGCCACAGTCCAGTTCTTTGGGGCTGCGTGTCATAATTGGGCAAAACTCTCGGAACAGAGTAGCATTTGGATCTGGATTTGAGGCAGATGCTTTGTGAAGCAGATTGTCGGACTCAGGATAGGGAGGTGAATCCGGTGGAGCAGTGGTGCTCGGTAGAGGAGCTGAAGCTGGTGTTTCAACATCAGTCTTCTGATCAGCCACTACCTTGAGCTTCAGAGCGTCCCGTGGCCCACGGACATTTAGTTGGGAACTCCAGAATTCTGTAAAACAAAACAAACAAAAAATAACACTTTAATATTTCAAAAAAATTACAGTTTGAGTATGAATGGATAAAAATGTTGTGGGTACACTCAAAACAAGTTATGTGACTTAAAAATACCACATAATCTTTTTTTTTTTCTGTGACTAATAAATGGGCAGGTCCCCGGTTGCTGAGTGCAGTTTCTACATGCATAATTGCTGAATGACTAACGTGTATTGGTAATCCATTCCACAAAGCCTAAGTCAGTTTTAAGTTATCAAATCTACTGTGAAGAAATAAGCAATTTACCAACCTATTCCCATATGTGAGATGGACTCCAGTTCTTTGTGCGATGTTGCCTTTGCAATGGCTTCTGGGAGCTCCAGGGGAAAAGGCAAGACATCTCTGACATATACGTAAGGTTGAAATAAAGCACAATTATTAGGTAATGCATTTTTAATCCAATTTCTTATTTTTAGGAACACATTCATTTAAAATATTTCAGTAGGTAAGAAATATTTAAAAGGGGACTTTGTTTTTGTTGCTTTACCTGCTGACGCAGTAAAAGGAAATCAGCCTTGGAAGATCTGGAAAGCTGATGGCTGAAGTTTCCAAAGACAGAGCTGGTGGAAAAGAAAAAGAGTTTAAATACTTTGCTTTCTTAGAGGTGTTTTATTTCAGGCTTTTGAAGCTGAGTAAAAACAAAAATAACACTAACGGAATGCACATGTAAGTTAGTAAAACATATATCAAACTTATTTAATATGTTTGTGTAACAACAAGTAAATTCATTCTTAAACACATTCTTTGCTCATTTTTAAACCTAGTAAAGGCAAAAATATTTTAGAGAAATTTTCTGACTCTGGCCACAATTTTAATTGCAAAGACACACAAAATCATCCCAAAGAGTTTCAAAAGTGTTCAAAATCTGAAAAGAAAAACAGCACTTACATATTAAAAACAGAAATGACACTAATCACACCATTACCACAGATAAAACGGGTGCAAAATAATGTCAGGGAAAAACAACTCAATGTGAGAGCTAAGGGTCTCAAACAGACTGATAAGGGATAGAAAATGACTGCACAACACGACTGCATGACCCAAATAAACCTCAAGGAGACAAAACAACCATAAAGAGTCAAACCATAAATCTGCAGAGATGTGCCTGACCTTGGGGTGGGCTTGATGGAACACTACCACTGCAAAAATTGTAAGCTGCTAAGGAAGATGTATAATTGAAAACAATCGTTCCTACTATGCATGGGTTAACTGATTTTTTTTTTATGTTTACAATTTTTTGCACAATTCTTTATTACTCACCTGAATGCTGTAGACCAGAATAAAAGAAACATCTGTGTTTTACAGAGACACACGTGAGATTTTCTGTTCATGCTATGGCCACTTTGGCTTTTTTTTCTTTTAGCTATGCTAAACACGGAATGTCATGTTGAAACTGTGGTTGCTAATTGGAGAACTACAATATGAGCATTTTTGTTGAAAGAAGATCAAAGTTCCACTCTGATCATCTTATTATCCATTTTAAATACATTTCTGGTGGTCTTTTAAATATGATTATACCGTTTTTAGCCAATATCTAAAAACAACAAAAAAAAAAATCCAGGATATAGTTTCTGCAGAAATTCATGAGAAAATAAACTCAGAGTTGTGCGCAGAGTGAGCCTTCCCTCATTTCCCATCTTCCCTTTGTTTACACCCTCTCCCGCTAGCTTACAGCCCCAGCTAACATCAGTGGTGCAACAAAAATGGCGAGCAATTTGGGAACTATCCAGCCGTACAATTCTGAGCCAGATGCCAGCTTGGATGAGGATAACGAAGACGCACATGGACCTATTTGTCTGCATCAGAATGGAGCGGAGCAGGAAGTTTGTGACCTGCCGATTATAGTTTATACATAACAACAACAAGCTTTTTTCAACTGCATTTTTTTCATCTGATCCTGGTTCACAACAAGTTAAATCAAGAAAAACTCACAGTTGTAATCTTAATTTTCTTTATATATGCCCTCCATCATGAGAAAAATGCTACAAGAACATATTGAAAAACACGATTGTCATTGGAGTGGGACTTGAAAAAGAAGGATCACCCGTGGCTCTCTAAATCTACGCCAAAGCCAGCAATCAAAACCCATGTTTGTTAATAGATTTCTACAAATGACTGATACATCGATGACTGCATAAATGTAAATAAAAATAGTTAAGAAACTCCATTCTATACTTACTGGATTGTTCCTTTCTGATACCAAACTCCTGAACAAAAGATGGCACACTGTCATCCGCCAAACGAACACAAAGCACATTTCTTTGGGAAGTGCGGGACTTTCTCACCAGGAATGACTGCTGGACAACACATCTGATTACTCGATGTAAGAGAAATCAAATGACAGATGGAGAGAAAACTCTGCATTCATATCATGAGTGTACAAATATATCTCAGACCCCAGGAGGTTCCCTCTGCAGAATGTGCAGTGCAGTGGCAGGGTTGATTGACAGCTGAAGCCACACAGGAACAGTCAGCAGGAGGCGGTCCAGAACGCTGATGCTTCTCAGGGAGCCCCTTCCTCTTTGAAGCCTTTGCAGATTGCTCTTTAGCGGCTGGATGGGCTCTGGGAAATCATACAGCGGGTCCTCTTGCTGTGCCATCTACACAGTTCAAAGAAAAAAATAATTACCTGGCGATTTGCTGTGTCTCAAATCATCAGCCCAAAAGGCTGCCAGGGGTTATTATGAATTTGTGGTCCACTGTAAGAAGGATAAGTGAGACTGCTGCACTTGAAGGAAACACACCTGTGTAATAAATCTGCCTGGATTGGAACAGCAAGCCCAGACTTGGTAAAGCCAAGAGGGAACTCAGACAGAGCTTAAATGAGATGGCAACCTTCAAGAGGCAAAGCTTTAAATTATATGCACACAGGTCACACCACAAAGACTGATAAAAGCATAACATATAAAAGTATTCGACTGATTTATCTCAGCTGTCTTATAGACTACATTTGACAGAAACTGGGCGAGCGTGTGGCTGAATCTGCATTGTACATTCCTAAAGAAAATGTTAACTCGTTTCTAAACTAGTCTTGCTTCCTGCTTTACAAATACATTACTTTCCCAAACATTTTTGGGATCAATGTGTTCTTACCTTCCCTCCAGGTCATTTTTTGTATTCCCTCGGTATCCAAATTCTCGTGGCATGTTCCGCTTTTAAACTTTGATTAAAAAAAAAAAAAAAAAAGTCAGCCTTTCTTTCCATGTCCGACCTGTCATGACGTGCGCTCACAGAAACATGAATGTTGTTGGCCCCTCCCCCTTTCTCTACACCGGATCTCACCTGAGATAGGAACAAACAAAACCATTTTGCCCATCTCCTGTTTATTTATTTATTTATTTTTGTACTGTTAAAAAAAAAACTAATTATATAAGAATGCATGACATTTAATACGACAATTATATTAAAGTTTTTATTATCCGGTGACACATCGCCCTCTAGCTGTGTGTGGAATAAACCGGAACCGGATGTGAGGTTTGAAAGACATCAGCGCTACGACCGCGTTTGGTAAGCCGTCCAAGCGTTATATAGCAACAAATACATATATCTGAGCTATTTGTCCAAAGAGAAAATTATAAATGGAACCCTTAATGTTAATTATGATATACTGTAGCTAGAGATTAGTGCAGCTTGCATTTAATTAGAAAAGGCCATTGAGTTAGCAATAGCTAGCCTAGCTAGCACTACGTTAGTGTTAGCTTCAAACAAGATGGCCAGTAACGCCATTAATTTTAGTTTACTGTTAGTTGTGCAAGTAAAGCGACCTTATATTTGATATATTCTACTTTTTTGTCAGACTTAATCACTTTAAACAGTATTTTAGTGTGATTACCTTGACTCTTCGTAGCTACAAAAGTTAGCTAAGCAACACGCCAGTAGCTACACTGTCATATGAAATCCCGTTAACTAAATTTGGTGACCACTCAGTTATCCTATTGCTTCCTGTATTATTTGCACCGTGCTAGGTCACTGGATATTAAAGCATTCCGATCTAATTGGACAATTGTTCCGCTCATTTTCAGATGTTTGGTCGACACAGAGATGAGCGGTGAGAACGTGAAGTTGTTTGTGGGGAATCTTCCTATTGACGCAACTCAAGACGAAATAAGTAAACTTTTTGGTCCATATGGAGAGATAAACACGTGCTCGTTGCTCAGACAGTATGCCTTCGTCACCCTGAAAGGAGAAGGGGCGGCAGACAGGTATGCAGCTATACAAGATTACAATCACTGTTTTTAACTAATGAAAATATGCTCTCTACATGTGAAAAGCTTGTTGTTTTGTGTGATTTTTATGTAGACAAACATCTTATAAGAACCTAATAATGCAGAACAAATTTTCTTAATATTAGGGGAAAATGTGTTTAAGATTTTTTGTTGTTTTTGCATGTCTGAAAGTTTCTCATCATTTGTTAATCATCAAAGTTAATCATCTTTTGATCTATTTTAAAGTATTCCTAGTGATCTTTTAAATATGATTATGCAATTTTAGTCATTTTCTAGGACAGTTTCTGCAGAGTGGCAGTAGTTCATTAGAAATTTGCCCCACATTTCCCATCAACTATCTGTTTACAGTCTCCCGCTAGGTTACAGCCGCTTACAACCCCAACATAAGATTAGTGGTGCAACAAAATGGCTGAGCAATGTTAGAGCTATCCCGCCTTATACAGTTTTGAGCCAGATGCCAGCTCGGAAAAGTAAAGCGAAGACGTACATGAATTTGTCTGCAAGTGGACTTGTTGGAATGGAGCGAAGAAGGGAGCTTGTGGCCTGCTGATTGTAGCACTTACAAGCATAGTTTTTTCGTCTGCTCCCAATTCACAACGTTTTGAATAAAAACATGCTCAGAAACCCAGTTTTAAGCTTCATATAATTTATGTGTTCTCCATGATTAGAAGAATGCCACAAGAACAAGTTAAAAACAAGTCTAGTCATGCAATGGTTTAGAAAGGCAAATTTGATCCTTAGCTGCATTTTATTTATTTTCTGTGATCTCTTTTACCATAAAAACAAGATATTCAAGTGTAATAAACATCATAACTTTTTTTGACAGGGCCATACGACATCTTGATGGCAAAGAGTATCGAGGCAGACCTTTAGTGGTAGAGGAGTCACGCGCCCGCCCACCCAACTCAACAAAAATATTTGTTGGAAATCTCAGTGCAACATGTTCAGCAGACGATTTGCATGGGCTCTTCTCAACCTTTGGAAGAGTTTTAGACTGTGATAAAGTCAAAGGTAAAAAATGTTAAGTATAAAACTGATTTTTGACGCTTTTGAAATTCACACATTTAGTGCATACAATGTTATGCATAGTTTTTGCAAAAAGTCGTTGCAATAAATGTCTTTATTTTTTCTTCTTAATTTGCAGCAAGATTATGTTCAAATGTTGGCTACGCATTTGTGCATATGGAGAGGAAAGAGGAGGCCCAAGCAGCAATCGATGCACTCAATGGGACCATGTTTAAGGGTCGTCAGTTGGCTGTAGAGCTGTCCAAAGCCCAGCCTTTGGTAAACCAAATGTCAGGAAATTCAGCCAACTCTACAGGTACGTTTCCATTTAAAATGTGTATGGATTATATATATATATTTTGGGTGGGGTCTAAAAACTTTCTCTTAATTTGCACAAAATATTTATAAATTTAATATGTAAGCCCATTAAATAATGTTAGTTTTCTATAAACGATGGCAGATGTAAAAGCACACACAAACATTGTCACAACTACCAATGTTATGTCTATTTTTTTCCTCTTACTGGCAATATACATATATCTGAAGAGGATGCAACCAATGTATGCCTCTGCTGTGTTTCTTCTGCCTCCAGGTGACAGAGAAGGTCTTCTTCCTAGACCACCTCCTTCATTAGAGCATCATCAGAGTCAGGCAGCTGTACTAGCTGCAGCTGCTGCTGCAGCTGCTGGGCTACCCATACAAGTAAGCTTTCCCTCTAGATGGGTTGTCATTCCATCAAAGTTATATTCACTTATACATTTTTTTTAGATTTTGTGTTTCCTGTCATAAAAAAAAATATCTCGCGTTCAAATCTTATTTAAATTTGTTTTTCTTTGTAGGTTCAACAAAGTGTCCATAATTCATTTTACAACACGACGTCTTTTGATCCCACATATGCCGCTTTGAGAGGCATCACAAGTTCTAAAGGTGCAGATGGGGTCATATACGGCGCTCTCGCCAGCCAGGTGTATGGATCTGTAGCTGACCAGGTGTACCAAGAACTGGCAAATCACACTACTGCATCAGTGGAAGAGGTAGAACCGCAGGCTGCACCCGATCCAACCACACTGTTTGAAGCAGCAAGAGCCAAGTTTTTTCAAGAAGGGCAAAAGGTTTGTTAACTTCTGCATCAAATGTTACTATAATTTTGTTGTTTCTTTTCCTTTATTGCAATTACATATGTTTCATTAATTTCAATCAGTTTTTTTTGTTTACACCACCATACATATGTCTGCTCACAGTAATAGCTCAGTCACCATCTGGTGCCAATGTGTTATCAATAGAACATTTAACACAAGTGGCAGTTCAGTAGTTTTACTCACGATCCCTCTTATCATGACTGAAAGTAAGGATTTAAAAGACACGTACGTATCGAAAAATTGATGAAGCACTGAGACAAAACCACAAATACGAACAAGATTTTGTTGGTAAAAAAATATTAAATTAATCAGGAAGTAAAAAATTAGTTTCTGGCAAACTTTGTCAGTTTGTCGTCCTGTTGTGCTATTTGCCTTTTTATGTACACGTGATGCAAAAAACAATTACAAGTCAATTACAGTTGGCTGAGGTGAACCACACCAAGGGCTGTGTGTTGTGTGCGTTAAAAATATAACTTTTTTTCCCCACAGCGCTTCAAACAATAACCTGAGTAAATGAAAATGACATACTCTTATTTGTAGTTCTGTCATGTGATTATTTTTTTTGTGCTATTAATTAATTGTGGTCCTTAATTAATTAATCTAATTCATGAATTTTAATCTCACATATTTTTAGCCTAATAACTGCTGTGAAAAGCCTCATGTTGAGGTATTTTCCTTTAAATTTGTGAGATTGTGACGCAGTAAAAAATTAAACTAAAACTAAAAAGGTTTTATGAAATTTTTTACAATAGATTTCCAACATTACTTTTAACACCACCACGGAGGATTTTTTTTCAGTCTCAAACGATAAAAAAAAATATATATAAATCATGTCATGTCGGAGTGCTCTGAGAAAAAGCATAAAAAACAAAAACACTTCTTAGCAATCTAGAAAATCTTGAGCTCTAACTTCCTATTAAAATCATAATTCCACAGTTTATCACAACAGCAAGACAGTAGAGCTTTCTTCAGGGAGAAAGAGCGAGAGAGCAGAGCGCACTCGGTGTGCACACCTCGCGCACTGGTACCATGACAACACAACACACTGCTTTTAAATAGTCTGCTTTTTGTAAACTTTTAAAATTAAAAATAAAACAGGAGTGAAGTTCTAATAATTTATTTAAAAAAAAAACTTTTTTTTGTTAATGACCTTTGTATCAGGTGTGCATTTCCGACATAAATGGACGTCACTGAAGCACGAGATGAACAGAATTAAAAACATTTTAAAACATGTTAAAATGTCTAATTATTCATGATTAACGAGATAATTTGACAGGATGGACGGATGACGGATTAATCGATTGTGTCCATTTTAGTAAATTTAAAAAAAATAACTGTATCGTATCACCACAAAGTGAGATAAACCTTTAATGTATTGATTTGTGAAACAGATAAGTGTATCGAATCATGGGACAGGAAAAGACATGCATCCCACTGAAAATTGTTTGTGGAGAAGAAATTGTTCTGGAAAAATGCCTACATTTACTTTACTTTGGTTTTTTTTAATTTTTTAAGGTACTAGCAGAGCAACAGGCAGGCCGAAAACAAGTAGCCTCTGAGAACGAGAGGGACCGCAGCCCAATAAGAGGTAATCGAGCTCCTCTTCTTCCCGATCCTGTTCCGGGTTCCTTTGCTCAAGCACGACCCAAACGAAGAGCTCTGCTGCCGACACCGCCCGGAGCACCCGAGGATTCTGCCTCTGCTTCCATGTCTCCTGAAGCATCAGATCCTGTTGCTAGGTAAAGCACAAAGCGCATGTTTTCAATTTAAACCCAGCCTGTGTAGACAAATTATAATACATTTTTAATTACACTTACAATTAAAGTGATATGTAATTATTTTTTAGAGCTTAAAACAAGTAAAATTCTTAATAAAGTTGGTTTACTTTTGTGTTCATGTTCCTCTGGTACTCCTAGTGTTTTCTCACCTTCATCTTGTCCTTTATTTAGGTCTTACTCAGAGTACTACCAACAAATGCATCAGTACCAACAATATCAGCAGTACCAGCAACAGTACCAGTATCTACAATATGCCTACACAAATCCCCCTCCTCCGCCACCCCCTCCACCAGCCACAGCCACCAACACACAGGGGCAAACGTCTACCGTAGCTCCTGCACCCCCTGGAACATACACAGCACCCCCTGTATATGCCGGATCAGAAGCCTATGCCCCCCCAGGAACGTATGACACTTCGGGAGCTTACGACGCCTCATCAGGAAGCTACGATACTTCATCTGGCAATTATGATGTTTCCTCGGGAAGCTACGACGCTTCTGCTGGCTATGACACTTCTGGAGGCTACGGGGCATCAGGAGCATATGATTCATCTGGATCTTATGCAGCAACGGGAAACTACTCCACCTCCACACCGTATGAGCAGACACCCGCACACGGGCAACCCGTGCCCCAGGGTCACGATTACCCTTACCACACGCCAGAACCCCCCTATCGATAGTCCCACCCCCACACATTCCTTACACACTGTAGATGTGTGTGAACGCATGTGTATTTACATTAGGGACAGTTGAAACAAACATCCCAGGGGAAGCAAGGTCGTAATCAAAAATGCTTTAAAACTAAAGCATCGTCCTGTTTTTTCAACTTAATTGTTGTCTGAGTTAGCTTTGTCTTTAGACAAGTGAAGATAATGAAGACAATTAAACTTGGAAAATCTTTCACTCGTAGTTTTGTTTATAGTTTCTGTTGGATGTTTTAGAGGCACCACTGATTCCTTGTGAAATAATGATGGGTAAAGGTCAATACAAAGGTTTAACTCATGGCATATTCTTGGTGCATTAAAGCCATCAAAAGTGATGAATGAAGCTGGATGCCTGATGATTTGGGCTAAATACAAATATTGCTCAGCAAATAACCCCACTGTGAGATAGTAGTAGGTTTTCACGATACCAAAATGGGCTGAAAATGTTCCTGTACCTTCCTGAAAATTTGAAAAATTACATTAAAATGTTGTTGGCCTTTTAAAGTACGTTGGTTACCTAGGGATCTTCTGACAGGGTTTCTATTCAATGCTTTTATGTGGAGATAAGATTTTCCACCCTATTGTGGCAGAAAACATGAGGCTCAAATGAAGAAAATAACGTCAAAAGTGGGAATGTTGGCATTTCTGGAAAGATACCAAAGACTGTAGCGGATCAAGTCGTTCTGGTCACGTGTTTTAGGGTGAAATCGCCTCTTTGTGAGAGATTCATTCTCTCAACAGGGACTCCAACTCTGTCCAACTGTAACAATCACTTTAAGGGATACATACAGTCAGTAGCATTTCCAAACTGTCTGAACTATTATAGTGAGCCCAGACTTCTTTTTTTTATTATTATTGCTATAAGAAAAGTTTAATTTTAGGTTCACAAAGGGATAAAATTACCTTGAAACTTTTACTTTTTGTTATCTAACCAGTGTCCTCGCATGAGGCAAAATATGTCAGAGTTGATGAAGCGGTCATGAGTCACTCTGTGTATTCTTCCTTAGTTTTTCCCAAAGTCCATTTAAACAAGGATCAGTCTTTTGCCTCTGTAACATTAAAACAGAAAAGTTTCAAAAGTATTTGAAGTTCAGTTCTGTGCTCAAATGTTGATAAAACTTTCTTTGATAAATGAAATCTCAGTTGATTCCCATCATTTTATAAGTTTAGATAATGTTGGGTTGGTGATGCCGATGTCTCTAGGTGTTTATGTACATATGTGAACCTATGTGAGCCATGAGCAATGCTGATAGGCGATGTGCGGCTGTTCATGGATTCTCAGCATTGTAGACTGTCATGTTTCCAGTTTAACTTTTGCGTTTTCTATTTCTTACTTTTCCCTTTTCATCTGTTTTCATGGAATTGCCAGCTGGTTTTCATGCTAAATTTACACTTTAGCACTTCTGTAAATATCAACCCTTTTTTCCGTCTCTATTTAAGAGTGTTGCCAGCCAACATTTGACTGTTAGAAGATGACGCGATTGTATTTCTTTGGGAGGTGTATTTGTAGTTCAGTGGAGGTGGTCTGAACTCAACCCCTTAAAAGAATGATGGTCGTGGTTTTTGTGAGTAGTGTGTGAAAACGGGCTTTTGTCGCAGGAGGAAACAAACATTTTGTGTGGTATGAAGTTACAGTGATAAAAGTTGTGGTATATCATGATTGACCTTCTTTGGAAAATGGAGGAAGATCAGGAATACTATTTGCAGTGGTGTGTTTGAGCGTTGTGAGCTTTCTGGCTGCATGAATAGGAGGTGATGGAAGCGTCAGTGAGATTGTTTCATCATTTGGATTTTCGGACAGCACTGAGTGCACCCCGTGACTTCTCCTTTTTCTCTCATTGAATCCGACCAGGAACACACGCCATTGTGAACCTTGGCTAGGATTATTGACTTTCTTTGCATTCATATCACACCTATATAGCTGTGAAATCCCACACGTAGATTAGATTTCACTGGGTTCCTACATTTTGATTATTCTTACAGCAAATGTGCAAAGGATGCTAATGCACACCTTCATCTTCTTACAGTTGTTGCTGTGATGTGTTTGTAGCGCAGTTGCTCACCTTGACTTTTATCCAGCACTTGAACTGAGGTGCCTTTTAAGGCGCAAACAACACACAGCGACTCTACATTTTCCACACCTTCTCCATTTGAACTGTTAGTTGCATGCCTTGTTGTACTGCTGCTCCAGCCACCTTCTTCCTCTTGCTGATTATTACAGCTAGAGTGGGAGGGAGCCAAACTGAGCCCTTGCCCTGGACGTACGCCACACGCAGCTGTAGAGTGGGAAGGGGAAAACAGCAGCGTTAGGCCTGAAACTGCTGTGGACGATGGGGTGTCCACCCACTAAGGTAAACACTCAGACCACACACTCCTGCCCCTCCCCTGAAACACGCGTTCACACAAGCACACAAATATAAGTGCAGAAACACCCTTGAACGTTACTCCCCCCGACTCATCTCCACGGATTTTTCTTTCTATTATATTTTCGTTTTTTTTTGGTCTGGATTTCAAATTTTTGGAAATGTCTCTCCTATGGTTTTTTTTTTAAGGGTCAATCACTTTTTTTTCCTCTTTTGATTTTTCTACTGTATTTTCACAGTTTTTTTCCTTTTATTCTTACATTCCTGCTTCAAACTCACCACGTCCCGTACAATTCTTAAAAGGTGTTTTTAAGTCCACACCCAAAACATTTCAGTACCAGATGACCATGGCTGGATTCAGGATCTTTTTGTGGACGGGTTGGTTTTTTTTTCCTAGATGCAACCCTATGGCCACATTAGGGTTAAGTGCCTTGCTGAAGAGCACACTGGTAGGCCCTCCATTAGAGTTGAAAAACCTGGCTCAGGATCGGTTGCTGGTTCAGCGCTCGCCCACCCCCACCCCTCTCAACCCCAAAACAATACCGATTTCAATGCCACATTCTACTTGTACGAATGACAATGGACACGGATGCTACCATGTTGTTTTAAATTTTTTGTTCTTTGTTCTGTTTAATTATCAATAAATGAATTTCAACTAGCGTTCTTCCTTTGTGTGAGTATTTAAGAGCCTTTTTTTTTGTCTCCAGTAAAAAAAGTGTCAGAGCTCAGCATCAAATGACATTTTTATTACATTTTCTTCCAAAAACATCAATCTATATCTTTTTAAATAAAAACAAAATAATCTGATAACAATTCAAAAATGACTAAGTCAGTCATTTTAATTACAAAAAATAAATTGAGAACAGATCGAACGTATGGGACCTCACTCCCTGATAAGTTTTTCTTGGACACTGCAGGTTTCATGCACTCAACAAAGATGGACACTTGATGGATGGACATTACAGTACTAAATGAGTGCAGATGAGCCTGCACACAAAACAAACGGATTTACTGAGGTATTGAGATACGTTGGCCTATGTATTATTGGGCAAAATATACAACTATGACGTGAGCCATTTTTTAGGCTTAATATGGAAATAAATAAGAGTTCTGCTCCAGAAATGCAGCTCTGGTTTCTGGATTTTGTTTCTAAATTTCGTGTTCACAAAGGTTCTCTGGGATGTTAAAGTGCTCAATCGATTTCAAGCTAGCCTTTCTTCCAAGAATGTTTTACTTTGTCACGCATTTGCCTTACGAGGCAAAAAAAACTTTTGCTACTGGAACATGTTCTTCAAATTCTGTTTTACCTTCTTTTTGCATTAGTTAAAAATGATTTTAAAACTCTCTCAATTTGCTTTTGTCTTTGTTCAGAACACAGCATTAAGTGTTTCAGGAAACCAGCCTGCGTTTTGGAGGATGACTTGAAAGTGATGAGCAAGTCAATGACAAGTGAGAAGACGAGACAGGCAAACACAGTACACCACAGAGCTGCGACGAGAGCAAACATATTACAGTACTTTGAGTCAACCCCGGCCCCCCCATGATGCTGCTGGTTTATTATGACAAAAGGAGTGAGCATTCAAACACAATTATTGAAAATAGCAACGCTTTAATAAAGAGCAATTTTCTTTACAAGACTGCAATGTCTAGCTAGCTAGGTGACCACTGGCATTGACATCCATGGAGTTTTACAGAAATGCAGTTTGGGTAACTAGGGTTGAAGTTGATGGGTTGCTTGCAAGTTACATTTCTCCATGCAAGGCAGCCTTCAACCAGTTACAGACTCTACATTGTAAAACAGTTGATTCTGAATGTCAATGAGATTTCATGTCAGGAGGTAAGTTAAAAAAACAAAACAAAAAGAACCTAAACTTCTGTGAAATTTCCTTAACGTTTTCCAAACACACCGGTAAGAGAGAGTTCACACAATGGTCATGCTTTTACCGGGCACACGAGCCAATAAAAAGACAACACTTAATCATGCAAAAGAAAACCGTTTCTTTTTAAAATAAAAGGAACAAAATCTGTGGAATTGTTCTGTTTTTCATCCATCCTTAGTGACCTTGAAGAAGAAGCTGCGCTTTGATGATGACTTTGGTGCAAAAAAATGTTCCTGTTTTGAAGAGGACAGACCCTGTCCTGTCCACTTCCTCAATGAAGACACTCTTGGTATAGACCAGATGTGAGAGTTTGCCCTTGATTCCCCACCCACCCCCACCCAAACTCCGTTTACTTCCTATTGGCAATGGACACGAACGTTACAAACATCGACCCTGCCCTCCCTCCCGTCCCTGGATGATGACACGTCCAAAATACAACCATTCAAACACAGATACGGCAATAAAATGTCATCCAATGGGGCTTTGATCACTTTACAGAGAGGGTACGTCTAAAAACACATGAACATTATTACCTATATACAGAGGGGACACAGTAACAGTCAGAGGTTGGCCCAGGGCAGATTGAGTTGCGTAGTGGGGCTGAAGTGCGTGAATGACTGTAGCCTCCAGCTGACATAGACAAACCACTCAAATAAGGGTTAATGGTGTGTGAAAAGACAGATGATTTCTTAGATGGTCATTCATTGGTGAAATTTTAGAGGATTTATGTCCGATTGGTCTGCAACAGTAGTGTCCGTGCCTGTTGGGGAGCCATTGCATCAGGAAGACTGGCGTTACAGTTCAACCTTTGCCCACGGTAAACGATCAACCAAACGAGCAATTCTTAGACGACATCTACTGTTTATATGTTGTAGAAATAACCAGCTCGTTCAGCGTTAGTTGCCTGCAGAGGCTCGCCTCACATTTATTTGAACTCCCAAGTTTGTCAGTGATCCTTAAGCCACCTTGGGTCGATGTGTTTTTACAGACCGACATTGTCACGAAAACACACAACGCTAAGTTAGTACACGCCACCGACTCGCTTAGAGATCTTTCATGTCAAACCAAAGGACATGACCCTGTTTATCTCTATGCAAAGGCATGTGCCCATAAACACACACACACAGTACATGTACATAGAACAGACACAGTCAATAGAAAACGACTTAATCCCCGATCAATTATTGCCCCTTTCAAATGTACATCGCAGCAATGATTTTAAGTGTTTGTGCAGCAGAGCTTTGTCCCCTCTCTGAAGGTTTGTGCTATATATTTATATATATATATATATATATATATATATATATATATACATATATATATATATATATATATATATATATATTGTCACCAACTGTGGGTCTCACTTGACCTTGCGGCTGCTCGAAAATTCACATTAATGTTTAATGCCTCATTAAAGCGTCCTTGTCTCCGGCTGTCCAAGTTAATCTGAACACATCACTTTAGGCATTACCAGGGTTCTGATGTAAAGACATGACCCTCAGTTGGTTCTGGTGTTTACCGGACTTCACTCCGTGACGTTTAGCTGTCATGTCCATATATGTTAGGACTGGATAAACAAACCTTCCCAAAATACCGCTGTTTGTCCTCTGCATAGAGGGTTGGACATGTGCCGTAGTGACTTAGCTTTTTTGAGGTGGAAACAGACTTGATGCTAAATTTGGACAGGACAAATGCTCAAGACAGGAAGGAAATAACATTTCTAACTAGCTAGACTGAAAGTCACCCTTTAAATAACTGCCTTAAGAGCAGAAAAAAGGTGTAACAAAAGAGGCTATAAAATAACCCAGTAGAATTTAAAAATAAAAAATCTGTACAGAAACCAGATGTTGACACAGAGAAAGTACAATGCTACAGCAGAAAAAGCTTCTAAACAGGCTACAGATATGAGAAAGACAATACTGGGATTTGCACGATATTGCACAGCTGCAAACAGAAACAAGAAAAGAATGTACAGCACATCCCCAAGGAGCAAAAGTTAGCGTGAAAGGTTTGTTTACATCCAAATGCAACAACTGGGTCTGGCTCAGTGCTTCCATCAGTTAGTTCCAGTGCAGTAACACATTGGCACCTGGCAACACAGTAATGACATCAGGTACCTACAGAGAAACAATTCACACACTAAACATCTACGTCCGTCTACAGTCACACAAGCGTGCTCACAAATCATTGTTTTACGCATTTAAGAACAAATGGAGCTTATAAAGAGAAAAGAAATGTCAACACGCTGAATTATTAGAAAAAGGGGCACGCACGCACGCATTCAAATAAAAATTTCTGACATCAGGCGATGAATGATGCAACCAGAAACCAATCTGAGCTAGATGCTAAAATCTCCTACACAGAATCACACCCTTGGCAAAGTTCACATTTAGTAAAGTGCCAGCAAACAATCCAGTCAGAGAAAGAGATGTGCTTCCTCCAGGCCTGGTTCAGCTTGATGATGAAGAGAGCCGTCGGTAAGCCTTTGTGAAAGAAATTATCAGTGAGCTTCGAGGTGGCAAAGTATCATCAGAATTTCCATGTCGCTGTCAGTCTGTAGCTTCAGCGGAGGTCGTAGCTGCCACTTCGAGTGGCAAATCAAACATAGGATGAGTTGGACTGATGCAGAGTGTCTGGTGGCACAGCATTGTACTCCTTATAGGTTCAGAAACCAAGATTAGAAGCCACATGGAAAGAGGAGAGGAGATTAGAGGATCAGGTGATATGACACTGACATCAGCATTTCTTCTTTTATCCATCCTCTGGTCCTCTCTCCTCCCTTTCCCTCTTTGGCTTCCGCTGTCGTTCCCCTGCGCTGGATTTGTGTTTGCCGTTGACTCTTCCTCTCTATCTCTTTCCTCTCAGCTTTGCTGCCATGGTTACACCATCATCCCTACATGAAGTGCATCTGCAGAAGACGAGAGGAGAATCGAGAGTAATTTAGTCCTAACAAAACACCTCATCATGCGTTCACACATGTATTGACAAGCATATTACAAGCGTGCCAGGAAAACAGCTTCTTGGCATATAACTGTTCAATAAGCAATTATGTGACTTCATTTATTTGTTCCTCAGGTACTCCAGTAGTATTTTCTTCTTACAATTACTCACTTTGAAGCACTAGTTGCCCCGACACTTATTGGAGGGTTTTCAAAGATCTCACAGACCTTCAACCAAAGGTCCTGGGCAGTCTTTAAATTGAGTTAAGAACACCAGAGATATTTTAAGATAACCAACTTTTGTTAGTTCAGTCATTGATTTATTGTTTTTGAAATGATAAACAAAAAAGTGTGGGCTCACTCTACTTTTTGTGAAACGTATTTGAAAAACTCCTGAACTACTTGGCAACATTTCATTTAAAAAATGAAAACAAATTGCTTGAATTTATTTTTCTTTTGTGTACATTTTTTTAAATGATCACATTTTTTTTGGTTTCTTTTTTCTTTCAGAGATGTTTTCCCCAACTCATTCAGCTGTTTAGAACTGACCTTTTTTATTTAACAAAGGCATATGTATATATATATACAGTGTGTTTATATATATATATACATATATATATGTACTGCTATGAAATTTAATGTATGTATACTTTATCAGCTACTAATATGCTTTTCCCCTCTTACACACTTGCCACTCGGCAGGTGTTGGGTATTCCAAAAGGTATTCTGCTTTTTGTCAAAAATGAAGGTGTGTTTGTGTCACCTGTGTTCCCGGGATGGGTCCAAAGGGATTGGTGGGTCTCAGGACAGGCTGGTTGTACATGACGGTCTGTGCGGGCATCATAGGAACGCCCC
Source organism: Oryzias celebensis (assembly GCA_014656515.1). Lineage (NCBI taxonomy): Eukaryota > Metazoa > Chordata > Actinopteri > Beloniformes > Adrianichthyidae > Oryzias > Oryzias celebensis. The sequence goes on from BNCR01000013.1 coordinate 17,893,545, forward strand.
CCATTTGATGACTCATCTGAGGAGGGAGCTGATCACAAATATGAGGTGGAGGCAAAGTTGAAAATATTTAACATTTGATGATTGAATTAAAAATCGAAATATGTCATTGTAAAAAAAATTAAATAACATTTCAATGTTTTCTGCCTCAAAATGTGCAGAAAAACGTACATAAGGGGTCGTTTTTATAATAATTTGGCAAATAAAAATACTTTGTGTGATAGTATTGATTTCTCATGATATAGGATTTTGGCCACTTATTTTTTTACAGATTTTATTCAAGGTGCAGAAATATTTGATTTTGCCTTTCAAAGGGTCATTTTTCAAATGGCCACATTTTTTTTTTTTTTTACTTTCTTCATTTTGATTACCTGTTGAATCATTTTGCTGTGCCGTTAACAAAATTCTGCCAAGATTTACAGGCATAACTCATTCATTCATTAAAAATCCGGTCTACTGCAGCAGGTTTCTGCTGTTTGTTCTAAAGAGCTTCCTGGGACATGAATTCTGACAATCATTTGTCTGAATAAAAGTTTGTTAAAATCAATGTTATTGTTTACTTAAATCATGAAAGAATATTTTCTGAGAATAATCAATAAACACTCTTCTTTGTTACAAAAAAATATGCACTAGATCTGATCAGAACCGGATTATAACAACTGTGCAAAAATACAAAATGAAATTAATCAGCAGGGGTGGATTTATATACAGTAACTTTGCTTTTTCTTACTTCTTTTCAAGCAATAAATCAATCTATTTGACTCTAGTAAATAATCATATTTAATGAATCTAAAATGTGTTTTCCATGCATCATTGGAAAAATCTCAATGATCATGAGTAATTACAGTGCTATTTTCTTCTTACATTTACATTTTCTTACTCAACGCATTTGATTATTTCTGTCATGAGTTTGATAAATCTGTGATTTTCTTATTGTTGCTGTATTGTCTACAATTTTTCCTTTAATAAACCAATCAGTCAATAGAAAGATCTGCACTGATGTCTGAATTTTAAACAGAAAGTGCAATTTGTGGAAAATGATCCAAACTACAAGTCTCTGGTGTTGCTTTTGTAGCTTTTGCTCAGGGAAATTGGTGCATCTGTTTAAAAAAGTGATAACCGTGCTTAGTTTTCATTTCAGGATTCTTTCTTACTGTAAAATGTCTCATGGCTGAATCTCAGTTTTGCTATTTGAAAGTTGTCTTTGACGTTGCCTCTGCATTTTGGTTTGATTTATGTTTGAAAAGAATTATTTTTTAACAAAGATCGTAATGACTTATTATAAAAGCATACAGACAATATGAATTTGAATTATGTCCTTAAATTTAGATCTTCATAACTGTGTATTTATTAAAAACAATTTGGGAAATTAAGTTAGTGTTTTTAGGGGTCATTTCTTACCATTCCGTACACAGGCACTTGGGGTGTTGTCATAGGAAAAGCCACAGGCGCTGGAGCCTGTACAGAAAAAACACAAGAACACTATATGCAGTTTTTTTCCTGATGCAAACAGAAGTTTATGTGTTTATGTGTTTATGAAGAAATGTCAAAATGTACTGAGAATTTGTTTCCTTTTTTTAACTCCAGTCACTTGCTTCTCGCACACAAATGAAAACAAATTTCTAACCTTTAAGCAGCAAAAAGAAGGACGACATTGCTGAGTTAAAGTGGCAGCTTGACAGCTAGTAATAACCACAAGGGTTGAAATTGAAACTGCAACGCAGCACTAGCAAAGAATTCTCGCCCCTTAATTATTTTTGTTGCATCAACAAAACTGCCTTAATAAAAAACGTCAGCAGAACAAATGTTAAAAGGAGAGATGTTGTAAAAGGAAGAAAATATTAGGATGAGGGCTTAATGAAACTTACATATCCAGTATAGATCATCCCATTCTGTGAAGAGGTGGAGAGAAAAGGAAGGGAAAAAAAGGTCAACAACCCGATTCATAATGCTTAAATTACAGTTGAGCTCATTCGTTTTCTCCAAATGGTCAAGGAAGATGAACCAGACCTTTTCCCATTTGTCATGATAAATTCTCTTCTGCTCTCTATTCAAGTCATGTCTCGGGCTTTCCGAGCCATTTGCTGGTGAAATGAACAGTTTCACTTGAGAGTCTATTCAGTCCAAAATGAAGAAGATGAAACCGGATTGAATGGAAGAGACGTGCAGAAAATCAGTTTGGAGCACAAAGGGAATTGACAGAGATGGAGAAATGATGGCGCTCTCAATGGTTTTAAGCTCTTTTGAGAATAGTGGAGATGGTACAAATGCACTCAGCTGCTGAGACTATAGGACTACACTGTTTCATTGAGCACAATGATTCAGCTGCATGTGCAAAGGAAAAAAAAACAATATTTATTCTACCAAGTGTTAGCTACGTCCACAAAATTCATATAGATTGTACTCGACATGATGGGTACATGTCAGTGTTTCTCCTCACGACATGAAGGAAATGTTTAAATCAGGGGTCTGCAACCGGAGTCACATGTGGCTCTATTACACCTCTGCTGTTGCTCTCTGGCTAAAAAAACCCAAAAACAAATAGTAATTCTAAAAAGTAATGGTTACTTATTCAGAATGGATTTGATTTTAATTAGTCATTTATATGAATTTATGACTTAAACGGTAAAACAGATTCTGATCATTGACAAAGGGAGGTGTGTGGCGCCGCCATTAGAAAAAGGCCTTGCTTCCGGCTCCAGCAAAATGAAGCCAAATTTAGTCGCCATTTTTCCGTGATACGAACGCCGCCATGTTGGAGCGAGATGGCAGTGACTGGTCCGAGTCGTTTCTATGGAATCTACCGTCACCAATCAGGAGCTTTTTCAATGTCCACACCCTTTTCACTGAAAGCAGGCTTGGGAGAATCTGTCAATCAGAGACATCAGTCCAGTTCTCTATATACTGCATTGACTGAATTAGCTCATTAACTTATTCCTTAACGGACTTCAGTAGTCGCCATAGAAACGTTGACTCAGACCAACTTGGACCAATCACTGTCGACTGGCTCTAACATGACGACGTCATGTTACGAAATGTCATATTGCGGAAAAATTACGACTGATTTGGCTTAATTTCACTAGAGGTAATGCATTTTTTATGGGCGATGTCACACTCAGTCCAGTTCTCTACATACAGTCAACGATTCTAAGACAGAAAAACGTTGGTAAAATGTCTGAACTTCACTAAGCTTTGTTTATAATAGAATAACGTTGAAAACATATTTTCTACAGCTAAATAATGCTTGTCGCCCAGGGAAACATTTCTGAATATATTTGCACATGCTTCAAAAATGTTTCTTAGATCAAAAACGAATTAATTTCTGTTGATATTCAGGTTTACAGCACAAGTTAGGACAACAATTAAAGCACTTCAAAGGCAGACTTAGGGTATAGCAAGAGAGAAGACTTGCATTGTTTAAAGGTTTTCACTAGACTACATTTGCTTCAGCATTGTTGCACAGCATTGTACAACAGTTTTAAGAAGAAATGATGACTCTTTGTCAAAAGTAAAAATAAATAAATAAAAATGGCAGAATAAACACAAAGCAGTGTGGTAGCATTTTTAAAGGGTAAGTAGGACTTTGCAGCTCCTGCAGGATTTGATCAGAGAGAAATTGGCCCAAAGGCCTCTTTGGTGTTGAAGGCTGCAGACCCCTGGTTTAGATGATGCAAACTCCACCTTGGTGAGACTTCCTAGTGTTTTAATTTACCATCTGAGGGACAGGCATGGGTGCAGGTGCCATGGGATGAGTGGTGTGAGTCCAGTTGGTGCTGGTGCACATGGTCTTCGACTGCCAGCCACTTCCTCCTGTGGGCTTCTTCTCCACCAGCTGACTCCATTGGAGCTCTGGCCTGATGCACACAAACAGGAGTGTTTACTGCTGTGCTGACAAATACTTTGATTAAACTTAAAGCAGATTCAATGTCACGTACTTTTTAGCTGGCGTTCCCCCAAACTGCAGGTCTAGGGGAAGAAATAAAATATTAAAGAAGAAGCGACCCTGAAAGATGAAGGAAGAGCCGCGCTTGTACTTACTGCCAACCAGATTTGCTAACGAGGAGTCCAAATCATTGGGCAGCATTTTCCCCGAGTGCAGTTGGGCTCCTGGGCTGTGAATCTGAGTAGGTGGAGATGGCTTTAGTAGGTCACCTGTTATCCAGAAGTAACCATGGCAACATGAAAGGAGAGAAGAGTCAAAATTAATCAAGAGCACGAAACGCTCGGCCATCCCGAACACACAGTCCATATGTTTTGTTGTGTGCTTGCATTTAGCTTTGTTGTGTTTGCTGTCTTACCTCCCCAAGCATTGTTGTTGGGCACAGTGTGTGTGGTCTGGATGGGGGCAAAGTGAGGCTGCAGGGTGAACAGCTCGCTGGTCAGGTTTGGCACACTATGGCAAGGAGAAGTGTGTTTATTGTTTTACTCAAAAAAAAAAATAGGATTTATGATGATTGCAATGCAAACAGCTTGGCATTCAAAAGCAGAACATTATGAGCAGACTTGAAGACTCACTGATTATTGATGGTAACGATGGGCGAGTTGGAAAAGAGATCTGTGGCTCCTCCACTGCTGTTGGCACTGCCCACTGACTGGGTGCTGGGCGAAATGTTGGGCGTCTGAATATCAATTACCTTATGACCATCTTCCTGCACGGAAAGCAGAATACACTATTTTGTATTGTAAATGATCCTCGTCTTGAAAGATATGGCAGCTCCTTGTGATGAAAATAAACTATCCTGGATGGTTTTATCTGTTGAAAAACTTTGCTGCAGGAGTTTCATTATTTAGCCTTCCGCTTCTTTTTTGTTCTGTGTGAGACTCCCTGTGCTGTGGGCCAGAAGCCAGAAACAGTATTTCACTGTACCAAAGAATTTATGCAGGAGGTCCATTACACTTTAACAATGGTGCGGAGCACAAAGAAAGGGAACGTATGGATTTTCGCACAGTCCACACCTTTTTCCAGGGAGTTCTCTCCCAAAGAATCAGTGAAAAGCTTTGTACACAATCATTTTGTGGCTCATCAGCAATAAACTTGTTTTTCTGTAAGTTATGTCTGAACCTGAAAGCATGTAAAGCTTTACAAGTGGACTGTGAATGCATTGCCTTGTGCTGCTGCAGCCGGTTGTCTTCTGTTTTGTCGTCCATACGACTGAGAGAGATCCCAGCGCTGGAGAGGGACGACACCGTGCTGGACAAGGTGCTGGATCTGCAGGTGAGACATTAATGACAATGTACTCAGAATCAGTAAATAAAAACAATTCTGTATTAATGTATTTTGTACATGTCTCACAAAACTTTTTATGACAAAGTTTATATTAAGACACATCATCAACACTGTTAAGTAAAGTCAGCTTGAATCTTAACTAAAAAATCCCTTAAAAATACTAAAATCATGACAGTAAAAACACATGCAAGGCTCTATTTAAACCTTGGATTTGGATGAGTTGATTTATTCAGAACATTTAGCATACACCTCATTAGGCTGCAAAAGCTTAAAAAATGACTGTGAAAAGAATTCGCATTTAACTTTCTAAAGTTTTTCTCTCAATGCTAGCTGGATCTCTGATGCTGCTGGAATTTAAAACCTATTCAACAAAAGAGCGCAAAGCAAAATATCTCAAAATATTGTAGATTTCATTCTTAACCTTCATTTAATTTCAGGGAGTCACAAAGTAACCGGAGACACCTCTAAGAGGTCGATGACCTTTGAAGAACTGTGACTGATTACAGACAACAGTGAGAATTCAGACAATGCAATCAAGCTCTGTGCCCAATGTAAGTGAATGTGTGACATTCATGCAGCTCCAATTCAGTGTAAATCCCAACGAAAATTGTTGCTAATTTGGTGAAACCTCCTGTGAGTCAATTTCCTCATAAGTGTGAGACCCACAAGCATGTCCTTTACATCTATACAGATGTAAGATGGTAGAATAAGTGGCTGCAAACTCAGATATTAACTTTAAAAAAAGGCCCTCGCTTCCTTTACAGTTATCTGCAAATCAACACCTCTGCAATAAATCCTGCAAGGACTTTCCACCTCAACCATTAATTTAAAACAGATGAGTTTATGCCATGTTTTACATGTATTTTTTCCTAAATCATTGATCTGTCTGTCCTTTGTCTCTGAGGTCAATTTTTTCCTTGTACATTTCAGTTATGGTCCAGAAGTTTTGCTTATAACAAAAGTGCCAAAAGCAAACCATTGTAACACTACAGTTCTACAGTGGCAGTGGGTTTTATACTAATAATTAGAACAGAAATGATGGTAGGCGGGTTGTTAGAATGGACCCACCTTTCTTGTTTCCTCTTACCTGCTGGCAGTGGACAGGTCCTTCAGCTTCCTGCCCTCCAGAGAAGCTAGATGCTGCTCCAGAGCCTCCAGGAGGGAGCTAGGAGCCTGAGGGCAGGGGGTTGGGGGGGATGAGGAGATAAGATTAGAATCGCTACCAGGTAAATAACGTGGGGAGCAAAGCTCTCGCACCAATCATTTTATCTCACATACACACAAAGAAAAGAAAGCCTCAAAAATAAGACATTACCCTCAGATTCACAATCTGTGCGACAGCTCTTCCGTTCTGTTTTTTTTTTTTTGCATTTGGTTTCATCAGGTTTGGTTGACATGCAAACATTAGCCCTGGTTCATGCAAGCAAAGTCAGCAGCAGGACAGACGGGTCAGGACAGAGCGGAGCATCCTGGCTGCAGGGATCCAGAGAAACACCACAAACACATCTCTGAACCATCTAATGAGCCCATGCAAAGGCTAGCAGTCCACAGACGCTCTCATAAGCACACCCACTTACACAAGTCCACACATAAAGAAAATCACATTCAAAAGAGTTAACTCCTGGATTCCAGTGGTGATCAAAAGCCGGATTTAGAGATTTTTTTGGGGAGGGTTGATTTCTCAAATGTCGTCAAAGAATCTGGTCTAAAAGATCCTGTTGGAAGCCAAGTAAGTTAACTCAGCCAAATGTAAACATCTGGTGAGAAGCCAGGTATACACATTAAGCAGCTGACAAGCCCTCCTTGCTGGAAAAAGGGATGAATGAGTTCATTTGGACCACATGTGATACCAAGGTTTTCATCCAGAGCTTTACATTTCAGCATTAGAAAATGCAGTCACAACAGGCAAAGAAAGGATTTCTAAGATACTTATTTTAGGGGAAAAGAGTAAAATGCGAATTCTGGATATCCTTCTTCAGAGAAATCTAGAATATGCTAAAAGTTTAAAAGTAAAACAGACACATATCTAGAGCTGAATAAAGGCATGGGTTACTATGTTGTTGAATAAGGGCATATAAGGTCTCCATAAGCACTACAAACATGAAAAAAATTGTCTCTTTTCAGTTTGTAACTAGATTTTTTTGGCAAATTGGAAACATCCAATCTTGCATCCACTGAAAAGAAGGGGGCTGAATAAAAGAAGAGAATATGTAGTACTTATGATGGCATTATGCACACATATCCAAGTCATATTTGCAGAAACCTATTCAATAAAAACCATTCGCTGCTCTCCCCACAGCTAATGCAAAGGGACTGAAACGTTTGACTGCCTATGTGGAAAAAAAAAAAAACAAAAAGCAAAAAAAACATAAGAAATTTTGTGCTGACTTGTTTAGCCTGTAAGGTAAACAGACTGTTCTTGAATTTTTACACTGTTGGAAAGACTTGTGGAAAAATTCAGACACTTCTTAAAGACTAAGGCCCCAGTCGTAAACATTTTAATCTAAAAAATAAAATAAAACCCTTTGTTATTCATCTATTTAAAATCTGCTTTAAAGACCCACTCCGATGAAAATCCTGTTTTTCTTGTTTGTTTTACATGTTCTTGTGACATTTTTCCCATGATGGAGGACTTTTATAAAGAAAATTAAGCTCAAAATTGCATTTTGGAGTATTTCTTTCTGGATCAGGAGGAGACGCAAAAATGTTGTTGGAAAAAGCTTGTAGTTGTGACGTAGGACGTATAGTGGCAAGCCACAAGCTCCCGGCTCCACTCGATTCGGATGCATTCACACGTAGATGACTGGATCCATGTGTGTCTTAAATAGCTCCAATATTGCTCGCCATTTTTGTTGCACTGCTAATGTTAGGTTGGGGGTGTGAGGGGCTATAAGCAAGCAGGAAAGCCTTTAAACTAAATGGATGACGGGAAGTAGGAGCGGGCTTAGTCCACGCCAACGGTCCCGCCCACAACTCAGAAGCAAGTTTCTAATAAACTACTGCTGCTCTGAAGAAACTACGTCCTAGAAAATATATTTTGGTCGCATAATCATAATTTAAAGATCACTTTTAGATGATCGGAGTGGGACTTTAAATATCACACCTTTGAGTAAGATTTGCTGTGCAATCATTTCAGATAAAGCTCCTCTAGGAAAAGTGGAGAAAAAGGTTTCCTCTCTGTTCTAGACTCTGTTCAAACAGAAAAGGTACAAAGCGAGGAGTTAAAAGAGAGTGAAGAAGAGAGGAGGAAGACGGGGCAGCTGCAGTGTGGGCAGGTCTGTAGGGTGAGTAGGGAACGGGAGCGTTTAGAATGAAGCATTATGGGACTGACTTGGCGGATTTCTAAACTGGTTGATTGACTGATTGAGATGAGATGTAGACTGACCTGTGTGAGATCGGGGCTGTCGCCCTGATCTATCCCAACTCGCTGTGTCACAAAAAAGGAGGTAAGGGTAGGGGAGGGAGGAGGGAGGCAAAATGAAAATAAACCAAATGTCGTAATAAAACAAAAATAAGGAGTAAACCAAAGCATAAAACCCACAGAGTTAAAGAGGGGGAGAGACACGTGAAGGAGGAAGAGGAGGAGGAGGGAGAAAGAAGAATCAAACCCAAGCGTTCATTTCAACATGCAGTGGCTGGAGAGGAAAACAAATAAAAGACAACAAAGGAGGGAAGGGAGGGGGGCACATGCACAAACATACAAACAGCTATATATACAGATTTTATGTACACACACACTTACACACTAATAAATGCACACACACACACACTGAAATCTGGAGACCGGTTGGAAATGGATGCTGAGGACGCTGACTGATTAAACAGGCAGGGCAGAGAGGGCAGACAACAGGTCACATGACTGCGAGGAGAAAAACATCCAAAAGGAAGACACTCAACTAATGTTGACTTTGAACAGAAGGAGAAGGGAGGGACACAGATGACACACAAAACAGACAAACACATTTTGTTAGACAGGTAAAATGAATGGGTCCTTAAAGTCAACGTTAGTCTGTTGTTTTGCTTCATTTTTTTTTCTTTGGATCAAGCGGCTGCACCCCAAACCTTCTTCCAAAAAGGCACGAAACCAAGCAGTGAGACAGCCTTTGAAGATGGCGCATGAGTAAATGACACGCAGTCTGCAGAGAATAAAACTATTTATATCCGCTGTGAAGCCTAGCAAGAGCTGCGGCTGACTAACAGCCATTTTCTTACATTTATGGGTTGCATCATATATATTTTTCTTGAAGAAAAGTGGGGAAAAAAGTAAAGAGCGGGAACAGGGGACAGAGAAAGGGACAGAAAAGAGCTTGCTTGGGCATGCAGTGCAGGCATGTTAACAGGCAGCATGTAAGGGGTCCCTCGGCTAGAAGCTGTACACGAGTGACTTTCCGTCAGGCTAATAAGACCAGTAATGACTGTCTTAGAATAACCTTTGTCTAACTCGGGAAAAGAGAGGGGCAGAAACAGGGGAAAATCTGGATGCAAAAAGAGGAAATTAAAGAGAGGAAGACCCCAGGCGCTGATCTTTGGTCAGAAAGTATTGACCGTAAATCAGAACTCCAGGGTGACAGAGGTCTGGAGCAAATCTCAACAGGTTTAACTTCTGAGCAGATTCAAGATGAAACTAAACAGTCCATTTAATAAATTTGGTTCTCATTAAGTGGCATAAATCTGATGAAGTTTCCTCCAGACGTACATCCCCATCATCTCCTTGGGTTACACTCTGCTTCCTCCTTGGGGGGTCACAGTAGGACGAACAGACGTTACCTCTGCCACTTTGAGAAACTCAGACAGTTTGGTCATCCTGTTGAGGAAGGTCTTGTAGATCTCCAAAGCTTCTTTGCACTGGTTCTTCTTCATGTCAAAGTATTTTTCTGTAAAATAATGGACACAGTAAGCGGTCTGATGATCCCTGCTCTTTGTCTCATCCTTTACGAGCTTCAGAATAGATGGAGATGGAGGGCATGGCGTGAGTGTGATCACTGCTTTACGATGGGCAGCTTTGGCTCCGCTTCACTGATTTACCCAACATGTTGATTATGCCCTCGTTGTAAGCAGCAAACAATCGTATGGAGTCTTTAAACAGCAGCATGAAAGCGGTGTTGATCACCCCGTTAGTCAGCTCGTTGGAGTTCGGCTGCGGGATAGAATGGAGGAGTGGCTCATTAAGCCGCGGAGACAGCCGGACTCTCTCACAAGAAAGGTTTTTATATCGAGTACCTGGAAATCAAGCAGCGCGTCCAGCTGGTTCTGAATGATGGGCAGAGTTTTGATCAGCTTCTCTGTGTTCATGGTGCGCATGACTCCATCGGCCCTGGAAGGTACAAGAAAACAAGATAACTTATTGATTAAGCATTAACGGTGTGTTTAAAAGGAAGGAAGTAAACCATTTTCACCCTTTTATTCTGTAAACCCCTTTGTGTTACCTACATATAAAAAGTGCTTTATTAATAAAGTTTGATTTGAACCTGTTTAAGGAGACTTTAACATTTGTTAAAACAAAAACAAGCAAGTACAATCTCTTTTAGTTTAAGGTTTTAAGAGTTTTCTAAATTGCTGGGAATCTTCTGAAATACTTTTTTCTTACTAAAGCTTAAAGTAAAACAAGCTCAGTTAAATACATTAATTGTCTGGATTAAATGCACATTTTTAGTTCAGATAAAAATATAATAGGGGGGGGGGCTGATCTATTCTTAAAAAAAAAAAAAAAAAAGAAAAGAGCACAATTGTAAACATTTGGAAAGCTAAAGACAACAAAGTGGAGCCTTGAGCCAAAATTCCTCATGTTTACCCACTGTACATTCTAATGCATGGTGGTGGGGGGATGATAATTAGAATGAAGTCTGTTACATGCAGAGCTTGTACACTGTACTGTACACTTTTTCTGCTGTATGTGTTCCTTGAACTGAATGAAGACACCTGGTGGAGGCCCGACGACTCGTCCAACCAGGCTTCAGGCCTGCCTCCTGGATCATGGAAAAGCTGTTCAGGATCACTGGGAGGGAGACTCTCTCATGCTTCTCATTCCACTTTGTGAATGCATGAGTGCAGCTCAGTCCCCTGTGCACTGAAGTGCGTGGGAGGTTTGTGGACAGGTCAGACAGGGTACCTGGTACACTTCATGTAGCTTATTTTTTACACAGATTACCTGTTGAATGTTTTGATACCTTTTTGAAGAGAAGTCAGTGAGACTTTTGTTTTCTTTCCATAATTTGTTCTACTTATTTCATTCCTTTGACTCAACTTTGGTCCCTCCCTTTTTTATGTCAAATAAAAACTATCCTCCATTGTGTTTATGTTGCGGTATCATCCAGCCTTAGACCTACACTTTTGTGGATGCAACATAATAGCACGAGGCTACCTGTATGACCGCAAAACCTAACAGAAAAATGATGTGAAGCACTTCAGGAAATATAAAACACTTTGTGAAGAGAAGAAAATATATTTTGGAAAGAAAAATAGCTAATAAGCAGATGCTTTTTTTAATGGTAAAACCTTTCCACAAATTTAAAGCCTGTAAGTTTTCTTTTTAACTTGAGAAGAAAAGTAAGACCACAGGTCAGCAGTTTGTGTGTGGAACAATGTTACCCTCTCTTCATCTTGGTGAAGTCCATTGCTGCTAGCCTGTAAGACATGGCTTTTTCATTCAGGTAGCAGCTGTAGCGTCTGATGAAGGTTGACATGTTATATCCTGTAGGGCAGAGAGAGGACAGAGCAGTTATTGACGAGTGGTCAAACCATGTAAGTGTACCATGAACTATTTGACGTCCTTCTTATGTGAAACGCTCTTATTTCTGTCAAACAGTTACATTGATTTATGATTCATCCGTTTGTTTTTCCTCTTTTGAATATGTAACTGCATGGAGAATAGGGTTTGAATTTTCAAAAACATCCAGCAGCTTCCTTTAGCAAACAAAGAGCACTTTTTTTCTGTAGCTTTTACAATCTCTTTGAAATAGGATTTGAATAGTACTTTATTGATGGCGTTACAGAGCCACAGAGAGAGACTGACAGAAAGTCATTTTGTTAGACGTGCAGCACTGCTGAGTCCACAAGCAGCCAAACGGCATTAAATCACCTTGTAATGCAGCCTTATCTAGAAAGTTGTTGAGGTTGAAGAGTGTATTTCTGGAGGCAAGGTACTGCATCAATCTCTGAGAGGGAAAAACAGAGGACAAAGTCAGTGATGTATCTCCTTCACAACATAAAGACATGTCGATGGTGACACACTGGCAGATTTTCAGCCAAATAAGATCCCACTTGTAGCTTTGCAAACATTTCTTACCAGATATATTTGCTGTTGTACTTTAATTGCCGTCTGGACATGAATGATCCCAGATTAGGAGGATTAGGGGTTGACTGCTGACAAGTGACTTTCTTTGAACAGACCTGGAGTAGGCTGTACCTCTGTGGGTGGGACACTGAACTCCTACAAGCTGAGATGACCCACATTCTTTGTTTTTATGGGTATGTTTTTCTGTCTGTGCTGCACTCTCAGTTCTTGTTTTTTACCTAAAGTCCCGATCATTTGTGTCAAAAATCATCATCAATAGAATTCTTGTTTGGTTACCATCAGGATTTAATTGAAGTAAGTAAAAATGAGGCAAAATCAGTTTCATAAAAAATAAACAAATGAGTAAATCAATAAATAGATTCTGTGGGAAACGGGATGACGAGACAAAAACACGGTAGTTGGATTCAGATTACCGGGAGTAGGACGGGACAGAATTATTTTTTAAACTTTGGTCTGGAAGCGGGACAGGACAGAATTGCTCTGTGGGAGTGAGATGGGACAGGAGTGAAAATCCACTCCAGAGTCATCCTCTGTTCCCACATCTCTACATCTTTCAACTTCTTCTCTTTATTCTGGGAAGTCCTGTACTGAGTTTTATCAGACTTTGTCGTGAAAATGATCTCCTGGAAAAAGATCATTTTCTTGTCAAAATCTACCGCTCAAGAGCAGTTTTTCCTAACCTCTACCCTTGTTAAAGAATTTAGATTAAAATGATCTTTAATCTGATTATTTGGTCAGGAGTATGACATTATTGCATTTTACAGGTACATTTTTGTCCAAAAATTTTTTTTAAATCATTTTTGTGGGTTTTTTTTGCACTAATTGATAGTTTAATTTGTGTTGCCATGGTGACTAGAATCAGACTCAAAATGTGTGCTTTCAAAATCTCCTAAATCTACTCTGCTTATTAAACATTCACAATCCACCTCTTTCTAACTCAGCTTTTTGCACGATCTTTTTTGCGTATTGAAGAGAAGAGTAATATTTCTAATTAAGGAGGAATTGATGCCCACTAGTTAAACATTAAACATGAATGATTCCTGGTTGGACAGAACCTGTAGACTCTCAGTCAGCTTCCCACAGCCCTGACAAATGTTCAAAGCATCACACGCTTCCGGAGGGTCATCATCACAGCAGTAATCTCTGCCACAACCTTTCTTTCTAGTCTGAGCCGCTCGTCGTTTAACATGTTTGATGTTTCGCTTGTTGATCTTGCGGGGTGAGCGGCGTGGCGGGGTGATTTGTCATGCCGGCCATTGAAATGTCAGTGTGATGCTCCATCGGTCCATGCTGGACACGTGGATGACACAGCTTCAAAGAGTCAATCTGTGAAGGAGGCTGCAAAGAAATGGCTTCAACATGAAAAGAAGATGTTTTTTTTTTTTTTTTTTTTTTTTTTTTTTTGCAAATCAATAACTCCCAACTCAAAAAAAAAACAACAACCGACATTTTGGGACATTTTTATATTTAAGCATAGAATCATGAAGGAATAAATTTAATTTTAGCCTTGAGGATGAATTAATTGTAACTGGACTTAAAAATAGCTTCCTTTGAAAAGTTTTGGTGTGAGGCTCAACCTCAAAACCGCACGCCTCCTGGAAGAATGAGAACCTTCACCGACTTTTTACATTTTTAGCAAATGTCTTACTTGGATATTTTTTGGTCTAAAACAGCAGAAAACAAGAAGAAATTGTTTAATTAAGAAAACAGTACCTTGTAGACAGCAATAAAATAAACCCATTAAGTCAGTGACACAAATTACTTTTGTGCTATAATAAGAAATAAAAAAAAAACCTGCACAGTTGTGCTCACCTCGTTGCCGTACATCATGAGGTGGTGTGTGGTGATGAGTGCTTTGAAAACCACAATCCAGCTGTTGCTTGCTGTGCGCTCCAGCAGCGTGTCTGCCAGATGTGGGATGCTGACGTTCAGCTCATTGGTGCAGTGGATCAGGTCTGCAGGACACAGAGCGTGAAACGTGAGCAGGAGAGGAGCAACTCTGAGAGGAATCAGAAGCAGGTGCGTCGCCAAGAGGTTGGCTGTGTGGGTTTCAGCACTCTGTAACCCCAGCTGTTCATTTACTGCAGCAGCCAGTGACAAAACAGCAATTCATATCCTCTGAGAGCTCACGAGTTATTCTGAATCGATGAAATGAGGGAACAACCACAATAACCGAAGTCGCATCGACTGCTGCACTCACTGTGACTGTAACAGCACACAAATCTATACACAAACGATTGCTTTGATAATAGTGTGTAAAGACGGGCGAATCAGAACCAGAGCAGCCGTTCACACTCCTACATTTGATGCTATAATCCAGCTTCCCACTTTTTTTAAATAAAAAGGCATCCACTCCAGTTAAAAAAGAAACAAAGAGGTCAAATCTGTGCCAGCAAAATCCATTTTGCTGCATTTCTGGTATTCAAGCTGCAATATGTCATAAAATTCTCTCTTTTGAAGCCAAAAACACTGTTGGAAATGTGTTTTTAGAGAAACAAATCCCAAGTTAACATGAACCATGGGAATGAAATTGGATGTTTTCTGCAGGCAGTACTGGACAATCCCAGCGGGTGCCATGGTGACAAGTCTGATGCATGTGGAAGGCATGCAAGGCAACAACGCAACAAATGCTTCACTTTCCCTCGTCGCTGAGTGTAAAACCTCAGCAGGAACAGCAAACTGAGAAGCAATAATAACAATCCGTTTGTGAAAACATGAACTCAGTCAGACTGTCACCCTCACTGCTGCATTAATGTCGTGACATTTGTCACCTGCTTCAGGCTGCTGAGCGTTCACGGTTTGTGGGCGCAGGAGACAGAAATTAAACAAGAAATAACGTCAGTGTGGATATTCAATCCCTTTTTTTATTTGTTGTTTTTTCTACGACTTTCTGTACAGCATTGTGTTAAAGTCCCACTTTGATCATCTTTTTATCTGTTTTAAAAACCTTCCCATTGGTTTTTTTTATATATTACAATTATGTTGATTTTAGACAAAATTATTTAAAAAATCATTTTCTAGGACATAGTTTCTGTAGAGAGGCAGGAGTTCATCAAAAATTCGCCTCAGAGTTGTGGTTGGTACCATTGGGGCAAAGTAAGCCTGCCCCCATTTCCCATCATCCTTCTACTTTCACTCTCTCCCTCTAGCTTACAGCACCTCACACCCATAAAGCCTAATTTCCACTGAGTGGTATGGTACAGTACAGTTTAGAATGATCCAGGTCACAACCATTTGAATAATGAAATAGTCAGAAAAGCAATTTTAAGCTTAATTTTATTATATGTGTCCTCCATTACGGGAAAAAAGCCAGAAAAAATGGTAAAAACCACAATTTTCATTGGTCATTAAGCTCATTAAACATGACTAGAAATGGAAGTAGAATAGTTTAAAAACCATGCACACAAAGCTAAGTTAAGACAACTAAAGATCAAAGTGAATGCTGGTAGTTTTGTGTCATGAAAGTTATTGTGATGTAATTTGAACACTCGTTTAGTTTTGGTTTTTCTGTTACAGAAAGGGAGTAAATCTAGAGATTGTTCCACCTAGAGACAGGGGCACTGCGGAAAAGACAGGAAGCAGAGCAGGAGATAGCAAAGATGAAGATGCAGAGGTTTTGGAGATAAAGTCAGAGAGACCATACTGAGAAGGTTCAGACATGTCCAGAGGAGAGACAGTGAATATATTGGTAGAAGGATGCTGAGTCTAGAGCTGCCAGGTAAGAGGTCTAGAGGAAGACCAAAGAGGAGGTTTATGAATGCAGTGAATGGAGACACGAAGGTAGCTGGTGTTGGTGTCGAGGATGCAGAATTCAGGGTTACATGGAGGAAGCTGGCTCGCCGTGGTGACCCCTGAAGGGAAAAGCCGACAGGAAAAGAAGAGGAGGAGTAAATCTAGAGATCCTAAAGGACGAAGTGACCTCTATAAAAGTTCAGTTCAATCAAACACGCAACCGTCTGCCAATAACTCCAGCACCACCAACGCAAAGACACAGTTTTATTCACATTTAAATAACTAAAGTCAAGCTGAGTAGTTAGAAAACACTCATTCAGCCTAAAGACAATTGCATCAAAATGAAAAAGTTTCCTCCGTTTCTCCATCTACAAGAATTTAGCCTTTGACCTGTGCTGATGCCCAAAGGGACATTATCCAGGATGGGTCACGTGATTGAGAACCCCTGATTAACTCATTTAAAAATAACATTGAACAACGCCACAATGAGAAAGTGTAATTATGATGACAGACATCCAGAAATCAAAGAAATGTTTAATCCCACTTGGAATAAATGAAGGAGCCTGGTCTTCAACTGTGTGACTGAGGGGAATTCCTCTCATGAAGAGACGCAGCTTGAGAAGCAATAAAATCGGTATTCCCTGTGCTTTAAGACCTTGGCTTTAGATAAAGGAAAAAAAACATTGTAGGGATGAAATTGGATTGGACGATAAGGCCATAAAAACTGCACACACATTGGGTTTTCTGTCATTCTGGTCTCTTTATGATGAATTTTTTTTCATCAGAAACATGCTGATGGTTCCTATCTAATTTGGATGCTGTTCCTTCCATGACACAGTCGGCTACGTCACGCACTGAGTAATGCTACTGACTGTGCTTTCAGGCCAGAGGGTAGTTTCTGGCCTGATTACTATTCCAATATTCCATTTCCTTCTTAAGCTCATCATCTGCTATTGGTGGCAAATAAACAACATCGATGTTACCAATTTGAAAAAAAACTGATAAAACTAAAGTAAAAATAAAAAGAGTCAAACCTTGTTTGGTGAATTCTGAGCATCAGCTTCTTGTTTGATTTATTATGCATCGCGTTTGGAGAAATGGAAGAACAGTTCATGTTTACTTTATTGTGAGCCTCCTGCCGAAATTAAATAACAAACATCTAAAATTGAGCAAACGGATTCAGGGTTGTTGCCCATCAGACCGGCTGTGTTTGAGAGCATGAACGTACACAGTGTTCCAGAGTTTAGCTCTGAATACCACTGAATAACAAGGCCAGTTCTTCCTGGTCTGTTCATTTAAACATAGATTTATGGCAAATGTTATCAATAAAAACTGCTCTTCCTAATCCTGCGCAAAGGTGATAGTAAAGATAGTTCAAAGGTGAACGTTTTGCATTGTTTTTCACTTTAATTTATGCTGTTTTACTCCAGAAAAAGAATCTGTAAAGGACAGTTTCTGGTTCTGTCTCCAAACACATTTTTTCTGCTGTCATTCCCTCTGAAGGCTGTTATAACGGCTCCATTATCCACTGTCAGTCATGTTTTTGGAAAGCGTTTAAAAGCCAAAGTCGAACAAAAAAAGGACTGAAATACTGCTACAGTTGAACAAAGATCTCAGTCCTGATATTGCTCAGATATGACTCATCTCAGAGCACTTTTGTTCAATCTTTAGTCACTTCCCTTCATATTTCTTCTTAAGTAGTTGCAAAAGCAAACCCAATGACCTTCTGATAAGAAAAAAAAAATGGAGACGAATCCATCTCGTGTGCCTTTGCTCTGCGTTACATTATGTACTCGACAATCAGGACCCTCCAGTCGAAGATTCCTCCACTTCTGTTCCAGCAGCTGCAAATGTGTGGAGGAGCTACAAAACACTTATTCAGCTAAAATGTAATGCAGGCTTCCACAGGGGGATGAATTGAACTGCTGGGGACTTTCTTCAAAGAAAAGATGAGAAAGGGCCCGAAATGGTACAAAAGAAGCTCTCAATAAATTCTCAATAATTTACTTCTTTTTTAAACTTCTTTGTCCTTTGCACAAAGTATTTGTTGTAAAAAAATGACAACTGGAAATTTGTCAAATAAAAGCTTCAGTTTTTATTTTCAGTTCAGTCCTGTTAATTGGAGCTGAGGGCACTTTGTTTGATTACTATTAACATCCTTTAGTTAGAGTTTCACGGTGGAGCAGTGGGTAGCGCTCACCGCTGGTTTGAATCCCTGCTGGGACCTTTCTGGTTGGAGTTTGCATGTTTTCCTCATGCATGTGTGGGTTCCTCCCACAGTCCAAAAACATGCTTAAGTTAATTGGTTACTCTAAGTGTCCCTAGGTGTGAATGTGTGTGTGGAAGTGATTGTGGCCCTGAGAGACTGGCACCCTTTCCAGAGTGTACCTTCCCTTTGCCTGACAGTATACAGGACAGGCTCCAGCAACCCCGTGACCTCAGAAGGGATTGCATTCAGAGTGAATTGCATTTACTTCATGACATTCCAGTCAGAATTGGGGAAACTTCAGAGGAAGCAGGACTTAAAAAATAACTTTGATTTGATACCATCAGGATGAGATTACAGTGGGATTAAAAGCGAAATATAAAAAAAAAAAACTGATGGTTTTCCATAAACTTGTATGCGTTTTCTGTTGCTTTTCTTTAAGAAGAAAAAAAAGATAGCCCTATAATGCGCTTTCACTGTGTGGCACACCTAAAGAGACCATATTCCCGGTTTGCTGTGCTGTGGACTGTGTAATCTGCTGCCAAACTTACCGGCTGAATGGCTGGGTGCGCAGCTGGATGCCTGACTCTCAGATGTTTGGCTACTCGCCTCTCTGAATGATTTATTCCCATTTCCTCCAAGATTAGCAATCAGGCCCCCCACCCCACCCCCCACCCCTCTGCCTTGTCTGTGTCAGCCCGATTGATAAGATGCGCGCAGCATCGATCAAGTGATTAGAAAGGAGCACCAAAGCTATAACAGCCAGAGAGAAATCTATGTGATGGACTCCACACAAAGGTAATTATGATCGGGATGTGGGGATGGAGACGCTTTTGTACGCCCACCAGCCACTGTCCGGCATCAGATTTACGCAGCGGACGACGTGACAATGAACTTGCAGAAATGAACCCCGCACAATAACGCCCGTTCTCTCTCAGAGGGGCTGCAGTGATGAACAGGGCCCACACCACACATGATTAGCCGACAGCAGAATGCCCCCCCCCACCCCCCCCACCCCCAATGACATGCCCATGGAGTCACTCCACCAAAATGAGACGGTGCGATGCGCACGCCTTTTCTGCAGAAAATCCCGTCTGAGGGAATGGAACAGAGCCTAATGAAAGCGGCCGCAAGCAGAACCGGGCCGGATGAGAGTGGAGGAAGCGCAGCAGATGCTGTTCGTACAGGCTGTCCTTTGTGAGAGAGCGGGCATGCAGGCAGGCAGGCAGGCAGGCAGGCAGGCAGGCAGGCAGGCTACAGTAGGAAGCAGTGATGGTATGCTTAACCTACAGTCAAGGTGTTTCTTCTTGGGTCCGCTGACTTCGTGCGTCGTGGCCTTGCAGACGGCTTTGCTGATGGCAGAACCGGTCATGCTGTGCTGCGCGGCGGCGATCCGGTCCGTCAAAGACTGTCCCGACATGTTACGCAGGAGGAGGAGGAGGAGGAGGAGGAGGTGGTGGAAAAGGAGGAGGAGGTGGTGAACGGGAAGGCAGGCGGAGTGATGTCCGGGTGGGGGGAACTGGGGAGGACGATCAAAATGTCTTTAACGGCGGGGAGGAGGGTAGTGCCCTCTGTGAGGGAGAGGAGGAGGAGGAGGAGGAGGAGGAAGGAGGCACCAGCGTTCACCGACGAGGATCCGGTGAGAGAATTCATGCGGCGGACAAAAAAAATGGAAAATCAAAATCGGCGGATCTTCACATCAAAAGATGTTTTTAATTCATCCAAAGCAGGGAAAAAAAACGGGAAAAGGGGGAACAAATCTGCGCGTGCGTGATGACACAAAAGCCGGTCAGTGCACCAACGAGACAATGTGCGCAGAAAGCATCCCTGGAACAGATGAGAAGGTCCAGAAAAATATAGATCAGCCTTCAAAAGGATGCTGTCCTTCACCTTCTCCTCTTCCTCACCCGGTTTCTCCTTTTAATCTGAGCGCAGAGCCCCTCTGTGGTCCGCGCTGGCTGCATTCATTATCCGCTTTTTCACCCCCAAGCCTTAGAATCTCCTCACAAAGGGAGTATTTCTGTTTTGAGATTGCCGATAGGCCGATTTCCAACCCCCTTATTTATTTCTTTATTTCCTCTCCAGTCAAAACTTGTGCGTAAAATGGCAGCACATGGATCAGGTGACTTGGAAAGGAGGGCGATTGGGCCACATCCCGGGTCCGGGGAGGGCATCTTAAAGCAGAAGGATGCCCGCGCTTTCAAAGGCGGGCATCAGCTGGTTCGTCACCTTGAACGCCTAGAAACTCTCCATGATTACCTGCCGTCCAATGAAAGGCAGACACATAAAGGGGAAAGCACAACACAAAGGTGAGTGATGATCTGCACACTTCCCTGCACTGCAGTCATGCACGGCTTTCAACCCACAACCTGGATTTCAAATGAACACTTTTTAAAGTTTTTTTTTGCCTTTTTACATCCTATTAAATTCTTAAAAGCAGAAAAAGTCAAGAATCCTTAAACTCAAAATCTCTTAAGGAACAAAAAAGAAAACTCTTCAGATGAATACGTTTTATTATAATTGAATATGAACAGTGTCCTTGAAAAAAAGATCTGTGTTATTTTATCTCAAAAGGGTGACTCATGTTTGCTTTATTAAAAACTTCATAAGAATACGTTCAAATATCGATTTCAAATAAATAGAAAGTAAAAACATTATAGGTCCTTAGCAAAATAAAGAAATAAATAATATGTTTGAAGTTTATTTTATATAGCAAATATGGACCGGAATCTGCAGCCTTTAAAGCTGTCAGAGCCATTTGTAGCCACAAAATCACTGTTTAGAACAATACTTTGTATTGCTTTTGTGGCCACGAAGACACTCATTAATAATCTAACTTTTAAGCATTTACAATAGTTTAATCATTGCAATTTTCTTTATCAAAGTGGCTGTAATTTCTGAAAGCTTTTGTTAAAACGTTTTCTTATCCTCATGAATGAATGCTGAAACACGAGCGGCTAACGCTGAATTCTGTCCAAATTGGAACACTTTAAATTGACAATACATCATTAGTATGTAAAAAGTAAACTTCAAGTACTGCCTCAATTGTAGCACAATGAAACAGACTGCTTTTTGATTTACAGAGTATTTATGAGGCCCTCTGTAAGACTGCTAAAGCTGAGTGAAGCAACAAAGCCATAATCTGAAACACATGATACAAAGTGTACATGACTGCATGCTTTAACTCTCCACTGCGCAATGCTATAGGCGACCTTAGCCCTTCATATCACTGCAGATTACCTCTGCTGCAGAGAAATGACTCACAAATAATACAAGACTAGTAAAATCCATACATCCAGGATGAGGAGCGTTGTTTTGTTGACTTAAATGTTAAATATTACTTTCGTTTTTTCATCTATGTATGTTAGGAAATATTTTAGAAAACGCATTTTTTAGCAGAAAAATAACTTTTCTTGATAAAAATCCTCATTTTTGTTGCACAAAAACTATTATTATGCAAGATCCTTAAAAGACTATGAGTCAGGGAATATCAATAAAAGAGAAGGACGCACATGAATGTAGGCTGTATCAGAACAGTGCTTGAGTCCTTGATAAGCTTTTAACAAACAGTCTCCAACCGTTTAGTTTGCTTAATCTTACGTTAAATGTTCTGACAGCTTTAATGTGCTTTGGTTCTGCTCTGGAGGGAGATTTCTGTTCCATCTTCATCTGACAAATGACTAACAGCTGCTGGAGGTAAACTGTGAACCAGAGGAGCAGCTCACCTGTCGGATGGAATCACATTTGCTCTTTCGTCCTGACGTAGCCGTCCCTCCATGCTGGGATTAAATAACAGTTAGGATGACACTCCAGTCATTCCCACTGCTGTCGGAGAGCTTCTGGTTTCTAACAGTCTCAGACTGGGACAAAAGCCATAATTAAGTCTGATCTGTCTTTATCCCCACAATTCCTTCCTGCCGTGGGGATTTGATGTGACCTCTTTTCTTTGGTTGATTTTGCTAAACAAACAAAAATGATACCAACTTTTAGAAAGTGTTCCAGCTCTGAAGAATCTTTAATTCTTTATCTTACCTTTAAAATACTGCCAAATCTCCACATTTTTTGAGGGGGGGGGGTGTTCAGCCATCGCCTGTAGTTGTTTTAAACTTGCTGACAGAATAATTTGCTCGTCATCGTCTTCAGCTTTTCCACGCTCCACTGCTCGTTTTTCCACAGGTAAAACGCACAAAACCGGCTTTTGTGCTAAATTATTCTACATACTTGGACCAAATCAGTGAAAGAAAAATCTCTATATGTCATTTGAAACTAAAATGGTTGAAAATCAACCATTTAAAATTAAGTTCTGCAACTAAATCATATTAAAAAACCATTAACTAATGAAATCCGCCTTAAAAACAGCCTTGTTTTAAAGCAATGGTTTGATTTCTTGGTTTTGAGTAAATAATATGTATTCATGTTTGTCCGTCTTAAGCTACTTCAGAAGGGTTTTGTGTAATTTTCTTTTAGTAAGTGAGGGGTTCTTACAGTTTTTTACACAAAGTGCACAACAGCATGAAAGAAAAGCATTTGTCTGTTAGGAGAAGATCTTCAAATGTTAAAAAAGGGGATTTTTATTGTTGTTTTTGAATAAGTGGGATGTCAATAAAAGGGCATCAGTTAAAGCCCATATGATAAGTGCAAATAATGCAAACTTAACAAGAAGACACAGTTAGCTGTGAAACTTTGGCGATGAAAACGACCTTATTTTACGTCAGCATTTCATTATTTGGATTGAGTGAAAACACCGAACTATAATTTTATCTTCTCTGTGGTCCACAAACGGATCTGATTTCTGATTTTCTATCTTAAAATTAACTCAGGCCAAAACAAAACTCTAAAAAACGTTATTTATTAAGCGAGTTCCAAAATGAATTATTAAAAAAATAGACTAAATTACTTTGTATCCAGAGCAGGCGTCAGCACGCAGACAATCCAGAAAATATACTGAGACAGCAAAGCACAAAAAGAAAAATCGTGTTTCTGAGAAGACTGAACACATCTGAGGATAATAAGGAAAGTAGATGTGAGTGAGCGAAGCAGGAACAGAGAACAGGTGGTGAAAAGGCGAACCAGAGGAAAGATAAATATAACTTAAGATCACATGGGAAAGAGAGAGAAGCCACAGACAAGACCTGAAGTAAAAAACAAAGACAAATAAACTCATGTTCTGTGCCCACATTTACCAAACACAAACAAAAACACAATGCTAAACTTAAAACCAGGATGATTCAACCTGCTACAAGTTGAGATTTAAGCTTTAAAGGTAAAAATAAATAAATAAACAACCCTAAATTCATGACAAACAAATACATAAATTCATTTGAATGTAGATCTTCTTAGTCCATTATATCAAGACAGTTTTTAGTAAAACAACAACACACAGTTTGATTGATCCGTTTTTGATTTATTGGTTTGTTTCAAGCAATAAAAACAAAAGAAAAAGACAATAAAAATACATAGACACATCAAATGTATTTAAGAGATTAATTCAGAAATTGATTGGAAAATGCAAAATGACATTTGCACCACAGGACACATTAAATCCATTAAATGGAATGATTGTCAAATAGATTGATCAGATAAAAAATCATAAAAATGTTTAATCATTTCTCAAACATCTCATAATTAAAAAAAAAATCCTCTTCTTGGTTTGGGTCTGGATTTCTCAGAGAACCCATGGCAGTAAATGATGGTTGTGCTGATGGGATTTTTAAAGTAATTCCAGCCATTTCTTCCTGATTCAATGTTCCTAATTCAATACAAAAACGTAAAAGCATTTTAAAGGTTTTTTTTTTTTTTACCATTACATTATAATAAATCTTAAAAACATGACTCTGATAAATGATAAAACCACTGAGTATTTTCTTTACCAATGACAACAAATGAGTTGATGAAATGAAGAAGATTTCCCTCAGGATGTTGCAGAAAAAAACACATTCAGGGGAAAAAAGGCACTTTGTAATTGGAAAAATGCAATTGACTACTTTGGGAATTTGAAATGCTTTTGCTGATCCATTTAGAGCAGAGCAAATCTGTCTCTGATGATTTCAGTTTTCCTGAAATCAGAAAAGAAAGAAGAAATCAGTTGTGAACTGAATTAAAACTGCTTAGACCAATTCATTGAGCACAATTGTACACTCCTCACACAGCAAAGGCGATGTTTGTCATTCACGTTAAGAAACCTGCAGACCCACAATAACACAAACATATCAGAATGATGTAAAAATGTTTGCAAATAGGAATTTATTTAGGAAATCGAAGCTTTGATAGTGCTGGCAAATTGATAAAAAAAGAAATACGTTTTAAGAAATTCAAAGAATTCTCACTTCTTCTTGACAAAAAGCTTTTGTTTTATTTCTTTAAACCAAAAAAGTAATAATTATGAACAAATATAAGAATTAAACTGTCTGCTGTTGCTTTAGTTTGGAGTTTCAAACAGTTAGATTGTTCAAACTCACATCTTTTAACGATTGTGTTAATAATTTGAGGTCGTTTTTGAGAAAGTACGTTTTTGACCTTCGGATTCTGAGCTAAAACTTACAGACGCTGTTGTGTGCAAAACACAAACATTGATTTAGTTTGCCGATAACCTTGAGACTAAAACAAGACACATTTGGATTTTTAAAAAACAGTTTTCCCGTTAAACCAATTATTGGAGTTATTATTATTATTATTATTATTTCTAAGAATAAAAGCCTTACTCAGGACTTTCTTAAAACAAACTTAATTGCTTCATTGTTTCTATCACCTCCACTTTCATCATTTAAATTATTGCCTTCTTAAAAATTAGAATTTTGTTTAGTTTTGTTCTTATGAGCTTCGTTTAATTTTATTTTTAAAATGTTCTGTGTCATAATATCAGATATTTTCATGTTTTTCCTTCGATATTTAACCACTTAAAGTAGAAATCATGACCAAATTTATAATTTTCTATATGTTTTATTTAAATATTTGGCACTGTCTTATAATACCTAAATGTTTATTTGATTAGATTCTATTTTCTGTGAACCAGATTTGGAGCACATCTCATTTTTGTTTTGTTGTTTCTAACAGCCTCTCCTTATAACAGGAGTCATCCAGAGTCATCATTTCACACAGGAGGAGCAGTTGAAATTATTCTTTGTGGCGCTCGTGTATCCGGAGAGGATGAGGGAGCCGGGTTCTCGCTCGGAGGCTGGACTCTCCTCGTTTGTCAGAATGTTCTCTACCAAGCAACGTGCTGCTTCCTCGATGTTTGTGTTGTCCTGAAGAGGAGGAGGAAGAACACAGACGGGCACTTTGAGATATGAGCATCAGGCCTGCAGTTAAACAGTTTGGAGCAGCACAACATTCCAGCTGGTTTAGGTTTTCCTCATGTAAGAAGGTGACATCAAAAATGTAAAAAGATGCTCTAAGCAAATGGATTTAAACACAAACTCCCTTTTTATCGCTAAGATTAAGTTTTTCTGCTCCGTCATCTGGATTGCCTCCAAAACGTTCAGGAAAAAATGTAAAATCTTTATTTTAATTTGCCATTTTTAATAGAAAATTAGAAGCAAAGTAGATCAAGGGAAACACTAACATGTGCTGTCTGGGAATAAATCCTTTAAAAATGTAAAAAATAATAATAATAATTTAGACCAGGAAGTGAACACATGAAGAAAAGCAAAAAGAAGGTGACAGTTGGAGCAAAACACACAAAATGAAACACAAAGAATCAAAGTAACACTCTTGACAATCTGTAAGTTACATAAAGTCTGTGGTGCAAAAAGAACATGAGAAAAACAAAAGCAAGATTCACATTGAGAAAAACTTGCAATTAAGCAATAAACCCATAAAAAGGGGAGTTAACAGTGGCTTCTTTGACAATTTACATATTTTTCTTGAATTAATCGTATTCGGAAGCCCATAACAAGGCAAGTTCCCAAATCCTTCATATAAATATAGCAAATAAATAAAACAAAGTGAAATAAAAACACAGAGGTGCATTATTTCAGATTTTCCACAAACCTTTTATACATTTTTAAAAGATGAGATTTAAAAGTACAGGAGTAAACCTCAAGGTGAGGACAGGAGGGAAGAAAAGCATTTGCCAAAATACTAAAAAAGTACCAAATAGAAATGTTAAAACACGAGCAAATGAAAAATGGAATAAAACAGCTTGAGGTGAAAGGGAGGGATATATAAATGGACTTCCTCGCACTCCTTTTTAACCAATTAATTAAAATATTTTTTTAATGTTTTCAATGTGTCTGGTAATGTAAAACCAAATATGTCTATTTTTGATTAAGAGTCAATTTAATGGTATCATTTACATCTGGATGTATCTCTTTCATTTATTATTTTATTAATATGATAAATTTATGTATCGATATATATTTCTTTTTTGGTTTTTTATTCCTTGAAATAAACCAAGTTCAATCCCAAACCCAAATGAATGTTGTTGTTTTTTTGGCGAAGCACATGCAAACTTAGCGTTGAATTTGATTAACTGTAGAAACTGCAGAAAAAATAACATTATGTGAATGTTTTACAGCCAAAGTTAGCGTGGAGACTCTGAATTCATTGCTTTTGTGGGTAAGGGTTTGACAAATAAGATCAAACCATGAAAATACCACACAAACTTTAAATGTGTCTATTTTTTTTTACTAACAGGAGTCTTGTGTTTGACTTTGACTGGGACTGAATGCAAAGATATTGTATATGTGGTCAACAACAGCATCATTTTAACTGGATCTGATCTGGTTTGGCATCAAAAATCCATTCATAAAAGAGTCCATCTCCCTTTCCCCCCCTCAAACTTCTTTGCTTTACTTTTCAATAGGTTTTTAATGAATATGTGTCGTGCTGAAAACATTTAATAGAAAAAAAGCAAATGTAGAGAAGCGTTATTAATTAAGAAAATTGCCTTTGCACATTAAAGGACATTAACCATCAGAAGCTTATGGTATTATGGATACAGCTTCAAAGAAGATTCTGTGTGGAAGCATGTCTTTTAAATGTTGAAAGTTGAATTTCTTCAAAGATTGGCGCCTCGGAGACCACAGGTCCACTCGGATATCAAACTAATCTCTCTGCAGCGATGATGGAGATGATCAAAAACTTTTCTTCCTTCAGTGCTTGTTGTTCTCCTGATCTTTCTCTGACCCGTCTGCTGAGTCACACTCTCCAGCTACTGTTCTCTGCCTTTCACTCTGGTGTGTAACTCATTAGGCAGACTCTGAGTCAGATGGGAGAATCCTGAAGTCGAATTCACACTCCACTGTAAGAATGTTTGTCTTTTGAAAGTATAGACAGAAAAAAAATGAAAATGTAAACAAGCTGTTTGCTTTTCCATTCAGCTTCCATACATCCATTCTCCAAGCACAAAGCAAACAGACTGGAAACTCTGTGATCAAGTCTTTTTAATATTTGCCTCAAGCCCAGTTTAACTGCACAACTATTTTAATTGTGGGCTGAATCAAACTGTGTTTATTAGTGTGGAAGAGTTTGCACATTTGCATAGGAATGATGTCTTATTTAAATGAAAGCTAAAGTTTCCACACAGAAAGTTTATTATTCTCCGTGCTCTCACCTTTGCAGAGGTCTCAAACCAGCCCACAAAGCCGTTCTCCCTGCAGAAGGAGTCCAGCTTGGGCACCTGGGAAGCCATCTGGTCAGACTTGTTGGCTAAGAGTACAGCTGGAACTGGTCTCCCGTGGCTCAGAGTCACCTGGAGAAATGTGAAAAGATGAGCTCACATTGACACCAGAAAACACAAGAACACACATTTGGTGGTTTTCTTATAGATCTTCTTTTACCAAAGAGAATGTAGTTTTCAGTGTTGACCACTAGATGTCCCTTCTTTCTCCAAACTCAGGTTCACTTTTTTTTTGCTCCTGACAAGTCTGCAGAACTGTTCATGGGATTTTCTTTCTTCCTTGCAGTTTTGAAAAGTTGCTGAGATAGTTATAATCATATTTGCATGTGGATATAACTAAGATAAGATCATTTATTGAAAGAAAATGAAAAATGTAAGCAGATACAAACAAGTGTGCCATCTAGAGAGCACAAAGAAGCTGTATATTTACTAGAAAAACAAGGCATTGAGGGACTTTAGCTGTTGGGAAGAATACGTAATCAGAAAACGATTAGAATATTTTGCAAAAAAGAAATACCAAAAACATGCACAGTTAAAAACTCACTAGAAATGATAATTCTAAAAAGACAAGGAGGCATGAGGATGTTGCATAAAAGGAACCATCCGTGTGGTTTGGTTCCATTTTTTTATAGTTTTTTTTCATATAAACTGCAGCTGATTGGTAAACAAAACTAAACTTAACAGACTAAGCTAAACTGACATATCTGCCCTTTGCCACTACATGTTTAAACAACAATAACAACAGAACCTTAGAATCCAGGTCGTCTTTCCATTTCAGCACGGCATCAAACGTGGAGGCCCTGGTCACATCAAACACCACCAGGGCTCCAACAGCCTCCCGGTAGTACACACGAGTCATGTTCCCATACCGCTCCTGTCCTGGGACACAGCAACTGCTATCAGACACGCACGCATAAAGACATTATTCAAGCCCATTAAACAGAAATGGACCATGTCTTTGTGTGAAAGTGACAAGTGTGTGTGAAGGAGAGTTTAAATGCTACAGTGGCTCCAACCATGTGACTAAAACTTCTGAGCATGGGATCAGTGCAGTCACAAGCACAAGATCTAAATTCCACGTGCGGGGATCAAAAATGCAAGGAGGGGATTTCAAGCAGATTACATTTATAACATATTTTCATAATCAATAAGTGTTTATAGAAAGAATGCAGGTTAATAAAGTTATTTTATGTGGTTTGAACGCTAACAAATAAAGCTATTTTACTGATTTTCGCCTTCGTAAGGAGGAAATCAGCATTTGGCATGTGAATAAAGAGCTTTGTGGTCCAAAAGACCTTGCTGAATACACTGATGTGCAAAGATAGAAAAAGTTGTGAGGTGTTAAATGTTTGACAGACCTGCTATGTCCCACAGCTGTAGGCGGACCACCCTGTCGTTGTCCCACTGCAGCACCTTTAGGACAAAGTCAACCCCGATGGTGGCTCTGTAGTGCTGGGAGAAGATCTGGTGGACATACCGCTTGATGATGGACGTTTTTCCAACTCCCAAGTCCCCGATGACCAGAACTTTGAACAGAAGCTCCTGCTGCTGCATCTCCACAATTTGAAGAAAACTCAATTCAAGAGAAATCTTTGCAAAAGGAGAAAAAAATAAGTCACAAAATCATTTTCTGTCTTAGTAAATGTCAGTGTCACAGCTCCTGTGTCATGAGAAAAGGTGACCTGCTTTGCAGCCTTGGTTTCAATCTCAGTACTGTGAAATCTGTAGATGCGTTCAAGTACTCCTCGTAAATATCACAACAATTTCGTTTCCAGAACCAGTGGCAGACAGCAGTTTGGGGCCCCTCTTGTTGCCTTTCCTCTCCTTTTCTGTCTCTTCTCTCATTCTTGACTTTCGTTATCTCCTTATGAAGTTCCTTTGATTGTGTTCCTGCACATCGGCTTTGTTGTCATTTAACTTTTATAGTTAACATTTTGTGTGAGCAGGTTTCCTTTTTTCCCCTGCTCATATATCTACGCTTCATCTTACAGTTTTATAAAAATCTACTCAAAGAGTTTCTGTCTGCTGTTGACGGAATATTCCATTCTTGCAGAGCGATGGGGGAGGCTGAGCAGTCTTTTGCCATTTTAGTGACTTGTTTTTTTTTTTTTTTATAGAGTTAAAAAATAATGGAAGTGGAAATCATATGCAGTTTTTTAAGTGGGTCCCCCAGGGTGTTAATCGCGCTCCTTTTCCTAATGGTACGTCCGCCCCTGTCCAAAACTAAATAAAATAATGTAAGCATGTTTTAGGCAGCATTATGTCCACACGTAAATAATAAATGAATACAAGTCAGTAGGGTAATCTATGTGATGTGTTTGAATTTATCAGCAAACATCATTACTGTATTTTAAATCTGTAATAAAGTATGTTGGTGATGTTACTTTTTAAATTAGCTTAAATATACTTCATTGGTACGAGCGGCAGTTTGGTTTCCTTCATTCCGAGCGCAATCGAACGCACCATCTTGAGGGTTGGCGCCTGCGCAGCTCCGTCTGTAGTGACGGTACTGGTGCTGATGAGGGCGAGGAAGAGCCGTGAGGGATGCCGCCGCTGCTGTTGTCTCTTGCTGCCATTTCATCAGCGGATCGGAACGGGATTACCGGCGGCGGCCGCGCGGCCGTGAGGATCATCCGGGCTTCTGCGCGGTCAGCAGGCCGCGTCCAGCCTCCCGCACGGCCCGGAGCTCCGATGCTGGTCCGGGGGAACTGTTAAGGTGGTATTTGTGGAAGCTGCAGCAACAGACTCTACCGGTGCGAGGGCTTGTTTCCAGGAGTCATCAATATGGTGCCTGTTTGTTCCAGGTTTTGAGCTCTGAACTTGAGGTAGGTCATTTTTTTAGGGGGGTGGGTTGTTGATTTTTTTTTTTTTTCCCCATTTTTTTTGGTCCTAAATTTGCATTATTAAAGAAACATCATTCAAATAGGACGATAGGCCTTAAAGCTCAGAGCTAATCCATCATTTAGGATGAAACACATCTCCAATCAAAAGGAATTATGCCTCATATTTGGAAAACAATTTAAGATCAAAATATTTTGGACGTGTTTAGTTGCTCCTGCTTCAAATTTACTACACATTCCACATGGGTCTGACTACACCACTGTTTATTAGAGTGGGGGAGGAGTCCCCCCCCCCATCCTCCTTCTCCTCAAATTAGATCATCCAAGCGTTAATCATGTATTCACAGGATTATTTAAAACACATGAATTCCTGTGATAATCCATGATTAATCCGTGTAATTCACAGTTTAAAGATTAAAAAGTGGTTAATCTGGTGAGTCCCTTACTGCTTCAAATGAGGATTTGTGTGTTTACGGTTGTGGTGAGTCTCTTTTTATCTGGACTTAAGTGTAAGACAACAGTCATGGGGCCTTGCAGAAAGCAGACATCTTGTTTTATGCTTTTATTTTTTTGTAAACAATACATTTTTTATCTTATTCTTTTAAATGTGAAGTCAGTAAATCGAGCTGTATTTTGACTTGTTTAAACTCGTTTAATGGGCTTTCTTTGCGGCAGATTTGTACTTTTTGGGAGACATGGAGACGATATGGCTTTACCAGTTCCGTCTGATTGTAATCGGAGACTCCACGGTCGGAAAGTCCTGCCTGATCCGGAGGTTCACAGAGGGCCGCTTTGCCCAGGTGTCCGACCCCACCGTGGGAGTGGACTTCTTTTCTCGCCTGGTAGAGATAGAACCAGGAAAGAGGATCAAACTGCAGATCTGGGACACTGCCGGACAAGAGAGGTTCAGGTAAGAAAAATGTAACCATGTACCTGCAGTTTGTCCACAGAACAAACACTCAGACCTACATTTTAGTCTAAAGGCTTAAAAATGAGTTTTTTAAAAAAGCCTTACAAGGCCAGAAAAAGCTGAAATTCAACTGTTATTCAAAACCACAAAAAGTCATCAGTTTTCTAATAAATAAATATTTTGTCGGCATCCAGATTTTCACATCTTTGTCCCAAACTCCATTCTTCCAGCTGATTAGGCTTTGAATCCCTTAAATTCAGATTAAAAGGTAATTGTATAGCTGGTGTCTTGAATTATAATCCCACTTTCCATTAAGGTCCATCACCAGGGCCTACTATCGGAACTCTGTTGGAGGTCTGTTGCTTTTTGACATTACAAACCGACGTTCTTTCCAAAACGTCCACAACTGGCTGGAGGAGGCGCGGAGCCACGTCCAGCCGCACAGCATCGTCTTCCTGCTCGTTGGCCACAAGTGTGACTTGGAGGCTCAGCGTCAGGTGACCCAGCACGAGGCCGAGAAGCTGGCAGGGGCGTACGGGATGCGCTACGTGGAGACCTCCGCACGGGACGCCATCAACGTGGAGAAGGTTCGTACTTGGATGGGACACTTTTTTCTGCTTCATTGGACAGAATGAATTTGTTTAAACTGTCAGTACAAAAAAAAAAAAGACTAACTATGATGAGAATCAGGTTTTCTGGCGCTTTTAACATGTTCTGGTAGCATTTATCTCTTGATGGAGGACATGTATAAAGGAAAATTGAGTATCTCTTTATTCAGATCATTGTGAAACAGGAGCAGACGAATAAATGCAGTTTGAAAAAGCTTGTAGGTGTGACAGTAAGCTAGCAGAAGAGAGTGTGAACTAAGTAAGTAAATCTTTATTTATGTAATTCACAATGCCAAAACAAGATCAAATCAGAGGCACAGGAAAACACTCTCAGGCATGTAAGGAAAAAATGAACACAACACGATTAAAAAGTCAACTAAAAGCTCTTCCACATCAAAATGTCTTAACTTGAGTTTAGACAATGATGAGTTTAGATGGTGGGAAATGGGGGCAGGCTTACTCCGCCCACATTATTTCTAATGAACTCCTGCCGCTCAACAGAAACGACACAGTTTTTTGATTTGGTTTTGGGATAATCACCATTAAAAGACCACGGGAAACTCTAAAACAGATCAAAAGTTGATCAGAGTTGGTCTGTAAATGGGATTTACGACATTAAATCTGCAGTTCTTTGCTTCTGACTTTAAGGCCTTTGTGGATCTGACGAGGGACATCTTCGAACTGGTGCGGAATGGCGACATCAAGATCCAGGACGGCTGGGAAGGAGTGAAGAGTGGATTCGTTCCCAACACCGTCCATTCCTCCGAGGAGGTCACCAAAGGCAGCCGGCAGTGCTTCTGCTGATTGCGTTGTGGTAAAACCGAAGCAGACCCAATCTGTCTCTCTTTTGCCGTGGCTGCTCTCAGGCGACACTTTTGGGACTGTTTCCTCGCCCGGTTGCTTTCTTTCTGTGTGTGAGACCTCGTTTCTTCACTTAAGAGCCGGTTCGTGGCTCTAGAGAGGGACAGAAGCACAAGAAGCATCAAGACCTCTTGTTTTCTTTCCGCACACGTGTGTCTTTTTATCTGTTAGGAACACTTTAGCTTTATGCCACGTTTGGCCTTTCCTGGTGTGCATGGTCATACTCAAGCGGCCGGCTGCGATCGTAGGCACAAACATCCATGTGTGGAGATGGATGACGCGGATTCTTACCCATAGGCAGCCTTTGGTGGGGAATGACTTGGAACATCTGCCCTTAAAATCCAGCCGAGCCAGAGTTTCAAAGCTTCATTTGCTGTCAGAAAGGAGCGTTTCATGACTGCCTTTAGGACGCGATCTTAACAGGGGGATTTCTACCCGTGTGGCGGACGCTGCTACGCTACTGAGCAGAAAAGACGGGACTTTTTCAACAGAGAAGAGAGGTTTGACTGGCCAACTGTTTTGCACTCGACAAAAATAGAAAATTTGTGAAACCATAAAACCTTTTCTTATCAATAACTTCCCCAAAAATATACACAACTTAAATCATCATTTAAGCCATAGTTCAATAGAAAACAACTCACAGCTTTTAGTTAAGTTTGGCATGTTTTTTGACCAAATAATTAAAAGACAGGACAATCTGCAGTTCGATCTGCTGTAACAGCCCACATTTATCAAAAGTAAACTCAAATGGATTTAAATATTGTAGAGTAAATTGATCCAACATATTTTAAACATAACTTTTTATGTCTCTTTTGTGTTTAGCAAGTAATAGCAAGTAATTTGTCAGTAGCAACTCAGATCACACACTACCACTTTATTGTTTGGGAACACATACATTTTATTGTTGAAAATAAATAAATAAATACAATTCAGGACAAAAATTGTTCTCGTTCTTTTGTAAAAATGGTGTGAATTAACAATCGAATGTATCAACAGCTGTCACACCTCTCTATGTTCTCCATGTAGAACCAAAATGCAAGCTAGCAGCTGCATGACAATAGAGGAATAGAGGCAATAGAATAGAGGAACCACGGCCTTCTGTAGAAAAAATTACACTTCAATCTGGCCAATAAAAATAAAAGACTGAGAAGGACAAAAAAATAGGACGAAGTTTATTTTGATAGTGTAAGACAAGACTGACTTTAAAGATGGTCCACCTTGAGGGAGCTGGTCCAGGAGGCATAAAGTCATATTTTTCATGTTGTTATGAAAAGCTGATGGCTAGAATACTTTTTTAAGCAGGAAAAGTTTCTTTTTTTTCATCACGTTTGTGCTCTTTTGCTCTCTTTTATCTTAAAATGTATTTCAGGCTTTACAGGAAAAACTCCAACCTATCCCAAACTTTTGAGCAGTAGTGTTGTGTGCTTCCAATGCGGTCCGTGCGTTTTGCATATGTGGATATTTGACCACCCGTACTAAATGTATTTGCCAACATCAGTGCGGTCATTTGCTTGAACAGGCCAAACAATACTCAGGATATTCAATATAAAGTAATATTTAAAAAAAAAAAAGATTTATTCAAATATTAGATCATTATAAATTATTTGTTTATTTAATAAAATGTTTTCTTCCCCCATATTGAACCACTTTAGGACTCCACACAATTGAAAAATGTCAGAAAGTATTTAGACACTTGCAGCCTCAACAAAGTCATGTACATATTTACAGTAGGTGCATGCTCTATTCTAACTCAGTGTATCCAAAGGGGGAAAATAACCTTTTTTTTCTTTGTATAAAGGCAAACAATCCTTGCAGTCAACAGATGAAACACATTCAGAACAGCAAAATAAAAGAAGTGATGAAATAAAAGCATCATTTGTAAACCGCAGTCCATACTGTTCTCGTCTACAGTGATAAAGAAATGCAAACGCCTTTTTCTCAACAGTGAAAGTTACTCGGAATTGTTCTGTTTACTTTTATGATGCGGAAAAGTGTCTCTCTTGAGTGCCTTTTGGAAGAAAACAAGTTGAAGTGCATGCAGTCGACACAACGTTATGTCCATCCTGTGAATGTTAATATCTCAACTGTAAGTAGGTGGCATCAATATCACATTACACACTGTATAAATAATTCATCTGAAATCAAACCCCAGTAAAAGTTGACTGTTTGATGTTGTTGTGACTCTGGGATCAATATAGCACAAATGTCATCCATGAGAAAAACCTGTAAACATCAATAAAGATTCTGCTTGTGAAATGGAAAACCTGCAGTTTGAGTATTGGAAACAAAGAGGCTGCAGATGCGGCGTGTGACCAGTAGAGGGCGTTAGCACGAGGAGCAGAGAGGAAATGCTGATCCAAATCACTGATGTGCAAAGAAATAATGGCTGCCCAAATATGTCACTACATTTAATCTCAGATTGTTAGAATGTGCTGCAGCTGTTTATGTGTAAAATACTGATTATTAGTCAAGACAGATTATATCACTAAAACATAAAGATACAAGTTAATACATTTAGCAAAGCATGAATGAGTGGAAAATATGTAAATTAAAATCATACTAGATGCATAAAAAGGGGTTATAGATATTTAGATATGTATATAAATGTATAGATCACCCCATTTCCCTATTAAGTTAAAAACTTAATCTAAACCTGAAATGATTTTGTGTAGAAAGCATTCATGTTTGTGTGCTTGTGATAGACGGATATTTTTGCAAAGAAAGACATGATAGATTTGAATGAATTAGCGCGTTTCATAAATTAACTTTGATCTTTTTCTTTCATTTTCATAGCTATATAAGAAGCAGGTTTGAAATGGACTGCAAGATCTTAAATGTGTTCAATCTTAAATTTGTAGTGCGAATCCTTGGATTCTTCTTTGCATTTGAATAAAAACACACTTTCCCAGAAGCATTTGCAGGCATATGTAGCTTAGTTTGATGTGGAGTTTAGTTTTCCTTTTTTGATTCTGAATTCAAATCTAAATGTTTCCAGGTGTGAATAATTGTGCAAGTGGACACGTGGTTGTGTGTAGAAAAACATCCTTTTTGGGTTTTATTACATGAAGAACTGATGAATGTTTAGTCGTGCAACCTTGTTTTTTTATGTGGATGTCTTGTTTATTCCTGTTCTCCTACATTTAATCCTAATCTAGTCTGCATTTTAAAAGGAAAAAAATCTGAATGTGATGTGTGTGTGTAGTTTTGCTAAATTGCTCAGCTTTTAACTGATAAATTACATTAAGAAAAGTTGTCTTTTAAACAACCTGAATGCAGAGATGTTCACGAGTGAAACAGAAGTGGAACATCACAAAAACAAACATCGAACCCCAGAAAAAGGAATGAATCACACTTTTATTAAAAAATAAAATACAGCTCATATGATACAAGCCTACTTACTGTATGTACAGGATATAAAGCAAACGCGATCGTTGCTGGTAATGCGACGGCTCTGACTAAAGGGATCATTCAGGAAGTCGCAGCTTCATCGTTTTACCTGTTCAGGATCATTCAGTTGCACCTTTGTAGCAGGTTTGATCAGGGGATAAGGGACCAGCCTTTCTCTGGCTGACAGAGAACGTTAATGACACTGAATTTAGAGTTAAAAAAGAAAAAACCTGAATGCAAGTCTGCCTTTTTACAAAAACACCACAAACATTTTCCTTAAAAATGTCGATATGGACTTCTATGATATAAGAATTTTAAAAGTACGATTTTAGCAGCATCTGGTGTCATCAAGTGTCATTTACAAAATCCTTCTCGAATTACAGTGAACTTCATATTCAAAAGACAGCATTTGTATAGTTTTACAGTTATACAAATAAAAATTCAGTTTTTAAACAAATACTGTACACTCTACAGTAAAGCACTTGAGCTATAACCCAAAAAAAATCCCAAAATCGTTTAAAAGCATTTCATTTTTCCGGCGGGGCGGGTATAGGTTTATAATAATTTAAAGGCGGACTGTCAATGGTCATGCTTTGCTTCAGAAATTTGGGAAGAAGAAGAAAAAATTACATTTTTTGGTCAGAAAAACTGTGATAACTCAACATAGTAAAAAGATCAGTGATCTACAAACTGTACAACATCTAAAAAGCAAACTGATTTATACATGAAACAAAACCTAACCCCAAACAAACGATGCTAGTTACACTTAAATATTAACAGTTCTATCAAGCAGTTAAAGCAGGAGATGAGAACTTAACAGACAGAGCTGCCTGAAACAAGTTTCAACGGAAACTACACAAAAAGAAGAAAGAGTTTGTCGTCGCCAGGCGATGACCTGAGCGGATTCTTTGAGGGGGAACATCCAGCGACCTCCTCAACTCCACATACGCAGTAAATGGAGGTTAAAATGAAAGGCCACAAAATGACTGGACACGAAACAGAGACTTAAAGATTTCGGTAGACAATACTGTTCACTTCAGAATCGACAGCTTTAAATTTTCCTTCGCTTAAAAAATGTAACTGAGCCTGAAGAGCAAGCCTTCCGGAAGAGCAAGTCTTCCGGCTCCACGCGGATATGCCTGCCTAAGATGCGACGCAGTAAACTCGACAGCCTCTGTGCTGTTGACGCGCAGGTTGGACCGCCACACTGTAACACGGACATCTTTAGTCTTTAGGAACATTCATGAAGGATTTCTTTCTTTGTTTTTGGGCTCAGTTCTCCTCCGCTGCTCTGTGCCGTCCTAACACTTGTAAACTCAGTAAACTGGAGCTCCACAGACAGCCACAGTGCACAAAAGAACCAGACCAACACGCAGGAGTAACAAAGTTCTGATTTGAATCTTTTACCATTTACAGGCGTACAGCAGTACTGTGTTAGTCAGGTCTGTTTGAAGCATGTGTTATAGACAGTTGAAGTGTCTGCTGAGGGCTAAGGCTAATTTAAGAATTAAAGTGGGTAAAACGGACACATGGGCCAGAAAATGGCTCTCTCACAGTGTCTAGCCATCGATTTATTTATCCTCTGAGTCAGAGAGGTAAGATGGGTTTTCTTGCCTCCCCTCCTTTCAAACCCAAAGTGGCGTTTCAAGCCACCCACACTGCAGACGGACAAGAATGAGTGTAAGCTGCTTTGTAACGCCCCCCCAGGTCTGTGCGGGTCAGCATCACAGGCTGCCGGCCTCTTGGTTGCTCTCGTCGGGGGTGCCCTTATAGACGGGGCTGTTGTTTTGCGATGCGAGCTCATATTTGCGTGGGAATGAGCTGTCTGCATTTTCGGAGCTGTTTTTGATGCCGTAGAAAAAGTATATGGCGAAACCTTGAGGGAGAGAAGACGGACACTCGTTAATGAGACGTTAACGCTTCAGGACAGGATTAAGGACGCTCACACGCACCGATAATCATCCAGACGGCAAAACGCAGCCATGTAGCGACGTCCAGCTGCATCATGAGGTAGATGTTGACAAATACACTGAAAAGAGGCAACCAGGGAAGCAGAGGGACCTTGAAAGGAAACGTAAAAATTTAGATCTTCAGTAAAAACGTCAAATCAATCGTCCACTTAAAGAGATCTCACATCACCTTGAAGGTGAGAGCCTCTTTGCTCTCAGGCTGCCTCCAGATGATGATAACGCAGACGCCACAGAGCAAAGTTAGGATGGCGCAGGGGGCGATCACTCCCGGATGGCCTTTGAGCAGCTCCGGCAGACAGTTAGCCAGAATGATGCACAGCACAGTGATGAGAACAGCTGCAGAGGAGGGAAAAGGCCCATCACCACACTGACACTTCAGACCACATTAGAGCTCCTCTGTAACTTACAAATAACGGCTGTGGTAACATAGACAATGTTCCCAGAGATCTCAGTTGGAATTTTTCCACTCGGGCTGAGCAGCAGCTTGGCAGTAAAGGTCTCTCGCAGTGGTTTCTCATCCATTTCCATGCCGTACTCATCACCGCTGTCAATCCTCTCCACATCCATCAGCTTCTCTGTCTGACTGGATGAATTCAGGGTGCCTGGCTGGTACCTGACAGCATACATGTGAGAGATCAGTTAAACATGAAACAGAATTTCGTTTTAAAGTCCCACTCTGATCATCTTTTCATCCATTTGAAAAGCTTTTCCAGTGGCCTTTTAACTATGATTGTGCCATTTTAGCCAAATAGGATACGGTTACAGAAAGAACTCTTGGGAATTCACCACCCAGTTGTGGGTGAGACCGTTGGTGCAGAGCAACCCCGCCCCCCTTCTCGTCACCCATCTGTTTACAGGCATGTACGATAACGTACATGGATCTATTTATCTACAAAAGGATATATCAGAATGGAGCAGAGCAGGGAGCTTATGGCCTGTCTGTTGTACTTTCTACATAACAACTACACTCTTTTTCAAACTGCATTTTTTTATGTCCTGATTCACAATATTTGAAGGGAGATATACCCGGAAAAGTCATTTTAGGTTTAATTTTCCATCATGAGAAAAATGCCACATGAACGGGGCTCACCTGAGAATTAGGACGCAGATGGCCACCAGGGAGTATGCTAGCAGAGTTCCTATGGACATGAGGTCAACCAGGGCTCCCAGGTCAAAAAGAAAAGCCATAAGAGCTGTGGGAGAACGCCACATTTTAGCACATCCAGTTACACGTCTTAAACTGCTGTTTTAGTTCCTTGAGAAGGTTTTATCGATCTGAAGACAGGTTGCTGTGCAGACAGCTCTTGACAGAATGACACAGCAAAGACAGGCTGCTGTCTGGAGCCAATGGGAGATGATGATGAGGAAGCTACACAAATGAAAGAAACCATCAACCGTTTTCTCACCTGCAACAATGCCAGACACGATGGTCGCCAGGACAGGGGTCTTAGTGCGCTCACTCATCCTGGACAGAGCTCGAAACAGCAGCCCGTCCTCTGCCATCGCATAAATAACACGAGGCATCGGGAACATGGAACCTAGGAGGCTGAGAAAACATCCCCAGTGTTACACTTTTCATTTCAGACATTGACAGGCAAGATTTGGATTCCCTTCAATACCTGGTGGACAGGGCACACAGAGAACCAAAGGCCACAATGTATCTGGCAGG
This sequence comes from Oryzias celebensis, assembly GCA_014656515.1. Classification (NCBI taxonomy): domain Eukaryota; kingdom Metazoa; phylum Chordata; class Actinopteri; order Beloniformes; family Adrianichthyidae; genus Oryzias; species Oryzias celebensis. The sequence goes on from BNCR01000013.1 coordinate 17,933,865, forward strand.
GTCCCACCCGACATGGCTGAAGGCCACAGGCAGAGGACTCTGGGTATCCAGCATGTAGTATGGCATCATCATAGTCAAAGCAGCAGACACCCCAAAGTAAGCAAAAAAGCAAATGAGCAGTGAGGCCACGATGCCAATGGGTATGGAGCGCATGGGGTTCTTCGCCTCTTCACCTGATGGAACAGAGGTTTTCAGATTAGATTAGATTTTCTCATTTTTCACAACATTTTGCAGTTAATGCACAACTCAAGGTCCATTTCTGCAGGTTCTGACAAAAATCAAAAGGACTCACTTGTTGTGGCGATGCAGTCAAAGCCAACAAAGGCATAGAAACAGGTGGCTGCGCCTGACAAGACTCCAGTGAAGCCAAACGGAGCAAAACCGCCTTCACCAAAGTATTTCTTCACACTGAGCATCAGAAAGGGAACAGATCAGCACCACAACTCCAGATTCAAACTTTGGAAACTTTCCTCATTAAATAATTACTCACTCCAAAGTCTTGCTGGTGCCGTTTGGGTTGTTTGTGTTGTTTATGTCGTGTATGTAATCTTCTTCTTTAAGGCTCCAGTTGGCAGCGTCCCCCTTCACAAAGCCAGAGATGATGACGAACCCCAGGACCACCAGATTGATACCCGTGAAGATTTTATTTACCAGCGCAGACTCGCTCACACCGAAAGCTAGAAGCCCTGAAAGCAGAAAGAACAAATTCATTCTCAGCAACAACACATCCTGCTATGTGGGTGGATGAGGTCAGACTTTAACACCTCCGACTGTCCATCACTCGGCCACATCAACCATGCAAAGGCTTTTTTCTAACACTAAGGGCAGGCCACATTAGCTGCAAGATTAGTGTGACAACTGTTCTGTCCATTTGAATCTAGAAAACTATCAGGGTTTTTTACCTTCTAATACTGGAACAAAGTGTTTAAATGCAAGGTAATAAATAACTTGTAGGGTATTTTATCTTAACGGGTGTAGGAAACTCACCGGTGAGTAAGAGCACCAGGATCAGGGCAAACAGGTCTGGGTACTCTGCCAGCACTTTACCCGGGACCTTCATCGCCATGGCGCCTTTGAAGAAGCCTGAGATATGTTTCTCCACCAAGTTATCAAAGGTTGAGCTCCAGGCCCTGGCCACACTGGCCGTGCCTACAAGGACGAAAATAAAGGTTAGGCAGTGATTCAATCAATCTATGTGGATGATATCATCCTTTTAGATCCAACTGGGTAAAAACCGCAGCTCACCTATGACATATGAGAGGATGAGGTTCCACCCTGTGATGAAGGCCCAGATCTCTCCGACTGTTACGTAGCTGTACAGGTACGCAGAGCCTGTTTTGGGGACCCGGGCGCCAAACTCGGCGTAGCACAGACCAGCCAGCATGGAGGACAGAGCAGCAATGAGGAAGCAGAGGACGATAGCTGGCCCCGCCTTCTCACGGGCGACCTCACCAGCCAGGACGTAAACGCCGGCACCCAGTGTGGAGCCCACGCCCAAAGCAATGAGGTCCAGGGTGGACAAGCAGCGAGCAAATCGGGTCTCCTCACCAGAACAGTCTAATGCCCGGCGACGCAGCAACATTTTGCCAAACTTGGACAGCTTGCTGGCCATGTTTACAGGGACTGTGAGTGGGCGCTAAAGCAGGCTGGGAGTTTTGACTCTGCTAGTGTGGGTGAGTGTGACTGACACGATTTACAAAAACCCCTGTGCCAACTTACTGAAACGGTTTGGGGTTTGGGTCTATTATTGGTCCTCTGGTGTTTGTAGGAAGTGGCAGGTGTGTGTTCTCAGAACTTGCAGCAGCAGGTTAGAGCCTGAGAAGAAACAAGAGCAGAAATTCAGCTATTGAGCAACTTCAATGACTGACATTCCTCATAGATCAACTACTTTTTTCATTATTAAGATGTAGATCTTTAAGAAAAAAAGTTTTTTGTGCTGAAGAGGAAAAAAATGACACATAGATGTGGTTGCAGGTGGCATTGAAACCTTTCTTAAAAAATAAAAGAAAAAGAACTTTATAGGTGATCCCGTTTATGTAAGGATTTGATACAAGGGAACTCACATTCCAACAGTTACGCAACTTCCAAGAATTCTTACTTCCACCTTTTTTGGCAAAGCAACACATCAGGAGGCACAGGAGGTCACAAGGAGACATCATGAAGACATATATAAACCACACGCTATCCTGCCAAGCTTGAAACCAACCTGATTGAACAAATAAACCCACTGTAGTGCACACCCATGTGAAAACAAAAGAACACCTAGCATAATTCCTCACCACTCCCTGACTGTGAGCTGGAGAATTCTACTCCAACTGTTTTGTTTATTCAGGAGATGGGAAGAAGCCTGAGAAAAAACCAGAGGCCAGGAGGAGAGGATGGCAGATTTCAAGAGAAAAATCAACAGGAGAGTAGGCGGACAACGTGAACTGGCAGTGTGATAAGGTGAACCTGCTGCACTTTAGACAGTCTCACCAGCTGACAAAACCTAGCTTACTCATAACTGTGATTTTGTTTTTTTAAGGTCCTCTACAACCTACGAAAGCATTTACTGATCTAGATACAAGTAAGGCCGTCATGTGCCCCAATGTTGGATCAAAACAATAACAGGCAAAGTCAAGGACAACATCTGCGCTTTTTTACGTCAGCAGCTAGCTTCCGAGCTCTGGAGTGGGTAACAGGACTACACCAGAAAAATACGCAAAAGTCCAAGGACATATAGGAGAGCACACCTGCTCGGGACAGATACAGCGCGTCTGTTTTCCCTGATTGCAGGCAGACAGAACTACCACAGATCCACCAGAACGACAGAAAAGAATAAAGCAAATGCAAGATTTACACATTTCAAATTCTAATAACATGAAGATAAACACCAAGGCCACAAATGTACACATTTTCATGCGGAAGGGTGTCAAGGAACAACAATCAGGAAGTTGAAATGGCACCATGTGCGCCTTTCATTTTTGCAGCTTCACAGAGATAACAGAAATGCAGTGATATCTAGATGACAGAGAAAGTTTCTTATTGCTACCGACTCCAACACTGTGGGTGACACATCAAATCGTTTTTACATGGAAGCCGAACTCTCAAGGGCGCTGAAAGCTTATCTCATCTTCAAATGTTACAAGAACTATAAACTAATGGATCACAAAGACAGTTGCCAAAGACGTTTACATAGATATGAAACTCTTCTGCTCTAAAGGCAAAACTATTTCATTACATTTCAGACTGAACCTGGCTTTTAAGAGAAACAAGGACAACTTAGGAATTCTGACAAGATACTGACGTAATAAAGTATGCACAAACTTTGGTATTTTAGGTATAAACTACTACAATGGCCTCTAAAGAAGTGACATTTGATCTTTTCCTCATTTCAAGCCTATCAGTCACTTAGTCAGGAGGACAGGTGAAACCTTAACCTGGCAGCGAAGACTCAGCTGATTCTGTAGCACAGCAAACAGGTTGTTCACCTAAAAGGAAGTAAAGGAGAGACAAAAGAGGTTTTGCTGTCCACAATCCACATTTAAACCAAAAAGCAACAATCTCCCCCTCCTATTTAGGAATAAAAACGACATGGCTAATTTTCCATTATTTCTGACACTTTTGATCATTCCAAGCTTCTGACCAGAGCTTAATTTAACCCGTTTGAGAGCAAACATCACTTTAAGGTCCAGTTTCTTTTGAGCTAACACACCCAAACACACCCATAAATGTTCAAGCCATTTCCTTGAAGCATCAAAGTTCAGCATTTTTGGTTCTGGCCTCCATTTCCACACGTCTTTCACTTTAGAGTCCCACTCCGATCATCGTTTGATTTATGCTTAGAGCGTTCTAACATGGATCTAGTTGTCTAAAAGTGGATGCATCAGAATGTAGCGAAACAGGGAGCTTGTGGCTTGTAGCACCTACGTCACAACTACAACCTTTCTCAAATAGCTTTTTTTGTCTGCTCCTGATTTACTACCATTTGATCAAAGAAATACTCAGAAAAGCTTTGTTTCAAGCTTAATTTCTTTTTTCATGTACTCCATCACGGTAAATGGTAAAAGGCGTATACGTGTATAAATACCCCCCCCCAGTTCAATTGTAGTTCCCATAAACCCTCAACTTTTTTTAAACATACACAGGATACAAAAATCACACAGTGTTACTGTACAATGTCATTCTTCTATTAATACACCCCAAACAATATGATCTAATATCAAAGCATGTCTAGTCCTACCATTTCAAAAAAAAGTATATCCTGCCATGTACAGTTAGGTGTTAAGACACAATCACTGCCAAACAATGAAATCAAAACAACATGGAGCTGCTCACGTATAATAATAAACACTCGACTCTCTGAAGGCTCATGGGAAACTGGTCCTTAGTGGAAATACTCAAGCTTGGTTTGACATTTTAGGAGAATTTTTCCACTGGCACACCAGGACGTGAAATGCAAGTGGCAGGGTTATAAAAAAAATATTTATTACAAAATGAATGTGCCTGGTGAGTTATGATCACTTTAGGGCTCATCCAAAACCACATTGGGTCACATTGAACAAAACAGGATTTAAGAAAACTAGGAGACCAGGAAGTTAATTTAAAAAAGAGCATATTCTCACAAAAAAAAGTTTGGTGAATAGCTGAAGTGTAAAACAAAAACCAAACACTTTTATAGAAAAGAGAAGCTCTTGTTCTGTTTTATTGTTTCTCTGTTTTCAAGAGCTTTAACATTGTTTTCTGAAAACTGAAAGGCTCTTTCTTCTGGCAGATTGTTCGCCATCAGAACTCCGGTTATAACAGGCTTCAAGGATAATGGTCTTGTTACTTGACTTAGCATTGCTGCAAGTGCTGCCACATACTGTAAGAGGATTATTGATGTACTAAACCTGCTAACCCAATATAGCTGTTTGCTTTTTCGTGCTCTATCTTTACCAACACTTTGGTTTGTTTTGACTGGCCTTAACAATTCATGACGAAACAACAAAAAAACTTTGCCAAAACACACAGCATGCTGTTTTTCTCAAAATGTACTACAATAATCAGTTATTGATAACTGCGTCACATTTCCCCATTTGTGTTGCATAAAAAAGAATAATATGCAGTACCAGGAAATGGCAGCAAGTAACCTGTTATGTAAATGTTTGCCTGCCTTTACTGTAATTTCAGGGTGCACATACCTGAAGAATTATCCATCTCTTAGCTACACTGGCTGTAAAAAGGTCACAAAGGAGCTGGAATCTGTTAGAGGCGCTGCGATTTTGTGTTTGGCGACTGGCATGCTGAGAAAAACCACTTTTCAAAGTCACAAAAAATGTAAAAAAAAAAAATAATTTGCAAATTTGAAGACACGAAAAAAAGAAACTGCTCAGATAGTAATAAAAAAGGAGGAAAGTTTGAAACCAGAGTCTACAAATAATAATTAAAACATATAAAATAAAATGTAATAGAACACCCAACAGTAAAAGCATCCATTGACCCCCTAATGCTTTTGTTGGACTGTTTTTAAATGATTCCGCACACATCTGAGGGATCCAAATATGTTTTATTGAAAAAAAGAAAAAACCTCTTGAAGCCCACCAGATTTTTTTCTTGTTAGCATACTTGTGGACAGACCAACCACAGAGACTGAACTGACCGACCTTTTAAGTCACCTAGCATGACACCACCTTCCCTGCCAAAAGAGTCCTCTCCTAGTGAAATGGAATGTGACATCCAACAACCTGTTCTCTTTCCCATGACCACACCACCTTTGCAACAACGCCTGCACAATCCAGGGGAGCATAAAAGAGGATAACCCATAAATTTACCACGTACGCAACAAAGAATCTGGTTAGAGCTACTAATTGGTATGACATTATGTCCTACGATGAAACCAGAACACCAACTGTCATGGTTCCCTTATGAAACTCAAACGGCAAAAACTGAGCCAGTTACATAAGAGTAGAGGAATATTCATTGCATCTCTGCAAATATTTAGAATAACTTGTCATGTAAATTATTTCTTTTGTCCCAATAGAATAAATAAATGTTTGACAGTTTTTTTGTTTGTTTTTAATTTCAATGATGAGCAACACGAGTCCATACTGAACATCCTTTTGTCTTTAAAGCCATAGCAAGAACTATTTTTAAATCCAATTAATTGTTTCAATTTACGTTTCGGTGTGCATGTGGTAATTTATGAAGCAAGATTTATTTAAAGCATAAAGCAAACTGTTTTTGTGGATTTATTTTTTGTTATTTTTCAAATGTCTGACGAGTTCAACAAAGTGAACATGACTTTTGCTGGAAGCAGGTTAAAAATCCACAAAATAAACGCTAGAATCTAAAGTGCATGCAGTTAATATTAATGACAAAAACTTTCATAGACATTTATTACAAGATAATATTCAAACAGGTGCCCATGTGTCTCATCACCAAACACGTTGTTCTGAATGGTGCGTTTATGCCTCCGGGGAACATTGCAATTTTCTACTTTTTAATGATGGGCGTTGGTAGATACACTGGTATTTAGATTTTATAATTTTCTTTTTACACTTTCCTTAAAAGCAAACAAAGAAACGAACTAAAGCCTATAAAAGTGTATGCACACATCTCTCTTTATATATATTATTCACGTCTGTCTTTAACGAGTAAGGTACGCGCCTTAATGTTTATACTGTAGTTGTACATACAAGTCAATTTGTGTTTAGAGTAAAAAAAAAAATAATGAAAAATTAGCTCTAACAGCTACCCAATTCCCAACGGAAATGACCAAATTTAAATTAGACTTTTAGATATCCGATTCTTTTTATGTAGTTTTAAAAGCATCCCTCGTGCCATCCACGCATTGGCACGAGTACACTGGTAACACTGTATCATAGTCGGCTTAAACGGAAAAAAAAACAAACAATAATACTACATTCAAACGTGTAGTTGTAAAACAAATAAATAATGATAAAAGCGCCAACGCAGACCGGATAAAACACAAGTCGTTTACCTTTAGTTGAGGTGAGCTCTTATTAAGTTTCCGGGTTCTCTACACCATTTTCCATTACGCTACAGGCTAGCCACATCAGCTGAGTCCCCGCTCAAATGACAAATTAAACCGCCTTGAAAGCGTTAACTGCAGCGGATTAAGCCAACACGTCCTCAAGAACTGAAAAGAGCTTTAGATTTGAACATAACAAAACATAAACAGCCGAAGAACGTTGTGTTCTTTCAAATTGTGCGCCTGTATTACTGACACGAGGACGATTGCATCAGTCTTTTTTCTGAAACTGTTGAAAAAAAAATCGAAAGACTAACAGACATTTTTGCAAAAACACGACGTACATGCAAGTGAGAACATTTGAAGGGTATTACAACATTTCAAACCTTGTTACCTTCTTTTATCTTCTGGTCTTAAAGAATGAATTACGAAGACTGAAGAATGGTCTGCCCTGCCTGCTTGCTGATGAAATATCCCGCCCGGCTGTGTGTGGCGTTTTATCAGGGGTGGGATGTGTATAAACAAACCGATGTGAGGGTGGAGCGTTCCACTCATGAATGGAAGGGGGGAATTTACGCAAACGGTACAACTGCAGTACATTTATTAATCATTAATAGAGTTTTAGTTAGTTAAATAAAAGGCTGTATTAACGTATACTATAACGATCCTAAAATATATATCTAAGCCATAAAACAAACGCTCATACCTTTTACTTTTTTGTAGTGGCAATGCCCATATATGGACAACCCACGTCGCAATATTTTTTTCCTTCAACAAACTTTATTTGAATGTAATTTTTTCCCAATAAACTTTATTTAAAAGTTACCTGAAATGTAAACATTAAGGAACAAGATTAACTCCCACGTTTGAAAATCTGCGTCCGCTTGTTTGAAATATTCAAGTTAAAAGGCAAAGAAACATTTTTTTTAAACTTCAGGTACAAGCGCAAAAGAATATGATGCAATTTTAAAGTTTCTTTCTCGTAATTCTCGGTGACTAAAGCTTGTTTAACCGCCTAGTGGCTCATTCAAAACAGGACGTCAGGTATTTCATCATTGCTGTCTGATGCAACCTAAGAGGGTGGAGTATAGTATTTTACTACGTCGGTATAGTTACTGTTCATAAAATATGTATACCTTATTGCGAAATAACATATATATTAATGCAAGTTCACTTATTTTTGGCAACATTCTAATAACATTCTAACAACATTTCTCTGTAATGTAAACAAATGTGGGTATTTTTGAACAAAAATAAATTCTAAAAGTGATGTATTGAACCTGGAATTGAAAATTATAATAAATAAAATTTGCATGATCCATTTTTTAATAGTTTGTATTTCATGTTTTTTGTGTGATGCTTTTCTTTCTTGATATTTATTTATGTATTTACCTTTTACTTTTAATAACGATTGATTTTTTTCTATACTCTAATGCGTGCATGCCATATGTTGGCTGAAAAGCACTGGAAAACCTTTGAATATCAATAGAAAATTTAAATACGCTTTTAAAATGCATATAAATTCTGTTACAGCTGTAGGTTATGCAATTCTGTTTTGTTTTAGATCTGGGGTATGTATTTTCATATAGGCTCTGCACAAACACCTTACCTCCCAGACATAACTTCTGCTGCAGACTTCTTGCATTGGACTTTATATGCATTGCCTGATATGTTACGTTTCAAGTTAAGATGACTTATTGAATTTTTTATTATGCTTTCCACCAATCTGGTTAAATGCAGTTGTGAGTTCTAACGTGTTTCCTTCTTGATTCCCATTGTCCAATGGCAGTGTTGCCTTTTGTTCATGCTCAGTCTCATTGCTTTGGGGTGCTCTTTCAAAGTATTTCCACTTTATCAGGTTAACCCAACTGAGTGTCTCAGTTAAAAAAACAAGCGTCATAGCTTCACCCTGGGCTCCATGGTTGAAATGACTGGAAAAAAAAAACAGACTAATCTCTGCATTGGCAATTTGTACCCATCCTGTCTGGCCAGTTTCATTACTCAGGACAAGGGCAACACATCAAAGCTCGCAGGTTTTACAGGTCACAGTCCTCACAGTGGAAGAACGTCACCGATGCCGTTTGTGTCACTGAGACTTTCTTTATGCTATGTTCTCAAAAAGCAATTTCCTCAATTTCACTATTTTTTTTTTAATCATGGACATCTGTTGAAGGTGCACCAACTACACATTTTTCCCCTGAGAAACTTGTTTTTTGTTCATGCGGGAACATTTGTTTGAATTAATCATTACTTTAGGATTACCTGGAGATCAAGTTCTTATTCATACGATCACTTTTCTGGGACAAGTTTAATCTAACTGGGGCCAGAAATTCCCCCTTTCTCTGTTAATCCCCAAGTTTCCTAAAAAAAAAAAAAACCAACAGGAACAGAAGAAAGATTACAGTAACCTAAGAATTCAAAAGAAAAGAAACGGGTTGCTGCAGGTTTCAAGCATATAACCTGCTGCTTTGGGGACTAGAGACTGATTTAAGAGTAAAAAAAAAAAAGGCAAGTTGTGTATTGCTGCAATATGAAAGTAGAAGTAAAAGACTCGTCTTTAGAAATATTGATCTTATATAATCCTTCGAAATGTAATGTGATGCATGTATCTCAGAGACCCCTATCTCATTAGCATGATCAAGCTTTCCTTAAAACCCTTGTTTTTAACTTGCTCAGCTTTCTGCCCTGTAGTTCATCACCCTTCCGCTAGAGACAGTAGAGGGGTTTTTTCTCTTCTTTCAAAACGGCTGCTTCCATGAAACCTCACTTTTGATGGCAAAAGTTGTAGAAATTTTCAAAACTTTATGGTGAGAATGACTCATCTATTTGTATACATCTTTTAAATAACTGCTTGCTGTATTGAAATAATGCAAAATGTGTAGATAATTCTTTAAAATGCAGTTATATCATATTAAAAATGTGTGGATTGAATTTAAGACAGTCCTGAGCAGACATGTCCATATTTTTGCATCTAAAACTACCACTGTTTAAAGAAAAAGAAATATTAAATCGCCCAACATATAATCAATACTATCTATATCTCATTTGTTATTTAACTGCCTACTCAACCAAATGGTAGTGTACATTTTAAAAAGTGTGTATTACTGCTCCAAAGCGATAAGCAGCAGATTTTGTCTTAGTTGGGTAGTTAAAGGGTTGAGAAAAATTATAATCCAAATTGTTTTTATAGATTTTATCAAATGCTTTAAAAATCATCTTTTCAATTTAATTTATTTAGCCCTATATCACAGTCATAGCCGCCTCAATGGGCTTACACCAGTTTTTGCAAAGATTCCAAAGACTTTGAATCTTCTGTCAATTCTTTGATGTAGTAGACTTTTGTTTACACAATTGTTGGTTGTGCCTTTTAGATTTTACTAGATGTGGAAAATTGTGAGTTTATGGATAATCAGAACTATGTTTTTGGACCAAATCAGTGGAGCGTAGGAATAGAAAGGTACTTTTTGTGGAAAGTGACTTAAGTTATATGTTTTTTTTCTCCTAGTTGTTGGACAATACAGTAGCTATTTATTGTGTCTAGAAACAGTTTTGTAATCATACACACAGAGAAAATTTTAAACCCTTTTTTTTACATTTGGAAATCGTGTGTACAATAATCAAAAAAACCTTTTGACTTCATGTTCTTTTTCCACTCCAATGGTGAATTAGGTCACCTGCCATTTGGCCCCATTGCTCTCCAACTCTCCGTCTGATCCTCTCCGTGACACCGGACCCACAAAGTGAAATGTGAGTTTAGCCGCATTCAAAAGTCAAAGGAGACGGGACACGGCAGGCAGCAGGAAATTTAATTGGTGAAAGATTCTCAGTAACCAAAAGATTAACTGTAGTGACAGATTGTAGTACTTCACAATAATATACAGAAAAGAATTAAAGAGCAGAAAATGAACAAACTTTAGCCTAATTTCTCATCCACAACTATCCAGATCCTGAACAACTTTGACCAGTGAGATATCGTTGAAGAGAAAACCTTTTGTCACAGTGCTTTGATATGATTATAGTTATTTCCCACGTCACATCCCCTGTTTGTTGATTTCACATCATATAGCCAAATAGGGAGAGGATCTGATCACTAATATGGTAGAGAAAACTAATTAGGGTTCACTTGTTTTGTTCTAGATGCTACATGCTGCTTGACTTTGGCAGGATCCTCAAAATAACATTTTGGCTGGAAACTAAACACTTAGAAAAACGCAATATCTTGAATTGATCAACTAAAACAGATATTGTAAATAAACAAGAAAATGTCTAAAATATATATATATAAGTAGCATGTTGTCCATGGAATCAAAAGGAAATCACACAGTGTGCAGAATGACGCTTTATCCAGTTGGACCTCTTCATAAGCACTGTGTTTCTCAGTTTGTTTTAATCATATTACTGGTGCATCTGACATTCCTATCAGCTCTATAATGAAGCGGAGTAGACGGAAATGTACAGGTGGCAGGCGCAGGAGTCGGTGTCCTCTTTAAAATGAGAAGAGCAGAGAAAATAAAAACAGGGCATGAGCATTGAACACCAACATGTGCTACTGTTGTGTGGAAGTGGAGCTCTGACACTGCCCCTCTTTTAAACAGCAGCTTCACACCAGCTCAAGCGATGCTTTTTGATACATTTTCAATTTTGTTCCTATTTATCTTATGCTAACATCTTTGTTTACTTCCATCCACCAAGATCATTTTCAGTAGTTCACCTTTTAAATTCCACAAAAACTACTTTTTAAAATTCTGCATACATCTTACAGCTGAGACATGTTTGTAATCCTGTTGCGTATGTTCTGCATTTGTGAGTCACTTTAACTGCTGTGCATAAATCAATATGAGCGAGCAATGTACGAATGTTAAAATGAATGCATTTAACCCAGAATTCTTTATGCAGTCAAGCAGGTGTGAAGCATAAATTGCAATGGTGGACCTCACAGGAGCTTTACATTACACAGCACAGCATGCAGCATTCTGAAAATGACATCCAGATCTGCACGCCTTTCCTGGACCAAAAGATTGCTGTGCAGCAGACTTGACTATTAAGCATCATGCAGGGTGGATTTTTTCCCCAATCCTTATGATTAATAGAGTTTTACTCAAATAAAAAAATTTAAAATGTAATTGTATTTTATCTACACAAAGCATGGTTTAACTTTAAAGCTTCAGTATTTTATGGACTTTATGAGCAGAATGGGTAGCACAATCAGAGGGTGAAAAAGAATACTTTCAGAGAGAAATTTACTGCAGCGGGAGCGTGCAAGTATGCCATGCAGGCAATGGTTAGTGCAAATAAAAATGACAACATATTGGTATTTAATTAAAAAGATTCATAAGAGCTTTTGTTAGAAGGGAAGAAAATTCTTGATTCCCCATCAAACGATAGTTCACAAAACTTTCTGCTTTAAAGGGACTTGTTGTTCAGCTAAACTGAGACATCAGTTTAACTTTGAATTAGTTTAGGACTGGAAAATAAAACAAAACTGGCATTTTTACCTTTTATTTTTTTTCTGCAGGGAAATATTATGCATCAAATTTTAAAGATGAATTCAAAAGAGTTGAAATATATATATATTTTTTTTCAGAAAGGTTTTTGTGAACTACCGCCTTTGGGCTTTGCAGTGTCCATGCAGCCACCTTTTATTTTCAAAACGCTCTGAAGAGACAGAATAAAAAAAAGTAAACTTACTTCACTCATACCTAAAAACACAACAAAAACACAAGAGAACAAAACAGGATCAGAATCTCTCAGGTCAACAGTAGCCTCAGCACACATTTAAACTTTATTCTACTTTATTCACATTATATTACAATCATGAATTTATGACACTTGTTGGGGAAAAGTTGGCTGTATTGTACATTTTTTAATTCCTGAAAGTTCTGTTAAAGAGCAAAGTGTTCAATACAACTAACGACAACTACTGAGGTTTGTTTTCCTTACTGTACACTTATAAAACAAATGCACAGGAGTCACAAAGTTGTTTGAAACACTGTCATTGTCTTTTTCATTACATACTCTAACTCCATGACCATATTTATGACTGTGTAATAACAAAGAGTGAGAGAAATGAAGCAGAAAGAGAAAGACAGAAGGGAGGAGAAAGGCAAGAGGCAGTCAAAGTTAAACCCCCCCAAGCCTGCCCATCTCTTTCAAAAACCCTAATGCCGTACTTTTCCAGGAATGTAGTTGCGGTCAATGGTCTCTTCTTGAAGAAACATGTGAAGACAGCGCTCATTCTGGGCCAAGGGGTGACCTGCAATTCTACAGAAACAGATGGAAGAATTATACAACACAACCAATGACGGATTGGTGCTTTACAGAAGTTTGGAGGAAGCCCTGTATACAGGACTAACTAACAGGAGTCTGGCAAACTCACTCAAAAATACCACACTCTCAAATTTTTTTAAAAAATTGCCTGGTCATGTGTAACGAAATAGTAAAGTAAAGCAATTAGATTTTAAAATAAATAAATAAATAACACTGAAAATGAGAAAGAAAATAATACTTAATACAAGTATAAGACCATTAGCTCTTTCAATTTGTGAAATTAGACAGTTTTTAAAAAGATTATATTGAAAAATTAATGGTTGCTATGACTGTTGTAATGATATTAAAAAAATGAAACATTTTAGATATAAATATCACTAAAATAGGTGATATTAAAAACTCCAGATACAATTCAGCTGGTCACTACAATATGATTATACATTATAACTGATTGTAACTGATGTCTATAAAATGATACATTGTAACTGATGTCTATAAAATGATACACTGTAACTGATGTCTATAAAATGATACATTGTAACTGATGTCTATAAAATGATACACTGTAACTGATGGCTATAAAATGATACATTGTAACTGATGGCTATAAAATGATACATTGTAACTGATGGCTATAAAATGATACATTGTAACTGATGTCTATAAAATGATACATTGTAACTGATGGCTATAAAATGATACATTGTAACTGATGTCTATAAAATGATACATTGTAACTGATGGCTATAAAATGATACATTGTAACTGATGGCTATAAAATGATACATTGTAACTGATGGCTATAAAATGATACATTGTAACTGATGTCTATAAAATGATACATTGTAACTGATGTCTATAAAATGATACATTGTAACTGATGTCTATAAAATGATACATTGTAACTGATGTCTATAAAATGATACATTGTAACTGATGGCTATAAAATGATACATTGTAACTGATGTCTATAAAATTATACATTGTAACTGATGGCTATAAAATGATACATTGTAACTGATGTCTATAATATGATACATTGTAACTGATGGCTATAAAATGATACATTGTAACTGATGGCTATAAAATGATACATTGTAACTGATGGCTATAAAATGATACATTGTAACTGATGTCTATAAAATGATACATTGTAACTGATGTCTATAAAATGATACATTGTAACTGATGTCTATAAAATGATACATTGTAACTGATGGCTATAAAATGATACATTGAAACTGGTGTCTATAAAATGATACATTGTAACTGATGTCTATAAAATGATACATTGTAACTGATGGCTATAAAATGATACATTGTAACTGATGGCTATAAAATGATACATTGTAACTGATGGCTATAAAATGATACATTGTAACTGATGTCTATAAAATGATACATTGTAACTGATGTCTATAAAATGATACATTGTAACTGATGTCTATAAAATGATACATTGTAACTGATGTCTATAAAATGATACATTGTAACTGATGGCTATAAAATGATACATTGTAACTGATGTCTATAAAATGATACATTGTAACTGATGGCTATAAAATGATACATTGTAACTGATGGCTATAAAATGATACATTGTAACTGATGGCTATAAAATGATACATTGAAATTGGTTTCTATAAAATTATACATTGTAACTGATGGCTATAAAATGATACATTGAAACTGGTGTCTATAAAATTATACATTGAAACTGGTTTCTATAAAATTATACATTGTAACTGACGGCTATAAAATTACACATTGTAACTGGTGTCAATATAATGATACAATGTATTTGGTGGCTACAAAATGATACATTTTAGCTTGTGGCTTCAATATGATACATTGTAGCTGGTGGACAAAATTTATCATACTGTATGTCTTCCAAAAGTACCCCCAGTATTTGTTGCAACAATTTGGCAGTTGAGACAGTGCATATTAGAAACTGGCATTCACTCAATCACAGAGAGTATGGTGATGGCTAATAGGTTCATTTTGTTGTGAAATTTGGTCAAAAATGCAGACAACACCAGATGAATATCTTAGGATTTATTGAAATGATGAAAACATTGTATTCTGTATTGACTAGCATTGGCTGTGAATATTTTTTTTCTACAAAGCATCATCAGTGTGCATATAAACAATTCTCTTCGCTTTCATGTCAATCATTTTCCTGGAGACACGCACACCTTTCTGTCATTGTTCAATATTCCATGTTCAAACCATTTTTTCTAATTTGTTGCTCGCTTTTTATTACTCCTTTACCAGGAAATTGTTTGTTCCTTTTCTTCTGCAGCCGTCTTCTCCATGTCAGCCATCTGCTTGTGCCGTTTTCAGATGTGTCTAGGATCCACCCCAAAATTTGGTGCAGATTCCCAACCAGAATATTTTTGGGGTTATGCCACTGCACGAAGTTTAAACGCTAAATGCAATGAGCCTTTCCTACACTGGCTCACAACACAAACGCCACAAACAGCTGGCATCTGCATGGCTGTGCGCACGGGCATGAAATTAGCAATGAAGTTAAGTAAAAAACCTTTGAGTGTGACATTGTTTAAAGCCATTTTTCAACTCAATCGACACATAAGTAACGATTCATGGCCTCATTTTTTAACAGTAAACCCTTTTTAGCAACTATTATAGTTGTTTTATCAAGGGGATCTTGAGTTGACCAACCTGTTGATAAACTGCTCCAGACCCACTCGCCGTTCCTCAATGAAAGACTCCTCAAAAAGGCCCTCATCTCCACGGAATGGCAACTGTCTTTTTAGTGCTTTTCCCGGCAGGGGTGGTACCACAATCTAAATATAAGACAGTTTATATGAACAACAACAACAAAAAAAGAGCATCTGCATCCATATAACACACACATGAAAAATGCTACTTTATCAACAAATTTTACTCTGACCTTAGATGGATAGCTTTTGTGACAAAGGACATCACAGATGCATTTTTTTTTTCTAAAACAACAAAGTTCAAAGCCTGCCATGTAATTATTGTTTTACCAGATAGGCCTGTCATTGTTTTATAAATGTTCACACACTGCATCACTGGTCACTGTAATTACTCGTTTAGATTGACGTCCTTTTAATTATTACCCTGAAATATGTTACCAGTGTTAGTTACTCACCTTACTGTCTCTCTCCAACTCATTCTTTAACCATTCAAAGTCGCTGTATCTTCTCCTCACACAGGAATCCTTCAATTTGAAAATGGGAAGGTTTGTCTGTATTAAAAAAAAAAGGTTAGATTTACTTTGGTAAAAGTCACCGGCTTACCAGTAAAAGTGGTGGTGAAAATTACTGTGAGAACAGAGGGAGTTTACCTGTAACCCTTTGCAAGCACAAGTAGTGCCTAAAATACTGTCCTGCACATTTCTATGTGATGCTGCTATATGTATTGTTTCAACAGCATATTGAGAATCCACAGAATTTTACAAAATAGCAGAAAAGCTAATGGTCACAAGTGACAATCTCAGCTTTAAACAATGTTTCATTAAAGACCAACTTTGTTGAAAATCGTGTTTTCACATGTTCCTGTGGCATTTTTTCTAATGATGGAAGACCTATATTTCAGCATATTATTTTTTTATTCAAATAATTATGAACCAGGAGCAGACAAATAATGCAGTTGAAAAAAGCTTGTAGCTGTGACACAGCAGCTACTACGCCAAGCTAGCAGCTCCCTGCTCGGCTCCATTCCGATGCATCCGCTTGTAGACAACTTGATCCATGTACATCTTTGCTTTCTTTGTCCAAGTTGGCATCTTACTCAGAACTGTAGGGCTGAATATGTCTAAAATTGCCTGCAATTTTTGTTGCCTCAGAGAGTTAGGTTGGGGGTGTGAGGGACTGTAAGCTAGCAGGATAGTGTGTAAATGCATGGCGAACTTGCTTCACGCCAACAGTCTCACCCACAACTCAGAAGCAAAGTTCAAATGAACTATTGGCACTCTGCAGAAACTATGTCATAAAAAAAACAGGTATTTTGATTTTGTCTAAAATTGGTATAATCTTAATTGAAAGACCACTGGGAACGCTTTTAAAATAGTTTAGAAGATAATTGTAGTGGAACTATACAAATACTTTTATAATACCTACTAAATCCATCTGGAATGATTTTGTTACATACAGAAGAAAAAAATGGAAAAAGCACAAAAAATATATGTTATGTTCTTCCAAATATTGCATAAAAGGTTGCTGTTCAACTAGCTCTTTCAGAGATGAGGTACTTTTCCATCCATATATTATTGGGTTAGGGACAGATTCTGGTTTGAGCAGACAACAATGATCTTTTTCTATAGTAGTAACAGACTGAAAGACATTTTGCATTTTTCTATCCCGTGATTGTTAGCTGTAAATTTCACAAGACAAAAAGTAACTGTAAGAAACGTGTATTTTCTATTCAAATTTTATCTACATTGGTCAATGGTTAGGATCCAATCTTCAAATGGTTTAACTTCCTCTTAAACCCAGTTAAACCTGAAATACTGAATCAACAGCTGTTGCAGCGTAATTGTACAAGCCACAATTAATGATGTTAAAGTTGAGAAACTCTAAACTGTGCTGGAAACACTTCTTTAGACAAAAAAGACAAGTTTGGTAAAGTGCAGTTTTGCAATGACTGTCTATCCTGTTTCAGCTTCCTGAAAATGTCTTAGGAATGTGCAGTGTTTGCGATTTTCAGCATCTGCCTTTTACAAGCTTAATAGTTTATGGGGAATAATTCTATAACTAGAACTGCTCTGAAAAGCTAATACAACACATGGTACTACTGTGATTAAAAAGTAAAACAGCAAAAATAGGGCCAATCATGACGAAGTACTGCTTTAAAACACAAGAGTAACGTTACTTTCAGCTACCCACTTGTTGAAAAAATACACAGTTAGCGATTTCAATTAAGAATAGTTAACACAGCTATCAAACGTCGCTGGGATAATTATAAATATCATCACAGGTTGGATTTGATGTGCTTTCAAGTCCTATGTGACTTAACTATTTTTGTAAGTTACCCACGTCAATGAATTTAAAACAACTGAAACGGTATTTAGTTGAGCATGAGTATTTTTAAATCATGTTTTGGTCCAACACAGACGTTCACTCTCGACTACTGCAAGTAAAAGGTACAGCTAGCAACACCAAACAGTTCCCAGAAACTAGAAACTAGGCCGTCCACAATCCCCGCGTGTCGAGTCCTACTTCTGCGGCCTCAGAAGCGACTCGAGGCGGCTACCGTGCACGTCGTAGTCCCGTTCCTGTACAGACTTTGCCCTACCAACTCGACATGCTAACAGCTTAGCAAAAACATTGTAATTATCAGTTAGCTTAGCACACTTAGCTAAGTCCCCTTTCGGACAGAGGTTAAAAACCTACCCTCATTCGAACTTCATAAGTTGTGTAACGGTTTCTTCCGACTCCAACGATCTGAGGATCGTAGACATCTATTTCCAGAAAATTGCTCGGGGGACCGTAAGCATCCGTCAGATCCTGGGGCTTAGAATTCAACCGGCGAGTGTCGGCTACTACCGGATCTGTCATTTTGTCGGGCTGTAATTTTTAGATGGCCAGTAAAGTATTAGCGTAAAAACCAACACGTATAAGTCGTAAATTTCATCTGAAGGCCTCAATTAATGACCATAGCAGATCGGTAAGGTCGGGGAAGTAACGCTCTTCTCGTTGGGGCCAGCCGCCCTGGGCCCTACCCTTCTTCTGTGAGGAAAATGCGTAGACTTCAGTTCCGTGTTATGCGGGACTCCACACTCCCCCTAGTGGAGACCGCAGGAACTGGACTGGCCTAACTACCTGTTAAACTCATAAAGTGTAAATTTCAACATACAGAACGAAAAACACAATATGTCTATGGTGTGGGATAATGGATAATAGTCAATTAAATTATGGAATTTGCCCAAGACAGATCAAACAAAGCAATATCGTAAAAATCCTAACATTTTAAGTCAATTGGTTTAAAAATCACAACCCTCAGCAAAATGTAGACTATTTATGTTTTTTACACCTATACTTAGTCTATACAAAAAGCGAGGCAGTATATTTGAACTTTACTTTATCTATAGCCTACATTATAAACTTAAAATGTTCCAATTTAGTCTAGTAGTGTTTTTTCTACACTATACGCACATGTCTAGTACTGTATACTAGACTTGCTATACCTATAAGTATACTTTTTTGTACACAATACTGCTCATACCCACATATACATACAAACAAACACCTTTTAAGCATATATTACTCAGTCACATATTCCATTGTGCAAAAGTGAGCCTGGCAGTAGCACCTGTGCTCAGGTGAGTGTCTTTATTCTACTTTTGTGGATGAAAAAAACTCTACAAGTAGCTACTAAATCTTTTTATTAAAATCCAAAGTGAAACACAATCATACAAATAAAACACAGAAAGGTTATATTTAAGTGGCATACGTGTTTAAGTGTATGTTTAGCACTGACTTTAGTAGATTCAAAGGTTAAAAAAAAAAAGAATTTTCAGAGTAAATATGTTAACGTCACAACATAAAATACAGCACACAATAACACAATATGAAATAAATCAATCAAATACATTGGATACTTTAACGTGACTTTGGTATACTGATACTTACATTTACTCTCTGTTTGTTTAAGAGTAACATAATGATGGATGTTAATTACTTATGAAGTTGGGTATTAACATTCTTTTTAAAACCGTGTAACTGCACACCAATTTAAACTTCCATAGCAGTGAAATTTGTAATATTGATACTCATAGTTCATATAGTAGACTACATTGACAAAATAAAAAAATATGATATTAATTTAAATTGTGAAGTCATTTTACTAAAAAAAATACTACTAATAAGAATTAATAATAAGAGTAATTAATAATAATGCAAGCAGAAATGTATTAAATGTAAAACTTTTATGTAACTCCTATAAGAAGAGATTTAATTTCATGTTGACTACTATGGAAAAAAGACGCCTATATCAAGTTGCATTAATAATAATAAAGATGCTTTAAATGTTTGTCTGTAAAACTGAAATAATAGGGGAAAAACAGTTAAAAATCCTTGCTTTTCCTTTTACACATTTTATGTAACTTCGCTCCACAATTCCATCAAAGCTGCACACAAGCTTGAGGATCACACACTGCTGTTTGTAAGCAGTTGCAATAAAATCAGCAAGTTTCACCTGAGGATATGTTACAACTTAAGAATTTGACACAATTATAAAACTGAAAAACTGCAAAGTAAAAGAATGAAAACAAACTTGACACTACTTACTTGCAAATTTCTAGAGTAAAAGTAAAAGATGGAGTTTAAAATCGATTCTGGGATGGTTTCCTTTGGTCCTTTTTTTATTGAAAAGATGCCTGATCAATCAAAAAATATACTACAGATTTGTGTTGTTGGAATTTTTGAAGGTCTCAAAGTTTTTTTTTTCTTTACTTGAATTAGATTTTTTTTTTTGTTGGATTAAAATTGAAATTATTCCTGACACTTCTAATTGAAACTAATAGAATTGCTTTTTTCTGCTATTTAATCATCCATCAATCTTTTAATTATTGAATTAAATCAGTATTTTTATGCCCAAATGAGCCCTTTTTAGGGGATCACGAAAATCAAACTTGACTTCTTTGAATTTTAAGCAGAAAGTTATGGCTTCTCTTCAGGTGAGAGGGTGGAGGAGGACAGGGTGTTTGATGAATCCTTTGGTCCATCCACACCCATGAAGACAGAGCAGTCGGTTTGGTCGGTGCTGACAGAGAGGCTCGTGCTGTCAATGCTCTCACTGTCAGACTGGGTGACATAGATGTACTCACGCACAGAGCAGGCCTTCTCGTTGTAGTTAGCTTTAAAGCCCTCTTTAAGGCTTTTAGAAAACTGGAACCATTCCTTAAGAGACAAACACAAATGTTGTCACATCAGACAATCTGCACATTTGCTGAAAACCAACAAAACTTTCACTTTTCAGGTACATTCTTTCTAAAGTGAGAATTATTCGTTTTTAATGAAAAAACAAAAATTACGAAGATTACTGTAATTTCTGCAACTATGACAAAAACACCAAATCTATTCCGACTTTGCCAACCCTCTGTCCGGTAAGACTTTAGCCGTACAATTTAGGAGATTTTGTGTGAGACCGTTGTTATGTTTCAGCAGAGTTACTAACCTCAATATCATGAGTGACCAGGGAAGGTTTAGGAACCACAGGAATGAGGATGATTCTGAGCCTGAGATGAAAGGTAAACACATTTGTCATTGACAAATATTAGCACTTTCAAAAATAACTTTCTTTTCTCAGCTATTGAGTGAGCTGAAATTCATTTTCTATTCTTAGTTTGGACAAAAACAATGTGACTAAGGATGCTAATTGTAATCTAAATAAATCTATGAACGTTTGGCAATTGAAGAGTAAAACAATAAAAAAACTACATCTGTTTGAGAGGGAGTTTTGATACTTTAGCACAAATCATCCAAATGACTAATGGATAGAACACAAAAGCAATACAGTATGAAAAAAGCAGCTTTACCCACCTTTCATAGTGCAGCAACATGATGACCAGCAGAAAGAGGACTATAGCCCCCATCACGTACCATACTAGTGACCACACAGACACTGAACCACCAGTATGATTTGATTCTGAGAGAAGAAATGAAAGACATGCACATGGTTAGCACATATGACAAAAAGACTGCTATAGTAGGTGTTCATAGTTAGAGTATTTAGTAGGGAGGTTTTAAACAAACTGTCAAAATTGCACTTTTTGTGGTAGTTCATGCTAAGAAATATTTATTTTGTGCAAATAATAATATCGCTTCAGCTGTGCTGCATTTACATTAGAATGAACTGTCAGAAAGTTTTGCTTTTTTCAACTTCAGGTGGACGATTCATTAAACCAGCATACGAGTAAACTACTTAAATAACTTGCAGCAAAAAACAGACAAAACCTTTTCATGCATGCTGTGTAGAGGAGTACTGTTCCTTTGACCTATATGTAGCAGTCATACCTGTGGTGTTATTGAAGCCCCAGATGGCGGGCTCACTCCATTCACTCCAGTAGTCAGGGCCGCCCCCACATCCGCTCTCCAGTTTGTTCCTGACTTGCAGCTCATATCTGGAGTTGTTCGATGGCAGGTTGATACAATAAGACTGGTCCTTGAAAACCTTGGAGTGCTGACGAAAAGCAAGACTTTAAATGATGGAAGGAGAAAACAAAAGGAAGAGAGAGACATTAAAAGATGGACCAAAAAAAGAACCCTACCTCCCACTTCATTGGTTTTTTTCTGTAGCGGACCTCACTCTCCACACAACTTGTGTGAGTCTGGTTCCAGTAGAACCACAGGTTTTGGTCAGATCCATATTTGACGGTGACGTTGGTGGGTGGATTAAATTTGACTGTTAATGACACAGATATTTAGTTATAGATAACGTCAGAAACACTGTTGTTTCATGTTGGGGTATTGCCATATTTTTAGCACATTTTTCGTGCTTACCTTTCATCTTAAGTTGATGTTCTTGCGTGTGGTTTACATTGCCGTGTTTCAACACAGTATAGAACGTGTCAAATCTCTTCGTTTCAGTGTAAGGGTGGTTACACCCAGTGTGTGTGCTGTTTCCTGGCAGATACTCGGCACATTCAAGCATGGTATCTTTTCCAAACCTATAAATACATGTAAAAAAATTATTTGAAAAATGAAATTTAGCAAAGTGTGTCACCATAGTAACTGATCCGGTTGATCCCATGACTGTAGAAGGGAAAAAAAACCAAGACAGAAATATCCTCAAGTGAGGACAAATTGAAAACAAATGTATTAGTTCTTAAACTTGACTTAAAAGTTTTTATAAAAAGAGGGAAAATGGTTAACATGCAGAGTTACAGACCAGCTGGTAAAGGTATAATTGCCATCTGTAGTCTTTTTCCAGGAACAGGAAACATATTTCAAATCCACCACCAAACAGTCCACATCTGTCAAAAAACACACGATGAGTTATTATGTAATCCAGATTAAGCATGATCAGGAAAATAAATCTTAAGTGAAATCTTACATTGCAGGTGAAATTTCCTAACTTTTTTAGACTTCTTCTTGCAACTTTGTAAATTAAACTAAAATTACCAAATGCTTTGCTTCATTCCGCTGTTTGAGGTTGACAGGACTGTTGCTCTATAGGCAATTCAAAATTTACAAGTACAAAATAAAATGATAAAATAAAAAACAAAAAATTGAATTTTGGAAGATTATATTACATTTAGTCAAAATCAGAATCAAAATTTTCACCTTCCCTCTATTTCAACATGAATTTATTCATTAAATTTTACTGAGTCTGATTTCTACTAATCAGGTTAAAACTTCTTTGAGGTCACAAATGACATTTCAGAGCTTTAGTGATGTTTTTTCTACAGCAGCACTAAATTACAACATCACAATTTGCTGTCAGGTTCTTTTTCCAACTACCCCACTCAGCTAAACCCACAAGACTGATTTCTGAACATTTTAGAAGTTGTTGTGTTTTGAAGTCCAGTGCTTCCTGTGACGTCATTTCCGGGTGAGCGTAACCATGCAGTGCTTGGTCATTATTGGTTGTTACTCCTGTCTTTGAGTGCCTAATATCTAACTTAGTGTTATCTGGTTTGGTATTCAAAAATTCTAAGTATCTTCTTTAGCATTTTAGCGAGTAACTACTGCGTTAACCATTGCTGTCTAAAAAGCAGCCTGTGGCATAGTTACTTCCCCTTAACCAAACACCGCTAGCCTTAGCTAAGTGCTAGCATTGCCTCCACCTCGTCTGCCTTCACTCCTCTGTCCTGCTCCATATGTGCCATATGTTCAGTGAAGATCCTGACTCCTTTAGTGAAGACGGTGGTAGATGTCTTAAGTGCAGCCCTATTTTAGATTTGGAGGCCAGACTAGAGCAGTTAGAAGCGCGGCTCCACACAGTGGACGCTAAGCTTATTAGCCAGGTTGTTACCCGCAGTGCAGCTCGCACTTTCGGAGCTAAACTGCTTTGCACCCAAGCCCCTCCTGGGCAGCAGCCGGGAAAAACTCAGGATTGCTTTTTACTGGTGGGATGGAAGCATAGAGCTAAATTTTAAAAACTTAAAGCATACGAAGCTCCCGCTACGTAATACGGTTTCCTCCCTCTGCAACACGCATGAACTGTCAACGCTAGTTAATGCTTCCTCTGAAGTTAAACATGTGAAGCTCCCAACAGCTACAGTCAGGTGTTATCCGGGAGCCAGAGTTGGTGACATAGAAAGGAACCTTAAAATGTACTGAATTCAAACTTACAGGCCAACCAAACCGAGTAGCACCATAATTTACTGCTAAAACACGTTCCCTACGTTCTAACCCGTAAGTTAGAAAGAGAATGGCGCTGATCTGGGTCAGAGCAATCTCTGAATAACTGGAAATATAGCCTTTTAAAATATAAAAAAGCAGGAACCCAATACTATTCAACTTTAGTAGCAGAATGGAAATAATCCAAGATTTCTTTTTAGTGCTATAGCCAGACTGAACAGTAACGGCCAGTTACAGCTCAGAATTTCTTACATTTTTCAATAGTAAAATCTCATATCTTAGACCCAAGTTGAACAAAACTATCCCTACTATCAGCCCAGAGCATGCCGAAGCTGTAGAAACGAAGGCCTCTATAGAAACCCCTGTAACATTAGACTGCTTCACTGCTGTAGATCAAGCGGAATTATCATCAGTCATTACATCCTCCAACACCTCAGCTTGTCTCTTAGACCAAATTCCCACTAAGCTTTTTAAAGAAACCTTCCCCCTAATTAATGAATCAATTTTAAGTATTGTGAATACCTCCCAGGAAACAGGTTATGTGCCACAGTTTTTAAATATGCAGTTGTTAAACCTCTTCTGTAAAAGCTCAGTTTGGATCCTGGCGTTCTGGTCAACTAAAGACCAACATCAAATCTCTCCTTTATTTCAAAGATATTAGAAAGAGTTGTAGTTAAACAGCCATACAGAACAATAGCCTCTTTGAAGATTTCCAGTCAGGGTTCAGACCTCACCATAGCACTGAAACTGCACTAGTTAGAGACCAGAATGATCACATAGAGAAACTTAATGCCTGCATTAGAGACATCAAGACTTGGATGACAACTAATGACCTCCCCCTAAACCCAGAAAAAAACTGAGGTCCTTATACTAGGTCCAAAATACCTGAGAGATGCTCTATCTGATCAGATGGTCTCCCTGGATGGTGTAAATATGGCCTCACCTCTGGCTCGTCTCACAACTCCAGCTGTTCCACAGCTTCATCTGGATAATTGGCTATGGCTGTGATGCTGGGCTATATAAATAAAACTGAATTGAAGTATGCACGACTTTTTAATAGATTTTAGACTGCAGACAACAATCAGCTTGCATATTTATCTGACTTAAATCCCACTCCGATCATCTTTTGATCTATTTTAAAAGCGTTCCAAGTGTTTTTGTTTTATAATCATAATCATGCTGTATGTAGCTTAAACAAAACGGTTATTTTCTTGGTCATAGATTCTGCAGACTGGCTGGAAGTAATTTAAAATTATTTTCCGTGTTGTGGGTAGAAATGTTGGCAGGGAGTAAGCCCACCACCTTTTCCACCATCTATCTGTTTACACGCTCTCCTACAGCTTACAGCCCCTCACACCCCCACCAAAACCTGACCAGCACTGCATTTTTTCATCTGCTCTTGATTCATAACAATTTGAAAAAAGAAAACATACTCACAAACACTATTTTAAACTTGTTTTTTATCATATGTCCTCCATCATCAGAAAAATGCTACTGGAACATGTTAAAAACACCAAAAACATGATTTGCACCAGAGTGAGTTTTTAATATGTTAAACTTTTTTCCACCACCTATCAATAGTTAAAAATAAAAAAAAAAAAAATTTAGCTTTTGATGCAGTTTCTATTACATGATTATTTGCATTTTTTCCAATTAATTACATTGAGCATCACGTGAAGATCAACAATTTGTTTCTAAAAAATGGATTTTTGCAGAACTAAAACATAATTTTTAGCCAAAGTAGGAAGAAATGCTAATTTATTAAGCTTCCTTTTAAAAGTTTTATTTTTTTAACTTTACTCTTAACTCTACTGTACATTACTGTAAGCAAGACAAGCCTTTGAACATCTGTACTCATTTTAACCTCCTGACATTCAGCAAGCCATGTCCCATGTTTTCCAGCACAGTAAAAATCTCCAAGAGAGACACAGAAGCTCATGAGTTACATGGTTTAAATGTGTGGTCCCATGATGACTTTTACTAAGTCAGTAGGCCTACAGGCTGTGAAAAAGCAAATGCCGCCTACCTCTGATCTGAAAATGCTAAGAGAAAGACTCTCGAAACTGTTTCTTGAAACTAGTGCAGTCTTCTTCCAACAAGAAAAGCGCTGCGATTAAAACCTTTTATTTAAATGGAAAGTTACAGCTTTTCTGAACAATAAATGAAACTTTAAAGCTTATCCAACAAAAGTCAACTTGTAATACAGGTATTTGAAAAGGAAAACAACAAAGAGGAAACTTGCTGAAACGATTGAATGTTCTCCAGTGATTTTTTTTTTGACCATTTAGACCACTCAGGTTTAGCTTCTGTTAGTATTTTATTGTCAGAAGGGTTATCTAATTGATAGATTTAAGAAACAAAATGAAAAAAAAAATGTACAGGTTATTTTTGAAGTGGAAAGCTGACTTCTGTTTTACACGGTAATGATTAATCACACGCAAACATAAAGGGGCAGAGAATGAAGAGAAATGATGTCAAGTGGAAATTTACTCAAATTTTGGAAGAGTATGGGCCATGCTATGGCCATTTCTCAACAGTTTTCCGGTTCACTTAGACTGACTAAAACAAACAAAATGGTATTTAAAATCCCCCCAAAATAATTTCAAAATGATAACAGCAATAAAACAACCCTTACCGGGAGAGCAACAAATATCCAACAAATATCCACTTAAACAGGACAGCAGTAATAATAGCGCCAGCATTTTGGCAGACAGAAAACAAGCTGCTTTCAGAACTCACACATGTGCACCTCTCTGTTCCTGCTGCGTATGTAATCAGCTTTTACCATCGCTGGTTTCATTTCCTGTCAGCAATGACTGCTATAGAAGGAAAGCACGTCTTCAGACGAGCCCAACATTTTGAAAATGTTAGCTCAGCAGACGTTAATATTGAGAAATGTCAAAGATTCCAAATAAATCAAAAGGATTATTCACTAAGAAATACTTTTTTTTATTTTTCCATTTGTTCTCTTAAGACATATGACAACGAAAATGGAAGAAAAAAATTATAGACACTAAAAAGTTATTTTTTCTATTAGTAATCAACAATGTAAGTTAATATGCTCAACTGTTAGTCACAACCAATCTTAGTATGGTAAGACTACTCTTACTCCTTTACAAAGTCCACCTGTAAAATTCTGAAATGACTATGTGACGATAATTATTACATGTGAAAAGAGTGTGTGTGTGTGTGTGTGTGTGTGTGTGTGTGTGGGGGGGGTGTTGTTTACCTCCTTTCTGAAACCGCGTTAAAGCGGGGAACTACTTGCTCTTTGTGTGATAAAATCTTTTGGGTGTGTGTGTGGTGCTTATTAAAATTAAATAATATTTTTACCAGCTCAATCACTGATACTTAACTGCACTTGCAGACTAATGTCTCAAAAAAATAGAACAATTATTTCTCTCTGTATGCTTCTTGGGCGTTTTATTTTCCTGTGAACTTTGATGCACAGAAAATTCTGGTCTAATTGTGGTTCAACCACTCATTTTCCAACAGAAAAAAACCCCCAAAGGGCAAAGGGGGTGTTTTTGTCATTTTGACTTTTTGTGTTTATTCATGAGGTATTCATTATTTAGTTATGGAAGAATACTTTGTTTACACTGAGCTCTGAAATATAAGTGAAACAGAAAAACAGGTAAGAATAATAAACAGGAATGTTTTTGACATCATTTAAATACATCCATTAATAATAAAAAAAACATGGAGAAAAGGAGAAATAAAATGTTTTGGACACATACAACTTTTGTCCAAATGTCTTGCTCTGATGCCATGGTGGTGGTGGAGTAACTTCAGAGAGTAATTTGAAAAGCCAATTTGGGATTTTGCTTGTGACTTCTGTTAAACTTTCACCTGAATCTAATATGACAGAAATCAGGCATTAAAGTGTGTTGATAACAAATGTAAAGTAAATGGTGTGGTCAAGTTGGGGTGGGATTATAAGTTTGCGTTCTCCCACTCCCTTTCAAGCAATCTACAATTTGATGCTTAGTTATCCGATTTTTGGCATGTTTTTTATGGATGCAAACCTCTGTTGATTGTGTTGCATATGTGTTATTCTTGCCTGATTGCTTGAAATAAACCATTTCAAATAAAAAAAGTCGCACTCCAATTATATTTTTATCTATTGTTAAATTGTTCCCATTGGTCTATTAATTATGAGTATGCAGTTAGTTTTTAAGCCAAAACCTTGAATTTCTCGGTCCAGCCTCCGAATTGTGGGCAGGAAGTAAGCCTCCACTGATATCTCATCATCACTTTGTCTACACCCTCACCTGCAGCCCCTCATAACCTCATGCTAACATAAGTGGTGTCCAGCTGAACATTT
Source organism: Oryzias celebensis (assembly GCA_014656515.1). Lineage (NCBI taxonomy): Eukaryota > Metazoa > Chordata > Actinopteri > Beloniformes > Adrianichthyidae > Oryzias > Oryzias celebensis. Next base: position 17,962,699 of record BNCR01000013.1, read on the forward strand.
TTTTAGCCAGATTTCAGGTCAGATAAGTAAAATGAAGATATTAATGCATCTATTTGTCTTCAAATGGATGCATGAGAATGGAGCAGGGAAAATTTGGCCCCGCCCATTTCCGTTGCTGAGTCACAACTGAGAGCTTTTTAGCATTTTTAAATCAGAGTTTACCATGATTTGAACATAGAAATACTCAAAAATACAGTTTTAGAATATTTTTTAATGTATGTTATCGACCATAAGAAAAAACACAATTTTTATTGAAGTAAGCCTTTAAAGCTATTTGTCTGTCTTTATTAACCATGCTATTTGGCAAAACTTTTTTTCATTCATTTTCTGAACCGCTTTATCCCTTTCGGGGTCACGGGGCTGCCGGAGCCTAACCCGGCTACTCATGGGCGAAGGCGGGGGACACCCCTGGACTGGTCGCCAGTCTGTCGCAGGGGCCACACAGTCACACACTCATGCACACTCACATCCACACCTAGGGGCAATTTAGAGTAACCAATTAACCTATGAAGCATGTTTTTGGATGGTGGGAGGAAGCCGGAGTCCCCGGAGAAAACCCACGCATGCACGGGGAGAACATGCAAACTCCACACAGAAAGGTCCCCCATTGGTGACACTGTTTCAAGGCCCCCAGCCAGGACTTGAACCAGGAACCTTCTTGCTGTGAGGCAAGAGCGCTAACCACTGCGCCACCGTGCAGCCATTTGGCAAAACTTAAATTTGCAATTTGCAAAAACACACCAAACCTTTAAGTTAATAACTAAACAAATAAAAATAACGTTTGTCAAACACTTTTATCTGGACAGCAAGCACTTTCTGCAACCTACCCCAAGAACCACCACTATATCTATCTCTGGGTTGAAAATCATGCAATAAAAGACAAAAACTCTCCTCATATCAAATTTCTGCTAAATCATCCATGTTCTCTTCTTTTCCTGTTTATTTAGCAATGCTACAAGTTCATTATCTTTCTAGGATGTGTTTATTTTTAAATTATGATACGTTATGTCATGCTAATGTGTAAAACACAAAAATAATAAATCTAAAAGTATAACAACATAAAAATCACCGGATAATAGAATTCGTTAGGCTGATAAAAGTTCATAATGATCATGTTTTTTCTTGATAGTTGTATAGTCTGATTTATTGGTTCATAAACATCTAGTATTTTAATATTGGGTGTTAAATTTTGGCATTTGAATTACAAACAAACAAACAAACAAAAAAAAAACCATCAAAATAATCGTAAAACAAAAATGAACCAAGCAAGTTCTGAGCTGTCCCGCCGAGGGTCGTTGTTGATTTCTCAATCAAGTGTGACTGCTTTTATTTTGAAAACCGGAAGTGTTTTTGTTTTTGTTGCGGTCACGAGGAGCGCTGTCATTTGCATTCGAAGGGGGTGAATTCTAAACTGAACCAACAGGGGTTCCAACGACAAATGTTATTTTCTCACACAAGGCCAGGATGAAGTTCCTACGGAGACTGTCGCTTAGTTTGAGAACGTTCAGACCTCCCTTTTTGCTCCCCGTTTTACTGACTGCCTTGTTCGTCCAGAGCCGAGGCGACAGCAATGTCTTGGACAACGTCGTTACCGAAAAAATGGCTGAGGAAAGCCACCGACAGGACAGTGCCAACTTACTCATATTCATCCTACTGTTGACTCTTACCATCCTAACTATATGGCTTTTTAAACACCGGCGATTTCGGTTCCTGCACGAGACAGGACTCGCCATGATCTACGGTAAGAACGTGAAGGGTGGCTAACGGTCATGTCAATTAATTAATGCTAGCCTTCTCGGACGCCGTAGTTTAGCTCCTTAACCGATAAGCCAATTAAACTGTTTCATTTGACGTGTCAGGCTACGCGGGCCTCCAAGTAAAGGGGTGTAAATGCGCTTTGTACTCACTTACATTTGTTAAACTTGAATTGTCACTTTTCTTTAGATATTGTATTATTAATACTATTATTGTCATCGACGGCAGCATGTTGGGGCATTTCGATGACTGTATCGTATTTTACTATTAACTAGTTATAACAACTAGTTTCTGAAACGTAATAGGTGACACCTGATCAAGCCACGCCCCTTTAAGGAAAACAAATGCTACAGTTTTTATTTCCGGCTTTGACCTGATTAATCCAAAGTTCAACATTTTTGATTATTAATGTCCTCTAAAAATAAATAAATAAAATATGCAAGGCCGGTTTAGCAAAAAGAAAAAAAAGGATTAAATAAATTGAAGTAGATAAGTAATATTTAGTAAGTTATTCCATACTCTTCAGGATTATTTTCTTGTTAAATATTCTGTTGTCACAGGCATTTGCTGTATAGGTAATGCAGTTTTTAGAGGCAAACTATCATTTTAAACTGATTTACCACGACACACCCAAAGCAAAAACACTCACAGATCAGTGTAAAAATGAATTAAAATGATTCAAACTCCAAAATCACTTTAATTCATTTTCTACATGATAGTAAAAACATTTGGGAATTTTTTTGATAACACTGAGTTTCAATTCATTAAAAAAAAAACAATCGGGCATCAAGGGGTTAAGAATAACCTACATGTGCCAGCTGATTGGAAAATATGTATTTGTATTGTTGTGTCTTAAAAAAACAATTAATTGATGTGAACATTATTAATTTGAAGATAGAAACTAAATATTTCAAAAGGAACCCTCAAATAGCTGCACTTTTTATTGTAACTACTCATCTGTTCCCCGCCGAAGGCCTGTTAGTGGGTGTGATCCTGCGATATGGCGTCCATGTGCCCCAGAGCATCAGCAATGTGACCCTCAGTTGTGCCGTCAACGCCAGTCCCGCCACTTTACTGGTCAATGTCAGCGGACGATTCTATGAGTACACCCTGAAGGGGGAAATCAGGCAGGACAGGGGCCACCAGATGCAGGATGACGAGATGCTAAGAAAGGCAAGAGGGTGATCAAATGTTGTGTGTGTGTGCATGTGACTGGTTAATGAATGACCAATGCAAAGAACTTTTTAAGTTCTGTTGTTTATCGCATTTAGGTGAAGTTTTGGTGTAATAAACACTATTACAAATTGTGACACATTGTATATTCAACCAGAAAGTTTCAATACTGAAATGATGTTGCTGTTGTTTACAGGTGACCTTTGATCCAGAGGTGTTTTTCAACATTTTGTTGCCTCCTATAATCTTCCATGCAGGTTACAGTCTAAAAAGGGTAAGTATCTATAAAACTCTCTTGAGAAAAAATAGTTCTGGCATAGTTTTTAGAAGCTACTATGATGTTTTTTGCTGCTTTTGTTTTGGTGAACTCTGTATCTTCTTCTTTTTTTTCCAAAATTCTTACCCGTAGAGACACTTTTTTAGAAACATTGGCTCCATCCTGGCCTATGCTTTCATTGGAACTGTCATATCCTGCTTTGTCATTGGGTAAGTCCCATTCACCCATGCACACTCACATTCACGCACCGATGGCGGCAGAGCCCCCATGGAATGCGTTCAGTTTCTTGCCCAAAGACACTTCTATACATGGGTAGGCAAAACAGAATGACCCTCAGAATAAAGGTTGACCGCTTTGCCTCTGTGTTATGTAAATTTTTTGTACGATATTTCTTTTGAAAAATGTAATTTCAGCTGTAGACTCTCTGCTTGCTGCATCTTTTTGCTACTCTGGATACACGATTGAATAAAATGACATTTCAGTATCGGTTCAGCTTAAAATAAGATGGAAGCTCATTGGTGCAACTAAACTCTCCAAACTTCACCTCCAGCCTAAAAAAGAACCCACTTGCATCCTCCAGAATGTCTAGTCCATTCCCCAGACAGAGCAACTATTTCAAGAGCTGACATGTGACAAAAAATGACAAAAAAAAGTCAATTTATATGTAAAAAAAAAGGAAAAGCTCCTTTTTTTGCACTTTTTCCTATATGCAACAATTCAATATTCCCACAATTCAGTTCAAACCTGGGTCACTGTTTTGTTTCAGTAATATGTAAATGATCTGACAAAACAACAACAAACGAAAAAAAAAATCATTTTTTAAATTTGCTAATAATTAAGTAACAATGAAGATTCATCTCAGCTGTCTTATAAGCCTAAAGTCATGTAATAAAAACATAAATAATGAACCTGTCTTAAATTTAGCATTTGACACTTTCAAAGTAAACATATGCAGTAGAGATGCAACGATTCACCTTCCCCACGACTGATGAGAATTGTGGCTTTCCTAGTTGCTATAGCAACTGTTATTAGAGGTCTAAGTACGCAGACTTTTCCGAGTTGGGTCAGAGGGGAAATTCTAGCTCCGACAAGCAAACACAGTAGCTCTGTATGCTCTGTAATCTTTTGTTGTCTTCAATGGCTTGTCCATTTTCTTCTTCCCTCCCAGCATCATCATGTACGGCTTCGTGTCCTTTATGAAAGTTGTGGGCCAGCTTGGGGGAGATTTTTACTTCACTGACTGCCTCTTCTTTGGTGCCATTGTCTCAGCAACAGACCCAGGTGAGGAATGCCACGAGACTGTACAGCTTCATAAATGGTAACTATAGAAGCAGAACTGTTTTTAATAATCCATGGAAGCGTTATTTGGCTGACATTTGGGAGCATAATCACAGCTTCTCTTTTACTTTAGACCTGTTTGCAGATTCTAAATGCATCTTTTTCTTCTTTGTCTCAGTGACAGTGTTGGCTATCTTCAATGAGCTAAAGGTTGATGTGGATTTGTACGCCCTGTTGTTTGGGGAAAGTGTTCTCAATGATGCTGTGGCCATTGTCCTGTCCTCGTAAGTTCTTCGTGCCTAAATATACAAAAGATCAGATAATCAGGTGTTTTAAGAAGTTTTTAGTAAGTTTGCTTTTAATTTATCATTTCAAACAAGAAAAACGTTTGATTTATGTCAAAGCAAGTTGCTTATTTTTGATTTAGATATCTCTCTAAAATACAATCATGACGGAACCATTTGCTCCTCCAGGATCCAGTAATTGAATCAGCTTTTGAATTATTCATCAACAAATGAGCGTGACGAGCTAACTCATTTTGGCTTGTTTGTTTTGTGTACCGCACACGAATGCAAACGAATCTCACCCACATCCCTCCTTGTCATTTCAATGCTTGCCCTCCTTCACCCGTCTGTGTCATTCATCGCCCGTCTGAACGTATGTATGTAGGGTTCTGCTTCGCTTGGGAAAGCAGGGCAGGCAGGGGGGCGGCGCTGGTCACTCCTCTGGAGAGGAGAGCTCAGTCTGGCCTCAGGGGGTTGAGGAGTGGTTGGGAGAGAACCTGACATTCACTCCTCGGTGGGTGGGGAGAACAGTCTGGATTTGTGCTGGAACCTCTCCGTTGATGCAGACCTTTCCTTTAGATTCCAGCTTTGAATGAATTCTAGCTTCCTTTACCACCATAATCCCTCCCTGCATCATCTTTAGTTTTCATTTTTGTCCTTTAGACCCTCAGTAAGATTGAAATTGATACGTTTATGAGAAAAGTTGACTATTTTTAAATGTGCATGGCTTTCGTTATGTACATTTCCAGCTCAGATAGTTCTAGTTCAGTGTTTGCTACTTTGAACTGATAACTTTTCTTTTTTCTCTCTTTTGAGCATGAATGTTTCTCCTCTTGAATTTGCATATAAAGCCTTTCTATTCTTTACATATTTGCGTGTCCTCCACCTGCCCTCCAGCTCCATTGTGGCGTATCAGCCGGCAGGAGACAACAGCCACAGCTTTGAGGCCATGGCCATGCTCAAGTCCTTCGGCGTCTTCCTCGGTGTCTTCAGTGGATCTTTTGCTCTTGGAGTGTCCACTGGAGTCATGACTGCATTCATATCCTTTTATCCTGGAACTGAATTTTTGGAACAATGTTTTTGCTTTTTTTCTTAACTTTTAATTCTTTCCCACGTGACCAAGTTTACCAAGCTGAGAGACTTCCCTTTGTTGGAGACAGCTCTCTTTTTCCTAATGTCCTGGAGTACCTTTCTGCTGGCGGAGGCCTGTGGTTTCACAGGTACCTCCACGAAACATCCACACAGACATGTGTCTGATTTCTACATCTGTGATCAGTTTTCATTTGACAAAATGCTGACGGTAGAAAGCAACTTGCACTGACGTGTACAAGAGACTTTTAAAAGTTGCACAGCTGCTTAGAAGATGAGTGGCAGCTGTTTGATCACAAGATGATCAGATTTTGGTTTGTTCTTGCTCATACTTCCAAGTATCCCTCTTTCTCTGATCATTTTGTGAGAATTTGTGTTTGTTTTTGCCCCAAATCAGGACAAAAATGAACATTTTTAGACATTTTTATGACATTTTAATGGGAAAGCATCAGCGTGAGTGATGGATGAAGTCTTGTTAGCTCTGATGTATCACAAGCTTCACATTTGTTCTATGAATTTTTTCTGTGATCACTTGCTGGTGTTGTGCTGTAAGAGGCCAGTTTTTTTTCCTGATGCTGAGGTGACTTTGTGCTTTTCCAGGTGTTGTAGCGGTTCTGTTTTGTGGCATCACTCAGGCTCATTACACATATAACAATCTGTCACCAGAATCCCAAGAAAGAACCAAACAGGTAAGATTCAGTAACACACCTTGTAAACGGTTCCATTTTTTTTAAGGAACTTTAATTACTAGTTTTTTTATTCACAGGTAGAGCAGTAACAACTCAGAACATGAGCTTTGCAAAGTACTTAAGAACACTCGAAAGATAAAGTGGCTTAAATATGAGTGAAAATACTCAGAAGAAAGGATGTTTCAATGACTTCTTAGAAATCCTCAAGTGAGCAGCATTTGTGGTTTGAGAGCTGACAGATCACGCAAGTGTGTATTGTGCAAACAGATCTGTCATCTGGATTCTGTGAAACCAGCTCTGAAGGACGCAAATCTGTCTATCTGCGTATTTTTTCTCATTTTACGAAAAGGTCAAATGGGAAACAGGTGACTTTAGTTCAGAATGACTGACAGGTTAAACCAAAAATGTTTTACATGCAGAATGAGGATTAGTCTTTCAATGTTCTTAGAGTTTTATTTACACAATAAATGCATCAAAACTACAAAAAACTCAGAGCATTTGGATTTAAAGCCAGTGACAAAGAAGCATTTATTGAAATGTTGGAAAAATGATTTTTACAGTAAAAAAAACACCCTTCCAAATGAACTATATTGTCATTGTAATGTATTTACCACACCTGCTCTAATTATGCTCATGTTTGTGTTGCTTTTCCGTTAGCTTTTTGAGCTGCTCAACTTCCTGGCAGAGAACTTCATCTTCTCCTACATGGGCCTGACTCTCTTCTCCTTCCAATCACACGTTTTCAATCCGTTGTTCATCATCGGAGCCTTCGTATCCTTCTGTGGACGCACACAAACACTACAAGCTCCTTTTAACCCATCATTCCTCGTTCAGACTCAAGAAAATACAAATAAATCACTTTTTATGCACTCACACAGCTTACATTTTTGCTACTGATAACTTATATAAAATGCTTCTCATAAAATACTTCACTTTTCTAGTTGTTAACATCAGCACTATTTTATTACCTGCGTGATTAAAGCCCAAAGAAACCCTAAAAAGCAAATAAAAATGTGGAGCCCTTTTGAAAGAAAGAAACAGAGTGTAGTTGCTGTCACTATCATCCATCATTTTTTACATTCCAGTCTTTCTTTACCGCGCTGACGTCTGCAGTTGTTGTGTCCTTGACCCGAATGCCGTGAAGGTGGCAGTGTTTGTGGGCAGAGCTGCAAACATCTACCCCTTGTCCTTCCTCCTCAACCTGGGCCGCAAAAACAAGATCGGGTTGAACTTCCAGCACGTCATGATGTTTGCAGGTAGGAAGCCTGTCAGGTTCTGTCTGACCGGGATTCAGATGAAACTTTAGATCCAGAATCAAACCTGGATGAGAAAGATGTGTTTCAATGATTACAAATATGTATTTTCTTTGTTAAAGATACAGGTTAAACTCATAATAGTGCTAGAGATAAACCTAAGAAAAGGGCAAGAGAATATTATATATATATGTATATATATATATATATATATATAAAAGAAAAGGATTTTTAAATGGGATCTGAATTGTGTCTGTTTTGCCCCAATCCAACATAAAAGGTTCTGTTTGATTTAAGACAACGCAGCTGGGATGTAAAGAGCGAAAATGTTTGACTCCAAGAGAGAATGCAAAACAACAAAAAAAAGTAAACAGCTTTGTTCACAAAAATGTTGTATTTTGACATGTAGGATTCTCTGAATTGGTTAGTTTGAACTGTAATAATAGTTTCTTTGTTTTTCTGATATGGAGGGAAATTCAGATTTTGATCTGTAAATGTAGACTTAAAAACCTTTATTTTGCATCTTTGAAATGATTTGATAATCCGTCCTGTATTGCAAGACCCACATTGTTTTTGCCAACCATCTTTCTTCGCCTTTAAGCAAAAATGTTGCCCCCGCCACATACTCAAAAGTTCACCAACTTCTGCACACAGCTAGTACCAAGTGAAAATGAATTTTTGATGTAATAAACGCTTTCATTCACAGTGACTCACTGACTTTTTTCTCTCTCTTTTTTGCAGGGCTACGCGGGGCCATGACGTTTGCTCTGTCCATCCGAGACACGGCGACTTACGCCCGTCAAATGATGTTTTCAACCACTCTACTGATTGTTTTCTTCACTGTGTGGATCTGCGGAGGCGGCACCACGCCCATGCTGTCTTTCATGAGCATACCGTGAGTCAGAAATGCTGTGAGCATCCGTTGACTGTATAGAGAGAACTGGACTGAGTGAGTGTGATAGAAAACGCCTTAGTACAAGATCCAGTAAAATTAAGCCAATTCATTTGCCAATTTTCCACGATACGGATGTCGCCATGTAAGAGCCAGAAAACAGTGATTTCTCTAGAGAAGTCTATGGGATTTTGTCTTCCTGTTTGAAACGTGAGGGGAAGGGATCCTTCAGTCCAGTTCTCTATATACAGGCAATATGAGCATCTGCACTTTGTACCTCAAAGTTAACTGGGACTTTCTGACCTTTTTTTAAGCGTGGGGGTGGACTCTGATCAAGAGCACTCCGTAAGTTACTGCTTTAATATAAATGACTCATTTAAAGTAGGATTGTGCTTTGATTTGAAAGATTTTGTGTTTTTTTTTTTTTTGTTTTGCTGTAACAAAATAAAGAAAATCTTAACTCTCCCTGTTTGGCAGATATCAGTCGCCGTGGATGGATCACAGAGGAGAAGTACTAAACACGAGAGTGCCTGGCCCTTTAGGATCTGGTATAATTTTGACCACAAGTATCCTTTGAATCAGGGATGAAAACATTCTGTAAAGAGGTTGTTTTTAAACACCAGAGGGCGCTCTTTCCAAACTCCACAGCCTCTATGGTTTCTTCCATCTTAACAAATATTTTAAAGCCTGAGTCACAAACTTTGCTCTTGTATTTATCCGAAAAAACCAAAAACACTTTCATTGTGTTTTGTTTAAACATATGTTACATGACCTTGACAGAAGCTTGCTCACCAGTTACCTGAAACCCCTGCTGACCCACAGCGGCCCTCCGCTCACTGCCACACTTCCAGAGTGCTGTGGACCGCTGGCTCGATGCCTCACCAGCCCACAGGCCTATGAGGTTTGGATGGGGAACAAAACTTATACATTTATAAAAAAATCACTGATGTTTATGTGGAACTGCTGTGTTTTTTAAGACCTACTATGAAATTGGTATCATTTTTCTCACGATGGAGGACAAATATTAAGAAAATTAAGCATATTTCTGAGTATTTCTTTATTGAAATTGTTGTGAATCAGGAGCAGCTCTTTTCTGATGCATCCACTTCAGTCAGTCAGTCAGTTTGCCATTTGTAATAGTTAAATCACATTGGAAGAAGAAAAACAACAACTTCCCACACAGAGAACAAGAAACAGATTAAAAACAGAAATAAATCAGAAGCATTGAAAAACACGTATTTAAAAACTAAAAACAGTAGATATTGGCTGCTCAGCCGACCGCAGCAGTTAAAGTACAACTCTAGATGTATCCTAATATGGTACGTTCCTCATCTTTCTTTGCTTCATTCAACCTTTTATGCCTTCTTCATTTCCAGAATGAAGGGCAGCTTCATGATGACGATTCTGACTTCATCATGAACGACGCCAGCGTAAGCTCCATGTACGCTGACGTCACGGTGAGCACAGACGCCTCTGGCTCTCGCACCGTCAACCACAAGCACTCCTTTTCTTCCGGTGGAGGCCAGTTCAACGAAGGCCTGGACCAGGAGCTCACCCTGACAGATCAGGACGTGACTATCCGCGGCACGCGCCTCGTTCTGCCGGTGGACGACTCGGCTGAGCCGCCGAGCACCGTCACTCTCCCACCGCCACCCTCCCCGCCACACTCTGAGCCCCGCCGACACAGACTGTAGGAAGGTTTGTGTCCACTGCTTCAGGCTCAGAAATCCCAAATGATCAACTTTGATGAAAAGAGGTTTCGATTAACATTTCTATTTTATAATTATAAGTCTGTTCTTTCTGGGACCATTTGTTTGTCACTTTAAGCTTCAGCACTGATGTAGAGCATTCACTGATCTGTCACAGTGATCTGCTAAAGCTGTGTTATCACGTCTCTGTTGGCTGGCTCTCAAACTTTAGGAAAGTCAGTTTTGATTCTAACACTGCTCGGTGATCCGTCATTTTTACCTCTCAATTTAACAGAAATTATTTATTTAATGATTTGATCTAGGTTATTTATTATTTATTTGTTGTGGTGAAAAAAGGTACTACAAGTTGTCTCTCGTGGTACTTTTACTGAATGAACATTAACGGAGGAGACAACTGTTTGTTTCCTTCTCAAACTGTAGCAGATGCTTGGACTTTATCCTGTAGACCAGAGCTTCCCTGTGAATGTGTGTGTTTTGTCTTTACTGTACGTGAGAGGTCATCTGGCCTGATTTGGATGTAGTTAATAGGGCTAAAGGTTGTTTTTACCATAGTTTGGTTAAAAAAAAGCGAACAAAAAAGGTAACTCCTGTGTCTTTGTGATGTTGTGTCATCAAAGATAACTCTTTGGTGAACTGTCTTGAATCCAAGTGCCTACTGAGGAACTCGATTTAGCGTTAAGGAAGTGAACATCTTAATGGGTTCCTTTACTTCGTTTTTGTAAGGAGGGCTATTTTTTGGTATTATTCTTTTTCATTGATATTGCATATTTCCAGTGTAAATGGACAATCATTTACCCTCCGCTGGTTTTGCAAGCAGGTAATTGGGTTAAAAAGTTTAGAAACAAGAATTCTTGATTAAATATTTAAATATTCTTTGTGCTGTAATGCACTCAAAGACACCAAAATAATCCCTAGAAGACACCCAAATAAGAAACAATAATAATAAATGGATGATGAGCATTTTTTTGAACAATAACACTTTTTAATATTTTTATTATTTGTTTTTAAGAGAAAAGATGCAGTACATGTAAATAACCAGAAAAGGAATTTGTGAAGGGTACCAGGACAGAAGAGGATGTTTCTGATTTTACTTGATGGTTTTGTGCACTTTTACACTTAATTTTATCAACTCTGACTGTTAGGAAAGCTGTTTTATTGTAATATCTCCTTTGTTAACTACATCCTCCTTTTTTTCTGTATTTTTTCTGAAGTGTAACACTACACTTGGTGGCTGTTCTTATTGCTTTTAAAAAATATTTGGTTCTAATTTTTGTTTTTCAAATTGTAATTTTTCCACAAATCGCTTCAGCAGACAGTATTTTCTGCCAGTTTTTTACAGATTGCTCCAGGGATGCACATCGTCCAGACGTCCAGCTCTGAGTTGAAGTGTACTTAAAGAACAAAAACACACTTATACAGACAGATAGACTATGATAACTCACAAAAAAGGGATGTGCAAAAGTTTTTGATCAACTGTTTCATGTTTCTGCCGTTTGTGGAATTTTTATGTGAGCCATCGTAGTTGGAGGTTTTTAAATCGGAGAGAAATCAAGTCTCGTGGATTTTTAAGTGTGATCCTGATAATTGTGTTGTCAATTTTAACCCTTTGGAAAATGTGATTAAAAAGAAATAAAAGGCCTTTTAAAATTTGAGTTTGACTGCTCCATATTATTTATACAATTGTGATATGTGCGTGAGGCTCTAAAAGCAGGTTTTGTAAAAACTAATGAAGCGGAAACCCAAATCACAAAGGGTCAGCGGGCAAAATGTTTTGAATTAAACAAAACAAACAGAAAAAGAATTGTCAGTTTATAGAAAGGAATAAAGGATTAGTAATCTTGTAACCAGAAGAAAAATGTCGCACTCAGATCCACTCTGATGGTGAAATCTTTCCATTTGCTCCCAGGTGTAGAAACCTGCATTTGAAACTTTGTGTACAGCCAATAGGATGACAAATCTCACTAACCAATCACAAAAAGCCCAACTTTTTGCCTAAGGTAAACCTGTGCACATTCTGGTTTCAGTTTCAGGTGAGTGAAGGCATTAATGGACCCAGCGGAGCTTCAAACATGTTTGACTTGGGTGGAGTAAACTCCACTCAATGAGCCCAGGTAATGTCATGAATTTTTTCCCAGCTCTGACTTACTTCAAGTCATTACTATCACATTTACCTAAGCAATTTCCTACAGACTGCAACAGAGAAATCTTTTCCAATTCAAGAATCAGACACAAACAAACCAGAAAAATTCTATTTAAAGCAGTGCATTTATAATAGGACTTTTTTGAGAAGAGTAAACCTAAAAGGATCTTGATCAGATACACCTAGTTTGGAGTATGCTGCACAACCAGATGTGTAAGAGTGGAAAAATAACAAAACTTCTCAAAGGACACACCTGTCAGACTAGAAATGTCAGAAAATTGTAGAAGACATGCAAAAGTTCAACAAGATTAGAATTGGTAAAGATTTTTTTTTAAATATATACACTATCAAACTAAAATTCTATGTTTTTTGGTGAGACTAAAAACTTTTTTATTCATAAAGTGCTCTGCCAGTAGAGAATGCTGGTGTACTCTGGAGTTCTACACAATCATTTTTTATATCTTTTTATATATGTTAATGTTCATATTTATTCTATTTGTTTTTTGTTTATTTAAAAAAAATTGATAAAAACAATGAATGTTTTTCTATTACTTTTTTCATACAGATTCCTTAAACTTAATTTCTGTATTTAGGGGATTCATACATTTCTTTTTTGAATTAGACTGAAAAACAAAAAGGGTACAAACAAGGGGAAAAGTAGGCGCAATAATTTATACTGGTATAAGGTAGAATAAGACTGATAACCAGGCGCCATGGTTTAAACCCTAGCTTTAGTTTGAAATTTCTCCTCGCTCTAGAGGATGTCTCTTATTTTGAAGGAAAACCGGACTGCCCCAGATCAGGGCCTGTCTGTCTGGGCTGGTTGATCTCCTCAGATGGTTGTACTTTAAAGTTGTGTGGGTAAAGCTTCTCTCTCCACACCGCCACAGGTCCAGTTGTGCAGACATCACTCTGACGACGGTAAGCTGGTTTCTTTTTTTAAATGATCCTTGAAAGCTTTTTTATGCAGACATGGCAACTTAGTTTTGAAAAGGTTTTTAGAAGTTTTTTTTAAATTATCAAAACAATTATACTTTAGGTTTTGAGATAGATTTAGAGAGTGTTAGACAGTGTAAATGTTAAAACTAATTCCAGCAGTAAAAAAAGCAGTTGAGTAATTCTAGTCTCGTTTTACAGGTTTTGAGTACATGTATTTTATTTTTAAATCTGGAAGGAAACTAAAGCATGAGTTTTTCTGGTGTGTGTGTGTGTGTGTAAGAGCAGCATTTCCATACAGACTTGTGAAAGCTCCTGAAATCTGGTTCCAGTTAGGGAGTCTCTTGTTTTTTGTCTCCAATTTCTGATCAAACTACTGAGGCGAGGAACGGAGGTCGTTTGAAATTCCTGTTCTAATTTATACTTTCTTTTTCCTACTTTCTTTGTGTGCGTGTTATGATCCACCATTATTACAAATGCTAAACAAAAATATAACTTACCACACTGACTTTTTGCATAATAAGAGATTTAAAGGAAAACTTAAAGGGGAATATTATTCTCTGTGAAATTCCAACTTAACCTTTACTGTCTGGCACATCAGTAATGCTGCCTGCAGCTAAAAGTTAAAGTGGATTTGTTTGAGCAATCAGCATAATTTCAGTGCAATGAAATACAGAAGGTCTCATAAACCTTAATGCAGCTTGACTGAAATAAACTGCCAGTTATTTTACCAGAACAGAGTGCAGACACTCAGGTCGAGTTCTGGTGGAAGTTTTATCAAACTTGAGGTGCAGCTTTTTTTTGGCAACATGAAGAGTTTACTGAGAAAGTTTTGGCTTTTGTCCTGCAGCTAATAAAATCATTTCTTAATAAACAATTCATACTAACAGCAATGACAAACAGTAGAATAAAACTGTAGCTGTCAGGCTAATTAAAAGGGTTTAGATAAAAGAAGTTCAGATTTTTATCTTTTTTTTAAGATTGTGGAACTGATGAAAAGACACTTTAGACAGAAAGCGGTTCTTCGGAAACAAGTCTGCAGATTTTTAGGTTAAATATTGATGGAAGAACTAAGAGAGTTACTATATATGAATTAGGCATAAATATCTGCCTAAAAAGTTTTCAACTTTCTAGCATTTCTTGAACATTATTGTTTGTTTTACAATTTAACTTACTATTTTTTCATTAAACTGATCCAATCCTTTTTTTTCCCAAAACATACACTTTAATAAAATAAAAAATATTTCAATTTCAATCAACTTTTTTTTAGGTTTAGATTTGTCTAATAAAAAAATATCTCCACCTTCTCTAATAAATAAAGAAATAATAATAAATAAATAGTGTTTCTAACATGTTCTTCTGGCATGTCTCTGACAATGGAGGACATATATGAAGAAAACTAAGCTCAAAACTGCATTTATGAGTATTTCTTTATTCAAATTGTTGTGAATCTGGGGCAGATAAAAAAATACATTTAAAAAAGAGCTTATTTGTGATGTAGAAAAGACGCCGAGAGAACTAAAACGTCCCTGCTACGAGCTCTCAGCATTGGAAAGGGGAAGGGGGGTCGGGGTTGCTCTGTGGCAACAGTCCCATTCACGACTCAGAGGCAAATTTCTAATGAACTATTGCCACTTTGTAGGAACAATGTCCTAGAAAATGACAATTTCGTTTTACATTTTGGCTAAAAACTGCATAATAATAATTAAAAAACGACTGGGAACCCTTTTACAATAGATCAAAAGATGATCGAAGTGGGACTTTAAAAAGAAAGCACACTGACTGTGAACTGCAGCAGGTAATAAGGGGTCACTTAAAAAAATACGCTCAAAAAGATAATCTATTGTAAACTAGACTTAGACAAAGTTAGGAAGAGCTTACAACCAGAATTTTACCAGCAGCTTCAAACCCACATCAGTTCTTCCAGCAAAACTGCTCTGATCCAAATAGGAAAATCTGAAAAAAGTTTTCATGAAATCTGCTCCTTCAGTGTGCTTTGTCAGCTGTTTGCTGGAAAAACTTATTCTTGCTGAATAAGTGCAAGAACAGATGTGTGACACAGAAAATGAAACAAAAAAGTGTAGAGCCCCGAATTCATCCTGCTAAAGCAATCACATCTGTCCTGTTGTAGCAGGAGGAGCTCTGGTTCTTTGATTCAGATCTGCTGTCTCAGCTTTGCCTCACTGCGTGGAACGTCCTTCAAAGCCAAATCAAACAATTTTTTAATCTGCACAAGGATTTTGCTGAACTCTCGGCCGCGTTTCAAACACTTGTGTGTGTTTGTTTCCGTGGAAAACACGGCTGGACGGTTGTAAAGGACGATGATCCCAAAGCTGTGCCCTAAAGGTTTGGAATGAAAGATCCAATTACAATGCCAAAACGGAATGTTCTTTATTCTTTGGCAGCTTAGTACTCACGTTGGCCCGAGTCAGCATTTTTCATGGTTTTCTGACAAAACAGAAGTCATATAACACCTTCAAGAAAAGTTATACAAAAAGTCAGACCAAACATGTTTCAGCATGTAGTTTTAGTCTTTGAATTACAATTTAAAAGGAATTCTGAATTTTCGTACATTGGCTTTTGAGGTGGATGTTGATGTAACAAGGTTATCTCGAGTTATCTGGTTTCATATTAGTCAGATAAACAGTTAAACTGGTTTCACTTATAATCATAGAAGGTTAGAAACCTGGTGTTTGAAGTGAAAGGAAAACCCGTTTTCTCAGAGAATGCATTGACATATTAAATGATGCCGACTCTAACCCTAACTCTTCCTGTTAAGTTGTGGAGTAACTGGTTTGCATGGAAACCTGCAGCTTGATTCAGTAACAAGGTTACTGTAAGGGTGGATTCTCACTGTGCAGTTTTGAGCAGACTAGTTGGTTTGGAGAATCCACTTTTCTTGGTGAGCGTAAAAGCTCCGCTGAACTCTGGCATGAACCAAACACTCCCGTCCACCGCAGAGTGAAGGTCTCACTTCACTTTACGTTGAACCAAAGCGCAGATATGGAGCAAAAGGAGTAAATCACATAAACGCTTCGTATAGAAATAAACAGCTCACAAATGTAGCCAAGAGGGGGCCCAAGTCTCATTGTCCTGGTCCCAAGCCTGGATAAATACAGAGGGTTGTGTCAGGAAAGGCATTTGAGATTAAATCTTTGCCAAACCAAATATGCAAATCAGACGTATAGAAAATGGTTCGCTGTGGCAACACCTGGAGGCGAAAGTCGAAAGGAAAAGCACAAAGTGAAGAAGTAGAACTTGTGAAAAGATTGTAGAATGTTTAGTAGAATGCCTGGAGTGGAGGTATAGGTTACTTATTTACTATAGTCAGAGGATGAGCAGGATTAGCTGGTTTTCTTCTTTCTTGCTTGCTTTTCCCTTAAGTCAGTGCTCTCAAGTGATCAGCGTTTCATAAGTTACAGTTTTACCTCGTTTGTTGTGTAAGTTGCGTTCTAAAAATAATCCGCGATAAGCAAAATCCATGACGTTGGATTATAGATGTTTTTAGGCTATAAATTCCTCACTGCTCACGTTCTACACTTTTCTCACAGACATTGACATTGTCAAACTTTTCTCTTTTGTTTTAAACTCTCAAAGTTCAAGCCTTCATAGAGAGGTAAGTCCATTACTATAGAATTAAAAACAAAGATTTATGTAAAACTACATGCATTCTGTACAGGAGTACTTGCTGTATCAACACTCTGTCCATTCAAACTAAGTCTGCAGGACAATGACACACGTGTTTATAGAAAACATCCACCCATTCATCTTCTTAACCCAACATTTCCCTTTCGAGGTCACAGGGCTGCCAAAGGCTAACCTGGCAACTGTTGGGTGAAGCCAAAGTACACCTTGGACTAGTCACATAATCACACACACATACACACTTTAGAGTCACCAATTGACCTTTGAAGCATGTTTTTGGACTTTGGGAGGAAGCTGGAGTGCTCGGAGAAAACCCACGTATGCATGAAGATGGCATGCAAACTCCACACAGAAAGGTTAAGGCTATAGAGCATACAGTAACTTTTAAATACATTAGACATCATGTGCAAATTTCCTTTGGGGCCTACTCACAACACACCATCTCTATGAAGGACATACAGTCCAACTCAGCCCGAAACAACAGCATTCCATCTTAAGTGGCCGCATTGTGCCAGCTTCACAGCTCTAACCAAGACTTCCTGTTTCTCACTTTTCCTCTACATTCTTCTGCAATAAGCTCATGCTTAAGCACTCACACACACCATGGCGCACACAAAAGTTGAACTAGTACGGACTATTCTAGTTCGTCCAGTCATGTTTTCTCATTCTTGCGCTGTCTGTGCCTGATCTTGTTCCTCTTGTGTTTTAAATATATAAGTGATTTGCTCTCACACGTGACTTCATCATCTCTTCATGCTTCAAGCACGGAAACCCACCTGGCATTCAAAATAATTGAAAACCAAAACACTCAATGTACAAAGATAATAGAATCTTCTAGGGCTTAATACACCCTTAATGAATATAGGTAACTTCCTTTCTTTGTGCTAAAATTCCTTGAATTTAGAGCTTTTAGCTTTTATTTTGCAGTATCCTACTTTACTGCTGTTGAACACAAACTAAAACAGATAAAGTATGACACAAAATAATCTTTTTTCTTGAAATGTCTCGATTAAATTGGACCCCTAAAAAACACAACTTTGATTTTGTGTGATGAAGAGACACAGCAAATCTCTCTCCATTTGTGTTTTTTTCCTTTTTTTGCAAAAACATCAGCCTTCTCCTAATTTTTAATTCTCTTGTTGCCATGGTGATCAAACATTAATTTGAGTGTTTGTGCCCCACATGGAAGGAACTAATGCAGATGTGCTGACAATGATTTATTGCTTTTAAATGAAGAGACGACATGCACTGACAATGCCCTCGAAGTGAAAGACCTTTGTTTTGCTTCAAACCTGTGTGCAGGCTTGTTAGCTTCATTTCTGCTCCCATCAGATAAGGGTTCTTTTTAAAAGCCAGGCCTTTCATTTAACGTATGCCTACAGTCTTGGACTTATCCTAAAATTTGGTGAACATGGACGAATTACCTCACCAAGTCAGCAATAGTTGGAGGAGTGTTGTCTGTCAATCTATGATGTCGTTTTCAGTTTACAAACTCGGTTGTCCTCTGAAGAAACAATGACACAAAGAGTGTTTGCTTTAGATGTAGATAAGATAAATATAGCCTTTGTTTGAGGTGATCTCTGTTTGTTTCCAATTGGATTTAACTTCAGTTTGCTGTGAAGTTCCTCAGTCTGAATAGGCTCCGTGTTCAGAGCGGAATAACCGGACCAAAATGGCCATCGGAACCTGGCATTACGGGATGAAAACAGACCCCTGTGAACAATTGCAGAGCAACGATGAGACTCAGCAACTCACTGAAATGTGGTCGGATGAATACAGGTCCATTAAAATAACTTTTAACATGATACACGTTGCTTCTCACACTGTTTTTTCCAATAATCTGTCATAAACACTTCTGAATACCTTCTTAGCCTCAGTAACAGCCTTGCAGCATGGCTCCGCCGTACCAAAGCACCAAGTAAAAAGTGTTGTATCTGACCTTCATACAGACATTCAAAATTGGTCAGCAAAATAAAAGTTTGAATAAGTGAACTATTCCGACAAAGATGGCAAAGCGTAGGACTGGTAGGACTTTGATAACTGTTTTAAACATTCAGCAACAAAAAAAGGCCAAAAATCATCAAATTTGAGTGTACTTTAGCTTTTTAAACAAACATAAAATGTAAGGTTAAAAAAAAAGTCTCTTTTAGCCACTTTGCAACATGGGATTGATTGTTAACTTTCTGCTGGTCCTTGAATCTAAAAACAAAGCCCTAAATCTATCTTATTCCTAGTTTGTCCACACAGTTTAAATTTGGGTTGATGTCTAAACCAAAATGTACATGTGCAGACTTACTGCTTGGTCCAAAAAACACACACAAGCTTGTGGTTTTGAAAGAAGTAGTTCATTCTGGATGTGGAGGGTGTCATTGTTAAGGATCTCCCCATGGCGATAGTACCAAGAATTCTTCTGTGTGTTTCCCGTGATGCTCTCCTGCAGCCCAAATGCATTCCTTAAAGCCAGCCAGCATGAAGCCAAAGCAGGGAAGAGCAGCAAGAGCGGTGGAGCCATGTTTGCCCCCGTACTGTTGTTTGTAGAACCACAACTGAAACCAGAATCAGTGTTATTTCTGCATCTCAGACTCTATAATCACAGCTCACAGCTCAGGATCAGACTTGCAGTGTTCAAAACACTGTGATTTGGGACGTTGGGATCTTTGGGCAGTTTTTAATTGGTGTGGTTTTTAAAAACAGTGATTGTTTTACTCCGGTTTGAGGAAGAAATCAATTTATCTTGAGAAGCATTTTAAAAAAAAAGTTTACCAAACATTTTCAGTCACTTTATTAAGTTTTAGGCTCGTTGTATGTCCTAACTCTTTTAATTCTTTGTGTAAGTGGGGTCCTGTCTGGATGTGAAAATGGCAGACAGCTCATACTGCTTCTACTGTCATGAGGACCTGGGGGGAAAGAGGTTTGTCCGACATGAGGGAAAGCTGGTCTGTGTTGACTGCCACGGCAAGTTTTGTGCCAACTCCTGCGCTCAGTGCTTTCAGCCGATCTCAGTGAATTCAAAGGTTTGTCTTTGGAGTGCCTTTTTGGGGTTTGGTCTACCTGTCAACACCCCTTCATAATATTTAAAGCATCTCCTATCTTTATTTCTCAGGAGCTGAGCCACAAAGGTCGCTACTGGCATGAAGACTGCTTCCATTGTGCAAAGTGTTATAAGCCACTGGCAAAAGAGCATTTTGCTACAAAAGATGACGCCATCATGTGTTTGACGTGCTGCTCCAGGGAGGATGCTCCACGCTGCCACGGCTGCTATAAGATCATTCCAGCTGGTATGGCCGATCACCTGTAAACCCCGACTTTTGAAACGCTAAACGCAAACAGTTTTGCAGAAGCTTTAAGAAACTAGAATCCACAGTTTACACAAACTGAGAATAAATTAACCTAAAAGGACATCTTCTTTTATCCCTTGCAGGCACTGAAAGTGTAAATTACAAAGGAAACTTGTGGCACGATGAGTGCTTCACCTGCTGCAGCTGTAGACGACCTATAGGGTCCCAAAGTTTCACCTCCAAGGACAAAGACATTTACTGCAGCCCCTGCTATGACAAGAAATTTGCAAAAAACTGCGTGGGCTGCAAAAAGGTTAGAATGAGTAACCACTCAACAATATGTGGGATCTGTCTAAATTCCGTTCTGAAAGTGAAAAGCAAAAACACGTCTGAAAAAATATTTGTAAAATTACTGGAAATCAAAAAGAGCTGTTAAAAAAAGCTGTTTAAAGAGGTGATGAAAACAAGCTACATTTGAAGGTGACCTGTGTGTCCAGGCGATTACCTCCGGAGGAGTGAACTACCAGGACCAGCCGTGGCACAGCGACTGTTTTGTGTGCAGCGGCTGCTCTCAGCCTCTGGCAGGAGCGAGCTTCATCAACCATGAGGATCAACTCTTTTGTGTCAACTGCTACAAGAACTGCGTGGCCAAGAAATGCAACGGCTGCAACAACGCCATCACAGGTTTTCTAAAAGCTATATCAAGCCCTAAGTAACAGATGCATTTTTTCCAAAAAGGCTTGTGTAAAACAGCTCCTTCAACTCAAGCAGACTACTTGAGTTGATTTCTGCGATTTAATCTAAATTCAGAAAGTTCACGATGTTTTGAACAATTGCTAAAATATGGATTTTTACACATTTTTCTCCTCATTTGAACAGCAGGATATCATCAGTTTTGCTAAATTAACTCGTTGCCAGGCAACTGTACAAAGCTTGAAAGATAGTCCTTGGAGTTGAGCTGCTTAAAAGCAGATTATATAAACGACATCTCCCCTAGTGACACATTGCATCCTCACATTTTGCAGACACTACATGCAATTTGAATAGTTTATGCTTCTGCAAAAAAGAAAAAAAAAACTCTCACTACCTCGTTCACACAGAAAATGACATGAAATTCAGTACAACTTTTACTGTAATGATAGCTTTGCTTTGTAACTAAACAACACAAATTATTGTGTTGCTGTACAGTGCAACATGAAACTCACTGTATCATGTGATGCTGCCTTTGACTAAGATTATGTATAGGTGAGCACTTAAAATATTTTTAAAATCTAAGGTCAAAATGTTTTATGTTTCCCTTTAACCAAGAAATATTTTCACTTATGAAAAAGGGTAATGTCCTGGGGAAAAAATAAAACCAATCCATCTGCTAAATGTTCACACATCTGTTGTTCTCAGCCCAGCAGGTGGCGCCCATTCACCAACCAAGGCCACACATCAGCTCAGTTTGCATCCCTTTTTTCTCCTCTTCTCGCAGGTTTTGGTAAAGGGGTGAATGTGGTGAGGTTTGAGGACAACTCCTGGCACGAATACTGCTTCAACTGTAAAGCATGCTCAGCCAACCTGCCTCACAAAGGCTTCATCGTCAAAGGAAGAGACGTCTTCTGCACCGAATGCGCCAACAATGAGTGAGGGACAACCCCACGGCTGTTTTTATGACTGTCTCTCATAACCCATATATTTTATTCTTTCACGAGAGCCTTCATTTTAATAACCGTTTGTATTTCTGCTTGCATTGATCACACAAAAGCCACTGTAACGTTGAGAACAGAGTGTCCAAGCTGTTGTTTGCTTTGATGCTGCATGATAACATTTTTAGCACACACTGTGCTGAATGTAGTAGTAACAGGCTTTGACAGATGCAGCATTTGACCCAAAATTCCCAGCTCATTGTGTCTAATTCAGCTTTTTATGTGGACCCGAATATTAAATTACATTTATAAATACCTTTTTTTTTTTTCTTTGGTAAAACTACAAGCCAACATTTTTGTGTAACCTTTGAAGTAAACTAGGGAAATACCAACAAAAATAAAATCCTTTATAGACATGGTACTAAGTAAAACAGTAGCTTAAAAACCTGCTCCAATTAAAATTGTGTTTTTGGAGTTTTTAACACATTATTGTAGAATTTCTCTCATGATGGAAGACATATAAAGAGAAAATTAAAATTAAAACTGTGTTTCTGAGTATTTCTTCATTCAAATCATGGTGAATCAGGGGCAGATGCAAAATGGCCCATTTGAACAGGCTTGTTATATACTAACTACAATTGGCAGGGCACAAGCTCCCTGCTCTGCCCTATTCCAAAGCATCCAATTGTAGGTAAACAGATCC
The DNA here is from genome assembly GCA_014656515.1 of Oryzias celebensis. Taxonomy (NCBI): domain Eukaryota; kingdom Metazoa; phylum Chordata; class Actinopteri; order Beloniformes; family Adrianichthyidae; genus Oryzias; species Oryzias celebensis. Next base: position 17,985,431 of record BNCR01000013.1, read on the forward strand.
ATGCACGTCTTTGTTTTCCATGCTGGCATCTGGCTTAGTACTGTGCGGCTAGATAGCTCCAATGTTAATGGACATTTTTGTTACACCGCTAATGTTAGGTTGGGATTGTGAGGGGCTTTAAGTTAGTGGGAAAAAGTGTAAACAAAGGGATGATGGGAAATTAGTGCAGGCTTACTCCCTGCCAATAGTCCTGCCCCCAATTTGGAAGCGAATTTCTGATGAACCACTGCCACACTGCAGTGACTTTGTTCTAAAAAAAGCACACAGACTTTGTGATTTTGCCTTTAAAGACACGATAAAAAGTGAAAGACCTCTGAGAACGCTTTTACAATAGATCAAAAGATGGAGCGGGACTTTAACTTGAATTGAAAACTTCCAAACAATTTTTTCTTCTTTCTACAAAACATCCCAATGTGTTATTATGAAGGTAAAGTTCAGTTTAAGCTTGTGGTGAGGACATAGAAGAGAGGAAAAAAAGCTTTGTTTGGTTCTCTATATTGTATGACGGTGAGTCAGGCGACTCAAAATCAAATTATTATTAGCATAAGAACATTGAGAAGAACATGTGCCTCTTCAGAAGGAAGCATCACACAGACTTGGAGGAGATCTTGTCTTTTGTGAAGGAAGACCGGATCGGAAGTGGACAGCTGCAAGGATATTGATGGCTTCATCAACAGGCACTGCACAGATCCTGCAAGCCACCCATTAATAAATAAAACATTAATAAACCGTAAATCAAACAAAAGAGCTTCATATTTGTAAAGTAATCAATTCAGCTTACCTGTTCAAATCAAAGGAAGTTTAAACCAATATGAATTGTACAAGAAGTCAGTCTGCTGCTGCACATGGCCATCACTTGCTGGACTGTATGTTCACTTTGACTTTAATCTCGTAATAGTGCTTTTATTTTTGGCAATCCTAACCTAGTACATTGACAAGAAAAAAAGTTGTAAATACATAGCTTTTTTTTTCTTGTGATATTACTTTTTTTTGGCCTCCCTAATACTTAGTTGTAATGTTGAAAGTACCAGCAGACACTTCGTTTTTGGAATGCAGGGGGGGGGTGTGTGTGTGTGTGTGTGTGTGTCACTCAGTCCAGTTCTCTATATACAGTCAATGCTCCAGGTATGCTTCCAGATATAGCTGCTATTGCCTGTGTTTGTGTTGGAGTCTTCCAGTTAAACAACGGAGTATCAAAAATCTCTCTATTCTACCCCACTTTTTGAGGTGACATTCCAAGCCTCAATGGTTGGAGCACATTTCCATGAAATGAACTGACCACCAAGCACTCGCCTTCCAACCACCACCTAAGACCTGGCTCAAGGGTGGGGATCCTGGTCTGGTTTTTCACCTTTAAGACCTGTCTGCCACGGGGGACTTATACGAGAGGTATTACAGGGTTGCTCTCAAGAATAAGTACCCACCACAACAGCAGTTCATGGAGTGCAGTGTTAAAACAAGTCAGATAAATCTAAATGTTCATTTATGATGAGACGCTGTCAGAGGAATCAGTACCAAGTGTCATTGTAAATGAAAGAAATACAAGTGCCCTTCAACGCAACCTATTTGTTACATAAGTCAATAGCATACAATTAAAATAATCTGTCCTCATTGGGATTGAATTGGAGTGTGAATTTCCTAATTATTAAAGCTCTAGTAGATGTTTTGATTGTTTTCTTGTGTAGTGCTTTGAGACAATTACAGCTGACAATTACAACTGGCAATTTACAAATAAACTGAATTGTACTGAAGTGTCTGAGGACAAAATCTTATGGATGTATTTATATACCGTATGTAATGTGTTGCAGTGTAATCCTGGTGAAGTGAGACCTGCCATATATTATTAATTTGTGTTTTTATTGAGTGTAATTTGGGTCCTGGTTTACCGTATATTTAATGTGGTGAAAATCTCTGGAACTGATCTGAAACAAGACACCAAAGATGATTTGTGTAAAGCTCAATGTCTTACAAATAAAATAAAGATGTTTATCTTGTTACTTGGTTTATGAAAGGCTATTGGTGACGGCCTATTCAGTTAATTGCTAACAGAAGAGTTAAATCATATGCTATCAAATAAAAGCGACACTATTCAAAGACACGCGCTGAGGAAAATTGTGTTTTTGGTGTTTTAACAAATTCTTGTGTCATTTTTCTCATGATGGGTGACATAAATTAATTTAAGATTAAAATAGCATTTCTGAGTATTTCATTATTCAAATCAGGATGAGTCAGGAGCAGATGAAAACATGTCGTTTGGAAAAAGCTGCCTTTGGTGATGCAGCAAGTGAAATGGGTGGGCCAAAGTCTGATGCATCCACTTGCAGATACATAGATCCATGTACATTTTTTAATTCTCTCATCTGAGCAAGAATCTGGCTCAAAACTGCACAGCTGGACAGCTCTGATACTGCTCGTCATTGTTGTTGCATTGCTGTTACCTTGGTAAGGGGCTGTAAGTCAACAAGAGTGTAAATAAAAGCGATGATGGTATATCAGCCGAGGCTTACCTTTGATCCCACAATTCAGAGGCAATTTTCAATTAACTTCCGCCATGCTGCACAAACTTTGTTTTTAGGATTTTGCTTAAAAATGGTATAATCTTAATTAAAAGACAACTGGGAATACTTTAAAAAACAGATCAAAATGATTGGAGTCAGACTTTAAGGTATTTTTGATTGATCAAGTCCTAATACAAAACATTTAAATATGTATAATTCTTTGTGACTGATAAATAACAAATCTTGTATAAAAACAATAACTACTTATTTAGTAGACAGTTTACATGAATTTGACTTAAAATAGAATGAAATGAAGAAACCCTTCCCAAGTTTTTCCCAATGCATGTGATTTTTACTCCTAGTATTTACAGTGTTTCCATTGTCATATTTAGTTAGACTTTATTGTCTTTTTGTGATCTTTAACCTAAAGTTAACTGAAAAGATGACAGCATAAATGCACACAATTTGCCTCTCAGCCTTTTCTGTCGGCTAGACACACAAAACATGAACCAATCAAAGCCATACACTTCCTGTTTTCCCTTCACAAACACACCTACCATCCTTACTTTGACTCATTCTGGCTGGTCTTCATCTCAGAACTTGTCCATTTATTTGGTTTGCCACTTGACAGGAATACTTTTTGCTTTCTGATTATTTCACTAAAAGGTAGGTAACCCCTAACATGGGCATTTGCTATCAATTATTTAAACTTTTTAAGAATTTGTTCTACGCTTTCATTACTTTTTAGCAAAGTAAATACAAGATATGACATCAGTGTGGCTTGTAGAAACTGAAAAAAGCTTTTTTCTCCTCCTTTCCAGATCTGTGATGATTTTTCTAAAAAACGTCCCAAAAGTGTTCATGATTCTGTCTCTACTGAGCGGTTTTACATGTGCTGATGAGCCAGGTAGGATTTGTGAAAGCTCAGACAGCACAAAGATGCCTCATTTGATATTAAAGATTGTTTATAGTCATCAAACTATTTGACATGCAGAAAAAAAAAATCTTTGTAAAATTTGCACTATTAAAAAATGAAAGCTGCTTTAAATCCTTCTGATGATGGTTAGAGTTTACTATCACAGCTCTGCAGAAAAAAAGAGGAACAGTTACAGTAAAAATGTCAGAATTATCAATGACAACAACGACTGAAACTTTGATAAGCATAACAAGGGCATGAGATATGTGTAGTCGGAGCACTTTTGACATTTTCAAACTTTTATATACCTTGCCTCAAATGTAAACAAAATTTAAAAAAAAGTGTGTATTTATTCAGCTTGAAATGCTTGCCATAAATCGTGAGCCTGCAAAGTGCTTTAACAATGTTCTAAAGCTTTCTTAAATGTTTTTCCATAGGGAGAACATTATTTGGGGGTAGAAGTGTTCTAGAAAATCTTACATTCCTACTGTCAAAGTGCACATCTGACATCTTGTTTGCTTCTGTTAGTGTTATGTAACAGTCTGTGGGGAAAGGTGGGCGACTTCTTTCACTGTAGCCACTGGATACTACATCGTCAAGTCTCCATCCCTGCTCTACAAGAGTTGACCGTCTGCCTTAATCTTAAAGTTGAGGTACTGATGAGAAACAAGATGAGTTATAAAAGCAAAACGGTTTAGTGTGGACTGAATCTCATCTAACGTTTAGGCTGAAACTACTTCACCAGTAACAGTCTTCATGTACCGACATCCTGCGGTCCAGTATGCTGAGCTGGGCTTGGGCGTAAAAGGGAAGCTTTTGGTTGTCTGGTTGTTTGGTGAGGAGTGGAGAACCCTGCCAGTAAACCTTTATGTATTCCAGTGGTACTCGGTGTGCATCACCTGGTCTCAAGCAAACAACAAGCTTACCCTGTTTGTTAACGGGGCCCAAACAAACATGACGGCAGGTGAGTTTCTCTTTAAATTTGTATTTTAACCAAGGATATCTATACTATCTCTGAAACTGTTTTATTCTGTGCAGTACTTTATCCACAAGCGTCCTCCTTTGCGTACCCGTCATGCTGCAAGTTGTCCCCCAATGGGTCTCTCAGTCTGGGTGCAGGACACTACCTTGATCATGGAAATATTCAGGCGATTCCGTACAGCAATTTCCCTGGAAAATTATCCATGTTTCGGATGTGGGGGAAAGAGCGCAGCGAAGTAGAGGTGATATCTTTGAAATGCACAGAGGGCGACATAGTGAAGTGGCAAGAGGATCACTGGGACACACTGTCCTGCCAAAGCGGCCAAGATTCCAGCCTCTTGTGCGGTGAGTTCACTTTTTTTGTATATATGACCTCCCAGTAACATCAACTTCAACACTTTTTAAACTTTCTGCTTTTATTGTGGTTACACAGCAGGTAGTAAACCCAGTAATATGCTGTTGGGCCCCTCTTTGAGACTTTTACTGCCCTTTTTCGAACCACTGCAGTGCCTGCACTGCTTCCTTTGATTTACACCTGCAGCTTAATATTTAATATGGAACACCAGTGTTTTTGCACATTGAAAAGGAAGAAAAAAGCTACTGTATGATTGAATGCAAGCACAACAAAGCCTGAAAAATTAATCATATACCCGTCAATGCTTTTTTTTTTTCTTTTCTACACCCTGAAGTAAGAAACATGTGCCTAATTCCCTTTTTATGGTGATGAACGGATTTGTAATGTAAAAACTTAAAGATAAATTCAAAATGTTTTATTTCAAATAAACTCTGAAGATGTTTATAAAAAAATGAAATTCCATAAACATAGATAGTAATCATCAATGTTCAACTGGCAAATGTTTATACTCTAACTAGGAAAAAAATAAACATCTTTGCATCACGACATGAAATTCTTCTTAAAGTGAAGATATCTTTAATTTCTTGACACACATTTGTAATATTTATACCTCAATGTCAAACATTTATTGTGGAGTAGTAATTTTGTTTTGTATTTCTGTATTTTGTAGAATGGTCCTTCTATGAAGTCCGACTGGTTATTGAGATCATCCGCTATGACAAGAACAACACAGAACTCTATAGCGCCAGAGACATCGCTCATCGCTGGGTAAAGCACACAACCTTCTGTTTCCTTCCAAAGCTTATAAATCAAAAGTAATTTAAACAGATAATTAAAAAATGTATGTAGTTTGTTATTTTAGGATTTTCTGACTGTTTTTTGGCCTCTGTTGCAGCTCCGAGCGGTTCTGCCAAGAAGCATCTATTTACACAGAGTGTCTGTGTTTGACATCATCAGGTTGGACATCACTTAAATTTATGACGCTGATATGACATGCTTTCTGTCATAAATTGTGTGAAGTCAATAAAATGTTCTTTTATGGTATGTGTCAGAGAAGGGGAAACCAATGAACTTCTGATGTTTTATGCAGCTCTTCCACAGAAGAACATATAGGAGGGACACCAGCTGAAAGTGGGCTGGTAAGCACACAGACTCGCAGGATTATAAGGCAGCTATTAACCCATAGCAAATACAAATATACAAGCATACATGTATGCCTGTGTGATTCAGTCGGACTGAAAGATTTAAATGGGTCTTGGGTCTATAATTTCCCTGTTTGAACTAAAGTTATCATCTAAAATCTATTTACATTTTAGATGGAGTGGGCTGGGCCGAATATCAACAGGTAAGATGATAGTATATGATGAATATCAGATAATTCTTCATGTCAATTATCGGATATTCAACAAGATAAAAAAAACATTCTGTCAATTGCGCTCCTTTTTTTTTTTTTTTTTTAAGAAGAATAAAAATAAATGTGTAAAAACAAATATGTTGCATTTTGGAGTTTTAAACTTACACAACAAAATTTGTCAATAAAAAATTTTTTTTTTTTGCATAATTAATTGGACTTGATAACTCAAAACAACTGGTAAAGATTATAATGAAGAGTCAAGAAGGCTAACCCCAAACAAAAGAATCAGCTTCAGTATTTATGACTTGATTTGATGGTAAAAAAAAAAAAAAAAAAGATGATTTAAGTAAATTTCAGAATAAAAGTCAAAGTTGCTCCAATAGCAGGATTTTTAAAGAAAGTCAGAGATTTGAGGATTAAAGAGGATGGCTAAAATGAGACGTCAGAACAAACATGAAACTCAGAAAAATCATTGCAATGCACATACATTACCTTTTCAACCAGACAGGCTGGAGCAGTTCTAAACAAAATAAGACAAAAAAGGAAATCACAGAACCTTGATCAGTTCATCAACAAAGATCTGGGTGACTTGATACTCAAACAAATAAATTTAGTCAATTAAATATAAAATGTCTAACCCCCCCCCTCCCCAATAAATAAATAAATAAATAAATAAATAAATAAATGATAGTCTGGTTCCATCATATTCCATCACATCCAACTGTTTATGGTAGCTATAACAGAAAAAGGCCAAACCAACTTTAACTCTTAATTGTAGGAAAGGCTGTTGTGTAAAGTAGGATTTGTATCTGGTCAAGAGGAATAGAAACTAAAACACTGGAAACAAACATGCCGAGAAATAGTGATTTGGGATCAAGTTTACACTGGGGTGTCTAACCTAAAGTACCCTTTATTTTTGTTAAATTAGGATAGTTTTTTATTCTGCTTTTTATCCTTGCTAACAAAAACAAAAAAAAGATAGTTTTTTGTAGTTGGGTTTCTCTTATAATGCCTTACTATCAAGACTAAATAGACCCAAATATAAGCAGTTTAGAAAATAAAGACTAAAACCCAAAGTTCCTTAAAAAAACATGTTCTTGTCCACTCCAACATGTCCTTCCACAGAGGATAAAACCTCTGCAGGCTTGAAAGATATTTCTGTGAAGAAAGTAAAAGCACACAGCGAGTAAGTAACTCTTCTCCCATTCGACAGGTTTTACTGTCTGGTTCACGCCACGGTCTCCCCTCCAATGGATGTGGCGTATGTGCAGAATGAGATACACATTGACCTTAACAAAGACTATCATGACCCCAGCGGTGTGCTGCAGCTGAGGGCGGTCATCAATACCATACGAACCACACCCGTCGGTAGGAAGGGGTTCTCCGAGGTCTTACATCATTGAAACAGAAATAAATTTTAAAAAATCTGATCCTATCATTTGCTTTTTAGAGAGCTTCTCCCTTACCACCATCAGCCCTCCTCCTGTGGAGACAGATCCTACTACTTCCACAACCTCCACCTTTACAACTGCAGTCCCTTCCTCTAGTCCCCCTCCAACCACCACACCTGAAGTCCTACAGACCAGCACAACCACAACTACTCCCACTACCACAACCACAGCTACTCCCACAACCACAACTACTCCCACTACCACAACCACAACTACTCCCACTACCACAACTACTCCCACTACCACAACCACAACTACTCCCACTACCACAACCACAACTACTCCCACAACCACAACTACTCCCACTACCACAACCACAACTACTCCCACTACCACAACCACAACTACTCCCACAACCACAACTACTCCCACTACCACAACTACTCCCACAACCACAACTACTCCCACAACCACAACTACTCCCACTACCACAACTACTCCCACTACCACAACTACTCCCACAACCACAACTACTCCCACTACCACAACTACTCCCACAACCACAACTACTCCCACAACCACAACTACTCCCACAACCACAACTACTCCCACTACCACAACTACTCCCACAACCACAACTACTCCCACTACCACAACCACAACTACTCCCACTACCACAACCACAACTACTCCCACTACCACCAGAGAGGCATCTACCACCATCTTCCCAACAGGCCTTACAAATGTCTCCGGTCAGACTGTTATTCATCAAATTTTACACTGGAAATTAAAAGAAAAAGGCTCTAATTTGTCTTTTTATTCTTGTAGACCTGTACTTTGAGATTAAGGTGAACGTGTCCATAACAGGAGACTACAACCCACAAGAGATTCTGCCTATCTGGGTGTGTCTACACAGATAAAAACCTCCTTCTTTTTACCCATACATGAATAATTCTTGTTTTCTAAATGTCACTAGTAAAACATGTTTGTAAAATCCTTAAACATATATCGTTAATCTCAAAATAAATGATCTTCTTCACAGCTTAACATGAGTCTACCTGATGACCTGATGGTCGTGCTGGACATTCAGCTGGACACAAAAATTCAAAGGTGATAAACCAAAGTCACAATCAGTTCATCTCTGTATACAAACAACGTATCTCCAGAAAATAAAAATATATATTTTGAGTGTTTTTCTTGTTTGCAGACATTCATCCTACCTGATATCAAAAAACATTACCTCTGATGCAGTAAGTAGAATTATGATCCTAGTAAATACTTTTATAATACTTTTATTTTTGTACTTGCACTAGTTATGAACAGATACTCAACTTTTACTTTTTTTTTTTTTTTACCTGTGTAACTTTTTGCATTTCCTGACCTTTAATAATATCTTTTTCTTGTCTTCTAACCACTTCCTAGAGATATGAATGTACTTGATAATTTCCTGTGTGGAACTTTTATTTTATTTTTTTATGTAACTTGTGCTATCAAAATCAAGATCCTTATTCACATTATCATCTCTACAATTTTGTGTATTTTCAGTTGTAGTTTCTTTTACAAAAAATGTCTTGAACTAACAATACAATTATAAATTTTATTTACACAATTATATAAATACAATTTATAATTGTATAAACTGTATAATACAATTTATAATTGCGACAATTGATAGCAATATGTATTGTTTATTTTGTAAGCAGTGATTACAGTTTCAAATAAGTTTTGCTAAATGCTCCTAGTCTTGACTTTGCTAAAGGTCACCAGAGTATAGTTTGGTCAAATTATTGCATTTAAAACACAAAGCCTCAGTTTTAAAGGAGCAACCGACTTTAATCCTTCTTAAATAATTTTGGAAAATTGAGCCTTTGAGCCCTAAGCATCTGGCAATGTTTGGTTTCTGACTGTTTGCTAATAGGAATAATTGTTTTATTAAACCAAAAATGTACAATTTTGAGGAGAGCATATGGGTTTTCATTGATTAAAGAAGCGCAAAACACGCAAAAAAGGTCATAATTTTTGTGTAAAAATGTCTTTACCATTCTTTTAGTCCACCACAATGTCTTTCAGCATTCCTGTCCTAAACATGAAACTTCCCCACCACTTTCTTGACATTTCTCTCACCTCCTACATGTCCAACAAAGTCTATCCCAATCATTACTCACTCTCCTCTATAGATCTCCTGTGTCTCTCTCCAGATTTTCTCCTTTTCCTCGTATTCCAGTCCTGCTTAGGAGCATAACCACCGACAACATTCATCACACCTCGGACACCTCAGAAGTGATCTTAATTAAACAGACTGTTCTGAAAAGTAATAATCTATCTCAACCTGAAAGCTGTAATTCTCATTCTTTCTCAGGTGTCCATGTGCCAAGTTTCAAGGTATGGAGAGGCTTTATCAAGTAAAAAAATACTCCCTTTATGATCCATAGCAATGTCTTAGCTTTGAAATTATGAAATTGCTTTAATGTGTTGCTCTATGCAATATTTGCTTCTCTTTCATGAGAACATTTGTCACTGTTTGCAGAGAAAGTTTGATTTTCCAGGTCCAAGTCTTGAGGCTGTTTGCAGATACGAACGAAATAGAAAACCAGATCCGGGATCTTTTGCTGATGCCGTATAACAATGGCTCGATCACCATAGCAACAGAGGACATCCAGATAAGCCGCATTTGTGAGTACGACTCAGCCCTCCGAGGCACAAACCTGCATTTCAGTGCCTGTGTTTCTAAAGCAGTTTCCTCTCTCATGCATCAGTGATATATAAGTGCAGTGTGGAAACCCAGCAGACCCTGAAAGGTCAGTTCATGTGGCCTGAAACTTCCGGAGGAAAAACTGCTGCACTGTCATGCCCAAAAAACCCTCTCCACTCTGCCACTCGACACTGGTGAGAGCTGTGACACACTTGGTATTATACTGCAAACATCAAACGATCCGGACAGAATTTGGTCATTATTAATCATTTGTCAACCTTTGTGAGCGAAGGTCTATTAAATGAGACATTTTCCGGTTTTTGTTTGGTCATTCAGAACATTAAATAATATTTAGACTTAATTTAAGTAGGTAATGGTGGAAAGAAAAAAAAGTTTTTTTAAAATATATTTATTACAAGTGTGACAAACTACATTTACAACCAAAAAAAAAAAAAAAAGATGAGGAGAAACTTATAGTTTCTTTAATAACAGTAAAGGTTTTAATGTTTACGCAGTTTAATTTTTTTAATAGAAGTCTTTGGTATGAAAATTAATTCACTTTTGTCTGTTGAACTTCTTTAACATCAGGCACAATAAAGCAAACAGAAATACTGTTTGGTGATCATTTTCAATATTTGTATGTGAAATCTGGCTGCGGGTAATGTGTTTGGTTAAACAACTATCAACATAAATGTAATGCATCATTAGCTATGGCTCCGTCTGGTTATTGATTATTACTATTGATATTGATTTCTAAGGTTTCTACAGCTATGCTGTAAAAACATCAGTTCGATTTTAGTGCCTTTTATGGATCATTTGCTAGACGACTTTTAGAAAAGCTTTGTTGTGTAAAGTCATAAATGGTGTTGTTATCTAGAAGTCTGGAATGACCTAACTGAGAAGAGAAGGTCGTGGTTCAAATCCTGGCTGAGTCCTTTCTGTGAGGAGTTTCTTGTTGTACCTGTGTATTTGTGGGCTATTTACAGGCACTCCGGCTTCCTCCCACAGGCCCAAAATATGCATCTTTGGTCTGTGTAATTGTGGGTGTGTGGCTATGTGGCCCTGGAATGGACTGGCAACCTGTCCAGGGTACATCCAACCTTCACCTAACAGTGGCTGGGATAGGCTCCAGCATTCTCATGATCCCAACAGTAATTAGGCTTAGAAAATTGATGGATTTCATTGTCATTTTGTTCATAATTTAGGCGAAGTTGTGCATTTCTTCGACTGTTAATAGCATTAACAACCCAGCCTAAAATACCTATTAATCAAATATATGAAAACATTTAGAGTAAAACGTCTTAATTTTTCTCCATGACTACATAAAAAGTAATTTCAGTTAGTTTTTGCTTTCCTTTTTCTTGACAGACACTGTTGGAGAGAAAAAATGACATATAAGTTGAAATGTAAAATAAATTAGTTTTAATAATACTGGAGATTTAGTACCTAAAGGTTGGACAGAGATTCCTATTTAAGTTTAATTGAAAGTTGCCAACTCGCCTACTTACTGGAAAGCTACCGTTCAAGCATTTGGACACATTTAAGTGGGCAGTTATCTCCAAACTTCCTATTTAAACGATAATAAATGCTTTTTTTTCTAAGAGGAAAATGTTTTTCCACATGTTCCCAGCAAAGTTTGCATGCTGACCCACTGGCTGGATTCAGACTTGCAAGACTGCGACCCAATAGTGGAAACTATCCCTGATCTGGATGATGTAGAAGTTACTCCTGGTTGGTAAAGCTGCTTTTCTTGTGATTTTATCATACATACTTTAAAATGACTACAAACTTTTTGGTTGCCTTGTTCATTTACCAGATAATGCACTGGATGTGGTGGAGACGATGGAAGATTTGTTAAGTGACAGTCCCACTCTTCTCTACGAGGACATGGTCACAGTCCTCAACAAGCTGCAGGTTATTCTCAACGTTAGTGTGGTCACACCCAACCTGGGTCAAGCCGTGATCAATATCATTTCAGACATACTGGAATCAGACAGCAACTTGACACCTTTTACCAACACGTAAGGATGGGGAAACCAAAACTTTAACTGAGATCAGAATCAGTGCACTTTCTAACCTTTTCTAACTCTGTCTTCCTCCACAGTATTTTAAATATCACAGAGTCTGTGGGGGACAGGATTGTGGGATATGAAGGCTCCTTTACCCTTGTTGCTCCGGCGATGGCTCTCTCAGTAGTGGATGTAGTTCCGGATCGCTTTGATAACTTGTACTTTGGAGTGACCTGTGACCTGAGTGGTATAAACCCTGAGGTTAGACGAAACTCACATTGACTAAATGTTAAATAAGCAGGTACACCACATGTCTCTAAATATAAAGATGATGATAAATCTGTAACGTAAAGCAGATCTGTTTTGAATTATTTAATTATTATTCATACATTTAACTAGTCAAATAATCCACAAAAAGTTGAAAGTGAATATATCCATTCATTAGTGACTTGCAGGAAAATTGCCATTTTATTTAGTGCAATTTCTAAAAAGCTACAGAAAAATTGACATCCTTCTATGTTTATTTTCCAAACTAATGTCACTTTTGTAATCTTTTTTAACATCTAGTGTCCTTGAGAAGTCCTTTTTGTAAGTAATAGTTGATTTGCAGATACTTATGTATATGCGGACACAGTGATTCCTGATATTTATGTCTTTTTAAACGGGAAAAAGGCTCAAGCTAATGTCACAAATAGAGATTAAAAGACATGATGAAAACTTCAGTATACATTCCTCCTTCTGTTTCAGATTTGTATTGATAAATGTACTCCCAATGGCACAGTGGCGTTTATTTCCCTTCCATCTATCCTGAGGGACAGCTTTCCAGAGCACGACCTGAACCAGAACCCGGCGAGAGTCCAGTTTCAGTTCTACGGCATCCCGCTGCTCTTCCGGGTAAAACATTGTTTTTCTCGATAAATGGACAGACGTTTGCAAAAACAAATCCAGGGTGCTCCTCGGAAGGATAAATTGCGTCGTGCTTCTGCAGCATAAGCGAAAGCAGCAGATCTTGAACACCTTTGTGGTGTCTGCCAGTGTGACCAACATCAGCTCTCCAATCAAAGACTTGGCTGAGGACGTCACCGTCATGCTCCACCATTTGAAGCCGAATGCAGTAATCTGTCACAAAAATCTATCTTTAATATCAATTAATTACCTTTTATAACATATATTTTTTTCTACACCATGTCCAGCGTGACAAAGATGTGCAGTGTGTTTACTGGAACTTCAATAAAAACAGTAAGTCCTGATTAAGTTATTACTCTAAATGTAAACATATTGATAAATAATGTCCTTTTTTTTAATTTTTAGAGGATTTATCTTGAGAAACTTGATAAATGTTTTGCTCTTTTCTCACGTTCACATACAGACGGACACGGAGGCTGGGATGACGAAGGATGCCAAACGCACAACAGCAGTGCTGACTACACAACCTGCCTGTGCAATCATCTCACACACTTTGGAGTTCTTCTGGTATGAAGCATTTACCGGTGATTCACCACGTCCTGGAAGAACATTTTGACCAAACAAACAAACAAGTTAATTTTATGAAAGTATAAAAATAACAGAAGCTTTTAAGGACTCTGGAGATGAGGGAGCTGTTGAGACAGTCGTGTGTGTGTGTCCAGGATGTCTCCAGGACTCAGCTGGACCCGGCTAATGAACAGATCCTCACCATCATAACCTACGTGGGTTGTGGGGTCTCGTCTCTGTTCTTGGGAATCACTGTCCTCACTTATACAATTTTCGAGTAAGACTCAAACTGTTCAGTTCTCTATTCTTTTTAAAGGATTTTGACAACACTTTCTTGACGCTTATCCCTACTCAAAAATTGAACAATTCTCAAAATTGAGAACATTTTGGTAACATTTTTTCTTATATTTCCTGATAAACAAAATCTGTATTTCTCCTATTTCAAGTGGTTTACCTTCTTCCATTTATGCTGTTTTTCTGATTAGCAAGCTTCGTCGAGACTACCCGTCTCAGATCCTGATCAACCTGTCCCTGGCCCTGCTGGGTTTGAACCTGGTGTTTCTGGTCAACTCCTGGTTCTCCTCTAGGGGGGTGTACGGCCTCTGTGTGGCTGTGGCTTCTACCCTGCACTATTTTCTCCTGGCTTCCTTCAGCTGGATGGGCTTAGAGGCTGTTAATATGTACTTTGCCCTCGTCAAAGTTTTTAACGTCTACGTGCCCTCCTATATTCTCAAGTTCTGCGCTCTGGGATGGGGTAAGATGCGTTTTTTTAAATTGTAGTCAAATCTGTTATCATTTTATAAGAGTATGTTTGAACTTTTCCTTTAGGGATTCCACTGCTGGTGTGCGTCCTGGTGCTCATTATCAACAGAGATGCTTACGGCAGTCGCATGACAACCCACTCTGCCTTGCTAACACTGAACAATTCAGACAACTTGTAAGCCCTGATTTACCTTCTTTTGTTTTATTTCATTTTGGATTAAGTAGTTTGGATTATGATCAAATTACACAGAAACAAAATTGTTGTCACCACTTGAGGGCGCTAATGAGCTACAACTTTACAGTTTTGCTTTTACATCTTTGTGATCAACTGCTAAAATAATGTCCTTTTGTCATGGGTCTTGCAAATACTAGTACTACATACTACCATCCAGTGCATCTATGAGCTGATATATAGCATTTGATATTAGAATATTACTCACGGACATTAAAATGACAGGAGCTCGTAGTGCAGAAACACTAAGATCATTGTCCTTCATTTCTGCTTCTGTTCCCTCAGCTGCTGGATTCAGGACAACATAACATTTTATGTTTCCGTCGTTGCTTACGCAGCGCTACTCTTTCTCTTTAACATCGGGGTAAATAGTTCTACTAAATTCTTCAGCCAAGTCTATGAAAAATTGAATCTGGAGGACTTCTCTCCTTGTTTTTCTGAGCCTTACTTTTTTAACCTTCCTTTCAGGTGTTTGTGGTGGTTTTGATTCAAATCCGCAGAATGCGTGTCAACAGTCCCGCAGGGACTCCAAGGGGCTTTTTGCATGACCTGAAGGGAGTGGCCAGTCTCACCTTGTTACTTGGACTAACATGGACAGTTGGCTTCTTCACCTGGGGGCCAGCGAGAATTTTTCTGCTGTACCTGTTCTCTGTGCTCAACACGCTGCAAGGTTGCTTTTTCTCTACTGTTCAAAAATGATTTAACTGGAATAATTTAAAACATTAAGTGACCATAAAAACGAATCCCAATTGGAATATTGTTCTAGTATGTTTCTTGCTAAACTGAACAAATATAAAGTGCTTTTCTTTCCTCTTCAAGATGAATCTCATACGCCTAAGTCAAAATAGGATTAAAAAATACTTTTATTGGTTGATCTAAAGCAGAAATTCAATCATCATCCATCTTTTAAACCTGCTTCAACAATTTTGGAGTCACAGGGTTGCTGGAGCCTATCCCAGCTACTCTTAGGTGAACATGAAAATAATTTCACCTAAATGTTTTCACTTTTGGACCTACTATTCATAATACTGACATTCTTTACATTGGGTCCTTAAAAAACAGAAGAAACTCATGCCTGAGTGCTCCAAAAAGGAAGGGCTGTTTAATCTGATTTGTGATCATTTCTTTATGGCTTACGGGTGATACAGTGGTTAAGGCCAGGTTTGTTTCTTTATAATCAGCTAAACTCCACTGACACTTTAAAGTGAATATTTAGCAAAAAAGACAAAAAGGACATTAAAAACACTGCCTAATATTGTTATAGAAACGTGAAAACCTTTTTTTCCCTCCTTCAACTGTATATAATGCAGCCTATTTATACACCTATCTTAAATGAAAATCAAAACATTAATTATTTGCAAATCCCATTAACCCAGAATAAATGTGAATTTATAAAAAAAACTTTTTCTTGGTTCATACGTTACCTGGTATTTATAAAGCCGTGCAGATTCGCTGATAACCACTAGATTCAGTTTTTAGATAAAAGTACTTGAAGTCCCACTCCAATCATCTTTTGAGCTATAATAAAAATATTATGAGTGGTTTTTCTTTTTGTTTTTTTTCTAAAAATAAAAAAAAATACTCAGAAATACAATTTTAAGCTTAATTTTGCTCATATATGTCCCCCATCAACAGAAAAATGCCACAAGAACCTGTTAAAAACACCAAGGTTGGAGTGGGTCCTAAAGAGTTACTTGTCCTCTAATTCTGCATTGAAGCAGCAAAGGATGTTCCATCCATGCGGCCTGTAGCAAAAGTATGAAAAATCCTGAAAATGGAATATAGTCTGTCTGCATTTGGCTATTTTATTCTAACATGAAAATAATGATTTTGATTTTTTCATGACAAGAGCTTGACATGGCCAGATGTTTAAAACCCTAAAATGGGAACTTATTGAATATTTTTTTACGGTTCTATCCAGGTCTTTTCATCTTCATCTTCCACTGTCTGATGAAGGAGAACGTCAGGAAGCAGTTTAGAATTCATCTGTGCTTTGGACGTTTCAGACTGGATGAGTACTCTGGTACAGAACCACAAAAACACTTTATTACTTTAGCTGCTTTATAAACAATTCAACGACTATGAGTTGGTGCATTCACTTACTTATTGTGAAAGTCTGGCAGTACCTTGACAGTGGCTTTTGTTTGCAGAATGGAGCAACTCTGCGTCGGTCGGAGTCAAGGCCGAATCCCGAGAGAATCTCCCAAGAGCGGCGTCGCAGTCCTTCCAGTCAGTGAAGTCCAGCTCCACGGAAAGCACATCCGCTTCTTCGGACTCAAGCCAGAGAGATTCGTCCTGCAAGAGACCTCACCTGGGTGAGAACACTCAGCTTTAAACAGGCAGCAATCACTAGCAAAGCAGCCAACATGTTAACTTTTTTTTACAGACAGTTTGTTTTAGTAATTTAACCTGTGGAAAGTGATTAAACTATAAAAAGCTCATCACAACTGTTCAAATGAAGGTCACTGCTTAATGAATCTGTCCCGACGTTCAATAATTACAACATGTTATAATTTGGTTTGTTTAAGCACAACTAAGATGACACGAGTGCAGTTTCTTCAGAGGTTTCCTTCAGAATCTGAGTTTAATTTAAGTTTGACCCAAAACACTTCAGACAGAATCTCTCCGCCAACATAATCAGTTCTTCACACCTCTCCACCTCACACAGATGTTTAATTATCTCGCAGGTCTTTTTGTGAACAGCCTGGCTCAGCCTCAAGTCCAGAGAGGCCCCCCAGATATCAAGACTCTGGCTTCCTACAGGGGGGTAAACTAAACAACAGACTGGAGAAATCACTTTCTGGTCGAGCGGGCACAGAAGACACATTTCCTCGTCTGCACAACTCAAAATTCAAATTCGGTTATGTCGCCCTCAGCGACAGCAGGCGCAGATACGTAATTAACACCGAGTGCAGCCACACATATATCTACAAGGCAACAGCTTCATTAGGTAATTCTTTCAAGCAGTTCTTTTGTTGATTTTGTTTTTTCTAAATATTGTAAAAGAGCCTGCAATTATGGAGACATAAGCAGTTGCATCACTTCCAAGGAGGAGTTGGTTGCCAAGCAACTGGTGAGCGGAGCTGTGGTGACAATGAACCATGGCATAGTTTGAGGGGAAAAAAACTGAAAAAAATCACAAGTATAACAAAAGTGTCACCTTACGTACTCTTTGCAAAACATTTTATTCTGCTTCAATCAGTGGTAATGTGATTCTGAATGTCGCTTTGTTCTCGTGAAGTCAGACATCTTTGATTTGATCATCAGCTCGGCAAACCCTTGGCATTTTGCTTTTTCATTGTAAGTAGGGCTTTTTATTGATTTCATGTTTTTAGATAAACGCTGAAGGTAAATATGTAAACTCAGGATATGCTGTGGTGGTGTGAATATTAAGACACATTAATTTGACATAAAAAAATCCTTACATCATCCTTCTTGAGATTTTCTGACGCTGCCATGTCATTCATTAATCATCTGCATTAAAAAAAGAACCGTGGTGTGTCTGTAGCTGACATTTTTTAACCTGTTCCTGTGACAGTTTGTTCAAATGTACTTGTGAAAGTTACTGACGATGTCATGGATTACTTGCCTTGTTGCCAAGCAGTTAAATGAAACAGGAGACGTTGTTAAAACTGATTTTAAAAAAAAACCTACAGTTAGTTTAATATGATTTTTCCTCAGCAGCTGTTTAAAAAATGTGAAACATAAAAAACATTTTGACTATACCAATAAAAAAAAAAAAGTAATATGAACTGAAGAGAAACAGATCATTACCTGCTTATTATCCCTCCCTCAGAGTTCCTGACTGGCTCCATAATTTTCGTTGGCACATTAGCAAAAATTAACTTTGATGTTGGCAAAGCCGATACACCCACAGCTGATTCGAATAAAAGGCACAGTTCACAACAGCAGGGTCTTGTTTATTTTTGCAAACACCTACATAAACTCAAATCTGTACATGAAACAACAGAACTGGTAAAACTAACAAAGGGAACTTTTGTGAAAACTACTTTCTTTAACAACGGTTCAAGCACTGAAGCGATCCACCAACTTTTTGGAATTCCAGGGTCCGGCTCCGATACTCCGGAACTGCTGCTTGACGAGATCTTTAACCATCTGATGCTTGGTAGCTTCAACCTGGGGAAAGAATGAACACAATTTACCACTAGAAAAACCACTAAAACACAAGGTAGAATAAAGCGAAACCACATTTATTTCCTTCTCCCATAGCTCTTCCTTCCAATTGTTGAGGCATTTGGAGATGTAGTGATATCCAGAATTATTTTTAAGCGGGAGGCTGGCTATATCTCCACCAATAAGGTGAAGACACACACATTTCTTCACGCACAGATGCTTACATTTAAATGTAACTATTAGGTTTTTTTTGCATGACTTTTTAAAGTTATAAAACTAATGTTGCTATGTATTTTCCCAGCACTGGCAGATGCGCACAAACATAGATGACCGGCGACTAATCGTGATGCCATTGCGTGGTACTAACGATTGAGTTTGAAAACACTATTTCTAGTTTCCATATCTCTCCGCTTGAAGAGATAAATGTAGGGGTATAGAGAAGCCGTAGGGGTAGGAAAGCAATTTAGATTCGGCCTCAGAATGTGAACAAACAAAAGTGGATCATACCTTGACACTGAGGTAGGTGGGAAGCTTCAGCAGATGGGTGTGCCCAGCCAATTGTGCAACCTGCCTGAAGTAACTGTTTAGGGCTCTTTTGCAAACTCTGCTCGACAAGTCAGGTCCACTCACACATGGAGATCTAAAAAACAGAATTCAGTCATCAATGAAATACAAGGCAAACAGCTTTTACGCAAACACACTTAAAAATATTCTAAATTGTGTTTTTTTTTTCCTTCATTACAAAAACTACATTAAATATATGAAGAGTTCAAGTCAGAGTTTGTTTGTCTTTATAGGTTTCTTTTTTTTTTTTTTAACTTTAGTGACATTTTTGGGACAAAAAGGACTATAAAACATGCCTAAGAACGAAATACAATTAACAGTGTTTCCTTGCTATATCACAGTTCCAACAGCCTTGCTGTTGTGCCTATTTTTTTTCATCCTTTTTTAAATATATATACATTTACACAGCGTAAAGCTACATAAAACTTCAATAGTGAGCAGATCTTTATTTTCACTCTATGAGTACTGGACTTATTCTTCTATGAAGTATTACATTTGATTATTACATTGAGAGTTAAACAAAAGAGAAAAGTGTGAAAATGTTCATGTCTGTCTAAGAAATGTGTGTACAGCATTAAAACATCTATAATTCTACTATGCAGATTTTAGAACTCGTGATAAAAAAGGAACAACTGTATTCCATCGGAACCATAAAGTCAGTTTGGCCAGAAAGCGGGTTACAGAGTTTGATTGCAGGCTGGTCAAATACGATTAAATGCTTTCCTGAAGGCAGGAAGGTGGTGGGGTTGCAGGTGGGGTTTGAGTGCAACAGCACTAATAAAAACTGACATAAACAGACGGACAGTAAAATACGTGTCATGTAAAATCAAGGCCACGGCACTGAATCTAACCTGTGACAGAAGAGCTCCGACTCTAAATCCCAGCACTTTTTGAACCTATTCGAAAATAATTTCATTTGCATTTATTTTTTACAAGTTAATAATAGTAATTGAAGTTTTTATTATACATAGATCTTATGACGATGCCAACAATATTTAGCTTCTGGCTTAAACTTTCTTTTCCTTTAAAATATTTTTTGCTGCTTTAAGTCCCACACCAATCATTTTTTGACTATTTTCAAAGCGTTCCCTGTGGTCTTTTTTGCTAGAATATAGTTTCTGCAGAGCAGCAGTTGTTCAACAGAAATTCGCCTCTAAGTTGTGGCCGTTGTGTAAGCTGCGATGAGAAAAATGAAAACCTAGCAGGGAGTTTGTGGTTTGCCCACTGCATTTATGACATCACAAGGTTTTTCAAATTGCATTTTTTTGTCTGCTCCTGATTCAACATGATTGAAGTAAAGAAATACACAGAAATGCAATTTTAATCTTAATTTTTAATATATGTCAGCAGAAGACTATGAAAAAAAAAATCTGTTCTTCTCAGAGGCTGTCACACCAGCCTTCTCTGCAGACTGGCAGTGCATCTACCTGATCACAGGACCGTTCAGGAGTGTTAAGAGACACAGCGATAGTGAGGTCAAAACCTTCAAGCTT
Source organism: Oryzias celebensis (assembly GCA_014656515.1). Classification (NCBI taxonomy): domain Eukaryota; kingdom Metazoa; phylum Chordata; class Actinopteri; order Beloniformes; family Adrianichthyidae; genus Oryzias; species Oryzias celebensis. The sequence continues at coordinate 18,006,285 of BNCR01000013.1, forward strand.
AAAGGACAGGCCTCACAACACATTTCTGACAGAGAATCTTACCCCTCAACAACAGTGCCTTTGCTAGCATCCAGCACTTCGATGTCTTTGTCTCCGAGGCACCAGTTGACGCTGAGTTTTCCCTGGAGTGGAGACGTCAACTCAGGTCCCGCCCACTTAGCACACAGAAAGTGGATGTTCTGTCTCTTGTACGGTGGAGGCAAAAAGCACTGCCATCCATCACCAAGCTGATTGTTGATGATATCAGACACTTCCTTCATTAAGATCTTTTGGACTCCTACGCAAAAAGAAATTTCAAAATAAGGTACAATAAAATGAAGCCACAAAATCTCAAATAGGAAATTAAATTAAACAACATACTTCAAACGAACCATATAAAGTAATCTAAGTAAAATATATGACATTACTGATAAAGTTTCCGGTTTCTACACGTCATTTTTACTCTGCTGGAGCAAAATTTCACTTAATATACTTGAGTAATTTTCAAATATTTCCACAATATAAAAAAGATCACCTTAAAAAAAAAAGAAACAAAATTTCTCCAAGAAATGGCAAAACGCAGCTTTTTTAATTTGACATAAAATAGACCTCCCACATGATAAAACAGCTTTTCATAACAAAATTGAAAAAAAGATTGTAAAGAAAAAAATGAATTGATTTATGGCACGTTACCTAGAACCACGCTGGTGATGTAAAGCGGCTCGATGAAGTGGCTCAGTAAAGCCCCTTGAACCCCGGTGATAGTCCAGCCACACAACTTGTTACTTTCAGAGATGCAGCACACTTTTGCACTCCAATGGCTTGGGTCAAGGTAGACTATGGGGACCAGTGAGCCTTTGGTGTGATACTGAAGCTTCATGGTGGTTGTCATGTTAAGTGAGCTTCTACACAGAAGAATCACATCACATTCTCAGTTTGGAAGCACTAATTCAACCGATTTTGGTTCTTCTCATTTTGTCAAAGTAGAAAATATGTTGTTGATGTTCACAGTGAGTTTTCTCCTATACCCAAGAGATGAAAGACAGTATTTACTTCATACAAGAATCATACTTTTCCGCAGCTGACTATTTTGTGTTTAAAATGAAACTTCAAGCAAAAAAATGAAAAAAAAAAACAGAACAGAAGATGAGCAAACTGCTGTACTGGAAGCTGAAGTTCTCATTGGTTCCTTCAGAAAAATGATTGGTGTAGAGATGCAGGCTGACTTGGGGTTTGAGCTGCAGCCGGTGGCTGTCGCTACTTTTCTCAAAAATACTGCTCTCCTTGGCCTTTGGATTGGAACTGAAGAAAAGCATAAGCTCTTTGTACAAAAACCTGAACAGAAGACAAAAAAAAACCAACAACTCTGCCTCAGCTGTGGACTATTTTTCTCCTGCCTTGCAGAAACATTTGCCAATAAACAGACTTCATTTTCAACAATAAAACATTTTTCTGCAGCAACATTAGCTAGTTTTGTTTATACTTATAATTAAAAAACAGAAAAATCACTAGATAGGCAGTAGAGATAATAATGATATGGTTTCACATCAGACAAGGATTATTTCGTACCTCAGAAGAGCCCTTCTGGCCATTACGATGGCGTGGCAATCATGGACCATCATCCCATTGTAACAAAGCCACTTGGCACAGCTTGAATGACCCGCTCCGAGTGCCACCACACTGTAACGCTCACAGAGACGACCTGCTGTGTCTTGTTCTTCTGTAGAGGAATCAAATTCATTTTAAACTTAGATTAAGCTTTAAAATGAATACATGCATATGATGTGAAAACTTAAAGACCACTTTCCCCATCTGAAGTTAATACAAAACAGGTTTTGAGGAAAATAGCTAAACAGTTCAAACTTTTACTGCAACAACAAACATCGGGTAAAAAACTATTTATTCTGTACAAACAAGAGCCAAACATTTCCCCCTCATGTGTGCAGAATATCAACTGTAAGCAATCTGTCACTTTAACACTTAAATGAGCTTAAACAGTTTTCTATTTACCTGTGATGTTGTAACATTTGTAACACATGTTATGTTGCCATAACATTTGTTTTTACATTAATAAGTGAAGGAACACTTTACCTTTTATCAGAACAAATGCAGCCATGTAACTTTTACAGCCACGCAAATCTGGAAACCTTTCCAGAAGGTTAGAGAACTTCTCGTTACTCAAAGCAGCCATGTGATCACTGTGCCACTCTGTTTGCCACACTACAAAAAAATACAAAAAAAGTTTGATCAAAGATATAGAAAAGATCACAACAAATCAGTAGGAGCAGAGAAATACTGTATATCCTCCAGGAGTGGCTGGTCTGACTGCTGTTCGTTACTATAGACTCCGGTCTCTAATAGTGGCCGGGCTAAGACACCCACACGTATGTGTGTTGTGAGCCAGTGTAGCGATGGCCGTAAGCGTTCATTTGAATTAGTGTTTAAACTTTGTGCGGGAGGAATCCGCAAGACATTTTGGGTTAGGTACTAAACGTATCGGAGAGTGGCACGAGCAACCAGAAAAATGATCGGCATGAAAGAGAAGAGGACTTTTGATACAGAGATCGATGATGCTTCCAAGAGGAAAGAAACGTTCACAGCCATTGCTAATCAGAACAAAATCCAATGTTCTGATTATTTCAATAAATCCTGAAATGACTGTATTTCATCACAAAAAGAACACTTTAGCCATCGCCATTCTGTCTGACAGACGCCCGTCTCTAATAAACGCCGGGTCCGGCCACATTTTTGGAAGAAACACCAGGGCTTCTCTTAGAAGACATATAATAGTGTAATTTTGGGAACAAAAGGCTGAAGAGTCATCTTTTTTAAATTTTTTTTTTTTAAGTTTTTCATTAAAATGCAGGGCAGCTGTTTGTTTAGCAAGACAAATAATTAAAAGATACAAGTGCATAGTTGTTGTTTGAATACATAAGATAAGAATCCATAAAGTATTTTATGGAAAAAAAAAGTTAAGAAATGTACAAACACTCTGTCTTGAATAGTTCCTGGGTCTTTCAGAAATACAGTAATCTCAGATAAATGTGTATACTGTTGCAAAATATTAGGATTTTAAAAATGATGGTTCTAAAGTGGCTCTATTAGCTCATTTTTGTTGATATTCTAATTTAAAACTTTGTAGATTTGTCTCAAGATTAATGTCTAGATCAAAAAAATATTTTGTGTGATTTAGAAGACATTAAAGACCAATAAATATCCCAGCAGTACGGTTTTACTGCTGACTACTTCCTGTTGGAACGCATTTATATTTTTACTTTCAAATGTTGAACAAAGACTTTTTCAGCATCATTTTATTTTTAGATCTATACTTTTTTTTTTATCCACAGCTGCCATGTTCATGTTACTCCAGTGACAAAAACAAAGATAAATATAACAACAAGGTTCTATTTTTTACTGAAGAACTCCACCTTCCATCTGATGACCTAAACAACACTAAAGAGGATAAAGGTGGTGTAGAAAAGAAAACCAGATGGGATCCTTTGTGCTTCGGAAAAGAATATTAGTCAAATCATCAGCTGTTCTTCTGAACTACTGATGCATCTTTACCTTTATCCTTTGTGCTTTCATCGGAAGCGTTCAAGGGGATCCTCTGGTCCATTGCAAGCTCTTCATCTGAAAGAACATCTTCAACAGGTGACATGCCAAAGTGAGCAATGACAGCTGGGTCACCGTCATCATCATCTTTATCTGAGTCTTCCTCCTAAGACAGTTTAGTAAACACAACCTCTCAGATAATTTATTACAACTTAAAAGAAAATACAATAAATGCAGCTTTAATATAAGAGTATGGGTGTAGAAATATAACTTTACGTTACTCCTCATTTACTCACCTTACTTCCTAAGAGAAGGTCATCAGAAATAAGCTTATTTTGGAGCTCAAGTACAGAAGATGCATCTATTGTCTTCATGTCAACTTCTTCATAAATTGCAACATCATGTGAGCGTTCATGGAGTACAGCATCATCTGGGTTGTTTCTAGAGGGGTAAGAGCAAAACAGCAATTTATCATTCCAAATGTGTAAACATCCTAAAAACACAGATAAAACTGTCATTATTAAAGTCCTACTCCAATGAAAAAAGTTTTTCTTGTGATTTTAACATGTTCTTGGAGCAGGTTTCTCATTATGGACGATATCTATAAAATAATTTATAATAAAATAGGTTTCTGAGTATTTCTTTATTCAAATCATGATGGATCAAAAGGAGAGGAAAACGTGTGGTTTGAAAAAGCTGCTTCTCCTCAAAGCTTCAAGAACATCTTTGTATTCCTTGTCCGAGCTTTGGCATCTGGTTCAAAGCTTTATGGCAGCATAGCTCCAATATTGCTCAACATTTTTTTTTAGCTTAAGGCTATAAGCTAAAAATTGTTTTTGCTTTTATTTTGACATAAAATTGCATGATCATAATTAAAAGACCACTGGGAACGCTTTTAAAATATATATATAAAAAACATAGACTGGGACTTTAAACTGGACGAGTAGGTAATTGTTCTCTCAGTAAATGTGAGGAAATTTGTTTTGGATTTAATAGATGTAGATTTGCCTCAGATTGGACAAAAATATTCAGTTTACGGATGTAAACCATAACAGAAGATTATAATTATCTAATTTAATCACAAACAAACATTTGAAGTGCTTAACGTTATTTCTGAGTCAGAAAAAAAAAACAGAAGACATCAAATTCTGAAAACTGTATATTACAAAAATGTGTTACTCATAAAGACAGTATAGTTTTATTGCATTACAATGACAAAAAAAAAATACATGTTTGTTATACAGCAGGGTACAAATTTATTTTCCCTACAAAAAACAAGACAAAAAAGATTTTAAAAAATTACCTCAGCACACCAACATTCTCATTACTGGGTACGTCATCAGCAAGGACTTTCGATTGGCAAAAATCAACCCTTGACTCAGAATCATTTTTTTTGAGCCAAACTGCACTGATTCCTCCTCTTCGTTTACAATGAACTGCATTTTGGTTTGCCATGCTCACCAAAAAACCTAGACTCAAACAAAAGACAATCATGTGTAGATTGCAGGTGAAAACTACTTTTAAGTACTACAATATACAACCTAAAACTAGTGTATACAATATATATTACAAAGCATTAAACTATTCCTAAAGGTACATTTTTAAGTGGTTTAAAACAAGAAGGTCCAAATAAGTTAAAATTACATTAACTATAACGTTTATGTTTAAAGATTTTTGATTAATAAAATAACCCAGTCAACCGATTTATTCTAACCATAAAACTAAAAAACAAAATAAATAAAAAATAAGTTGTTTATAAAGGTGGAGAGGCTCAAAAAGTTGCTCCGAGTTTAACTAGTGTAGAAAATGAAATAAAACCAAAAACATTAAAAGATGGGTTGTTAACTAGCAAGACACGGTGACACAAACTTTTCTACTGGACACTTTAATGATATCATCTGGTTGCTTATTAGTTTGGCTGTTTTAACTTGCCATAAAATAAAAGGAAACGAGTGTTTTTAATGTTTATCGTGTTAGCTGCTTCAATGACTTTTTCATGCTAGCATCACTGCTAACACTTGGTGACGTTACGTAAACAACTACAGCGATTGGTATTAAAATGTTACTTTTATTATTGTTATTATTGACACAAAAACAATAAGACGTAGCATTACCTGCTCAGTTGTTAGTTGTCTGGACTGTAAAACACGAATGTTCCAGAGATGTTTGAGAGGACAGAAGAAAGTCCAACAGACGACTTTAAGGAAGGAGGGAGAAAAAACACAGTCACGTGACTCTTTCAAATAAATTGCCATTCTTAAACATTTGTCCATCCGCCATTTTTCCTGGAGCTGTTGTTTGGTGATGTAAAACAATTTGCACAAAGATAGCGATTTAAATACTGGCTGTTGGTGGAATTGTTGAAGCTAAAATTCTAAATGATTGTGGTGTTAAAAATTTAGCAGAACACTGCTTTTGTCTCACAAAAAACAACAACAAAAAAACTTTGTAAATATAATATAACAGTGCAACAATTGCTGGGGTGTCTTATTGTTGAAGTATTAGTTATTTTGTATGCAAAAAAAAAAAACACTTTTTCCCCTCTTTTTGCTAATTCTCCTCCTTTCCTACAACCTACAAGCATTTCACACAACCTTCTACACAACGATAATGCACAGAATTTGCCCCCAAATTGATTTTAAGTTTTTAATTTAACACTTTTTATTATTATTTAACTTCACAATTTAGATAGAAATGTGTTTTTTAATACTTGTCAGGGAAGACATGGACAGAATTTATGTATAAGTACATACAGATGAATGTATACACGTGTATGAATCTTCATAAACCTACACAACACGTTTAAAAAAGTGAAATGCAGATATTTAAAGAGTTGAAGCATCCGGAAGGTATTTCTTCTTAGTATTTTTCTTTTTAAAATTGTCATTGTGCATGCATATGCCCATGACTAAATGTTCAACTAAAACTATAAAGTAAAATTAGAGCATCCAACTTAAAAAAAAAATCCCTTTTGAGTAAGCGCCACAACTGCACATCTCTATTTACACTGAAATATTTGCATAAACAGAGCCAATGTTGATAGAATTTAGATTGAAAATGAAATTGTCATGCTTTATGTGTGCACACATAAGCAAATAGGTATGGGATGGTTTAGTAATACCCATGAATTTTAAATGTGTCACACTGCTCACACACAAACCCGCTCATTGACACCAACACTGAATACACAACGATGAGATGAATAAAAATGGACCTCTCTCGCTTTCTTCAGCTCACGCACACCTCACTTAGGTGTCAGGCTTTTATTTGCTGTTGCAAAACATCGTTGTGATCATTGTGAAACTCAAGAATGAACTCTATTTCCCATCTTCTCACCTCCAGAGAAAGCCTCCATATGTGTTCTCAGCCAAACAAGGGCTTCTTATGAGAGGGTTCATGTGTGCGTGTTGTCATTTCTCGGCATGACTGTGTTTTCACATGAGACTGAAATATCAAGCCAAGCCCATCTCAAGAGATCCCGCTGGAAAGAAACTCAAGTGTCATCTTCATATTAAACACAGTCTTTTCCCTCCTGGGCTCTGCTCTCTTTTGTCTCTTCCTATTTCTCGTTTCTCTCCATCTATGCTTTCTTATTTTTTTTTTTTCTTTCACACCCCCACTTGCTCACAGGCTGGGAGATTTCCATGTTTTAATGCGAAAAGAAGAAAGTGGCGTGGCAAAGACAACCACAGAACCCCAGCCTTGATCTTATTTATTTATTTGTTTAACATTTTGCACAGACACCATCTTTTGAATATATTGTCACCATTTGTATTGGAACACGGACAAGCAAAACTGTGAAAAATCAGGCTCGTTTGAAAATCTCTCTAAGCATATGTCGCGTGTGTGTCTGCATGTGTGTGTATGAAAGTGTGATGGGGCTGGTTGGCTTGTGCATGTGTTCTTTTAATGGAAATGACTGTTGATGGTTGGCTGACAGTGATGCGCATTGTGTTAATTAACAAAGTAACACTGACGTGAAATGAAAAATCTTTTTCTCGTCTTTGAAGACAGAATTTCTCTGAACTCTGGAGGTCATGTCCAAAGGTCCTGGAGGGAAATTTCTCTTCATCTTTCAGTGGATTTAGTATCCGATGAGGCTTTGGTTTATTCTTTTTAGTTGTTGAATGTGAGTGTTTTTACTTTTGTGACCCTAAAATACCATTTGCAACCACTGACTTTTTTCCTGTGATAGTAACACCTATTGGAGTCATAATCACGTTTTTGAATAGACTATTTTATTCCATTTATAACACGATGTGTTATTTCTGACCTTTCCCGTTTATTTTTTTTACTCCCAGTGATACAGTGCATACGGAAAGTATTCATAGCGCCTCACTTCTTCCACATTTTATTACGTCTCAGCCTTATTTCAAAATGGATTAAATCAGTTTTCTTCCTAAAAAAATATTTGAAAAACACCTCATAATGACAATGTTGAATATGTTCTTTTGAAATTGTTGCAAATGTATTAAAAATTAAAAAAAACCTGAACAATGATACATACATAAGTATTCACAGCCTTTACTCAATACTTGCTGAACTTTGGCAGCAATCACATCCTCTAGTCATTTTGAATTTGACGCCACAAGCTTGGCACACCTTCCTTTGGACAGTTTGGTCCATTCCTCTTTGCAGTATCACTCACGCTCCATCAGGTTGGATGGGAAGTGTTGGTGCCATTTTCAAATCTGTCCATAGATGTTCAGTTGGATTCAGGTCTGGGCTCTGGCTGGGCCACTCAAGGACATTGATAGAGATGTTCTGAAGCCACTCCTTCCATATCTTGTGCTTTGGATCATTGTCCTGCTGAAAGATGAACCGTCTCCCCAGTCTGAGGTCAAAAGCGCTCTGGGGAAGATTTTTTATCTGTTACCAAAGACCATCCCCACAGCATGATGCTGCCACCACCATGCTTCACTGTAGGGATGGTATTGGCCTGGTGATGAGCGGTGCCTGGTTTCCTCCAAGCATAACGCCTGCCGTTCACTCCAAAAAGTTCTATTTTGGTCTTGTCAGACCACAGAATTTAAATTCTCATGGTCTGAGAGTCATTCTTTTGACTTGTGCTTTTTAGTAAGAAGAGGCTTCCGTCTGGCCACTCTACCATACAGGCCTGATTGGTGTAGTGCTGCAGAAATGATTGTCCTTCTGGAAGGTTCTCCTCTTTCCACAGAGAAACGTTGGAGCTCTGACCGAGTGACCATTGGGTTATTGGTCACCTCCCTGACCAGGGCCCTTCTCCCCCGATCACTCAGCTTAGATGGCCGGCCAGATCTAGGAAAAGTCCTGGTGGTTCCAAACTTCTTCCATTTACAGATGATGGAGGCCACTGTGCTCGTTGGAACCAGCAGAAATGTTTCCGGACCCTTCTCCAGCCTTTTGCCTCAACACAATCCTGTCTCGCAGGTCTACAGACAATTCCTTTTCTTTCATGATTGGTTTGTGCTTTGACATGCACTGTCAACCCTGGGACCTCATGCAAACAGGGTTGTACCTTTCCAAATCCTGTCCAATTCACTGGATTTACCAAAGGTTGGCTTAAGTGAAGCAGCTGAAACATTTCAAGGCTCATCAGTTGAAACAAAAAACCTCAGCTCACTTTGGAGCTTCACAGCAAAGGCTGTGAATACTTCAGGTTTTTCATTTTTAATACATTTTAAATACATTTGCAAAAATTTTAAAAGAACTCTTTTTTTTTTACTGAGTTTTTACTGTAAACAAACAGAGCCTTTCCTTTGGCTCACCACAAGAGGGTAAAAGTCCTTTTCTCATCTAAACTCGTGGTTTATTTCTGATGCCCACACATGACCTACAAACCATCCGTCAGCACAGAGCAGATGAAGAGAGGGCAAGGGTTTATAATCAAGCTCTGCTCTTCTCTAAATGTTTTCTGGCTAAGAATAAAATGATTGAACTCATCAATCCTCTTTTTTTTCTTGAAATGGTTACTGTATCTTAAGAAAATATGTGACAGTCGATCCCTTTTTGATTATTTTTCATGCCAAAAAGCAAAATCCTCAAAACTAAAATAAAATTTTCATTCAAACTGGAATGCATCCATTTCAAACTTATCTTAGATGTAGGAAATAAATCTAGAAAAGTAAAAAAAATATTTAAGTAATCGCATAGACATGATTGATGACTATTCAAATCAAAGGAGTAAAATAAAAACAGACAACAGTTAGAATTATAAAAATGGCAAATTAATTTAAATAACCACTCTATTGTTTCTTTGTTGTGATGTCTTGTGAACTTTTGTACACAAATTCACCCCCTTCTTAAGATTAAACCTGTTTCTGTTTATCAATGGATCACATTAAATCACAATTAATCTTTAAAAATGCTCAGTGTGTAGTTAGAATAGACATATATTACAGTAGTGTAATTCAAACCCACGAATGTCATCTGTGTTTTGATTAAGTCCAGCTTTTATGAAATTGACATTTTCAATTACTTTTGGAAGACAAATTATTGGTGACACATCAGTGGAAACTTGCAATTTCAGCCAAGACCTGTGATTTCAGGATGTGCGACAGGTTGCAGAGACTACAAACTTTTTTGCAATGGATACAACAAAACTGTTAACTATGACGTTTGTGCATTTTTTTTGTGAGTCACACATTTGTTCTTATACAAGTCCAAGTGCACATTAGCAACATATGATTTAAGTAAGGAAAAGGAGCTCTGTGGTAAATCTGAAATGAATTATGCACTTATTTACATTGAATCTCTTGAGGAAATGTGATAATAAAGATGTTTTGAGGTTCTTCCTTCTTCATCTCTATTCCAGTATAGCCTGCCTCTCGCTTACTCTGGCTGCCGCTTCATGCATCTTTCAGGAGATGAGAGGCTGCCTCCACTTTCTCACGCCATGTGTGACAGAGAGGGAGAAAAACAAGAGACAGATGAGGGAAAAGCAGTAGGTTGCAGCACACCAAGCCCACATAATATGTACAGTCACAGTACTCCAGGGTATTTATATAAAAATGAATCATCCTATGCTGTTCTTTTCTGCGTCGTGAGGTCTTCCCCAAATCCTGCCTCCTCTGCCTCCGCATTTCGTGACGCTCTCCATCATTCTCATCAGCACAGATATCTGTGCACATGAATCTCAGGTACAAGCATCTGCCCCTCCTGCTGTTGACCTCTCCCTTCTGCCACCCCTTTCTTCTTTTTTTTTTATTTCCGCTCCTCTCCTACATCATTTTCTCCTTTTCCCAGTCTCATTGTCCCACATTTTCTGCTTATTCTCCTCCTTCTCAGTTCCCTTTCATTTGTTAAGTAGAGCACCATTTTCCTGCTGTCCACAATAAGAACAGATGAGATAAAAAATACAGTCTGCCAAGAATATTGATGTTCATATAAGAAATATAAAATGTCAGTACATATGATGTAGCAAAAGTGTAATAATTAAATACTCCCTAATGTTTCTAATTGCTAGCTAATGCTTTTTTTTTTAGTAAAGGTGGCTTAAAGACCTACTGCATTAATATCTTGTTTTTGGAATTGTTTACATGTTCTTGTGGCATTTTTTCATGATGGAAGAAAGTTAAGCTTAAAATTGATTTTCTGAGTATTTTTTATTCAAATCGGTGTGAATCAGGAGCAGACAAAGAAAATGCAGTTTGAAAAAGACCGTATTTGTTACATGGAAAACACTCTGGGCTGACAAGTTCCTAGCCCAGCTCCAATCTGATGGATCCACTTGTAGACAACTCGATCCACGTACACCTTTGTTTTCCTCGGTTGCTCCAATATTGCTCACCATTTTTGTTGCTCCGATAATGTTAAGGTGGAGGTGTTAGTGTTAATGAAAACAATTAAACAATTTACGTAACTAAGGGGTTTTGGTCATTATTTTGTTAATGATGTTTTATTATTTATGTTCAGATATTGAATATGTCATATAAAAGCAAAATTATGATTAAAGGTTTAATACACTGTAAGAATAAACTTAAATCTCATGTTCTGACCTTTTTCTGCACAACAGTGTCTAGTTGCTGTTCAGAGACAAATTTCTTTAAGAATAAAAACATTAATGCTATGTTTCTATTTAATAGTAAGTGGAGAAAAAGGATTATGGTGCAGCAAGTTCATAATTGTAGAAAATGCCCTGTCTAGCTTGACTTTTTGCAAATTTAAATTCCCTAAATCCACTGCCAGAGGTCTTTCTTATTTGTTACAGATTGTATTTCAATTTGAAAGGCACTTGATGTCTAAAAGAGTTTTAAATAGCAGCACATATATAAACACATAACTTTATTTATATACTTATTTCAATTTGTCTCTTCTTGTCCTCCATATTAAATTAGATCAAAAGATGATTGGAGTAGGACTGTCAATTGTAAAAACAAACCTTACAAGGACCGACATTTTCTTGATGCTGAAAAGAAAAGCTGTAAAAGCAGTGTACATTTTCTTCTCCTAAAGTTCCCACCACCTATATTTGGCTTTAAATAATTCTAATAGAATCAATACTCCAGCTGTAGTTTGAAGAAATAACTTTCACTGGAACCAACTTGCTTCCTGCAAAGCATGTGGTCAACAAATGTTGCCCTTATGTGATCAAACTAAAGATGATAGATGTGTCCATAAAGGTAATGCATTACAGGAGCTGCCAGGAATCCTGGAATTCTATTAACCAAACTAACCCACTCCTATGAAACCACACATGCTTCGTCTGAACAGAGATGAAATCATCTCACCTCTTTTGCCATATTAAATGTAAAGATTACAGATAATGGTTGTTTTTGCCTACAGTATAGGAACTCTTGTAGCTGCATGTTGCCAGATGATAACATTTAGCCAACGGTTTTGGCCTGAACTGCACATCTGACTCTTATAAGTGTAATTCTTGCTGAACATAATTTAAAATAAATGCTCTTAAGTACCTTAGAACAGAGCTGAGTCCAGCTCAGCCTCACAAGATACAGTCTTCTGGTTTTGTTAGTGTGCAAGATCACTGTGTGCAGCAAAGCCACAAAAGTCATTAGAACCAATAAAATCATGACAAGTTCAAATACGTTTTTTGATGTTCTATACATCAATCATCATGCTTCTTTAATGATGTGACTGCTCCACAGCACAAGAAGTGCGTAAATGTGCACCATTCAACTTGTAAACTAGAATTTTGTTTGATTTATTTTATTCATTCATTACAAACAAGGAAGTAAAATGTTTGTTTTGCTTTTAGGCAACATTAGAGAGCAAAAAGAAAATGAATAAATCAATGAAAGGAAGCAAACTAAAATGATCTGCTAGATCCTAATCGATAGATAGATAGATTGATAGATAGATAGATAGATAGATAGATAGATAGATAGATAGATAGATAGATAGATAGATAGATAGATAGATAGATAGATAGATAGATAGATAGATAGATAGATAGATAGATAGGAGGGGAGATAAAAACATAACCTTGTGGAGAGCCTGTGTTTGAGACCATGACAACTGATAGAACTCCATTCACTAAAACCAGCTGCTTTCGATTTGTTAAGAAGTTTAAAAGCAAGAGTAAAAGTTGATCAGGCAAGTTCAAATGAGTTGCTGCTGTGTCATTAAAACATGCGGTTGCATCTTGTTAAAAGCTGAAGAGAAATCTGCAAATCAAAGTCTTGATGATTTTGGTTTCTCTAGATGTTTATAAAAATGCTGTCAAGAATGAAAAGTTCTGTATCATCTACACCTTTATAAGCCTATAAAGGTTAAGCAAACTGTATGGGGTCTAATTGTCCGCTATTTAATAATTTTTTCAAAGGCTTTCATGACAAGTGATGTAGGGGCAATAGGTCTGAACTTGTTTAGTTGTTTGGAATTTCTTGTTTTAGGAATTGGAATTATTATTGTTTTTTTTTCAAACATGAGGGAATCTGACATTTGTTGGCACACAGCTGGAAGGGTGTGGAAGGGACTCCACCCAGGTGGTGTGCACAGAAGCTCAGTGTGCGCCCACATAGTGCGTCGGGGCCAGCTGCCTTATTTATGTTGGTTCTCTTTAACAGAGCAGTGACCTGGTTTTTATCCATCACAAAGTCACTGAGTGGTATATGGGAGGATTTCAGTGCTGTGATGTTCTGAATAAAATCCTAACTTTCAAAACGGCTAAAGAAGTTCTTAAAAACATTGGGTAATTCTGAGTCTAAAACACCTTGAAGAAGGGCATGTTGCTTGGCTTCTTCAGTTTGCGCGTTAATAGAGGCTGTAGTTTTGAGTCCTTGCAGATTTTTATGCTTCTCTCTTCATGCTTCAGATGTCTAAAAACTGACTTGTACACAGGAACTAATAATATGCAGTTGTGGTAGGAAGCACCAAGGGGCGGCTTGGGCAGAGATTTACATTGTAAGAACGACTTGTTGAACCTTAGCAAAGATCTAGCTTAGAGTTGTTGGCTGTGGTGGAACAAGACACAGATTGTTTGTAAGTTTTGAGTACTTTGGTCAAAGTGCAGTGATTAAAGTCTCCAAGGATAAACTTCAGAGCGTCTGGGCAGATGGAGTCCAGTTTGTGTGTGATGTCCTTGATCAGCTGAGTCCTGCACCACCAACTCCTGACACAGTATATTTTTAAGTTTTATACGGATGACATTTACCTATCTTGTGATTTCACTTTTAAGAAAATTATGTGAGATGAGAAAAAACAACTGTATATTTATATTTACTTCATGAACCTATGAACATGTATCTTCTTTTTTCTTGACGGTCTCTAACAACAGTAGTTCAGGACAAAAGCCCTTTGTTAATCAGTTTGAGAAAGGTCTGCTTTCCTTTCTGCAACAAAATGTTAGAATGAAAGGTGATAGAAGGACTCCTGAGCACAAAAAAACACATTTGTTAGGCATAATCTGGTAAGAAGTGATGAAACTGATAATTTAAGAGTATCAGGCCTTAAATCAGTAATTTTACAATACCTTTTCATGCGACACACAAAAGTAATGATATTGACAAAATAATGTATTACTTAATTTGCCTCTCCTTTTTTCTGTCCAAGACATCATATTTGGAAGAAGAGAAGAAAAAGGCAAATGCAGTTTTATTTTCAGCAAATCAAATATCAAATTGTTTCATAAAATAATTAGAAAAGGGAATATTTCTAACTTAAGCAGAGCACATTTGTGCTACAATTTAGGGAAATGGGGGATGGGACGTGCCCTGACTGTCACAGTGGGGAGGCTGTATGGATATACACACAAAAAAGGAAATCCTACAGAACAGACACTTTTCAAGGGCAGGCGCTGTACTTAGGTCTGCAGTATAAAATCCACACACCCACAGAACTAAGCTCTGCAATCATTCAAATTTAATGTGGGCATGACCCATATGAAACTGGCTTTGCATGAGGCTTTGTTTCTGTTTGGGCACTGAAAAGCTGTTACAAAGATGTGCTGGCAGACGTGCTGGCCTGACATTGCTCAGTTAGGACATTTCAGCCAAACGCCTGGGAAGAACAGGACTGAGCTTAAATCAAAATGCAACTTGTCACATTTGGCAAAAGATTTCATGCCCCAAAAATAGAGCCCTGACGATTAAACATGAATGAATCTGTGATTGTTCGATGAGTTTTGTGTGTGTGTAACACTACGGGTCCTTCCCCAGAGTGGTACTGTTCGAGGCGATGCTGGTTACCATGGCAGCAACACCCTGAATCTCTCCCTCATCCTCCCCTTCATTCCCTAGTCTTTTGCTATTTCTGTTTCTATGTCTTCTTCTCTGTCCATTCTCACATATTACTCTTTCTTTTTTTTATTTTTACCATGTCTGCAGCCATCGTCATGCCGCACAGTGTGCATGTAAGCAGGCCACCGCCCACCATGTGGATGGTACAGTTGGTCATCGTCCAGGCTCACTCATCCCTGCCAATGATATTAATATATCATTTTCCACGATACTTTCCACACGCACAATAGTGCGTGTGGAAAGTATCGTGGCGTTGCACGTATCACCCATGTGCTGTCCGGCGATCTCCCCTAACCTTCAAGATGGGTTTGCATGTGTTCTGTTGCAAAGTAGATCCATGTCAGTGCTTTATATTGTAAGATACACATTTTAAAGTATGACTTTTATCTGTCTTTGTTTTCTTTTGTGTAAACCATATGCACAAGGTTTTCATAGAACAAAGCCTGCAGTGCTCGCATGCTTAAGCTGCATTTTTGCAGTAAGGAAGGACGTTCACACATTGCTCCTGTTGTTTGTGGATCCTCTTATTGGCGTCTGGATTGTATACTTCCTTATAATAAATAGGGAGTGAGAGAAGGAACGGGAAAGATAAAGTGTAATGACGAGGAGCAATTTCCATTCCTAATGGAAATCAGCAGACAGAGATTGAGCATCTTGGGGAAACGTGTTTGAGTGTGTAGTCAGTGTGGGTGTGAATATATGTGCGCTTGGATGCCTATTCAATTATGAGTACATCACTAAATTTAATTCAGTTTTTTGTGTGTGTGTGTGCACGTGCCCCTAAATCTGAGAGCAATAGCCACAGGGTAATCAATACTGACTGCAAATGATGGCTATTACAGGACCTGGCCTGTGATGGGACAATGCGGCACACTGGCCCGGACAGAGCTTGTGTGTCACGGTCTCTGGATTCGGTCTCTCTTTGTTCACACCCCTTCTTGTTTTGCTTTATAACTGAAGAAGTGTGCTGCTCATCAAAGCCTGCAAATAATCAAATCAAAGCAGCTACCATGACATGCTATCAGGATTAGAAATTCAAATGCAGTGTGTTTTGACCAAACCATTGCAAATTGGTCCAATTTAGAATCTGGGAGATCCAACCATGTGTCTTCTCACTTTGGGGATGCTTTCGATCAGTCATGAGATGAGGCTTTATGGAAACAACCAACCAAAAATTAAAGCTACCATGTTTACCGTTTGTTGTAGATTCAGCTTACATGTCCAGAATGTTAGAAAATGATGCAACCTTTCCACAGAAGTATGAACATGCACTTTCAATAATAAAAATATCTGCAAGTAATCCCCTTTGAAGATGGTACAAAGGCAACACAACAGAACATCCTTTTTGATAAATAAAGAGTTCTGCTGGAGATCAAGCTACAGGTTGGGGGGAAAAAAGCCTGTTTACCACCATGTTTCATCACCTCTTCTGTAAGAAAAACTGGAACATTTTGGGACTGAAACTTCAAAAGTGAAACCCCTTCACAGCAAAAGTTGTGAAAAAACGTCACAAAAGACAGAAAGACAAGCGTACCTGCAAAAATATTAAGGTAACATCTGGTTTCATCATCCTTTTGTTGTTTTTAATAGATTTATCTGTTTGTTCATTAATACTTGCAAACTTTATAGAACTCTTAAAAAATAAAAAGGCAACTTAGTGGTGCTAACTTTATGATCCTCTAAGCCAGGAAGTGTGCAAAATGTTTTAAATCAACAAACAATATCCCTGGTATATTTGACATAAGCCATCACCATTTTTTTTTAATTCATTCATATTTTTACAACTGTGGTACCTCTAAAATAAATTTATCACATGTGGAGAGTCGCTGCTTTCAATGAAAAGCCTGTTATTAAGCTGCCGATCAGTCTTTTGGTGTTTTAATTATTTCCTTAATTCCTCCAAGACTCTTTTCTCCCACACAGAAGAATCGATTTTTGGCAACTGGTCCTTCTCTGCCGGCCAAGCAACAACAAATGGCAGCCTTTTCTGAAATGTCTCAATAAATGTGTGAGCATGGCTGGAGATGGGCTGATCTTTTGCTCATGAGCAGTGCAGGATTGCATACGGAACAGTAAATTCTCCTGATTATATCCTAGATATGGATGAAAGTTAAATAAATAATCATGAATTTGTTGATGGCAAGACAGAAATACTGCACAGACACACGTGTGTTCTCTGTTGAGTAATTCAGCTGTTTTTTTTTTTTTATAAGTCGAAATCAAAAGGAGTTTTTGCCATTGGACAAAATCGTTCAACTCAAAGAAAACCCACAAGCACACATCCAGGGAGGGGACAAAGTATTCTGCCAAACACATTCCCAGATTTGGCATTCATGGTGTGAGGGTAATGAGTGAAGACCAACATGGTGTCGGCCTTCCTGCGTCCTTGTTATGTTCTGCTTCCCTGAATCTTGGATTTGTTTTTCCCCTCATTCCAAGACCTCAGAGCATCCAACAGACCCCCGCTGTGCCCACTTATGGGTCTCCCCCTTCTGCTACACAACATCCATCTGACATCTCTTTACATGGTACTTATCCCAACAATCTACTGCAGTGACAGCAGTGATGGGATGCACATGCTGTGTGTTTGCATTTGCTGTGAAGAATTTAACCTTTAAAGTCCTGGTGGCACACCTGGGTTTGAGTTCTCTTGCAGAGGATGCCTCAAGGCTTAAAGGAGAGATGATTGGAACATGCAGCAGAATAGCATTAGTTAAACTGCAAATAATTCATCTGCTTTTGGCTTTTTACAATCAATGGCTGAATTTTCACGCTATGCTTCTACTTTTTGACTAGGTGTCTAACATCAAGAGCAGCACGGTGCAGTTTTTAAAGTCATTAACAGCTTACTTCTACAGTGGCATGTGTTTAAGCTACATTAAAACAAACTTACTTGTCAGGGTTGTAGTCATCATGCATTAAATCGTTTAGACATTGCTCAAATATAAAAAAAATAAGAACATTGGGTAAATCTTAACCTTTTGCCTTTTGTAGTGACAACAAGGCTGAGAAAATTGACTAAAATGTACCCTAAAAATGTATGTTTGTAATGTAAAAATGTAAAAATGAATGTAAAACTAAATAATATAGTTGAATTATTATAACGTTTTAAAAATTGTCCATGCATAAACCATATAAAACACACTTTACAGTGGTACAATTAAAAATCATTAAAATAATGTAAAATGTTGACATATTCATATCTAAAGTGAATTATAAGTACATTTGAACCACAGAACCCAATTTTTGTCAGCAGTGACAAAACAAAAAATTTAAGTTGAAGAATGAAAAAAAATCCTAAAAACTTTAGCAGGTCATTTGTAAAACATATATGAATTGATGAAGAACAAATGTGATATGAATGCATTTTCACTGAATTTCTGAGCAGTCTGCGCAAGCGTGATGACATCATGTTCTCTTGCGTCTGCACCGGTCTAGTTGGAGCATCTTTTCATCTGCGCCCCCCTTTGGGAGAGCTTTGCCATCCTGGTAGCTCGGGGGCTCAGCTTCTCAGCTCTGTGTTATTGAGATTCAGGAGAAGCAGGTAAATGCATGTGCAATTGCAGCCTCTGGCAAGCAAAAGGTGTCATAAAATGCCAGGAAAAGTTTTTTCCCCATCGAAAGCTCTATTTATTACACGTCCCAAGACAGGGATGTTTTATCCACACATCCAAAACGCTGTTCTTGTGTGTTCGAAACCGTGTGTCCAAAATGCTGTTTTGCAGTGCCACATATGGACGTAGAAAACGCTGTTATGCTTGTTATGTTTGCTGCGGTGCAGAGCTGCTGAAAGAGGCTTTGTGTGGAGCTCTGCCAACCAGTGGTCAGGGGTTTAAGTTAATCACAAATATAATGCAAAATTGTTTGTCTGCATTTGAAATCAATACCAGTATATCCAAATATAATATTGCAATATTTCACAGAATCTACTTTTTCCAATACTTTATTTCATCTTCAGTAAACTCCTCTTTCTCCTACCGTTCATTTGTCTGTAGTAACTGTAGTTTGCTCCTGCAGTGCTGGAAGGCCAATTTTGAGTGATAACCAGAGCTTCACCATCAGCTGCATCATTTTGTAACAATAATAAATAAAAACGAGAATAAAGAGAGTAAACTCCATTGACTGACATTTAATTCAGTAAACAGGGACAACATAATTATATATTGTTTACAGTGGGTTTCAGCTGCAACAGTTGTACATACAATCACAGCTACCCCCCCTCTTCACCCTTTATACCATGCAATTAAAATAAAAGAAAATCCCTGTCATCATGTTCACTAATAACAGGCACTTTAGAGCATATATCATCTAGCCTACACGCTAAAGCTGAAGTGGAAGAGTCTTTGTTGCTGATAGCAGGTCAATATAATCACTATGGAGTGACTGGACTTTGGGTTTTTGATGTTAATCCAGTAACTTTGTGTGTGATAGTTGCAGGAAACTTCTAGCACACAGAACGCCCTGCTGCTGTTAAACTAATGGAACAACAGACTTCCTCCAAATTCAACATAGTTGCCTTTGTGCTTTCTGGTTTTAACTGGACAAAAATTAACAGATCTGAAGATGATTGGAAAAGTATGTTTTTTTTTAACAATCATTCATTTTTGTTTTCTGCATAATACACAGTGGGCGTATGAGCAGAAGAATATGGATGGATGGATGGACGCAGTGACTTAACATTGTTGGAATGATTGCACATAAAAGACATCCTGATTCGTTACTGTTTTCTCTGTGAGGCAAACTAAACTCATTACTGGAGCTTGTGACTGGCATGAGATGGCTGTGGCTCCAATAAATCCTCCATCAAGCTGCAGGGGTTGAAAGAGTTCTTCTTAAGATGATGTAGTTGAGGATATAGATTGAAGGACCACAAGACTGTTGTTGCTGTCTGAATGCAGCAGACTGAGCTCTGAAAATCTCATGGTTTCCAGTCAGTCTTTTGACTGAAAATCGTTTTTAAAAAGAAGGTCTTAATTGAGATGATCTTAGGAACTGTTGTCAGACGGACCAGCATTCAGCAGAGCAAGTTTATCTAAGTGGGAGATTTAAAAGGACCAGAACCAAAACATCAAAGCCTGTGATGGCTGTGGTTTTGTGGACTCATATTTGGCCGCAAGTTAAATAAGCACACAGAATGACTGAAAAAATGGCTAGAGTTTGTGAATGCCTTTACTGTTTCCTGTTTGCCAGTATCTCCTCTTATTATTTTTATTTTTCAGTTTAGGGTTAATTTTACTTCGTTCTTTCAAAGCACATAAATATATATATATATTTGTGCAGCATTTCTGGTGTGCTTGTAAATTATAAGTATTTTGCATAACTAAAGAAAGAGTGGAAATCGCTTCAGATTAATTAGAAACAATAAAAAGTGAAAAGTGCAACTGTCCTTGGCATCTCTGACTTGAAGATGCGATATTAGTAGATGTACCAATATAAAAGCTTATAGGAAAAGTCAATCAGTGAATCAATTTCCTCATTGTGGGATCACTCAAAGTTCAATTTCAAAAGGATCTCTTTTCAGGAGCTGTACAGAAACATAGACAGTAATAGGTGGTTCAGTTCTGATGTAGTCTCTTCTTCCTTTTCAAGTAAGATGCACATATTTTTTGGAAAGAACACATTCATTGAGCCACTTCTGGTTTTTGTCTCTTAGAATTAGTTACATTTCTTTTGTGTTTTCCAAACTTTTTTTAGCCACTTTTCTTTATCAATTCTTCCTTTTTGTTTTTGTTCTCTAAAGTAATGTCAAAAAGAACCTCATTTCATTTTGATACTTCATTCCTATAAAAATAAATCTCTACATTTTTGGCCAAACTGCTTTATAAGGCTTGGAGACGTTGCAATTACTTTATTTTAAAAGGTTAGGATGATGTTGCTGAAAAACAAGGAATCACTTTTCAATCATGTAAGTTCCTGATTGGAAATGTATATTTCTATTCTTCCAAACCATTGAATTTGGCTTGCCATATAATTGAACAATTTTTCTTTCTAATTACTGACACGTTGACCTTGTGTTGACCTCTCTCCAGTATTCATCAGCTCAGATCAATGAGGCTTGAGTGACATATTTGGCCCCAGGATGTCAAAGAGACAAAAGATGCCACCTTTGGAGGTGAACCAACCTTTTAACTTGTCAATTCTCTGAGTGTTGTGACTTTCCTCTTAGTAGACATATAACATTTTCATTGTTAGACTGCTGCGTCATTTCCCTGCATTAGAAACCCCTGCAGACAGTAAAACCGCCACCCCTGCAGAGGACGTAAAGCAAAGGACAAAATATTGATGACAGTTATCTATAAAAGAACCGGCCCGGCTTTTAAAGTCAGGATAACTTGTCTTAATGATTAATGACCGATGTTCACTCTCTCACACACACTCATGCACGCTTGCACCAAAGGTATTAGAGTAACAAGGTTAAAGCACACACCTTTCCCCAGTCCACCCGGATTCACAATCCCTTTTTTCTCCTCTCACTTTGATTCATAAAACTGTCTGATGTAGCTTTTACACTGACGCAGATTATTGCTTTCCAACTAATACTAGAGACGTTTCACACTCAAGCATGAGAAGAGATTTAAGGACAGAAAATCCAATCTGTGGTAGAGTGCGATGATGAAATATCAGTGTAATATCTAGTGAGAAGCCTGGGAAACCTCAATAGAAAGTCAGAGCAAGATATGATGGAGCGCTTATAATCTGATTTTGTTCCCTCTGCTTCTCCTCTCCTTTCTTATTGTATGCTTTCCTTCCCTTTTCCTGCTTGATGAATAACCCTGCACACATTTCAGCTGCACGGCATTTTGCAGGAGGCACAATCACTGGGTCATGCTTCTTTCATCTGCAAATCTCCCTCCGCACCCTCTGTGTTGCTATTTATGGCACACATGCAAATACGGCGGCACGGACGAAAATGAAGCAGGTATTGGGAAAGCCGTGCAGGGAGGTAGGCCAGAGGGGGTGGGGGGGTGTCTGATGTGGCTCGCCTTTGAAGAGAAGCTGTAATCTGGCTGCAGAAAGCCGTCGATGCTGGAGGATGGTCAGGATGACTTGGCATTAGACAGATCTAATATGAGCTAATGGCTGGACTTGCTTTGATGAGTCGACTGCAGTAGAAGTGCTGGAACCGGGCTGAAAGAGATCAAACCCGAAGCTGGTCTCGAACAGCTAAACAGGGTCAGGCAGCATTCCTCTGCCCGACCAGTAGCTCTGTCCACTGCCTAGCATTCCGCATTACCTTCACATCTCCAACCAGCCATGCATGCGCCTTCACCAACCCTGGAATGAGAACAGCCCTATCAGCACTTTGTCTCCACTCCGTTGTGGTGTTTGTGTGTGTGTGTGTGTTTTTGGGGTTGATTGTGAGTCGCCTTGTTAACAAAACACCATGCATAGCCCTCTCTCAGCTCCTCTGCTGCCCTGCTGGTGAGTGTGTTTGTGTCCAGCCAGCAGTCCTGTGAGTGAAAAGCTTTATCAGCTGAATTACTGGAAGTTAGCTGTCTCAATCAATTAGATCTTGCTGGCCGGGACACATGGGCAGAGCTGCATTTCCCTTTCATGTCCTTCTCTATCCTGCCATCTTGTCGTCCTTCATTTAGTCTCCTCTTCCCTTTCACCTCCCCTCTGGTAAGCCACTAATCCACATACATATGCAGCAAATTACATTATCCGTATAACCCAAGTGTCAGCTTTTGCACCGCAGTCCTGTAATGAGACAGCAGTCCAAGAGGACAAACTTTACTTAAACTCCTCAAAGGAGTCATAGCTTTGAAAGGGAAAATGGAGGAAGGAAGGAAGGAAGGAAGGAAAGCCAGAAGGATTAGAGGAAGAAGCGATGTGTTAGGGCAAGGATACTCTAAGGTCCTGAGATAAGCACTAACTCCTTTTTTTCCATTTTTCCCCCTCAAAGTGCTCCAAGGATCCTCACAAGTGTGGTGTCATTCACACCATCATGAATAAGCACACACAGCCCCAGTGAGAGGCTGCTTTCAGCAAATGAAATGCAGTTTAGAGTGGCTAGAAAGCATTTTGGGTTCTGCATGTTCCTTGGATTAAAGCTTTTGTTCATGCGGAAAAGACCAACATTTTAGTAGATATTTCATAAAGGAGCAGAAAGCAACCACAGCAAACATTTTCAGATCTGCTTACCCGAATATTACCCGTAATCACTTTTTTCATTGGTTGTTATGGCTCAAACACATGTATTCATCAAGATCCACTCCAATGAAAATTGGGTTTTTGTTGTTTTTAAAATGTTCTTGTAGAATTTTTCTAGTAGGGAAAGACATACACAAAGAAAATGAAGCTTAAAATTGCATTCAGAGTATTTCTGTATTTATGCATTATTTGTTGTGAATCAGGAGCAGACAA
This sequence comes from Oryzias celebensis, assembly GCA_014656515.1. Lineage (NCBI taxonomy): Eukaryota > Metazoa > Chordata > Actinopteri > Beloniformes > Adrianichthyidae > Oryzias > Oryzias celebensis. Next base: position 18,029,864 of record BNCR01000013.1, read on the forward strand.
AAATGGCATTTGACAAAGAATAAAATGGATGGGGCACAAGCTCCCCTGCTCCACAACGCTGCGATGCATCCGCTTGAAGTAGACTAGATCCATGTTCATCTTCGTTTTCCTTGTCCCACCTGGCGTCTGACTCAAAACTGTTTGGCTGGAAAGCTACAAAATTTTTTTTTTTTCATTTTTGTTGCACCAGTAATGTTAGATTGGCATTGTAAGGGTCTGTACGCTAGTAGGAGAGAGTGTAAACAAAGCGATGATGGGAAATGAAGACAGGCTTACTCTGCACCGACAGTCCTGCCCACAATTCAGAAGCAAATTTCAAATGAACTCCTGCCGCTCTGCAGAAACTGCCCAGAAAACAGCACAGGTTTTTTTGGTTTTGGCTAAAAAGAGCATACGCATGAATAAAATTCAACTGGGAACACTTAAAACGGATCAAAAGATGATTGGAGTGAGGCTTTAAGTTAAAAAAAAATGAATTCATCACACAAATATTCTTTTTTTACATGGAATAGTAGCTCTACTTGAAATGTTATCATCAGAAATCTAAATTTGTTTATGTTTCCAACACAATTTACTCAATACCCCAGATTCTATCAATCTCCTAAGGGTTGACTCGAATCGCAGGCCTGATGTTACACAGTAAAGATTTATTAGCATGATACAGTTGAATCAACATTTTTATCCCAGCTGTGTTATTTCTAATCTCATCTAGACAGCAAAATAGTAAAACAGTTGACTTGTTTGGTAGGGTAGTATTTAGCTTGTCAGACAGTCTTTTCAGCTAATCATGTGGCCTCTTCTCAAGATGCTACTGGGTTTATCATCAGCTGTCATTGCCGAGTTAAATCTAATGCTGAGGTTGAGATAAGAGGGAGAGCTTGCTGTGAAAAAGGTTTGACGCAAAAGACGACTATATCTTCAGCTAATGTCTGAAGAAACTGATGAAGAGGACATTTTGATTTGTTTTAGGATTCAAAGGTTTTAGATTTGTACAGTGGTTCCAAATGAAACATCCGTACGCCTGTGTCAGATTTATTTCCATCCCTCATGTTTGCAGTGATGCATACAGTATGTGCCCCAGAGACAAAGAGAGATACAGAGGCACACATGGAAGAGGTCACATGGGCTCATCATGTGCTGCTGCTGAAGGCCTGGGTCAGACAGCAGCCTGTGTGTGTGGGACTGCAGGACTTTAGGTTTTACTGTCACCAAGAACGTGGTCTGTAACAAAACATTTACACTGTGAAATTTGCAACTTAGCTCTGAGTCTTTAAGCCTAGAGTTTGTTTGCTCTTTTACATTTCTATCACATTTTTTAGGGATATATCAGCTCCCTCCACACAGTCCTGCATTTCCTTTCAGAGTTGAGATTGACTGATCCTACACTGTGCGTACCATGCTTCTCAGTAAACGTCAGCTCTGCCCTGAAAAAAGGTTAAAACAAATAAAATAATATTAATTAACGTCAGTGTTAGTATTCAAGTTCAAGCAGAAGTGCATACAGACTCAACTTAAGTTCAAAATCAATCTCACGCTGGGATCTGAATATATGGTGACCTACAAGTGGCATTTCAGAAACCACTTGCTTAATCATCATCACTGCTCATCATCACACGGTCTCTAACTGGCATTATTAACCACCAGTCGTTTGAAGCAGTAGCTACAGAGAGATGTCTTTTTCAAAAATGACTTTTTTATGGTTTCCTTTAAGCCCTGACGCCTATTGATGAAAACATTAGGGGTGGGCGATATTGGGAATTTGGGTATTGATCCAATTCCAAGTATTTACAGGGCTTGTATTGCCAATGTTGATATCAATATCAATACTTTGTCATGGAATTGTTTGATTAAAGAATATTCTTAGAAAAACACAATTTTTTGTTAATTAAGTGTATAATAAAACAGAGGACACAGACTGTTAATTAACTAATTACAACAATCTGAACTGAACATACATCAAATTGAACATGTATGATGGTAATGACATAACACAATAATATTAAGAAGAAAACAGTGCAAAAAAAAAAAAAGCAGCAGATTGTTGGCCATTAAAAATGATCAAAATGATCTTTAGCTAGATTTTCTTGAAGATGTATCAAAACAGTAATTATGTTTATGCTAAACTAGTTTGTCATTTTTCTTTATTTAAACTAAGAAAATCCTGTCAAGTTATCTGCTATGTTGAAGTCATTGACTGTATATGGAAACTGGACAGAGTGGTTTCAAGAAGCCAAAATAGACTTCTATTAAAAAATAAACACTCAGTTATTATGTTTCAATAACTCTGATACTCTTTTTTAATGTCTATTTTTTAATGATATTTTATCTAAAGTCCAAGTTATTTAAGTTACAAACTGGACCAATCACTGTTTACTGAAGATTAATGGTTCCAACAGGTTGGCGTCTCTAAAAAGGGTGACTGAACTGACTTCATTTTGTTGGAGCAGGAAGTGAATCATTTTCAAAGGGTGACGTCACAATCATTCGGTCTACTTCTCATGTATAGCTGATACAATGATAAAGCTGATACCAGAACTAACTTACAAAGCAGGATTGACATCTAAATTGTCATCTTTTAGGTTGTTCATCTGCAAAACCCTCATATTTTGGACAAAATATCTGTTAGAATCCAGTAGTTTAACAAGCGTAAGTGCTGTGAAGGTGTCACGTTTACCATCACGACTGAATGTACTTTCCTGACTTTGTGTGTGTTCGAGCCTTTCTTGAACCTCTGACCTCCTCTGTGTTGTTTTAATGAAGCACCAGCAACAGCAGGAGTTCACAAACTGCAGCAGAGCCTGGTCAGACCACACGCTGCACCACATCACAGATCTTATCAAGCACAAACGAGGTGACGGGGTTCAGCAGAGAAAAAGAAAAAGATTGGCCAAAGTCATGTTTGTGTGTTGTCAGAGACTGAGCTGTAGAGTGGTTCTGTATTTATCGCCACCGACCAAAAAAATAAACTTTATTTGAGAAGTTCAGTGCTTCTTTTTGTTTTTAAGCAACTTTGGCTAAATGGTAATTAGAAACCGAATCATTGAAAAAACTCGAGTGCACCTTTGTTTGTTTGAGTGTGACCTACCAACAGACCAGTGACCTTTCCATCATCAACAGGAACAAGCTTAATCCCCCTTTGAAACCGCAAAGGATAAGATGCTTTATGATGAAGACAGAACTAAAGCATCACCAACAGCAGCGTGACACTGAGGTTGATAAACAATGCTATAGTTTAGGTGTTAGACCTCCGGTTGAGACACACAGGGAGCTGTGTGCCAAACCTAGGACTATCTGGGGGGTGTTGGATCAGATGACAAGAGGGTTGCAAGTGTTAATGCACTGCAGCCCTTAGAAATAAGTCAAAAATTCCATAAATTAGAAATATTTTCTTTAAAATCTGCCAATGGAGTAAGAAACACGTCTTACCAAGAATTCTTGTTTTAAGAAGACATGTTTTCACACTATACTTTTTCTATATAAAAATCATTCCTAGTGGTCTTTGAATTATGATTATGCAGTTTTTGGCTGAAATCAAAAAGCCTGAATCGTTTTTAGGACATATTTTCTGCAGCGTAGCAGGAGCTCATTTGAAATTAGCTTTTGGGTTGAGGGTGAAATGATAGAAAAATTGATGAAAATCGTGTTTTTGGTTTGAAACAAGTTTTTTTTTCTTTTTGGCTAGAAAATGGGCATTATCATGATTAAAATACCACTGGAAATGCTTTTAAAATAGATCAAAAGATGATTGGAGTGGGACTTTAAAGAAAGATTATTTTGCTATTGGAAAACTTTTTTGATACGATTTGTTTTCCTGCATGACAGAAGTTCAGGCATATTTTGAGGTGTTACACCTCAGGTTGATAATAGACGTGAGGACAATCTCCCATCCAGGAGCACTTACTGATCGCTGACGGCAGAGTCTGTGATTCACTTTTTAAAGGGTCAACCTTCAAAACAAGGGATGCCGACGCTCCGAGAGGAGTCCTCTGTTGCTGCTGCAGAAGCAATAACTTGAAGATGGGAGGACTTTGTTCAGGCTGTGGAGCAGTACTTTATTTTTCTTCTTAGGAGTTTGTTTTTTACGCCTCAGAAGGTTACTCAGCATGAATTAGGTGTAACGAATGCTGACGAAGGTAAAACAGGAGACTTTTTGAATTTGTATTTTTCATTTTCTCAGATGATGTCGTTCTGTCAAGCATAAATCTTCAGCCAACTCTTAGAGGTTGTGCTTGGAGGATGCGCTAATTGTCATATTTTAGAATTTAAGTCATGAATTTTAGTTTATCCTTGAGGAGATGTTTTGTACAATTTAAAACCAGTAAATTTACTGTATACCCTCAGCTAAGAAAAGATTGTGATAAGATTTTAAAGTAGCAGAACATACACTTTGTAAAAGAAAAGCAATCTTAATTTCTTCCTGTAGTATTTGTATTTCTAACCTTTTCAAGCTGATTTTAAACCAGGAATCAGCATTATTTTGTGTAGAAGACACCAAGATGAACGTAGACAACATCCACTGATTAAACAAATGGCCATGTCTTCAGTGCGAGATTAAGAATGGATCGCCTGCTGCTAGTTTAACTTGAACTGAAGTGCGGCTAAGAAAACACTCAAACACCGGAGCGCCGCAGATATTTGTACTGCTGTCCTCCTTTCTGATGCTTTGTAGGCTGAGATTAAATTCACCTCCCCACACATCCTGCTCCTGCATCAGCACTGAACACCTCCTCCAAACGCAGAGAGATTAAACTCAATCAATGCTTTCATACATCTCCCATTAGGACCACAAACAAGTCGATCTCCAAATTGCTAAAGCAATGGGCTGATTTTAGTCAGATAACAAATGAGGCTGTCATCTATTCTTTTTAGTTGTGTCACCTGAAAAAAAGCAGGGGGAAAAAGGAAAATAACGCGATTTGAGGCTTTGTGAAAGTCATTTTTTTTAATTCTCTGGTTATACTTTTTTGCCAAGGACATAATAATGTATGAACATTGTGTTTTTATCAAAGGTCTGTTATTTGATACATATTTACTCACATATGTACAACTCCCTGACCTCCACATAAAGAAAATGTCAGCAGGAACTGTTTTATGCGACTTCGGGGACTGTTCTTAAACAGCCTGATGGAGAAGTCACAATCAAAAACAGTGATGGAGGTAAAAGTTCCCATCAGAAAAAAAGAGAGTTTATTAAAGGAAGGAAAGTATTGATTCAGCTGATGAGATTAAATGTCCAAATCCGGCTGTCGTCATCAACGCAGATCTGGACGCACAGCGGTTTGCAGACGTTGCTATGACAACAGCAACCAGAGATACGCTGGTGTTCTGTCAGACTGTGAGGTCACTTAATGCTCTGGAGAACCAGATCACTTATTTCATTCAGCACTCTGTGCCACAGGAAACTTTTGAGGCAACACGTTGACTTAAGCAATTAAATAAATGACAAAATAAAATAGTCTGAGTAAAAAAAATAATCTAAAGCTAAATTAAAATGAACATTTAGGGTATTTGTTCAATTGTGGTTGTGAAAATCCATTGGAATTAAAAGATGTTTCCTTTCTTTTCAGAAGCATGACAGAGACACATCCCATGTATTCAGTTACACTTCCTGCATGCATAGGTTGAAGATGTTACTCCCTGGAGGCATCACTACTGGTGAGAACGGGGTTAACCAAATGACTGAGCCACAGCAAAGTGAGATTAGGGAGATGAAGCATAATGCCAGCAGGGAAGGTGTTATTTCAGCATAAAGGGAAATCAAAGGTATCATTATAACACCTTATTAGGGCAAAGGAAAGCAGATTCACTCCAGGCTGATGGTGAGAAAGAAGCGTGTCAGGCTGCACAGCTTTGCCCCAGATATTGGGCTGAGCCCAGGTGTTGTTCTTTATGACAAAGATTATACTGTGGAACCAGGTCATTTAGGGAGGCAGTTTGTCAATTGTAAGGTTGCAATACAATGGCTTGAGAAACAATTTTATTGAACTTTCATAAAGAAAGTTAGGTTTACGGAAATGATCTAAAGTTAAAGGTAAGCGGAAAAGCCAGTTGGTTATAAAAGAAGAAAAAATGTCTCTCCAAAGAAAGAAAAGGAGCAGCTTGAGGCATTGGTGGATACAGTTTCTTGGTTGCACATCTGCAGTAACGCTTTAAATCTTGTTTTGCGCCTCGACAAAAAGTTCCCTTTACTAAAAAAAAAACCCCAAAAAAATCAGAATTTAGGAAACATTTTGGTAGCTTTAGTTTGCACATTTATAGAATAAAACCAGGTTTTGTCTTCTGAGTATTTAAGCTTTAACTGCATAAATGAAGATCACAACTTCTGTTTGTAACAAAACAGGTGTAGAGTAACTACATTTGTGGATTTTGTGATTCACAGAGTGCTTGTAACCAGTGTTGAGCAAAGTAAAGTAAGTATTTTTGATAGAGAACCTCTCTTAGGTGAAATCCTTAGCCGCTTCACAATAGAGAGCATAAAATCAAAACAGAAACATGAAATAAGATCAGCTCAATTATAAGACACGTTCAAGTCACTTTTGAAGACAGCTTACAATCATCAAAAAGCTTTTTTGAGTGAGTCGATTTGTCATAGTGGCAAAGACAAAGGGGCAACCAGTTGGAAGGCCAAATTTCCTCTGAGTTCATAGCAAGTTTTGGGAATAGTTAAAACTTTTTGTTGGAGCGAAGTAAGCCTGTCTTCATTTCCCACCATCATTTGTTCACTCTTTCTCTCTCTCGCTTCCTTACAGCCCCTCACAATGCCAACCTCACTAGTGGCACAAAAAAAAAAGTGAGCAATATTGGAGCTATCCAGCCGTACAGTTTTAAGTCAGATTCCAGCTCGTTTGAAGAAAACTAAGATGTACATGGATCTAGTTGTTTAGGAATGGATGCATCGGAAAGGAGCAGAGCAGGAAGCTTGTGGCCTGCTGACTAAAGCCCCTACTTTATGGCTACAAGCTCTTTTTCCAACTTCCGGATTCATAATACAGATTTTCTCCATTGGTTTAGTTCATTTCTACAAACTGAAATGTAATTCTCATAACTTCATGGACAAACTAACTTATACTTGTTCTCAACAGAATGTCATTTCTTGTTGCTTTTATCCAATTTCAATTATCTTAATACACATGTCAAGTGTGTCAGTGAACTTTGCAACTGTTTTTGTACAAGTAGCACAGAGTTAGAACAGTGGACCCACGATTAACCAATTTTACAACTACTTAGATCTTGTTGATCTAAACTGATTAGTCAATCCTCAATCTAATGGCCATTCTCTTCAAAACATGTTCAACTTCCAAAATTAGTCAAGAGAATGGTAGGAACAACATACATGAACTTCTTGATACAATTGTTGAATTCATGACAATTATGGACACTCAGCTAACAGGAAAACTTCACTTATTATTGAAGTGTTTTCCACATCTCATATGGCCAATCAGCCAGTTAGTTCTGTTACCTCGCAGGTGCTGCATAATGTATTTGGCAAATGTGTAAAAATAGGCCAGTACCATTTGTAGTATGAACATAGAGGTACCTCACCAAGAAAATGACCAACATCAACTTCCTGCTGGAAGTAGACGAAGAGAAGCAGCTGGAGGAAGAAGAAGAGGAGGAGGAGGAGGCGGGAGGATGCGTGGTGGTGAAAAAAGTGGTCCCTCCAAGAGATGAATGTTGCATGTGAGGACACACGGTAACAGGGGATCAGTGCAGGAGATGGTTAGGCAGTCACGTCGTTTTTATTTTTTCCCCTCGCTGCTTTGCAAGGGAGAATATCCACTGTGATGTGTGTGAGAAGTGTGTGTATGGCCAGGAGCATGAAGACGATGGCTACAAGAGGGAGGACACCAACAGTGACCAGTGAAGATTACTGTCAAATGTCATTTGCAGCACTGTCGGCTGATTGTTTGTTTTTTTGGTTGTGTTTTTACCTTGGACTTGTACAGAGAGGTGTATACAGTGTACATGTGTGTGATGTTCAAAACTCAGAAGCCTTTTTTTGATGGCATCGTTTGCTCATGTGAGAAATAAAGTTGGTTTAGACCCGTCTAAACTGTTTTGGGAGAGATGTTAGCATCTACAGGTAATTCACGGGGTTGTGCTGAAGTTATTATGAGAAAAGAACTAAGTGAATGAGAATGAGCCAAAATAACTGAGAAGAATCTATGCAGTTTTGAAGACACCTGAGAAAAGAATCTGTTTCTGTGTCTGCTGAGTTTCAGGAAAAAAACTCTGATCTGTTGTGCTGAAGTGTGTTTGGCCAAATAACCTTTTAGTTCTGAGACTGTCATTTGGATAAAGAAATAATCAGAAATGCAGTTTTATTTTTAATTTGCTTTATATATGTCCTCCATCATAAGAAAAATTCCACATGAACATATTAAAAACACCAAAAACACAATTTTAATTGGAGTGAATATTTATATTTAAAAAAGCAAAAACAAACCCATTTTCCCCTTTTTATAGTCTTATTGTTTTTCCCTTTTTTAGAATATTCAATTTTTTCAGATTTCAAAATCTGTGGAAGCAGATGTGACCTTTCGTATGTTTCCCAGCTAGCCCAGAGTTTTTTCTGCTTTGATTTTCATGCAGTAACAACATTTAGCCGCTTTGTACTTCCTTTCTATCCTGTTGAATCTTGTCCTCTTTCTTCGTTGGCCTTTTTCACTCCAAAAAAATCACATCTGTCTTTGTCAGCACCCATTTACTCACGGTAAAATGATGGCACACTGTATGTTGATAACAGAAAAGCACATCAACCATTTTTCTCCTAGAATAGTGGAAGCAATTTTCATTTTTTATTAATATGATATACTCAAGCCCAGTTTGGGACTGACCTACTTACCTAGTCTTTTGGGCTACCAAAGCTTTCACTACCTTGGTGGGGTGGCATATGTTCTCACACATTTTATCTCCTTTCCTCTGTCTACCTCCATTTCTTTTTTCTTTTTCGCTAAGCTTCTGCTTCACTTTTCATTACCTGCAGCTGGTCAGACAATTATTTTTGTTGCTGTGACGAGTACCGGGTAGTTTGCAGCAACATCAAAAAAAACGATCGATAAGCAAAATGGTGAGGAAGCAAACTGGAATGAGGAAAGTCAAAAACTGCAGGGGGGTGAGGAAAAATACTTTAAGCGGAAAAAAGGTGACGGAAAACAACTGTGGAATTGAGTGCAAATGGAAGCTGTGTGTCTGCAAATAAAAAGGTTATGGGTGACGCGTTGCTTTTGTGTGAAAAGTGTGACCTTGCTGTGGAGAAAGAGGAGCTCACATTTCTGTCACTGATGATTATTAAACCGGCAGTAAACAGTAGGCAGAGGGGCGTTACACATGCTGGTCCTGTTTTGTCTTAACTGTTTATCTCAGACGTAACCTCATGCCACTCCCCATGTTGTCATGGTGATCTCATCACATTATTTTCACCGTGCATGGCAATCAGCAGCACCAAGACATTCAAGGGATAGATTCAAGGCAATGACATTTAGACTCACGTCAAAGATAAAAATGCCTGTTTTTCTGAAGTGCAACGTAGACTGTAAAATAAAAAAATAAACAAAATAAAAAAAAAATGTAAAGATCAATGTCCATCTTAGCTTTCTCTGCTGCCTTGGCTGCAAAATGGCACATCTGTTGTGAATGACTCTGCAGTTTCTCTTGAATTTCTCTGCTGCTCATGCTCTTACCCCTTTGATCCTTCCTACGAACGTGCACGCTGATCTGTTTTCATAAAAGCACAGGAAGGCGTGGGAATAGTACGACAGCTATACGTCCTCACAGACTCCTTCACACATGCGCACAAACTTGTACTCAATTGCAAACACACACAGACACGCACACAAATGGATATGAATTGGAGTAGTCGAGCAGCAAGGTCACAGTTATTCTGGGTGGCATGACACCCTCCCCACAAAATGATCAAATGGAAAGAGGAAGATAAAAGGCTATGAGAGGGGATATTCCTCCTATAAATGATGAGTCCTCCTTGACTCCAATTACAACTGCACGATCAGATACTTCTTGATTTTCTTTTAAAACAGATTTGAAATGATGGGAAAAAAGCAGAGGGCAGGACAATTAAACGAATGAATAGTGATGACTGCGGCAGGAAAAGGCGAAATCCTTCACACCGGCACCAAACAGAGGGTCTTTGTGTCCTTGGGCGTGACACTCGTGCATATGAATGGGACGTCTTTTACTGCCAGCAAATCTTAAATGAATCCTCGACATGAAGCTGGAAATAGGAAGGCTGAATGGGGTATTAGTTCGAATTGAAATGGTCACCTGATAACAGATTTAATTGGCAAGAAAATAAAGAGCATCACATCTCGAAAAGAGCCTTGAAAGTCTACAATTTAATAACCGTCCATCAATTTTCCCGTTCAGGGTCATGAGGGTGGTGGAACCCATCCCAGCTGTCAGTATGAATTATCACAGCATACTGCTGATTCCAGGCAACAATTCAGACCATGACTCTTTGTGCTGGATGCTGTTTGAGACTGCAGTGACCACTGAGGCAGTGGTGTTTCGTCCAAGGGCTTTCAGACGAACTTGAAACCATGTAAACCTTCATTTCTAAGATTGATTCAAGTTGTTCAATCATTTCTCCACATTTCAGTAAAGATCCTCAAGGAGGTCCTGAAAAGAAGTCTATGAATAAAAAAAAACATGGAAGCTTGAAGGAGATTTTCTATCACCAAAGGAGTTAAAACTAAGTGTCATTTGGAATTTTTGCACTGAAGTTTTTAGGTTCAATTTTAAGGATTTTGTTTGAAGGTTAAGGTTGACAAGTTATTTTGGAAACACATATTTAGATTTATTTTCTAAATCTAAGTGCCAGTTTTAGATTTTTTGGCTCACGGGCCAACTTGTACTAAGAAGCCAATCTCAGTTTTTTTCCATTGTGTTCTAAACTGAGTCACTTCCACTTATTAGACTAGATTTCTGCATTGTAATCAAATTGACTAAAATTAGGTACATGAAAACTCAAAATATTTGAACCATTTGATTAGAATTTGTAGAAACAATAATATTTTTGGGCTGTGTAGCGTTAAATTTTAGGCTATTCTATGTAACAGTTAGCTCATTTAGTTTATCAGACTATGGATCACATCATCAAGCTCAGATCATCTCTAACCGGTTTCTTCAACATGATAGTGATTTCATTGCACTCCTGCTGCCTCTACAGTCTCCAAGCCTTAGTTCAAAGTGTCACGTTTGGGAAAATGAGAAGAAAGATGCAGCATTAAAGATCTGTAGAACTGTAGATCTAAAAGAACTGTAGACCAAACATGTCAAAAACTTTTTTTGTTTGACCACCAAAGCTCTTAAATTCAAATGTTATTTTTAATTGTTACTAATTTCTTACAATTTCTACAATTTATTAGCTGACAGATGCACAATTTTAAAAGGACTAAGTCAAAGAGGAATAACCTGCTTTAGGATTTAATTGAATTCCGTCCAGTAATTTTTCTTTGGTCCCTTGTGCTTTGCCCAAGTGTGACTTTAGGGAAAACCTGATTATAATGGCTCTGCCCAAAAGGCTCAGGAAATATCAGAAATCATTAAAACCCATCCTCCAGGGACCATGAACGTCCTCATCAAATTTTATGATGGGCAGTTCACAGTCAGTGGGATTTTACAACGCTGAGCTTAGGAGTTGGCAGTGAATCAATTGACTGAATAACTGGGCAGCTAAATATATATATATATATATATATATATATATATATATATATATATATATATATATATATATATATATATATATATATATATATATATTAAATATATAATATATCAATATTAACTGTTCTGAATATATTCTTCTGATGTGCACATAGTCTGACAGTAACCATTGAGAAAATATCCTCAAAGTTAAAGACAGAAAGCTGAGAAACAATGAAACTGCTCCCATCAGATAACTGTTCATCCGACCAACATTATTCCTCAAAGACTTTATTGCAATCTACTGCTTTGCATATGCAGATTCAACTGTTCTGTATTGTGTCAGGTTATAAAACAGCGCACCTGGAGAATAATGCAAATTTTGTAATCCGTCTTACTTCAAAGCCAGCCTTTTTGCATTGTTTCGTCATGCCTGCCTTTAGTTTATTGTCTTTTAAGGGCCGATTTTTTGTTGTTGTTGAGGTAAAAGAAATCGATCCTTGTTTATCCTTAAGGTTAGGGTTAGGGTTAGGAACATTTCTTCTTTATTTAATACAAATACTTGTGTCAAAATGTGCGTAGATGTGCACAAGGAAACAGAACATTTAGCATCAAATTTGAACCTAAAATGGATGTATTTTCTAAGTAAGAATGAAAAACTAATATTTTTTTCTTGTTTTCCCCCCTTACAGAGGACAAACAAAGGGATCATACTTTCCTCTAATTATAGACCCCCCCCCCTCAATAAAAGGCTTTTCACCTGTACCTTTCTGTGCACTTGTGTCTGCTTGTACATGTGCATGTGCAGTGATGGTTAAGTGGAACTTGGCAGAGCTCCGTTTAGACCTTGCTATGCATCTCAATGACTTTGTGCAAACTGCAGAATGAGTCAAGCACCGTCAACACTGAGAGAGCATTCAGTGTGAGCGCTGGCGCTAGGTTTGGTTGTGAAAGCCAGGGTGGCTACATTCGTGTGTGAGTGAGTGCACACATTTGCTGCCGTGCTAGGACTTAGTCTGCTTCATAAGATTATATTTGCTTGTCATGTGAAGGATTGCGACCTCTGGACTCTTGGTCAGGTTCAGCACGGAGGTCTGGAAGGAGGTTAGGGTTGGTTAGGAATCAACAGGTGATGATTATATTTCAGTTAAAAGGGAATGGAATGCAATTTTAAAATGTCCTGATTGTATTAGCTGGACAAATGATGTACATGCAAATGACAATAGTGTACAGGAGTAGAAAAAGAGAATTGATGGATTTTTTTTGTCTTTTAACTGCCAAAAAAATATAACCTTCTGTATGTTGTGCAGAGAGGCACGGAGGGTTTGAAAAACTGCAGATGCACCGAGTAACCTGAAGGCAAAAAGGTACATTGTTATTGTGACCTGCGCCTATCCCACATGCATGAATAATGAGTAATGTGGGAAAAAAATAGTGATTCATTATTATAGGCTAGTATATGACTGCGCGAGCAGTGTGTCTGTATTATGGTGGTGAGGGCATGTTTCACTTTCAGTGAAGAATCATTTGGAATTTAAACCTTTAGAGAATTCCCTTTAATTACTTTCTTCTGACAAAAAGCTTCAATTTAAATGAAATATTACACACGGGAACTTCCTTCCCTGCTAAAATATTGGTTTTATGGCATTTTCACACATCTATTTGCTACTCTATTCCATTTTTTTCACCATGTGTTTATAACGTCCCACTCCAATAAATTATTTAAATCTATTTAAATCTATTCCAATGACTTTTTTTTGTCTGCTCCTGATTCACAACGATTTGAATAAAAAATACTCATAAATGTGATCTTAATCTTAATGTTCTTTTCATATGTCCTGACAAAAATGCCACAAGAACATGTCGAAAAAATCAAAAACACAATTTTCATTGGAGTGGGTCTTTATTTCCCACTGCATAATCTTAGCTTGTACAAGCCAGCATCAAAAACTGGTTAGATTTAAAGAATGTGCTGCAGGTTTCATTTGGAAAATTAGTTTTGGAGCACAGATGACAAATGACTTTCCCCGTGTAAACTCATATTTATCAGCGGTAGTGCTATATGTTTATAATCCTCCTCTTTTTGGCTAAAAGCGAAAGAAAAAAAATAATTTGATGAATATAATTTGACATTTAATTGAACTAATAAACAAAAAATTGAACCCTATAAACATTTCACAAAAAAGTATTTTTTGCTTTTCTTCTTTTTTTTATTTTTTGCCAAAAGGATTAATAAAATTGCATGCGCAAGAAGTGAAAATAATAAAGGGTCATGCTCACCCTTTGAAAAGATCTCCACAATATTCTCTGGAGCTTGCTAGCTGAAGCTTGTGTGAAAAGAACACCATTATTAAAAGAAAACATAACCGGACAGTTCAATTTTATCAAACCTTAAAAGCGTTTCACATTTTCCTAGACAAAGTCAAACAGAAAATAAAATCATGAGAAAGGCAAGCAATGAGGTTCAAATGAATGCAAAAGTGAAGGGAAGAAAAGCTGGATATGGCCTGGTTGCCATCCAGGTGGCCGTTGTTGACTTGGCAACCAAATCTCTGTGGGGTTGTTGGGATAGAAACAGGCTAATGGAAATTAAGATCTTTTGACTTGTGCATCTGTTTGTGTGCATGTTGCATGCTCGTGTTGACATAAGAAATTCTCCAAAATATCAAATTAGCTTTTTTTTTTTTACAATTAGAGGAGAGTGAAGGACACTATGTCTGTGCTGAGAGCCAAGGTTAGCGGTTTTTATGAATGCCAGCACTGATTTGTCTCTGCAATTTGGCTAAAACTCAGTGCAATTCATCCTGTTAGGTGTAATACAGATCGATTTCAGACTGTGATTCATTGGGCTCAAAACTTTGCTTTAATAAAAAAGCTGCAACTCTTAAGCATTGTAAATGTTAGTTTCTGTCCCTCCTCCACTTCTCCTCCTTCTTCTCCATAGCCAGCTAATCATCTGCGCTTCTCTGTTCTCATCCTCCGCATCAGTGTCATCCTCCTCCTCGTTTTTTTTCCCTCTGTACCTTGACTCATCATCCTTGTCCTCTCTTCCTCTGTAATGTCCTTCTCCGTCTGGTTGAGATACAAGACCCTGGGCTCTCAAGGCTGAAGTAAAACAAGCTTTTGGCATGTCCTGCAGAAAGTCCTTGACCAAAATTCTACCAACAGAACACAAACAAGCTAAAAACCTGAGAACTGAAAGAATCAGAGCAGATAATTCCTGATTAAAAATGTAGACACTATGGATGCACAAATACAGACCTCTGCTATCCAGATGTCTGTCAAAGACACATCAAGTTAGAACATTTCAGAGCTCGCAGCGAGGGCAAGCGTGCTTGTTAGTGCATGTGGGGGTGGTTTGGATAGACCTGGGAGTGATGTCAGGGTGTGAGTTTGATGAGGCTGTCAGTGGAGTTGTAAATGTTTGATAGGGTTTGAGCGTACCATCTGTCAAACAGTGATGGCCCAGAGTTAGAGGCTTCAGACCAAGTGGATTGAAACATAAAAGAAAATGAGGTCAGAGGGCTGTAGTGCAAACACTGTCATTTAACTCTCACACTAAAAAATACATTTTGAATGTGCATTTACACCAGATTTGCCGTTTCCCAAAAGATCTAATACTTTAAAAATATATATATTTCAACGTTTTTCCAACAATTTGAGGGTTTAAAATGAAAACTTAAATTATTTTATCGAACTGTGACCTTTGCTTGAACCTTTCTTTGCAGTTTTCCAACTCTTTGGCATTTGGTAAAGTGTAAAAAGCTGCTTTGCTTACAATTGTGATGTAGCTACTTAAACATAAATGTATAGAAACTGACTGATCTTTTTCTCAATTTTTAAATCGTTGGATCACAATGGACACTTTTTATTTCATGTCGGCTGCTGTATAGAGCTGGGGTGTTTTGCAAAGAGGGCCTCATTTAGGAGAGATGAAAATGTGAGTGCCTGCATTCCTTGAACTCTCATTATAACATTAATACAAATGAACAATTTAATGAAAATGGTATTGCAATTGGGCACTTTTTATTGCTTCACATAAAATAGAAATATGTCTAAAAACATTTTTACCTAAATTACTGTGAATTTCATATTTAAAGGCCAGAAATAGTTAATAATTGATTTAATGACAGGAGCCTGCGGGTCCGGGGAAATTTGAATGCAGGTGCATTTGGCCCATGGATCAGGCTTTGGACATGCCTTGGTATAGAGGAATCGTTGACTTGTCTGTGCTTAAAAAGAAGATAATTAACAAAAGGGTAAGTCATAAATAAATGTGTCAGTCTATTCTAGTTTTTAAACTTTAAATGCAATGATAAATTAGGATAGATTGGATTGAAAAATGGTTGATTTCAAGCAATCAAAGCAAGAATAATCCCTAAACAACAGGATAAAAACAAAAACAGTCCACCGAGGAAAAAGTATTTTAGCAACAAAATATATCATCAATGAAAAACACAGCTTTTCCACATTATTAAACTGTAATTCTGCTGTTTCTTTCAAAGCAACTTTTATGTCAACTTTAAGCTGCATGGATGAGTGGCAGATCTGCTATAGTTTTTGCTTGATCTGGTTGAAGATTTCCACTGAATACTCAAGTGTGTTACAGATTTTTAAAAATATTTATGAATCAAAGAAGTGTGTGACAAATGGACGTTTGCTGCTAACAAGCGAGTTCAATGACTGTATGACACAGCTATGCACAAATGCACATACTATGCTCCTTTGTGTGCATGCATGCAGGGTTAACCCTTGAAACCCCACCCAAATGTCACTTTTCTGTGCCTCCTGTGACCTCAGAGCCTGGAGATTGGCCAGGTTTCTAGCGAGTGTGATTATGGCAGATTGATTATGCATGTGTTGCACTCCAATCGATGGTTCAAACCATCCATGGGCCAGATTGTGAACCCTGCAAACTGTGATCAATAGGCGCGGCGGATCTTGGGTTGGCTGAGTGCTATGAAGCATCAGTGAGTCCAGAGAACTGAGGACCATCTTCAACTCTTGAGAAGTCACAAAGTCTTTCACCCTGATTATAATATCAGTTCATCAAGCAGTCATTGCTCGCCCTTATAAATCAAGAGAATTAATAAAATACTGTGAACTCCTGTGGCCAATTGGAAACCTGTAACCTTTATGACCCTTGGCTTTGTTTCTAATATGGGTATAATGTCAACTTAGTGATTTTCTCTCATTCATATCACACATGGCATTTCAGTAGTGGACTTTGATACATATCACTGCTCCTGCAGTGCAGATTATGTTGCAAACTCAGGTGCCCTATTATCAGATTTTTGAAAAATAATAAACACGGTTGGATAGTGATGTAGTGGTTAGCATATACCCCACAGCAAGAAAGCCCTGGTTTAAATCCCAGCTGGGTAACGTGCTTCATAGGTTAATTGAAAAATCTTAATTGTCCTGAGGTGTGATTGTGTGTCCCTACAAAAGACTGTCGATTTACATTCGGTGTGCCCCACCTACCCCCAACAGAAGCTGGGATAGGCTCCAGCATACCTGTGACCCCAAAAAGCATGAGGCAAGTTTAGAAGTTGGGTGAAGGTGTTAATGGGCAGATATGGTTTCTGATTACTAAACATGAGAACATCTGTGTCCCACTGAAACCTCAAAATGAGACAAAATTTTATCCAATGTTTTTAAAAGGAACGACTTGGCTAAATGAGCATAAAATAAATTGTAATGACCCATTTAGCGCATGTGACACAAGCTTCAGCCTCGAGGACCATCTGCCAGAAACTACATCATTCCGATGTTGCTGCTGAAGAGCCCATGCTGGAAAAATGCAAGTCTGCTGAAGGGGTATTGCATCTAGTCATTTCTGGAAACCTCCAGCTGTTAGTTGCATAGTGCACATTATTCAGACAGGGTTTTGGCTTCATCCGCTGGCTGACGCACATTGCAGTGCATCACAGCGTCCTCGGAGGTACATCTGTGCCCGCTGATAAGAGCCAGTCGAGCTCCACCTTGAAGTTAAATAGATCTGGATGAGCTAAGCTATCTCTTTGAGTGCCTGCTCCCCTTTCAAACTAACATAGAGACACACTATCAAGGTTTACTCGACTTTAATGTCAAAATAACCCTTGCTTTGAAACTGGCATGATTTCTGTCAATTTTACTTTCTTGAAATGAATGTGTGGATGTCTGATGGCATTGCAACTCGAGATTTAAACCCTCCAAGAGACACTCGACTGAGAAGACTAGACTAATGTCTTAATAAACAAATACAGTTAACAAACACACCAATGACTTTCAGAGCTGCAAGGGGACGCTCTATTATTGATGAGGCCACGTGCTCTGCACCTTTATTGAGGCAGGGGGAGGCTGGAGCCTGCTTGACTCAGCATTCCTCTCAGAGGGCTTTTTCTTTCAGCCTCTGTCAGCACACCGAGAGCATGCGTTTGTGAATTAGTACGGACATATGCAAAACGTAAAAACACACACAACGAACGAACCTTGTGCACTCAGACCTCAGTGAACAATTTGAAGACCAAGTCTGAAAAAAAAAGGTGCTTTTGTTTTGTTTTTTTAAAGAAAATTACGCTTAAAAATGTGTATTTCCTTATTCAATATAGTGAATCAGGAGCAGACGAAAAAAATGCCATTTGAAATAAATTGTAGCTGTGACAGAAGCTACAATCAGCTGGCCACAAGCTCCCTGCTCAACTCCATTCCGATACATCCACTTGCAGACAAATAGATCCATGTACAGTTTCGTTTTCCTCGTCGGGGCTGGCTGAAAGCAGTACGGCTGGATAGCTCCAATATTGCTCACCTGTAAACAGATGGAAGACAGGAAACAGGGGCAGACTTACTCCCTGCCAACAATCACGCCCACGACTCAGAAGCAAATTTCTGATGATCCCCTGCTGCTCTGCAGAAAATATGTCCCAGAAAGTGACACAGGTTTTGCTTTTTTTGGCAGAAAAGGCATAATCATAGTTTAAAAAAACAGTGCGAACGCTTTTGCAACAGATCAAAAGACCAAAAAACAGTCTGAGAGGGTTTTTGACTTTTTTAACCCAGTTGCTCTTGTCTTTATCAATCTGTGACGGCATGTTCAAGGTTTTTGATTTGAGACATTTGAGTTAACTTCTTGTTATTAATCATGTTTAAATTCATTCATTAAATGAGGTGTCTGCCATCGGGGTTGTCTCCAACAACCTCAGCTGATAGTTTTGTTACAGGCAAGCGAGTGTTGTTAAAATGTGAAACGCTTAAGTTACAGAAGAATTATGCAAGAAACTGATGTGACAAACATGCTGACAAAATCCAGATTGTGACTTTTGCTTTAAGATAATGTTAGGATTACAAGAGAAACGCAACTGTCTCTTAAATTTGTTTTATAATCTTTCACAAAATAAAGTAGTTTCAGTAGACAAGATTAAAACAAAAATCTGGAATATTTGTAACTTCGGATAGGCTGCATACAGCAGTTTTTTTTTTTTTTAATATTCATCAAATTGGAGACTAAGGTCTGAAATCATGTATTTGCACATCCAGGGACATGATTGTAGTGTTTTCTTTGTACAAGTGCCCACAGCCCAAATGTGGATTAAAGTTTTATTGTGAAGACAATTAAGATTTGCAAGAAGAGCACTGAATTGAGTTCATTTTTTCTTTATTACAAAGTCCTTTTAACCATTTAAGTTGCTCTTTTCTATATGTATATGTAATAGCATATTTAAGGTTTTTGCTCTGATACATTAAATGTTTTTTTTGTAAAAGAAGTGCAAGAAGCAAATTGTTGTTTTTGAATGCTGTCCTTAACCAAGGTGCGTGTTTTTTGTCTAACATGGATCTCTTCGGTTAATGGGTGACCTGACGTTCCCTTAAGAGGACGTCTGTGTTTTAGCTTTAGTTGCATTACCAGTGGTAAATCTGTCTGAACATGTTACTGTTTAGAGGCATAGGCAGTTATGTAATGAAATGTACTTATTAAATATTGTAGGATTTTTTTTTAGAGGTTGCCAGTCAACTTCTTTTTAATTAGCTCCACACATATGTATGCACAACTATTCTTCAAATCATTATTTATTATATATAACTTTAATGTTTCAAAGTTTCATGGGACACGGAGAAGGAGTTGTGACCTCTCTCAGGTGCACTTACCAGCATTACTTTCAATCAGTTTGACCATTACTTAAAAAAAAATAAAAAAAATAATGAAATTTAAATTTATTTAAATTTCATTATTATTTTTTACTTTCTTCTTAAGTACTGCTTTCATTTTTTAAGTGAACATGGGTTTTGTTTTTACTTTTTAAAATAAGAATTCAAAAACGTCAAAAAGTTCTACCTTCATTCATTTTATATCCAAAGTTCTGTAAAAACTGTTTTAATTTTTTTTTTCTATAAGCTGTAACTGAATTAAATTCTAAACAAAATAAAAATAAAACTGAATCCAAATTGAATCCTTTCAGTGTTTTGACTGGAATAGCCCATCGTAAGCTGCAGCCCCTCAAAACTCAAAGCTCCCATGATGAAATCTAACAGCATAGATTGCGTTTTCTTGTCTGGATTTATAAAAAGATATTTTTGATATTTACATGAAGTCTCAGAGAGAAATTGCAGGGTACAGATTCTGTCATAACTTTGTTATAAACCTTGTGATAAACATAGTAAAAAAAACTAATTACAGAACGATATTTCAATAAAATACATGTTTGCATTCTCGTGAACTTCACTAAATTGAAATCGGTCTGTTTTTTACTAGAGTACTTCTGAATTTCAGTTGCTAATTAAAGCTGGTTGTCACATTCATCCCGCTGCTGTTTCCATTTCTTAAGGTGTCTTGGCAGGCTCATTAGGCAGCTATGTACAAGAGCACAGAAGGTAAATCAAGTCAGTATTGCTTTCAAGACACAGTGCCTCAATCGATTTCACACGTATGTCTACGGATGTATACATCAACAAGACATTCGCAAGCGCCCTTACAAAAAAAAGCCCAGGCACATTCCTGATTGTCCTCTAAATATGTTTCATGTCTTGATTGGTGGGAAAAGAAATATAAAGCAGATGCAAATAAGAAGCAGCAGGATCGACTGTTATTTCATGGTCATCGAACGAGTAAGTCTTCTAGATTTTGACATTGCCATAGCAACAGCAACTTCATACACTGTGGACTCTCTCATTCATATTATACACTAGAGATAAGGTAACACATTGTAAGAAAGTAAGATTTTTTCTGGTCATTAGAAAAAAAATGCCTACTCCGTTTTGTGACACATAGAAATGAAAGAAATTGTGACTAAAATGATGATTCTTATAATATTCTCTGCACTATAGGGTGCTCCGGATTATATGGCGCACTGTCAATGAATGGTCTATTTTTCAACTTATGTCATCTATGAGGTGGACTAAATTATAAGGCGCCTTAAGCCAGACAAAAGAGTCAGATAAATCTGTTGGTCAGACTTTCTTATCTGCATTCACAGTAATTCTAGAGCTTGTTTGTGAATCGCTACATGTTAGCCATGCTAACGTATTGAGAATACTTCAATTCCTGACCTTCTTTGCGATGCCTAAAATAACAGACTGATACCCTCCAAAACAAATGTTGCTGTTACCACAATAACTCCCAAACTTGTTAGTAATGTTAATTTAAAAAAAAACGCAGACTGACACAGCTACACGTTAGCCATAAGTGAGCAAATCTTTATTTAAAAGACACTTTTCACAGAGAGAGACTCATAAAATGCTACACAATGTTAACCCAAGAAAAAAACAGAGAAACAAGCTACTTAATACAGGTAAACTCAATAAATCATATTCTGATATTTAAGTAAATCAAGCTTGTTAGAGTTATTTTACTAACACTTTACTACCTTGATTGCGACTCTTAAAAAAACTACTGTCATTTTGACAGAGAGCTGTGTACCTCTCATAACTGCTTTGACATTAGTAAACACAATCAGATTTAATCCATAGATAAAGCAGTCTGGATTTTAGAAGCACACTGTCATTTAAAAAAACAAACAAAAAAAAAAATTAAACTCCCACGTCAGTCATCTTTTGATTTTTAAAAGCGTTCACAGTGGTCTTTTAGTTATGGCTTTTGTTTTAGCGAAAAATCTGTTTTGTTTTCTTGGACATAGTTTCTGCAGAGCAGAAATTCACCTCTGAATTGTGGGCGCGACTGTTGGCACAGGGTAAGCCTGTCCTTGTTTCCTATCATCTTTTTGTTTACACGCTCACTAACTAGCTTACAGCTCCTCACAACCCCGATCTGACATTCCCGGTGCAACAAAAATCCCAAGCAATATTAAATCCATCCAACCGTATCGTTTTCAGCCGGATGCCAGCTTGGAAGGAAATAAAGACGTACATGGATCTATGTGTCTACAAGAGGATGCATCAGACTCGAGCGAAACAGGGAGCATCTGGCCTACTGACTATAGTACCTACTTTATCTCTACAAACTTTTTCCAACCTCCTGCTTCATAACAATGTGGATAAAGAAATATTCAGGAAGGCATTTTAAAATAAAATTTTCTTTCCATCACAAAAAAAAATGCTACAAGAACATGATAAAATACACATTTTTTTATCAGAGTGGGTCTTTAAAGCTTTTATCCACCTTTTAGTGCTGAAAGTATGGTAATTAACTCTTCTACAAAGATTGAAAATCAGCTCATAATATCTCTATTCTAATGCAGAAAAATGTGCGTTCTCAGTTAAGAGTGCAAGCCTTATCAAAATCAATGCTTTTCGTTGTTGTCTTTGTGTAATTGCAGTGTAAAATATGTTAAGGTTAGCAAAGTGTGCGAACAAACCTAAAATTATCTCAAGACAGTTTCAGGTTTTTGCATTAATTATACTTCCTGTCATTTCCAGAAGGCTATTTCTAAACTCCCACGTATTTAAATGTGGGAAAAGTCTTGGCCTGTAACGTTGTTTTTAATGCCTCAGCAATTCTGAAAATATCTGAATTCTGAAGCAAACTTGTTTTTTGCCCCCACAAGGGCATAAGCCCCCTTACTGGGACTGTGTAACTAGATTTAGGTCCCTCCAACATAGCCACACATGCACACACAGTCACACACACACACACACACTGACACTGACATCACAGACCCCCAGCTGCTGCTCTGTTGTAATTTATTATCCCTTCTGTACTCAGTGGAGTCATGAAATCCGCCCGTTCTTTGTAGCACACACGCAAACACACAATCCATGTGCCTTTTTTTAAACAGTCATCTTGGCCTGCTACCCAGAAAGACCTCTTAGGTTTAATTAGGAGAAGGTCCCCAGGGAGAGCACAGCAGCAGAAAATACACTAGACAGATGAGGGATGTGAGCCTGTCAGAAAACATGACACAAAACACTGTGGAGATGAGCTGCTTTGGCATTGCAAACCAAAAAAAAAAAGAAAAGAAAAAGGCAAGTCAACAGCTTTTATTTCCAGCTAAAAATTATGTTTGGTTGCATCAATAAATGTGATCACACAGCAGATCAATATGGCACCTCCCCACAAACTTACACCCTATCCCCAGAGGTCATTTACATCCCTCAGCTACACACAGGAGTCCGCAGTCTTTTGCCTAATGCATTTTAATTTATTTTACTATTTTATGGAAAGCAAACCCAATTCTATTATTGTTCAAACTTTGCCAAAGATGTGCATTAATCAACTTAAGTTGCAAAATACTGTGTATAATGCTAAATTTGTAAACCCGCATACACTTTTCTATAGCGGCGTGAATCATGAGAATTTACAATATAAATCCTTAACAGCTCTTGCTCACCGTTAGCATATCTATCTGATGCACGCTTACCACTGCACTCATAAACACACTTTTGCACTCTGGGAGGGATTGCAGCATAATTATGCCTCAGATAGAGGCGATTAATTTTTTAATGGATTGAATATTTTATTCATAGCTGCTATCCAGTCTTAGCTATGGCATAACACGCCGGAAACCATTGGCAGATAGAGGATGCGTGGCAAAACTGCCTATTAGCAATTTCATGCTACAAAAATTACACACGTCAGTGAGTTTGAACGTTGTGCAATTTTAGGCTGTGGATGTTTAAATAAAGATCCCAAAAGTCATTTCTTAAATATGTTTCTCATTTCCTCTTTGGGCTTTGTTTTGGGGCCGCCCTGGGCATGGAGAACTTGATTAAAAAGATGATGTGTGTGACAGAGAGAGGAAGGAACAGCAGCAGGAGAGGCTGCTGTCTCGCAAGCACGACCAGCAAGACCGGGTATTCTGCCGCAGAAATCCATTTACAGTTGCTAACGCTGCTGAACCAACCATCCTGTTGTGGCAGAGGCGTTGTGCCTCGTAGACGACATGCTGCAACATTTGGAGCTTTTAAATACCAGTCTTCCTCCTCCTGATTCTTACCCTCCAGTTCAGGAACAAACCGAGCTTGGATGCATCTGTTTCCGGAACTGAAAGGAAAATAATGACATTATCCATGATTACCGTCCGTGTGTGTTGGACTAGACCATCTGTATTTGGACAAATAAATTATCTGACCTTTCCCAGCTCAAATGGATCACATTTTTTTCAAAAAGACATCTTTTACTTGTCTTCTTTTCAGGTCTTTCTTCTGACAAACAGAACATGCATACATTCATATGTGGATTATAAAACTCCAAATAAAAAAGGCTGACATTTGAATTATGAACTGTCGCAAAACCCAGCAGTTCTGTTAAAATCCGGTCATAAATAATTACTGCCACCATCTTTATCATCTTTATAAAGTGGAGTTTCATGTTGTAATCTTTTAAGAATATGATTCTATTACAGGACTTTCAAAAGCCTGTGACTTTTGGCGATTTATCTTTATCCACTGAGCGTTAGTTTTAAGTTTTAATTGCTAAATATGTGCATGAACCTGTCACCCATATCTTTAAATCCGAATAATACTGTTATCAAACATCTGTAATGTGTTTTTTTTTTTTTTTAATCTGATTATTTTAATCCTTCCCATTGCCTGGTCATCCTCTCTGTGTGTACTCAATAATGCAGAGCACAGACAGATTATCTAATTTATCACCCCCCTCGCAGCTGGACTTAAGGTGACAGATTTATTAGATAGCCATTTGCGGCTGCATGTAACACTGGCAGATGAGGGTCGGTGAGAATGAGTCGGAGCGGTGCGATGGCCTTTCTGTGATAATGACCATACTGAGGAGAAGGACATAGAGCAGGACAGGAAGGCAGATAAAGAGATGAGATGAGGAGGGCTATGGCCACATGGAGAAGAGGGGAAAACAGGATCTGGATGGCCGTACATTTGGTTGAAAGCAGATGAAGACACATTTCTTTCACTGTGCAGGCTTTGGGAAACAGGGAAATATTAAGATTGATGCTCATATATTTAATGCTCATGTCATATAGCAAACTGCATTCATATGAATTGCAACTTATTCAATTTGAAAAGGTTTGGGAGATATATTTAGTTGAAATTTTACTAAGAGGATTTATGTTACTCTCATGTTGATCTACAAAAGATGAAGCTTTTGAGCTCATGCTCGCTTGTATAAGCTTTAAGGTTTGAAACTTTTAAGGTACTCAGAAAAAAATGCAACATCACATATATCTATTCCTAGTTGCTAGGCAACCACACAATCATCTTTAAATCCCAATGAAAGTCAAGAGTTTACCACATCAGGAAAATGTCCATTCGATTCCTGTGTGTTTGTGTGTGAGCTTCAGATGTGTTTTTGTAACCTTTATATGGAGCTTCCAACACACATAATGATGAGTCTGTCTTGTTTTCATCACAAGTGTGTCATCTTAGTTGCTAGAGTGCATCATCATACAAATCTCAAGCGACTGAGAGCAATCAAAGGTCACTTCGGCTCAGAAATGTGTTCTGGTATTTTTACAGTTTGAATGTATTGATTCTTGTAAATATGTGGTAAATACAGAGGATTTGCAGCCACAGAAGTATAGAAACTTTTTTCTAAAGGTAAGGACTTTGTCCACAAATAACCATTGCAGATCTCTGAAATTAAACCATTTGTGACCCAGAACTGTGAGTTTGGCCTCAATGCTACCAGCCATTATTGATCTTTTAGAGAAGCATCCAAATCTAAATGGATTACTCAATAAATAAGAAAAATTTACTTTTAATGTTTGTGTTTCTAATTGAATTAAAGAATCTGCCCAAATAACAAATATTATTAGGCAGCTTTGAAATTCAGAACATCGTTTTCTTGAAAGTTATTTCTAAATGCTGATAACTAACTCACCCTAACTGACATCTGTTCCAGCTTTTGCTCGTAGCAGATGGTAGCCTATAAGTTGTTTACCACGTTTGGTTCTACTCAGAGGCTGTAAAGCTACTCCTCTCTGCAATGCGTGATCAATGAAAAGTCTGTGTAAATGCACATAAATGTGCATTTTGGGCTTTCGTGTTCAAAACTGTCAACAAAAGTTTCTTTGACCATTTTTGGGCTCTATGTACAAAACGCATGGCATTGAACCTTTGACCAATGAGGGTCTTGGAGTTGGTAGTGACGTATGGATGGTGTCCCTTTTAATTGGCGGAAGTGCCAACTGTTTGAAAATTTATTATGGAGAAGTTAATATTGAGATTTGTGCCCGGCCGGTATTACATGACACCGAATCAGTCATATATCAGAATAGAGATGTGAAAAACTACATAAACACTGGGCTTGTCCGAGTCATAAGTCACTACCAAAACTGAGTCCCGGATTGGTTAAAGTTCAATTGGTTTAACTTTCAGCGAGCGTTCAATATGTAGAGTCTGCAATCAGACTTTTCGCATCCAGCCTTTTCCAACCGTAGATGGCAGACAAGCGCTACTAAAGCAAAAATAAATAAACCTCTCCCTACTGGTCAAGGACTGACACCATGGGCTAAATGCACATTCAATAACCTGCATTTAGCTTGTTCTTGAACGCGTTTCACATGCCGGATATGTCCATAGCTTACTAGCTCTTTAACCAGATCACACTAGGATTCATTAGATCAGAATTTCCAAACAATTGTTTTGCTCTGGCTTTGTGTGGCAGCTGTACATTTTTTGCTGAGTCACTGAAATCCTGATCAATTATTAAATATGCATAAATTGTACACATGAAATATATGTTTTAAATGTAACCTGGTGCACCTTCCAACTTCTATTTTTTTAACACACGCAGTGTTTCTGGCTTTCCATCAATCATTGGTGAAGAACAGAGAAGAAAGGATACAAAAGAAGGATCGGTAGGAGCTGTGGTTTTTGCATGTCACAATGAGGAATTATTAACTGGATTTTCTCAGAAAGCGCATGCTCGGACAGCGTGATCATCCCCTAAAAATGCCACCGTGGATCAGCTTAAGACAAACGAGCAAGAGATCAAAAAGCATGTGTAAGGGGATGTTCTTTTTCAGACTTTTCCATCTTTCTCCATATGGGGGGGAGGTTGTGTTTCTCATTTTTCTCACGACCTGCTACCGGCAGCATCATGAAAGGACAGTGCTGGGAGGAGGATTTTTTAATTATTTTTTTTTAATCTTTCCACCCTCGGTGGGCTGTTCTTATGGATAGCACAGATGTGTTATTGGTACGTGGCTGCGAAATGCTGAAGAAATTGGGCGAGGCCGCCAGTCGTCTGTCCAATGGCAGGTCGAGGTGTGGTTCTTTAAAGGCGTTGAGAGGGCGGGGCTAGAGGCGGAAGTGTGCCTCGGCTGATCTCTCTCGCTGTCATTCGGCCACGGTCGGTTCCAGGAGAGAGGGGCAAGAAGAAGTGCACAGGGATCCGCTGGCTGTGGAGGATTGACAGTTAGTCAGAAACGATTAGGAATCAAATGAACAATGAAACCGATCGTATCAAGATTGTAAAAGAAACGCTCGCTCGCCACACTAAACAAAGCTGTTTGATCACATAGTCCAGATCAGAGATCCGTGTCATTGAGCAGGCAGGACACGTCAGGAGCAGGGAGGGAAAAAAAAAAAAAAGCTGACCGACTGCACTGTACGAGTCAGCTTTAAATCGCCTCTGTAAAGCCTAGCGCGCCGCACAGCTCTCCAAGGACACCATCTAGCTCTCAGTCCAAGAGGAAGATCTCGACAAACACATCGCCGAGGTCGAAGGTGGTGATCGAAAGGTGGTGTTTTATTTTCTATTTTTACATATATGTAGCCTGCTCAGCTAGCAAGCATCCGTGCTAATCGTTGATAACTAGCTTGCTAAAGCTAGCAACGGATGAAAAACTTAGCTGGTTAGCTTCGTTAGTAATAATCATCTACGCGATAACGACTGTTTTAGGACACTAAGAACGAATACGTTTGTTATAAACTATTACGTAGACAGCGTTTGACATGGTGTGTTTCGATCAAAGTCTTTAAATGGAACCGTGGACTGTTCCATACCCTGACAGCTGTCAAACAAGGTCGAATGTTTAATTTTTTTTTTGACCGTTGTGTCGGTTTATTTGTAATATGTCCCCGGTTATGTGGCGTCTGTAACTGTCGCGTTTTGGTTGAAGGTGTACCACTAGTAGTTGGATATTTGTCACTTCGTAAGGCTTCCTAAAATGTCTCCAAATGGAGGCTGTTCCACGCAGAGTGCTCGTTTCTCTTTACGGCAGGCTTCTGGGAGCTCCGCTCTAGACTTACAAACTGGCAACGTCATCGGATTATAATTAGCTAAGGATGTCATGTTCACGGTTAAAAAAAAAAAAAAAAGAGAATATTTATAACTTGTTTTTCACTTGCCAATACAAATATTTAAATAATAGAAAGACAAATGTTGCTATTTATTACATTAATGAAATTCAGCTGGAACAAGTGTGGAGAAACATTGGATTATAAATTAAAAGCTGTGCAATATTAAATACAAGTTAACCATACTACTAAAGCAATGAATCATTCATTATCCAATGCTAATGATTAATAATACAAGAAGTTATATTCCTGTGTAATAATTGGAGTGTGTTTAGCAGATAGTAGCATTTTTTATTTGCTGCTATCTTTTATTTTGAAAGTCATTTAAAAGAATTCACTCAGGTTACCTGTGTAAGGTTACAGTCACAAATACAACTGTCACTGGGCTATGGGGACCCATCAGCTAAATCTTCAAGATTTCATGCCGCCGCCTGATTTTTTTAAATGTCATTGGTGTGGTCATGGATGCAGATGGTGGCAGTCAGGCGGCCGACCGGTGTGCAGAATGGCCCACTTTTTTCATATGCCCAGGCTACTGGGCAACCGATGGCACTTCATATGGACGGCCGCCATCGCCAGACATTTACACATTGTCAAATCACACCGATCCGCCTTGTAGCTGCCCAGCTGTCGCCCGATTTTCGCTAGAAAATCGTACGGTCTACATAAAATGTAAACTTTTTCTTAAAACCTCTGCAGCCACCACGTGGCATGTAAAAATGTGATGGCTGCCTCCCGATTACAAATGCCGCCGTTAGGCTACCGGCCGAATCTTCTGAAAAAACTTTATTTAGGTCGCCACGTGGTGGCATTTTGGGATATGTGGCTGTAGTCTAACTAGTTACTCCACAAACCAGAATATTAGACATTTCTTATGGATGAAACATTCAGAAAATTAGTTGGAACCATATTAGAAATCTTTTTACAATTATCTCATATGACTGAAGTGATTAGCTTTAGCCTCATTTTGAAAAGATTTAGAAATTTAACGCATAGACTTGATTTTGTAAAGTCGATATTTTATTTGAAGCATATTGTGACGGTGTTCAAATGTAATGAACTTTACAAAGAAAATGAAAAGCTAGTAGTTTCTAAATCCCTTGATCTAAAGGGAAATGAGAAAGGCTGACTTTTAACCTGTGTACATCCTGTGTGCTTTTCTCTCAATAGGACCAAAGAGATCACGATAGCATTTGTTCTGGGGAAGAAAAC
The DNA here is from genome assembly GCA_014656515.1 of Oryzias celebensis. Lineage (NCBI taxonomy): Eukaryota > Metazoa > Chordata > Actinopteri > Beloniformes > Adrianichthyidae > Oryzias > Oryzias celebensis. The sequence goes on from BNCR01000013.1 coordinate 18,059,393, forward strand.
AAATGGGGGATTACGGGTTTGGTGTTCTAGTTCAAAACAACACTGGCAACAAGTCTGCATTCCCAGTCCGAATCCACCCGCATCTGCAGCCTCCACACCACCACCAAAATGTGTCCCAGAGCCCCGCTGCTTTCATAAACAGCACCACAGCCACGGGGAATGGCAGCACGGGAGGCTCTCCCTGGCTCTTCTCTACCTCTGGCACCCACAACAGTGTGCAAGATGAAATCTTGGGGGGGGCAGAGAAGCCCAAAGCACAGCAGCAACAGGAAATGCAAGAAACGCAGGAGAAACAGCAGTTATCTCCTGGGAGTCACCAGGAAGGTGGAAGCAATGGTGGGATCATTTCAGAACTGGAAAAAGCCAAGGAAACCAAGACAGAGAATGGCACATCTGAGGGTGGCAATGGTAAGGAGAAGCAGCTTCGCCTTGAGTCACCTGTCCTGACTGGCTTTGACTACCAAGAAACATCTGGCCTTGGGGGAACTGGTCCAGTCCAGTCCAGTACCACCTCGTCATCACTTAGTGGCTTCAACAATTGGTCGGCTGCCATTCCGCCTGCACCGTCAACGATCATCAACGAAGATGTCAGTTTCTTCAACCCGGTCTCGGCCAACAACGGGACTCTGCTGTTCCAGAACTTCTCCCACCATGTTAGCCCAGGGTTCGGTGGGAACTTCTCACCCCAGATTGGACCAGCTGCGGCCTTGTCCCAGCACCATCCACCACCACCACCGCACCCCCACTTCCAGCACCCCCACAACCAACACCAGCAACATCGGCGTTCCCCAGCCTCCCCTCACCCTCCACCTCCCTTTCCGCATAGAAATCCAGCTTTCAGTCAGCTCCCACATTTGTCCAACAGCTTGAACAAGCCCCCGTCCCCCTGGGGTTCAGCTAGCTTCCAGAGTCCCTCTCCCTCCCCTGGATCTTCAACTTCATGGAGTCCTGGAGGAGGTTATGGCAGCGGCGGTGGTGGTTGGGGAGGCTCTCAGGGCAGAGATTATCGTCGTGGGCTGAATGGCGGCATGACTCCTATCAACTCTATCTCTCCACTGAAAAAGACCTTCCCTAACAACCATGTGACTTCCCAAAAGTATCCTCGAAACAGTCCAGCGGGCTTCAACCCCAAGTCCTGGATAGATGATGGCGTTAGCCGCAGTGATAACATTTTCCCTTTTCAGGTCAGTATTCATTAGATAGTTACAATAAATAGTTTGTTACAGCATGCTGCCATCTTTAGAAATGACGAGGAGGGATGGCGTTACTAATTGTGGTCTCTCAGTAATAAAGCTGCTGTTGGACCTCCACAGCTGTGTGTCGGTGATGATGAGTAATGCGCCTCCATCGCTGCAGCGGGGTGTGCCACATATGTGTGCTTGAGGTTGGGGGTGTGGTGGTGGGAGGGGGTTGAGATGGGACAGAGAGGAGATGAGGATCAGATCAGAGACAAAGGAAGAAAGGTTGCAATCATGGTAATGGGAAACCAAAACTGACAACAACAACAAAAAAAATACAGCACAGCTAATCATCAAAAGGGTTTAGCTTTGTTCTTTGCTGCTCTATCATATCAGTCAGTCTTAGCTGGTAAAATAAAGCTTAATTATTTTCTCATGTTACATTTTAAGTAATCATTTATGTTATGGCTTTCATAGCCTATCATAGCAGTGAAAAATGGGTTAGGTTGATTTTTGATGTGGTAATCTACACACAATATGTCGACATAGTTAAGAACAACCTCTTAGAGCCAGGGATGATATAAGGAGGTTAATGGGAGCGTGGAGATGGACATGACAGACACTTCTCTGAGTAGGGTTTGTTTCTAATAGCTGATAAACAGAGGCAGAGGTGCAGATAGGGAGGCTGCATTTGGCCCAGATTGGGCTGATGACTTAAATAGAGGGTTCTCCAAGTACCCAAATGTATCCTTTGTTTTTCAATCATTGCGCAATGTTTCCTCCTTTGCCAGCAGGGACAAAGGGTTGGTGACCATTACATCGTTTACTTTGTTTCTTAACCTTCTTCTTGATGAAAACAGGATCGTTTGTGTGAGGTACTGCTTCCCCTCTGCTGTGTCTGCTTCCTTTGAATGACAGTTGGTCATGGTACAAGCAAAGTATAAAGCGTTTAAAAATTCAAAGGCTTTGCTAGCTGTGACCTTTTCAAGAATGTTTTGTTTCATCTCTATTTGCAATGAATGCTCCATGGGTTAGATAGTAAGGACCTTATGCTGGCATGGCTTGACATGTCTTAAGTATTATTTTGCTGCAAAAAAGAGCATGTATTTTTGACTAATTTTGAATTATTATTATTAATACTACGTAATTTCTGTTAGTTATAGAGTTAAGCTCATGTTTTAAAAAGAACAAAGTCCAAGCCTTTCTTCTTCAGGTAAAATAAGGCGAGGAGGAGGCTTTCCAAATGTAACGTCTTTAATTTTGTTTGGAAAATGCTGGCAGGTCTTCTATATGCAGATACAACTTTTGTTTTTTTAATTCCTAAATACATTTTCAAGCAAAGTCAACTGTAATGCATCATTACCCTGAATTAGATCAACTAAATAGCATTGTCCTGTTGCCCTCTTGATTCTTTAAAGGCAGATGGAGGGTGGCTTTGCAAGGCCGTGTAGTTGTGAAAAGAGGAAGGATTATGCAAGTGTAACCCATTTACCCGTTTCTGTGTTCTCCTAGAATTTTTTTTAATCAAGTAAAAAAATGGAGCCATTAGGTTATTTTCTTTAATTTTCATTTCATGCTATTTTGGACTGAAGATGTTCCTGTATGGACTTGTATAGTTTGATTTTTGTTTCTAAATCTAGACACAGTATTAGGTTTGTGAACCACTCAATTCACACAGTTTCTTCTTGCTGTGACTTTAATTGCAAAGTTTGATCATAGTTTAGCATTTTTTTGGCCTTATTTTTTTCATTTATTTAGTCCTAATTCAGCATTTTGACAGCTGTATTTTTTCTAAGTTGAATAAATTGTTATCTCAGTCAACAGACGTACTGTTGAATCTTCACCTTTGAACCAACAGATAAGTCTTTTTGTTTACAAGTCAGACCGTGCTCTAACCATCACTTATGGTCATGAGCTGCAGAGAAGGTCCCAATTTGAACAACCAAAATAAATGACTTATGATAAATGCCTGGACTAACCCTTTGGGAAAGAATGAAAAGATCAGACAACTGAAGTGAAGCTCCTCTGTACAGAATGGAGCCAACTGGGGTGGTTGGAACATTTGGACACTGGGTCTTCCGGGTCCATCTCAGGGGATTTGTGTCAGACATGTTCTTCTGAGAGGAGGCTTTAAAGCAGCCTTGGGACTTGCTGGATGGATTTAATCCCTTGGAGAGTGACCTGGTCCAACACAAGTGTCAGAAAATGGATGCACAGGAGGCATGAAGGGAATGAAAAATAGAATCAAATTTGAAGACCGAACCACCAATCTAAAACAATTTAAAAGCATTCTTTTGGTAAAGCTACGGTTTTTGTTTCTGGTCAAAAAGATCACACTGCAGTGGTGAAATAGCCTTTAAATATCTGAGCAAGACACAAAGGTGATTGTTCTCTTCTTGAATATAGTTATTTCTTTGTCAAATTTGAGGTTTTGATGTTGGTTCCCTTTCATTTACCAACATTAACTACTTTGATTAAATTTGCAAAGAAAATGTTCATGAGCTTCGACAACATCAGCAAGATCTTGTTGCCAGTTTTAAAGTCCATGGGCGATCTTTTCAGATTAACTATGACACTTGACTAAAAGGAATTCTCCGCTTTGGGAAGTGCGCTTTGTGAACTAAACGAACTCCGTGAGCAACTGATGTCCCACTCCTCCACTGTAAATCTTCCTTAAACTGTCTCACATAGTTCCCATTTTAGCACCCACAGGACAGACGAGGGCTCAGCAGCCATTGTTCAGCCTTTCCACTGTCTCTGGAACTTCTCATCACATGCTATGTTTCTTAAAACAGGTTTTCTTGAAATGGATTGTTGCTCAGAATTCAAGGGAGACAAGGCAGCTGATGGTCCTGTGACTGTGATGTTGCACTTTTTGCAATTTTTCCCTTTAGAAAATTGTTACAACTCAAGCATAGAAACCTTGTGGTTGTCACAAACACTGAGATACCACAGTGTATACAAGTTGGAAAAATGTCAACTCTGCTTGAAGTATAGTTTTGTGCGAAGTGTTCAGCAATGTCGCACTTAAGCACTTAAGAGGAGATGTTTCACCTCAGTGTCTGTTGCTGTAGAGTGGGGTCAGAGCCTGGCACTTTTCTTTTTTGTGTGGTTTCTGTGGATGTACAGATTTGGCTAGTGACAAGCGCCACACCTGCAGGGCATGGAGGAGAGTCAGCCAGGACAGGATATTGTCTTATTAAGCCACCTGGCTAACTGTTGGTTACAGTTCCCTCCTTACTGTTTGTGGAGCTCAGAGGTGCTGCAGATTTATGTGGTGCCATTTCCTGGATAGCATGTTATTAAACCAGCTGTGCACTTCAATGTTTACCTTGTTTTTGTACATTTCTTTTTTGGCTAAACATTGTTTTAGTAGCTAAAAAACAGTGTAGTATGATATAGACTTTTGTATTCATCTACTGACACATGTATTCCAGTTGTAGATTCATTTGAAATTTGATTTTTAAGATTTTGTAAGGATGTTTGAAGACAAAAAGTGCCACTTTTGGACTCACTTTTCGGACATGTCAAGTCCTTTGGCGACCTGCGTTTGCCGAACTCTCATCTGTTTCTACAGCAACAGGAAAATGACGTCCTCCACCTCAAATCAGTTGCATCTTATAGCCTTTGTATTCACAACACAGCCGAGTTTTAGTTCCCACTCTGTTAGACGGTTTCCTTTCATCAGAGTACTTTAATTATAGCCCTCCTTCGTTTTTTTGAAGTGGTAGAATAAGAACAGGATTACAAAGACACTGTCAAAGGTTAAAAATGTTCGACAACTTTCAATGTCTAAAAAAAAACACTTCACCATTAAGTTGCAGAATCCCAAAGTTGTTGCAATTACCTTTGGTTCTTGTGAAAGTTGTGTTGTATGAGAGAGATGCTTTATGGACTAATGAGCAGTCATGGCTGTGCTGGTGAGCACATCACTCTGCTGCTCATACAGCCTCATTGTGCTCCTCTCCCACTCTTGACAACCCTCTGAAACGGAAAGATAATTTACGTGTGTGCGCACACATTTGTGTGTGCGGCAGCTCCAATTAGTTCTTGGGTAAGTCTTCAGTACAGGTGTTTTAACAAAGAAGGAAGACAAAGCAGAATTAATGTGGAGGTGTCATTTTGCATTTCGCTCAAGTCATTGAATGCAACAAAAGTGCTGCTACAACTTTTTAATTTTTTTTTTTTTTTTACTGTCCCTCTTGTTAAAATACATCCATAGGCAAACTTGTGGGTCATTCAAGCAACACTAAGTAATTGGATGTTTTTGACAGTTGGGAGTCTTTCATGTCGTCATGGGACTTTGAAATATTTGACCAAGAAGACAAAAGCTCAGCCGACTTCCTCTCCCTGCCCCCTCTTCGTTCTCGTTTTGTAACAGCTTACCTTGCTGTTCCATCTCCACTCTCTCCACCTTTGCTTCTTCTGTTTGGCCTTCCTTTGCGTCAGGTTTAAGATTAGACGCTCACCACGGAACTCGAGATGTTTAGGAAGTGTGCTCCTATCAATTGTCGCAGCTTTTATCCTTCAAACTGTCTTCACATTGCAAGTATTTTAGCCAATTCTTTATGTTGGTCAGGGACAAACTGCCCCGATAGACTATACTGATCAGTGGTCACCAGCTGCTTTGTGTGAAAGCCTCTTAGATGTGATATTTTAACACTTTAAGATGGCAAGCCAGACCTTTAAGTGCTATTATAGAAGGAAGTCAGGGGAGACGGTGAAGGAAAACTTAAAAAAAAAAAAGGATACAACCAGAAACCAAAACTACTTTCTGTTTAGAATGAGGAAACTGAACAAAATGGATGAACAGACTAGAAGTCTTCTAAAGGCATTAGGAGGTAGATTACAAATGAGTCATTAAAAAGAAAATTGCCTTATAGCAATGTAGCCTCTGGGTCATTTACTTCAGCCTTTTAGCTTATATGGCTGCTGTTTTTTATCAATAGTCAACAACCAGGAAGGATTATCAAATGCAGAAACGACCCTGCTGCAGTAAATTGTCCATTGCTTCTCCTTGTGCCATAAAAATCTGCCGATGTTCTGTGGAAGATAAGGTCTTGTTTGAGAGGGAAGGCTAAGTTTAAGATGCCCAAATGTTCATTTTAACCCTTTTTCTCTCTTCTACTCAGATATATTGATAGTGAAGAATAGCAGGATGAAATAATAAGGGCTGACACCCTCTAGTTGCTTTTCCCACTTTGTGCAATGCAAAAGAACATGCTAAAGGCCATGACTCTTAACAAAATGACATCTCCTTTATGCAGATGTTTTCAGATAAACCATGGTAATATTTGAAGCAAGTGTGTCATTTGTATCTGGTAAATGTTAACCTTTAGGACCAAGCTAAAGTATTGGTTTCTTTAGAATCGGACTGTCTTTGCACTGCGACGTGTTGCACAATGTCGCAAAGCCACTTTTCTCCACGACAGAATCATCTGATATTATTAACACTCAAGTATGTAGCTGTTGTTTTATGCTCATCCCTAACCTCTGCCTGCTGTTGGATAATTTTTACATTCACATAATATAAATTGCTTTAGATATTGAGTCAAATATGTGCGTACACACTCAATCCTGGCCAGTTGCGGGAAAAATATCTTTACTAAAACCATCTGTACATGTGTTGGTTAATGCTTAGCAACTACAAAGCACAAGCTTGTTCAATTTGGATCTAAAGAAATATTGTGCTTAGATTTGATAAAGTAATGTCTCAGTTTATCGTAACTTCATTCTACCTGATTATTTTTATGGGGGAAAACGCTTATGCATGATGGGCTGTTCCCACAGAAACCAGTTCTTAACTCATATGTGAGTTTTGTGACCTGAAGCAGTTTCCTAAGCCTGCATATACAGGCTGGGATTCAAGACAACAGAAGACCTGTTTTGGCCCATATCTCAGGATTGGTTTTTGCTTATAAGGGAGGGATTGTGTATTGGGTGTGCCCTATTTTATTTATTTATATTTCTGATTGTTTTGTGCATTTGGCATAAGCAGAGAAGTTTTGACATTTTGGCTCTACCACTGGCAAGTTTGGCCAAGCAAAAATCCACACGGTTTGGATGATCAGACACTAAAACGGAGGATTGAATTTGGGAGTCTCTGCAGATTACAGACACTGGCTGAAAAACTAAGCTGACTGCCTTGTGCACCCTTAGTCATGTGGTTCACAGACGTAGGTCTGTTTTTTTGAACCCTTTTGCTTTTGACCCCTGTCGAGTTCATGGTAGCACAGTATGGTATGAGCATGTTTTTCTTCCCTTTTTTCCTCTTTTTTTCCCCATTGAGTGGCTCTGCTTTTAAAGTTGCTTTCTTGACATTACCTTTAGTTATGAAGGATATGGAGCTGGTTAAATCTCAGAGACCTAAGACACGTGTGAATCAAAACTGACAATCCTGATTACTGACAAGACGTCTGTCTTGTTGGGCAATGCCTGTTGTGCAAGGCCTGACAATCATCTGTCATACAGAGGGCAGAGCTGATCACGCAGTGTTGATCTTCTCGTCAAAGTGTTTGTCAGGCTTTTCAGAGGAGGTAAATTTCCCCAAAAAACACCACACGGTGAATGTCTCTCTGTGTGGTACCGGCAGATCTCCTTTGTGCCTGCTCATAACCCATTTTGAGTAAACTGCTTTTGCTCGGTGTGAGGTCCTAGTTTGTGTGTGTTCAACTAAACATTGTTTGCCTGTAGATAGAATGGCGAGAATTCTGCGCAGCTGGCAATGGCAGTACATGGTTAATACACCTGGCTGGATAAATGCTCTTTTCTTTTTAGTTCAACTTTTAAACTTGAATGGGGGGATGGCGCCCATTCACATTCCAAATTCATGCGCCGCATTACTTCTGAAGAAAATGGGTCATGTTGGTGCAGAGAGATGGTCCTCTGTTGTGTCAAGCTTCTTGTTGGACTCGATCAGTGGATGTTTTCAATCCTTAAGAACATGTCTAATCTATTGTAGAGAAGCAGCCTCTCTGCCTCCCAGTTTTATTAAATATCATCAATTTGGAGCTGCTGTGCTTTTGGATATTCTACAAATTAAATCCCCGTATTTGCATAAACTCCTTGTATAAATTTGAGCCGGAAGCACCTGCAAATCTGGTAAAGCAACACTGGAATAATCAAAAAGCTATATTTGGCATAACTGAATGAGACCGAAGGTAAAAACTATGGTAACTTGTAGTCAGCAGGGGACTTTTTAAAAATAATATTTCAAAAGGATTTCTGCTTTTTTGGGGGTGACATTCATCAAAGAATGACTGGAAAGATTGATACAAAAAAAGGAAGATGGAAAGAGCGTGACACAGCATGCGGACAAAACTGGAAATCAGAAATTCAACCCATTTAGAAGATGAGAACAATAAGAATATAAATGTTAAATTGTTGCTCAATGGAAGGACTGAAGGAGTTCATCATTTAGACTCGCTCTTGTCACAGGCTGCATATTTGGTTGAGGTGGAGTCGAGACAGAAATCTTATCAGCGGGGTACTTGTGTTTGTGTACAGGACATATTTTTAGCTTCTTGGCATATTTAGTGCAAACTGTAAGGGTGTGATTGTGTGTACACATTTTTGAGCAAGCGAGTCCAGAGTAGCTGGTATGCCAAGGATGGCTCAGTTTTTTTGGTGGTACTGAGCTGATGCCAGGAAACTTGTTTAGCTGTAGCTTCATTTTGCTGTTAAGCATGATTTGGATTATCCTTAAACACCTAAGTATATAGAGTTTAGCTGAGTAATGGCGGGGGCTTCTGCTGGTGGAGAAATGTGTTGTTAAAACAACTTTCATTGCCATTATGATGGTGGTGTCTCACGGTGGAAAATCAGTCTAAAGTTTTTGTGAGTTAAAGAAAATGTATTTTCAAAAGCAAGCAAATAAAAAAAAAAAAAAGAAAATGAATAAAAAATTGATTATTAATGTAGTTAAAGAAAAAAATAAATAAAACTATCCTAGATTAAAAATGTGCACATGATGATTTTTTTATCTTGGTACCACATTTTGCAACTTCTTAAGCATGTTATTTGAGTAAACAAAAAACGATATAGAATCTGTCTTATTTATTGTTTTATTTGTATGGTGGTCTTTTATTTGATGAAAAGTGCAATCAGTCTAATTTAAATATCACGCCTATGAGTTGCTAAAAATAAAATAACATGTCCTTGATTTTTTTTTTCTGTTTTACAGGAACGCACCCGGTCATTTGACAGCTTCAACATGAACACTTTAGAGAGCTCCCTGATTGACATCATGAGGGCGGAGCAAGATACCCTGAAAGGTGAGGAGTCCAGATGTCAATCATCAACATGAAAAACATTTCTGTTCTTTCTTTCTTTATTGGATTAAAAAACAAAATCCGTATTATCTGGCAGGTAGGCTATGGACACTTTTTCAGACTGAGTGCCAAAAAACAAAGAACAGGACCTAAATTAAGGCATTATCTCGGCATATTTTCCTTTTTATATCAAGCACAACCCTCCTGTATCACACATTATGGCTGCTTTATTATATTTAGATAAAAGAAATAACTGCCACACACCTAATATCAAGTTAGTCCGACAACATTGAGCTGATTTGAACTTTCTTCCCAAACCATGCGTGGCTATCACTTAGTTTTATGTCCTATAAAAATGCAGAAGGTCACACTCTAAAGCAGTCTGATTACACCCGTGTCTTTCTTCCTCTTCTTTCTTTTTTCCATTCAGTAATTATGATAATTATGGTAAAAAGGCAACCAAGAAGGATCAGTATTTAATGAACTTGTGCACAGAACAGTGTGTTTGGCGTTTTCTTCTCTTTTGCTTATTAAGTATGTTGAGGCAGCCTTTCTATTTAGAAACCAGTTCTTTTTTTGTTTATCTGAACACGCTGTGGTCGCAAATGAGGCTCCCACATTTATGCAATTACAGTTTCTGTACACTAAGGTGAGGTCTCCCTCTCTTTGCTTAAAGCAAGAACAAGGATCAAGAGTGACAGGCTGGCACAAAAACAAAGGTTTTCTCAAAAGGTTATGTCATTTTCATACAGCGACTCTTATTTTTTCTTTTTTTTTACTAAAAAGAAACTTTATAAAAGGTTATATATGACAGTTATAGTATAACCTGAGATGCAAGATCTCTGATTGTTCTGAGGTGTGCATGTGTGTGGTCACAAAGAAGCCAACAAATGTGTGTAAATTATTTTTAACTTATTAAAAAATATATCTTTTACCTAGGATTTTCACTAAATATAAATGATGATGTTGAAATTAATGTTGAGAAATTTGGTTACTTTTAACTTTCTAAAGTACTAATTATTTTAAAATGTTAACTATATGTATTGACTTTTTTTAAGTTGTCCAACTCAGTACTAAAGGCAGTTTGACTTGTAGATTCTGGGCATTTACTGTATCGGGTTTTTGTGTTGTTAACAACACCAAGTCGTTTTTTTGTCACAGAAACACACATTTCTGTTGGGGTTTAACTTGTACTATTAAACAAGTGCTTAAATCTGTCCAGTCATCCAAGTTTGTCCAGACAAACCAGAAACTGCTTTATTAGGAGCATGTCAAGTTTTCTTTATCAGAAAATAGCTAGATATTTAATTAATCCCATTGGATAAAATAGACCATTTTTTATAACGCTTCTCTTATTTTAAAGTACAGATTCGTACATTTAAAAAACTCCTTAATGTATCCTGCTATATTAGAAAAGTATGTTTTAGGTCTGACTTTTAATTAAATATTAAAAAGTAATCTGCGCCTATGTCCAATTTCACTCACTACTTCCTACCCCCTAAATAACTATATAGTGCAGGAATATCCAATGCCCTGGATTTTAATGAAATTCGTACACATGCTCACTACATTTTTTTAAATATGCTAAATATGATGACAGCCATCTGTTGAACTAAAATCCTAATAAATATTAAACATTTTCAAAGGCTATTTCTGTATCCACTGATACTGTTCTGATGCTTGGAACTTAATTTACCAGTATTTAGTCTCCGATTTTGGAGATTTGGACACCCATGGAAAACGACAAATGCCCTACATAGTGCACTATGTTAAAACTAAGTAATAATGCAGAAGGCATTGCGTAAATACATTTGACCTTAGTACACTGTAAAAAATAAAAAAAAAAATAGAGAAAAACCTCTACATATTAAGGCAACTGTCTGCATTAATTCTCAAAAGCTCAAGTCTAGTTGATTTGAGTTATTGGAGTAGCCTAAAAACTTAATAGTTTTAGTGGAATTTCGACCTCTGAACCTTTAGAGCAACCACTTGCTTTAAAAATGTGATTTGTTTTGGTTTAAATTTGTTTTTACAGTATAGTAAATATGGTAGGTGAATTGTGGACTAACCATTGACTGTATTTAAAACTGGACAGAGCGGCTGTGACGTCACCTGTAGAAAATGCCTTTCGTCTGGTTCCAAAAAAATGAAGCCAATTCAGTCGCCCTTTTTGAGCGATACGGAGATTGCCATTTGAAGCCAGTCGACAGAATCAGCGTTTCTAAGGCAACTACTGTTGCCAATCAGGAGTGAGCTTGCTTGAAGTCCACACCCCTTTCACTGAAAGCAGCTCGTGAGAATCTGTGAAAAAAGTTTAAGGTGGGGGCTTTTACTGAGGCATCTGATTGGTCAGTTTTTAACTTGAATAACTTGTGATTAAAAATATATATATAATGAAAAAAAATTGGATTAGCTAGAATATGCTTAAAAATGTATCAGATCAAGAATGGTTATTCTGATTCTGTGGTTATTCTGAGTCTGAGATTTTGGCTCTTTGGAGCCAGCAGGTGCTTCCTATTTGGAACGCGAGGGGGGAGGGATCGCTCAGTCCAGTTCTGTATATACAGTGACTGGGACTAACAAAAGCAACTTTATGGTGACTGTTGTGTGTTTGTTTAGAGGGAGTAGCTGGTTGGAGTAGCTCTGGAGAAGATCATTGTTTGACAGGAAACGCCTTTGATTTCCTAAGGCTTTAGTTGAAGATTTTGGGCGGCGCAAAACCTGGGCGCTGAAGTTGTCATCTCCCTTTTTCACCATAAACAAATTGAATTTACTGTGGCCCTGCAACAACTTTTTTTATGTTTTTTGTTTTTGTACAGCCGTAATACAATCTATAGGGAAGAAAAAAGACCAAATTGTATTGTAACCTTGTACAATAGAGATTTCAGTTTCAGTGCCAGAATAACAAGATAAAACACTATACTGAAAATAGATATATATTTTTGGTGTTTTTGTAGCCTTGGACTCATGCGGCTAAATCACATCCAGTTAGGACCTTAACTCTGCTGTCTAAATCTTTCCTAAACTATAACCTTGTCTTTGCTGCACACATCACCAACACAAAAGCATGTTTTCTTCCTGAGATCTTATTGAAATGGGAGCCAAACTTCTCTCCAAAGTAAAATGGAATACTCATACTTTATTTTCTCTTTTTCTTTCTTTGAAAACCGTTTTCACACTTGTTCCAGTGGTTTAACGTACTGCTTTAACACATTAAAAAGCTTGCACAGTAATGTCGCAATCATTTAAAAAAGTTCACTTTTTCCATGCTTGGAGGTAAATAAAAAGAAAATGTTGACACTTTTAATCAATTTTTTGTCATCAATATGAGTGCGCAGCTACTACTAGCCTGCATCTTCCAGCTCAAATCACTTTAAAAAATGCACCAATTTTTCATTCCAGCTGAGCATATTGAATAAAGTGCGAGCGCTGAAGCAGGGAACAGACGAGGCCAGACAAAGTGTCTACAGTAGAACTGGCTTTGAATCTCTTCCAGCATTGTCCTGACTGACAGAAAGGATCCCTCTGTTCAGCCTCCCCGCAAGCTTACACACAAACATACACACACACTGCTGTGTTGTGTAAGCTTGTGCATCCATGTGCTTTAACTATTAGTGTACTGTATGCAGCCGGCAGCATGCAAATAAGGTTCATGGAAGGGGCACATGCAGCTCTCCACAAAGGGATGCAGCGTAACGATTTGCTGTGCACAGGCGTTCAGTCTAACATGACTGGTGGAGCTTGCGTGAACTTTTAATTTTGGGGGGGGTGTTGACGGTTGGCACCTAGAGTCTCATAATCTTCCTAATTCATGAGGATGAACTCATGAATTGTGTGAGGAAACACCTCCATGTACCTGTTTCATTTGGTGAAGGGTCTTACTTTTGGTCACATGTTGTAAATAGTAAATGTAGTTTAATGTCCAAATAAATGAAATGACTAATATTGTCTCTGAATTGACAGTTGTAGTTTGGTTTGCAGTCTTGTTATTTTGCACACTGTGTTTGAGTGTGAAAGGTGTGGAGGAGGGGCCAGCATACCTCCTTATGATGAGGAGGAGGGGGGGCATTGGAATGCACCAATCGCTGAGCAGCCTGTAGCCACATAACAATGGTGGCACTATTTGAGCCTTTTCATCTCATTGACCCTCTGCAGCGAAAAGGCTTTTTATAACTTTGAAGCCACTTTGGCATCAAAACATGCACTTGTGTGGATGCTGCATGGGTTGTGTGTTTGTTAGATGGCTCTGGAGAAAATCTCAGTGTGACAGCAACCTCAGAGAGAAAGACAAAAAAAAAGATCACCTATGAAATATTTCAGTCTGGAGCCAAAAATCTTTGATAGTTGTAGTTTTTTTGTCTAGTTTGATGTTTTTCTTTGTGTAGCAAGAGTGGGACATCCTCACCTGGTGCTTTATCAACGCATGGAATTGTTTATTTTAATCATCTCAACCTGGTATTTGGGAAATGTGTATTTTTCAACCACTAGTTCTACCCTTTTTGGTGAAATAAAGTTGTTTTTATTTGGTTGAAAATCAGGTTACTGAATAAAGCCCAGTCCTTGCTCTTAGTAAAGTCTATGAAATTAAGTCCTCACACAGTATGTTATGCATTTGGATCCCTGATCATTTAATCAGGGATTATGTTAAGAAGTTAGAATGCTTATAGACATTTTTTAAAGATTTTTTACACCCAGATATTAACTAGTAATGGGGTACTAGTAATATAACAGGTAATTTTTCCTTTGTCTATATTTATGCAGTCTTCAATGGCATTGCAAACAAGCTGATTGCGTCAAAAGCTGCTACTTTATGTCATTTTTTTAATCTGAATGTCGTAATGGGCTATTCAACATCAAATGACCTGCTTTCTTTTTTCCTTCTTGTTTAAATGCAAATTAAATGTTGGAGCCTTTTCAAATATGTTGATGGTTTAAAAAGGAAATGAATAAAAAAAGACCAAATAATATAAAGTAAAACTTTAATTTGTTGGACAGATTTTAACAATTTACTCAATTTTCCTGTTGTTTTTGTTTAGGTCGTCTGGGGTTCCCCCACCCAGGAGGGGACAACCCTCTCCCCCTCAATGGTACGTATAGTTTCCTTCACAGTCTGTAATGGTCTACTAACATTGCAAACTTTGTGTGAAAATAACACATTTGTTCAGGGTGAAAACTGTATATGTAGCTGTTCAGATGCCTTTTAAAGTCACTGTAGAAAGTATTCCTTGGATTTCATGTAAACGTGTTCTTTGATCAGCAAAAATAGCTCCAGTCCCGTCCATCTGTTTGATCCATCACTTTAGCATCACGCGTTTAAACCATTGTAGAAGACTCTTTTCTTCTGATGAGGTGTTTGTTCATCATGGTTGGTCAAGAGTCTAAAGCTTCGTTCCCACTGAGCAGTACAGTATGGTCCAGTCCTGTATTTTGAGCTTTTTCATTTTAAAATAGACCCATTAAGCGGGACCACATCATACCATTTTTGGGCGTCCGTTGGTTGTAGGCCCATAAAGAAATGGAATGACCGGTTAGCGCTGAGCTACCGTTGAAACCTGGAAGATTGGCGAAAGGTCATTGCGACCAAAGAAAGCCTCTTCGTCGCCCACAATCTTCTCTCACACAATATTAAAGGCTTTATATATACGAAGTGCCAAAAGCCAAAGTGGAAAAATAAGAGCTGCTAGATGAGCTAGATGTTGTTGTTAGCTCCAACCTGCATGCACTGTGACGGTGGAAGCGCTCACTTGAATTGCCTGAATCATTCTAAACCAGACTGGACCATACTGTACCACTCAGTGGTTACAGGTGAAAGTGCTTGAAGATGAAGAAAAGCTACTGTCTCAAAATGTCAAGTTTAACCTTTGATATACTGCCTTGTTTCTTGTTACCTTGTTAAAACCAGCAGAAGATTTCCATGAGTGTGAATGTGTGAAGTCTTTCTCGAGTCTGAGTCATGTTTTTTTTAAACCACGTTGTATTCTGTCTTGTGGTTGTCTCTTGTCCACAGCAACATCCTCATTGGAACTTTAAGATTGTCCTCCCATACACAGAAATACTAGTAAAATGTCCCTTTAAAACAACAGACTTGACCTTTTCTGTTGCTTATAACCAAATGCACAACTCATCTATCCAGTGAAAGTCAACAATTTAATGAGTGCCAATACCAAAACAAATATTTATTAGCAATGAAGCTTAACAGCATAAGGCTTCATCAAATGAACATAGTACTAAGTGTATTTGGAGGTAATGTGATTAGTTTGGATTTCTTCATAGACCAAAAAAAGGCTGGGGGTAGGAGATTATGTAGCATATCAGATGTCAGCACAATGCCACCTTATCAACTAGTACATGCTGCAGTCAGCAGTATTCCTCCTCTTCCTTGCGAAATGTATGCCTTTTTTTAACTGTTATTTTCCCCTTTGCACATCTCTGCAAATCCCAATTAGATTCAAACATGTTTGGTTTGGAGTTTTGAGCGTTCCAAGGACTGAATTCTTGCTCAAAACCTTCCCAGCTTGTGTAAAACTATCCTCTTGGCATATTTTGACTGTTTCATTAATGGAAAAAGAGGGGGTTGGTGTGCTTATGTGTGATAAGTCAAGTTTCCCCCACTTCTTCCCATTTTTTGGGTGTTTGTTTTCCCATTAGTAGTTTGCATGTGGTTATTGAGCAATAGCTGTGTGTTAATGTGACTGGGTCTGGACCTTGGGCCTGGATGTAAAATGGAAGAGGCTATTGGTTTCCTGAAAAGCCTGATGGTTCCCATGGTGACATCACATGGTCAGGAGTTGTCATCTAGCCCCTGAGACAGATGGTGCCAGCGGATAAAGGCCGCACGCCAGCCCTCTTTCTCTCCGCCTCATGGAGGATACACAGATTGCATTCCTCATTCCCTTGATCCCCCCTTCCTTAGTCACTCTCATTTTCTCTCAGCTCTACGCAGCTTTTCATCTGTTCATTTCTCCTCAGCCTCCAGTCTGTATTTCCTCTGTACCACATGCACCTTTATTTCCTTTGCTGCACTCTTCACCCTTCCTGCATCTACTTCTCTCCTGTGTTTCCATCTCTCTTTAACCTCCCCAGTGGATTTAATGTCCATTTGGTTGGGAAAGTGCACTGAAGGTGGATAGGTTTATTGTCTCCGTGTTCTGGCCGTTTCTCACATGTAGATTGGTTGGTGCGTTAAATCTTTTACTTCAGTTTGCCACACTATATCACGTTTAAAAAATCCCAATAAACCTTTGGGAAGTTTGGACAATGGTAACAAAACAGACAGATTTTAGCCTGACTCCAGTCATGCCGTTGACCTCAGCCTACATTAGATGCCTTCCAGTTTTTTTGCATTGATTCTCTTAAGATCCAACTTTGCATCGTAACCCTAGTTACCTACCTTTAATTTTTGCAGTTCTTTATCCTTTTATGCTGTTTAGTTTGATAATCCACACATCATAATACGATTCTAGCATTGCAAATTTGTTTTAGTTTCTTATTGGAATATGTTGGTCCTTATGCCATGGCAGTAGATGTCAACACATTTGGATACTTTGTCACAACTCCCCTTCTGGGTGGATCTGCAGGCAAAAAATGGGCAAACCTGTACCCCGTGCACACCCAGAATCACACTCAGCAGCATCTGTGCAGGGGTTATTATGGAGCTAGTAATGGCACCTTACTAACGACTAGAGCGTGACATAAGGGTACCATACGACAGCCTCACCTGTACAACATAAGTGCGTTCAGTTTACATTAGCCTTATGAATACTTTATAATATACTTAACACAACCATGACAAATACACATCCTATTTTCACAACGTTGCTGTAAGTGGCCATACAAGCTTCAACAGAACTGCACGAGCGTCCACAGGCCCTTACAACCCAAAAACCTGCACCGCCCGTACGGGTCAACCTCCAACTGTGACTGTGGCTTGAACAAATGAACTTCTTGTTCTTTACCAGGTTTTCCAGATATACTGCTTTTTTATGTTAAAGCTCTGGTGTTTGGAAGGGTTTAAATCACCTAATAACCACACCTAAAATAGCAGACTCAACACATAAGTGCAACATGTTTCTTTTTTACTGTATAAAAAGTGTAACATTTTCTTCTGTCTGCATTATATCACATTTTTGTTTTGTTTGTATCCTCAGCTCAAGTTCGGGATTGAGTGTCTTTTTATATCCACAGGTGTTATTGTGTTTCAATCCTTGGCGTTTAAGCGAGACGTCCTTTCATTCCTTTGTGTCTTTGCACCGTCATAATAATGATCTCTTTGGATAATGAGACTCGCTGCAGCCTCATTTTGAAAGCATCATTAATGAGAAGGGAGCAAACACGTCAGGCATCGCTTTATCCTTTTGAAACATTTAGTGAGCTTTATTGCACACAGATTAAAAATTGAATCACACATTTCTAAACAAATAACCAATCCTTTGTTGTTGATTTTTTTTTTTATTAAACACAATTGTTAAGACAGCTTTGCAGACTGATTATTATTCCATGCTGATTTTAAAAAAATGTAAAGAGATCAGCTCTTTATTGTCCTGAACCACCTGGCACTTCTATTACTCCAGAGAATCATGGGCCATTTCTAAACCCAATCTTCTATGATTTACTCCACATGCAGCCAGGAATTATAACAGAAGACGAGGTAAAACATAACCCTCAGTATATTGTGTCAAGGATTTTCAAGTGTTTGGTTGTTTTTTTTCTTTCTTTGTATTCCCCCACTGGAAAGATAAAATGTTATGACTCAATTTACTATGGTGTGCCAGCTTGTTGTGACAAGATTTGAACCATTCTTGTCTTTGTACAGTGAAGTGACGTGTTTGTCTGCACGATTGTGTTGGGATTTGTTTTAAGCTTGTGAAGTGATCTGAAGCATTTTCTTTTTTCTTTTTGAATGTCTTTTATGACTCTTTATGGTTCACTCTGCCTGATCTTTCCCCATCTTTTCTTCCCGCCATACTAAAAAACAAAAAAACCATAAGGTGATACAAGTGAGCGCCATGTTTTGGTAGCAATCGCTAAGGCAGTGAAGCACACAGGGCGCAGTCGCACTGCAGCAGACACACATGGCTCACACAGTGGAAGTTCAGGATAAGTCTTTGTAAAGCAGCTCAGGACAGGTTGGACGGGTGCAAGAACAGGCCAGGGTGAGCTTAGCCTTTACTGTGCATACGTTCCACAGTTCAACTATTCACGCTCGTCCGCTTAAGAGGACTAACCTGTTTGCTCAAACACCTACAGGCATCATGCATGTTCTGTTCTCGCAGATGGTTCAGTTGCTGGAATCCAATCCTCAGAGCTCGTCATGTAATGTTCAGTACAGCTTTAACTTTTTGATTTCGCCCTCTCTTTGTTTTGTATTGGATTCATCCATTTAGCTGTTATGCTGACTTTTTATTTGCATTTGATATTTCCCTGCAAGTTTTTTTTGCGCCTTGATGTTGTTTCCTTTATATTTTGTTTTTTTCTGAATACTGAGGGCTGGTTCATTTTAAGATGTTCAAAAATCCTGTTATTAAACAAAAAAAAAACATCAACAAGTGATGAGTTTTAAATAAAATATAGTGATTGTTGAAGCTAAATGTCATAAATTTCCTGTCCTGTCCTCGGCCTTCTCCTCCCCTCAGGCCACTCCTCTCTCTTCCCCATGGAAGATGGTTTTCCTGACGAGGAGCGTGGCGATCAGGGTCTTCCAGGCCTAGGCTCTCCACACTGCTTCCCACATCAGAACGGAGAGCGCGTGGAACGCTACTCCCGCAAGGTCTTTGTTGGAGGCCTGCCACCAGATATTGATGAAGGTAATGCGGTTTCGTTTCGATCTTGAGGAGCCCGCTTCTGTGCCTGTTTTGGCCTACTTCTGCTAGAATGAAACCCAGAAAATAACAACTTGATGGGAGGTGGACAGCGAGAGGTCATTAGGAGGTAATTGAAGACACCAGCGTCTTCCAGTTCACTAAGCATCTTTAAAGTCTGCTGTACTGTACAGTTAAAAGAAAAATCAATGTTTTCTTTCAAATCCTGCATTGTTCCTATAAGTAAAAGTTTTGTGTTTGGTTTCAGATGAAATAACCGCCAGTTTCCGACGTTTTGGACACCTGTTTGTAGACTGGCCTCACAAAGCAGAGAGTAAATCCTATTTCCCACCAAAAGGTATTTATAATTATCTTCCTATGTCATTCCAAATTGTTTTAAAGTGATTAAGACGAGACTTCATAATAACAGAGAACATAATATGATGGATTTTTTATAAGGGACATCCCAGTCAGGTTTTTATTTTACCCTGATCCTATCCAAGTCATTTAATTCAGAATATCTGCCAATACCTAGTTCTTAACAGATTCTTTTATAATACCATGAAAAACAAACAAGTTTTAATAAACAGTTTTTATTTTATGAGCCGCCTTTAATCATGTGACACTTTAACAGTGCACTTCTGTGATGTAGCAAAGTTGTGCAAGTATCAACTAGAAAAAAGAATTAATTATTAACTAGTAAAAATAGATAATAATTCGTTTTTAAAAGATTATGGATATCTTATTTTCAATCACTTTTTTCAAGAACTCTCATTTTAATACTTTTGTAGGTTGTTGTTTAAGGAAGTCAGAATAAATAAATATCTCGTTAACTTGACAGAACTGTTTGTATGCTTCTTGCTCATACTAGTGCCATATTCTGCTACGTTTTACGGCAATAAAATGTTATGAGCCATTTATGACATGCAGACTTCTGGTAAAGGATTTATCTGTAACAAGAAGCTTGAAATATTTTGCACTGATCATAATAAGAACAAAATAAATATCCGATCCCTGATTGGGAGACAACATTCGATTCTGATTGAGTCTGAAACTTTGGGATTAGGTCCAATTTCCGGACACGTGATCGGATCAGGACGTCCCTACTTTGTATCATTACGCTCTTTAAGCTGTTTTTAAACTGTAAAAAAGAATGTCGAATGTGTCGTTTTGTTATCAGAAATCCTGTTCCTGCCTGAGCCGCTTGAATGACTGTGCTATTTTCTGCGAAGGCTATGCCTTCCTGCTGTTTCAGGATGAGAGCTCCGTGCAGGCTTTGATTGACGCTTGTATCGAGGAGGACGGCAAGCTGTACCTCTGCGTGTCCAGCCCCACCATCAAAGACAAGCCAGTCAGTGAGAACACACAAGGAAATGCATGCTTCTGTCTGACTAGGAAATGACTGCTTTCATTTTTAAAAACTGTAACTATTTCCTGTTGTTTCATCACATTTGGACGTATTTTATTGTGTGTTCTTACGTCTTGTGTTTTTTTTCTTGCTAAAAGGCTTTCCGACTTTAGGACCCAAACATTTTATTTTAACTTGAATAATTTCTTCTCTTTTTTTTTTTTTTTTACTAGAAAGTGACATTTGCCAGTCCCTGTAGTAAGTTTAAGTCTAGTCTAAAGTTTCAAAGGTGCAGGTCCAAGTCAAACTTCATGTCCCAGTTGTGATTAGCTGTTTTTGGGGTCATAAGAACACACCATGACATCACCATCTATTGGGTTTTACTAACATTTGTAAACTACTAGAGCAGAAACTACTTGTCTGCAAAGCCACACACTTGCTGCAGAAAATAGGAAACAGTTCCAGATGATCAAACTGCATACAGTCGCGTGTTAAAGTAAAGCAGACAATGAAAAGAAAAACAAAAGTTCAAGTCATACAAAAAGTGAACTCCAAATAGTCTACAACTACCCAGGTCACAGAGGTAAACCATGATCCTTTGGGAAGTAAAGATGTCAGAGTTTTGATTTGGTTACTCAAAGTAGTCTGTATATAAAGATAAAAAGCAAACTTTTATGAAACTGTAGTTTGTTCTGTTTGATGTTCTTCCTCTTTTCCCTGTGCTCACATAAACTTAACGGTTATGACTTTCATTGTTGCGTAACTGTAAATTGTGTTTTTGACAGGTCCAGATTCGGCCCTGGAACCTGAACGATAGTGATTTTGTGATGGATGGTTCCCAGCCTTTGGATCCCAGGAAAACTATCTTTGTGGGAGGCGTTCCTCGTCCACTCCGCGCAGGTATTTTTTGTGTCTGATAAGTTTTGGAACTGAAAGAACTTAAGGAACTTGCTCCTAAATGCTGGCTTTAAAAAAAAAAAAAAAGACTTCTTTCTGATCTCCAACACTCAAACAAGCTATGAAACACAGAGTTTAACCTTGAACAAGGTTGAAGGCAGGCTGATCCTCACCGCAGTCTGACGTTTGCCTGCCTCTGTCTGACCGCAGTGGAGTTGGCCATGATTATGGACCGTCTGTACGGCGGGGTTTGCTACGCTGGCATCGACACCGACCCGGAGCTGAAGTACCCCAAGGGAGCGGGGCGGGTCGCCTTCTCTAATCAGCAGAGCTACATTGCTGCTATCAGTGCTCGCTTTGTACAGCTGCAGCATGGAGAAATCGATAAACGGGTGAGTGGAAGGAAAAGAGAGGTCTCTTTTTCACATTTTTTTTATCCCCAGCCCCTGATCTTCTTCAGTTGGTACCCCTCCAACCTCACTTCCTGCTCCTTTTATCTAAACGTCTTTAGTTCAGCGAGTTGCACAATGGAGGATTGTTGGTCTGTTTTTGTTGCCATAATGCAGCAAATGTAATATTATTGTCAATATACAGATTTGATGATGTCATGCCAGTTCCTGTTTGCAATTACAAGAAACTCGGGCTCTCGGGACAAAAGAGCCTCATTATCTAATCAAGCCCAGACCTTAAAATGGTTAAGTCCAGAATATCTGCAGCACTGTTTGACACTTCACAACAGCCTGAACATTGCCGTTCTTTGTACAGTAGATAACAGTATATAAAGACTGGGAGAAACTCGCTGTGGGTATGTGGATTATCAGAGCGTGGAAGGATGGTGCAGCAGGTACTCATTTGCATAATTGATGTGCACATCTTGCAGAGGGGAGTTCCTTCCCGACATTCGCTTGCTAATAATAGTAAAATGGCCAGTTGCTGAGGAATAGAGTTTGACTCATTTTATGAAAATCTGAAACAACAAAGGATTTAAACTGACATAGTATTATTATTATTTTATATATATTATTATTTTGTTTTTTTTTTTGTTTGTTTTATTTATTTATTTTGAGGGGACGTCTACCTTAAGCAGGGGTGTACAAACTATTTGCATTGAGGGCCTGATTTGGTGAGGTGAAAAATGTTTGAGGGCCAACCATTTGGCTTGATATTCTTTGAACTATTTCAATAACATTAAATGCTAATGAGCTTCTTAATGAACATTTAGTTGCAATGACATATTTTTTTTTCATGTAAAAACATATACTTCTGCTGCTAAATACATTTGTACCTAAATTACTGTTAATTTGTCCATTTTTGCATTGTTCATTCCCAGTTTGCTTGTTGTAGTCAGCATGTGTTGTTTGGTCGTCCTTCTTGACATTAAACTCCTTAAAGGGAGCAAGTATCTTGGCATATTAGGCAGACACAGTTGTTTCATATTTTAAGAGGGAAAAAAGTCCAATTTACACTTGTCTTGGAAGCGGTGGCCCTCACGGTCAACTTTTCTTTTTTATTTACGGTTGACATTTTAGAAATGAGCTAGAAAGTGTCACAGAAGGGTCGGTTGAAAGTGTTGCCACAGGTTTACAACGTGAAAAATGTAAGTTAGCCAACCACAATCAAGAAATCGTGCACACAGTTTTTAGAAATTGTTGGAGGCTTTAGGGTTTGGGCTCAGTGGTAGCCTAGCTTGAAGGAACATTTTTTTTGTTTTAAACATTTGAGTAAAAATAAACTGCATCCACTGCTTTTTGTTGCAAAATATCTTTTTGGATGGGAAAATGTGATTAATCCACTACATTGTGGTGTTATTCACTTTAAGAGAAAAGGCAAATGTTTTTGTTATTCAAATCGGACTTTGACCTTTAGATATTATTTACTGTAAATTTATGACTCAAAAAATATTACGTCATCTTTAAATGTCAACAATGACAGGACAGTTTCAAGGACTTTAAAAGTTACATTTTCAAAGAAACTGTGAAAAATGTGACAATTTGTTTTATACCTCTAGGTGGAAGTGAAGCCATATGTGCTGGATGACCAGCTGTGTGATGAGTGCCAGGGAACTCGTTGTGGCGGCAAGTTTGCACCGTTCTTCTGCGCCAATGTCACCTGCCTGCAGTACTACTGCGAGTATTGCTGGGCAGCCATCCACTCGCGTGCCGGGCGAGAATTTCATAAACCCCTGGTGAAAGAGGGAGGCGACCGACCCCGCCACATCTCATTCCGCTGGAATTGAGCGGAACCGCAGAGAGGGAGAGGCAACAGAGGAGCAGGAGGGCAGGTAGTGCAGGAGTCGCACGTTATTGTAAAAATAAATGCACTTTTCTGTTGCTGGTTCCTCCTTTTGCTCTAACTTCATCAAAACCTTTTTATTCTTTTTTTTTTTCTTTAAAGTTAATATATATCAAACATTTTCAGAAAAATTTGAGCAAAATGCAAATGTCCATTTAGGAAAAAAGATGTGTAACATCATTTTATTTATACCTTTGAGTTTTTAATGATATTTTTATTATTTTTTTAAAAAATATATATCATAATGTTTGAAGTGTGAATATGGTACTGTGTTTTCAATTGGCATATTTTTCTAAAACCTTTTATTTTCTTTTTCATTTTGGTATGAGCCCTAAAAAAAGTCATCATTTGTCGTCCAGATGACTTTGAAATTGTAGCAGAGACTTCTGACAGAGTCCATGAAACAAACGCCATTGACACCGGCGGGTCCTTTTTCAGTTTGATTCGGAGATAGTTTGCAGTTTGTTTTTTTTTTTTTTGCAGAAGGCTTCAGAGCAAGTGTGGCTTTGAGAAAGAAAAGGGAGTGGCTGAAGAAGAGTGCACTTATTTCCAGTTTAAATACTGAAGACGCAGTATATGAAATCCTTTTTTTGTAGTTAACCAAAGCCAAAATCGTAATTAACTTTGAACCGAAAAGGCCCACTGCAGAATGAAAGGGACTCTTTCCCCTCCCAGATCAACACGTTTGATCTTCTTTTCTATGATTTCCAAGACCGTACCAACATTTTGATGCTACTTGAAAAATTGCAAAAGCGTTTTAGCAACACCAGAGATGGGTTTTGATCTCCATATTTGACATGCAAAAACTAATACCTCAAACTCAGCTGCTAATGTGCCGAACACAGTAGAAAAAAAAAGAGAAAAGCAAGTAAAAACATTAACGCTGTCTGTTCTCCTTTCCTTAGAACTATAATCAGAGGGGAGCGCTGCAACAGACACAGACTGATGTAACTGGCACAGTTTTGTTCAAACTTGCTTCATCACCTCCTTATTTTTGTAATCAAACCCAGGGTTGTGCTCGAGACAGACCAGAGTGTTGTGCAGTGCGGTGTGGTTAACGTATGGCATGGGCTAGGCTATAGACGCAGCAGGAAAAACAAACAAAAAAAAAAAAAGATGAAAGCAGCCCCACTTTTCTTCCTCACGTTTGACTCTCTGCTAGCTCCCAGCTAACAGAGAGAGTACGTGGTGGATCAAAAACCTGTTTCCTGTGTTCACACGGCAGGGCTCAGATCCAGATCCTTCAGGACGAGTGGTCTAAGGCTGGTAGAGTGGCTGCCTTTACTGCCACAAACAGGAAATGCCTGAATATGTTTGTTTTGGGGTGTTTTTTTAATGTGTTTGTGCAATGCTCCCAAGTCTTTAATGACAGAGTGCTACTTTGCATCCAAGAGTGAGATACATTCAGTCATTAAAGAAGCAACTAACGCTGATCTGCTTTAGAGTCGTGGATCGGTCCTTCCGTCGAACCCTCTGTCTTTTCTGCTGCCAAGCTTGTCCAACTCAGCATCCAGTGTTTTTTAAAGCATAAATGAAGATAGTTTGTGCAGTGTGCTCTACTACTACACACACGTCACCCTACATGCAGTTTGCGCTCAGCGACGAGATTTGAAGGCCCGTCAGGCTTTGGCGGCGAACCAAAGATGGCTGTGCAGTAGTGGGTCATACTCTTTCTTGTCCTGTCATTTGTATGTTTCTCTCATCTTTAGTCTCATAAATCCGTCACTTCTACTTTTTTTTAAACCTGTCTAGCCCTGACGGACTCCAGAAAACCAAAGATTGGCCTTGAACATGATCCACACAGTCCGCATAGTAACACTATACGGACTGCAGATGTAGGAGAGCGTAATCAGAACCATCAGAACACCACTATTTACCCAGCAGGGTTTGCAGAAACACAAATGAAAGCTCCTTTGCTCCAAGTGGAGGAGGCACTGTCAGGCTCTAGATTTTTCCTTTTTTTTAATTTTTTTTTTATTAAATCTCCAAAAGCTCTGCAGGTTTGGGAAAAACAGAATGTGCACAATGCCGCAGTGAGGGTGAAACCAATCCTCACATGCTTTTTCTTTCCTTTCTATTTTCCTTTTTTTCTTCATTTTGACATTTGAACTCACTCAGTGGCTACCTTCTAGCCGAGCATTTAAACATCAGGGAGTTAGTACAGAAACTTGATTTTACACACTAGTGAGAATCCTCATATCGGCGCGGTGTCGCCGCACCCTGGACATTAGTTTCGCGGGTGCAGTGGGTGAGCATTTTAGAAGTTAAAACACTTTGTGAAGAATTTGCTGTTAAAAGAGTTTGAAAAAACAAAAAAAGAAAATAATTTTATACATGGCCTGCTGATTTTTTGGTACAGTGTTTTCTAGCTAAATTATTTTGTCATGCACATATGAACATTTATTATGCACTACTTTTCTAAATATTTTTTCTTTTTCCAACAGTCATTTTAGGCACATTTTTCACAAAATGGGGAAACTCCTTTTTGCAATACCTCAATTTTTCACATTGTGAAAGGTAGCTTTTGTACTTTTGTTACTTAGAGATCTGCATATATGGAAATGTTCATTTTAAAGAAGAAAAAAAAAGTTGAGTGATTTCAATATATATTATTTTCAATTATGCTTTTTATACATTTCAGTGCTGAGGAATCTTTACAACTAAGTGCTCACTTGTGTTGATGCGACTTCAGATCTGCAGAGGAGAGACCAAAGCATCCCTCTCTTGGTCTTAGCTTTTTCGTACTCTACTCTCTACTTGTTTCCAGTCAGTCCGGTTGCTAACTGTCAAAACAACAACAGTAAAAAAAGGAAAAAAAAAGGAAAACAAACCTCGAAATTTGAATCTGTTTTTATGGCAACACAAAGGTATAACTTCTGTCTTGGTTTCCTCTCCATAGATGGAGCAGAACTTGTTTTGAGGAGAATGCAAAACCGGGTTCATGCTTAACGCTGAGCTTCGTATCACAAGAATGGATGTTTGATGTTTAGATATTTTAATATTTGAAAAAGTATATAGACATATACAATAAATATATATATAATATAAATATATATATATATATATATTCTTGAACTTGCCAGCTAGCACCTATTGTAACCCTTAGCATGCATGACGAAAAAAGAGAAAGTACATGAATTAGCTATTAAAACTAATCGTTGTGGTGTGCACCAATTGTTTCTCAACTATTAAGTTAAGGACACCCAGACCCCGCCCCCTCACCTCAGCTCCCGCCCCTCATGTCGATCTCCTAGTTGGCAGATCTCTGCAAGATGCACATGACACAGAGATAGAAATTTAAAAAAGAAATAAAAACAGAAGGAACCCATGAGTTTAAACTGATGTGGCAGTGCAGGAGCATCCTTTTAGAACACTGTTTAAAAAGAAGACTTGAGAACTCATCCCGCCGTCTGTCGAGGTGATCTTTATATAGACTTATCTGGAGGAAGGGGAACTTAAAGACTTGAATGTGGTAAATGTTGCAAGTTAACTTCAAGTTGTTATGTGCAATACTTCTTTTGAACCTTTTTCCAGATAAAAAAGTTTAAAAAAAAAAGAACTCTTTGCAATGTAATTCTTTAATGCCATTTTTAATTGCAGACATTTAATTAAAGAAGATGTTAATATGTTTTTCACAGTCATTTTCTACTGTTATTGTAATCCTTTTCATGCTGGTGTTTGTAAAAAAGAAAAGAAATCAAACTATTTGTACTAATATAAATAATTGAAGTTATTTTTAAAACATTAAAAGGTTTTTTGTGCTCATTTGCTTATTTTGTTTATTTTAAGCTACTGTGATTGACTGCATTGTAATTATTAGGTCAACAATGTATTTAGCTGTTTATTGGTATATTTTTAATTGGAATGTATAGTTGATTTTTATAATTTTGATCAGATTTTTGTTATATTTTTGAGGTGAAGCTTTTAATATGTTAAAGTGTCTAGTTTTTACTAATTGCTATATTGTGCTCCACAATATATCGTTCACATTTTCTGAAGGAAAATAAATATTTAAATATTTGTCTGTTAATGATGTTACTTAATGGCAAGATTTCAATAGTTTTTAACTGTGTATGGAAAGGTTGTTGTATTTATTAATAGCATTTTTTACTTAAGATATCACCTTAATTTTTATTGTCATTTCACTTTATAAGTTCCTATTTTTGTATTTTCCTTTCTAATTAAGTTATGTAATACGGATTTGTCCATATTTCTAGGAGTTGGTCTGTAGAAGTGCTAGTGAAACGAAAAAGAAAAATCTAATGTTATTTAATTGTTTGCAGCCAACTATTTATAACAGTATGCATAATTTTTAAATATTTGTAATGTGAAATGTTGAATGAAATAAATCTTAACTGTGATGACACGACGGTCTGCTGTGTGCTGTTTGTGCTCGGCTCCTCGACCCCCGTCACGTCCTTGCGGCTGTTTAGCTCAGCTGTGTGGGGTGTCCCCTTTTAGATTTCAGCGCATTAAAAACGGTGTCATCAATGTAGGCGTTCATCAAAGTTACTTAGCAACACGCCGGAGCAGGAATTGGCTGCTCTTCTTGGCTAAAGGTGTCATCTCTGCATGAGCCGGCTCTCACCGCGGGAAAACATCCAACAGTCAGGCTACAGTGGGGCCCAAACTCCAAAACTATAAAGTAGACAAACAAGAATAGCTTTTTTTTTAAAAAGATATTTAATCTAGAACTGAATAAGATGAAAATATTTTTTAAAGGTATGTTGAAGGAAAATGGCAAAAGTATTTTCCTTTGCCAAAACCAAAAAAAAGTACAGTTACTTTAACTATATCACTTTAACAAAAAAAAAAAAAGGCTCTAAATGTATGATTTTTTTTTTTATCATTTAATGTTGTACTTTTCAATTTACTAATTGAGATATTTTGCATTCTTTGGTTTTCTTGCTTTCGGGAGGTTAACTGTATTTCGAATTTCAAAGTAAAAGCTCCTAAAGATTTATTTTCACTCCTGAACGGAGTCTACTGATGATTGAAAGGTGACAAGAAAGGGTTCGTAATGAAAAACAATTAAGAATTAACTATCATGTGAATGGAAAAGAGGCAACTTTACTTTTAAAGCACCCATCTGAGGTCCCTTTCTGCGAGTTGAGTTCATTTGATATTAAGTCTTAAAATATACAGATAAAATTCATATTTCAGTATCTCAAATTTTTAAGAAAATATTTTTAAACATCCGGCTGTTTGTGTTTCTACATTCTTAATATGAAAGTTTGGTAAAGAGAGATTTCATTTTTAGACTTGAGAGTGATGTTATTGCAGCTAAAAAAATGGAATGAATGAACATTGTTCACAAGACTCAAACCTCAGGGTTTTGTCTTGAATCTTTCACGTTATGTGTCACAATCTGGAGTCCTTGGCCCCATCTCGACCGGTGTCACAGCAGTTCTTTAGACTGATTTATAGACAGTTGAAGTCAGATGCAGGAAAAAAAACAGTTAAAGATAAAGCAGAGTTGAACAGAAAAGAAGCAGCTTGACTTATTTATTTTCATATTAGGCCCTGCCTTTAAGTGTTGATTTAGAAAATCATTAAGGTCAACTGAACGTCATGCTAACATCATTTTTGAACTTTGACTTGATCCTTATGTTTACATATGTTTTGGCTTGATCCAACTCATACTCATAGTAAATACATCAATAAACAAATTGTAATCTTGCTGACAGGAACAGGCGTTGCTTCTTTCAGGAGTCAACAACTCACTACTGCCACCAGCTGGCTGGATCCTGAGAAAATGAGTTTAGCTGCACCTAAATTGGTTGACTGAAAATTAGTTTGTCATAGCTCGTCTCTTTGATCAAAAATGCACAATTTTAAAAGAAAAAATGATGCAGATGTGATATGCATGGAGAAATAACACAAATCTTCTTGTCAGCTCTTCTCATCAACACGTCAGCTGCTGACATTTTAGGATCTGTGTGCATTTATGTTGACAAAAAGGGGACTGAACTTAAATAAAGTAAGTCTGTTGTACCACCTGACAACCCAAAGTTAGTTGTGAGAGGCTGTTTGCTCACAGAAAGCATATCTTCGGGATCCTCTCAGAGGGAGATGATGTAACGGCGTGCAAAAGGAGGTTTGACACAAACAGGGTAACACTCTGGCCTGAACTGCCTCATTCCCCATCATATCTGTGGAAGGCTCCAAGTCAAACACAATACTGCAGCTGTCTGACACATATTTATAGTTTGACTTTACAGTCAAGTGAAATAACACCTTTGCTTTATTAAAAAAAAAAAAAAAAAGTCTTTTTTTCAGTTTTTCACATGTCCTCAACCAGCTTCTGTTTAGTTTATTTCACTGTGAAATCCCCCAGTGTGTTATAGTATTTGTCTACAGCTGACACAAAACCATCATTTCGTTTGTCTTAACTGTGAATAAAAGGATTTTTCAGCCCATTCATGACTCTTCACTACAACTAACGTCTGCGCATGTGCGGCTTTGCAAGCACGACACCTGCTGAAACGGCAGGTGGCGCGGTGGTCGCACAAATTGAGCTGCGTTCAGTGACAATCGGACAAAATACAATTTTCGAATTTAAAAAAGGGAGGGAGTTCAATTAAATTCGAAATTTGCATGTTTTATATAGCTTCAGTAGATTTAAAAGCAAAAATGTATAAATCTTAAAATCTATATTTGATTGATCTCATCATCTTAATAGACTGGAGTTTACAGAAAAAAAAACACTTTTCTTTGCAAAAGAGGAGAAACCGCGCCCTCTAGTGGCAGCTTCGAGTATCAGAGCGTGGAAGAGGAAGGGGAAAGGGGAGGCAGTTGTTGGATCAGAGGGGTTGGGCTGCCCTGCTGGTTTAGAAACCCTCCCTCGAGCCAGACGTTGGTTTCACCTCCGGTGCGTTTGCGTCGCTCTCCCGCAGCCTCAGCAGCAGCAGCAGCAGCAGCAGCAGCAGCAGCAGCAGCAGCATCTTCAGAGAGCATCCTCACTTGCACCTCCTCTGCGCTCCACTCACTCCACTGCTGCAGTACAGAGGAAGCGGGCGGACAAGGACGAGCCTCTGTAAGTAGCAGCTTTTCATCGCTTTTGGAGCAGTTTTTTTTCTTCTTTGATTTGAGAGGCAAAAAAAAATTCCTTGCGGGTCTTTTTCTGCGAATTTTCTGTAATTCTCCAACTACCCCCTCCCAAAAAAAAAAAAAAAAAAAAAAAAAAAAAAAGAAGAAAGAAAGAAAAGATTGAAACGTTTTATTTAAAAGTTAAAATTCTGTGAATAATGAAGGTGTGGATCAAATGTTGGTTTAACACGAACCCGTTTCCTGTGTTCAGGGCTTTTCTTCAGGAAACTAAACGGATATAAAGGCTGAAGATGGTGAAACTGGGGAGTAATCTACAGGACAAAGGGGCCAAAGCTGTGAGCGTGGAGGACGGCTTTCAGAATGTGCCCCTCATCACTCCACTGGATGTTGGCAGCCTCCAGAGTCATGCACCTGACAAGGTGAGGCAGCCTCCACCGCCACCACCCTCCTCATGTGTGTCAGATGCAGCTTCACTGACAATTTTGACTTTATTTTTTGTTCTAAATTTCCCGTTTACTTCAGCTCCATCCTCAAACCCCCCATCCTGTTATGCAGCGCACACGCGTGCATCCCCATGACGTTTAGTTCATTCTCACGTCCATTAATCTCAGATGTCTCCCAGCCATGTCCTTTGTTTTCCTGCTGAGATTAGGAGACAGATTTGGTTCCAGACAGGCTGTCATTTATCATCCTGACATCCCATAATAACTGCTGCTTGTTAATCCAGTTACCATGGCGGCAGAGCAGAGCCAAACTGTGCATCAGTGAGGTTGGGACGGAGCTGCTGCACTGATTACACATTATGAAAATGAATAGCAAGAGCTCATTGTCCCATTTTGAAGCGTCGTGCATTAAATGTGCTTCAGTGCGAGTCCAAGTTGACAGTTTCATTTAATGCTGCTGATTAATGTATTCAAGGAGTGAGCAAAATAAATGTTACCTCTTATAGATTTTTTTAAAAGTTTGCCTTTCAGAAAAGAAAACAAAACAAACTTTTTTGATAGAGCTGCAGAAAAATTAAACAAAATTTAGTCTAAGCTGTTAAAACAAGTTTTCTGTCTGACCGCTGCTCAGAAAAGGAGTCTAGGAAATCCTTCCAGCAGCCTCTGCTCAGCACTAAAGGGCAGACATGTAGAGATAATATGCTGTTGAGCATTGCCAGGCATGTATCAGATGAAGACGTGGAAAAACTGGTATAAAAGTTCTGTTCAGTAACAAAAACTTAAAGGACAAGCCAACACAAATGTTTAATTTCAACTTCTAAACTTTTTTTAACAGTCTAAGATACATGTTATCTTTGACTGCAGCTTATAGTTGATGCTAGAAAGAAGATTTCACACAAGAAAGATGATAAAAAGAGGAAAAGAAAACGTGTTTGCATGTTTTTTGAAAGTCTTGTCAGCTGAGCAGTTATCTATTGGTAAGATGAACATCTCTCCTGCGTCTTTACACAAATAATCTGCTAGAAGACCAAAAGTAAAAATGAACATCTGATTAGCTTTTGATGAAAGAAAAACATTGCCTGTTAATAAAAATCCGCTTTTATTTTGGCGAGTGGGGCAGGAAACCTTTTATTTAAAGACGGACGACATCTTAACATGTTTAAAAAGTGTTTAAATCTTCCTTAAATGAAACACATTGAAAAATTTCCCATAGAGTTCACAACGCTTCTCTAAAATGAAGAGGAATGTGTGTCAGCAGACTAATTTCAAAGACCAACTCCTTCAAAATGAGACTTTTAAGGTGAAGTGACTTCACTTGCTTCAGTGCTTTGTCAAAATTGCTCCTAGAATTTGAAGTACAATTTCAACAGGCTGAACTTGGAGAACCTCCCAACCCTCTGGTTCCTGTCACTGGTCACTTGTCCGCCGTAGAGAGTCGGATTGTTTGACTCTTGGATACCTAATTTCACATGCAAAGGCTCCCCCTGGGGGAGGAAAGCAGTCCCCGAAGTGTCCCACGGCTTTGCACCACCGTGAAAATGTACATTTGAATCCCAATTAGACGGCAGACTTTGAAGTCTACGGTGACTGGAGCCTAGCCTGAGAGCTCACACCGCAAAGCTAACTGAGCTCTCACTCCCACAAACCCAAACCAGCAACATAAAACTCAACAATGAAGATAAAATCCTGTTCAAGTCCCACTACAATCATCTTTTGTTATGTGTTAAAAGCATTCCCAGGGGTCTTTTAATTATAATTACATCATTTTTAGCCAAGAATAAACTTTTCTAGGACATAGTTTCTGCAGAGCGGCAGTAGTCAATTTGAAATTCGACTGAGTTGTTGGTAACAAAAATCAGTCCAAAGATAAATTATAAGCACATTGCATTTTCTATTTAGGCTTACAGCTGTTTTGAGTTTGTAAAGACAACATTTTTACCTGCTTTTTTGTTTTGCTAGAACAGGAAATGGTAGCACCTTTCTGATGGCGCTTTCAACCAAAAACTGGACATTTTTATACAAGAAAAAATCTCAATAAAAGTTAGATAAATGGAGAAGTTGTAGAGTATTATTCATTTCTAAAGTTAACTTAAACGTATTTATTGTTGTAAAGCATTAAAGTATTAAAACCTGGATGGAGATTAGAAATAGATTTAATTCCCTCAATAATTTTTTTAAACAAATAAAGAAGTTGCTTTTTTCTGTCCGTATTCTGTGAACCCAGTGGCGGTTGGTGTATTTCAGAGCTGAGTCTTGAGTTTTCCTCTGCCAAAACCATCCTCATTAATATGAACTGTTTTATGTTGTTTTAACTGTTTAACTGTTTTGACAGCTCTGTTCCTTAGCCGAGACAATAGAAATAAAGGATTCTGTATTCTGTTGAGACAGGCTTGCTAGCTTCGGGGTTGTCCGGCCCTTTTTCCGTAAAGGTCCGTCTTAAGAATGGCTTATGAAATAAATCCACAACTAAATGAACGTCTCCCCCTTCTTCTATTGTTAAACGCAAAACAGCGAGTAATTCAAACTAAAATCAAGTACAGCTAATGCCTGCAGCCTGAAACAAATACAGAAGAAGTTAACTTTGGAAGTGTGACCATCCAATCAGAGGCGATTATGTCATCATAAGCTGGGGCGTCGGGCTGTGGGAGAAGCTGACAGAACACTTGGAATGATCTAAAATATATTTTGGACAAATATAGATTTAAAAAATCATTTCTCTGTGATTTTGATACAGATAATTGTAGGACTTCACTGAAGGCTTTGCAGGCTCTGATGGAACGCCACTGTCATTGACTTTATATGAGAACTGCACAGAGTGACTCCTCCCCCCTCACGTACCCCGCTGGTTCCCAAAGACTTCTATTAAGAAATAAACAGCATGAATCAGTCAGAATTATTGTTCTTGCTCTGCTGCTTTTTTAAAAACATGTTCTTGTTAATCCTATTATTATTATTTTTATTACATTTTTTCTTAATTACAAATTATTCTAGTTATAAACTGATGTTGCAATAAGTGTAAGTAGTCTCACGTCAAACATTTGAAACATTCGGTTGACAGATTCTCATGACAGGTTCTAATATGGCGGTGTCCGTATCACCAAAAAAATGGCGACTGAATTGACTTAATTTTATTTTTTTCAATAGGTGACATCACACTCACTCAGTCCAGTTCTCATATACAGTCTGAACAGCTGTTAAGTGTGAAAATGTATATTTATATTTTACTTCTTTGATCATTTTCCACTAGGAAAAAAATACATTTTTTTAAATTGTCGCCTGTATTTATACAACAGTTTTTATTGTGTTTATCATTTCGAGTCAAAAGAACAATAAGAAATATGTTGATGCAGTGTGAGCGCCCCTCTTGAAATGTCAGAGCGCGTGTATGTCACATGAGCTCATGATGGGTTAAGTCGTTTTTATGGTGTAGGTTAATCCTGAAACGAGCCTCCATCTGCAGAGGCTCGCAGGAGCACGTTCTGCTGAGGGAGGCACGGTCTCTTTCCATCCTACTTAACCGGTAAATGACTTGTCACATGATGCACTCACACACACACAGGCATCAGCGTTGTCATTCACATCGGTGCGCGTGTGTTTTTTGGAGTGCGTGCGCACATCACAGGAGTGAGCGTGAATATGTGTGTGAGTGACAGGTCAATTATGCCAACAGCCATCAGTACGTGCCACGACACACAACAGGCTGTCAGTCATTTATCCTGATTAAATCAGCCCCATTGACTGGAGAGCATTGAAATGCACAGATTCATCCAGCTTTTGTGGGAGTGAACTCCCGGTCAGGTAAACTGACTGAAAGAGGAACCTGAGGTGACAGAGAACCCCCATTTTTCCAGCTGTCACAGGTTTTTAGACTGTAAATCAAATCTTGATTCCTAATGCATGTTTTCCACTGCTTTGGAATACATTTGCTAACAGCTGATGTCGATTTTTGCGTTAGTTATTCTTCTGCTCAAAGCCCACAGTGGCAATGGGTGCAGTTGTTTTTGCACAAGAGAGTAATGGCAAAGGTCACTTTGTTGTTACGTCTTTGCAAATGCCTGGAGCCATAATTGAGAGAATTTAGCTTCTTGTCTGGCAATGCAAAAATTTAGATAAAGTCAGGAATAATCTAAAGCTAAAATCTTGTGCCGAAAATTCAAATGCTAACCTTTTACAGTGATAAATGTGATAAGCAGTACTTTTTTGACAGTGTTTTAGGAGTTTTTCTTCCTCTGTATGTACACACTTCTTTGTTATACTTGGCATTAAATTCCTATTAGAACAAAGGTCAGAAGAAAATGGTATTTTGGTGTTTTTAACATGTTCTTTTTGACATTTTTCTGATGACGGAGACATATAGAAAATTAGACCCAAAATTAAATTTCTGAGTATTTATTTTAAAATCCCATTAGAGAAAGCAATCCACAAGCTCCCTGCTGCACTCCACTTTGATGGATCCTCTTGAAGACAACTAGATCTACTAACGTCTTCGTTGTCCTCATCTGATCTGACATCTACCTCCAAACCGTATGACCATCCGGATAGCTCCAAAATTGCTCACCGTTTTTGTTGCTCCTGTAATGTTAGGCTGGGGTTGTGAGGCGCTGTAAGCTTTCAGGAGAGTATGTAAACAATGTGATGATGGGAAATGAAGAAAGGCTTACTCCGCGCCATAAATGTATTCATATAAAAGTGAGACAGATAAAGATTAACTCATTGTAGCAAATATGGAAATTAGTGGAGGTTTTTTGTTCTAATTTTCAAAAAAATTGTGAAAAACTTGTTTGAAGATTGTTTTCCCTTTTTTATGCTGAAAATACTCCAATGGAAAATTAACAATTGTAAGGAATTTTATTTTCAAAGGCCTTTCATGTTGAAAGAACATTTTTTTTGCCTTCTCCATGAGTCATAAAGTTAATGGAGCATTTCTAGTCTAAAATTGTCTCATTCATTAGATTTATATTAATGTTTTTTCTTCTTCAAGGAATTTACATTTTTCTAAAAAAAAAAAAAAAAAAGAAAAGTCTGTTTTTTTCCATGGTTTGGTTTTAACTACTCTAAATAAGATATTATACCAAATGCTAAAAATTAATTGTCCACATATTCCCAAAGTAAAATAGTTCATTGCACTCAAGTGTAACCTTAACTTGTCAGTGAGTGAATCCATATTTAGTGTGTTGTCCTAAAATCATAGAATAAAAAAGGAGAACCCAAATTTTAAGATGAAAAACTGCTGTGGCCGAGCATTTCAGAGCGGCACACACTGTTAAGCTGCAGCACATTTGCGTTCGTCCTTCTGGCCACCTGATTTACATGAGTGTTACATTCTCCCGTATTTAGCTCTGTCGTGGGGGAAATCTCTGTCTTCACTCGCTGTATAACCAGCTGCTAATTGCTAAGTAGTTTTCTTCATTTTCTGTTTTCTATTCACAAAATACAGCAGTGCTAAAAAAGGAAACGCCCAAATCTCTGCTTATAAATAATCTTTGTGATGACACTCCTTAATCTAATAATATTGAAGTTTGTTGGTGTTTTTGCTTTGCGACAAATTAAAAAAAAAAGCTCCCGGGTAATCAGCTTTTGTCTCCCTTAAAGAACCTCATTAAAAGCATTTTTTCCCCTTTCAATCGCCCCAACTAAGTGATATTTATTGGGTCACGGGACCTGCTTTAGTTCTCTCAGTCATCCGTCTGAGCAGCTTTAAAAACACCACCCCAGCTGTTTCCACCCTGATCCTGCCTGATGACTGTGTGACCTCACGAACCACAGTCACCCTGGGATGTTTGTTAGCACAGACTCGCACAAAAACAACCCAGCTTCCAGAGCCCTCCGGCTTTGGGAAGGTATTAAATTTGATTCCGTGTGGACGGGAAGACATCACAGTCATGTCCAGGCCACTGATATCTTGATTGGATTGCTGGTAGCTTGAAAAAAACAACGGGATTGAGCCTTTTCGAAGGTTGCACTGATTTATTTTGTCATTTTTCTCTTTAGAGATAAGGCCGGGAAGCTCGCTTCAAAACAAGTTGAAAATGTTCTCCTCCTGTCCAGCAAGTTTCTTCTCAATCTGATATCTACTGCACCTTTCTCCACTCTTAGATATCATTTAGCTGTAAGATAAGGAAGTATGTTTTTGAGTCTTTTGAGGCTTGTGATAACAGAGTCCTGTTACTAAAACAGATAGGAAGCACTGCTCAGATCTACAATTTAGAAAAAAAAAAAGTTTTCAATCTTTAGAAATAAAAGAAGAAACTTCCGAAACATCTCAGCTCCAAGTTTATCTTTTCACTAATAAAAAGCGAGCCCAAAAAAAAGGAATTTTACTGCCAACAGAGATGGAGGGCTGCAGTAAATCCAGAGCAGGCAGTCAACGTTTGTTTTTCAGAGCCTGTGCAGATAAAAATGAAACAACAGACATGATGTGATCCAGTCTGCAGAGGAAATGTTTTCAGTGCCTAGAATAGATGCTGTTCTTTTTTTTGTGTGTCTTTAAAACTTACTAAACAAGCATTTTTGAAAGGTAGAACACATTGGAGGTCACCAGACTTTTGTTTGGGAAGTATCTATACTTTTCTGAGACACTTAGATTTCTAATTTTTTGCTATTTTTCTTTTTTTTTCTTCGAAAAAAGAAGTTTTACTTTTGATCGCTAAAATCCACTAAAAGATAAACATTTAGTTTAATTGACAGACAAAAAAAATGATTACAGGATTTGTCAGCCATAAGGTAGTCTGGGCTTCAGTCCACAATCCAGTTGTGCCTCACTAGTCCTGTTTGGCTGGACTACAGTTACAGTAACTACAGATTTTAACCAACAATACCATAAGATCCCTGCTCCAGTCCATCTTGATGCATACACTTGTAGACGACTAGATCCATGTACGTCTTCGTTTTCCTCGTTTGAGCTGCATCTGGCTCAAAACTTTGTTACACCGGTAATGTTAGGGTGAGGTTGTGACGGCGGTAAGCGGCCGTAAGCAGCGGTAAGAGCGTAGTTTATACGCTAAAACCCATCTGTTTATACGAACAGATTTGTAAGAAACACGTACAAAAGATCTAAATAGCTATTTTTTTAAAATTCTGTTAACACAGTAATTGCTTTTTCAAACACAGAAACACTTGTATATTTTGTGCATTCTAAAAACATCTCTTATTTTTTGTGCTTATAGTCTATAGGCTACAGAGGGCTTTGGATGTCACTGTTAACAGATTTTCTGCCTAAAAAAAAGCTTTCTGTTGACTTTCTTTGACTGGTGTGTTTGCTTTAAAATGGAGATCAGTTGTGTTAGTAATGCTGTAGCATTAGCTGGTGTACCCCAGCTCCGTCATCAAAAGTTTGTTTATCTTTGAGAATTTATTGATGAAATGAAGGCACAGAACTTTCATTTTCTTTATGAATTCTTGACAAATGGAACATTAAACGGCATATTAGATGTTTGTTATTCACATCATGGATTATGGAACTTAACACTTGTCTTGTGTTGCATAAAATATCAAATGTAATGGATAACTAGGATACAAAACAGGATATGAAGATGCTTATTTGCACAGTTGGGAAAGTCTGTACAAATGATATGACATTGAAGAAATAGTTAGGAGTAGAAAATGTAAATGTTTTCTTCATAACAGCACCTTTTATTGTGAATACTTCTTATTTATTCAATACATTTTTATAATATTGTAAATATTTTATGGTTTTCCCCTTCCTTAGTGATCTGTATTCTTTTAAAAATCAAATTTATGCCCAAAAGGTTCCAAAGCTACGAATGTCTTTTCTATCAAAACATTAGATCATAACAAAGGAGTACATTTATCTTTAACAGAATATTTCTTTTATTTTATGTCACACAAATGTATAAAAAAGTGTAAAAAGAAAAAGATTTGTAACTTTTTATTCACTAGAATCAAAGCTGCCCTCCACAAAGAAAAACTTCAGACAAACCTAGACTCCCGTAAATAAGTCCCTGCAGATCAAAGATGAAACAGCAATCATTGCTGCAGGAGATTTGAGGAGCAAAGACAGAAAAGAGAAGCTCTGGCAGCCTTTCAACAGGTAATGTCACATCTGAAAGAAGAGCCACAAAGTTGCTTTTCTTCTTGTTCCTTCACTTCTCCTTCAACTTTAATGAAGTCACACAAAGGTGTAAAAAGATAAAATAGAAGGAAAAAAGAACAAACGTAAACATTTAAATGCTGAAATAAAATGCGGAGCTCCTTTTTGCAGATGTGAAAGTGACCGAGTGTGAGAGAGAATGTCAGAGTGTCCCAGGCGGTTTGTTGTAAGAATACATGACTAAGAGAAGATGTAAAAATATTTTCTGAAATGAATTCAGAGCAGAGGGTGTGCTTCTCTTTATGTCGCAGTCATTGTGATCATCTGTTTTGTGACTTCAAACCTCTGCGAGTAATTTCACAAGCAGAAATATGAAGAAAGAAAAAAAGAATTATTCCAGTTTTTCTTGAAACTATGAAGCAAATTTTTAATGCAATATTTAAATTTGGACTATAAATGAATGAATAAATGCTCTACTATCCAGTGGGGACCTGGACAGACAACAAGATGGCGCCTCACATCATTAGCAGGAACCAGAAGTCCGGAACAGGAAGTTACCGTCCCATTCCTTCCCCTCCCCATTTCGGTCAGAGTGCTGTTTTTATTTATTTTTTTAGTTGAAAAATACTAATTTAACTGGCAGTGTGCGTAGTCCGTGTATCGTGTGGAATTTCCACGTCTAGCTAATAATGTATGGGGCCGTCTTGTCTGCAACAGGTCCCCCTCGCTGCTCAAGCTGAGGTGCTATTACTCATGCTGAAAGAAACTTGTAATGATGATGTATTAATATTTGTCAATAATGATACTAATATTGACTCTAAAACGCTGGGGGGCTTTTGCTGCCCCTTTTGCCCCCCTGTAGCTCCGCCACGGTTTATCTATCGTTCTGCAAATTTGAAATACGTTAAAAAACTAGTGCTTTCAATAAATGAAAAAAAAAATAAATCATATCAATCACACTTTTGGATTGTGATTGATCACAATTTACATTTATGTTTTACGAGTCAAATTTTATATGACAATATGCAGCTTTTGAACAAAACCAGGCCAGAGAGAAAATGTTTCCCCTTCCTGTCTATTGTCTGAAATGTTTAAACCTATAAAGTGTGAACTCAGAAATTTAATTTATGTGTACAAAACACATCAACAGTAAGATAAGCAG
The DNA here is from genome assembly GCA_014656515.1 of Oryzias celebensis. NCBI lineage: Eukaryota > Metazoa > Chordata > Actinopteri > Beloniformes > Adrianichthyidae > Oryzias > Oryzias celebensis. The sequence goes on from BNCR01000013.1 coordinate 18,099,880, forward strand.
AACTGTTAAGACTTTTATGTCTGCAGTATTACTACAAGAAAACAAAGATGCTGATAAACAGAAGAAACAAACGTTGTGTTTCTGCACTTTAAATAGTCTGGGTGAATACTCTAATCTGATTGGCTGCTGGGTGTTCCTGTAGAAGTTCCAGTCACAATGTTCTATATGTGCAGGCTTCTTTAAAACAAATGTTTCCTTCATCACCTGGACACAGAGGTGAACTTTCTCTCTGAACTAATGCTTTATTGAGCCTTTGGTGATGATCAGCACATATATCACTTTCCTTTGCCGTCGAGGTCTGCCAGCTCAGCAACGCATTGAGTTACCGTGACAACAGGCCACATTACATATCAAATAGTCTACCTTTCTTGTGAAAAAGCGATCTAAACCTAAAAAACTAGCAAGAATAAAGTACTCGCAGGCTCCTGTCATTAAATCAATACCGCCGTGCGGCCCCCAGCACTTTCTATGAACTACAACCTCTCAGTTAAGATTGGTTAAATCATGTTAAACTTGTTGTAAACCTGTGGCCACTTGACCTTCAGAGCATCAAGGGCCAAATGAGAAGAACAGATTTATTTGTTTCTTATCAAGATCACAGGGGTTTGTATTTCTGAATAAGAAGTGATCTACATTTAGAAGTTTGCAGTGAGCATTTAGTAGTGAATAATATGCAACATTTCACGTGAAACCAGCTTTAATGCTGATTTCCAAACAGACTTTGGGTGGTTTATAGTGAGGATTGAACATTAAAACACAATTAATCTTGCATGATATAGGCCCTTTAAACAACCAGTTGATGTTGGGAAATACCAGACAAAAAGGATTGAATCTTATATTTTTGACAGGTAAAAAAAAGGTTTTCTGCAACTAAAAACGATTTTTTATTGGCAAAACAGTCAAAAAGAAACAAAATGATAAAAGGAGAAGGAATAAAAGCTGTAGGTAGTTATAATCCAAGCTTTCTCTGAAACTGCACTGCCATAAAAGCTTGTAACTATACAATAAAACTGCAAGTGAAAATTCAGGCTGATGAAATGGAAAAATTCCTAACCGTTTTATTTATCTATATTTTCTTTTATATATTCAGTATAGTTAAATAGATTTTTTTTTTGCAGGGAGTGCTGGGGCCTGTTTAATGGCAGAAGGTGCTGATAGCTAAAGGGCTGCATAAATGAGGCAGCTGATTGATGGCCACTTTCTAAAGTAGAAGGAAATAAAGGAGTGAGAACGCCGTAATGAAGCAGCATAACCTGCATGTTTTAAGAACCCCCTCTCCAACAGGAGAAAGTTGAGCCAAAAAAATAATGGAGACTTTAAAGCCAAATGCAAGGAAAGGCATCAAGCTTTTATGCCCCAGGGGTCCAATCAAATGCTCTGTATTTACCTACTGCAGCTTTCAGGCCTTAGATAAGAGCCTCGTCTAACAGCTTTGTTATTCAGACAGTGGAGGCAGTCTGTGTGCACAGCGGTTTTCTGGCTTTGTCTCAAAGTGACAGTGAGCTGCACAGAGGCAGCATAATCAGCCACAAGGACACAAAGTCATTGTTTTGCTCTTTTTTTCTTTCATTTTTGCTCTCTATCCATCTCTGCTCTCCTCCCTCTCCTTGTTCCCAGATTTCCATCCTCATCCCCTGGTTTGGATCAGTAAACAGGAAATTTACAGCAACAGCTGGGACATTGCAAAACAATAGCACTGCCGTTAAAATCAGCGACGCCAAAGAACTGCGAGAGGACCCGTCGTGAGATTAGAACTGAAATTTCTCCTTAAATATAATCGCTCAAGTGTTGCATCTTTGAGAGGATGCCACTTTCTTTCAATTACACATTCTTGCGTTTGATAACAGTTTGGCGGGGGTTTACTGTTTGAGGGGTGTAAGACTGACAGTACTGGGGCAGGAATCAGGTTCATTGTCTATCTTTCTTTTGTTTTTCCTTGTTTTTATAGTTGCCGGGCCAAAATACATTGTTCCCCCTTCAGATGGAATAAAATCCACGCGTTAATAGAGACGCTACAGTGGAGAACAGCTGGTTTCAAAGGCCCACTCTGATCTTCTTTTAATCGATTTTAAATACGTTCCTAGTGGTCTTCTAATTGTGATTGTGCTATTTTTGGCTAAATCCAAAAAACTTTCTTCTTCCGACAAAGTTTCTGTAGAGTAACAGGAGTTCATTAGAAATGTGTCTCTGAGTTGTGGGTGGGACCGTCCCCCTTTCCCTTCCCTTTAGCTGAGCTCAAAGCAGTTAGCTTGTGGTCTTCCCAGCGTATTTTGTACGTAACAACAAGCTTTTTTTTTTTTTTTTGTCTGCTTCTGATTCACAACAATTTGAATAAAGAAATACTCAGAAATGCAATTTTAAGCTTAATTTTCTTAATACATGTTCTCCATCATCGGAAAAATGCCACAAGAACATGTTAAAAACAGCCAACACCTGATTTTCATCTAAGTAGGCTACAAATGATTCTAAAATATGATAGAAGGGTCGGACCAGGAGCAGATGTGTGGCGTGTTTTGGTAATCCACCTCATTACAGAAAGAAATACAATGGAATCTGAATGAAAACCTGCTTTAATTTCAATAGAAAATTACTAAATATTTTAAAACAGAACACTCTGGGGTTAACATTTCAAAACTGTGACTTCTGTTCTCTTTTTAGTGCCTAATGTCCCTCAGAGAAAAATGCAAACTTGGAGAAATGCTGTGTTCATGTGGAATTTGAATGAAAAAAACAACTGCCTGACTCAGAAAACACACATGAATGTCAGAAAAACAACAAATCTTCCAACACCACATGAATGCAGAAATAACTTTCAGTATCTGAACAACGGTCATGTATTTATAGAGTACCATCTATGGGGCGACACCAGAAAACAAGAAAAAAGAAGACATTGATGAGGATTATCAATATAATTTATCCCAGTTTGGCAGCCAGAAAAATAGTTCAACCATGACCTGCTAACAAGAAATAAACTTCCAGCAGGACCAGACTGAGTAAAAGCAACCAGCTTGGGTTGTATAGTATCTTGTAAGGGGTTAGCAAAAGTTTGATGAATCCGATGGGTCCACATTTCTATGTAAGTCATTCAGTATTTCCAATCAGTTATCTCATTTGCATCTTAACATTTCATTTTCATATCTTGGATGATTTTTAAATTTGGCCTCATCTCTTGTAAAATAACATAAAAAGGAAATTGTAAAGATACTACTTTATTTATATCAATAATTTTCAGCCAGATGTCTAAATTTTTTGGGATATCCATCATTTATTTAAAAAAAAAGAAAAATAACAACACATTTTTTTCCTGTTTGGATGATGATTGAGGTGCCATTCTTCATCCGAAACCCACTTACACCCATTTTGAATAACCATTAAACTGACGAATTATGGTTTGAAAGATCAGTCTGGAAAATATTTTTAACCCTCAGTGCAATTTGAGGAGAAACCAACAGATATGAACCTTCTTTGTTGTCAAGGTGGTGGTGAAGACCCGCACGGAGTACCAGACAGAGAAAAAACGCCTGAAGGTGCCCAAGGTGGAGGAGTTTACCATCAGTTTTACTGACGGGGTTTCTGAGAGACTGAAGGTAAGAAAATCCCCCCCAAAAAACAAAAAAAACCCCCACATTTTTTTAAATATTCGCAAATATTGTCAATTGAATTATATAATCTCCATTTAAGAACGGGTAATTTATGATAATGATAGTATAGAATAACAGTCAATTAAAATGTCTTTTTGCTGCTAGTGAGGCTTTGCATCCTGCTGGAGCTTTTTGTGACTAATTGTCACTGTCAGTCAGCTTTCAGCTGTGCAAAGTCACAGCTGGCGAAAACATAAGGCAGGAACATGACAAATAAGCAGACGCACAAATGCCGAACAATTGTCTTTGTTTGTTGGAACAATCCGGTTCTGAAAAGACATGCCTAAAAGAATGATTTGAGACTGCGGTGGTATTTGCAACCCTCAAATTAACAGTAAATACATATCTATACATATATGGGTGGGCTTTTTTTTCTGCTCCACAAACACCACGCAGATATCGTCTGCTCAGGTCTTCTGCCATTATAGAAGACCAGAAAGAGCCCATGTTGTCATGGCAGCAAAGAAAATCTCCCTCCATGGCAACCTGATGGAGAGCAGGGGAAGAGAAAGAATGCACAAGCGGAGGTGTGCGAATGTTTAGCAGTGTGTAGCAAAGTGTAGCAGCGTGTGTGTAAATGCACTGTGTCACTCCAGCCTGAAAGGGCCTCACAAAGCAGAAGGAATAAAAATCACAAAGTGAAGATTATTTAAAAAAAAAAAAACAACAACATTTGGATGAGAAGCAAACCAAAACAGTGACAGTGATCACAGCATCACAAATGCTACATGCAGACCAGGGGATGCAACAAAAACTGTCAAATAGAAGAATTTTTATTTTATATTACTTTTCTTTTTAGCTTTAAAGACTTTTTTTAAAAATACAATGTAAGTAAGAGTTTATACTGTAAAATTCCAAGACGTTTTGTCTATCAATTTACGGATGAATACAATATACTAGAGCTAATATGTTTGAATTCCTTTTCTGTCTTTGCATCTGTATTTTACTTTACTCTCATATCATACCTCTGGATCACCAACAAGAGGAGACAAACCCCAAACAACAGTCACACTGAACTCCTTTTTGCATTTTTCTAATAAATGACTTTTAGTGTTCATTTATGGATTTTCCTCCTTTGCAGTTCAGAGGAAAAACTAGGAAAGAGAGATTGCTGCATGTCAAAGCCAGGCAAGAATGCTGGGTCATGTTTTTCTTGTCATTTCTGCGTTGACTCGCTTCATCAACTTTTGTTTTGGACAAACCTGCATTTCAGTCTTTATGATTTACTGAATTGTCTGTTAGTTTGTGGTGCTCAGCTGAATGCCCTGCTTCACCCGGAGCTGATTCTGCAGCTGACACACACAGATGCGCGTGCAGGACGCAGCGCTGCATGCTCTCGCCTTCAGTGCCGACCTTTTCTCAGTAAGCTATGCACAGCACCTTTGAGCTTCACAGGTTGTGTTGATGGATAAAGTAGAGATGCTCCCACAATTTGCTCGATTTGCAAGTCAAAGTCAAGTCGGTAGTCCTTACGTTTAAGTGGAGTTGCAAGTCTTTGATGAAAAATTAGTATATAAAAAACAGTTGATGTTTCTACATGCCCAATGCAAAGGCAATGTGATGAGAACATTTGTTTTAAGACTCGGCAGTGATGACCTGGAGTAAAAAATAAGAATGAACAAAAATAGTACTCTTAAAGTCCCACTCTGATCATCTTTTGTAATATAAATGTTCCCTGGGGTCTTTTAATTGGGATTATGCAGTTTTTAGCCAAAATCCAACAACCAAATGTCCTCCATCATCAGAAAAATACCAAATGAACATGTTAAAAACATCCAAAACTGGGTTTTCAGAGCGGGCCTTAAGTTCTAAACCTTAAGTCTCAAGTAGTTTTAAGTCTCTGTAATGTCTGTGCTTCGAGGCAAATGTTGTGTCTTTTATAATAATTCGTATTATTATTGTGTAGTTTTGTTATTGTCGGCATGTAGACATTGTCTTTCAGCCATTTTTTCAAATTCATAAAACAATACTAATAGGAAAAAGCGCAGGGATCTTCTGATCAGAGGTCGACCGCTCTACCCCTGCAACCCCTCTATTTCCACACCATTTCAATTCAAATCATGTTTCAAATTACCCTTAAGATGTTTAATTCCATTCTTTGTCTCTGTAGTTATTTGACTGATTGTTCCCTGAAAAATTAGGAGTTTTTTCTTTCTAGTTTTTTTTTTTACCATAAAGGAAATGTGACATGAAGCTCAGTAATAAAAGGAAGTGGATTAGATTCTAGCGAGTAAAACCAGCTGAATGATGGAGTCAAACTCCAACAAACACAATTTATTGCCTGAGCTTTTAAAAACAAGCCCTTTGTACAGGACACAACATATGCATCACATACGCATTGCGCCAACAGTTGGCTTAAAGTTTCTTATAATAAAAATAATGTAGGACTTTTCCAATAGAAAGTTTTTCAGTATTAATATTTTCTTGTAAATGACAGAATCAATCAATAGCCTACTGCTTGTAATTGATCACTGTCTTCCCACATTCTGTGCGGAGGAATACTCAGCCTTTTTTTTGGTCAAACCAGTTGTATTAAAATTTACAGTTTAGTCAGATTCTAAGATCAATACTGTCACGCTTGGATACAATACATCCAATCTGATTTAAGAATGAAGGAGTCAGTCCTGTGTGTTCACGCAGCACATTTGTTGTGCCTTTAGTCCACCCCGCTGTGCTGTGTCAAACGCACAGAGGTGGAACTGCATCATATTTATTATTTCTCTGCGCCAGCTGGAAAATTATTGACAAGAGGAAATGTAAACGGGTGTCAGGAACATCAGCAGGCCAAGCGCTGCCATCCTGCTGTAACTATAAATTTGTTTTTCTGCATCAAATCAACATTTTACCAACACACCATCAGCTTTTGTTATCTTTTTACGCTATCTGGTTACCTTTAGAGGCTCTTGCCACTGTCTGTTTGACGTCAAAGATGCGTTTTAACACAGCAGGGTGCTTTGTTTGTATGCACCTTAACTAGTAAGTGTGATGCAAACAAACACTGTCAGTAAGTTATGATGTACTGAACCAACTACTTAGAGTAAAACCTGTCTACGGTGGCTGCTTTGGTCCAGTTCCGCCTATTCAGACTGAGGATATTTGAAGCAGAGTTCAGTCCAATTGGAAATGAACTGAGATCACCAAAAGATCAGTCCGAGAGCGTTACCTGGTCTCAGATCAGGATCCGCTTGGGTGTATTCAGACTGAAAATTTGTTCCGGATTAATGGAGAAAACAAACTTTGGTTCACTTTAAGCGAGCCTAATGTGTCCATTCTGACAGGGCTCAATATCTGCCTTTACAGAATTGTAGGGATGCAACATTAGCTCCAGCTACAGCAAAAAAGCAACATGCTGCCATTCAGCTTTTTGTCATTTTGGAAGAATACAAACATCAAAAAAGTTTGTTTTATTCTTGTTAATGTCATGGACTGGTGTGCATTTGCTTTAAACAATTCAATTTAACATTTTGCTAATTTTGTTGTAAATCATGTTGATCCATGCAATCCACAAAGGTGTAAAAGCTAGAGATTTACAAGCCCATCTCTATTCCTTAAATTTGATGTTATCTAAAATAGGAAAGAGAAGGCTTCTGTGTGTAAAAGGAGATAACCAATTTTAAGAAAAATGAATACAAACATTTTCTTCATCGTTCTGAGAGCTTGATGAAGGACTTATGAGCCAAACCAGCATGTTGGGACAGAGGAACAAATAAGGCAAGGGCAGGTGTCTCATAAAGTGTACGATAACATCCACAAAGTTAAATGAAAAACTATAAAAAGGGAGACAGGATTGTGATTGCAAACCTAAGCATTGTAAATCCATGAACAGTCACATAGTGATATTTTTTGGCACGTCTGACCTTATCTAAGAAGCTGAAACATGTTTCAGACTTTGTCTGGTTTGACAGATCTCAGAACTTTTATCCTCTGAAGTCTACATCCTGTGCTTTCAGCTAGTGTCCACAATAAATTCATGAATGCATATTAATTTAAAAAAGAGAGAGATGATAAAATACATAAAGATATTCACAGCGAAATACTCGACCTCATCATACACAAACACATGCTGCAAAATCAGCACTGCCTGTAAATATAGACAAAATGTAAACGCAGATGTAAGATACACATCATCCAAAACAATCATCCCATTGTTCTCTTGATTTTGCCGTCAAATAGGAGCTTTGCTGCAGTCTCCCACCTCCACAGCAGCCCTTAACTGTTCTTCAGGTTTGGGATAATTACTGCTGTGGGCTCAAAACCCCACTCAGGCTCTGGATCCTCACATTGTTCTTCTCTGACTAATAATACCTTTGTTATGGTCTTCTTTGCGTTTTGGTCTAACACCCACACTGATGCACGAATCATAGCTCAAATTAGGCCAATGTCAGAGGAGTGTGAGGTAAACAACTCTCTCTGATGGCTTGAATTATTGTGTGCGTCAGAAAAACATGTCATCGTCTAATTGTGTTGTTGTAAGTCAGTTCCCAATTTCAAAAACTCACTTAAACTTATTTGGGGATGTCTTTATTTTGCCAGAGATTCTCCTATTGATCCTAATATTTTTTTTAAATCAAATTTAGGTTTTGCTTTGCTTTTCAATTGTGTTGTTTTCTGCCTTTCAAATCCCTTTTCAGTTGGTAAACATGCATGTATGTAAACTATTTTGCATTTTTCACCCAAAATAATAAAGTCACACTTTCTTCTAACAGCTAAGTATGCTACACTAAACTGTAAAGCAGTGTTATGTTAATTCCTCAGTTGGGTATTCTGGTATTTTGTGTGGAAAATTGGTTCAAAACAGACAAATAAATAAATGAATAAATAAATAAATATTAAAATCAAAAAGCAGCTAGGTGGCGCTGTCCAGAGGCATTCACTGACCCATAAAGGCTGTAGTGGCCAGGTCAGTCCTCCATCTCCGAGTCAGCTCCGTTTCACAGCTCTGAATCACTTGTCACTTCAGAAAGGTCTCCTGTGTCAGCGGCCTTATGAGTCACTGACAAACCGGCGAGGACAGACGGACAACTATTGCAGAGCGGAGAGAAGGAGAAAAAAGAAAACAAAAACAGAGACAAGCAGATGTCTTCTTTTTTGCCTTTCAATGCAGTCACCTAAAGAGCTCCTGCCTCTGCCACTTTGTCAGCACCAGCAGGTGGAAATGCTTTAACAGGATCATCTCCATTCATTATTTGTGCAGGAAGCGTGTGGTTGATTTATTTTTTTTTTTTAATACGTTATCTTTTAGTCTCAGCTGTCAAGGTAAATATTAAATCAAAGATCACTTATTCTACTTCATTTTAAAAGCAGAAGTGTCTGCATTCAGAAACGATTAGACTTTATGTCAGTATTGGTACCAATGATGAACAGGATTTTTGAACCTCACTTTATGGTCAGTTAGTCCGTGATGTTTTGTCTCTTTGATGAGACCGTCTGAGACCGTCTGAGACCGTCTGTCCTTTCTTATTCTCTTCCTAAAGCAGTGTCTGTGAGCTTGATTGTCTAGAAAATGACTGGAGATCAACAATAGAGGATTATCTGTAACTGTTTTGTTTTGCTTAACAGGAGAAAAGCTCTTAACATGTCAGCCATTTTTACAGCATATTCAACTGTCTAGTTTTCTGGAAAACGTGACTTTTCTACGGGCTACTGCTTTTGAAAATGTCTTAAAAGTGTGATGGTGTGTAAATGACTCTTGTTAGCTCAGAGCTTATTGCTGTCTTTAATCAGTAACTTTAGGCCATCCTACATGTGGATATTTATTAAAATAAACAAAGAAAAAGTAAGGAGTAATAAATTGTGTATGGCAAAAAGTTACACTCCTGCTGCAGGAGCAGTTTCTAAATGACGGCCGCTTTGCGCCGCTACTTCTGTCTCTGTGACTCAATTTAAAGACTTGCCGTCACGCATTGGTCTGCGATGGGAAAAATTAAAATATGAATAAAATTACATTTTTTAAAAAAATTATTGTTTTGATGAAAACATATGAAAAATATCCTACCGTTCCTGAAGTTCTCCTCCTCATGCCGCAGCTGCTCTCCCGCTATCCAGCCTCCTGGGGTCCAGCTTTGCGAGTTCAGCCCCATGGGCCCTGCAACAGACTGGCGACCTGTGCCAGGTGTACCCCACCTTCCCCCAACAGTAGCTGGGAAGAGCTGGTTAAGAAAATGGATGGATGGAAGTTCAGGAGGAGAGGGGTTGGATTGATCCTGTATGTTGGATTTGGATTCAACCCATTAATAGAGTCACTCGAACACCTCACGTGCCCAAAGCGTTTTGTTGTAAAATAGAATAAAGCACTTAACAGAGCTTCATATAAACCAACAGATATTTTCCATCGTCTAAATGAAATGTCCCGTCATCCCGCCCATCCCCGCTTTAAAGGATTGCAAATTCTCTAAACTATGGGTCTGTCACAGCAGAACTGAAGGGCTCTTCAGCAGGATTAAAATGAAGACTGCCAGCTTTTGGGGAGAAGCATTTGTATGCAGCATGACACGTAGGATTAATGTGCAGAGCGTCCATGGTCATTAACAGAAAATCACCTGCATTTCAGCCATTTGCTGACAACACCCTTTGTACTTGCTTCTCTGCCGCAGTTTTTGGAAACAAAAATGGAGACAGAAGGAAAAAAAAGGGAAATTCAGACTTTGTGTCGCGATGTCAAACACGATGGAGGGAAGAAAACAAGAGAGCAGTCATTGAGCTCCCCCTGCCTGAGTCCTCAGCTTTGCTGCTGTTGTTCTGACAAGTACAACCATGGGAGCAATTAAAGGCAGACAGACTGTGGGTGACGAGTCTGACCCTCCACTGCTTTGCCGTCTCCTCACTTAAACATTGCTTTTGGCAGTTTGTTTGTCTTTTATTTTATTGCTGTTGTGGACATTAGGGATATCACTTTTAGCTGTTGGGCAAATTGGCATAACATTTGTCATTGTGCTGAGAATCCTTTAGTAAGGATTTACACTTGAGCCTCTTTGCATGCTGCTTGTTTTGGGTTATTTCTGCCTTTCTGCATGCACAAATTAGAAAGCTTAGAACTGTGAAGTGCTTATATGAGATAATATTTGAAAGTTCTAGTTTCTGACAGTTTGCATGAAAAAAGTTTTAGATAATGCAGAGCTAAAACTACCAAATGCTTTTCATTCTTGCAGACGTAACTGTATGAGGTCTGTAGCATTTGCAGAGCCTCAAATTGGAATATATGTGCTAAACTGGAGAAAATGCTTGCACTCAGTACCACGACTCCCCAAAAAAAAAAAAAAAAAAAAAAAAAAAAAAGAAAAAAGCACTCGTTTCAATGGTCATCCAGTCTGTCGTCATCATTTTTCATGTAATTGTTTTTTCAAGATTGCATGATATGGCTGGTCCACAGGGATCACTCTGCTTTTCTAGCAAACCAAATTCATAGAACTGTGACACATTTAGAAGAAAATGCATTTAGTTGCTCACCTGAGAACCAACTTGTCTTTTGATTCAAAATAAACCATCAGTGGAAATGGAAGTGGTGACCGCAGTGAATGACATACAACAGTCTAGCAAGCTTTGATCATGCATCAAAGAAATACATGTTTTTGAGAGTGCAGGTCTTATTTTATAAGCCTTTCGATGGTCAACCCCCCCAAAAAAACACTAAAAGACAATTAAATTCTAGAATATTCCAAGTACAATCTGTATATTCCTCATGTAAAATCAGGACGATGGCCTCACTCTGTTAAGATCATCAGAACAGCGTGTTTGCATGAAACTATTTGGACTCATTCATAGTTAGACTAAAAAATGTGTGTGTAAATGTATACTTATATGAATGATGAACAAGACAGCAAACCATGTACTTCTAAAATATTGCAAGTATTTTTCTTTCCCACAATCTCTGAATAAGTTCATAACTGATCACTTTCAGGGCTGGGATTAGATAAGTTTGCTTCCTTCCACTAATTTTGAAGGAAATATTAAACACTTTAGAAAAAAAAAATCACATTAGATTCAATGTGTGCTTTTGTTTAAGTATAAATATGTCTATTTATGATTTAAAGTAACTAAAACAGGATCATTTACATACGACTTATGTATGTGGATTTATACTATAAGTGTATCAGCCTTAACTTTTTAATTTATTTGTTTTTTCCAGTGAAATCACGACTTCATCCAAAGTTTGATACATCTACGTAGCTATTTGTGTAATTGTCTTCTTTAATATTTTATTTTTTATTGCTTGAAATAAACCAATGCCAAATCCAAACTTACTTACAGAATAGTGTAAGTCCAAAGGTGTTTGAAAAAGGGGAATAATCAAAACTAAGTATATTGCTGCTTTTTTTTTTCCATGCAAGATTGTATGATTATAATTAGAGAGATTTTGTGCTGGACAACTATTACAACTTTCCATAGGAATTAATTGCGTTACTGATTGCAAAGTTTAACAATGTTTTCTAAAATATTTGTTCACCTTTTGGCATATCACTTCAGGGGTCCACACAGCAAATCTGCTTTCACTGATTTGCAAAGATGGTTATGGCAGAGATTTTTACACTGGATTCCCTTCCTGAGACAACCCTGTGTTTTACCCGGGCTGGGGACGGGCACAGGGAGACCCAGACCCTACACAGTTAGGCAGTAGTGTGAATGGTCTTGCCTAAGAGCCCACACTGGATTAAGCTCATCGTGCCCCCCTGGGATTCAAACCCTTATTTCCCACATGTCAGTTCTGCACTTAACCAACTGAGCCATCCAGAGAGAATAATGTTGTTAGTTTCAGTAGCCGAACCACAATCAGAACTTAGCCATACATCTTCTAAACCAGTCTGAACAGTCTGTTGCAAGACCACACAACCACACACACATACTCGCCATTCACGCCTAGTGATAGTAACTAATTAACCTTTGAACCAAGTTTCTGGACTGTAGGAGGAGTGCCTGGAGAAAACACCCACACATGCATGGGGAGAACATGCAAACAGGATCCAGCGGGAATTTGACCCAGGGCTAACCACTACACCAATGCACAACGTATATATCCACAACCTTTTTCTAAATATATTTTTTTCACCTTTTGGAAAATACCAGAAATTCCCATTGTTGGGGCAAAACACAAAATAGTATCTTTCAAGGTCCCTCTTTTAACTTCCATGTGAGTTTGTGATCATTTACATCCAATTTGCAACCCATGTGCATCGTGAAGGTTTGATAGACAACTGAGTCACTTCCGTGTTTCTAAAATTAGGAAATCACTTACTAAATGTCCTTTTTAGCCACATATTTAGACAGAGCCTATCACTCTTTAGGAGCAACTGGTTTTTAACTGTGGAATGGGATGTCAATTAGATTTTCACACTCTTCTGTGCCCCTTGAAGCTCTGTCGTCACGATAAATTGTCACGTCCTCCTCTCGCCTCGAAAGCTCATCCTGCACAAAATCTCTTCATCTGCTCCCTGTTGGTTCAGATGTTATTTCTGCGTGTCACCTCTGCATTTATCCCCCATTTTTCTTGAGATTTTTTTTTTGTCTCTGGTGATTCCTAAGAATTTAAAGCACCAGTTGTACCCAAGTCTATAATTATTTATGTTTTTGATTTTACAAAATATACTTCTGAGCCGTTAATGGAGACTCATAGAAAATGGATACAGATGGAATTAAGTACAGGTAGCACTAAAAAAAATGAATTTCTGAAGTATATTGAGTCAACACATGCTAAACAACCCTGTAGGCCAGGAGCTGGGAAGACAAGCAACGGACCGTATTTGTGGTGTAAACATCTGTCCGAAGGAGTGCTGTGCATTTATTTGTATGAGCATGTGTTGACTCCAACTGATCGTGTCTTACAGCTAGCAGACGTTTAACTGGACTAGTCTCCCTGCTCTGCTCCGTGATGCATCACTTGCAGACAAAAAGATCCGTGTACATCTTTGTTTTCCTCATTCGAGCTGGCATCTGACTCAAACCTGTACCACTCTGATATTGCTCTGGTATTGCTCACTGTTTTTATTTTACCAGCTAATGTTAGATTGAGGTTGTGAGGGACTGTAAGTCAGTGGGAGAGAGAGTAAACAACAGGATGCCAACGGAGCGTTATTTCTGTTGACTGTGCATGAGAACTGGACTGAGCAATTCCTCTCCCCTCACATTCCAAATAGGAAGTACCTGCTGGCTTCCAGAAGCCAAAATCCCGTAGACTTAAATACATAAACAAACAGCTGTTAATCAGTTATTTTATTTGTCAGAATAACCATTCTTGCTCCGATACTTTTTTTTAAATGATCTTGCCGATCCTAATTTTTTTCATATATTTTTTTTTCTTTATGCAAGTAATTAAAGTTATAAATTGACCAATCAGATATCTAAGTAAATGTATGTGGGGCCTGCTAATGCTAATAATATAGTTGGAATATAGTTGGAATGGGTCTTTAAGATGAACTGAAGGCGGCCTTTTTCTTGTTGCATGTAGCCGTACTGAAACAGGATTTGTGTATAACTCCCTGCTGTACTTTTGGGGTTTTCTTATAACCCACCTGGGGTTCTGTTGTGAAGAAACAGTGCATTTTCCTGGGGTCATTAGCTGTAACTAATGAGATCTGAGTGCACAGACAAAAACTTTGAGATTTTGCCTGGTAGAGGTCTATTTTAACTGACATACATTAGCATTATCGGCACTCATTTCCCTTTAAAGTTGCTCTCTGCTGTGGGTGGATCAAATCCCGTTTTACTTGTTTTTGTTGTTGTACAGGAAGCAACACTAAACCTACAAAAAGGAAGTAAACTTAGATGTGACAAAAACTGGACAGAACATGAAGGCCAGACAAAAAAACGGCAGAAGATCAGATAATGACTGCATTCAGTGGTTTTCACTGAAAGCCTCCAAAAAACATTTTGCACCAAGTTAGTGCAGTGATGACATTTTGATCATACATGGTGTTTTCACCGTTTATCTAAGTCTTATACTTGTATTGTAGATTTGTGGTTTGGTCTTCTCTCAAAACTCTCACAGACCCCCCACGCTCAGGCCTCATTCTAGAAAAATGTGAGAACATTTAGCTTATTGAGCTCAGAAGACAGTTTGTGTGAAGTCAGAGCATGATATTTGCCTGACATTTTGCCCTCTCATGTTCTCGTTACAAACACAGGCTGTCTGGATGGCACAGTGTTTGTACTTTGTTACTTGACTGGAGCAGTTGCACTTGTCTCAACCGGATAAGCTGTACTGAGGAGCTCAAATCCCCACAGCCTCCCCACAGGCAAACCTCCCTGAACCAATTCCATCTGAGCTTCTCTGCTGTGAGGCTGCCTCTCCATTGTCTCCTTTAAGGTTTTTCCTGTCGTTCAATTCCACAATTGTATCACCTGTGAAATTTAAGTCATTTTTGTTGATATTTTGGAGAATAAAAGGAACACAATGGATTAATAAAAAAATAGCTAAACAATGTTATAAATCACTGAGGTTTTTATAGACAAATAAGATTGGTCTTGCTATACATAATAAAAAAACACTGAAGGACTTGTACTTATATCTATACCTTTGACTCTAACAAGTAATTTTAGTAAAAATTACAAGTGTGTCAGCCCTGCACATCCCTATGTGTATGTTTATGTGTCGTTTTATCTCTAAATGGAAAATGCTGGTAAACCAGCATCCAGTTCTGCCCCAATTGATAATTTATCCCTTTCGAGGGTTAGAAACAGCTAAAAATGCTGCTCAATCAATTGTAACTGCACCAAAAAAAATGTTCATGAACTGACGTCTTTATAATAGGACAGAGGAGAAGATGTTAATGGAGGAAGCAATGAAATGTGTCTTCCTTTAGCTCCATATGTTGTGGTTTAATGAGCTCTTGAGCCCTGCAGACCCGAACCGTCTCGTCCCGAACCATTTAAGTTCCTGATCTTCATCTCCTTACCGAAAAGCCTTAAAGTAATGTTGCTGTATTTTACTCCTTGTTTAGCTGGTCTTTACCCAATGTTTACATCTACATCTGCACATTAATCCTCCATATGCTGCTGGTGCAGTCATGGTGCGATTAGCTCAAGGACATGAAGAGAATCAAAGCCATGACCTTTTAGCTATCAGCCTAACAGGTATTCTGTCACATACATCATTAATTTCATCGTTACAAAATCGCCTTAAGAGGATAAGAGAATGTTTCATATTTTTTTAATGTAGGTAGATGATCCCTGGCTTAAATGTTCAGTCCTGTGATGAATGGTTGAGAGGTTTAGTACGTTGGGTGCATTTAATCTACTAAATCAGGAGGTGAAATTTGCTGTCCCCAGAAGGATAAAGGAACTAAGTTTTCATTATCATCTCCTAAAAAAATGTGATAACACTGGTGAAACATTCCATGAAGCCATCCTAAAGTAAAAACTCAAAACTATGCAAACTGAGTTTTTATAGTTTAAAATAAATAAAGTTTTAGACAAGTGTACAAAAGTGCTTTCAGAAATGGAAGTGTTAATTAATGATCACCTTTGTCCTTCAAACCAGCATCAATTCTTCTAGGTACACTTGTTAAGCTTGTTGCCCTCGGCAACACACGTTCAAGCCACCACTTCCAATAAAAAGTCTATGTAAACACTCATATAATCTCAGGCTGTCATGTTCCAAACTCTTGCGCTCACATGGTGCTACACAGGTTTTTTTTTTTATCAGTTTTCAAGCTCTACGTACAAAAGGAGCATCCATTGAAAGCCTAACTGGAAAGGTTAACTTTTACTTTGAAAGGTTTCACTTTTAAAGTGCACTGGTTGAAAGTTAAACCAGGTTGAACTTTGACCAAGGACTCAGATTTGGTGACTTATGATTGGTGCTCCTTTTCATTCATGAAAGAGCCAACCGTTTGAAAATCATGGAGGATACATTAATAGTTGGTATTTGTGCTTGGATGAAGTTATATGACACCAATCCAGTTATATATCAGAATAAAGATGTTAAAGAAAGAGCCTGGAAAAAGATTCCCAAGATTTGCACCACTTCGACTCACACAAACCCCTTACAACTGTAGGTGGTGGACATGCTCTTGTATTGGGTTGCAAAAGTCATCATTTCCAGAACTTCTTGTTCTTTTTTGCACTGAAGATAGTTCTTCATAAGTCAGGCTATGCTGTTCTGCGGAATAAATTTGGGGCCAGTCATATGCCTCCCAAGAGGAACACGTTTCTCTCAGCTCTGAGAACACCATGAATTCTGACCAAATCTCCAACTCCATTTGCAGAAATGCAGCCCTAAAATTTAAAGGAAGCTCCACCATACTTCTCTGTTTCCTGCAGACATTCATTATTAAAGTGCTGTTTAGTCCTTTGACAAACAATCCACGGCCCTTTCTGTTATAAATATTTCTAAATGTTTTATATTTTGACGCATCAGTCCAGAGCATCTGCTGCCATTTTTCTGGACCCCCATGTTCTCCTTTCATACTTCACATTGGAGGTTTGGCTGTTTATCTGTGTGGGTAGCTGGGTCCCATTGGTTTCTGCCAGCTATGAGCTGACGGCGTTGCTGCACATCTTCTGAAAAGGTCTTCAAAACCTCATCTTGGAATCAGACTTTGGCTGTACCTCATCCAGTTTGAAACTTCCTTCCTTTCTGTTTTCTGTTTTAACCTACATGTGACATCGATGATCATTAGCACGAGTTTCGTAGAATCAATTAAGCACAACCTCTAACTATAAGAAGGGATACTGGTTTAAAGGCATACAGTTTCAGCACATAATATTAGATATTACTGGTGTTTATTCACTAATGTAGTTTCACAATAAAAGCTGACAAATTGTCACACATGTGGACTAAAAGCACATGTGAAAAAGTCAAAGACCAGAAGATCATTCCAGAAAAAGATTCTTTTTTTTTCAGAAAAAGCTATAATAATTGTATATTATTGCTAAAATGCTCATGTAGTGTTAATTTATGTACTATATTTTTAGGAACTTTTAAACTTTCTTTGATTGTAAGTAAATTTAATTGCTGCAGTCTCAAAATCCTACCAAGCAAATCTATTTATGCTCTACTGTCACATTAAGTTATGGCACATGATATAAGACACAATAGACTATTGCTGCATACTGTAAACAATTCCATGGAATAATGTATTTATTATGTAATAAAATCAGCAAAAAGTACCAAAAATAACTTTTTACTGGATGGATGTCAATTTAACAAAAGAAATTTGAACTACTGAAAATTGTTACAGCCTTTTGTAATAATTTCATCACAAGAGTTCAAGGAATGACAGATAACAGAATATGAGATGATTTACAAAAAAAAAAAGAAACTGCAGCTACTGCAGTTGGTTTCCATGGAACTACAGAGTCTGAAAGAAAAAATGAAGAGTTTTCCCATCAGCCCTTAAATCACGATCAACTCTTCACTGTCTGCCTTTTCTCCCCACTTTTCCGTCTTTGTCGTCCTCTGTGTTATTTCTCACTTTGCTCACTCCTTCACTCTACTATCTGCTTTTTTCCGAGTTGTTTTTATCCGGTGTCACACCCCCACCTCCTTTTACTCTTTTCCTCCATGCATCCTTTTGCAAAGCCTCTGCTCCTCGGCGGAATGTGAGGAGGTGTCTGCTCCCCCATATGGCCTGTCAACTTACAGCAGCGAGCGTGTGGGAGGGGTGTTACATTCCAACATAGCATAGTGTACAAAAAAGAAAGAAAAGAAAGAAAAGAGCCAAATCGTATGTCAAATGCTGGAGAATCCGTCTGCCAGGAAACCATTTCCAAGACGTCTTTGAACTTGAGGTGCACCCAGCACCCATAAATTATTAAAAGCTGATGCGTTTTTGTGGAAGACCTCATATTCACAATGAGGTATCTTCAGCAGTTTAGGTTCACTGAATAGCAGCATGAAATATGAAGGAGTTTGTTCTTTAAACGATATCAGAACAAAGCAGATTTTTATGTCACACTCAGGTGAGATGAGAAAAGAGTTTTTTTTAACAGATAATTTGATCCAACTGATTTACCTTCTCATTT
This sequence comes from Oryzias celebensis, assembly GCA_014656515.1. NCBI lineage: Eukaryota > Metazoa > Chordata > Actinopteri > Beloniformes > Adrianichthyidae > Oryzias > Oryzias celebensis. The sequence goes on from BNCR01000013.1 coordinate 18,118,476, forward strand.
CTGCACAGCAGCTGATTATATTTTTAGTGTCAGAACAATTATGAAAACATAAGAGTAGCAGCAGATAATAAACCCCTAGTTTGTTCCCTCCTCAACATCTCAGGTTATTTTATAAATATATTGTTGCACAACAGTCATTGCCTTTTGTTTTCATTTGGTCATTAATTTATTCATAATGTAGTAACTTCACACACGCACTTGTCCTGTTTACATGAGGTCATCTGTCACTTCATTTAAAGAAGAGTTTATTTTTCATTTAAAAGATAAATGAGACTTATTTTATTGATTCTGAAGTTGCAAATAGATAACGCTTGGAGAGCACAGATATTTTTTTGCAAAGCCGATTGTTGTTCTTTTGATTGATTGATTGTTTTTTATTCTTGGTAAATTACAATTCTGAGCTTTCGCTTATATCAAAGACAAATCTTTTTGTGGGCATCATCTCGGGTTGTCCTGATCTGATCCCGTGATTGGAAATCGGCCTGATCTACAAAGTTTTAGGCTCAATTTTAATTTAATGGATGTTGCATTCTGATCTAGAGGTGTAACAATTCATATTTGAGTTCAGTTTTATTTTGAATGATCTGATTCACTGACCTAAAATGGATCAAGGACAACTTCAGCCAAATAATTCAACCAGTAACTCAGACATCAATACCTTTGTACCTGAACAGTGCAGCAAACCAAATGGTATCTTCCAATATGAATATAATGGATTTATTTAATTTTAAAACCATTTTAAATTGGTATAGGTCGATTTGCCTCATTTGCCACAGATTGAGCTGTTTGGATCATAGGGACATAAGTCGATTTATTAATATATTTATCAATATATTAGACCATAAATTATGATATGAGAACTTCCTCAGTTTTAAGCTTTAGTGTTGCTCTAACATCCTACTGTGGTTTGCAGCTGAGCTTCAGATATTATAATGAATAATAGAGAAAGGTCAAGATATATTTTTAATGGATTTATACACCATGTGTGCGCTGCTGCATCGGTCGAATTTTTGAGAGGTTATTTCTATTACAAAAGGATGGGATATGTTCTGTTCTGAATTGATGATGGGGTGTTGGAGCTTCAGTAAAAGTGTGATGGATTGTTAATCCCCCTCATCCGTTTGGGGTTGCCAGTGCTTTACTCCTGGCTTGTTGAAGACTGATGAGATAATGAATCAGAAGTTTGAACAAATATACAAACATAAACAGATGAAGGCAACTTTAAATGCTTCCATTTCACACATATCCAACTCTTGTCAGTCATTAGCAGCTTCAAGAATTTCCTCTTCAGATGCAGAAAAACACTGAATGATTTTCTGTACGAGATGAGCAGCTTTGTGCTAATCCCTTTTTTTTTTTAGGAAAACATGCTGGATTTGCATTCAGCCCTTAAAAAAAGCAGTTAGAAAAGTAGTTTTAATCAGTCATTCAGCATCATCCGCAGCTCCAGCAGGCGGGTCACCCTGACTTTAAAGGACTGCATGGCAGCGTGAGATGTAGGGACGTGTAATTTAGCAGGCGTGTCAGCAGCAACCCAGGGTGAGAGTCGTGTCCCTCAGATGACACCAAGCAAACAGTCGCTTAGCTTCCCTGTTCCTGTCCTCCCACGGACCACTGATGGAGATTGATGATCACACTTTTGTGTAATTGCTCAGACATCTTGCTGTGACAAATTGTATGAGGAGCAGTCATCGGGATTGGTTTCAGTGCCAGTCTAGAACTGGAAGCAAAAGAATGGAAATATTCATCCGACATGAGAGATTATGCTCCACAGCTTGCTTACTGTAATAAATCAGATGTTGCTTTTTTTTTCTTTTGGAGAGGATATTGCAGCACTTTGCACCACATTTTCACCTGCAGCTATAATTTTTTCCTTATTTGCATAATTTTAATTAAATGCTCACTCAGAAGCGCCCAGTCTACATGTCATGTAGGGAGTTGAAAAAGCCAGACCCTTTTATATGTTAATTTACTTCACAGCCCCATTGTCTTGTCTGCCATGCAAATGAAAATTTCACACCTCCATCTGCATATTTGCGTCAGCATGAAGACCTAAATGAATTATTTCCGTCGCCTCTTCATTTGCCACACCGCCTAATTGTTTTGACTTCATTTAAGTGATCTTCAGAACTAATCCTGAAAACGTTTCACCTTATCGGGCCGGCTGCCCACAAAATGAGACTTTGTGCCACTTTCTGTGATATTTTTAGCTAGAGTGAGAGTTGAAGGACAATTCCAGATTCAGCTCGAAAAACTCCATCCGAAGCAGCGTTCAGAATAATTGTACAAATGTATAAAAGAGTAGTAAGTCTTGAAGCTTTTGCTGGGTCCCATTGTCACCTATAAAGCTGTACTTACACACAAGTCCTTCACTGTCAGCCAATGGTTGAACAGGAGAATGATCACAGCAGAGAAATGATTCCAATTCACCTTCCTAGCCTGATGTGTCTGAATAAAGAACCCTTGTGTTTGTTAAAACAAGGTGGTTTAACAGCATCACCTCACCTTGAGTCTTTGTAGCTCAGCTTCCTGCCTGGAGGAGCCATTGACCTCAGTCAGCAGCGTCTCACCATTTATTCTGACAACACACCCTGACATGGAGTCACACTTATTGGGTAGTAGCACACATACGTACACACTCACTGAATTTGTGCTTGTACCGCCTGCAGGTGACAATTCTGATCATCCTGGCCTTGGCCTTCCTCGCCTGCATCGTGTTCCTGGTAGTTTATAAAGCCTTCACCTACGATCACGCCTGCCCGGATGGATTTATTTATAAGGTAAGACCCATAAGTGGCCTGGATCTCACACTGGAGCTTATTACCTCAAATTTACCACCAAATGAGAGAGGTCATCAATACGTCACAGGCCAAAGGTGGTTGACGTGACATGTCTTCTTTGCCAACGTTCAGATTTTTTAACTCTGAAAACACGCAATGTTTGAAACGTGCCATGACACCCAAAATGCACTGCTAAGCCACCACACCGCTCCCGACGCTCAAAATGCACCACAGGACCTTTTACTGGCATCTGTACATTGACTTAACATTAAAACTGGATCTGACATGAAAATTGTGCTCAATTGTGAACATAGTTTGGAGAGAAAAATTGTGAAAATAGTTGAAAAATAGTGAAAATGTCATCTTAAAAAACGAGTTATCAATTTCTAAGCCACAGTTTAGGATCAATATGTATCAATATTTAGTTAAAAGAGCCAGAATAAAATCAGGTAATAAATTATTCAATAAATCTAAAACTATAACATTCACAATGGCAGATAGCAGCTTTTATTGGGCATAAAAGCTACGTCAATGAACACTGAAAATGTTTTTATCAGCACATTTTTTTCTTTTTCAATTCATAGAAAACTATCTTTTTGAAGCACAAACCAATAAAACGATTACTCATTCCTCTTACAAGGATTTCTTTAAGAAAGCAGCAAAACCTCTTTGCCCTTTATTGTGTCCTTTTTCAAGTCCCGACCCATCCGTCTAAATAAAGAAGGAAAGGTTGGAGTTGTTCCCGTAAGAGAGGAAAAAATAAGGTGCTCCTGGCCTACTTTCATTTTCATAGGTCATCTTACAAATGGGGGTTAATGAGGCTTGTTAGACACGCATTTATCAGCCAAACATTTGATGTAGTTATGAGTAATGTTATCATTTTGCTACACATTGCAGAAGCCTGCTTCCATGAATTGTTAGTTTTCCTAACAACAATGAAAAATGATGTTTACCACATTATGATTCATTCTGGGTATAATTACAAGATGCTGAGTCTATAGGTCGTAGATTGTTTTCTAATTTCAGGTTTAGTGTGTGAAATCTGCATGAATGGCTGCAAAAACCTCCTTCTGCTCACTATTCCTTGCGAGAGGTCACCTTGTGTGGTTCAGTCTCATGGCGGTCTTAAGGACAAATCTCGTTTCAGGCTTCGAGAACTCTGCAGGAGCGCTCACCGCTGTCGGAAGAGGTGTTATTAACCGTGTCACATTCACATAAACTGTGTCGGTGTAAAAACACACACTCAATCAAAAAGTCAAATACATTCAGCAAAAAACTAGCACGTTTTTATGCAAGTATGAAAAAAAAGAAATTAAAAGATAATATATCAAGTTAAATATAATATTTTTACACGGAATTCTTTCTTTTTCCTGTTTCTTCTTGTTCCTACAATAAAATAAATAAATCAAAACCTACAAAAGAAACTATTGGCTATTATTTGAGGCATACATTTGAAAAGTTTCTTCTTTTCTTAAATGGAAATATAATTCTACTTTTAATTTTACTTTTAACATGCATTTAATATTCAGAAGCAAAAAAAAATTGATTAAAATAGCTTAGGAATTTTTAAAATCTGGAGTTTATTGGTTTCTACCTGTGTTTATTATCATCTAATGTTAATTTTTATTAAAGGTCTACTTTTAAAAAAATGACAAAGGTAATAAGTAAATAGAAATTAGTACACTTTCTAAGGTTAAATGTCCGAGGTTCAGTGTCTATGTCTTATCTAATATGGAAAAGCTCAGCCAAGATTTTTACAAATGATAATAAAGTGGAAATTCTTCCATCTATTGCAGTCATTTTGATCACATAGTTGTAATTTTGACTTTTGTTGTTGAAAACTCATCATTATGGCTATCCTGTGAAACTTTCCGATTTGATCCTGGAACTAAATCAGTCTTTTTGTTATTGTTCCTTTGAAGCACAAGCGCTGCATCCCAGCATCCCTTGAGGCTTACTACGCTGCCCAAGATGCCAACTCGAGGGGGCGTTTTTACACAGTGATCAGCCACTACAGCATGGCCAAGCAAACCACCTCGCACTCTGTCTCCCCCTGGCTGCCGGGAGGAGCGGCGGGCCACAACACTAAGCCACCGAGCGGCGAAAGCCACTGAGTTAGCAGTGGTGGTGGGTGTAAACACACAAACACATGCAGACTTGAGAGAGTTCATACAGGGGTGGATATAGACAGCATACAAACACAGATATGTCTGGTAGTGTTTAGAAAAAATAGAATCCCAACCTACTAAAAAAAACAAAAAAATAACCTGAAATTACCAATATATAGAGTGAAAACATGCATGCAGACATTAGAACCCACATGCTAGATCATACTCCCAATATGCCGTCAGCCCTTTTGTATGCTCCTTCTGCACACTCACCTTTTTACCCCTGTTCTCTCATTTCTGAGTTGATTTATTTTTTACTGTAAGGTGTGACATTTTCTACGTGATAGCAACTCTTTGTACAAAGCTGAATTTCATCAATCTTCTTGTAGTGAGACTCTCTGTAGCTGCTCCTTTTTTTCCCCTCAAAGTGTGTATTCTATCTAGTTACTGTACTCTATTTCCTGTTTGCTTTTTGTTTGTGCACAACAGAATGCCAAACTCAAGTCTTAACTATTTATTTTTTAATAAAAGGTTTCCATGTGAGGCGACTAAAGTTATTGTCACTGAATGAATCGGTTCATCCTTTTTTGTTTGAGATGGTATTTTCCATGTGCTGTCCCAAACGCTTAAAGTCCTGAAATCCTTCAATGAAAGAACTTGTACATAGAGTTGTGCATTAAGGCTAGTTAGTGTGTATGCATTGTTGTAGTAAGTTGTTTTTTTGGGGGGACAACAGATCTGCTCGTCCATGTGGTTTATGACTGTAAAGAAACAATTGTATTTTATTTATTTAGTTTTTTTATTGCCAAAAACTCTCATTTTCTGAAATGTGCTGTTCTGTTCAACTGCAGTCAATTTTTGTTTGTGTAGTGTTATCTTTTTTTTAATGTGTAACGTTGGAAATGTTGTCAAGAGCGCTGCTGGTGAGATGTTGTGATGTCTTTGATTATATAGGTGCCTGGGGTCAAATGTGTAAATCCCTTTGTTTTCCTGAAAAATCTGTAAACATCTAGATTTTTATGCTTTTCTGAATCCCTTTGTTGCTCACTTTCATTCCATTACAGTCATGAAGTAATTTTAGTCAAATTCCCTTCCTTTTCTAGCCATAAAAGATCATACGAGTAGTATTTGTTTGATTTTTGTGGTCTCTAGAAAACAGGGATATACATCTACTAAAAAACAAAGAGCTTTTAAATTAAGATTAGAAACAAAAATGAATAAATAGGTACATTACTTAAACCTAGACAGCTATTTATTTGATTTATCAACTTTTTACATTTTGTTTCAGAGAAATGCATAAATGGAGATACAATAGTTGAGATAAAGGCACTTTATTGATCTAAACTTGAAAATTTGCCTGGAGTAAATGGAGCAATTTAATAATAATAATATTTTTAACTTATCTCTTGAAATGTAGAGATTGTACAGTGATAATGTCGTTTAGATTTCCCTTGAGATCTAATTTATCTTAATCTTAACATCGTTACAAAACTTTTATTATAAATCATCTGTCAAAGTGATTATTTTTGCCAAACAAAATGGCAAAGAAATATCAGATTTGGGTTTTTTTCTGTGTTAAATTTGATTTTTTTTTTTTACAATTTCCACATCATCTATATAATGCCAAGTCTTGTCTTTTTTTTCCTTCAAGATACCAGTTTGTGTGCAGAAAACATGTTTTTTTGTGTGTAAATATAGTTTATGCATCTGGCCCTGGGTGTGTTTTATTAGTGTGCAACATTGTCCCTGCTCTCTTGGTTTTAAATTCAAAATAAAAAAAGCTGTGACCTGTGATGACTGTCCGTCAGTCTTTCTTTATTGCTGAGGTGGCACAAGGTGATTGGCAGCTGCTGTTGTATTTTTGAGGTGATCAAACTCAGATCAGAGTCTCGCTATGTTTTTTGCCGTCCGTACTGATGAGATCTGATGACTGACAGCAGCATCAGCTACAAGGGCGCATTTATTTACCCTCACAGTGCTGTGAATCCACAAAGAATAACCTCTTCTGGCTCTCCTAATGAAAGCCCACGGCTCCCTCATTCTAGTTTTGAGTTGCCAAGGTTTCTGAGAAAGATTTCGACTGAGAGAAACCCATCATTGAAAATAAAATTGTCATTGGGGTCTTGAGCAGCTGTTGCCAACATCATGAGGACGAAGCAGACAAACTTTAAAGAAAGTAATCTTACATTTTGACAACTAAGTTTTTATTTATTTATTTTACGTTTTGTGCAAACTCCCACACAATTTATGCAACGTTTCTGACTCAGAGACGTGATGTACTCTGTGGGACAGATGGCTGCTTATGCAGTGCTTACACAGTTCTTCCACCACCCTGACTTGAAGGCTCAGGTGAAGAAAAGCAGCTGGTGGCTAAAATGTGTTCTTTTTTCTGTGTTGTTGTTGTTGTTTTTCTTAGGTCAGCGTTGCAACACTTCAGAGCCAATAAACCGGAGGAAAAAAAACAAGCTAATGCTAAACGCTTTTGCTGTGTCAGAGCTTTAAGAGGATGCTGAATTCATTTGCATAAACACATGTACCATCTTTGAAACTGGCTGATTTTAGCACAAGGGCTTATTGTAAGCTCTATCTCTTCTCCTCACGCTGCAAAAGAGCAAATCTCTGCCAGTTCTATTGGCTCATTCATTCCAATGATCTTAGGGCCCCAGTTACTTACAAGGAACAATTGGCAATCAGATATGAGATGAACTGCAGTTTAATCCTTTGGCAGCTAATCCGTCTGGCTCTCTAACTATAACATCAAAAAGCTTGCAGGGACACAAAACTGGTCCGATTTTACTCTACAGGCTATTGTATTTACTTTTTCATAGCTATTTTGAAGATGTTCATGTTTTATTTGGTCAATCTCCGTCAACAGGGAGACAAAATGAATATGTGACGTATGGACGTTTTTCTGTTCCCTCAGATTCTGAAATTCTAAACCTTTGAATTTTCTTTTTGAATTCTTTTAGTGTTTTTAATTTCGAGACTCGACATTTCGATGGAAAAATATTCCATGGAAAACGTTGCTTTTTCTGTCTCACTAGAATAAGTAGCCGATCTAAGATCGATGATCCAGCCAATCCAATCATGACTCTGACATGACTTCAGCTTTTGCTAGCTTGTTGGAACCTAAAAAGGCAACGAACCCGCCGGTGGTTCATCGCCGAATAATTAATTCTTTATATCTACTAGTATCTTATCATTGACATCGTTTAATAGAACACCAAATCATGCCACTTTTGTTGTGATTTCATTTTATATTTCCTCCGTGGCATTCAAACGCTAAAACTTTGTTACCTTTTCTGCTAACATGATGCGAGTGAACACAGAGAGCAAGATATCAACTATCTCCTTATATTACGCGTTAACGGCAGGGCTGATAATAAGCCGGTACGGTCCGGTACCATTATAAGATCTGCCGGAGGCATGGCTCGAGTCTCGAATTGAAAAACACTGAAATAAAAGAATTCAGTAAGAAAAATTCATCGCTTTAAAAATTCAGAAAGAAAATTCAACGGTTTAAAAAAAATCAGAAAGAAGATTCAGAATCTGATGGAAAAGAAAAACTTCTATAGTAACGTGATCGTTCATACAAATAAACATTTTTTTTGTATTATTTGAGTGGCTCAGATTTAAGAAAAAAATGACAATCAAAATTCACTTAAAATACACAAATTCAGCCATCTGTGGGCCCCGCACCTGAATGTAGAGAGCTCCCTTCAGCTGTCACCCCTGCTGTCAGAGAAAGGCTGCCTCTCGGCAGTTGGCCCTCTGAGGTTAAGGAAGCAGACAGAGGGAGGAGAAGGAGGGAAATATAACTGAGGAGAGGGTTGGAGAGGGGAGAGGAGGAGAAAGGGAGTCAGGTGAAATGGGAAAGTCAATCAGAAGCAGGACAGATGCTGTTCTGTTCTGCCGTTAACTTTGATAAGTCAGAATCAGATGGTTTGTGTCATCAAAAGTACATACTTTGGATTTTCAAAAAAGTCTATTTTAAGGAGGGAGGGGGAAATCTGCAGCAGTTTACCCCCCAGGGTGCATCATTTTTGTCATTTCTCATTGGGATATTTCAGGATAAATATATATATAGTATATATTTATTTATACTATAGTATTTAGTATAGTATTTATGGGTCGTACTATAAGTAGAGGTACATTTCATGCCAATCAAAAACTTAAAATATTAGTTTTCTTTTTTTGATAACTACATTTATCTATAGCATACACATTTTATGTGCTAAATGAATTAATTGGCGAGCTTCAACTCAAATGAATTTTAAAATATTTTCATGAAAATGAATATTTGATTACTTATTTTACAATCATGTTATGGACAAATGTGTGATGCAAAGGATATATAAACATGCTACATATTTGATCAAACATTTTTTAAAAGTGAAAGTGTGTCCATAAACAAAATATGTTGAGTTTATCTGTCCAACTAGTTGGAAAATAGGACTTTTGAGCTTCACAATGGGGATTTTATGGGATAATGTCTTGATTGATTTTTTTATGCTGTTTTATTGAACCAATAAATACATGTTAATAAATAATAAAAGTTATAATAAATACTAACAATAAAATAGGAATAATTAACAATGAAAAGGAAAATAAATAAAAAGCTTCTGGCTTGACCATATGAGAACTATTTGTTTAAAATATTGATATAAAGTCTATTATTAGCTAAACATAACACACACTCATACAAATACACAATGTTTGAAAAAAGACTGAAATAATTTTTTGAAGAAAAAAAATCTGTGATGAATAATCATAGGGAGTATGGGAAATAAAGAAAATCAAGGACTCAACATGAATTAAACAGAATGTGTGCCCACATTTGGATCTATTAGAGGCAAACAGTTGTTTTCCGTTTGCGTTACTGTCATTTTAGGTTCAACCTTGTACTTCTTGTATGATTGATTTATAGATTTGATTAGTCCACTGATGCCATATGCTGGCTTTAGCTCCCTGATTAATGTTTTAAATAGAAAAACAGTCTGAGCCAAGTCCTTATCAGATAATTGATGCAAGTCGAACAAGCATTAAACTGCTCTGAATCAAAGCTGCTTTCCCCTGATTTTATCACATCCAATCATAATGTGTGCTGCAGCTGTTGGATTGATCATCATTAAAACTCAGACAAGCAGAGTTTATTCTGAGACAATAGTCATAGGTTTCATTGCCTCTCCTCCATCCTCTTCCTTTTCTATTTTTTCTCATCGCTTCCTCTTCTAATTATCACAAAACTGGGCCTCCGCTTTGCAGCATATCAGCCTCATCACACCGACACCCGGCAGTGGAGCCTAATCAAAGAGGAGGATCAACAGAGGAAAATGGTCTAGTCTGCATGTTTTCCATTCCACACTGTTTCACCCCACATAAGTATATGTAATAGTTTGTTTTTTGCTCTCATTTTGAGAAAACAGCGCTAGCACAGGATGGCATCAGAGTCTAAAGTGGAAAATGTTCATTTAGCATTTTTTCCCAAGATGGCGGAAAAAAATCTAGTTGGAGGACAAAGCCAGACAGAAAATATGACATCAATGAGGGCAGTATGAATAAAACCGGCTGTTGTCTAAACAACTAAAATGCAGAAGACATCCTCTGAGCCACAGGAGAAATATAATGTTTAACAGCTTTCAGTTAAAGGATAAAAACTGGATTTGAGCAGGATATCATTGTCTTTTCTATTAAAACAAAAATGTGCTGCACAGCAACTCAGTAGTTTCAATATTATACAGTATTTAGCACATGCATACTTATAGGAAACACATGGTTATATGCATTGCACAATAGTGTTAAATGTAAATAAAGGACATAACTTTTGTTTCATGTCCATGCAGAAGAATTATTAAACATGGATGGGTTTGTAACACTGATAAAATGTTATTTGTAGATGTTCAGAAGTCACTAAAGTACAAGAATATTCAAAGTGCAACACAATAATCAATTTATTGTTGTTTAAGACTTTTTGAGACAGAGGTGTAAAAAAATGTAAAAATTAAAATTTTGCATAGTGGTTTGATAGCAGAGGTTTGGCAGGCAGAGGTTGAGGATAGGCTTTGATTTTACAGAATTATTGCTAGAAATGCATTTAAAATAATTGATAAAAACGGATCCAGTCCTGTTGTCTGGTTTTTGGTTTGTGTTAAGGCTCAAACACACAGGCCGCAGCACTTTCCTTGAGCAGATTGTTTTTGCTTCAGCTGTGTACGGACTATTTATACCAGTCGCAATGTCAGGAGAGATCTGAAGGTTAAGTATTAAGTGAGGTCTTTTTGCTTTGAGAAAAAGAGCGTAATCTTTTATTAATTTTCTTTTCACTCTGCTATGAACTCATTCTGTCAGCTCCATCCAATAAAGTAAATTGATGTATTCCATAATAGACGTTCTGTCTATATTTGCTGTTCGGACAAACATTGCTGCATCAGAAATGTAAAGGTTTGTATTTGTGACCAAACTCATCAACCACTGCTTTATATGTCTGCTTATGCACAGCAACTGTACTCCAACTACACAGGTGTGTTTGGGGCTTTTACAAGAGCCTTCTCCTGAATGCTGACACTACATCTACATGGACTCTGACCCTGATTCAGCTTTGTGGACTTTCAGCTGAGCTTTGCTCCTGTCTGCCTGTCTGAGTCAAGAAAACCTCTAACACAATCTAAACAAAGACATACTCAGAAATGCAGTTTTAACCTTAAATTATTTTGTATATGTCCTCCATCATAAAAGAAAATGCTACAAGACCACGTTACAAACACCAAAAACATGATTTTCATTGGAGTTCAGATTAGGAATTTTGTCTTTCTTTACTTTCACTGGTCCACAGAAGACACGTCAGCATCAAATGATAAATATTCAAAAACAAATTCAATTGTTGCATTTTAGCTATCAAGTATAAATAATACATGAAATGAAAATAAATATAATTATAAATAAATACTAATAACAGTTAAAATCTAAGCTAAACAGCATCTTAGGTGAGGTCAATTATCTGTTCCTTCACATTCCAAAGCCGGACAATAAAAAATAAATATTAATATGTTGGATCATAAATAGTATTTTTGAATTTTTTTCCAAACCACCTCAACATAAGGGTTACATCAAGCTTTTTGCTTCATGATTTATGTTGAATTATGAGCCATACGTGATCTAAGAAACTACTTTGCTGTGTTTAACAGTTTTATGGCAAACTGAGCAAATCAGCCAGCTGTTCAGGTGTGAAATTGCTCAGAGGAGAAAACAGCTCATCGCGCAACACGAATAAAAAAATGAAACAAGGATTCTCCACTGAATTGAGATTTTACCTCTACGGCAAATATGTCAAGCTGTGGATGCAGATGCAAACAAAGAGACCAAGACTCAGATTACAAAATGCACTAAATAAAAAAATAAATCAATTTGTTTTCTCTGATTTGGAGGATACTTCGAATGACAAGCATCAACAACTAAAAACGAAGTTGGTCTGCTTGGATGTGTCGTTTGTCTTCATATAAGAAGTGTTGAAGATGAATGTTGAGTGAATGGTTTCCTGCTTTTACTTTAACTCAAGCAAAGACAAAAATAAAATAAACAAAAACAGGAGAAAAATCTTCCTCTTCCTGGCAAATTCCATGTCAATAAAGCTCAACCAATGAAGCATTTTCCAGAGTTTCATCAGAGAAAAGATCAGGAGAAGGAGGGAAAGGATGGCTTTTGGCTCTGAAGTTTGGTTTCTCTTTAAGATAAAAACATTTTGCGATGCTTCATGATGTATAAGTCCTTTTGTTGTTCAAACCTGTAACTTGGTTCATGACATAATGAAGAAAGCTGACAATCTCATGACCTTTTTAGAGAAAAATACAATTAAACTGTGTCACCATGACATGAAAAGGTCTGCTCATTAATTAGAAAATGTCAAGCAAATAGAGGATATTCACACTCTTTTTTATGCATCTTTTTACAGGGTTTTTCAGTAAAATAAAACTGTGTATGTACTTCCATCTATCCATCATCAATACTCGATCAGCTCTACGTGGGGTTGCTGGAGCCTATCCCAGGTTTTGTGCATGACTTCACTTTTTCAAGAGCATACCTCACTATGTGTTTTTTTTTATCTTTTTCTGAATTGTTCTGACATGTTTGCTTCTTTGACACTGAAAAAAACAACAACCGTGCGGCATTTCATAGATGCAAATATAAAAAATAATGCCTTGGCTACTCTGGGAATGTGCTGATTTCCTCTTACAAAAGCAAACCCTGGGAAGGAGGAGGCTGCTTGACATCCTGAGGTTGACAGGGCTGGCAGACTGAGGCGGATGGGTTCATCCAAGGAGAAACTGCAGTGAGCAGTTCAGCACTTATGACTGATGCTGACAGAGGAAGACTGGATCAAACCAAGCTATACCTTTATTCATCTGAAGACAGACATTTAAGCCTATATAAAAAGCATTTAAGGGCTTTAATGTAACGTATGTCACCATTTTAGCAAATCCATATTTCTTTTAGCACCAGACATGAAAGCAAGGTACTGGAAATAAATGATGTAATGCCTCTCTGAGTCATCGCTTTTACTATTTAAATTATTGTGTAAAAACCATGTGGAGAACAAGTAGGATCACAAAAACACACAAAGACAATATGCAAAAAATAAACAATAATAGAGCTCTGAGGATGCTGAGGTGAGAACTCCACAGAGAAATCTTTTGAAAGTAGGAGTTCAATTAGGCAAAGTACTCGATGTGGAAGGAACATGAAGTAGGTGTTTGTGGAATAGAAGGAGAGGAGTAAATGTAATATGAAAACCCCCTCAGCCACTCCACGTCAACACTTTCAACACTTGTTGGGAATGATTCGGATTTTTCTTCAACAAAACGCAAAAAAAACCTTCAGGAGCTGCCAGTTCAAATCTTTGACAACACTTCTTGACTGTCTGCAAAATAAACAACACATAATAAATGTGCAACTGTGGTGTGAGTGAGATAGAGCTCAGTGAGATCGTCTTAATAATATGACGGTGACATTTAATTAGAACTTCTGTACTCAGGTGTTTCACTAATCAGCTTGGAAGAAGGTTTCTAAAACCATCTGCTTAAAACCTTACTTTGGATACATTTAAAGACGGTTTTTCAGTCCAAAAGGGGTAGAGCTGACTTTTTTTTCCATATTTGATAGTATGTAGTTTCAAATTTAACACAAATCTTTTTTTTTTTGTTTTTTTATCTTTCTAAATGAAATGTATTGTTTCAGCTTTTCTCTAATTAATCTCTTTCTGATTTTAGTTCATATTTATGGTCTTTAAATGCTTTTGGATAGAGTAAGTACAATTTCTTTGTGTTACTTTATATTGTGTTTATTTCAGCTTGCTTTTTTTAGGTTTAAATTTTGCCCTCAATGCCCTCAATCTCATCAAGACTGATTAACCTAAAAAATGGATCATTCCGTTTTTTGCAGTGTTAATATCTGAAGCTGTTATTAATATAATCAGGGAGGAGTAATCAAAACCCTTTGGCCCAGTGTCTGGGTTTCACACATAAAAGGGAACTGAGGAAGTATGATAATGGAAAGTGATGATCACTGTTTCTCTTTGACACAAACAGCTTTGCAGTTTTTTTTTTGTCTTTGATCACAGTTTTTCCGTAACATGACACAAAGTTAAAAATGAGATATGATGTTTTATTATTTATTGTCTGAAAACATTAGTGGTTCTATCACTCCAAACAAAAAGAACAAGAAATACTCATTTTCTTCTGTTGTTTTGCTACTCAGTTTAAAAGCATTATATAAACTTTTGTACGACTGTCTTCTGGAGGACAGAAGAATACATTCTGTTTTTTCTTTAAATGATTTTCATTCCAACTGTATTCAGATAAATTAAAAAAATTCAGCTCTTACTTTCCATCTTCTTTGCCTTAACTACATACTTATGCCCTATAGGTCTCCCACTTTCCTTCCTCTCATGTGCTTCACCCACTTTTCTTCTTCATCCTCGTGTGTGCCAAACCAATCTGTTTCTTTGTCTCTTCTTGCACAGCAATTACTTTACCAGAGATGTTTAAAAGAGCAAATCTCATTGTCATGCTGCAGGCACAGCAAAGCAAACAAAACACAAACATTAGACAAACACAGTTTGCTTCTTGGGGGCGTTCCAACCTTTTCTCTTTTTCATAGTCCATAAAATCTCCCTCGGGTTGATTGCTAATAGCTGACATGAAACCAATTTACTGTCTCCTAAAAAGCTCTGTATTCTTAATAGTCATCATAGGATGAAATTACGATGAGTTTTTGAGTACGAAGATGAAAATTTTTCTAACAGACTGCCATTACTTGAACACCGTGGGGCAAAGATATTTGCCCCTACAGGCCCTAGTCTTGGCACAAAATTCACTCAGTTCGTCTGTTCCCGTCCTTTGTAAATGTCACTGTAAATGTCAAAAAAATCTTCCTTTTTCTGATCAAATTTACATTAAAAACGTAATAATTAAAACAAATACAATTTATGTCACTGGATTACTAAACTTGTTAGCTTTTCTTAACTGACAGAATTATTTTAATCTGATTTATTATTTAGACAGACTCAATTTGTCTGGCACAAAGTCCGTCCATCTCAGACTCTGCAGTGTGTGTGGGAAAGTAGATGACATGCAGCTTCAATCACGCAGCAGAACTGGACTTTGAACTCGTTACCATGGCGACGGCACTCTCTTTTACGCACACACACAGACACACTGATACAGGCTCTAGACATGGCTTTTAGGGGACCTTTGACCCTTTCAATGACACATGCATGTTTTTATTCACTGATTGCTATAAATCCATAAGAGATCCACTTCATTACACGTTTTTGGGAAAAATCCAATTTGTATCAGTATTTTAAGCAACAAGCCTTTACATTAGTACCATGCTAGCTTTATGGGCTATTTTCATCTTTTATAGTAATTTTCAAATCATTTGGCATTAAGCTGGTATCAAAACGGACATTCATGCTTGTACTTTTGGTATTCATACCTTTTACGCATTTTAAAATTTTACGCAAATTTTGTGATTTTTCAAAAGATTCTTTCAAATTTTTTGTGAACCTCCTGCAAATTATGCAAGTTTGGAATCAAAACATTCAGCATGTACAGGGCATCTATGCTTGTACGTTTGCTATTCATAACTTTCACTTTCATTTTAACAATTTACGCAATTTTTGCAATTTTCCAAGAATTCTTTGTATTTTTTGCGCACTTTTGAAATATATGTAAAATTGTAATCAAAACATTCTGCACGTTCAGAACATTCAGGAATATACCTTTGGTTTTCATACATTTTACACATTTTACAATTTTACGCAACGTATGCGATCTTCCAATCTTTAATTCTTTGTACTTTCTGCAAGTTTAAGTTCTCTAACAACTTCAGCATTATGGAAATACCTTTAGCATTTTTAGCAGATTTATTCAGAATCTTCAGTAACCATATTTAGCAAAAAGCATTCACACTAGCATTATTGCCAGTAATGCAACTTTTCTAGTTATTCTTACACTTCAACTCTCCAAACCAGGAAATACATTTGCTTTAAAACACTTTCAAAGTTAATTTTTGTACAGATTTAGATATCATTTTTTCGTCCCACCTTTTGTCTTCAAGCGTGATACCAATGCTGGCTTTTGATGAAATAAGCTGCTGTCAATAAGACATCTTTATGAGCAAAAATCTACTCCGATTTCTTCTTTTTGAAACCTTAACTTCTAGTTGAACCCATACTTGCCTGCACTGTTGTAGTTTTTGTTTTTAGTCTGCAGTCATTGATTTCGTTTTTCTGCTTGGTGCGTGTGACTTCTGTAATCCTTTGTTTACAGAGAGTCCTTTCCCTTCGTGGGATTCGTTCTCGTGTGTTGATCGGATGGCCTTTCTTCATTGTTTCACTGAGGTGTTTGCTTTGTACCTCTGCCATCAAGCTCTGTTTGAACTTGAAAATGGTGCTGCCCACTCAAGTTGACCATTGCATGTAAAAAATGTCCCTGTCTGTTGGGAGTTTCTATTCTTTCTCTCAAGCTTGTGCATTAACACACACTAAACTAACTTTACTACCCCTTTATTACTCTTTTTTTTTTTTTTGCAAAAGAAATAAACAAAAACATTAATTTAACAAGACAATTACAGTTTTATTTACCATAAATAATGATAAGTTGACCTTTATTTTGTTTATATAACAAAATATATTTTTATATACATATATATAGTTTATATATGTTGTTTTTTTTTTTAAACCAAATTTGTAACAGAAAGTAGATTTAGGCTGCTAAAAAGGAGTTCAAAAGCTGCATTTACACAGTTACCCTTTGAGACAAACTTTTTCAGGCTCTGTGAATATGTGCACGCATCAGTTCATCAAATAGAAGGTGGGTGATTTTAAATGAATCTTTCTTTCTGCAGACTCCTCCAGGGTATGCAGAGCCTATCGTGTGACTACCAGCCTGTGAAAGGGTCAGTGATTAAAATTATTCCGCCTGTACTTTAGAGACTGTCAAAGAGTTTAGTGGCTCTTTTGTCTGTCCCTGATAATATTTTTCCGATTTGTAGTTTAAAACGGCACAGAAGGCATGTTGTGATATTTGAATCAGAGTAGTGTGACCGTCGAGGGAAGTTGTTATTTTCGAGAAACAACACATTTATTTCAAATGAGTGAGCAAAGTCATACTTTGGATTTTCGAATAAGCATGATTACATTTCAAAGTGAGTCACTACTAACGACGTAGTAGAAGATGTCCTCTGAATCACTAAGGGTTCAACAGATTTTAAAAACAAACTTATTTAACATAAATTTAAACCTGTTTTTCAAGCAGTGTGTTGCAATACACTAATGTGTCATGAGAAATGGTCAATTTGCCCTACCTGGTCTAAAAAACATTTCACCTTGCAAGAGTTTCAGCTTTGTGGTGATGAAACGTCATAAAAAAATTTTTTTGTATTTATCTGAGTCATATTCAAGACACTTTGAGTATCATGTTTTCTTACATTTGCAGTTGAGGGTGTGTCTGATGATTTTTATGAAGAACGAAAGTGTATCTTGGCTCGAAAAGGTTAAAAAACACAGGTTTAAAGTAATATCTAACTCTAAAACAAAGCTTTTGTACTAAGTTACTTTCAGCATTGTTATTGGGGAACTGTGCAGCAGAGAAAAGACCTTGAAATTTACCATTCCATGAACACAGTTGATCTCTTCAAATAAAAGGAAAAGGTAGATTTAGAAAAGAAGTTTCTCATGTGTTGTCTTCTGTAGATGTCTGTTGTCTCAATACAAGACAAACAATAATCATTGTTATTTTTTTATCCTATTTTACTGTGTTTTGTGCATTTTGATTTTCACCATTCCCATTTATGTTACCAGTTTTGTTGGCTTAAATTCACTAAAAATGCTGAAACAGCAATAATTCTTCTAGAGGTCAGCCACCAATCTTAAACAGCAAAACCTATTTCTTTTCATAGTTAAAAAGTAAAGTTTTAAGTCAAAATTTCTTCACAAAAACCCAAAGGGGAGTGCATTTGTGTTTTACTATAATTTATAACAGAGCAAAGGGTTATTTGGGAGCAAGGGTGCTTTGAGTAACATGTAATGTGCAGTGACAGATCACCCCATGGACATGCAGAATGTCCTTACGTTTCCAGTTCACTCCTTCCTTTGGGAGCAGGGTCAGGCAACAGCGTTAAGGAAACAGTGAAGGGGCTGATGCAAGGTAGTCTTGTTCTTTAACATCACATTTATGGAGTACCTTAGTAAAAAGGTTTGCGCGCTATGTGGCTGTAATGAATAGGATGACATTTTAGTCAGGAGAGAGGAAGACCAAAGAGGAGGTTCATGGATGTAGGGAAGGAGGACACGGGGGTGGTTGATGGAATAAGGAGGATGCTGAGGAGAGGGTCAGGTGGATGATGATGTGGTGACTCCTAAAGGGAGCAGCCAAAGGACAAAGTCGATGGTCAGGAGAAAAAGAAAATACTACCAAAGTCTTCACTACCTTGTCACTTTAGCTGATTGAGTTTAGCAGAAAACGTTCAGGATCAACCACAGGTTTACAGTCAGGCTGAGATCTGGGATTTACCTTAGTTGTTGCAATACATTCATCTGTTGGTTTTAATGCCAGTCTTTCATAGATTTGTACCATGCTTTGAACGAACTCCTTTGAAATATTCAGAAATGTTCATTCAAACTTTGATTTGTCAGATTATTGTTCTCATGTTTACCTCCAGAACCCAATTTAAAGGGAGGATCATGGTGGAGTGTGTCTGCTCCAGGTAGTTTGATTTAAAGACAAAGCCAACCCCTCTATCACCTTCAGCGTTACAACATGGGACATGGAAGTGCAGGTGCCAAAAAAGAAGATCAAAAATTCTAATCTAAACAGAGTATCAAGTATTGCATTGCATACACATCTTTTCAAAAGTCCCTCTCTGATCAACTTTCGATCTATTGACAAAGCATTCCAATTGGTATTTTAATAATAACTATACCAGTTTTCTGGGACAGTTTCTGCAGAGCGGCATTAGTTCATTCGAAATTCACCTCAGAGTGCGTGGGCGGGACAGTGTAACCCCGCCATCATCCATCTCCTGCTAGCCCCTCACAACCCCAAGCCAACATTAGCCGTGCAACAAAAACATTGAGCAAAAATGGAGCTGTCCAGCCATTCAGTTTTGAGCCAGATGCCAGTTCAATTGAGGAAAACAAAAACGCATTTGAATCTATTTGTCTGCAAGCTGATGCATCAGAATGAAACGAAGCAGAGACCTTGTAGCTTGTATGCTTTATTTGTCTGCTCCTGATTCACAACAATTTGAATAAAGAGATACTCAGAAATGCAATTTTTAGCTTAATTTTCTCATTATATGTCTTCCATCATCAGAAAAATGCCCCAAGAGCATGGTAAAAACACCAAAAATCCTATTTTCATCAGAGTGGGTGTTTTCAAGAGTTACAAATATTTGGCAAATGGTGATCTCTATTATGTATAAGATGTGTTTTAATTTGTGTTTATATGTAATTGCATCACATTTCATCTCTGGAATTAACTTGATGGTTAATCATGAAGTGTTGGCAGCAGCTTTCAAAGTTGTGTCATCGTTCAGCAAGTGGTAATCTGCAAAATGCATTTCCCCCCTATAAAGGGACAAAATGTTAGGAGTCTTGCACTCGGTGTTCAGCTAAAACGCCACAATCCACCAATAATGAGGAGCCTCTCCACTCTGGATATGGAGTTGCTGACACAAAGCTTCAGAGGGATACATGGATTATAAGTGTGTGACTAATAGAAATAGAGGAATAATCCCTCTCACTGCTTGGGTTTGCAACTGGCAGGCTTTAGGAAAAAAAAGAGGCTCATAGCTTGCCTTTCATCCCAAAAGATAGATGATGTAAAGAAGGAGGGGAAAGGCAGGAGCAGCCATGGAATAATAAAAGTGAAAATGTGACCTTAAATTTCAGATAGTCTGTAATGCTGTGAGAAATATCCAGAAGGAGCAATATGGCAGACAGACAGGGAGAATGGAACATCTTTGTGTTAATTAGAACACACATATTGTCAGATCTATCACAAACTGGCCAAAGGGGAAGAGACAGTTTAGTCCCTTTCCTCCTTTGCAGTGGTGCTCAGCTCACTGAAGGCAGCAACAGCTTTTTTGAGTTGTCTTTTATGGAGGTAAAGTCTAAAGTTTTTGCAGATTTTTAGAGCAAACTGTTATGTTTCCGTATCTGAGAATCTGCCAATACCGAGTCCCAATCTGATATTTTTGTAAAACATAAAAAAAAAAAAATTAAATATTTTTAGTAAACACATTCAGGTTGTCTCAAATTTGTTTTTATTCATCCTATTTCAAGGTCGACCGTGCACTTCTGTGACAGAGCTCGAACAATCAAACAGCTTGAACAACTAAAAAACATGGAACAGCTATTAACAAGCAAAAATTGTTAACTATTAACTAGTAAAAATAGGTGATAATTAGTCATGTAAAAAGTTTGGTGTCTGCAGCCGTAGTATCTTCAAAACTTTTGAACATTTTTGATCATATGTTATTTATATCTCCTTAAAACATTAAAACCAAAGACTTTCTTCCAAACAAAGACTTTCTCAATAAACAAAAATACAACCTCTTTCTGTTGAAATGTCTTTTGAGGTTGTTATTTGAGTTTAGACAAATCAATAGTGACACTTGCTTTCAGTTTTACATGTTAATTAAAAGAAATGTGAGCCCCAAAGTCCAAATCTGAGACCGCTTGCGTCTGATACCACATGATGGGGCCCAATTTTTGATCACATTACCGGATCGCGGCATCCCTAGTTGTAACAATTACTGTTTTTTCCCTGTCTGAGTTCACATGTTTTCAATTAATTATCACACAAGTAACATGTTAGCAAAACATTCTCAGAATTTAGTCTCTACTTGAAAGCAAAAACACATGTATTTTTTTTAACTGGAAATAAATTGAGGTGCAAAGAAATCATAACTATCAGGGATACAAAGCATCCGATAATAAATACAAATTAGGCGCTCTGGGCTCCTCATGCAAGCCTGCCTTTAGAAACCTATGTGTAGGATTTGACCAATCAATGTACTTCAAAAATAATCAAAGTTACTGGTGTACAAACTGCTTTTTCACCTAAGAAAGATTTTCTAAAGCAGGGAAAATGGTAACAAATGATGACTTGGAGATTGTAATTCATGCTTTTATTTAATCTCGTTTAGATTACTTGGTTTAATAAATCCACAGCTAATCGTCTACAGTTGGTACAAGGCTTTTAATGGGAACCAGTAAAATGACTCACTTTTCACTAGTTTTATCTTCTTTACATTTCCTACCTATCAATTTTTTAATTGATTTTAATATTGTAGTTTTGGTTTTTAGAGCTTTTAATGGGTAGGCCCCTTATTATATTTCCTAACTGTTTGTTCTAGATGTCTTCAGTCGGACCCTTCCATCCTCTGGTCCGATTCATTTGGCTGTCGAAAGCTGGAGGTAACATCACTTTTCAAGCAGTAGCCCCCAGACTCTGTGTGTCCCTTCAGGTGACAAACACTGTTGAGTCCTTGAAGAAACAGCTGAAGACACTATTTTTTAACAATTTAATTGAATTTAATTTAGTTAATTGTTCTGTAATCTGTTTAAACTTCTTTTTTTCTGTAAATCACAGTGATTTTAAAGTGGGGATTGAAAGTTTAGGCACCTCAGGTGAAATAACAAAATAACTCTGTTGAGACCAACATACTTTTCCGGTCTGAATACACCCTATGATGGGCATTTTAAACCAACAGTTATACTTTGTGCTTACCACAATCGGAAAACAAAAATAAATTGAGGAAACATAAAATGTCACAGAAAACTTTGAAAGGGGACATAAATGTTTAAAGAATGATGTAAAAAAAAAGTGAAGGAAGCCTCTCCAAAGAATCATTTTTTACCCAGAATTCATCATGAACATTAAGGATAAACTGAGGAAACATTACTATGACAGGAATACAGCCACATTCAATCACTAATAAATTTGCTTCACACACAAAAAACTAGTTTAGTTATAGAAAACTGCTTCCAATGGGTTGAACTAAAAGGAATTTTCAAAAGGAAAATACATGATTTAGATTTTGTATTTTAGTAGTTTTTTTTAAAAGAATACATTGCTTATCTTTTACAAAGAATACAAGCTAACATTTTCCAATTCCACATTTTTAAAGTTATAAATAGTTAATTAGGAAAAAAAATAGACAATTCAAGCAAATAGATGTGATTTGTACAAAAAATTGTAAGAAACTAAAACTCAGAAATGAATTTACTCACAGAAAAACAAAAACGATAAACCTGTAGTAAGTACTGCTACAGAAGTGAAGCGCCGTGGTTAATTACAGTGTAATTCAACACTTGTCATCATGGTCTGTCAGAGTTGGACATTGTCAAATTTGTCATGACCACAAATAGGAGAAACTAAAATGATCTCAGTGAGAGAGGCTGTATAATCGAAAGGCAGAGATCGCAAGGAAATGAAAAGACTTGTTGTCAAAAATGGTTTCAAATCTCATCCGTCTTTCAAACAGCATCTGTCATTGTGCTGGCCGCTCATCGGTTATCGTGGCAGTAAAAGTGATGAGGAGTCAATTGAACTTTCTTTGACAGTTAAAAGTGGGTAAGTTCCTGGAGAAGAATGATTAAGGTTGATCTCGAAGATGACCAGTTTTAGGTCTTTCCCTAATTAATCAATTTATTTCACAGATTTTGACCACAAAGCATCACAATGCCCTTATAAGAATAAAAAAAAGAGAGAATACATTTACTACTTCACTACTTCACTATTTGCTTTACTGTTTGCTTTAAGGTTGCATGGATGTACTACCTATCTTAAATTCTGAATAGATTTTCCTTTATAAATCTTTTAAGTTAGATTCAAGAACAGGCTAAATGCATGATCAATGAAAGTGGTCACTTGAACACACGTTTCCGAGGGCAGTGAGAAGGTAGCTTCAAACTTCTGCTGCACTTACCTATTTTTCCCAGCTCACCACATTCCTGCACACTGGTGCGGTTTACAGTGTTTGCCTTTAATTAAGAAGGCCGGTTGAAATCCTGACTGAGTTCTTTTGTCCAGATACAAAAATTTGATTCATGGTGCAGAGGTAGGGCGGCCAACCTCTGAACAGTGGACCGCAGGGTTCCCATCATGAGCGCCTATTTGTTAAAGCAAAACACTACGCCCCACATCTCTCCTAGTTGTTATAGGTTGGCGGCAATATTCGACAATGGAGCCACCATCAGTGTGTGAGTGTGTGCGTCTGTGGAAAATTAGGGCTGTAACTGCAAAGCACTTTGGGTCTGAGAAGGTTGTAAACCACTATGTACGCCATTTACTATTGATTGGTTACATTGGCAAAATGAACCCATTACCATCACCATTCTGTCTGTGATGGCATAAACACCGGTGTCCAATAGATGCTGGTCTCTAGTAAACGCTGGGTCGGCCGACTTTTTAAAAAAAATATACGCCCCGGCTACTATTGGAAGATATATGGTATGTATGATCCTGCAATAGACTAGTGAACTGTCAAGTATGTACCGGACCTTTGCTCTGAATGGGCTCCAGCAAACCCAGTGACCCTGCAGATGAGAAAGCAGGAGCAGAAGACGTCTGAATGGTTATCCAATGCTTTCTAGAGCTCAGAAAACAGCTTTGTAACAGGCTATCTTACTGGAGAATAGGTTTTATCACCTAATTAAATCAACCATCTATGAAAACTCACGGAAGAACTAAAGAACAACAAAAGGTCGCTTTTGAATGTAACCGCTGGTTAAAGCCAACTCTGCTGCTCGTCTTAAGGTCGACAAATGCCACACTTCTTCCATAGATGTAATAAATCAGCTAATTATGTACACTTGTGTGTGTGTGTGAGAGAGCGAGAAAGTCCATATTTTAAAAAAATCAACAGTTTAAAGTGTCCGTGCTATTTTTTGTAACGATAAATAAGCAAAAGTAAGGAACACATCATCCAATTGTGCTTTTATTTGATAATGAGCTTGAAATAAATACAGCTGTTTATGAGGAACATTAGACATTCACAGTGTACTCTAATATTACATAAATCTAAACAAACCCTTGTGTTCCACTGTCTGACTAAATCCTGAAAAAAAAGAAAATTCCTTACTAAAAAAAATAGTAATTCCTTCCTAAAATTCAGAGAGGACACAGTGACCCCTACTGGGCATGTAGGGAATCTAAGGAGAACTGGAAAGAAATCAAGAGTTGGAACATTGTATTTTACTTTACCTCCAGTGTACCACGTTTGGCTCTACAAGGGCTGACGGTGAGGCCATAAATGCATAAGTCCATTTTTTCTCTTTTTGAACCATAATACTGTCAGATATGTTGCACTGAATGCAAATGTGTCTCAAACAGCAAATTGCTCCTTTACTGTTGGGTGTGATCTGTAATTTTGCTGACATCTTCAGGGGAAGAGTTTTACTGCAGAAAAATAAATATTTCAGTTGTTTCTTTACATTTTTTTTTTACTTACTAGCTTCATTGAAGATTAAAGAATAAAAGATTTAATTAATTTTTGAAAGATTTCAAACCTAAATTCTCACCAAATCAGTACACCAACTACTCATTTCACCTTGACCAAATGGTTTATTGTAGGCTCACTAACAATTATGTGTACAATTATGCTTGAAATAAACCAGCTCCATCAATCAATCAATTAATCTGTACGCAGTTTTGATTAAAAGATGGTGGGATTTCTAGTTGATCCGACCCCCACTGCATGTTAAAGGTAATGCCCGTTAAACCTGGATGGCGGTTTCATGTCAAATACTGTACATCCCTTAAGAATGACATAAGTATTGTCCTTTTTTTTTTTCACTTGTCTTGTCCAACAGCTGAGCAAACAGATATGAGGTGAGAGCCTCTTTTTTTAGACAGATTTTACTGTTACAATCAGGGGGTTAAAAATCATCGGACACACAAGGTGTATATTTGTATAAATCCCACCCCCCTTTTTTTTTTTTTCTTCAAGCACAACACAACTTCCTCAACCGACCCACCTCTTTGCTGTATTTTATTTCTAAAATATCTCTCTGCCAAACTCTAACCATGGCAGCCCTTCAAAAATAAAATGTATTTTACAAAGAAATATAATCTCACCTTACAATACATTATCAAAAGGAATTGAATTTCACATTGGTTAAAATCAGTTTTTTAATTGAAACCTCAGTTTAAATTGATTGCTTCTGTGTATTTGTACATTTTATGCTTAATTCCTACGAGGGTAAATACTGTGTTAATAAAATATCTTTAGTTCGTCCCAAAAGATGAGCTAGAAAGATTCTATTTTTTCTTGGAATTATTGCATCATGTCCAAGGATTTTTTTAAAGCAAAGGAATCCACTAAATTCCAGGAATTTATTTGATTTTGTCAAAAGAGCACCATATAGTTGAGCATTTTCTAAATATGGAACACATTTTAATAATCACAACTTGCTATACTATGTACTTAGAAGCCAAGATAAAATTTTAAACTGTGTTTTAAGAGGGTATTAATGATCCAAAAGTTTAAACTCCAAATGATTTAAATAAGAGTTTCGAACCAAAAAAATGTTTTGACAATTTTGAGACAGATTGTTCCATCACCTATAAAGTTCCTCTCTGATAGAAGTGGCAAACAGTTAGTGTTTACCTCATATAAGAAACAAAAAAAGATACATTACAAACAAACAAAATAAACTAGCCAACAAAAGAAACTGCCTGGATCCAATCTTTTTGTTATCCCAACTTATATGGATTTAAATCACAAAACATTTTTTTGGTGAACACAGGGGACCCTTTAAAACAAACAGCAGGATAAAAATGTAAAAATGTAAAACATGTAAAAAGTGTCATATTTTTTAATGCCACAAAGGAGAGCCATACACAAAACTTACACTAAAAAAAGAGAAAAAAAGGCTGATTTTAGATCCAACAGTTTGATAATTATTCACAAGATCATTAAATAATTTGATATTTAGAAATACAGAGAATTTTGTAGCAAAAGTCAAAATGTTGATCCTAATGATACAAATTAGATAAATAAAAGCAGACCTGAAGGACAAATGCTCACACACAGACTGACAGGACGCACAATTCCTACAAGCTTTTAGATAATGGGGGATGGACGAAGGTCAAAGCTGGAAAAATTGGCTGCAGCATCATCATCATCATCTGCATGGTGGAATAATCATACAAATAAGGGAATATTTCTAACCCATGCAAGAGAGCAAATCAGCTCTAAGCTTTCCTTTTTGAATCAATTCACTATTTATCAAGGGTTTCTCACGAGATGATTGCTTGAGCACAAAGAGGCTGTTATAAATAATGACCAGAATTCAAAAGGTCTCATTTATAATGAACAGACAGCCTGGGAATTGCCTCAAACAAGTTTTATAAAAATTTCTGGTCATAAATACTTTTGGAGCAATTTTTAATCACAAGAAGACAAAAAAAAGTCCCTTTGCTGCCAATGCCTTTTGATTTGAGCTATTAACTGTTAATATGAAAGATTGGGCATGCTCCACAGTGATTCAAAATATTGCATTTTTTTTTAGAGACATTAAATATATATTTACATATAAAATAAAATTATATGGCAATGCTAATTTAAAGACCCACTCCAACGAAAACCATGTTTTTGGTATTTTTAGCATGTTCTTGTAGCATTTTCTCATAATGGAGGATATGTATAAAACAATTTAAGATTAAAACTGCATTTCTGACTATTTCTTTATTCAACTTGTGCTGGATCAGGAGCACACTAAAACCCAGCGTCTGACAAAGCTCCAATTTGTGATGCAGCAGCTGCGACGGGTGGGCCAAAGTATCCTTGTTCCACTCCAATTCTGATGCATTCACTTGCAGACAAATAGATCCATTGAAATCTTCATTTTCCTTGTCTGAACTGCGATTTGGCTCAAAACTGTACGGCTGCATAGCTTTTTTTTAAGCTTGTGAGAGAGAGTGTTAACAAAGGAATGATGAGATATCATTATAGGGTTACTTCCGCACCAGTAGTTTCGCCCACAACTCAGAGGCGAATTTCTGATAAACTACTTCTTGTCTGCAGAAATTATATCTTAAAAAATTGACACAGACATTTTGATTTTGACAAAAAATTGTATAATCATAATTAAAAGACCACTGGGAACGATTCTGAAAGTAGATACAAAGTATAAAGTTGGAGTGGGACTTTAAAACAGTGTTTCCCAACCCTGGTCCTCAGGCCACACTGTCCTGCATGTTTTCCATGTTGCCCTGCTTATGCACAGCTGATTCAGCTCATCTTCAGACTCTGCAGAAGCCTGACAATGACAGTCATCAAATGCAGGTGTGTTTGAGCAGGGTTGGATTGACAAAATGCAGGACAGTGTTCCCACAGGACCAGGGTTGGGAAGCACTGCCTTAAAGGACGAGGCTGAACACAGAAAGGCACGTACTCCACCTCCACTGCACACCTGTTGGGCTGGGATGCTTCCAGGTGGCGTGATGGACTTCCAAAAATCACAAAACAGGTTATCCTGTGGGAAACAGATCCACATCTCTTATTAGAGTAGCTATCATAATAGAGATGGGTAGAATTTCCTGACTGTTTCAGAGACTGTGAGGAACACAAAGGAAGCGAGCCGTCCCGCTGTTGGCAGCAACTGTGAAGAGGAACATGAGGACCGTCTCCACCGACACTCACTGTGACTGACTGATTCACAGTCCACCTCTGTCTCATCTCTGTAAGCAATCCGATATCCTCCCCTTGATGCGTTTACCGCGCGACGCTAATGCGATATGATGACAGATAGAACAAGGCAGAAAGACATTTCCACAGAGGTTTGCTTATAATGAAACAGGCCCATGAATAAAACATGAAGTGTCAAGCGAGCAAAACATGATGATTCATACACTGTTATCCATTTTCATCAATATAATTTACCCAGTTTGCCCAACTTCCTGCGTTTGTTTCTACATTTAAGTTGCATAATCTTCCAGATCCCTTAACCAGATTGTATATGTATTTAATGTGCAATCTTTGTAGTTCAATGACTTTATAACGGCTGTTTTAGAAAGTTGGATTCTAAATTGAGACAAGTGTGTAAACACTTTTCATGCAAGCTCTTACAAGGCTTTTTAATCATGACTGCGGCCTACTTTAATATATCATACAGTCAAAAAAGTAACAAAAGTGTCGACTCACAGTAGATCACAAAATGTTGCTCTGATTTCATTTTATCATATTATCCGTAAGCTGATTTGTCATGTAAAAAATGTGCGACCTGTGACAATAATAGCACATTATGTTTTCCTTTAGGATCATTTGTGCATCAGTGTATGATAAAATTTCAGCACAAAACAATCAGAAAAAGGCAGAAATGCAAAAATACTTTCCATGATGGCTTGTTTAAGGTGTTCATTTTTTCTTTTTATTGCCTAAAGGACATCATTTCTAACTGGTAAAGGTTTACGCAGCTCTAATTTTGACATACAACGTTTTTAAAGTATTTTAACTACCACAGTGACATGAAATACTAAGTGTTGCAACACAAAACGAGCCAAGCTGCAGGCTTTTAGGGTAACACGGGTTCCCTGACTGAAATATGAGAGGGGTTTTAAGACTTAATAAGTTCTAAATTTAGAGGAAACACTCCCACCCACACATTAAGATCAGCAGCAGCAGTTTCCCATCATGACTTTTTTTTTTTTTTTGCAAAACTCTTATTTGTGTGCATTCTCTTATGTCCTTTTCTGGTGTGGAGTTTCAAAAGATTTCTGCTAAAGGTCACAAGGACTTTATTACCATCATAAAAAAAACACAGAATCCGCTTTTTTGTACTCGTAAAGTTAAACCTAAATTAGTTAAGCTGTGCAAACTCCTTTTTATTATATATATATATATTTTTTTTGGGAAGTGTTATATAATTGCCTGAGATCAGTAAATAAGAGCATGTGGAAGTCACAGGCCTCTGTCATTAATCAGAGCAATTCTGAGATGATTACTAAAAGCTGAGCAGCAGATGGGCAGAAAAATAAATAGGATTGAGGAAAGTCACGATACTGGAGGAAGGTGAAATAAATATTTTAAGATAAAAATCAAATTCAAATCAAACTTACTCGCTCTAAATCCAGACTTATTTAGAATTGACTCAAATATTGCTATAAAGAAAACAGGATATGAAAAAAGATACACACATTGAAAAGACATTGGAAGAGTCAGCATGTGATTGGAATGAAATGACTTTCTTTGCTGGAAGCTGTAATCCTAAATATATTTATCCTACATAATATTTTCTTGATCTGATGGTCATACATTTAAAAAAAAGAAACATTATTGTATGACTCTCCAACTTTTGCTTTCCATTAACTTTAGTTTGACATGTTTTTTTTTTTTCTTTTTTTCTGTGGTTTTAAATGAGGCTAATCTTGGAATGTGGAAAATCATGTAAGTCACAGGATGATGGTACAGACTTTCTCAAGTTTTATTGTGTTAGCACCCTGCAACAGATTGGCGAACTATCCAGGCACCCCTGTACCAATGTACCCCACCTACGCCTATTAGTGGCTGGGATAGGCTCTAGCAACCTCATGACCCAAAAAGGGATGGAGAGGGTTTAGAAAATAGATAAATGGAGAAATGTTTTACCATTAACACAATCAT
Organism: Oryzias celebensis; assembly: GCA_014656515.1. NCBI lineage: Eukaryota > Metazoa > Chordata > Actinopteri > Beloniformes > Adrianichthyidae > Oryzias > Oryzias celebensis. Next base: position 18,148,534 of record BNCR01000013.1, read on the forward strand.
TGTAAGTATATCTGCTCGACTGCTTAAGAGTTTGTCATCAAAGCAGTGGATGCAGTTTGTTCTTTCTAGACAGAGACACATAAACCTGAATTCTTTTTGGAAATAATTGGAAATGATCCTGAACAAAAGCATTATCTGTCTGTATGTAATAGGGTTTTTACTGTTTGATTTTGACCTCCTTGTTATGGATTTTGAGGCTGTGAGCAGTTATTCTAAGGAGCTTGAACCCCTCCGAGATACACATTTAGCCATCAAATGTATACCTGGAAGTGATTTTATAAATGTCAAATGTCAAATGTCTGCAGGAGCACCAAAACCAAAAAGGAGGACAGAGAGAAGACTGGGAGCTCAGCCCTTACACGAAAATGGTTGACTCCAAGTGGATTTTGGTTTGTTATCTACGTCATTTGGTTTGTATAAAAGGGTAAATGACTGAATTTAAACACTTATGCAGTAAGCTTAGGTGACATAATTTTAAAAACTGATGACCAATCAGTAAGTTTACTAATCCACACCTGTGTAACTTAGTACACAAAGCTAATGGAAAGTTTCCATGTTTAAGCAGCCAATTGAAAGACTGTATAAATAACTTGGAGGTAATGAAGATACTTTAACGGAAATGGCTCTTATAGAGGGCAGGGATTCAGAAGAAGCTGGGTAAGACTAATAATTAATGTTTTTGACAAATGCATAAAACTATACTGGTGTGAAGTTGTATTTTATCAGGATTAAAAAGCTTTATAATAGCCTGACATGCAGTCTTTAATACACTTTCTTGCTTTTAACTGATCGTTTTTTGTTTTATTTTTTTTTAGCTAAAAAATTAAATTTTCTTTGATAAAATCATCAAGCATTGCATTGTCCAGTTTACTAACTTAGCTTATTTAACTTTTATTTATATGAAGTGGTTGTGATCCAATTTATGATACAATGAATTGTAGTTTGTGTTACTAAAATGGAGTTTTATGTAAACTATGGCAGTCGTCATTTCTTTTGTCAAAGCATGTTAAGATGACAAGACCTGACAGATCAAAGTATAGCTCATATTACAGACCATAATAATCAAGAATCCAGACTGACATGATCAGAGTTGCTGTGAGTGAGACCTTATCTCTGTGTGCTGCTGAGCCAAATAATTTAGAAGCTCTTAGAATAATATTGAGAGAAAAAACAGATGGTAGAAACACGCATTGATGTTTTGTCAAAGCAATGATGTGTGCAAACATGACAATGGGGACAGCATGACTTAATGACTCTGTACAGTAAAAAAAGATAATCATATCTAAATTGCAAACTACACTGCTGTGCATTAGAACATTTGTTTTCCAGGTGCACATGCGCATGGGTGAATGAACGATTCCAATCACAGCTACAACCTCCATCGCTCCAACGCTCACACACACCAATTCCCCAGCAGACTCCCACATGCCTGTCTGGCATTCCTCTTTATTGATGGCTGACAGCTTGAAGCCAACACCAAGTGTGGATTTCATTACGGCTGTGTAATTGACATCCTGTTGCTTGTCAGTGGGTTTTCGTTTTCTCCCGCTAATGCGATCAGAAAACCGGTACTTTCATTCTCACTGCAACAAATAACTCCAGCAGGGTAATGAAAGTTTATTATGGGTCAGTTTGTTTACAGGTTAAGGGCCGTGTGTCTTACAGTTGAATTTGACTCTCAATAACATATTTTTGAAAGAAATAAAGTATACTGCATCAAAATATTCAATATACACAAACCAATGTTAATTATCAGGCTCCCTACTCCGCTTCATTCTTCATTCTGATGCATCCACTTGCAGAAAAATAGAACCATGTCTGCCTTTGTTTTCCTCGTCTGAGCTGTTATCTGGTTCAAAACTGGACCGCTGGACAGCTCAGATATTGTTCGCCACTTTTGTTGCACCACTGATGTTAGATAGGGGTTGTGACGGGCTGTAAGCTAGCGGGAGAGCGTGAAACAGATGGATGATGGGAAATTAGCGCAGGCAACAGTTCCGGTTATAACTTGAAGTCGAATTTCTGATGAAGCCCAGCCACTAGAACTATGTTCTAGAAAACTGCATAATCATAAATAAAAGACCACTGTAAACGCTTTTAGAAAAGATCAAACAATGAACAATAAAATACTTAATCTAAACTCCACATATGTATGTCTTTTTCAGCATAGCACGTATGTTCTTATTTGGTTAAAATATGACATTTCTGTTCAATAGGCTTTGACTGTAGAGTGTAATGAAAGAAGATGAAAGCACATTCTTAAATTGAGTTGTGTAATGGAGAGCAAAAAAAAAAAAAAAAATCTGGCATTTCTAGGTCCCTTCATGTTGCCAGAATCCACATCTTGTCTAACAATCTAACGAGTAATTTCCTGACATAAACATAACCAAAAGCACCTAGAAATGAGAGAAAAAAACCCAATCGAAGAAAGAATCCACTTGAATCCACATGGCTGTCATATTGTGGAGCCATGTTGCTATCCTCAACACACTCTCTAAAATGTGTTTGTCTCATCCTCCTTCTGTCAGCATCACAAAACAAATGACATCTTTGCAGTTTGGTGATTTAGTCAGTGCAGCTCTAGTTGGTACGTAGCATTAGCTCAATTGTTGGTAGTGGATGCCTGAGGAAAAAGTCTCATTGACGACAAAAGACGACATGAAAGACCATTATGGCTGTTGGAAAGGCCTTGTAATTATATAGAATTATTCAGCTTGGACAGATGTCAGGCCTGTATAATGAAAGGTGTTACTGTCTTATTCACTGGCTTTTATGATGACAAAGTCAAACTTACACACACACACACACACATGAGCGTTTAAAGCTGGTGTTTTTCTTGCATTAGAGCAGTAACTATGGAGTTATTACATCAAAGGGTGATGAATTCAGTTGAGCAAACAAAACAATTTATAGCAAGATATTTTTCTCATGTTTCTTTTTTACATTGTATGACATTTGGTAAAATGTAAATTTTTTACTGCTGTTTTTTTTTTTTTTTTTTGCTTAACTTTACTTTTGCTTGCCAACTAAGGTTGTAGAGGATTAACTGTTTGAGTAGAGATACATCGTAATCATCCCCTTGTGCTATAAAACTGCAAATTGGAATACTCAATCCTGTATTAAAGATTTTTTTGGACAAAAACAGCTTTCACACAGTTTTTAATCACATCATTTATATTTTTATCAGTGAAATTTCCACCTTTATTCTTCTTTTAATCACTAGTTTTTTGAAAACGTTTTTCCTAAGACAACAGAATTTGTTGAATTGAAATTTGAACTGTTAATACATATTTAATCAGATTATGTTATATTAAAAAAAAAGATATATATATATATTCATCAAAATCAAATCCATTTAGCATTTAAGTAGTGATTTACAACAGTAACTTCCACATATTTCCTTCTCTTAGTTAACTACTTTTTGAAAAATGTGTGAACTGGCAGTCATCGTACAGTCTTTCTTGTACATGTTAAGGAAAGAAATGTAAGAATAAATGGAGACAGAGAGTTAAGAGCATGCTGTGTATTTTATCATTTCATTTTTTAGAATTGTAAAGCACTTTGCATTATTTTTGTATGAAAATTGCTTTGGTTTTATTTGAAGTATGTCATTGTCACAGGATGTGAATTAAAAACAACTTATTTTCTTTATATTTCATGTGATCCAGCGATTTTATAAATGTTGTTTTTTTATTATTACAAATTATAATCTTAGAGCAGCTTTTGGGATGGCACACCTTCTGAAGGTCACAAAAGTATAAACAAGGGAGATCCTAAGTGTAAAAGTCCTAGAAAGCTCCCATTGTGGTGAAAAAAAAAAGATGAGGAAGCGGCAGCTAATCCATAAACTAACAGCTGAGACAGCAGGCTGAGCCACAGGTATTTAATGCACTTCACAACTTCAAATTAAGAAGCAATTATGTTCTTGCCTGGGTCGTTCCTAATCCTGTTGAAGGTAATAGAGCCGCACCTATGGCCTTAATTGCAGGGATTACATCTGCAAAGGCGCAAGCTGTTTAACCTGTACTGTCAAAATCAAAACCTTAACATGAAAAGGAAACTTTAATACCTCATTTGTCCTTCAAGCTTCAGTTTCCTTCAGAAAAATTACAGTTGTCACATGCAAATTCCTTTATAAATTAGAGGTCTTCACAGTTCAAATGCCACTAATGCCGTGTAACGATTTAAATGCAGATGAATAAATTAGTCCCTTTTTCCAACATTTAGCGCCTGCATGCTTTTCATGTGATTCTGACTGCTTTAAGGCCAAGGAAAAGCAGAAAATTCTGCATTGTCTGGCTCGATCTTCAAGAGCTGGTTTGTAGAATGTGTCTGCACAAAGCTGGAGTTAATGCTGCATGATGGCAAAGTTTTACAAAGCACAGAAAGGCAGGGATCTGACTTTCCAAACTCCCAGAGGAAATGTGAGGAAACTCAAGGCAGACACGGGCAATGAAGCTCTGCTGTGGCTGCTCCTTCAAAGCAACTCTTCTAACCAGGAGAGGGAAAAAGATAAGAGGAGGTGAGAGTGTAAAAGTACAGAGCACAAGAACATCCCCTGGCCATTAAGCAGTAGAAGCCCTGACCTTGTTAAAGGGGAAACATTCCCGCCTGCCACCACAGTGTCTGCAGGGGGCGGAGAGTCAAGCTAACTCAATTACGAGCATTTTCTCTTATTATAGCCTGTCAAGTTCACATTTCTTTACTACCTCTAGTCTATAATTCCTATTTAGCTTCTAATGGTTTCCATTAACTGACTGAAAAATCCTTGCATTTTTTTGTCTTAAATGCATCATCATTTTTTTTAAACCACTACTGTTTAGAACAAGTCATAAAACGCACAGAAACATAATTATAACACAACAAGCAGTTATCAATAGATAATTAAATATAAAATGGGTATAAATAATCTTTCCGGAGGCATTATACGGGTATGTGTTAGTGCAAAGTAGGATTTCGGTGCCATGCATGGGTCAGCATGTTCCAGGACCCTTAAATCACTTGAGCACTGGTGTAATTACGGTTCTCTGGGACGCCACTCAACCCTCTAATACCCAGGGGGCTCTAGAGCGGCGCCACTTGTTGCGCAAGCGTTCACAGAGAGGGAGCTGCAGGGAAAGAAACACTGAGAAAGGTGAAGGGAACACGCTGAGGGTGGAGTGGTGCTGGGATGGCTTTTGGCAATTTCAAGGTTAATCCTCTAAATGTCAGCTCACAAAGCAATATGCTTAGTGAGTGTGCGTGCAAGGAGGGCTGGTGACCGAGGCTGTGGGAGGGGGTGGTGAAGCAAATGAAAGAGGCACAAAATGACAAGGTTTGGGCAAGCTTTGAAACCGCACTTTGCCTTCGATGGGAAATATTTGCAGTTTAATGTTTTAAAGGTGATGGAACCAAACAAGAACACAGACATTGAAGCTCCTGAGCTACCGAGCCCATTTTGACTCTAATCAGGAAGCGCTTCAATTAGACATCATCGGAGATTTTAACTTATCCAAGTAGTTCTACTGAGTACACAGAGTCCAGCTGCACAAGCAACCTCTTTTTCATTTTTTTTTCCTTTTGTGCTATGGCTCAAAAATATCACTTTCTCTCACAATTACACAAACCGGAAGCAGGACTTGTTTTTAGATTTTTGCATAATGACCAATAAAACAATGAGGTAATTTTTTGTTTATATGAGAGCTTAGACAAAATATTACATAAATAAAATAGTAATAACAGGGATTATTTCTTCGATTTCCTTTCTTGCCATAAATTAGCTTCATGATACAGCTTGTAGAGGATTTCTGGCTAAATTCCACACTAGTGTTCTAAGTGTTTAATTATGTCATAAGATACAAATTGTCCAACATGTTGGTTGCTACTGCGAAATCTTAAAAGTAGGTCAAGGAAGAACCATGCCATTCCTTGTGTGCATGGGCTGCTGTCACTGGGACTTAAGGTGAATGTGAAAGTAAAGGAACTGTAAAACATTTCATTTGATTTCCTTTTATGAATGAACAAACAGATTTGAATAAAAATGTATGGTTACTTTAACTAAAGACTCACCTCGATGAAGATTGTGTTTTTAACATGTTCTTGTGGTATTTGTCTCTTGACAGAGGACATGTTTAAAGAAAATTAAGATTACAATTTTTTTTTGAGTATCCAAATTGTCATGAATCAGGTGCAGACAAAAAAACGTAATTAAAAAAGCTAATCCTATCGTCTCATCACATACGTATAATAACAAAGGCTAAAACACGGTTTAGACAAGAAATATAATAGTGATCAATATAGTTCAGATGACTCTTTTAAAGATAATTCCCGTGCCTAAGATATACGCAGCTTTTATTTTGAAAAGAAAATAGCAGAATTATGTTAATTTACCAAAATTAGATTATCAGCAGAAATAATCTTTGTTGGAGAGACAGGAATTAATGCTACTGAAGGTCCTACAATTATTAAAAAAAAATATGAATTGCAATCTATGTACCACAACTATATATATTATGCCTGAACCTTTGAGGAAGTAGCCAGTCAGTACAAGATATAGTTGTTTGCAAATGAAATGTATTTATTATCCATCCATAGGGCACTTCATGGTTTTTACGTATACATTAATTAATCCTATTACACATAATTAATCGTGTTATGGGATAAATCAACATCACAAACACTGAAATAAACAAAAGACTTTTCATTATCTCACAGCAGAAATATGTACCAGTTACATATGACACAAGATAAATATGACTCTTTGTTCATGACTTTCTTTTTTTTTTTTTTTTTTAAAGACAGTTTCCAGCTTGTTGTTGTTTTTTTCATCTGATTTTGACATGAAAGAGCTCATGTTTTTTTTCCAAGTAAGAATAGTTAAAGTAAGGCTAACAAACAGACCCAGAAATTCACTAATGCCTTTAGAATTCATTGGGTGATCATAATAATCAGTTCTGAAAATCTGTCCTAATTTTTTAACAAATAATTTATTTTTTCCCGCGTGGATGTTCAACTGTAGTTTCATTAAAATATATATGCATGCATTTATTTAAAATGGAAAAAGGGTTATCTGTAAACAATACAAATAGCTGGTAACATCTGAGTTTTGAGAACAGTAAATAACATCTGACATTTTAAATGGTGCTCTTCCATATCACTCCATCTTTACAAGACGAGGCAGCACAATTCCATACAGTTAAGATAATACTTACGCTGGCGCCGAGCATTTTCATGCCCGTTTTCCGATTTTTATTTGAACTTCAAAGACCCCTACCATCCATCAATCTCTGGTCTTCACATGCAAGGATGTTCTTCAATGGTGAAATTTCAAAGTGGATCAATTTGCTTTGCCCTTTTTTAGAAAAGGATCTTTAAGTCATTATGCACAGATGAAGATGGGAGACCCGGTCTTCCTCCTCAAGACACAAGGTTGTGTGAACATGTACAATGCACAACAGTAGAAGTTTCAAACTGTATCAGACAAAGAAAATATTTCTACCACTTCCCATCGACTAATTTTTACCTCGTTAAATGTTCTTTTAAATCTTGTCAACATCTTAAAAAGAAAAATAATTTTTTACTTAATTTGAATTTTCTGTCAAACCTGTAAATTATTCATTGATTTGTGTAGGTGTCCAGGATTGTTTAACATAAACCCTTTTTTTTTACCTTTGTCAGTGTGGGCCTAGTGTGTTTCTGGAACCCAAATAATGCTTAAAATGCATTTTAGAGCCCCTAGTATGAAATGCTTTGGACATTGTTGTTTAGTCACATATTCTACAGTGCTTGTGTGCTTCATCAACATACACAAACATTTAATTGGTCATGGTCCCCCTTTGCAGTAAATAAACTGAACTCCTATATAAAGTAGCTTTACTGTGGCTGGCATTTTTCTTGAATTGCATTGTCATTTTAGCACATTCTTACTTTAAAAAATCTTTTCTGTTGAAAACGTACCAAAAATATAAAAGGTTGCTTTTATTTTATCTTCTGGAGTAATTTCTTAGTAATTCAATAATTATGCCATAACTAAGAACCATAAATATTGGCCTATTTAAAGAAAAAAAAAGTACATAGCGTGTATGAGCAAAGGCACATGAATTAAATCCTTCCTTTTGCAAAAAATCCATTTCACCCATCGCTTGACTCAGTTTTGACAGGATTCCTGGTAGTTTGCTGAAGTAATTATGTGTGGACATGGTGCAGAACAAAGCAATCAGGGAGGGTCCCTAAATATGTTGTCTAGACTTGGTGTCTCGCTCCCTCTCTGTGCGTCCCTCCATTCATTGTGAGACCTGTCGTCTGACCTTACAGGGAGTCAACCTTTAACTTTAAAGAGGACCCACTCCACCAACCGTCTCCAGCTCAAAACGTTCCATTTATCCTGTAATCTAAGCATAAAAACATTATTATCTTTCCATTATGGCAGTTTTCTTTGAAACGCCAATTGATTCCTGCGCCGGGACAGAGAAACTGTATTATGGCATCTGACTACAGGACAAACAACAGGGCAGTGGAGTCAAGAGACAGTTAGTCTCACCCTTTCAAATGGCCCACCTTTGAAGTGGCGAGGATGGCGCTTGTAATCAGCTCAACTGATTGCAACAAGGCACCAGAAAGCAAAAGAGGAGCAGAGCACTATTGGGTGGTTTTACAGGAGTTGTTTGGGTAGAGTGCTAATTCACCATAATGACAGCCATTACTCCAAATGCAAACAGTGTCACTCAGCTCTGCAATCTTTGGGTCAGGCCTGCAGATGCAGCCATTGCACTGAAACACAGGAACAGAGTAATTACGAGTAAGTATGATTTAAGTGGGAGTTAAATGCGAACGAATATTTAATTGCATTTGGTTGCAAAATCAACTGTGTCACATCTAAAATAAAAACTGGTACACAAAAGTCAAAAGCCGAAGATTAGCTTGCTCTCTATCTTCCAGTTTATCTGAATTTTTACTTGTCCCAATGTGAAAACGTTTATTTTTTCATTAAGGAACTAGCCACATGTCCTATTTTTTGTTAGTAACTTGTTGATCCTTTTTTTCCTCATCATCTGGAGTTGATCATTCCATTTCCTGGCTTCCATTACAGCTAATACTTCTTTTCGAACAAGCAGAAGAGACAGCATACAAGACTGGGAAGAAAGCGACTGACTTGCTTTAGATCTAAAAATGGCAATCCATGAGCAAATTTTAGGTGTCATTTATGTGTTAGGAAATGTTTCATTTTGGACATAATGGTATTTGTGGTAATAAATAAAAACTCAGGCAACAAGGTAATGAAATATGTGATCATAACTTACCTGGATTTAGCACAAAATTTACAAATTATGAAATAATTATGAAATGTCAATCAGCCTACAGTCAAATTATCAGTTTTTCGCACCGTTCATTTCCAGTTAGCTTGTTGTAGATAGCATATCTCGTCTGTAAATTGAAATTTATCCAATCCCAATCGAGATCGTACACACAGTCTTTTGAAAAATGCTGGGGCAGTATATTGATTTTATGTAAGAAGCCTGCGGGCCGTTGGAAATTTAAACGAAGGCCACATTTGGGCTACACCTACAGGCCAGACTTTGGACATACCTGTTTTACAGCTACTTGCTAAATGCTAGAAGAGCAATAGTGACTCTAATGTTGCAAGATTTTTATTTAAGTCAGTGCTATCTCCAAGAACACAACTATTATACATTCAGATTTTGTCATTTTTATACTGCGCAGATCAAACATTTCTCAAAAAGTTAATCTGCACAATAATTTTTCTGTACCATCAATGCTCAATAAAATTACCTTTTTTTTTAAAAGCTACCCACTTTTAAATGCAAAGTAAGCCAACCCATAATTGTTCCAGTTACAAGTAAATTCAATCAATAGTTATTTTTAAATACGTAAACAATAAATAAAAATGTCTCAATTCTAAAGCAGTTGACATTCAGAACTAATGTCAGTGTACAAACTGTAATTTACAAGGCAAATGTGGTTCATTCAGGCCCCTAGTCAGTTCCAAAGATCGCTCCAAAAGGAGCAGTCAGAGGTTAAGGACATTTGACCTCATGGTTGAAGAGAGGGTCGGCAAAAATGACTCGTCCATCTCCTCACCCTGTTAGGGGCCAGAACAAAGATCAGTGGAGTTTTGTGTCCTCTCCATTATCCATAATGTCCGACATTAGTGACTTCACAATGACTAGAGTCGTAATAAAACAGCCTCCACAGCAGAACTCTCACAAACATGGAGGAATGTGGGATCTCGTAAGCACATACTTTTTTCTCTTTATCTTAGAGAAATTCCAATTCTTGTCTGACATGGATTTTGGAAGATTTAAACACACATTGGTTTAGTGATTTAGTCATATATCCAATTACTTATCTTACAAATCAGTGAGCAGCAGCTGACCAAAGAGCCGGAGAGTCCGTCTCCTCACCTCTGCTGACCTAAAAATGACATGAGATGCTTACGACTGGCTTTGATGTTTTCCTTGTTTCCCGATTTGTTTTTCAAGTGACTGACTTTGTTCTTTATGACTCTATAAAAAAGAGTCTTTAGCAAAATGGCAGGGACCTCAAGCCAAAGCTGTTAATAAAGGCTGAAACATAAAGGTAAGTAAGGATGAGCCCACTGCTAATGACAAACCATTAACCTTAAAATCCCTAATCACACTCATTACTAAACATCTCAGCATACATTTCTAAAGATTATTCATAATAGACTGTCATAAAGTTAAGGTTAAAAGTCTGTCTTGTTGCAGGATAACTTAGAAATAAAAAAAGGAAATCCCAAACTCCACAAAAACAGTGCTGTCCACTCTGCGCTTGACCCGAGCAGGAGCTTGGTTCACGTAGCCAGCAGTAGTCAGACCAATGCAGGTTGGACTCCGGCAGGGCTGCCTTTTATCTCTGGTTCTTTTCATAATCTTTATGGACCGAATTTCACGGTAGAGCCAGGGTCCAAAGAGAGTCTAGTTTGGGGACTACAGGATTTCCTTTTTGCAGATGATGCTATCCCGACATCGAGCCAGGACTTCCAGCATGCATTGATTCCCAGCATATTCAAAGAAGGCCTGGCCGTATCTCGCATCTCGATGTGAAAATGTCAGCAAGCAAAGAGAAGCATATTCCAGGAGGCAGAGAAAAAAAAAAGCTTGTTCTCCAATAAAACAAGTGCCCAGCCCTAATTGAAAGTACAATAAATTAGTTTCCTGATTGTGCTTCTTAAATTAAAAACGATCAAAGCAAAAACCTACAGCCTTTTAATGTATTAAACAGGAAAACAATATGCTTCACATGTTCAAAATAATAAAACCTGGATTTTATTGGAGGGAAAATAAAGTTCTACTGGTAACACATTAAAGGAATAGCTTCAGGGACTTAAGAAATAATCTGACCACATTAAGAGAAAAAAGAAAAACCAGAAGAAGTTTAACAAGTCAAATAAAGGCTGATCAATAACACCACCATCGTCGCGTCTTAATGTCTCTAATGCAAGCCTAAGAAGTAAACAAATATGATTGGCAGCTGCAACATTGCTAGCATTATTGGCAAGTCTGCAAAAAAAAAAAACTTTAATCCAGTTCATGGGCGTGTCAAATGTCATTTTTTGCTGGTGCATGATTAGCGAGGTGTTTGCACTTGCAAACTCTGTCTTTCTGACAAATACAAAATTGTGTTTGATGATAAGTAAAAAAAAGGAAAAGAAACCTAACAATACAAGACTTAGACACTTCAGCACAAAATGGTTGCAAAAAGACAAAATATTCTCCAATTTGTAGCTAAAAATGTTTTTAAAAAAGCAATTTCAATCAAGAGTTAACAACTGTAATAAAGTAGGACAAAACATCTGCTACGCCTGTCCATGAGCTCTGCAGGAATCATCTGAGGTTGAGTTGTTAAGATTTTTTTAAGACAAACGATTTGCATAGAAAATCTAATGTCACAGCTGTTTCTCTCCTGGGCTTCAAGAGAAAGCAGCATTTGAAATGCATTAAAACTGTTTAACAAAACTACTGCAAATGTTGAAGCTTTTTATTCTTGTTTTCCATTACTAGCCCCATGTTTTAGCAACCATTCAATTATACATGTCTCACTTCATATTTTTGTGTGCAAACACAACAAATTCCCACATAACTGAAGGATAATAGTTAGGAAAATGTCATATTCGTTTCTACCATGAAACGTCATTTGCTGCGATAAAAATGTCTTTGAAGGAATTGTGTTGTTGTGGTTTTATAATGACACTTGTGTGGATTTTCCCCATCTCTGGAAAACTTCCCAGAACACAGTGCACGCTCACACAATCACATGCAAAGCATGCACACAAAGAAATGCAAGCTCGCATGCCCCTCCAGCGCCACTTAAAAACAATTACACCATTTCACTGCTTTTCCATAATAACAAGTGTCCTTGTGATTTACACGATGGTCGTGCCATAATTCTTACTTGTCAGAGCTAATTAAGCTATAGCGTGGCACGGGAAATCTATGTAACTATCTGAGGGTCATAAGGCCCCCGGCTTGTCTCTTTTAGTCTGTGTGGAAGTTGAGAGATTGACATAGAAACTGAAGTCATGGGGCTACGATGCACTCTGAGTCATACCTTATGAGACTGAGGGAATGTGTTGGATCCTCTTCGCCACTTTGTTGTTAATGACAAAGATAATGAACTAAATTCAATTCACTAAACTATTCTTGCTCAGGACAGAAATGTAAGTCAAGGGACAATTGAGCGAGATACATGGAAAGCCTTAAATGCATTTAAATAATATTATGTGTGATTAAAATGGGTTTAACCTGCTTCTGTTTTGGTGAAGACCAAAACATGGTTGTTTATCATCAAGACTTTTGGAAGGAAATAAAAATCCAGTTGAAAACTGCCATGTCCTGCTGCTCAAGACTGACAGACTGCCTGCACCAACTGAAGGCCTCAGAGGGCTGCTCGAATATAATATCGCTGCCATATGAAAAAAAAAAAACAACATTGGACACAAAGTCCTACATAAAGAGTCAGACATAAATACCCAGCTATGAATTCACATTTCTCCAACCTTTTTCTTGACTTGTCAGGTTTTTACCTCACCTTGTCAGGTAAAAAGTTTGAACAGTAAACAACTAGCTTGAATGTCAACAAGTGTAGAGTTATAAACAACATGGCTTCAATAGGATGGCCATTGTCTATTTTGATCTCTACAGGAGCACTTTGTCTTGTTGATTAGTAATGGGACTGACATGAAGTCTTCCAGGTGTCATGTATTTACTATAAAATGAAAAATGAGGTTTGTAATAATTGGCTGTGGTGAAGGGAAGCCGTGACGGTAAAATTGCACATGAAGGTGTTGTCAAAAACTGTCAGAAGGGAACCAAATGTATAATTGCACTCAATAATTTCTTGACTGATGTTATTTTCATAAAAGCAGTTCGCTGCATGCCAAGGTCATGAACTAAACTAGATTTTTCTAGATAACAATTAAACGAACTACATAGTTTTAAACCTTGAATAACTGGGAAAAACAAATTATCCAATTCATTTTGCAAAGGCACATAAATAAAAAGACAGATGGAAACAAATACTAGGGCAAAACTTTACAAACCCACTTTAATGTCCTTTATTCAGCCTCTACAGTGACTTCTAGTTTAGTGCTTCTCCCTCCCCTCAGGCCTCACAGTCATCAGCTGACTACACAGTAACACAGCCTAGAACCTCCTCCTCTTCTTATTAGGAAAGTGGACATCAATCTTTCACGTTATAGGAAGCTTCATTCAGAATTCTGAATAGATCTGTCTCCAGTGTTAACAGTTAATTGGCTCTGGCGCCATAGTAGCATTCAAGGTAGTCATTTAGGTGCATTACAGGCGGAAGTTCTGAGGGCTTCCCAAGCTTGTAGAGAAAGAGAGGCGGGGCAGATGACAGCACTGAGGTCATTTGGATCCAAGTCAAAACAAGGTTATTAGCTTCAGTTTGCCAACAGTTTACATCAGGTCCCACCGGTTTTACGGGCGTTAACACTTTTTCAAGCAACCGCACATCAATGGGGATCAATCATGGCCAAGCTATAATTCAAATTCCATAATTCCTCTTCATTAAATTAGCAAGTTTTGTAAAACCAAAGGCTAAAAGTTGAATTTTCTAAACAGGCATAGTTGTAATATAAAATGATTTGTAGCTGTGAGACTTAATCGTATCTCCTTTTGTACACAATGGAGTTTAAAAACAGAAATAGCCCCAAAAAAATTGCAATGAGTAAAAAAATTAGCAAAAAAAAAAAAAACCTTCTTAAGTCTTTAGTGTTATTTGCTCATACTTTGATTTGACAGATAAGAGTTTTGTGTAAAAATCTATTCACCTCCAAATAAAAACGCTTTGAACGAGTCTTTAATTTACAGATGAAGGATAAAAACTTTTGAAAGTGAAAAAAACTTGTATAAAAACAAGAAATTGTTGCCTCAGTCATGAATTTCTTTCATATTATAGTCTTTAATACAATGCTTTACTTAAAAATGGTGGAAAACTGAGGAAAAACAAGAAAATAAACAGTTTTGTGATGTCATTTTTCTAATGTTAAGTGTTTGTTTTCTTATTGAAGTTGCAAAACTCATTTTTGATGGTGTCATGTGGTGGAAAACATGTGATGGTTAACATTTTTAAAGAACAGTCAACAAAATGTTAGCCCTTTGCCTGTTTTTTTTTTTTGGGACTTTGAAGTAAATTCTTTTCCAGTATCATTAGATTTTGAGGAGCAAAACATGAAAAAAAAAAACTTAAATAAAAACATAGATGGTGACATTTTAAGTTTGCAGTTTATTTCTGTGGGTTGTTGATCTTCATAGAAACAAAAGGGAGTTGAAATATAACACTAGAAATGCTCTTTTACCTGTAAAAGTACCGACTTTTATTTTTAAACATGTTGCTTTCCCAACTTTGCATCACCTTACACAATAAAAGTGTGTTGGCATTAATGGGAGTTTTATTAGCAATGTAAGTGCAGCCCAGCCCGCTGATTATCCCCCACAAAACATTCCACCACTTCAAAGCCGCTGCTGTAATTACAGTGCTTGGAGGTGTGTGCGCCCCCTCACAACCAGAGGCTTCTCAAAATGCTGTCACAGACGCACGCACACCATGCAGACTTCCATACCACACCAAACAAGCTCAGACAAATTGCTTTTGTTATTATGGAGCTTAAATGATATTATGGAAAAAAGGAAGTGGGATGTGTGGGTAGTTTTGTTAAACCCAGGGGGCACCCCTCTCATGTAACCCCACCTTCTCTTTTCTTCCGGTGTTTCTGCATCTGTGTGTATTCTTCTCGTTTGGTTTGCCCAGTTTTTAATACTGTTTTTACTCTTTCTGAGCAGGTGGATTTCATTGAGATTTTGCAAATGTTTATTTTATTCAAAAGGAGCTGAATAAAAGGATGGATGTCACCGAAACATGCTAAATCCTATCAAAGATTCATATGATCTGACGTGACCTCTCTAAATCTCTTGACATTAAAACTGATTAATAATACAGCAAGAAAAAGACAAAGAATAAGCAGATCAGATGAGCGTAAAGAAAGAAAATTAGAAAAAACATCATCAGGCACAGAAAGATTGCTTGAAAACAGATTAAGGAAGTTTAAAGAACAAAATCATATGATAAACAAGTAGGAATGTGTGATTTTTTAATGAACTAAATACAAGATAATTTGCAGGGTAAAAGCTGATACGGCTGTGAGAATAAAATCTTGGGGAAACAAACTGAGAAAATAAGCCAACACAACCAGTCAAAGACGTGTTATGTGACTGACTGACAGGGTGCCTGCAGGATTATGTGCACAGCAAGAGAGAAGTAGAGGTGGATTGGGTGGAGGAGGAAAGAGGTGGGGATTTTGAACAGAAAAAAAAAAAAAAAAGCAACAGTTTCTCCCCCGAGGAGTCAGCTCTTTCATCTGGCCGCTCACTGGCGCCTTCACAAACCTCTGATTGTCTGTGAAATAACCCCACTTTAATAAGGCAGTAGCAGCAGCCTCCTGGGAACCAAGTTCCTCCCCACACTCTTGACATAGACAAACTATCGGGCCTCCTGGCTACATGCAAAATACTGAAGAAATGCTCCAAATAAATCTGTCCTCCAGGGTGTTTTGCAGCAGAAAGAGACCATTTCTGAACTTTAAGGAAAATCTAAAAGGCAACTTGTTCCTGTGGAATTGCGCGCAGTGCATCTATGTGTGCACCTCCTCAGTCATTCCTTCAGCCTTTTTATTATTTTTACTGAAATACAACATGCTATTTAAAAAAACATATTAAAACTAGAATTGATCTTTAGCTAGAATTCAGTAAACAATCCATTGAGCGATGACCTTTGAGTTAAATACACTCCGCTTATGAAATGGCTTATGCAAGCATGACTCGAGGGCAGAATAAGGTTATTTAAAAGATTTTCAACTGAAAAATCTAATTTAACCCCTACTGATGTTCAGACTAATAAATGCCACTTTTCCTGTTAGAAACAGAGAAATTTCCTCTTACACATCGTGAAACTGTCTTTGGGAAAAATGAAAGGAAGCCATTTGTTCTGTCATTGGTGTCTTTAAATCTGTAATAAATCAACTGATTTTTTGAGTCTGAAACGGAAATGGACAGTGACGTGTGAAAGTCAAATCCAATTTGCCTCCAAGCATGCTCAGACACCAGCTAAATCCAGCCAGACATTAATTGTATGAAGCAATTTGCTCTTTGGGCTCACAGTTGAAGCTTTTTTGTTAATGCTGGATTGTAAAACAGAGCTCTGTGCATTATGATGGAAAGTCCCAACAAAGTGAGCACCAAACTAATGGGAGAGGAGCTTTAAAATAAAAGGGTTTCATATAGGGAATAATTCTCCCTAATTACCTGCATGGGGCCCCTGTTTACACATGCAGTCTCATGAGTTTTGAGTTGGAGCTAATCCATTACTGAGGTTTAACATGTGATAATGTTGACAGTATCTTGTTTTACAGCCTATTCCCTTGAATTTTTGTAATAAAACACAACACATTTTGTTTTCAAAGAATTTGAAATTTGCTGAGAATAAGAGGGGACATGTCAAACTTTTCTCTATAAATTGAAGCGTATATTGACTTGGGAAAACTGATACTTTTTACTATCAGTCATAACATTAGATTTCCCAGGGAATTGGAACCTCCTCTCTTTTAGAAACCATTCAAGTGCTCCCACTCCAACTATATTTTGATCTATTGTGAAGTAGTCTTTTGATATTTATGATTATGCAATTTTTAGCCCAAACCAAAACGATTCTGTCATTTTTTAAGACATTTTTTTAATGCAGCCCCAGGAGTTGATTCGAAATTTGCCTCAGTGGTGGGCGGGACTGTTGGGAGTAGCCCTACGTTTCCCAGCATGCCTTTATTTACACGCTCAGCCGCTAGCTTACAGCCCCACGCAACACCTCTAAGCTGACATTAGCATAGCAAAAAAAAAAAAAAAAAGGATTTAGAATTGGAGCGGAGATGCCCTGCCCCGCCCATGGCAGTCGCTGCGTCACAAACCCAAGCTTTTCCAACTGCGGGTTTTTGTCTGCTCCTGATCCATCACTATTTAAATAAAGAAATACTATAAAAGTTTTAATCTTAAGTTATTGTATTTATCTCCCCTTTCATGAGAGGAAAATGCTACGAGAACATGTTAAAAACACGATTTTCATTGGAGAAGGCCTTTAAAAAACAAACTGCCAAATTCCCACCGTCCCTGAAAGCAGCACAGAAACACACCAGAAAGCAGTGATTGGTCAAAATTGAGTCGCGTCAACACGTACAACCTGCGACGTACAACCCCCCTCCTCACACCACTTGACATCTCATAACATTGCGCTCACCGCGGAAGGATCCACCTGTCTGACGGCTCTGTCCGCCGAGCGGAGCGGAGATATGGCTTCCCACGAGAGTCTGAACGAGTTGGGAAGCAGCTCCTCGGAGGAAGATAGTACCCGAACGGACATGTTCGACGGCCCAGGAGAAGAGAAGCCGTTCTCCGCGGTGAGGCTGCGTCACCCGTTCAGTGTGGAGGCGCTCATGGCCGGGAGGAAGACGGACCTGTCCACCTGCCTTAAACCGAAGGAAGACTTGATGGCGGTGTCGTCTGCGTGCTTGAACTCCCTGTATCTCTGCCGGGAGACGAGCAGCCCTCCGGAGGGGAGCCAGAGAGGGTTAACGGAGGAGCCCTCGTCGCCGGTAAAGTCGGAGGCGTCGGAGTCAGAGGAGTGCGCATCCTGGGTCAGAGCTAGTCCGTTTTCAACGCAACTCCGTACGTTTCTCTGTTTGTTTACAACGTTACACCCTCAACAAAACACTTCAGCCTAAAAACTATTAACTTTGTTTTTCCTTCTCAAAAAGTTTCCATTGTTTTTCTCAGAACTAAAACTGATAAAGCACTAATGATTGTGTTTACCTTAAAGACTTGCAAGTATCAGTCAAACCTTCACCTCCTCCTCCTCCTCATCCTCCTCTTCCTCCTACAGGTCATGTCAGTCCCGGCTGCCAGCTGAGGAAGCACAAGACCAACCGAAAGCCCCGCACACCCTTCACCACATCCCAGCTCCTGGCTCTGGAGAGGAAGTTCAGGCAGAAGCAGTACCTGTCCATCGCAGAGCGCGCCGAGTTCTCCTCCTCCCTCACCCTCACAGAGACCCAAGTGAAGATCTGGTTCCAGAACCGCAGAGCTAAAGCCAAGCGGCTCCAGGAGGCAGAGCTGGAGAAACTCAAGATGGCCAGTGATGCCAAGACAGCCGCAGCGGCGGCGGCCACGGCTGCTGGAGCATTACACCCTGGCTTTACGTTACCCCTGTCGCTGGGTGCCATGTATGGACAGTCGTACTCTCCGTATCACCATCATCACAGACCACTACTGCCCATATCACACCTCGGACTATATGCTGCTCCTCTGGGATACAGCATGTACCACTTGTCTTAAAAAAAGGAACTATTTTGTTGTGTTTCTATGCATTTCAACAAAACGGACACGCAAGTGTACTTGACATTACAGAAAATTGTATTTATACATCTTCTGCACAGGAGGTGCAACTTTGGGAGCACTTCTAATTATATCAAGTGTGTATTTTATTTCCGTCCCTGGAGCAAGGACAGAAAAACCTCCTCTCGTGCTCTTCTGGACTGCCTGTTTACATGACTTGCATGTTACTGTCCAGCTGTTTGTACTCTTCACGTGTTTGTAACAACAAAGCAGGGCAAGCAAACACAAGACGCCAAGGGTTTGGTTAAACCTGGACACAAGAAGGGCCTATTGCACAGCGTGCATCAATAGACATTTGAGTTACTCAGGCCAGACAAGACATATCTCCGAAACAATTTTCAAAAAGTTGCCTTAAAATGACAAAAACCTGTCAAACTCAGGTTTCAGTTTAAAAATACTTGAAGTTTACCTCAGAATAATTACTAGAAAAAATAATTTTTATCAACTAAAAATCATTTTTGTAGCTCTTGAAACATTTTTTTCTAGAAAATCCTTTTTTTTTTTTTTTAGAAAATATTCACAAATGTATAACCATCATATGTCGTATATTTGTTTAGGTACCAAATCTGAGACCAAATGTTAATTTTTATGATAAAACTGGAAGGGGCTATTTCCTACTATGCAGTCTATTTTCCCCCCACATATGTTTTATCGTTTGAAATCTGCTCATTTAAACCCACTTTGTTTATATGCAAAGAATAAAGTTGCAAAAATATCAGCAATTATTATTTTTCTGTTACTTAAATGCTTTTAAAGAGCTAAATCCCACTGGGGAGAAAGCGGGATGCACTTCGGTGCCGCTCTTTGTGTGCAGCAGTGTTATTGTGTTTAATTCCACGTCTGTGTTTCCCCATCAGACGGCGGTCAGTTAAAGGTGGTGTTTGACAAACCATAAATGATACCCATAAATCATCCAGCTTCGCAGATTGCTTCCCGTTGTCGCCCAGCTATCATCCGCAGCGGTTAAACACTCATTTTCTGTCTTTGCAAGATGAAAAGAGACCTCAGATTATTCCATTCTTTTAAAGAAAAGCAGCGTTTTGATTCAGCCGGTTGTCATTTGTGTCTGGAGTCATCAGAGAGACCTCATTACATTTTGTGGATTGCAATTTAGCAACAATCTGCAACTATTGTCTCCAACTGTACTTTTAAGTCAAAAACATGTTGCATTCACTGTTTATTTGAGTTGAAGCAATCTGTAGTTACTTTGTTTTTTTTGTTTGAGAAATGTGTTGCTCATATCATTATGCAGTAACACCCACACTAATGATCAACTTGGATTTTACTGTTTTTTTCCCCACTTTTTCTCTATAAATGACCATTTGTTTTGAAATAGTCGATTCAAGCTCAGCCGATCAGCTTAGGGTGGGTTCTGATGTGTGCGGTGCCTGTGTTTTGTTAGAATTCTAAAAGCAGCTTACAACTTCCGTGTGACTTTGATGTAACGAGGAAATCGTTCAAAGGCAGAGGCGTATTTATGAGGTTCCTCTTTTAATCAGAACAAGGTGCAGGGCCCAGACAGAAATGGTGGGCAAAGCAGAAGGCGTAAACAGGCGAGCAATCAGTCTAATGAAGTGCAGATTGGCAGAGGCGACTGGGAAGCTTTAGTCAAACATGAAGTGAGCAACACTTGACGAGGAGCTGTTAGGTTTCAGTCGTGTCGAATTTATCAAATAGATCTCTGCGTGTAAAGGTGTCATTATTTATAGGGACACTTTGTCATTGTCAGTTTTTTTCTTTTTCTCATCCTGCAGCGATGTTTGCAGTTTTGTTTTGTTTGTTACTTAAAAGACAACATGTGACTCAGCACCCTTCTGGCCTTAAGTCATGTGCTTGTCTCCAACATCCCCTGGTGGGTAAAAGGGTATATTGCACTCTTAAGAGAATCAGAAACAAAAAGAGCTCATGATCAAGAAAATATATAAATATATATAATTATTATTTAGGAGGTGGAGTTACTGCACATTGGGGAAAAATAGAAATAAAAGTCTAACTAGTTTCAAAATCACCAATTACTTTCCCACCCCTTTAACAAATCTTATGTAGCTAAAAAAACATTTCTAAAAAAGTATTGCCAGTGATTTACAAATATAAAGTTAGTAGGTGCATTAATATAACTTCAGGCTCACATATTTAAGGCCATTGAAGCAATTTCTGTACTTATACCAGCATCATTGTAAATTTGTACAAAAAAAAAGAATCAAACAGAAATCTGCTTTAAAAAACAAAAAAAAACTTTAATAACATAAAATATATTATCCATAAAGGGAATAATACAATTTTGTAAATTAAATATATTTTTTTAAAGAAACTTACTAGTTTTAGAAGCACTCTGAGGCTCAGCCTCATATTCCCAAACAGTTCTACAACACTGCAGCGCATCCTGCCATAGTTCTGGACACTAGAGGGGGTGACAAGTAAAAGCCTGAAAAATGTCTGAATGACGGGAGAAACCAGATCTGCACCATACTGTGGGGATGGAAATAACATTTGCATTACAGCATTCTGTCTACAAGATCTAAATGTAGAGTATCCCGGCCTTCATTTTATTTGTCAGAATAACCACTCTTGCTCTGATACCTTCTTCCTAACACGGTCATTGTAATCAAACATTTTTTAAAGATATTTTTTCTTAATCTCAAGGTATTCATGTTATAAACGGACCAATCAGATACCTCAGCTTCTGGGTCTGACGTCTGATGTCTGAGGCGTTTGATTGACACATGTTGGGTAGCCAATGGCAGCAGACTTCATCAATGCCGTCTGAGAGGATTTGATAGAAAAAAAACACAGACTTTGAAAACAAAAGAACTTGAAAGTTTACGCAGACACGCGTTCGGAATGCCAGCGTTTACATGCACTGGTTTCTATATTTAAATACTTGATTATAACTGGTTTATATAGGTTTTCAAAATACTTTAGTTAGACAAAATAAGAATAAATGTAAGAAAATGCAATATTACCGTTGTTACAATCAAATGTTCAAATGGTTCTCTCCTGATTGGCTACAGTACTTTCAAAAGATTTGATGACTCACAGCGAATAAGACAAATACATGTAGACAGATGCCAATATGGCGACAGAGTATCAGGAAGTAACAGAGAAAGCTTTTGCTTCATTTCTTGAGGGGCACAGGTGAGGCATTTCCTATGGTTGAATATATACGGTCTATGTTGTACACAAAGCGACAGTTAGGGAAAAAATATTTTCCAGTCAGCAATTCTGCAAGTTGTTCCACTTATAAAGTGAGGTCTTTCATGTTCATCATAAATACACTGTAGGAGACAGAGGAAAAAAATAGGAAATCAGATTTTTTTTTTTGTGAGATTTTTTTCTGTGCTTGTTTGTTGGGATTAATACTGGGCCTTAAACAAATAAATTCTTTAAAAATCAAACAATATGATTTCCTAGTTGATTTATTTTGCTGTACATTATGTTTCTAACGATTGAAATGAACCTCTCATCTTTTTAAAGTGCCAAATATTTTTTTTTGCCCCACCGTAGGTTGGGAGAGAGTGGGGTAAGAAGTGCCAATTTTTAATTAAAGTGCCTCTAAAGTAAGGGGAACTACTGTGAAGCCCCAAAGTAAATTATGTATATTAAATGGTTTAGAATCTTGCACATCCCTGAAGACAATCATTTTGGATCACAAATAAACTTTTGGAGAAATAAAGCTTTAGAAAAGTTTTTTTTTGAGAAAATACAAGGGGGAATTTGTGCCATTGATATTTGATGAACAAATCTTCTAAATCTCACAAATGATAATGCTGTATGTAAGCAGGAAAAAAAAATCAATAAAAAATGTACAGTGGGAAAACAAGTATTTAGTCAGTCACCAATTGTGCAAGTTCTCCCGCATTAAAAGATGAGAGAGGCCTGTCATTTTTATCAGGTATACCTCGACTATAAGAGACACATTGAGAACAAAATCCAGAGAATCACAGTCTGATTTTTAAATCATTTATTTGTAAATAATGATGGAAAATAAGTTTTTTGTCATCTACAAACTCTCTCTCACAGACCTTTAATTTCTTCCATGAGAGGATCATTTGTCCTCCACTCGCTACCTGTATTAAGGGCACCTGTTTGAACTTGTTATCTATGTAAAAAAGACACCTGTCCACAACCTCAAACACACCAGAAACAAAGTTGTTGACCTGCACCAGGCTAGGAGGACTGAATCTGCAATAGGTAAGCAGCTTGATGTGAAGAACTGAACTGTGGGAGCAATTTTTAGGAAATGGAAGACATACAAAACTGCAGATAATCTCCTCGATCTGGGGCCATTAGTAGCACGCTACGCCGCCAGGGATTTAAATCCTGCAGCGCAAGACGTGTCCTCCTGCTGAAGCCGATACATGTGCGTGCCCGTCTAAAATTTGATAGAGAGTTGTTACTCCAAGCCCACCATTTTGAAAAAAAATGCCCCCCTCTGCTTTGCTGTTTTAAGCTAGCATCAAGCTAACTGCATCTACTTGTGATGTAGCTTACTGAAGCACTAAAATGTGTATTTTCAAAGTTATTTATAATTATTCAAACACTGAAATGAAAAAGCATTAAGCATAGATTTTTTTTTTTTTTTTTTTTTTTACTAAAAATATGTTTTTTGAACCAAAATGTGCTTAACTCTCAAACCACCTGTCTCCCTTCCTTTGAGGATGAGGGAAATGGATACCTCTTCAAAGTTGTGAGGTCAAATCACATTCTTCCTCTGTGCTTTTTATAAATAAGAGGGGTAGCACTACTTTCCCTGTGGAACAACTTACCATACTCTCTCCTAATGCCACAAAAAGTAGGTAGGAAGTAAAGTAAATGTGTATGTTCTTGGTCCAAAAGCAAAATCTGCAATTTTAATGTAAGACAAAGTCGTCTATCTAAATGACTTGGCTTTATTGATAGATAAAGTTGTTTATTATCTGCATAGAAGGGGAAGTAAATACCTTGTGGTGCCAATGCATGTTTCTCTCTCATGTCACAAAGTCATTATAGCTTTAAATAGGATCAGTGCTCTTAAACACAAATACAGTGAATCATTGGCACCCTTAATGCATGCAAAGTTCCAAGAATTATTGATTTATCTGTTTGTGCTCAAGGTTAATTGGTTTAAAGCAATGCAACTCGATGAGAGTTCACAAGGTTAAACAGTGTTTGTAGATGTCTGTGGCCTGCTGTACTGTGGCACATTTGAATGTAAGTGAATTTCTTAAATGTCTCTGACGGTTTTTTCACATTTACCAGTGTGATTTCATATTATGTCATGCAGCTTACACACAAAGTTGTCCTTTTTTAATTAAAAAAACATTCACAGTTATAATGACAATAAGTACATTTCTTAACCCTGTCATGTCCTATGCTTTTAATTTGCAATGTACCATTAAATCCAGGACTCCACTTAATTTAGTATCACCTTCACCAAGAAACACTGAAAAAATATTTTTTTTGTATATTAAAAATAATGTCAAGCATGAGGGGAAGGACCTAATCAACAAACGATTTTTAATTTAAAAATTGTTAAGCACCATAATCAATTAAAATGAACTAATGAAACAGTTCTGGATAAGACCTTTAACTTAATATATAGTTTCAACATTTTGAGGCAATCACTGTCATCAAAGGCTTTATGTTTTCTGTAGAAGCAATGTATTCTTTTTCACTTTAATCAGGTGGGTTGTCATGGTTACTTTACTCTTTAGCAACAGTGATTAGCGAGAAAATAAACCCCCATCATCTAAGGAGGACAAGAGAACTTGGGTAAGGTCACTTCTCGTTTACTAGTTCCATATGTTGCACTTTTGTTTATTTTTGCATATTCTCACCATATTTTTGTTAGCTGTGCATTTAATTGAAGCTGCTGTAGCCATTCCCTTCTCACAAAGATTGAACATATTTAATTAGACTTCAGCCCCTGCTGACTTGGTTTTTTTCCTATTCTTTGAGTATATGGAAAGGAATGCTGCATTGTCATCATGGAAGGAGCATGACAAAAGTGGAAGCGGCTAACGATGTAGTGATCCAGCTGTCTCAGGTATGAAGGATGGATTCTCCAGGTGGCATGTTTCTGCTCCCTCCACAGGTATTCAACACGTTTTAGATCAGGGCTCATATCAGATGTTTAATGTGTCACTTCTGACCATTTGGAAGTCGGTTTTTGTGGGGAGTCATTATCCTGTTAAAAAAAACATTGTAATCACACTTTTAGGATTTATATTTTTTTCCCTTTTAACTGTTTTAACCTCTCTATTGTTGTTTTTCATATTTTTGACCTTTTAATGTACAGCGCCTTGTTTGACTGTTGTCATTTTAAGGCGCCATATGAATAAATAAACTTGAACTTAAACACTAGGCCACACATTTTGCTCCAGAATGTCTGACAACCAACAACACTGTTCACATGTGTAAACACAACACGCTGAGTGTTTATTTCAGAAGCTGCATGAATAATTGTTTGCATAAATAGCATTAGTAGACAAGTTAATGAGGCTTAAAAGCATAAAATATTCTCAGTAGTGGATCTACTGCCCTGCAGTCGTGGTCAAATCTAAATGCATTCCTGTCATTCTGAAAAAAGGAGGCTTTTCAAAGCCTTTCTGTGTTTAAACCACCTGCTTGGTCAGCCAAGAAAAGAGCAGCGAGCCACAATGGATCAGAGCGGGAAACAGGAAGTGGCCATGAGACCCGGATTTCAAGGAAAATGGGCCCCGCCATGATAAGAGTGACCAATGTGATCCGAGTCTGCTGATTTGTAAGTGGGTCACTGATCCAGGTTACAAAGAGGAAATTAAATCTGAAATTCAGATTTTAGAAAGATTGTTAAATGCTGCAAAAAAAAAAAAAAAAAAAAAAAAATATCCATCATAGAACACTAGGTCATTTATGTTTAATCTTATGTCTTTTTTTCAGTTACAGATTAATCGGGGTGTATACAAACATGTTCTAGTGCTGAAGGCTTAATTCAGATGTGACTAAAAAGCTGTGCTATCATAGCCTGAAACAACGTTTTGATCATAAACATAAAGTCGCGTCTGTATTTAACACAATTCCCTCAATAATCACGTTTGGCAGACTGAAAATATTGTTCTGACCAGACAGACGCAGGGATTTGGGATTTTCATAGGCTCGTCTGATAGGGATCGAAAGGGTTGTTTGGTTTACCCCTTTTGACACACTACAGGTCAGCAGTTAAAGGTGAATTGCTGGGGCAAAAAATAAGCAGACAAAAAAAAACACATATATATAAATACATACAAGGACAAAAAATTTAAATGACTATAATTTTTTTGTTTTGCCTTGAACTGCTAGGTGCTTAAAGTCAATTTGGTTTTCACACACTTACATATCTTAAGTATATTTTTGCACCAGCAGGTGGCAGTATAGCAACAGCTTTAGCAAGAAAAGCTCAATAGGGAAAAAGGCATAAACTATTAACAAGCTGCCTTAAAATGACAACTAAAAAAAGAGAGAATTAAGACAAAAATACATATGCATATTATTTGTAAAACAAAACATTTCACAAGTTTTATTATTAGAATTCTTAAACAGAGGAAAGCGTTGATGAATTGAAGGGATAGTGGAAATGAGTGTTCACACATATGAGGTTGGAGAAAGGCTTTTTGCATGCCTAACTAAGGGGACCATGAGTGTGTGCCAGGAGGGAAGTCTGAGTGCTCCATTTGTGTACCTCTGTCACCCTTCATTCAGTCATCCTCCTTTCCTCTCACATATGAAGATGGAGTTGTGTGCTCACATGTCTTAACATCAGCATATCATGGAGATATGTATTGTTGCAAACTTTCTTTACGGTTTATAGAAAGTAAAATTATATCTTTGAGGCAACATGGACACAGAAAATGACCCAAAGTGACTAATAAGATAAATAAAGAAAGAGTGAGAATGATAATCAAACAAACAGGACATGGATGAAAAGAAAAAAAACATTTGAACAAATATTGGTTTCATTTCAAAGCAATGTTACTCAATAGGAGGGAAGTCTGCTGTTGGTATTCTCTTCTAAAATGAAGACGGTTATTGCCTGATAAAAGTCCAATGATAGTGAGTGATGTGTAAATACTGCAGGTTAATATCATATGAGATCACAACCTATATCAGATTGTGTGAACACTCCATTTGGTATTTATTCCCTCACAGTCCATGCCGTGAATATGTGATCATTCTCCAAGGTCACCAGATAAAAACAGCCGTTTTTAAACAGTCGGTGTAAATTTAACACTCACTTTTTTTGGCAAAAGGATTTGCCTTTTTTCCATATCTGCAAGAACTGTTAATTTTATATGTAAAATAAGGGCGACAGGATATTTCAATGTTTTAATTTAAAGCCTTTGGCTGCATGACTATTGTTTTATTTGGGAAAAGAATGTCATGAAATAGTAGATTAGACCCAAGACCCAAAAGGAAGAAATTATCTCAATGGTCTGTTGGCGAATAGATAGTTATTTTTATGGAGAATTGTGGAATTATGGAAAACTTGAGAATTGTATTAAGTTGTTGGACAGTATTTTGAAGAATATATATATATGTATATGTATATATTTATTTTTTTTTTACAAAAGTCTACCGTGTTTTTTTTCTACAATAAGATTTACAACATAACAATTTATAAACATAACCACATTTCCAATGACAACAATTGCTGGATACAGTTTTAAAGATGATTATTCAGGTTAAGTGGAATATGGAAAGAGTACAGTTTTTTTCCGAAGTGTAAGTCGCACAGGAGTATAGGTCACAAGAAATGCATAGTAAAGAAGAAAAAAAAAACGTATTCGTTGTTCTGGAGTATTATTTACACTGGAGTGTATGTTGCAGGAGCAAAAAATTTTACAAAAAAAAAAACATACATAAGTCTCTCCCGAGTATAAGCCGCAATTTTGGTGAACAAGTGCAAGGCTTCTGAATAAATCTGCCAAATCCAGCATAATATTGCATTTAAACCAAACGCCATTCACGCCTTAGATTAATCGAAAGTTTGAAGACTTTCTGTCCTTCATTAGTCCAAGAAAGACAAAAAACCCCAAAACAAAACAGAATTCTATCTTGATTCAAAAAACGAAGAATATCATAGAGTTCAGGAGAATGATCAGATTTTCCTTTGTTTTCGTAAGGTGTTCTTTTTCTTATACGTTGCTGACGGTAGCAAATACTGATGCACACCTACAGTGCCCTTTTACAGTTATGTCTAGTGGGAAACAATCGCTAAAGGGCAACAGGTTGTCACTGGGAAAATAATGTATAAATGAACCTATTGTGTGTTGTTTTTTTTTTTTTTCAAATCACATCTAAGTCGCTTATAAGATACGCCGCACCCCCGGCCAAGCTATGCAAAAGAAAAATACATCAGTTCATTTTCTTCCTAATACTTTGGTTTTTGCAAGATAAAACATGTGACCATTTTCAATTTGACAGGGAAACCATGGTATTTGATCTACAACATGAGAAACTATTTTTAAGTGAATAAGAACGTCACAGTCAAGCAGGGATAGCTTCAAGATTATTCCGAAAACAAAATCTGGATTTGAAAAACTGAACAAAATTTGAAGAAAACCCAAGGTAAAGCATGCTTTAACTTGTAATCCACTGAAATGTCCTTTTAGTGTTTCTAAAATTCACACATTTTAAGTTTCTGTAGATTTAAATAGACATGTAATGTAAATTCTGGTGACAAAAAAATTCCAAATGAATATTGATTGACATAATTTCCGACCTTTTGTTGATTACTTATGATGGATTTAGTTTGAATAAAAAAAAAACTTGCATGAAAGCTGCATGAAGTTGCCTTAAAATGATTAAGTTCGTTGTTCTTCTACATACAAACTGGTGGCTAAATCAGAGGAAGTATAACGTAGCAGTCCTTTACAGTAAATCCATTCAGAGCATTTAGCATTCAGAGTGGAGTATAATACTATAACACACACGGGTGCATGTGTGCACATGCACAAGATTAGTTTGAAAGAGAGCATACTTTAGCATTGCATCACACGTAAAGCTATGATACAGTGTCTTAATCACATTTATGAACAGATTACTGTAATAGGTTTATCTCAGCTCCTTTTTTGGCACAAATGCACACACACTCCCACACGTGCACACATGCACACACTTCTATCTCCTCTGTTGTTGCTTCCTTTCCATTTTTATTGTTACATGGACCGAGAATAAACATAAGCTTACATATTTTTAACAGGAAGTGAGCGATTTTTTTCAAAGTTTTTTTTAGAAAAAATCAAAGACAATAAAGAGTACTCCGCCTTACGCAAAAAGTAAAAAAAAATATTTGTCATGCTTTTTTAAAAAAAACGTGTTGTCTCATGCCTCTCATTGAATTTCATTGCAAAAGTGTACAACGGCATCACCTAACAACAGAAATCAAAAAGGAAGACACTAAAATAAAGGTATTTACCTTTTAAACAGTAATGATTCTCACATTCATGTTGGTCTTCAGTGGAATCAGAAGGCACATGATTTGCAGGCTGTTGATGCCATATGATGTGTGAGAACATAGCTGAGGGTAAAAACCTATTTATAGCATCTCTTGTATGGCTTCTTAAGAATGCCGGGGTTTTCCTTCTCCCCTGCTCATGCTTGTACAAAGATTCTGAAATGATCTGTAACTGGTTAGCTGTAAATAGCTCGCTTATTTTTGGAAGATTTAGATGCTAAAAAGGTAAAAAACGGCTGTGTATTTGAGAAAACTGCTCCTATTCAACACAGTAAAAAAAAATCACTCAGTTTCTTCCCCTAAAATACAATTTTAAAGCTCAGACAGTAAATCAAGTGTTTGAATGTGGATGTAATAGCCATAATTCACAATATATCAAGGTAATTGATACTTAAAGAAACTACTTTTCAAAACATAAAATTTAAAATTTGGAATTGTTATTGGTCATGTTTTTCTTCATAAAGGAGGAATGGAAGTGTGTAGTTTAGTTCAGAAATATTGGGAAAATCTTACGGTGCAACTTTCCCTTTAGAAGATGATTATAAGTGCTTTCTGAGCTGTTTGTGACCTCAGAGACAGAAACAGCACTGTTGTGACATAACAGCTATGCAACTGTACCCATTTACTGTAAATGCTTGTCGTTTTAAATAACATAAACCTTAAGGCCATTTGGTTCTTTCATGTACTGTGAATTAAAGAAAAAAAAATTTAAGGAATAAAGTGTTAAGATCTGACCTGCTGGTCAAGGTGCTACTAGAAAACCAACATGTAAAACTTATTGTACCCTTGCATCTTTCATCCAGTGCTGCACTGACATTTCTGGATCTTGAGTCATGGGGAAAGCTAAAAAGCTGACAAAAAATCTACGGGAAAAGGTAACTGAACTGTACAAAACAGGAAAGGGATATAAAAAGATATCCAAGGTAATGAGAATGCTAGTCAGCAGTGTTCAAACTTTGATCAATAAATCAAAAGCAAGGAGTTCTGTTGATTTCAAACCACGGTCACAAAAATGTCTGCCACAACTGCCAGAAAAAGTGTTAGTGATGCAAAGAAAACCCAGCTGTGATCCAGGATTCTCTGAAAAACACTGGTGTGGATGTTTCAAGATGTACAATAAGGAGGCACTTGGCACTTGAACATTTTTAACATGACAACGATTCAGTCCAAACTCAAGTCCACCTGTCTTTGGTTATAACAGAAGAAGTACCCGGAGTGGCAGTCTCAGTCGCCTGACCTCAAGATTGTTGAGTCACTCAGCCGAGATCTCAAGTTCAAGCAAGACAGCCCAAGAAAAGAACTTGAGGTTTTCTGGTAAAAAGAATGGGTTGCTCTATCATTAGAGAAAATAAAGAACCTTATCCACAACAACCATGAGAGACATTAAGCTGTTATTGGTGCAAAAGGAGGGAATGCAAAGTATTAAGAACTGGGGTTTCTACACTTTTGAACAGGGCCATTTTCTGTTGTCATTATGATTTAAAATAGGGTTAACAGAATTTTATGACAGTAAATGGCTTCACCCAACTACTAACTTGGAGTGGAAAAAACATTTTTGTATTATCATTTACATTCCCTGGAAAATAACCAAGAAATCATTATTTCTTCCAGGCTATGTCAACTTATAAGCACAACTGCAGTAAGCAGATCTTTTAAAATGTAACTTGAATAAAGATAAATTAATTTTCTCTCATTGATATTTGCTTGATAAAACTTGCTGGCAGGCCTTGGCAGAGCATTTTCAAACTGAACAGGGGTCACCTGGTCAAGGTGGAAAATGAAAATGTAACGCTTTGTTCCATTTTTCTTTTTGTTCTTGTTCCAAAATGTGGACAATAGGAGGTTTTTTATGCATCTGCAGTTCACCTGAAATGGACCACCATACAAATTTTACAGCTTCTTGTTTGCAAAAAAAAGACAATTTATAGTTATGGTAACAAATCAGTATAATACCAAATAGTTTTGCTAGTGCAAGATGCAAGAAAGCCTTGGCAATTAAAAACTTTCCTGTTGCTCTGCACAGCTATTTGTTATTGACTGTTTCTAAGGAACCTTTGAAGAATCTGCTGTGATTTTCTTCGAGCTTTCCTCAGAAATGCCTTTTGATTATATTTTTCTTTGAACTTTGCCGAGCATTCACTGAAAAACATTGTTTTTATATGTTTAACCAGAGGAAGCTGATTCATTGAAGGTAAATGCAGACCTTCAACTGGCAAAGTGATTAACTTTTATTTCTCTCGAGTGCATTGCAGAACCTTTTGAGAAGACGATTTGATTTGCTGAAAAGTTAGTTTTTATTTATTTCTTTATTCTTCTACTTAAAAGCATTAAAAATTACTTATTTTGTAGAACATACTGATATGGAAATGCATATATGTTTTTTTTAGATGTTGGCATGTGTCATTTTAATTTAATTATTTGTTAGTTTTTTAGATTCTTTTTTTTTTTTTTTTTTTTTTTTTGCAAATACAATAACGTTCTCTTTACTTTTTATTTTTGGGTCATAAAGACAATCGAGATTTGCACATGTGAACTCAGAATAATCCAAAATCTGCTTATTTCCTCCACAAGAAACACATGCTCACAAAGCAGATTAAACGATAAAACACTATTTAGTAAATTGGAAAGAAAAGCACCAACAAATTAAAGTCTGATTAAAGCTTTAATAAACAGTTCTGTGCAAAGGTTTTAGCAGGCGTAAAGAAATGTGGCAAAGAAAAAAAAACTAATAGAAATATAAATAACGATTGTTTATTTTTGTTAGTTCTCAAAATGCAAGGTGAGTGAACAAAAAAAACAAAAAACCTGAATAATATTTGATGTTACTACATTTTGCCTTCAAGCCAGCAACAATTCTTGAAGGTACAACTAAACATCAGGGATTTTTTTAGGACTGTAATCAGCTGTATAATAAAACAAATATATTCGACAGGTGCTAATGATTATCAGTGTCACACAAAGGTTGAAACCCAGAAATGAACTGAAACAGGAACAAGTGTGTAGGAGGTTCAAAACCGGGCGAGGAACAGCCTAACAGCTACCAAGATGAGATTGTGAATAGCACTTTTATGTCATGGCGGTGTTGAGCACAAAAACAAGACACAAGGTCGTTCTTACTGCATCGGCGAAGTCTCTCCCAGACAAAGATTTGGAAGCAGACTGGAGTTTCAAAAAGTGAACTCTTTTGATGGAGACTTTAAAGACTCCAAGTTAACTTGGTGTATCAGATATGAGACACATCAAGCTTATTGCCCTTCAAAATCTGAAGATGTCATAGTGTCACCATGTCAGAACTGACAAAAATCAATGACTCCCATTGCTACTGTTCAGGGAAGAGATGTAGATATAAAGCAAAACCTTCAACTTAGAAATAAGGCCAAGAGACACAGATAAAGGAAAACATATGAACTGCACTCAGAAAAACGGCAGAAGGACGTTGAAGGTTTGGGCTGGTAGTGGTGTTCTCAATGTTCCTAATGTAATCAAGAACTGTTTTTATCATGAAGATTTTGAGAAAGACCTTGAACTACAGGAAGTGATGGCATGGGCCCAACAGAACCATGATCACAACATCATGGATTGTTTCCGGAATCTCATAAAGGAGGATAGAAAGCTTTTGTGGTCATTATATATGGCACAATGACATTAGGAAAAGTTCTCTTTAAAGTGGGCAGACAGAACAAACAAATACATAGAATAAAAGGAAGATAAAAAGTGTGCGAGGATACATTTTAAAAAAATTGAAAAGATGTTCAAGGATCAGTGCAAAAACTTATGCAAATGACCATTTATGCTAAAATATATATATATATATATATATATATATATATATATATAATAATAATCAAAGCTAATTAAATGGCCAACAGGACGCAATGTATAAAGAGCTGGATAAAAGTTGATGTATGCAGGGGTTGAGCCAAGAAACATTCAAGGAAAAAACTGTTTGCCAGTACAAAAGGGCAGCGTGACCAAGTAACATAATCCACGGGGACCAAATTAAAGGAAACCCATAAAACTAATCTATTTGTACTATAAGACATGAACAGAATAAACTGCGGTACTCCAGGGGGTTTCATTACCCATATTTGCTCTCACGAGGTCATGTTGCCCCAGCATGGATGCATATATATGACTCATTGGAAGTCGGGAAGACTTCCTGCATTGTACATTTCTGGAGAGGAGTCTGGCTTCCTGTCAGCATTCCACACATTGTGCATTCTCAAGAGTCAGCAGAACTCTCCTCTGCTGCGTCACATTAAAGCGAAGATGACCCGAGGGTGGTGGTTGCCTGCTTGTCAGTCTGACAAAGCCTGTTTGGCCCTTTTTGTGCCATTGCAAGGGCAGTTTGCTTTGTGTGACCTTTCGAAGGGCAACGTAATATGACAAGTGCTGTTAACATCTAAGGAGCACCTACGGGTTTCTGGAGATATAGGTCATTCTTACGGTGTTGCAGTTTGTTCATTTGTCATTTTTAAAAGGGGCATCCCCTCATTTTTTTTTTTTTTTTTTTTTGTCCACAAATTAATATCTGATGCATGTGGAGGTTTTTAATGACTCAAAACAATCCCTCTCGTGGCTGGAAACTGCATTTCACATTTGACTGGATTCAAAAGTGTTTTCTCAAAAGAGAAAACAGGATGAAAAATAGGGCACTTTTACTGGGAAAAATTGTGGTGCTACAGGAGAGTTTTGTACAAAAGCTGCACCTCATTTTATACCAATATCAAGAGATGGTTTACATCAAAAGTAGAAAAGTGAGTCATTGAATGCAGCTGAAACTATGTCTCTTGGTAGCACACGGCATTCATGTTTGCAAGTGCGTATTGTTGTGTTGCAAGATTCTCGTCACCTTTTGCAAAAAGCATGAGGATTCTGGGATTTCATCAAAACCAATTCAAGGTTCTGCAGAAGACGAAACCTATGATGTGTGTGGGTTCAGGTGAGAGCTTGTGTGTAAGTAAATTTGGAGAAAAAGATGTTATCAGAACCATTAACAACAGTGAGTTTAAAAAAATACAATTATTTTTGATCGCTATACTTTATCTATAAAGAAAAAAATTCTAAAAAATATAGTGTGTCTCATCGTTTTTTATATATATATTTTTCTATCCAACAGAATTTTAAAAATAAGAAAATAATCTGCACTAAGTCATTGAAAAAGACAAAATGTAGAACTCAGGTTTGTGCATTTTATAGCCGATATTCAAAACTGCACAAACTGACTCAGATTTATCAGCTCACTGAAAAGAATGCTTATGCAGATTTTGACATTTGAGGATACACGCTTTTGTCACCGTTTCACTTTTTAATCCAGCTGGCCCATGAGATTGAGTGATTATTCTGAGTGACAACCTAAATAGAAAAAAAAAAAAAAAAACACATCTGGCAACACCACATGGGTTGACTTTCTTTGTGTTCATTTGGGTTTGTGGACATATCTTAATGTCAACACAAAGTTGCAAGCACACTGAAATAGACCATGTTGTCATAGTAACACTTTTTTTGTCATACAAAAAATGCAGTATTGCTGCAACCTTAGATATATCCGGTGTGCTTTATTCTCTTTCTATAGCTTTATTTTATTTTATTTTATTTTTTTGCAATTTTGCTACATACAAATGAAATAAAGGAAAAAAGGCCTTCAGTTCAGTGTACCATTTTAAATCACACAGTAAGATCACGATACAAATCAACGATGTGCTTTTTTAGCCCATAATTTATGTTTACAATTTATTAAAATAAACCTTTTTGTGTGTTTTTTTAAAAAAAAAATCCCTCTGTAAGCATTTAAGCCCAAATTCAAACAGTACTATTAAAAAAGTGTATTAAACTTACTTTACATTGTCTGTTGCAATGGTATGACATTTTCCATTTTGTATTACAACTTTAAAAAAAAAAAGCACTTGAACTGGATTTTAATGAAAGTTCCCCCTAAAAATTTGTGGTTTGCTCTTTTATCCTCATAGTTAATAATCTGTTTATGTAATAATAAATGAAGACTCCCATATGTTTGTTGTGATACATTTTTCCCTGTGCTGTAGTGCTATTAGCTTGTATTCTGTAGTCCTTTTTTTGTATTTTTTTTTTATTTTTTTTTATTTATGTCAGTAAAAAATAAAGGCATTTATTTTGAAAATAACATTCAGGAATCAATTTTCTGAACTCATATGTTTATCTAAACCTTTTCTTTCTACATGGCTTCATGATAAAAACAATTATGTTACCATATCTGAATATTTTCTTCACCAGAGAACATTCTGACATTTCAACAAAAAACTTCAATTTACCAAAATAAAGGCTCACTTTCACTCAAAGCATGTCAACTTTCTTTTTTTTTTTTTTTTTTTTTGCACATTTAATTTCTAAATAAATGAAATAAACAAATTAGAAAGATAACACTTTCAAAAAATTAAATAATGCATGTAAAAAACGTATGCAGTTCAGTTAGTACTGGTCCAAAATGGAAGATGTTTTTGAAACAGTTAGCCTCTGGGATTTAAGTCTCACTCTATGTGTTGTGAGTGCTGTTCTATTCTAAGAAGTTACCTAGAAACCAAGAACACGGTTGTGGCACTTTCTGACACGCTCACATCTGGCACAGCCTCTGCTTATTTTCAACTGGGGTGGGCAGGAAACCAAAAGAGGGCAACGAAAAGTGATGAGAGGACAAAAGAGTGAGAGGCTGAAACATTCCCCCTAAAGGCATGTTTACAACCAGCCAGCCAGCCATGCACTTACATAACCAGCTGGAAAGCTGGGCAGTCAATCAGCGCCTGAAACTGTTATTCATCAGTCCAAAAAGGAAAGTTAGTCTAGTAAACAAATATCCAACCTTCTGGAACCAAACAGACATGCTGCAAGCTTTGGACTTTGTGGCAGGTGTGCACCTCAGTTTCATATGGCCACCTGAGCAGGGAATGCTAATGGGAAATGGCAAGAGTTGAGGTGTGAAACAGGAGGTGCACTGGTACACTGGAACTCACTCTAACCCTATAAGCTACTTAGAAAACAGAGACAGACAGCTGCAGGGTCAAAAAATGCAAATCAACATGCATATATATATATATATTGAGGCTCAGTTTGAATGTGTGTGTGTGTGTGTGTGTGTGGCCTTCTAATTGGTAACTTGTTGGACTGTGTTAAGTTAAATCAACAGATCCTGTTGAGTAAAATGCCCTTGATACAGATTGATACAAATACTTGTCAAACCACTTTGGCTCAAAATTATATTAACTTAGCATCTACATGAAAGCAAAACAAGGAAAAAAAGACATTCTCAGTGGTCTTTATTTACAACTATAACATTTTTAGCAAGAATCAGAAAAACTGTGTTGTTTTATGGAACTTAGTTTCTGCAGAACGGCAGGAGTTCATCAGATATTTGCCTCTGAGTTATGGGCTGGAACTGTTCATGACGTCATCGTAGATCTGAGTGTCTGTGCTTTGCCCACAAAAACAAACAACATCTGAATTTTTGCAAAGATGCATGGGTACATTGTGCATATAAAGAGATGTGTGTATGGATTAAAATACCACTCTGGAGTTGTTTTTCATGAGGAACTGAGATTATAATAACCATTCAAGCTCAAAAAGTTGATTTTGCATGGTATAGGCCCATAAAGAAAATTAAAAAAACAAAAATAAACTTTTTTTTTTTTTTTTATTAATCTTAGTATTTCTTTCTGGATAGGTCCTCTTTCTTTCGACCTCTTACATATTTTTTCAGTCATACGTGGAAGTGTTTGCATCTTTCAGTGTGTCTTTGCATGTGCAATGCTGCATTTTTACATTGTTAATAATTAGATGAAGATTTATTCATTTGATTCCATGACTTATCCCAAAATGCTATTAGAAAATCAGCAAACCCACAAGGCAGCAGGCATGTACCAATCTCCATTTTCATGAAGGAGGACCGACATAATGGCAGCCAAGTAAAAAAAAAAAAGAAAAATCGACTGCATGCCTATAATTGTCTTAAGGATAAATCATAAGCCAATCTACATTTAATTTGCATAGTTTTAACATATTCCAAACAAATGATTTTACTCCCCGTCTAAACTCCTTTACATTCACAAACTGTCAAAATTCTCCAGAGCGTAGTAGACCAAAGTAAATATGCTTGAATGCAAGGAATTCAAATCACTTTCCTCTACATGCATGACAGTAACAGCTAACAAAGCTACTCCCTGACAGCTGTGACTTATCCATTAGACTAAACCTAATGGGGTGTAATTTTGTGTCTAGAATGAGATTTTTTAATCTTAGTTTATTGTGGATGGTGCAGCAACCACAACATCGGAAGACAACAATAACACTGGAAGAATGACTCTCCTTCCATTAAATACTGTAAGCCAGAAGTGTGTTTTTTTTCTTCAGTTTTTAGACCTGTGTTGTTTTTAAGACATATTTCTGCATTTTCTTTAAATTTGTCTCTGAAATGTGGGTGGGACTGTTGACATGGAAGTAGCCATTGCTATCCCAGCATGCCTTTGTTCACACTCTATTCCAGCTCCCCTCAACCTCAAGCTCATATTAGCGTCGCAAAACAACGGCGAGCTATCCAGCTGTGCAATTTTGAGCCAGATGTTAGCTCAGATGAGGAAAATCAAGATGTACATGAATCTATTTATCTTCAAGAGGAGGCTACAGCATTGGAACTGAGGAGGGAGGCTTTAGCCAGCCCATTGGGTAATGCTGCACCACAAACTCGAGCTTTTTCAAACCGCTAGTTTTCATCCACTTATGGTCTGTCAGGATTTGAATAAAGAAATACTTAGAAAAGCCGTTTTAGTCATTAACTCTTTTAGATATGTTCTCTATTATGAGAAAACTGCTATGAGAACATGATAAAAACACAAAAAACACAATTTTCATGGGAGTGGATCTTTAAACCATTGAGTCTCCTTATCAGGAAAAAAAACATTTCCGAAAGCCACTTTTTTAATTTGCATTTTAATAGTTTACTGTGCCACAATATCACAAATTTAAATATAAATCCTTAAAAAGTAGGCTTTTCACAACAAGGTTAGATTAAAATAAATTAATTAGACCCATTAATTACATATTCATCATTTGTAGGGCATTATAAATTAATTGCACAACAAATAATTGCATGATAGACTATAAAAAATGTTAAATTAACTGATAATAAAGCTATCTGAAGTACATTTTCAAACTTGGATTTTCTGCACACTATAATACAAAAAAGCCTTGTCCACATGAAGTCAAAGTGTAAAACCTGCAGTTCTATTAATTAGGCCAGCTTTCAAAATTTTAGTCCACCAAAGACTGAGCATTTAATGACCTGATTATTGCTAGCTTCTTTCAAAAAATCTGAACAAAAGGTGTCCCTCACACAGGCAATTAACTATAATTGCTCCCCCTGTTCATGTAAAATATGTCACTGCGTTTTGCTTTGATATTCATTTTCAATGTGATTATTCTCTTCCCTTCCTAGCCTGTAAAGGGGGTTGAGAAAAATTCACAAGGATTTGATGGACAGAGGAGTTATGCCTCAATCTCTTGTATGAAACAAGGTTTTAGCCAAAACTGCCTGCAACTGACCGACTTTTTCTAAATTGATGCAGCAAGACAAGACCATTACTGTTCAGATGTTGAAGTAAGCTCAAACTTGGTCCCTAAAGTCCCGTAAAGCCCAGCACCCTGGATTATTTGGCTCCATAGAGAATTTCTGTGCTCATAAGTATTGGATTGATTTTTTGACCAAAGCCAATCCTGGCAGAGTATAACTGTCAATGAAAAAAATGAATCTGACACTTATCAAAACAACCTCTGACTCTGTTTGGTGATCTATGTGCTTCCATTCTATTTTTGTCATTACATTTGAGAAACAAAAAAATAATTCTTCTGCTTTTCTCTGGAAAATACAGCAGTAGAGAGAACAAAAAAAGGCAGAAAAAGACTGACTTTCATCTTTAAAGCCTTTTTTAAATCTGACTGAAGAGTATTCTATAGGAAAAAAGTAACGTTCAATTGAATGTATTATTTGCTCTGCTGCTTGATGGAAAAGTCTTATTTTTTAGGTTGTGAAAAGGCTTTTTCCATCACTGAGCAACACAAGTGCAGGTCAAGAGCAAACTCATTTGAGAGACTTTTACCTGTTAAGACATGAGAAAAAAAAATATTTGTTTGCTATATACTATCATAACTTACAACAAGTAGTATTTGATCAGTTTCTGAGACAAAATGTTTCAGCCTACTTAAAAAAAATAGATCAAAGATGTGCTTTAAATGGCAACAACCTAAGATAACATTCCTTTAGAGAATTCTAACAACCTTTCATTTTAGAGAATTCTAACATTCTTTCATAAAGTCAGGCATCACTTTTTACAGTTTTTTTCTGATGACAATGCCTGATTGGACTGAGATGTAGAGCTTAGATGCTTTACAAGTTCAACTGTAGAATGGACTTACTGGAACTAGAAGGATCAGCAATTGTCTTAAGTGCTTTTCTCCTGTAAAGATTATTTATTCATGAGTGATGGAAAGGATGCATTCAAAGTAGTTTGAAAATGGTTGTAACCTTTCCTAGATTTATGGCAAGTTATAGAGGAAAATGTTCAGTCTATGAAATTAAAGACCGTGGACTGAAATTTCTGATCAGTGTAGCGCAGTGGCTGTGGCTGCGAAGGGTCAGTGGTCTTTTAACTATGATTTTGCTGTTTTTGGGCTAAGCCAAAATATCTGTGTTGTTTTCTAGAACATAGTTTCTGCAAAAGAGGCAGGAGTTTGTCAGAAATTTGTCTCTGAGTTGTGGGTGGGCCTGTTGGCGCAGAGTAAGCCTATCCTCATTTCCCATCATCCCTTTGTTGCAACAAAAATGGTGAGTAACATCAAAGATGTCCAGCTGTACAAATTTGAGCACAGACAAGGAAAACAAAAACACTAATGGATCTATTTGTCTGCAAGTGGATGCGTCAGACTGTGGCAGAACAGGGAGTTTGTGGCCTGTTGATTGTAGTTTGTACGTAACAACTACAAGCTATTTCAAATGGCATTTTTTACGTCTGCTGCTGATTCACCACAATTTGAGTAAAGACACACTCAGAAATGCAGTTTTAAATGTAATTTTGTTCATTTCAGTCCTCCATCAAAAAAAAAAGCAGTGGGTCATTGGAGTGGGTCTTCAAAAAAGTTACTTTTTGTGATTTTAGAAAGGATCCAGGGTGGTGTCAGTCTGCAGCTTTGCTTCATATCTGAGTATGACATGTTGTATAGTTCCTCCCCTTCAATCTGAATGTTTTGAATCCCTTATCTCCAGCACAGAAAGATGGAGGACAGCAGGAGTTGGTCTTAGAATTGACTTAGTGAAACCAAATAAAGGTTATGCTAGCTAATACCCTTTTGCCCTTTTGTCGGGATAGCTTTAAACAGGAAGTGAAATGTTTCCTCTTGGAAGTATGCATGTAGTTGTTTGCTTTGCGCAAATACCAAGTGTTTTTTATGAAACAATAACTTGTGGATGAAACAAATGTATTATTTGAATAAAAACAAAGATCCAAGAGATGTTAATGTTATTTCCATGGACCTGTCCGAACAAAAACAACAGCTTTCCTGCTGTGAATTTGTGTCCAAAGACATTTTTATAGATGCATAGAAAACACAGAAAGCCCTAAGATTAGGCTCTCTTTTCTGACTACTTAACAAGAGCTGATGAATTAATCCTGGTCCCTGAACTAAAAATAGCAGCTGCTGATGAAAATGCATTGCATGAATGTGGCATTTTCTGCTTGAAGGTATCCATTAAATTTCAAACTGTCCTCATGCACTGACACACTGATGTTTCTTGATGGCAACAGTTTGATGAAAGGAAGAGAAGGCTTGTGGTTTGAAAGCCTTTAAGTTGCATTGGTGTTTTCCTCCTGAGTTAGTTTAAATTCATAGGATGTCATAGGATAAAAAAACTCAAAGTAATGCTTTCTGTCAGTGGGAAGACAGACAACTGGTCTCGGTCTTCTCACTCATTTTGCTGTGTTGAATGACATTTTCTTTGCACTATTTTGAAGAGATTCGAACTTGAATTTAGAGCCAGAGAGGGGGGATGTTACAGGAGCAGCAGAAATAAAAAAAAACCTGGTTTCATTTTACAGTAAATATCTTTTTAATAGACTTAATGGAACCTGAAAATCAACAATAGAAAGCTATTTCTACTTTCCTGCAATTGAAAGAATGTCCAACTGTTTCACCAAAGCCAATACATGCACTTTCTATGTCCACGAGGAAAGAATTTATACTTCCTGGCTGCAGGGGGTCTTATACAACAGATTGAACATTTTGTTAGTTTGTGACACGAGGTCAATCCTGTCTTATTCCTATATTGCGTTTCGCCACTTTCAGCTT
The DNA here is from genome assembly GCA_014656515.1 of Oryzias celebensis. Lineage (NCBI taxonomy): Eukaryota > Metazoa > Chordata > Actinopteri > Beloniformes > Adrianichthyidae > Oryzias > Oryzias celebensis. The sequence continues at coordinate 18,190,327 of BNCR01000013.1, forward strand.
GAGGTTGTCTGACCTGCGCAAAAAGATGGACCTTGCTCAAATAAAGGTCGAGGCTTTACCCTACTTCATCTTCAGCACAGCTATCAGCTCTGTCCTTACAACTTCTTTTTTACTTGAAGCTTCATGAGGTGAGAAAAAAAAAAGAAACTGTCACTTACCAACCAGCTCCTTGCAAAATATGCTTGAGTTGTGAATTTAATTCACCCATCCTCTTGACGCTCTGCTTCCAAGGCAGGAACTCTGAGTCCACTAAAGTCATTTTTTTACAACCATTCCTTATTTTGTTTTACATTTTCCTAAACATACAGATATTTAGCATTGTTATGTATAATAACTTATGTTGAGACATATTTAATTTCTTTACCCTAAAATTCTTTATTTACCTGCAAGATAATGCTTTCTTTATCAAAGATTTGTTTTATAAAATGATTTTCTGTTTATTTATTTTGCAGAATCTGGCTAAAAAACGAAACATTTCATAAATCTGAGCTTATAGGACATACAGTGACTCCAGTACTGCTCTGACAGAGAAGATAACACCTTATTAACCTCCTATGACTCTTGTGCTTCCATGGTGACACTGGACAGCCCTGCATGAGCACATCTGAGCATTTAAATCCACATCAGTCAAACTTGTGTTACAGTGACGCTCTGACAGCAGATCGACAATGCAGAAAAAAAGAGCTGCATTGTGAAAACGTATGCTGTAGATGGATTAATTCTTTCTAAATGCTTCTACAACATGAATCGATAATAAAAATATGCAATGTACCTTTAGCTCTGCAGTGGATTTCATGTCTTAGACAACATTAGCACCATGGATGAGCCGCTAAGAATCACGGATCCCTGACAAAAGTTAAGGTCACTGTACCTGATGATGATTTAACTGCACTTAAACTATGATATTAATTGGATTTTTACAAGCTGTGATGTACATTTGTATGAGCATCGACCCAGTAACCGAAAATAAACTAGGTTTAATAATTTTATTAAGAAAAACATGACAAGGGATTTTACCTTGATAAAAAATACTCAAATTATTCTAAGATCTTTAAAAATCCCAAATTGCAATCTTTCCTAAGTTTTATGAACATGCTTGTTAACTTTGTAAATATATCCGTTAAACTGCAGTTGTTTACTACACGTTTTGTAAGAAAATTAGGTCAAACAACACACAAATGTCTATTTTTGTGCCAACATATAGGTGCTGCGAGCACGTTAAGCTGCCTTTTAAGGGACAAGTCATACAGTCAGTGTAAAATAAACAGATATTAGCTGAACAATAAGCACGAATCAAATAAACGTTTGAAAACTGCTGACCTGCTGTGCCTCATATTATCAAAGCATATGTCCATCCTTTGCCCTTGACGAAATCGAGAGATAAAATCTGTTTTTAAGTCAACAAAACAAGAAATAAATAAACTTTTCCACACATCTAAGCTGCTTAGTACTTTCACAGGTCTTACGACATCGACATCATTTTTTCAGATGTTGACCTTTTTTGAGGGAAAACAGTTTTTTTTTTCCTGGCTGCTCTAGCAAAAGCAGATGCCAGGCAAATGGAAGCAGAGGGACAGACAAAGGTCATATATAATAGTGTTGGAAGAAAAAAACAATACCTCCCAGAAATTAAACTCTTCATTTAATCCCCCATTTTTAGAAACAGAACAAACTATGCAGTGTTGTGGCCTGAATAACCCAATAAAAGTGTTTTACTTTTGTTTCACAAGCACACTGATCTGGAACTATAAAACAACTGCTGATTTTATTTTTTTTTAATCTCATTTACATCAAATCAAACAATCTGTCAAAGCAGTCCCACCTAAAAATCAGACAGTAATAATTGTATCTTCATTTGGTCATTTTGAATGACCTATCCGGTCCGATTCATCGACCTAAAATCAATCCAGGACATCTTCAGCCAAAAATTAAACCAGTGAGACTCAGATAAATATTAGGGACTGAACAGTGCAGGAGAGGTTTTACAGACTCCTTGTATTTATTGCAAAATAATCAAATGTAAATTAAATATGTGTACAAACAAACAAGTAAATAAGAATGAATGGCATTGACATTTTAGTTTGAGAAAGTTCAGCCCTCTGTTGTTTTTCCACATCAAAATCATACAAGCAGAACGTTATTAGAACATTCTACCACACTGTATGGTCACCTGTCTTACAAAGTGTTTCCACTCATTTGGACTGTAGCCTATTGATGGTTTGATCGTTTTCTGCTGTCATCACGTGTGCTGTCCCCTGTGATGACACTTGTCGTTTTTACATTATAGTAAAATAAACCTAATACAAATGGTATTATCGATTATCTCATTTTGAAAGATTTTTTCAATGGTGTTTGTTGATTCCGTTCAATTTTGCCTCAAACATCAATCTTGTTGGGTCATAGGAATAAAACCGATTTGATTGATTGTTTCACCCCTAATATGTACCATAAACACAGCTAAAATAATGTGTGCAATTTAAAGAAAAATCTACATTAATAAAAATAATGCACACTAATATTTACGGTTAAGGCTTCCATGGCGTTCGATCATTTCTGGAAATGCAGGCATTATTCCACTTACACTGTGGTCACTTTCAAAAGAAATAAATATTCAATCACTTTTTAGTACTTTATTATTGTAATTTTTTGTTTAGATAGTTTTTTCCACAAAAAGCTGACTATTTGATTGGTGGTGTGGTCTGTTGTCACAATAACACAACAATGTGTCGCAGCGATAAATATGCTTCATGCTATCATCATGATAGGTTCAATAAAGCATCATTTCACCTCTTCCGCTTGTTTTTGTCCAAATGACGAAGAAAAGGTTTGTTTTAAAGACGCCTGCGCATAGAAAATATTTCAGCTTTGTGACCAGAACTACTTTTTTAGGTGCGCATCAACACCCAACAGCTAATCAGATTTGAGTATTCACCCAGATCCTTTAAAGTGCAGAAGCACGCAGAAAACAAAGGATGGATAGATCTATTTGTCTGCAAGTGGATGCATTAGAATGGAGCAGATCAGAGAGGTTGTGGCCTGCCGATCGTAGTTTGTACGTAACAACTGCTAGCTTTTTGTCATTTTTAAGTCTTAAGTCACTACCATTTGAATGCAGAACTACTCAGAAACTGAGTTTTAATTTTAATTTTCTTTATAAATGTCCTCCATCATGAGAAAAATGCTACAAGAACATTTTAACACGTACTTTACTAATTTAGATGTTAAAAACACCAAAAACACAATTTCATTGGAGTGGTATTTTAATTAAGTTGCAGATCTTTAAAAGAAGATGATTCACCTCCAGCCTGGTTTTAGAAAATACTCATTCAGTCAAATTGAGGAGTGACATAAATAAACCAAATGTAGGGAAAAAACAGATTTCCTCACTTAACGCACAGCAAAAATGAAACTGCTGTGTTGCTTTGCTTCAGACCTGCAAGCCTTAATATTGTATTTTCCTGGTCAAAAAAACAACAACAAAAAAAGGGGTCATCTCCCACCCGTTTGTTTTGGCTGGCAGATGTTTTCTCACTTGTGGGAACAGCCGGTTTGTATTCATCCTGTTGTGCCTTGAAGAGAAAAGCCACGGCTTCCAAATTTCAAAACAATATATCTCAGTAATTGACTATTTGTGTTCTCCATAAGTATCTCTGTTTCCAGTGGGTGCGTGCCTAGCATAAGCTGTAAAGACAAAGATGAGCCACAGAAGCAGTAATTACTGTACAGCATCACTGATAATAGAGTAAATTTGAGGACCGCATCACTTCAATACCTCTAAACTTTTTAAAGGAGGAGGTGAAAAAGGGAAAAGCTCCAGTTTATTGTGATTTTATTTATTAATCATTATTATTTTGCAAACAATTAAAAAAATGTATGCCACTTGTCAAGGCACTTAAAAGACTGTGAAATGTAGGGTCAAAACGGGAAATTTTCCCTCTTATTTTGTTCCAGTTTCCCCACAAACAAGTTCTCAAATGAGCAAAATTAGCTTGGCACTCGTGGATTTTTGGTTTATTGGGCCAGGTTGCTGCAGTTTCATACCAGAGGCACCCTGTTACACAACCCTGTTTTTTTTGAGTAGTTTTGGTGGCACCAGCTGTCAAAATGAAGCAACAACAATAGCGACAAAAGAAACACTCTGCTTAAGAAAAGTTAACAAACATAAAACTTTAATTTTTAACTGAATGCATGATTAGATTTATTTCAGAGAAAAAAAAAAATTTGAATGCAATCATACAACTTTCTTTAACCTGCCATAATTACGGTAATAAACAAGCAGCAAGCAATATCCTTGGAGATTTAACCCTTTCAACCATTTTGTGCTTTTACTAAAAACTGTATAATAGCCTTAAAGTGAAAACCTGGATTGTGGTAACCCAAAGTGGCACTTATCATCATCTCCCCATTCAGCCTTCCTTCTCAAAAGTCTTAAAGAAATAAACATAGTTGCACTAAATTTACCTTAAAATGGACAATACACTTCAAATCTTTATTTTGTACTTAAATCAATGCAGGTTTGATGTTTTATTTTCTTCACAATATTACAATTTCAGCAGCTCAGCATTAAAAAATTTTGGGAAAATGTTTTATAGGTGAAGAGAAAAGGATTCAGATGTGGACTGTTCTAATCTTAAAAAAACAACAGCAAAACCAGTTACCGTTTATTTGTATCCTTTATTTTTCATTTTACCTCTGGAGACATCAGCAGGTCAACGTCCCGTTCCACATTAGATAAGGCACATGACACGCAGCTCTAAACTGTTTACGGCATAACTGATGTGCTCAATGTCGAAGAACTCATCAACATTAACCATCTGTTCTGCATTTCTTCATGGTAACTCGGTGACTATTTGGCCTAATAAAACACAACTGAAGTTCAGGATGGGGTAAAGTGAGGGGCATCATTAATATAGTTACTTTTTGGCTTTGGCCATCTGATGAACCCCCCTTGGCCATTGGAAATAAGCATTCTGCCTGGTTAAATTAGTTTGAGCCAATCTGTCCTCTCTGTTTAGCCCTTCCCACTTTTGGCTCTCCTTCAGCCTTTCTCTCTAAAGCCCACACTACTCTCCATTCTGTCTGCTGCAGTCAGGCTGCAGGGTGTATTTCTCTTTAGTTCACTGAGCAAACAGGTTGGAGAGGCACAATATGCGACCTGCAGTTGTCTGTATCTGGGGAGTGCAGCAGGCGTTGTGCTGGGATGACTGCAGGCTGTCCCACAACTTTTCTATCTGTTCTTTTTGTGCGTTTGCATGTATGAGTGTGTGTTTGTTGATCTGTTTTTTGGTCATTTCTTCCCTCCTTTTTGCAGACTGTACTAGTTGTTACTTACAATGGTTGTAAGCACTTAATGCATATTCAATGTTTTTCTTTAGCACAAGTGAAAACAATGTAGTTAAGGCTGAAAAAATGACTATAAGAGGGAAGCACCCTTTTAAATGTTACTTTTATTCACAATTATAGAACGATAAATCACATTACTACAAAATTATGAGCATTAAGCCAGTGGAAGAACAGATTTACTAATCGATTTGTCAATGTCTCCCATCTTCATTTTAAAGTGGTCTAACAAGAAGACTGTAATTTTTCTTCCAAACTGCAAGATTTCATTGGAGATAAGAAATCAGAATCCGTTTGATCAAGGACTTGATTCCAGGAGAAATGACTTGCCAGAAGCCTCCCAAAATGGAGCATTTGTCTTCTCATATGTGTAAATCTGCTAATGCCCTTGTGACAGATTTGTAGGTTGTCTTGGCCCATGGAGGTTTGCAGACAGGTATGACCACAGTTTTTAAAGACTACAATGAACAAAAAAAAAAAAGTTTACAGGATTCAAATAAAAAGCTTTATAAAAGACAACATTTTTTTTGATGAGGGAAAATCCCAAGAAATCAATATGTGGCTTTCTGTGACTCGCTTACTCAAAGTAGTCTACAGCATGTAGAAAATGTGTTACAAACCACAAAACATACATAGAATATTGATTCCTTATTATGTCACCAGAGGAAAAAAAGTAGATTTTGCTTTAAAAACATGAAATTGTGAAAATGCAATCTTTAACTATTGTGTACAAATTGTAGGGTGAGATCTGCAGAGAGTTCTGCAGAAAGACAATTTTAGTTTGTTTTTTTTTTCAAAAAGGCTACGTTATTTACACCATCTGGTATCTTCTGCTCAAACTATTAAATGTGATGAGCCTTCTGATGGAAACCTACCTGATATGGACACTTGATTTGGCCACAGCTAAACAAATTGCAGGAGAAAAACAAGCGACTTTGCAGCAGTACTTAATTTCCCCTTTAATTATAGGTGATGCATGGTGTGTGCAGTAAGAACACACCATTAAATTGCCAGTGTGTGACAAGTAGATAAGTTGGCTGGCTAAAAAGTGCCCAAAGGGGGCAAGAGATGATGCAAGGAGATTGAGTGGATAATGATAATGCCTTTTCAGAGACAAGGACAAGAGAAGTACAAAGAGTTACGCCACGTCAGCTGAAAAGTGAGCTCTCTTTCACTCCGAAATGCTGAACTTAGCTATCAGCTGACAGATCAGGCATGCGGAGTCACATGGATGAACCGTAACATAACAAATGTATGGATCTCTACTTAAACATATCTTCCATTCATTGTTTTTACAGCAGGAGACACTTAAGTAAACCACAACGTTTAGGCAGAATTGAAAACAAACGCATCTAAAACCCACCTTTAAAGGTCAGTGAAGCACACGAGTTATTAAATAACACATATCATTTTACAAAAAGATGACAATATTTTAAAAAAAAATATGCAGTGAAGGCAAACAAACACAAGTGCAAGTCAGAGCTGCTTAGCTTCCCATACATAATCATCATGATCAGTAAACTCAAGTTTGAGACTTGATTAAAAACAACTTAAACTGGAATCAGGTCATTTCATTGTTTTACACATAAGTTCCCATTCTCCTGAACAAGTGGCGATGTTGTGGATACAGGTACATATCAAAAAACGGATCCGTCTGAGAGTAGGTTGAAAACCAAACATATGAACAAGATTATGTTGTTGAAAGGTGTGCAATCATTGGGAAAGTTAATCAGTTTCCAGCAAACTTTGTAAGTTTCCCTTGTTGTTGTGTCTCTGCTAATAATACCTGAAAAAATTGAAATGACACAGTTTTTTTTTTTATTAAACAGTCAAAAAGACCCAAACTTACAGGTTTTTATGCTTGAAGCAGTCATGTCATTTTAGACATTTTGTTTAAAATAAAAAGTGTCGATAAGAAAACAAAGAGTTTCTGTGTTAAAAAGCATTTTTTATTTTGTTTTAAATTCCAAATGAATACAAATACTAAATATTGCATCCGTTTAGATAAAATAATTGGACTGTATCATATCTCCACAAATTTACTTAATTAAACTTTTATGTATTGATTTGTAGACCATGTATCAAGATGGGTATGGGATCACATGAGAGGTAAATATACACATCCCTGTTTTTCTTTTAACTATTTCCTCATAGTGTGCTGGATTAGGTCCTGAATAACAGGGGACTGGCTATGTTTGGTGTGTTTTAACAGCATATGTCAGGCGCTTCAGCCCCAGCAAATTTCCTGGACGGATTTCATAATGTCATGGCCAAGATGGCACCCAGACTATGGCTTCAAATCAGCTCATAACAGACCTCACCACATGCTTTGTCTATTTTATGTAATTGTTCAAAGCATTGTAAAACAACTGCCAAAATTCATGTGCAAACTGCAATCATTATTTTAAATTTTTGTTTTAACCCCAGGTTAATTTGAACAACATTTCCGTCAAGTTTTATTTCATTCTGGGATATTCTTAACCTTTAGAAGCTTTTGCATGTGTCATCTCAGGATTATCTTTTAAATGTCTTCATGCAGATCAATAAAACAGAAAAGAATCCCATATTAAAGAAAAGACAAAAGGAAATTTGTTGAATTACCAAATTGTGTGTTTTTTTCAGTTGAGATCCATTCAAATAATCAAACACTATAAGAGAAAAAAATTGTCCAGCAGACAAGAGAAAAAGCAAATGCATGTATGAAATTAAAATTCATTTTATGACATAGTTAAAATGAAGCCTCGCAGGATAAAGGTCTGAACTCGCTAGTTCACCATACATTCCACAACAATCACGAGTGCTGGCGCCATAATAGGCCTACAAATATGTATTCTCACATATTCATTGTGCAAATGAAAAGACACAAATATGCAACAAGCAGCTCGAAACAAACATGACATTATCAACCATTGCAACATATTACAAAAGTCTGCTTATCTGTACGCTTCACAGAGGTGACAGCAATGTTGTTATTACTGCAATGTGCTGTTGACAATAGACTTATTAATATAAAAGTAAGAGCTACTGATTGTTTTTCAACAATTCGCAACATTCAATTAAGAATAATGTGCTAATAGAGTTTTTTTTTTAATCCATATCATTTTTCATTTTCTAACAGCTGCTATAAAAAAAAAAAAAAACAAACAATTGTGAGTGTTTTGTTTCCCTGTTCCATCCAACCATTACTGTGAAAGGTTAATGTAGTAACGTACTGTGATTAATCTGTTAAATTTAGCCAATATTTCTGTCTTTCTTTCTTGTAATCCAGGTCAGTTGGTGACAAATCCAAAAAAGGTAGAATACACCAACATAACTATAGGATTAAGTTGATGAAATAACCAATGAGTTGTTTCCTGTGAGGTGCACATGTGACAATAAGATTGGCACTGAGCCACAAGACACTTCTAATGTCGCTGACAAATGCGTCCTTTAATTATCAGCTGCATGCAGGGCATTGGGTTTGTGAGATCAGTTAGAGCCCACATAGTCACGGCCTGGTTGTGTCAGGAACCAGCGATGCCTATTCATTTTTTAAGTGTTGCATCCACGTTATGCAAGCAAGTTATTATCCTCTCTAGAAATGAAGTGGCACAGCTGCATTATAGCAGCATGGCCTCATGCCTTATTCCTTATTTTATTGTTCCTATTAGCTTTATTGTTTTTGTGAATGCATAGGAGGTTATTAATGGACTTGTCTTCAGAATATTCATAATTTTGCAAAATATACTAAGATTATTTGTAACTTTGACTTTGACAACCATCATTCACAATTGATATTTTGTTGTATGAAACAAAGTAAAGGCTGTGATTCCTCATTTTATCCTTCACAGCGATGTTTTTTTTTACCCATAAACTCTTTTGCACTGCTTTTAAAGTTGACACATTTATAACCCGACTGAATACCGATCATTCATCACTGACTCCTGCTAATCCATTTCATATTGACTTACAGGAGCTACATTTGTTACCAAGGTAAATCCAAGGTAAAATTTTTTCAACAAAAGAAAATTGAACAACAGTTACCATATTTTAAGGCTCCTGGGGAATCTGACAAATCTTTATCAATTTAGATGTAGGACAGCATGCCGATAGTTTATACATAAACAAAAATGTCAAAAGATTAATGGCAATAAAGTCATGGTATCAGAGAACAAACATTTGATGAAAAAGGTACTTTAATTTACTTTATGATTTTTATAGATCAATTCAGATTGATTTAAAGAACTGAAGGGACACAGGATGCCTCAAAAAAGTCCAGTTATGTTTTTTAGTTCAAGAAATAGTCAAACATATAAAGATATTTCTATGTGTCTCTGGAAAATGGTGATTTGACTTTTATATTAAGCAGTAAAGTTAAAAAACGAGAGTAAAAAGTAAAAAGCAATGTGAGTGGAGCCAATGCCTCATCACACAGGCCATAAAAATCCAAAATAGCAATAGATTTGAACGTCACCTAAATGTCCCATCTGCTGAATCTTCTGTGCAGCACCAGGGTGTGCTTAGTTTCAGTTGAGAACCTAAATCTGAGCAAACTTTGCAGATGTAGGGCTGAGAGTTTTGCCCAAGAAGATTTAGTCCTTCCTGAAATCAGAAAAGCTGCACTCAGATGATTCCCACTGAAAGACAACCACCCGCCAGCCAAAATGAAAGTAAATTAACAAAAGAAAAAGTATTTCATTTGCAATACATTGCAATACATTCTAAAACTGTTTCTGGAAAAACTGATTTAAAAGTAGTAAGATTTGTTTGAAAAAAAAAAACAAAAAAACAAAAATACTAAACACAATTCTAAAAATTAGCTACATGTTGTGATTTTTGTATTAAAAAAAAGGCTATCAACCAAGTGGTAAAGGTGGAGTCATATTACCTGACTGATCCCACATGTGTTCAGTGGTAATTAGCACTTATTTTATCAACTTGTTAATTCTGAAGGTGGTCCTTAATAAATCACGGTCTAAGAGTGCAACGTTGTTATCTGGAAAGAAGTAGCTTGGTCCCAGACTGAGAAGATGTGCCTCAGGTTGGAGAATCTTATCCTACTATCTCTTTGCATTTGGTTTTCTTCCACTGATAAGCCTTGCTTTCTTTGCTCAGTGAGGTGGTGGCCCACATTCTAACACTTCCTCCATCTAAATATGTCCCTCCATGAGGCTGGGAATAAATTAAGCAAATTGTTAGATCTTGACTTTCCTTTTGTAGAAATGCGTCCATACATGTACGCAACACTTCAGTCAGTGAAATCGTTCCAAAGCATTTTAGCCGTTATGAAGCACTTTCTAAGTTCCTACTCATAATATCAGTTAAATACATGTATGTGTTTCATGTCAGATGGCTGCAACAGTCAGAGGAGACATATGTGCAGCCCCCCATCGGCTGCTTAGACTCCTGCTCACTCAGCATGAAGAGCATATCCTGCAGCCAGAAAGGATGAAGGCATGTGCAAGCTGGTCTGCAGAAGGCACCGAAGGTCAAAGCCTTACGAGCTTGTGAAAGGCCACCAACAGGACAGACATACAAATCAGCCAAATATTGCTTAGTGGTGGAGGGAAACATCCAAAAACAAGGGAAGAACTGTGACAAGAGGACATTTACAAACATGCCTATGGTCAACACAAGAGTTTCAAGGACAAAAGGCAAACAGTAAATCTTAGAGCCAAGGGTCTAAGCATTACTAGGAGGTGACAAACCAATGACTTTCCAATTAAAGCAAATGCTAAAGCAACGCAAACTAGGTCAAATGCTTTTTTTTCTGTCACGGCAGATTTAAATCTCATGAAAAGTGCACATTCATTTATCTCTGCAAATATAGTTGACGTTTTGCTAACAAATCGCACACAAATGGGGGTCCAACCATGTTCCAGCATGTTCTTTTGATGCGTTGATGCGTTTTTTTTTTTTGTTTTTTTCAGGTTGTTGTTCTAAAAACAAGAATCGCACCCCATTAAAATAATAGGTCATTAGACCACATCTTTACCTGCCTACATTGTCTTTTGTGATTATTGTAACCCTACTACCTGTTTCAAGTTCTGATCCAAATCCATGTCTTTTTCATTACAGTAAATCAAACTATCAGTTAATCTGTTTTAGTTCTCCTGAGACTTTTCAGCATAACAGTTTAAAACTTCAGGTCAATTCACAGCACGTTCAGTTGTCATTTCTCTTTTATACAAAAAAGAAAAAAAGGGGATGTGCCCAAAAGCAGAGAAGAATAAGGGTGGTGCAGATTACCAGAAAGTTTACCCACCCTCATCCCATCAGTCATAGCAATTATGCATATCACCATGACAGATTGAGCATCAAGAAGAGGGGAAAAAAGTGCCCTCTCGATCAGTGTAATTACAAATGTCACTCTTCATCTTCCCATGTGTGCAGGCATCCCACTGTTGCTAGTAGTGTGTATTTATCTCACACAAGCTTTTCAGCGTTTTTTTTTTTTTCATTCAAGCAGATGCAAATGCACACATGCACATGGCTTTTCTGTTACGATGGTGCTACAAAACATAATGCTGATGGAAATGGCTTTTTCAGATCAGCCAGACATCAGAGCAGATGCCACACTTTTGTAGTTTAAGCTTCACTCTTTCTGTCTGTCCCAACCATACTTCCCATTGAGTTATTGTTAAAATTTGTATTATTTTTTGGCGTAAACAGAATGTTTGAATTGTCAATCTCTAAATCTTTTTTTTATGTCCCTTCCTAATATGTAAGTCATAAACACAATTTAAAAGGGCTTAAATTTTGTTATAGTTTGTCATGTTTTCACCATTAAATTCATGAATAGTTGTCACTGTTTGCATTCTGGACAGTTGACGGCCTTTCTCCACCCCATTCTCCATCTAGAGCAATGCTTTAAGATGGCCTGACCCAGAAATCTGCAGCTTTTAATGCTAAAAGAACCATTTGGTTCGCCCAAAACATAGCAAGAGCTGGAAAGTCATTGTTTAAAAAAAATACACTTTATTTATGTTTTTGTGACCATGATGCCATTTATTTATGAAATGTATCTTTTAAATGTTTAGAATAGTTAAATTATGATACATTTTCTTTGTAAAACAGTTGATTATCAGTGATCACTCTGATTAAAAATGACAAAAACTTAATTAAATAATTTAACTACAAATATGTTACTTTTTTTTAAATAATTTGCATTTTCCTTCAAAGCCAAAGAGCCACAAAAGTGGAATGAGGGAACCGCATGTAGACCCCCAGTCTGGCCTCTACCCACCGTCAGCGTCTAGGCTCTGGAGTTTATGATTATGGCTGAAGTTCATCCCAGGCCAGCAACCTGTCATCAGCCCAGAACCTAACCGCCAAAGACTATGGACTCATGCACATTTTCCTGCAACACAACTAATTATTTATTCTCATTCCTAGCATCACCTCTAATTCAAGAGGAAGACAAAAATGGGGAAATATTTAAAAAAAAAGATTAAAAACCATAGAAGTCAGAAAGAAATCTTATAAAAACAATGTGTGCCACATGCAGTATTGCAGAGTTTATTTATTATCTGTGTATGTCTGATAGAGTGCTCTAAAATGTACTGAAATCTCACTGAACACAACGGTGGCACACCTGATACTTGAACTGCCAAATTCATTTCTCATTAAACTCTGCTGTATTTTAATTACCTGGGTCTGTTATTCTCCGGTGAAGCCTAACTATCCTGCCAATCACAACAACAACTTCTGACATTCCTTGAATTGATTCCTTGCTCAATGATTTCTATTTTGCAAGCTGCTAACATTTGCACTCTAGTTCTTATTAGCAGAGCTCATTCTTCTTTCCATTTGGAAGCTACTCGTGTTAGAAGGTTAACAGTGACAATCAGGATAATTTTGTGAACATATACGAAATTGAGGAGGCTCTCCTGTACATAAAATACTTTAAGATATGCAAAAAAAAAAGGAAGACCTCAGAAACCAAAGAGCCTAAAATTTCAGATATTGCAAAAAAATAATGTTAGAAGATTGGGAGTTATAGATGGTATGATGTAGATCTTTTAACATAGACTAAAAATATTTATGGTGAACTTACAAAGGAGTGTGGTCACAAGCACTTTAAAAGACAAAAAAAAAGTACATCTCAAATTTAGAGAACGGTGCTCAGAGAAATTTATGGTGTGTTCAGACTTGACACATTTGGTTTGCTTTAAGTGAACCAGAGTTGGTTTCCTCGGATAATACGGAAAAAGATTTCAGTCTTAATGCGCCCAAGCGGACCCTGGTCAAGAATGAGGAGCGGCACTCTGACCCATCTCATAAAAATATGAAGTTTTAATAAGTGAACTATTCCGACAAGGATCCCAAAGCACAAGAGTTCCATGATCCCTTTCCCTCAGTTGGAGGAGCTGGTTTCCTCATTAGGCTCAACTGCTGAATAGAGAAGACAAATCAGACTTTGATTAGGCTTCTATGTGTGTATACACCATAACACTTCACCCAAAAACTATCTGGTGTGGATGTTTCAGTAAAAACATTCCAAATATGGTAAAAAAAAAAAAAAAAACTATGTTGCAGCAACAAACACAAAACCCCAGTTACCAAGTTTTATAATTAAAGGACTGCAGAGACATATTTATTGTTGTAGCCAAGGTTCACAGTGTCAGCAGGCCAAGAAATCTGTGGTTTACTGAGATTAAGTGGGACCAAGAAAGGCAACAAAGACACACTATTCATGAACTGACCAACACATTGCAAGTTGTTTTTTTGTCAATTATAATCCGAAATAAAGTTATCTGTAATAATCAGATTTTTTTTTTCTTATTTTTAAATTTCAGTATAACTACAATTGTGTGCCAAGTTTTGGAAGCAGATTTCAGCTTTGAGCTGCGGAAGTAAAACTTTACAGGGAAAGTGTTTGCCAACTGATGAGAAACTGTTGTTCTTGCAAAGCACACAAAGAAATTCTGCATGGCAATAAGACAAAACAAAGGTTGCTCCATAAAAAGAATCGGTTAAAAGGAAATGTTTTTTAGACCACACGTGCTCTTTGCTTTACTAAAGGAAGGAAGCTTGTTTAAATGTTTATCGGATATTCTGGCCTCTTTGCATCCAGCTGCTCGACACACGAGAGCATTCGCAAAAGGCTGAATAGTTAACATATCTGATCCCAGAAGAAATGGTACAGAACATTACTTTCTCCTCAGTTAAGGAGCAGTTTTGTCAAGTCGATGAATGGTGTTGTGGGTATTAAGCCTTTCATAATGGTAAATGTGGCTAAGAGCTGAGAAAAGAAGATGAAAAACAAGTGTAAAAATGAGAGCATTAAGTGCAGTACCTTTGTACTGTTGATTGATCAGGGATGTCCCAATCCTCAAAGTGAACACAGACTTTAATGACCCAAAGTTATTGCTGTAGAGTGGTTATTATGGCTCAAACGCGGTCGAAGTGACTTTAGCGAAATGAGGAAGCCCATTATACAATCCATTGGAGTGGTGCTGTGGAACTTGGCTTAAAATTCCAATTTGTACGCATGAGAATTGACCATTTATTTAACATAAAGACAAATACTGTATTTTACGCATTAGAAGATGCACTTAAAAGCCTTTAAAAAATATATAATCCAGAGCATCTTAAACTGGATTAACTTTGGTTGTGATTAAAGTCGCAGTGATTTTAGGAGGTACACTGAGCTTTGTCGAAATGTCAGCCTGTCGTACGTGTTTTGATAGGCTAGTATAGCTAATGTGTCGCGATGTTGGACTGTGTTGGTTTTTTTTTACGTGTT
The DNA here is from genome assembly GCA_014656515.1 of Oryzias celebensis. Lineage (NCBI taxonomy): Eukaryota > Metazoa > Chordata > Actinopteri > Beloniformes > Adrianichthyidae > Oryzias > Oryzias celebensis. Next base: position 18,205,394 of record BNCR01000013.1, read on the forward strand.
ACTAATAAGGTTGGGAGTTGGTGTAGTCACAGTAGCGTTTGTTTTAGCGATATCAGTGTTGTTTTTTTTTATATTGCAAATAGGGATGCGGCACAGAAACCGGCATTGTTTGGTACCGGGTGCTACATCATCGATTTTCACCAGACCAATAAGTTTCAGTCTTAGTATTATTACTTTAGTATTGTTAACGGTACCAACGTAGTGGTGTGGCAGCAGCGCGAACATGGTGTGCACTACTTTGCTAATGTGTAGCATGTTTAAGGCCTAATCCGACTTCTTCCCTTCGCTCTATCACTTCTCCCTTCCCCTACATTTAGCCCTCCAAACAGAGAGTTATAGAAAAATAGTGTCTGATTTTGGACGTCACTACCACTCGATGACGTCAGCAATAGTTGCCGCTCAGCTCAGTCACGCAGAGCTTCCAGCAATTACATAACAACAGTGTATTTATAACTTCAAAAAAGGTCATGCTAAAACAGGTTATTACTTACATTTAAATGTAAACCCAAATAAAGAAAAGCGCTTCTCTTCCGCGACAAATCGCGACGCGGAACTCCCTCACTGCGGAGGGTTCTGTCTCACTCCACCTCCAGGGTAGTCCTTAAAAAACAATTTTCGGACACCACTTTTACTACAAATACCCCTAAAAATGGAGTGGTAGGGAGAAGTGATAGGGCGAAGGGAAGAATTTGGATTGGGCCCAAAACCAGTTCTACAGTATGAACGCGGTTAATAAACTTTTATTATTTGTGACTCTTTTGTCTCATTTAATGCGTTCAAAGTTCATAAATAAACCATTCATCACCCATTTGAACCCACAGTGACTTCATTGTGACAGAAAAAGAGCAGAAATGTGTTCTGTGGTCCGCTTGGTTTGTGGTAAATTCAACATCATTTTATCTTTGAGGAAAAATGGGTCTGGGTCTTTATGAGTTAATGGTCCGCCTCATCATCTGGGGCCCTATAGTGCAGAAAATACAGTAATGTTCGACCTCTTTGGAATTGTTTTTTTTAATTGTCAAACACAAGTATTCGCTTTTTTAATAACCAAACTATACATTTTTAGCATATCTGCTTTTCAAAGCACAAAATTATTTTCTCAGAGTTTCCATCATAGCGCTAATATTTTAATGTGTTAGTCTTTTAGATCTGCTTTCCAGGACCCACGACGATGCCGGGCTTTTGTGTACCATTCAAGGGTGAGTGAATGTTCTTCAGCAAACTCCAGACTGCAGCCCTCCGGATTCCTGTTTTCTGTCAAATCAGTTTTGTTCATCTTCAGCCAAACCTTACCACTGCAGACATCTCAGAGATGAGAGTGGATGAAAAATTAAGTAAGGGTTCAGATAAAATGCGCATCACATGCGTTGACCTCCCGCTCCTCCCGGATTTTAAATATAGCACGAGGATGATCACATCGTTCCAAAAAATGGATTTAGATGCGATCTGCATTTATCCACTTAAACATGTTGTCTCACAGGAAGTGTTTTGGTACACAATCTCTGTTGGGAGTTTAGTTCCTCTGAAAGAAATGCAGAAATACACTGCAATTTGCATTTACATTTTGCTCAGTAATGTGAAATATAAAAATACAAAATGAGATGCTTGGTACTTGACCTGTTTTTGTGTGTCAATGTTTTCACAAGGATATACCTGCACACTTAAGCAATATACCGGTACGCTCTGGGCATGTGTGGCGCATTCAAGAATGCGCTGAACATGAGTTTTTAGCATATGGTGTTCACACAGGTCTGTCGCGACCCAATACTAGTACTTGGAAGAGGCTCGGTGCAAAATGTCTCAAAATCTCGTTCAAGGCATTTCTTTTACAGCTCTGTTCTGACATATGCAAGACTTGGTGTCGTAGAATTTTGGCCACATCTAAAATTAAAGCGAAAAGTCATAGCTGTTGATGTCTTCTGATTGTGAACTTCCTCTCCCTCTTTCTTGGTTTTTTTTCTTTTAATTTTTCAGGACCTCTGTTCTATTTGCTTCAAAAGTAGCAATAATCATCAAAATTAGATGCCTCATGCACATGGCCAAGAAAAAAAATGAAATAAACATTCATGAATGTCAGCAGTTCCTGAAAGTCTGCTATTTTAACAACAAACATAAGCTCTAATTAGCCTCTGCATGACTTCTCCTGTATAATTGTCTCTCAGCATGCTTGCAAAGAAACAGAGAATGCAAGGCAACAAGCTCCTGTGCATAAATGTCAAAAATATACAGTTTGTTTTTCATGCAAAAATGCAAATCGTCATTTTTTTTTTAGTAATGTAGTTTTTACAGGCTCAGTTAAATAGGGACCGCTAGATTCACAATGGAAAAAGTTGCTTTATGTGGAGTTGCATCCTGTCAGTCTGTCAGTGTTATGCAGTGAGATGTTAAGCTAAAGTCACTAAAGCATGCTTTCAGAGCTCCAGACTGCTATAGCCAGCTGTGGAAATGTACTGGTCAAACAAATACATTTCTCTGCCCTCGGCATGCCATCTTGCATTATTTGTACGTACAAGTGTGACATATTCAGTGAAGCAGTCAATGTACATTATATATGCACTTGTGTGTGTTACTGAAATCGCGGTATGTGGCATTGACCTACTTAGGAAACACACTGTTTTTTTTTTTTTTTTTGGCCCTTTAAAAGCCTTTGTTTCTCATAAGAAAACATTCCTTATTTGTTTGTACTCACACAATTAATTATTAACTGATCAAGTAAGCATCCGACTGACAAAAATCAGCAAAATATTGTCATTTCATGAAATATTTGGGAAACTTATTAAATCCATTCAGTCCTTACTTTTTGCCTCCTCCTCATATATCACATGGTGCTGTTGTCACCCCTCTGCCCTCTGCCAGTGCCTGTCCTAATAACTTGCCAACGCTTCAGAAGGAAGGATGATGGCATGCTTCATAGAGCCTGGGGCTCGCAGGTTGGCTCCACTCTCAGCGGTAATACTATTGGCAGTTCATCCACGTTAAAGGATAAATGTTTCAGCATAAACACCCTGGAGCATTCAGGTTGTCACAAACACTCTCCTCCAGTCTTTATGCATGTGTAAGTGAGTATAAAAATATTCTATCTAAAGCTCTATCTTCACCTGTACTTAGAGGAACAGCAGAAGTTCCTAGTGCTTTATGAATTTGGTTAGGCTTGATGGCCAGAGTTTACTCCCGACAGCTCATGCAAGTTTAGATTATTTGCCAGGGGTACAGGGTGTATCGTGCAAAAATGAGTTTCTCTTCCATTCAAGTTCAGCAGCACACCTTTTAATCTACCTTTTGATTTTAAAAATCCAAACTAATTTTTGTTTATAGCCGTAATTCAAGAATGCCTATCACCATAATGCTAAAAAAAAATATTTCAATTTAATATTTTAGAGTACAGTGACACTTTAAAAAAGCACGTAATAACACAATGTAGAAAAAAAATATATAATTTGCCAAAGACCTGTTTTTATCTGTAGTCTACTGTCCATGATGTAAATAAATCACACATACATACACAATAAATGTAACAAATATGATGCTGGATAAAAATGCAATGCCATCTTTATATGATTGCATTCATTATTTTATTACATTTTATTATTTATTACATAAACATTTTAAAGGATGGTCTCAAAAAGTGAAACGTTGCTGTGGGAGTATTTCCGTTTGCCTTCCATCCATTCATCAATTATCTATACTTTCTTCATCCTTACTAGGGTCACTGGAATCGCTGGGGCTGATCCCATCTATCTCTAGGAAAAAGGCTGGATACACACTATAACTACATCTATTTACATGAGTTTGTGGTTTTCAACTTACCAAATAGGCACAATAAAACTTTATGAACAAAAGTTCTGTTGACACAGATTTGAGTAAGAAGTCTAAATTGATATTTTAGGCCTATTATGGCCAGTTTTCCTTTTTTACTTTTTCATTTTTTAAGCAGGTATGAGCAGCATTTTTTTAGCTTGATTTTTACATGGAGTAAAAATTCAGTCAATGTATCTTTTATTACACCACCCGTTTTCCAGGTTCTGTTTCTTCACTCTCCAAATGTAATTTACTGCTATGGTAAAGAATAATTAGCATATGTTGTAAAACTAATGTCAGTTAAAAAAGTTTAATGAACTGATTTTGTTTTTTTCCATTATGAATAATTCCTTTTTAAGAGACAAAAATGTACAAACAGAAAACAATACTGATTACTCTATGAATGACAAACATGGTAGAGATACATTTTATTATTTCTTCTGATGCTACAAAAGGCTCTGGTACCTAAGCAAACCATATTTTTGTAAGCATTGAGGAGCTTTTAAGTTTAATATACAAAAAAGTAGTTTTGAAACCTCTAGCCTGCCACTGAACACAAATAAAAAAGTTTATAAAGCAGAGCTTTCTGTTGTCACTTTTACTGAAACTTTTTCCCCTTAAACTTTGAAAGTATGAAGAATTCCATTTAAATATTTTGGCAAATGTTGTTAGTACTAACCAAGAACTCTATTTTCCTATTTTAGTTTAAAGCCAGTTTTTTTATTATTATTGTTGGGCTCAACACAAATTTGCTTTTACTCTTTTGCTGCAATTTCATATTTGTAGAATGTTTTCGAGTTGGGTGGAGTACAGGCCAGTTAATCATCAGAGATTACTGGTCCACTCTGTAAAACTCTCCCCTAACCCACTAAATGGTCGATTAGAAAAGTATGCAATTGTGCTTTTACTAAGACTTCGTGTTGTTTACTAGAATCTTTATTTTTGACAGCAAGACTAAAATAATTCAGTTCTGTATTGGACTACACAGCTAATTTGTTCTGTTTTAATTGGCTTTTCTTTGTCAAACTTTTTTTTATAAAGATCCCTTTTGAGTCTTAGCGCTTTCTGGCCTTCTGTGAAAGGCAAGTTTTATGGATCCACAGCTGTACTACAAAATCTATCTGCATACTATTTATGAATCAACTTATTTATTTCAATGATCCCAGCATACATCCACAACCCTTCCACACATTAATTCAAATAATCCAAAGTTTTGATTCACTTGAACGAAATGTAATCTCTACAAAATAGTTTCAATAAGGTCAAATCTTGTGGTATTTAGTCTGAAGTGGAATATCACAACTGAGTTTATTTTGGCCACAGAAGCAAGAATGTGTCACAATGTCCTTGCTGTTACTGTGCATATCTGACATTTCCTCTTAACTTACATGTTGGAGGCAGATTCACACCGACAGCAGACACAGGGACACAGCACCGCAGCGCATGGATTGTCAGTGAGCTCATAGCTTCTAGCACCCGTGGACCAATGTCAGTTACTTTTACTGCACGTGGCGCTCAACCACTGTGTCTGTGGGAAAAACACTTGCATTCACCTCTTTCCCCAGATGGAAAAAGAAAATCCTGTCTGAATGCTTTCTCAATAAATGAATATTAAATCAGTGGGGAGAAGAAGAAAGCACATCATTTGTTGTGTCTCATAATTATGCACAAATCGTCAGTCTGGATCTGTTTCATAGCAGAGTCCAAGTCCTTTGAGCAAAACTCTAATGAGCTACAGAGACCACAAGGGCATTGTCTGATAAGCCTGAATTTCACCACCCAAAATGATAATGTTTCAGTAAAAATAAAAACAACTAAACATTTTAAAGTTGGACTTTTTTTATTAGTTCATAAACATGTGGTAAAGTTTAAAGAAATAAACAAAGAAAAAGAATAGAAAAAAGAAATAGAAACATTTTTCTTACCTGACACTTCTTAAAATGCTACTTTTTGGGGATTGGTCAACTCATCAGCAATATTTAAAATTCCAAGCTAACTTTTAGCTTTAATTCCTGTGGAACATTTTTTTTTCTGCAGTGTCGGTAATCAAGAGAAAGAATCTCACTAATTTGTCACTTTTGCACAGATGGACAGCAGGATGCAACCAAAAACTTTCTTCATGATTAGATTCAAACCTGGGTTTTTGGGTCACAGTTTTGTTTCAGATTGACATTTGTGTATTAAAAAAAAAAAAAAAAAAATCAGAAAAATCCTTTTTTTTTAATTGCTTAATAAGCAAGTAACAATAGCAATGATGAAAAACCTTTCAGTTGGGCCATGCTACGCCTAGTGTAATGTGATAAAACAATAAATAAAACATATTTCTTCAATCTAGCATGTTTGAGACTTTCAGCATAAACATTCGGGTATCCCATGTATCATCTCACTTCCCTTACGATTTGGTTTAATGGCATTACAGAAAGAAAAAACAAAGATAAAACATGTCTTTCTTTAGGTTTTAAACATTCACAAGCTTTTATTGTGCACATGTCTCCATTTCATGGAGGTTCAATAAGAAACAACAGGAAATTCAACATTAGGGTTGTTAACTGCCAACTTTAATATTTAAAGTAGGAGCTAAAACAGAGATATTATTCTGAATGAAACTGTTTATCACACATTTTTGTGCACAAGGAACATTTTTTAAAAAAAATGCTGTTGTCTCTTGACTAAGAGACTGATTCCCATTTATTTATTTATTCATTTATTTGTAAAACTGGAAGATTGGGCCATCACTAATATAGTGTTGGCAGTAATAGATGCCCTATTATGTTTGCGATGATTTATCACCACAATTATAGATAGGATCCGTGTTTCTTAGGGACCTGGAGGCTTGCGGGGTGGCTCAAGTAGATGTCAAAACCTCTCAGTAAACATGACAGAATGATTAGAGTTGTCACAGACAAAGCAGTCTGTGGTTTGAGGAGCATCTATTAGGTCTCTGTCTCCTTTTGTGCTCTAAATTCCATTTTAAAAGTCATTAAAAAACAGCTGTTGTTTAAAACAATTTTAAAAAAAGTTTATCTGAACAGTGTTTGACTGTACTTTCAAATGTGTTTCTTTTGGTTTACATGTTTGTTGTATAAAAGCCAGGAAATGCTTTTATTTCTGGCTAAGAGAGCTGCTAGAAAAACAGATGGTGCACGGTGAAGTGGACGCTCTCCCTTTAAACTCACCTGAGTCTACTTTTCTATTTAAGGCAACAAAGGCAAGCGCAGATGTCTTTACATGGACATACAAACGCATCAACACACTTACCCAGGAATGTAGTTTAGAGTTATGAACAAAGAGTGATCTATGTTGCTCATGTGGTTAAAGTATGGAAAGAAAGTAAACCTGGAAATTCCCTTTGATCAAGAATCAAAGCAGCACGTTTTGTGACAGTAGTTATTTAAACACTTGTCGCACTGCGTAATGAGTTTTCCAAAGGGACTTGATCAAGTTACTTTCATCGTGGTTTGCCACTTTTCAGCTAGTATTCTGTAGACACATTCTTCCGTAAGGTTAAATACCAGATCAGTTGTACGGCTAGGAGTGGAACGGTACGGTCCAGTTCATTCTGGCGAGCTTTTCCACTCAGCTGAGCCTCGCTTTCACTGAGCCTGTTTTCACAGCGCATGTGTGGTGTAGACCGCTAGCTGTTTGTGCCATTGTAGTGCCATGAGTGGCACTACAATGGTCCCCTGCCTTTGCTCAACAGTAGTACTACTACTGTTGAGCAAAGGCAGGGTACACCTTGCAACAGGTCTGTTGCAGGGCTACAGTCACACACTCATTGTACCTTGAGACAATTTTAAGTAACCTATGTATTTGGACTGTGTGAGGAAGACATGCAGACTCTACACAGAAGGGTCCCAGCTGAGACTTGAACCGCTGCCTCCCTGCTGTTGGGTAGGAGTACAACCCACTGCCCCACCAAATATCTCCCATTTTGCCAGCATTTTATTTAAAAAAAAAAACAATCTAGTATTTAAATGTATTAACTGAAACAAAAATAAACAGCTAAGTGTTTTTTTTTTTTAACTTTAAAACTTAGGACTTTTCCACTACTAGATCTTTTGATAATGGAAAAGGCTTTTATTCTGAAAAACCTAACCTACATTGAAGGAGTTTTAAGGTGAAACACATCGATGAAAGACACCAGTTCTTTTTCTTTTTTATGCTTTAAATGTAAAGTTAGAAATTATGATTGGCTTCTATTTACTTAAACTCATTCATTTTTCATTCATCTCAGTAGTTCTTTCAAACAAAATATATAGAGTGAGCAATAATACCAGTTATGATTTTGAGTATATGTAGATAGAGATTTTTTTCTATCTGCTTTACAGGTGTTTAGTTCAGAAGTCTTGATTTTTTAAAAGTTTTTTATTCAATACATTTACAAACATGAAGACAATGCTGTTCTTGGACCTCAATGACATGTTCGTTCTATATTTGCCAATTCAACGTTTGGTCATAATATAAACTGCTGTGATAAAGTCCAACCATCTGGTGTTTGTAAGTGAACTGGAAAAAAAAAGAAGTATTCTGTTAAACTCTCCCTTTGCTCCACGCTTGATGTAGAGCTTGACCTTTAGTTTAAAATGCAACTGTGTTGTTTTTTCCCCCTCAATTCTCTTGACAGATCACTTTCTAACAACCCAGGCGTCTGAACCACCTGTGTCCCCTGAGCTATTCTAATTAAAACGGCACAATGTGTCCTGGAAGATGCAGAAACATCATAAATGAAATGTTAATTGCACCAAATATTCCTACATTTATCATTGTCGATGTACATTCATGACAAAATAACTTTTTCATGTGTCATTTCTTCTTTGATGACTTTCTCTACAAAATGCATTTTATTTAAAACATTCAACACAAAATTAGGAATTTAGGCTGCAGTAAGACATGAGAGTATTAACATTTGATATATATATATATATATATATATATATATATATATATATATATATATATATATATACATTCTTCCGTAAGGTTAAATACCAAATCAGTTGTATGGCTAGAAGTGGAACGGTCCGGTCCAGTTCATTCTGGCGAGCTTTTCCACTCAGCTGAGCCTCGCTTTCACTGAGCCTATTTTCACAGCGCATGTGTGGTGTAGACCGCTAGCTGTTTGTGCCATTGTAGTGCCACAAGGTTTTTCCAACTCAATAGTTGACAATAGTAACACAAAAGTTCCTTTGGATCAATGATGCTCATATTTTTACCTTTAAGGGACCAATCAACAAAAAATATGCATGAGTTGGGGCCAAATGAAGCCAGTAAGATAAGATGAGATGAGATGAGATGAGATGAGATGAGATGAGATGAGATGAGATGAGATGAGATGAGATAAGATAAGATAAGATAAGATATCTCCAGAGTTTGTCTGAAAACAAGAAACTTTTTTTTCTTTTGCTGTCAGTGCAGAAAGACACTTAGTTCTAGAAAAAAAACTGTTCTTATGTGATTAGAAAAAAAAGATCTTTGATATACCAGAGTGAATGAAAGAATGAACAAAAAAGTAATTAACTCAAGAATAGCAGCCAATTAAAGTTTAAATAAAACAAGAGCAGACTAATTACCAGTGACAACAGGAGCTGAGATATCAGAAAATTCTAAAGAACAAAGCTGAGAGGAATGCAGAGAAAACTGATAGATAAATATCAGTTTACTGGAGAATATTATAGAAGATCAATTTGCCGTTACTGTTTAAAAGTCACGAAGTCCTTTTAGTAAAAGCATGTTAAGCATGGCAAGGCAACTTTCTTTTTTGCAAGCAAAAATGACAAGAAGCATATAAAATGTTTCAGATAAATACAAAATATTGGAAAAATTGTATGATAAGTGTGCTTTGTGCAATTAAGCAACAAAAAATGGTTGTTCACATGTAACCAAACCCTTTTTTCATGACACATTGTCAACAAGTAAATTCTGAACACTGCAGGTTATTATAAAAAGAAAAAATAAAAGAGTTGTTTGGTTGTAAATATCTCTTTAGGACTGGGGGCATTTATTGTCCATGACAGGAATTCATTCCAGACTTGGTTGAAATGCAGTCCTCAGTGACAGCATCTTCCCAGATAATGTCGTGGGAAAGTTGCACGTAAACAGGATGTAGGGGATATTGCACGGATAAACAGACAAACTGCCAGTTTATTTGTTTTAGTTCAAAATCTACATGTAAGGAATTGTTTTTGACATACAGAAAGAGCACAGACTAGGTTGTGTGCAATTGTAGCACACATTTTTAAACGTATTATGACTTCTATAAATATGTATACCACATATTCATGCAATATCCAACAATCAGTTTTGTTAAAATTAGAACTTTCTCCTAATAAAAGATGTAATAAAACTATTCAATGAATTCAAGTTAATACAAATATAATTTTCTTCAAGGTCTGTGTGCTCGTCTTTGATGTGAGGTTGGAACAAGTTATATAATCTCTACTTTGCATGTGTGTATCAATGCGTGTCACAAAGCGAGCACAAAAAAAAGAGCTTGCCTTTTTGCATTACTGTCTATCTCTCTGTGGGGCTCAACCTAACAGTGTGACCAGATTGTGTCACCAGCGACAGTGAGCTTTAACATGTGCTGACAGCTAATCAATGACAAATAGAGTTTTTCAGCTTTTAGAGGGAACTATTTATAACAGACTGCACCATCACTCTCTTGATCAAATCAGATATTTCCATGGCAAGTACTGCACAATTTTCAAATGGAATGGAATGGAAGAAATGTTTTAGGCATTTTTTTACAAAAAAAAAGTGATGGTTCCAGTTCCTCTAAGATTGGGAATCAGGTTAAAACTTTACAGAGAGTATGATTTTTCTTACTTTTGGCAGTTTTATCTCAGACCTGTCCCAGAAGAAAACGTCCTAAGATAGAGGCAAAACATGGACGGACCTGAGGGAACAAACAGTTTAAGATGTTCTAACATTAGAAACAGCTCATTTCCAGTACAACGTCCTAATTCTAGAATGGCAATTACGATCTACTGACCATCCAAAAGTTTTGTCTGTCATTTTCTTTGTTTTGGTGACAATATTTTTATTTTTTTGTAGAAATGCGTGATCTTATAGACCCACTCCAATGGAAATGGTGTTTTTAATATGTTCTTGTGACATTTGTATCATGATGGAGGATATAACCAAAGAAAATTAAGCTTAAAATTACATATCTGAGTCTTTCTTTGTTCAAATGGTTGTGAACCAGTAGCATACAAAAAAATGCAGCTGTAAAAAGCTTGTAGCTTTCACGTAGAAGCTACAGCCGACAGGCCACAAGCTCCCTGCTCCGCTCCATTTCAATGCATTCATGTGAAGACAAATAAGTCAGTGTACGTCTTTGTTTTCCTTGTCTGAGCTGGCTCAAAACTATATGGCTGGATAGCGTCCAGCAGATGGGTCATGGTCAGAGTGTGTGGGCTTACGACAGTCCCGCCCCCTCAGAGGTGACTTTCTGATAAATCACTGCCGCTCTGCAGAAACTATGTTCAAGAAAACCACACAGGTTTTTTGAGTGTGGCTAAAAACGACAAAACAAAAGGAAAAGACAAATAGAATCATTTAAAACGCTTCAAAGGTGATAGGAGTAGAATGATATAACTCTACAACAGAAATAAACACATTTTTTTGCCTTGTTTTGAACTATTTTTTGTCTCTGTGATCAACTTCATAATATTACAACTGTACTTTCTGCAAACTTTTAACATAACTTTTTTTTATTATTGAAATTTTATTTTTTTCCCACGCTTATTTTTGTAAAATCATGATCACAAAGTATTTAGCTGAGAGACTGAAAACTCATACACTTTATTCATATTTCAATCAAAAAATCCAATGCTTGCCAGGAAAAATCATGGGAACTGCAGTCAGAAAGAAGTCAGGATTTAAACCAGGACATTCTTGTTCAAAGGTAATTGTGACAAAGTAGTTGTACCTACATGTCACCTGTCTCTTGTTCAGCACTTTTAGAAATTAAGGAACAGAACAAACACCACATGTTTAAACGTGTTTATTGATTTTGGTATGCTTCACACCTCCTCTTCCTGGTGGCTAAAGGACACCAGGCACTTCCTGTTGGGCACAGGAAGTGCAATGGATTAGGATTTATTTGCTTGCCTTTTGGTTTGTAATGATTTGAGTTGTTTATTTATGTCTGTTTTTGCTTACATGACTTTAAATGTATAGTTTCAAGACACTTAAACCTTTTTTTGTCTGTTATTATTTATTGAATGGTTAAAGTGGCGTCCTTCCTGGGCGTGGCCAGCCAACCAACTGGAGTCAATAAAAAAGAAGGAGTCAGTTCCTGAACTTTGAGGATGTCTGCCTTCTATGTAACCAGGTCACTCTGGTCACATCTCTACTTTATGACAGTAATGATACTAGTCGTCTCACCACTACATGTTTTTATCTTGAAGTCCAATATCTAAAGTATTTTCTACCAAAAAGCAGCATTATTTCTTTTCCATTCAGTTAGATTTTTGTTCCAGATTTTTATGGTGCTTTGGTTTCAACCTGTCTCACGTTACAAGTGACTCCATGTAATTACTACATAGACTAAATCAGGATTTTTTTTGACACATGCAGTGATGAGCATTGACATGAGTTTGTCCAATCAGAGAAATTCAGGCAGGTTTACTCTTTAATGACCTATTCAGTAGTTCAAATTTGAGATGGAGAACAAGTCCTCTGGATTAAATTGGAAGAAATGCTGTCAGATTGGGTGAATGAACCAGTACTGAATAGAATTCTCAAATTGGACAGCTAACATGTTGCGCTATCAGTGCCAGACGTGTGTTGGTTTGCTGTCTGTGGAGCGCAGCAGTTTTTCCTAATAAAGCAACATCATTTTTCATTACAAGGTTGCCAGGAAATAATTAAAGCACAATGGAATAACAAATTACATCTGCTCCACTTCTTTCTGTGAAGAGTTTTTAATCCAGCTACAAGCTTGGATGCTCATAAACAAAAATGTATTAATTCTCAGAAAAACAAAACAACAAAAAAAGGTTTTTTATTAAGAAGGACAGATTATCTGTGACACTTGTTAATATATTCACATCTGTTCCCTACGTCGTCCTGATAATCATTTATTTAAACGAAGTGCAGTTTTTTCTTGATTGTTAGCCATCCAGTTGTTGCATGTAAACCAACAGGACAGCTGAGCATCACGCATTATTCCAATCATCATTCACGCCGCCTGGCTGATAAAATAGATCAGAATGAACATGAAGCATGCCACTGCAGTGCATGCTTAAACCCACAAGTGACATAATATATATTACATAAGTTAGACAAGAGCCTGTGATGGATCTGTTTGTTTTTTCCGGCATAATTTCTTTAAAGTTTAGTCTGCTAGACAGCACATTTATCAGGAAGCATCACACTTAAAAAAAAACAGCAATTTTGTGTCATTTTAATCTATAAACAGTAACTTTTTAACTGAATTTACTTGAAAACAAAAGTTTCTGTGCGATGCACTAAAGCATTAATAATTTTTGAGAATATTTGAAGATCTGTCTATCATTCTATAGGTATTCAGTGTTAATTTACTAAAGCGTTTAGAGGAAATCTGGATGTTTGTAATCTCAGCTTTTGTAGTTCTTTATGATGGTTTGGACTTCATAGCAATCGGCCATCGCATCCAATTGCATCCCTACCCCAATCACGAGGTGTAATTCAGTGTGATGTACTTCTGGGTGCTGTTTAAAATTTGAATTAACCTCTGACTCGTGGCAACTCCTTTAATCGGGATTCATTTGTCACGTTTCCATATTTGACATGCTGATAAAAACTGTTTTTACATATTACGAATTAAACTAACAAAAGGTGAAACTTTCATGAATAAAAATGTGAATCCTTCTATTAAAAGCTGTTTATCTTTTCAAGAAGTGATACAAGAGTATTTTTAAAAGAAAACAATGGATGGAATAAATTGAATACTCCATATATGATTTTCTAAGTGAACTCAATTTACTTATTTTTTAAGGCTTGAAGTGAACAGATTTAACTGGCGTGGTTTCCAGCTGTGGTTTGGATGAGAATAAGCCTCGTCAAGTCTGAGGGTTGAGTTCTTAATTAAGAAAAGTCAGATACCCCCCTCTGGAATGAGAAGCTTTCTCAGGTGAAAGAGTCTAGAATTCTTGATACTTTTCTCTCAACTTAAAAAATAAAAAGTGAAAGATTGACACAATGATGTGACATCTGTCATAATCTGTCATAGTAAATGGAGCAGAGCCACTGTTGTGATAGATAACATCACACATTTGGAAAATAGCTTTCTTTGCAGGGTAGTTTGGGTCTAGAAAAGTCAGAGAAAATACTAGACTGATGATTCTTGCAGAGGATCTGATGCAGTAAACATTTAGATGCTCCTGAACATACAAAAGAAATTTGTGTCATCACCACAACAAGATAGTGGTCTCGCAGTTTTCAAACTGTTAGGTCAAATTGTGAGTTTCATCCACAACATGGAAACACATGTAGTGGACAGTCCAGATCTAAACACCATCAGAAGTAAACGACCTAAACAATGTAAAAACACTGAACGTTGTCAAAAGCTTAACTTTTGAAGAAAGAAACAAAAGTTGACATGTTAAATCAAATATTAAAAATAGTACGTTTCTTACTAGTTCTTCTTAGTTTTTTATTTGTCCACAAACACACTAAAGTGGCTTTTGTTTGGACGAGTCTTACAAGTTTAAAATAGCAGAAATGTCAGAGCAAAGTGTATCAGAAACAATCCTAATATGTTTCTACAGAACCTGTCCTTTTGTAAGATAATTCAAGATGATCTTGTCAGTCCAAAAATAACCTAATCAGCAACATTACAGGTTTCCCGTCTGTGTTTGTGGGTTTTTGGGTCCATCTGAAGGTAATTTATTTTGTTGCACCTGCACAGGTTTTTGAGCTTTCTGCTGAGTGGGTGTCTTAAAAATAGCCTCGTCATTATTACTTGTCAGCTGCACCTGTGATAGGGTCACACAACTGAAATGAAACCATGTAAAAACATCTCAACGCAGCATTTTTAAACAAATAATACCTCTCTCTTGACCCATTGTTTCACTTTGATGACCCTCATAGAGCTTTTTCATTGAAAAATAACAGCTTAGCATTTTTAATGCCAATTTTCAACGTCAAATATGTCAGAAAACTATAAAGTAGCTTCAAAATTAAGATCATTATATTACTGATCAAATGAGTTACATGGAAACTGTGTAAAGCTCTTAAATGAAACCTATATTCATGGTGAATACATGATGTTTGATCTGTGAGTTAAGAAACTCACAGCGGATTATTTTTCAAATTATTTTCTGCAGTTTGTGTGCAGCAACACTGCTTCACACTGACACATTGGTGGGTCATTTTTATATTAAAAAATGACTCATGCACATTAAAGAAGTAATGGATCCATGTGGGTTTTTGATTAATCTTCTCAAATGAAATGTTTTGTGGGGAAAAAAAGCAATAATATTGCAGAAAAAGAAATTAACTTTTCGTGTATTAAGGTCAAGGGTTAAAACTGAAAAATATAATAAAAATCTCTAAAAACAAAGGTTCCTTATAATAAGTGATTTTATACTAGACAACGAAACAAATTTAAAGCAAAGTGGAGGAATTAGTCAGCACAACATGGTTACCCTACTTTACTGTTAAAGACAAAGTACGTTCAAATGCTCTGGTTCTGTTTACTTGGCCGTAGGCAGCTTTTTATTTCCCCCTCTGCCATCAGATGGCTCCAGGTGTGTTCCCTGAGGTGGTGTGCTATGCAAAAAGTTTGCCTGCAAGGCCAACTGTCCTATGGGTTTAAATTCATTCGAATGGTCAGGGGAGTGAGGTCTGCTTCCAGAGAAATAACAAGATTGAATCAAAAATGTGACTTTTACGTTTAGTAATTAACACAAACGTAAATGGGTTAGAGATCAACTTTAATTTGCCACTCGGAGCGCTGCAATCAGTGTGAAAAACTGAACTCCAGATACTAATAAAAAGAACAAAAACAGCATTTAGACAATAGAACTGATCAAATAAAGAGACGAGAAAAGACAAAAAAACACAGTTAGTTGACAATGATGCAAAATCAGCTTTTAGAATTGCTTTTAAACTGCATCTGTTCATTAAGGAACTACATTTTTTTCCCTGAAATTTGATACATTTGCTTTAAAGTGCACAGAATCATCAGGACTTCAAATACAGAAGATCCCAAAAAAGTACAATAATATTTCACTGGGAAATCATTTTCAAACTTTATTCTGATCACTTACATTTTCAAATCCCAACTGTTTGGAATGAATGATTATGGAGCGCTTCAAAGAGGAGCATCCTTTTGATGATCCAGTTCACGCTGGGAGAGGGGAAGGGATCCCGCTGAAGGATTTCTTCAAACCTGTCTTGTGTTTGTCATTTTGTTGGAAAAAAAAATAAAACGTTTTGTACATGAATGACAGCAGCAGCGATGAAATGCCATCGTACCTTCCTTAAAAAAAGACAATTTGATGATACTTGTGAAAAGTCTGAAATCTTCTTATGGAAATGCTCCTTGAAAAAAAGAAGATTAAACTTTTTGGGTTTTTTGAATCATCTCTCAGACTGTCCTTGTCAAGTTTCACTGCAGGAAAAAAGTTTTTGTAAATTAAGAAATATATATTTAATAGACTGCATTGAGTTGTTTTGATTTTAAACATTGAGATTTCTGAAGTAATTTGGATACAAATATTTATTAAACAGAACTTTCATGTTTTGACTAAAATGACCTTGATATTCTCCTGGAATCACAATTAAATATAAATTATTGTAAAATAACTCAAATTAACTACATTTTGAAAAAGTATTCCTGATTAAATTGAGTCAAAAGTGAAAGTCTTAACGGGGAATTGTAATGGATTAGTAAATACAGACGCAAAATTCTACTTTTTACATGTTGATTAGAAAAAAGATGATTGGAAACAACATCAATGAAGATTGTTTAAGGAAATCAGCTTAGTTACTATACATTAAATGTATTTTTACTGGAGAAAAATCAACTCTCTCCTTCTTAAAACCTTAAGTTGGCCAACTCTAACTTGTAATATTTAAGGTAACTCTGCCCTGCTGTCACACCTTAAAGAATATCTTTAAGACACTAGAACGGAGTAATCTTAAAGTGTAATCTTTGTTTGGATAAAATAAAATATCCTGCTTGTAAACCTGAAATGCAAAAGACCGTTTCTCAATAATGCTTTTGATCTGTTCAGCAGCCAACTGCTAAGCGGAAAGCTAATTGCTGCTGAACCACACAGGCTCCTGCTAATGTGTGATAGAACAGATGAGTGGAAACACACTGTGCATTAAGCACAAGCTTCTAATTAAAAACTAACTCACTAACGAACTTGCTCTCATTGAAATAATTATTAATCTTTTACTCATTAAAAGAAAGAAACTCCACAGCTTTTTTAGGTGGGGGTCCAGTTCAAAAGGTGATTACAAACAATGATTCAGAGAAAACGGCAGGGATTTTTTCAAGGCGTGTAATGGAGAACAGAAAAAAGTGGAAAAAGGCACAAAAGCCAAAAGAAATGTCTTATTGTAGTTAAAATAAAAAGATAATACAATACACAGAAAATGATGCGGTCGCCTTGTATTTCTATTTATTTTCCATCCAGGAATAAAGTATAGGAAACATCTCAATGGATCAGAACTTAAAGTAACACTCCAATTATATATTTTTCTGTCGTAAAATCATTCCCAGTGCTCTTTTGATTATGATTGTGCAATTTTTAGCAAAATTCAAAAATCTGTGTCACTTTTTTTAAGCCGTATTTTCTGAAAAGCGGCAGAAGTTTAACAGGGCTCTCTCAAAAAATAGATTTTCCCTAAAGGGAAATAAATATAAATTAAAAAGTGCATGAATTAGTACACAACCAAGGCAGCTTGTAATTAAAAAAAAATATTCAATGACAGTTGACTATCATCTTAACTATGGCCACTTTAGGTCTTTTCAAACAACTCTCATACTTGGATATTTACCCATTTTTAGTTACTAAGGCCATAAAGCAGAAAACTGCCTTCAAAGCAATTCAATGCAAGCTAGTAGATCACATGACCATACGCTTTGTCCATCTCTTATACAGTTATTTGTCTAACCCCATGTGCACTGAGCGCTGACCTTGGTGTCTCCCTATGCCGGCACTCAGGATGTGATGCCACAGATTACTAGTGCCAAACATTGATTACCACTAGCACACAACGCTGCACAGTGCAGTGTAGAAAAAGGACACGGACAGAGATATTGGCTGCTCAGTTAACAGTTAGTTCCCTGTCTCCATGTCTCTTTGTCTTTCAAGCCATGTGCTATGCAGCTCTTTCTATTACTCGCAGGCACGGCAAATGCAATACTGGTTGTTTGGCCGTTCGGACACTATAAGGGTTCTCGGCAGCTCTGTAATACACTCAAACTCAATGCTTGCACTTGAGAAAAAGAGACTGTTCAGTTCACGTTTCACCAATTGTGATAAAGCAGATTTGTTCAGTGCAGACCTGTGTATGAACTTGTAACACTTCAGTTAAGTTTATTAGTGCCCTGCATGTGAACCTGATCATTCTGCGGCTGTGTAATATTAGATAAACAAACAGGAAAGGACAATTCTTCACTTAATACATACATTTCCAATCCTCCATCCTTGTATTTAAGCTCCTGCTGGCACTCATTCCGAGGTGCCCTGCAATGTTTACAGACGTGTCCTCCCTAATTTTAGGGAATGCAGGGGAGGTGGTAATAGAAAGTGACACCATCCGGCCAGCACTCTTACTCCCCTGAGGGCAAATAGAAGCAGAGACTGTAGTCGTTCAGACCAAAAAACTAAAATCTTGCACGCAAATTGTTAATATTTCCTAAATGTACTCCAGTGGTAGAAGAATTAAAAGTGCATTCCTTTTCTTCAGTTTTCCTTTTCACGTAAACTAAAACAAAGACAAAAATTATTGCGTCACTAAAACTTTATGCAGTTTTAGTAGAATCATTGTCACTGCGTTGTCTGGAAAGTTACAGCTCTAAGACATGAGGAGAATTCAGCACTTGAGCTTTCAAATGGGGGAAATAAAAGATGTAATTACGACAGCCCAGAAATGTGGGAAACTAATTAGCAAAATGATGAGGCAGACCTCCTGGAACACATATGGATGTGTTTTTGGCACAGGAAGCTTACAATAATAAAAATGTATCCTTACAAGAGCAAGATTGTGTATGTATTGTTAATGGAGACATGGCTTAGTCAATAAGTGCTTTTTTATTTCTTTTTTTAACATTTAAGATATGTTTCAATGTTACATCCCTTGTAAATGTTGCCTGAAAACTGCACGGAAAGATTAGCGCAATCACAACCAAGATTCCGTGAACCACCAGTAGTTGGATAACGCCAAATAGTTATGTAAAATCTAAATAAAGTGCTTACAGAATCTCTGCCAGGTGGTGAGTGGACTGCCAATATTAGCAGCTATGAGAGCACATGATTGAAATTCCGATTTCATAATTACATTCCTTCCCTGGTTAATATCTGTGTCCAGCATGTTGACAGAACGGTCAAACTTCTTGTTAAATACATAAAATCTAGCGCTTTCTTTTATCAACTTCCCTCAGGCAGTGACAGTCTCAAATGAGCTTCAGACAAGAGAACACTGGTGCCATTTCAAAGCCCATGTAAGGCTCCTTTGATCAATATAAGTGTGGAAAAATATCAACACAAAGTCACATCCAGCTTTGCACGCTTCACAAAAATCCCATCGTGTTTTTGATGCATTTTATTTTCTCTTACCTGTGGCTTTTCATTGTACAAAAAGATGCCTGTCGTTTGACTACATGCTGTCATTTTCTTTTGCTGCTGATAGACAAGCTGCATCAACCTAGAAACAAATAAAAAGCATGCTGTTATAGTCACTTTTGAGTAGCAAAGGCTGAATTCCTTTTCATTTAAATTGTTTTTGGTGCATTTGTGTGATTAAAGACTTTAACAGCAGGGCTTGTTTTGCTGAACCACACACAGTGGTCAACTTGCTCTCAATCACAAGAATCAGGAGGACACTGGACTATTTTGGGAAAGGTTTTTTTTTTTCTCAATCTTCTGTTACTTTTTAACTTAATTTATTGACTATGGACATTTTTTTGCATTTTGCTTTGCTTTGGTCAATTTCATGGAACTATAAGACCAAAGTCCAATATAAATGTTCTGTAGAAGCAAAACTGTAACAAGAAGTTAAACCCTTAGTCACAGATGCCCTTACGGGTGGAAACGGGCAGTCTGTGAGGGAAAAATGAGCAAACCTGTTCAGGCTCTGAAGGTGGCCTGCACAAAATAACAAAGTCCGCTAGAAGACCGCTAGAGCCTGTAGCGCCAAAATGTTTATGCACACTTTTCTACAGGCATGCTGCAAGCAAAAGGTCGTTGGAAACTCATTCACAGCACATATGGGTAAGCAGGGCCTAAACAGTGAAAATAGCATTGATCTTAACCAAAGTAAAACAAATGCTTTGCATTTCTATGGATTGAAAGTATGAAAAACCTTTAACATTTTAAAAATTTAGAATTTTTATTTTACAAAAAAGTGTTTAGGTTAGAAACAAAATACCCTTCATTATTTGAAAAATGTGTAATATTGAACAGAAAAGTCAAAAAGAAGGAGCTTCACTAACTTCTTTTTTTTTTTACCAAAGTTCTGTTTCCTCGCATTTCGACAGAATGTTATTTATATTAAATTAATTGTATAAGCATTGAAGAAAAAACACATGGAACTGAGAGTTCTGCAACTCTACATCTTTGGAAAGAATAATTGCCAGTTGCAAACAATTAGACAACTTGATTAAATCTACAGACCTTCTGTTTATTTTAACCTAATTAAAAACACATTTGCTCAAGAGTCATACAGCAGAGACATAAAATCCTTATACCTAAGTATAATTTTCCCCATGGAGAATCTGAATGCAATTAAAATTGGATCAAAGAGAAGTCAGATTCCACCGTGTGATGTGGTTGATTAGGTAAAAGAAATGGCATACTAAGGAAACTGAATACGAAAACACAGATCCAAAAAGTGGAATTTCAAAACAAGTTGAGGTTTTGTAGAAATACAAACATTTTAATCAGGAGAGCTTTTATAATCTGCATTGTAACATAATTCAAGGAAGACTGAATGGTGAAAAACATTGTGATGGATGCTGCAGATCCCTGAATCAAGGACAGACATAAAAAAAGGTAACAGGTATGACCTGCAGAGGGACAGTTTGGCTCTGAGTTCTACTGGATTTCTAAATCTTTCCATCTGTTCTACCATTGAATCATTATCTGATGTTGTTTAATAATTAGCAGCACAAGTAACTTTCAACATTTTGTGCACTTCAAAGCTTAAACCAAATAACAGTTTGAGGTAAAAGTGATATGCAAACAGTTCATTAGGGTAAAAAAAAATTAAGATGATGATTTTTCCAATGCGATGGTATGAAAACACAATAGAAACATGCCTTTACCCTCTGGTAAACTGGAAAGAGCAGATAATTTAGTTGTCACATAGCAGTTTCCCTCCGGCCCGGAGCAAGTCTTGACAAATGCCAAGAACCTCAGAAAGAACAACACAAATAGTTCCATGTTCCCAAAAGGTGTGGTATTTCTGTCTTATCCCAATACCTCTGCTCTGAGAGCCAAAATATCACACAAAAATAATAATTATTTGTTCTTTCCCAACTTAATATTTATGAAAAGTTCCCAGAACTGAAAAATATCTAAGTAAAAGTAGAAAGAGGACTTTGGAATACAACTTAACAGGTTAAGTTGTGAAAACCTTTGAAAATAACTATCAAGCTGTTGATTTATAGTTTCAAAAGCCCTTCCAAAACAAATCTAAATTTGTCTGGAATCATTTCCAAACGGGTTTTGCTATTTTTTTCTAACAAAATAATTCTGCTGATTCTCCCTGCAGATTCAAATTTAATTGTTCTTTTTTTCCATTAAAATTGTACAGTTAAGTATTATTTTAGTGAATATTTGTACACAATACACTTTTTCTCCATGTGGAACTCAAGTTAGACCTTGTAATACCAGATAAGGGAGTTACTCTACACCAGGAGGTGGAAAAAAAACACTAATAACTGTTGAATGATAAAGTAAAAAAACCATAAGGAATAAACCACCATGCTTATGACAGCAAATATCAAGCTTTTCTAAAGCTTTTTAACCATATTACTGTAACAAATGTTGGAATTCTCGTAAACACTCCGATGCCATAAATTACGGATACAAATATTTTCTATTCTAAACTGCAAAGTCCTCTTTAACTAGTTTAGTGACTCATAAGAAGAAGAAAAAACTATTAATAAATACAATTTAAAAAGAAATAGCTTTGGCCTACCCAGCAGATTTATTATTACAGCATATTCTCATTCTGCATCTGTTTCAGGCGGCCCTATTTATTTTCTCTATGGCTTTAGTGTGTTTCTGTGGATGTGTTTTGTGTGTGCTTGTGTTGAACTATGTGAAACACAGAAATGCAACTCATTCATCATGGCTGATGTTTTTCAGCTATTGAGTCAAGCCTCTGTTATTCATCTGGGAAAAATAAGGGAAAGAGACAAAAACTTGCAGAAGCCACACACAACGCAATAGATGGGCCAGTTTAACAGGATGAGAGACTCGGATCTTTGGGTTTTTCCAGTTCCTCTGCGAGTTCCAAGATCTGAGAAGTCTTCTGTCTGTTAGGTTGAAATAAGGCAGACATGGAGCTCAGTTGTAAACTCGTCTCAGTTTATCTAGATAACGAACAAATGTTATGCAAATGAATTAGCAGCTTCCATTTTTTTTTCTTTTTCATTGTTTTAATAGTTGAATTTTGATTGACAATTGATTGAATTTATTTATTTTATGCCCATATCCCAAAATTGGACAGGATAATCTTTTGTTCAAGAAAATGCATTTTTCTGGGGCTAATTTGAAATCAGTGTTTTAACTCTGTAGGTGTCACTTTCTTGGCCTCATTTGATCTCCAAGCCCTGCCCTTTCTAAAAGAAAGTTGTTAGAAAAACCCAAGGTGACTTTGATGCTGAGGAAATGCTGTCACGCTTAAATTAAAAGAAGACAAACTCTATTTGAGTGTTAAATACAACAAAAAAATGAGGACCTTTAAAAAAAATAAAAATTATATCTCAAGAATGTTTCAAAAAATAAATAGCTTTCGACACACAAGACAAATAAAGTATTTGAAGTCAGGGTGCAAGTGTTACTTCTTTATTTTCTGTAATTAAAAATGGGATTAATTGGATTTCTTGTATTACTGGTGACTTTGTGAACTGACCTGGCTTCTCTTTGATTTTCAAATGAGCTTCACTTCAGAGGTCAAAGGGTTTTCAGTGTCAAAATGTTTATTAAAGCATGTCAAGTACACTTCGCCCACATATCCACAGACCCACATCAACCATCTTTTACGCTAATCTAAAAGTGTCACCAGTGATCTTTCAATTATGATTAAACCATTTTTAGCCTAAATTTTAAAAAAAAAGTTGTTTTATAGGACATAATTCCTGCAGAGCAGCAGAAGTTCTTCAGAAATTGGACTTCAAGTTGTGCACCAGAATGGAGCAGTGGATGAAGCTTATGGTCCACACATTGTATTTTCTACCTAACAAATTCAATCTTTTACAAATTGCATTTTTTCACAATTTGAAAAAAATATATATATTTCTTCACAAGAACTTCCTAGCACTAAGTAATTGACATTTTTACCTATGTTTTCTACTATTATTTTTTAGAAGCATGTCAGGTTGCAGGATTATGGGTAATATTGAAAATATAAGCTCTTTTTTTAATAAGAATCTAAGCTCAAAATTAGTTTTGGAATGATATGTTTTTTTTTTCCTGAAACATAGGAAACACTTTTTTTTGAGAAAGTGGGTTAAACTTTTTTGTTTTCTGGAAAAATGTAACTCTAACTAATATTTCCTGCTTTCAATGACCTACTTCTTGCATATATAAGTATCATCTTACAGAGAGGACCTCAGGAGTATAATTAGAGGGCACATACTAGTTGGCTTAAAATGACACATGACAAATTGATCATGTGAACCATTGTTTAAAATAGAACTGAATGGGATGGTAATAACCTTGTGGAATAAATTCTGCTGGGACTTGCTGCCCCAGTCTGGTTCTTGTAGTTGTTGCTCATCCTACAGGTCAGTGACAACCCGACGTTCTCATCATCCAACTTCATACATTTTAATAAGCCTGTCAAGTTTGGCGTTGGTGTGGAAATTCCTGAAGTGAATTGATATTTTTCCCCAGTTCTTCATTTTTGACCAAGAATAAGAAAATAGGAAATCATGCAAGTAGGAGTGGAAAAATTCCATTACATCAAAGAGTTTTATCTATATTCAAAGATTAGGTATTTTCAAATGATCATCATCCATATTGTATGGCAAAGAAATTATAGTTTAACATACAGAGAATGGAGCAAGAAAGGATGCTTTATCTTTAATGGAATTACTTTTAAGAAATGATGAAACCCTGGAGACAGATTTACATTTTGCTCTTTGTATATCATTACAGCAGCCATCCATGCCTATGTCATAAATTCAACAAGGACTGAACAAAGATTTTTTTTTGTCTCCTGGGGCTGAGAGATTTTTGTTTTTTCTGGCTGCTCTAATTCTGGTGTTCTTGTAGGCTGTTCTCAACTCATCACCTGCGCACCGCTTTTTGTTTTTCTTTACCTTTTTTTCTGAAAACAAATGTCTGGTAGCTCTTGTTAATATGAAAAGCAAAGTTCTGTGTCGGCGTATGCTGACTGAACGCCATGTGTCGGTTGACAAGGCCATGGAAACTACTGAACTATGAAACTTCTACCGCTTAGGTGGAGTCTTCATCCTCCTCCTCTTCCCTCTACATACTTACCATTTTTTGGGGGAGCTTTTAGCTGACATTTTTTTCTCAAATACAGTTTTAAATTGGCTGTTACCGATGTCTGTTTTGTGGCTTCTTTGTTTTGTTTCTTGTATATCATTCCAATTTTTTTTTGTTTGTTTACCCAAACTTGTTTTTTTCTTTTCTTCTTTTTGGTGATTTATGCTAATTGCTTGTTTGGACTAGTTTTGGGATTCTACTTCTAAAGTATATATATTTTTTTAATTTATCACAACTTTCATTGCAGGTTGTTTAGTACCAGTTTTGTTTCCGCATGACCCATTTTACCTTCAATCTAGTGACACATCCATCCATCTTCTTCCTCTCATCCGGTACTGGGTTGCGGGGGCAGCAGTCTAAGCTAAGATGCCCCGACTTCCCTCTCTCTGGTCACTTCCTCCAGCTCCAAGGCCAGCTGAGAGACACAGTGTCGCCAGCGTCTTCTGGGACTTCCTCCCAGTGAAATGCCGATCATCCCAACCAAGCTCCTGCTCCGGTCATACAGAGTCTGGACAGTCCTCAGTAAGTGTAAGCCTTGTGTGGTTTAGTTTGGTTTTCTGTTGTTCTTGGTCATGTTTTTGGTTTCCTTTTGTCAGTCACACCAGTTCCAGGTTCACGATCCACAGCTGTCTTTAGTTAATTGCTCCCAGTCTATGAAGTGTCTGGTTTTTAGTTCATCCTTGTCAGGTCATCTGCTCTGCTCAGTTTTGACACACTTTGCTCCTTTGGTTTTGTTTTTTTTTAAATTGCTTTAGTTTCTGTCACCTAGTCCAGTCTCCTGCATTTTGGGTCATCCATCAGTTCCTGACAGTAAGGCCCCTAATTCCTACAGCACCCTCCACAGGACGCCACAGGGGTCAAACGCCTCTTCCAAATCCACAAAACACATGTGGGCTGGATGAGCAAACTCCAATAAACCCTCCAGCTCCCTAAAGAGGGTGTAGAGCTGGTCCACTGTTCCACAACCAGGATGGAAACCACACTGTTGTTCCTGGAGGTGAGGTTCAACTGAGGTTCAAACTCTCCCCTCAAGTACCCTGTCACAATAGGAAGGTTAGTGACACCTCATCTGACAAATATTCATGGCATCTTTAAATGCATACATGTATTCAGTTGCTTTTGGGGGGAAGGGGATATAAAAACTGTGATGTTTCTTTTTTTTTTCTTCTCTCTTAGCAATTCTGTCATTGATTTTTTTATTTTTTTACCTGGAAACTGGATGGTTTGCCTGCAGGCAAATGTTAATGGAAATACACAGAAATGCAGATCTTATCAGAGGAATGCAAATTCTTTTCATATGTCCTGGTGATTTTTGCCCATTCAAGGTTCACCTTTTTTGTTCACCTTTGCTCAACAATCTGCATGGAAAGCTAAAGCTAACATTATAAAAAGCAAGGAAATAGTTGGAGACGTTAAATAGGTTTAAATAATTTTCTGTGTTGGTGTGCTCAGAAGGTAGCTGGTGGAAAACCTAAAGGGGTTTTCAATAGCAAATTAGCACTAATTAAATCAAATTCTAAAGGAGGTTACATAATCTGATTTTATAAAAACACACAAGGAGCAGGATTTGGATTAAAAGTGTTTCACCTTCAGCTTGTGAAAATTGCTCAAGGCCAAAACAATTAGGCATGTATCACTTATTTTACATTTTACATTGACTGTAATAAATGATATATTCATAACACATAGCGTTCACATAATAGTTTAAAGCTTTAAAAAGAATAACACACGCTTGAAATCACATTTGTTTGCCATTTTTTAACCAGATAAAAAGCACTTATGCAATGCAATCATCCAAGAGTAAAAAAAAAAAATGTTTTGACTACTGAAAAATATTCTCCTTATGTTGGTAAGGCTTGCAGCATAATAGTGTTTGCATGACTCAACGGCAGATTCAGATGTACTCACATAGCCCACAGTGGCGAGCCAAAAACCACTTGTCTTACTGAACAGCATCCACCAACTCATGAGCAGCACTGAGACCTAATGAGGCAGACATCATTAGCAGACATCACGAGGGAAACCCGTGAGTCACACACAGACCTAATGTGCTTGTCATTCAAAACGTCTGCAGCTGCCCTCTGTTTCGTCACATCTTCATTCATGTCTGTATTTGGAGAGAAGATTTAAAAGCGGAAAATGCACCCTACGGTCAGTGAGAGGATCCTGAATGAAATGACCTCTGTTCGTGAGCGTGGATGTTGAGCAGATGGAAATTGATGGGAGTGTTCTCATAATTAACAGAAGCGTTAGCCAACCTTGTAAGTGTGACGGCATTTTGATCGACAGGAATTTAAACACGTTGGATGTGACATGATATGGTATATATTTCAATAGGGAGAGCAACTAGGCATTCAAGTGAAGATTCATTTGTGTCAAAATAAAAATTTGCATTTAATAAGTCCATGATCTTTGCCGGTTGGGCAATGGGTGGATGATATCTTGTGTCTTTGAAATGAACTCCAGAGCCAAGATGCTGATCATGACCAGACCATGCCAAAGCATCACTCCAGGAACAGCGTGAAGGAATGCCATCTAGAAAACCATCTACAACCCGAAAAAGACGGCCATTAATGATTTTAAAGGTGAAGATTTGATTGTAGTAGGTTGAAAAGATAAGCAAGTTTTTTTAGCTATTGATTAAAAGTAAAAGTCTATGTGATGATGGCGTGTGAAGTAATAAAACAGCCCAACGTACCTGTAAGCAACAAGCTTAACTGCTGTTGTGCCAAGTTTACACCGGCTCGGCAACGTAAGTTCAAGCGACCACTTTCAATAAAAAGTCAGTGCAAACACATATATGTGGGCAGTTTGGATTTCCATGTTCAAAACTCTTGCGTTCACCTGTGGCTATGCAAGTTTTTCACTCCTTTTTCAGGCTCTATGTACAAAACGCACAGAACTAATTCTGGGATTAAAAAAAAAAAAACATATCCCTGGTGACTTTCACAAATAAAAAAAAAACAAACAAATTTAGTTAATGAAGTTGTCTTAAAAATGCATTTCTCAGACATCGTCTTTAAGATGTGATCCATTTTCCCTGAGCTTGCTTGAGTAAAATGCTACGGCTCTGACTTTTTCTAGTTTGAAATTCCAGCCACACCTCATTCCCCAGGGTCACCACCGCCTGTGTCAATGACAACTCTTTTGATGAGGCTTTAGTGGAAGGAAATGCATTTCAGCCAAATCGTAGCTGCTGGATAATCTCTCCTTTGGGAACTGAATGAAGCACAGCAAAGGCAGTGTGGGACTAAATCAGCCGTCTGTGCTTTCTCACAGCCTCCTCACTGTTTCATCAATCAGGCTTAATCACTTCCAATTAAATTATTCTGCTTATCTCCTTATCTCCAACAAAACTGGGAGTTAAAAAACATCAACACTGATCTTGCGATACTAATTCCCATCTGGCCTGTATTCTCTGGATGAAACTATGAATCTGATCTTCAGGTCCATTCGCTCAAGCTTAGCCAAGACCCAGGAATTGATTGAGGTATTTCCGACAAACACAGATTTTGGACTGAGATTTGTAATAACATTCATATCTCAGCACGCAGTTAATGTTAAAGACAAATAACTCTTAATGATTTGTGTTTTTGTCAAATCAAAAATATATAATAATTGTAAATGATTTTAGTTTAGGCTAATCTTTTCCGCTGTCTTTTATTTATGGGATAAATGTCAGGGCATTTATTCATATGCCACATTATGCTTTTTGTAAACAAAATCATTAGTTGAAATGAAACATTAACTGCACATGTCTTGGATATGAACATAAAAACACTGGGAGAGAATTAGACTCTAGAAGTCTGGGAATGAGATCTATGTGGTTCATATGTCTGGAGAAAGTCCAATTTAACCTTATTCTTATGTCAGCGGCTTTCTCTGTATTTCCCTTGTTAATCCATTCTGAACCCTGCCTCATCTTTCACCTTGACATGTTTATGTTAATTATTTTTGGTCTAAGATTTTAAAGCAGTCCATACACAGACAGTGTAAAATTGTGGGAATTTAGGGGCTTTATGGTATCCAAATGCTGTTTATCAAACGCACTGAATGTCTACATGTTAAGTTTGAGAAAAGCAGAAGCCTGGGATCAACGTATTCTTCAGACAACTCGGAGAGATCATTCCACTATAAAAACAATATTAATCTGAAAAAAAAAAGCAAACATTGAGGGCATTCGAGGGATAATAAATGCTATGAATTCCTTCCAAAGCGAACACATTTTGCTGCAACCCAATTTTGGGAATTCTTCTGCCTAAATTATTTAAATCCTTCAGCATTATGGTGCTTAGATTCTCTAATACCGGGGTTTGAAGTTATTGACGAGTGAAAAGCCATTTGCTTCAAAGGTTTGGTGAGATGTAAAAACACAGCAGGATTAGCTTGGGTAATAGACTTTTAGACAATGACTATGCCAAATTCCCTCCTTACTTCCTAACTACAAAAAACTATATATTGCAGGACTGCTTAGTGTCCTGGATTCTTATAGCAATTTGAACACCATTTTTATTACTTTGTTTTTTTCAAAGGGGAAATATGACGTCACCAATTTTCCAAAGTAAAAACTGAATGAATATGACCTTTTTACAGACTATTTATTCACATGATACATTTGTCAGTTGCAATGCGATAGACCACGATGCATTGCAATTCGCCAATCTAGTGAGCATCAATGGCTACTGGTTTTTTGTAGAGATTTCAGAAAAATTTCTAGGACACTTGACTTTGGAATTGTAAATTCAGGCAGTTCTATAAAATGGTGAACACACCAAGTAGTGAGTGGTAAATGGCAGATACTTGTATAGCGCTTTACCTACCTTCAATCACACACTGATGGCGTTTCCGCTACCAAACAAAGGCACCAACTTTCCCCCAGAGGCAGTTTGGGGTTCAGTGTCTTGTCCAAGGGCACTAGGTGGACACAAATGGGGGGACAAGGTGGGAATTGAATCTACAATCTTTCGATCACCCTACTGCAGCACCACGGCGAAGTGAAGGAATTCTGACAAAACCTAAGTGGCACTTCTCCCCAAAACCAAGATCCCTCCCACCCAGAGTGCAATGCAATCTCCGTCCATCCTAAGAAAAATAAAATGCAGTTTAAACTGTTTATAGAGTACTGGACTGAGTGAACCCCTCCCCATTTGCATTCTAAATAGGAAGTACCCGCTGGTTCTAAGCCAAAATCCCAGAGACTTCTATTGATAAAAAATAAAACTTTTTCTCAGTCATTCAATTTGTCATTATAACCGTTCTTGCGTTGATACCTTTTCTTTACATTTTCTTGCTAATATTTTTTTTTTCCTTGCAATTTTTATTGCAAGTTATAAACTGACCAATCAGATGCCTCAAATAAATATGTGGTGAGTGCTGGCCCCCTGCCGAACCTTCTGAACTTTTGATTGACTGATTTACCGGAGTCTGCATGTCACAAACAGGCAGACTTAGAGTTTATTTTATTCAGACAGGCAGACAGGAGCAAAGCTCAGCTAAAAGTCCACAAAGCAAAATCAGGGTCAGAGTCCAGTCAATGGTCGGGGCAGGCTGCAAAGAGGTAGAGTCAAATATGAAGCAGGGTCAGGAAAATAGGTGATCAGATTAATATGCAACTAATTGCACAAGCAATACCTCGCACTGACCGACTCGGATCAATCACTGCATGCTGACGTCTGGTTCCAACATGGTGACTGAATTGATTGCATTTAATTGGATCCAAAGTAAGACAGTTTCTATGGATGACATCACACTCACTCGGGTCCAGTTCTCATATACGGTCAATGAAGTAAACCAAGATTAACAGAATAATCCCTCTTCAAATATATATTTTAACAGTTCTTGCTAACATTGAAATGTTTAGGAATAAAATGTAATTGAAATTGAAATGTTTATGAATAATTGTTAATGAAAATGAACTCACCTTTAATGCATTTTAATGGGGGCATAACAAGCACCCATCCTCTTCTCTGTTTATTCCTCTCAATTGAAACTCCTTAAAACATAAAATAGCGTAACTGTCATTTCTAATAGTAAAATAAGGAGCAGAAATTAGAAAAATTCTAATTTTTTTGTTAGATCAAATCAACCTGTTTTTCAAAATACTTCCAGTTTGTATTTTCCCCCATCACTTCTATAAAGACATTACAACCAAAATAAAACAGACTTATATGTTGCATTTCCCTTTGTTGATGAGATATAAGATTCCTTAAAATAGCAGTAGCTTGACAAATATAATAATGAATATGAAATTGTCACTCTTATTTTCTGCACCTGAAACTAAAGCAAAAACAATGTTTTTCTCTTTTTCCCTCAGAAAGTATCTTGGGATTTTACATTTATGAACAAGTATGAAAGAGAGGCTTCAAAATAAACTTGGACAAAGGCAAAAGTCAACAACCAACCAAAATGCAAACACCACAAGTTTGCAACAACAGGACATGAAATGAAGTGACTGTGTTGCTACAATACATTCACCATGTATTTATTTGAACTAAAGAGTTTCACTCCAAGTATGACGGTTAATTACAACATTTCTTCTGTTATTAAAAGAAACTTAAAAAGTAAAATATAATAAGAATACTTAGCATGTTTTGTAACTTTAAATGCAAAGGTTGTTTTGCAGGTTGTTGGTTTTTTTTTTGTTCAGGAGAGTTATACATGTCAAATAAGAATTATGCATTTTTATAAGTAGTATAAACACATTTGTTGCTAAAAGTAGCCTATAAACCAGTTTTCACTGTCATTACATTTGATTTGTAAAGAAGTATAGAGAGCTAATGATGTGAGGCATAATTGGCCACCATGGTTACAATTAGTCACTATGGTTTTTTCTTCCTATTTCAAGTAAGCCCAACTAAAAAGAAAACAAGTTCTGAATAGAGATTTTGTGCAAACACAGTAAACCATGTGAAAAAATGCACATTGGATTGAATGTAGACATTGAACATACATCTTAAATGTACCAAAAGCTGCTGGAGTTCAATGGGTTAAACCATCTCTCAGCGAGTAGGTTATGGGTTCAAGTTCTAGACTTAACAGTGATGTTGTCCTTGGGCAACATACTTAACCACACATTGCCTTAAAACAGGAAAGAACATGTAAGTTGCTTTGTAAAAAAAAAAAAAAAAACACACACTAAATTACAAAATGTGTTTGTTTTTGTGGATGCAAAACCACACAGTGCAGGTTAAAGTTCAAACACCAAAAACATGTTTCAAAGAGAGCGTAATGTGACGGCATCATCTTCCTCTTCGAGTCTGTTTTTTTAAATTCCTATCTGCAACTGAGGTTGTCTAAGAGTCCCACACATAGAATGCAAGATGAAGAAAAGGTAGCCAGTGAAGCTAACATTTCCTCCTTATCATATTTGAATAAGGCTAAAATATTCAAGATTTGTGTGTCTTTTTCTGATCTATATTATTTTATTATTCCTAAGAGATAGCTTTAGCTATACCACCAAAAGGTCATTTGATGTAATGCCTGACATCACAACACGCTCGCCATGCAAATGCAGGCCAAAAGTCTTGAGAAACCACCTCTCTGTTACAGTGAGACGTTGGAAACGGGCAAATATAGGCCAATTCCTCTGCTAAGAACATGGGTCTCTGAAATAATAAATCACCGAGCAGAGAGAAGGTGCTCTCCTGGCGCTGTCAAGAAGATATTTTCCTGTACATGAAGCACTTTAAACAAAAAGTCGTTCTAAGTCGTTTAAATAATACACATTTATTGCAGTTTTTTTTTAAAGGTTTCAATTCATTTTAATTGTTTTTTAAGTGAAAATAACAATTCACCATTTAATACATGTTAATTTGATATCAGTATTCACCCTAATTAAGTGGTGGCAGGACCACTTTTGAATGGGCACAACTTGGTACCCAAAGCGAATGTGTTGAGTGACACAACTGGGTGACCATACTTCTAAAAATCATCACAAAGAAAAACATTGACTCCCAAGAGTGAAAAATAATGCAATGTAAAAGCAAGCTAAAAAAAAACAGATAAAGTAAAAGAAAAAACTGTAAACATTTTTTTTTACAAATGTGATCTTTAATCCTTCTGTGTAGCGCTGCCTTCCCCTCTGTTTGACATTGTTAAAAAGCAATGTAATGATTCATGCAAGGTCAATGAGCACCACAATCTGTGTGAAAATTGATAAATTGGATTACCAATTCTTGCAGAATAGCATCCATTTAGTGAAGTATAAGATAAAGGACAAAAATAAACATCATCCTTTGTCTTTTGCACTCCAAGACTCTCCTCCTGTTTCCATTCTTGGATCATTCCATTACCCTTCTTTTGATGGTTTCAATCAACACTGCAACTGGATTGAATGTTGACACAAAGCCAGTCATGATGTTGCTAAATGCCATAAACCTGCCAGCCTTCACTTCCATGAGAAGCCACAATGCTCCAACGGACTTTGGTGCTGCAAGAGATATGGGTCCAATTGTCATGCTCCAGCTATTCCACAGTTTTTACGTCATTTCCCTCTGGTGGTTCCACATCACTGCAATTTGGATCATCCCCTTCACCTTTGTCCCTATGCATATACGGACTCATCTGTACCAGATTTTTATGGTGATTGCTACTCGTTGAAGTGCTTATCCATACCAAATCAAGTTACCTTTTCCCCCTGACCATGAGTTGATCCCAACGTTTGCCTGTTCTGTGACAACTTCCCTATCTGTCCTCCTGACCACTTCTGGTCTAAACAAACAAACAAAGAGAACGTTCATTAGACTTTCATGGCAAAAAACTGGAGAAATGGGAAACAGGACCAGGTTTCAAAATAAAAACTTCTGTTGTACTTTCCAAGTGAAAATTAATACACGTTTCTTTAATACGCAAAGTACGGACCACAAAAACACCAGCATTCATTTTCATTATGGACAACAAAAGTTTCATTTTGGAAGTACAAAAACACAACATAATTTATGACACAAAAATGCATTTTACAAAGACTCAGTGATTAATCAGAGTGCATAGGGCCAGACTGCCAAAGTTTTGGATGTTGATGACATGGAGGTGGCAGGACAAACCTCTTCTGGAAGCCGGGGTGTGTGTGTGTGTGTGTGTGTGCGTGTGTGTGTGTGTGTGTGTCTACAAGCTCTCACTCACCTTCCAGAAGTTGTATGGGCTCACCAGCATTTCATCCGCATTTGTCAACGCTAGTTCGTCCCCTTCTGGACATTGGTCAGTCCTGTCCATGCATTTCAAAACGTATCAACGCCTTCGTGGCCCTTCATTGAGCAGTGAAGCTTTGACAGGTGTAACGGGGCTCCTATAAATGTGATGAAATATATTTTCCTTTCTAAAAGCAAAGTCCTCCAGTGTAAAACAACTCTGTTACACTTTATGTTAGAACACTTTGGGAGGAAATCAGTTTCCAACCTCTGGCTTGTTTCTGTAAAGCTGGGATTATCTTTTTTTTTCTTTAATTTCATGCACTGCTTCCATGTTATCTATCATTCTGCCGAAACTCCAGGAAATTACTGCCTTTTACTATTTTCCTCCACTCACTTGAGATGAAGTGATCTAGAAAATTCGGCTGAGTAAATCTAATCTCAGACAGCTCTCCGAAAAAACTTGCAACTATTTTCAGATCTCCTTTTGATGATTCAGAATCCAAAAGGACTTGAGCAGAATGATTTGCTGATCAGCTTTTTTCGTCCAAGTCTGCCGGCTAATCTAGATTCTCTAAGGTCCTTAACACTTGAACCATCCTCCACTCTGTCTTAACATCATTACCTCATCAGGGTTTAAGTAAATCTTTCTCTCTCTGCTGCACAGTTCATACTTTTGCTGAGAGACACATGCTCTAATAACCCTCAAGTTGCCTGTTTTCTCCTTTTAAAGACACGCATTAGAAGACTGATCCAATGAGTGTCTTACAGCTCATTTTGTCAGGTGTTTTTGCTCTTCTCTGAGGACAAGTATCTATGTGGCAAAGCAAAACAAAGCCCTTTGTTCCTCCATTGATTACCTTAGCAAAGAAGCTCTTCATTATATCAGAAGCGTAGCAGCACATTGCACTATGGGAGTTTAACACGGCTCATCTGTCATTTCGTTTGCACTCTGCACTTTGAAACCGTGTATAGATTTGCACGCACAGAAGAAGACATTGGCTCACAGTTAATAACTTGCACCATGAGTCTTCCACACGGCGTGCAGCTGCTCTGTGTTTCATTGATTGGCAGTTGTCTGTGAAGATAGAGGTGCTACAATGTGAAAGAAACAAGCTGCTGTTTGAGATTGTTATATTTGGTACAAAAGCTATTGTTCTGAGTCACTTCCATCTTTTTCAGGTTCTTCAGGCAAGTGTTTTTACTATTAATTTTTTTTTTTTACATGTTTAAGGCCTCAGGGAAATCCAATGGAGGAGATACAATTGTTTACTGTAGGCCTATTCCATTCTCAAGAACAGGAAAGCATGCTAATCTGCAACAAAAACACCAGTGCAGATCTCACCAATTTTGCTCTAGGCTTTTAGTCTCACAGCTCTGTTCCAAAATATGAAGGACTTGGTGTTGTATAATTCCGTCCGGACATGAACCGCAATTATGAATTTCTCCATCATGGTGGATTGTCAGCTGGCACTTCCGTGTTATAAAAAAGGACAACACCTATACATCACAACCAAAGCTGCACCGAGATAATTAGATGATTTCAGACAGTGGGGCTGGTTACAAAGTTTTATGATGACATAAACAAATGTTCCCAAGCCCTTTTCTCTATCATTCGTAGTAATCTGTTACTGTACCGAAATGACACCACAGGGAAAATACATTCAATGCACAGCAAATACTCAAACATGCACAATACTTGTGATGCACAGCATTAAAGTACAGAGTACGAACTGAGGGAAGAGACTTTAACAAACAAAATTGACAAGATGGAAAATATTCCGCTCCCATACCTGATTAATCAACGACCCTGAGAACCCCGTGGGCAGCAGACAAACAAAATACAAAACAAGCTTCATAAACAGGACAGCAGGGCACAGTATTCCAACACATTACACGATGCACAATGCACGTTACACGATGCACAATGCACGTTACACGATGCACGTTACACGATGCACGTTACACGATGCACGTTACACGATGCACGATGCACGTTACACGATGCACGATGCACGTTACACGATGCATGTAACACGATGCACGTTACACGATGAATGTTACACGATGCACGTTACACGATGCATGTAACACGATGCACGTTACACGATGCACGTTACACGATGCACGTTACACGATGCACGATGCACGTTACACGATGCACGATGCACGTTACACGATGCATGTAACACGATGCACGTTACACGATGAATGTTACACGATGCACGTTACACGATGCATGTAACACGATGCACGTTACACGATGCATGTAACACGATGCACGTTACACGATGAATGTTACACGATGCACGTTACACGATGCACGTTACAAGATGCACGTTACACTGTGCACGTTACACGATGCACAATGCACGTTACACAATGCACGTTACACGTTACACAATGCACGTTACACGTTACACGATGCACGTTACACTATGCACGTTACACGATGCACGTTACACTGTGCACGTTACACGATGCACAATGCACGTTACACAATGCACGTTACACGATGCACGTTACACTATGCACGTTACACGATGCACGTTACACTATGCACGTTACACGATGCACGTTACACGATGCATGTTACATGATGCACGTTACACAATGCACGTTACACGATGCACGTTACACTATGCACGTTACACGATGCACGTTACACTATGCACGTTACACGATGCACGTTACACGATGCATGTTACAAAATGCACGTTACATGATGCACGTTACAAGATGCACGTTAAATGATGCACGTTACACGATGCACGTTACACGATGCACGTTACACGATGCACGTTACACTATGCACGTTACACGATGCACGTTACACTATGCACGTTACACGATGCACGTTACACGATGCATGTTACAAAATGCACGTTACATGATGCACGTTACAAGATGCACGTTAAATGATGCACGTTACACGATGCACGTTACACGATGCACGTTACACGATGCACGTTACACGATGCACGTTACACGATGCACGTTACACGATGCACGTTACACGGTGCACGTTACAAGATGCACGTTACACGATGCACGTTACAAGATGCACGTTACACGATGCACGATGTACGTTACACGATGCACGTTACAAGATGCACGTTACACGATGCACGTAACACGATGCAGGTTACACGATGAACGTTACACGATGCACGTTACACGATGCACGTTACACGATGAACGTTACACGATGAATGTTACACGATGAACGTTACACGATGAACGTTACACGATGAACGTTACACGATGCACGTTACAAGATAAAGGTTGTGCATGAAACTAAAGAAATGTTCAAAATGCCAATGTATCTGAACTTCAAACATTCTAAAGAGAAAAGTGGAACAATATGGTTCACATTATGGAAATCCTTAACTATAATTTCAAACTATTTGCTTTTAAATACATATAATCATCCATCACTAACCTGATATTAGAAGGGAAAAACACAGATTATAAGTTTCCTTTCAACAAACCAATCTGATGTTTGCAGAACAGAATATTCATCTTCTTCTAAAATAAGCTTCATTGTGGAAGAAGTGAAATTGTGAATGCTTGTCTGTCTCACACTGCCCAGAGCGTTTTGTGTCATTTACACACGTTATCCAGCTTGTGCAAACCTCAGCTTGGGAAAGATGGGAAGAAGATTGACAGATAGTATCAGTGACAGATACAGTCTTAAGTGTCAAGTGGTACTAAGCTCCATATATTGAGCCTATTTTTTATTTTTTGCAGCACAGAGAACTTCCACTGAGTCAGAATGCCCTGTGCTTGCCCATGTAGATTACAGTTTAAGTTCACAGATCGCCAGACTGAAATACAGCAAAAATATGAAAGTTAAATATCATAAAATACTTTGCTGAGTTTAATAATGAAAAATGAAAATCATTTTTTTGGGACAAACTTGAACTGTGACCCTCTTCTAATTCTTATTCTCAACTGCTGAAACTATGCTGGTATTTAACTCTTCAGCTCCTTTGGCAAATCCCTGCTTATACTTTTGGTTTTTCTCACTATGATGGTAAGTAACTGGTGGTTTAAATCTCAAAAACCAGTAGACAAGGGTTTTGACGAGAACGTCAATGTCAAACAAAATCCTAAAACTTTAAACAAACTGTGAAACAACAAAAATGAAAAATATGACAAAGCAGACGACTAAGGACAAACTTATAGGACAAACAATCATACACACCAAGGATGATTACTTAAATCAAGACAGC
Organism: Oryzias celebensis; assembly: GCA_014656515.1. NCBI lineage: Eukaryota > Metazoa > Chordata > Actinopteri > Beloniformes > Adrianichthyidae > Oryzias > Oryzias celebensis. Next base: position 18,243,458 of record BNCR01000013.1, read on the forward strand.
TGTGGGTTATTAGCAAATGACACCACTGTGACAGGGGGTGTGTCTGAACAAAGAACAGAAAAAAAGGAAGAAAACAACTGAAAGAAACAGACCAAATCAAAGGCCAAAATCCTAACATTTAAGCGGTCTTAGACTCACTGAAAGTAAATGGGAAAAGCTTCAAATCTGCCACAAACATTGTACTCTTTAAGCGTAGAAACTTAAGCACACATTTGATTTAAGGAAGATTTGGTTTTTTATATTAGTGCTCAACTTTTCAAAATAAAACACATATTTCATTAGAGCTGTATTGCATACTTCATCAGGGAAATATTTAGAATCAATAATCCAACTTGACTCTAAAAGGGTTTATTTATTTAGATGCTTTTAAACCTTTAAATTTTAGTCTATTTTTAAATCTATGTTTAAAAATATTATCAAAATGAATGGGACTAAGTTGTTGTTCAATAGATGAAATAGTAATTTTTGCATTAAAAAAATCAGGCTTTTCGATTACCTCTCTTGCTTAAATATTTTCATCCATATTTAACTCGCCTAAGAAAGCACAAGATTATTAAGCAAGTTATTTAAAATATACTTCCACTTTCTAAGTCCCTTTAAGTGTTTTGACATAGTAGCCATCAGCATTCACTCAATGTTTTCAGAGACTTTCAAAGTTTATCTTTGACATTGATGGTGCTTTTTCTTTTGTTTTCCAATTCAATGATTTTGCATAAAAACTGTTGCAATTACATATAATTTCCTGTCTCTTAAAAAGTTAAAAGAATTTTTTGGTAAAAAAGATTTTAAAAAATTAAAAGTGAATTATTCTTAATGAACCATGATCTGTGAAAAGTCAAAGACAAAGCAGTTGGAACTTGTTTGGTTTCTGACATTATTTTACCAGATTAGACTGCAAGTTTTATGATAAATGAATAAAGAAAATAAACAGAAATAAATTCTTACTGCGTTTAGTGGGATTTTTCTTCCAGCCTGAATATTTTGCAGATTGCTGCTTCTTTGAGCAGAAATAAGCAAAAGGGGTTCTTAACAGGGTTTGTGCCACGTGAAAATGTCAGCAACAAGAGTAACTCCAAAAACAAAACACTGCAGCTACCGCCGTCATGCAACTTGCCTGTGATGCTTTCAGCATCAACCTTTCTGCCTCTTGCAGCTCCAGATTTTTGTTGTTCATCTTTTTGTTTGATGCTTTTTTCGATGAGGGCCTTCCTTCAGGCAGCAGAGACATCAGCTTCTAAACTGAGTGTTGTGGTTCCAAACCATTTGTTTTAACTTCCCATTGAAGATCACCTTAGTTGATGCTCATGCAATCAGAACAAATGGTCTTCTGGCTACTAAACATCAGCTGCAAACACTACAGCTGCAACACAGATCTTGACAGTCATTTGTATTTATGTATATCATAAAAAGTATGAGAGAATCTGGAGGACATTTGAAAAAATCCGCCTCTCGAATTTGGACTTGAATGGTTCTTTGTTGCTGGACTTCTGTATAAGTAATTACTTGGGAATGCCATGTTTTAATTTAGAGATGTTTATAAATTCATAGATATTTTTAGCATTGTACACCCCTTGGTCACCGTTTCCAACGGAGGGATCTACCAAACTATTTAATTTAACTATATAAATTCTAATTCAAAAATTGGGGGAAATGTGTGTAGGACTACATTTGCTACACAAATTAAAAAGAGTGGCTAAAAAACTACTTAGAACAAACAATAAACACTAAGACTAACGTCAATAAAATGTGTAAAAATAATTATCTACAGTATGGAAGGATTTATATGAGCTTTTGCATCAGGTTTAAGGTTGGTTTGGAAGTGCCCAGGCGGAAGTCGTGTGTTGTTTTTTTAGACCCAGAAAATGTCTTGCTGTTTTTCAAATGGAAAGTGACTTTTTCTTGGATTCTGGCAGATTGTCCTCTAATGTTCTGAGGGTGTCTATGTCCTGAGCTACCTCCATGGCCGGAATTACAGTGATCATTGGGACAAGAGGCTGCTTCTTGACTAAAGTTTTGTTTAGCAGCTGATCAATATGCCTGTCTTGTTCATTGAGAGGAACTTTCAGACTCTAAAACTCTGAGAACACAGCTGAGAGGATTGTGTCTTTTGTTTTGGTTTGTTTTCAATTATGTTTTCTTGGTCCTTGCTCTGTTTTCAGGCTTGATTTTCACACTGCCACAGACTCATCTGGTTTCATTTGATTATAATCCACTCCTGTCTTTATTTCTGTTAATTTATCCTGCTTGTAAGGTCATCTGTGAATTCCCCTTTTTTCCTAGGGAATATTCCTGAGGCTGCTCCTCTTCATGTGTCTTGTTCCTGGAGGGTCATCAGGGCTTCTCCCCTTTATGTGTCTTGTTCTCCAGTCTGGCAGATAAAATGTGAGTTCTGAATTTGGAGGTCAGGTCTTGTTCAAAAGCCTTCATTTGTTCTTTCTTTATTTTGCTCTTCCTTCAGTAAAGTCTCTAATTTTAAAGTTTCCTGTAGAGACAAAAAATTGCTTCTTTGTCCTGTCTGGTAAAAGAAAATGTACCTTAATTATTAATCTTACCTTAATTTTAATTTAAAAGAAGCTTCAAACTTAGAGCTTTTTTTTTCCACATTAAAAACTCCAATAATCCAAGTTGGGTTGTTTTTATCCCAACTCTTAGGTGGAAAAATGAGTAACTTTTTTGCAGGGTTATTGAAGAAAAAAAAAATCAGGAAAAATAAGAATAAATTGGTTTCAAATGAAAACCACTTTATCCCAAAAATGTGAGTGACCCAAAAATATATTTCAACATAAATAACCTTAAAATTAGGTTAAAGAAATAATCCAAGTGTTTCAGAAGTGCGGACACAATTGATTTAGAAAAAAAAATGTTTACTATCAACATTTAGGAGTAAATTTAGCTTGTGTTAAGTTTGTGAGCAAAAAGTTCATGCAAAAAGTAAAAACTCAGAAACTACATTTTTGTATGACTCATAACACACTTGTGTATTCTAAAAGGAGACACACCAGCCATTTCTCAAGGGGTCAGACAAAAATTACAATAGAGCAGAACACAGCAAACACAGCACCGCTCAGGAGCAGATGAATCACAGCAGCTGCACATAAACAAACTGCAGACATCGGTGTTGCAATACATGCACACACACACACACACCAGACTTATAGTTCTTTTCAGGATATTTTCATCAATTTTAATTGTGGGCTGATACAAATCTTCAACTATTTATTATTTAACCCAAACACTATCTCAGCTTTGGTCACACATGATTGGTTGGTCAAATCAAATGTTCCAGAAAATACAGAACTGACGTACACATGCAAACAGTTTTTGTTGTGAAGCCATTTTTTAAATTTAAGCTACAAATGCAGGCATATTTCAAATTTTCAATTCTTCTTAAATTGTGCTGCAAGTTTGTAAGTTTCTGCTCGCTGTCCCACTTTTGGACGACTGACTGAGATTAAGATCAAAACCTTTAGGGCACAGACCCAACCTCGTTACATAAACCTCTCGGACCACTTCTTGTGTTTTGGAAATGTTGCTTTGAGTAAGGGGCAGCAAAGTGAATTCTGTTTCCTTGAGTTTGTTCTTCACCTGCTGCTGGAAGATTTTTAGTATTCAAACTGTGCTGCAGAAAGTGCCACCCCAGTGTTGAGCTCAACAAATGTATTAAAGACGAAATACTGAAAGGATTTTGTTCCCACAATGCACAATCCTGAGCTATTAAAGCTTATCTTTAAGCTAGGGATTTCTTGAAGCATATCTCTCCAGCTAGGAAGCTCCCACAGCCATCAATCAAACATTTATAGAGATAATTGAGAAAGTTGCAAAGAAAAAGCAAGGTCAAGGACCTTTTTGTTACTCAGTAATTTTCCAGCACACCTGTGACATGGCGCTCTGCCGAGCTGACAAATGCGTCATGGACAGAGGAAATTTGTTGCCGTGCGAGGACCCGCGGCAGCCTGACAGTAAAAATAGTTTATCAAATAAACAGAAACAAATGGTCAAATCTGAACACAGAAAAAAACAACCTACAGCAGCAGATGACAGGGCAAACTCAGCCTGACTAAACTCAACAATTACTGAACAGAAACGCAATTTGGGAAGTGAGGAATTCTCAGTGAGGTGGACACAGCTGTGGGGATTGCAAACAAAAACTAGGTGTGGTTGTGAAAAGAGCAAAACAGAGACAGAATCTGAATGCAGAAAACAATTATAATTCAAATGAAACCAGACAAGAGTGAAAAAACAAATCCTAAAAGACTTTAGAGACTTGTTTGAGGAAGACTTTTGAGTGCTGGTGTTAACCCCAAACACGAATACTCTACGCACACATCTGGCATTTGAGGCACGTTCAAGAACCTGCTAAACATGCATTCAAGCAGGAATGGGAGTATTTTTTAACTTTTTCTTTCCTTCTACTAGGGCATATCTACCACCTACAGCTGGAAGAGACTTAGTGAGAAACGTTCGAAGCGATGACAAAGCAAATCTTGCTTCAAGCTTTTTCTCTCACAGCATTATTAATTTGAGCTCTACATATAAGACTCTGTCAAGCTCCAGTCAAGCGCGAGCCACAATCATCAATGTATCCTTCATGATCAGTGTTCACTTCAGTGAAATAAAGTGGACTTCATCTATATGTCACTACCAAATCTGAGTGCATGATTGGTCAAACTTTGACCTGGTTTAACTGGCAACACACATTCAATGGCCATGTGCTTTGTAAGTAGAAATAAAAAATGGTCGTGGAAACTTGCGTTGCTATGCATATATGCAACGTTTTGAATGCGGAAGCCCAAAACACACGTTTACACACATTTACATAGACTCTTCATTGGAACGGGCATCACCAAGGGCGGTTTGAACATCGCTCTACCGTGACACCTGGCTCTTTACAGTCTTGTCTTGTGCTCTTCCATCCCCACTATTAATCTTGGCTTCAAAAGCCAGACAGTTTTGCTTCACTTCACCAACCTCTATTAAAGCCATTCACCTCATATCATTAAATCCTTACTTGCCAAGCTGCTCTCAGGAATCTGATTACCCAAACACTATGGTCTTGACAGCAGCCACATGCTGCCTCAAAATGAATCAATATATGTGGAGTCACATCTGCTAATTTAAAATGAGGCTGGACTCATGTTTAATTCAGCTGAAAGGGACTTCAGCAGACATGAATATCTGCTCTTGGGCTCCTCGCACGGTGCTCAGCAGGAGGCCTTGTAGTGGTCCCGAGCCCTGTGGTTGAGTGTGTAATGGAGCTGGCAGCAAGTGCCACAATAAGTAACACAGAGATTGTGGACCGATGCCACTTTATGAAATCAGACACAACACATGGTTAAACAGATGCAGTGATTGCTAGTAAACAGGGAAAAAGCAGCATGGAAGAGTCACTACTTGAGCTTCTTTATACTGGATGTTAAACCTCTGAGGAATCATACTTACTCGTCTATTGGTAGCTTAGGAAGTCTACTCCTAACCAGCACAACTGAATAATAGCTAAAACCTATTTTAACAACAACTAGTTGTTAAAAGTTTTTTTCTGATTTTGCGCTAACCAAATCCAAACAAAAATATTTAGATTTTATCTCTCAAACCACTCACCAGATGAGTATGACCTTTGCCTTTGTGCTGTTTGGGGTCAGGCAGACTGAGGGCAATGTTTTTCAGATTAAAACAGCTGCCTTCTGTGGGGATAAAGAATAATGCTCAGACTAAGTTTGGGATCACAAAATGTGTTTTTAGCAGGAGCTAAACACAGATGAAAACAGTCACCATGAATGTCAGCAGGATGATCTTCAGGGGACGATAAGCACTTCAGAAATTTCAATTTTACTACTTTGAAGCTTGTGTTTTCTAAGATGCTGTGTTCTTAAACCTGCAAAGCCGACTGTATAAAAAAATTGACAGAAATTTTCAATTTTTAGTAAATTACATGTTTTGGCAAATCTTTTTAATTGTTTTATTTTTACAAGCTATAGACCGTTTCAGTGATGATATCTTCGGTAATTTAGTAGGTTTTTGCTGTTTTAACTGTATCATAAAGAATTATTTATTAACAAATGTTGCATTCTTTCAATATAGCAATTAGTTATTAAAATCAGTAACAATAAATGAGTGACTCTTACCACAGTGTTTTAAAAGTAAGCTAAAATTTTCCCACCAAAAATGTTCTTGAGATTTCTTGGAAGCAGCCATTTTGAAATGATCAGGAAAAGTCCTTTTACTGCCCCTAGTGGAATGACATTCCACTACAGGCAGAAAAACATAGATGAAGTTATATATAATCGGTTTTTAAGGAAAGTTTTGATAATGCTAAAAAAATAAATAAACAAACAGCAATAAGAAAAAAACAAAGGTCACAGCAACGAGTAACAAATATGGTACAAATAGTCATACAGGGTTAATCTCTTTGACTATAAATGGAAACTGGACTGAGTGATTTCTCCCCTTTTGTGTTACAATTAGAAAGTACCTGCTGGCTTCAAGATGCCAAAATCCCAAAGTCTTCTTTTAAGGAATTAACAGCTTTTACTCAGTCATTAGATTTGTCAAATTAACAATTCTTGCTCTGAAACCTTGAACATGTTCTTGCTAATCCAATTTTGTCATGATACTTTTAATTTATTGCAAATATTTGAGTGATTAAACTGTCCAATCAGATGTGTCAGTAAAAGTATGTAAGTAAAAGAGGGAAAGAAGAAGAAAAGGGAAAAAGGGGAGGAGAAGAGAAGGGGGGTGGGAAGAGGAAAAAAAAGGATAAGGGCAGAAAAAAATAATAATAAATAAATAAGTAGGGGGTTGCCCGCTGGCCCCCACCCTGAACGTCTGATTGATAGATCCTCCAGCGCCCACTTTCAGCGGAAGGGGTGCTAACATCGAACAAGTTTACTCCTGATTGGCACGGTAGTTGGCATAGAAATGTTGACCGTCTCAGACCACTCACTGTCGTCTGGTTCAAACATGAAAATGACCATATTGCGGAAAAATGGCAACTGAATTGGCTTCCTTTTGCAGTAGCCGGAGGTAAGGCATTTTCTATAAGTGATGTCACAACTGCTCTGTTCAGTTCTTTTGTAAAGTCAATGGTTAAGCTACAGTAAGGCAGAATTTGAATTCTTACTCTACCCCTACGGTTTCTCCCAACCTCCACATTTTGCCCTCCAACCAGAGAGTCATGGAAAAATAGTGTCTTGAAATTCGGACATCACTCCTACTCCGAGATATTTTAAAACAAAAACCAGGAAGTATCAGAAAATAACAGAACAAAGCAGCATGAAGACAAACTCATACTAAGCTAACTATCTCACATCGACAGCTGGTTCTGATGTTTTGCAGCAATTAAAGTGAAGTGCCGTCATTACTGCACCACAGTGTTGCAGAAAAAATTACATTATGGAGGGCTTTTCATCCTGGCTTTCATTATTGGATTTCCCAAAGCCAGATGTTGACTCATCGTCTGTCTGCTGTTTAAGGCCACAGTGATGGCCATCAGTGCATGCTGACTGTTGCAAAAATCACTGCAGAGCAACTGATATATCAAAGGAAGGACTGTGCTTTGTAAGAAAACACTGAATTATATACGTGCTAATCTGTTCCGTAAATTAAATTCCAGTTCATATTTGTTTGCGTTATTCTTTAGAGGATTAATGTCACCTCTGTTTGGAGGTTATTGAAATATTTCCCAATGTAATTCATTCATCTATGGCTAAATGCATTTATTACAGTGCTGAAGTAGAAAGATTGTAAAATGCATGAGCTAATGTATAATTTTTGATTCTAAAAGGCCTCCTGGCAGAGGTATGGAAAGTCACTCCACTGTGTTCAAACAGTAGAGCAAAATAGATTAGTTGAAGAAAATGGATACGGAGTATGAAAGGCAAAGTCAAAAGTATTCATAAAGAAGAGTAGATGAGAGAGGAGGTGGGCTGTTGAGACTTTACCTTTTTTCCATAGCTTATGGCATTTTTTTGTCTTAGTTGTAGCTGTAACTAAAGCTGAGGTGAGCAGGATTTATTAAAATGAGTTAATAATTCATTCCTGACTGTGATCCCATGTGACTACCTTCTCAGTCCATAACTGGTTTGATTTTAACATTAGTTACTTCCTGAGACATGTAGGAGTGAACATAAAGGAGATTCATGCTTGATAAATGCACAATGATTAATAAATATGTTTAAATCAGCAGCAAATTCCAGTAGACAAACTGTTATAGAATGTAAAAAAAACAACAATAGAAGTTTAAAGGGGACAGATGGTAATGGTGTTGCCGAACACTGGCGGCAATGTGGGGTTCAGTGTCTTGCCAAAGGACACTTCGACACATGGGGGGAATCAAACCTGCAATCTTCTGATCAGAGGTCTACCGCTGCAACATGGCCGCCCTTCACAGACAGATGTGCATCTTTGAACTGTGACTTCAGCTTCTCACACCCAAACTGTCATTGAGTTATTTCATATGTATCCTTTGCTCACAGTCATTTCATTCATAAGAGACTACAGCTTTGAAGACAAGAACATCTAAGGTCTCTGAAACTCCAAAAGTTGGCGTATTTGATCAGTGTTGGAACTTTTAAATCACTCCAGCATCAAACCACTTTTTCTCTGCTGGAAATTTTTTTTTTTTTATATAATTTCATCTGAAACTACAAACGTAATTAAATAAAATGATCCAATCTCTGTCAATCACACAGCTGCTTAAAATATATATGAAATATACACTGTTTAAAAAAATAAAAGGGAACACTTGAATAACTCAATGTTACTCAAAGTCCATCCCACTTCTGTGTAATAAACCATCCTACTAGGAAACAACATTGACTGACAATCAACTTCACAGGTTTTTGTGCAAGTGGAATAGTTAACAGGTGGAAATAATAGTCGATCAGCAAAACACCTCCAATAAAGGAGTGGTTCTGCAAGTGGTGACCACAAACAACTTCTCCGTCCTTGTGTTCTGATATTTTGGTGACTTTTAAATGCCGACAGCGTTGTCACTCCAGCTGTACCTTGAGACGGCATCTACAACCCACTCAGGTGGTCCAGGTAGTACAACTCATCCAGGACGGCACATAAATGCGATCTGTGGCAAGAAGGTGTGTTGTGTCTGTCGGCGTGGTGTCCAGAGCATTGGGCTGCTACCAGGAGATAGGCCAGTACATCAGGAGATGTGAAGGAGACTATAGAAAAGCAACAGCCCTGCATCAGGACCACTACCCGCTTCTTTGTGCAAGGACAAACAGGAGGGGCACTTCCAGAGCCCTGCAAAGTGACCTCCAGCAGGTCACAAATATGCCTGTGTCTGCAGAAATTGTTAGAAACAGACTCCGTGAGGGTAGTATGACGTCCACAGGTGGGAGTTGTGCTTACAACCCAACACTGCAAGATGTTTGGCATTTGCTAGAAAACACCAAGCTGATTTGCCACTGGCACCCTGTGCTCTTCACAGATGAAAGCAGGTTCACACTGAGCACATGTGACAGACGTGACAGAGTCTAGCCACCCCGTGGAAAGCGTTCTGCTGCCTGCAACATTGTCCAACATGACCGGCTTGACAGTGAATTAGTAATGGTTTGGGGTGGCATTTCTTTGAAGGGTTGCACAGCTCACCATGTGCTCACCAGAGGTAGCCTGGCTGCCATTTGGTACCGAGATCAGATTCTCAGACTCCTTGTCAGACCAGTTTAAATATATCAGCGTATCAAAGGTCAGTGAAGTTTTAGTGTTGGTACTTCATCTAATTTTTGTCAGCTTTGTCGTTGTAATAACTCTGTGTAGTTTTTGACATAATTTGCATTTTATGATCCACCAAATGGTGCCCAGAGTGAAGGATCTGGACCACAAGCTGGCCAATCCAGTTCCCTGACTCTTATAGGGAGGCACCGGTGTTGCTCATACTTTTTCAGAAAAACTCTGTTAAAAAAGGGAACATAAGGTCATGTGATAAAGTTAAAGTATCCAATAAGATATCTCCAATGCAGTTAAGCCTAATTATAAATGCTAAGATATTCAGGGCATAAATAGCATTAATTTTTGACAATAAATATTTTTTTTATTTGTAATTCTTCACACAACGTATAAAAATCAATTTAAGAGAGAAAGTATTTTTTCTTTGATATCGGCATTGTGTTTTGTTAAACCCCTTTCTTTTTTGCGACAGTTTGGCATAACAGTTTTAGTAGGTCAGACTTGTTAACATTTAAGGATGATCTTCAGCAGAGCTTAGGGCTGAACTGTTGCAGGCCCATTAAGAGATAGGCATGTACAGTAGCAGTGGGTCTTAATTTTTCATGTGATCTGCTTTCAGAGTAATCTGACAGATCAAGTCATTAAATACAAGCTCTGAGCCAAGCTTCCATCAGCAAAATTTGTTGTGCTTCCTATATGGGTGCACACGTCTTGTAACTTTTCATGTGTGTCATGCAGTTAATTTGGGAAATTGTCTCATAAATACATTAAACTACTAACAATAATGTCATAATTTTCATTTAGTCTTAACTTTAATAATCCTTTTGGGATGACTAAATCTGAGAAACAGGTTATGACAAATTGGATCATAATATTATGAAATCTTGGCTTACGATGTGATGTTTTCTGTACCAAATCTAACAAACATTTTAATCTATAAAGCAAACACAGCCGTTGCAAATTAAAAAACTATCAACACATGCAGAAATTCTATATCCAAAGCTCTTGATTTATCAACATAAGTGTGTGTTCTGCATCGATTTTGAAGAAGAACATATGAATGGAGCTTCTGTACGGGATAATGAGGGAATACCATTGAAAGAAAAGGTCAAAAGTTGGATTAAATGATAGGAGTAAAAGAGTGTTGAGGGAAATGGAGCAAGTAGAAAGATTGTCTTTAATCTGCTGCTAATCCTCTGGCCGCTACTCCCAGTTTGACCATGACCATGTTGCCTCCACTTACACAACAACTTGACTAGTTTTCATTTGCAGCTGTTTATTTTTGCAACATGAAAATCAGACTTGTACATTTGTCGCTGGGATTACAGACATTAAGTAGTGAACATATTGTAGAAATCGGAACCCGTACACAGATTTGACCCGATTATTGAGCAGAAATGAATTTGCTGCCTCAGCCGTTTGGCTCCATTTTTGTTAATTGTTTTAGTTCATGTGAGCAGCTCCTGCATTCAGAAGGATGTTGTATGCTGTTTCTGCTAAGATGAGACAAAGCAAAGAAGCTGAATGACTGATGGTGTCATTACATAAGCACATTACAGCTCTGTGCACGCATGCACACGCTCTTGCACGTACACATTCGAGAACAGCGCTGTGTTGCATTTTGCTGCCTGCAGTCTATCATTAACCTTGAGTGTATTTCCACTGTGACCCCACTTCTGCCCATTGCTCCCTCTCAGGCTAATTCAGGTTATGTGTCAATACAAATGGCCGATGGTGTCAGTGTGTCTGAAGTGCTGACATGTAAAATTAATGGTGCTTTTTCATCTAGGTTTCCAATCCACGTCTTATTGACATCTTGTATCATGCATTGCTGCACAGCCAGACTAACAGCTTCAGAATGGTCTGCAGAAGCACGGTGGCCTTCAATGCAGTCTGCCAGAGAAACCACTCAACCTGATAACACAAAGTCTCACACATCAAGTCGACTAAAAACAAGGTGAAGAAAACCAAATTGTGAAACTGGCAATATATTGTTGTGTCTATTTTTAACACAAATGTCATTGTGCTGGTATTTGATTCATGTATTGATATTTAAAATAGGATGCTGTAAACTAGTTTCCTCTTCTATGTGCACTGCTGCTTCATGCATTCCTTGATGTGGATTGGGAAATAAAACAAGAAAGTGGACCAACACTCATAGAAGAAAAACTGTAATTTTCACTAACTGTTGTGAATGCCATAATTCTCGATTTAAAAACGGACTGTATGTTACACTTTTGAACTTAATTGTGGGGAAATTGGTGCATCCCCGCAGACTAGTATGCCTACGTTGAGAGTGTTTTGCTTTAAGAAGGATTTTTATTCTTTTTATTTTATGACGCCAGGCTTAGTATAGGTCACCTGAAAGGTTTTCCTTCATCGTTAATTGTTTTTTCAGCAAAATCAGAAAGGATTTTTTTCTAAGTTTTTGCAATTGTTTTGTTATATACAAATCTTATGTTGCTTTGAAACAAAACCGTGATCCAAAAATTGAGACTTGAACCAAATTGTGGTGCAAGCGACTCGTTTGTGAATATTCAGCTGTTTTAAAAGCTTATGAGGTGCTTCAGTTCAATTATGGTCCAACCTTTGGATCCGTTTTGGCCTCAACACCATCAATGTCTTGAAAGGTTTGCTTAGCAGTCAATTCATTATTACTAAAATCAATAAACTGGACAGGTATGGACTCATATTAAAACAAATAGTCACTGCTGATTTTCTTTCAGTTTACACCTTAACCATAAGAATAGTATTTTTGTTTAAAAGATTGGAACGAATTAACTGATTTAACAGAAATTTAAATATGATTTTTAGTTAATCTGTTCCTTTTAAAATGCTTGTAATCACATACAAGTTGTTTTGATTTTCTTTATTTTCCAATTTCCAAAGAAAGTAGAGAATTGAAATATGTCTGATTTTTCAGTGTTTATATATCAACCAGAAGTTCGTCCTCTGTGTGCGGTCACATCACTGATGTTGCCTGTCTTAGCACACATAAACAATTTATAATATAGATAAATATTTAATAATGTCAAAGAGGAGCTTTTGTTTTAATCTGATGGTTTTTAACTGTTTTTCAGCTATTGTTTTTGACTGTTGTAACAAAGTAAATTCTGAGGGGAAACCAGAGCACACTTGTACACTAACAAATAGATTGACGTTAAAATCTACGTCAAATGTGAATGCGTGTTAAAAGTAAAGCCGGTTGATTTTTGACCAATCAGGGACTAGGATTTGGTAGTGACACTTGGGTAGTGTTTGTTTTAATTATGGAAGTGTCAACCATTTGAACATTGATCATGGAGGAAGAATAAATAATTGGGATTTGTGCTCCACCCAAATTATATGACACCAAGTCTTTCATATATCAGAATAGAGCTGTGAAAGAAAAAGCCTGGCGCAAGATTTGCGAGATTTGTCCCACTTTGACATTTTCACACATAGCCTTTTCTCCAACTGTAGGTACATGCACTAGTAACAGGTATCAACAGTTCAGTGTGAAAACCATCAAAAATACAATCATTCATAGGGCCTGTTGCATGTTTCATATGTAACTACAAAGTCTTGCCTTTCAAAACATCACCTGTTTGCAACACAGCATGGTGACCACCTCTGCAGACATAGCAGAGATGGAAGGAGATTGTTTGCCTCAAATAATGGCTGTAAGAGATGGGTTTTTGTAAGACCTCCACAAATTTACCTCTGTATAGTTTTTGTCTCAAAGACATGGAAATTGAACATGGATTGGTTATTTTAGGTAGACAAGCCTGTTGGATTGTGGGAACTGGAATGGGTGGTCATGTGTATGATAGTGGGACAATAATAGTTATATATTACTTTAAAAAAATCATGAGATGATTGAAAGCAAAGAAACTAAATTTTTTTTTTCCCGAAGTTGTTCACTGCCTGCTCTGAAATTAAATAGTGAGGATAATGTTAAACCACCTCTTACAAGCTGCTCCATGGTAACATTCCACTATAATTCTGAATCATCAGGAGAAAACCTGTTCATCAACTCTTCCATTGTTAGTAAGTTTTTATATTGAGACAGATGTTTGAGTTGTTTGCACATTTTACATCAGGTGATTTTGAACATTATTTTAGATATTAAAAATTAAACAGCCACACAAAATTATCTACATGTTTGTTACACAAGATCAGATTGATTTTTTTCCACCTTAAAGGCATTTTACAAAATGCCACAGTGGATTGGGGTTTGAATGTGTTTGCCCCCATATTTTTAGTTCACAAATGAGCCACGGGAAGGTGTAGAGGAAAAGGACATGTCAACAATCAGGTGGCCGTCAGGTTATGTAAATATAGGAACACAGAGAGGACACTGCGCTCAGGGAGCTGGAAAAAAAAATATCCATCAATGTTCAGAATCAATCTTCATCGATCCTCTGCACTGACATGATCTTCCGATACCCGCTGAGAGCCAAACGTACATTACACGTCCAAATCTCAGCATCTTTATGAAAAAGACAAGCACACAAGGGAAAAAAAAACAACATACATACAACTTTTTTATTTTACAAGAAGGGCACATTTTCTTTTGTACAAACTGTAAACTAAAAGACTCTGAGGGCCAAACTCTTTGACATCAAGTTCATGGATGAACATCAGAGACGTGTCAATCAAACCTTATCTAAAGAATTTTGAACTTTTCTGTATTCTTCTTTTAATCTCACATTAAAAAAACATACAGCATGTAAGTCTGCTACACATGTTAAGGATTCTGAAAGATAAAAAGCACTTGTGTTCATCTTCACTACATTTTGAACATCACTGTACAACACTCCGTCCCTGCCATCCCCAACCCTTGAAGTTGTCACTGACTTTACGTTTTTACATGGCATTCTGTCACTGAACTGAGAATGAGGTAGGGTTTATGTCATTTTGAAATGAAAAATAAAAGGAGACGTTGCCATCAAAATGGCTGCATGTTCCCAAAGCTGGCTACTCACCAGAGTGGGAGGAGGAAGAGAAGAGACTCCTCACTGTCGGATTTGCTTAAATTGTCATGTTCCTGCACTTATTGAGACTTGTGCATTGTCACCGTAGCTCCCTGGAGGAGCTTGTAGGTAGCCTAAAGGGGAAAGCTCTGAATCAAACGAAACATTTCGCTTCTGGAACTGCAGCCTGACATGTCCCTTCTCCAAAATCAAACCAGTGGCAGCTGCAATTAAATGAGTGACATGGTGAAAGCTACGGAGCATGGTGGGAGGGTGGGGGTGGCAAAGGGTGCAGAGCCATACATATTACACCAGAGAGCCTTTCAATTCTCTGTTCAATAAATGGACACACGGAGCACATACATGGTGCTAGTTATATATAGCAAACCTGTGAATGCAGATGACGTCACAAAAATGGCTGATAAAGCTCGTTGTTCCCATTTTTCACCTTAATAAACATTGTTAAGATCACAGTATCAACAACAGTAAAGCCATGCTTACCCCTGCCCCCCCCAAAAAAGAATGGTTTGGCAGCAGCAGTAACAATACAGAGTCTAATAGTAAAATGGCCAAGTGGGGATTCAGCAATTCCAGTACGAGAAAGAAAACAGTAAGCTCTGTCTGTTTAATATTAAATTCAATCTGTGTTAACATCATGAACACTCATCAAGTCGACAGAGGCAGCCAAGAGACAAGAGTAAAAAACAGAAGGAAGGAGAGGGAGAGAGGGGGGGGGGCTTCCTCCCCAAGGCAATTTTTCTTTCATGTCCAATTCTGACTGATTACACGCATGTCGTGTTTTACCGCATGTTTGAGCTGGCATGTGTGTGGAAATAACTGTGGATGAACTGGTGCAGAATGAGAGGTGAGTTTTGTTAAGCTGATATGGCTGATCATTAGAAACCCCACGGTGAGGCAAGGGGTGGGTAATATGTGGCACTTGTTGTACCACGTTTGAGCACTTGTAAAAATTAAATGAAACCATACCACAAGGGTTGCCAATCCCAGTTGCCCTACACAAAACATCGGATTCCACGCTGAAAGAGCAGCAGGCGGAATGTTGTGGGGAGGCAAAGAGGACAATGAGGTGCTTTTTCTGACACAAGCCAAGCCACATATCGAACTGAAAGCTTTGCCCTGATTTACTGCCGTCTGGATAGCATTGGATTTTCCAACGCAGGAAAATCAAATGCTTCATTCAAGACCAATTGCCTTCTATCCGATCTGCTCTCCTTTTCTCTGATGTGCAGAGGTTCCACGCCGTCGTGGGCACCAACCGCGTGCAGGCAGCGCTCAGCATACAGAGCAACAGTACCACCAAAAAAGCAAACAAAAAAAGAAGTAAAAGAGTTGGTGCACAGGTTTCCACTTCAGCGCTAATTATGTCTGACTCTGGGATGTCACTTTGGTCCTACCTATAAAAAGTTGAAAATCCTTTCCTTTTCATCGAAAAAGGAACTCTCTTTCACACCATTTCCTGATGTTGATTACATTATTAACTCTTTTTTGGGAGGGGGGTTAACACTAAAGAGTCTTCACAGCCCTAAAAACATCATTTTTGGTCAGGCCAATTTGTAACGCACTGGCTCAAACATTATTAAAAAGTGCAAAACACTACCTAGAGCAAATAGTGTTTGAAATAGGGGGCAGTTGCAGCAGATTTGAAGACCCCCTGCTATAGAAGCTATTGCTAATTTTAACTCCAGTATGTTCTGTTTTCCGAAGTCATCCGTGCAGAAATGAAAGATGTGTTCAAAATCCTTAGGACGTTCATCACGCCTCCTCAAACATGCCGACTGTCACAATATGACCCGCAGTGCGAGCGATTTACAGAATTTGAAAAAGGTCACAAAGTGTGGCCTGCATTCAGGCTAAACCTGCTAGTTTGCCTCTTTTGCATGAACTCTTAACGTGTGGATCTTTTATTTCATTAATATTATCACTATGAACTGGTTGCATTTGCCAAGAGGAGAATCAGCAAGAATGTAAAGTGGGCAAACGAAAGACATACGATGGACGGTTGCCAAACGAGATGGTGTGGGGGAGGATTAAACTTTGAAGAAAGTAAAGATGGAGAGAAGCCTGATGAGAGTGAGAATGGTGGGGATAATGGAAGAAAGGAGAGCAAAAAGAAGAAGAAAAAAATAAGTTTTCAGGGGGTTTTTTGCAAGAAAGGTTGCAAGGGAGAACGAGGAAGATAAAGATATCAAGAAATCTAGAAATGTTCTTTTGCTCCCAGGTGACCGAGGATCGATCCGAAATTGAATACGCAACAGAAAGCCGATGATAGCAGAGCCTTTCTCTTCTGTCCTCGCCTTTTATTTTGTCACAAAAAGATAAGCTGGACCTCTAAGTAAGGTTTGAAAAGATTCCCCACAGGCACAGAAAGATTACGGTGGATGGGTGCAAATATCAAAAATGTCTACCCAAACAGAATCCAATCACATTTTCCCCCTGTCTCATAACATTTGCTTTGGTTTTTTAAGTATTTTTAATTAAAATGAATTACCACAGCAATAAAGGAGTTTTTTTTTTTGCAATAATACTGCGTTTATATTAGAGAAAGAACTGCAATAAGGAACTATTTTTACTGCATTGATTTAGCCACGTTGTTCTTTTGTTTAACACAAACAAGCACCTACTGTACCTACATGATATTTCACTAATGCTACATTTCCCCCACACACTGTATATACTCTTTCCAAATGAGTGACATTGCTGTACATCCTACATATGCAGATGTATACATCATAAATCTGCACTGGTGTTCAGTTTTAATATACATATCAACATTTATCATCAAATGTATTATTTCATCCATAAATGCTGAGTGTAATTTGCAGATAGTTATTTTCAGGATAAAGTGCCTTTACATTAAAACATTCTGTAGGTTTTTTTCTCCACGTTTGCTCGTCCTGCCACTGTGTTCCTGTCAGAGATGTTTGTCTCTAATGTTTCCTTTTCTGCTCCCCTGTGTGAGCCTTGCCTGCTGTGGTCCATACGTAGAGGCTATGCTGCAATTATATCCATTTTTGCTGACATTCTCTCAACATGACACAGCTTTATGCTGCCCATTCTGGGTTATAGGATTGATCTTTTCCAGCGTGACCTCAGTGTCACTGTCTAAATTCCCAGAGATAGCTGGGGAGGGTTTCTCCAGGGTGTTGCTTATCATTCCCACCTCATTCTCTCCTCTACATCCTTCTTTCTTTTGTAACTCCTCCTCCTGACATAAGATGCTGTGGGGAATCACATAGCTGGCTGAATTGTTGCCCTCCTTTGGGATGTGGCTCTTGGGTTGATACTGGCAGTTAGGGTTCGAGGTAGCGCCGCCCATGTTGTTGTTGATGCTGACAATCTCGATGGAGTTGCTCCCTGGACAGAGTCTGTGGCAACCCAAGAGGATGGAGAAGGCCTTTCGGAAGTCAGCATTGAAGGCATAGATGATGGGATTTAGGGAGGAGTTTGCCCAGCCAAACCACACAAACACATCAAAAGTGGTGGAGCTGATGCAGGGGAAGTCCGTGGATCCATCCGGCGAGTTTGTTTCGCAAAACGGAACCATGCAGTTCAGGATGAAGAAGGGCAACCAGCAGCACACAAACACGCCCATGATGACCGACAGCGTCTTTAACACTTTGGTTTCTCGTTTGAAAGACATTTTGAAGGAGCTCTCGCTTTCTATGCTTGAACTATTCCCCATGCTACTGTGTCGGTTTTTGGCACTCTCCGCTGCTCTCTCCAAGGCGGATATCCTCCGGATCTGTTTCTGGGCAATGCGGTAAATTCGAGTGTAGGTGACCAGCATAATCGCCACAGGGATGTAGAAGCTGATGAGGGAGGATGAGATGGCATACGTCCTGTTAAGGCTGGAGTCGCAGTTGTCAGGGGGCAGATCTAAGGGGTACGTCCCGTTTAATTCTGCGTAGGTGGTGGTCTCTGCTTTGTGCCAGTTAAGCTGGACAGGGATGAAGGAGATGAGTACGGATAGAGTCCAGGCTGCACTTATCATGAGACATGCCACCTTAGGAGTCATCTTGCGTTCATAGCGGAACGGGCTGGAGATGGCCCAGTAACGATCGACGCTGATCACACAAAGATTCAGGATGGAAGCTGTGGAACACATGATGTCAAACGCCACCCAGACGTTGCAGAAAGCCCCAAACGGCCAAAACCCCATGATCTCAGTGGCTGCCTTCCATGGCATCACTAAAATAGCAACCAGAAGGTCAGAGATGGCCAGCGAGATGACAAAGAAGTTAGTGACCTTTGTCCTCAGGTGTCGGAACTTGGTGACGGCAGCACACACAAGGGTGTTGCCTAGTAGCGTGGTGAAAATGAGCAGGGACAGGAAGCATCCTGTCAGAACCCGCTTTGATGAGTCTCTCTCTGCCGTGAGCTGCCTGCCATCTCGTACTGTTGAGAAATTCTGATCCATTGTTTATATTATTGTGCTAACAACGTGAGAGACAGGGGGTGGGTGAGGGGGATGTCAGCACTCACCCCATCACATCTCCAGCCCGTGGTCGCTGATGTGCTGTTGTGAGAGAGAGCCTCAGACGGACAGCGTTGCTACTGGAGAGCTAAACTGTCTTGGCACCAGCTCTCCAACAGTCTGGGTCATCCGCGGGCTCCTCGGCACAAACACCATGTTTGCACAGATGATGTTAAAAGCGTTTCAAAACCTTGCCCTCAGGAATTCCTCCCCAAAAATAGTCGACAATTCCTGCAGCAGCAGCACAGACGGCCGACATTCTACTTTGTGGAGGGAGAAGAAGGTTCCGGCTGTTGTGTGCATTTGCTCTTCAGGTCAGCTCTCTGTCCTCATCAAGTTTTCTCTCTGCAAACCAAAGTTCTTCCTCTCAGTTCACGCTGAAACTATCAATCCTTTCAGAAAAGTTCCACAGTATATTGTTCCCCCGTTTTTGAATGAATGGATGTTCGGCCAATCGTTAGCCTTATGCACCACCTCATCAATAACTTCTATTGATTTTTTCTGCTCTGCGTTTATCTGATTTGTTTAATGATCTTCGAGGCGTGTCCCTGTGATGATATTGGTAGCTGGACTGACAGAGATCCACCCTGGCAGCTCTCTTATTTCCTTATTTTCTCATTTTAACCCACTCACCAGTAGTTCAGCAGACGATGCTTTACAATCCATGTTTTCAAGAAGCAGGGACGCACTTAGCAGGAGTGCTTTCATGCATCTGCTGTTGTAATCCAAATGCGTTTGTGTTTGGATAAGTTTGCTTTCCGTTTTGGGTTTTTTTTTTTTCACTCCTCAAATAACATTGGACGAATTCTGGCCGCTCTTCTTAACGATTTCCTTATCGCTTGACGTCCTTGAATCAGAGGTGCTGTTCGTTTCCATCCCTGTGGATGAGGACAGAGCGCGCCACGGTGCGTGGACGTGCAGATCCAAAAAGCGCAGAAGAGAATTTAATAATTTAACGTATTGTAATCTAAAAAAAAAAAAAAAAAAAAAAAAAAGCATTGGACATTCCCCAGCATACATCCAACCTTGTATCTTGAAATGCAAGAGCTCACCCCCTATGCGCTCTGTTCCATGGGAAGTCTGGTGCGCTCTCAGCTGAGGTCCTCACGTGTTCAGTCAGTCTCCTTCCTTCACTTTTATTTTTAGAGTCATCTTTTGTAGTGCAACATTCATTGAGATTACCCTGGGATGGCACTGCGGTCTGACTGTGCGCGGAGAGTGACGGGAATGACTCTCAGCTCTCCAAGAGCATTTTTAATGCGCGCTCCTCTCTCTCCGCTCAGATGCGGCTGCTGCTGCTGCGCGCCACCACGACCGCTCCAGCCAGAGAAAAATGCCAGTAAACTACTGGCATCTTAACTATTTTAATCCACAAAGTTTAATAAGATTTCCGTTCAAGAATCAGTTTCCCTAAAATAATGCCTTCATGCGCATTTCTGCTGAACCCGCCACGTGCCACTGACATAAATGTTTACGTTTAAAAGTATATGCTCTCTCATTACTTTCACTTTTATCAAATATTACTGTCGTGAGGATGTTGAGGTGAAACTACAAATCAACGTCCTGGCTTGAACTTGTTTCCAAGCACACAATGGTGCCATCTACAGGAGAGGTTTTAGAACGAGGATAATCTAAAAACGACTGGTTTGGTTACTTGATCTAACATGGATTATAAATAGTGAATTAAAAGAGCCACTGCAGGAGAAAGAACTGTGATCTCAGTGTTTGTTCTAGTTTGGAATCTGGGGATAAAGTAGCTCCAATTCAATACATTTAAGGAAATGACTCCTAATTAAAAAAATGTTTTTGACTGAATTTATTTGAGGGTGAAGTAAACGTCTTCCTGTTGGAAATGTGTGTGAGTCAATGGCACACACGCAGACCCACCCAGAGTGCTGGATTTGAATTATAGAATCTGCTGCTATTATGACACTGGCTGCCTGGCATGCTCAGCCGGTCTGAATATTAACTATTTAGCAAAATGAAATCTTCAATGGCTCCCTATCCCTCCCTTCCCCCTGTGTGCGTTTCTGTGACTTCAGTTATTTTGTAAGTGTGTGTCTGTGTGCATGTTTCTGGCTGTGTACACATGTATGTGTTTGCGAATGTGTGTATGTGTGTGAGTAATGCATGTAGACAAGCCAAGTGTAAGAGGCCTGGCAGACATGACGCCCACATTTCCCTGTAGCTCTGAGTCGGGTTGTGCGTGCAGCTGACAAAGTTCAAACCCAGACCACGTCACATACAAACACACTCGGCCTCGCCCGCACACACACGCACGCACACAAGCACACACGACCAGCCATGCAGGGTAATTCATGTCTGCTCCAAAAAGCAAACAAAACAAAAAAGAATAGAATAATGCTATTGCAGTCATTGACCATTTCTGTCTATTTTAGCTGTTTTGTTGCCACAAAGTCATTTTAACATTTGAAAAAAGTCAGTCCAGACTCCCACTTGCAACTCCAACACCACTTGTACTGCAAACAGCACTTTTTACTGTCCCCCAAACTTCCACAACACTGACATTTTGACCTCCGCCAGCATCCTTGCATGATATCATGATGCGACTCTGTTTACTTCTATTTTTTAAAGGGTCACTGGGTGGTTTGCGTTTAGAATCTATATCAGAGCTTAAACCTGTCGGCAAAAATCCAACATGACACTTTTGAAGACCATCTAATGTGATATAATTATGAGCCTTTCATACGTAATGCTATTGCTATTTTTCTGTTAAACCCATATCTTTCACAGACTTGTCACTGGGTTCACTTAAAAATTAATAACCTAATTAATAAACTAATTTTAAAAAGCTATATTTTATCTTCTAAAATTATTCATTTCTGTACCCAATTTTGACACTTTCCGATTTTTTATTTTTATTTTTTATAATTCAATGTCTTTTAAGTGAAGAAAATGGGGTTTTTTTTAGGCTGCGAGAGATTTCAGTGTTAGTTCAGCCTTCACAAAGAAAAGCCAACAGAAACAGTTAGAGTTTATCTTCAGGAGGGCGCCACAGACCGGCCAGCAACTTTTTTGTCTGTGACCGCCACTTCACTGATGACTGTTTTGTTAACCTTGGCCTGTTTCAAAGTAGATCATCTGTGATCCTCAGAGCTGGTGCCATCCCTACAATCTAACCTGATCAAGATGCCAGACCCCCCCCCCCAAAAAAATCATACAGCTAGCTGAAGTTACGCAGCAAACGCGCATAATGCAGGAGCTAATGCTACATTTCCACACACGTACCGCCTCGCGCATAGAAAATTTAGATCAGACTGTGGGTCAAGAGCGAAAGGCTCCACATTATGCACATCCATCTTTTAAAAAGTTCTGTGTTGTTTGTTTTCATGAGCTGAAGCTGGTTTATTGTAAGCCTTTTATTTTTAGAAACTAGCCTAAACCAATACTAAACGCTAAACATCACAACAAAATGTCCCCACCACTGAAATCACAGGTACTGTACATGGAAACTGTGTTGACATGTTGGTGCAGTGGTTAGCACTATCTCCTCACAGCTTGGAACCACTGAGTACTTCCTGTTTGGAACACCAGGGGGGAGGGTCCATTCAGTCCAGTTCTTCTATGCAGTCAATGGGCACACAGAGTCAGAAAAGTTCATTAGATATGATTGTGGATGAGCTAAAGGCTTTCATTAATCTAATATTTGTTACATTTATTATTGCTATATTTATTATACTTTACAACGTAAAAAGCCCTGAACTTTTATGCAAATTTTAGCCTGTGTCTCTGTAAGATTGTGTAAATACAGTATACATGTTATCACTTTGAACTGTACTTTATACTGCTCTTTATCTCTTAACTATTTTGCTGAATCATGCAAATTTCCATATTGTGGGATGAATAAATGGTTATTTTATCTTGTGTTGTATCTTGTGTTTATCTATGCATGATTGGTTCAGGACTTCTCCTGCTGCTTCTCCCATCACTCTGCTGTCCCTTCCCTCCATATCTGGGGATAAACGTCTCAATACAGTTGATATTCGGACCATCTGTCTGCAGTTTAATATGGTAAAGTAGGTTAATAAAGAAGTAATACACTGGTCACGCTAAAAGTTAATCTCTTAGCATTTTGCTCAACACGCCTCTTTGTCTTTCTAACTTTAGGAGGACGCTTGATGATTTAATGCATTCCATGTAGTTACTTAATGCAGTGGTTTAGAGATGGAAAACACAACATTGCAGGACACAACACTGAACACACAATGAGGATCACAAAATCTCCACAGATACAAGGGAATTAGTGAGGAGTTGCTACTCAGTTTCAGTTTCAGTTGTGCCCCTAATCAAACTATGGTTAGTAGTTAGGGACCAATTAATAGTGAAGAAATGAGAAACAAACGAATGACACATGTAAAGGGTTGCACATTCCTACAGTGTATGCATTGTGAGGAGCGTCTACATTTACTGTTTTGTTTTTTCCGGTCACTGAGAAGACTTCCACCCTGTGTGAAACATTCCAGAGATACAGTACATTTTTGTGTGGAGGTCAGAAGGAACAACCCTGGAGGAAAACAAATCTGTATAAATATTGTTTAAGCAGAACTACGATTACAGCTAACTCCTGCTTCAATTGTCTCCTCTTTTTGGATCCTGGCAGTCACGTTACGTTCAAACCGGCCACGTGATGCACGTTCAAGAACATGCTAAGCACGCATTCTTGAACTCGCTTTTAGCTCATGGTGTTCAGTTTTTGTTCCTACGATGTTTCTTCTCTAATGCCATCCTAGTTTCTGTCCCAGACACCACTTTTATTTTGTCATTCACATTATTCTTCAGCAATGTGGCAGTACCCTTTTTCCTATGTTGTTTTCTTTCTCTCCATCAATGTTGTAAGGAAGAGGCGGAGACGTGTGGATCCATATGCAACCGGTTTCATGATTTGGAGCATGAGCAAGACATGGACGTAGTAAAAATCCAGTCAAAACACAAAGGTGAGGCAGGATAGCAAGAGACAAACTGTCTGCTAGGCAAAAGAGCTGGACGACTGAGTCCTGACAAATATGGAGCAAACTCGTATTTGGAGTTGACACTCATGATTTCCTTTTCATACCTGTGAGCTGCACGGCATAACTGCAAATCCATCTACAGGTACAAAGCAACTCCACTGGCATGACTGCTGGTGCCAGTGGAGTTGCTTAGAGCTGCTGGGGTTAAGGACATTGCTCACCCACTCAGTTTTGTTCCTGCCGATCCCAGGACTTAAACCATTTAAGCGGTTTAGGAAGAAGCCACACAATACAGCATACCTTTACTCTCCATAATGGTTTCATAGTTCTTTGGCAGACTCTAAAAAAAAAAAAAACTACTGAATGCTGCATAGTGATCAAACTCCAGTGAGGAAGTAATAGCAAAAACACAGACAAGAAAAATGACTTTTTTTTTACCTCTGAATAAAAAGTGAGCTTAAGATTGGTGCATGCCAATTTAAACTGACCTTTATAGTCTTTGAAAGATTACAATTTTATCTTAGTTTGGTTAAGAAGGATGTAATAAGGTGTGAAAAAAGATTCATGTCTACTTTTGACTTTTTTTAAGCTCTTTTCTTCTTGCCTTTCTTTACATGCCGGTGTTTGGTTTTCCAGCAGACTCCTTGCAGAGCATTGTAGCTTTTTCTTTTAAAGATTTTGCAGCTCAGCTTAACAGCGGATTGTTTTAGATCCAAGTCAGCACAGCTTACATCCTGAACTGATCAAAAGAAGTCTGACCCCTTTAAACTACGATCTGGGGACGAGATGCTTTAAGTGGTGATTTGCACTTATGGAGGAGACAAGGACAGGGCGGGGTGACACGAGGGAATTAAACAAATGCAAATATGAGTGAAGCATCTTGACACTTTAATCTGTTGAATGATTTGCAGCTTGGCAGACTTAATATGCTTATTTTTGGAGAGGATGCGGCATTGTTGCAGAAAACTAAATGAAAAAAGAAAAGAAAAACAACAAAATGAAAAGATAGAAAACTGTTGGATCATGTAACTATCAAGTTTATCATGTCAGTTTTGTCTTTATATTTATAGTTTAGGCAAAGTGCAAAATGAAAACAGAATTAAATAGGAGAAAATATTTAGAATAGAGATTTGAAATGATATCAAAGCAAAATTCATTATATTGCAGTTTAAACACAACTAGTCACAAAAAAATAACAAAATAAAAAATTAAAGGCCTTTCCTAAATCACTATAATTTTTTTGTTAACTCAAATGATAGTATATAGAATGTGAAACAACTCAAACTCTCTTTTTTAAAATATTTCCAATGAAGTCGTGTTTTTAGGAAAAGTCGCCATAGTTCTCTATTGAATGTTCACATAAATATTTACTACAAAGCGATTAAGGAAACGTCTTGCTTGGAAACTGGTAATTTTGGTTTATGATTACAACCTTTCAGTCATGGTAGGTTTCACTTGTTCAAATAATCAAAAAAGCTTAAATATTGGGGGGGGGGGGGGGGGGGGGGTTGTTTTTTGTGTACTTCTGAAGACATGCTGGAATTTTAAGGAAAATTCTTCTTTTACACTTCAGGCATGCTGCATGTATAGTAAAAATAAATAAATAAAACCGAATTTAGTATATCATGGAAAATTCTGAGATCTGGATGAGATAAAACAAAACTCTTTCAAAGTTTAAAAGATTTATTGGACAAAATAAAAAATATACATGCAACAGTGAGCGTGCAGAGAGATCTCCGGAAATCTCTGCCACTGACCAGGAAACATCCACATTTATTGAGAAGCTAAGAAGGAATTTTGCGAGTTCATGTGAGAAGAGTTTTAAGGAATTTCAGAGGAATTCTTGGTGCAGATTGGAGTCATCTTATCTCTGCCGCTGTGTGCAGTCAGGCTGGATGGCTAACACATAAAACATCTTTTAAAAAGTACGAGGACAGCTTCAAAAAGATTGTCAGACATTAAGTCTTTATTATTAAGAGTATAATAAAGAGCATACTGAAATATTTTTTTAATAAGAGTATAATATCAAATTTCATCACCAGTATTTTAAAGTATACCTACAAATCCCTTCTATTTTAACAATCACTCGTGCTCCAGGGGTAGGCAACACAATATATGTCATGGCACCGGAAACCCAACAGAATGCATTTCCACAAGCACACATCAGAAAAAGGTTTTTTTTGCCGGCTCTGTGTACTGTCACCTGAAGCTAAAATAGCCAGTCTGCAGATCACAAGGATGTGTCACCTTGTTTTAGTTGTGGTTTATCAAATTGTGTCAGTAAAGAATTTAGTTGTTTCTAGACAAATGTGTAACACTCCTGTTGTGCAGATCTCAGCTTATACCCAGGTGACACATCAGTCAAGCAGACAAAAATTGTACTCAAAAGAATAGAATAGAATAGAATAGAATAGAATAGAATAGAATAGAATAGAACCCTGTTTTATTTTGCAAACTAAATTTAATTTTAATGGAATGGGAATCCAAAGTCAACTAAATGGAACCTAAAGCATACTTTGGTTCCATCGGAACAACAAAATTGCAAAAAGTGCTTCCATGATGCAACTTTTTTAAAGTTTAGGCAAAGCGTTGTGCTAAAAAGTAAGCCAAAGAGTTTTTTCTAGAGTGTTCTCCAAACAGAATTGACATGATGCTGTGTGCTTCATACTGAGCTGTCACAGGGACTACACCCCTGGCAAGTCTGAAGCCTCTGCAAGACGTTTTATTTTTTTTGAAGAGCTAGTTTCTGGTTTGGGTGACGCTGCCTGAGCAGTGTAGTTTGAGGAGGATGTCTCTGATTAGTGGCAGAGTGCCTCGTTTTGCACCTGCTCATTACTGCTTTGTGTTGTTGATATCTGGCTTTCCTGAACTGTTTTCTAAATTTTGTTTTTTCAGAACTTGTGCACCCTTGGCTGTGTGGAGTCAGCCTGCGAGACACAGTTTGAGACTGAGCATTGCTACAATTTGGCTTTTTTAATGATTAAAAACGCTTGGATACATGACTATCTTTAAATAAAGTTTTAATGAACTACCGGCTGGGGGACTTGAAACAGCATCACCTATGGGGGACCTTTCTGTGTGGAGTTTGCATGTTCTTCCCGTGTATACGTGGGTTTTCTCCAGGGACTCCAGCTTCCTCCCACCACCCAAAAACATGCTTCATGGGTGAATTGGTGACTCTAAATTGTCCCTAGGTGTGAATGTGAATGTGTGTAAGTGTGTGATTGTGGCCCTGCAACAGTCTGGCAACCTGTCCAGGGTGTACCCTGCCTTCGCCCACAAGTTAACTCAAAAGGGACAAAGCATGTCAGTAAGATGCAACAACTTGTTTTAAGACAATAAATCTTGAATTACTTGTAGTGTCATTTGGTTTTGATGACATTGTGAGTAACGTCTCTAATGAAACTAGTTTTTTGACTCATAATTTACATTAATTTTTAAAGATTTTATCTTAAAATGAGAACTTCTTGTCTTTCAATTGGTCTTTAAATAAGCATAGTTGGAAGGTGGTAGCACTTTAAGTAGGATAGCTTTTGGAGGAAATAGTAGCATGTATGTAAATGTGCTAACCTGTTACAAGCTTTTTTTCATAATACACACTTGTTTTAATTTCTAATTATCAGAGCAAAATTACATTTTGTATTAAAAGACCAGCCTTCACAACTTATATAAGAAATCTCACAAACTCTACTATTGTATTAGCAGATTTTTCTCATTATAACAAAGGAAAATCCTCTTGTAATTTATATTTTATAACTTGTTTTGAGAAAGACATTTTTCCCTGTGTTCTTTTAATCCTTACTTGTTTTATTCATTCATCTATCCCTCTCTCATACCTGCACTCACTCTTAATCCATTCCATCTCTTACCTATTTCCTTTTCCTCCATCTGCAGCATGTCACTGGTAACCAGTTAGCAAGCCTGATATTTCCTCTACGTTACTGACTTCTTCATTCAATCCACTCTTCTCAGCCATACATCCTTTCCATATTGACTCTCCCTTAGCCTAATCTTTCCTTCTCCAATCAAACATTCCCTACTGTTGTCGGAACACTGTTCTCTTTCACTCATCCTTCACCCATTTCTGTTGATCACATATTGCTGTTATTGTCTGCTTCAAAATGGCACACAGGGGTGAAAAGTCAGCGGGGTACCTGAAATCAAACACGCCCCTCGAGTGAACAACAATAAACCATTTTCAGGTGCTGATGAGAAAACCAGACTTTCATCAGGGCTTTTGTCCCTTATTGCCTGTCAAACAGTGTCAAAGAGAATCTCTTAGAAGCTTCACAGGAGCTGTCATCCCCTTCATGCTGAGTAAAATCACTGTGAACAGCACATTCACATCGCTGAAAAATTACTGAAAACGACAGTGGAGGAAATTTGAGTGAAATTACTCTTCATGTCAATGAAACATGTGAGATGTTATCAGAAAC
Source organism: Oryzias celebensis (assembly GCA_014656515.1). NCBI lineage: Eukaryota > Metazoa > Chordata > Actinopteri > Beloniformes > Adrianichthyidae > Oryzias > Oryzias celebensis. The sequence goes on from BNCR01000013.1 coordinate 18,271,995, forward strand.
AGTTTAGTTATCAAACAAATCAGTCAAATCTGTTAGCGTTTTAATAATGTGAAAGAAAATCTCTAAATGTATCAAAATAGCAAACATCCACTTCAACTTTTTTGAGAGTCAATACTTTCTGAGCAAACGCTTTTGGAATTTATATCATTAACAATACAAAAAAAGACATTTATCTTAAGAAATTATAGGTAAGTCAATGAGTCATATACATTCTGCACATAACAATATTAAATGGAACATTTCATTTAGAGTTTTTTTTTTTCTAGCAAAAGTTGTTATCTTGCAAAGGGGAATTATTTTTTAATATTGTATATCCCCAAATGTGTACCCACTTTTTTTTTTTTTAGTGTGCAAAATATTATTGTGCCACATATGCAGTATGCACTGTATTACCAAATTATAAATGGTGAGTAATTACATTGCACCAGTATTGGATAAGACCCAATCGTTAAGGTTTGTGTGTGTATTCTCAAGAGAAACTTACAAATTCAGAGGAAAAACACAAAATCCAAAACGCGGCATACATAGTTTGTAGCTACTCTCTCTTTTTTTTTTCTCAACTAGGAATACCTGAATTTATTAGAGTATCAGTACTTCCATGCAAACTTGATTTGAGACTTCCAATCTGCTATTTCTTTGGGATGCCTTAAATTTTATTACAAATGGGTGGGGGGAGATAAATGAAATTTAATGTCACTTAAGAAAAAACAAAAGAAAAAAACCCCATCAACAATTCAAGAAAGTCGCACAGTACTTTCATCATTAGCTCTCATTCATAGTAATTGTATTCTTTCTCGTTGGCTGTCCCAAATAATCACAAGGCTTTGCCTCCTCAGACTTTACACAGCAACTCTTTCTTTATCGTACAAGTTGCACTGAAGCGAAGCCTTGTACTCTCAGCTGGGATTATATAGAAGGAACATAACAGCCCTACTGTGGTGATTCTTCTATTGGCTCAAAGCAACTGTAACGTACTACATCCAAAAACAAAAGCACAGATTTTGTAAAGACAGACATTTGACGCAGAGCCTAACTGAAGGGTTTAGGCTTGAAGGTTTGAAGCTTGTGCAGCATCAACCTGTCAGTTGGGTTTTGAACCAAAATAATAATAACAAGAAGAAGATAAGAATATTTAGAACTCTAAATAATCTAATGGAAACATTTATAATTGTATAATAGAACAAAAATTATTATGCAGTCCTGTTAATTTCCATATTTATATATATTTTTTAACTATTATTTAATTTTTTTATTTTAATTTTTTTTTCTATTCATTGAGTCACTGAATGCGTTTTATCTTCTTCCCAACTTTTCAGCAGAATTAACTCTTATCAATTCTAACCTCTTTCTTAACTCTTTTTCATTCTTAAATCTTAACTCTTATTTAATTAAAAAAACACACAGTGCTGCACGTGTGCTTGCACTTGCATGACCTGATTCATCTCTGACTCCAAAAATCTTGTTGCTAGAACACCTGCTGTGCAATTTTGTGCCATAGTTTGAGCCTGGGGATGAAGTTGCAAACAAATGGAATGGTTATGCTCTCCTGCAAGTTTGTTTTAGTATTGCTCTATCTGTTTCTGTCAAGCCTAAGAGCAGATTTACCACATTGAACATGTGCATTTCAATCAAAATGTTAATATTCACCCATCCAGAGGGTGTTATGACTCCCTCCTCCCACAACATTTAAACTGATTGTGTTTTCTTGGATGAATAATGAACAATGTTCCACTAAAGTTAGCTCACATGATGTTTCATGCTATTATATTCTGATTTATCTTAAGAAAGATGCATCTATCCAAAAGATTATCTTCCAATGTTTGTTACAAGCTGATGTGAAAGATTTTAAGATGAATTTTGGGTTGTATTGTTATAAAAATAACATGTTTGTTTGGATCTAGGACTTTTTTTCTGCAAGTTAATAAGTAAAGTTGAGGTATTTCATAGGAAGTTCAATTGCTAGCCCAGGTTGAGAAGCAAAACTGTTGAATAATCCATGTTTTATCATCTTAAGCTGTCAGGCTGCTTTCTTGTGGAACCCACTCACTTCCTTTACTCACAGGGCCACCAAAATCTCTTTCCTTAAGATTTATCCTCTTAGTTAAACCTTGAAGTTAAGACTTGCCCAGGTCACCTTAAGTCATGCTTTTAGTAATGCTGCCAGAGCTAGATCGCTGGAGTGATTTAAAATAGACTCAGGCGGATGTCCATACCTGGATGTGTGACATTTGTTCTCCACATATCACCCTTTCTTTGGGATGCTTGGGACCCTATTGGTGGTTTAACCTCACAAACCAACTCCTTAAGCAATATGCTTTGAATGAAACTTGGCAGCTCTGAATGTAAACTAACAGAAAAAAAAAGTATAATCTGAACTGTATTCTCATTATTCTGATTACTGCTTTAAATCAAAGCTATGTTATTGTTGGTTATGGGTCTGACTTCCTCTGTAGCACAATAATAAAGTTAATAACTGTAAAAAGCTCACCACAAGCACTGTTTGGGCGCAACATGAATGTCATTATTTATTATAAACATTACTATATAGTTGTTCCAGTTGAAAAAGCTTAATAGTAATAATTATAAAGCACAGAGAGGACATTAGACATAGAAAAATGGAAGAAAAAAGGGAAGGCCAAAGACCAGAAAACCATTTTAATACTCATAGAATGACTCAACAAATTGGTTACAGGCTTTGAGAAGAGAAAACTTTTGTTTTGCCACCAATAGAGAATGCATAGAAAGAGGAATTTGTTTCCACACCACCTTCAAATCAGGTCCAATAAAAACTGTGTCTGTGTGACATGCTGCCCTTGAGGGAGCACACATGAGCCCCATCTGGACCTCAGCTGATCGTTGGTGCAATTGCACAATAACCATACAGCTGTTTTAGTGTACTGACTCATTAGCGCTTGACATTGTGAGTGCAGGGGCACACCAAGATAAGAGAGGAAACACTGTGAGGGCAGATCAATCTACACTTTTAAATCAACCTTTACACATTTTAAAGAATTCCTTTAGAGACATTTCTTGTATGTGAAGTACAAAGCAAGGGCAGAAATATGAGAAAAACGTGACTCAGTCACACAATAATACTCACAGTCACACCTCTTGATTTTATTGGCTCATTAATTACCTTTTATCAGTAATTACAACTCATAGAGGTGCCCCTGAGGCCCCCAGAATGCCCCTTCAAATGGCCTTCTCTCGCTGCTCGAATATTAACAGAACATTTGCTGCTATTAGTGCAAAAAAAAAGCCAGATTTTACTTAGGATGGCTGCTGGTTTTCTAAATAAATTGCTGTATTTTCATCCACAAAGGTCATTTTATGCTTTGATTTCGATAGTCACGTGGGCAAAAGGACAAAATTCTTAATTTTGTGTAATGCCTATTGAGCGTACCAATTTCAGACCAGTTTTTAGTTTCAAAATATGAAATCTCGAAGAAATTAAAATGAGGGTTTTTTTTCTGCATAAATTGTTATGATGTTAGGTATTTAACATTATTTGTTGTTGCCAATGATTTAAATGTAATAAAATTGATCATCTTCTCAACTAATTTTAGCAACTTTGACCTTTTGATTCAGTCACCGCTGTCATCCAGAATTTTCACATCTTCTTTTCTACTAAGAATCAGAAAAATGTTCAGAATATGAAGCTTTTTTATGTCTCTGAATAAGTATGATTTTTAAAGTCCAACTCAGATCATCTTTTAATCTATTTTACAGATGTCCTGTTGGGCTTTTTAATATGATTATGCAGTTTTTAGCCAAATTCTGGGCAGAGTGACCTTGGTTCATCAGAAATTTGCCTCTGAGTTGTGGGCAAGAGCATTGGCACGATCTGTTTAGGTGCTCTCTAGCTAGCTTACAGCTCCTCACATCCCCAACCGAACGTAACTATCAAGCCATACAGTTTTGATCCAGATGTCAGCTTGGACGAGGAAAACATAGGATTTATTTTTCTGCAAGTGGATGCATCAAAATGAAGCAGAAAAGGAAGCTTTTGGCCAACTATTGAAGCTTCTTCATCACAGATGCAGGTTTTTCTAACTGCCTTTTTTGTCTGCTCACAGTTTGAATAAATAATATCCTGGAGACGCAATTTTAAGGTTAATTTTTTAATCGATGTCCTTCATCATCAAAAAGAACGCCACAAGAACATGTTAAAAACACAGTTTTCATCAATTTCTTCGATCCTTTAAAATAAAAGTCACATTTTCATTTAGGAGTGACTGGTTCCACAAGCTCAAATTCAAAAAGAGTGATTGAATAACTCCTCTCCTACATTTGTTAGAAAAGATGTCTTCTGTGAGGAACAGAACAGATGAATCCCCTCTGTTTCTTATGTTAAGTATAATTCTGTTGTCAGTTGTGTACTTTGTTGCCTTTTGAAATGAACTGAAAAAAATAAACATGCAACCATGCGTAAAGTCAGAGCAGTCTTCATTGAAGGACATATTAAAAGTAGTAACGAAAAGGTCCTGCTGTGCCAGAGGATCACTTCAGGTCACGTTAATTTAAGAGTGTAGTTTAAAAAAAAGTACTTTGTCCTTTTAAGATTATCAGATTATAAAAGTTTCTGTTTGACTTTATATTGTGAGGAAGATATTAGATATGTTCCTGTTAAATTGGTTTACTGCTGATTGACCTGAAACATATCAAATCCTTTAATTAGGAGGCAGTCTTTTCATCTAAAACAAATCCTGACTGTGGGAGAGACGCTGCACAACAGACTACATTTACATCAAAAGAGAAAAGGACATTTCAATTGCAACACTGAAAAGCCCAGAGGGTCATGTGAACTCACACAGCCAAAAATGTCACTTTTCCAAAGCCAAATCCTCTTGACAAACACTTCTAAGTAAAATTCTTAGCTATTGGACTATTTTTTTTTTATGTAAGGTAGAATATTTTCCAATGTTTGCATTGAATTATTTGGTGTCTTTCAGCATTTACCCAAAACACAAAGTGCACGTTTTTTGGAAACAAGCAGCAAAAATCTAGAAAGAGAACAGTTTGGAGTAGTATTGGCGCTTGAAAGGGTATAAACTCTGTAAAATGCATACAATTTGACACATTTGGATGAACACTGACTCACCATTGAGCTTTGGTTCTTTTTATATCAGCCCTCTTTTCTCAAGACACATTCCAGTGAGCGAGCAGCAGTACAGCTGATCTGCCATCCAAACAGCCCTTTGGGACTTCACATAACATCAGCTCTCCAAGTTTTTTTTGTGAGAGGGCCTCATGAAATGTCAAAAAGCAGACAGCTCTGTGGAAGGTAGGACTGTCAGTCTGGTTTGTGTGTCTGCTGACTGACTATTGACTGCGATGGGCAAACAGTCCAAAAATACCTAACCTAATCATTTGAAAGAAAACTTTTATATTTGTTATTTGTTTTTCTTTCCATCGTGTTTCTCTTTTTTTTTTTTTTTTGTAAAGGCTGTCAAGAATGTATAAGCTGGTTTTTAGAAAGGGACGTTGACAGCGAGCATGTGTGAGCAAGCTTTAACTCTAACACATATGATAACACACGTGCATCCAACGGTTCGACGCAAACACACAAGGTCATGGCATTTTCCTTTCAGGACAGGATGAAAATAGAAAGAAGGCCACGAGCTGGACAGGCTGAGGCAAGATGAGTCAGTGGGCTGATAACGCAGACAAACTAAATCAGTGGGCTGAAAGCAGGAAGCTCTTTGTGGGAATTTGTGTGTCTGTGAGTGAGTGCAATGTGCAAATATTCAAGGAGGGGAGATAGACCGGAGCGAACATCAGAGGACTGGCGCTCTGGGGTTTTAGGGGGGTCGCTGCAGGTGGGGAACACTAGTCCTGCAGGTCCCAGTGGATTGTGTGATGTTTTTCAATCCCACACACAAGCTAAAAATAACTCTTTTTCTTTATTCCAAATGAATTCGCCTTTGTTTTGCCTTACACACAAACACAAATTAACATGCTTTTCCTCCAGTCTTAATGAGTACTGTTGCTTTTCCATCTTTACAAAGAGTCTTCCTGACGTACTGAAATAAAAGATTACAACTTCTTTTTTGTTTGTTTTCAAGAAAAGAGAACATATATTAAAATGTCACATACAGTTCTCTGTGTGGATCTCTACTTGGCTACTTAAAGAAAAAAAAATTGAAAAACTTTTTGTGACAGTTGTTTTATGGGATAAATAATTGTAATGAGTGTGCCTGTCAGCGCATATGTTGCTTACCATAACCTACATCAATGAAGAGCCTCACTGTGGCATCCCATTAGCACCTTGACCAGTCTGGATGTAGGTTTTCAGCTGCAATGCAAATGCAGAGCAGACAGTTTTATTTATTTATTTTTTTGTTCAAGGAAAATTGCCACTCAATGTCAAAGAAAAATAATTATTATGCCATAAATTAGTCAAATGTGAACATCACATTTCTTTCCACAAGTAATCAAACTAACTCCCAATGTGATTTAATCAGTTTCATTGTCCTGCAATTAGCTCGTTCTAGCACAACATAATGGAACACCTTAAAACTCAAGGATGTGCAATAAAGCCTGTGACCATCCAGATGCTTATGTTGAAAAAAGAAACAGGTTACCTATGTATTTCTTGGACTATTTGGCACACTTTAACTGCTTTAATTTTATTGAAAATTGATAGTTCACCGTGTGTATAAGTTAACACTTAAAATATCTGTCAATAATATTTTGGCATGACTTTGATACTATGAAGCCCTAGCAATTGACGGAGCATCAAGGCAAGTGTAATCGAGAGTCTTGCAGGACGGAGACTAATACAAACATGGGCATTTGAGGACCCCAAAATGACACATGTTCAGAAACATGCCTATGAAGCAGTTTTTAACTATCAGTCATGCAGTAAAACATACGAATAGGACGGTTTCTCTTCGACTCTGGGAAACAGTTGAAGTTTATGGCATCCAGATCGACGACTTTCGAGGAGATCCTTAGTCCTTCTGTTTTATGGAAACGTGCAATTTCTCCATTGATACAAAAACACCTCCACCACAAGTGCCTGATCATTGGCCTAAAAATGAGTTTAAGATACTGATACTGTGGTTCTGAAAGTTAATTATGGTGCATTATTTAGAAAGATGTGCATTTTTTTCTGAGGAAAAAAACAATAAGTTGTTCATCTAGTCTTAAAAATAAGATGCAACACCCCCTATTGGAATATATCCATTGATTCAAAAAAGGGTTTTGTTGTGGAAATTCTGGGATCATTCCAGCTTTGGCAGCACATGTTTTTCAACAGGAAAACACTGTCCTCTTGTGGATAGTAAATGCATAAGAATGAAAGACAGTTAACTTGAATGAAAACAGAGCAGGTTCAAAGCTGTGGGATTAAAACTGGATTTTGCCACTGAGTGTTTGATTTTTATGCACATTAAGATGTGATTTGTGTTATTAGATACAAAAAAGAAGAGTCACAATCTGATTAGAATTTTTTGTAACTTAACTTAAATTTAGTACCAAAGTAGATCAGTAGATTTGCATTCCAAACTTAAACAATCAAAGCCTGTTTTGTTTTTTGTTTTTTTTACTGTACTGCATGCACATCTGGGTCACCATATGCTTATTTATTTGTTTGTTTGTCTGTTTGTTTATTTATTCATTCATTCATGATGTGTTTATGTATTTTTATTTAGCATTGCTAAGATTCAGAAGACCAAAAGCAATGGTTTATAAGACTGATTAAAACATTTCAGTTGTCTTTGGTCAATAAATTCTAACAACAAAACATTTTAAAATCCTTTTACATGAAGGAACAAGTTAAACTGAGAAATTTTAAAAGGACTGGAAAATTTAAAAAAAACATAAAGACTGCATAGAAATTGTAAAAGCAAGAGTTCTTTTTTATTGTGTCATAATTTTTATTTTGTTTAATTTCAACAGGAGAAAAATAAACGTTACATTTTTAAACAACTTTATTTAAATTGATTTTTTTTAAAGTTGGCAAATTACAAAACCCATACCGACATGTAAATAAATAAAAATTTAAGGACGAGTGGAATTACATATCTAAGAACCACTGAATGAGTAAATGTCTTTAATTTATTGATAGTACAACAAATTGAAGTTAGCACCAAAAAAAAAAAAAAAATGAAGAATAACTTATGTTTCTTTTTTCTTTTTTAAGTAAAGTTAGAACCGGAAGTGACCTGTGACATACGTCACTTTCCTCCAACAGCGCGAAAACTGGCTTTTATGTTAGAGAACGATTGGTACCACTAATATAGGTGAGTTAAGGTAAAATATGATTCTTTAAAACAAACATTTAAACGAAAGTCATTTTAAGTCACTTAATAGATTCTCAGTGTCATGAAGAGGGCAAATAAAGACGCGGGGCTACAAAATCGACAGTGGTTGTTAGCTAGCGAGTTGCCTTTACTTTTAAAAACTCGTTTAGTACAAAGGTCAAAGTCAACCTTCAATGCTTTGCAAATCTCATTTTGAAATGTTTAACTCTGACTTTTGTTGATTTTATTGTCATGTTTTTTGTTTTTTTTTTTGTTTTGTTTTGCCTTTTTAAGAAAGCAAAAATGTCAAAAATCGACAAAATGAGCATCCTGGGAGTGAGGAGTTTTGGGATCGAGGATAAGGACAAACAAGTCATAGCTTTCTTCAGTCCTCTAACTGTTTTGGTAGGACCCAATGGAGCAGGAAAAACGGTACGAAAGCATTCAAATGCGGGCTAAACATGCAAGCAGCAAGTCAACAAACATACAAACAAGCAACGGTGTTTTTTTTAGACCGACGTGCATAAATTATTTACACAGAGAAACAGATCTATCTGTAGGATACAGATACGATGTGAAAAGTTTTCCATAGTATTTTTATTTAGTTAAAAATTCTACGTTTTTGTCGGATGGCTTCAGATGCTACGAATAACAATGTGAGTCAGACAAAACCGTGCAGTCAGTGGGAAAACGGGATTGTTTGTTAAAACTAACAAAGGGGCCAGTTAAAGAACCACTCTGTAGGAGGCCCTTGACTGTATTTAAAGTCCCACTCCAACTGTTTCTATTCTAGTTAAAGCGTTCCCAGTGGTCTTTCAATTATGATTATGTAGTTTTTAGCCAAATTAAAAGAGCCTGAAAAGAGAGTTCATCAAAAAATTTGCCTCTGATTTGTGGGTGGGAAATATAAAACTTGCTCTCATTTTACATGATCCCTATGTTTTTATACTCTCCCGCTTGCTTAGAGCCCTTCACAACTCCAAGCTAACACTAGCGGGGTCAACAAAAATGGCAAGCAATATCAGAGCTATCCATCTGTATAGTTTTTCTCCAGATGGCAGCTCAGATGAGTAAAACAAAGACGTTAATGGATCTATTTGTCTTCAAGTGGATGCATCAGAATGGAGAGTAGCAAGGAGACTTTGGTCTGACCATTTCAGTTGCTGCGTCATAACTGAGAGCTTTTGAAATGGCTGTTTTCATCTGCTCCTGGTCCATCACAATTTTATTAAAGAAATAATCAGAAGAACAGTTTTAATCTTAAATTCTTTTATAAATGTCTTCCATCATGAGAAAATGTGCATGTTAAAAACACCCAAAGCATAATTTTTAGTGGAGTGGGTCTTTAAACATCTTTGTCAAATACTACATGTATTTAATTATTTATTTTTTGCACATTTTAGCTTAACTCTTTGTCTCAACAGCATGCAAGAAAGCTTCACAAATGAGGGAAATGTCAAACGCTGGCTTTTAATTTTACTACACAACCAAACTAATACTTTGCACTTACACTGTTTATAAAACTGCAACACTTTTATTTTTTAAGCCTTTAAACCAGGTTAATGTCTACTCCTCTTCAAGTTTATAACAAAAGATGCAGAAAAACAATTTTAAAGCTTATTTTTAAGTTTTTAATGACATTTGCATTTTTTGTACCTTGAACTTTGAAGTTAATTGTAATTTAGAAAAAAACAAAAAAAATCTCCTGTGTTCACTTTTGAGAAATGTGACTTTTGTTTTCAGACTATTATTGAGTGCCTGAAATATGCAACATCAGGAGAACTTCCCCCTGGATCCAAAGGAGGAGCTTTTGTTCACGATCCAAGGGTCAGTTTAGTAAAAATGCTATTTGCTGTTGGGAACTAACTTACAAGTTAATTTGTGTGTGTTTTTAAATGAAAGTTGTGAACCTAAAGTGTACAGGTGTTCTACAAGTGATCTTGTGTCATTTCAGGATGCCCATGAGACGGATGTACGCGCCCAGATTCGACTCCTATTCACTGACGTTACTGGAGAGAAAGTCAGCGTCCAACGCTCCATGTCCTGCACGCAGAAAGCAAAAAACTATTCTTTTAAAAGTTTAGAGCAGGTCATTACCAGAATGAAGTAAGCCACTATGCAATTTTAACTCAAGTGATTGTTTTCACTGTTTTATGATTCTTTGATTCTTCTGTTACTCTTTTTGTAATTCACTCAGAGATGGTGAAAGAGTGAGCTTGTCCTCAAAGTGTGGTGAGCTGGACCGAGAGATGATTTCGGCACTGGGTGTATCAAAGCCAGTGCTGAACCATGTCATTTTCTGTCACCAAGAAGAGTCAAACTGGCCACTTAGTGAGGGCAAGGCACTAAAAGACAAATTTGACTCCATCTTTGCGGCAACAAAGTAAAATTCTCTTTTTTCATAATACGTTTTTGAAATGAATCCCTTTTCCTCTTGTTATTAACAGTCAAATGTCAATCTATGTAAAAAATGGCAATAGAACTTTACGTTTCCAGAGCAGGTGTTTTATTGCAATGTGTCTTTTTTTCCAGGTATATCAAAGCTCTGGAAACAATGCGGCAGCTGCGCCTCAAGCAGACTGTAACGGTGAAAGAGTGTCAGGTGGAGCTGCGCTACCTGAAGGAGAACAAGGAAAAGGCTCAGCAAATCCGAGAGATTGTGGCGAAAAAGGAAGCTCAATTGATGGCATCTAAAGACAGCATTCAGCAGATAGATAGCCTTATTGACCCACTTGAGGTGGGTTGATTGCATATATTTTTAGTGGCTTTATTAGTTATGTGTAATAACTGAAAGAAAGGGAGCACAAGAAAATTTACCAAAAGTGTTTGAAGCCTCTAATTCTTCTGTTTTGTTTCTAAATATTCGACATTTATGCGATTATTGCAGATTCGCATGAATGAAATCGACACCAAGCTTGGGAAAGTAATCAAACTGGACAATGACATAAAATTGCTGGAGAGCAGAAAAAAACAAATGGAAAAGGACAACAAGGAGCTGCTAGAAACAATGGAGCAGGTAATACAATAACTAATTTATGCTTGAAATTCATACAACCTTAGCTGTTTTTTTTTCCTCCCTGCATTTTATGAACAAGAGATTCAAGTAGGTTTGAGGTCTCAGGTAACTTAAAGTCCCACTCTAACTGTATTTTATTTCTGTTGGTCTTTGAGTTTTGATAATGCCATTTTTAGCCAAAAAATCAAAAAGCCTGTCGTTTTTTTGAGAACACATTTTCTGCAGTGCGGCAGAAGTTCATCAGAAATGAAATAATAAATCTATTTGCCTGCAAGTGGATGCTTCAGAATTGTAGCGGAAAAAGAAAACTTTGGCCCGCCTATAGACGTAACTGCATCATGAACCCGATCTATTTCAAACAATCGGTTTTCATCTGCTCCTGATCCAACTCAAAAATGCAGTCTTAATGTCCTCTATTTTGAGAAAAATGTTTTGCTACACAAACATGCAAAAAAAAAAAAAAAACACAATTTTTATGAGATGGGTCTTTAAAATATTCCAAATCACTGCAGTAAAAATGATAAAATACAGATCTGAAATGCACTCCATTTATTGTAGACACTCGCAGCTGCTAAATCATACAATAACATTCAACTCGACTTATTCCAGCTGGATTTAGTTAATTACCATTAGGAAATATGTAAAAAGGAATGGAAAAATGTGTGATTAGATGTCAGACCTTTAAAAGAAGTGTGTGTGCTCTCTCATGCGTGCTGCAGGTGTTTCAAGGTTCAGATCAGGAGCTTCAGGACGTATACCAGAACCACCAGAGGACTGTGAAGGAAAAAGAGCGAAGGCTTACAGACTGTCAAAGAGAGCTGGAAAGAGCTGGCAGAGAGTGTCAGAGACTCAACAGAGTCAAAGCAGATCTCCTGGTGGAACAAGGTATTGTTTTCAACAAAAGTCTATGGGTTTTGGCTTCTTGGAACCAGTGGCCTCTTGCTATTTGGTTCACAAGGGGATGGGTCCAGTTTTCATATAAAGTTAATGATTTAGAGTTATATATTAATCGTTATCGAAAAATATTCTTATCAGTGTACACAAAAAATTAACATATGATTTTTAGGTCGCCTTCAGCTGGAAGCTGATCGCCAAATGCAATATATCAAGAACCGTGACACTCAGGTAAGACTAAAGAGATGGGGTAAGAAGGAAATAAAAGTGAACTGTCAAAGATATCCTGTATACATTAAGCTACTGAGGTTTACAATGTGAGCTCATGTTAATAGAAAATAAATATCTGGTTCCTGTCTGTTGTTTAGGTTCGCTCTTTGTCATCTAATTTGGAGATGGAGGGGTACGACCGATCCCCCTTTACTGCTATGCAGCTTGAAAGTTTTCACCGACACGTAACTCAGAGACTGGAACAGGAGAAAGAGACATTTAGTCATGTTCTGGTAAGAAGCGAAGTCTGAAAGTGAAATTCAATGTAAAGAAAACAGTAAATCACAAACTATAAGGCTATGACTGTTCTGCACACATTTATTGAACGACAGTTGCTTTCATTGCCTACTTTGTCTGTGCAGAGTGATTTGCAGGAAAAAGAGCAACAAAAGCAGCAGTCTATTGATGAAATGAGGGACAAGAAGACTGGCCTGGAGAGAACCGTGGAGTTGAAGAGAGACATGCAGGCCAAGAAGCAACAAGAACTTAGGAGTATCAGGGCAGACCTGCAGAGGCTTGAAGGCTCGTCCACGCGGCTGCAGGAACTGGATAATGAGTTAACTAAAGCGGTAAGAACATGATCAAATGCTGGCATTAATGTGCATAACTATAAATGATATGTTTTCCATCTCTGTTTTCAGTGTTAGGTGAAAAAGTCACAAAATGACATCTGTTGCTAAATTATTAAACAATCAGTTTGAAAAACCTTAGTAGTGATGTAGAAAATATGCGAGGACCTGCTCCGATCTCTCAGTGGGGAAGATGCACCAACCGTCATGCCTACAACTCAATTTCTAATAACTGCTGCTGCTCTGCATAACCTTTGTCTATAATTAAAAGACCCCTGGGAGCGATTTTACTATAGATCAAAAGAGGTTCAGAGTGGGGCTTTAAACCTTCCTTTCTGTAATCAATAACGTTTTAATTTAAATGAATTGTAAGGCTATCAGGGTCCTGTCAGTGTACTGCACTCTCACTACACCTAATGAAACAGTAACTGTGGAAAATCCACACACTTATGGAAGTACAAGCACCAAACCTCTTATAAAATTTATTTTGTCTTTAGGGATAAAATACACATTTTTTAATTGTCAATTATAACAATGAGGACTTAAGTTGAACATTTTACTCTGTTGATAAGTCAATTACATTTAGCTATTTGTCCCTTTTTGAAAATACCTTCTTTTTCATATTATTATCAGGAGCACGATCTGCAGAGTGCTGTTCAGAGCTCCAATGTGGAGGAGCTGAAGGCAGAGGTTGATGAACTCCAGAGGGACAAGAGTGAGCTCAATCGCACACAGAGGCAGCTCGACCAGGAGATGCAGACTCTCAACGCACACACAACTGCTCGCACACAGATGGAGATGTTAAAAAAGGACAAGGTATGATTTGATGTTATTTTCAACTCATTTTGATTCTAACTCAAAGACTCGCTCTGACTGTTAGTCTTACATTGTTTCTCTCTTTTCTTGTTCTGATTGTTTTTTTTGTTTTTTTTTTTTGTTTTTGTTTTTTTCTAGTTGGACAAAGAGGAGCAGATACGGAAAATCAAATCTCGTCACAATGAGGATCTCGTAACCCTTCTGGGTCACTTTCCCAACAAGAGAGAGCTGGAGGACTGGCTCTATTCCAAGTCAAAGGAAATCAACAGCACCAGGGACAGACTGGGAAAACTCAAGTTAGTTAGATTCATGTAAACACAGATCTTACTTAGTTTTTCATTACTTTTCCAATGACCATTCCTTTTTTTTTTTTTTTTTTTTTTTTTTTTTTAAATCTCAGTAAGGATTTAGCATCAAATGAGCAGAACAAAAGCCATACTGCTGCAGAGCTACGCAAGAAGGAGCTGCAGTTAACCAGTGATGAGGAGAAGTTCTTTAATGTATGTGGGAGCCAGGATCTGGAACAGGACCTGGGAAAACTGCAGGAAGATCTGGAAAAGGTTTCCAAGCAGAGAGGTAATCTACTCAAATCTAGCTGAAGAGCTTCTTCAGATTTGGCGATTTGTGAAAGTATTGAAGACTTTAAAATCCCACTCCAACCATATATTTTCTTTTCTAAAATCGTTCCCATTAGTATTTAGTTATGATTGTGCAGTTTTTAGCCAAAATCAAAAGCCTTTTTTGAGGAGCTGAGTGGTAGGAGAGACTTTTGGCACATCCATTTCAGTACCCACTTCATTAGACTGAGCTTTTTCAAGTATCTGGTTTTCTGATGCAGTTTGAATTAAGAAAAACTCAAACGCAGTGTTAATCTTAAATTATCTTTGTATAGGTCCTCTATTATAAAAAAAATGCTACAAGAACATGTTAAAAATGCAAATGAGACCATTTTCATTGGAGTGGGTCTTTAAAATCCCACTCTGTTAATCTTTTGTTCTGTTTCAAAAGCGTTCCCAGAGGTCTTTTATGTATGATTATGCCACTTTTTAGGCAAATTTCAAAAAATTGTGTCGTTATTTAGGACATAGTTTCTGCAGAGCAGCTGAAGTTCATTAGAAATTTGCTTCTGGGTTGTGGGTGGGACCATTGGTGTGGAGTAAGGCTGCCACTACTTTCTGTCATCCATCTGTTTTCATGCTCTCCCACTAGCTAGCTTGCAGCCCCTCACAACCTCTACCTAACATTACCTGTGCAACAAAATGGTGAAAACAATTAGAATATTGGAGCTATCTATTCGTACAGTTTTGAGCCAGATAACAGCTCATACAAGGAAAAAGAAGCCATGCATGGATCAAGTCATCTACAAATGAATGCATCAGAATGGAGCAGAGAAAGGAGCTTGTTGTTTTTGCCGTACATTTTCTTTAAGTATGTGTTCCATCGTGAGTAAAATACCACAAAAAAACCCAGCAAAAACACAATTTTCATTGAAGTGGATTTTTAAACTGAGAATTAAAAACACAAAAAAACATCTCAGGTAAAGCTGTGAAATTTACTACCTTTTTGGTACATTTAAAAGTATAGAACTGACTGACTTTTTTGTTGTTGTTTTTTCTTTTCTTCCTTTTCTTGCACAGCCATGTTAGCCGGAGCAACTGCAGTCTACACCCAATTCATCAGTCAGTTGACAGAGGAAAGGGAGCCCTGCTGCCCCGTCTGCCAGCGAACGTTTCCCTCGGAGTCCGATCTCCAGGACGTCATCAGCGACATGCAGTCTAAGCTACGCTTGGTGCCGGACAAACTGAAAAACACAGAGCAGGACCTGAAGAGAAAAGAAACAAAGCGAGATGAGATGATGGCCCTCAGGCCTGTACGGTGCGTTCCACGTCTCTTGAGAGTATCTTTGGATCTTATAGGCTTTTTTTTACTTTGTCTTACGCAGTTGGTGTGAAGTTTAGTTTAATTTTGGTGATAAACAGGAGTTTCCATTTATTGTTTTTTGTATTACTTCCCTAAAACTTCAAACGTTAGTTGGAAAAGTGGAATTTAATAATAAGAATGTTAAAACATTTAGTTTAAAGAAAACAAGTAGCTAAAATACGAAGTGTTTTCATACTTTCTTTTACACAAGTCATATGCCTGAAATAAAAAATATTAAATGTTAAATGGCGTATACTTGTATAGCGCTTTTCTACCTTCTATGAAAGCCCAAAGCGCTTCACAGTAACAGTTCCATTCACACACATTCACACACTGATGGTGGCTCTGATGCCAAACACTGGTGCCAACCGCTGCACCACGGCAACTGAAAGATATTAGTTTTTAAAAACTGTTTTTTTGCAAGTATACATTTCAAATATGTAGAATGGCAGAGGCAGGAAAAAAAATGTTATTTCATTTATATTACTCAACAATAGCACATGATCCAAAAATAAATGTTCTGCTCTGTTCTTTGAGAGGAAACAATATATGAATGAGTTTTTTTGTGGTTTGAAGTACATTACTGTTCTCCTGGATTGAATTCACAAAAAAACATTAATTTGAAATGATGTAGGTTACTTACCTTTCAGAGTTCCATCCATCCATCCATCTATCTATCTTATTCCGCTCATCCTTTCAGAGTTTGCTTTCACTTTAATTTCTTAACCTCTTTTAGAAAGTAAATTATAAATTTGTTTTGTGTTAGTGTTTAGTTTATTGTTACTTAATGAAGAAAAGGGGAAACAAATGTAATTTTATTTTGTAAGATGTTTAAAACAATTTAAATATTTTTTCAGTTTAAAACATGTCCAGTAATTTCTTTAGAATGTTTCATTTAAGATAGTTCCTTTTGTTCTTTTTCTCTCACTTTCTTAATGTAAAGCAATGACACTACCCTTCTACTAGATGGCGCTAGATATCTATGAGGACTTTCATTAATTCAGGATGGTTCCACAGCAAGAAAAAAAGGGTCATCCAGACATAGTTTTTTAAGTTGAAGATGTTTCCCCTCTTGTTCAAGAAACTTTCTCGATTCTGCTATTTGAATTAAGCAAAAATCAAACAGAAAAGTTTAGATAATTAAACATAGTTAAATATTAAACAATATAACACGAGTAAACATAGATTAGTTTTTGAACAAAGAAATGTCTTTGGTTTATCAGAAAACCCTCACATGGGCATGTGTGTCACTCTACATAAAGTGAGTCAAACATGCCATC
This sequence comes from Oryzias celebensis, assembly GCA_014656515.1. Classification (NCBI taxonomy): domain Eukaryota; kingdom Metazoa; phylum Chordata; class Actinopteri; order Beloniformes; family Adrianichthyidae; genus Oryzias; species Oryzias celebensis. Next base: position 18,289,006 of record BNCR01000013.1, read on the forward strand.
AAATGAACCACTTTATGATGATAATAATGATCCTTTAATGTGTTTCAGGCAGTCTATTGTACAAGTGCAGGAAAAGGAGCTTCCCGAATTAAGAAACCGTCTGCAGACTGTGAACAGAGAAATTGAGAGGCTCAAGACAGACGTGGAGAAACAGGAGACTCTACTTAGTAGATTGATGTCTGAGGAGGACACGGCCAAGTCCTGCCTTCAGGACATTTCACTTATGGACAGATACATGGTACAGCTTTCCTCTCTGCAAAAACCTCTCTCTCCCTATTTGAGATATTCTCCTTTAACCTACAGGGTTTTCTGTCCTTTTTATCCCCCCCATTGTTTTTCTGTCTCCACTTATGCTTTAATGAGATTGGGATGTTCCATAATATTTTGCTGTAGAATTGAATTGAATTGAAATGGTTTATTTCAAGCAGACAAGATATACAAGACATGTGTAACACAATCAACACCCACAAAGATTTGCAACAGTAGTCATGTCAAACATGGGATGACTAGACATCAGAAAATTGATATATATATATATATATATATATATATATATATATATATATATATATATATATATATATATCAATTATATATATATATATATATATATATTAAGAATAGTTTTATCATAAAAAGAAATCAAGGATGTGAATAAATCAAAAATGATTTAAAAAAAAAACAATAATAGTAATTAAAGAAAAAAAGTAATGAATAAACGAAGACCAAAGAAGACAAAGAAGACGAAAACCAAAAGATCCAAATCAGTAAATATCAAGTAGAATGTATTGTGATTTTATTATTTTAAACGTACTGTGTTTTTGAGACATATCCTGGTTTGTAATTCATTTCATCTTCTCTTCTGTCCTGCTTTACCACACATTTCTTTTATTCCCAGATGGATCTTAGAGAAGTAGAGAGAAAAATAGCTCAGCAAGCAGCCAAACTCCATGGGGTTGACCTGAACAGAACCATCCAGCAAGTCAGTCAGGAGAAGCAGGAGACCCAACACAAGCTTGACACCAGTAAGATTTACAAAAACTAAATCAACTTGTCACACTCGAAATTGTGGTTGTGTAGCTGAAACGACATTGAAATGCAATCGCACAGTTTTGTTGTTTATTAAATGATTCATTACTTTCATATTTACACTTTGTTTTAGGTTTACACTAACTAAATCTAACCTAACCCATGTGATCTCTTGAGTTCTCAGATTTTTCAGGCCACAGTGTGAACAAGAAAGTCTTCTGCCTTTTGTTCAAATATGATACATCACATTAGCACAGACTATTGCGCACAAAGCCATTGTTTTGCAACATTAATTCTCATTTCATTGATTTTTTGAAGTTTTATGTCTAAAAAAGTAACACACGAAACAAGAGTCCCATGTTAAGAAGATTATAGTGTTGTACCTCCAAGCCAATTGCTTTTTTTCCCCTCCTGTTGATAAGAAGTTGGTTACAACTGCAATGTGTTGACTATTTTACAGACACATTTGTTTTTGCATCAGCAAAGTTAGCATTATGACTGTCTGCGCGACGTTTTACCAAGAACAGACCAGTTTTAAAAGTCAGGAAATTTTGAAACTTGCGTCAGTATGCATCTTCTCCGTGTTAAATCAGATAATGGACTAAACCACATTGAGCAGGATTTCTGAAGATAATTTTCAAATATCTGATTTCTGTGGGCAGGTGAGGGGGCTCCTTGCAACTGTACTTTGTCACGGCCATTCTTGATCACAGTGTGTGCATTAAATGTTTTAGTAATTTTCAGATTAAATGAAGATGAACTGTAAGAAAGTGTCTCTCATAGTTCTTAGTTTTACCTAAAACTGTCAGTTAAAGAATTGGGTGTGAGTAGGGCACTGAGACTGCATCAAAACATGTAGAAAGAATTTGCATGGCCTTCATAAAAACCCACTACAATTAAAATCTTGTTTTTAACATGTTCTTGTAGCATTTTTTCTAAAGAAGGAGGACCTATAAAGAAATGTAAGCTTAAAATTGCAAAAATTGAGGGGCTAAAATCATTTTTCTTCTGGACTCGAGAGAGTTTAAACAACGGTATCATGGGAAATGAGCGCAAGATTACTCTGCTCAAACAGTCCCGCCCATAACTCAGGAGGCAAACTTCTGATGAACTTCTGCCCCTCTGGCAGAAACTATGTCCTAGAAAACCACACAGATTTTACATTTCGGCTAAAAACCGCATAATCATAATTAAACACTATAAAAATAGACCAAAAGAAAGCATTCCCACAGACCACACCCTTTGATAGTCTTTATCCCTTTTTATCTTTTCAGTTTCCAGCAAGATCGATCTGAAGCGTAACCTCATCCAGAGTCAACAGGACCAGATTCAGATGTTGAAAAGTGAAGTAAATGAGAGGAAAGCAGAAAAGCTCCAGCTGAGCAGTGACATGCAGAAACAGCAGCAACTGGAGGAGCAGTGTGTGGAGTCTACCACAGAGATACAGGCTCTAACCAGGGAGATCCGGGTACTTAGTAAATTCTACATTTTTCCTGATTAGATTGATTGTTTTTAATACGTTTAGTCTAAAAAATGTTTAGTTGTTTATAAATTATACTTCAAATGGTAAATTTTAGAGTTGTATGTTGGGTTTTAGATACATATTAAGTAGAAATTCATAATTTCTTCATCCACTTTGTTTACTCAGGAAGCAAAGGAGCAGTTGGCTCCTCTAACAGCAGCGTTGGATAAACTGCAGCAAGAAAAGCAAAGTTTGATGGAACTCAAGAAGCAGAAGCAGGATGAAGGACGCGAGAAGGTAGAAAATCCTTATTTTGAGTTCCTAATCCTTTCACCTGTTTGTGAACCCCGTTTCTGTCTGTGTCAGTTTACCAATAAATACTATTTATAGTTTAAGTTTCTGTAAGTTAACAGTATAAGTGTAATTTGTTCTGTATTTTTGGAGTTTCTGTTTCTCTGTAGTTGTTCTTGAACCTTTTCTGGTGTTGACAGATCAATGTCATCATTGAGAGAGTAAAGTCAATCACTTCTTTGGAACGAGAAATCAATAAGTATGTCAGCGAAGGGAAGGATCAATACAAAGAGGTACTGTATATTTTAATAAATATCTCTCTTTTTTTTTTTTCTTTATCTTGGCTCTGGCTTTTCCACCTGTCTTTCCATTTTTAAGGAACTTTATTAAATTCTTTATTTAATAAATACATGTATTTCTCTCTTTTTCTTCTTCTTAACATTAAAATGCCCTTTTCATCTTGTGATGTGTAAAAATGTACAGCTTAAGCAAACAAGGTTTTTTTTTTTGTTAAATCTGACATTTTTAACACATTTTTCACATTTCGTTTGTTGTTAAAAAATCGTTGTGAAATCTTTGCAGCAAAAAGAGTCTGAGCTTCAAGAAACAAACACTCAACTTCACGAGGCGGAAAAACAGAAAGAGAAAATCAACAAAGAAATGGGGAACATTCGCCAAGACATTGATACTCAAAAGGTACTCTCTTTGTTCCTGGCTTTGATAACTATTTCAAATTCATGCATCAATAGTTGTCATTTAAAGTGTCAATGTTTAAATAAGGAAAAATATCCATTTTTAGTGTTGTTGACCTACAGACACCTGCGACTTTTGCATTTCAAAGAGAAGAAGAGTTTTATTTGTGAGGATATATAAGAGCAAAGAGAATTATTTATTTAACTGGTGTTTTAATATTGTGTTAATGTAATTGCTAATCTGAAAAAAAAATTATATATATAATAAAAACCAGTAGCATTTAGTAAATAAAGTGACTTCCTACCACATGCTGGCTCTTGATTGGTTGGTTTAGATGCAGCAACTATGAAAGGCTTCCATCGGCCCTAAAACCCATTTTTGTTTTTTTTCCTTAATGTTATTAAACACTTCAGGTCCAAGAGCGTCTGCTACAGGACAATCTGACTCTCAGGAAGCGTGAGGAGGAGCTGCGGGAGGTTGTGGCTAAACATGAGGCTCTTCTGAGAGACATTGGCAACATGCAAGTCACACAACTGCGCCAGTAAGAGCTTTGAACCATTCTCCTTTAATTCTATGGTACTCTCATAAAGCTATCCTAACTCTTGTTCAGGATGTGTCCAAATTCCTTCACTAAGTACTACATAGTTCACTATATAGTGTGTTTGCCCTTTTGTAGAGTTGTCCGAATCTACAATTCCTTGGAAATTTCCCAGACGTCTGTGAAAAACCAGTGTGCATTGATGCTTAGTAGATTGGCCACCATGCATTTAAAGATTTTGTGCAGAAAAAAATATTTTAACATATATTCTTATAAACAAGTTTTCATCATCAAAACACAGTATATATATGCATTTGTGTGTTTTTACTTCAAAAAGTCGGTGACGTCATATTTGCCATTTAAAAAAAAAAAAAGTAGTGAACATGGTGTCCAAATGTTTTTTTTTAATTCAGGGCACTAGATGGTCCCGCACTTTATAGTATTTTAATAGTTATGGACTATGGAGGGAATTTGTGTTAGCCTTAGTCTCCTAATGTGACATCATTAGTCTTAACTGTGTTTAACCCTTTAACACTGGAGCAACTGCAGCAACACCTAAATAAGATACGCTCTTGACAACTCTACAACCGTGATCATCGTGAATCAGCTGATTCTGACGCAGAGAAAAGAAGCTTTTCATATCGGCTTTCCTCTGATACGCAGCAAATTACTAACATAAAGTGTTGCATAATGGCATAAAGCTGCTTCCCTTCGCGACAGAATCTGCTAATTTAGGTATGTTTTTCACTTTTCTGAAGTGTTGCAGATAAGTACAAGGCATCTTTTCTCTGCTTCAAAATCTGTTGGATTTGTGTAAATCGCAAAAAAGATTGAAGAGTTATTGTAATTGAAAGAATGTCAACACTGGAGCTGAATCTGCAATGTTAAAGGCTTAAAATATCGTGTTTTGGTGTTTTACAGAGAACGTCGTGAAGTGGAACGCAAATTGGAGGATTTAAAGAAAAACCGCAGTATTGCACTGGGCCGCCAGAAAGGTTTTGAGGATGAGATACTTCATTACAGGTGACACATGCATTATTTTTGCTACTAAATAATTGATGACTGTTCCATTTTTTTCTGAATTTGTCAAAGTGGTGTGACATTAAACATGGAGCTTTAAAATGAACCTGCACAAATATAGTGAAAAAGTTTCATCTTTTTTTTTTTTTTTTTTTTTTTTTTTAGAAAAGAGCTGCGAGAAGATCAGTACGACAAAGCTGACGAGCGATACAAGAATAAGATGATCACTATGAGGACCACAGAGCTGGTGATCGATGACCTGAACCTTTATTACAAAGCCCTGGATCAGTAAGTTTGGAACCTTACACACTATTCCGGTATGTGAGAAACAATCTCAAACCAGCAGTGATTAGCCCACTGTGTCCACAGGTGGAGCTGCTGTACAGAGCAGCACTTAGATTAGAACGTAGACCTGTATGAGTGTGAACAGAGCCGAGTCTCCCTGAATTATTTCTGTATAAAAAAGCCATCCAGAGTGGTCATGGGCCTTTGGGCTGCATCTCTGATCAGTCTTCTCCTTGTTTGAGCTGAAAGTTTAGACGGACGGCCTGGTCTTTGTAGATTTGCAGTGGTTTGATACTCCTTCCAGTTAAATATTATGACTTGCACAGTGCTCCTTGGGATTTTTAAAGCTTGGGAAATCGTTTTGTGTCCAAAAGCAGCTTAAACTTCTCCACAACAGTATCACGGACCTGCCTGGTGTGTTCCTTGTTCTTCATGATGCTCTTTGCGCTTTAAACGGATCTTTGAAACTATCTCAGCAGGTGCATTAATATGGAGACTTGATTACACACAGCTGGATCCTATTTCTCATCATTAGTCATTTAGGTCAACATTGGATCATTCAGAGATCCTCACTGAACATCTGGAGAGAGTTTTCTGCACTGAAAGTAAAGGGGCTGAATCATTTTGCTCGCCCAATTTTTCTGTTTTTTATTCGTGAAAAAAGTTTGGAATATCCAATAAATTGCGGCCCACTTCATGATTGTGCCCCACTTGTTTTTGATACTTCACAAAAAGTTAGAGTTTTATATCTTTATGTTTGAAGCCTGAAATGTGGGAAAAGGTTGAAAAGTTCAAGGCAACCAAATACTCACAAGGCACTGTATGTGCAGCAATCCAGCAATCTGCATAGTGGCTTCATGTGTCGCCAACATGAATTTCCATCAGTTTTTGAGCTGATCGTTTGTAAATACATGCGAATAACATCAGTCTTAGCAAATTACCCTCAAAATTTGCTGTGCAGGATGACACAAAAAATGTATTTCGGGGTGTGACAATGAACTGCCAATAAAAGCTCAAACATCATCTCACCAATATAATTATGCTGCAGCTGTAAAGCTATCACCACCAAGAAGGCATCAGCTTCGCCACTGTAACCTGTTATTTGCATTGTACCATAGATCCTTCCTCTAAAATGATCATCTTGCTTTTGGCCAAAACCAAGTTTTTTCTTTTGTTGCAGACCTACTAAATTAATTAAGTGAAAATGCTCCTCCAGTACTACTTAACAAAAAGAAAAAAAAAACATTTGACTGGAACATCAAAAAATAAAGACAAATGAGTTTGATGTTGTTAGTTTTTTTCTAACCAAATGTTGCTCCTCTTGAGGTGTTCCCTTTATTACCTAAACGCTTCAACTCTTTCAAGCAAGATGAGGTCAAGTGCAGCACAGTAATCTCTCTACCAAACCAATCTGATCAAGATCTGGGTGAAAACCATTTTTTATGCCACAGTTTCATGAGCTCTTTGTTTGTGTGGGAAACTTGAAGTGTTTTTCTCAAAATTGTTAGAGGGTGGCAACAGCACAAACACTGAAGCCCTTATTTAGAAGCATGTCAAAAGTGACACAAACTGAAAGTATTTTTTCAAATGCTAACTTTCGACACGTGATAGATGCTGAGAACCCAAAAAGATGTAGAGCAGTTCTTGACATTTTACTTTAAAAAAGCCCTCCTATGTATGTACTCACTAACAACTTTGCTCTGTGGGATTTTCTGGACTTTTATATGTTTAAAACATTGCATTGTCAAACTAGCTTGACCCAAATCTGTATTTTATTCTGAACACCTGTATAAAAAGCTAAACGGGTTTTCAAAAGAAAAAGCAAGTAATCCAAAGTCTCATTTTCATATTTACCTCTTGTTTCTCCATAACTTCAGCATCTGTAGAGCTATAAAAAGTCTATGATGTACCCCAATCTAAGCTGTGTTCACAACTTCTTATACTAAAAACCACAAAATTACATGCTGCAAGTACTAAACCTACAGTGGGGAATGAAAGTTTGAGCACCCCAGGGGTAAATCATTATATTATTGTGCATAAAGAACCGAAAGAAAGGTAGAAAAATCTTAAAAAGCTGTCAGATTACTGATGAGACATTCTTGTAATGTGTCATTAAAAGTTTAGGCTTCATTTCCATCATTTGCCCTTTCAAAATAACAGTAAACAAAATAAAAGCAAGTGCAAAAGTTTGGGCACCCTGCAGAATTTATAGAATGCATCGCTCCCTTTGGAACAGCTGAGACCTGACAGTGTCATGGATTGTTCACAATCATCATCTGCAAAGACCAGTTGATTTCAATCTCAAAGATTTTAGATAATCTGAGTCATCCGACCTTGCCTCTACAATCAGCATTGTGAGTTTTTTCAAGCAGTTGTCCAAAACAATGAAACTGAAAATAGTTGATGCTCTCAAAGCAGGACAAGGCTATAAGGAGAAAGTAAAGCCTTCTCAGATACCAAAATCCTCTGTTCGGAATGTCGTTAAGAAGTGGCAGTCAAATAATGTGACTATTGACTAGTGACTATAATGTAACTGTTGAGACCTGCATAGATAGTGACATTTTTTTATCCCCTTCTACAGTCTGTGCCCCTATCTGAATATCCCCTAAATCCCTGTCAAACAGAACAGAATACAGTGTTCCCTTTATACATCACAGTTCACCTTTCGCAGTCTCACTGATTCATTTAGAGCTATTATTCTGTTGCTTCCTTTTTCCATTTTTTTTAACAGCGCACCCTGTGCTGTGGCCCGATTGGCTAGAGTCCTTGTCAATCAATCTCCTTCATGCTGTGTCTTCTGTGCAGAAATGTGCAGCCCTCCAGATCTGCATACATCTTTGATCGCAATCTTTTTCATTCTATAATCCTGGACTTATTTTTCTATGTAGGTTTGAACTTTGAGATCTTAAACAAGAGAGAAAAGTCTGACTGAGAAAAGTGTAAAATATCTTGTGAGGAGTTTAATGTGTAATCCTAATTTGGATTTCACCTTCACAAGTTATTTTTAGAACGCAACTCCTGCAATAAACAAGGGAAGACTGTACCGGTGAAAAGATAATGCATATATATTATGGAGACAATTTAGGATCAGCTTAAAGGGAATGAAAAAACAAATGAAAACAAGATATTGTAAGTTTGACATTTTTTTTGAAAATTTGATGACATTTTTAAACTCGATCGTGCAGCTCGCAGGATTGTGAGAAAAGCAAGTCCCTCCAGAAAGACCTGTCATACTTAGTTGTGGTACACTATTCTACTCTCAAGAGATACTTGTACAGATATGGTCTTCAAGGAAAAGTCATCAGAAGAAAACCTCTTCTACATCCTCACCACAAAATTCAATGTTTGAAGTTTACAAATGAAGATATAAACAAGCCTGATGCATTTTGGAAACAAGTTCTGTGGACAGATGAGATTACAATAAACCCTTTGGCTGCAATGAGCAAATGTACGTTTGGAGAAGAAAGGGTCCAGAGTTGAATGAAAAGAACTAACTGTTAAGCTTGGGGGTGGATTGATCATGCTTTGGACCTGTATTGCAGCCAGTGCCACAGGAAACATTTCACAAGTAGAAGGAAAAATGGATTCCACAACATTTCACCAAACTTTGGCCACTAACTTGATGCCATCTGTAAAAAAAATAATAGAAGTTGAAGAGAGGATCGCTTTTACAAATGGATGATCCTAAACACACCTAAAAATGCATGCTGTCTTACATTAAGAGGCAGAAACTGAAGGTTTGGCAGTGGCCTTCCCAAATCTATGGATAGACCTGAAAATTGCTGTGTAACAGACATCCTAGAAATCTAAAATCTAAAAAAGACTGTTGTAAAGAAGAGTGGATGAAGAAAAAACGTTGAGAGACTCTTGGCTGCTACAAAATGCATTTACAAGCTGTGAAACTTGCCAAGGGGGGCAGTACAAAGTACTAACTCTGCAGGATGTCCAAGCTTTTCTGTCCCTTTTTTAAAATAAAATAAAGCCACATTTTTTGCAATATTACACAAATGTCTCATCTATAATCTGATGGCTTTTGAAGATTTTTCCATCTTTCCATGACTTCTTTATGCACAATAATAAAACGATTTACCTGAGGTGCTCAAACTTTCTGTTTTAACTGTCAGTATTCAGCATGTCGTCAGTACTTTGCTGCTCTTTTTTTTTGTATTTTTTTGATGATTGGGGAAGGAGGTATGATACAAGAGGCAATGGGTATGGGAATGTTTGCTGCTGTACTGTAGTTTTTAAGTATCAAACCTTTGATCTTTATTTTGGGTTATTCATCCTTTTTCCTAATTTCCCACTCCAATCATCTTTTGATCTATTTTAAAAGTGTTCTCAGTGGTCTCTTTCAATGATGATGATGCAGTTTTTAGCCAAAATCAAAAAACCTTTGTCGTTTTCTAGGACATAAGTTGCAGAGGAAGCCAGCACTAATTTTCCATTATCTCTTTGTTTACTCACTCTCCGACTAGCTTATAGCCCCTGAAAACCCCAACCCAACATTAGGGCTGCAACAAAAATGGCAAAAACCGCATGTCAAGTCCAGTTTAGGATCTTTAGGGGATGTATTTATAGATCCCAGTTATAAATCTAATAGTCACCGCTTTATATGTTTAATGTGGAAAACACCTGCACTGTTTGAACTCATATCAGATTTTACTTCATTTATTTGTCCAAAGAAATGTGTCTGGAATACATTTGCTTTGTGCATTTTACATCTGAACATCTTCAGTGCTTTCTCAGGAATAGTAGTTCTGTGGCTTTACTTCAAAGGGCCTGAAAAGACTTCGCTATGACAACTTTTGTGTCATCCGCTGTAATTGGGTCATTTCTTAGACTTTGTTTTTTGTATTTTCCTTAAAGCAGTTAACACGTAAAACTAGTCTGATCAAAAATGTGTGTTGTAAATAACTTAAAGCAACCTTTTGTTGCATCTTTTGAAACCTTTTATTCAATTGCTTCTGTAAAGCATTTAGTTTATGGAGAAAATACCAACGTGCTAAGTTTGTTATATGTATTTTATAGCACATTTCATGCACATTTTAGTGCTGTAAACAGCAAAAGTAGCTTAGTAAAAAAGGTGAGATTAGAATACCACAGAATTCACCTTTTTATTATAGTATGATGATCTCATGCCAATTTTTAGTGGTAAATGCCGGCTTCTCTCCGATTGACAGTCTGCTGACTAATGTTAAAACTGACTATTCACAGGTGATAGCATCTGTGAATAGAGCTGAAACATCATTTACTCATGTATGTGGGTTATCACTTTATGCAGTTATCAAGATCAAAAAAACGCATTTAGCTGTTCACCACACATCTACATCAGTGTGTCTGCCATAATACACAGAAATGCTCTTCCAAGTTAAGATGCTTTGATCTCGAGCAAAAATGTGAAATGAAATGGTGTCACTGGAAAGAAACCAAAATGCTTTTGTGTCATTACTGTTTTCTAAGGGTTAGCAAGTGGCACAAAGTCAAAGGTCAACTAATGAGTACATGTAAGTTTTTATTCTTAGATTTTTTTTTCTAATCTCCCCTAAATATTTTAAAATTATTCAGCATTAAAAAAAAATCCCTAATAAAAAAATAAACACTTAAAGCCTACTATCATTTTAGTTATAGACACACATTGATTTGAATGACCATGTCTGAACTTTTGACTTGTGTGCTTCACATACTTTCATATTCTTGTAGCATAGTACATGTTTTTTGAACCATTTCACTTGTGCTTTTCCTAAAGACTTCCTATAGTTGAGGGTAGGGTGATACTGGATAGCATCTGAACATATCAAACACATCAAAGTTGATATGTTGGAAAACAGTAATAATTGTCAAACATTAGGAATGGACTAAAATGACTTTTTGGTGACTTGGTTGTAGCATCTGCGGCGGAATGACAACTTGAATAGAATCTTCCAGGTAATGGCTAAGTCACAACTGCTCTTCGTCTATATACGGGCAGTATATATGTACAGGGCGCGCACGTGGCCCACATGAAAAAGTTAGGTTGTAGACCGCTCAGTAATCCTGTAGAGCAAAAATGGTCATTCAAAATGTTCTTCATTTTGTCAGCGACAGGTTGTATCTAACACTTATATAGGAAGTGTGAAGTAGACAAGACACAGGCGTGTTGTATGGATTGTTCATTTTTTTTCCAAATCCTGCAAACTTTGCAGGGAGCCTGTGAGTGCTGTGTGGGCTCCTTGCATTCAGCGTGACTGTATGAAGTACTTAGACAATCAGAGTTTTGTGTGGCCATCTTCTGAACCTCCTACTGGCAGTTGCGTATCATCTGCACACCCCGTGTGCAGCATTTGCGTGCAGTCGGTAAGAAGCCAGTACACGTCTTACTAATGACTAGAGTGTAGCGTAAGGGCAACGTATGACAGCATCGCCCATATGTCACAAGTGCGAGAAACTTGTGTTATCCTTATGGGCGCTTCACAATACACTTACCAAACGCAATCATATGCTTCATTTTCATCACATCCTTTGAGATGGCCGTATGGACATTGCCAAACACACCTGCGCTCCCTCTAATTTGTGGTCACCTTTCTCTACAAATTTTTATGGGCTTTCTCAACCTGAAAAAAGCTTGCTGCATCTAAATAGGGCAAGGGTGTCAAACACACGGCCCACGGGCTCTATCCGCCCCGCCAGATGGTTTAGTACAGCGCAGTCATGAAGAGATAAAAAGAAAAGGATGTTTGGGGACAAAAAAAACAAGTTTCAGGCCCGTTTCCTCTAGCAAATTATGGTTCTTTAAAGATATGACTCCAATGCGCAATTCCACCACTAGAGGGAGAAAAGGAAAAGAAAGACCAGCATGACAAGAAAGCCAGAAATGAACAGTATGTCTCTGCAAAATGTTGTTGTCAAAAAGAAAAAAAGGTTGATGTGGAGTGTCAAGCTTTCTAGGGAAAAAATTGACAGTTTTATTTATTCACAGAGCTGACTGCAAAACGTGCATGCTTGGTATGTAACCAACAGGTTGCAGTCCTCAAAGAATATAACATTCAGTGCCACCATGAGACTCACCATAAAGAAAGGTTTCACCATTTGCAGGGGCAGTTAAGAAAAGAGAAGATTGCCAGTAACCAACTATTAGCTGGACTGAAAGAAAAATAAAAAACAGCAGTCTGCATTTAGTGTAGCTGTGACGTCAGTGATGGAGCAGTGAAACCTAGCTACCTTTTTGCAAACAAGTTGGTGCAAAAATCCAATCCATCTTCAGATGATGAACTTGTGAATAAATACAGGCTAAAAGCTGCAGAAGTCGTGTGCTTTGAAAAGCAGTCGACCTTTGCCAGCATAAGTATGTAAAAGATTACGATTGCAGATACAAGATCTCTCAGGAGACTTGGGCACCCAAATGAAGGACAGAATCCAGAAATGCATTACAGTCATTTAATTTCCCATTTTTTTAAAGTCATGATCTTAAGATGGGTACCAAACTAAATACATGTGTGTATTCTGACTGATGATATATCATGTCACTCACTGCATTTTGAATATCAAAACTGAAGTCTGAAGATGGACAGTCATGTTGGCTGGATTTTGTTCTGCCTGCCTGACATTATGCGTAGCTTAGCTAATTGGGTGGGCTAAATTTTTACGGAGTTCTCCTGTAGGTCCATTCACCTGCTAATCAAAATATAATAATCTTCTTTTCCTTTCAGCTTTTCCCTTCAGGGGTCACCCCAATGAATCTGCTTCTTCCATCTAACCCTCTCTGATGTACTCATTCCTGATCCTATCCATTCTCCCAAAGAGAACCTCAGCATCTTCATCTCTGCTACCTCCAGTTCTTCTCCCTGTCTTTTTTTCAGTTCCACTTTCTCTAGGCTGAAGAACATGCTGATCTCATCACCGTTTTGTACACCTTTCCTTTCACTTGAGCTGAAACTCTTCTATCACACATCATACCTGACACTTTTTGCCACCCATTCCACCCTGCCTGCACTCGTTTCTTCCCTTCTTTTCCATACTCTCCATAACTCTGGACTGTTGACCCTAGATACTTAAAATCCTCCACCTTCTTCATCTCTTCTCCCTGTAACCTCATTCACACACATGTACTCCATCTTGCTGCAGCTATCCTTCATTCCTCTCCTTTCCAGGACAAACCTACACCTCTCTAGCTTCTCCTCCATCTGTTCCCTGCTCTAGCAAAAAATCACAATATCGTCTGCAAACATCATAGCCCTTGGTGATTCCTTTCTAACCTCATCTGTCAGCCTGTCCATCACCATTGCAAACAGTAAGGCGCTCAGAGCTGATCCCTGATGTAATCCCACCTCCACCTTGAACTCCTCTGTCACACCTCACCACTGTCTTACAGCCCTCATACATGTCCCGCACTGCTCTAACATACTCCTCTGTCAAAATAAAGTAATTTTAATTTAAATAAAACGTACTCTAATAAACCGTGAATGTAATTTCTAATTAAATAAAAGACTAATTAAAAACATATCTCTTTAAACCTTAAAAGCAATAAACAACAAAAAAAAAGGTTTTGAAACCAGGTTTTGATAAGTTCCTTTTTGGTATGAAATTTGACTTTTTAGCATGGGAGTTGCAAGGAGATTTGGAAACCAGCCTTCAGTAATTCTTTTGGAGAACTGCAGTACTTTTGGGTTCGCATCAAAATGAGGAAATATGGGCTTTCTTAAAACAAAACAAAACAAAAAAAGCCAACAATAACTCAATGTTATTATAGCTCTATAGCTCAAAATTAACCAGTTTAGTTGGTGGATAGGAATAAGAAAAGGGGTTCTTCTTGGAGAGCTGAGGTGAGTCACATTTGGATTACAGAAAAAATGACAAGAAATGATTTGTTGGTTGTTTTCCCTGAACATTAACCAAAAAAAAAGTTGCTTTGTTCAGTAAGCAAACAGTAAACAGTGTTGTTTCTCTACAACACTAAAAAATAATCATTTTTGTATGCCACAGTTTTTTATGTAACAATTATGGTTATTACTTTATGCTTTTTCTCTGAACTCCTTAAATTCAGAGTTACAAATATGGTGTCTTTATATGATGACCGCTAAGCCAACCTATTAATTTAACTTGCACTTTAAGCTCATATTATTAAAAAAGCTGATACATAATCAAGTGGAAGTTTAGTTTTTTTGACTAATTCATCAAAGTTAATAAAGCTATTTATCTACGCACTGACTAGTGCTGCGGATTTTAAGGTTTGATTAATGAATTTGTGTAGGTGTGCAGAAAACATCGTAAAGGACCTTGAAAAGCCTAATCCGTGTCATGCACAGAGCTAAATCCTATTGGTTTTGTATTATTAAGCAATAGTTTGGTCTATTTGGAAAGCTTGTGCCTTTGTGGTGTGACGGTCTAGTCATTCCTCGCATCTGTTAAGGAAGCTTTCGCGCAAATAGGATGCCGTATGTCAGATTAATGGATAACAGCTGCAGTTCTCCATCTGGCTTTGTGGTGCAGCATCCTTCATGTAAGCCTCGTACGGTTAGACTTCTTGTATTTCAAACCACATTATCTTTTTTTTTTACCCTATTGGCTAGATTTTAGACAAAATGCTTCTTAGAAAACAGGAAATTCATTTCAGTGTTTTGTCCATGCATCTTGCATCGCCACATATCTTGTCAATAATCAGTTTTCAGTGGATTAAGCAAATCCAAAATTGCTTCCGTTTGGTTACCAGGTTGTAAACTGGAGCTCAGTTCTTATTCGTACTGTTTTTTTTTTTTTTTTTTTTTATATCATGCAAAGTTTTACATCGTTTTTAAAATATAAGAAACAGTACTTCAATGTGCAAAAGGAGGATTTAAACAAAATCATGGATTTCTTTTTTTTTTTGTTTTCCACAGAACCATCATGAAATTCCACAGCATGAAGATGGATGAGATTAATAAGATAATAAGAGACCTGTGGCGCAGCACCTACAGGGGCCAAGGTGCTCTCCTAAAATTTACACATATTTTCTGATTTTACACATAAATATTTATACTTTCCAATTACTTTCCTATGACTCCTGTGTTTTAGATATTGAGTATGTGGAGATCCGGTCTGATGTGGATGAAAATGCCTCTGCTGGAGTGAGGAGAAGGGTCTACAACTATAGAGTGGTGATGGTGAAAGGAGACACAGCTTTGGACATGAGAGGACGCTGCAGTGCTGGACAGAAGGTGCTGTGCTGCATTCAGTCCCAGTAGCCTCAGTCACTTTGCTAAAGTTTCTCAGTGAAATATTCTAAACTCCAACACAAAAAGGTCCATATTAAAAGAATGTCTGCGCATCCGTCCAGAAAAACTGAACCTTTTATACTATAAAGTGTTGGAAGTGTGGTGCATGTCAAATTAAAAGTGAGACTTTTGTAAGTTAAGGAAGCAAAGTTGAAGAAACCACTGAGGAGTTTGACCATGTGACCTCTAACTTAAAAAGGTTAAGTAGAAACAGCCTGATGAAACAGCTTAATAGATGATCTTTTCTCATCAAGGCAGCTTACAATAAGACTACATTTGAATTCTGACAATCTTTTTGAAAACCCAAAATTGTACCCACATATTTAAAGATCCATCATCTTTTGATCTATTATAAAAGTATCTCCAGTGGTTTTTTAATTAAGATTATGCAAATTTTAGCCAAAATTAAACAAAAAAACCAACAACTGTAGTCTTCTAGTACATTTGTGGGTGGGACCATTGCCATGGCCTGTCCCTACTTCCCAACATCCATCTGTTTACACTCTCTCCCGCTAGCTTATAACCCTAGTTAACCGCTAGGGTTAACAAAGGTTAGGTCTACTAATAGATCATAGCAAAGGTTTTGTCTTAGTCTTGTTGTCTTTAACCGTTTTAACCCCCTGATGGCTGAACCTGTGCAGGTTTTAGCGTCGCTGATCATCCGCCTGGCTCTGGCAGAGACATTCTGCCTAAACTGTGGGATCTTGGCTCTGGATGAGCCCACCACCAACCTGGACAGAGAAAACATCGAGTCTCTGGCACTTGCACTTGTAGAGTGAGTACACTCGCAAGAGTCAATAACTGTTTAAGGGTTTGGGTTCAAACTTAATTAACTCAAAGGAAAAAGTTATTTTAATCTATCAAACTTGGGGCAAAAACTCTACCGTTAAAATAGAGAATAAATGTTTTTCAAACCTTTTATTCAAGGTAAAATCATGTGTGATGATGTGAAACATCAAACATTTATTTTTTGTCATTTCCAACTTTGCATTTTCAGCATCATCAAAAATCGCTCACGTCAGCGCAATTTCCAGCTGCTTATCATCACTCACGATGAGGACTTTGTGGAGCTGCTGGGACGGTCCAGTTACATTGAACATTTCTACCGCATTCGCAAGAACCAGGACCAGAACTCTGAAATCGCCAAGTGCAGCATTTCTTCACTGAGTGAACAGCCGTGAGCCTTCCCTCAGATAATGCACTGCAATACTTTGATAAAGTGCCGGAAGTTTAGGATCAGATTAAGTTTCAAAACGTTTTTTTCACCAAAATTTCCTCATGTTTACAGTGATTCTGAAAGATTTTTTTTTTTTTTTGTCACCACAAGTAACCTTTTCTTGTTGAAATGGGAAAGAATTGCAATAAAATGCTTTCAAATCATCCTTTTTCCATGTTGACTTCTGGCTGTTGAACTACTTAAGTAAAGTTAGGAAGAGCATAATCGTAAAAAGACTAGAAAACTATATTTACACAATTTTGTGTCACAAATAAAATCACCCAATTAATGAAGTTAGGATTCATACACAGCATTAATAGCTGACTCATCAAGAGTAAAATGGGTCACATTTGAAATGGGTCTGGAGGTGGAGCTTCGATTATTCCTTATTCTGTAAGTGTGATAATTGTGACTTCTATTTAATATGTGTTATTCAAAAGTTACCTGATGAAGGTGGTTTATCATAATGCATTCATATTTGTGTTCTAACATCAAATAAAATGTTTGATTTTTGGATATGAGAATTATTGGTTTATATGATTTATGCAAAGTTAAAAGACCAAAAGCGACAAAAACTCTGTTGTGGATTTATTTTTTATATAAACTGACCATTTATGAATGTATTTAATTCACGCAACAGGCCATATATTTTGATTTTGGAAGTTACTAAGCCTTTCAAAGCATTTCACAATTTTTGTGATTTCTGTTTTCTTTTTTTGTGGTATTGCACACCAAGATTTTTTTTTTTTTTTGTATGTGGTGAGTAAATAGGCGTGAACATGCAGAGTATAAAAGGGCTCTCACTCGAGAATTTATTGCAAACTGATAGCTGATCACCAAGCTCTTGAAAATCTTCACCAGCTTCCTCAACCACTAGCAAATTATGGCGATTGTTTTACTTCTGCTGGCTTCTGGGGTGGTGCAGCTCTTCAGCCTGTCATCCTGTGCTCCACATCCTCCCAACTCAAACAAGCTTCATCCAAACCTCAAAGACATCGTCACTGATATTGAAAAATACAATGACAGCATCAATAAGGTAAGAACTTTCTCATTAGTTTGTGTTTTTGGGAAAAATATATTAAATATTTAACTTTGTAACTTTTTTTGTTAAGATTAATGAAACAAGCTTTGTAATTGATGTATTATCCTTTTTTGTTTTTGTGGCAGGAGTACTTTGTGGAGGATGTGCAGGACCTGGCTGACGCTGGATGCAAGGTAGGAAGAAGCGTGCTTTTTATAGTAGACTTGAGTCTAATTAATGTAACGTCAGATTCACCACAATTGCATAGTTGCAGACGTTTTTTGTGTATTTTCTTTTTTACAGAGGCAGAGATTTAACATTTGCTGGAGATTTATTTTTATGACCAAAACTTAAGAATTACACCCCAATATAAGAAAATCTAGTGCAATTCTGCAATTTATTTGGTAGCGCATTAAAATGTGGCTTTATTTGATCATTAAAATCCAAATACTTGAAATATATTATAAACCTCAACCCAGATGCTGCATTGTGTATGTGAGTATATTTATTCATGTGTATACATATTTCTTTTTTTCATAGGATGAATTTTTCTGCAAAGTCTCTCAAATCCTGAAAAACCACAAACACTTTTCCAGAGGAGACCAACAAGGACTCAAAATTGTGAATAATCTTGACGCATTTATCAATAAAGAAAATGTAAGTTTGCCTAAAGAACTCACCAGAATAAAGTGTAAATGTAATGTTGCTGACAAAGAAAATAAACCACCTGCAGTGTTTCATTTTCTGTCAGACGTTAGGCTTGCATGGAGCAACATGAAATCAGCAGCAATTATCCTGCACCTAATGCCCTTTTTTTGTGTCCTTTCATCAGTTCACGTGTGAAGAGAACTCAAAGGAAGGAAATTCTGTCAAGAAGCCAATCACAGAGCTGCTGCGGTTCCTCAAAGAGTGTAGTCAACATAGAAACACTCATGGAAGACCTAAAGCGCAGTCCTGAAGACAGCAGATGACTCCTGTAACCTTTTACATTCCCAATAACATTTTTCTTTCTATTGTCAGTACTTTAAAGTATTATAACAGGGCAGTTCAATTTGAGATGTGAGATAATTCATGTTTTATTTTGCTCATTTTATGTTAAGCAATGATTATTTTATTTACACTGTTCTTATTGCGCTATAATGCTATTGTTTTCAAGGTGTGAAAAGAGACTTTCTGGTTTAAAAACATATGAAGTGTGTAAACCAGATCCACCTATTTATTTTATTAAAAAATTCATGTTTGTATGTATCAAAAAAATGCTTCATACCTATGTTTGAACAATATTTATTGTCATTATTACACAGGTTATCGATTTACTAAAATAATAAATCTTAGTGCCCATTGAAATAGTTGTATTTTTATTTTATTAGTTTTCTTTTTACTCATTTTGACCTTTAACTGACGCCTTACTTCAGTCCTTTTTATTTTATAGATTTGATAGGTTTTAAAACTTTTTGTAAAACACAGAAGATTTACCGTCTGAATGTCTTAAACAATTTATTGATTATCAGGACTAAATAAAAGATGAAAATTAAGCATCTATCTGTTGCAACATCTATTCATCGTTAGATTTAATCATAAACATTGTTTCTGCCATGGTTATTGGTTTTAATGTGCTGCTGCCTCAAAGGATGATTTAAAAAGGTAAAAGAATTTGCAGTCGGCACACAATTTTATGTAAAACCTATCACTGGATAAAACTGAAGAAAAAAGATATAAACCAAGTACAATGGGTTTCTTTATACCATTTAAACATGGAAGTTAAAGACATAGTTTAAAACCTTTTTGGAATTTATTTTTTTCAATAAAAAATTACAATTCTTCTTAGGGATATTGTCATTTACATAAAGGCTTTTTCTATTTGGTCTGAATTTTAATGAAACAAATGAAAGTTCCCTGTGGTATTACTCATAATCAATGATCATTTTCTTTAATTTGATGTTTGTTACCCCAAAAATTAAGACAATGATAAAGAAACCCCCAAGTGACCAATATTGAGCATGTCAAAAGCAGATTTTTCTACCATTCGTCACTATGGCAGCTTGACCTCCATGTCTCATGCTCGCCACTTGCCTCATGATGTTTTTCTGAGGAAATGTGTTCCACTATTTCACAAGTGCTGGGGTTCAGGTCAGGGAACAATGTTGGCCATTCCATGTGAGGCATTCCGACTTCCCAAAGTCCAGCTGTGACAATTGACAATCCTGGTACCATGTGGTGGAGCATTTTGATTGATGGTTTTAAATCTAGAACAGCTCAGGTGTCTCTTGGAGTTCCACAAGGTTCAGTTCTAGGGCCACTTCTGTTTTCCTTGTATCTGCTTCCGCTGGGGTCTATTCTAAGAAGGCACGGTGTTTCTTTTCATTTATATGCTGATGACAGCCAGATCTATCTACCATTGAAAAGGGAGAGTGGTTTCTCTACTAACCCGCTTGTATCATGTTTGCATGATATTAAGGTTTGGTTGGCAATGAGTTTCTTGAGTTTTAATGAAAACAAAGCTGAAGTACTAGTATTTGGACCAAATGATCTTGGAGGACCGTCCCCAGTTGATCTGGGTTTTTTGACAGGCTTTTTAAAGTCAACTGTTTCTAACTTGGGTTTGAAATTGGACGGTCATTTTAAACTTGATCATCAGATCAGATCAGTGGTGAAGCTGAGCTTCTATAAACTCCAATCCACACCTTCATAACATATCGGCTGGATTTCTGCAACTCTCTGTATCTTGGACTAAGCCAGACATCTCTCTCACGTCCCCAACGTGTTCAAAATGCAGCTGCCCGTCTCCTGGTTGGAGGACGTAAAGGAGACCACATTACACCGATTTTAGCATCGCTCCACTGGCTGCCTGTGCATTTTAGGGTTAACTTTAAGAGTCTTTTATTTGTTTTTAAGTCTTTACATGGTCTTGCCCCACTGTACCTCTCTGAACTGCTTTCTCCTTAATCGCCGGCCATTTACAGATGTGAGGGGTAGTAGGGTTTCCATACAAACCACTAACAACCGACTCCACAGCTTTGGGTTGAATGCTAGACATTCTAGACAATGCTAGACATACATCTGAGTCATCCACCCGCTACTTTAACTTATGTCTCCTAAACCAAACATTGTCTCCAGACTTTATGCATGCTGAATTGCTCCAGAACACTGAAACGGAATATAGTTGATGCTCATAAAGCAGGAGAAGTCTATAAGAATCTCAAGCTCAGAAATCCTTTGCAAATGTATTGAGAAAATTATTGCCAGGTGGCGCACTATGGCCAGTCAGATGTTGCACATAAACTTTTGCCGTGTCTCAAAATGCCATCAACAGACTTGCATCAAGACAGTCGATGAAAGACACAGAACTACTGGCAGAGTTTGTGAAAAATCCAGGAATGGAGCCCCACAAGTGACAGACTTCAACGATGGCCACTTTCTAAGGACCTATGAACTCGGATATTGTTTTGGAAACGCCACACAGCTGCAATATCTGAGTTCATAGGTTATTCGATGTACAAATGCAGGACAGGTGTATGGGAAGTCAGGGTTTGATTCTCAGTGTGGGTCCTTGTGTTAGCCCCTTTGCGCTACTGGCTGACCATGTAGCCACAAAAGGGGTCTGGGTCTCCTTGTGCTGGTCTCCTACCCGGATAAAATACAGGGTTGTGTCGGGTAGAGAATCCGGCAGAAAAATCTCTGCCTAAACCACCTTGCAAATCAGTGAAGGCTTCTGCGCTGTGGCTTCCTTTCAAGGGAAAATCTGACAAAGTAAATGGTGGGATGTAAAGAACATTGCTTTTAATGTTTCGATCAGTTAAGGTGTTGTAGCCAGTGTAACTGGAAGACAATGTCTGCATAAAGAATATTTCAACTCTCAAGAAGAAGGTGACACACATCAGTAGAGAAGTTGTGATGCAGCGGAATGAGTCATCCCTGTTAAATATTTATCTTTGATTTGGTGCAACGCAGTCACACACAGAGGGTTTGACTTCCTGTCTGTCTGGGTTTGTTTTGTGGCACATTTGACACATTTCTCACAAGTTTTCTCTGGAAACAGAAAGCGCAGAAATAAAAATGTGTGCTTTTTTAAAATCAGAAATAAATCCATTTTTAAATGATTTACACCTTTTCAAAAAGGTGAAAGAGAACTAGAGCTAACCAAAGCAAGCCTTTTAGATGTTTTTTTTTTTTTTTAATTTAAATTAAGAATATGTTTTATTTGAATGCATTTGGTAAGATGTTTAAATTATTGTTGTAGGTCAGGTATTTTTGGCTTCTAACAGAAACTTTCAAAACTGCACAATATTCTCACCATGCTTCAGTTCAGTTTCTAGGACAGTGGCATTCAGTGTCACTGGTCATATAAAATTGTCTTTATCTTACGCATCACTGTTGAATTACCAGAAGTCAAATGGGGTTTTGTGATGTGGTTCAGAATCAGAAAACAATTTTAATGAACTTAAAAAACAGAATTTTCCTAAAATTCTGTTTATCTGTATTTACACACAGCTACAATGCAACACTTCTTTGAGTTCTGTCTTAAATGTTGCCAATCAGCTAACTCCTAGTTCTCACAGCAAAGTCAGCTAATTTACATGAAGATCCTTGTCAACCACATCTGATGTCAAAGAGGTTGCGTGGGGAAGCAGGGTATAAATGCTTTGAGCAAAGGTTTCCTGTGGTGATGAGGACTTCAAGAACTCTTTGACCATTTCTTCAGTCAGCAACAAGCAAAGAGGATGGAGATGTTTGCATTTCTGCTGGTGTCTGCCGTTTCCCAGCTGATCAGCCCAGCTGCTTGTGCTTCACTCAAACTTCATCCAAACCTCAATGACATTATTAAAGAAGTTAACAAATACAATGACACTCTGGCTAAGGTAGGAGTTTGTTCAGTGAATTGCATTTTGCAACTATTTCTTTTCTCTCTTTGTTACAATACAACAAAATGTGACGTTTGATAATCCTTTTTTTTTTTTTTTTTTTTTTTTTTAAAAGGACTATTTTGTAGAAGATGTGCAGGACTTGGCTGATACTGGATGTAAGGTAGCTGCAAAATTCTTGCCTCAAAAAACTAAACTAAACTTTTATCTATGTTTTTAATTAATGAGTTTAATCAGGCACCAACTTCATTCACTTTTGAAAATCTAGACTTAGACTCAATTTTACTGATGTTGAGCCAAATTTTTTGGTGCCTTTGCTCCACATTCTGTCTTCTGCCTGAGGACAGGCAAATACATTTTATTCATTTGTGTTTCTTTTTCAGTTTTTCTCTCTTTTTTTATTTGTTTTTATTTATCTTTGTAGTTTAAATGGCTTTTGTGTTTCCGTGAGCTTAAGCTTAAGCTTAAGCTTAAAAAGTCTTTTTGGAAAGAAAAAATGTGCTTTATTATCCATACAGGACGAGTTCTTCTGCAAAGTCTTGGATATCCTGAACACCCATGCTCATTCTACACATCGTAAGACGAATTACCAGTTGCAGATCATATTGAAAAACCTGAAGGCATTCACTGCAGAGGTGGGAACTGTCTTCAACAACTTTCAGAATGTTGTCTTCATGATTTCTTGCTCACTGTGAAATTAAACTTTTGCTTCTGGCATTTCTGGGTTTTGAGAGATGATGTAGCGAGTAAACTGTAAAGAACCATTGAGCACTTTATATGTTTATTTTCAGATGAAGTGTGAGGAGAAACGTAAGAAGATGGAAGATACATTCAAGACGCCGATCACAGCTCTGCTGGAATTCCTCAAACAATGCAGTCAAAGAAGAAACTCATTTGGCTCAAATTAGGGAATATTTTTTTCATGAGTTTATGATTTTATTTAAAAGTTAGTTTTTAATATTTTTCTTTGTAATACTTTTTTCCTGCATTACATCGGTTACTTTAATTTTTCTGGATCTACATGTTTTTGCTGTACATCTTTTTCAATGTAACATTGTGACCAGTTAAACTTGCATATTTATTCTATTTAAACTGATGTTATCTTAATCTGCAATGAAAACATATTTATTATAGTTTGTGCACAAAAAGGTTTTAATAAACTGTTTCACTCATAAATCAAGATTGTGTGAAAACATTTTGTTCAAAACCTGTGCAGTTTGTTTGACTTTTGAACCTGTCTCAATTCTGCACCCCTCCAGCTGAACAAGGTCATCTTAGTGCAGTGTCCTGCAAATATCAGCAAAATTTAAAACTTAAACAAATGTTATGCAGTTTTTATTTTTTTCCCTTATTTTTTCAGACGTTTATACTGATTTATTCAGCCATTTTCATTTCCTAGATTTTTATTTAAAACATGCTTAGAAAAGTTTTGATGGTCACATTTCTCAAGACATTAACTGGAATAAAAAGCTTCAATATTGTAGATTTGAACTGTTTCATCAAAAACACTGCAGGTTTACAATAATGTCCTTAGAAAATAAGTGATTCTATGCATCTAATAACAGTAAAGGTGATAAAACCCATTGTGGCAGTTAGTACATTTGGATCATTGTTGTCTTGAGTTGTCCTTTTCCCCATGTAAACCCAGCTTTGCATAATGCTACTTACTGTATACTTACAATTCATTTCAAGAGGGTAGAGAGACACCAAATGTCACCAATGTTATTTTTAATGAAAATAAGTTTCAGTATAGGTCATTCTTTTTGCTTTTTCATCCGCTGCTCACAGAATAACTCTTGCAGTTTCACTCCTTAGTCTTGTTAATCCATCGTAGATCATCACTTGTAGCAGCTGCCACTGGCTACTGTTTGACTAACATCAAGCTATAAGTAAACCTAACGTTATAAACATGCATCAGAGGAATCCATTTAAACAAACACAGAAAAAACATTAATGGAAAGAACCAGGAAAATGCTCCCAGATTTGTGTTATGTAATGTGAGCATAACTTAAAATCCCCTGAAAAGGCAAGTATTGTGTGATTCCACTAAACTTTAGAGTGCTAACCAGCTACGTCATGTACTGTCCTAAAACTCACAAAACCCCTCAATGTCTTTATTGTTTTTAGTTGTAAAAAAGAATAAAAGTGTTTGTACGACGCACAAAGTCACTGGCTGGTAAAAGATAAGGAGTAGCGGAAATCAAAAGGAAATATTTGGACTCATGTTTGAAGTATATATTGCCTTTTATTTTAAACAGACATATTAAATATATATTTTTTAATCCGTTTTTAGCCCTATTATGCACATGCAATAATGAAAAAAAAAATATTTTTACCTATTTAAACCTTATCATACGCTTTATCTTAAGGATACAGAAGCTTCTCTTCTCTGAGAAGGTTTTGGAACAAACAAACAGCTTTTCTTTAACCCTTTGAGGTCTTTATGTAAAAGCACCCTGAATGGCCAACAAAACACAGTATTGGAGATATGTTCCACCTCTGATTTCTACTGCAGTGCGTCTGTTCAGCCTGGTTGAGTGTGTTCCCCATCTTACCCATACCTTCAAGAGAACAAGTCAAACAAGTTCAGCGAACTAACTTTTCCTGTCCTTTTTTTAAATATATATTTTAAAATCTTATTATTTATAATTTTATAGGATGACTTTTTTTTCTGCTTACATTGTCACGTGCTGAAGACCGATGGGGATATTTTTCAACAAAGTCACAAGCACACAGAACTGTGAAAAGCATAAACATTTCATTTTACTGTTTTTTGTTTTTTTAAATAAGGCATTAATACCAGAATAGTTTTTAAAGTCTAATGGACTTTGTTGAGTTCAATATGTTTTGCCTACAAGCCGACATGTTTTCAACTTAACACTATGTCCAGATGACTTTTTAAAAAACCTTTTCCGCTAAAGAACCATCCTAGATGAATGCGAGTCTTCACCGAAATGGGACACTAAAAATGTGTTTAGATGAAGAAACATGAACAAAAATTAATAACAGTATGAACATCCCGCCTTTTATGTATCTATGCTCTTCTCAGATGAACTTCAGAAACCAAAGACAGAGGAAAAATCCAGCCCTAAGTACCAACATATTGTTGGTGTGGTTCCTCAGAGATTGCAGAATTCACGGACAAGTCTGGTCACCAGTACCAGAATCATTATTAGTTTCTTCATGGATCATCATGAGACAGTTGTGCTAATTTAATTATTCTAATATTTTACCAAAATCCAGTCACCTACTAGCTCGACTGGATTATGACATAAGGAAGTGTTACTTATCTTTTCTATGTAAATCAAATTCAATTTTCCATTTGTTCTTTTTTACTGATTTCATTGCAGTAAAATCGATTTGGTCATTTGGTCATGTTTTAGTTTATTTGTTAAATTATTAAGTTCTGCCACCAATTCCAGTTTTCTACTTGTTCCTGGCCATTCTGGAGGTGTAGTGTTTGGCATTCTTTGGGTTTTACCCAATTAC
Organism: Oryzias celebensis; assembly: GCA_014656515.1. Classification (NCBI taxonomy): domain Eukaryota; kingdom Metazoa; phylum Chordata; class Actinopteri; order Beloniformes; family Adrianichthyidae; genus Oryzias; species Oryzias celebensis. The sequence goes on from BNCR01000013.1 coordinate 18,315,138, forward strand.
AAACCCAACATCTTTGTATCCCAAACACTGAGATTGATATTTTGTTTTATAATAAAAAAAGACCTGTCTTATAGTCATTCAGTTAACATCTAATCAAGTAAGTGTCACTTGATAATTAGAGAAATATTTTTTTTTCATATTTAAAAGGTTCCTGTTTATTATTCCTAAATATTCTAAGTAGTTTTATTTAAAAAATAATTAGCATGATAAAACACTGACAGGCTTCAGTAAAGCAGATGAGATCACATTTATGTCACTATTGTCAGTTTTCCACTTAAAACCACAAGATAAAATCAAGAAACTTCTTAGAATTCAGGAAAAAGCAAAGTTTTTCTTCATTATTGTATGTATCCATTTTTATGCGTTTGTCAAACTAGGATGTCACTTCAGAATTTGAGGTTCGTGGTGGTTTGACTCAGGTAAGAAACTGTTAAAACACTTCACCCACAAATACAGTCGGCTTCCTGTTAGGTTGAGTTAGATGGAAACAAACCACCGAAAAGTGACGTTATTAAGCACATCGTTCAAGAAAAGGAGGCATTAGAAAATCCCAGTCTTCATCTTCATCCACAGGTTTCCTTCACTTTTCTGTTTTTTTCACCCGCATTTCTACGAGACGTGGCTCAATCGTTAAGGTTTTCCAAACTGCAATAAGTTCAGAAAGTAAAAGCCCATATACTGATTATTCTCTTCATGTCTAGATCAGAAAAAGCTTTTTTTTCTGAGCTAAGATAGAAGAAAACATCTTTAATATATTAAACAATAAAATAAAAAATGACTTTGAAAAGATAAAAACAAAAACAATGCCAAAAATAGATCAATAAATCAATTGAATTGAATTTGTGCACATTAAGTTTTAGAGACAGACTTGCATCTACTGGTTTAGATATTCTGCTTTTTTAAATGTATTATTTCTTTGTTTGCTCGTTCTGACTCCAAAAATGTATCAGTTAAGTATATTAGTGTACTAGTGGCCTTTAAAAACTCATCATCTGTTTTTGATGCGATAAGGAGGGTTTTTTTCTGTACGTGAGATTTACAAAGTCACGGGAAGTTATCAGATGACCAGTAACCAAATTTGGTGTTTGAGGTTGACATTTTCCCAATGTGAGCTTTCAAAATGAAGCGCTATCAAATTTCCACTTAAACATCAAAGCACCTGTCCTGTGAGAAATGGCAACACTTCACTTACGACTTCACTTGGAACACAGTTAGACAGCAAAGTCATACTTTTCAAAGAAAACTGAGGTGCAAATTTCCTCCTCGACCACATCTGAAAAGGCAAGACACGTGGGTAAACGGAGTATAAATGCCCTACTCTCTGCAAACGTTTCAAAAATCTAGATTACAAAGCCTCCATTTAACGGTTCCTTCAGTTATTGAGTCAAAAGTATGGGGATTTTTGCACTTCTGCTGGTTTCTGCTGTGCTTCACCTGTGTAACTTGGCGGCTTGTGCTCCACGGGGGCATCATCAGATAAACCTCAAGGACATCATTTCAGAAATTGACAAATACAATTACACTACGGTAAGAGCTTCTTTCATCTTAGCAGCCTTTAATAAAGAATTAAAGATTTGTGTCATTTAAATGAAACCTTTGACATCTCATTGACTTGTTTTGTCTGACAGAACCACTTTGTAGATGATGTGCAGGACTTGGTTGACGCTGGATGTAAGGTAAGGAGAATTGCAACTAAATTAAAGCTTTAAAAAAATATAAATAAACGAATACTCATGGTTACTTGTCCACACAGGATGACTTCTTCTGCACTGTTCTATGCATTCTAAAAAACAACACTAACCCTAAACATAAAAAAAACGAGCAGGAGCAAAAGATTTTAAGGAACCTCGCAATTTTCACAAATATGCAAAAGGTAAGAATTCAAGTTAAGATCCTAACTGTGTGTAACAAAGTAGAAAGCTTTTAGTTTCTACGACTATTCTGTACCTAAACAGAAAGACAAGGAACAAAGGTGAAATGTGATGAAAGCCTTGTAAAACTTGTGCATTTGTGTTTCTTTAGATGGAATGTGAAAAGAACACAAAGACAACGGGAAACGGGGTTAAAAAACCCATCTCAACTCTGCTGGGATTCCTCCAAGACTGCAGTAGGAGAAGAATCTCATTCTGGAAAACAAGAGCTTGAGATAATTGGTGGCTGCTGTCTGCTTCTCAGATATTCACATTTGCAAATCTTTAGTTGTTGCCATAGAAAAGTTTGTTAAAATATGGAATATTTATATCATTATTTATTATTTTATTTAAGTTTTGTCTCTTCTAGTGTGCAGACAATGTGTGTGTAGTGCGGTGAGTAAATGCAGCTAAAAAGTGATTTCCTCTGTCATTTTTCTTTCGGATCCCACAGATTTGGTTTGGTGGGGCCAAATTAATGTATTTATTAGGCACTTTTATGTTTGTAACCTCTCTATCTGTTGTTTACATGTAAAGCTTACTTATTTATTTAACTTATTTAAACAGAAGTCAGTGAGTTTTGATACATATACACATGCTAACGTGCGTAAATATTTATTTATGTGGAGTTTGACTCCTCTAAACAATAAATGTTGTTGATTTGAATAAAAATTGTGTGGAGGTTTTTCATTTGAAGATAAATGCTTGGTTAGTTTTCTTTTTAAGATATGTAAAGATTTATGGCACCACTTTTCTGCTGCTCTGGTGTTTTTTGTATTTTACGATTTTTTTTTACAAATATTTGTCTCATATATTGATTTGCTTACCGTATTAAATTACATGGATTATTCTGTTTTGAACCTAAATTTGGACAATTTCAATGTTTTGTCTGAGCCTATGCATTGAAAATTAATCTGTTAAAAGAATCTCTTTAAGACAATCTCACCAAACCCATTTAAAATCGCGACGTGACAGTGGTGCACATTTTTCTCATGTTAAAAAGGTCTTAGTGGTCTAAGTCTGGTCGGAGGTCTTAGTGGGTCCTAAAATAATAGTGCAAAAACATTTAAAAGTTCAATTATCACTCAAAGATTAATGATGCTGTAAATCATTTAGCCCCCAGCGAACTTCCTGAGAACCCTGTTTTCGTGCAGAGCACTAAGCTAATCGGTGTGACCCAGAAATCCAAACGTGTAAATGCTCCACTCGGCTCTAGTGAGCTGGTTTCCGCTCTGAGAGAAACATGTTTCACCACTCTTTTCCCTCTTGCCTTGGACAATGTACCCATCACTCAGTGATTTGATGCAATGTGAGAGCTGAGGGGGGTTGCTCTAGGTGGTGGCTGGATCTCCATGTGGCATACAGCTGTGTATTTGTGCTACTGAACCGTGGCTCCCTCATTACTTAATAAAGACAATCACTCTCTCCTTCTGAAGTGCTTTTTATAGAACTGCTGAAATATTCCTGATACTTTCTACAATCTTCTCCAGTGTATTTTCTTGAAGGGCTTCAGAGGACAAACAAACTGAAAAGTTTGACAACATAGAGGTAGAGGATAGTCTTCTCCATGTGCAGCAGGTCGATCTAGAACCGTGTTTTTTTTTGTTTCATATTCATCATGTCTTGTTATAGAGTTTACAACATCAATAATAAAATTATAAGCTCGTGCAACAAAACGCAAGGATATTTTGTATTACTGTATTAATAATGCTGCATTTCCGGCTGGAACCTATCCCAGCTGTGCTATTGTGGTAGACAAAAAAGGTCTGCAATGAGGTCACACAGATTAAAACAACTTTTTTACAACTCAGACTGTAAAGCAACATTAATTATTACTCTGGGCTGGTCACTGACATGTTGCTTTTTGACTGAGAAAGGGAAGCTAGCCATGTTAGCTGGACAAAACCTCCAACAGGAAAAACTTAACGGTTTATATTTATATAGTGCTTTTCTACCTTGTTTTAGACTATGATCACATATCCCAATGCCACAGCACGGTGACCTAAATGCAAGTTTTTCATCAAATTTGGCAGGTGGCCCCGCGGCGGCATTTGAAACTGGGGGGGTGGCAGTTTCTTTTTTGCACACTGCACAGTGGCCGCAAAGGTTTTAAGAAAAATGTTTACATTTAATGGCGACCTGACAATTTTTCTAATATGGGTCATTGGCCACGCTGGGAAATTTGGAGGTCGTGCGGGGGCAGTCCAGTAACAGGTGGGTGGCAGGAAGGCAGCAGTGTCATAATTGACTGATAGGAGGGTCTCCAAGGTCCCCAAAATCGTCTGATGATCGATCGATTTCAGACTGCAGCCAGCCGATGATCCGGCTGGGACCGCCTTGTAGCTTCCCAGCTGCTAATTTTGTAATGGCGTCATCCTTGACACCTGACTGCCGCCGTCTACATTCATGACCACGCCAAGGATTTTCCAAAAAATCGGGCGGCAGCATGAAGTCTTGAAGATTCTGCTGATGCTTCCCCATTGCACTGTGGCAGTTGTATTTGTGACCATAGCATTAAGGCATTTCCCAGTCGCAATCCCTTTCCCCCATGCAGACACACATTCACACACTGATGACACTGGCGCCAACCTATAACCAAATAGATCAATGTGAGGTTCAGTGCCTTGCCCTGGAATACTTTATCAAATGGATGGGCAAGGGACCTGAACCTGCGATCTCCCAATCAGAGGTTTGCCACTCTCTTGCCATTCTTTACAAAAACCCTCCAGCTAAGTCCATCTATCCTTTTTCTAACCCCAGTTATCCTTGTTTAGGGTTATGGAGCACCTAGAACTTACTAACCAAAATTAAGATCTGAGAAGAGCAAAGTGAATATGTACTGTAGATGTCAGAGAGAAATTGAAATTTAAAAATAAACCCTTGAAATGATGGCCAAGTCACATGACACCAAAGCAAAAATCTGCATTCAGTGATACATTAATTGGAGTTGTTGGTGAGGCAAAAGTCCAATGGAAATAGCAGTCCTTGATTTGGAAAATGTCTCCGGCTCTCCTCTCAGGCATGACTTGAGCCTGACAGGCTCACAGCTAAAGACAAGCACAGCGCCCGAGTTTGCCTGCACTTCTGAAGGGATTCCATGTTGGGTTATGGGTAAAAATTCTAAATTGTGCAAACTAGATATGTAATAATAATAATACTAAAAAAAATAATAATATTAATAATAAAGCCAACGTTAAAGCTATGCCAAACTACTGTCAATACTGTGGTCTCTTTCATTAAATGAATTCCAATTATGTCTTAGATAAATGTTGGTCTTGGTAGTCTTCTCCATTTTTAAACCAAGTGATAAAAATATTTTTTTATTAGTTTTCTTTTTTCTGTGGTAAGTACAGTTCGTGTTTTTTTTTGTTGTTTTCAGCTTTACAACTGTAGAAGTTTGACATTCTGTCTGCTAAGTTTCATTTTTATTTAGCAGAATTACAATTCGTGAACTGCAAATTTGTAATAGATATTATCATAAATTCAGTCATTTTCTTAAATGTTTCAGTGCATGTCCTTTTCAGTGGATATAATGACAGAAAGTCAATATCAATAATTAAGCCTTATGTATTTTTCATGCCTGCAAAAATACGGTGCTTTATGGCCTTTAATTAAATCATTTTGTGTAAAGAAATCCCATTTTTCTTTGATCATGTTTTTGTTCAGATGTAATTTAAATCAGTGTTTATTTCTATAGGTGTGTGATTTAGCAGATATGATACCATCTAACATGCTTTCTTGTAATGTCTCACAAGAGCAGTGATCAGACTCAAAGTAAACATCTCATTAAGTCTAAAAAGTTTTTACAAGCTGATTTTTGGGAATTGCTTCTGGTTTTACCAGTCTAAAGTATTGTTTTTTTGTGTTCTTCCCTTGATCTGTACACACATGTCCCTGCTTAGTGCTAGCTGCCTCTGTATTGTGTTCCTGGTTGATTAGCCTCAGGGCTGTCTTCAGGGCCTGGAGCTTATGGGAGCAGACAAGGGGGAGGGCGGGTGACTGCATCTGCTTGGGGACCTCCTTCAGGGGTCCCTCTGTGGCCTGGCTCAGTTTTATGTCTATCTTCAAAGACTCAGCCCTGTGGACTGCGGAACACAGAAAGACTGTCCTTAAAGAGCTGCACTGCCGTTATTTCCCCACATGGCCCTTATTGGTACACAATAATCTGGGTAATGGCCATGATGACCCTGTGCAGCTTTTACCCTAGAGGTATGGAAAGACCAAAGTAACAAAAATAAATATTTGTGATTCTCGGAAAGACAAACGTGTCAAATTTGACATGTAATCGATCTTTTCTTAAAAACAAGTTCTTCTCTTAACGTTTTAAATGAGCTAAATTCACAAAAACAAAAAGTTAGAAAGAAATCTGTCAACAAATAAATGTTCATCAAAACTGAAAATTGGGTGATATTAATAAAATATGTAGTTATTTTGATGATTACAATGGTAGAAATTGTATTTAATTGTGTGTGTATTTATACTTGTTTATAATAGATTCACAATGCTGTAAATATTTCTGCTGAAATTATTATTTTGTTTTGGGGTAATATTAGTCTCATAGATCAAATAACAGTATTGGCATATGTGATTTTAACTTCTTCATATGGTGTTGATAGAGGTTGTCGGTTCTGATATTTAAAGACCCAATAATGAAAATCTTTTTTTTTTATGTTCTTCACCCATTCCTGTAGCATTTTTTTCTCATGATGGAGGAAAATTAATAAGGAAAATTAGATCAAAATTACATTTCTGAGTATGTCTTTATTCAAATTGTCGTTATGTTAGGAGTAGACAAAAAAAGGCCATTTGAAAAAGCTGTAAGCTAGCTAGCTAGAGAGCGTGTAAACAGACGGGTAAATGGGTGGAGCTAACTCTGTGCCAACAGTTCCGTCTACAACTCAGAAGCTAATTTCTTATAAATTCCTGCTGACCTGTAGAATATATGTCCTAAAAAGCAACACTGTTTTTTGGCTAAAAACAGCATAATTGTAATTAAAAGACTACTAGGAATGCTTTAAAAGTAGCAAAAAAGATGATTGGAATGGCACTTGTACCTCATATTTTTTAAAATTTTGTCTCTAATTTCTTTGTCTTCCAAAGTCCTATTAGTTTCTGATTTATCGCATTGTTTTTTAATGTGTTTAAAATAAAGACTTTAAATCAAAATTAGTTTGAGGTTTTCTTTTGAATTTAAAACATTTTTTTGTAAATGTTTTGATGCAAATGAGGAAAAAACTTGAGTGGTGACCTTGGAGAACATTTGCTGCACTTCAAGAGTTCTTCCAGCTTTTTCTAGTTTCCAGTCACCATTCTTTAATGAGAAAGATTATTCACACACTTAAAAGATGTCCCTGTGAGTTTAAATCAAGGTCACACTGTGCAGTGCTTAAGGAAACTGCAAAACGATGTAAAAAAAAAAAAAAAAAAAAAAGGATGGGTCTGCCTTTCAAATTCTGCATGCCTCAGTTGGCATGTTAAATGTTTGTGTCAGTGGGAGACATTTTAAAGACAATCTTTCACAAGTCTTGCAAAAGTTTTCAAGAACGGTCTCTTCTCTTCTCTCTGAACAAGCAATGATAAGGCAGTAAAACTTGGAACAGTTTGTAAAAAGATTAAAACTTTTGGGCAAGTTCAACAAAATCAGTTGTTTGGTGTTAACTCAAATTCGAGGCCACTCGTTTATTTATTTATTATTATTTCAGTAACTTGTTAGACCTTATTTAAATGTACTATTTTATGTTCTTTTGTACCCCACTTGATGATGGAACTATCCGGAAAATACATGGATAGAAGTTTAAAGCGATGAAGCTTCTGCTCTGCAGGATTTTGCAGCGTCCTCTGTAGCGGGTCCTCTGGGTGCTCCTGCTGTCACAGGGGTTTAGTGTCAGACTATCCGAGCCAGCGGGGATGCACTCACCTTGACGAGTTCAACGTGAAAATGAAAGGAACTGAATGCAGATAGTCAGGAGGACAGACAGGCCAGTCATTAGAGATTCACAATTGCATTCTCCTCATCCTGCTCCCTCTTGGCTTTGGCTTCTTTTTTCCTTATCCACTTGTCAGTTCCTTTTTTTTTTGTTTGTTTTGTTTCTTTGTTTGAGTCTTAGTTAAGACGTTTTACAAAATAATCGTAAAACTTTATTTGTCGTTAACCAAAAAAAACGTCCAAAACACAGGAATTGGTAGAAGTCTGTGCTCATTACAGTCACAACTGAATGTGTAACTAAAATCACTTCCTGATTTAACACCATTAGTCTGAATAATTTGAAAACGTTTCAAGCTTCAAACATTGTTGTAAAAAAAAATCCTAAATTCACCCAAAAACCAAAAGAGTTAACTTACTGTGTTTTTTTATCCTTTTTTTATATTAAATTTGCATTTTTTTAAAGGTCGTAAGAACTTCTTTACTTCTGCAACAAATTTCATACCCTTTCAGAAATGTTGTTGTTCACCATCCCATGAACCCTGCTGTTTTGTTGTCAACAGAAATTGTACATTTTAGTGCATTTAACTTCATTACAAAAAAGTGGTTTGTTATTCATAACTAATTACTTAATTTGTTTAAAGAAAAGAAAAACGTTGTCTCTTTTTTGCATTGAAACTTTTTTTTGTTTATTTTTGCTTTTCCATTTTTTCCTTTAATTCTTCCTGTAATGTTTTGTCATATTATATTCTCCTCTTCCCTAAAACAGCCTTTCTCAATTTCACCAGTTTTATTTTTTTTTTCATTAAAAACAAAAAACAAACCCCCTCATTTCCCATTTAACTGTTGCTCCTCCCCCATTTTATCAGATCTGATTATGTTGGGTAGGTGGTTCAGACATTCTATGTTCACATATTCAAGTCTGAGATTGTGTGCAGACCTGCACTTGACCAGCTAAGTGCTTTATAGGAATGGAAAAAAAAATCACGCCACAGTGAGTTATTTCTGGCTGGGTTAGCCTTATTTCTCTGGGCGCTTTGATAATGGAGAGGACTTGAATAATGAATAGGGTGTATAATACTGTTCTTCAGACCCACAGAATGAATTAGGCAAGTGCACATAAGTGAATCTGCTGTGAGTGTCTCCAATAGACAGCAGGACCCAACTTTGTCTTTTTAGTTTCGTGATTTTATTTTAGAATTTTTGGAAACTGAAATATTTGATAAACACAGGAATAATCTATATGAATTTTGTTTCCTGCAACATTTTAATGGGTTTCTATTAGAGATGAAGCTGTTTTCATGTTTGCATCTTAAATTTATCTTTTTCTTTTCCTTCCTGTTCATTAAAAAACAAAATAACCACAAGCTCCAAATCTGAAGTCACCCCAAAGGATAAATGATTATATGAAAACAAGTTAGTGGACTTTAAATTATGTATTAGGGGTGCAACAATTAGGGGTGATCCATATCATAATTTGTAGTTGACGGTCAGATCAATAATCAATATTGGTTTTATTTTGAATGATTTGATTCGATCTGATTCACTCACCTAAAACTGGTCCAGGACATCTTTAGCCCAAAATTTAACCAGTGTGACTCAGACATAAATATAGGTGTTAAAGGATTTAATATATTAATCATAGAGGTGTAACAATCAATCAACTTAATCAATTTATTTCCCTACAATCCAATCAGATTAATCTGTCTGAGGCAAATTATAAATCAAACAACAAAACCAAAATAAAATCATTTCAAAATTAAATAAATTGTATCAATATTGGAAAATACCATTTGGATTGAGGAACGGTAGGTTCCTTTTACTATAACGTAGAAACCAATAAGTTCCATCACAGTGGAAAACACATGTGATGGCACCAAAAAATGATCAATCATCATTACAGTCCAATGGATGGAGATACTTGGAATTTTGAAAAGATACGTGGGCATGTAGTGGTATACTGTTCTAATAAAGTTCTGTTTGTATTACTTTGATGTGGAAAAACAACAGGGGGCTGAACTTCATGAAACTAAAATGTGAATGGATTTGTCATACATTCTTGATTACTTGCTTGTTTGTAACCACATTTAATTTACTTGATTATCTTGCAAGAAATACAAGCAATCTGGAAAACTTCACCTGCACTTTTCAGTACACAGGTATTATTCCCAGCAATGAAAAAAAAAACATGTTTTTGCTGTCACATATGAAAATTCTAAATTAAGGTAATTTGAGAGCCGAAATGGTTTGATGCATATTTTGCATCAATAGACATCAAGAGGATTACAATAATACTTATAACCATTTTACAAGAACTTTGATCTGAAGATTAAAGCTATAATCGTCCAAATTGTTGACTCAACCCTCAATTTTTATGGTTAAACTATTATTTTAGATGTTGCTAACTGTTTTAGCAGGGTATAAAAAGAAAATTCAACAGATAGTTTTAAATAATGACTTGTCCTTCATAAAAATAAGCAGTCTAGCTACATTTAAACAATAAAAATGTTAACTTGACTACTATGAACTGACAATAATAACCTCTGATTAGAAAACTGAGAAACAAATATGTAATAAATAATAACATCTGTCCTTTTTATTCTTTATATATTATTATTATTCTTTATTACCGATATTTTTACATAATCTAAATATTTACAGTCAGCTTTTCTCAAAGTTGATCTGTAAATGTCATCTGTCTCAGTCTTCCGGTGTTTGCAACTTTACAGGGTTTACAGTTTCAGTCATTCTGCTTGTATTTTGCATTTTGGCTTTGTGTGCTTTTTGAAGAGTTTTATTGTCTTGATTTGTAAAGTGCAAAATGGCTGTCGGTCAAATGTTTGGAAAAAAAAGTGGTCTGTGCCGAATGAGCAACGGCTGAGGACAAACAGGAACTTCATCCCGTTGGCCTCAAGTTTCTACTCGGAAATCCAATCTTCCTGTGTGTGCGTGCGTGTTTGCTGAGCACAGGTGTGTGTGCAGAATCCAGCAGGATCTAGTCTGTTTCTGCGCTGGTTTTGCTTCTGATGATAACTGAAGGTGACTAATAGAGAGGTAGCTGTCTTCTTTCACTTTGGTCACATTCCCATTTGTTGCTACTGGCGTTGAATGAATTATTGAGTTGGGGTGTCTTGGCTCCCACTCTTTCCCTCACATTTCCCCCCTTCTGCTCACTGGATGACATCCACCCCTGTGTATGTGTTAAATCTGCAGGCCTGCCCTGTGAAAAAAGAAAAGTGCATGCATTTTTCGGTAATTAAACAGCGCTTCTATCCTCATTCTGTCAAAAATTGTCTTCCTGCATGAAGAGACATCAAGAAAAAAACAACTTTTTCATGCCTCTTCCTCTTCTGGTACTTTTCGAATTGTATTGCATTTGGTTCCATCACAAATGATCTTTAAATGTAAGAAAGTTTGAAACAAAATGAGTTTGCATGAGGGAAAAAAAAGCCAGACTGGCCTCTGAACACACCTCGATTACTGCACTAGAAACAGCAATATACCTTTCAGCTGCTGCTGAATAATTGAGGTTCCCTCAGTCGTCACGCGCCGCTAAGGTTCACGGGCCTTCAGCTCAGGTTACCGTGGAGCCAGGACGTTATGATAGCTACCCTGGTATTACAAAGATCAATTATTCACAGCTCCAAAACCTAGCATTTAGAAACCGCTGAGAAACAGGCGGCTATTTTAAAATCGCTTAAACCTCTCTCATGTTGACTCAGTTGATCTAAAAAAAATTGGCAGAATGGGAGACTTTAGAGAAACCACCATCACTCTAGTGTCTCTTCATAAAAACAAAAATAAAAAAAAATTAATTTAGCTAACACTATGAATTATTGACGGGAGTTAAGCGCCTCTAATCATCAAAGAGAATATTCATTAGCAGCCACAAACGTTTCCGCGTTGCATGAAAAGTATTGATGCCCTGAAACTACTGAGCCGAAGTCTCACGGGAATACACGAGCGCCCACCGAAACGACGAAGAGGATTCCCGTGTTTTTGTGCTGGCACATTTTCATTAGCAAAAAACAAAGAAAGTTTAGAAATATTAGACTTTGATATGACAACATGCTGTTATTTTTCTTTAAGATCGTACTGAGCATAGCAAAAATTCAAATTTAACATTAATACAAGATACTTCGTGCGTCGGTTAACTCCTGAAAAAAGACGTAAAGAAAAGTTTCGGCCTTCTCCAAGCATATATCCGAGTGCACAAACATTAAAAATAAAACATTATTGACATAAATTACTTTTTTTAATGCGTACAAATTTAATATCGGTTATTTACCCCAAAAAACCACACACAATTAAAAAAAAAAAAAAAACACACACAAAAAGGCAGAATTGACGAAATGATCAAAGATAGCTACTTCCTGTTGAATGGGTTCATCCCGAGTCACGTCCTGCCAGACTTCTGCTCCCAGCTCCTCCGCTTCTCGTGGTTTTATACCAATATATAATCAATAATACATCGCACGCACTTAATAATTTCAAGCCTCATGCACGACAACCAGATAACACGACGGCATCCATAATTTAAGCGCAGGTCTGCTAATTACACAGAAAGAGGCCATCCGCGCAGGTCGCTCCTTCCGCGGAGTGAAAACTCCTGAAAATAGTACCATCCACCTTTTCTTTTCTTTCTTTCTTTTTTTCCCCCTGTATCATATACCAAAAAATACATTTTTAATTACGGAGGAGATCCCAGGATCTATTAATAATATAGCTCATAAAAACAGCGTGTTTACAGTGTCCCAAAACACAGTGATATGCTGGTTTAGACTGTTGCTCAGCCAGGTATTTAGGCCCCGCGCGCGCCTCACCTCAAACAATTAACACAAAAAATAAAACTCGCCTCAAGAGATTTTTTTTTTTAGAAAATAACCAATAATTTATTCGATTCAAATCACACTTTTTCCAAGTGAATTCAGAAGTGCAGAAAAAAAACGTAAAATGTTTTGATCTGAATCTACTTACCATATATAACTGCGCTATGATAAATATTTAGACCCACAGATTAGCAACAGTTCTCTAAATCGTCACATCAAAATAACAAAATATTGCAGCAGCCACAGCCAAATGGACGTGCCTCATTAAAATACGGTCATGTTTCTAAATAATTCAAGATAAGCAGTGTCAAATGTGAGAGATTTACTGTTTAAATAGTCACTTTTGTGTGCAGAAATCAAGAACACACGGTTTACAAAGAGGACGGATTTGTTTGCAAAAGCAGTGATAGAAATGAGTGACCTCTTTAAAAAACATTTTCATTCCTAAAGCTCACGTTTCAGTAAAAGTTTCACATAAAGAGTGATACTATGGTGTATATTTTTGCATATAGGAGGTGGGGCACGTGGTCTGATCTCCACCAGTTTTACAACAACAACAAAAAGAAGAAAAAACTATCTTTACATATATGCTTTATACGCATTGAAGCAGCCAATAGATGTGATTTCTAAACTACGATTTACAAATTAAAAAAAAGATCCCTGAATGTGACAAACTGTCCTGGTGAATTTTAGGAAAATGTGTGCAATAGATCCGTCCATCAACAACCTCCCCACGAATCAGTAACACTTGTAAATTCCCAGATCAACAATGTAAAAAGTGCAACAATGAAGTGAGTAACACCACATGGAAAACGAGAGGAAGTCTGTTTGGAAACGATCCCAGATGAAGAGTTGTTGATAAATCCCTCTTAGGCTACTCAGGCTATTATTAATCACTCGATCAAAAATGTAGCAGGCTATTTTATTCATGATGTGTCAAACTCAGTGCACGGCGGAGTACTTCATCCGTTTCTGTTTTTGCCTCTGGTTGCAAAACCACACTCGAACCACGTTCTTTTTCAGGTCCAGCTTCTCGGCTATAGCTGCGATTTTTTCCGAGGAGGGCCGGGGCTGGATGGCAAAGTACGCCTCTAAAGAGCGCTTCTCCGGCGCGGCGATGGACGTGCGCTTTCGTTTCCTCTCGTTCCCGTTGAAAAGGTCCGGCTTGCTGCTTTTCTCCCGGTATGCAGCCTCGGCTTCCTCCAGCCATGCATGAAGTACGGGCTTGAGCGCGATCATGTTGTTGTGGGACAAGGTGAGCGACTCGAACCTGCAGATGGTGCTCTGGCTCAAGGACCCCACTCCGGGGATTTTGAGGTTTGCCAGCGCAGAGCCGACGTCCGCCTGGGTCACGCCGAGTTTGATTCTCCTCTGCTTGAAGCGCTCGGCAAAGGCTTCCAGTTCCCTCGGATCCGACTCCACGTCGTTGGCGCACGCCATGCCGCCGTGCACCGACAGGGAATGAGGGTGGGCCATGGTGGCCATCGCCTGGTGCAGTTGCCCCATGGTCTGCAGGTGGTGGTGCGGGTGCTGGTGCGCCGAGGTGGTCATCCCTGGAGGCTCTGGAGCACCCATCCCTGTTACAGCAAGGCTGGTGGAGAGGTGGTCCAGGAGGTCTCCGGCCTCCAGGGTTTGTCCGAGGTGGTGGTGGTGGTGGGAGCCGATGGTAGAGGGGACGTGGGAGATGGGCACGGTGGTGGAGGAAGAAGAAGAGGCGGCTGAGGTGCAGGGGGCACTGCTCATGGTATGGTAAGTCACGTCTGGTTTGAACGGGTGGCTCTTGCCGTGAGAGACGATGCTGTCAGCAGCCGCCAGAGCCTCTGCCCGCGCCAGCAGGCTCTCATCAAAGCCTCCGAATATATTGCCCTGCAGCTGCAAGCAAGAGTGCGCATACTGGAGTCAGTGGGGAATTCTGTCAGGCAGCTCTCAGGATCTAAAAAACATTTTCCAAAAGCAAGCAGCGCCGAGGAGAGGCGAGAACCCTCCTCAAAGCGCAGGTCATAAAAATTAATATGAAAGCTAGAGCATTGCTTGAACAGACATGTGGATGAGAGGAGGATGGGGGGTTGGGGGGGGGGGGGGGGGTAGAGAGCAGCGGGAGGGGGAGACAGCGGGGTAGAACAAAGTCCTGTCACATCAACTTTACAGACATTTTCCACAGTTATATATTTCCCCCCCTTCATCTCACCCTCCGCTTCCCAGCCCTTCTCCCCCTGACCTGAAACGTACCTGTGGGGCGGGCAGACAGACTCTGCGCATGCCCTCCGTGCCTGAGTGCAGGCCGGGATACTTGGGCTCGTGCAGGGCCGGGTGCATGGAGAAATGCTGCTTGCTGTTCATGGTCATCATCATCCTTCCCGCAAGCAACGTGGCCCCTGACATGAAAGCCGAGGGAGGCGGACAGACAGCCACAGGGTTCCCTGCTGCTCCTCACCACCAGACTGAGCTCCTCACGTCGGATGCGCCTCCCGGCTTCCCATTGCCCCCCCTACTCCTCCTCTTCTTTCAGTCCTCTTCTTCCTCCTCCCCTCCCAACAGCACCTCTGCTCAACTTACAGGTTAAGAATGTGTGGCCTGTGTGTGCAAGCGTGTAAAAAAATCTTTTCTAGAATCAAAATCACAAATTCAATCAAATTTGTGTTGATTGGCTCACTTAAACACAATCATTTTAATTTATTATATTCCCAGATGGATAATACCTAATTTAAACTTCACACATTTTAAATGAGATGTTACTTTTATATGTAGAAACGTTTTCCCGCACATGATCAAAGTTTTAGCCCATTTGTTTGTCACTTGAAGTCGATTTTCTCTGCCTGCAGCTACAGAGTGGTTTCAGCACCACGGACAGCGCAGCGCAGCCTGGGCCCGGGATCCCTCCATCTGAAGGCCGCTGCTCTCTGCTCTCTTCGCCAGACTTCTCGTGTGGCTGCCTGGTCGAATCTCGTGAACCTTGGGTGGACGGGACCCGAAAGAAGAGCCGTGCGGACCAAAGCGGGCTGATGACACAGCGGGTCCATCCGATCCCGCCGTCCACCTCTCTGGTTCCCCAGGCTGTGAATAATTCATCGGCACGGTGGCAGGCATCCATTACCACAGAGGCATGGTTCTGTTCATTACACAAATTAAAACAGCCAAGACCTTTTCTCACCATGCAAACCTGTTGCAGGCAAACTGAGTGATGCATTGTCTGATTGGTTGCATGCATATATGGTAGTGGGGATTTTTCCTGATTCTGGGCTTTTCTGATGAATAATGCCTTTAGAAATGTTCTGTAGAAGTCTATTTTTTTAAAACATGATGATAAAAACAGCAATAAAAACGTCTATTACGAAAAAAATCATAAAAAACTTGGCAGCTTTTATTTTAGTTTCAACAGACATTTTTCAGCTTATTTTGGGATGTCTCAAGTGGAATTATTAGATATAGCTCAATTTATGTTTCAAAACACCATTTGGCTTTTCACTTCTTGAAGATTAATAATGAAACACCCATGTAATTCTCTCACAAAAACAAATCTGACTGAATTTTTTTTTTCATTTCAATAAAAACAAAAGTTTGAAATGTTTACAGTACTGTTTAAAATAGCTGTGTTTACCTTCAAACTGTTTCCTTCTTAATGTGTAAAACACAGCAGTATCCTCTATTTTTCTTCTACACGTTTTTTGAGACAAAATCTTAATTTATCTCACAACTTGAAAGTTCTACCCATTATTTCAGACTGTTAAAATTCCCAATTTCAAATAATGTCTATTGGTACACTGAGGCACCTTAAGTGAACTTTTTATGCAGTCAGCATTCACTCTCACATTTTTAAAAGATAATGGCGGCTCTGATGATCCAAAGGTTTTTTCCAACCAGTGAACACACAAAGGTAAGGCAGACTTAGCAAAGTATTTTATATAAAGGCTGAAAGAAAACATAAAACTGAATCAATACACCAAGATCAATAGATCAAAAGAACATATAAAATTGAGCAGATTGAGAAGAAACTGCAGCATTAAATTACAAAAGCAATAAAATACATAAAAGACTAATACAAATTCAATAACGAGTACAAGAAAAGTCATTCTAAAAAGGTACGTTTTTAGTTGGCATTTGAAACTGTTCAGGTCTGATGTCCTATGATGTCCTGATGATATTTGTGGGCAACTGTGTGCCAGCAGCTTTTTCTCTTCACCCCCACATCTGTCCTGCATACAGTACAGCAGCAATCCCAATCTGCCATGTTATCTGACTGCTGTCACACCTTTCACCACTATCACGAGTGTTTCTGATAAAATAATAATTTAAAAAATGACATAAATGGTCCAACTTTAAGCATTTGCTGGAGTTTACTTTCATCTGAATATTTTATCATTCTGTGTATAGGTGTTTTGTACTTCGCAAAAACGGAATCTTAAAGTAAAAAGACCCTTGTTTCACGAAAAAAAAAGTCTTACTTTCTGTCTTTCGAATATATATATAATATAATATATAATATTTTATCAAAAAGTTTGTCAATAGCAAAATAATCTTAGTTTGAGAAAACATGTCTTAGTGACTGAAATGTTTTTCTGTAAATTCAGAATTACCTCTTTGGCAGATTTTCTTTGCTTGTTTAAAGAAAATCTGTAAATGAAGTAAATGTTTCTATGGGGTGTGTTTTTGCAGTGTAGGTTTTGAAACTGTATGTCAAGAAATAAATACATAAAATTAGGAAACTGCAGCTTCATCAGAACTCTGCTGCTCAGCTTCTCAGGGCCAAAAAGTAGTTCACGTCAGTCCATTTCTGAGGTCTTTCCATTGGCTGCCTGTCTCCCAGAGGATACACTTTAAAGTTATGTTGCTAGTTTTTAAAGGTTTGAATGATTTAGCACTAAAATACATGACGGAATCTCCTGATCCAGTATGTACCAGACCTCTCTGCTCATCTGGATTCAGTCTATTGTCAGTTGCTGGAGTCAAATGTAAACATGGAGAATCTGCATTCAGCTTCTGTCCTGCACAGATCTGGAACAGACTTCCGGAACAGACTTCCAGAACGACTTAGATCAGCTGGAACATATTTAATCCAGGTTAAAAACCCACCTGTTCTCAGCTGCATTTGATTAGTTTGTATTCCAAAGTTTACATCTGCACGGTTTATATGCTCGATTTAAATTCAGGTACTTTTAACTTTCTTTAAATCTTACTTTAATACTCTTGATATCTATTTTGGTTGCTTTTTTTAATGTTTTTTGTAAAGCACTTTGAATTGACTGTGTATATGAAATGTGCTATAAACAAAGATGCCATGCCTAAAATCATCATGTCCTCCATTTATGTGTTTATTGACTTGGGTTTTGCACATAAAAGTATATTTTGTGAAGGAACATGACAAGAATACACTGAAGATCATATTTTCACCCTGTAAGTGTATTAGTTAGATCGATTATTGTATTTTCTTTGCCTACAACAACGTCGGAAGTGAACACTTGATCAATAGACTTCATGGAAATCTTTTGGTAAAAAAAACAAACCTTAAAGTGTTTTTGTTGTTTTGATGTAAATGCAATTATGAGTGTATTGTAAGTGTATGAAAGGCATAAGGGGTGGGCTTAAATAAGAAGATGCCTAAACCACTTTGTTGGAAATTATATGTTGTTGTTTAAGATCTGCTGTGAATGATCTTTTTAATTTCACTTTTGTCATTTACATGTTGAAAAAAAGTAATATATTTAACACATCAAGCTTTTCTATTCTAATTGTAAAAAAAATAACCATATGTGAAGATGTGTCTGAAATATTTCTGAAATGACTCTACAGGTATTTCTCAAAACAAACAGCTTATGCAAAATAAATCATGAAGAATGAAGGAGACCACACGTCATTTTAAACAATAGTTTGTGGAATGCTTTTGCTTGCATTTTTTCTCTCATTTGTAATCTTTTAACATTTTTTTCTTTTAAATTTGTTTTTTTTCCACTTTTGATAATCCAATTTGAATTTCTTTTTTTTTTATCATCTTACAAGCACCCCATTCCTCTGTCTTTATTGGCAAAAGCAAACATGCTAGTAAATTAGAAATCCATTTTTACAAACAAAATTACATCAAGAAAATACATCCACATCCTGCAAATATAAACAGTAACAAATCCAAAAACTATTATCCAATAAACATTTTATACATTTGGAACTATTGTTTCATAATAGCATACAGAGGACAGTACAAAAAAGTGGAAATTAGACACTAAGTTCTGACTTGCAAGAAAAAAAACACATCTTAGGTTTGCCACTTAAACCTGCCTATGACTTTATTTAAAAACCAAGTCCTAAGTCTTATAGGTAAGTTGATCAACTCTTTAAAAAAATGGAGGATCAGTTCGTTTGGAAAAAAATAATTGTTAATATCTACAAATGTGCTCAGAAGTAAAAATAGACCAAAAAGAAGCATGGGTTTATGTTGTGTACATCACTTATGTCTTCTCATCAAGACAAGTAAAAACTGCTACAGACTTAACTGTGAAAATCTATTGGTTTCTTTTAAAACCAAACTCACTTTGACTAGTAAACAAACAGTTGTTGAAAAAGAAGCAAAAAAAGAAAAAAAGTCTGTACAATGTCGTGTTTTGTAAAGCTCTAATTGAATTTGGGACTTATTACCTTTAAATAAAGAGGAAAAAAAGGTGATCTTTCTTTCTTTTCAGTTGACATGTAATTGTACTAATTAAGTGGTATATAAACACAGTTTAATAACATTCAAAGTGACAAAAAGCTGCACCAGTGTTAAATAAATTGGTTCATAAATCTCAGGGTGTTTTTTTTAACAGTATTCTCTACAACTTGGAGCAGCAATCTTTAAAACAAATCAAAATAAAGTTAGGATAATAAAAAAAAAGGACTGTTGAACATAAATATTACACACTTGCAAAAAAAAAAAGTAGTTAAGCATTCATGCTTGACCTCATCGACCTGATGCAACCATTTCTGAGAAATGACAGAAACACAACGTTAAGGGAGAAAAAGAATAACAACAATTTCTCTTTCAAGCATTTACAAAATTTACAAAAGTAAATCACAAAAATCCTGTAAAAACTCAGCAATTTGCTGACTGAGTAAGGCAAAGAAATGTTTATACATATTAAGTTTTATATTAAAATCCACTGTCCAGTATTACATTCAAACACCTGTCTATGGATGCCTTTATTATTTTCTTTAGAGGCTCTGATCTTTGTTCTGCCGGGCCCTTTGCAGAACCACACAACAGATCAAAAGTGTCAGAAATTCCTAGAACACTGTCGCACATGTTTGGGTGTTTATTCAGAGCGACGCACGACTGAACCGGATGCAAATGGATATCCGTAAACTTTGTTAGTCAACCTATTGAACTGTAGTCTTCCGTGCCAGTATTGGCTTTAACGGGACACTGTGTGGTAATGATGGGTGGATCCAACAAAAACTGGCCCTCAAAGCTGCTAGAAGGAAAAATAAGTGTATCTTTTAACAATTTAGAGCCCGAAAATGAAATGTGAATGAAGAGAAAGAGTGTGCCAAACTCTGCCAATATAGATCCAGCACCTCGATGCAGTGGAAAAATAAATCTCTCTTGAAGCAAAAGAGATGATTTACTGGTGATGGAATGGCTGTCCCCAGATGGAGGACAAGATTTTTCTTTTACTTTTTTACAAAAACCTGTGAGAAAAGAGCTTCAATACAGTATGTATAAAAATACCTATTCACAGTAGACACAAATGTTGTGCATTACTGATATTAATCATCTGGTAAGCACACTAAAACTTACATAAATTTTTCCATCTATAAGAACTTAACATTTATTTTTCTCATCAAAAGTGAGATGCTTTTAACTATTGTTTTGATGAAGGGGTATTGACCTCCAAGCTCTTTTTTTGTGAGGAACCATAAAATAAAGTGTTTTTCCTTGGATTTGTCTGGAAATTTACTGCAAAAAGGAAAATTGGAGTTCCTTTGTTCATCCTTTCTTCTCTGCTGAGCAATAGGGAGAATCAAAGTTGTAGTTTTTATCGTCTCCAAGATCGGCTCTCGTTCTCATCGTCTTCGTCGTCGTCTTCCTCCTCTTCCTCTTCATCTCTGTTCTCGCCTGGCAAGTATGAGCTCACGTCCTTCTGTTAAAACGAAACAGTTTTAGTTATAACTGAATGGTTAAAACCAAATGTTCTGCTTTATTTTAAAGAAAACACAACATTGTAGCCCCCAAAATATTAAAGATGTGATTAAAGTAGCTTCAAAGTCTACAAACTAGTTTGAGGACTTCACCTAAATGCAATACTGCTTCACTCATGGGGCTAAGAAGCTCTTAGTACTTAGAGGCTCTGCTTGATTTTCCATGGGGAGCCACGCTAAAATATTTAGCAGAGCTAAGAAGAAGTGCACCAGTAAAAAAAAAGCAAATTCAATTAAAACTCTCACTGGTTAAATATTCTGCTTTTACCATATCGTGCCCTCAGTGTTGCTAAATGAGTGAAGATGTCTAGCAGTTGTGTGACCTCTCGTACCGTGCTGTCCTCGTCTTTAGCTTCTTCCTCTTCTGGCTCTGCTGTAACTGAGGGCGTCTTGGGTTTGTACCAGGATATTTGTAGCATGCGACCTTTGAACTTTGCTCCTTGATTAGCCGCCTGGAAAACAAGAAATATAACTAACAACTTCCTTGGACTAAAAACAAAAATGCCGAAGTGGAAGGATCAGTTTCCATTTACGTTTTCGGCTTCGCTTCTTGTCCTAAAAGTCAGGATGACGCTGTTGCCATCTTGATCTCCGAGTTCTTCAACTTCCCCAAATTTCTTGAAACAGAAGGACAAAGATCATCTGTTTGATGCACATCCTTAAAATGTCCGCAAGTTAATCCTTTTACACCGGAGCTTTCGCCCTGGTGGCGACATTCTACATCTACTAACTTTTCAACCGTTTACACAATTGACGCAATTCCAGGGAATTCTGAAGCTAAGAAAGGCAGCTTTGCACTGATATGCAGAACTTCACAGTAGCAAAGTCCTTACACAATCAATGTATATCAACTGATTCTTTCCCAGAGAAAAGCAGTTTTGCAGCGTTATGCAACACCTTAAACAAGTGATCTGTTGCATATCGGCTCAAAGCAGATCTGAAAAGACACTTTTCTCCACTCCAGATTCAGTGTGAACAGAGTCAAGAAGTTACATTATATCAAAGAGTCACTTAAATTCAATTCAATTTAGGTGGACAAAGCTACGGTGTAAAAAAGTTAAAAAATATATTTTAGCAAAGGCCTTTTTGAAGAAAAACAGTAGGATTCTCACCACAAAATGCAGCTTGAGCTCCTCCTTCTCTTCCTGTGTGACGCCCAAAATGACCAAAGCTCTGGGTCTGTGGTCGATCACCATGCGGTTTACCAACCCGCCTCGAGCCGCCATGTCCCTTCTGCCTCGGCCGCCATGTATCGCACCAGGCCCTGACGGTATTTTTCCTCGACCCCGACCCCTACCTGCTGGGGGCCGAATTAGACCCAACCGTGTCGCCTAAAAAAAGACAGACTTGGAGTTTGAGTCTTATAAAATGCAAGTCTAACACCTGCTGGTACTTAAAACAACTTCTTTTTGATCTGGTTTGGATGTTTTTTACCGCAAACTTCTGTGAGGAGTTAAAACCTCTACATGTTCAGCTCCTATCTTTTGATCTGTCAGTCTCTTTAGTTGTCACTCCTTCATATTTTAAAGCGACATCACACCTCGTAACGACTCGACACCCTCCCAGCCGCTCTCTCCTCCATTTGTCCATCAGTCGCCTCGCTCTTTAATTGTCATTCTGTGACTCACCTACGCAGAGCGGCGGCTCAAACTTTAATGAGAAGGGGGTTTCATCAGCGCCACGACTGATGTCTCTGATTCGGCTTCCTCAGCCGCCGCTCCTCTGGGCTTGCGTAAGTGGTTGCAGTTTAATGTGCAGAAGGAGAGTGGGTGTTGTGATGGATGGAGAAGTGGAAGAAGCACTGGGTCTTTAATTTTTTAACAACAAGCTAATTAAGGACCCTAGGGCTAAAAGCGAAGAAAATGTAATATAACAGCATTGCTTACTGATGATACACTGTGGTCATCATGCTTTTGAAGAAAATATTCATTTTCCACTTGTAAACTAAGAAATGTGATCCATGAATGTAGACTTTTTTTTTTTACAATTACAATTCAGTCTTACTTTTTATTTTTTTTATTTTTGCATTTTAAAAAATCATAGGTTGGTGGTACCATCATTTACATGAAAATGTGTTTTGGAAATTACAATTCAACATTTAAAAAAATGACAACTACGTTTATTGTTTGGCTTAATTTCCTTTTAAAAGCAACTTAAAATCTTGAGCATTTTTTATTTCAAAATTCAACTGAAAATGGACGATCTTTGCCCATCAGGGAACGTCCCATCAGCCCAAATTTACAAAATTTGCTTCCATGCATGAGTTTATAGTTCATTCATAAAGTTGGACCCCCCACCCCCGGCCTCCTTGTGTTTGTGTAAAAGCATAAGCATATAAAGGCAGAGTTGACCACTGTTTTACTCAAATACATTTTTGATGACACCATTTTCCACATACTGTCATTCCTTTGATATAAATACCTACGTGGGTACCTGCATTAAACAGTACAGTGCCAGTTCAACAAGAAAAATAAAGACTTTTTTTAACTCAGTTGTGACTATTTCTGATGCACAGCATGTTTTCAGTCCTACGGCAGCACGTCATGCCAACACTGCAAAACTACAACGTAAGCATTCATGAATGAGGCACTATGTTACGTAAAGTGAGGTATAACAGTCTCTTTTTGTTTTGGGTGCCTTTAAACACGAAAGCGACTAAAGTCAGCTATGGATCATCTGTAAACCACTAGGGGGCTTGCTCAGCAAATTCTAAAAAGTTCTAAAATTCATTCTAAACTAAACTGAACTAAGAAAAAAGAAAAGAAACAAAAAAAACAGCCTTACAGTTTAGCCCCAGACAGTTTTCCCACACAGTTTTCTACAAATATAAAAAAAACCTGGTGTGGTGACTGACTGTTATGTACATAATGTTTCCTAATTAGCATTATTAAGAGCTGCCCAATCAAAATCTTTAAAAAACAGATTTTGAAGGGTTTTAAAATGAGACTGAAATGTATATTAAATGGGCAAAAAGGGAAGCTTTTTTGTTCTTTCATCTGACGGGCTAATTTCAAACAGTGATACCAAAGAAAACAAATGCACAGCTATAAGAAACCTAACTTTGCTTACCAGATTTCAACCAACAAACTTTTTTTTGTTTCTTTTCATTGCTCAAAGAAGAAAAGTGATTGCTGCGTTAATATTGTTTACAATTGCTTCCACAAGAGCAGTTTTACTCACCTTCCCCGTCATCAGAAAAAAAACTGCAACAACAATCTGATCTGCAAACAACTCAGGCTTTTCTTGGTATTACGTCCTTCAATTTGGCTCTCAAGAAAAGAGCTGAAGAGGCAAGATGCTGTCAGACTAATCCTGTGGCACTTTTTAGAGACGTGGTTGAAGTGCAGGGTATCTCTTTAGATCACACGTTATTGATAAGAATTTTGGCTGCAAAGCAGCTGCTGTGAGAGTGGCATTTACGGGCAATCTGTGAAGGTGGGTGATTGGGTGGGTGGTGTGCATAGTTAAAGTGTGTGTGTTTTACCTCCACCTGCAGCTGCCCCAGTTTCCTCTTGAGGTCTGTCGTATCTTCTCCGGAGCTCATCTTCTTGTGAATTTCCAGCTCAGCGTCCAGCAATTCCTTGTGGGTCTGCATCAGAAGAGAAATAAATAAAAAAAAAGTCTTTACAGAGTAAGAAAAGTTCACACAAAAATTATTTAAGAACTTAAGGTTTCCCTAAACTCATAGACTATCATTTGTAAACTCACATCAGTTTTGGTTTTGGGCTGGTTGGGGCTGGTCTTAACACTTGAGACCTGGGATGCCGGGGTCATTTCATTCTGCAGCTGGGTGATCTTCTCCGTTAGCTCCTTCAGGGTTTTCATTATGTTGGCTCTCTCTTCAGGCTTCATGCTTCGGTTCTTCTCTAGTTTGTTTATCAGAACCTAATAGAAATAAAAGCAAAAAAAAAATAAAAAACATGCACAAAGAAATCAGAGGTACGACATGGAGGGAATAAATCAAACATAAGAAAGTCCCAGAAGAAAAAAAAACAGCCTTACTTTCTGACACTCAATTTGTGTTTTTAACATCTCCTGTTTCTTCTTTCTCATGTCCTGTTGAAGTTTCAATGCCTCCTAAAAAAAGACAAGAAAAGCCAGTCAAACTATTTCAATCATTCAACGTGTGTTTCAAAACATAAAATTATTTATTTTATTTAATTATTTTATTTTAATCCTCTCTAAAGCCACCAAAACCCTTAAGTCAGTAAAGAAACATGCCTGCTTCTTCTTAAGAGCTTCTTGTGCTTCCAGAGCTTTTCCTGTTTTCCCAAGGCTCTTTGAGGACGGCTTTAGAGGTGTGGAAGTGTAGGGCCCCTTCTGGGTGTTTGTGAGTACAGGCGCCACCTAAGGGTTATAAAGAGGAAGTGAAATAAATGTGTATTTCCCCAAAACCAGTGGAGGTGGCAGTAAACTTTGGTTAAAACTAAACTACACTGTTAACTACAACAAACATCCCTAGAAAAACTAGTTTTCCTGTTTGCCAATAGGTTTATAACTTAATTAAGGCTGAACAAATGTATTCTGATTATGCAACGGGTGTCTGTTGGTATAAAAATGACACTTACAGTGGCGGTGTCAGAGGTCGGAGTCAGGGTGTCTGTCTTTGGAGGGTTAGTGGGTCCAGTTGCGGCGTTCTGCTGATGTTTGGGTGGGATCTTGTTCAATACGTAAGTAGCTGGATTGTGCTGCTTGATCCCCTGTAGTAACATAAAATATGAAAAGAAAAACTGCAGAAAGTGCAAAAAAAAAACAAAACTCTTTTCTGTGTTTTTGATGCTTACCTTATGGATGTTAACGTGCTGGAGCCCTTGGCCAGTGATGGGTCCGGGTCCCTGGCTTCCTAAACTCTGCTCCTGCTGCTGGAGGCCTGTGGGGTTGGTGTCTGGCTCTCTGTGCCAAAACACACAAATAAAGCGATTGTTCAGGACCGCCTCGATGCTGGATATGGCCCGCCTGGCTTCTTCGTTCTTCGTGTACTGGATCAATGCCGCTCTTGGATCTCCACCAAACACAACCTTGATAAAAAAACCAAAAAAAAAAAACACAGAAGTCAAATGCTTTATCATGGCAAAATAAATCCCCTTAAGTGCAGATGTTAGATTGTTCATTACAAAAGAACATTTTTTTAAGCTGAATTTATGGTAAAGTTCTAACCATTGACAGTATATAGAGATGGACAGAGCACCTCTAAGGTCAGCCATAGATAATGCCTTGAGCTTGTTGGGAAGCCACACCCCTTCCACTGAAAGCAGGCTTGGGAGAATCTGTCAACCAAATGTTTGAGGTGGGGGCCAGTGGGCATCCCATGCTTTAATTGAGGCATCTGATTGACCACTTTGTAACTTGCGATATGGGAAAAAAAAGTTTTAAATAAATTGGTTTAGCAAGAACATGTTAAAAAGAGGTACCAGAGGTGGAATGGTTATTCTGCCAAATTTCAGACAGTTATTGCAGTTTATTTCTCTATAGAAGTCTATGGGATTTTGGCTTTCTGGGACCAGCAGGTATTTCTATTTGGAACAAGAGACAAGAGGGGATAATGTGTCCAGTTCTCATAGACTGTCAATGGTTCCAACCACAGGTCACTTCCTTCTTCTGACCTTCAAACGTGTACATGACTTTGTAAATGCGCACGGGCTCTACCTGAATGTTGACAATGGTTCCAAACTTGCTGAAGTGCTCGTTGAGCTTGGTGATGTTGTTGAGCTCCGGGGGGATCCGCCGCACCTCCAGCTTTGTGTTTACATAGTAATTTCTCTTTGGAAACCCCCCCTTGTGGCGATTATTAAAGTTTGTCCTGAAACAACAAACAATTAGGACGTCTATGGTTTTAATAATACATTCTCTCTCAAAAAGAAAATCTTAAAAAAGATGCAGACATATTTATAAAAAAAAATAAACAACTTTGTGTTTGCGCTTGTTATGATAAATGCATGAAAGTATGAACCTTAGATGTGTATCTAGGCTTAGGCTACCTTTAAATACTGATCAATAAGCAAAGTGAGCTGCAGTTTGTAACATTTTTCATAAAAGAAGTTCATAAAGGTCTCCACTTCTGTCTCTTCACTCCTTACTTTTCCATCCAAGGCTTTTTAGTCACTGGTCCTTCAGCTGTAATGGTCCCCATGGACCTCTTCCTGCTATCCTGTTCCGTGTTGAAACGCGACGTGTTAGCCCCAGGAGCACCAATTCCGGTTGCCGGCTCTGTCTGGATCACTATGTTGGCGGCTAAGCAGTCCATGCAACACAAAAAAATATAATTGGGAACTCCTTCATGAAGCTAGACAAAAGCCTTTCTGAAAAGAGTGATTCTCTAAAAAGCTTTCAGCTCAAATGACTGTTACCTCTGGAGACCTGCCCTTCGTTCGATGTCAGCCCAATAAGGTTGGAGCGCTGGCTCTGCACTCGGGGAATAAACTGCCGATAAGAGTTGGGACCAGGAGAAGTCAGGCCTGGAGATTCAGGGTTGTAACCTTCAGGATCGTAATTATCTAATGTGTAAAACAAACAGAGGCACAAATTAAAAAATTAGAAGCAGAAATTTACATCAAACAGAAGTTTTTTTTTTTTTAAATAAAAAGGTTGTATATACTAGATTCCTTTCGCAAATAAAAAAAAGAGGTTAAATATTAGGGACGAGTACATTAAGCCACAAGATGACTTCAGATTTTCTTGTCTTTTACTTTAACGAATAGCACCACCCGCTGGTGCACAACTGTTACTGCATCCTGAAAATTTAACATTACACATTGCTTTCAAAACACATACACACAAAACAACAAGGATTCTTACAAAGGAAAAACAATATATTAATGAAGCAGCTAAAAACAAAAAACCCACAAACACATTAAAAGTTGTCTAAAAACAGGCTCATTCTGAACAGCAAAATCCTCTGCTTACGTTCAGACTGAACATATTGTGGACGAATAGACACAGTTGAGGATGAAGACGGAGGCTGAGGAGGAGGGGGATGAGGAGGAAGAGTGGGTCGAAGCCCAACCAACGGTGGTCCGATGAGAGGAGAAGACGTGACTGCAGACTGGTGATTAGGGGTGTCGATCCCACTGGTGGGTATTAGTGGGGGTCCTGATAGAGACAAAACCTCAATGTAACTTCTCAACTACGATCATTAGAACTGTGAGCAAGATTTTATTCAAAGAACACAAAACGATATGACAATACATTTTTTAAAACAATCTGCACTAAAAATGAAAAACAACACTTATTTCAACACTTGTTAACAATATTTTTATGATTATTTCTTTGTTTTCCAAGTTACAATTCTACTTACTGGTCATTGGGAAAATGCCGGGTGGCGGAGGGCCATAGGGTGGCATTGATGGCATTCTGAGGGAGGGGGGAGGCTCTGGGAGTGGCGGCATAGGTAGTCCCGGAGGAGGCATGACTGGCGGTGGTGGGAACGGAATCATATTGGGTAAATTTACATCGTCGACAATAAGGGGGTCGTTGCCGTGGTCAAAGAGACAGAGGTCACCGCGGACACAAAATCCTTTTTCTGTTTAAGGAAGAAAAAAAAAAAAAGATAAATAGACATTAAATTACTAAAAAACTTTCTCTGACTATTGATTAGTTAAAGTTATTTTAATACATTTGCATTTTTGCATTTAGAAAAACAAGAAAAACCAAGTAAAAAGGGGCTGGTATAAGATGTATAAAATGAACGTTTTAAAAAATAAAAAACTCTGATTCTGCATTTACCCAACAGCCTCATTAAGACACAGAGCCTCCAGTGAAGCAGAGGGCTTTAGGGATGGGGGAGTTACATTTAAACTCTCTTGTGTGTCTGCTCTACAGGTCTGCTTGCTTTGCTGCCTTCCACTGGGGGACATGAGACTGAATACTAAACAGTGGTCATTAGTGAAGACACTAAACAAGGCAGTAAAAACCTTGTGGGAACAAAACAAATAAAGCAGAGAAAACCTCAAAATGACCATATTATCGAATGGAAATCCATGCACAGCCCTTTACATTTTACTAATTTGAAGTAATTTACTCAAAAATCAAAAAAAGTGAAAACTGCAGGTGAGCTCCTACCATCATAATCCCTGCAGCGCTGCTTGAGTGAGACCCCCTTGTTGCTAAACGGCTTGCTGACCCCATCTTTCCTCTGAGCGGCATAGAAGCCTGACCAGCTGTCTGTGGTATTGTCAGGGATGTGAGCAGACGTTGCCACGGGAACACCTCCAGCTCCAGGGGCTCCGGCTGAGGATGAGGAAGGGAAAAGGTGTGGAGGCG
Source organism: Oryzias celebensis (assembly GCA_014656515.1). NCBI lineage: Eukaryota > Metazoa > Chordata > Actinopteri > Beloniformes > Adrianichthyidae > Oryzias > Oryzias celebensis. The sequence goes on from BNCR01000013.1 coordinate 18,344,222, forward strand.
TAGGAAGTGGCAGGAGAGGCGAGGCGTGCTGCTGCTGGGATCCAGATGTGGCCGAAGAGTTGTAGCCGTCTGGGTCTTTCCGTTCCACCTCAAACTTCGACTTGAAGTCTGTTCAAGAGAAGAAAGCAGAGTTTTAGAAAGAAAGCTTACAATTGTCTCATGCAGACGGCATTCTTTGTAACAAGATTTTTTTTAATGCGATGTTGATTAACCTTGTGAATAGAAAGGCCAATGCCAACCCTGGTTGTTAAATCCCCAATGATGCTGTGGCAAAGCTGTCCACATTGCTTCTTTTAAAAAAAAAAAAACAAAACTGATCAATACTGACTAAGATTGATACAGAAAATTATACAAAAAAGTTCTCTTCTTGGAACAAAAAGTAGCAGGTTGTCTCTAGCAGCTCTTGAGCATCACTAATGCAGCAGCAGCTTCAGCAGCTCATACACCTGGGTCTAATCCCCTGTGCCGTTCTTATTGGCTGCAGGGAGAACTTCTTTACCTCTGCCTCCTCTGTGCTCCCTGTCCCTGCTTTTTCCTCGGCTGCCGCTCCTGCTCCTGCTTCGGCTGTAGCTCCTCCCGCGGGGGCTGCCTCTGCGGCGATCGTGCCGCTCTCGATCGCGGTGGGAGTCGCCGCCTTTACCTTGCCGCTCAAAGTCACGGCGTTTGCGCTCATCTCGCCTCCGGTCGTCCCGGCTCCTGTGTTTCAAATGCAAGAGTCAGACTGGCACTTTCAACAGGTTTTTGGCGAACACACAATCAATGTGTAAAGGCTGTGTAAAGACATTTTATCCACATCAAGACTCCCACCCCAACAAAACAGAGTAAAAACAGATACACCAAGATGGTTGACAACGTGCTATTGAAGTCACAGCCATACCTGGAGTCGTTGAATTCTGTGCGGTTTCTCAAAGGACTCCTTCTGCGCCGGTTTTCTCTCTCCTCCTCTGGAGCTTCAGTCTGTAAGAAAACATGAATCACAGTCAACTAGACAGAAAATACTTGAATTACTTCTTAAAGCAAATGCTCTGGTTTAAAGCATTAAAAGTACTTTCCAAAGTGTCAATCTAGAGGTGATTTGCAGAGTAAATGCCTTTTAAATGTATTTTTCTTGTCATAGTTTGAATAAGGGCACATACCACTACTACCTCCTCTCCTTCCGTCTTTGCAGCAGGAGCTTTGACTTCCTCTTTAGGAGCCTCTTTGGGTGCAGTATTTCCCAGGTAGATTTTGGTTGTCAGGCATTCAAAGAGTTTATCAACAAATCCTACCGTCTCTACAAGAACAACAACAAACAGGTCAACAAAAAGAATTTTGGTACAAAATGAGAATCAAAGTCCCATTCCAATCATCTTTGGATCTATTTTAAAAGTTTTCCCAGTCATCTTATAACTGTGATTATGCCATTTTTAGGTAAATAATAACAAAAAAAGACAGTTTCTGCAGAGCGCTAGTAGTTCATTAGAAATTGAATTCTAAATTGTGGGCAGGACTGTTGGTGTGAAATAAGACCGCCCCCATTCCCCATCAATCATCTGTTTACACGCTTTCTTGCCAGCTTAAAGACCCTCATTCATTTTACAAAAAAATAACAGGAATAATAATAATAATAACATCTGCCAATAAACACAGTTTAAACCAGTAAAAGTAATAAAATCATAAAGAAAAAAAAACATCCTGACTTGTTTGGGAACTAAAATTATTTCACCCATTTGAATAATTAAAATATTACCTAAGGCTACTGGAAACCAGTTATCTTTTTAAAATACTGACATCTAGTGGTCAAAAGAGGCATTGAAGTTTGCATCTCTTATCTTTTGTTTTCCTTGTCCTACATGTTTTGAATGTCACTCAATGTTCAAACACCGCTGGTAGAGGTCATCATTAACTAAGCAGAGACCTTAAAATGACAGTTATTAAAATCAGTTGAGTTTAAGAGATGCAGATGTTTTATTACTGGGAAGGGAGTTGCACCATAAAGCATGTCCAACCCCTTCTATAATGTGACAAATTTGTGCAAAATTATATTCTTCAATTATTGCTTAGGACTTCCTGGCTGTGATGCTGCCAATTAAGATTACCGTAAAAAAAACAAAACTAAGAAAAGAGATCTCACTAGAAACATTGAAGGATCTCAGTATCTACTCTGTCTATTGTTTAAAAATCAATCTCAGTCCCACATTTAGGGTCCACTAAGTTTCCCTCATACTGCAAAGATAAGGATAATGTTTGTTTTGCTTAATCCCCTTAAAAATGTCAATAATCTACTATGACTTGCAAAAAAAAGTCTGATCTGGTCCTCCTCCTACTCATTTCAAGAGAAAAATGCAAATTTCGTCTGACAACAGACCAGCCGAGCATGACTATCCCCACAGTAACACAATACTTGTGGCAGAGAGTGGCAAGCTTCTAAGTTCAAAATGAATAAAACACTACTTTACTACATTTAAACCACTCAACTCTAAAACTTTAACTGCTTTTGGTTAAAGAATAGCCCGATTCTCCACTTTTTTTCCTTCGTATGTCTGTGATGCCTTTCTGGATGAGACTGCTTTCCTAAAACATTCCTAAAAGGTTTTATGATCATTTTATGTGAACTACGTACCCTTTTGTAAAAAGACATCGAGTTGATCGGCACAAAGGGCCTTCAGCTCCTTCTCAGGTTTGTCCTTCTTCACGAGAGCCACCACGTAATTCGCCAAGGCAGATGGGTCAGCGTCACATCTGCAGGAAATAATAAAGCGTTGGTTGTTGCAGCGCATGAAGGAAAATCTGACATCAAATTACAAAATAAACCCAAAATAATTTTTGGGGAAATATTGTTCCAATTAAAAAAAAAAAAAGAGCAAAACTTCATAAAACAAATCTGAACTCTAAAGACAATTATGTGTTAGAAGAGTGGAAGCAAAGAAACAATGTAAGCTTTCTAGGCAAGTAAAAACATAGAAGTTTTTTAATAGATTTGTTTAATAGACTAAAACAAATTATGACTTCGTATTAGGGCAAATATAAAAATGAAAATGCAATGAATGTATAAGAATAAAGTAAGAATATTATGCAAAAAAGTTTGAGAATAAAGTCATAAATTTATAAGAAAATGTACAGAATTTTACAAGGAAAAAGCCATGTTTTTTAACAATATAGTTGGCTAAATGCATCAATGCAGCCATTTATGTTTTTTTTCTGAAATCATAGAAATCTATGTGCTATAATGCCTTTGAACCTCTGCAACTATACTGCAGACAGCGTAAACAGCTCACCAACCGGAAATCTACTCCTTGTGGGTCAAGAAACTTTTTCCAAAGAGGTCCACTGTCGTGAAAATTCTTTTCAATTTTCTTAGTAAACAGATGTAAGTAAACTTACATTCATAAATTTAAGTCTTTATTTGTGTAAATGATCAACATATAACTTAATTATTGTAAAAAAATGTACTTTTTTACTGATATTTTTTCAATTTTATTCCTGTAAAATCACAAAATTGTTCTCATAAATGTATTACTTTTTTCTCGTACAATTTTTCTCATAAATTTACAACTTTTTTGTATTAAAGTACAACTTTTTGTCTCATAATTTTACAACTTTATTCTAACAAATGTATGCACATATATATATATATTTTAAGGAGATCCTAATGCTTTGTCGTAACAAATAAATATTATGAAAGTCAGACAAAAGGGTGTACATTAGATTTAGCACTACTGTTAAAGATACATTTGGTGCCTAATTAAAAATAGTAGAAAGGGCTGCAGATAAAGTGATAAAAAAACAAGAGCAGAAGAGCAAATCTTATTAAGATCACAGGTAGACCACAAAAAATATAAAAATAAATGTTATTTAAATATTTATAGCTGCAAAATGTAACATGTCACAGAAAGACTTCGAGGCAGCCGTTAACGTCACAACTGGAAAGCTTCGTATAGTTTCTTTCCCTTCTCTTTTCTGTATTTTTTTAGTGAGTACTGCTGTGGTACTTTTAATTGTGCCAAAATAAGTGAAGTTTAAATCAACACAGCAAATATTTAAACTACGTTTGTATGAGTTATATTAGATTACCCATGTCAACATGCTAAAAAAAATACAGTATTATTTTGTTTAGAGGTGTAAATAACTTTTAATTATTTTTTTAAACTACTGTTAAGATCATGAATTCACTGGTTCCAATTAAGGGGAGGAAGAGGAGTAGAATTTTATAATTTCTTTCAAATATATTTTGGTAAATATCACATATTCAACTTCAATCTTAAAAAAATGTCACTGAAAATCATGCAATACCAGGCAGCTTTACGACAAACATAAACAAGAAAAGATAAAACACAGCTGTTACAGTTTGTACTTACTAATAGCATTAAGCTAAAAACACACTTATCTTACTCATCAAGGGGCAGTTTCGACAGCAGTTGCAAATGAATAACAGAAAATGAAAATAATTGCCTTTGGACTAAATGTTTTTCTTTATCAACTGATGTGTAACCTCTAAATAAATCCTGAATATTAAGGATTATATGAAATATTTCATCTCAACTTGAACTTAAACTCTGAGATTGAAACTTGACATTTTTCCGATCGCTTTTTGGCTAAAACAAGAAAAAGAAAGAAAGACAATAAATGATGTAGCAGAGTTTTTAATCTCCAGATGTTTTTTTTTTATTTGTTTCAAATAAAAATCGAATATTCCTAATGTATTTTACACAATTTCTCTTCTCCATTTAACACATAATTATTATAAATCCGATTATGTCGTTTTCATAATCACCCCAACGATCTGACGACTGAAGAATCGCTTGTTAATCTGACTTTTAATGTGTATTATAAAAGTGACATTTTAAATGTGTTCACGTATGTCAACGACGATGCGTAACTAATGGAACTGGCTAGCATAGTGCCGTTCAAAATAACACTATTCGGATTGTTTAAAGTTAAGATTAACGTCCAATAATTTGATAATGAGGCGCGACAAAGTTGTGCGCCAAATAAATGGGGAGCTGTTCTAATAACTAATAGTAATAATACTGTTTTTACCGAACTACAGTAAACAGTATTTTTACTCTACAAAAGGCCAGCTCGTGGCTTGCTAACTCGTGCATATATTTGCCATACGACTCCCCAGCACGGACCCATTGATGCCGAGCTAACCCGGCTAACGTAACATTCAAGCTAAATGTCATTTCATTTCATCACTCACATAGGCTCCAGGAGTTTTGCCAGCCATGACTTCAAGGCATCCACATTTTCAATGATCATCTTGAGGAAGACTGGAATACTGTCTATAAAAAGAAAGCGCCTTTTATCAACTCTATTTTCATCGTCTATATATATTTATAAGCCTTAAGGCCTTATCTCTCTCGTCTCTGCCAGGTCGGACAAAACGGTTTACGGCTTTAGCGACACCAACAGATCTGTCGTAACGCAATGCATGGCAGTACGAGTTTATGTTTTATTTGTCGCAGTAAAATCGACAGCGGATCTAAAGATTCAAAGACACAATACAAGATGTGTATTAATAGAAAATAGTGCCAATCACTGTGATTCAAAGTTTGAATATAATGAAAAGATTTTTCCAACGAATGACTACATTTCCCAAGGAACCCCGCGAAAGGTGATTGTGGGTGTCATCATTCAGACACCGGTGGCGTGGTTTTTTTCTTGTCAAATTTGTTAAGTACTTCTGTCGTATCTTTTTTTCTAACAGCAGAATAACGAAACGCGGATAAATTTGCTGAAAATGACGGTAAGTTTAAATCCATAATTTATCTGAAATTCCTTGTGGTTGGTTATGTTTGAAGAAACCAACTAAGTACATCAACTTATTCGGCTGTTAGCTAAGTTAGCTAACATGAGCTGTCGAACTAGCTGCAGGAATGGAAATTTAACCGGCAATACAACGTATATTACAATTTCCCCCCTTTTTATAAAGACAATTTATGTTTAATCCAATAGCTTTTATGCCAGTGCCGTGTTTGGCTGACAGACTTACAATTTTTGTTTCACCTTTTTGTACAAGGAGCGAAAAGGAACAGCAAAGTTGGACTACCTCAGAAAGATTGAATTAGAAATTCAAGAGAAATGGGAGAAGGAGAAAACATTTGAGAGGGACGCACCAACGACAGTTGGAGAAAGCTCAAAGTGAGTACATGCCTTTTGATATCAATCTGAATAGATATGATTTTAAATGTGCTGAATCCCATTACTGTACTCAAGACTTTTGCATTTCACACTCATATCTATGAATGTAGTGGAATAAAAATGCGATCATTTGATCACATTATTGTGAAATCATATAATTTCAAATTACATTTCACTTTTATTAAGAATATTTTTCATCTGTTTGTCATTTCATTGTTTATCAGCTCATTAATAAGAATAAAACATTTAATGTATCCTAGTTTACACGTTTGTCCTTATTCTAAAAAATGTTCTGCTATTCTTATGTTATTTATTTATTATTTTTATTTTTTTTTAGCAAGAACAAGTACTTTGTCACCTTTCCCTATCCTTATATGAATGGCCGTTTACATCTTGGTCATACATTCAGCTTGTCCAAGTGTGAGGTGAGTTTTTAATTTAGTAAATAGTATTGTTTTATGTATTTTACACAGACAAGCAAAACTTAAAAAGCTTACTGAGACAGTGTTCCTACTTCTGAAAGTTCCACATTCTTAAACCAATAATGTATCTTTAACTGAAAGGTCATAAATATTTTAAGTGACATTTATAGAGTTGATGATCCTACTATTGTTGTTTATGGCCATATTTGAGGGAAAAATGTAAATACGTTCACACATAAAAACGCATTGTAATGTCGACTGACAGGATGAGCAGGGCATTCTTTCCTGGGAAAACTGATCCATCTCTATGTATAATGATTTCACTGATCTATTAAGTTTGATATTTATATTTTAGCTTTCTGTTCTTTGGTTTTGTAGTTTGGCGTTGGTTATCAGTCTCTCAAGGGGAAAAAATGCCTTTTCCCATTTGGGCTGCACTGCACAGGAATGCCAATCAAGGTCAGTTTGTTTCTGTGTTTCATAAATAATGTTTAATTTTGTTTTCCAGGCTTGAAATACTTCATTTTATGACTTGTGAGTTAAAAGGAACTTGAGTTTTTTAAGATTTTTACTGTCCAATAGCCATGTGTCAAGGAAGACAGTTTCACTCTGACAATAATATAAAAATGAATATTATGGCAAAGCTAAGTGAGAAACTTGGATGAAGCCGTTCCTACTTGATGTGGATGGTAGCAAAAGTATTCAGGATGTTGCTAAATATGCCTTAAAAAAGTTAGAGCTGCAAAAACAATGTCAATATATATATATTTTTTTAAATTTCTGAAACAAGCCTTCTTCCTTCTTTCAATGCAAAAAGCAAATCTTTACCTCCACATTTTTTCTACCAGGCTTGTGCAGACAAACTGAAAAGAGAGATGGAGCTGTACGGGACCCCTCCACAGTTTCCAGATGATGAGGAAGACGAGAAGGAAAATCCAAAAGTATCTGATGAAATCATCATCAAAGACAAAGCAAAGGGCAAGAAGGTTAGAATTTGAGATTTATCATGTAAACTAATTATCTATTTTCCTGCAGGAATTGTTTTGTAACCAATACCAATATTGAGGATTAAGTTGGATTTTAAAATAACTTTATCAAAATGTTTATGTTTTCGTATTTCTTTGTCAGAGTAAAGCAGTGGCTAAGGCTGGATCCTCCAGTTTCCAGTGGGACATCATGAGGTCTTTGGGCCTTAAGGACAAGGACATAGTTAGATTTGCAAATGCCGAACACTGGCTGGAGTACTTCCCTCCGTTGGCAATTCAAGACCTTAAAAAAATGGGAGTCAAGGTAATAGTAATTTTTGTTGTCATATTTTTGTTTTTCTCCTAAGCTCACACCATAAGTTACCAAAATTAAATACAGCATAACGCAAAAAAACCCACTCAAAAATGCAATTAAAAAGATTGTTGTGACCACAATAGCCCTTGGCAAAAATACTCAGTGACTTCAACTTTAGAGAAAATATTTTTAAAACAACACAAGTTATAAGGATTTGCAGTTTCAAAAACCTATACCTACTCCCTCTCACTGACCCAAAAAAACTTAAGAGCTACACTTGAGACTGCAGGTGAGCACAGATTGTGAGGGAGGAATCATGAACCAACAAATCCTCATCCAATCCCATATTAATAAAACAAGTTATTGTTTTATAAGATAACGTGGTCTTAACATTATAAATTGAACATAAATACATATTAGACTGGATCTGGATCCAACAAGCATCATTATTTTCATTCATCCTAATTTACTGGACCTTTACTAATGCTTCTTTCATTCACTTTAAAGGTGGACTGGAGACGTTCTTTCATCACCACAGATGTGAACCCCTTCTATGACTCTTTTGTTAGGTGGCAGTTTGTCACACTGAAGGAGAGAAAGAAGATCAAGTTTGGCAAAAGGTGAGCTTTTAACATTATAGCTAGGGGTGTAACAATTTGTTTTAACAATGCTTCGATTCATATCACAATTAGTGGTTGCCGATTGGACTCGTGGTCAATATTGGTTCATTTTGAATGATCTGATTTAACCTGATTCACTGACCTGAAATCGATCCTGGTCATCTTTAGCCAAACATTCAGCCAGTGTGACTCAGAGATAAATACCTGGTACTGAACAGTGCAGGTGATGTTTTCTAGATTCCTTCTATTTCTTGCAAGAAAATGTGTAAATTAAAAATGTGTACAAACAAGCAAGTAAACAAGAATGAATGGCAAATCCATTCACATTTTAGTTCACCCCACTGATGTTTTTCCATATAAAATAATACAAACAGAACATTTGTAGAACATTCTACTACATTGTATGGTCACATGTCTTTGTAAAATTCAAAGTGTTACTGGACTGTAATGGTGGTTGATCATTTTTGCTGCCGTCACACGTGTGTTGTCTGCTGCAGTAGCACTTGGTTGTTTTTACGTAAACATAAAATAAGCCTACCATGTCTCAAGCCAAATGGTATCTTCCAAAATCGATTATCAATTCCTCCCATTCTGTATTATAGACAAATTACATAGTAAATGATATGTTTAGCTGATTTACATTTTTACTTTTTTTTTTAAATAAAAATATGTTTTCTTTGCAATTTTTATAGGTATACCATCTACTCTCCCAAGGATGGACAGCCATGCATGGATCATGACAGGCAGACTGGAGAGGTAAACCTCCTACTCAACAGAAGTTATACTTTAGAAAAATATAATTTATCTCAGTGAACCTCTAACATGCCACTGCAAAAAAGATAAGCAATTCTCATTCAATGTGAATTGCTTAAGTGAATAATACACATATTTTTTCACGAACCGTTTTTCATTCATGTTAATTTCTGTTTTTTTTTTTAATTCCGATGTGATGAAAAGCTTTTAAGTAGTTTTTAATTTTGTTTCTTCCTTGCAGGGTGTCGGACCTCAAGAATACACACTTATCAAGATGAAGATAGTTGAACCATACACGGCAAAATTCAAATCTAAAGTATTTTACAGCAGGTAACAAGTCCAAATTTGTTGCAGTTCTAACTAATCGTATTGTTACCATTAAAAATGACTTGCTGAGTGCCTACATTTATTTCTAAAGGCATTGAGTTTACATTTGCTCCTATTTAGGGTTAAATTAATATTATTCTTCTCACAGTGGCATGAAGGGAAAAAGCCTCTTTCTCGTGGCCGCCACTCTGAGACCAGAAACTATGTTTGGTCAGACGAACTGCTGGGTGAGGCCTGACATGAAGTACGTGGCGTTTGAAACAGCCAGTGGAGAAGTCTTCATCTCCACCAGCAGGTCTGCCAGGAACATGTCCTTTCAGGGCTTCACCAAGGAGAACGGAGTGGTGCCGGTGATCATGGAAATCCTGGGACAGGTGCTAAAAAAGAACCTTTTTTTTTGCAGTTTGTGGTAATTTTAGTTGATTTGCTTTAATACGTTTTTAAATTTTGAAGCAACTTGTTTTCTCTAACAGTTTTAGGTTTTCTTATCTCTATAAAGCAAAGATAACAGTGAAACAATTTTCCGGACAGAATAAAGAAGACGATGTTTGTCCGGTTGTGGAAAATGAAATTAGGCTTTTCTTCATATCTTTTATTTTGTAGGATCTCCTTGGTTGTGCCCTGAGTGCTCCTCTGACTTCCTACAAAATAATCTACGCTCTTCCCATGCTTACCATCAAGGAGGACAAAGGTGCACACACAATTTCAGATTAGACTTTTTTTTTTATCATGTCTGTATTTTCTCACAGTCTTGATACATTTCTGGCATCTTAAAATACATTTTTTACTTATAAGGATGTTGAGATTTGAAGGGTTTTGCACAAAAGTTGCCTGAAGAAGTAATGAAGGATTTTCTTATGGAATTGGACAAATTAGCCAAAAGCATATTTTTCTGCTCCAAATTTTGTTTATTCTTCTGCTTAACAAGGCTTTTGAGAGGTTATTTCCCAGAATTCCTTTGTTTTATTGACAAATAACTGCCAAACCATGTAATAAGAATTTCTAAATCATTAAGCTGAACTTTTTTTGAGAATTTTAATAAGAATGAATCTTAAGTGCAGTAATTACAGTATTGCACATAATAGGTCTTTGTGTGCCTCTGCTCACAGCTGGTCTGTTTGCAGTCAGAGGGAGATTTTTAGAGACCTTCTTTCTGGATTTTATGTTGTGTTGAGCAGCGTATTTACTTTACCCAGGTACGGGAGTTGTTACCAGTGTGCCGTCCGACGCTCCTGATGATATTGCTGCTCTCAGGGACATCAAGAAGAAACAGGTAATATTTTGAAATAAAAAAAAAATACAGATTTTTTTTGCCATATTTGTAGCAATACATATTTGTTAATAAGTTGTTTTTATTAACATGTGAAGGAATTTGTTTTTATAAACTAACTTTAGTTGTTTGTTCTGCTTCGAGGTCAGCAAAATCCCCCTTTTTTAAGACTTGAAGGATTATTCGGCATTTTCAAATTTATCAGTAACACCAGAACTTATTTTGCATTTCCAAAAGGCTTTAAGGGAAAAGTATGGAATTGAAGACAAGATGGTGTTGCCCTTTGAGCCGGTAAGCACATTTTATTTAAAAAAAACACACAGCAATATTCTATTTAAATTCACAGATTTTATTGAATTTGCTGAGTGTCTGGTTTTTACGTATGCACGTCAGATCCCAATCATTGAGATTCCAGGCTACGGAAATCTGTCTGCTCCTCTGGTTTGTGATGAGCTGAAGATCCAGAGCCAGAATGACAAAGAAAAGCTGGTTGAAGCCAAAGAGAAGGTTTACCTGAAGGGCTTTTATGAGGGGGTGAGTGAAAACCGCTTCAAAGGTTTAGCACAACACTGCTTCTTTGTAAACCCACTGCGGAATTGGATTTTGGATTAGAGGTTAATACTGGTACAAGCCTAACTATTTAAATATTCAACCACTTGCCATGTCTTTCTCTCAGGTTATTAAATCCAGTCTGCCACTGAAAAACACATGAACAAGCTGAATTTATATTCAATAACCCCTACTTCTTGGTTGTAGGATTAAACTATCTGTAACTGATTTACTTTTTATTTTGAGACACTATTTTTTTTCCCCAGAAAAATTCACCTAATCAGGTTTCTGTGCAGTTATGTCAGGGGTTGTGCCTATTTTCTAGACAATTGCCAGCATGTCCTATAACACTGAAGCTCCTTTTTTTTCTGTCAGTCGCATTAGCTCATTTTCAGGACACTGCCATTTGAGCACAGTCAAAATGTGCAAATCTCGAAATAGTAACAGAGCTGGTACGGCTGTCTTAACAATCTTTAAACCTTGTCCCGACTGTTCTCAGTTAAATTTGAGTGATCAAGAAACATGAGAAATGTGAGAAACTGATATGTGGAATGAAGTTGTGACTGATTAGACACGAGAAAAGTCTGGTACAGCACATATGTGAAGATTGAGCAAATTTTAGTCTTCATTTTCATGCAATGAAGGTTTAGTAGAATTTCTGGAGAAATGTCATTTTTATTTCAGAAAAAATGTCTTTTCAACCTTTGGGCCTTTGTTTCATGTGGGATTGGAGTAGTGCTGACCTGAAGTGTCAACTAGTGAAAGAAATAAATGAACTTGAATTTTCATCTATAAATAAATATCTATTTCAGATTATGCTGGTTGATGGTTACAAAGGCCAGAAAGTCCAGGATGTGAAGAAGCCCATCCAGAAGATGATGGTTGAGAAGGTAAAATTCAAATATGCTTAGAAATATTTCAACTCTGTTCTTATTTTTGTTTGCTTTTGTTCTCACAGCCATGCATCATTTAATGAGTTGTAATTGTGCAGCTCACATAAAATATTGAAAATGAGTGATTAATTGGAATGACTTCTGTCAAAGGGTGAAGCCATGATCTACATGGAGCCAGAAAAACAGGTCATGTCTCGTTCTGCTGATGAATGCGTGGTGGCTCTCTGTGACCAGTGGTGAGCGTCTCAAAATCTGTTTGAATGTTTTTATACAGCAATATTACTAAAGTAGTAGTGATGAGTTATTTCTACTGAGCCCAAGTGGATTTTAGTTTACATTTTATCAAGCATCATGTAAAAAATGTTTGGGGCATTTTTAAGTTTAAGTCTTGTTTGTATCTGACAGGTATTTGGACTATGGAGATGCTGAATGGAAGCAGCAGGCCACTGAGGCTCTCAAGTCTTTGGAGACGTAAGTGAACTTCTCAGAGGTTTTGTTGACTGTGAAACGCTGTTCCCTTACTGTAGTATTTATTGCGCAATCTTGCAAAAATTCAGATTTTGTGAGGAGACGAGGAGAAACTTTGAGGCCACTTTAGCCTGGCTGCAGGAACATGCTTGCTCTCGTACCTACGGTCTCGGTAAGTCTTCTTTTTGCAGTTGCAGTTGATTCTTTCATGCAAACTTTTTTTTTTCCCGCCTCAGCAGTTCTGGATTGTTAGAACATGTGGATGTGTTTGCTGGCCTATAGGTGGAGACAGAGGACTGATGATGCTGCTCCTACAGCAGCCGTCTGTCTGTGTTCATATATGAATAGATACAGAATTAAGGCCTGTTCAGTGCTTGACAAACCAAACTGGTTAAGTCTTACTGTTTAAATCTGTTCACATATTTGTAGAATTTAAAGCAGCTTCCATCAGAAACTTCAGACTAATGTGCCTGATTCTTGTTCTGTAGAACATTTTGTTCAGTTGGAACCGAACTGGTTTAATATTAATTTAATATTTATTTTAACTTTATTTACACCATTAAGGCAATTTAGTGTTTAAAAAGATGCCAGCTGTCATAAAGATCTGGTAATGGGCATATTTTTTTGGTGATGATTGATTTCCTGTGGTTTTTAGTTTATAACTGCAGTTTGTTTTTTCTGACTCTTAGCCAAAGTGTTTTTGATCTAAAAATAGATGAAGTATTTTCCTGAGCTGCTACGAAGGAATGTTTAAAGACCCTCTCAGATCGCTTTTTGATCTATTATAAAAATGTTCCCTGTGGTCTTTTAATTCTGATTTTAAATTTTAGCCCAAAAAAACATGCCGTTTTTGAGGACATAGTTTCTACAGAGTGCCAGTAGTTCATTAGAAATTTACCTTTGAGTTGTGAGCAGGACTGTTGGTGTGTGGTATGCCGCCCCCATTTCCCATTATCCATTTGTTTACACTCTTTCCTGCTAGCTTAAAGCCCCTCACACAACCAACCTAACATTACTTGTGCAACAGAATGGAGCAGAGAACTTGTAGTCTTCCAATTGTAGTACCTACAAGCTACATGCTTTTTCTAATAGAATTTATTCTTCTTCTCCTGATTCACAACAAATTCAATAAAGAAGTACTCAGAAATGCAATATTCGGCTTAATTTTCTTAATGTATCCCCTCCGTCGTGAGAAAAATGCTACAAGAACATGTTAAAAACTCCAAAAATCCACAACTTTGGAGTGGGTGTTTCGAATTTTACAATAATAATAATAATAAAACAAATGCTAATCAACATTGTTTAAACCAATAAAAGTAATAAGGTCATAAAGAAAAAAATACCACCCTGACTTGTATGGGAACTGAAATCCTTTCTCATATTTGAATACTTAAAATATTACCTAAAACGAATGGAAACCAGTTATCTTTTTGAAATACTGAAAACCTCCCTCTAGTGGTCAAAAGAGGCATTGAATATTGCAAACCTTGTCTTCTATCTTTGTTCTGTATGTTTTCAATGCTAATGTGTTCAAACAAACCTGGTCAGTTCATCATCAATCTTGCAGAGACCTTAGAATGACAGTAATTAGTCAAATATGTTTATCTAACATCATCTTTTAATTATACTTATGCCGTTTTTAGGCAAAAAAACAAAACCTGTGTTGTTTTCCAGGACATAGTTTCTATGGACCGACAGTAGTTGAATAAATATTTCCCTCTGAGCTGTAGGCAGGACTGTTGGCTCAGGGCAACCCCACCCTATATCCCCTTCTCTTTGTGGAGGGGAGTGGAGCAAGGAGCTTGTGGCCCGCTTAGAGTCTTCTCTATGCCACAAATATGATCTTTTCAAGCTGAAATTTTTTCATCTGCTCCTGATTCACAACAATTTGAATAAAGAAATACTCAGAAAGGCAATTCTGAGCTTCATTGTGTATATATGTCCTCCATCATGAAAAAAACCCCACAAGAACATGTTAAAAACATCAAAAACACAATTTTAACTGGAGTGGGTCTTTATGGTTTTACAGGCGTAGACGCGAATTACAGGTAATAACATTTAAAGCTTGTTAGTTCTCAGTGTAATTTGGTATCATTTAACATGTTCACACAAAAGGCAAACCAAGTTTTTCAGAAGAATGACTATTGACATGTTTTACTGATGTGGGAGATGTTTAATGATTTGCTGTGTGTGTGTCTTTGGCTGAATGTGTATGTGTCTCTGGTTGCCTGTCCTATGGTTACCATAGGAACACGACTACCTTGGGACGAACAGTGGCTGATTGAGTCTCTATCGGACTCCACAATCTACATGGCTTACTACACAGTAGCCCACCTCCTTCAGGGAGGAGTGCTCAATGGACGGGGAGACTCGCCGCTGGGCATTAAGTATGAACACACACTAGCACGCATAAGTGTTTTTTCCCAAAAAGCACACAAACATCTTCTTGAACCTAGTGTTGTATAAACAGTTCTGTAAGGGAAAATTGTTGCTAAATTAGGAGTTAAGTGACTCAACATAAATTTGGTCAACAGATATGGTTTGTTCATAAACCCAATGCAGCACTTTTTTCTAATTGTGATCATCCCCATAATTTCTTGTTTTTCTTCTCTCTTTACCCAGGCCAGAGCAGATGACCAGAGAGGTGTGGGACTTCATCTTCTTTAAGACAGCTCCCTTCCCAAAGACGGACATTCCTAGAGAGCACCTACAGAGGCTGAGGAGGGAGTTTGAGTACTGGTACCCTGTGGATGTCCGCGTGTCAGGCAAAGACTTGGTGCCCAACCACCTGTCCTACTTTCTGTACAACCATGTGGCTGTGTGGCCCAAAGACAAGTGAGTTTAACAAACAATTATAGAATAAACAAATCAAATCAAGAATATTTATGTAGCACTTTTCATGCTTGGTAACACAAAGTGCTCTACACCAAAAAAAAAAAAATAAATAACGGATGATCATTAAAAGTAAAAGATATTGATTAAAAACAGTTAAACAAACTTTAAAAACTTTGAAACTTTAAAAATAAGAAAATTTCAAATGATTGATTATTTATATTTGTATATCAGAAGAAATAATAATGAACAAAAATGGGTATAAAGTTGGGTCTTAAGCCTTTTCTGATAAATTTCTACGCTCTCTGTGGTCCTCTGGCAGACTGTTCCGTAAATGAGGGCCGAAATGCTGAAAAGAGGCTTCTCTTTAGGTTTTTGTTTTCACTGTAGGAACAATTGGCAAACCTGTGCCGGAAGATCTTTGGGTCCTCAAGGGTACACATTTTACGAAAAGATCAGAATGAAGGTGTAAGACCCTTAAATTATTTAAAAACTACCTTAAATCAATCTGAAAGCAGATGTTTATGTTCTAGTTTTTTATTTCTGACATCTTCTGACATAGTTCAATAAACAATAAAATGCTTTAAAGCAAGATTTATAGAAATTGTTAATAATAATCTGCATGTATTTCACCAATGCAGAGGCTAGTTTTTTTGTTTGCAAGTCAACATTTGAGTGTTTTTGCAGTCGACTATGATTTAATTTGATTTACATTTAATTTAGTATTTACACCTTTAAAAAATATATACATTTTAAGATCCAAACCTTCCTCTGTTTCTATATAATCAACACACAACTACCATTGAGAGACACAATAATGTCTCTAAATGGACTATTTCTCTTATCTTACCTGCAGGTAGTCATTTGGCTGTGGAGACCATTTATTTTTTTATGTAGAGAAAGGCGTCACTGCAAATCAATCCAAAGCTGTCCTCTGAAAACGTTATTTCCGGTTCTGAAATAGAGCTGTATTGGTGGGAGATCTCTCTTTGAGGAACATGAAATTGTTATCCAGAAGAAACATGAGATTCCTGAAAGGTTTCAAATTTGGAAAATCATCAAGGCCTTTGCACTCATCATTTCACAAACTGTTTGTCACAACAGGGAGATTTAAGACGGATCTGTTTGACAGCTCTCTCTACCACTGAAATCCAAATTTTCAGTTTTTCAGTTTTTCCAACTGCAGCTGACTCTCATAAGGTCAGAGCAAAGAGTCCAGAATGATGTCAGAGTGACTCAAAATTTGCAGTTTCTGAATCGATATTTCACGGTTTGTCACCAATATTGAGCGCCAGACTGTTAAAACATTTTAAGAAAAGCTGCTATGGTTATTGTAACGTTTTGGTATTGTAACATAACATTTTTGTTGCTTGTAGTGGGAAGTGGCCTCAAGCAGTTCGAGCCAATGGACATCTGCTCCTCAACTCGGAGAAGGTACGCAATGGATGTCGAGCACATTTGGAAGGATGTAATCCAATCAAATGCAAAGCATTCAAAGTTTACTTTCTCGGGCAGTTTTAATACGAATTATTTTGAAATATATATATTTTTTTTCCTTCAAATAGCATTTCACCACTTATTCATAACTTCTGTTTCTTCTCGTTTCCTTTTTCCTACCAGATGTCCAAATCAACAGGAAACTTCCTCACTCTCAGCCAAGCCATTGAAAAGTTCTCAGCAGATGGTACAACCACTTTATTTTTGATTTATTCTTTATGTTTACCCTCTACTTTTCTGACTTGCACGTTTTTTTTCCTATATTTAAAATTCAATATTATTTATTTCCATCGTTAATGTTAAGATTTTTTATTTAGGGTCAAAAACTTTAATTTACCCTGTTTTCATTAAACTGTCAGGAAAACATTGCCTAAAGTCTCTGAAGCAAATCTGCTTTTGACACGTAGATGAATGAAACTACAAATAAAAATGCCAACAAGCAGGATTTTGTGGTGTGTCTGATGTTTATCCTTTGTCACAGGTATGCGCTTGGCTCTGGCTGATGCTGGGGACACAGTGGAGGATGCAAACTTTGTAGAGACCATGGCTGATGCCGGCATCCTTCGCCTCTACACCTGGGTGGAGTGGGTAAAGGAGATGATTGCCAACCAGAACAACCTCAGAACCGGACCTGCGGATACCTTCAATGATCGGGTTTTTGCCAGGTAGTTACATTTACGAAACGGCAAATGGATCGGAGAAATCAGGTTTTGTAATTTGATTGTTCAAATTATTTTTTTTTTATGTGTTTGTTTTTCACTATCGCAAAAATCTATAAAGAAGGTGGCTGATGTGTTAAATGTCTTTGCTAGCCATGCTTGTGTGACTGATTCTACAGAAGTACTAATTTTCGCTGAAACAAGCCATAAATGTATTAAAAGATGCTATTTCCTGAGCTTCAGCCTCCACGGTAGTTTGTTTCTTTGCATGGCCTCATTTCTTGATGGTTTTTCTTTCTTCTTTAGTGAAATGAACGCAGGGATCATAAAGACGGAGCAGCACTACGAAAGAATGATGTACAAGGAAGCTCTGAAGAGCGGCTTTTTTGAGTTTCAGGTATTAACGAGAGCTAGCTTAACCTCTAAAGATATTTTAAACCTAGGTAGATAGCTGGAAAATTTGAAAAATCTCAAAAAATATTTCAAATTCTGTCAATTTAATCTTAAATTTTGTCCTAAAGGTAAGCAGTGCTGGCCCAAAACAACAACTGCATAAAGTTATGGGCACACAATGTTTGCGATATACAAATTGATGATAGTAACTGACACTTAGAATTATCAGTACATTTGTTTCAAAACTGAATGGGTGATAAAATATGATCATTTTTATCAAGGCAAGATGTTATTTTTACAAAAGTCATAAATTATACATAATTCTTCCATCTGTCATCATTTTGTGTTTTGAAAAAGCTAGACTGCAATATGATATTTTAGCTGTATATTTGGTCTAGTCCTGTAGTTACACAGTTATAAAGTTCTTTGAAAGTTTGCCTTTTAGACATTGGTGTCTTTTTTTTTTTCTTTTTAAGTCTTTGAACATTTCTGATTTATGTCTTTAACTTTTGAACATAGAACCATAAATCATTTAGATAACAGAAAGGTAAACAACTCAAAGAATTCAGGAGTCTCATGTCTACACAAAGTGACCTGAAAAGTGATCTGAACATTTGCTGTGACTCAGAAGTAGGATATTTTTTCACAGCTCAAAAGCGTTAAATATGGCATCACCGCTTTTTGTCTAGAAATAATAATTAGCTGAGAAATGGCACATACAATGACTTCTGTGGGCGAATCGTAAAAATGCACAAATATGTCTGTTTTCAGGCTGCCAAAGACAAGTACCGTGAGCTGGCCATTGAAGGCATGCACCGAGACCTGGTTTTCCAGTTCATAGAGAGACAAACTCTGCTGCTGGCCCCCATCTGCCCACACCTCTGCGAATACACATGGGGGCTACTGGGCAAAGTAAGTGGTGATCATGCTTACAGCCAGATTGTTGTATGTACTGAGTCATAAATGTTCTGGGATGAGTCCCAAATGTTTCTTGTCTTGGGATGGATTCTTTACCTCCAGATTCATGAGGGGCCTGCAGTAGTGCTGGTCCCGTTGCTGCTTAACCTGTGTAA
This sequence comes from Oryzias celebensis, assembly GCA_014656515.1. Lineage (NCBI taxonomy): Eukaryota > Metazoa > Chordata > Actinopteri > Beloniformes > Adrianichthyidae > Oryzias > Oryzias celebensis. Next base: position 18,363,382 of record BNCR01000013.1, read on the forward strand.
AACACTTTTCTCAAGTCTGCTGGGAGCCCGTCTTCAAACTGAGCTGTTGTCTCTGCCGCATGAAACAAATGCACACGCTGTTACACACTTCCAGCAATGACAGCCCAGAATATTTTTACACTCAAATTTATGAATATAAAAGAGTGCTGCTGTGCTGGTGATGGCCTCCTCACTTGTCGCTTAGCAACAACAAAGCCCCACAATCTTTTTTCAAAGCATTTCTGGGTTTTGTAAAATTGTCATAATTGCCAAATGGCAAAGACACTCCCCATTTTTTTTCCTGAATATAAAAGTAATGCGACCTCTCGCTGTGTGGTGAATATGGTTGTAAAGCTTTGATCGGCCCTATATTTTTTGGTATTTTTCTTCTTTTTTACACCTCCCTCCTTATCCTTTCCTCATGACAGACGAGTTCCCTGATGACGGCGTCGTGGCCTGCAGCAGGTCCAGTTGATGAGATTCTGATCCGCTCCTCCCAGTATCTAATGGAAACTGCACATGACCTCCGTTTGCGGTTGAAAGCGTACATGCTACCTCCCAGAAACAAGGTAAAATAGCATCTCTGTAATGCTGCAGGGTTAACCTGACATTGCAACGTTTCTTTGGAACGCACACAAAAGAACAAAAAAAACGAAAAGACGTTTTAAGACTGTGTATTTTTCTCTTTCTTTGTGGCCCAAACATGTAAACCCTCATCATGGATCTATTGATGTTAAACCCTGTGATTCTCTCCCAGTATTCTCTATTCTGTAATATTCACATAAAGTCTGGAGGGGGGGTTGTGTTCACAGCAGGAATCCAGTCTGTTGTTTGCTGACAGTTTGTGCAGTTCAATACATGGCTGAAGGCAGCAGAGAGAGGAAGGCAAAACACATTATTGACAAGCTCATAGTCAGGTGATATGTTAGGCTTTCAAAATGCAGGTATGGATTTTTACATGTTTTTCGCTGCTCTTTTGCTGTGTAGGCATAACTGAAGAAACCACATACTAGTCTTTCCTCAATCCAGTCCTTTTATTTGTATTTTTAGTCATATTTCTGTATTTTTGTTCCCTCCACAAGAATACATTAAACAACTTTTTTTAAGGCATTTTAATAGCTGTCATGCAAAGTTCCACTCCAATCATCTTTTGATCTATTTTGAAAGTGTTCTTACTGTTTTTGTTTTTTATTATGATTATGCTGTTTTGGGGGAAAATCCAAAAACTTGTTTCTGCAGAGTGGCAGGAGTTCATTAGACACTCACTTCTGAGTTGTAAGCAGGACATGTGCAGATTTAAGCCTTTGCTGACTTCCCATGATCCCTTTATTTATAATCTCTCCTGTTAGCTTAAAGCCCCTCACAATCCCAACCTAACATTGCCGGTGCAACAGTAATGGCGAGCGACATTGGAGCTTTCCAGCCAAATAGTTTTAAGGCAGATGCTAGCTCAGATGAGGAAAATGAAGACGTAAACTGATGCATTTGTGGAAACATCACCATGGAGCCCAGCAAGGAGCTTGTGTCTCATGGACTGTAGCAGCCACATCACAGTTACAGGATTTTTCCAACGACATTTTTTTGTTTGCTGTTGATTCATCACAATTTGAATAGAGAAATACTCAGAAACACAGTTTTAATCTTAATGTTCTTTAAATATGTTCTCCATGGGAAAAATACTACAAGAATAACATGTTAATAATGCCAAAAACACCATTTTTATTGGAGTGGATCTTTAAATTTAAAGATCTTTACCTTTTTTGCACAGAAGCAACTTTCATCTTTAATAAACCACTTTCTGTTGTTGTTATAAAAGAGCAGTTTAAATCTAAAATGCTTCATATTTTCTCAATCCTGTTTTCTCAACAGAAAGGTGACACAAAGCCCCCAGTCAAGCCCTCCCACTGCAGCATCTACGTGGCCAAGAGTTATCCCCCCTGGCAGCACAGCGCCTTATCCCTGCTTGGCAAACACTACAGGGTGGGAGGCAATTCCACAATCTGACATATGCACAGAACGTCATTTGCTAATTGAAACATAAACCAATAAAAAACGGATGAATGCTATTACTTTTCAGTGAATTTTTCTGGAGTATTTTCCCCCGTTTCTCACTTTTTTTCCCCCTGTCTTCTCAGAGCAATAACGGAGTCCTTCCAGACAACAAAGTGATAGCAGGCGAGTTGGGAGCCCTGCCTGAGCTGAAGAAGTACATGAAGAGAGTCATGCCTTTTGTAGCCATGATCAAGGTAAACCTTCCACAGTTTAAGCTACAGCCAGTTCTATCCTAAAGGATGTAAGTCTGTGTCTAAAAACCAACATACACAAACATTTGATTATTTGCATTAAACTCTTATCTTTTAATTTTCATGTTTTGGAGTAATTACAGTAAAATATTTTTTAAGATGAAAGATGTTTCTTTCTCCTAGAGTTTAGTGTGTTTATTGGACTTAAAGACCTTTTTCTTTGTCATTGAAATGCATTTTTTGTATGTTTTGTTTTTGTGTGATTTAAAGTGAATTAGAACAGGTATTAATGTAAAATGGACAAGTTGGATGCTGTTATTATTTCTCAGACATATTTTTTTATATTATACATCTTTAAGAGACATAATAAACTCTAACTGACAATTTAATGCTGAGTAATTGAGTTAAAAATAAACCTGATTTGCTTAATTCTGTTTTGATGCCTCAGTTAACCCCTTTAGTTTAAATATTGACATCACTTAGTCTCATCCGTTTTCTTTGATCTTACTGTTGTTTATTCATTAGGAGAACTTGGAGAAGAATGGACCCAGGGTTTTGGATCTAGAGCTGGAGTTTGATGAGAGAACTGTTCTCATGGAGAACCTGGTCTATCTAACAAATTCTCTGGAGGTTTGTTGTTAACCAGTGGTCGACAGATGTGACTCACAGCAGAAGGTTTCAGCCATTCATCCTTTCAAGAGCTTTAGGAGCTTACAGTTGAGCAGTGGTTATTTCATTCTTAATGTAACACATTTAAATGCTCAAACGTTGACCGTCCTCTGTTCATTTATACATAAATGTAAAACTATGACAGAATTCTGTTACGGAGCTTCATCCCAGTCTGAGCTGAACTGTCATTTAGGAAATCCCTTAATACTTTTGTCTGCACAAAAGCTCAGACTTGTCCAAAGATAAAACCCAAAGTCCAGAAAATACTTTTGGGAAACGCGCTCAGAATGGAAGGCTTGACAGAAAGCACATCAAAGGCAAAGCCTGAATCTAATTCCTTGGTTTTTGATAAATCTTAGGAAAAGACAAGTTCAGAACAGAAAAAGAGCTCATGAAAGGGAAGTAATGCTGTTCTGTCAAATCCTCATCAAAGGGTATTGCTTTACTTTCTTCAAAATAAAATCCTGAAAATGTCTCTTTAGTCCAAAACAGTGATTTGAGCAATTGTTAGTTGACTACCACATATTTTTTTCTTGAATAAATCACGAAAGCTACTAAAGAATGTAAAGATATCAGCTTTATATCTTCAAAAAGAATCCCTTTGACCGGGATTGTTCCCTCTAGTACTCTCCCATCATGTTCACATTCACAGGCTGGTGCAAAGCAGAGATTCAGATCAATCCTTCAGCCTGGTTAATGCCACCTGCATGGGCCGGTGTGCATACCAAACACTCCTCTCACCATGGATTATGCAGCTAACAGAGCACTAATATGTTTCCCATAATTCTTCCATGACAGCTGGAGCAGATCGATGTCTTATTTGCAACTGAGGCTGATGACAAAGTGAAGGAAGACTGTTGCCCCGGGAAACCGTTTAGTGTTTTCAGATCAGAGGTAAATGTTTCTGGATCTGTTTGCTTCATGTAAAGATTTTGTGTGTGTTCATTTTTTTTTCTTCTGGTCTTTAAATGTTTTTGTGAGTTTGTCTACATTTTAACCCCTTCAAATGCTTGTTTTTATTTGTACTGAAGGATAAAATCTATTTCATAGTTTTTATTTTGTACATTTTTGTTTTTCATAGCCTGGAGTTTGCGTGTCCCTGGTAAACCCACAACCATCAAATGGCTTATTCTCAACAAAGGTCGACATCCGACAGGGAGATAGCAAAGACAGTGTCATCCGGCGACTAGCCAAAGTCAACAGACTCATTAAAGGTTAGTAAAAGACTAAAACAAGAAAAAAGATCAGCTCAGTAGATCTAAAGTTTTTTTTTTTTCTTTTAATGATGTAAGCTGAAATCTTTCTAGCTCATATTTTCTGTGCCAAACGTTGCATCACGCATCTCAGAGGTTCAGCCTTGTGAGATGTACACATTGGTCATTTGTCCATTTTAACTCCCCATCTCGCCCCACTTTGCTGTTCCTCACCATTTGTCATCAAAAAATGTTGTAGAATTGAGGGCTGTAAGTTTAAAAAAATGTATTTATATATTTATTCTCTTCTGCCTGCTCATTCTTAACAGTTTTTTTTTCCATTTGCCCATCCAAGGTACACTTTTCTTCATTAATGTCTGGTGTATACTTCTTCCCCCCAGATTTGTCGCGGGTGAAGCTCATGAGGTACGAGGACCCTGTTTTGGGGCCCCGTCGGGTGCCTGTCCTGGGACAGGAAGAAAAAGACAAACTGCCCATTTCTGAAAAATCTGTCTTCCACATAAACCTGGAGGAGAAGAGGGTAACTCTAGCTGACAACGGTCTCACAGTAGACATCGGGGACACTCTGGTTTATCTGATCCATTAAGGAATCATTTGCTTTGGTGCAGGCACACAGGAGCATGTTGCAGTGATCATTCTGTAAACATCATTCAGGTCATATTAAAACTGAAATTAGGTCATGTAACAAATATGCATTTTTAATCTCTTTTTTTGGAAGTTACATATTCCTGACACTAAGAGGAACCTGAATATATAGTGTTAATCCAATATGAGAAAGCATAGTTGTGAATTTCTGATTTTTTCTGCTGCAGATAATCTTTTTTAAAATGGATTCTTCAGCTCTGAAAGCAAGGAGAACACCAGAATCTGTGGCTTGCTTCCTCTGGGAAAAGAATCTCTGGAAAGTTCAGCTTGTAATTTTTCTTTGTAGTTCTTTGTAGTACTTCCCAACATAATGCACAAAAAATAAAGAAATCAGCCCAATGAAATTTTAAAATACTTTGTTCTTTATATGAGAAATTCAGCCAATGTCTTGCATCTTTTACTAAGAAAAACACTCAGATTATGTTTTTGCATTGCAAATCTGCTCCTGCACCATCCTGAATGTCTGAAGTTTTCCATATAGATGGTAATGTGTCTGTTGTATTCTTTTACACATCAAAGATGTGGAGTATTGTTCCCTTATGGCTTGTCAGCCTGTCAGCCAGCAAGCGTTCCTATTTTCCAGCTGTCAATCTCAGTTGTCTGGCTTTTGTAAAAGAATAAAATGTTTAAAAAAAATCAGATATTATTTTTTTTCTTGTATCCCTCTTTAAAGCATAGTTAAAAAAGACATTTTGCTGTCGTGAGAATCGTGGCAAAAATGCCTAGGAGGATTTTGAATCTGCTCATGTTGTCAGTGAAAATACTCCTGTTATGTGATACATTTTAGTTAAGAGAATATGTAATGTTTCGTTAATTACCAAAGAATAACTTTAGAAAATCTCACTCTGATACAAGACAAACCAAAAAAAACTAATTTGAGTATATCCAGTAGTCTTTGCCAATACAAATGTAGTGTGTTTGGTCTTGACATACTCTCTTTAAGATACACTGCAAACTATTTGATACCTGCAAAGATTTAAAACATAGTTTTTAGATATTTAAGCTAGTTTACCATGTTTTCACTTTTTTGCACACCTAAGCTTTTTTCTGAAATCATTAAAGTTAAGATTTTTTTGTCTAGAAATTAAGACATTTTTTATCAAGAGTCAAAATGTTTTTGCACCAATTTTAGAAGAGAAAAACCTGTTTTAAGACAAAAAGAGAACTCGTCGTACATAATTTTTGGTTCATTTTGAAGGATATTTTAAAGTTCAAATGTTGACAAATTTGACTAGCATTCATTGTCATTATTTACATTTTTTTTAAATGCATGTTCTAAGAATAGGTGCTAGTTGACTTTGAGGATTTATTAAATCTAAAAACTTGTGCAAAGTGTTTTCTCATTTTGTTCTACAATTTGTAATCTCCACTTATTGCACTGCTTTTTTAGCTTTTATCAAAATTTGATACATAGAAACTCATCCAAAAACTGAAAAAAATTCAAACCATTTGTTTAGAACTAGCAAACAATATTTATTTTGGACTGCACCGCATCCAATTTTAAGTCATTCTAACAGCTTTTTTTACTTTAAACATCCTTTTTTAATGCTTGTATGAAACTTTCCAGAATTCATATATGATTTCTTGTTACGTAATAATGTACCTGCTGCACGGACAGAATTTTACTACATTCTTGTGATTTTCCTCTTATGACTAGTGTTCTTTTCCTATTTTTAGGGTACCTCTTTTTGCAGTGTAGCCCCATGTTGTCTCAATACTAATGCTACTTTTGTTTTCAAAGGATTGATTAATTTCTTTTTAAAGTAGACTGTACTCTCAACCTATCCTAACACAATGGATGAGTTTATGCGCCCCAAAAAATCCCAACTGCTACTTCGATAAATCAATTCAGCTGCTTTTGCTGTCAATAAAGAGGGTTATCATGAATGCGGGCTCACAGAGATGTCTTCCTCCTCGGTTATTGGCTGCAATGTCATGTTCTCAAGTCAGCTGTGTGTCGCTGCTCATTTCGTAGCTGCTCCATCTGTCAGCCGAAACAAAATCCGTCTTCACAAGATAAGCTGGAAGTAATCACACATTTAACTTTGGAGCTTTTTTGCTGTTTGCTGTTTGACAACACTAACAAAAATCACAGATAAAGACACACCATCAGTGTTCTTTCAGGTCTTGGTGTTAAGGATAAAAGATACTGGTTGCCTGGTAACCAGGCCAAGCATTTTCTCCTCTAATACCCTGGGAGTTTCGCTGCAAGAAAAACTGCTAAGGGTGAAGTAAACACAGACTTTTGGAGGTTTTATTGGATCTCAAAGTTGTTTTTTTTTTTTGTTGCCCTCCAATGAAGTAATCACTTGTCAATCTAAAATTTTTGCTCCCATTGGTTTTTCAGACCTGCAAGAAACAGAACTGATAGCAGATATGTGTATTTATTCATCCTGACTGCAGGCAGCCAGACATTTCTGCCTTATCTAAAACCTCTTTTAACTCATATCGTGATTTTCAGGATCACAAGCGAAGGCATTCATAATCAAATACATATTTATGTAAACAATCCTCATATCAAGGGCTGTGGAGATTTAAAGGTGATTTATTCCAGCTTAACCTTTTACCAGTAAATACGCTATGACATTTTTACAACATGCTAGATTCCCAGTGGTGCTGGAGCTTTTTCCATCTGGGATTAGCCAGAGGCAAGGAAGGCTTACGCTCTGGACAAAGCTTCACTGAGACTAATGACACAATCAACCATGCACGCTCATATCCAATTTAAACCTATGAATTGAACTGAAAATGCCAGCTCAAAAAATTGTAAAAGTAACCCACAATACAGAGAAAAAAACAATAACTGGAAAAACTTACAAATCATATTAAGATAGACAAAATAAATGTTAAACTAGCTTTGCCCCTTCCAGCAGTATAAATGAATACAATGCAAAGTAGAAATCTGGCTTGATGCTGAAGTGGGGAAACAATATTTTGGGAACTTTTGTCAGTCAAAGCAAATGTGAGACCCAGGAGATCCTATTGCAGGGGTGTTCAGCCTTATTGCAAAGAGGGCTGGATTTGTGAGCAGTCTGCTTGCTTTCCCTGAACACTTAAAACAACATTAAATACATAACTTTTATTGCAATAAGATACTTTTCAGTTCTTCATATTAAACAGAAAAACAGTACATTTTTATCAAAATTACTGTGAGTTTCACACTTAAAAACCAGAATTAAAATGAAGAAAAAGTCTTTGTGTGGGTTTACATGAAAAAGTTACATTAGTGAGGCAGGAAATCATAGAGGGGTCTGAGATTTTCACTTTAGATGCATGTCCACTGTCGGAGACATAATCTAAAAAAATCTGGCAATCGCATTGTGTGATTTTTTTTTTTAAACAATTTATTTTATATACTACTGCTGCAAATAGGTATTTGCAGAGTGTTCAAATACTTATTTGCCTCACTGTATTAGTCACTATTAAAGGCTTGTTGTGAACTTCTGAATTCAAATCATGTGAACAGGAAAATAAGACAAATAGTTGTCTTATTGGGAAGTTCACAACGAGTCGTGGTTTTGATAACAAAAAAAAACATCTGTTCCGTTCATTTGGTGCTTCAGGCCAAAGGTTGTTGCCACAGGTTTACAATGACATATAATGTAATCTAACTAAGCACAATCAAGACACCATGACGTATTTGGAGACACATTTAGCAAAATCAGGGAATAATAACCAGATAATATTTATTATTGGTAAAAACCATGAATCTGGCCATTATTGTCCTGCTAAGGTGCAATGTGTCATATTTCTGCAGACTTCATCTGAGGTTAGCAAACAAGCGTTTAAGTTAAAACTTTCAGACCTGTGATGGTTTCATTACGTGTCCTTGCAGCATGCATTAAGCAACCACCCTTCCCTTTTCCTGTCTTTCACAGGTTTGTGCAAAAAGTTCACAGCAGAGTCAAGAAATGAGCCCCTCTGAACAGAAACCACACGTCTTTCATTCTTTTTCAAATAATTTCCCCTTTCAGCTGTTCTCAGACAAAACCATTTTAGTTCATTTAATCAAAACAAAAAGTTTTATGCTTTTATTTTTTTGATTTCCAGTAATTTTCAATCATTTCACATCAGATTTTCTGACCTGCTGTGGTATGTGTGTGGGTTTTTTAAGTCAGCAGCCACCTTATTTCATCTCAGACATGCGTGCTTTTGCACCCTGATGTGCATCTGCCCTTTCTTCATTTGCTGTTTTAGCAGGGAGTGAAAGAAGGTCTCAAACACAAGACAACTAAGAGACTTATCTCGGCCACGCAGCTTCTGGCCGAGCCATCTGACTGCTGGTTTATCTGCGCCGACACACACCCTCACACGGGGAGAGTGTCACTCCACCCCCTCCACCTCCTCCTCACTGCTGCTGACTCCGTTGCTCACTCTCCTCTCGCCTCCTTGTATCACTCGTCTTCGGATGCCAGTGGCTTCTAGTCATGGAGGAGACAACAGTCACAGACCAGTAAGTGTTTTTGTCCCTACCAACACAGTTGTCAGCACAGAACACAGTCAAATTACAGCAAACAGCTTTTTTTTGTGTGTGCAGCTCGGCTTTGTCCTCACAGCTACTTTATTTTTCTGTTTCTCTGTGATAAATTATAATTGGAAAACGACAGATGACCTTTGTAAATTGAAAACTCCTGCAGTAAATCTCTTACATTCAGTTGTTATTAAACTTCATAGGTTGGATTTCTGTAAATTAAAGTGAAAACGAATAATGGAAATGAATGCACAGCATTAATAGAAAAGCAAAGATTTGTATCAAAGCAGAAATTTACACACTGACTACTTGTCTTTTTTATGAACCTATTTCAGACCAGAGGCGTCCATTAGGAAAATGCTTGCCGATGAAGGCGAGGAAGTGAAGAGTTCCACCACAGGAAGTGAAGATGGCTGCAAATTCAGCAAACTCCCTGCAGTAGAGGACGTCGTGCTCACGCAGCCCGGCCTTGGTGTCACTACGACCACCATCACCACCATCACACAGACAGGAGGACACTGGAGCACCGGCCTGTTCAACGTTTGTGGAGACAAGATGACATGTAACATGAGCGCGCTGCATCACATGCACACAGTTGGAACCCATCTGATCAGCACCAATGTGAAATTTAAAGCTCTCGAATCAATAATGAGGCTGGACAGTGACCTCACAAATTACTTCCCTTGACAGCCAAGGACTTGGTGTTGTGGATGAAGTGGTATCTTGTTCCGCATGATAATAATTTGTTTTGCCATGGCTTGAATGTTCATTTTTTAACCTGACATGCCTTGCAGAGGTCATGCTGACACCCTGAGTGATTATAGAGGGTCATGCTTCTTTATTTCTCAATATTTTTGCCCAGAGCACCTCTCACATGATGTTGCAGTCTTATTCACTAGCCAGAAGTCGAACAGTCTCAGTTCAGCGCGGCCATTCTTCTATGAATTAAACAGCGTGAGAATTGCCGTTCATGTGCGTCAAGGCTTGATGCAAAATGCATCATTGTGAAGCGGCAGGCTCCAGAGACAGCTGCAGTTTCATATATCCCTTCATCACACGCTTATACTGCAATTGCTGCAATTTCAACACCATTTGTTTTGTGGCAACAACTAGGCATCAATCTTTTGTATTTTTATGCTCAACAGGCCCGGCGTTAAATTTTTAATAAAAATTAAAGGATGCAAAACTGAATCACTTTTAAAAATGCAGTTAATGACTCAAAAAAAAAAAACTGTTTCATAAAATTGACTTTTCATCACACAGAGTCTGATGCCATTCTATGACTTGACATCCTTTGCCTGAGTTTTGTCGTTTCTGGGAAAACACAAATCATTTAAAACCAATTTGTTTTGCTGCAAGAATATGTGGATCTGATGAGAAAATAAGAACGAGCCTCTTTTCATGCGGCCTTCTCACTGGCTGTGCTTGCAGGTCTTCTCGGGGCTCTGGTGCCATGCTGCTTGGACATCAGTTTGGCTCATCAGTATGGAGAGTGCCTGTGCTTGCCTCTCCTCCCGGGATCCACTTTTGCTATTCGGGTAGGGATCAGGGAGCGTTACAAGATACAGGTGAGCATGTATCTGTATGGAAATAAATATTTCACAGTGGGGGGGCAAAGATGTGTGCTGGCTGTCCTTGAACACACCGAAAGACAGAATTTTTCTTTGACTGGATTTTTTTTTTTTTGCAATAGAAAAATGAAGGCAACCAGTATTTTTGAATTTATAATGCATGTGGACATTAATCTGGCATGAATCATTTCTCTGAATGCTCATATGCTTTCATGAACATGTGTGATTTACTGTCTTGCATTTTCCTTGTCTACAGGGAAGTGTGTGTGAGGACTGGACTGCTGTGTACTGCTGCTACCCTCTGGCCGTGTGTCAGATGATAAGAGAGATGAGGCAGAGGATGAAGACCCAGACGTATCATGTGTCCACAGCTCTGGAATGCTCCTGAAGACCTGAAGACCTTTCCTTTAACACTGAAATAGAGATTAACCTCAGGAATCAATACTGTAACGCTTGAACTTGCTTTAAAATGCCTCCAAGGATCCTTTGGGGAAATAAATTAAGTCTATTGCTTGTCATTCAAAGAGACTTAGAACTTTGATTAAATGGATTGTACAAGTAAATCACAGCTTCAAACAGTGTAAACCAGTGTGCCAGGATTAAATCCCCCTTAAATGTTGCTGCTTGTTAGCAGCTCACTTACTGTCAGGCTCAGCTATCTTCTGGGACCAGTGCAGGATGACTGGGGTAATGGTGCTGTTTAAAAAAAGAAAAAACAGAATGAAAGACGTACACTCACTGGCCACTTTATTAGTTACACCTCCCTAATACTGGGTTGGACCCCCTTTAGCCTTCAGAGCTGCCCTAATCCTCGGTGAAATAGATTCAGCAAGGTTCTGGAAACATTTCTCAGAGAGTTTTGATTTTAGCTTTATGATATGGCGTGTTGTCCTGCTGGAAGCAGTCATCATAAGATGTAGTCATAAGCGATGAACGTGGTCAGGTAGGCTGTGGCATTGTAACCAGTTGGTACTAAGGGGACCAAGGCGTGCCAAGAAAATATCCCCCACACCATTACACCACCACCACCAGCCTGAACCCTTGATATAAGGCAGGATGGATCCACGCTTTCATGTTTTTTTATGCCAAATTCTGACCCTACCATCTGAATGTCGCAGCAGAAGTAAAGACTCATCAGACCAGACAACGTTTTTTTTTCATCTTCTGGTATCCAATTTTGAGTCTGTGTGAATTGTGCTACTTTAGCCCATCAGCCTCAAGGTTGGTTGTGTTGTGCATTCAAAGATGCTACAGACCTAAGTTGTAACCAGTGGTTATTTGAGTTACTGTTTCCATCAGCTGGAACCAGTATGGCCATTCTCCTTTGACCTCTGGCAAAAAAAAGGCATTTCTGCCCACAGAACTGCCACTCACTGGATACTTCCTCCTTTTCTGACCATTCTCTGTAAACCCTAGAGATGGCTGTGTGTGAAAATCTGTATAGATCAGCAGTTTCTGAAATACTCAGACCAGCCATCTGGCACCAAAACCATGCCACGTTCAGAGTCACTTCAATCACCATTCTTCCTCATCCTCATGCTCGGTTTGAACTGCAGCCATGTCTGCCATGTAATTGGCTGATCAGCAATGTGCGTTAACTAGCAGTTGGACAGATGTGACTAATAAAGTGGCCAGTGAGTGTATCTTCCAGGTTCACTTTGCTTTTTTCTGTCCAGACAGAGAGGCTTATTGATAGAAGGTGCACCAAAGAAAGAACCAGGAGTTTGTAAATTATTCGTCCAGAATTGATGCTGTTCTTTTGCGTATAATCATGCAAAATGTCACCACATAAATACATGTGAGATATTGGAGCAATTACATCGGAGCATTACAGATCTGCAAATCAGATCCAGATCACATTTAAATGCCACATTTTAGACTGGTGCAACTCTAGCAAAGGAAGCACAAAAAGCTACATGCCACTTTAGATTGACATAAGAACTAGTTTGGCTTCCAAAAAAAGGGCTATTACAAGGGCTCAAACTGTGCAAGTTCATTAGGCAAAACCACCTGCCCAGTTCACCAGGAAACAGGCCAAAATCTGGCTTCTCATTATTTAGAGTCAGGGCAATATAAATCTGATTTCTGTGTTCCAGTTATTCTTTCAGCCATTTTTCTCAGTTATCCTTGAGGCATTCATATCATTAATTCTGTTCTGATTGCCACAGTTCCTTGAACTTGAAATGCCAACCGGGCTGAGCGGATATGAAAATGATTATTTATTCGCAAAAGGAGATGGATCCTCAAAAGGCAAACATGTAATTTGTTAACTCTGAAAGATGTGCTTACCACCTGGCAGTTCTCAAAAAAAAAAAAAAGAATTCAGAAACGGGTAAAATTTAGTTTGAAATCAAAATGAAGAGCAATATGATTAATAAAATCTGACCAAATAGGTTGGAAAGAACTTCCCATTTCAGGGCGAGTGTCATTACAGGAAGGTCTTTCTTAATATAGCTGATTGATGAAGCTGAGTTAAGTGTGCTTTAACTAAACAGAAAAAAGGCTGGAGAATTGCTCCAGACTTGTGGTAGGAATTTTAAGGGGTACACTGAGTGATAGTTTGGAATTTCCTCAGAAAAAAAAATTGCTATTGAAAGCAGCGCAAAATGGAACAGGATGCTAACTGGGATTTCAATAAGAACAGATCTTGAAAGCATGATTGAAATTTAATTGTGAAACAGGAACAGAGCATGAACAATCCGTAGTCTTAGGCATCTTGCATTCTTGGGATGACCCCAGACCATGGGAAGTGCCTAAGGATGCTGATGGTGGTTAAGGCCAGCCAGACTGTGCCACAGTGAAGAGCCAGGAGAATGTGGAGGCGGGCCGGCGAAATGTCACTTCTATAAATTTAAGGCAGGAATTTGATCGTGATTGGCTGGAAAGAATGTGAGCACTTTTGCTATTGGTACAGAGTGAGGACTAATTGATGAGTGAAGAATCAGCAACACAGCCTACCTGAAAATGAGGTGGACCTTCCCTATTGAAATTACATCAAAGCTTCTCTTTTTAAAGATCAGGAATCAGGAAGGTGCTTAAAAGCAGGCAAATGCCCCTAAATGCAAAATAAAAGTCTTAGCAGAGACAATAACCTAGGAAGTAGACTGGTGCAGTCTGATCTCCTAACTGGCTGCAGCTGGTGGCGCCGGCATCTGTTTCCAATCCTGCAATCATTCTGCTCACAGAGCTTCTGGCAGATGTTAACTTTCAGGTAATGTGGTTAGAAAAGCATTGCTGCTTCTCTGTTTGTTCAGGTAATATTTCTAGATAAGAGAAACATGGTCTCAACAGTCCTTTTTACTTGAACTTGTCCTTCCTGTTGCTGTCATTGTTGTAGCTGTAGCTTTTGTAACAGTCAGCTAAATTGAAATGAGCTCTGTAATGTTTATGACCTGGGTTAACTCTGTTGTCACTTCATTTTAAGGTTTGGCTTAGATTTCAATGTTGCCGTCTTAAACAAAAACTTGCTTTTATAAATGAATTTAAAAAATGCTCTTTTTGTGGCTCTTATGTTGAAGTAAGTGATGCTTTATTCACCAACTTTACTTGCTGTGAATGCATTCATTATATTTAGTAACGGTATTACTATGTTGGGATCTAAAACACGTTCGTTTTTTGAAATTGTTTTGTATTTACACTATGTAAGCAACATCTAACATGTTTCTCTGTGTTTGCAATGCTAATTGCCTCATTGGTTGATTTGAGGTTGCAGCTTTATCTTTGTCAGCTAACCTGAATAAATAGCAGGGCATTAGCATGGGCTTTCTAACTGTACTTTTATGCAAAGTAATTCTCGCAGGAGTTTTCAACAATTAAGTGAATCATTTGATTTAACAAATAATGATACATTTTTATTCATTCTTGACTAACTTTTTTTTATATACATATTGCTTTCTAAAGGGAAGCAAGACAAATCACATACAATAGAAGACATCCCATGGGATTTTGAGGTATTGATTTGTTGATTTTTGAGACAATGTTGCACAGTAAAATTAAAGTGGGTTTTAACAGTTTTTCCTGGTCTGTTTATATCAGAATGGACTGAATAACTGGTGTCCATAATGTAAAATCAAAGTTCAGTTCAAAAAGTTTTGATGTATGGTACTGCAGTTTTATTGTTCATTTTTTTTAAAGCATTAGCACGTCATACATATTTTTCAGGGTTTTTATATTTATTGTTAAAAAAAAAAATCAAGATTAAGTAGTCATAGTACATAGTACTTTTAAGGCTATACTGAACTGACAGTTGCCCCTTACGTCATCTACGCCAGATATACATTCATAACTCAACCGTTAGGGGGCAGTGTTGTCCCAAAATCTTCTCTCCCCCCCCTCCCCTGTTTCCAAATTGCTGGCTGGGGTGACATCAGCTGTAAGTGCTGATATGGTGTTAGAGTTGGGATTTCCACAGCAGTAGTAGAGGTCAAGATCTGGAAGAGAGACGCCCGTCAGCAGTCAGACATACAGCATTAATTTTTTTTTCTGTTCCTCTTTTTTTTTTTTTTTTTTGCAGCTTCAGCATGACGATGAAAACCCTCACGCAGACATCAGATGGAGAGTACAAGCAGACAACAGCCCTTCAGTAATGTATATGTGTGTGCTAATATGTACAGACTTTTGTAAAACTACTTCTGTCATAATTGGGCTTGTTACAAACATAACCCAAGCAGAATCTGAAATCCATTCAAACTCCTTCTCCATGTATTATCGCAGCCAATTCTCTATGCCTCATTAAGATATTATTTGCATTTCCAGTTCTTCATTGCGCTCTTCCACTTCCCACAAGTCCAGTGTCACTGTAGGAGTTCATCACTTCTTGTAATCTGCCTGAGCTTATCATCATCTTCCCTTTCTGGCTCCTGGTGGTGCCATATTGTGAGGGAAAGGAAATAAATAAAAGTAGTGTGGAGAGGCCTGCTAAGCGGCAGCAGTCATTCTCCCTGGTGAATTCTGTGCAACCACCACATGGGGTTTATATAATTCACAGAACCACACTCTTCCTTGCTCTCACTCTTTTTCTCAAACTCAAAATAATTATATTTTTGTTGTAGTCGTATTCTTTTGAGCTATTTAGCCTAGCAGACATGGCGATTTCTGCACTTTCGCTTAGCACAATATCTGTAGCATTGTCCTTGGAAGTATGGTTAGTCTTTTCTTCTCATATATGTGCACCTGGAGTGTTTTTTTAAAGAAAAAAATGTTCATAAAAGAAAGAATGTGTTGGCGGTAAAATCCTGTCCTTAAACAACACAATCGTCAATGTTTATCTTGACTTCTGCATTGTTTCCCACAACTTTTATTCAATAAGTTAGTCTTAAAGTGTTCTTTGTGCAAATTCACATTTTAAAAGTGGCACAACATGGGTTCCAAGCTTCATTAGTCCTTTTTCTGCTGCAAATGAACTACATTTTTGAGGATTTCCAGTACAGAAGATTAGTATTAATTGTTCATCAGAAAACTTCTAGAAATATTCATTTCTTGAAATTGTAATGAGGACTTTTTCTCTGGGATTAGCTTAAAGGAAAAACTCTGTCCTTTCTCTGCCATGAGAATATGTATTGGGGGTGGATTGATCATTGAGCTGCAGAACCAGGTTTGAGTCCGATACAGCTGGCTGTTTTTCTCTGAATGACACCCATGAAGTTTGGTTTCTTTTGTTTTTAAATCGCATCTAAATGGGTGAAAAGAGTTACCACATCGATACAAACTGATTTCTCATTGATCATCTAATGAATGTCTTAAAACAGCAGTATTCTGGAGCTGCCAGACTGACACCCTATTGCTGTTTATAAGATGTCTAAATGTTGCTTTGCAACTTTAACTAGTCTGGAACATAAAGTCCTCGATCCTCTTCTCTTTCCCTACTAAAACATATGTTTTATGTTTAGCTAAATGAAGCATTTTTAAAATAAAATGTATTAAATACATGTCTTTTTTTTGTTCATTGAAATGTTAGGATCGGCTTTTGCACATGGTTTAAAGCAGTAGAGGATGCTAAAGTACATGTTTACTGCTAATTTTTGTTGGCAGCAAATGTCATTTTAGTGTTAAACTGATACTTGATTGCTTAAGTGAGTTGTTATTGAAAAGCAAAACTGATTGAATGGAGTTAACATTCAATGGGATATTGTTGAACTGTTATTGTTGAATACATTATTATAGTACTATTCTTGGAAATTATGTTTTTTTTTTTTTTTTTTTTGTTCTGATACTTTTCAATATGAAACATGTTTGTTTCAAGTTACTGCTTTGTGTCTGGTGCAGTATCTTTGTGCTTTTTTTCAAGGTTAGCAAATCGATTTATCAGTTGTTTCAACGTTGAATCGATTGGTAAATTAGCTGCTTTTTATTGTGCTGCTTCCTTAGTGCCATTTGCAAATATGTAACCACATTTTGTCAGTTCACATGTCTGGTCTGAAGCCTTTCGAGAACTACTGCACTAATAAAGGTAAATACAATTAAGATAGCTTATCCATTTTTTCTATGAAGCTTTGCTTGCTAAAAGTTTATTTGGTGACATTTTGGTCTTTTTTTCTTTTTTGTCTGATCCCACTTCTCACTCTAAATCCCTGTTTTCTAAAGACTCAAAGATAGGTGAAGGGATTCATCTTAATTTTAATTTTTCCTAAATGTATTATCAAAGCACTCCATACAACTAACACCAAAGGAATTTCAACCTGTTTGGGGAAAAAAAAAGCAAAAAAACTTCAGTTACACAAGTAGTGAGCGTTCAGTTTTTTTTATTTTTTTCTATTTCAACTTTCTTTGTGCTTTCTGGCATCTTTCTAAAATAAAACTCTATAAAAATAAATCAGCCAATAGGCCTACGGGTAATATGTTTTTTTCATAATGAGTCCCACTGCATCTGTAAATTTTAGGCAATCATGTGAATGAGATATCTCACTGAAACATTCAACTCCAAAAGAGTCAATTTCCTTATAGTACTATTTACAGCAATTTTGTATTCAGCTGTGTTATCAGCATAGAGCCATACGGGAATTCAGGGACATTTTTAGGTCAAGTGGCTACCTTTATAGGTAGCTTCTAAATGTTTTTAATGGTAAAGATAAAACCCTGCTTCGCATGGAAATCATCACCCCTTTTATTCAAGCATTCCCCTTTTGAAAGTTTTATTATACTACTTTTGGAAAAAATCTAGCACTAAAAACCAGGATTTTTCTAAATAATGTGGATGGATGTCTGAAAACTCTACATAGGATGAAGAAACTTGGCATGTGTCCAAATATATTTATACTTTAACTGTCACCCACAATGATCCAATCATGCTTTTGTCTCATGAAGATATAATTTTCATTTTTTGGTATACATAAAAGATCAAAACTACTGCTGCTGCAAAATGTCCTGAAGCTATTTTTTTCAGTTCTATGTCCGTTTTTTTTTCACTTGAAATACTCGATGTTTATCAGTCCTGAAAAGCCTAATGTGACCTGTGACCATGTGACCCATTTGTGCGCATTGGAGACAGTATGTGTCACCACTGACATAACCTGAAGCGATGTTACAAGCTGGTATGCGTTACATAAGGTTTTCATCTTGATGGTGCACATGCTTCTGCAGTCCTGGCTTTGATGTAGGTGTTCCTTCATCTGCCAGCATCTCAAAAGTCTGCATGTGCGTATACGTGGTATTACAAGATGCCAAAAGGCTGCAGCACAGAGAAATGTGTGGGCGTGCACTGCGAAGACGGTTGTAATCATGCAGAGAGGAAAGGAGTGTGAATGAACTGAGGCCTTTGCTTTTCATCTCTTCAAATCTTTCTAATTATTACCCCTTTATCTTTTCTGTCTGCCATCATTCCATACATTCCAGTCAATATTATTGTCACCATAACTAGGTGCAGGACACAAGTGATAGAAAAGAAAGGCCATCAGCTGCAACTTCATGATCAATCTGAAGTACCAAAATCCATTAAACTGAAAGGAAATCAACATTATAAACTTCAAAAAAATGCATTTTGACAACCATGTTCATCAGACATTATTTATATAAATGTGTATGTATATGTACACATTATATATAAGTGTCAGAGCTTCAATGATTAGACATACAACCTGATTAAGTCAATAATAAAATTTAAAAAAAAAAAGGTTATTTTAACTGTATGCTAAAATAATGGCCCACTTTTGAGATACCCGGGCGGCTGGTGGCACTTGTTTGGATACATTTACACATCATCCAGTCAGAACTTCTGCTGGTCAATGAATCCAGCAGCTGCCAACCTGTGGTCACCCAGCTGTTGCCCTATTTCATAATGGTGTAATCCCTGCCTGGAACTGGACTGCCACCGTGCAACCAAGAAATTTGACCGATCTCAACTTTTAGAGAAAAGTTGTCCGGTTGCTGTAAAATTTAAACTTTTTCTTAAATCCTTCATGGCCACTGTTCAGTGTTTAAAAATGCCACTGCTGCCCCCTGGTTACAAATATCGCTGCATGGCCACCTGGCAAATTTGCTGAAAAACATTTAGGTTGAAGTGTGGTGGCATTTTGGGATATTTGACCATAACCTTAGCAAACAAAAAGACACGAGTAGAGAGAAAAATTCCTTCAAATGGAAAATCAGGAAGAGATATTTCCACTAATTATACAGAGGCAACCATATGATTTTAATGTAAAGTTTGGTTTTATTTAGCAAAATTTTGTTCAAATTCTAATGAAGCTACCAGTCAAAACCAAAAGTACTCTTTAAATATTACTTAAGCCAGATCCACGTCATGTTTTTGTTTGGTTCATCGTCCATGATGACAGTATTTAACCAATCCATTTGCCACTTCCTCGTGTTTTTTCATGGACATTTTGAATCACATTTTCATAAATTGCAAATCCTCCAAATTTGCTTCTTTTCGAAAGATGGAAACAATTTAAAAATCCCTTTGAGATTAATAATAAAACTTGAACATGGTTTAATCAGGTTTAGTGTCTAAACCTTAATACTAAATAGTAATGACAGTCATAATCATAGTAGCAATGAAAGTGGTTTAGTGCATGTTTACTTTCACATAGATACAAAGCAAAAATAGGAAACTCTGAGAATGCTCCCAAATGCACTAGATTTCAAAAGAACAACCGAATAAAACATCAAAACAAGCTGCTCAGTGGAGCTCATTAGTCTATGGCCACACACACACACACACACACACACACACACACACACACACACACACACACACACACACACACACACACACACACACACACACACACACACACACACACACACACACACACACACACACACACACACACACACACTACATGCACAATTCAAACACTTTTCAATAAACCAAAAAAAGTTAGGTTTCTTTTTTGTGACAGATGCACATGTACCACACAGTGTGTGTGTGTATTGTACTGCAGTACCACACGTTTTCTGCTCCATTCAAGTCTTCCTGACATCAATTTTGTGCGTAACTGTCCACGTCGATACATTCCAACGGAACCCTCATCTCAAAGAATTGGACAGAAAATAATTTCTAAAGCTACACACGTGGACAAAATTGTTGGTACCCCTCAGTTAAAGAAGGAAAAACCCACAACCCTCACTGAAATCACTTGAAACTTACAAAAGTAACAATAAATAAAAATGTATTGAAAATTAAATAATCAAAATCAGCCATCACTTTTGAATTGCTGATTAACATAATTATTAAAAAACAAACTAATGAAACACGCCTGGACAAAAATCATGGTACCCATAACTTAATATTTTGTTGCACAACCTTTTGAGGCAATCACTGCAATGAAGCGATTTCTGTCTTTGTCAATGAGCGTTCTGCAGCTGTCAACAGGTATTTTGGCCCACTCCTCATGAGCAAACTGTTCCAGTTGTCTCAGGTTTGATGGGTGTCTTCTCCAAATGGCATGTTTCAGCTCCTTCCACAGATGTTCAATGGGATTCAGATCTGGGCTCATGGAAGGCCACTTTAGAATAGTCCAACGCTTTTCTCTCAGCCATTCTTGGGTGTTTTTGGCTGTGTGTTTTGGATCGTTGTCCTGTTGGAAGACCCATGACCTGCGACTGAGACCAAGCTTTCTGACACAAGGCAGCACATTTCTCTCCAGAATGCCTTGATAGTCTACAGATTTCATTGTACCTTGCACACATTCAAGACACCCTGTGCCAGATGCAGCAAAGCAGCCCCAAAACATGACTGAGCCTCCATGTTTCACCGTAGGGACAGTGTTCTTTTCTTCGTATGCTTGGTTTTTGAGTCTATGAACATAGAGTTGATGTGCCTTACCAAAAAGCTCCAGTTTGGTCTCATCTGTCTGAAGGACATTCTCCCAGAAGCTTTGGGGCTTGTCAACATGCATTTTTGCAAATTCCAGTCTGGCTTTTTTAGGATTGTTTTTCAGCAGTGGTGTCCTCCTTGGTCGTCTCCCATGAAGTCCACTTTGGCTCAAACAACGACGAATGGTGCGATCTGACACTGATGTACCTTGGCCTTGGAGTTCACCTTTAATTTCTTTGGAGGTTGTTCTGGGCTCTTTGGATACAATTCCAACGATCCGTCTCTTCAATTTGTCATCAATTTTCCTCTTGCGGCCACGTCCAGAGAGGTTGGCTACTGTCCCGTGGGTCTTGAACTTCTGAATAATATGAGCTACTGTTGTCACAGGAAGTTCAAGCTGTCTAGAGATGGTCTTATAGCCTTTACCTTTAAGATGTTTATCTATCATTTTTTTCGGATGTCCTGGGACAATTCTCTCCTTGGCTTTCTGTTGTCCATGTTCAGTGTGGTACACACCTTTTCACCAAACAGCAGAGTGACTATTTGTCTCCCTTTAAATAGGCAGACTGACTGATTATGAGTTTGGTAACACCTGTGATGTCAATTAAAGGACACACCTGAGTTAATCATGTCAGTCTGGTCAAATAGTTTTCAACCTTTTATAGAGGTACCATCATTTTTGTCCAGGCCTGTTTCATTAGTTTTTTTTTTTTAAATAATAATTATGTTAATCAGCAATTCAAAAGTGATGGCTGATTTTGATTATTTAATTTTCAATAAATTTTTATTTATTGTTACTTTTGTAAGTTTCAAGTGATTTCAGTGAGAATTGTGGGTTTTTTCTTCTTTAACTGAGGGGTACCAACAATTTTGTCCACGTGTGTAATATGTTCATTCAAGAATGTGCTACAATTTGAGTTCTTGAACGTGGATTTAGCCCACAGTGTTGACACTAGACAAGCAGGGAGGGGCTTCTTATGCTTTTTCTACATTTCACCAGCGCATGTGTGCCACCTAAAGTTGGAAGAGACTTGGTGCTAAAGGTCGAAAATCTCGCCAGTCTCGCTCCAGGTTTTTTCTTTCACAGCTCTATGCCGACATAAGAAACACTTGGTGTTGTATAATCCGGTTGGGGACAAGCTGAATTTATTTATTTTTCCTTCATGATCAATGTTCAAACAGTTGGCCCTTCCATAAATTAAAGGGAATGTCATCCAAATGTCACTACCAAATCATGGTCCCTAAATGGTCAAAGTTGGAGCTGGTTTGACTTTTAACGTGTGTTCAATGCCCGCGTGTTTTGTTCGTCGAGCCCAAAACGGTCATAGAAACTTGGGCAGTTGCACATGAACGCAAGTTTTGAATGCAGAAGCCCAAATGTGCATTTGTGTGCGTTAACTTTTAATTGGAAGTGGTCAGTTGAACGCATGTTGCCGAATGTGAACAGTGTAGCTTAAATCAAACCAGTTTACAAGAACATTTTTGACATTTTATTTCACCAGTGGCTCAAGCGTAAACTTTTCTCTGTCCATCAAGAGGATCTCAAGTTTTCTTCTTGGCGCCTACAAAATTGTTCAGGATGATTAATCCCTGAAAAGATAAGATACATGTGTCGTACTGTTAGACAGGGACTGGGGACAGAGGGGTGCTAGAAGGATGAGAGCTTTTTCTATCACCTAGTGTAATGATGGCGAGGTACTAGTCATGACCAGTGACTGGATTACCTTATCTCAGACACGTGCATGACTGCGCGTATTTGCTTTCCACACTTTGTCACTCAGAGATCTGATTAAGGCACCTTCCTTATAGGTTGGTGTTTTAAGAAAAACGACCCTCTCCCACCTGTCAGATCAGAATTCAGATCCACTAAACCAGATTAAAACTCTGCACATCTAGATTTGAGTATTTCAAGGCTCGTTCATAAAATTCTGAGAATGCATTCACTTATATAGGGCTGATTTTTTTTTTTCTTTTTGGCCATTTATAACCATAAATGGATGTAACCATTGCCTGCTGCATCACCAAGCATATTTACATTTATGGGGCTTTTTTTCTGGTAACAGAACTAATCTGCTATAAATCCAGGACAAAGGATTCAAGGGTTGTAAAAGAAAATGTAAACAAGATTACCTCCAAAAAGTAAATCAGCTCAAACAAGGAGAGCCTGAGGGCTTTACCCAGCTTCATCAGCAACAAACATTGATTCATGCAGCTGTTTGTGCTTAAGAGGGAGATGCTATGTTGAATTACACTAGTCTGTAAGTCTTAAGGATTTCTCTCCACACTGTATTTTAACAAACAAAGGGACAAGCCTTCTTGTCAAGTGCAATATGTCTCTATGACTTAAGACTGATAACGGAATGAAAGATAGTGTTGCTTTGGAAAAGAGGCCTAGCTTAAGATCGTCTTGTAGTTTGGACATAATTCTGGATAAAGCAAAGTCATAAACTTAAGCAATCTATAATAGAACTAGAATAGGACAAGAACCAAAAAAAATCAATATCTTAACTCAGAATGACAAATACTTATATTGATTGTAATGCACAATAACATAGCTGGAGAATTCATAAGTGAACATCATTGCAGACAGACATTCCCACTTCAGTCTTGTTGAAACTGAAGTGGCCCAAACAAGGGAACTAAGACACATACCATGAAATATTTGTATGTTAAGAATTCTCTGTCTGAAGAATGAGAAAATATAAGTTAAAGTATAAAGCAAAACCAATAAACCATAATAATGAAGCAATGTCATTTGTCAAAATTTGAAAACAAAATGAACAGCTACTCTGATCAAACAACACTGTTAGAGTCAGCTGCTCCCTGGTAAAGGCTGCTCCAAAGATTCATCTCCCAGTTGTAACAGTAAAATCTGTCCAATACAAAAGGCCTTCAGATTAACTGCTTGCTTATCTTCTGGACAGGAGAAGTAAAAAAAAAAACCTAAACATTAGATTTGGCCAAAAACAATTTTTTTCAGAGTGTATTCTTTACCTCCCGTTTTCAAATATTCTTTTATGCTAGAGTTATTGCAAATGTTTGGATACTTTCTTAGGATTTCATTGGGGGGGAATCGTTTTGGATGAGAAATCATCTTCGCTTTCAGAATTTGACTTGGCATCCATCCATCCGACTGTATCCCTTTAGGATGTCCTGTCCTGGCTACTGTTAAGTGAAGGCGCTTTGCACCTTAAACAGGGTCACTAGTCTGTTGCAGGACCAACCAAAACTAACCTAATTCAACCAACTGAACAGTCAAAGCCAGCAAATTTTGAAAACCAAGGCCCAACCTCAAACTACACCAACAAAACCCAGCAGTTTTAGGACATCCTGAGGAGAAAAAGGAATGGAGAAAATGACCAGCACTGAAGCAACACAACCAACAACACAGATGCCTCCACCAAAACCCTGCTCTATCTTTTTCACGATACTTTAGCTCCAGTGTTTTATTCTTTCGACAGTCGAGATTCTTCAACCTTTTACGCTAATAACACACGTCCAGCGGATTCTGAAGCAAACAAAAGCGGCTTTGCGCTTGTATGAAACACTTCACAGATGTTAAGTGCTTATGTAATCCACATAAATCTGTGGATTCTGTCGTAGATAAAAGCTGATTCAACTTGATAAGTTATCATATGTCAAAGCTGTGCTTTTTAACATGACTTTTTATTAATAAAAATGTATAACCTACTTAGTAATGACAAAAATGAATATATAATTGATGACTTGTCAGAACTGTATATTTTACTTTTTACCCTCAAAAGTCCTTAAAGATTAAGCCTAAAGGTTTTACTCAGAAAACCTTGCTGTATCTCACGTGAAACTCCATTTTGATCTGAAAATGTATGCAAATAAATGCATTGTCCTGCACGAGTTTTTATTCTTCATGAAGTCAGACTTTTGAGTCAAAATTTCTGTACACATATTTCCATCTGATTTGATAACTTTTTAAGAAAGGAGACCCCTGGTACAAACAACTTTCTTGAGAAAGCTGGTGTCACAACTACTTGTTTAAAAAAGTTACTTAGGTTCAGTAAATTGGGTTTAGTTAGATGTATTTCTGCCAGAACAACATTTTTTTTAATCCATGCACACATTTGCATCTGGACTCCCTCATGGTCCAGCTCCCATGTTTTGGCCATTAAATTATCATTCTCTTCTTGTAGTGACATTCAAAAGGTCTTCACCTCACAGCTGTTCATTCCCACATAACTAAGCCTTAAACTGCTACGTAAAATATAAATATGCATAGAGTGAATAATACATCTATGCTGTACAGCGCCATTCTGTGCACAAGAACATGGTATTGTAGGGTCAGTCTCTTGCATTGGAACCTCTCTCAATCTTTGACTGAACCTTTTGTCTTCGATACCTTGTCTCACTCAGAGTTTGCAGCAATTTTGACAATGTGTATAAATGAGTGCATCTTCTTCAAAGTATTTTTCTTTATTAATATTGGAAGTTTAGTTTTGAATATTCACATTTCCACTTTCTTTACTTAACTTTTTGTGCACAAAGATCATTATAAATGATCCCTCTGTTCCATTTTCAAAGCAAAGTCTACATCTCTTCTAATTTATAGAATTGAGGTTTTATGATATTATGTCGGAGACAAATTACTCTCATAAACTGTCCAGAAGAAAAAGACAGAATCGTGCTCAGTGAAATTACAAGAGCAGTATTTGCTCGATGGTGAAAGATCTATTACCCTACAAATGTATAAGATAAAGGGCTGCAATTTCTAGTTGCAAGAATTAAGTTTATCACTTTTTTTTCAGCCTCATTTCTCAACCAAATGACACATCCAGTCAAGTTAAACTTACCGGTATATATGATGAGTTCTATTTCTTATGACATTATTGACACAAAATCCAATTTTTGAGATGTACGGTTATTTTTATATGGTAAGAAAGTAATATTTTACTCTACATTTTGGTTATGTATATGTACACCTTGTACACTAACTTGGATTTGTCTCTGCTTACTTGTTCTGTTTGAAATTACAAAAAAAATTAAACCCGCGAGCGACGTTGAATGGCCCCTCGCCGCCTGCCTCTATGTGCCACAGCTGCCCTTCCCTCACCTTTGAACCGACCCCACTTTCGAAGCAGCGACAATGCTCACTTTGGTTGTAGACTGACTGCTGGTGTGCAATCTTGTGAAGATCATTTGAACAAGTTTTCTTTTCCCATATTGTGCAAAAATGTGTAAATCACCAAATTGTATAATTTGCCACAACATGGCCACCAACCCGTAGATCTTGTGGTCATCCCATAATAATTTTAGAAATTCCTTTGGAAAGCCGCTACATGTGTGTTTTGGTTAAGTTAGTGGATTTTGAAATATTTGGAGCCCTGTAGGAGATCTTGGCCCCATCTATTTCTTTAACAGTTTCTCCCAATGTCATCATTTTTGGGGGGAACTCAGGCATTATACCCATAATTAATTTTTACTATATGCATGCACATTTTGATGAGTTTTTGAGTGGCGTGGGCTACATTTTTCTCCAGGGCGTAGCAAGATAGAAGAATTATAAAAACAATGTAAAATAAAATAAGATTTGAATTGTCTTGATATTCTTTAACAAGATCTTAACAAATCTCAAAGATGCCAATAAAACCACTCAGACCGTCATGCTTGTGTGTGGTGCTTGTTCAAAACATAGTCAGTAGAGTGTGAACATCAAGAGAGGCTATAAATAAGCCAAATCCTGAAATTATGTCTTCAAACGATGCCAAAGCTGAAATCATGCAAGCATGCCTGTATTTAGAGCTTCTGCATGATGGAAACATCTTTTGACGTTGACATGCCCCTCAAACAAACTGCAATACAATGCAGAGCAGTGACGCACGGTTGAGATGTCAGATGCAGCTGAACAATGGATGCATACATGTACATATGGTAAAATGCAAATTTAAACTTGTAGAAGAACTTAAACAGGAGGCTGGGAAGTATTTTCCACACTTTTTCATAGAAACAACTGTCTGAATTGGAAGAAAGATGAAGAAGAGGGTGCACGAGAAACAATGAAAGATGGCAAGGAAGCAAACACTTTCCTCGCAACAGATTGGCAGTAAGACGCTGTTTCCACTGCGAGGAAGTCAGAGACAGGTACATGCTGACAACAGGGATTCAATTACAGACATTTGTTCTGACTCCCACTCCCCAAGACAGCAGAAAAAAAATATCAGACTGTCAGTGGCAACAGCACGGTGGGAGTTCCATTTGTGTGCATATGGATGGAGGCAGCACTGTAGGTGTGTGTAGAATCTCATCATGGGATGTAATCTCCTGTGTTAATGTTATGTGTGCTTCAGGTGAGCCTGGCCCAAGGCAAGCCCTGCAGAAACAGAAAAAAAACCCCGACAGGCTGCAGCTCACAGTGAACGCCTACATCAGCTTTAATTAATGATGCCTTAAATTATGCCAGAATTGAGAGAACAGTTTGAAAGAATGACAGAGGAGACTGCAATAAAAATATGGACAGAAATTCAAATATTCAACTCACAGAGAGTTTCAAGAGGAAAATTGGTGTCAAATCATCATAATTGTGATTGAAGAATCCTTTAAAATAATATAGCTTTATTTATTTCTAGCATGTAATGAAAAAGAGAAAAAAATATATATATTAGCTCAAGCAAAGTAATTCTGCTCTTCTGTCAGTGACTGCCAACAGAGATAAAAAAGTTCATGTTTCAAAAGGCAAGAATGGCTGGTGATGACAAAGAAAGAAGACAATTCAGTTCAAATTCAATGATACGTTTCTGTTCCCCAGAGGAAAATTAAAGTGTGAGAACACAAGAAAAGAATGAATTTGAAAAAAAAAAGAAGCACTCAGTCATTATGAACAGTCATTGTATGAGGAAATCTGTGTGACACTTTAACAATGAAAGTGGCGGCATGACACCAAATGCTGGAAAAAGAGAAATGACTGCCAAAGAATATGGAGTTTTTCATATCTAATTCCTGACTATTTGTAAAGCGATACATTTGATGCTTTTATTGCCTCGACCTCTGTAAAAACAGGAACTTATAAAATGTACCTTCTGGTGAGACAATGTTCTCTATCCCAAGTTTCTGTTTTCTCATAAAACATTTGGAAGGGGCCTTTTTTTGTTGCTGAGATGAACTTAAACTGAGTGTGAGGGGTCAGCAGAGTAGAATCCATTGCTGTCAGTTGACGTGCTTTTAAAAGACAATCACATTAGTTTAGAAAATATCCCAGTCGTACCAAATACATTTCAAATCGGGCAAAATTATTTGACAGCCGTGAACATATGCTGCATGATCCACTTTTCTGAGTAAACACTACAATTTACCTGCGACTCCAGGTCTGTTCTGGGGCTGCAACAAGATGTAAAAAATGATGGACACATTATTATTGTTTTTTTTTAAATCATGCAAATCTGATCCATAAACACGATAAACACCTTTTAGGTGGATTAAAAGAACCATTGACTGTATACAGAGAAGTGAGTGACCCCTAACCCCTTTACCAAATAGACAAAATCCCATAGATGTATATTGAGAAATAAATGGCAATTAATCAGTAATTCTGTTTGTCAAAATAACCATTTTTAATCTAATACTTTTTTAAAATTTTGTACATGTTTTTGCTAATCCCAATTTTTTTAGGCTATTTTTTTTCTCTACTGCAAGTTATTCAAGTTATACACTGACCAATCAGATGCCTCAGTAACATTTGAAGCATTTGACAGATTTAATTTAGCCCCGTTTTTAAGTTGTATGGGTGTGGACTTCCAACAAGCTCACTCCTAATTGGCAAGAGTGGTTTCCATAGAAACACTAACTCAGACCAATTTAGACCAATCGTTGCACTCTGACGTGTCTAGCCCCAACATGCTGTATGGTGAAAAAATAGTGACTAAATTCAATTGGTTGTAGCTGGAAGTTAGTAATTTTCTTGAAGTTTAAGCTAATATATATGAAAGGTAACTCTCCTTGAACAAATTTTTCAGCTTTGCCAAGTGGCGGCTGTGGGACAGAGGTAGGGCGGTTGACTTTTGATTGGAAGATTGCAGGTTTGCCCAAGTTCCCCTTGCCCGCCTATGTGTTGAAGTGTCCTGGAGCAAGACACTGAACCCCAGATTGCTCCTGGTGGTTATAAGTTGTCGCTAGTGTTTAGCAGCGGAGCCTCCATCATTGTGTGAATATGTGTCCGCATGCGTGAATGGGACTGTGACTGTTACCGTCTAAACATGTAGTAAAACACTATATAAGTGTATGCCATTTACCCTCTATTTATCATGGTCTGTAGCTCTTAAGTAAGTTTTAGTCTTCATATGTTGAACATCATTTTGGCTTAATACTGGATGCATTTATCTGAAGTTGGAACACCTGAACTGAAGCTCTAAAGTTTTTTTTAAATACAAATATTTCTGACTCATTGTAATTGTTTTTGCAAACCTTAGAAATTATAGAAAATCACAAACAAAACATGAGGAACAATTTTCACAAAGATACAAAAATCTGGGTCTAGCAGCTCAAGGCACAACAACTGTTTAGCATTTTTCAACCTTTTAAAGTGACAGACAAAGGGCAACCCTCTGCCCTCCCAGGTTCTGCTCCACTTAGACTGTGAGATCAAATGAAATGAATCTGCAGTATGTCATCTTCTTCTTAACTTTGCACCCAAAATACAACATCTTCCTTTTTTATCCCCAAATCAGTTTTGTCTCCACTGTCATGAATCTTGTTTCACCAATGGACCTCTCTACCTGTGCAATATGAAGTCATAACAATGTATTGCTACAAATACGTTTTATATGCTTTTATTTTTCATCACAAAAAGGGTTGCAAACTACTTTTTATTCTTTAAATACAAAATATTTAAAAACAGGGCATCACAGATCATAGAATTCAAATAAAAAAGGCAGAGAAACGCCTGCACTGGCTGAACACCTTTAACTTCCTTTATAAAGTCATGCAGCAGCGCTATGCTCACAGAAAAAGGTGCTGTTAACAGATGGACAGTCTGACAGGTAAATTACTTAATTGAACAATTGAAATCGTAAATTACAGGAATTCTGGAAGCCATTCTTTTTGGATGGAGACACTGCTGGAAGGTCTTCAACTGAGCCAGAAAATCCTTGACTCTTATCTCACTAAATCATTTGTCCTTGAAAACTCTCATCAATCCTCTTCAATGATCAAAGCAGGAGATTCTTGATCTGTGATCTCTGAAGCATATGTGCAGGACTTAAAACAGCATTACAAACAGCAACAGGATTACTTTCTGCCACTAAAGCCACCACAATATTTTCTTCAATTTCTTTTCATTTTTTCTGTTTTTGATTAATGCTGTGAAGGTTTTTATGTCTCTTAGTTTAACAACCAACAACACAGAATCCATCCAGATCCTATCCATGTAGAAAAATCCACGGATAAACAAATCTTTTCATGATAACCAGAGAAAACTCTACTCTCAGCATTTTGCGAGTGGCTGGCTTTATTAAGTAAAAAATACTTCCTTGTCAGCTGCTCTTGTGGTGACTGTGGTTAGTTGCATGCATGCCATGCAAGCTTCGTAATTCAATTTTGGTAGTTCATTGAATCTTTTTTCTTTTTTTCTCTAAATTACTCAAGACACATTACTATAAATATTATAGTAAATATAAATATTACAATAATATAATATAATATTTATAGACAACTTTAATTTTGAATATGATTCCACATCAGACCTCCATAGGCTAATAAACTTTTTTTTTAGTAGTATTCTTTTGTGTGGTTGTGTTGTCAGCACATGCAACTATGTAAAGAAAAAAGCATTTTAAAAAAAATATTACATTCGTTCCTCTATAGGAGGTATTCTTGTAGTGGTTCCTTTTTTCTTTCGAGCAGTGTATTTTAAGGAAGCCAGTAGTTCTCTTTTTCACACATTTTCTCCCTTCTTTTCTTTATTTTTATATTTATATTATGTTTTATTTATAAAATGTATTCATATTTTACTTTTGTTTTTTTTAAGTAGATTGCCAATATATTTACTTGTATGGACTAAATTGACTAAAGCTGAGGTTTGGTCTTTAAATTTTTTGTCTGGTGCTTTTACTTGACCCAAAATATTCATTATTATTTGTAGCATTATTGTTATTTGTCTGCTTTGATGTGTAAATATTATGTTTTTAAAACATCAACTATTCAATTATTAATATCTCTATTAACAGTTTAATTGCCAACTGAATTTTAACAGACTTTTTTTGTAAATTGATGTTATGATATAGCCTCATAGTGTACGACTTATGTATAAAAATATATATCCCCTTCCATATTTATTCCAGGACTGTAAAATAATATACTTCTGTTGATCCTATAGTTTGTTGATCGGCTGCAAGACTTTGTAAAGAAACAGGAATGCAAAGTGGAAACGATTTCTTCTTGAAATCTAGGATACCTAAAGGACAATGCAATCTTCTTTATTACATTGTCTGTTTATTTGTCCTTTTTTTAAGCATCACTTTCTTTTGTAATTATTGTGGTGAGTAAGTGTAATCATAGAGACTTGTGAACCAGAGTGATGGACACAGTAATTTCAGGGAAGTTCATGTTCTCGAAAATGAGACTCAAACTGAGTTGCTGTTTGTTACTGAGGGGGGAAAAAAAAGTACATAAAAATGAAACGGTGTGTGATGAAGAAGGAAGAAAGGATGACTCGTACAATGAAACAGCTTGACAGGTGAATCAGAAGAGGAGTAGAGGGAAAAATGATCTGTGATGTAAGAAAAGGCTTAAAGAGGCCATACTGTGATTTTCTTAAGCCTTTCAGAGTAAACTATTTTCATATATATGATCATATATTACTTTTGGAACACTTAAAAACAAATTATTGTTGTTTGAGGTTGTTTATTGTGACGAATGAACAGATACACAGATACGCGCAAAAAGTTGGTTTTTCATGGTATGGCCCCTTTAAGGGAGGAATAGGAGGTCTGGGGGGAGGGGGGTGATCTCTCAATACTAGTTTGGTAAATTATCTTCCCTCATGATGTTCCATGGGGCTGTTCATCTCAGGACTGTCAGAAGGTATCAGTCAACAGCAAAGATGACAAGCAGCAGCTCCTTTTTAAAGTATGTTTCAAGTGTTTTTGAAAAATGACAAGAATGAGAGATGATGTTTGCTGCAATGCACGTTTTTCCATATTCTTTTTTTGCAGAAACTGAAAGCTGGAAACTTTTTAATTAATATTGTTTATCCTTTTAAAGGTCAAAGGAATATTTTTCCAGATACAGTAGTTGAGAGGTAAATCAATTTTAAATGGCATGGATTCCTGAAAACCTAAACTTATAGGAAGTTTTTGGATGGAAAGCTAAAGCAGAGAGGACATGGTTTCTGCAGAGTGGCAGTAGCACATCAAAAAATTCGCCTCTGAGTTGTGGGTATGACCGTTGGCTGGAGTGAGCATGCTTTCATTACCCATCATTCCTTTGTTTTCCCGCTCTCCTGCTAGCTTACAGCCCCTCTCAACCCCAAATTAGTGATTCAGTAAAGTGGGCAATATTACAGCTATCTAGCCGTACAGTTTTGAGCCAGATAGCAGCTCCAATGAGGAAAACGAAGACAAACATGGATCTAATCGTCTGCAAGTGGATGCATCAGAATGGAGCGGAGGGAGCTTGTGGTCCACATGTAATTTGTACATAGCAACTACAAGTTGTTTCAAATGGAATTTGTTTTGCTCCTGATTCACCACTACGAGAACAAAGAAATACTCAGAAATACAGTTTTAATTTTAACTTTCTTTGTTCATGTCCTCCATCAGAAAAATGCTAGAAACCCAGTTTTCATTGGAGTGAATCTACAAGCTGAATCTCCTAACATGAATTAACTTGGAAAAATGTTGACTGTGTCAACAAACTGAAACAATCCATTGACAATTCTGTCAACAACACACATGTATACATTCTTGTTTTTGTGCTGTGCACTATAGGATAAAAGAAGAAAATAAATATTGCGGTGAAACAAAGGCCCCTTTCATGCTGTTCAGTTCTGCCTCTGGGGAGTCTCCGTTGTGCCTCGCTGTGCTTCATGCAACGACCCGATCAGCAAGGGCAAAATACCTTGTTCCGTCACTGATCTGCCTCCGCAGGTGGTCTCAGAGGTGAGACGGAGGCAGAACAGATGCTGCTTGAAACAGTCAGACAAGTCAACATGACATCTACAGTGACAGACACCACTTTAAGCTAAAATTATAATAAAAAAAACTAGTGAGGGGCAGAGGAAGTCTCTTGAAGCTCTAGAAAGGCTTTTCTTCTGACAAGCTGAGAATTTTTTTTTGCTATGACATTTACAAAGAACAATTAAGCTTTTTATAAATAAAAAAAACAGTAACAGATCCTTTAGTGGATGAGACACTCATTAGTATTCAAAAATGACTTTGAATGATACATAAATTCACATAATACAAGGAGAAAACTGACATCAATTTTCCAGAATCCTTGCAACTGTTTGGATGAGCATGAGTCTATGTTTTGAAGCCCAAAATAGATGCTGAAAAAAAAAAAAAGTTAATTAGAGGCAAATTTAAGTAAATCATTTTCTTAAAAAAACATTAAAAAAAGATTCTTGAAAGTTTGCTGTTTCGTCATGAATAGAGCTGCTGCCATCAGGGGGGGTGTTTGTGGTCTGTAACAGTATTTATGGTTGGTGAGATGGGTCAAAAAAGCATACATAAATACCTCTACCTCCAGGGATTTGCTTTTTTTTTCCCCACAGTGGATCCTTTCATCTTCTCTGCATGTTTATAATGAACACGCCTCCGGCTGTCGATATCATATTACTGAAAATGTGCTTTAGAAGTCCTCTTTACCGCTTCACAGTGCAGCAGCAGAGAAGGGGGCACAGTGGGCACCCAAACCTGTCAGCATCTGCACAGCAAGCAATCTGCTATCCAAACAGGTTTTATGCGATTTATGCTACAAAGGCTCTTCTGTAAGACGTGGCCACACTGGCCAGCTTTTGCTGAGCGCTCATCACTCAACCGCTGACTCGGCATTTGCAGAAGTAAATGAATAAAAAAAAAACCACAGAAGTCTGCAAAAGCAGTTTTGCATATTATGATGATGCTTTAAAATACCTGCTTTGAATGCAATTGTTTTCTTTTCTTGTGTTTGACAAGTTTAACGTTGCACAAAGCGTAAGTTAAACAGTTGATTGTGATGAATAGTTTGTTTTGTTAATCTGTATGTACTTTTGAAAAGAAAATAATCTATGTACCAACAAAAACATGTAAGGTGTCTTGCAAAGCTGCCTGTGATGCATTTTGTCTTCTTATTTCACTTACATGCATTTAGTCAATAGGATTACTTTTTGATAAAAAGGCGTCCGTTTTCCCTTTTGTTCAATTTTCTGTGCATGTCTGTTGAAGCTTATCAAATATTGTACAGGAGGAAATGGACAAGCTAAGCGAGCACACAATGCAGGCAACAAACAGCCAAAAATATGTGTTAAGCCACTCTTTGTTGTGCTGAAGAGAAAAACACATTAATTGGCAGAAAAATAAAAAGAAATTAACAGATGCAAACGTGCACACAAAATGATTTGGGAAAAGGCGGAATGCATCAAATTACTAACCTATTTATTTTTTTGCATAAATGTTCAGAGAAGCATTTTCCATCAATTACTCTTGCTGTTTATTTTTGTTTATTTTCACTGCTGCTTGCCTTTTTAATTTTGCTTTTTTAAAAAGCATTTTGAGATGGTTTTAATCCATCTAAACGATGTGGTGCATGGGACTTTATATTCATTTGGGAATTATTGAGGTTGAAAATGGATGAAACTAAAAACCAGCGGCATAGCTTTCATAAATCTGTGCTATAAGAAAGATGAGGTTATGTTTTTTTTTTTTTGGTCTTTTCCCAAACACAATCCTCCTGTGAGCGGTCATATTATTATCCATGCACAGTGATATTCCACTGAAGGTCACAAGTGGATTTGTTTTTTCGCCAACAAGAATAAACTCATACGCGAGCTTGAATAATATTACATTTTCATCTTTGTTGGCCTCAGCAATGTACACATTCTGCATGATCAAAACGTCCCCTTTTTTCTTTAAAATCATTTCACATAAAAATGACATGACTGGGTTTGAACAGCAGAAGCTCCTCCAAGAAAATCCAGAATCTTCTGACAAGTTAAAAGACTGAGTTACTAAATTTATATGCTGAGCACAAAGTCTCAGCTACAGGGTGTCTTCATCATAATTAGCCCAAATATTCTAAAATGGTTGGGAATGTTTGGGAAAAAAAGACCAGGAAAGACAGCTTGGACGAGCAGCACATATTGTACCACAGAAAATCCTTCGAAAAATTCTACATCATGACACATTTTTTGAGATAGTGTTGTGGTTTAATACAGAATGTGGTAGTAGAAGTGGAAAACTGCAGACACGTATGGAGGGTTTTTCTTGAAGTTCATCAATTTCTGACATTTAATTGCCTTTTTCACTGTGTAGCCTTAACAGATCACTTTATCTTCAGCTTTTACAGCAGAAAGAGCTTACCTCTGCAAAATCTATCCACTTTAATAGAGGGAGCATGCCAAAAGCTTTTCAGGAAATCATTATAATTTGACCAAATGTGTGTATGCTATTCTGCTTGTGCTTGAATCAGTATGAAAATATATTTAAAAAAAAGTCCATACATCTCCCCTGATTTTACCCTTTAAACATTTGGTTTTGGTGGCATAAAAAAAATCCCACTTATCCATTTCTTTCTCTGCACCACCACTGTGTTTCTATTGGATTAGGGCTTCTCTGTGTACTTGATTCCACTCAAGAGTAAATTCGTTCTACTCAAGTGACATCTGTCAGCCCTTCTTTCCTATGCAGCTAGATCCTCTTGAAAATAAATTGCTCCTCTAAGGCTCCAAAAACTATCAGATGGAGACCGAAGAACCAAAGTACGCCTCACTTGTTTGTTTTTTTTTCCCTTTACTGCTATTTTTGGAAACTAAGCAAACTGTTTGTGCCTTGAACAGAATTAAAAGAACAATTAAAATGAACAAACTCAGTCAAACAACCTTTTTTTTAACTTAATAAATATGACGATTCCATTTAAAGCTACCCTTAGAATATAAAAAAAAAATTCTGTATGTTTTTATTTAAACTAAGATGCATATGGCAGTTTAAGGAACCGCTCTCATGA
This sequence comes from Oryzias celebensis, assembly GCA_014656515.1. Lineage (NCBI taxonomy): Eukaryota > Metazoa > Chordata > Actinopteri > Beloniformes > Adrianichthyidae > Oryzias > Oryzias celebensis. The sequence goes on from BNCR01000013.1 coordinate 18,399,588, forward strand.
AAATTGTATTTTTGGTGCTTTGAACATGTTGTTGTGGCATTTTTCTGATGATGGAGAACATACATGAAGATAAATAAGCTCAAAATTAAATTTCTGAGTATATCTTTGTTCAAATTGTTGTGAATCAGAAGCAGACAAAAAAATGCAGTTTGAAAAAGAGTTTATTTGTGATGTAGAAAATATGATGGGTGGGGGGCAACAAGCTCTATGCTCAGCTCTATTCTGATGCATCCGATCAAATCTATGTTTGTCCTTGTTTTCCTCGTCTGAGCTGGAATCTGCCTCAAAACTGTACAAGTGGAGGTTCAAGGGGCCGCGAGCAAGGGAGAGAGCCTGAAACAAATAGCTAAGTGTGGGTGATGGGAAGGGGGACGGGGTTTGCTCCACACCGACCAGTTCAGAGATGAATTTCTCATGATTTCCTGCTGGCATGGAAAAATATATGTCCTAGAAAATGACAAGTTTTCTGATTTTAGCTAAAAATCATATAATCATAACTAAAAAAACCACTGGGAATGGTTTAAAATACAGTAGGTCTGATTGGGACTTTAAAAACTTGGTTGAAGTGAGTTTTGCATGTGCTTTTGACATCTTTAATAAAACTACAGTTGCAAAAAAAATGTAAAAAGGAGCTTTTGTCATAATTGGATAACCAAAAAATAAAAAAAAAACTACTGCTTTTTAAAACTTTTCTTTTTAAGATGGTCCTGGAGCTTTGGCATTTATAGAAGGTTTAACATAATTATTTAAGTCTCCGGAGTCATCATTATTCTGCTGTTGTTGTATTCCCCACAGCTGATATTTTTTTCTTGCCATCACCTCAATAAACAGCCAAAGTTAAAGGTTAGGAGGAAAAAAACAATGGGGGCTTGCTGTGAATTGCCTGACTCAGGTTTCCTGCATTTCAGGCTTGTTAGTCACACATCCAAATCCAGGTCAGACTTTGTGGCTTTCAAAATCTGCTCCTGTCTATTGTTTTAGAAATGCTCTTTTTCTTTTCCTATCGGCTGTGCCCTTCAGGGGTCGCCACAGCAAATCAGCTTCCTCCATCTAACCCTGTCTTCTGCATTCTCTACTCTAACACCAGCTACCTTCACGTCTTCTTTCACTGCAACCATACACCTCCTCTCTGGCTTCAGATCATGCTCCAAGAAGCAATATTATTTATTTATTGTTTCAGTTTAACTGAAGCCATAATCTGATATTGCTTTCTTAAACTTCTGAGTGGAAATATTGAATTAATGAAATATACATCCTAAAGTGAGTTAAAACTAAATCCTTATAAAATTAAGGAGGATCCTGATTTCAGGCTGTAGAAATTTAAGGTAGATTGACATTTCTCCCAGTGGGTGAATGTCAGTTATTTCAACTTTTGTTCTCCCAGAAGGCTGCATCGGTTCAGAACAGTCACTGTGATTTGATGCTAAGGAAATCCACAAACCATAATAACGCAGAAATGTGATGTTCAAGTCTCTTGTTAGGAAACTAAAATATCTTTCTATTAAATAATTCAGCTGGAAGATTCTTCTTGTTAGCAGCACTTCAAGTCATTTCAGTCCGTGCATCTGCAGTCACTTTCATATATACTTTGCATGTGCATCATGGGAGAATACTGATTCCATGACCTGATTTTCCTTACTTCTTCTCTGAATTTAATTTTGCCTGGAACTGCACATGGCGAGCGTCATTTTTTTATGGGCTGTTTTTTTTTCGGGAGATGAAATAAAGTGAGGAGGGCAAGTCACACGAGGATCCAAACATGAGATTCGACAAGAAGCTTCAGGTTTCTCAGGAGCTGAGGGTCATCATCTCTAGCACATGGCTAATTAAAACAAGATGGAAAACCAGTCCCAGCGAAATATTAAAAATTAACTTGACTAGGACTTGCAGCTTCCATCATTTGATAGACACTGCAATTAAGATAATGATGTTTAAATGCATTAGCAGTTCTATTTAAAAGACTACTGCTGTTGAGCAGATTTCTTTAGAAATAATGGGAGTCTAATTAAATTTCTATAGATTGCTGCTTTGTCATCATTTAAGTTGTTTCAGAAAGTTCAACAACTCATCCAGTTTGAAATTTTAATTTATGTTTGTAGTCACCAAAGTGAGTACAAACAAATGTATCTAATGAGGAATTTTGGCAACCCTTGTGGTGAAGGAGACACATCAGGCTTTTTCTGTTTTAGCTTCTTCCTTCTCCTGTTTCTCAGAAATAGATCTACGGGAAGTATCCCTTTAGTGAAGCTTGACTTGGTCTCATGGCCATCGTTCAGTGGGCTCAGCCTTAAGCGATTCTAAAGGAAAGAACCCAAATGGAATTGTTACAGCGTCTCACTGTGAATTTGGAGATTTATTCCTTACTGCCCCCACAGAACTTCAAAAGTAAGCTCAGCTACACCAAACAGATTTGATTAAATTATATTTAGTAGGGATGTCCCGATCAAGTTTTTTCTGACCCTGATCTGATTCCGAGTCAATTAATTTTTGAGTATTTGCTGATTCTAATCCGATACTTTTGCAACACAATTAAGAAATGAGTACATTTAATGTACGGATGAAGGTTGTCTATTTTTATTTTATTTACTTTTTTAGAATGTAACACTTAAGCACTTCTGTGAAGTAGCTTGATCCATCCAGTAAAAATAGTGCAACTATCAACTAGAAACAAAAGTTAATTGTTAACTAGTAAAAACAGGTGATAATAGTCATGTAAGTTTAGTGACTGCAGCTTTAGTATCTTCAGAACTATTGAACATTTTTGATGACATGTGATTCATATCGCCAATAACAACTCTTAAAAAAAATAATGAAGACTTTCTTTTAAAGTCATTGTTTTGGCATTAATGTGATGAAGGATATTCATGATCAGCTCATACAAATGTAACATTTATTAGTTTTGGTTGTTTTTGAGAGAATCACTTTCCCTGGGAGCTTGCATTTTAGAAACTGTCCCTTTGCGGCCATCTCACTGCCATCTCTTGGTCGGCAGAGCGGCGAAAGCAATTCTCATTAAAATGAAACAAAAACCAAGCTTTTATACAATTTGAAATGCCTTTGTTGGTCATTTTTTGAATAAGACAAAATACATGTTTGCAGTTGGTTTTAAATGTTTAATAAATGAGTTATTGAGCCGGGAAGTCTGACTGTGAATGTCTAACTTTACTGAAGGATTTTGTTCTCCTCCTGCTCCGACTAGTGCCATATTCTGCTGTGTTTTGAGACGTATTGAACTCAAAAATGAACTTTGGTCTTCATGATTATATAAACTTTTATATGAAATGAATTAAAAATGAATACATAAATTCAAGTACAGTTTGTCCCCTCATATAGGATGCACATTTCTTCCACAATAAACTCCAAAAGTGTGCGTGTAAATGACATTGAAGAGCAAAGAAGCTCTTATTGTGACTTTCTTGGAATAAATAGCAACTGGATTGGGAACATCAAGACACCATTGTCGACATGTGAAAATGTTCTCCCTTTGGTTCTCCTCAATATGTTATCCAATTATTTTTGTCGCTTCAGATCTGTTTCCTCTGCTCTTTTTTTTTAAATTCGTTTTACCCCTCTACTTTTTGCATACTGGTTCCAAGAGTGCAGAACAAGATGGTACAAATGCAATTGGAGAGTGGAGCTGAAATAATAGAAAGAGACAGGGTGTGGAATGAAAGAGGCTTAAAATGAGTTTGAACCTTCCTTGTGTGTTTGGTTAAAAAAAATCTTGTGATTGCATGAATCACCAAAACCATTTGCTCTGTGCATGGTGAAGAAAATGTGACCAGAAATCTTCCTAAGTGATCCCCATTCCTGTTGGTATAATTGGGGTCTTTCATGAGTCTGTGCCAACTTGTATATAAAAGAGGAAAAAAGAAAACTTTAAAAAGGGATAAGAAATGAGTTGAAAGTAGGGACTCATGATCTGTTTTCCATATCGCTCCATTTGGAGGGCCCAATGAAGGGGTAAGAAAGAAGCCGGAAGGGTAGGGGAGAAATTCGAATTCAAACCAAACATATCCATCTTTTGTTCATGACTATTAGCAGTTCAAATCAAAATTACAAGAACACAGACATTTGTGTTGATTTCATCCAAAATAATTTTCATCAATACAAGCAAACTACAATACTCATTTCTGAGTTGCACTCATAACAGATTTCAAACAGGTTAGATTATAATCCGTGGCTGGTATTGAGTCCTCCGCAGTCAAACGATGAAGCTCATGTTGAATATTCTGTTAGGAGATATATAGCTGAGATAGCCAGTATACTTCAACTGCTAATTTAGAGACACAACGAGCCCGATTGAGTGGCAATCATTTGAACTGAAAGCAGCAGAACCTCTAGCGTATGAAATACTTCATTCTTTGCTATGAACCCAAAACAATTTCCTGCTTGAGTAACCATACACGCTTGTTTCACAATCTGATAAAGCTGACTTTTGGAGGGGCCAGCTCATAGTCCTCTCACTCTCTGGCACACACTTCTTAAATTATTATTTTGGATTCGATTTAATAACACTCATTTGTTCCAATAAGTGTAAGATAAACTCTAACATGCTTTCAGTTAATGATTATCATTTGTAAGAGGGTTTGTTGTACAAAATGTCCCTCCACAAAAGCAAAACATCTGCTTATCCTGCCATATTTTTTTACATCAGTAGACAGAGATTCAGTGTTTTAACCTAAAAATGTGACTGAAATTTTGATGAATCCACAAACAGTTAATTAATGCTAAAAAAGAATGTCAGCACATAGCAAACCCAATTAGACCTCACAAGAGCCGTGCAAGCCATTAATAGAACCTGAAACTGTCCATATTTGTGTGATGAGATCATTGACTCTTATGTTCCAATGTGTATTATCTAATGTACTGATATTTTCAAATGAACAGTTTAGCAGTAGTAAAACAATTCCAGAAGGTATTGCTTACATTTTAGCTATTTGGGGAAAAACAGATATAGAAATATATCATAACATGGATTAAAAGAGCTAAAAAGAAATAAAAAGGTAAACACAACTTCTTGACTCATTTTACAAAGTACACCTTTTTCTAAGTCATTTGAAGACTATCTATAATAGGAAAACACATCTGCATAATGTAAAACATGAATAATTGTCATCAATTATTTGGTATGCCTTTGAATCGTATCTTTGTTTCTTTAAGCTCTGTTTGAAATTTTAAGTTATTAAAAATATACTTAAATATCTATCCTTTGGGTAATTCAAAATGATGAAAGAGTGCCCTAAAGAGAGTTTCCTTCTGTCTAACTTTGATACAATTTTAATTGAGTCTTTTCTGTAGATTAACACTGTTTAAAACATACATTTGCTGTACATGCTTTAATAGGGGTTGTGGGGGTTACAGCTGGCCTTCAGCAAATGAATTAAAGTTAAAGAAATAAATGCTGCATCTTATAAAAGTGTTTTTTGTGCAAAACCAATGACCCCTACCCAGCCATAAATGAACTTATGTTATAAAAGCAAAAGTATTTCAGTCTTTAAAGCAGACTAACAATAAAGATCTTGTTTTTTAACATGAAAAAAAATTACGTGCATTTTGTTTTTGTTTTCCATTTCCTTATATATTTATATTTCTATAATCTCAAACAAAATCGACATTTTAAATAGAAAAACAAGAAAAGCACATTTGTTGCAGATAATGGCCCTTCTCGTAGAAAAGAATGAACTTACAATTGACTACCTGGTACACATCCTCACATATTAAACCAAGGCAAATCTGCAATCCAAACCTTTCCTGCAACACATCTCCTGTGGGGAAACAGTCATTTTTAGTGCCTGTGTTCTGGCACTTCAAAAGGCTTTACCCTGCCCAACCGGAGCTAAACGCTGGTCTGATCTACTGACAAGCTGTGTAGGAAAGTTCCATCTGGTAAACACTTCTGTTTAAAAATTGACAAAACTTGCTTTGGGAATTTGTATTAAAAACTTTCTGGTATGATGGTTTTGTTTTCAGCTTTCAGTTTAAATGCTTGAAATAAAAGCATTTATGCTCAAAGTATTGGTGCAACTTACAAAAAAAGTTGTTTTTCCGAGTTTAATGTAACACTTGTAAAGTATGACCTTTAGTAGAAAGGTTTTTAGTGATGTGCATGAAGTAGATCTTGTATCTTTTGTACAAATCAGTTAATCTAGACTGCAATTTTAAATTTAATTATTGTGTAATAATTTGTAATGTAATTATTTTTCTCATATACTTCCCCACGTTTTGGACCATTGTTCTAAGACATGACCAGTTTGAAGATCCAATTTGAAACCAACAATTTTGAAGTGCTTGAGATAGGAATATCAGTATCAAGATATCGAAATATAGATACTGATACATCACCAGTTTTGGTATTGACTACTCCATTAAAGTATTGATTACTGATTAATAAATAAGAAAATAACTATAACTTGGTTATTAGGTGAAGCTGTGCATTGCGCCAAAACATTCCCGCCCAGCTCACAACCCACAACATACTGCTCCATCAGCCACATGACCAGAGAAGTCGTGATTTGTGAAATACTGTCAGCAACAACACAACACAGGACGAGTAGGTGATTTCAGAAAGAATGATATGAAAAATGGTTAGTTTTTGTTTTAGGATAACAACTAATGGGCTTAAAAAAATCACCAAAAGGAAATGGACACCAATTCATGTAATTTCTTTTTAAGATTTTGTTGTTTTTCTGGTGTTCATGCACGTTTTTTAAGTCGGACATCATTTTTCCGATTATTCCAACGCCACGTGAAGGCAGAATTTTTCTAAGTTTGCAATTTTCCCTCAGATTCATCAAACTATCGGTGCATTTTGCACTAAAATGATGAAAAAGGGAGACAATAAAAAGAAGTCCAAAATGTTCAACATTAAAATATACATGTTCAAAGCATGTTTTTCTCCAGATTTTGAGTTATTTATTTCTCTCATGAGACTATTTCTCTACAGGTTGCTCCTGGTCTGGCCCTTTTTCAATTTTTAGTACAATTTGTTGCCCAAAAGTCACTGAGCTTGCCCACTCCTGCTTGAGAATGTGAAGAGAAACTAGTTTGCATGAATTACAAATTAAAAATGTTCAGATTTTCTCAACTACAAAAAAGACAAAGACCGCAAGCTACACTTTCTAGGTAGATGAGGTTAAAATACTATTCTTTAGAACGCAATCAAAGCTTGCCATGTAAACATTTGACTGCTTCTTGTGTTCAGCTACTGTTATGCCACTAGGCGCCACTAGGCGAAGTAGTGAGTGAGAGAAAGACGTGAGCATGTGCGACAAGAAGAAGTGTGTTGCTGTAACCTGTTTCCTGATGCAGCGTGTTCGTGTTGCAAAGAAAGTCCAGTAATAATACACAGGTGTGAATTCTTTCTGCAGCCACACCAGCATCTTAACACTGATCACTTAAGAACAACAAATACACATTAAAAAGCCCTTCACAGAGACTGAAGTGTTATTCTCAGAAGATGTTAATCTTCCTATAATCATAACTTTATTTTGATAAGAAGGTTTTTCTGAATGCAGGAACACACATCAAATCTACCTTTTTAGTGTGGATGCACTCGGCTGTAGTCCAAGGACAAGCAGTCCAACAACTAACAACTCCCACACATAGATTTGTCAAGACACACAAACACACATGCACGCACACATCCTCACTTTCTATTTCTCACCCTAATACTCACAACAGCTTGGAACTGCACTCTGCCTCCAAATACCATCTATTTTGGTGATCATAATTATTTGATGATGGAGCCTCTGGTTTCTCTGCCACCCTTTTGTACACATGATCTTCTTGTTAATAATTGAGCAGAGTAAGCTGGAGAAGTGGGTTTCTTAAAACAGCAGGTATAGACCTCTGGAGGCAGGACAACCCCCCCAAAAAAGCGTTTTTTTCCTCCTTTTGACTTCCGCCCATTCCATGCAGCTCTTCAGTCTGTTCTTCAGACTGTCCGTTGTGTTGTATCTCAGTCCAAATCTGTACATCCCAACGTCATTTTTCCTTTCCTGGAGAAAGGATATCTGCTTAGGATGATGTCATTTCCCTTAGAGTGGGGAGCTACATTTACGGACTAAGGGTTTTTCATGCACCGACTCTTTATTTGGCTAACATGGAGGAACTTCAGCAAAAACTGAACCAGCACTATGAAGATACCAAGCCAAGAAAGGTAAACGTGTCAAATTTTTTCAAAGGGCAAAAAAAAAATGACCTCAAATACTGATGAACAAGGTTTTAAATCGCATTTTTTTCTCAAAAATCATCTCTTTTAGTGTAATATTGTTGTTTTATTTGTGTCTTATGTTGTGAAACTGCAAGGATAGAAGCAGGCAAGAAGTTAACTTTTGTATTGAGATCAAACCAAAGTCTGCATGAGCCTGTTAAGTCAGATAAAGCAGCTCTTTTTATAACTCACAGTCCTCGCTCTATTTTAAAACCTCCAGTTCCACATTACAAAGGGATGTACTGTCACTGCTGATACATCCTTAATATAAAAAATTTACCAAGCAGAGACAGGAAAACATAACACTTCCCACTCGCTGCTGCAGGTGAGGTTCAAGCTGGCATCTTCCTACAGCGGCCGGGTGTTGAAGCACGTGTATGAGGACGGTCAGGAGCTGGACAGTCCAGAAGAGCAATATCCGCATAGCTTCCTCCACCATAAAATTCCTCCCAGCCACCTTGAGATGGAGCAGCTTTGTGAATTTGAGGATCCTAACATGGAGAAACAAGGTTTGAGTAACATGCATGTTTGTGAATTCTCCTGTTTTATTTGAATGTGATAAAGATTGTGATGATTTACAAAGTGCATCCAATATGGAAATCTTGTTCATTTATATAATCTTTTAAAGACTGACCCCGTTGAACATTGTTTTTTTGGTGTTTTTAACAAATTCTTGAGGCATTATGATTGAGGAAATACTGTATATACAGAAAATCAAGCTCAAAATTGCATTTCTAAATATTTTATTCAAATCCTCAATCCAAGGCAGATATAAAAATCTAGTTTAAGAAGTGATTGGTCCGAGTTGGTCTAAGTCACGTTTCTAGAGCAACCACTGTCACCAATCCTGAGTAAGCTTGTTTGAAGTCCACACCCCTTCCATGGAAAGCGGCTCAGGAGAATCTGTCAAACAATTTTATCCCCAGTGAGCAACCTGGCTTCTTCCCCCACTCCATCGCTGAGAGCTCTGTTTGCACACTCTCACGTACAAGCTTATACTCTCAAGCTAGCATTAGCGGGGTAAAAATTGGATCAATCCAGCCGTACAGTTTTAAGCCAGAGTTCAGCTCAGACATAAAAAATGAAGGAAGACGAAAGCAGAGTGAAGAAGAGAGACTTTGGTCCGCCCATTTCAGTAACTGCATCATTAGCCTGAGCTTTTTCAAGCATCTGTTTTTTGAACAATCATTTACATTCATTGCACGTTTGATCGGAATAAATCATTTAGACATGTTCATAACTATCTAAAATATGCTTAGTTCTATTGTAAAAAAAAACATGGCTGCAGTTAGCATGTAACGAGACGATTTTCTGAGTGTGCTTTTATTTATTTAATTATTTTCAAAGGTGATTTTTTTTTTTTTTTGCACAGAATTTTCTAAGTATATGCAGCCAGAGCTGAACGTTTTTCTTGGCCACATGGGCCCAGAGGAAGGGTTAGGGTTACAGTTAGCATTTCGCCCACTTCAAATATGTGCAAACAATGCAGCAATGTGAATTCTGGCTGCACGGAAATACTTTATAATAATATATTAGCCTTTACTTTAACTGATTGGTAACAAAAAATTCACATGGTTGTTTACATGGTTTCACAAGACTGCTAGGAGCGGAAAGCGGTATTTACACCACTCCTCTGCTAGCAGACGTAGTTCTCCTGAGTCTGGCAGCTCGCTCGCTCGCACAAAATAGACAGCTGCACAATGATCTAAAGCCTCCTCACACCGCAACAAAGCACCCTCTCCTGCTCGCAGACACAAAGCTACAGAGTCCAGTTGCTCTGCTCTGAGACACTTTTCTCTGGAGTCTGGAAGGTTGCTTGAGAGGGAGCAGCTGGCCGGTACCGTTAACTCATGACATAAAAGCCAGCACAGTAATAACCCACAATCAGAATAAATTGTGTACATGCACCGTGATTAGATGAACAATTGGCATAACCCAACCAGCTCGATCAGAAGAAAATGAGTCTGATAGGATCAGAGTTTTCTAAATGGCATGATTATTTAAAGCATTTTTATTCTAATCAGGCTCTTAATGAAATGACTTGCGTCTATGTAAACACAGCTAGAGCAAGAATGGTTTTTCTGACAAATATAATGACTGAATAATACATGTTTATTTCTCTAAGAAGTCTATGGGACTTTGGCTTCGTGGAGCCAGCAGGTACTTCCTTTTTGGGAAAGGGGTCACTCAGTCCGGTTCTGTATTCAGCCAATGGGTGCTCCGCACTAATAGTCCCGCCCAGAACTACTACTTTTCGGAGGAAACGATGTCCTAGAAAAAGCAGCGTTCTTTGAATTTGTTTAAAAACTGCATAATCAAAATTAAAAGACCACTGAAAAAATCGATCAAAAGATGATTGGGGAGAGAAAAGTTACTAAAAACTTTACTTTCTGTGCTGTAAAAAAACTGGCAACACCATAGCACATAGGATAATGGAAATTTGGTAATTTATTGTTTTACTGTTATTGTTCTGAGCACATGAAATAGAAAAAAGATAGTTTTTGTTAAACTAAAAATCCTGATATGACAGATTTGTCCTCATAGCACTCGCAGGGTCATCATTCCCTCATATAAGAATATATAGGTGTAAATATATGTGTATATACCAAGCCTGGAACAGTCACAACTGTGCAGGCAAAGGAAAACTTGCACACGTGTGTCAATATGTGTGCTGAAGGTCTATTACTAAACTGAGATGCTACATTGACACCTCTAACCAATCTGCTGTGTTGCTTATTTTTGAAATTTGTTGAAACCCATAAATGCATGGTCTTTGGTGTAATGCATTGTTATAAGATTCCAAATTTACTGGACAGCTAACATTTTGAGTGGTGACAGAAATTTAGTGAAAAACTAGCCTTGATCTCAGTGTAAATAAATCTTTCATACAATTGCTCACACTGAAATTCATATAAAAAGATGCATGATACACATGATAAAAAAATGATAACATTTTGTCTAAACATTTTGCTGAGAGCTTATGCTTTGATGTTTACCTATAGCATGACAAATGAGCTTGAGATCCAAGTTTTACGAGGTACGCAGCTACAGAATGCTCTGAGCTGTGGCTCTCCAATCTGATGTGTATCAAATCTATCTATCTGTCATATGGGGCCAAACAAAAAACAAGCAGTTCTTGACACTTAAAGCACCAAACCTATAGGGAGAAATGTTTCAAAGTTTTGTTGGAGTCAGTGGTAAGATGTTTCTGAGTAGACATTAAATTGCATGTACTGTAAAAATACTGTTGCCCTTTTTGTGTTTTTCCAGTCCATTTTGGATTTAAAAAGAGTAAAGCCCCATACAACCATCAACGTCTGAGATTATTTTTACCCATACTATCTTTATCTTAAACTGGAAAAACATTTGTATTACTTTTTATCTTGTAGATCAAAAAATGAGTCACATATGCATTTTGAATGCAGGGTTATCCACTGAGAACTATCTTTTTGTCAAGAATTTTATCTTTTAATGCATAATTTGCTTTTTAAAGTGAAAGAAAAAAGAGAAGAAGTGCTACGAGGATATTTTAAAAAGTGGAGGGAAATTATTTTTTCAGATACTATTTATTTTTTATCCTAGCCTTAAACTAAAAGATGGAGTTAAAAGCTAACAAAACTCTACATTTCTCTTTATACCCCATTTTAGTTAAATGGGTAGTAAATATGAATCAAGAGGCATCTTATGCTCTTCTGGATTTCATTTTTAGAAAACCTCTAATACAGAATAATAGTATAAGTCACTCTATCAGTACAGGCCAGAGAATGCAAAGAATCTGTTGACTCAAAGACCCACTTCAATGAAAATCATGTTTTTGGTGTTTTTAACACGTTCTTCTTATAGCATTTTTCTCCTGATGGAGACATATAAAGAAAATTAAGACTAAAACCGTTTCTGATTATTTGTTTTTATTCAAATTGTGGTGAATCAGGAGCAGACATAACATGTGGTTTGAAAAAGCTTGCAGTTGTTCTGTAACATTTACAATGTAGGCCAGACGCTCCCTGCTCTGCTCTGCTTTATTACATCCACTTGCAGACAAACAGATCCATGTAAGTCTTTGTTTTCCTCAGCTGAGCTGGATTCTGCCTCTAGCTGAGTTTAATTTATGACAAACTACTGTCGCTCTGCAGATACTGTGTCCTAGAAAATGACAGTTTTTGTTTTTAATTTTGCCTGAAAACAATATAATTATAATTAAAAGACCACTGGGAATGCTTTTACACTAGTTAAAAAGATGATTGGCGTGGGACTTTATTTGGGCTCATTACGGTGGAGCTGGCCTGATCTGCTCAGCATTATGTTTGAAACAAACTGTGTCTCAGTCAGATCTCATTGTAAACAGATTTCTCTTCTGAACTCAGGTGTTTATCCTGCGACAGGACTCATTGCCCAAAGAATAAATGTTTACAGAGGAATTGGAGGCTACAAACCGGTTTCTGAAAGACGAGATCAATCAGAAGAAGATAACAAGGTATGTCATTCAATTTTTGCATTTTGTAAAAAAAAAAAAAACAAGTTGCTATTTTGACTATTAATTCAAGGTTGGATAAATACTTAAATTCTTTGAATTTGTCAAAAACACAGCTTTTATATTGCCACTAAAATCAGTTTTTATTAACTGATAGCAGAAATCTGTTATGAGTTTTCAGATATAAAGTACAGGAATTGTACTAAAAAATGACTTTTTCAAAGTTTTTAGTCTTTAAGTGTCAGTCACACTTCATAGAAACACAAAAATGGCTTAATTATAACTTGAATAAAGCTTAAAAATGAAAAACTCATCCAATATAATGTCATGTAACAACTCATCTACATGTTTCATAAGCATAATAAGCCATCTTTGCACAAGAACAGACATAATGTCAACTGCATTCCACGCTTTCAAAATTGTGGAGCACCATCGATAACAGCATATTTTTAATCTGACAGTGAAATGACAGTGTTAGTGAGCAGCTGTGGCAGTAGATTCATTAAAGCAGCACGCTTGAGGGAGGTTCTGCTCAGCGCCTCGTCTGTTGGCCTCATGTTGATTTTTTTATTCTTTCATCTTCTAAACAAGGACGCTTAGCCCTGCTGACCAAGTCAGTATTTATCGTATTTATCAGTTAACGACAACTGAGTTTGTTCGTGTTTGTTCATGGTCAAGGGATAATTGAAAGGATGCCACACATAAAGACTTTATGGCTACATGATATCAAAATGTTTTTCTTGTTACTGGATTAGCTTGACCAAAAAAAAAGGAAAAATCTTTTTTGTACCGTCATCATACAGTGTCAAAAAATTACGTATTTTTAATTTTGTACACTTGAAATATATAACTTTTGCATAGAGAAATGGTAAATAGGAGAATATACAAAGTTAGTTTAATTTAAAGACTCATTCTGATCATCTTTTGATCTATTTTAAAGGCATTCCCAGTGATTTTCTATTTGTGATTATACAGTTTTTTTTGCCAAAATCAAAAAACCCTGTGTTGTTTTCGCGGACATAGTTTGTGGAGGCGGAGCAGGGTGCTTGTGACCCGCCCATTCCATTTTCTATGTCACAAATACACTTTCAAATACACTTTTGAATGGCATATTTTCATCTGCTCCTGAATCACAACAATTTGGACAAAGAAACACTCAAAAGTGCAATTTTAAGTTCAATTTCCATTTCTTCAGACTGGGTGTTTAACTTAAGGATTACTTTATTTCAAATGTATACAGCTGTGTTCTTATTGATACAGTCTTAAACAACAATACTCTGAGTTTGGATACTTTTTTTTTAAGAGAGCATTTATATATACAAACATAAACATAGAAAACAAATGTTAAATATAACAAAGGATCTTCCATGATCAGTTTTACAGAAAGTTTGACTCCTTCTAGAGATTAAAGTATTTTGGACATGGAAAAGAAATTGGATCTTGGAACTATAAACTTCCAAAAATCTAATCCAAACTCCACAGTGCTTCATTTACAAAGCTTTGATGCTTCAACTGCATTCATGTGGAAGTCCTCTGTCATCCGCACATACAGTATAGCCTACATTATTATGGATGTGTTCTCTTCACAATGTTGATTGAGAGAAATGCCATACATCATTATGTGGATCCAAAACACACGGATGAACTACTGTAACATGTTGATCTCTAATAGGCCCCTGTGTTGGATTTTGGCAAGATAATCATCTACACCAGCAATCTGTGCATTATAAGAGCTCCACCAAAGAGGCCTGAAATGTTGCGTCAGCACTCTTTGCCTTCAGTGGACTTGGAGGGATACCCAAAGGCCAGGGAAAGAGCCAGCAAGAGGAAGACTAAAGCTCTTCCCTCGCCGGAGGGGATGGATAAAGAGGAGAAAAAGATTGGTGACACACAGACTAAGGTAATGATCCGTGGCCTAATCATTCTCTTGGTGTGGTCAGGTTTTATGAACCCCATTTAGGAAATATACTGTTGTGCCATGCCATTCACCATCCGTCTCTTCTCGCCTCTTGATAATAATTTATTCACCTGAAGTTTGTTTTGTAAAGAATAACACGATCAGTTGTTGATATCTCCTCCCACAGTTGCTCCTTGTAACATGCACATTATTTGTACTCCATTCTTTTCTTGTTTTGCTACAGTCAGTAACCCATTGTCCTGGTGTTATCTGCAAACTGTGAACAGATACTGATGAGTCCCCATTTTTTTCTGCCCTTGCAGCACCTCCCAGCCACTAGAAATCCAGCGAGAATACTAGTTTTGATATTATTTCTATCCCTTTGCTCCTGAGCTGGTTATTGTTCCTCCAAACATTCAGCCTCTTCTCATCTCTTGTGTTATTTTCTAATTACCTTCTCATTTTGCTGAGTTCTTTGAAGGGTTATTGATTTTTTTTTGTATTTTAGGTTCTTTATCATTTTTAGTTTTCTTTGACTAAATTCAAGAATGCAATTTTTGCACTCATTTCAACATTTTTTATGCTTATGTGACACTTTTGACAAGACAAATATTAGACTTGGATGTCTACAAAGTTTAAATATTGGTCAATCCTCAGTTAAAGACCTGCTCTGATCATCTTTTGATCTATTTGAGAAGTGTTTTCAGTGGTCTCTTAATTAGGATTATGCCATTCTTAAAACCAAAATTTAAAAAAAAGTTGTGTTTTTTTAGGACAGTTTATGCAATGTTGGAATGTTTTGAGCCAGATGTCAGCTCACGTGAGGCAAAGGACGACGTACATGGATCTATTTCTCTATAAGCACGGAGTGGGAAGCTTGTGGCCCGCCCAGTGGGTTTACTACAAAACAAATATGCTCTTTTCAAACCGCTTTTGTTTTTTTTTTTTTGTCTGCTACTGATTCACAGCAATGTAAATAACACAATAATAAATGCAAATCTAAGCTCCATCATCAGAAAAATGCCACAAGAATATACTTAAAAACCAAAATCACTATTTTCATAGGAGTGCAATTTAAAAGGTGTTTTAAACATGCTTATTTTTTTGACACGTTTCATTTTGGGGCTCACTGTCCTTGAAGACTGGAAAAAAATGATCAAATTCTAACATGAAAAAAAATGTATTGATGCATTTTTCTTAGTATAACATCTCCATAATAAAACGCTGATTAACTGTTTATAAAATCATTTTGATATTTAGAAGGTGGAAAACATATAGGCCACCATAAACTCAAAGTGAAAAAGTTTTCCATAGTTTTAACTGGGATGTCTTTGCAAAGTTTTTAAGACGCTTTTATAAATTTGGATATTTTATTCTAAAAGATACTGCAGGACAAAAACCTTAATCAATGTGTCAGAACTGAATATTGCTGTTGTCTATAAGTGTAACTTTATCCCTTTAACTCTTCCTCTACAATGTGTCTCTTCATTCAAGCTGTTCTAGCATCACAGTACCTGTCTTCCACCTGTTTCTTCTGTCTGCAGGAGGCGGACAGCTGCCAGCATTGTGGCGGCTCAGGCTGTGCTCCCTGCTCCTTATGTCATGGTAGCAAGCTGTCCATGCTGGCGAATCGCTTCAATGAGTCCATAAGTGATCTGCGATGCCAAGCCTGCTACCCCCATGGTCTGGAGAAGTGCCAGTCCTGCTCCAGTAAATAGCCCTATTTGGCGTGAACCCATGTCTGGCAGAGGGAGTGATTGAGTGTGTAACTGCGAGTGAGTGCGTGTGACCGGTTGGGTTGTCAGAAGTGTCTCAGGAGCAATATTGCTCTAATCCAAAATGCTCTTGGTGGGATGTCTCAAATCACTGTTAGGACACATAAGCCATCTTTGGTAATGGGGATTGCTACAATGCGGCACACTCAAAATTGTGAAATACAATTACTGTGTGCAGTGAACGTGGCTGGAGATAGCACAGACACATAATCATCTTTTTTGTTTTCCCATAATTTTGCATCTGCACCTTCCTTCCAGATAAAAAATTGTACTGACTTATCTTTTTAATTAAAATTATACAACATTATGAGGTTCATTGTATCCACTCTGACAGCTGCCCTGTCCTTATCTCCTTTGTCTATTCACCAGAGAGAAGCATATGAAAATGATGTGCTCTATCAGTGTAATTGATGCCTTTAAAATCCTTTTTATGGGCAAAAGGACTTAAAGATGGGGAGGCTGAGATTGGTAAAAACTTAGTCATTGAGAAATAGAAATAAGAGAAGCATGACCGGTTTATAAATAGTTTGAGCTTCAGGCAGGAGATGATGGTTGAGCTGTGCTCCACCCAAATGTGCAAACAGCATCACTGCGTTTGTTCAGCAATGAAAGGAGTTAACATGAAATTACCTAATTTTTTCATTTACTTAAGCATGCTTTTGATAAGTATTTTTTGCGCGATGTAATTATTTTGAATGTGTTAAGTGTAGAAATAAATAAACAAATAATGAACAAGAATGAAAAACGTAAAGTGAGTGAAAAAAGTATAGCAAATCTGCAAGCAAAAGCTGAGGCAGACAGAAATCTGACAAAAAACCACACACACCCTCAAGCTACAGCCAGCATGCTGGGTTTGCTGCAAACATCACCAAACAAGCTGAACTAATTTACTTGGCAGTGGAACATACCGTTGTGCTGAAATGACATGCTGTCAGTCAGAAATGGGTCACAAGGGTTTTCTTCTTGTTTTACCAAATGCAAAATATTCAAGACAAAATACTTACAGTGAGCTTTAAAAGTAGGTAAATGAAGCCAATTCTAATGCATTTAGTTTCCCTTAACAACTTATTATTTGCTTTAGTTAAGCTCTGTTTATCTTTAAATATGGTCGTATTCGTGTATCAGCTTTTAGGTGTGCCTTCTAAAGAAGTTGTGCTTATTTCCAACATTTTTGTGAAACAGAACAAAAAGGTTCCTCAACGTTGATTCTTTAAACGTAAAGGAACAATATCCTTCAGATCAGTTATGAAATTTTGCCAAATATTTTTGCCTGTCTCAGCTTTAGGTGTTTAAATTACACATTTTGCATGTGGCATGACGTTTTTACACTCATTCTTCTGGAATTTAACTCAAATAAAAATATTTAAAACTTGCTCCTTGCTCTTGTATATTGTGTCTTAAAAGGGTTTATTCAGTTTATATGTTTGCAAATGCACTGTATTGGGTTGGGGATAATTAATTTATAGTTATTTATTTAGCAGAAAAGTGAAAGTAATCAATTGTAAGTTATCTTAAATTATGAAAAGTGAGATTCACAAAGACAATCACGCATATACCAGTACACACAGATCCAAAAGTGCCATGGTTATATCAAATTATTTTAAGTAGAAGTAAGTATTAAAGCGTGGAAGAATTAACACTGAAATCTGTGTTTCCACTGCTAAGAGTAGAAGCATAACAGTGTGAAAATAAACGACTTAACTAAATTAAATTTACTCAGCAGTTTCTGCCCATTATTCATTACAGCTCAAACAGCTGTAGTCAATCATCACATCATCCTGTTTACAGATAACTTCACAAAAAAATAAAGCAAAATGAACATATCATGGCCTCTGTGACAAACGGTTTGTAAGTTTCATTCTTAGGCTGCTCGGCGGTGTCATGGTTAGCAGCGAGAAGGCCCTGGTTTAAATCCCAGCTGTGTGGAGTTTGGAGGTTCTCTCTGAGCATGTGTGAGTTTTCTCCAGGCACTCCAGCTTCCTCCCATAGTCCAAAAACATAACCAGTGACTCTAATTGTCCCTTGGGTGTGAGTGTGTACGGTTGTTTGTCTCTGTGTTGCCCTGCAATGACTTGTCCAGGGTGTACCCCGCCATCCCCCTTCAGGTTGGTTCCATCAGTCCTGTTACCCCGAAAGGGTGCTAAAGTATTGTCTGTCTGTGAAAAAGTCTTGTACTTGTCAAAAGAAATTGCCCGTGCATAAAAATGCTTTGTCTGTGTGTAAGACGTCATGTTACAGACATTTACAAAAGTAAAAAATCTTTTTACAGACAGAGAATTTTTTTATACATACACACTTTATTTTATTATTACAAAACTTTTTTACAGACAGACATTTTTTTCCACAGTTATAAAACATTTTTACAGATGCACAAATTTAGAATTACAAGTACAAACCTTTTTACAGACGATCCTTAAGCAACAAATCTAACTTCCTACTGAGTTGTCCTGCAGTGAACTGGTGAACTGTCCAGGGTGTTCCCTGCCTTCCTCTATCCGTAGCTAAGTCTGCTCCAGTAATCTTGAATGGGAATACGACGGGTTTAGAAGATGGATGAATGGAAGTTCAAATCCTCCATTTTTTTACTTAGCGATTAGCTTCAGGGAATTACATCAACCTGTTCCAATCCTATCCGTCTAATCCTATGACTTCATAAACTGGATTTTGTTTAATGTCTGCAGACAAGAGGCAGAAAAGCAGCTCATCTCTCTGCATGTTTGAAGGAGAGACAAAACTCCCGCACAAAAGATGACAAAGCACCTAACAAGTCTAAATACTAAGAGAGATTGATTGAAACTGTTCAATATCCTAAATGGATAAAAGGCTTTTGTCAAAAACTGTTTGAAACTTTTGATCCAGGCCAATAAAGTCACTGCATCCAGACTGGATTGATTTTTCTGGGGGCCTTCTCCAAGCATAAATGTAGGTACAAGGATATTATTCATCTTTATACTTTATCATTTGCCACAAGAAATGAGCTTATACACACACACACATATGCATATTGCTTTATAGGTTGCTTATTGTCCTACAATTTAATAGTTTAATTAGCGACAAAAGACAAAATAAAAAGTGTCTACCAATCAAATACGCTGAACACATACCTAGGTGCATGACAGCTAATGGGACTTTAACTTTAAGTATAATTTTAAATACGTGCGGCAATACTAGGAATAGTACAGAGAAATTTGCTAAGTCGATTCATACAAATAGCAACAACCGGAAATAAAATAGCGGTCTTATTTTAAACCGGAAATACGTCAAACAGCTCTGTGCACAAAGTCCATTTGGCCAAATTGTAAATCTGAGGACTGTTAGTCTTTCGTTTATTTTTTTTTTCCTCTTTCTTTACCTTAATCTCTAAACATAAAAATTGTATTCACAATTGCTTATGGCTTTCAATTTTAACTGTTATTTAAAACTGTAACAAAGCTGTAGCTGCACATAGTGTGACAGTTCCTAAAGTTTAGGGGCGGATAGTGATTGTGTAGTGATTAGAGACCAAAGAGGAGATCAAGCTTTAAGCCCTCATCACACAAAGAATTGACCCTGCTTTGCATTGTTTTGGCAATGTGCTAAACACCCCAGCTATCACCCTCAACTCCTTCTGAGGACTCCTGACCTTTCTAGATAGAATAAGACCAGCATTTTTTTCCAGATGTGTGTGTAACCACATACCCCCGAGATGTACAGTAATCAACAATCTGCAACTGAGGCAATAAATCATGCACACACAAATCTGTGCCAGTGTACAGAATTGTAATGCCATGCAGAACCTTTCAAAAGCCTTTTTTCATGTGACCTTTTTTAGAGGCAATAGGACACCTGAAATTACCCATCAAGATTAATTGAACGTAAAATAAATTATGACATTGTCTTTGGATTTGAAAACATCATAGACATTTTTAGCACAAGTGGAGAGATTAAGTGTAAGTAAAAACATAAATGACATTAAATTAATCATTTTTTGTTCCTGGAAATTTTCCAATATTCAATGTTAATACCGTTTTTAACCCTTAGGACTCAACTTTGCTTTCTGTCGACTAGGTCTGGTGCTTAATTCCATTTCTTTTGTCTGTAAGAGTTCAACAGAAGGATACCACACCAGAGAGTAAAACTGTATGTGCAAGCATTTAAGTGTGGGGATTAGGCTTTAATGGATTACTATAGTGTGACAGAAAAGCATTAAAAGAAAAGAGAGGGACAGGAACCCCTGGAGTCCAAACCATCTTGGCAGATGTACAGAGTGAGAAGGAGGTAAGCTCTCGTGTTGTTGGATCTCTGGCCTCAAGCAGAGATAGAATAGAATAAAGCAAGATGTTCAAGAGTCAGCTGGTGATGAGAATAAAGAGAACAAAGGAGTTTTAGGAAGAAAATTGAAATTTAATGACTCAGAAAAGAAATTGGCAAAATAAATGATTCCAAAACATGCCAAACCTTATTTCAGGAAAGTGGGAAATACTAAAATTAGCTCCAAAATGACCCACTCTGGTCATCTTTTGATCTATTTTAACAGTGTTCCTAGTGGTCTTTTAATTGCGATAATGGAGTTTTCAGCCAAAACCTGTGTTTCTATAGTACATAGTTTCCTAGAGTTGTGGGCGGGACCATTGACATGGAGCAACCCTGCCCTCCTTTTCCCTCCCAGTTGCTAAGAGCACTCTGTTCACACACTGTCCTGCTAGCTTAGAACTCCTCACACTCTCAACCTAACATTACCGATGCCACAAAAATGGCAAGCAATATTAGAAGTGGCCTGCTGAACAGTTTAAGTCAGATGCCAGATTTGACAAGGAAAACAAAGATGTACATGGATCTATTTGTCTACAAGTGGTTGCATCAGACTGAACGTAACAAATATGTTCTTTGTCAATGGCATTTTATCATCTGGTCCTGATTCACCACCAGTTGAGTTTGGCTGAAAAGAGACTCCAGAGTGACAGCGAAACCATTTCTAGTTCAACTTGGTTTGAGACTTTTTCAGTCAAAGAGCTCTCAAGTAAACCTTGGAAGAACTAAAAGCCATCAGAGCTTGGCTGAGTAACGTAAGTTGACAACACAAAAGTGGGTTGTAATTGAGAAAAAAATCTAAGGAAAACCAAGAACACAACAAGCACTTAACCTGCTAATACAAAGGGACAGACAAATATCAGCACATTCTCAAACAACTAACTATAAATCGGTTAAAGGCATAGCAATCAGAACCAGTCCAACGAGAGATCCTGCTGTGACAGAGAAATGCATTCATTTATATTAAGCTTTGTACAAATGTGCAATAGTGTGGTAGGGAGCAGGGACAAGCAGGCAGCATTTAGAAGCCCAGACACCAGGGAGGAAGTGAGGACACCAGTTCAGCAACTACATTTATGAGCAGAGATTTGGTGTTTCTTCTGTCTGCTTCTTCTGACCTTTTTCTCATCAAAGTGATTCCATCCCAGGAACACGTTTTCTGTGCTTTTTACACCACAATCTCCAGAGACCCTTGAGCATCTGAATCAATGTGGAACTGCAGTTTCACAAAAGTGGAGCCAGTACTTTATCGACAGTTCAACTGTTGCACAACTCTCACCAAGGCACAAATAGATAAACTTGACAAAATTGATCTTTACAGACTAGAGGATTACATTTTTTCAGGATTCCTGCCGGCCATGGCATTCCTGTGGGATGGGAGTCATCTCTGCCATTAATCATGGGACACGGACGGGCAGGGATCAAGGATCAAGTTCTTTGATAAACTTGCAAAAACCTGAATAGATCCATGTCATGTAACTTGTCTTGCTGTGTGTCCGCAGGTGTAGATTATAGACATAGAAAAAGGTGTTGCTGCAGCTTTGTGTAAAGACGCAGTGAAAACGTGGACTGGATTTTCAGTAATGTGGGTGTTCCCTGTGAAAAACTGGAAAGAATTGGATAACGAAGCACTGACTCTACCTTAACACTGTAAAGGTTTGTATTATTGTTCATTTAAATT
This sequence comes from Oryzias celebensis, assembly GCA_014656515.1. Taxonomy (NCBI): domain Eukaryota; kingdom Metazoa; phylum Chordata; class Actinopteri; order Beloniformes; family Adrianichthyidae; genus Oryzias; species Oryzias celebensis. The sequence continues at coordinate 18,421,917 of BNCR01000013.1, forward strand.
AACATTTAAGCATATTATATTGAATGTTTCTGCAATTATTCTTACAAAAATAGGATTCCTTTAAAGAATATATTTAAAAAAAAGTACATTATTATTTAGTCAGTGGCCTAACGACGCCACTGACTAGGAGCATAGTCTGCATTCTGCGTGTTTCTGATCTTAACCTTTCAGTAGCCACAGTTAGTTAGATAGTTCTCCTTGAAAAGCCGCTTGTTGTTAAAGCTACATTTTCATGGCAATTCGTTGCACTTTACAATCCATGTTCAATAGTGATTTTAAAGCGCTTTGTCCACCAATTGCAAGAGCCATGTGTGCCAATTTGTCTTCCATGACAGCTATTGTGTACATCTTGTATTGCAGTGAGATGATGAGAATGAACCCTTTAAGACCTGAGATGTCGCTGGCGGTGCTTAAATAACACACCATACCTTTTCAACCGTTAACACAATCAATGTAATTCCAGCAAATTCAGAATCTGCCAGAATTATATTGATCTCGTTAACGGTTAAAAAGTCAGTATAAGTCAAAAAATATTGGCACTGGAGCTAAAGCTCTGCTGGGAAAGGCTAAAAACTCAACGCTTCACTCAAAGATTAATCTGTAACAATAGGATGTTTAATTATTTTTTAAATCTTGTTGTAAAAAGGTTTTGAACATAAAGCAAGAAATATAATGTAATTACTTTTTAGTACCTGAAAAGGACATTACAGCCGATTTAAGAGTCATTTATTTTTTTGTTTATTCCCCTTTTTAAAATTCCCTGTGAAATTGATTTAATTTTAAAGGCTACCTGAGCATGTCGGTGTGCAAATAACAGTTTGATAAAAGAAAAAACAAATCTATTGAGCCATGAAATGAGAGCAATTCTGAGCTTCAGATTGTTTTACTTCTGGACATGAACTTTTTATAGATAGTGGCAGTAAAATGAAATAAAAGGTCCTGTACAGTCATATTTCCCAAAGGGAAAAAAAGAGTTACAAAACAGTCTTGCTTGTCATTTTTATTCAAAACATCAATTTTTATATCTTTAAAGTGACTATATTATATTACTTGAAAGTAATTGCTAAAACTCAACATCAAATTTAATCCCGGAGTAAAGCTGCATAACAAGTAGCTATGCTTTGAGTCAGACAGATTGTAAACTGTGAGTCTGTGTCACAAAATCCTGCTGTAAATACAGTGAAGGTGGATCGGAGAAAGGAAGATTCACAACCTCCCGAATATTTCATTTATATACTGTGTCTTTGGAGGATTTTGCTTTGACAAGTTCTTCTCAAGATTCTTTTAAATTTTGTTCAGTTTTGCATTAGTTGCATTCCATGTTCTAAAGGCAAATTTTGTAAGGTTGTTTTTCAAAAACACTTTGTAAAAGTTGAGAAGTTGAAATTGCATGCAAATATGGTCTATAACTATAACATTAAGTAATTTTGCAACTTCCCTTGGTCCTTTAAATATTGAGAATCAATTATTTAAAAAAAAAAAAAAAAGGTTAACATTTTGGTGATATTTTGTATGTTACATATTGTATTCAGGTTTGCATTCTGGTTTTCTTACGTTATGTTCACACCTGGATTAAGTTATCAATCAGTTCAGCTGCTTCCTGTTTGTTAATCATCCTCCCCCAGCAGGTCCATGTAGTAGGCTAGCCTCAGCTTGAACCTCTTTCTATTGGATTTTTTTATTCTTCTTTGATTTCTACGCCTGCTGTAGGTCACTAACAGAGACAAAATACAAATAAAGCAACATGAGATTAAAAAGAGTACAAGTTTAAACCTAACTTCTCTTTATTTGGCATTTTTGGTTCAAAAATTCCAACACATTTTAAAATGATTATTCTCCCCATTTAATATGTATTTAAACACAATTCCTAAATTTTTCTCTGTTTTCTTTCCTGCATTCTGATTGGTTTTGACTATGACAAATCACAGATTCCACCAAATACACCACAAATGTAATACATTATATTGTTTGCTTATGTAGGCCTATGCCTCTTCTCATCGATGGCTAAGAGTATATTAATATGGGACACATTTGGTTTGCTTAAAGTGAACCAGAGTTTGTTTCCTCTGATAATACATTACCAATTTTCAGTCTGAATACACTTAAGCGAACCCTGGTCTGATACTTGGAACTGCTCTCTGACTAATCTTTCGAGGTGGTTTTGGTTTGTTTCCAATTGGACTGAACCACGAATTGCTCTCATTCCTCAGTTTGAATAAATTCTGTCCTTGGAGAAGAACAACTGAACCCAAACGGTCATTGTGGCTGGGCTTTACGTGATGTAAACAGAGAGCCGCAAACAATTGTGGAGCAGCAAAGACACACAGCAACTCATTAAAATGTAGTCAGATAAATGCTGGCTATTTAACAGCTTTTAAAGGGATATACATTGCTTTTCACACTGTTTTCCTGACAATCTAAATGTCATAAACACTGATCGACATATCTGTATAGCCATCATCTCCTCAGTAACCATCTTGCTGCATGCCTCCACAGTACCAAAGCAGCAGTAAAAAGTGTTGTACCTGACGTTGATACAGACGTTCAAAATTGTCCAGTGAAATATAAAGTTTGAATAAGTAAACTATCCTGACAAAGACTGCAAAGCGTAGGACTTCCATAATTTCTGCCTCTCATTGTTTTTCCCCGCCCTCATAACTCCTGGCCAATGACTAAAAAGATATTTAGTAATGTGGCATTGTTTAAAGACTTTAGTTCAAAATAGAAATGACCAGTAGACAGCAGTCTGAAAACAGACCAAACGCAAGGTTCAGAACGCGATCAAATTAAGAGGACTCGCTCTGGACCAACGAACTTTTCCAGCTTTGTGTTTCCTGGTATTTAATCTTAACCATATTATTTTTTTCACTTTTTCTTGAATCTGATACAAATGGTAAATGACATATACTTGTGTAGTGCTTTTCATCTTTTCTTCTGTCACTCAATCTGCCATTTCCTCAATGATTTCTCATTTCATAACTGTTTCAATTCCAGTCTGACCGTATGAAACTTCTGTTATTATACTTCATTTTAAGGATTGTTCTGCATGATGACCTGTCATCTCATTTCCCTCTATACTCCTATGAGCTAGAACCCAAAGTAGTTTGACGTCAGTGTTTAAATGAAGCAATTTGTGCATAGTTTCTTAAATGTGAAACAACAGTTCCGTTGTTTGTTTACATTGCATTAAAAAAAAAAAAATTCATTAATAAATTTCATAAATAAACTCATCAATATTCCCATTATTTCAGCTGTGTATACTGATATGCAGCATGGTATGTTTGGTCTTACATATTTTCCTAGTTGAAGAATGATCATTAACCCCCCCCCCCTTTTTTTTTTTTTCTGGTTCTTTTGATTAATTGGAAAACTTTGGGTTGAACGGATGATGAGCAGTTCTTCATCTATCCTCTATAATCTTGTCCCAGTTTCCAGTCCATCTGCTATCTTCTATTCTTTCAAGAACATAGTAATCGATGCACTCTGCTGGGAACAGCTAGGACGGACTGGTTGAGGTTTGCCCATATTTGGTTTTCCTGAAGTCACATTTAGGAAGATTGAGGAAGTTTTATTTTCTTATTTTAAAGTTTGACACATAAATTCACTTTTTTGGAGTTTTCAAGTCATGTTTGTTCTTCATGTTTGAATAGGTGGACTTTCAATGAAACTCTCAAAACATTATTACTGACCCCAGGAAAGGTATCCATGATTCTTTGAATGCACAACAAACAACACACGCACAAAAGACAAGCAAAAAATATTTTGTCTTTTGGCTCTTTAAATAACTTTAAAGAATGGTAAATAGTTCTTTTCAATATTTAGATAATGTAGTTTAGAAAATGTAACTGAATTTAAGCAGGGTTTTCAACCTGCATGCTTTATAGTGTTTAAGTACGCCTGTATTGGCTGCTGTCGCCAGATCTCTGCAGGGCTTGATGAACCGAATGCATTTGCAAAGCTGTAAATGTAAAACATGTGGGTTGAGCTGGAAGACTGGCTTGCCCATTCCAGTTGCTGAATCACAAATATGAGCTTTTTCAAGTGGCAGGTTTTTATCTGCTCCAGATCCAACACGGTTTGACTAAAGAAATACTAAAAAATGCAACTTTAATCTTAAGTTGTTTTCTATATGGCCTCAATTATGAGAAAAAATGTTACAGAAACGCCAAAAGCACCATTTTCAGTGGAGTGGCTCTTTCAATTGGAAATTTGTGCCATAATATTATAAGGTGGTACACCTAAACAAAACTAGATTAATTCCAATATTAAAATGCATTTTAGAACACACCATAAGGAGAAATTGTCTGTAGGATTTGGAATTACAGTAACTATAAGCAACCAGATTTGGTGATACCACACCAACATTGTAAGAGTGAAAAAAAGGAAAAGTGTGAACTGCATGCTCCACTCCTTATATAGCATAGCTGATCAGCCTGCAGCAGCACGACCTGGCAGAACTAGATGGCAACTGCAGAGCACATTTTCAGTCTGAATGACTTTTCCCCTCCAGTAGCCCCTGAAGTGGACATTAGTGAGGTGTGGGACCACCTGTAATAATTCAAACCATTAGTTACAGCCCAAGCCTCTTGAGCAATGCCAGTGTCAGCACAAGGGAGGACAGGCTAGTTTCAGAGTGGAAACACTTGGTCAGTCAGATGGGAAAGAGTGCAGTCCTTTGGGGATTCTGCAGAACACTCAGCTGTCAAAAGCACAAGTCGTAACCACTGTGCTGAACCTGAAATTCTTAAGTAAAAGTCAGCAAAAACCGTAATAAATAATATACACTTACTGGCTTTTTTGTTTAGAAAAGTGCATATTATTGGTGTCAGTGCTCTGACAACTCAAAAATCTCTATGTATATTAAATAAAAAAAACAAGTTAAATGATGCATAAAAACATTTTTAAAGCTGCTTGAACATCTTAAAGAATAGTTTTCAGGAATTCATGTCAAATCAATACACCTGTAGTTTCATTTTAGCCCCAACCTTCAGAGGAGCGAATGCAGCAGTGAGCTGTTTCCTCTACTGACCACAGATTTGAAATTGTTTCAATGCAGGGTTACATGAGCTACTGGTAAAAGAATGTGTCTAATTTTTGTTGTGCTACTCAAATATTTACAAAGCTGGTACGCTACCTGGTTTTTCACCTTGAATTCTTGTTGAAAATCAATGAAAGTTTTGGGAAAACAATCTCTTGGATTTTCTGCACATCGTGTTCTTTCAACATGTTGAACTCAATTTGTTTTTCAATTTGTTCTTAAAAGTTTGGGGGCTTTTTTGGTATTGGACTTGTAAAAAAAAAAAAAAAGAAAATCTAATTTGGCCCAAAAGAGTTTTATATTTTTCTTGAGGTTGTTGCTGTTCAGCTTTGGGCATATCCCATCAAGGGTCACCACAGCGAATCAGCTTTCACCTATCCACTGTTTGGTTTGGCAGAGATTTTGATGCCGGATGCCCTTCCTGTCACAGCCCTGCCTTCTTTCCAGGCTGGGGACAGGCACTGTGGCCAAATAGTTAAGTGGTAGTGTGAAGGCTCTTACCTGTAGGGCCCACACTGGAATTAGTTCATATTTGTTTTGGAACAAACATTGAAATTTGATATTTTAACTCACTGAAATACATCTTTCTGGTCAGCAACGTTCCATACTGTTTTTTGTCTTCCTGATGTTTCTATTAGACTTCAGCTCAATCCCTGTCCGTCCGTCCGTCCATCCATCCTAGGTGCAAATTTGAATCTTCAGCTAAGCTGTGAAGCAAACTTTTGGACTCTGAGAAAAAGCCAGAGTTCCTGGAAAAAAAACCCACACATACACGGGGAGAACATGTGAACTCCACACAGAAAGGTTCCTGCTGGGATTTGAATCAGGGCCTGAGGCAAGAGCGCAAGAGCACAGTGAAGCCCACTTAATGCCTAATTTTCTAAAAAGAGATATTTAGCTATTGACATAAGAAGACTAACCCACTGTGAAAACCTCCAGTTTTGCAGAGCTTAAATATGAGAATAACAAACTATTCCCTCTTTTCTAAAGTCTCCATGCTCAGCATTGAAAGAAATCTTTGGGATGTGTCATTTGGATTTTGTTCTGCTTGCTAATGATTAGAGCACCAGCAAATTGACAAAAAACATGGCTAATAAGAGTATTTACATGCTATTTGGATCATGTAAGGTCCTATTTATTTATACTGTTTAGTAAGTTTTAATTAGTTATATAGATTAACTTTTGATTAAGGTAAAAAAAATACATACATTTGTGTTCGATTGTCAGGAGTAACATATTAGGTAAACCAAAACTTTATAAAGTATTCAGAAACCCACAGTCATATCATTAAAAACTGAATCTGTTGATGTTTTTTAGATGTGTGATCTTTTCAAATTCTTTTTTTTTTTTTTTTAACTTGTCCTGTCCAACAGCTGAGCAAATAGATATGAGCTGAGAGCCTCTTGTGTTGGACAGATTTTAGTGTTACAGTCGGGGGTTGTAAATCATCAGACACACAAGATGTATATTTGTATAAACCCCTTTTGTGATTTAAACGAAACTTTATTTACATTAATCATGTTTGTATCCTTCCTGCCAGGGATGGGGTAGGGGACAGAAGATCACCTTCATTGTTTAATGTATTTGTGTGTGTGTGTGATGGGGTGTGTTTGTTGAGGTTTAAAGATTGTGTGTAATAAAAGGTGCAGTTAAAATTGGCGATCTTTTGAAACTCCAATTGAAACAAAACTGAAATTTCTTTAGCAATTTGAAGTAAAAAAAAAACACATTTAGAAATTCTAACTGCTTTTAACTGCCATGCAGTAGGTAGTAAGTAGCTTTTTAAAATCGTCGTATTTCTTTTTTCCTCAATGTTTGATTCAGGACCTCATTTGCTCCAGTGGGCACATTAACCAATGTCTGCTGTGATGCATGAGTCAGGAGTTCGTCCTTTCTCTTCTCTTCAGAGCACAGTTCACCAAGGCACTTAGAGTTTTTTTTTATTTATTCATTTATGATGATAACTTGCTTGCATATTTTTCTATGTCTGTATTTGTACACAACACAAATGGTTTTTAAAATGCATAAAGGTCAAGTCAAGACTTTATTAATAGGGTGTGGCATGCCCTTTATTTCAAAACAAAACAAAATTACTTTGAAAATTACTTTTTTTTTTGAATATCTTTTGTTTCTACTTTATCCACCATAGAAGGCTATTGGTTTATCACAGCTGGACAGAACAACAGAAAAATACAATGATACCTTCTTTGACTGAAAGAAGTCTTTTGTCATAGCAGACTCACCTCTATCTCTTCTTTAAGGGTGTATTGATTCATCTGCTGAACTGTATTTAAGCGCGTTTCACAACATTAAAGCTGGACGTGGAGTATGGTCACAGACAAAGCAAATCTGCCAATCAGGGACAATGTGATTGTTACCATGAACCTCTAGTTGATTGTTTATCTTTTTATTTCTTTTTCAGTTCACAAGTTTCTGTCTTATTAATAAAATCCAGACAACAATGTTAGTGTGGTGTATGAGTAGTGATAGGTCTGAGTCACACTCAGTTTTTTAGCAATGTCACAAAATTTGCTTAAAATGAATTACTTGTAATGCAAAATAACATTTTAAAATAATATTGTAAAGAAATAACATCAAGACAAATATTTTACTTTGGTTCATTACTTCAAACTTAGAGACACTTGATCTTTAAAAAAAGAAAACATTTATATAATTTTTACCTTAAAATAGTGTCAAAAATCTAATCAAAAGACTTGCAAATTCACTTTCAAAGTGCCGGACGGTAAACATAAATCATTGGAGTCTATTTGGGGCTATGCTGATGTGTTTTGTTCCTCTTTTGTACAGAAAAGCATGCAAAATTACTGTACAGTAAATAGAACAGAAAATTTCCACTTTTTCAAGATGCATGTAATTTGCACAAATAACGTAACAGGTTAAACCTTCAAGTGAACAATTGGCACTGAACCTGTGTAATAGATGACCAGATTACCAGATTGTTGATTCATATTTTTTTTAATTTAGTGTTACAAGGGTGTAACAAATAATCGACTTAATTGATTAATCAATTTATAATCTTGCAATACAACCAGATCAATCCCTCTAAGCCAAGTTACACCATCTATAATAGTTGTTACCTTAAAAGGTATGTTACTTTTACAAAGAGTTAGTATTTATAGATATTTTTATCGTAATGTTACAAAGAACATAAAATAAACATGTATTTTAATTTGTTCTAAAATGTGCAGAGAGCGAGGCCTCTTTGCCGCCTGAACCGAAACTTTGCCTGAATTCTGACCCAGATTTAGCTTTGTGGACTTTTAGCTGAGCTTTGCCCCCGTCTGAATGTCTGACTCAATTAAACCGGCTGCATGTGAAAGCAGCCGTTAAAGATTGCAGAAAAAACAATGAAGACTGAGAACTGACATCTGCTTCTGGGGTCTTGCCATGGTGAACTCACTGGACAAAAAATGTCAAAAAACAAAATAAAACATTGCAGCAATCTCTTTTACACAGTGTGTACTGCTTAGGTTGGTAAAAAGAACTTCTATAAGTTTAGGTGAAAAATCCAGGGCCCTCTGGCTTCCTTAAATGAATTTTTCTTCTTTCTGTTTGTGAGACTGTGTATTGCAGTTCAGATCTGCACTTTAGAGTCCTAACGCTTGCACTTTTGTTTCGAGGACTCCTCTCTCTTATTCCTCGAGATAAAGCCACAATCGATCGGCCCCTCTTCATGCCATTTTCTCCCACACCACCCTGATTTTTGACCTACGCTGATCAGGTATGCTGGAGACTACATTCAACCACTGTCTGTCTTTGTCTCTTCCTCAATCTCTTTCTCTTTCTGCCAACAAACTCTTTAATGCATTATTTATTTGTTCCATTAGCCACAAGACAGCAGCACAGGATTCCTGCTTATTGGAAAAGAAGGCCTTGAAGATCAGCTCCAGGCAGAACATTGTGTACATTTGATATTTTTGATTTCTCCCAGAGAACAACAGTTCTTTGAAGAACATTTTGAATTCCCCATAAAGGTTTGTCTTAAAAAGAGGTTTGGAAATGTTGCTAATGAAATACATTTAAAGGTGGGATTTGTGCAAATAAAAGGAAAATCAATGTTGAAGTATTGACTGTTCAGGACATGCTGTACTTGGCTGCTCAAAAGAACCAATTTAGACTGATTCCCACTTTTGCATCACTCACATCTTGACTGTACAACGAAACATAAATGTGAGCGTATTAATATTCATGACCATGTTTTAGTGTATTATATGAGGCATGAGTCCTCATGTTAACATGGGCCTTGACACATAAAATGCTGCCAGGAGTGCAGCTGCTCATCACAAAGCTATTTTTAAAGGTAGCCACTGCAGTTGGCAACATTTTCTCTGAACGAAGCCGCTGGTCAATACAAAATGTCTCTTGGGGTGTACTGTGAGCTTATGAAAAATTTTGCTTAGCATTCTTGGGATGAAGCACAACAGAACTCATTTTTTTTATCCCTCAAGCAATACGACAGTAATTAATTATACTTGAAAGTCCATGACAGTCTTTCCATGTGGCACACTCTGTGTAACACTAGCTTGCCACTCAACAAACTCTATGGGAAAAAGCAGCAGGCAACAAAGCATTTCATGGTCATTTGATTGTATTGTTGAGCTTATTATTTCTTTGAGATAATTTTATGTTTTTTAGTCAACATTTACTATCTTTACTGTGGCTTTTAACCATCTGCTTGATCTTTTAGATGTGAGTTTTCTTGTTCCAAGTTTAAGAGAGCATTGATTCCTCCCAAATGTTAATCACACAAGCAAAGAACACCCCTGGTTTAAAAGAGGAAGTGCTTTTTGACCTGCTGGTAAAATTGTGGGTTGCCATCTTTTTGCATGTTTGCAGACTTAAAGTTTTATTGTAGCCCTATCTTGGGTATATATTTAGTTTGCTGCTTTGTTTAAACATAATCTCTCTTTAAGCAATGACTATCTGAAAAGGTTGTTTTATTTATTGGCTCAACTCGCAAATTTTACAAACAAATGAAATGAAAAATTAGACGAAAAAAAGGTTGATAAGTTTTACTGTTTTTCTCCTAGAATTATTTTTTTTTCCAAACATTCAAATATGGGATACTTCACTTATGAGGCCCCTTTGCAAAAATCATTGCAATGTTAGGTTCCCATTCCTCCACTTTGTGCAAGAATTTGTATTTGCATCACCTGTTATTCATAGCGCTCGTGTAAATAAATGCAGCTTCCAGTAAATCAGTTCTCTTGCAAAAAGCATTATTTATATGTAATTAATTCAGCAAAGAAAAAGCAAATATTGTATATTAAGCAAATTTTTCTTTGTAAAATGTGATTCAATCTACACAATTCAAATTACTTTCAGTTACAGGTAACCTATTTCCTAAACACTGCATAATAATGACACTGTGAATAATTTTTAAAATGGAAATACAAACACATCTATGTAAAGTATAAAGAACACATTGGGGAATAAAGGATTCTCATTTTTGACAATGAAAAATCTACTATTTTAAGTAACGAACAACTGAAATGCTGCCAAAATCTAAGCAATGTTTTCTAAGATTAAAGTTATCTGTTCTCTCTGGGCTGTGGGTATCGCACTGGACCTTCAATCTACAGTTCCAAAGCCAGGATTAATCATCGTCTGCTTCTGTCAAGAAGGGCATCCAGCGTGACACCTCTTCCAAATCGTATCAACCACTTTGCCACAATGGGAGCGACCAAAGATAAAACTACAGCCAGTGCCATTGTATAATCAATTGCCACTCTGTGATGCCACTTGGTCCTGTTAAATGAGGAAGTTGATTAACTCCATTGGAAGCTCTGAGCTGTTTTGATATTAGTCTGTCTGAAGACCAATGTTGGATGAGAAGTGGGGCACAGAACTGTGCTCCAACTCCAACTTTTATTTGACAAATAATTGCAATTTGATACAGCCACATAATGGTTCTCACCAGTGAGGATGAAGGAAAGACGTCAGTAGATATGGGGGAAGTTAAACAGATGAACATGAAAAACATGAAATATGCAGAAGCCAGATGATGCTCATGTCAAAAAGTGGAACAGATTTTTTTTCCCTGAAACACCAAGGTCTTAAAGTTAGACTGCAATTTACAAAATGTTCTCACATTGAACCTTCATTGCTGGAAAAAGAGATCTTGCTTGGGGAAAAATTATATAGTTTACTTTGCTCCATTCAGCACATCTGTTTTATTAAATATCATCTGAAGATATTTTAATTCATGTGGATGAGCGTTTTCATTAATAAGATCTGTTTTTAAACTTTACCGGTTTGTGTTGCTAAACAAATCTTAAATTAAACTTTTTTTTTTAAACGGATTGCTCTCTTTAATTATATTGGATATTGTTTTCATGTGTTTAGAAAATCTCAGCTGCTCATGAGGGGTAATGTGTGGGGTAATTTGCTATAAATGATTCTACCATTCATTGTGTCAGCGGGAAGCTAATTGTTGTTTGTTTGCTTTTCTTCTAATGTTTTTTATTATTATTTTTTAAATAAATGTGAATAATTCCCACCAACAGTGCATTGTGGGTGTTCATATTGCAGGAAGGGAAAATAACCATGCAGCAAAGAGGGAATAGGAGATCTGGCAAGAAGACTATCAGACAGTCATTAGAGCAAACACTGAAGAGAAATGAATTACACGGCAGCAGGCTGGCTGCTGCATTACATGGAGCTGAATGTAGGGGGCAGCATACAGGATGTGTTTGGGGTGGTGCGGTTAGGTTACAGTCAGGTAATCTGTTTCGTCGCTCTTTTGTTGTGCTTAGTATGTGGGTTATCATGGTTACATATTTAGATGTCCATGTTTCTGCCACCAATACTGTTCTACTGCATTTTGGATCAATCACTGCTTCTTGAAAATCCTACTATATAAATATATATATATGTGTGTGTGTGTGTGTGTATATATGTATATGTATATATGTGTGTGTATTTGATTTGTAGAAAATCAAAAGATAATTTGATGGTCCGTGATGCCATCACTTTTTTTCAAAGATTTTTTTTCATACAAAAAAGGGCGGCCATTCTACTTGTGAACAACCATATACTATGTTTTAACCTGGTGGAAGTTTATGCTGACTAAGAGTCAGAGGAGCAGTCAGATCTTTAACCCCATGAGTGTAAAACCAGCATTTGTTTGTTGTGTATGTATGGAGTGTCCAAAGGAAAGACATTCCAATCCAACCAAGCAGTCACAGTGTGGGCTGACCTGTACCTGGACTTGAACACATTTAGTTTCAGCCGCAAATAATCAAAAGCTTATATCAAAGCAGCACAGACTGTAAGGGCATCTATTTTAACCTGCTGTCAAAAAGACTAAGCAGGCTCCAAATACACAATGAGCATTTATGATTAAATGTTTATTATCCCTGCAGCGCATCCTGGAAAGAATGACACACCACATGAGTACTCTGATGTACAGAGTGATGATGTATTCGTACTGATGTATTTGCTGCTTTGAGTTGAACTTCCATTACATTATAATGCACAAACTTCCTTTGTTGTGGGAGTTACGTTCTAAAAATAAAAAAGAAGTAATATCTTTATTTCTTCACAATTATTATTGATGTTTGAAGGCTCCAAAACCCCTCACTACTATAGACTGTTTTTCAGACAGACATGAACATTTTCTCACTTTTCTCTCTTGTTTAAACCTCGAGTCTAGTATTAAAGAAAAGAAACAAAGTTCTGCTCGCAATCAAAGATTTATGTAGATTTGGAAAGCTACATGCTTTTTGTACAGGATACATGGCAATGAGGAGGTTGATTGACAAGGTCAATAGCCAATCATGATGCAGAACACAGTGCGCTGTATAAAGAGAAAAACTGCAAGGTCGGGAAAGGTGAACCCAGTTTAGTTTAGATTTCAGTGCTTTCTGTGTGTCATCCTCTTTAGTTTTCTGTAAATTCCAAGTATGTCAGTGCAAGTGTACAAAGCAACAGCCTCCATTCTTTTCTCCTCTTTCCTCAGCATCAGACGCGCATAATACAAGCACAGCAGTCCTCAGACCTGAGCAATAAAACTCAATAATATCCCTAAGTATCTCAAAATACTGACAAAAATCTCTTTATAAAAAGAAGCAATTTGTTATTAAATGTGTTCCTTTGACAGGATTCTCCTCTCACTGGTGTGATGTGACTTTTCTGGACAGCTTTTCCACATACGAAATGAAACTTCCATCTTCACGCAGGACTGCAATCTCTCATCTGTGAGGCGGCTGTGGTAGGCTTTTTGGTCTTGATAGAGTTCACGTTAAGAATATCTGCTCGCACATCTGTGTTTGTCCAAAGATGGATATTACTCCAAATGCATATTTCTTCATGCACATGTCAGGAAGAGCATTCCATGGTTCAAACACAGGTATATCGGATGCTGGGCTGTAGAAATAGGCTGTATCTTCTCAACGTTTTACATTTTCATTCAGGTTTGAAAATACTCCAGGGAGCCATTTTTGAAAAAAAAAAAGTCTTATTATGCAATTTATTCTCTTTTTAAAAGTGTCTTCTGGAATTAAAGAAAAGCCCAATATTGTTAAAAAAAACCCACCCTGGTCCACTGAAGCAAAAAGTCTACCTGGACCTGTAAAAACATTGCTATACTGTCATCTCCCCACCAAACTTGAGAGTTGAAGTAAAGCAACCAGGCATGTAACAGTCTCCTGCTATCTGCCAAACAGAGAAAAATGATTTGTCACCTCACAGAACACATTCCCACAGCTCTACAGTCCAGTAACGGTGTGTTTTTACACCACTCTGTCTGAAGCTTGGCTTTGGACTTGTGAGGTGAGACTTGATGCAGCTGTCTGATCACGAGACTCATTCCAGACCGTTATGGTGCTTCGTTATTCCAGTGGAAGTGCAGAACTCTTCATCTTTGGAATCAGTGGAGCATTGGTGACGTTCATGCACCCTGCTCCTCATGGAGTGTAGAATATCTAGCAGGGGAGAAACGGAGCAAACTGTCTTTAACAAATGTTTGAGAATGTGCTGCATTTGCTTGGAGATTTAGTTTTGTACAACTACAGATGAAGAGGCTTCTCCCTCCGCTTTTGTCCACTAGTGACATAAATCTGGCTACACATACAAGGTTTTTAATTTCATCTTTAATAAAAGAACATTAAACAAATTAGATTTTAACGCATAAAAAAATGCAATTAACTTGTGTTTGCACTTTTAGTCCAATCTAATTTTCCAGTCACTGTGGAACGTGTATCAACACATGACGCCCCCTCCTATTACCATTCAAAGCGCAAAAAAAAAAAAAAAAACAAGGTTGGAGGACAGTATGAAAACAGATGACTGAGAGATCATTTGAACATTCGGCAGTATGCTTTCAGCTGAGAGGACAGAATTAGTATAAATTAATTGAAAACATTGTTTAATTAATAGAACAGTAGCATTAGGGATGTTAGAAAGGAGGAACGATATCTGTGTGTGTAGGGCTCCAGCTGAGTGTTTTTTAGGGTGCCTAATTAAAGCGGCTTATTCACATTTAGCAAATTAAGTTTAAGCACAAGTTTAATAAGTAGATTTGCTCCCCTTCATCCTGCGTCAGTTGAGGTATTCCTGATGCTCTGTTTCTCCCGTCAATTCTAATTTCTCGTGGTATCAAATGATTAACTTTACAAGGTTTTCTTTTTTTGTTGTGTGGGAATTTTATCTCCTGGTAATTCAACTTATATTTTATGCATCCTTCTTCTTTCTCTCTGAATCTTCTCCGCTTGTGGATCAGCCTGGGAAGTGCACCCACCCCTGCGGTCTCATGGCATTTCCCCACCAGCATCAAGATGTTGGATTCTTTACATATGCCCTGCCTTTATCTGGGACAACGTTGCTCAAACAAGGTCGCTCAAATCCTACTTACATCTTGATGTAGATTGTTTTCTGCTCCACTTGGTTTTCCTTAATGAGCATGTACTACTTGGCTTGGAGCTCAGAGTTTTCTAGATGAAAAGAACACAGCATCATGAAAATATTTAAATACAGATTGGTATTGGAAAATTCAACACTTTCCAGTTGGTTATGTCAAAGTAGCCCTGTAATGGCTGTGAGGTGAAATCAGGCTTCTGCATTAAAGTCTCTCATGTTCATACATCACCATGCAGGTTTATAAGTCTGTGTTTGGCCTCTATGTGAAAGGCATGCGGCCTTTGAATGCCCATTGTAAGTTAAAGTAGGTTGAATTTTGACCAATCAGGGACTTGGATTTGGTAATGTATGGGTAATGTCTTTTTTATTCCAGGGAAGTACCAAACATTTGAAAGTTGATTATGTAGCGGAAATTAAGAACTGAGGTTTATGTCCGACTGATATTACGTGACACCAAGTCTTTCATTTATCAGAACAGAGCTGTGAAAGAAAAACCATGGGGCAAGATTTGTGAGATTTGCACCATTTTGACATTTCCCACAAAGTCCCTCAGGATAGCAAAAGTCCAGTGTGAACAGCATATGGTAAAATCGTGTTCCTGTGTTCAGTGAGCTCTTGAACGCACCACACATGCCAGTGTGAACACAGATGACGTGTACCAACCCTGTAACTTACATTATCTTCATGTTAAGGTGGAACTTGTCCAGAGGACAAGCTCCTCTAGTTGCACATTTACAATGTGTTTTTAACAAGTTCTTGTGATATTTTTCCTTTTATATATGTTGGAGGACACATATAAAAAGAAATGAAGCTTAAAATGGCATTTCTGAAACTTTTTTTATTCAAATCGTTGTGAATACGGAGCAAATTAAACTAAACTGTTTGAAAAGAGCTTATTTGTGAAGTAGAAAACACACTGGGTGGGAAACAGGCTCCCTGCTTCGAGCTCTCAGATCTCCTATTTCTGGAGGGACTACCATGTCCTGAAGATTTGCTTTTTTGGTTCATCTAGACGTGTTTGCATTATGCTAATGCATAAAAACAGAATTGTGCACAGTTTAAGAAGTTGTAGCTACACATCTTTGCAAAAAAAAGAATTCAAGATTTAGTTATGTGTTTAAAATGTCTGGTTTAAACAAGATTTGTCAATGTTTTAAATACAACTTTCCCTTGTCTTAAATACAACATTTGCCCTGTTAACTGACTGTCAAAAATACGTCATAAGGTCACAGACACATCGATTCCCAAAACATTAATGCAACAAAGTGAGAATGCGTATTGAGGCTGCCTTCTTGAACTAAAACAGAATAGAACTTTTTTTAATGTTATTGACCGGTGTAGCGGGGAAATGATCTTGTTACCATAGCTGTTGAATAAAAAATAAAGATAATACTAACTGCATTTTGTTTTTGCCAGATGATGACAGCAATCGTGCAAACGCTGCACCAGCGAATCGTTTCAGACCCGGAAGTGTTGGTAAAAAAGAGCAACAGGCATGCCTCTTACCAGGTGTAAAAAAGGCAATGCTCATCAAAAAAGAGATGAAAATAAAAGAATGATTGAAACAATTTAAAAAATGCCTTGGCAGATGACGGGGGGTTTCCGCCTCTTTGCCACCATCTCGTTCGCTCGCCATCCAGCCTTCCTGGGGCAGGGTTCACCCAACCTTCGCACAACAGAAGCCAGGACAGGCTTTGGCCGCCCTGTGACCCTGAAATGTAGCGGGTTTATAAAATGAATAGAAAATAAGAAAACCACGTGAGCTTACTCAGAGCTTAAGTAGGCTAACTAGCAGCCGACTGTAGTGGCAGTTAAAAAAGTGAAGCTAAAAAAAGTCAGGATTAGCTTCCCCAACTTTCTTTCTTTTTATCCCACACTTACATACTCATTGATGAAGTTCTGGAATGGTTAAAATATTTCTGCTAAAGATTTTTCTTACAACATGAAAAATATGCTGTTTTCTAAATTCCTATAGAATACACAATATTTTTTCTTCGCTTGTATAGTTTCAAATTTGACAAAAGAAAAAAAAAACTATTATGCTTTGCAGTCTTTCCCTGTTGGTGTGCTGTGCGTCTTGCTGGGAGGCTCATACAGTGGCTTGCCAATTCCATTTCGCTGCTTTCAGGCTGTGGTAGAATAATGCTAATGAACTGCAAGGAAACAGAAAGAGCTCCTCCTTTTCACCTCAATCATTATATGGGTTCATTTTTCAGCAGAAGAAAATGAATTATTGAAATTCTTATCTAGAGACTGATTTCTTTTTCCTCCACTTATTTTGTTTCCTTATTTCCTTCTGTTTTTTCCCTCGTCTGTTTTTTGTTTTTCAACAGACTTTATTTTATACAAATAAATCAGAAGAGTTAGATTAGCCATCTAGCTAAATTCTTATCCTTTTTCATAACTGTGACATGAATGGAACAGGATGAAGAGTGTTGTCAGTTTGCTGAATTCAGTTAAGATTAGAATTTGATAAACATTTATGAGATCATTTATACTATCTACAACGCATTAAAGCATCAATGCAGATAGCTAATCAGCATTTAAATTCAAGTTGAAAAGTGTTCTTTCCTTGCTGATTATTGGATTGTAAGTGTTGTAGTTTTATCATGACACATACAGCACATGTAGCAGCAGACAGGTACAAGCATACGTGAAGTCTGCCTTCAATAGCATAACAGGGTTCAAGTGTGTGTGTAATGGACAGGGCTATCTATAATTCTGACAGTCATTTTAAGTGAGTTTGCAGCTGCAGCTTGAGAAGAATAAATTAAAGACCTTAGTCATTTTTTTCAATGAGGAGGGGGAAAATGGAACAGCCATTATGTAATTATTCTATTTGGAGAGAATGATAATGAATGGGATTGTTATGTAGGCTGTTCAGTGGAGTTTAATAATGGCTTACACAATAGAAAATTGATATAAAAGCACATTTTCCTCAATTTCTTGAATTTTTAGGTTACAAAGACAAATTATGAGGGATGTGTGCCCTAAAAACTGTTAGAGACTGACACCAGTACTGCTGAAGGTATGGCTACACATAAATAAATTCTTGTTAAAGGAAAACTGTTACATTTGTGCTTGTACATGCCTTGTCTTGTTTGGTCGGTGCATTTGCATGCTTTATTTGACCTATCTTGACGACCAGCAAATATTAAGCTTTCCTTTGCCGCTGTAGTCAGGGTCTGCCAGCCCAGTAACGTTTTGTGTTACCGTGACAACGGGCCAAATTACAAATCAAACCGACCCCCTTTTGTGAGAAAGCGATCTTAACCTAAACAAATAGCTAGAATAAAGTACTAAACTTTGATTTGATATTTATTTCTTTTGTAAGTGACCAAGTTGTGCACCACAAAGTGTGCATTCAGAATTTGATGCACGCCACGGAAGCCTCAACCGCCAGATGACAGTTGCTTCAAGGAACTACAAATCAGGGTTAATATATTGATGTGTTATTTTTTTTTATTTATTGAGTGCGTTAACGTTGACAGCCCTACTTTAACCCATGGGGTTCAAATGTAAAATTAAACAGTGGAAAATGCATAAATTAATTGCAGAGACTTTCGTGAAGAACTACATTTTCTCTTTTTGTTTTTTGAGACTAACGTGAACACGCCATAAAAGCAAACATTTGGGTTAAACTGCACATGCATATGGAGTGCATTTGCATATCTAATAGGGACATTTTAACTGTGGAGGAAGTGAGCCAAAAACAACACTGACTTTGGCTTTTGAGGCATTCTGTTTTTCTTTTACCTTCCTCCACAGAAAGTCATTTCCTCAGACACTTTGACTGAAATGTCTTTCTTATTCTTGGGCTGCCGTCACATCATTTTGGAATTATGGCAGCAGCAATGCACAGTAGGAAATAAAGCTATTTTTGTAAATGGAAAGAAAGGGCATCTATCAACATCAGAGCACAATAAAGGAAAGCAACATCTGCAATTATAGGTTGCAGAAGATTGTGTGACGTCAAAATCGTACTGATTGATCACATCAGTTTCCAATCCTGCAATGTCTGCAAAAATATCACTTGATCAGCTTTTATGGAAAGCGTTAGGAAACTGTTAGGAGGAGTTGCTTCCATGTTCCATTAAATGATAGATCCTGCCTTTGGAGAATCTTCGACAGGTGGAACCTACAAAGACACAGAGTTTAGAAAGAAGCTTTAAATACGATGTATATGTGAATGTAACCATGCACTCACATCCTTCTATGCAAACAAAGTGGTCTCTCTCCATAACGCGGTTCATGTCTTTTGGCCTTTGCTGTTACCAGTATTATCAGGTACTTAAACTCACTAGTGTTCTGTGTGTCTTCTTACCGCAGAACAATTTATAAAAGGTAGCCTTTAAACTATTTATCCATCGATACTGTCACTAATTCAAATTGCATTTTACTGCTAATAATAATAAAAACTTTCATTCTGTTGCAAATTAAAGTTTTTGCTCTGGGTTTTCTTTACCAGCTGATTAGGTGCAGTCTGGTTAAAAAAACAAAATGGCATAAAAAAACGTGCATGCTGTTCTTTTTCACTTATATTCCACCTGCTCGATTTTAACTGCCTACAGAACAGTTTGAACATACAACACAGAAGAAAGGGAATTGATCAATGTGGTAAAGTGTATGAGCTGCTGTGTGTGGTAGAAGTGTCCATTTAGGTCAGTCACTGTGTTTTGCAGTCAGTAGACTTTGTCAAACTCGCTCAGCATTACAAATTAGACTTCTTTGATCTTCCTACAGACCAAAGAAAGATAATCCAGGTAAGATAAGAAATGACAAAGTTCACTATTTCAGTGTTTCTTGATCCTAGAACACTATGCATACTATCCTACACTCTATCCATGTTTTCCATTTGGTTCAGCTTGTCAAGAAGCTCTGCAGAAACCTGCTTATGGCAGCCATCCACTGCAGTTATTTTTAAAAGGAGGGGTGGAAAAAGCATGCCGGACACAGCAGGGTCAGCAAACAGTGATGAGGACTCTTTCAGAGTTCGATTTACAAACATATGAACAGAGTATATTTGCAGAATACTGATTGTCTTTCATATCTCATATCAGCATTATTTTTTTCTCAATTTTTAGAAGTTAAAATTTCAGACTCATTATTCTTGAATAAACACAAACATTTCTTTGGGTTAATGATTGCATGGGATTGCACAATCATAAGGTAGTTGAACAGAAAATGTGCTAAATGCAGCAATTTGAGTGTACCAATGATGAACTTTTTTGCAAGAGATCATTAGAGATGCATCATAGTTGGTTTGTCATTGCAAAAAAAAAAAAAAAGCCAGTTTAAAAGTTTTTATTTTATTTTTTAGATTTTGTGTGTTATGCAGACTAACTTTAGGTGTGTTTGATGGAAAACTAGAGTAGATCTCCCTAATTTTCAGTTCCTCAAACTGGCATGTAACGATGGTCACAACAATGGAGACCTATTGCCAACCAGAACAGGCTCTCCATGTGCAGAAATACTGTCTGTTCTTGTTCACATCTGTTGCTTTTGTTCAGTCAAGGATGGTAGGAACATATTCTTCCCACATTAGTCATCTTGAAGTCATTAGAGTAAATTTCATTAAAGCTATAAAAAAAAAGCTTTTCTCAGTGGTTAATTGCTTGTATTTATCACCAAGCCGACTTCTTATGTAAAATCAAAGCAGCAACACTGAAACATTTGGTAGAATCCATCTACTTAGTGCCTTTCAGTGGCTCTCTTGGCTTTGCACTCCAACCTTTAGTCAGTCTTTCATGAAGCATTACATTTTTTTTCTTTTTACTTAAATAGTGCTATAATAAACCCTTATGATCCACTGCCTTTTAGAGATGGACGTATTAACTATAATAATTGCTAGAGTGAGTCTCTGATGTGGATGAAGAAGAAATAAATGCTTAATATATTTCTGCTAATACATAAAGACATGTAGGAAGAGTCAATTTAAGCTACACAAGTATTATTTTCTTCCTCTAAATTGTTTTCAAAATGAAAACAATTATGTCTCTTTTTTTCTAGTTGTTTGGTTCATTGGCCTCAATATCATTACAAGTCAACATAAACTTGCAGCCTCCTATGTTCCACACAGACAGTCGCGTTAAAGTTTCTTTTTTCAAATTACTTTTATTACAGTCTTTAAAATCATTGTGTTCTGTCAGTGTCACAACTGTCCTTATATTTGCACATTTGATCTAGTTATAAACAATAAGCAGTTTAACCAATGGACAATCCAAATTATTATTGTTTTGTCAACTAGTGTGTCTTCTGGTCTGAAAATTTTCAAACCCTTTTATACAGCATTGTTTCTTAGATTAATACAAATATGTCAATTTTGAAGTATCTCAATTGACTTAAAAAAAATCTTTTTACAGACCAAGATTTACCTTCAAGAGCCTCATAATGTCCCCCTCCTCTCTGCCTTCACACCAGTAAGATCACATTAAAGACGTTCTTTTATGTTGTAACAGTACTATCATAGATCTCATTTATACTTTCTAATGCGTAGTGGTTTCTATTGTTTTTCTCTTGATCCTAAATAAGGAATTATTCATAATTAGTCATTTAGCATCCTTAAAAATCCTGCCTTCACGAAATGATGATGATGCTTTGGTGTGAAAATTGGTTGAAGCCAGGTAACATACAGCATCTAATCTACTTTAGAGTACTTTCAAGACATTTAGCTTTAAAAGTATTTGTTGATGATGAAATTATACTTTCACATAATTGTTTTTTTTTGTTTAAAGGATTGTGGGTAATTTGACATGCTTTTCAATACTTTTTTTCTTTTTGTGTCTTTCTCAATTCACCTGATATACATGCTGCAAAAGAGAAAAAAAAACATCACATTTCAATACTTTTCTGACAGAAGAGCATTGTTTGCATTTTTTAAGAGACTTATCTGATGTATTTAATAGTGGTGACACTGTGGAAACAATAATAGATTGATAAGCCTTTTTTTTAACAACCTTTTAAAATGTATGCTTAGAAAAGTTTCAATAATTTGTGTTCTTTCCATAAGCTTGTTTTGCAGTACCCCCACCAGCAATCTTTACAATGAATGCTCATGTAACAGCATGGTTACTGCGTATGAATTTAAAGTGGTAATATTAAAGTTTTCATTTTCATCTCTTACCATACGATGAAAGAAATGTATAACTTTGGTGTGTGTGGGGTGGGGGTGCTGGGGGTCTGTCTGAGTGCAAAGTAAAAGTAGTTAAGACTAAATCTTAAAATAACCTTTTGAAAATGACTGAGTACAAAGATTCAAACTTATGTAAAGATAATTAACAGTACTGTAGAAGGAAAATCTGAGACGATGTCAAAAAATGGACATTATGCTTTTGTTCACTGCTTTAACATCTGTCTAATTCTACGATTACAGTGACTGATTTGCTGAGGATGTAATATTTAGTGTGGTAATGTAGAAAGTGAGTTTCTTACATCTAAAGTTTTTACATTTACAGCATAAAAACAATGTTCCATATGAACATAATGCACATATTTCAGGTCAGTGCCAGTCCAATGTCCAGCTATTGCACTGCACCATGACTTCAGATGCATTACGCAGATGGCAAAAATACTTTTAACACCTGCTGTGAGTCACACCGCAGCACATTAAGGAGCCAGATCACACCTCCTCTTTGGAAAATTATTTAAGGTGTTAAGAGGCATATGTAAAGACATTTGCAAATGTTGTTTTTCAGAACATATAGATATTAGGAATAGATGCCAATCTTCTGTTTTTACCTTAATCTTAGCCACATACCTGGCTGCAAATATTAATTTATTATTTGATTAAATGTTGATTATTTTTAAACGAGTGCAAAAATGTAACATTTTATTTTAAGCCTTTTGCAAGAGTTTACTGCATAGTTTTATTTTGATTTGAATTACACTCCCTGAAGACACCTAAACCTATCCCTGTCAAAAACTAAAAAATCTGTTTTCTTGCTTACCATACGAGTCTCAGTCACCACATAAATAAAACACCTACACTTGTGACTTCACTTGTGGGAATACATTCATCAGAAATCAATAGCTGCCTCTGAGAAGCGCACCGAGTCCATTGAGCACTTTATTTCACTTCACTTAATCTGAGTCCACTGAGGCTGACTTTCTGCTCTGACAAGCATCCCACAGAGATCGAGAGGGTTCCTCCCACAGTGTCTCTCCAGCTGCACACATGACGGTGGAGGTTAATATGTTGTGGGTGTGCCTCACAGACTATTGTTGTCTCTGTCCAGTTTGTGCTGCTGCTTCAGCAAACAAATAAGAACCTAAGAATTTATTTTACTTGCAGACTGTCAAAAAGAACAGATGTTCATGGTAACATCGAATCATCAACGTTGAAAATAATTTCTGTTAAAGCGCTCTGTGGATTTGACAAACAATACAATTCTTTTAGATTTGTAATGAAACTCCATAATGAGTCATCACGTATGGAGATAGGACTGAATTGTAAAACCTTTTTAATACAGATTGTGCCATTAAAGATATGTTCGTAAAAAGTCCAAAAGCCTCTTTTTAAGATTGATAATAATTGAGGTTTTGGAATAAACATATGTGTAATTTATGGCCATTGTTTATTCATGAAAATGCAACAAATGAGCGGTAACTAAAAAAGGTATAAACTGTTCTGATGACCTTATTTCTTTATCAGTCTTTAATTGACTGTATGAAGCCAGACTATTATTATCTGCTTTTCAAAAAGAGGGGGACTAGGTCAGTTGGAACAACTCCTTCTATTTAATATTCCTTAAAGAAAACTATGAGCCACCTGAGGAAAAAAAAAATCTATTTCTGGTATGCCTGTCTCATTCCTACTCTCGAAATAACGATTTTTTACTCAAGCATTTAATTTATGGCTCAGTTCATTTAAGCATCTGTTTGCAGTTACTCACCAGAAAAAGTGTCACAGCCTTTTTATTAGATTACAATGTAAGTACATAAACCCTGTCAAAGCTTATTTTATCACATGAATGACATCAGGTTTGTACAATTTGTGTTCTTTTATCATAATACTCATAAAGACAGCTGCTAATTGCTTGATACACCGTGGTAGAAAACAAGGTGTTTGAACATAATTTGTAGGTAAATTAACTTAAACAAAAAGACTGGTTATTTATGATCAAGTTGACAACTCAGCTAGTTGAAAGCTAAGTTCTTGCATACACTATTTGTTGCGTTTTTATTTAACCTTTTTACTTTTGAAGTTTCTTCTCTTAAATCAGAGCCATTCGAGTGGATTTTTCACTTATCATAACCCAGCAGGAGCCATTGTTTTACTTCTCCTTTTGGAAACATATGACACTGATTTGTGTATATATATAAACATTTTGTGGCATTAAAACACAGATATAATGAGAAAAAATTGTTTTTTTTTTCTAAACATGTAACAGTTTATAACTTTTGACATGTTCACATGACTTCCTTTCAAAATAAAATACACTGTGTCACATGGAATCATCTCAATACAGCAAATGTAGTAGTGTTAAAAAAACAGCTTATTTTACCATTTGGGGTGCATCCTTTGACTGTTTAAGAGAACTGGACAGAGCGAGTGTGATGCCACCCATAGTCAATGACTTGCTTCAGGTTTCAACCAAATCAAGTCAAGTCAGTCGCCATTAAGATGTGTTTGTGAGCCAGAAACTTGTACATTTAATCAACTAATTTAAATCAAAGCTTATTAGGTGACCATTGACATTTTTTTTAACCACAGGGTGGACTTAAAAATTTCGAATTTGTTCACAAATTGAAAAATCTGTCATAATATCTAGTACGCCTTAAGAATCCTGGTAGAGTTTACTAACTTCCAATTGATTTTCTGTGGCAAATTGGACTTAAAAATCTGTCTAAATGTTTCAGTCTGATTTTGGTTACTGTGGTCAAGGGCTTTGCAAAGTAATACAATACTTTTTTCTTTTTTTTTTTTACTTTCTACTTTACTGTTACTTTTTAAAATTAAAAACTTTTTTTTGGTAAACCAGAGAGCCACATTTAGGGGTAAAAGAGCCACATGCGGCCTCAGTTTGCAGACCCCTGTCTTTTATCATACATTTTGGGCTTCGACCACCTTGCCCCCAGAAAAAGAAAACTGGGAGGGTTAGATGCTTAAAGAATAGAGAAACGTCATGCATGAACTCAGGTTACAAACAGGCAGCCTTGTCAAGGTAGAGGAATTCCACAATCTCATCAGCTAGGTTGAAACAAAAAAGTATATATAGTGACATACTAACATTTGAAATCCTTAAAGTTGACCAAAGCAAATTGTTTTATTTCGTAGAACATCTTATTTTACTGCTTGCATTTTATCTTTTAGTTCAGACTGGGTCGAAGTCACCAGTTTTAAGTTTCCTGCTGAGTCAGCATCCTTAAAATCATGGTCCATTTTTTCACTAATCCCGCTATCAAGTGTTCCCTCAACTCTAATAATATAATCTATGAGCTGCTCTCATTTGGGCATCACATAATATATCAAACTAGAGCAGTCCTGAATGAGCATTAAACCTCCAGTCATGAGCCCTTAAAGGATACCAAGGCATATCATTTCATACTTGAATGTCCGCAGCATCAGGGCTGATGAAGATTGATGCTATAGTCCTCAAAATCAGGTGTGACTGGAGTTTATCTGGATAAAAAGAGAAAAAAAAACTTTAACTTACAAATGAAAAATTAGTCAGTATCTCAAACTGATGCCAGCATCAGTCCTGGAAATGAAACAAAAGAGGAATCTATAAGTTGAAGTATGGAAATACATTTCTAGAATTTAAAGTCGGACAAAAAAATGTAAAAAAATAATTGCGTGATGTTAAATGGGCAAATGTATTGAAATTGAACTGTTAAAATGTCTACAACCAGTAACATTTTTTTTAAGTTGAAAACCTAAAATCTTAACTCTTTGGGAAGATGCTCACCTATTATATGATTGTTACAAACAAAATGTTACTCACCTTTGCACTTTGCCTTAACAGCTTTGAAAGTGCTAAATTTATGATGCTCCTAGAATACTCCCTCAACAACTGTATATAATTAAAGAATCCCAATTTATCATCGAGTTTACAAAGTGGAGATATCCCATTCAAATTAATTTTTATTTTCAGTGAAAACGAGTTTTATATGGGGCTTATCTTGTTTCTGATCTGAGTCAACATTCAGGTGCTGCACATGCATGTATAAAGTATTATGGTTCCTAGAGGACTGTGGGGAAATAAGAAAGGGCCTTATGATTTACAGCTGCACTGGGATTGCCTTCCGAGGCACTGAATCAAATACTATGCAAAGAGAAGAAAAATAAAGAACCATTTGGGCTGAGAACAAAAAACAGACAGGGTATAAATAAAATGAAAAAATAGGTCACAAACATCATTCCAGTCGCAGAACTAATGAAAGCAGACAGAGGTCAGGGAAACACTATTTGGACTCCAAACATCTCCAAACGGTGTTTAAAAAGGTCGAGGTCACTGGTTTCATTGCTCTAACATTTTCCTCCGCAAATGAATGTTTTTGAATCTCTAAAGCTATAATGACTTTCCTCAGCACAGATCACTCCACCTAAACATATGCTTGCTTCTAGATTAAAATTAATTAAAATTCATTGTGTAAGTCAAAAAATAAGAATTTTTACTACCGGTAACACCCTTTCGGATTTTTCTATATGCATTAAAGACTTTTAGATGTTGAAATTTTGTAGTGTGCATTTATTAACTCAAGAACATGTATTCTCAATAGATAATTTTCCATTTGTGAGACCAATAAAGTTTTCTTTTCCTGCGTGTCTTTTAAAACCTTTTTTTTTTCTTAAGTCATTTTAGGGGAATCAGCTGTGGTATTGTGGCATTAATCTATAGTGGGTATGGAAAGTATTCAGACCCCATTAAATTTGTCACTCTTTGTTATATTTCAGTCATTTGCTAAAATCTTTTAAGTTCATTTTTTCCTGATCAATGTTCACACAGCACCCCATATTGACAAAAAAGCAGAATTTTTGACATATTTGCAGATTTATTAAAAAAGAAAATATATATATATATACATATATAGATATGCATGCACATATATTCAAGAAGAAGGAACAGGAGAAACTGGAGAAATACCAGGGACTCTGGAGGATCTGGAGAAAGCTTGGAAGGTGACAGGTGGTGCCTGTGGTAACTGGAGCACTCAAGGAGTGGCTACAGCTGATCCCTCTAAAGTCCTCAGACATCTCAGTCTATATCTATTTCTATCTATCGATAGATATATAGATAGATATATATATATGTGTGTGTGTGTGTGTGTGTGTGTGTATGTATGTATAGCTCCAAACCATTTGTCCAACAAACCTCCCAAATCTTCCAAATATTAACTCCAGAATGAATACTGGCAAATGCTTTGTTTTTAAATACATAGATGAGCTTCTTTACTTATGTTTCTTTTTTCCTATTTGGATAGCAATCCATGTGGCACTTTTAATCTAAATTACAGACTGAGCAGAGCTGATTCCTGTGGGATGATGAAATGTTTGACACAAGTGACTGAGTTTTTCAACACTGCTTTTTGTGGCAGCCTATCAATATTTTCCTTAGGCCCATAAATGGGCAACATTTTTCGATCAATTTTTGTTAACAACACTGCACAAGCAAGCCATGAGGCTCATGTAATTCATATAATATATCAATGGAGTGCAGCATTGACATTATGTCAGTAAGGAAAACATAGGATTAGCTTGTTTCTTTTTAAAGAAGTGTCACAAAGGAAAAGAAGAAGGTGCTGCAGATGCATGAGACTAATTTTTACATCTTTTAAGAAACATTTCTTGAACAATTTTTTTAATAAAAAAAATTAGAGAAAAGTTGTTCATAAATTAGTAAAAACCTGCAGTTTCAAATTTCTTGCAGGGATGGGAAATTAAATTGGATAGAACACATTGTAATCTTTTCTCCACAGGTGTCTAGTGCACAATGTCCTTGAGCAGAACACAGAGGAAAGTATTAAAAGTTTATCCGACTCAGATCTATGACTAGATCTTTCCAGCTCCATCTTTGGTCACTCTTATGTGTTTGTAACTAATTCCCACTAACTCACAACTCCAACTTTTTTTGCACACTAATTATCCAGATATGGATTATTGCAACACATGAACACATGAACACATGAACAACTCCTGAAGCGCACAATCAAGCACAATCATGAAAGGAAGACGTATCTGTGTATGTTTAGTATTGTCTTCATCTCATTTTCAATTCCAAGGATGGACTACAAGCCGCTGACCTTGAGAAACCGCTCTAGGAGTGGAACTCAGGTTTCATGAAACACACTTTTTTTTCTACACGGTCTAATGTTGTGAAACAATTAAATATCCTCCCACTCCACTCAAAAGTTTGTGGAATTTAAAAGAGAAATGGTTTAAAGTCTCACTATGATCATCTTTTCATCTATTTTAATTGTGCTCCCCCAGTGGTCTTCTAATGTGATTAAAATAAATGTGACATTTTCTATGACATAGTTTCTGCAGAGCGGCATAAAACTGAATTGTGCGTGGCACTGTTGGTGCAGAGGAAGCCTGCCCTCATTTTCCGTCATCCCTTGGTTTAAACTCCCTCCTGTTGGGTTACAGCCACTCACAACTCCAAGCTAACATTAGTGGTGGAACAAAAATGGCGAGCAATGTTGGACCTATCCAGCCATATAGTTTTGAGCAAGATGCCAGCTCAGACGAGGTAAACAAAGACGTACACGAATCTTTTTGTCCTCAAGCATATGCATCAGAATTGAGTGGAGTGGTAAGCGTGCAGCCTGCCGATTGTAGCGTCTACATCCCAGCTACAGGCGTGTTTTTCGTCTGATCCTGATTCACAACGATTTGAATTTAATAATACTAAAAAATTTAATTTTAATGTGAACTTTCTTTATAGTATATGTCCTCCTTCATCACAAAAATGCCACAAGAAATGGTAAAAACACAAGAAATTTGATTTTTAAAAATTGAAGTGGATTTTTAAAATGTAGGAAGAAGAGAAGAAAAATAAAAAGTACAATGAGCACTTTCAAAACACAAGGAGCTTTTTGAATGTTAGGAATCTTCTCACTCTGCTGTGACTTTGAGCAACCTTTCTAGACAGTTCTGCAGACAAACTTAGAGGACATTAAAATCCAGGTCACAACACTAACACTTCACACTGTTTCCAAAGTGTTCTCCAGCTCTGAGTCGCAGCTAACCTGGATAATCAAAGGAGACATGAAAGCCTTGCTTCTTTTGAACCAGAATCATTAGCTTCAGTAACCTCAGGAGCCAAGTGTCATTGCTAACACTGTCCTGCTTAATCACTGCAGATAACAGCTAGCTTTAACAGAAATCAACACAAGTTTGGAACTTTTGTTAAGTTTTACTCTCAAGATTCGGAGCATAATATGTCATGGCTTGCCGATGCTTCTAGCTGCATAATTACTGCAGGTCACAGTCTCATTCTCACAGTACTGAGATGCTCTTTCATTTCATTGCTTCCCATTTCATGAGTTGCGTTGCTGACACCAATAGTATTAAGCTGCATTCACACTGAAGGCAATTGGCATGGCAGAGGCATCTGGTTTTTTGTGTTAAGTCAATGTACAGATGCAATCTGAGGCCCTGTGGTGCAATTTGAGCATTGTTTACGGCGCTCCGGTCTGACAGCAGCATGAATTGAGGGTTGTGGGGGCGATTTGGGCTGCGCAGTGTGCCCAAAGTTCAAGTATCTGAATTGTGGCAAAGAAGACACGTCTTGTCAACCAATCAGGGACTCAGGTTTGGCCTGTGATGTATTCAATGACCCAATCAGCGAGTGGAGCCAAAACCAACACGGTGGTTGAATCTGATTTTTCTATCCTGAATTTTATGATATTTTTCATATTTGCATCAAGACAATAATGAAAAGGTTCTCTAATTTTATTCTTATTTTATTTTTTCCCTTTTACTGACTGACGCGAAATAGCAAGTTGTCAAACTCAGTCACAGGGACATGGAAATACTGCTGAAATCGGTCGTTGTTTATATGCAGGTCCTTCTGCAGGGGTGAAGCTCGCGTTACAGGAGAATTTTTAAATTATCTTATTAACCCAGATATGGCGACATGCTACTGGTGCATTTATAAAGCTTTTTTAAAAAAAAAAAAAAAAGATTTCTCAACATCATCCATGTCTTTAATTCATTTAAAATAAGATAGACAGTCAATGCTTCCATATAGTGATGAGGCTATAACATTTAGCCTCCCAAAAATGTCTGGGGCAACAAGTTTAATAATTTTAGGACAGGCGTACAGCAGGGAATTCCCCATGAATGCAATTAGAAATGGCTGACACAAATTGACATGCAAATTGCGTTTATGTGAAAACAGCATTAGATTTATTATTTAAAGCACTTACTTTACTTGTTTTGTAGTTTACCAGCAAATTTCCAGTGAAATTTCCAGTGAAGTGTCAACAACTGTTAATCATGGTAAAAATGGTTCTGGAAGCCTACAGAAATGTTAACACACACATTTGTCATTTTTTTCATTATAAGTAGTTTTTATGTTTGTATTTCTATAATTGATTTCTGATAAGTCAGTGGGAACAATTCTTTAATGGTATTTTCCGTACAAATAGTTACAAGGATCTAAATAATCTGCCGCTTGTTCTCGTCATTGCCTGATGTTGGTATTTCATGAGGAAATCATTGGGTGACAGTATGTTGACACGCTTTTTTCTACATGTCAGATAAGTCCCTGTGATTATGTAAATTTCTGTGGCTTCTATTGGAAATACTTAGTCAGGAAGATTGTGAGAGTAGTTCATAGAAGCTGCTGTGGTTGAAGGCGCTGTCCCTGTTGACTTTATAATTGTGTAAATCTGGCTGTGTATGTGCATAGCCTGGTAATTAGACTGTCCATTTTTATTTAATTTTACAAGACCTGTTACTGAGTTACAATACATAATATATTCATGGTTACCAACTTTTCTAGACAAAAGATTATTCCGAAATCCAAATATTAAATAGTGTCTGCGTTAAAAAAATATATGTATTTGTATGCAAACATTTCCCGTTTCCATCAGCGCTACCTTTTTATTCAACAAGTGTGAAAACATTTTAAGATGATAAATTTGAATGAATTTAATTCTGATTTTTATCAATAAAACTGTTCCCCACAAAGTAGGATATAAAAAACCTACAATTAAGTTTCTTTCTAAAAAAAGAAAAAAACTGCATCCACCGGTGCTAGTCAAGAAACATCCTTAAGAAAGAAGAATACTTTTTTGTCTTTTATTGTAAAAATACAGTTCTTGA
Source organism: Oryzias celebensis (assembly GCA_014656515.1). Lineage (NCBI taxonomy): Eukaryota > Metazoa > Chordata > Actinopteri > Beloniformes > Adrianichthyidae > Oryzias > Oryzias celebensis. The sequence continues at coordinate 18,453,107 of BNCR01000013.1, forward strand.
TCACTTTAATAGACTATAGAAACTGCTTCAAGAAATCATAGCTCTTTGAAATTGGAAGTAGGAGATGCAGCAGGGCAAAAACATTTTTGTCAGTCACCAAATCTGCAAGTTATTCCACTTAAAAAGATGAGGTCTGTGATGATCATCTTAGTTACACTTTAACTGAGAGACAGTATGAAAAAAGGAATTCAGGAAATCACTGTCACAAACGAGCAGACAGCTGGTTCCACTTTCAGCAGGTGTATTTATTTAGACAGCAATCTAGCACAGCTAAAAGTTCACAAAGCTAACAGGGTCAGACAGGCAGAGGTCAATCACGGGCAGTCAGAGTTTGGGCAAGAATCAGGGCAGGCGGCAGGCAATCAGAACACAAGCAGAGTCAGTGGGTCAGGACTGAAATACTTGATAATGGAGGCAGGGTGGCAGAAACAATACTTCGCACTGAGTGAGGCTTTGGGTCCTGCTTAAGAGACAGGTGGGTGATTGTCAGATTGGAGTCAAGTGAGCAGGGACTGTGCACTGAGGCTGCTGGGAAGTGTAGTGATATAGTACTCTGGAGACTGCACCCGCCAGTGACCTGATTGGGCACAGAGCTCTGACTCTCGACAGTCACATTATTTGGCTTTCGAAGAATGTATTTGTATAATGTACAGAAAATAAAATAACACTGGTTGGCAATGACAGAGGTGAAACTTTCCCTTTAGGTCTTTAGTGGGTTTACACTGTAGCAACTTTTTGGTCCATTCTTCCCTGCAAATATTCTTAAGAGTTTTGATGTTTTGGAGCTATTGCTGAACAACAGAGACTTTCAATTCTCTCTACAGATTCTCTACTGCACTCCACTGCACCTTGAAATGTTTTTTTTTTTCATGTAGGCGCTCCTTGTTGTCGGGTAGTGTGTTTGGGATCATTGCTGAAAAATATTTCTAAAAGATCAGTGTCATAATCCTGAATGCTCTCACAGATGGAAGGAAACTTTTCCCCAAAATCTCACCATTTAGGTCCCGTTGATCCTTTTCTTTATACGAATCAATCATCCAGTCCCCTTTGCAGAAAAATACCCCAAAAGCATGATGTTTCTACCCCCGTGCTTCAAAGAGGGTTTAGAGTTATTGAAAAGCATATTGGCCTCATTTGATCACATAAAATTCCCCCAGTCCTCCTGTGGATCATCGAGTTAGCAAACTTTAGACAGAAATGAACATGTGCTGGCTTAAGCAAGGGGACCGTCTCCCTCTTCTCACCAATCTGCTTGGTTCATCCTAGTTTTGTTCAGGTGTTTAGTCTTGTCCCTGGTACCCGTGGAAAGCGCTGTGGTCTTGGTGTAGATATTTCAGTCTTTCTGTTTAAGGGTGTGGACTGGTGTCTTTTATACAGATTAATTCAACCAGATGCCATTACTATACGTAATGAGAGGAGGGTAGATAAGCTTCTTAAAGAAAAGTAGCAGGTCTGTGAGAGACAGAATTCTTGCTTGTTTTTATGAGCTTAATTCGTATTTCCTGCACAACTATACATTCCGTGATTTTTAAATGATTAAAAAAAATCATACATAGTTACTCCCTAGAAGGTTTTTTTTTTTTTTTCGCTCTTTGTTGAGGTGTAATGTAAGTATGATGAAAATTACTGACCTCTCTCATGTATTTAAGTGGCACAACTTGCAGAATTTGACTGCCAAATAATTTCTGTATGTCCTCATTATGAGCAGATTTAAACTTCTCACTTTACTCCCATTGATGCATGAATCTGCTGGAGGTGATAAAAGGCTGTAAAGGGCAAGTTTTTACTCCGGGTAAAGACAAAAAAAAAGCATCTCCTAAAAATAGCTGTGATGTGTTAGAGTGACAATGGATAATTGTGACATTAATCAGTCAGAAAATACATGCAACAATTTGCTGGATGAAGTACATGCAAGAAGAAAATGGTTCTGGTTTCATTCATCAGTTTGCAGCTGCACTGGTGCATGACATAGCAAAAACCTTGTCTCATTTGAATAAACACAAAATGTTTGCACCATTGGATCTGAGCGGAGCATCCAGCAAATGTTCGAGCTGATATGCAGCTTAAATGGTGTATATGTCATGGCTTTGCATGCTGCTGAGGTGCACCAGCAGAAGAATGGTGTAAACAGTCTAGAGAGATGAAGGTAAGAAGGAAAAGAACTAAAATTAACCTTGACAAAAAAAATTAAATTGATGTATCTTGTTTATGTTGCACAGAAAAAAAATAAAACAAAAACAAAGAAATAAAAAGCATCAGTATTTACTAAACTTTTTAAATGAGATGACAGTTTGAGCAGAATGTACTGTAATTAAAGTGAACAACAAAAAATATGTGGAACACGAGCTCTATTGAAATGAAGACTTTCTTGGTACCAACATTTATATTAGTTTAAACCAAAGCAAATGACACACGGTCAGGAGAAAGGACGTTGGTTGGACAATTCAGGATAAAAATGCAGGATAAAGATAAAACAACAAGTTAAAGTTGACAATCACAGTCGCAAATTGAATTTATAGAAGCAGATAATAAATTAAAAGTGCATCATTTTAAATATTTTTTTTAAGAATCCAAGACATGATACCTATCAGGCATGTCCAAAGTCCGGCCCATGGACCACATTTCCACAGGCGTGCAGACTCCTGTCCTAAGATCAATAACATTTAGTCTCCAGCAAATTCTAAAAACTGTTCAATTTCTTGATTGAGATTGGCTAAATTATGTTAACTATTTTACCAGTGACAAAACTTCCACACGACCTTGTTGTGACATTTTCTAGCTCATTTCCAAAATGTCAGCTGTAAAGAAAAAAGACAAACATCTACCTAGCATGCCAAGAGAATGGGTTTTCAAGGAGTTCAATATCAAGAGTAGTGTACAAGACCAGACATGCTAACTTCGTCAAACTAACTGGGACAGAATGGTACATGATCTATAAAATATGAAACTTACAGTTTTGTTGATTGGCTGTTCTGTTCTACATGAACAATTGAAAAGTAGGCAATTTTTAAAAAAACAGTTCAATTGTATTGAATGTTATTTTTTTTAAAGTCTCAAAAAATGCTGGACGCATTGTTGGCCCTCAACAAATCTGGGCTTCTTTGCAAAAAGTTTGGACACTCCTGCCTTAGATGACCCTTATGATTGCTTTTTTTTTAATTGCCCAAAGCAACATATTTTAAGACTATTCTGCAACAGACAGAATACAAACTTTCTCCAGAATCTTATTTTAAACCAAGGCTATTTTTATCTTTACATTTAGAAGTGCTCTGTGGCCTTTGGCAAGTACAGCTCATGTAATAATAGTAGCTTGCTTCACTCCAACATTCTGAAAGGATGCTCTCCATCTCCCACTTTTGGTTCTGGGGTATAGTTTCTTACATTAAGTGTGTTTTGTACCCTGTGTGGTTGATTGACACAGATTTAACTTCACTTAAAGGAAATATATTGAAGCAGATGAAGAGGCAGACAAAAAACTGCTGTGAAATCGGTGTCTGGTCACAAAGACAGACTTACTTCAGTTTCTGTTTCACAGTGCAACTACTTTAGGACTAGCTTGTTTTAGTGAAGACTGCAGCAGTGTTGGACAACCTGCAAAGCTTAGTGCTGTGCCACAATCAAATCTGTAATAAAAACAGTCAGATGCCATCCCATGGTTTTGTATTTCTTCAACCCTTTTTGTTCATGTTTGTTATTTTCCTTTTTTTTAAAATTACTTTATATTAAGGTCTATGGTTTTGGGTTCACTGTTTTTTTTAGTTCTGTCCTTATACCAAGTGTAGGATTTTTTTCTTTCCCTCTAGGTTTTTTTTTTTTTTTTTGTCATCTTGGTTTTCATTTGTTAGTTGCCAGATTCTTGTTTATGTTCACAAACATTTGTCAGTTGTAGCGGACTTTCTTCTGTTTTTAGATTAATTGTGTTTCCTGCCCTTTAGTTCTTCATTAATCCTGGGAGTCCAGCCCTTGCAGTGTTCGATGTTGGTTTTTTGTTAATGTAAATATATTTCGATCTCATTTCTATTGGTCTGTTTGTCCTCTATGTGGGTTTATGAAAACAACACAAACCATGTTGTTATATTCCTTAAAGGGAATTTTTACATATATATATATATATATATATATATATATATATATATATATATATGAAATTCACAGTTTGAAACTTGAGGATCATTTATTATCTTTGTCTTCTTTAGTAACAATATACATTGTCATTTGTAGTGAGAGCAGGGAGCAGTTGGAGGAACCTGGTTAAAACATGTGGAGGAACATCTACAAAGGCTTGATCTGAAAGGAGAGGAATGAAGGTCAACCGATGCATGACAGAGTATCTGTGTGCAAATTAGAGAAACTCATGTGGAATGATGATGTTATAGGGAGCAGAGCTGAAGAAAGTGGTGGACTTTAGGTGCTTAGAGTCAGCAGTTCAGATACAAAATCAAAGAGGAGGTTCTTGGATGGTGTCAGATGACATGAGGGGGATAGATGTAAGTGAGGAGGCGGATGATGTGCCACTGAAAAGAAAGAAAGACCAACAGCAAAAGCAAAAAAAAGAAAAGGTAAGTAATAACTATTTCATTAGATAAGGTTCAAATTAGATCATAATTTAAGTCATTCTTCATTTCTGTATCTTTAACTGAGTCATTGACACAGATTAAAGAGTTATTTTAGTAACTTTTATTATTCAGGCTGTTTTAGATCAGTGGCCAATTCAGCTTTATTGTAAATTTCCAGAGAATTTCTGGTTTGTTGTCTTTCCTTTGCAGCTTTGATCTGAACATTGTTTGTTCTTCAGAATACTGGAGAGATAAAATGTCAATGTGTGATCTTTGCATTATCGTACTGGTCACAAACACACACCTTGTTTTGCGTGGTTTTTGCCAGACAGGACATGCTCTGCATTTCACCTTCCTTTACTCCACCCTGCAAGGTTCGATTAATACAGTGCAAAGCAAGGATCACTTACGTCTTAGAATGCTTTTTTTCACCTCACCGCCAAAGTTATTGAGTTACAAGGAAAAAAATAACATAAGTGAAAGTGAAACTTCTATGCAGTGATAACAGATTGGAAGAGACGTCCATTGACCTAAAATATCAGAACTGGTACCAGAACTGTGAAAAGATTTTATTGGAATAGCCATAAGAAGAGAGATTTAAAAAATAAACATACGGAAGTGAAAACAACCAAAGTAAAGACAGAGGGATGATGGATTGAAAGTCTGACACAGAGGTGGGGATCCACATAATGGTTTGCCTCTTGTGTTTTTGGTTCCTGGGTTTTCTTTAGTCTCTCAGCTGTGACTTCTCCTGGAGGCCCCGCCCCTGGGTCCTCTTGAAGATGTCCGCTGCTGTTATTTCATTTGTCCTCATCATTTAAGGAGCTGTCCCCCATGTGTTCTGTGTCCAAGCATCTTATGTTTTGTTCTGACATTTCACACATGGTTGGTTCAATTAAATGTTGTGGAACCATTTTGGCTATGTTGTGAGTCCTTCCTACACCCCTGTTTCAGCCTGCTTGCCTAACCATAACAGCCCAGTAAAATGTTGGTATAGAATATTCCATGCTGTCACGGATTGCCGGCTTCCAGGGCTAAAATCACATGAAGCCATCATCAATCATCAGTTGCAGAAATGGTGGTCAATACAGCTTTAGTCAGTGATGAAAGCCTCGTTAAAAGTGCTCTAACATGAAAATGTCATTTTGATGGTAACTGCGACCTCACTACAGATGCTCCTAGATAGTTTTCCAACAATGTAGTTGTGTTGCTCCATTTTTATCCCACTGGAGTGAATCCTACATCCTGCTTCAACATTTTATACTCTCTTGAGGCGTATTTACGTATGGCTGTGCATTCCATCCCATCTAGTGTTGCCGAACATGACCTGAATTACTTAAGTATTCAGGACCTGCTCCCTTTGTGCCATGATTGATACCGCTGTACTGTCTCTTCCAATCTGCCTGTAGTATTGGACACAGGGGCTTGTCTTTCAGTGTTGTCTCTTCCTCCTTTTCCTTGCTCTGTGGGTTTCTACAGCCTTAGGCATTCACTTAGCAGTTTGTTCACTTCTGGACGCCATCTTTCTCAAGTTCTCCTTGAACCGCAACAGTTTATTTTGAAAAATTACCAAATCTACCAAATGTCTGGCTTTGGTTCTTTTTACTTAGGTTACAGTGGTATGATGCTCGAAGAAAGTTCAATTTTAAGTTCCATTTTCTTGTATTTAAATCAGTGGCATCATTTCTCCTGATAGCCAGGTACTAGTTTGTGTTGTTCTGCCGCTTGTTTATATTTGTATCATTTTGACAGCAAATATTTTAAAGAGAGCCAAATCTTTTGGGATATTTATTAGTTTATATGAAATGACATAAAAGTAAAGAAATTTGAGTGTTTTTTTCTTTTACTTTATGTTTAACTTGTTATAATTTTGACAGGATATATTTTTATGTAGAGTTAGATATTTAAATTTAAGTTGGTTTATTGTGGAATAATATTCTTGTCTGTTCTTATTCACATTTATGTTAAAAAAGTTAAGTTGTAAAAGTTTTAGAAATTTCCTTTTAGCATGTTTAATAAATGTTTAACCCATTTTGGCACGTGACCTAAGGCGTTTTTGGGTTTTGGCCTCCAATTCGTCCCTAAATTTAAGGGAAGCTCATTTTAAATTTACATATAAAAGTGTTGTTTTTACACAACTGCTGACCATGTAATCAGTGGGTTGCTTCACTGCAGGGTCTGGAAGGACACTCTTAATCTTGCACTGTCAGTGCTGTAGCTCCTATGTGTATGGTTTTTCAAAACACCTAATTTGTACCGCATGTGGTTGGTTGTTGGTGCACTGCTGAGACTAACCTGACCAAGAAAGTTGACCTAAAAGAGAAAACAGTAAACAAGATTTAAAAAAAAAAAACGTGAACAAACGCAGTACCAAAAGGAAGTTTAAAGAACATTTAAAAGGTACAGTCTAATAAATGTGCAGAACACTCAGCATGAATAGTTTTCAAGTCATAAGACTCTTTATTGCAAAAGTCCAATTCAGTGTCAGATTTTGTGCAGGAATTGTGAATAGATTTATAACATGTTAGTTGTATCTTTTTTCTATTTAAACAGTTTAAGTCTTTTTCTGGACTATAATTTAGTCAGAAAATGTAAGTCAAAAGTAACTGACATATTCCCTATGTTCTTCTTCATTCAAAAAATGGTTTGGATAGTCTGCTGTAATGCTAAAATGAGAATCTCCAAAGTTTCCTAATCCCTTGCATCCACAGATCTGGATCCTCCTGTCAAGGAATTATTTGTTTCTTGTTCATGGCTGGAAGCAAAGACAAGAGGCTTTAAAAACATTTGACCAGTGTATGTCAGCTCTGCTGCCCAGAAAACACAGCAATCTGACAAGAAGTTTCTCTTTTTTTGAGTCCATTCTGGCAGACAGCTTTTGGAGCAGGTGTCCATGTAATGCAACATTGTCTGCTGTATCTTCAGCCCCTCATTTTTGTAAGACAAAACCATCCATGCTGCCTTGGATCATGGCCACACATCAAAATGCCCTTTTGTTTTAGAAAAAAGACTGCTTTACGCGTCCTGTAAAGGTTGCATACACAAAAGTGCTAACAAAATGTATTGCCCACTAACAAACAGGGACTTTGGCTATATGTTTGGTTCTGTTTCATTTTATTTAGGCTTTAAACAATGAATGGAGGCCTATCTTTAAAATACCTAAAAATTGTTTTTGCTTAGCACAAAAAATCTGAAAAAACACAAGACATTAAAAACAATATATATATATGTATATATTTTTTTTTTACCTTTTATTAATCTACCTTCAATTTCAATAATGTGCAATGAATCCTATAACAACAATTATTACCCTCTTGAATTTGTAAAAGCGATTAGTTTATAAACTGTTGGTTTCTTATTCAGAAATTACCCCGGGCTCTGCTGTGATTCCAGAAGAGAGATGGACTGTCTGCATTCAGAAGAAGAACTGCCCCAGTAAGCTTCTTCAAACTCCTAATTGGAGCTAAAATGAATTTCCACTGAGACATTCATTAGGGTTGGACCACATCTGGCTCTGATGATGTCTATAATAAACTGTCACTTTGAACTGAAGATGACTGGCCGGTACAAATGCCTCTAGGAAGTACAGCATCCATCCACTTTCAAAACTTTTTCAAAATTTCTGAATGCAAAAGTTCATTGGATAGTTAACAATTAAACAGACTTTATTATGAGAATTTTAAAGTAAAAAAGTCATCCGGGTAGAATAATGGTGTTCTGTATGCTGAACAATATAGATAATGCAGCTACATGCTTTGCAATAAATGTCAGTCTTAGCAATCAGTTCAGAAACGTTCGTGAAAAGTTGTTCTTCACACCTAAAAGAATGGAATGTTATCTTTTCTGAGCTTTTTAATGTGCTTCCGTGGTCTGAAGCGTAAAAATACATACAAATTATCCTGTCATTTGAAAATGACTCTGGTGTTCTGTAATTGCGTGACTGGCCAGTACATGCAAACGTAGCCAAGCTGGCCATCTGACTGACAGGTGAAAAACACGTAGTACAGAATTTCTGACAGTGTCTAAGTGACCGTGACATATACATGAAATTGCAAAAGTAGAAGAGGGGAGAAAATGAGCAGATGTAGAAATAAGGAGGATGAAAATACATGTACCTACACCAGAAAAAGCTGGAGTTCTCAAGCTTCCAAATCCATGGTACTGATACTGTCTTGATTAATCTATCAAGGGCAATCAAGACAGGTAATTATTCACTTTAGTAAAAATAAAAGAATGGCAACTGTAGGAAACATTAAAGTAGTTTAGTAAGACTGCTTCATCTCACTGAACAATGTTTGAATGTAGACATTGATGAATGCTTTTTTTATAGAATGACGAGAAAATTATTTAAAATAATTATTGAATATTTTATGATTTGAATTATAATTATTTTTAAAAGTTGCAACTCAATAAGTCAAAACCAACATCAAAACATTTTTTTTAAGTGAAGTGAGTTTAAAATTGTTGAGGTGTGTTCACTGAGTCAGAATTTTAAACCATGTAAAGCCTTAGTCACATGACTGGGTTTGACCTGTACAGATGTTGTGGACTATGGGAGGAACCCAGAGTGCCTGGAGAAAACCCGGACATGGACGAGGAAAACATGAAACATGAAACAACATGAAAACTCCACACAGAAAGGTCCCAGCTGGGATTTGAACCAGGGCCTTCACTGTGCAGCCCAAAATGAGAATAGAGAGACGTTATTTGTCTGATGATGTTCAGACCACAGCCGAAGTAAAACTCTGCAGCCATTGAAAAAGTGGAAGGACAATTATGACTGCCAGCAAGAACTTCAATGGTAAATTTCTCTGGAGCCTCTCTTTTTGGATAAGATGGGTGGCACAGATGGCTGGAAACAAGTGTTACACCTAGGAGGTCAACAACACAGTCATTTGGTCTACAAAGAGGTAAAGATGTGTCCTTTCTGTTTAATGAATGTGTTGTAGAGGTCACAGTAAAAGAGCACAAATGCATTTGATCCTTTCCTCTGCACAGAATCTGGCAACCTGACCATGTAATTATTACTAACCCTGGGAAAAAAAACTTTTATGGAATAGGAGTCACTCCACTCTACCCATGCCAAGTGGTCAACCACATTTTTCTTGCTCTTTCTAGTGCAAGAAAAATGCATTATTAACCTCTTAAGACCTGGCGTCCACATACTTGGACATCACATTTTAGGTTAAATGTCCACCTCAGTTCATTCTGCTTAACTGGGCCCCTGTGACTACATGTTTAGATGGCTGGCTCAAATATCAACTCGGGTCCTAAGAGGTTGAAATAAACTTAACCCCAGCAGGAAATAATTGTCCAAACATTTTTCTCTGTGTCCCTTAGTCACGACTGCCCTAATGGCCAGACTACAGCATCACCTGTATCTCATAAGAGAATACAACTTATATTAGCCTTACTGATACTCCATGATATACTTGCTACACGCACGACAATTGTACATTTTTGTTGCGGTGGCAGTAGTAACTTGCACTTCACCTAAGATGTGGCCACCTCTTTTCTGTGATTTTCCACAGGCCCAGACAACCCAAATAATAGCAGTACTTGTGCGTGTTAACAACTACAGAGGTGCATTTACATTTTGTGACTGTATGCATTGTAAACTGTTCCTGTAGCCCGTCCAATCAGGCCGCAGGTCAAGAGGTGCTTACAGTGTTCTCCCACTGGGTGAAAGAACAGAGGATAACAAAGGGATTGTTCACAGAAAAGAAAGTCTGCCACAGTGAAGCTACAAAAACAACAAGGAGGTCTGTTTCTACCATTGTGACAACAATGATATTGTTGAGCAATTAAAAAAACACTTTATATTTATATGTATAATTATATATATATATATATATATATATATATATATATATATATATATATATATATATATATATATATATACCTGAACAGTTTTTTCACCTTTCGAAAAGTTCTAAGTCCTAAATTTTCAACACAAAATAAAGTAATGAAAACAAATGCTTCTTATGCCAAATAATTAAAATAGATAGAGTACTTTATTCAGAAAGTCCCTGGTGAGCACATTAGTAGCCATCCTAACTCCTGTAAAGCCCATTGATTACTTCTCATCAAGTTATTTAATGTTAGACAAGACAAATGTGTGCAGGCTGTTTTTTTTTTTGTTTGTTTTTTTTTGTTTTTTTGTTGTGATACAAATGGAATATGCTGCAAAAAAAATGCATTAATGTCCAATAAAGTTTGGCTCCGTATCGTGTTTTTTTGTTTTTCTTTTCTTTTTTGTAATCTAGAGTCTTGGAAAAAATAACACAGTTAATAGACAAGTCATTTGGGTTCAAGAACTTTTCACATCTCATTGGAGCTTCTGTGTAAAAGAGCATTTTTGTCATTAGAAAAGCGGGAAGCGCCAAGAGCATCCAATTAATCACTGCTTGGACAGCTAATGCAAGGATGATGTATTACTCTGTATTTCAGACCAGAAGCTTCCAAGATACATTAAGTTGCTCAAACTGATGATTAGAATTTTGTAAAGAATCCAACTTTGAGTTTTATTTATTACTGACGTCATAATACAGACGAGAATGGTATTTATAGTTATTCTAATTGTTGAAGTTGCATTATGTTTTATTTGTTTTTGTAATTCAGATGTAAAGATGATAAAAGAAAAACATTGAAAAAACACCACATATTTTTTTAGAGAGATATTAATCTCCATCATAGTCAATTGTAAAGCTGAACGGTTATTCACAATCAATAATGCTAACTACCGTAGAAGAAAAATTATTGTGGAGGAATAAAAACATGCTGCTGATCTGCTCCACTTTTTCCAAAACTTATCACGGACATTTGTAATTCATGTATCTTGCTGCAGTTTCCCTGCGGACATCTCTTTCTTTTATTGATATTTATTGTTTGATGCTGTCCTGCTGGGAGGACGGTGACAGCTCACTCTTTAAAGCAGCACTTGGATTGTTTGCTGCTGCGCCCAAAGCAATAATGTATTTGTCACCCACTGTCAAATGCCATACACCCCACCGTTCATCTTTTTGTGTTCTACTCTCTGCGCGCCAAAGAGAAAATATGTCCTACTTTCCCATGGCAGTTAAGGGAAAATATGGGGATCAGAAATATTGGGGGAAGGCATAAGCCTTTATTAGAAAATGAAATGGATTACTCTTTACGAAGGAAGTTCTAAAGTAACAGGAACAAAAATTATGAGATCCAGTGAAATGTTTTTTCATCTTAACATTCGACTTTAAACAAAGAATAATTTAGATTGTGTTACAGCCTTTATTTATTTATTTTGGTTGTGCAATAAACATGTGTAGCTTGGACAACATGTCAAGACTCAAATTCAGGAGTCTGAGATTCAAAGTTTTAATAAAAAGCTTGAAGATATCGAATGGAGGAACACAGCGGCAGCCGATGGTACGCAGCCACGAGCAAGTTTCCCTGTGGCTCAAGATTAAGGAGACGAGGTAATTCTTTCTGGTGAGTACAGGAGGGAAGAACTGCAGGAGTATTTGTCTTACTTGACTTTTGGTTGACATAAAACTTGGTTGACACTATTGAGACGTGGCTGCTGGCAGGCAACACTGGAAGGTAAATGGAAGGTTAATGCTGTGTTAGAGCAGGCAAAAACTGCACAGTGATAATGTCTCATACTCCTTGTGATTCCAGACGGTGGCACAGGGAGAGTCCAGGAAGAAGAATCGGGAGTAAAGAAGAGTTTTTAGGTCAGAATTAATAATGAATCTTTTGAAAATTATCCTTGATAGTGGTGATTACAAGAAGAGAAGAAGAAAAAGGGGAGATCTGCTGACTTACAATTTTAGGAAGGTTCAAGAGGACGATTCTTCAGGGACTCAGGCCTGTTAAATTTCATAAATGCACTCAGGGCCAGAGGCTGAGGGTTGACCAGAGACAGAATACGAAGTTGAAACAACAGGGGGTTAAAACCTGGACTTTAATAAAAAACCATTGAAGCATGCAGTTACACTACAACAACCTGGACACTTGATAGACTGTGAGCAAATGGTCCACCAGGCAGATCAAGATGGTGAAACTAGGACTCTGAAATAAGACAAGGGTTCAAGATAAAGCAGAGTGGAACCCAGGAGAACTCTACAGAAGCACAACTCTGCCAACCCAAGACCACACCACTGGCAGAGCGAGAAAACCACATAGGCTGAAATCCTGTAAATGATCCGAGTGGGTGGAAGGAGTTGACCTTTGAAACTAGGGATGTAGTTTGGACCCTGAACAGTTTGAGCAAATGGAAGTGAACGGCTTTGGGGTTAACAATCTTCAAAATGGGAAAGGGACCGATAAATTGGAGGCCCAGCATTATGTGGTCTACCTAAAGCTAATATCACAGCACCATCGGCAACACACGTTCATGCGGACACTTACAATTAAAACTCTACGTAAACATGTGTAAATTAAATTTCTGCTGATCAATGCATGCCAGGTCCAGGTCCAGGTCAGTCCTACTTTTGGTTCAATGTTTAACAGATGAACTATGTCAGCCATGCCTGCAGAGATTTCCAAAGGACGTGTTTCATATTTAAGCGTCGTCTTGTCAACGCAAGCTTTTTTGTCTGGTAATTTTACTGATTTTGATGCTTTTGACACCCTGTATTGTATAATTTTGAATCTGAATGTGTATTCATTGAGGTAACTGGAGAAAACTTAAATAAAAGAAGTAAACTCAAACCTAATAAATGTTGCGTTCACATTTGTTTCTTGGCAAATGGTAAATGGCACCTACTGTCTTGCATGCATTTAATGTTTTCCTGCTTATTCAAACCTATTTCAACTCATCATGGAGCTCCACACTGGGTTTATAATGACTGTCATTAAAGCTAGGTTTTTGTGAGGGTGAAAACATGAAAATAATTTTCTAAAAGACGCGTAGAGGTCTGTGCTAAAGATTTGAGTAGACAAAACAAAAGTTCTATTGTAATCTTGTCTATTATTCAAAAACAAATTGCAGATGGTTCATTGACTCCATTCCTGCTGAATCCCAGTTGGGGTCATGAGGTCGCTGGAGCCTATCTCAGCTATTATTTAGGGAAGGCTGGAAATGGTTGATTTGCTAGTCCTCACAGAGCCATGAAACCACAAACACACACATAGATACTCAAGGACGATTTAGAGTCACTGATTGATCTACAATGCATCTCTTTTGATTGCAGGGGTAAGCTGGAACACCTGGAGAAACCCACACATGTGCCAGATTGTGTGTGAAGAGTATGCAACCTCTCCACAGAAAGGACCAAACTGGAATTTGAACCAGGGCATTGTCTCAGTTAGGCAAGAGTGTTAACCGCTGCACTGCTGGGCAGCTCTACAATCAAAACTCTTATGCAATAATAATCCAATGACTTAAACTTGTTTGTTGTTGATATTTTCATGGAATTGATCAAAAACAAAATGATTGTTTTATTATTTGTCACCTTAATTGTATGTCATGCATCTACCTCTGTTTGAACTTGTTCACAGTTAATTTGCAGGAACAGGACTGATGGGATTTCCTCTGATGGCTTCAAAAACATCTTTAACAAAGACAATACAACACCCATAATCCAGTGACTTGGATAGATCATGAGGTTCAGACTTGTTAGCATGCTTCTTCTACCAAAATGAGGTCAAGAAAATATCCTCTCATCCATTTCCATCTCTTTAGGGTGCAGAAATAATTACAGAAGGCATTAAATATGATTGGCTGAATTTGGTTTGGATGCATCTAACCTGTCACTCCTGACGAGGCCAATTTAATTAGATGGATGAAAGTTAGAGTACCGCCAGCGTCCTAATTGTTAACACTATTATGTTGATTTGTCACCCACTGGCAGCAAAAAAAGCATCACATGTTGGATGCGCCTGAGGTTGTTGTGCAACAATAATTGCCAGCGTTTCACTGAAGGCAGTGAGTGAATAAGCCTAATTGGAGAGAGTGAGGGTTTAAGCATGTGGAACTGTGGCCTTCCATTTTTATCCACTTCCAAATTGAAATACATTGTCCAGCCTTTAGAGTGGGGATAAGCAACTCCAGACTCCAGTGTCTGCATGATTTCCAGATATCCAAGCACTCTTTATGACTGATTACTTGGTTCAGGTGTGTCCAGCCAATTAGAATATGCCAGAGTATGGTATGTTGGAAAACATGCAGGAATGCAGCCCTTGAGGCCTGGAGTTACCTGTCCTTGCTGCAGAGGAATGAAAGGGCATTCATGTGAAGAAAAAACACACATATGTGTATGTAGGATACATATCAGGGATGTGCGGACAGGTGAGGCCTCACCTGTCATCATCCTCACCAGCCATCATTAAATGTATAATAAAAATGAAATAAAAGTGTCATCTATTAATGCTAAAATGCATTTTGTATCTAAGATTCTGTTCATTCTAAGCATTATTTTCCCTAAAATTGCTGTTTTTTACAGATTTCCTGTTCAATTGCATACCCTACTCACAGTTCATCTTTGTGGAGTTGGTATATCTGCACAATATAAGACCAGAACGATTCAAAACTGCATGTTTGCACATACATCAAGTGTCATCATAACGCAAAATAAATCTGCCCAAAAAATCTAGGTTTGCAAATGTGTAAAAAGGGACTTGCATGTCCATAAAAAAGATTTGCGAAATACTTTTTATTTATTTTTGAAACATTATTTTACAGATACAAAATAAAAAATTGTGGTTGATCTCCTGAAGTTGCGATCCCTGTCCCTGTCTTTACATGTCTTTATGATTGGATGGCCACAAATCAAACTGTCCAATCAAAGAGCAGATGGCTTCCCGCCATCCCGCCCTGCTGCAAACTTTAAGGGGGATTTCAATGTTTGCATGACCAAGAGGTCTGTACAGTGTTCTGTTTTTTTGAGAAGTTTAGTTGTGTCGCCTACGTGCTGCTGTACTTCTGTCCCCAGGATGCACTAACATGCACGTTTCCTTTTGTCTGGCTAAAGCACACCTGCCTTCGGTGAGCAGCTTAATCAGACCTCTACAGAGCTCTACAGTGATTACCATCAGGTGAGTTTAAAGAGGGTAACAAAACAAACAGAGAACAGAAGTTTAGAAACTGAAAAAAAATGCATTGAATCCTCAAAATGAAAGCAAAGAATTGTTATTCTGTAGCACATTAAAACAAAGCAGACAGTTTAAATCGCTCACTATTATGTATGAAATGTATTGTGCATGAAAACACATTTTTAATTCCTGCTGTGAATGTAATTTGTAAAGATTTAAGCTGACATTCATTTTCCAATTTTCATCAGTTTAGTACAGTTTTGGGAACCAGGCTGACTAATAAGCTCTGCACGTGAAATACCTTCTCATTTGTCTCCTGGCACCTGTCGCCCCGCAACTGCTGACCCCGGTTTGATGCTTGGGGAGTTAAGTGTCTCTTAATCTCAGTAGCATTCACTTTGTCAACCTAATGCAGACCTGTCGCACTTTCCTCAGGGTGACACTCAGCCTTCAGCTCACACACCCCATTAAAACTGAAATGCCTTATTAACAGAAATCATTGTTCTGTACCATTAAACTCACCATTGTCCTTATTGGCAGCAGTTATCAGGCATCCACATTCAAACTGGTTGATTCCAGTTCTCTCTTATAAGACTCTCTCAGTTTTTCCGTTGCTTGTTCTGTGGCTTTTAGGCTTTGCACTTTGTAATCATTGCTGAGACCTAAAAATAATCGTGCTTCTACTCTGCCAAAGAAGGAAACAACCGAGTATTTTTACAGTACAGGAAGCTGTAAAATGTGATTGAGAAAGCTCAGGTATAATCTCAAAAACATATATTTTTTGAATGATGGTATTCAAAAAACATCTGAAATGTTACTCTTAGGATTGCATGAAGACATGGGAACTTTTATAGACTGGACAAAGACTGTCATGCATGAAAGTTTGGTATCAAAAAGCTTCTCAGAAAATAATAAAAAAGGCAAAAAGAAGTCAATAGCTGCAGAAATTGCTGTTATTGACTCCTAACTGCTTTCATGTTACCTTTATGCTCATTTATGGGTTTTCTTACTTGTACCTAACAATCAGTTTTAAATTACAAAAACACACCATACAAGTAATATTGGATACAAGAAAAATATGAATCACTATAGAAGCTAGTTTAGTTGTGAATATTACATGAAACTTCAGATGAAAAAAAAAAGAAAAAAATATGAACGACACCAACTACTACCATACAAGAACTTTAAATAACTTAAAGCACTTTTTCAGTAAAATGCACCTGAGTAGTCCCACAATCGGCCTGTAAAATGATTTTACTGAACTTTTTTACTTTGATGATTCACAGTATTGACCCAAGCAGTCGGACAAAGTTTGGAAATTAGTGTTTTCTTTGATTTTTTTTCTTTTTATGTAAACACAAAATTTATTGTTTTTAATTAAAGATCAAAGAGTCCTGGAATAATGTAGAAAAGGATGGATATTAGTTTTAATATTGAACATTTTACAACGCTAAATTAACCTCAAAATCATCTGCATTGAGTTCAGAAAATTAAGTGAGGCAAAACCTCATTTTAAGGAAAACCGTGTCGAGATTATAAGTTTCTTATAAAATTTAGCAGAACCCCATCGGGCTGTTAGATGGAAAAAACATAATTCATTCAAAAACTGGATATTATACAACAAACAGCTTAAAGCGAAATACCTGTCTTTGTGTGTTATTTGTGTCCTGCTGTTTTTTGTTTTGTCAAAGACATTAGTTCTTTTTTTCCATTGTGGTTAATATTAACTCAGCGTTCCTGTTCGTGGTGATTTTCTTTTTTTTTAATATTAAGTTGGAATTGTGAGGGGCTGTAAGCTTGCAAGATATAGTGTAAACAAAGAGATGAAGGGAAATAAGTGCAGACTTACTTCACGGTAACAGCCCTGCCCACAACTCATAGGCAAATGATGAATTTCTGCCACTCTGCAGAAACTGTCCTAAAATAAGTCACTTTTTTTTTTTTCTTATTTTGACTGAAACAGCATAGTCATAATTAAACTACTTCTGGGAATGGTTTTAAACTAGATCAAAATGTGATTGGAGTGTGACTTTAACCTTTGGTACTCATCATAAAAAAATAAGTACTGTGCTTCAGCATTTATCTCTGCATATTGAGTGTGACTTCCACATGTGGTAAAAGTTACCTCATTTTATGCTGTTCTTTGCCCTGTAATCATCCAGCTGTACAAGAGCATCAGCTGCACTGTTTTGGTGCCAGACTGCTCTGTGTACCACACATAACGACTTGGCAAATCTGGACCCTCTGTGCCTTGTGTGTTCTTGTGTGTGCTTCTTCTGCGCTTGTGAAACAAATGCACTGATCTTATGCATCAGATAATGTCCTCTGTTTGTTCAAAATCCAAAACATTTTATTAATGACCTATCTCATCAAAGATTTATTCATTTTAAAAACCGCTTTGTCTATGATTAATAATTTACCAAACAAACACATTACTTTCAAGAAGTGTCTCAAATTACATGCCTTGGTTCACTTGATTCAAGAATGTCAGGGTGCAAGAAGAGCAGAAAATTATGGTGCACAAGATGCAGAAACTCAGTTTTCATGTCTACAAGAAACCTGAAACACAGAGCAAATAAAAAGCTCATTAAACATCATCAGTTACATCTTGTGTAGTTACCCATGTTGGACTGTGTAGTGTGAATGTGCAGACTTGTTCATAGACATGACAAATAAAAAGTAAAAATATTATTTTTTGCACATACACAGACTAATTACCATTTTAGGTTGCAGAAGATTGCAGGCCAGAAGTCAAAATATGTAAAGGTAGGCTGCATCTAATGCTATCTACACAACAGGCTTGTAATGCACATTCAATAATGCATTTTTATGATGTTCACACTGGACTGTTGCTATCTGATACAAGTGCATGGTGCAAAAAAAACGTGCTGCAAATCTGGCAAAGCTTGCTTCAGGCTTTTTCTTTCACTGCTTGTTTCCGATATATGAATGACTTGGTGTAATACAATTGTGGGTGGGTACAAACTGCAATTATTCATTTCTCTTTCATGATCAATTTTCAAATGATTGGCACTTCCCTGTTTTGAAAAGGACACTACTCATACATAGCTACCAAATCTGAGTCCCTGTTTGGTCAAAGGTGAACTGGTTTAACCTTCAATGCTTGTTCAATTGCCACACATTTTTTACACAGTGCCCGAACTGAAAAACTTTCATAGCGACATGTGAATGTGAGAGTTTAGCCTGAAACGAGCAAATATGCACATTTACATAGACTTTTAATTTGTAGCGGCTGCTGGTATGAGCATTTCAGAGCCTGGTCTGAACAGAGCATTAGTCTGTCCATTGGACAAAAAACAAAATATTTTTTATATAATTTTATTTACATACAGGACAAAAATAACTTTTTTTTTTTTTTTTAACCCAGCCAGGTAAAGTTGTTCCTATTTCCTGTTATTTTTCTTTAAATGCTTGGAAAAAGTTTATTAAACTGACTACACAGTAGATTCTAAAACTTGCTTTTTGCATATTATAGTGGTCCTATCAAAAACTGTTAATCTTTTATATTTTCTACAATAGGCATAACTTTAAAGACAACGATTGATCATTCTTGATTGAAACTGTCACATTTAAAAAACAGGGTAGAAATTTAATGCTACAGTAAGAATAAATAGATACACTTTCTAATAACTATCCATTATAGCTAGTTAACAAGTCATTATTAAACTATTAGTTACTGAGTATAAAAGTTAAAAAATGACTTGTTATATAACGGTTTAAGGATTTATAAATGTACCTTATATATAGACAGTAGATAACTAGCAAGCTTGTAGTTGGGGAGTTCTAAATGACCTGTTGCCTGTGTATTAATGATTTCTAACTGCACCTTATTAATTAGTAATATACCAAGAAGAAGCTGTTACTAAATGACTTATTAATGACTTGTTAAGAATCAGTTAATATTTTATACATGTTACTGGGATGGGTTTTTTTTAAGTTGTTGCTATTCCTTATTAAATAACTGTTAATAAATGAGGAACATTTCCAACTAACCCTAATCCTAATTCTAACCCTACATTTATAAATCCTGTAAATCCTATAAATCCCAACATTTATAAACAAACTGTAAACTGTTATTTAACAAGTCATTTATAACTCAATAACTAAGAGTTTAAAATGATTTTCTTTCTGGGTAGTTTATTATAAAGTGCTACCCAATAAATTCCTAGTACTAGACACAGTCTTAGGTATATGGACTCTGAAAAAAATGTGCTAACCATTGTGAAGTCAAAGATGGCCATTTTGCACCAAACTGATGAAGCATGCTAGTTTTTTTTCCCCTACAGGGCATTCTAATTAACACATTCAATACTACAACACGGTGCAATAAATCTTTTACACACCGTGCCGCCGTCTTTCCCCTTTACAGGACAAAAGAGCTTTTTATAAACCTCATGTATTTTTCTGTCCAAGCATTTATGAGTGTCTCTTGTATGGATAAAAATAATGAGATGCTGGAACTGCTGTGACATCCAACTGCCAAATGGGCAACAAAAATGGTGGCACCATTTTTTGCTTTTAACTCTGTTCTGGCACCTGCAGAAGTTGGCATTGTTAAAGAGTGAGTAATCGAGAGTTCTAAAACATAATTCTGTTGAGCAACATTTACTTCCAATACCCAAGACCTTCAAAAAGAGCTCTGATGACACATTTTCCTGAGTGAGCTGCCATGAGCTGATTGGCTTAATTGCGTTGGTATCAGCTGCAAAGATGCACAAGCTGTCGATGGTGCAGGCGGTCACATATTGTGAGTCAGCCAGTCTAAAAATACCATCAAATCAACACCAGGACAAAAATATACTTGGAAGAAAGAAGATTTACAGCAAACTTTCAAAGTGGAACACTGTTAAACTATTCAGTTTCTTAATTGTTTCTAACTACGACCATCATGCTGTAATTGTAAGATCTATAGCTTTAAATAGAGATGATTTCCGAGATTAAAGATGATTTCTGTCTGATTATTTGTGTAAAATGTGTCATTTATGAACTTATAGTTTATATCTGAAATTAAAGCAGCACAATGAAAGGTAATTTCTGAGTTACCTTGACTTTGTATTGTAATTCTATTCATTTACTTCCCTAATTCAAAACCAATTAAAATCTTGTCATAGCTAAATTCGATTTTTTTAAGTGTTTTTAGTACTGAATTAATTTTTTTAAGATTAAAATGTCAATAATATGTGCTGAAATGTTCTAAGTGCCACACTCCTAACACCACAACAAATGGACAAATGAACATGACCAAAGGTTGGTGGTCTATTAAGCTCCCACCACTGACTGAATACTTCCTCAAGAAGTTATATGGAAGGAGGATATTTTGTTTTATGGTTCATGAAAGAAGTAGTAATATATTCCATTAAATATTCTAGAACTGTCTTTGTGTATTTGAACAAAGCCCCAACTGAAAGAGGGAATCTCCAAACTCTAAAGAGTGGATGTATTGTGTTGTCTTCCTTTTCTTCTGCACAATATTTTGTAACAAATAACAGTCAAAAAAATAAGCTTGCAAGTGACACTGAATAGTCCTTCTGATTTTGAAAAAAAAAAAAAACTCCACCAAATCATCTTCATCTTCAAAGGCTCCAGTTCACACTCTTGTGTACAAACTAAAAATATCCCTCATGAAATGTTGATTTACTAACACGTTCTCTCTTTGTACTTGTCTATCATGACTCTCACATTGGTAATCATGATCCCAATGTTTGGGTAATGTGTGGCACCAGAGATGCATAACTTGCATAATTACCCTCAGTCTCACAGTAGACATAAAAGGCATTCTAATTGTTCCCTGTGGACTTTCTTGTAAACAAATGTTGTATTTTTACATAAAAGTTTGAAAATATAAACTCTGGGTAACAGAAAAGTCCCCAAAAGACAAAGGTATTTTTTTCTCAAACCTTTTTTTCTATTTATATTTGTGCTAGCTTTTTGTGTTTTTCTTTTAAATAGACTGGTGTTTAGAGAGGTGTTGACCTGTTTGACAGTCTGCTCAATACGCACGGGATCTATCCTTCCATCCCAATGTAAATGGCTGTCAAATATCTGTTATGATGTTAACGTTGACCCATAATAGGTGTTGTGGTTTTTTAGGGTTGTAGGGCTCAGAGAGGGTCATAGCGGGGAGTGCAGATGTGTCTTCCTTTAAGGGCCTGTACGGTCAACTCAAGGAACGTCATGTAAAATTAACATTCGATTGTAGCACATGTTGCAAGTATTTTGAAGTATTCGTAAGGATAACGTAAGTTACATCCACTTATGACACACAGGGAGATGCTGTCATATGATGCCCTTTTGTCCCATTCCAGTCCTTAGAAAGGTGCAAGTATTGGCCTCTTACGGACCGTGCACGTATGCACCAAGCATAATATGTAATTGCCTGTAGGACGCCAATTAAATGCCCACACAAACTTTAGTTTGATAGTATAATTTCCCACTTACTAACAGTCAGGATGCATGCAAGAAGCCTACAAAACACACAGACCGCTGAATTTGGGACCTAATGGCTGGACTCACAAAATCTTGATATTGAGAGCTCAGTTATCGTAGAGTAACAACAAACTCTAACCCTTGATATAAAAACAAGACTGTTCAGGAGACCTGAAATTAGCTGTGTTTCAGAAATGTCCCACAGTCAAGAAGTTGCATCGTTAGGGCTTGCTGTAACTATGACAACGCTTGCCTGGTTTGGAAAACTCTCAAAGAGAGAATTTTGACACATAACAAACAAAAAATGTAAGCTGAAGTGATATATTTATGGCGGATATCCATTTCCCAGGAATACCTGGACAGAAAAGCATGCCATATCAGCAATTCTAACTGGTAACTGTACTATAGAAGTTAATGTGAATGCAGATGTTATAGGATTGGCATGGGTCACTTGACTAGTGACCAACAGAGCCGTTGACTTTTAATGGTGTAAATGAATGAGCTCATCTACTAATAATTCTTCCTGTTCAGTGCAGCAGCAGACACAGTGGTGTTCAACAGGAAAGGCCATGCAACAGCAATGTATTTCATGTTCTTTCAAATATCACTGTCGGAATTAAAGACGCGTAAAATTGGTAATACAAACTATCCGGGTTACTGCCAAATGCCCAGTCTCAAACTAATGAGAATGCATTTATGATAAACTAGGGGAACCAGTGTGTTTTATGTTAATTTTCGCATCACCCCATGGAGGCCATGTTTCTGACTTGCTTCTCCAATTTGGCATGTTCTGCCCAAGTACATTTGATGAGATCAATGCTGTGTTCTAAACAGGAAGTACCTACTGGCTCCAAGAGGCCAAAAACCCATAGTCTTCTGTAGAAAAATCAAAAGCTATTACCCAGCCATTATATTTGTCAGATTACCTACTCCTGCCCTGCTACCTTTTTGAACATGTTCTTTCTAATCCTAAATATTTTTTGGTGATATTTTTTTCTTTATCGCAAGATATTCAAGTTTTAAGATGGCCAATCAGATGCCTCAAGAAAAGCATGTGGTGCCTGCTGACCGCCACCTCAAACGTTCAAAATGTTTGATTGACAAATTTGATTGACAAATTCTCCCGAGCCCACTTTCAATGGGAAGGACTTCCAACATGTTCACCCCTGATTGGCGAAAGTGGCTGCTCTAGAAACGTTGATTAAGAATGACTCTACCAATCACTGCCTACTAACCTCATCTGGCTCCAAATCACAGCATTCATATCATGGAGAAATAGTGACTGAACTGACTTCATGTCATTGAAGCTGGAATAAAGGCATTTTATATGTGTGACATCAAACTTGCTCAGTCCAGTTTTCTTACAGTTAATAGCAGAACCATTGGCATGGAACAAACCTTCCCCAGTAGTCGAGAGCTCTCTGTTTAAGCAGATCAGGGAGCTTGTGGCCTGACCAGTCTAATTTCTATGTCAAAAATAAGCCCTTTTTCAAACTGCATTTTCTTTCGTTTGCTGCTGATTTGCAACAATTTAAGTAAAGAAATACTCAGCAATGCAATTTCAAGCTTGACTTTCTTGATATATTTCCTTCATCATCAGAAAAATGCCACTAGAGCATGTTTAAAACCCAATTTTCATCAAAGTGGCGCTTTAAATTGAGAGTGTACATTGTGTGGTACTTTGTTAAAGGCCAATGCTAAAATTCATGCAGTACATGTAAGTCAAATCCATAATTAGTTAAAGCAAGTATGAAATTTCTTGTGCATAGTCAAATATTAATTAATGGATTCGTAGATGTTAAGCAATAGAATTTAGGATGAAAATTGCATTTTTAAAAAGAATCTTACAGATCTGCAAAAACATGGCTGCATTTATCAGCGCTTTGCTGATATTCCAACCTGCAGCAAAAAAAAATAAAAATAACCTTGATTGTTTGACTTTCACTCCATTGAAAGACCTCAAGTAACATTTGATCAGCTTCAGTTCATGGGAAAACAGAGATAAGGCAATAAATTTGCTTTTACTAATCTTATGATTGTGGCTTCAGGACACAGTTAAAACTGGATCAGATATATGTGCACAAAAGCTCGCACTATTGTTTGCTTCACAATGCCTGGCAGCGCATGCTTCATTCAGTGCACAGCTGAGAGAATCTGCCTGACTAGTACCAATGATGGCGATACTCGCAGCTGATCTGATTGCAGTGCGAAGGCACCCGCTTTCATCTGTAATGAGAGAAAAATAGATCATGTAGTTGGACTTCTTATCTCTGTGATGGATGGTGACAGACAGTGCAGCCTCTGTATGTTTCCTTCTGTTTTTTCTACTGTTTCCTAATCCCATGTTTCCTTTTATGTTTGCTCTCTATTTTTGTCTCCCCGTCCTCCACCTGTCTCAACATCCTCTTCGTCTCAACTTCATGGCTGCAAATTCAATCCAATTCCCTCCATCTGCCTGGCCTCGTTCTCATCTTTTCCAACGTCTAACCTACGCCTCCTGCCATCCATTCCTTTGGCCTCATTTTCCACTCTTTCTCAGCTTTCATGCTAATTCAATACTTTTCCCTCCTTCAGCAACCTTTATCAGCTCTCACTACACTTTCATCCCCTCATCCATGCATTTCCTACTTTGTCAGTCTCCTCACTGCACACTCCAACCAGCTCTGAGAGCCACATGCAACCCTTCATTCCCTGATCTTGAGAAGATAACTGATCCCACTGATGCTATTTTCAGCCTGTCATGCATACTCTTCCTCCTCTTCCCTTCCACGGAGAGCTGGCAGCCACAAAGTGAGACATGAAACAGGCAACCAGAATTTCTCCTCTCGACTGTGACTTTGGAATCCATATAATTAAGAGTATTGTCCAGGGATGAATGAGTCTGGCAGCTGATTCCTCTCCATATGCTGATGCTGAATAGATTGTTTAAAAGCCTTACAGAAAACAGAAGACAAAAACTTAATAAGATATTACTGCTTTTTTCTTCTTTTCTTTTCTTCCATCAGCATCTCTCACAGGATGAAAAGGTCAGCCTGATTCTTGATCCATTGTTATTCCTTGTAACTGATTAGATTATGAAGTATTAGTCACCACGAGTCTGAATCCACAGACTGTAAAAAGGATCATTTATGTAAGTCATCAGTCTGATGATAAAGCATTTTGCCCTTTTAAATAATTGGTGAAAAATGTTTTTTTGAGGTCAATGCTAAAGAACAATTTCCAAGTAAATTGCTACTATTAAGTGATAAATAATTGGAAATAAATTAAAAGAAATGTGTGTTTGTGTGGTGGGTACATGGAAACATATGCATTTTAGATGCCAAAATGAATGGTTGGACTATGTACTCCAATTTAGGAAAACTGCTGCTCTACAGAGTATGCATTTAATCTTGTTTTTAAGGTTATTCGTTTGTTTTTGTTCAAGATGAGGATCCCATATGATGTCATTAAGAAGGTCCAGCTGTTTGCATAACTGGATTTGGTAGATTTAACTAATGGTTTTTAGAAAGCTTTTACATAGAGCAAAAACATCTGTCAGCCTATTGAGACATTTCCATACATTAAACAGTTGTCATTATAGACTTTAGATTTTGACCTTCATATATGTAAACGGACCATAAAGTATTATTTTTAACATCACCCTTCAGGCACCAAAATCAGCAGACACAATTCACGAGAACTTTAGCACTCTTGCCTCACAGTGAAAAGACTGGTTTGAATCCTGACTGGATCCTTCTGAGTGGAGTTTGCAGGCCGTCCTTGTGCCTGCTTGGTTTTTCTAAAGACACTTCGGCTTCCTCCCACAGTTCAAAAACTGGCTTCATAGGCTGATTGGAGACTAAATTGCTTCTTGCATGTCAGTGTGAGTGTGTTTGGTTGTTTGCCTCTTTGTGGCCTTGTGACGGACTGGAAACCCATCCAGTCTGTACCCCACCTTCATCCAAAAAGTCTCCGTGATGAGCTCCAGCGACTCAATGACCCCGACTAGAAACATGTGGTTTTGGAAAATAAATAAATGGCTGAAGATTTATTTTCTAATAATTGCTTAAAATTAGACGAAAATAAAAAAATATTTACAATACAAACAAAGGCATGTTCAAGCACTGACATAACCACTTTATTTTGAGCACAAATGTGACTCATGGATCACTGTAGAGAATGTGTTGTTTATTGGTTGTATTCACACATTTTTGAAAATGACTCTATGCTTCATATCTAAAGACTCTCAGATATGTTTTGTACTGTCTCTAAAGGCAGACATAGAAACATGACGTCACACCTAGAATACAAAGCAACTCTCACCACTGGTTTCAGGCTATTTCACATTGAACACTAAATCTGTGCTGTGTCTTCAAAGTTCAAAGATCGAAAAAAAAAAAAAAAAAAGAAAAGATCAACTGCTTTCGGCAAATCCTACAGTCATAAAAACAATATTTCCACCAAGATGTTTTTATTCAACAAGTTTTCCGATAGCATTAACCTTCAGATAAGAGTTGCTGTGTTTTGCAAGAGATTGGTTACATTGCAGTTAACTTTTTATCTGATATTTTTAAACACTTGTTGAAGAACAGCAAATATATCAACACACTTGTGCTTATATTTTTTCCCTCTGATTTCTTTTCTTTGTCAAGTAAAATATCTTTTTCACAAGAACAGACTAAGTTAGATCTGTTATAAGATTTGTATACCAACATGCTCACATTATTTTTATTTTCATTTTGTGTGTCTTTATGTGCCACATCAACATACACTAAAAAAAAGGCCCTTTGTTTGAAACAATGAGTTCCAGATCTGCCAGGATGATGTTGGGAAAATGTTTTTTATGGTTGGCAGGTTCATCAGAGGCTGGAGTTAAAGAAAAAAAAAAAAGACTCTAGTCGTGTACATTTGCTACACTTGCAGGCCAAAATAGCAGAAGGTGAAAAAAAAGCCTCAAACTATAAGAGGTGGGCACTCTGAAACAACATAAACTGATGAATATCACATTTTCTATTTTGCTTTCACATAGAAAAACAACTGACTTTCAAAAAACTTTGTTAGCAGTGAAATTTACATTATTTGTTTTTCACGATCGGCCAAAATAACTTAAAACTATTCCATGTGCTCCAATAGTAAAGGAAATGTTCAGTTCAGCCCATTATGCAACAAAATCCTTTGATTGAGATGGACAGAGCTGTGCCTGCACTGTGCATGACTAATTCAAATACCTCTTTGTTCTATTTTTGTCTTTCTTCTTGTTGTTGTTTTTTTACCACTCTATATACATTGTGCAAAAAAACTGTAGTTAATTCTAAAAAGGCCACCAGGTGTCTTGGTTTTTATCATCTCCCTCTGTTCATTAGCATGAAAATGCTGGTCATTATAGACTTTCGTGACCGACCTTGTTTTGCTCACAGAGGGAACAATGTACCCAGTACAGTTCTAAAAGATAAAGGCAGGCAGAATCAGGCAGACACGATTCATCATCTTACAACCACATTTTAACTGGATTTCAAATTGAAAAGTACAAGACTATAAAAAATAATATTATACATTAAAATGCCAACCGCTATGCATCTGTTTGTTTAAACAAAAACAGCTTTATATGAATTTTGATTTAGTTGTATTTGGTGCAGTTACAAATAAATACTTATGATTTTAGTTTTCTAATTTTGCAAACTTACTATAAGACTTATTGTCTCCATTATAAGTAAACTTTTTTTATTCAACTAGATAGTAAATTAAAATGTAACACATGCATTGCATCAGTAATTAAAAGATAGTATGGTAAAGTTTTCAGATTTAAGTTAAATGTTCAAATAATAAGTCCAGATTTGAAATGCTTCATGTGATTTTCCATCAATTGCAAGGTTTACATACACACCAATATGTTCCACTGACTTAAAATAATCTGTTTTTGTACCTTTTTTCCATTAATTTTGCTATTCATGAGTTCCATTTGACTCTCCTCACACCAGTGTTGTGCTCTCACCCATGCAAACACTTTAATATTTTATTCAATGCACAAAGCACTTAAAGCGCTTTGTCTGTATCTCAGCATTGCTCTTTTCCTGCAGCCATGTGTTGGCATTGCAAAGGACAAGCGTATTAACGTGTTGAAAAATAGCGATCATGTTCATTATGAGAATGAAATTACAATTGGCGCACTTTAGAAATCTTAATTTGCTTGTTGGTTACTTTCAGTGTGACCTTCTGATGAAAGAACTCCGCAACAAGCCAAATTATTGGTGTCATAATCAAGTTAGCATTGAAAAATTGCATTTCATGTAAATGCAAGCAATCATTGTCGTACACGCAGGTCTGTTTTGCTGCTGTTATTTTTTTCTTCTCTTTGTGAAATTGAAACAGACATGATAGCATTGAAGAGTCTGAGTCCTTATAATTAGGTTATTTTATGTTTTAAGTGACCAGAAACTCCTATTGCAACACTGAAACTATAATGTAGCTTTAAAAAGTGGTGTATTATTTGTCAAAGGTGTTAAAATGCAACATGTCACATGAATGCTTTCATTCATCTCTCGTGGCAATAAAAAAAATTGAATGTGTAACAATTGTGTTTTCAGAAGACAACAATGGCCATGTTTGTGAATATTTTTCAGTTTGTTAGTCCCACTCTGATCACCTTTTGATCAAGTTTAAAACTGTCCTAGTGGTCTTTTATTATGATTATGCAATTTTTTAGCTAAAATAAAAAAAAAATCTGTGTGAGTCCTGTGGGACATATTTTCTGTAGAGTGGCTGGAGCTCATTTGAAATTTGTCAATGAGTTGTGGGAGGGACTTTTGGCAGGGGGTAACCCGACCCCACTCCCCATCATCTTTCTGTTTGTGCTTTTTCCTGCCAGCTAACAACTCCTCACCAGCATTTACAGCGAAACAAAAAGGGCAAACAGTATCTTAATTTCCTTTATATATGTACTCCACCAACACAAAGAAGATGTTAAAAAAAGGATTTTCATTGGAGTGGTTCATTAACAACTGTTTTCTCAAGAATAGGATGAAGCTATTGCTAATATTGACTCTTAAAATATTGAATCTTAAGAAAACAAAAACAACAATTTCTTGGAGAACATTGTATGTTACTAGTCTTCAAACTAAGCAAAAGTTCTGCCTGTTTGACCACAAATAAGGTAGTATATAAGGGAATGAATTAGCGATTATCCTTTTGTTGGCTCACGTCTCCGATGAACTGATGTGTTTTTCTACAAAGCTCCAAATATCTCCAAATTTCTAGAAAAAAAATGTATTTTCCAGATCATGAAAATGATAGATAGATAGATAGATAGATAGATAGATAGATAGATAGATAGATAGATAGATAGATAGATAGATAGATAGATAGATAGATAGATAGATAGATAGATAGATAGATAGATAGATAGATAGATAGATAGATAGATAGATATCTTGTTCCCCAAAAAAAATAATTATATATATATGTATATGTATGTATGTATGTATGTAGCAAGAGTGGCCATTCTTGTCTTCTGCATACCCAGGATCAAAGCAGCAGCAAAGGCTGCTGGATTTGCATCTTATAGTCACAAACTATATTACATTGGTCCACTTGGGTATGATGAATGGTGTTTATTTACATGATATGTAGTGTAAAAATAACATATGTTAGTTTCAAAGGATTTGATAAATAGCTTAAAGGTGAAAATGTAATATTCCAGTTGTGTAGAAAAATAAGTCATTTTCCTTTGTATTGACATGACGAGAATGGTTGTAGCACCTACTGCGATAATTTTACTGTAACCTAAAGTAAAATACTCAATAGTGGACAGATGGGCGCCAAAGAATAGAACTAAATAGAAGCTTCTTTTACAGCAAACACATTTTTGGGAAAATTTAAAGGCGTTTGCTTTAATATTTAAAGTAAAGGGCTTTAGATAGAAAAATAACTATAATAAATAATTTATTGTCTTTTTTACAATTTTTTTTCCATAAAGTCAAACACTGTTGACTCTTAATCTATCATGTGTCATTTTCTCTCAGATGAGTTTGCTTTAAATTTAGTTTATAATACCTACCGTCTCTGCAATTTCAAATGATTTCTTTAAGTTTGAAAGCAAACTGCAGCAGTCCATAACAGGTTTTGACTCTTCATATTTACATTTTTAAATAAATGTTGTTCTTATAAGTATTTGATTAAAACTACTATTACTCTCAGCTCCACTTTGCTTATTCCTGAAAGAGCTTTTACGTCTTGTGCCAACAGATGCTGTGTGTCTTGTTAGCTTAATAGATTCTCTGTGCTTTTGGATTTACTAAAATGCTTTTTGTGAATGTTAAATAGAGATTAAATAAAGATTATATTGCACAATTAATTTATTGTAAAATCTTTAATATTTAGAAGGATGTGCTGAAAAAATGCTATCTTCTGAATATTTCTGAATTCCAAATATGACAATATTCAGAATTTCACTTCTAAATGTTAATATTTTTATATTTGCTTCATATTGTGAACTACAGAAAAACACCTTAAAATAATAAATTGTTATGAAGTATGATTTTTTTGCCCTTTACATTCTGTCATTAATTTGTTAGCGGTATATTCCCCAACATGTAGTTGAATAGAACAAAAATCTACAAACTTTACAAAAATGGTGCTTTCTAGTTGCTCTGTCAAACATGCCGTTTGCCATCTTTGACTCTCACAGAACCAGAAGTGTAAAAACAAAACATCAATAAAAGCTCATTTTCCCTAACACCATGAGCAGCTTGTCTTTTTCAGGCACATAAGTGCTTCATTTTTACTTGTTAAAAGCCATACGCCAGGTCCATCAACTGAGCCATCATCAATAAATATTGACTAGCCTGTCGACAGACAGTGTGCTGAGGAAAGCATTTGTGTTGACAGTTACCAAATGCAGCATGCAGGACTGCCTCTTTCTCTCTATACTGTGGTAACATGGATTAAATTATCTCAAGATTGTATGTCTGTTTGTGAGAATCATTATTTTTATCAAGTATAAGTGACTAAAGCTGTGTTCTTGTGACTGACCTTTGTGCTGTGCTGTTTTGACCTTTCATAGCCTCTACTTTCCCCTTTGGCCAGACCATTTCTATCACTTAACCCTCATACTCTGGCTGTTGCTCAACATCCAGTCAACACAGCGAAAAATCAAAACATTGTGCAGCAGTTTGATGCTCTCCCAGGAAACCGTGGTAAAGTAACTAATATCCAAAAAAGAACAGTAATGGAGATGCTGATAAAACTGTTTCTTCTCCTGCTTTTGTGGTCCCCACATGTTACCTAGAAAAGTAAAGCAATCAACTCAGATATTTGTGATTTGGCTGCAGAGCACTCTAAGAGTTATTTGTGGTGACAGCTGTGTTGGATTCCTCAAAATGATAACAGGTCCAGATGCAGATTTATCTGTGATTTCCAGGCCAACTGGGTGCAGAAACAGACACGTTATCACACATTCTCATACTCGGTCAGCCTGTTTTTGAACAAAAATGTGGTATATGTGATAATTTTGTTCTGTTTTTAGTGATAAGGTGACATGCTACAATTTGTGCAGTCCAGTAGCCACCAGTAACACCAAATGTATCATTTGAGAGATCATCAGTTGGTTGCACAATTAGCCCACTGGCATTGGTCCCATGGAATAAATGAAGTCCTAATGCATTCTGTGGTTTACAGCACGCACCAACGGTATACACAAGGGCCAAACTATGTACTCACATACACACTACATATGTCAACAATCTGTTTATAGGATTCTGTAAAGATTTTTAGCCTCCTGTCGTAGTCTGTCGTCAAGAAACTTGATTTGTTGCAAAAGTTATGAGCAAAAAAACACATGAACTGATCCTTGGCCGTGAGTTTGCTTCCTTCCTGTCTCCGCTGTCCAGGTTCAGAGGCGGTACTTTCTCAGTAGGTCAGCCTGCCACATGTACTTCTTCTCAGGAAATCTCTCCGGGATCTTGATCTTGCGGAAGTCTTGAATGCACTTTTCGAGCTCCTCCTCAACTGTTAGCTTCTCTTTTGCAGGCCTTTTCTTGGAGGAGCTGGTGTCACGGGAGCTGGCTGTAAGAGTGCGCAGCAAGTCACTCTTCCTCCGCTGTTCAGACTGCTGAAGCATGGTGACAGGGCCTTTTTTTGGTGGTCTATCTAGGGTCTGGACCTTGGCATGTGGGTGTGATTGACGACTGACTGGACCGCAGATGACAGTTCCCTGGGGGGAGCTAGCCTCCGACTGGCTCTCAGAACTGGAGGTGGAAAGATCATTGCAGGAGGTGCCGCTCTCGCCTTCGCCGTCACCCTTGTGGTTCTTGCAGCAGCAGTCACATGGAGGGGACGACCAACGTGATGCACCACCTGGGGAGAGAAACGAGCAGAACGGGAACTAATTTTAGATCAAATGCAAAGCTTCTTTCCCCAATCATAGAGAAGAGAACAATTTGACAGCAACATAAAGGGAAGCATGTGTTTGCCAGGCAGCAGAAGTAAAAGGAACTGTAGAAGGACAAAGGGGAAATAAATAAACCAGAGCCAAATGGCGATCACCAAGAACAAATAACATGACATTAGAGACATCTGGCTTGGCTCCATCATAATCGTAAGAGTGAGCTTGGTGACTGGGAGACAAACCTGCATTATTCTGAAAGTACCCTCATTCATCAATGTTGTCACATGGAACAAATGGAGGGACTGAAACCTTTTCAAAACGGAGAATGAAAGTCCAAATCTTCTCAACGTATGTGTGTCCAATAGACAAAAAATGAACTAAGAGGAGGTTGCAGTCCTTCAGTTTTTCACTGTTTTTGAATTTTTAAAGATCTTCTCTATAATTGTTGATAAGAACATTAGTTGAACGTTTTTTACAAATCACTGCTAATTTGACTGTGGTTTCTTTCTATATGTTTTGGGAAGTAATTCTGTTTTGAATGGCCATAAACTGTAGTCGTCTCAACTTTCTAATACCATCAAATGCTTCACCACAAATGTGCTTGCGCTTTCCTTTTTCAAAAGCTTTTAGGTTAATTTTCTTTTTAGAAATTTCAGAATTATTTTTAATGATATTTCCCCCCAAAACAATAAGCCAATCTATGTAAACACCAAACAAATGTCAGGTTTGAACAAATATTAGTAGTTTTATTTTCTTAGTTGTAAATGGATTTCAAGGATTAAAAAAAGTCAAGCTGTGATTTAAAAATTTTGTAATGAATTTTGACCAGGTCAGTTTTTGCAGATTGGTTCGTATTTTTTAAGTCTTTCTTGTGTATTTATAGATGTTGTTGTGGAAGGTTTCTCTTAATATTTGTTGACATTCAAGTTGTTATTTTTCCAGCTAAGCAGCTTTTCTTTTCATTCACATAAACGGTCTTCATCTTTTACATCATCACCTTTAATACATTTTTACTTTTTTATTAGATTATAGACATAGATTTCGTTTTAAACATAAATAATTCTACTTGTGAGTCTTTTCTGCTGTTTTCTATCACTTAATAGAAACAGTTTAGAAACTGCCTTACCCACATTTTGAATTTTTTTCCCCCAACTAAATAAGCAATGTTTTATTTTTTTATTGATAGTTTTTGAAGCTTTAGTCTCTTTTCATGCACATCCTAAAACCTAAGCTCTAACAGAAATGTGTACACACAGATATCAACCTTTAAAACCACAGAAGGGGTTTTACTTTGGTTTTTATGAGTAACAGATTCTGCAAATTTCAAGTTCTGAATAAGTTGATGGGTTATTCTAAAAATAAATCACAACAAAACTTTAAAAAATAACAAATTACTAGGATTTTAAAGCTTTTTTTTTTTTTACAGAGTGTTGTATTTTCTGCTATGTGAACTGAAGATCTTTAGAACTATAGATGCGTCAGCTCAGATCCACAGAAGTGTGGATGATGCTGTCAACTTGGCCCTTCACTTAATTTGTGAGCATCTGGATTCCAATGCCAGGATCCTGTTCATGGACTTCAGGTCTGTCTTTAGTACTATCACTCTAGCCTTGTTCCAAGGTCTCTTAGTCTGGCTTTATGTTCAGGTAGATCGTAGCCCTTCTGACAGGCAGACAGGCAGCAGTTCATGAAGGTGAGGAAGCATCTTTTTTGACCCGCAGACCATCAGCACTGGATCTCTACAAGGCTGGGTGCTCTCTAGTTTTTTCTCCCTATATTGGCTGCTAGAGTCTTACCACCAGTCTTTCAAACTGCTGATGTTCGCACATAACACCACCCTCATTGGACTCCCATCAGATGGGTTAGGGTGGAGCCTGAACCATCTGGAGCTCAATGCTTTAAAGAGAGTGAACCTTTCTCGCCAAAAAGACTCAGCTGAGGCTGTGTTTACATAGGCAGTAAAAGAAGCAGCATTTTGCTGTGAAGATCATGATGAACTTCTACACAGACACTGCCAAATTCATTATCATGTTCTCAGTCATAGTTTGCTGCAGCCAGACACAAAGGTCAAGTTGCACCATATCATTTGCTCTGCTGAGAAGGTGATTGGCTGCACTTCCCATTGCCTCAGGAACTTTGTGTCTCCAAGGCCCAGAGACCAGGATTGCAGCTAACCGCTCCCACAATGAACTTTTTTTAGGTGTCCATCGAGATCAGGTCTAGCCATCTTTGCAGCCAACCTGCAGAACAATTGCCCAATTCCCAAAAGACAAACCCTTCTGACAAAAACTCTGACCTCTTTTTTGTTTTTCCAACTCACCCAAGTAACTCCCAACAGCAACTTTTACTCTTTTCGCCTCCTTAATTTGCACTACTGGTATGTCATTTTCTACCATTGAGGGTTTAAGAGAACTGGACTGAGTGACTCCTACCCCCTTGCATTCCAAACATGAATTACCCGTTGCCTCCAATTAACCGAAATCCCATTGATTTGTATTGAGAAATAAACAGCTATCACTCAGTCATTATATATTTTTAGAATAATCGTTCTTGTTTTGCTACCTTTTTTTAAAATGTTATTGTTATTCCTAGTTTTTATTTACACATTTTTTTTTTGTGCAAGTTGTACAGATTATAAACTGACCAATCAGGTGCCCCAAGATTAGCAGATTCCCTCAAACATCCAACAAGTTCAAGACTGAATGGTTGCCACAGAGACGATGACGCTGACCAACTCGAACCAATCACTGCTTGCTGACGACGTCTGGCTCCAACATGGTAGCATCCATATCACGCCTAAATTGATTTCATTTAATTGGAGCCGTTTTCCATGAGCGAAATCACACACACTCAGTTCAGTTCTCATTTACAGTCAATGTTTTCTACCTATGTATTTTCTCAATTTTTTTTCTGTTGTTATTATTTGTTTTAGTATTACGAAACAACACATCAAATTCCCTACCCAGTAAACTTCTCTTTTACTGTACAGGACAATAAAAACTTTGTGATTCTGACCCTGAAAAAGATATTGCTTCCAACTTAACTCCAGCAACAATAACTACTTCAACTGCTTTGGAGCTCCCACTTATCAACTATATGCTTTAAGTGTGCAGTCAAGCATTTCTGCATTGAGGCTGCTGTCTTCTCAGCCAATAATGAGTTAAAGGCAGAGGTCCACAAACACCACTAAAAGGAAACGCTTGCCAAGCCAATAGTTTCTGACGGAGTGCCTCATACTCTGAACGACTGATGAGCCCAAGCATCACCACACCTCTGCAGGAAGCAGGCATTTATATTTCATGCTAACCTCCTGTATTATTGAAGGGGTATCTGTTGCCGATGGACTCCTTTCTGTTGAGTGAGAAGAGAGATCAAAACCCTTGAGGCAAACGCGCTGATGCCCCACCCTATTCCATGTTTTTTTCAGACACACCTCTTTCTATTTTCACGCATTTAAACCCTGACAGGCTTACCCCTTTCTGTGTTTTCTATTTTCCAACTCAGTTGTACTCTACAATTGCTGAACTCATCTGCTGCTGAGCATTTTTGCTGCAAAGAAGATTATAAATAATGCTTCCTAAAATAAAAGACCATCTGCCTTAGCTCCCTTTATCTTCCACCACACATTGGTTTGTTTATTGAAAGACAGAACAAAAGAGCAATATTTGTTCTTTTACAATTCCATGCTCATCATAAAAGCCTTCACATATCACAGCCATGCTTATGTGAGGATGAATTCAAAATATTATAAACACTGATTTTAGTCAGCCAGCTCCCACACTGATGCCTGCTGTATTTGGACAAACTTTCACTGGACAAATCTTAAACAAAAGCCTTGTTTTTGTTTCAAACTTAGAACAACTTGGGACAACTTTAATAACCAGACATAGTTAACTGTTTGACTAAATGCACTAAATTTGTGATTGTTTTTCATGAAGACACAAACTCCTGTGAGTCTTAAAAATGACCAGAAAACGTTTTTATATTGTTAAGACTAATGGTTTTTCTTGTTTAATTTGTGTGTCCCTGACGACAAATAAAAAAAAAAAAAAAAAATTACACTGCATCTATTCCTTATAATGATCTTTTATCTGTAGTTATATACCATAAATAGTTTCAATATGTGAAAAAAAAACATTAAAACCCACTAACGTTTCTGTCTATGGTTTACAAGTTAACATGTTTCTTAGAATGAAAAAATGTTATCAATACAACATTTCTCTGTTTTTCTGTGCTTTTGATGGTACATAAGTAAATTGCAACAAGTTCCTAATCTAAGACAAGTTAAAGGTCTGTATGCATTTTGAGTTGAATAAAAAAAAGTATTTAGAAAATTAAAAACTGCAATTTTTAGGAGCAAACTGTTGCTTAATTAGCATAATTAGCATTTTACTAAGAATACTGATAAGTTATCCTGCTAAAAGCTACATTGCCTCTAAAGCACTTTGTGTTATGCTTCATAGCAAAAGTGCTATACAAATAAAGTTTGATTTGATAAATGTTGATGTCTGAAAAAATGTAATGAGGCAAGTTATACAAATTGAATATTGTTAACAATCCAGCATCTTGTTGTGTGTGCTGTTTTTCTTACCCCCTTATTACTAATTCTTAGTCATCTGCGTTCCAGTAATAGCCCCCTGTGCTTATAGTAACGTTAACAGCATATAATTTAAAATGCCAGTTTCTTATTGCCACGTATTCTACTCATTTCTAAAAAAATCTTTATAATATTCTGAGATGTGAAGGCTCAACAATGTAACAAGACATATCATTTTTCAACATTTCCTTAATCCCAAAAATATTGTAATAACACACCTAGTTTTATCCATTAATTATTTTATTTTTTTTATTTTATTTATTTTTTATTTTTTTGTATTTCACACCCAGCATGATTGACATTTAAGGTCAACACACATTTGTCTCAGACTTGATAACTCAGGCAGCTCCTGTCCAACTTAGCTAACCATGGATACATGATGCATTTTGGCAACCTGCTTTGAAGCTTCAAACTTTACATTAATGGATGTGTCATTATTAAAGGTCAGTGTTTCAAAAATTCAAAGGTTATATAAATTGCCAGACTCACAATCTATCTGGGGAATAAATATACATATTTGAACCTAACACTCCCTTGGGGTATTTCATTTATTATTATAATATGTTTTATGTTATAATTGTATTAAGTGAAGTAATACAATTACTGGGATAATGACTGTTTTATTTCCATCCAAGAGAGAATTTAGAGCTGTACCGTTCAACTTTTGTAAAAAAAAAAAATTTAAAAACTAATGTTTTTGTCATGCATTCTCTGTTCATAACTTTATATAACGGATGAATTATTGCTGGCCAAAGCAAATGCAGAGAATGGCTACAAGTGAGAAAACCCCACAGCAAAGACATAGCACCCAATGAAAACATGTATTAACCACCAAACATACAACAGTTTAAAATGTTAAAAGAAGCAAGCTTTCTGTTGCATCTAAGTGGGGAAGAGGAAAACATATCTGAAGAAGTTTACATTTTTTACTGGTGAAAGTAAACATGACTAAACTGTTAACTGTTGTGCTTTCAATGTTTCACTGTGTTTTCTTGTGCTCTGTTGCAAATACAGGATTAATTTGGACCAATAAAACTGAAACTGCAACAGCATAACATATTTTAGATAAACTTTTCTTTCATTATAGGGCATGTCCTATAAAACACCTCAGAGTTTCGTTCATTTTAACCATTTTTATCAACAAAAATGTTTCAACCAACTGTGTCAGTTGACCACAATGCCTGTAAAACAGATGCATACCTCAAATATGTTTATAAAATATAAAACGTTAAATCCTATACTAATATGAAGGGCTTTTAGGAGAATTGTCTTTATGAGTCTTTCCTTCTATGTCAGGGAAAGTAATTTTGTGAAAGTCTTCTAAGTTCTCTCTACTGCAATTTAGCAAGACTCTTGATTCCCAAACATGCACCAAAAAGTCTTTAAAACTGTTGAAACAAGTTTGTTCTTTTTCAAACCAATGATAGTTTAAATCATCCAAAGTCCTTGAATTTTGTTCTTAACCGTGCAATAAAATTTAACTAGGACTTGTGTGAGTTGACAGCATCTGCATACACGGACAGCACGCTCTGCTTTAACATCAATGTAGGGTCATCAAAAACACACATGGGTCAACATCTTTGCTCATGCAGCATATGACAACATATTCATGTGGACCGTCTCATGCTTCAGTGAAACACCCTGTATTCTGTATCCTGCATGTATGTTCCTGAAAGAAACTGTACAGCTCTGGCCTTGTCTGTAAACCTTTTGGGCAAAATGACAAGAAGTCCGGTGCGTCTCTAGCTCAGGTCAGACTGTTAGCCCCGCCTCTGGTCAGCATCATTCAGACACTTCATCTGTGCGTGTCTGTGAGGAGTGCAGCACTTGATTCCCATGATCCTGTGTTATGTCTTTTTTAGGCAGATGTGCATAAGGGCCTGACTGAGGTCTAATGAGTGTCACATGCTATTACACACAGACTTACAAACACACAACAGCATCTGACAGCTGCTCCGGGCATTCATGCATTGATCTCAGCGGGAGCCTTCTGAACCTGTCTCACCTCTGGTCAGTTATGCAGAAGTGGTATAAAAATATGCCCATGTGTAATAATTATTTATCAACATAAATATTGATATTTTGAAATAAAAAAACAGTTTTACATATTGGGTCAACAACTGTAATAAATAAATATCTTATTGTGCAATTAAAACATTATTTTGAGTTTTATTCACAGAACATTGTCAAATAAAGTGTAAACCCTTTCAGCAATTGGCACACATTTATAATACATTGTGTGATTTTTTTTTTTTCAATATTCAGATACCTAATTTAACTGAATAAAACTTCACCTATTTGGTAAAACCATTTTAATTAGTCATTTTAACGCTCAGTCACAACATAATGCACCAAAAATAATAATAATATAAGTCTAAGTTTTTTTTAGCACTTTTTTATTATTATTATTTAAAATAAGCCTTAAAGGTCTTTATAAGCAGTGCAAATGAAAGATAAGAAAAGAATAAACTGCTCAGTTTCCTTTCTTCATTGCTTTGAATTGTGCAACAAAATTTAAAAGTAAAGTAAACTTTTTTCTTAGTACCTTCTTGCAAAATAAAACTTGTTAAATGAAAAGACATAATTCATTTTTACATTCAGAGGAGCCCAAACGTAGATGTTAAAGTTGTTGCTGTCAGAAGAATATGTATTTCAGGATCTTTCTTTTTGACATTCTTCAAAATAAAAGTCAATTTCCTGTTAGAAAAACAAGAGTGAGCCAGCAAACATTCAAAGTAGTCCAGTTTTGACAAATGTGACAGAATAATAACCAGTAGTTATATTTTGGCAACACAAATCTTTGTTGACAGAGTAAGCATTGTAAAGTCGCAGCAATGTGTCCCCCAACAATCATCTTTCTGCGCAGCGAGACCGCAAAACTTAGATACTCACACAAGTCAAACTTCAGATTTGTGGACACACTGTGTAAATATTTCAGCAAATGCATATTTGTATAAATTGTGACAACAAATTTGATCGCTGACTGTCACACTTGATGTGTTACCATGTCACTAAAGCTGCAGTCTTCAATAATAATGTGCATATAAAAACTGGATTTAAAATGCATTTGCATCACCTTCATTCAATTTTAATGGAAATAGATTTTGGTTATAGTATGCATTTATTCAGATTTAGTGGATGGGGGTGTTGAAATTTTATAAGTAGAGGCAAATATGCGGTGGCATTTTATCCATATGGATCTACAGTTTATTTCAAATGGTGCAGAATAAATAACTCAGCGGCTAGAACCTCCTTTTTGCAGTGATAATGAAATATAAAATATATTTTTGTTTAAAAGAGCTAACTTTTAGCAATCCATTACTGCTTTTTTGTAACTAAATCTTTTGCTTTAGTTGTCTGAGATCATGATTTGTGGTCAGGAAAGGGTCCAGGGTGAGTTAGCTTTCCATGAGTGGAGGAGTTTCTGTAGAAACATTAAGGAAGTATAAAGGGTGAGGTCAACAGATAGGTCTATGTGACATCTGCAGTCATTAGTCACTTCTGGCTACGCTTGACCAAAATTAACTTTATAGAGGATAGCTTGGGTGTAGAGATGACTTGATTATCCAGGAGAGGAGGAGGAGGAGGAGAAAATCCAGCTGATGTTGTCAGTGTGCCTCCCACATGCCTTCTCGATTAAAAACCCTGTGAGATGACAGTGTAACTCTCGACTAATTTGAGACCATCTTAATTTTCAAAAAGGAGCAAGTAAATAATTTTGGATTTATCTCATTTTGAGGCACTTCTTCAAGATCCTGCCCCACAATCTCTTTTCAGACAAACGCATGGATAGAGAAAAGCTGAAGATGGTTTCTGATGAATGAAACATTTTCCATATTTAATTGTCCTGTTTTAATCATTTTGAATGTCCATATGTGTATTTTATTTTTTGTTTTTTGTTGTTACTTTGGTTTGCAAACCACTACATTCCTGCAGTTTATTGTATTGCAATGCAAGACTTGCTTCATGTGAATTGGCATTACAATAGAATTCCATCCTTAAATAACACATTGCCTGTGAAATATGATCCCTCTAATTTTTAAGCAAAAATTTAGTATGAAACAATAGAGACATTTTAAAGACAGAGAAGAGCAACCATGACTGTTTGGGTTAAAAAAAAGAGGACTTGAATCCATTCTTGTTTGACAGACAAATCCAGGTAAAGGGATAAAACAAAGCAAACGAATAATTAACATGTAAAAAAAGATGTACAAAAACAAAGTCCCGTGTTTTTATTTGTATTAACCAGGGGTTTAACGATTCATTGTGATGGTAGTTTTTATTTTAAAGTGAAATTAACCCACTGTGCCTCAATCCAAATGTTTTTTTCCAATATCGATTATTAATTTATCTTATTTAGAAATTAAATTTAAATGGCATAGTTTGACTCGATTAACAACGTGCCGCAGACAGATTGATCTGGTTGGATCGTAGGAATATCCTACGAATTTTTCTATTCATAGGAATCGAAAGTGATTAATCGATTAATCATCCAGGAAGACTTTGCCTTCCCGGATACAGAACACAGAAGAGAAAAACAACCTTTGTACCCAGGGCAGAACAAGCGGCTTAATGCTGACTTACAATCAAGCTAATCAGTGCAATACATTCAACTGAACATGCACACACTGTGTCACTTTATGGTTTTTTTGTTTGTTTTTTTGTTGTATATTTTGTCTTTTATTGTATACTATTGTCCTTCTCCTCATACCAAGGAATAATAATAGTAACATAGTATTGTATGGTATTGTTTTTTTAATGGATTTACGTGATGTTTTTTTCTAAACTACTGTCTGCCTCTTAAAAAGAATTGCCCCTCTGATATAAAGTTGATTGAGTTAAATTGAATATTTGATTAAACGTTACACACCAAATTTCACATGCTGTTATTCAGGTTACTAATTTTGATCTACAGACATTTTACAAATTAATAAAAACTTATGGATGGATGGATGAAAAAACAAATTCTGAATAGATTTGAAAAACAAAATGAAAAACTCCCAAAACCACACATCTGCAGGCTTGGAATACTGCAGTCAACTATGTGGACACACATTTTTTCCTTTTAGTTTTCACGTTCTCAGTTTTATTGTAGTTGTTTTGTTTTTGTTTTTTTCTTTGTTCTGTGCTCAGGTTTTGGTTCTTTCAGTCACAATCCTTCCAGG
Organism: Oryzias celebensis; assembly: GCA_014656515.1. Classification (NCBI taxonomy): domain Eukaryota; kingdom Metazoa; phylum Chordata; class Actinopteri; order Beloniformes; family Adrianichthyidae; genus Oryzias; species Oryzias celebensis. The sequence continues at coordinate 18,495,248 of BNCR01000013.1, forward strand.
GTTTAGTTTCATTCCTTTCACAGCTGTTTCTGCCTCAGTAAATGACTCCACAGTTTGTGATTCCAGCTGCTCAGAAGTTCTCTCTTTTACCACCTTTTATTTTCCCTTGTTTGAAGAGCATCGTGGTTTAATTTTGTCACAGTTCCCGTCAAATTATTGTCACGTTTGGGTGGATTTATGACTATCTTTGTGTTTCTTAGGCACTTCTTTGCGTTAATGTCCCCATCAACAGCCTTCTGTATTGAGCTTCTAAGTTCACATGTTTGAAGCAGCCAAAATGTAAAACATTTTATCGTCAAAGTATAAACTTGTGCCATTATAAAGTTTGAAATCACCGTGATTTTCCTGTACATTCAACTTTACAAGCTAATAACCTAAGATGAACTGCCCAAGAAAAAATGAAGAAACGTCTTTCCTCCTTTGAGAATCACAACACTGCTGTAAAATTTATTTTTCTCTTTTTTAAAACTCAGAGAATATGTAACTTCCAAAACATGAAAGGATCTTGGTCCAACAGCATCTCTCAAGCACAGTTTGAGTGTGCCCAGTGAGCATTTCTCTTTTAAAGGAAGGTCCCTCTGTAGTGGTAAAACCTGACATCTTTAAAGAACATTCATGCAAAACTTCATAAGCAGGGGGCTTAGTTATTCAGTCCAAAGCTACATTTTTATTAATACACAGCCAAATAGGTTACAATATTTACTGGAAATAAATCATTTTATTTCCATTCACCAGTTTTAATTGATGTGGAATTTTTAGATGAAGACAGATTCACTAAAATCTTTTGCATGATAACATTTTTTTTCTTTTTGTTAAAGGGAGTCATTTAGATCATTCAGAATGACAACTGCAGGTCAAGTCAAGACTCAACCTCCAGCAGCCTGCTTTAAATCTAAGTTGTCTGGTATTTAACTGTGGGAAGGAAAGGTTGGTTGGTCAAATATTGATTAAACTGTTACAGTCCTTGGAATTGAGTTTTGCACAACAAAATCAGCTGCCAAATAAAAATGGAGCCTGTTTGTTTTTTTTTTTCTTTTTCTGCAGGTCCAGGTTCTTGTTTTAAGATGAATTTGCAGAGGTGGCATACGCATAAAACACCCCTCTACATCTACATTCTGTGATATATAAATTATTAGTTTCAATAAAGAAAACCTAAAGTGGGATTTTTGACTATTTAGCTGTGCAACACTTCATTTGTTATTGCTTATATTTCTCACCTCCTAATTATTTCCACTGCATTTTCAGGAGATTCAGTATTTTGTTGTTTTTTTTTTCCAGGTAAAGGTCCTGACTTTATACACTTTTTCTTACGGTGACGATCGATATATTGACGTCAGTATTTAAAGACTGACTCCAATGAAAATTGTGTTTTTAATGTGCAATTGTTGCATTTTTCTCATGATGGAGGAAATTTATAAAGAAAATTCATATTAAAATTGCATTTCTAAGTATTTAATCATTTAAACTGTTGTGAATCAGGAGCAGACCAAAGAAATGCATTTGGAAAATGCCTGTAGCAGTGAAGTAGGAGCTACAATCGGCAGGCCACAAGCTCCCATCTCTGCTCCATTCCAATATATCCACTCGCAGACAAATAGTTCCATAGATGTCTTTGTTTTCTGGTCCGAGCTGGCATCTGACTCAAAACTGTATGGTTTTAGAGCTCTGATATTGCTCGCCATTTTTGTTAAGTTGAGTTGGGGTTATAAGGGGCTGTGAGCTAGTGGGAAAGAGTGTAAACGAAGGTATGATGGGAAATGAAGGAAGGCTTACTCCACGTCAACAGTCCCACCCAAAACGAATTACTACAATGTCTAAAGAGCTACTGCTGCTCTGCACAAACTATGTTCTAGAACAGAAATAGGTAACTCCAGGCCTCGAGGGCCGCATTCCTGCATGTTTCCTGTAATCCTGAAGATCAACATGCTCTTTCATCCTTTTTTATTGTACTGTTTCTCTGGTTTTTATGCTTTCAAAAGACCATAAACTTGCAGCATATGTTGTCTCATTTAAGCATCTTCTATTAAATTAGAATTAAATTTACACAATGCAGACAACTTGAAATATATTATGTCTTGGTCCCCCACTTCCCACTGAAAACAAATATTCACAGCGGAATTTGACTATGAGACCCATCTAATGGGCCCCTGTAATGCAAGAGATGAATATAAGCCTTTGAGAAAAATAAAGTGGTTTGTGGATACAAAGGCATTGGAGCGAGCAGTTTGAAGCACCAGAGAAATTTGGCACCACGCACCAGAGAAAGGTGACCACACACAAAATAAAGAGCTGCAATTACAAGAAAAAAAAAACAACTAAGAAATGAGAATGTAAGGGGTCAACTGCTGAAGTAGTTTGTGGACCTACAAGAAACGTTCAGTGTAGTCTTCCTGACTCCAGAAAATGATTAACATTTTTTACTAATTCAATATGTGAGTGTTGCCATAGAAGCAGAAACGTTTATTTTATTTTTTTTCTATTACCATGACTGTCTTTTTGCAGGTAAATGGTTTTGGTTTTTGCAGGAGAGCCCAGGACAATCAAACTGTCCTGAATCTGTATAAAGCTGCATTGTCAAAGCACAAAAGAGCACTCTCAAACTTATAAACACCCACTCCCATCATGTATCTGTTAAACTTTCTCTCATGCACACAAGTTGAAAAGGTTCCTTTTAAACAGTTTTTAGGTGCAGGTAAACTCTCTATGTCCTCATGTCTGCATGAGAAGCTAACATGTTTTAGTGCAAACTGGATGATCCTGAAGGCAAACTCGCTCTTAAACGGCACTTCATTTTATCGTAATTCCACCGGATTTTGTGGTCATTATTCTTCATTTCTCACTGCTCAAAGGACATGCTCCATTTTATCATCATTAGCAGCATTAGTCTCACTGCCTGTTGTTTTATCTTCTCTTCACCCTCCAGTTACAATCGCAATCTTCCACATTCCCTTGTCTCATCGTTTGTCACTCTCTGCTCTATGTCTTTTATCTACATAGTTTACTTTTTGTATCACTACTTCTAGTTTGTTAGAATATACATTTTTCTTTCTTGTACTGGCTCTTCTGTTCATCTTAGCCTCATAAAGTCAATCCAGCCATCCACTGCAAAGTAATGAAGCAGTTTGAGAGTGTGGCAGCGCTTTTTTAAGCCAACAATAGGACTTTTGCCGTACCCTTAAGACCAATGAGACTATATCCAGATTTAGCCACATATGAACTCATTCTATCATCCTCCTGTCTTTTAATTCGGATTAAGTCTCTATAACCAATTCACCAAAAACTTTACTGTCTTTAGGCATTTCCATCTGTAAGTGTGACTGCAGCTGACTTTGTTTATTGTCCTTCTCAGGGGGCTAAAGATGCAGTGGAGTAGGAAGATCCCAGAAGATCACAAATAGTAAAAACACAGAAGAGAACAAATTAATTCATGTTTTGTCAGCTGAAATGAAAAAGAAAATCCTCGCATCGTGAAACAAAGATGATAGTGGTTTCATTGGACACACCAGAGCCAATTTGACTTGTTCACATTTCTTTACACCTGTAAAATGTTTAGATTTGATTTGAAATGGTTTATTTCAAGCAATCAAAGTATGAAATAGTACATACACAGAACAATTAACATGCATTAAATCCATACAAAGACATATTAAACATTGGATAATTGTAGATTGCTTGAAAAGGAGTGGAAGGAAGCAAACTTATATAAGCCCACCTTGTATTCGTCTAACCATTTATTTTACATATGTTATCAGTATGTGGTTCATAACTTCTGATCAGAGCTTTATACACTATCAACACAGATTCAGATCATCAAGAATTATTTAGCTTCAATAAATCAGATGACAAAATACATAATGATCATGACACTCAGCATAAAATTATTTCAGAATTCATAATAGCCTATGCAGATCAAACATCTAAGTTTAAAATAGTGTTTAAAGTTTAAAATCAAGTAAAGTGATGATTAAAGATCAATCATCTTAACAATCATCAATAATTGATACAGGAAGCTTATTGTTGTGATTATATACTGTGTGATGAAGAGGTCCATATTCTGTTTATTGTTTGTGGATTGTATTCCTTCTTCTGCTGCCTGATTAACAGCTGTCCTTCTGGGTTTAAAAGAGTTTTTCTTCGGTTTAATGCCTGCAGACATCAAAGGTTATTGACATTGTAGAACCTCATTGTAGAGATTTGAAAGAATGGAAGACATCTATATATATATATATATATATATATATATATATAGATGACTTTTCTATAAAAATATATTTGCAAAGTTCCCAAATAGTTCATGTAGTTTTTATATAGAAGGTATAGTTTCTGCAGGAAGTTAAAGACCATTTTATAGTCCCAGCATTTTAATTTTTTTGTTTCTATTTATTGAGAAGATAGGAAGTCACACTTTTGAACAGCAACTAAATTAAAAGATAGTCAAAATATGATTTTCTTTAGAAAATGATTTGTGTACACATTTTTAAGATTAGGATTAAATACCTTTAGAATTTGCCATGGCATAATAAATATTTATTTGTGCCTTTTGGTATTAGCAAATAACACCACTTTTTTATCATTATAAGCATCCATCTCTTCCATGTTTAACCTTGCAAGTGGCCACAACAGAGCCTCCATAAAGATGCCACTGCAATCCCCATGAACCCTTAGAAAGCAGAGAACTGCATGTGCCAGAAAAGTGCCTCTGCTTCCTAACGTCAGGCATCATTTTTGGCATTAAGGCTTTTAGTCTTGGAGGAGCGTTTAGATTTTTATTTCTTTTTCACCTGAGGTTTTTTGAGGGATGGTTTAAGGAAAACATTGTCAGGTGGAATGTCAGAGAGAAAGCATGTCTTATGAGCCAAATAAATTATCATCTCCTTCAGGGAACATAACATTATCTGACATAACCTACAGAAATTATCTACTTGTTTGTGTTTTCTGCTGCAGTTTTATGTTCCCCTTTTCCCCTATTATTTGAATAATTCGTTTGGATCCAAATTTGCAGACATTTCATTAAAAATAGAGATCTATTATTTTTCTCTGTGTGGGGTTACTTTGATTTTAGTAATTACTGATTCTCCTCCAGTGCCACTCATGATTAAATCAGCAAGTAGAGAGAAAAGTAAGGCAGATGAAAAGAGAAAAGAAAAACAGCCCTCAACATGGAGAGACTTGTAACCAGATGGTGTCTAAGTGCCTGGCTGACTGTCTGGGCTGTTAGCTAGTTTGCACAAATCTGTGTGAACAATTGAAAGTACAACGTAGTTTAAAATACCCAGGTGTTTGGGCCAAAATTAGCAGGTGGTAATGTCTGAAGTGAGACAAACTGACTGATGGTTGCCATGCATGGCATTTCAAAGGTAGTTCTGGCTTGAAGGCAACAGCTTTGAAATAAAGCTGGAAATGCAGCCGTTTTGGAGAAGCACACACTCTGGACAGTTTCCCAGGGGCCTCATTAGGGACTGTGTGTGACGGGTAGGTGGATGAAGTAGGACACAACAACCAAACACACAGGGACAGCAAAAAAAAAAAAAAAAAAAAAATCAATTTCTCTTTGTTACCCACGTGTTCGTACATGCAGAGCAAGTTGCAGTGGGGCGGTTTTTGAGCAACTGGCAGTAAATTGGGGTGTCATTATTGCTACTTCCACCAAATCGCATGTATGTTAATAGCAGATTCACCCATGAACTGATAAAAACAAACAAACAAAAAAACAAGATAGTTGTAATGAATGTACTGTTGAACCCAAAACAGCAAAGTGAAATCACAGCTTTTCTAATTGTCTGCTGCTATTTTGACAGTTCAGTTAATTGATTTTACTCTGTTTAGGGTGTTCATGCCATGCTTTTGAATTTGTGAATGTGTTGGGTCGTTAGCTGTAACAGCTGTGCCTCATTGTGACTTTCATAGTGTCTCCAGTGTCAGTCTCAAGCTAAGTGTCATTAAGGCACTCGTCTTTTGGAGAAGCATCTGAGCGTGAGTTCTCTCATTTTGTGTGAGCACACTTAGTTTTTTTTGTCTGTGTGCATTTTGCTCGAGCTTTTCCCTGAAAATACTGAATGCAAGCTGGATTCTGACACCCTACATTTAACTCTACCACAGATCGTTGACGGAGCTCCATATGGTGTTCCCACAGTTTTTACCTTTTTCCAGCCATCACATTGGGAGACTAATGTTTTTTTAATTGGCAGATTCACTTAAGTGCTGACAGAAAAAGCAATTTATGATTCAAGAATAAACTCAAAATTACTATATTCTGTCAAAGTTTTATTTTATTGTTTGTATAATTTTAAGAAAGGATAACTGGCAAGCCAAATGTGGCATCACAAATGCTGACTGTCAGGGAAAAAGAATGTATTCTTTCAAACTGAAATAATTATAAATGCAGATTTGTTTTACTTCCTTTAAAAAAAAAAAAGAACATCAAAAAAATGGATACGGTACAAATATATAAATGACATTTAGTGTAAATTGCTTTTTTGTTAAAACACGTTTTACAGTGGTTAAACCACCTTGTTAATACAAATTGTAAAAATGAGAAAAAAAAGTTAATTTTAGGCAAAAGGATTGTGAGTGCCCCCCAAAAAATCCAAAAAGAATGTACCATTTTTGTAATGGGTAAAGGTTTTCATAAAAACTGCAGGTTTTTTTTTGTTGTTTTGTAATCCAAAATCAATATTGAGCAAATGTCCACTCACTGTGACAACACATACAAAGAAATAGAACACATTTTGGCAAAAGAATGAAATTATGAGTCAGAAGTCATGATTAAAATGAGGATGAACCACGAGCAGGTGGTCAGGGTGGAAAACAGAGCCAGGTGTGATTGAAGGCAATTAAACAGACAGATGAGTCATTAATTCCTCTTGGAGAGTTTTAAAGAGAAAGCCCAACCTGCTCTAATCCAAGCAAAGAAATATATTATTACACATCTCATCAAAGAGGCTGTAAAATAGGAGCACCATAAATCTATGGCTTATCAGTGTCTGTGCAATATTTGTTAGTTCTTAACAGATGGAATCAACATGCATTATACTTTGTAAAATACTTAATCCTTCATATGTTTAAGCATTGTGGTATTTTAAATATGACTAATTAGCTTTAAAATCTAACTTTGACTTAGGCTTTCGGTCTATAAAAAAATGGACAATTAAAAAAATATATAAAACAAACAAACTAGCAAGCCATCTCCAGCACCAGCTGTATTGAGTTAGTTGTGCATAAACACAGCATAAATGATTTAAAACAAATTCTATTGAAAGATGCTGTTTTTTTGACAGCATCTTACTTGATTTTTCTTTTGTTTGTCTTTTCTTCTTTTTTCCTGCATTTGCTTAAATGTATCAATAATAAAACTTTATTTATTTGAATGGCGCTTTAAAACCTCAACGAGGTACCAAAGTGCTTTGGAATAAAAATAGACATAAAAAGATAACTTATCTCTTTTTTGGGGGGGTTCAAAAGTGATAAAAATTAAATTTAAAATTGAGCTGATCAGGAAACAAAAATTAAAAACTAACAACATACAGAAATGACAGGCAAGAACTCAGCGAAATGAGTAAAAGAAAATAGTAAGATTCCACCAACTACTGAGTATTACCTTATAAAAAGGTAAGTTTTTAGCTGTCATAACATGATGTAGAATTCTGCAGGAATATTATTCCATAAATTGAGGCCTGCAATGTTGAAAAAAAAACCAGTTGAAAAAAATAAGTACACACTTTTATAATTAGGTGGAAAAAGTGACCATTCAATCACTGGTGTGAACACGATTTATATTGTAGTTATCACTTCTTTATTTGTTTTGACTTGCAGTTTTACCATTTGTGAAGGAATCTGAGGTGCAAAGCAGTTAAAAAAAAGTAAACTTTATTTTTCCAGAAAGCAGTTTAGATTTGCAGAACTTTAAAAAACAAAGCTGAAAATTAGCAACTTTATGAATTGTTCTTTGACAGTTATGCTTCATTAACTGTAGCTTTTCGTGCGTTATCGGAATTTTGACAACTCTCTGACAGCTTCCTCTCTGTCCCACTCCATTGGTTCTGCAGCCTTTATGCGGCACACCCCAATCCTAATCTTTTAATTGGCTAGTATGCTTTCAGCAATGACAGGGATGAATCAATAAGAGCCATGAAGCTAAGCGATGTTTCCAGCTGTTCCCCTCTGTTTCTTTCTCACCGTTTCATTTGTAGTTATTTAACCATGTAGATTTAATTTAAACATCTAGTTGTTATTTAAATATGTCGTTGCTTATTTAAACATTTAGTTGTTCGTTCAAACACGTAGTTGTTCGTTCAAACACGTAGTTGTGTTTTTAAACATGTAGTTGTGGAGTTATATAAATTTATATATATATATTTTAACAGTTCTAGCACATCTCCTGTCCATCCTGGGAGAAGATCCCTCCTTTTTGTGGGCATCCCAGAGGTTTCTTATTTTTTTTCCCCCAAGATAGGGTTTTCTTTTAAGTGTTTTTTTTCTCACCGAGAGTTCATCTTAGTCTGTTTAGTTTAGTTTAGCAATCAGCTTTTGTTCATAATTATATAATTTACTTTATGGTCTTCGCAAAAATAGTGGTGTGAAGCCCAATGAGATGGCTGTGGTTGTGATTTTTGAAGTACATAAATAAAACTGAACTGATATGCATCTGATTTACCTTCTCTGTCAGCCTCTCTGGTAAGTCCATGGTATCCACAGCAACAGCCACTTACCCCAAACACAGCAAAAGAAAAACCAAAGTGCTTTAATTTATCTTTATTGCTGCCTGTTGGTCTTTGCCTTCATCTTTCCTCCATATTTCACACATGCTCAATATGAAATGCATAGTTTGTAAGAATGTCTCTCCACGCTCCATCAGCTTAGCAGTAATCAATGAAGACCTAGTTCTCAATCAGTGCCCCTAATTTACCCCTACAGCCTGAAGTGATGCATTATTCGCCAAATGACAAAGTGCGGCCTCTTTTGATGAACAGTCCTTTAATGGACTTTGATGACTGATGTAAATGGAGCAAACATGATGCTTGAAAATGGAAGAGGAGAGGAAATGTGAGGCGAGCATTCTTGGCTGTTTATCACAAAGAACGGGTTTGATTAATTGTTTAACCACCATAGATTGAGACTGGTTTTTTATTTGTTTTTATTTTATAGGAAACAAACGAGCATCCTCATCTGGGTTGTTGTAATCATCACTTTAAGTGGCAATTAAAAGCTCACTTTCAGAAGACCCCCTTGTGTTGATGAATAGTTATCTGCCTAATCAAATACTGGGTGAAGAAAACGCACCTTTGCTCTCAATTTATGAACCAAATGCATCTCTTGAACCACAATCATGTCTTCACTGATGGAACATGTCTATTCAGAGCAAAGAAAATTAGCGAGAATAGTTTTGCAGAGTTGCAAATCATATTTGAAGGCTTCAGTGAGCAGTCTGACCCGATTATTTTCCCAAGCGAAGCCAAAAAAAAAGGGGTAACGATCAGCGATTTCAAGCACAACCCCAGAGCTCCATAAAGCTTCGTCACAGTCGACCAAACACCCGCAAACAAAAGAAAAAAAAAAAAGAAAAGAAAAGAAAAAGGAGCTAAATAAATAAATAAATAAAACCCAATGATGGATGTTCTCCTTCACAGCAGAAAAATGAAAATCCCACACAGGGAGGAATGGGACAGTAGTGGAAGGGAATTCTAGTTTATGAAATGCTTTGATCTTATAACCAACATTCTGTTGATGCCGCCAGTCTATGGCGGAGCCGCTTGTGGTCTGCAGCTGCTGATGTTTAATAGATGGAGAACATTTTCTTTCCTTTCCCACACACTTCTTTTTTACTTTTATAAATTGTCTTTTGACAAATGGTCATTTAACGGTTTTAAACAGTGTGGGAATTACCAGAAAAAGTCCATGTCCCCTGTGCCTTGTTACCGTGAATCAATGAAAAACTCCTATCTATGTTGTCAATCAGGCTTCAACAAGAGTGTTGAAATCTAATACCCTTGACTGACCTGTTTCTGCTGGGAAAAAGACAAAAATCAGAACATTGTCAAATAGCCTGTAATAAAAACTGGTGAAATCATAATAGAAAACCAAATGTGGAGATTTGCACATTGAGTGCTTTGAGCTAAGAATAGCATTTCTTCATGTGGAACAGGCAGCTCATATGCAGCTGTCAATTTAGGACATTGTTTGAGATTTATCCAAGTAATATGTGGATAGTCTGACAACTTTTTACTAGTTCTGAGAGCAGTTAAAATGTCCTGCATGGAACAACCTCTGGTAATCTCTTCCTCAATAGTTTAACCTATAATTCGTCAAAGACAACTCTACAGTGAGTACTGTGAATGTGAAAGGCATTAATATCTGATGCTGGATTGCACTGGGGATCTGCAAAAAAAGAAAAGTAAATCTTTCTGCAGTTTCCCATATTTAGCAGATACATGGAGAATTATTATTGCCAAGTTGCACAAGATGATGATCAATTTGCCTTTTAATCATCTTGTCAAAACTTATAGATGTTTATTTGATAGTCAAGAAGGTTGATTGCTTTACTGGAGTCTGCTTTTGCAAATGATGACAGAGGTTCAATCATACGTCACTAAAAACCACAATGTTTCTTTGCTTTAAACCCTCTTAGAAACAAGATGGTGTGGATTAAGTTATTAGCGCCTATTTTACAAGCTAAATTTCAGCTGACATGTGCATTTATCTTTGAAGTATATCTCGATTTGCTCTTCTGAAGGGATGCAAAGTTATGGAGCTTCCGACAAAGAGTGGAAGTAGTTTTTAAAAGCAGAAATAACTTTGCTCAGTTGCAAACGCACCTTATTGGAGCCAGATTTAGAATAATATGTGATTACCGGTATGTCCAATTTACAATATTGAAACCATATTATCTTATGAAATAGATCATTTGTATTTGCATATTTACGGTAATAAGAATACTATTTTCTCACACTTAGAGGTAAGAGAGAAGCAAGTGTAGTTTACATTCTTCTGGTGTCATTTAAACATTAGATTTTACCGCATTGCCCACATGCTTATGTCAAACAGTGTAGTGGTTTCCACATTTGAGTTGCTTTTTATGGCGCAAACTGGCTTTTGTTTATGAAAAATACTTTTGAGTTTTGTTAGAGTCAATCCTGCAGTAACAATGTTAAAACATCAGTTTGCATAAACCAAAACTTTCCCAGCAGCAGCCTCTGACTCCAAGAGTGCAGTGGCTTGTTAGATTGATGATTTTTCTGATTGTAACACAGATGGGTAAAGGTTTTAGGTGCTTAATTTCTGAGGAAATGCTGGCTTTTGAAGCAGAGAGAAACCTGCTGAGCAAGCTTAATGCACAGGGAGGGATTTCTGCAACATTGCTCTGCAGCACTGGAAATATTTTGTTCTTGGATACAGTTTAAAAAAAAGTGTTTTTGTTTTATTCACATCAATTATTTTTATGCTTAAAGGAATTTTTCTAAACAGTTACGAACATATTTTAATGCTATTGAATAATGGAAGCAAGAAATATTGCATGATCACATTAGTATATATATAACTCTGGTTACAAAGGATGAGCATGAGACCAAATTTTATTTTATTTTTTCTTGAAAGTAAATATTTTATGATGTTACTTAGTTATTGGCACCATAATTACATAAATAAATGCAGTTGTGCATAAAGGCTGTGTGCCAAGATTGCTTGTCTTGTGTGGGAAGATCTTTCCAATGTAGTGAGATTTTTTGGCATCAGATGATGGCTTGTTTAATGTGGTAAATTTCCATCTGTTGTTTAAGCAAAAATGTGTACGCTCCATTTCAAACCCTTTGCCCTCCTACTCTGTTTTAGCAAAAAGATCAATAAACACATATGTGTTGCCTTTAGACAGATATATAAGAACTCTTCTCATTTTATCTTTATAATGTGTTTGAAATAGTTCAAACTAGATTGTTTTCAACTTACTTTCTTCAATGAATTTACTTTAACATTGCACCTGTTCTTTACTCCCCAATTTTTGTTTCTGATATTTTTTTTATATATATGTAAATCAGAATGCCTGAATTTCAAAGTGAACACAATTTAGGAGAAACTCACAGTTTGATTTATTTAAAAAATAAATAAATACAAATAAATGATCAATCCTAACTTTTAAAAAAACAGAAGGATTGATGCAAGTCCCATTTGAAGACTTTCTTGTCCCTTCTGTCCAGATATAAAATGAGCTTCATGGGAAACAGCATTTTTTTTAAATCTTCATTTGTGAAACAATCAGCTTTTTTAATCTAAATCATCTTGTAGTCTGATCCATAATAAAAACTGCTTTGGTTAATAAGTCTTTACATAACAGTGCCAGCTGTCTTTCTGTGCAGGATGGGACAACTCAAAATAGTAATCCAATTAAAGAGGACCGCCTCATAACCAACTAAAAGAGGCGGTCAGCAAGGCACTGCCCTAAACGCTTCCAAACGGAAAGCGTAGGAGAGGATCGCTTTAGATTAGAGGTGGGAAATAAGGGTTGCACTCTTGGTTGTTTTCTAACATAACCTGCTCTGGCGTGTATTCATTTGACTGAACACACCAGATCCAGTTAGTCATCTAACCCGAAGAACCCGAAGTTCTTACATGAAACTTGATTAATCCAAACAAAAGTTGCTGTAAGTCAGTATTTTTTATCCTTTTTAGAGCTAAGGTACACTATTTCCTTGATTATTAATCACAACCACCACCAGTTGAAAATGTTATAAAAAATTGTAACTCGTCTTTTTTTTAGCTATATACTGTCATTCTTATCAAACGAAAAAAACAAATGAACACAAAGACAAAAGGAATCTATAATTCTTCATATGTATGAACAGAGCTGATTTTCTGGCAATAGTACATGATTTTTAGACCAGTTAAGTGAAATTGAATAACTTTCCACAGCACATCTGACAAACTCACACTGGTGTACTGCAGTACACCGGCCGAAAACCACTGTTGTAAGGCATATGTAATTAGACATAAATTAGCATAAAATGGCCCCTTCAAAAAAAAAAAAAAGAAAGAATTAAGGTTAAGATTTGTAACCCAGGTGAAGAATGTTGGGGCAATTACTGGAGTTTTGAGATTTGAAACAACAGAACGGAGCTTTTCAAAGTTGCCCTCGGGTGTTAAAGAGGAGTGAATGTCATACTGCTGCAAACAGGTCATCTAAACACAATGACACTTTCTATCCTGGTGAATAAAAAGACTAACAAAAGACACAAGTACTGTGACACTGATGGACAGCCTGATATTGCCCTCCTAATCAAACCTCTACTCAGTCTCACACACACACACACACACACACCCACACACGCACACACACACATGCACACACACGCACACACACACGTCTGGGATATTTTTCCCCTCATTCTCACTGTCTCTCTACTTTTCTGCTCCTTCTCTCCCTACACTTTCTCCATCTGCTGTTCCATTATCTTGCTTCTCTGTTCTGTTAATGTCATTGAGTCGTCTTGCATTGCACATTTCTTTATTTTATCACCAAACTGCACTTCTGCCTCTGCCTATCACTTCATCTTTAGCTGGCCTTGAATTTGTGCACTAAAACCTAAATCCATTCAATCATCTAATACAATAGAGAAGACAAACGGCTCTGAGAAAACATCCTTTTTGTCTATTCATGTAAATAAATTGTATCTTTAAAACTCACAAATTGTTAAGACTTTCTTTCCTGCAAAAACGTATCTATGATTTGAACTCCACCACTGTGGAAAGAACAGCTACGGTAAGCTTATGTTCTGCCTTAAATAAGTCTTATCCTGCAGAATACTGCGTGCATTCTGCATGCATTGTGCATGCAGTATTCGTCCGAGTCTGCTGGGAAGGAACTCATCATCTTTGAATCTCAGTCTGTCAGCTGCCTGGCAGCTTGTGTCGGCGCCAACCGATTAACCTGTTTTTAATTGTCACTTGACTCCTCTCATCAAAGTAAAGAGTATCTTCTGTTTCTAAAACTAAGATGCAACCGAGTCTTATGTGGGGAAATTGAAGTCATTTTAATTTCATTTAGTATGCCACCCACACAAGCTCATAATCACACGCCCTGCTGTTTTCTCTGAGAAACAGTTATTTTTATAAAAACAGGTGTTTTCATTCTTTAAAAACAACCATAGCAGACAGTTTTGAGATACATAAAAATGAATTAAATGTGTCAATTTGCAGAGATGAGGTCATTTGTGGGTCTGGAATACTGGCAGAGACAATCATGCAGGACTCTCAAGCACACCTTAATATGCTCTGGTTCTTCTCTGAAGACAGTGTGGGATTGTAGTCTAAAATAACACTGGTGTCTCCTTAAGGGAAGGCATAAGAATAACAAGAACACATCAGTTCTCTGCTGAACCACAGTTTGCCTCCCTGACTTTCTCGAGCTGTGTAGATGGGCTGTCAGTGTGGGCGGATTCGATTTGATGCTTCACTGCTCTTTATTGATGTATCTGTGGTTCCCAGCGATGCATTGCTGTCCCTCTCCAATGACAGCTCAAATGTGGAGCACATGTCACATACATTTCTTGCAAAATGGAGCCACATTGACAATTGCAATAGGACTAGACACTTTGCATGAAGCTTTAACGTTTACAAATGTTTATGGATTTTGCATGATTTTTTTTATATTGATGTCATCACTTTTTTATGAGGTAAACAAAAAGAAAATCTAGGGTATATTTGTCAAGCTCACGTATCGGCATAGTCAAAATAGACCCTGTAAAGTTTTTTGTTTTTTTTTTAACTAAATTATTATTAAAATGTGTCTTTTTTTTAAAACATCTTCAAATATAATCCCATGACTCAAGCACTTTTCAGAATGGACCATGACTACAATTTTCAGAAATCTACTCACTCGCTTTACATCTCTGAAGCAAGTGATGTCAACGTAAAATAATTTCTCACAAATCTATACTTTAGACTGAAAAGTTGCCCTCAGATGTATGGATCGCCACATAGAAGTGCCTCAACGTCGCCTTTAAAATGCCCTCATTTAACTAAATGACTTTGAAGCATAATGATGTAACTGACATTTAGAGGTGAGGTGGACTACATATGTTTGCTGGAAATTGTCTGTCTGGAAGAAACCCCAGAATCCTAATGATAGGATAATGATCTTCAAGACAGAGAGACTGATTTGATCTAACATCTGTGTAGTGAGAGATTATTGAAAAAAGCTCAACCTCTCTGACTGCTCTCCTTCAAAAGCTGTCAGCAAAACCTTAGCTTTACTTTCTGCTCCTTCAAACTAAAACTTTAAGAGGTTGTTTAAAAAAAGGGAGAGAAGCTTAGATTAGTGTCATGTGATGCCTCAGGGAGAAATATTTCACGTAAAATGGGTAATAGAAGGTTAAGAAATCCAACTTGTTTGCCGTGACACGTGAATAAAACTGTCATTTTGTGGTTAAAAGTGTGAACATAAAAAAGTAGAAAGATGCAAACACATTACTTTTGATATAAGCTATTGTTTACTTTGGTAATTTAAAAAAAAAATCAATTTCTAAACTACAACTAGGCAAATAGCACAAATAAAAAGCAAAGCTAAAAACTACATAAACAGGGACATACTACCAAATTATGGAAAAAAAAAACTGTTCAAAATTTAGTACATACTGTTTAAAGAAATACCAACAGCAATCACATTAGCTTGTCTCCATTTAAAGTATGTTGATCAGAAAGCAAATAAAATCTAATATTATAAACATTTTTTCACTGTTTTTTTGTCAATTTTAACATTTTATTGTTTTACCTCATTTTTAGATTAAATACCACAAGAAATGCATAGATTCATTTTGTTTAACATTTTCAGATTTCCATTACATGTTTGCCCTTTCTAAAACAACAGTTTTTGTTTTGAAAAATACAAACCTGACCCTCTGCTTTGGAGCGCAGTCTAGTTGTGCATTGATGACTTGGAGTACAGGAGACAAACACAATCATTTTTATCACCTTTCCAAAACTAGGTCAGAAGTTTACATTTAGATCCCCAGATTTACGTCTCAGTGGCCACTTTCTCCTGCTCATCAAGTGTGAACTGGAGGTGTTCTGATGCAAATCTTTAATAAATAAATAAATCTGGGTCTGCCATGAGACAAAATTATGTTTTTGTGAACTGAAACTATTTTTTTTTATAGAAAACTGAAGGTACACAATGATTGCAAAAAAAAAAAACAACAAAAAAAAAAACTAGAAAATAGAACTAAACTCAGACCTCGAGGATGTTTAATATGATCTTGGAGAACTTTTAGTTTTGAAATTTTGAAAGAGAATATTTGCACTTTTAAAGAGCAAAGTACCTACAATGACTCAGAGTGAATTTCAATTTGATTGTGTACATTGAACATAATAGATTTCACATTTTTGCCTAAAAAATCTCTGGCAAGGATTATCAAGGAAATAATTGTAGGCCAATGGGATTCAGCTGATGCCTACATTAAAGTCATCATAGTCATAATGTTTTTTTTTTCTAACTTTTCTAACCGTAATATTTGTATTTACATAATTAAAACCACTTTTACTTTATACGATTGTTATTTTTAATGTTTAACTTACAAATGTCTACCATGAACTTAAAGGTAATGCTTTTTATTTCACATTTTTACTGATCAAAACTGCAACAGCAGAAATCAATAGCGTTAAAGAACGCTGCCTAAATGTGATGTAGTTTGATATTTAGAGGATCTTGAACCATTTCACTACATTTTTTTCTGTAAGAAATCTACAGAACAACACTAAGAATGAGGACCTAGATTATTGACGTCAAAACAATCAGTTCTTAATAAATATTCATTGTTCACATTTGCAGTTTATCAGACTGTATGCCAGAACTTTATTGACTGGAAACCTAATAAAAATTCATCGCTGAGGCTACCATTTGCATGAAACCCTACAGCAATCTCTGCGTACCATTCTGTTCTGTGTTTGGTCTTGAGTCAAGACAATATAGCAAGCTTGCTGTGTTACATTATGTCGGTTTGATTTGCAATGCAAATCAGTGTGGAGTTCAAGGACTCGGTCTGACATCAAAAGCATGGATAAAGTGCTTGGTTCAGAGAGTGTTGAAGGTGCATTTGGCAGCCCTACACTCTTTTTTAATCACTGCCTTTTTGTGAGATACTTGGAATCATCAAAAGTAACTAGTCTCCGTGCCTATCAATTTTGGGTTCCTCCAGTGGTTACAGGGATGGCACTCTGGGTACATGGTCATTATAATAAACATGCTTTTAAGGTTTAAATCTAAATTTGCTGTTTTTCAGAATATATTTTCTAACTGTTGACTTTCCCCAACTCTCACAGTGTAACCTTGCTTTGGTTTGCTCACCTGTTAACATTTAGGTGGTGTTTGGAAAATTAAAAAAAGAAGAATAACTTATTGTATTTATAAAAAAATGTTAAAATTTACTTACAATTATTGTAGGGTAGCACTGGATGCAGTTTATCTTTTTACAGAAATGCTTTTTTTTGTTTGTTTTCACTCCTATATGAAGAACAACTTTGTACAAAGTGTTTGCAGTGATCAGGAATCTGCAGAAAAAAGCATTGAATCTGTCTTATATATATTTTCAAAAGTGTAGCTCAGACTTGGGTCTTTGCAAGTACAGTTTTGGGAATAAAAAGGCAAATGTTCAACTTTTAATTGGTTAAATGGAGAAGCACAAATAAGTGATTAATGCTGTGTTTTTAGCTTTAAGTTGTAGCTTTTAGTTCTTAGGTTGCATTTATAGATCTATAGTACATAGCTCTGAAACAGAACGATGTAGTTTCTTTTCTGTTCATTCAATTAAATATTCATTAAGACCTATAGAATATGTTTCGTTTCAGGCTGCAGAACATCAGCATAAATAGACTCTTTAACCTCCATCCTATGGATTTTTTTTATTATTTACTTGGAGAAAACAACTGATGGCAATATAGAAGCAGTATCATTAAAAATTGTTAAAATTTCTCAAGCCCAAATGTCTTGTGGTTTTGAGCAAGGATCAGTGCTTAAAAATGTATTTATCTGGGTAATTTATTCTACAAACATGTCTTTGCTCTATCCTAGATCTTTTAAATAATTTAAAGGTTCTGTGAGAAATATAAGATTACAAATACGCACAAACAAAGAAATGTGCACATCATTAGATATCAGTGTTTGTTGATAGAAAAAACCCCAATGAAGAAGTGTGTTTGTAGAAATCAGTCACGCTGCAGAAATGTCCACTTCACCCACCACTTCTGCGGTCCTATTTGCACTTCTCTCCATCACTGAGCCTACACATCTCCTGTTCCCATTCCCTACTACTACAATGCATTATTTATTCACAGGGAACTCCATAAATCATTTCAATGTGACCGGAATCTAGTGGAAGGAAGGAAATATGCCTCCATACGTACGTGCCATCTGGCCTGAAAGTATCACTGTTGAGTTAATGAATGCTGAAAATCATAAGAAGGCCATCATTAAAGCTCTGAGGCTCGTACAGTGCATACTGATGAAACAAGGCTGATACGTCAGAGCACATGTGCGTTACATAGCAGGATGAAAGGGAAGAGATATTAGAATTCGTAAATGCGTGTTTGTTTTATTGTTAAATAGTACAACTTTAAATTCAAGAGAAAAATTAGAATTGAAAACAGGAAAGAACCTTTCTCCTGCAGTTTGATGCAGCGGTAGGGCGGTGAGGCTATGATCAGAATATTGCAGGTTCAATTTCCACCTTACGTACCCATGTGTCAAAGTGTCCTTGGGCAAGACACTGAACTCCACATTGCCTCTGATAGAAGGTTGGTGTCAGTGTTTAGCAGCAGAGCCTCCATTAGTGTGTGAATGTGTATGTGTGAAAGGGACTATGACTGCTTTGGGCCTTCTAGGAATGTGTTTTGAATGCATCTCTGTCAACCTCCGACTTCCAAATTTTTCCTTTTTAAAATAAATGCATTCACAGTGTGATGCACGATTCAAAAAGCTTCATTCCAAGCTGCCCTCTTTCTTCTTCTACTCTCTGTCTAAAAAGAACATCCACTTCCCTACAGGAGAAAGACAGAAAAGTTGGGTATTTTTGTTAAACCAAACTGGTTGACCCAATAGGGTGAAAGAATTTATTCAGAATTAATCTGCTTTCAGTGTAAACTTGTCACATATGTGTTTGTGACTTTTAAGTGGGATCACTAAGTACAAGCAGCTTACTTGCACCGACTACTGTGCAGCGTAAGGGCACCGCACAACAGTCTCAGCTGTACTGCATAAGTGGGAAGAACTAACACAAGTCTTTCAAACACTTCACGATACACTTGAAACACACATACGACAACTGTACGTTCCATTTTTTAACGATGTCCCTTAAGGTGGCCTCACTTTGAGACACACCTGCAATCTCCTTAAGATGCAGTTACTTCTCTCTACGATCTTCCACAGCAACCATACGGGTAAAATCCCAAAGGGATGCAGCATGAAACTAAGGCTTTAAAGTCCCACTATAATCATCTATTGATCTATTACAGGCAACTCCAGGCCTTAAGGACCGGTATGTCTGCATAAAAATAGATATATATCTATATTTATGTCCTACATCATGAGAAAAATGCTACAAGAACATGTAAAAAACAACATTTTTCATTCGAGTGGATCTTTTAAGGGAAATGGTCCAGTGGCACCTCTCCGTCCTCTGTGTGTTCATAATATTCTTTGTTCACATACATATCTACATTTAAAATGTTTTTGTTGGTGGTGATTTACCCAGAATAATTACATGTTTGAAGTTATATTTACATATCATCTGCTTATGCTATAAATATGAACAACATTTGGAGCTGAAAAGTTTTTTTTTTTTTGCACTTGTATTAAAAAAAGCAAAAAAAGATTACATCAAAATCCCTTCTACACATCAATACATTTATGAACCCACAAGCTTATGAACACAAAACTAACAAATATCTGCATTTTGGAAAGCAAATCTTTCTAAAATCCAGTCTTTAATAGTCTTGAAAGATACTTTTATTATGTTTTTGTGTTTTTTAGGCAGTAACTAGCATAGTGAAGATGTCTAACAGTCATCCAGGTAATGATTAATGTCAGTGAAGAACCATCCGTTTGGTGCCACACATAAGAGTATTTGTCTTTGTGACTGCTGCATCAGTTTGGTTATAAATAGGTTAGTAGAGGCGAGATAATGTACAGCCCCTCTCTTTTCCTGTCTGAAACGTTGTAGTTTTGAGTCATTGATTCATAAAACAGACAAGCAGGTAAAACGCTATTTAAACACACGAACGGATATACAGTATATACATTTAGTTTTAACATATCCTTTGTATTACTCCTAAACTGAGTTTCCCAGCCTGAAGCTACCTGCACCAATCCTGCTTTATAATGCTTCTAAAATAGCCTTCTATTTTAAATTATGTATGGTAAAAGGAAAAGACAGATTGCAGTAGGACCAGTCCTTTTCCCCCTCACCAGCAGTTTTCTGCTCAGCTGTCATGACGGATGTTAGAATAATCCAAATGTGGCACGAATGGGAGACAGACTGATAAAGTAAATTTAGTTCAGGGAGAGATCTAAATATGCTTTCTTTAAATGGAAGTCAGAAGGCAGTAGTAACGCAACAGCAGGCTAAGAACCTGGAACAAGGTAAACAAAACAAAACCCTTGAACTGGAATGCTGATAGCATTTCAAACCGTTGAGAAGGACACACGATGGTTCAAAAATATAATTATCCAAAGGAAAATTAAATATTAAATGGTTTTCAGTAGGTCAGACTTTTGATTTATGTCAAAAGTGTTTTTCTAGTTTAATAAGTAAAAATATTACATAAGGTGGAAGCTTAATTTTTTATAAAATACATTAAAAAGACAAATTTGATTATACCTCATAGCATCACGTGCACACTTCTGAATTTTTAAATTACAAGTTACAGAGATTTATAATCACTGTATTTACAAATTTATTTTTTGAGACGTGTTGCAGACACTGATGGTATTTTCTGTCCAGGAATCAAACGGTGACAGAAAACTCTACCTTTAATGACAACTTTCTGTGTTTTGTGACCCTTTTGGTTTTACCAGAAAGGGTCTGCTGACTGTTGTGTTATTCTTCTCTTAAATACTCTCTGTAGTATTGAACTATGCAAATTTTATACCAAAATACAAAAATGAGCAATGTAAAGCAAGAACAACTTTTACCCAAACCTTTGGCATGCTTACAACTGGCTTTCACAATTACTTACTTATACCATACGTGCTTTTGAGCATATTAGCATGAAATGTGTTTGCAGAACAATCGCAAGGTAAGTTTGTTATAGGAATAGAAATTACAGCAACCAAACTAACATCAAAAAAGAAAATGACTACATTTTATTTGCAAATGAGTCATAGTCAGACATAAAGTAAGACATAGACATTTCCTAGGACATAGTTTCTGCCGTGCGCAGTAATTTAATAAGATATTTATGGAGCAACCCTGCCCCCCCTTTACCTCACCATTGCTGAGAGCTTGGTGATTGTGGCCCACCCAGTGTAATTTCTACCTCACAAATAAACTCTTCTTCTTCAAATTGCATTTTTATATCTGCTCCTGATTCACAACTAAATGAATAAAGAATGTTTAGAAATGCAGTTTGATCTCAAGTATTTTTTTAAACAATTCTGTGTATGTTTTTCATAATAAAAAAAAGAAAAAAGCACAAGAAAATGTTAAAAAGACTAAAAAACACATTTTCATTTGAGTGGATCTTGAAAGCAGAGTATTTGCTAAGCAATTGAGGGGAGAGATGGAGGTAGAAAACAAGAGATATGATATTTAAAGAAAAAGTTTGGCAATAAACTCATCTTAGTTTCTTCTTATTGTTTTTTTGTGGTCATAATACTAAAAAGATGTCTTAAGTTCATTTAAGTTTTGCATTCATGAACTTTACCCAGCAGTCCGTTCTCTAAGTGATCCCCCTCTGGTACAGCAGTTCTGCTACTAGAGACAATAAAGTGCATGCTTCCTTGCTTTTATGTCCTCTTATGATTTTATGATCATTACTGTTTCATTAGTGTGGCTGAAAATGCCAATTAGTTCCCAACATACTGCTTCCCTGAGATGGTTTTCACCCACAAAGGAATGCTTAATGTTAGTGGTCATTTCATATTTCGGTAAAATGGTTCAGCTATTAAAACCTGAGTGGCCGTAGCTCACTAGTGCAGTAATAACTGTCATTACCATTGTTTATATGCTTTTGAACAGGACATTGTGTCTTAATATCAGACCTATCGATAAGGGTATCTGATTTTATAGATATATATTGCTTTAAGAATTGTCTTCCCTACCCAAAGCATTCAAAGATTTCAAGAAAATTATGTTTGCCATTTGATTAAAAAGATGACTGAAAGGCAATTTTTTTGCCCTTTTTCCCAACTCTTGCACAAACTGGGAGTAATATTTTTGTTTGCTTTCATTCTCACAACCTTCATCAATCATCGAGCCGCATCTCAACGATCGTCATGTAGATGCATATCAGCTGCAGACTGGACAGCAGAATTGAGATGAAAGCCATTCTTCAGGCCGATTTTTTTTGATAAGTGCATGACACTTTTACCAACTCAGCACTTTGTCTGCTGACTTGTGAGACACAGCATTTGACTTCATCTTTTTTTTACCAGGCAGAGCAGTGATATAGTGGTTAACATCAGTGCTTCCCAGCAAAAAAAAAAAAAAAAGAAAAAAGAAAATGGAAAAGTTCCTGGTTTGAATTCTGGCTGGGATCTTCTGCAATTTGTACATTCCCCAGTAACAGCTGCTTCTTCCATCAATGCTAACATAACCATGTTAGCTTAATTAGGGATTCTAAGCCAGCTTTGGTCAATGGAAACTAAAATAGGCTGCATCATTTTCAATTCCAATACTCAACACATGATTTCTGAAACAAAAAATGAATGAGTTGGATGAATGTTGTAAACCTCTGCAGGTGATGGCTACAATATGCAAATTGAGCACACTAGCACTACTTGTTAAAACCAGGCTTTCAAACCAAACTGCAGTAACTGTCAAAATTATAGCTCATAGTTCTTTTGTTTTTCTCAATGTGAGGTATTTGTCAACTGCTAATTCTCATCAAAGAATCATGTCTGCATTCAAAGTCCCATTTGAGTCATCTTTGAAACTTTTGTAAAAGCATTCGCAGTGATCTTTTAATTGTGATTATGCAGTTTTCAGCCAAAATAAAATAAAAAATAAATCGGCATCATTTTTAGGACACAAGCCTCTTTTCCACTGAGCGGTACAGTCTGGTTTAGGCAATTCAGGTGAGCATTCACCATTATAGTGCGACTAAAGCAAAAGCAAACCTAGAAAAAACAATGGAGGTCATCCTGTATCTCACTTTTTTCTGCTTGGCTTTTGGTACTGGGTATGTACAAAGAATTTAATGTTGTTTTGGAGAAGACTGCAGGCAGAAAGGAGGAATACCACAAAACGATGGCTCTGGTTTGGCACTTTCTGTTGTTGTATTATGGAGCCCCAAACTTTTCATAATTAAATAAATATGATATTTTGCTATCAGACACTCAACCAATAAATATCACATACATTTATTAAAAGATCATTAAATTGTGAAAAAAAAACTGCACACAGATTAAATTAGCCATAATATTATTAAATATATTTCATTTAGTTTTAAAAACTGCTCATTACTTCATAACAGCATTTTTAAAAAAATATTTTTTTTCATCATGTTCAATATAACTATAAATACATGCTTTTTTCATGAACTCAGATTTCAAAATCAGTATTTTTTAAAGTAGTTTTTTTTTTTTTCACATTGCTGTTTTTCAGAATGACTTATTTATTTCATAATGAGCTTTATTAGCAGAACGAGTCTTTATGTTAATCAGTGAAAGTGGGTGGGATCTAAACGCTCATCGGCTGATCCTTTGTAATCAACTCATATTCCTAGACACCCGCAAACTTTACCAAACTGAGCAATTAAGCGCTGGGTTCGTGTGGACTGAACAACACAGGGAACTATAGTTTGGTGAAGTTAGAAAGATTTTCACAGATTCTGACTACCGGGCTCAATAACTCTCCTGATAAGCATTCAAACGTGACAGCAAGTATCTCAATCATTTTGTTTTAACACAGAGATTGACCTACAAGTACATTTCAAAAGAAAAAAGATTGTTTCTTTGCCTTTTAATGAGAAACGTTCCCTCCGAGCTGCAGATGGAGACATAGCGGTGAGACGGCTGCAAGAGACCGTCTACAAAGTGCAAGCTTCCAGAAAAGGCCATTCTGTAAAAATCAATAATCTCTCAAAATTGAGTACATGTCTACATATGAACTAGTAATGAAGACTCGTATTCATATTCATGTTACAATAAACATTTTGGGAGAAAGTCATTCTTCATTCTATTTATCAATTTTTAATAGAAATATAAATCATAATAAAGATGCTCAATAGCTCTGAAAATACATAAGTTACATGCACCAAGCCTCCTCCCATGGTTATCCATGAGCATATGTTTCTACTTCAAGAAAAGCATTGAAGTAGCCAGTTATTATGATTATTTAAAGATATAAATAATAATTTATCAAAAATGCTTATTAGCTCTGAAAATCCTCCAGTCACCGCGATCAATTATGAACGGTTTGGGGCTCCATACATAATGACCTTCTGCCAGTCAGTGGGTTTCATCTTGTGACTACAGTAGCCCTTTTTTATGTACAACCAACAGGGGCCTGAAAGTGGTATGGTTCAATCCGTCTTAATGGGTCCATTTTTATAATGGAAATGCTCACAATACCGGACTGTACCCTACTGCTCTGGAAATGAGGCTATAGTTTCTGTAGAGTGGCAGTAGTTCATTAGATATTAGCCTCTGAGTTGTGGGCAGGACTGTTGGCGCGGAGCAACCCCAACTCCACTGCCTCGAGCAGCGAGCTTGTGGCCTGCTTGTATTGTTGTTTTTAAGTCACTGCAACAAGCTTTTTTCAAATGGCATGTCTTTGTATGCCCCTGAGTCACAACAATTTAAATAAAGAAATACCCAAAAATGCTATTTTAAGCTTAATATTCTTTATATTTGTCCTCTATCATGGGATAACGCCACAAGAACATGTTAAAAACATCCAAAACATGGTTTTCATCAGAGGAGGTCTGAAACCCATTTTCCAGAATCAAACTGTTATGGCTAAATCTCCTATGTGCAAAGAGTTGGGGAATAATTGTCGCTAAAAAAAAAAAAAAAGAGGCAGCGAGGAGAAATCAAAATTCTACCTGTATTTTAGAATTTTACTGCCTCAAAAGATTTACTTTCAATGAACTGTACTTCTAGTAATTGAAAACGTGGTGAATAGGCTCTCAGTGCGTGTAAGCCATTTATCAAAACGGAGACAAGACTCAGATCAATGATGGGAACATTTGGGAAATGGAGTGAACTATTACTTCACAGGCGTCAATGTGAAAATTAATTCTTGTGACGGCAGTCACTGCTAGTTTTTCAAGTTGTATTTTTTCTATTTCTTTTATGCTGTCAGTAGGTGTGGAAAGGTGTGTGTGCTGCTGTGTGAAAGAGATGGAGACAGTAACTTAACTGCTGAAAATTGTCAGTGTGAACTCTTCTTCTCCTCTTCCTCACTTCTCCACAGCTCTGCCAAGTGCCGAGACTTGGTCTCATCTGTAACCCAGAAGACCTGGAGTGTGGCCACAAACGCACCCTTGGCTGCTTGCAACACATCCACCCTGACTTCAATATTCCGCTCTTTAGAAACTATCAGCTGGCTGAGAGAAGCAGGGTTGCTGCGATAATAGAAGGTCTTCAGATGTCACACCTGTAGGTTTGCTGCAGGCAAATCAATGAGGCATGCAGCTCTTTTCGTCCCTCTGTGTCTCCGTTCAACCTGTGTTTTTTGCTCGTCTTTTAGCTCCATATGTGTTTGTCCTACTATTTTTCACAATAGCTCTTTATTTAACTATTTTATTACCTCTCATTCACCTCAGAACCTTTAGGGAGAAATAGCAAGAGAAAGTTTATTTTGATTTAAAAGGCTCTTGACTCATTTAGTTTGGTGATATCCTGGGATAAAATTGGGGGAATTGAGCTATAGTGATTCATTAGAAGAACATGCAGCAATAAGCTGGAACTGAGGTACCTTGACCCAATAAGACATAGCTGATTGTGCATTTAAAAAACCCCAAAGGTTAATGTAAAATTCCAGACAAAATCCTTATAAAGAAGATAAAGGGCAAATGTGGAACTCTGATTT
Source organism: Oryzias celebensis (assembly GCA_014656515.1). Classification (NCBI taxonomy): domain Eukaryota; kingdom Metazoa; phylum Chordata; class Actinopteri; order Beloniformes; family Adrianichthyidae; genus Oryzias; species Oryzias celebensis. The sequence continues at coordinate 18,521,476 of BNCR01000013.1, forward strand.
TCTTTTTGCAAAAGTGTGAATATTGAAAATGATGATCTAATCAACAAGCAATACATCAGTGCTTTTGGAAATCTGTTATCTTTGTGGTTTTTAAGACTGTTGGTAAAATTGAGATTTACAAATTATTTTTTTGTGTTAACTTTTAAAAATTAAAAATAAATGTAATGTAGCAGCTCTTTTTTGTTGGTATTGTTGTTTACCACAGTTAGTTAGACAAACAACAAAAAATGACATTTTCTACAATAACTACAGTTTGTCGACTCCTCTGTCATGCCTAAGCACACTTCACCACTGTCATCCAGCTCTCATAGATTCTGCACAACTCCAATGTATTTCTCTGCCACTCCAAACTTCCTCATACAAACCGTAGCTCCTCCCTTTGTTATAAGCTTTCTCTAAATCTGCAAAGAATGTCAGCTTTTTCTGACATTCTTTGCTCCTCTCCAGCAGCATCCTACAAGCAAATATAGCATCTGTGATTTTCTTTCTTGGCATGAAAGACAAAGGGGAAGACAAAAATATTGGTACAGTCAAATCACATATATTTACATACACTTTAACATTTAGTGCAAATGAAAAGTGGATAATATGCAAGTGTACTTGCTAGACCATGCTACATACCACTCTAACTCTTAAAGATGTATCTGTAGTAAAGAGGTAGACATAAATGGGTCAAAGTAAAAATAGCAGAAACCTACAGTTATAAACACTACATCTGTATGTTCTTACCTCGAGTTGTACCACATATCACAGCTCACCTGCTGCACACCCCCCCTTTCTTCGTGCATGAAAGAAGCTGTCATGCACTAGTATTCAAACTCAAACCTTAACCCTTTAAAGTCGAACGTATCATATTTGATAAATGAGTCTTACAGCCCTCCGCACAGCAGTGGAATGGAGATACAAATTTCTTGGGTTTTTTTTTTGTTTTCTTTTTTGTCTTAGAATATTTTTGTTAGCTCAGGAAAAAGATACACTTTAGCTGTGTGACCTGATGTATCAGATATATACAAATATATACATATATATAATATATACAAAATATATATATATATATATATATACAAAATTGCCTGTATATGTAAAAAAAGAGTTTTTTTTTTTTTACATATATATACATATATATGTAAAAAAAACATTTTTTTCTTTTTGCTTGTTTGTTCAATCTAAAGAATTTGAATTTTCTGTCAGTTATTTAATGTTTCAGGCTTTACAGGCTTAAACATGATCTTCTGTCCAAGTCCAATGAGACGGCTGTAGCTGTTATATTGGGCTATAGCAATAAAATTGAATTGAATTAAATTGAATTCTGTCAAAACAGCCGCCTCGAAGTTTCTCAGAGAAACACTTTTGACCACAGGTGCTCTTATCTGGGCTTTAAAAAGTGTACATACAATTCGAAGTCAGTCCACATGAAGCAAAAACAAGACACATTGTAAGTCACAGCAACTTTAGTGCTTGTATTTGTATTGACCAAGAGATCAAGAGAAAATCAAAGTGAACAAAACATCCCTTTTGACATTTGTTTGGGGCGTCTCAAGACAAATAAAACATGAACGGTCGGTGTGGAGTTGTCATGAAGTGGCTGGGACGAAGTAAGCTAGACAACAGCTATAATAAGACTAGAGGAGGTTAAAAATGTGATGAAAAATAATAAAAGTGATTGGAGAAGTGTTAAAGGCCACAGGGTTTGTTTTGAAATTGCACTCAGTTTGTGCTGCTGTCAGGCACAGCCAGGCTCAAGGTTTGCATACCTCCCACTGGGGCAGATTGTTCGGCTAAATGCAGTTTGGGTTCTGTTTTAATACAGCATCTAGTACATTCCCTGATGTGTAGCTGCTGCTTTTTCTTCTGATTCTTGCTATAATATTTTACTTTAATCTGGCATCAGAATCCTGACAGAGACAAAAGCTGCAGTTGAACCAGAAGTAAACAAAGCCTAAGCTCATTTTAGTTTGCATAGACATGAGATAAATTAAGGCTGGAAATGTTTCTTTTTTCTTTCAATGCAAAATTAAATCCACCATAATTCATTGGATTAATAAACTCATATGAATTATTTCTTTTAGAGGAAACAACTTTTTCACATTTAGTCAAAAAAAGAACTAGAAGTTAAAAGTAAAAAGAATCCTTTAGCTTTTGAAATCTGCTGCTGTAAGGATTTAGCCCTTTTGTTTGCTTTGATTTCCGTTCTGTTTTCTTGCTTTCAGTCGAGTTCAGTTTTCCAGTTCTGTGTGTTCTCATTGGTTATGTTCATATGTCCTTCTTACTCTCTTACTAATAAAAAATTGTATCATATGGGACTATCTAGTGCTCTGAATTTTAAAAGCAGTTGGGACACCATGCACACTTCTTTTTTTTTTAAACAGGAACTGTGACATCACCGATTTCCTGTAGTAAAAAACGTATTAGGTATGAACATGTTAAGATGATTATTTATGAATCCACTGTGTTCTCTAAATGAAAACATGGACGGTTTGTTAAAAAAAGTAAATTAAAACAATTGTTTTTAATATGAAAAATTGATACACAATGCATTGTGGTCTATATTCACCAGTCTAGAGAGCATCGATGCAGACTGGTTTTTCAGAGACTTTGGGGCATTTTCTAAACCCGCTTTGTCCCTTCCGGGGTCACAAGGCTGCCGGAACCTAACCGGGCCACTCGTGGGCGAAGGCAGGATACACCCTGGACAGGTCACCAGTCTGTCGCAGGGCCCAATCACATACACGTTCGCATTCACACGTAGGGACAATTTAGAGTGACCAATTAACCTATGAAGTTTGTTTTTGGACAGTGAAAGGAAGCTGGGGTCCCTGGAGAAAACCCAAGCATGCACGGGGAGAACACACAAACTTCACAAAGAAAGTTTCCCCTTTGGTGACTCTCGATTTTGAATTGCAGATTCAGACGTATCTACAAAGAGGCAACAACACTGCACAGGGCACTAAATAGAGAATAGTGAAGGCATTCGGACACCACAACCACAGTCCACCAGGTTCAAGTTGTTATTTAAACCAACCTGCCCTCCAAATTAGTGATCATTGATGTGCTTAAATGTCTGAGTTTCAGTTAGATTGTCTTCTTTGTTACACTTTATATATTCACTCTTTTTCACAGTTTGTTCATATTTAAGTTTATTTATTAAACATTTAAATATCTTCCACAAGCTTGTTCTCCGACATATTTGGCTCCTACACAACTAATTCCTGTCAGATGCACTGAGAATTGTAAAATAGTTCTTTGGCACCACTGATATTTAACTAAAATGCTTGTTTATTTCACCTACTTGAATTAACTAGTCAATGAAGATTTGCAATTTTGTTTGTTCCTCAACTCATTGAGTTCAGTAATGAGGCTTAACTTTAGTATTCATTAACTGCGACTGTAATATACACATTAAACATTGTGAGCACAAAGCTTTAACCACAAAATCTACGGAATGTGAGCTAGCGAAAAAAAATGACAAGAGCATGACATCAGATCTTAAAAATACATTAAATTAGTGGAATCTAGTTAAAGTAGATGTATTAAGTTGCTGAGGAGTGAACTAATTAAAAGTTATTCTTCCAGTTAAGTCAAGTCCAAAATCTCCAGTATTTTTGATTCCTCTGTGTCCTAAAATGTGACTCTATAGCAGGGGTCTCAAACTGGCGGCCCGTGGGCCATTTGCGGCCCCCAAGACGATATTTTGCAGCCCCCACCTTCATGGTAGCGAGTTTTGCATGAAAGGCACTTTTTCAGTTTTGTGTGCGGAGCTGACAAACAGACCAATCATGGTGGAGTGTGTGCCTGTTCATCTTATTATGTGCAAAAGATTGGATTTTTTTAAATTTCTGATTTAAATTGGTATCAGCTCTCAAAGACCCACGAGCTGCGGGTGCCTACATGCGCCCTGAGGTTGCGACCCAGCCTCAGCCCAACTCTGCCTTCAGCAGCCCCAAGGAAAATTAAGATTGAGGCCCCTGCTCTTTTGGTTTCCATGTGCCTTTCCCAGGTCTGGCTAAATGCAGTGGGTTGGGTCACGAAGGTAAATCGTCCTAAAGGGGGAGAGAAAAAGGAAAAGCAAACTGTTTGAATATAAACTAAAAATGTGCCCCTGTTTCATGATGGGGTTTTTTTCTGTTTAGTTTAAAAAAAGAGAGGTTCGGCGAGGTTATAAATAGTTTCTGTTACCAGCTTACAATCTGAGTTCTCTGCCAATTCTGCCAGTAGTGGAGCTAAAGGGAAACGCAAGGGGGCAAAAAGCAGGGGGCAAAAAGCTTTGCTCTGTAGCCCCATAGAAAAAGCTAGCTCCTCCACTGGATTTCGCTCACACTATTCCTGCCTTCCTGGTTTATTTACTTAAATTGAATTGAACTTTATTTATCTCAAAGGGAGAAATTCACTCATTATGGCAGCTTTAAAGAAAGAAGCTTACTCCATGTCAAAACTCATGCAAACGTGTTTACTTGCTAACTATCATCATCATGCTTGTGAAGCTGCAAATTCACATTTTTTAGGCGTGTTAATGATCACAAAGTACATTTCAAAGGTCATTTCTTTTTTAAAGGATTTCCATTTACTTTACAAGACCCACTTCAACATTCCTGCTGCACTTAAGATACTAAATCTGTGCTGAATCAAACACTTTAGTGGGAAACTTTCTTTCCAGAGATGCTTAGTTGGCCTTCCTACATCAGCAAACTGCTGACAGTGATCCTTTGACACAACATGAAATCACTCTACCTTTCAAACCTAGGGGCACCTGCTCATTTTTATATGTACCCTGCCTCCCTCTCTCTGTTTTCATAGAGCTGTATGTTGTATCAGCGGCAGCGTAAATATGCCAGCGGTGACTCTGAGTTTAAAGGTCATGAACAGTTCTGGCAGAGACAAGGTAGAGAGGTAGAGGAGAGCTACGGGCTAAATGTCACTTTCAGTCTGCCCGCTGTAACGTTCTGCCGAAGGGGAGGTCAGAAGGGTTGATGAAAACAAATCCATCACTTTCCTGTTCAGGTAACGGAGCAGAAAGCTGAAGGGCTGCAGGACAACACCAAAGCCTCAAGTTACAGAGACAGATGAAAAGATGGATGGGAATGAGCAGGAGTTACGTGTTTTCCAAGCAAACCAGTAAGAATCAGCGTCCGTAAGAAGCAGAGGAAACAGCTTCTTTTTTTCTTAGTCATTCTCTGTATTTTTTATTCATTTGAGTTTTAGGTGGAGGCAAAATAAATGCATTGTTAAAATGTATATCATGCCCTGATTCAGGACTTTGTTCACACAAGTCTATCTTTTACTTAAAGAAGCAAAGAACTTCTGCAGACTCTATGCCTGGCATCTCACTAATAAGGTGTTTTCGACCCTTGAACATAGGTAACACCTACTTTATTTTAGTTACGGTGGATGTTTTGGTTCAGTTGGTCCTCTCCTAGCATGGACCGTATTCAGGGTGTATTCAGACTGGAAAAATCCTTTGTTCTTGACCGCCTTCTGTTAGTTTGTATGGATCGAGTCCTGAAGATTGCATTTGGTCTGTATTCAGACTGGCATTTACCAGAGATTTCTGTTTCAGACCAAAGCTTGTCAAAAAAAAAAACAAGTGACTAAGGATCTCTTCAGTCATTGGCCAGAAACTACGAGGCAGGTCGAAACAACAAGAGAAAGTTGGAGGTGTGGCGCTTTGAAATCCTTCGGGATGGTCACCCCTGATGGTTTCCTGGTTTTATTCTGAAGAATTGCTTGGAATTTGTAATCCCTTGAGACAGATGCTGGGTATGTCCCTTTTCTTAGATGAGACTACATGAATGGTTGGCACTAAATGGTCATTATATGACCAATACACATATCCATTTCTGAGCTTCACCCTCTCATATCAAAAATCCATGATATCACACAGACTCAAAACATCACAGAAAACAGTGGCAGAAACCATGATATGTCATGACAACTGTTTTTTTTTTCTCCCAGTGGGTGTATTCATCTTCATGCCAGGGTTTAATTTTGCCGGAAGGAGCTTGTCTTTCAGACTTAAAGAAAACTTTTTGGCAGTTGTACCGACTTCTAACAAAGCGCGTATCTGCCATAGCTGATCAAAGTTTATGGTGTCTTTAATCTCAATGATAAAAAAGCACTTCAAAGATGAAAGAGGTGCAAAGAATCACCTGCTGGGTAAAATACAACCGAAAACTGCTATGTATTGTAAATTCTAGGTACAATATTGTCAACTTCATCATAGCAGCATGGTGTTAATTGTGACTAGAATACACACAGTTTTCCTCTGTTCCAGCCTTTCCAACTATCATTGCTTGGATGTTCTTTCTGGCAGCCATATGACTGAGGTGAGCATCAACATGTGCTGTTAGAAAGCTTTGGTGGCTGCCAACTAATTCAGATGTGCTAAAAAATGTAAACAGCATATTTTTATAGCAATCTTTATTAAATCTGGCAAACTCCCAGAGAAACGAAAAAAGCTTGTTACCTTTGAAGGTCTAGCTGGCTGCTCTATGTTGGCCTGACATTTTCATGAAATGTTTTCTTGGTATGTTGGATTATAAGGGGTGGAGAGTGGGTTTAAAGATAGAAAAAAACTACATCGCCAGTTATTCTGTCAGTATTCTTCGTCTGAAATGCAAGGGAGGGGGGTGAATTTCCAAGCAATTAAATGTAAATAAAACAGACAAACTTCTGCTTTAAGCCAGTTTTTCTCCTCTTCCTCCCTTCTTTTTTGACCTTAAAGCTGTCCCTTAGTGCTTGCTTTGCCACTTTTTGATCCTTAATGTTTTAAAAAAGCACTAACAGCGGCAACATCGACCCGGCGCCCCCTCTCCTGCACCTGTAGCTTGGACAGTGGCAGCATCAGGTAACGTGGGGCACCGAACTAGGAAAAGTGATGATGTCAAACTTTTGAGTTATTTTATTTATGCTTTAAATTATTACTTTTTTTTTTACTTTATAAGTGGCGTGTCTAACTGTAACAAACTTGTAAAAAATGTCAAAAAAAAAAAAACTTAGCCTAATCATGGTCATTTGGCACCCCCTCCAGCAGATGACACCCTAGACAGCCTAGGTCGCCTATGCCCAGGGCATCTTACCTGGTAACAGGTATGATAATGCCATTTGGGGTGTCAAACCATCGCGTTAATCACGATTAATTATTTACAGACATTGCATCGTGTTACTTTTTTTTTAATCACTTTTAACTCATTTTTGCATCAGATAGTTACTTCCATGTTATTACATAACTGGACAAGCAATATCCCACTCGTTTTTTCTTTTGTTTTGGTAAACTGTGGAAAACGGAAGGCTATATCAACATTTGAATTATAGCATTATTAAGAAAAGTGTTCCTACTGTTTTTTGATTGAAAAAAAAAATAACCCTCAGTGGTGTTAAAGTAAAGGTTGGACGTCTTTTATAACAAAAAACTTAATAGAGACATCTTTGTTGTTTTATTTTGATCTTTTACTGTGCTACAATGTCACAAATTTAAACAAAACATCCTACCTTAAAATGAGGATTTTTCACAGTAATTATTAGGTTAAAAATCATTGCAATTAAAATGGATTAATCCATTGCAGGTCACAATTAATTAATTGCACAAAAGAAAATAATCGCATGACAGCACTAAATGCCATGCAGTGTAAGTTTCCAATTATATTTTTTTACACAGAAAATCTAGTTTTATTTAGCCCTAAATGTAGCTCAAGTAAAATTAAGCCCCCCTTTACTAGAAAATAACCTTCATTTTTAGATCTGATCAAATGGGAGTCCTGTCTCCACCAAGTCCCAAGAAGTTTAGCCAGACGGGGTAATTGCTAATCGTTCAAGCCTGAGACACACCTAACAAGGCGTGCTGGAACCCTTGCTTTGAGCACACTCAGTTCTCTGGCTCCCTGACTAGAAGAAAATGATAGGCTGTCCCCTGAGACCAGAATAATGTACGTCTTGCTGCAGCATCTAATGGGCTAATGGGGTGAGTGTGGAAAAAAAGAAGGGAAACCGCTTCCAATTTGAGTCCCATTAAATTCTGGTGCAAATAACTGAAAGAAAAGGAAATAAATCATAAAAAAGGTTTGAAAAAAGAAAAGAAAGCAAAATCAAGAGAAACAGTTTCAGCTCGATGAAGTGACGCAAATTTAAAAACATTTCAGAAGCAGAAGGAACCTGCATGAGCCTGCAAGTCAGTTCAGCTATAGCAAGAGAGTGAGACGGAGAGGCATTGGAATGGAAAGAGAACGATAATTATAAAGCTAGAAAATGGATGATGCAGACAGAGTAAAAAGAAAGATGGTGAAAGGAACTAAGATATGGTGTTAGTGGAGAGGAAAAAGCACTAAGAGGTTGAGTGGAAAAGCAATTTGAAGCTCAAATCAAATTGATATTGAATGTGCAGGAATTGGAGTTTAACTCCTGCATCCAGCGTTACTGGACTTTTGTCCGGCAGGCAACATACTGGATATGAAATGAAGAATCCATGAAGTGGTGTTCATGTGTGTCGCTTGCATGTTGCATGTGTTTGTCTTTATACGTGTGTTGTATTGTGTTCCTTTTAAGATGAACTGTGGATGCTGTTCAAAAAAGGCTTTAAAGTCCCCCAGCAGCTGTAGTTTTTATCTATTGTCAAAGTTTTCCCAATGGTGTTTTAATATTGATTATGCTTTTATTTTGTTTTTAGGCAAAGCTTAATAGGATCAAAACTACATATTGGTAGCAGTTTTATTAATATTGTATTTATGTCACTTAAAAAACATTGTCTTTGTTGTTTTTGCATTGCTTAAAGAAGCTTCTATTGATGATTTTTTTAGTCTTTGTAAATAATAATGAGACTAATATTGACTCAGAAGTTGTGGGGCAAATCTTTTTGCTGAGGGAAGCTGCCCCCTGTTGCTTTGTCCCTGCAAAAGAACACCAAAAAACACAACTTTCACCAGAGTGGGTCTTTGATTTATCAAAAATGCCTGTGAAATATGCATTTTTAAATACCTTTTGTGCAAATTTAAACTCTTAATATCATTCAGAGCAAGGGTTTTCACCTTAGAATAAACATGTTAGAAGTGCGAAACTAAACTTAGTTTTTTTTTTTTTTTTTTTATTAATGCTGCATGTCCAGGTTGGAGAGATTATTTAGAAAAATCATCTAAGGGAAAATAAATAAATAAATTAGGGACTGCACAGTGGAACAGTGGTTAGCGCCTTTGCCTCACAGCAAGGTCTTCGGTTCAAGTTCCGGCTGAGGGACCTGAAAGAGTCACCAATGGGGGACCTTTCTGTGTGGAGTTTGCATGTTCTCCCTGTGCATGCGTGGGTTTTCTCCGGGGACTCCGGCTTCCTCCCACCATCAAAAAACATGCTTCATAGGTGAATTGATCACTCTAAATTCCAGAAAAACATGGTGATGATCCATTGTTGCCTTTGTGTTATTTTACTGTCCATTAAAAGTTTTGTTAAAATATGTATGAAGCCATATTGATTTTTTATATTTTTCATGCAAAGGTTTTAGCAATGAGCCACTGAATAAATATTTTAATGCTTAAATTCTATCTGTATCTCTTTTTCCTACTTTAGCTTCTGCAGCAATTGGTTTAGCTAATATATAACCACAAATAGGATGACATTTCCACGCGCTTGCTCTTATTTTGTGTGCCGCTTTAAACAGGCAATGGCATTACTTTGCAGGGCTCCTTTTTGTTTTCCAATGACCAAACAATTTCTGGGCTGATAGCCATCCTCATCATGTTATTTCTTTCTGGCGTCCAGGAAAAAGACTGCTTAGCAAAGGGAATCATTTTCAACACAGCTGGCTATCAGGGTAAAATGCTGCAGTGATCTGAGCTGGATCCTCGTAGGTGATGGAGATGGAAGAAGCTTAACAAGGAGAGAGATGCAGAAAAAAGATGTGCCAAGAAAGTGGATGGCCGGGGCGATGGAGAGCTGGAGTTGATGAGGACTTAGAAAAGAATAGCTGGAATGAGAAAGGGTGCAATGCAGAAGTAGATAAGTATGAGAATAAGAAAAATATCTACATCTTTACTTTTTCTTGTTTGCAAATCTGTTCGTGTATCCCAAACCTCTTAAGGCAGCTGGAGACGGTGCCCCACAGCTCTTTTGGTTCTTTTCCTCACAAATGCTGACAAAGTGACATTTTTGTACGTGTATGTGTGGGTGTGTATGTGTGTCTGTGTGGAGGAGTGGATGATGTGGAGTGCAGAGGCGGTGTGCCATCCTTAATAATGTGAGAAACAAGAAGCAACTGAAAACTACAGAGCCTTTACTCTGTCATTCTATCTCTGTGTTGTATCCTTTTTAAATCCATCTTTACTTTGATGTATGTGTGCATGTGGGCGTGACTTAGTTTCCTTCCAAGGGCCCCAAACAGAGGAGGAAATGTTTAAAGACGGAAGGTAAACTTGCCTAATGGTGTGTGGGTTGGTGGAATACATGGATCCTTAGTAAAAAATAAAATGATTTTCGTTCTGTAGAATAAGTGTATTGAAGCATTGAAGTCTATGACTGGTTTCCATGTAACTGTATGAGTAAATGACAATCACAGCAGAAAAAAGCCAGCAGGTTAGAAACTTAAATGTTTTAGCAGCATTGACTGTTTTTTTGTTGTTCATTGGTCCAAAGTCATTTCAGGTTGAGTTTTTGAAGTTTAGGCTGTAGATCCACACCTAAAAACAGATAATAAAAATGTTAATTTGATTTTTATTGGATATCAGCAAAGTGATTATGGAGAGGAAAGAAAGAAACATTGGAATGTGATATTCTGAAAATATAGACTTTATTTGTTTGAGAAGGGCATAGTTGATGAACAGCCTAAATATCCATTCCATTAAAAATCGTGTTTTTAACATATTCTTTTGGAATTTTTCTATAATGGAGGGTATATTAAGAAAATGAAGCTCAAAATTGCATTTCTGAGTATTATTTTCTCCAAAAAGTTGAAAATCAAGAGCAGATGAAAAATGCTGTTTGAAAAAGAGCTAATTTGAGGCATAGAATATAAGCTCCCCACTCCCTGATCCCACTCTGCTCTGCAACCAGAATGGGAAGGGAGTTGGGGTCATTCTGGGCTAACTATTCAGCCTAAAATTAAGAGGTACATTTCTAAATAACTATTGCAACTGTGCAGAAACTATGTCCTAGAAAACTGACACCATTTTTTAAAATTATTATTAATATTTTGCTAAAAATGGCAAATCATAATTAAAAGATAATTGGAGTGGGACTTCAACAGGTGGATAGTACAGGGATGAGGTTAAGATGTTGATATAGCTTTTTTATTCACTTTTATCTTTTTAAGAAATAATCAAAATTACAAAAACAAATATCAGAATCTTGTAAATGCTTTCAACTAATTAAATATTAAAAATATAAATAATATGCATGATATAATTCATCATATTTATCTCCCCTAAAAAGTTGAGAGGTCCAAAATATTTATCATTGTGACATTTCAGCAGAAAGAGACATACTGTTGAAAAAGAATTGGAAAATCATCTTGATTTTTAAAGATTTTGTTTATATTATGGTACCGACTGCAAGTATAAAGCTGCTCTGAACTAGCAAAGAGTTTTGTCCCTCACAGACCTGTGACTACTTCTTTAAGACACTCTTCTTTCAGCCACTCATTACCCGTATTAGGGGCACCGGTTTGAACTAATTATCTGTATAAAAGACACCTGTCCACACCCTTAAACAGTCAGAATGAAACCTCTCCACCAAGACCTATGAGCTGTCTGAGAACACCAGGGACAAGATAGTACACCTGAACACAAAAAATAGATTTAGAAATAAGAAAACAAGTGAATGATGACAGTAATACGTTTGCATTTAATTTATTTTAGAAATGACTTTCATTTTGTTAAAATGAAAAAGAAGCACGAGATAATTAACTAAAGCTCAGAACTAAGAATAAACAAAAATAAAAGAAAACGTTTAAATTGTTTACTCTTTTTCTGTATATTAATAAGTACAGCTAGACATTGTGAGAAACTGCATGCATTTAAAATCAATGCATTTGTGAGAAAAATCAAAATTTCCATAATCCTATACCAATGTCAATCATTAAGTAGGATCAAGTGGACTTTAAGGGTGCAAACCTTTTTTTTAATTTTGTTTTTTAAAGATTTTTATAATTACTATCTTGCATCTTACTCCTCACAGAAGTGTTGCTCCCAGCAGGATTTTTCTTTGTAGTTTTATGATGTTCTTTTCACACCGCCTGGTTCTTTTTAGTTCTTTTTTTTTTTTTTTTGCTAACTCTTCCTTATTATTTTCCATTTTTTTAATTTTGAATTTCTGTGCAGCTGCTTATTCTTTTTTGTAAGTGATTTGTGCAAATTTAGTTTATGCTGATGCAAATTTTAGAACAGTTTTGACTTTTTAATCAGGACGTCCAGGAGTTCTGCACTCTGCACTTTTGTGGAGTTTAAAACTTTTTACAGACAAAAAAAAAAAAAAAAAAAAATGCTGTACAACACCCACAAAGGTTCTTAAAAGAAGTTCAAAATTTAAAGAAAAGCAGTGAGACAGGCAGCTGAGATTAAATAAAGTTTTCCTTCCATCCCTTTTTATGTAATCTACCTAAACAACTAGTCATTTGCCTGGTGATCCAGTGATTCCTTTTAATTAATAATGATTTCTCCATTTGAGAACATTTTCCTCGCAGACTGAGTCCACATTTTTCCTCCTTTTTATTAGTCCATGCATGTCTATTTGTAGCCATGAATGTTTTACTGGATAAATCCCGTCTTTGCAAATTACGCTTTGATGCTGGACATGTATATGCTGTCCCTCCAGGATATGAGTGCGCCGTCTTCATGTTTGAGTCGACTTTTTCTGTGTCATCTCTTTTTGCCCTTGCACGTCTGCTCTGAGGCAGCATCCCAAAGAGCTCGGAGCTGTCACAGAAGAACACTTGGCAAATTCTGAATCACCGTTGATTAACATGGGAGGCTGATTCCCCTCAAAGCCTCCCTGGCAACTCACCATGACAATTTACCTCACAAAGTAACTGTGGGCCTGAAAGGAAGCTGAAAATCACCGACAGTAAAGTGACCATGACATCTAGAGCTTTGCTGAGCCTCTAAAATGACTTTGTGCGCACTTTATCTTTTAGTAGGAATTGAATACTTTTTTGGGAAAAAAAAGCAATAGCCAGAAATTGCAAACGGTAAATAAGTAAATTTAAGAAATGTGGAGCAGAAGTACCCATGAGAACTTGTATTTTTCAGTACTGTTGTGTAAGTATCCTTTCTGACAGGAGGAATGATGAAAAGAAGCTGTTGATGCCTGTAGGTACAAAAAAAACCCAAACAACCCCTTTCCTTTTTACCTTTGTTTACTTGCGTATTTTTTTTGGAATTTTTTTATTGACTATTTCAAAGAGCTGCTTTTTCCTTTTGAAAAATGCTCATGCTTTAATTACTGTATACATTCAAACACTCGCACAGTTGCTAAAAGCTGTTTGTCTTTGTTTCCCTCTGTTTTTTCCTATCAGCTTGTCAAAATCTCTTTAAAAGACATGCTGGCAGACAAACAATAAAGCAGGGAGCAGGTATTTCACAGAAAAACAAAAAAACAAACCTCTTTTGGAAAAAGAAAACTTCATATTAAACAGAAAACATAGAGGAAAACTCGGATTGGTTTATAGCTTTAAAAGTGTATTTGTCTCAGCATTTCTGAGGATGTAATGCAATACAATGATCAGTCTGATCCCCTCAAATCCTCACAAAGGCTATCAAAGAAGGAATATATGAGTCTGCTCATCCATGATTTAATTTAATCACCTCTGGACTTGAAATTGGTCTTTTCAGCTAAAAGTCTAGAGCAAACAATTCAAAGACCCACTAAGGTAATGCTCAAAGCATTTGATTGGCTTTTGAGTCCATCTGCTTTTTAATTAAACATTTTAATTTAAAGTTTGACTTCCAAAAAAATTATGAAATAAAGATTTTTCTGCCATCAGAAGTTATGGTTATTAATCTTGACATTGCAGGACGTGCTTGTAATTAATGGCAATCAGGAGCACAAGAATCGATCAATTTTCTGATTTACTCCTCTTTGCCCATGGATTCTATACCAGATTGCACTTTTAATCAAAACGTTTCCATAGCAACCGGGATGCCTGCAATGATGGCATTTACACAACAATTTCCTTCACCTGGAGGTCTGTCCTAAAGGGCGCTCCTGAGCGTGACACAGAGCCTTCAGCTGCTCTGGTGAAGCTGCTCTGAAGTGAATTGTTGTTCTGGAGACCTCCCAGAGGTGGTGACATGAATATCAAGTGGGTTGATTTAAAGAGCATTCTGGTTAAGGAAAATTAAGATTCACTTTCTGGATAAATGAGCGTTGCTGATTATATAAAGGACAACAACCTCTCCCAGTCTTTGCAATTCAAAAGAAAAATGATTCACCCTTGAGCCATAAAAGGCTATCAGTGGGTTTTTTGCTTAAAAAACTCACAGTCAATGTCTCTCTCCACATTGAAGACAGTCTCTAATTAATTAATAGCGTGCAACTGTAAAATTGCCTCCACCCACACTTATTTTTTATGTGCAAAGCCAAGTCAATTTTGTGTGGTATTGTCACCAAAATGAATAAATCCCATCTACATCATTATTTTATAATCTTCACACCTTTTTCTTCATGCAGCACACTAAATGGATTTGTGCAAATGGTCAAACCTTTATGCGCTGCATTTGCAAATGTGTGTCGTAAGTTTTCGGGCCTTGTTATCACCTCTTAAAGTTAACTGGCTCAATTTGGTCCTAACATTAGAATCGTAAAAGTCAACAGACTTGATTTAAAGTGACTTTTACGCTGGCTGATGCATGGCCAACTGTTTTAATTTAACTTCGGTCACCTCTTCAGAGAATTAGCTCATGCATTTCTTCATTTTTATGCCTCAGTTTCACACATGTAAGAGAGTTTAGGTTGCTGGGGGACATCTACAGAGCTGGTTTGCTTAAAAATAAAAACAAACCATTATAAGTAACTTAATGTGAGAATTGTGCAGTTTAGCTTCGTTTTTCAATGATTGAACCAGCACTTATTGATTCTTTATATCTGACTAAAGTGAATGATCTTTTAGAAATAAATGATTTTTTGGTTCCTCTTTTTATACTTGATCTGAAGAAACGACTATTCTGATTAAAATAATCAGCATTTATTTGATTTTTAGTGATTTTAATTTTTTCTTTTTTTTTTCTTTTTTTTTTATTATTATTTTTTTATTATTATTATTATAATTATTTTTGATTTATTCACATCACTGATTGTTGATTGTGTCATACATGTCTTATATATTTTTTTCTGCTTGAAATAAACAATTTCATTCATTCATTGTTTTGGTCAGGTTTTGTTTTGACTGATGCTTGTCAGTCATTCCATGTTCATGTAATCACCCATGGCTGTTTTCACATATGTTAATTGTCCTCAGGGAAAAATGAGTGTTTTTATGTTTTTTCTTTTATTTTTTCACCTTTTTGCTTCTCCATGAGTTTTTGTTATGTTTAAGTTTTTTTTACATTTTTAAGGGTGTATTCAGACTGAAAAAGTCCAGTGGTCCAGACAGAGTCTGCTTCATTTGGTCATTTGGTCATATTCGTCCAAATTGTTCACTCAATGAATTTGTGAGAGGGACAAAAAAAAAGTGAGACATATTCATGTCACTTAATTGCAGAATTTACAGTAATGAGTAGTAAAAAATAATGTATTCTCAGTTCCTATTGTTTGAAATGGCTTGCATTTATTTTTAATTTAATTTTCACTTCTGCACAGCCTTTGTCTCCTTTTTACATCAATGAGGAAACATTTATAAATTTGGTTTGAAGAAAGGGAAAAAATAGGACAAAAAGGAAAGCAATTGGAAAGAAGAAGAGAGAAAAAGGAAAACACATTTAAAAAAAAGGAAATGTGAAAAAAGTGAAAAGGGGGGCAGGAAAGGAAAGAGGAAAATGATGTGCAGCAAATTTGGTGTGAAGTGGAGAAAAGGCAAAGTCAAACCTGCAAATAACAAACGCAGCCTCGAGTACAGCTGGAGATGCTTCCAATACATTTTTTTTTCAGTCTTGGTTGATCATCAGTTCATTTCATGGATTTTTGCTAAAAAAAAATAAATAGGAATGCTCACAAAAAGGCTGTGCTGTGAACAAATGCACAAAATCCACTGAACATGAGCTGATTATTAGGATTTAATTGGTAATGGATAGAAATGTATGACTCTAGCAGCCATAACAGATCCATAACATTAATACTGGACCAAACATACACCCATGATAAAATACATTGCTAAATAAAAAGAGGAAGACACTGTGATTATTTCTTGATGATAAGAAGAGTTTGTAAACAAAAACATAATTTTTTTTTCTTTTTAACTGCATGAAGAGGAAAAATGCAATCTCAGTCAACCTTTTTGAAATTTGGTTCTTTAAATGTATTTTAAAATAAAACTAGATCATTGATTAGCCTACATTGTTTTGGGGCGATAGTATTCATTGATTTATATGTATTTTGCTGTTTGTAAATCTATAAGCCATTATTGTCGTTCAGACATTGATCATTACACCACTTTGAAGATAACATATTGAAATGACACTGACAGTCCTTTATGAAAAGGCTTTTTCCAAAAAAACATTTTTTTTGAAAAGTTTGGTCAGATTTGGGCCCAAAGAAGAGAGTTTCCAAAACCAGAATGAAACGTGCATGTACATTTTATTTTTTTTATTATGAAGGTAGCGTGCTCCACAGCACACTCTGACACAGAAATCAAATTCAATAGAGAATTGCATTTGGGGGGGGGAGTGTTTCCTGGAGCCACCACTGGTAGCATAATGTCCAAAAAAAACAACACTCGGTATATTTCCACCAGAACAATCACAACTTCAAAGACCTCCACCATAGAAATAACTGAAAATGTCATTTCCCAGCAAACCTAAAGGTAACTTTTCTTTGAGAGGTTTAATATTTGTGGCTTTTCTTCTGGATTCTCTGAGACTGACTTTAAATGTGCGCTGGTTAAAATAAGCCTCATCTCTTTGGCTCTTTCATCTTGTCTCTTCACAATGTCCCCCTGGATCCTGATCATGTGGTGAACCCTCCGAGAGTAGGAAGGAGAGAAACATTTTAGATCTCCGAGATGCCTTTGAGGCGTGGTGTGGCGTGTAAAAGATGAAGCAGTAATTATCAAACTATATGAGTCTCCTTTTAGATGAAAGATGACTTTATTTTGAGCTTGTTTATAACTTTCTTAGTCTGCATATAATTATTTTGATTGGCTAATTGCACTTGTGTTTGCAAAAAACAAAGAGTCAACTTGACTTTTGCAGATGTCACTTGTAAAATTGCAGATGCAATCACTCTATTGTGTGGGAAAAAAGTTTGTTTACTTAAAAAAAAGAAGGGATTTGACAAATCTTACCAGTTGGTTTTTTAGCATTTGTCAAAGTCATTTCTGTGACAGTTTAGCTGCCAGTCTGAGCTGCTCTTTGACAGTCTCTGGAGGCATTGGCAGCCAACAACATTCCAGTCAGAGCGCCGCTTTATCTGATGATGCTGGAGTGAGTGAGGCAGCGGTGAAAGTCCACAGAGTAGAGATATCACTTTATACGACCAAATCACACGGCCATCTTTAATGTCATCCGACCTCACAATTTATGGTGCATATAATAGCAGGGATGCACTTGGCAAACTTCATGGGGGAGACAGAGATTATAGTCCAGCTTGGTTGGATTTTGAAAACTAACTGACGGGTGGGAGAGAGTGAGTGATTTTCTTTCCTTCAGCTGAAATACTTTGAGTTTTTGCCAGCTCATGGTTTGCCGCACATATAAACAGCAGGCAGCTGCTTGATCACAAGAGCCAATGAAACAAAGGAGTCCAAGAAAATGTCCACATTGTAAAAGAAAAAAAAAAAAAAAAAGACAAAAGAGATTTGAACCAGATAAGGTCCGCCTGTAGAAATCCCTGTCATAAACAGATACTGACATTCTGTTATCAGCTTTCAGCAGTAGAGCTGACCATATTTGTGTCGGGTTTTTTTTGTTGAAACTTTCCTCACTATATTTTGAAAAGGAATAAAGACATTTTGCTTCTAAAAACTTTTCCAGGAAAGAATATATACTGAGAAACAAGAAACTGGAATTTCCCTGATAAATTTTGAACCTTTCTTTTGATTTATTAACAAACAACACAAAGTCAAAAAAGTAACCTATAACTTCACAGCCAAATTACCACAAAAAGAAACTTAAACACAAAATCGCTCAAGAGTTCAAATTTACTTCAATTGAATCTTCCATCAATCCATCTTCAGAACCTGCTGAATCCCTTTTGGGGTCATGGGGGTTGCTGGAGCCAACCCAGCTTCTGTTAGGCAAAGCCAGGGTACACCCTCAACGTCTGTTCCAGGGCCACATACTCTGATTCACACCTAGAGGCAATTTAGAGACACCAATCAAACTATGAAGCATGTTTTTGGACTGTGGGAGGAAGCTACTAGTCACTACTAGCGAGTAATGTTCCAAATAAATACTTTTTTTTCCACTTGAGACTTAAAATTTAACTTTTTGGGTAAAGGATCAAAGTGATCAAAAAGTGTGCCCCACTTTTTAATCTAGTCTCTACAACCTATAATTAAATAATAGCCAATACTGTCTTTGTACTGTCATCATTCATACTCCCTATGTGATAAAAGGAAAAGTCTCTCCAAACATCTAAGAACAAGCTGTGACTATTATAAAAGGTAAAGTGGAAGAGCTTGCCTTGAAATGTGTTGATTAGTTAAATAGAGTTTTCAGTCCATAGGCAATATTGTAGAGACTCATCTGATAAAATGCAAAAAAGCTCAACAGAATGAGCCACATTGGCAAAAAAAAAAAAAAACAAAAAAAAAAGATTTTTTTGGGTAGAGAACAAAGCTCCTGTTTTTCAAAAATGGGATTCCACTTCAACTCTCTTTTTTGTTTGCAAATAATGTATTTTTAAGATTGTTGTGATATTCTAGTTAAAGATAAATAGTCAAGTAACCTTAATAAAACTATATTTACTTTTACAACAAAGATATTCTAAATCTCTTATAAGCAACACACACAAAATGCTTTTTTTATTTTTTATTTTTATGGTCAATCTGTTTGTTTACTTTTGTGTGATAACACCACTATTACACGTCTTTATCTGCCCACCCAATTGACAGGCTAATCTGAACAACTAAGACGTTTTTTAGGCATTATTAACTCAAAACAATGTTTCACCAAAACATTCCTTGAATGCATTTATTTTTTTTTATTGCTGTTGCAATTTTTAAAGAACAATTGAGTTCCCTTTTTTGAGTTTCTAAAATTTACTTGAGTTCCCCAAAATTGTAGTACTTATTCTAAGACTGTAATAGGTATCTTTGTCTGTTTGAACTTTTGAAATGTAATTTTAATTCTAGTGATTTGTTTTTAAAGATATTACACTTTTTTTATATGCTGCATATTCTGACAAAGAATTTGATTTAATAAAGAAACCAAGCATCCTCATAGCATCCTTCAGGCCTTTGGTATCCTGACTTCTTGAGTTGAAGATGGTGTGACTTCCATCCATCACCACGTTGATCGCTAGCGTCCTCTGATCAGTGTAAGCGCTCAAAGCTATTGCTGGTTCCATGCAGTGCATGAGAGGCATCCATTCACATTAGCAGCCAACCCATATTTGCAATAAAGCAATAGCTCACTCTGAGCTTCTTGATATTGAAGCTGGATTCCCAGAAGCATTAGGATGAATGTTTGTTTGTGTATATCAAAATGCAATTCAAAACTGCCTGTTCACTTCTTTTAATATTTAGAAAAAAGTTATTTGATTTAAAGATTAGGATGACAGCGTGACTTTCAGTTTAGATGTTTAGCTTCTTGCACATAAGTAAACACAAACTGCGGTAAAAATATGTAAAAAAGTTTGAAACATAATTCACACAACCTTGATTTGTTTTATTGTGAAAGTTGTAGCTTGATGCATCTCTCACTATTGAATGAGTTTTTATTTATACAAGACTTTACAACATCATCATGGTGCCAAAGTGCTTTTTAATAAAATAAGGGAACAAAAGAAAATTTAAAAATGATCAAAATAAGAACAAAAATCAGAAAAAGCAACATAAAGTGGAAAATAATACAGTATATTTATCCTACAAACAAACAGCACAAAGAAAAAATGCAAAGAGGAAATTATGTTTTTTAAAGCCAGTTAAATTCCTAGAAAACTGTCAAAAAACGTCAAAAGTGAAAAATAGGAGAGAACATGTCTAAGCAAATATGTATCAAAAACAACCAATGCGTTTAATGGGATATCTTACATAATTTGTGTTTGTATTCCTTTTTTATTAGTCAAGACCACTTCTAGTCTCTAAAATAGGCTGAATAGCAGCACTTTAACCCATTGAAATATGAGGGTGTTCCGTACTAAGACACCCCAGCTACAAATGAGTAAAAGTAGATCAAAATCAACATTTTTTTTCCAATGCCTGGCAAGCAATTTACAATTACAGAATAAATAGACAAACTTTAAACTCAACTTGTGGCATAAAAAGTTCACTCTGAGTTGCTTTCTAAAAAATTCCAGAAACTCATGAGTTTAAAAGAAATATTGATGATAAACCTAAAAATACAAAAACAAGAAGGGGTGGTGCATGTACTTGGTTATTACAAAATGTAATCCTATTGTTTTTATAGAATGAAACAGTTGAAAGGGGTGAGGATTGTGCAAACTTTGTCTCAAAAGAATGATGTAAGGCTTTAAAAATCAGTTTTAAATAAATTATCATTAAGATTTTGTTCCCAATGCAGAAGTGAAGCAGAAAATCCCACATGTACACATTTTTCTAAAAGGTTAGCAAAATGAACAATTGCCCTTATTGCCCCAACTGCCTAAATAAAAGCAATCTACAAAAAGACCAAAATGAAAAAGCAGGTTATTGGAGGTTTTTCTTTTTTTGTTCAAAAATGCAAATTTCAAGCTTAAAGGAATTGCAGATTTGTGTTAAGTGTCTTTAAAAAAAAAAAAAAAAGGTTAAAATGAAGGACCAACTTTACTAAAATTCTCAAAAGTACAGGCAGAACTGCATATCCCTAAGTGCAAGTCACTCAAAAGGGTAAATCCTCCACTAGTTATGAATGAAATCTGTCACTGAATAAAAAAAAGAAAACTAAGGGAATCTGTCAAAGCTGTCTGGTTTTGCATTTTGCGGCTGAAGAGGAAAATATTAGCTCTCATCATGAAAAAAAGTACATATATTTATGGGTTTTTTTTTATTAACCACTATAAAAACGTCTACCTTTTAGTTCAGAGTGTGTGAACCTGAAGTAATAGTGTATAAACATCCTTTTCAGCTGAAAACATCACAGATTTCTGGCAGGAAGAGCCAGAGGACATGAGAGAGGGAAAAGGTTAGCACGGTCTGCAGTTGAGTCTCTGGAGATGCATCTTAATCGTCCTCTGTATCAACTCTGCAAGCATTTCACAACTTCTAGAACCTCAGGTGCCTTAAAAGTCACTGTTAGAAGTTAAACAGAGTCATTTCAGATGAACTCCAACAAACTGGCCATGGAGAGAATTTCTTTTTTATTACCCTCTGGTTTTAAGCAGGAAATGATCAACTGATATAGGCAAAAAACACTCCAGGGTTAGAAAAGACTTTTCTAACAAATCACCCAACCCAAAAAATAAATGAAGCATCACAACGACAATTAAAAAAGCAAAACAAATAATTAAAAAACAACATTACATTCCAGAAAACAAAATGCCATTAAAAAGAAAAAAGGAATTGAAAATCATTTTTCAAAACCAAAGTAATTTCCAGAAATCAAAATGCTAAAAAATAAAACACAGTAAGGGTGTTTTCAGATGTTGGACACATTTGGTTTGCTTAAAGTCAATCCGAGTCAATCCGAAACTAATTTTTTAATCTGAATACACCCAAGCAAACCCTCGAGACAAGGAACCGCTCACAGACCCGTCTTTTGTGGTGGTCCCTGTTTGTTTCCACTCGGACTGAACTTCGGTTAGCTCTGAGATTCCTCAGTCTGAATAAGCTCCACGCTCAGAGCGGAGCAACTGAACCTAAAAGGCCACCGTAGCCGGTGGTCACAGGATTTAAACAGAGTAGGAATAATACAACCGTTGAGCTGCGGACAAATGTAAAGCAACGATTGTAATGTTATCAAATAGGAAAAATGTCTGACTGCTTATTTGTTATTTTAACACTGTTGCAAACGCTTCGTACATGTTTTTTTGTGTCTCGTTACGCGGCAGGCCCTGCTGTGACATCATCCTAAAAGATACCTCATGGTTTCTCAACAGAATTCTCTTTAAAAGAAATGCCACAACACCCCAGCAATGAGACCCAGCAACTCATTGACATATATTTGGATGAATGCAGGCTGATTAAAACATCTTTTAACTTCATACACATTGCTTGTCACACTGTTTTCCCTATAATCTATACATCATAAACACCTATCAGCGTATCTTCATGGGCTCCCCCTCCTCAGGAGCCTCCTTGCAGCACCATACCAAAGGAGCAGTAAAAAGTGTTGTACCTGATGTTGATACGGACATTCAAAACTAGTCAGCGAAATATAGAGTTTGAATGAATGAACTATCCTGACAAGGATTGCAAAGTGCAGGACTTCCATCATTTCTCTCTCTAGTTGCTCCTGGCCAATGACTGAAGAGATCTTAAGTCACCTAGGTTGGTTTGAAACAGGACAATACAGTTGAAAGGCAGTCTGAATACAGATCAAGTGTTCAGGACTCTATCAGGACCAAATTAAGCGGACCTGGTCCAGATCAAACGATTTTCCAGTCTGAATACATGCATGATAAACTAATTCACTTCAGTTTTGACAAAACTGAAAAGCGTTTGTTTTGATTTCTAAAATGTAACATTCTTTTTTTGTTATTTGTCTTGATTTTGCAATTGTCGTGATCTTTAATCCGTTTTTGCATTGAGTGATTTGTTGTTCTGTTCTGCACTTCAGGGCCAACATACTTTTCTTCTTTAGGCATTATGCTGTCAAAACTGAACACTGCATGTGTTCCAAATGCAAACAGATGCAATAATAATAATAATCTCTTAATAAAAAGTAGAGAAAAAAATAGTTCTACTTTTAAAATACTTCTTTACACTTTACCTCTGAGGTTTGTTGTTAGCCAAAACCTTTTTTAGTGTTGTGTCATTTATTATCATTATCCAAACATGAACTAAGCAGTGTTGATATGTTAATAAACCTGTCAACAGCACACCTGTTATATATCTGTTCTTCATTTATTTTGAATCCTGTATGCAGGGGTGCCCAAATCCAGGCCTCGAAGGCTGGTGTCCTACATGTTTTCCAACCAACCTGCCTCCTTATTGGCTAAATACACCAGATCCTGGTAATCAACAGCAGATAAGGCAGGGTTTCTGGAAAACCAGCAGGAAGACGGCTCTCGAGGCCTGGATTTTGGCACCCCTGATCTAGAAAGACTGCTTTGGTAGAACAGCTCTAATATGTACAGATTTCAAAATGTTGGACTTCGCTGAATAGAAATGCTGTTTGAATCCGTCTTTCTCCTGGAGAGAAGACAAACAGCCAAAGGTGTGTCACAGAATGAGAGAAAGGCAGAAATATAAGGCATTTTTAGTGGGAGATCATCTCATTTGTAGACCTAAAAACTCAAACATTTACAGCAACAACCCTCTAAATAAAATCAGACCAAATAAGAAATATAAGACAAAACCAGAAAACCAAAGTAAAAATATAGAAAAGGATTGCCGTGATGATGCAGTAAAAACAGCAACTAGAAAAGCCTCCACTTCAGCTGTCACTGGAGGACCTTTATGAAAAGGGGAGAGACAGAGATAGAGGATGGTTATTAAGATATAAAAATAAACTGCGAGGTTCATTGCAGTGAGTCCTGGGACACAAAGAACATCCCTCTGGCAGCTTTGCTGCTCCTCATGTTTGAATCAGTAAAACCTCTGCTAAAGATTGTTTACAGAAGAGAGAAAGCTCTGCACTTTTGCTTTAAATACTCCAGAGGAAAGCACAGAGGAGGTGATCCACTCGTGTGGCTGAGATTCAAATGTTTAAAGCAGCAGATACAGAAAGGTGTTACCCAGTAAGAGATATGACTCAGAAACTACTATGTCGTCTATATCGCTGACCAAAACATCGTATATTATATTACTTCTCTAGACTCTCTATCTCTGGTTATGAGCTAATCTTGATAGATATTTTCACAAACCTACTTTTGCCATGTAAAAATCTTTTAAAATGACTACACTAGAAATATATGCGGCTTAATCAGAATCAGCTTAAAGCTATTAAAAAACAGATTATAAATACAAAAATAATAATAATAATAATAATAATAATAATAATAATTTGGGAATTGGTTTTTAAACTAAAAAATACACATTTTAAACTGTAACAAATACAAATCTTCAAATAAAAAGTAAATTAAAAAAATTCTAATTTTTATTTGAAGAAATATTAAAAACTCAGTAGTGATAAAAAATCATATTGTTTAAATTGCTTTTTCACAAAAAGTGGACTATTTGATATATGGTGCGGCGTGTTGCCATGGTGACAGTTAAGCCGACCTCGACTGCGGCAGCAAAGGAAAGCAATATGCTGATTGTCATAATGAGTTAATGATGCATCGGTTCAGAGAGGAAGTTTCACTTTTTCCCACGTGCTTTTGTCCAGATGACAAAGCAAAGGTTCGTTTCAAATAAACTAGCACAGTTATTTAGAACAGTTGGACTATGTGACCAGAACTTCTTCTTTATTTTTTTTAACCATACCCAGCAGCCAAGCAGAACTGACCATTCAGCCGGACCATGGCATAACTATTGGTGATTCTTTTTAAATTGTTTATTTTCTGAGTTTGGTTTTGTTTAAGGCACATCTCTGCAACTGTACAGTCGTGTACTGTAGAAAGAAACAAAGCCTTGCTGTTAGTGTGTCCATGCGTGACAGAAAAGCCAGGTTGGATGAAGTTAAAGCGAAGCGCTTCTCTGGAGGGTGAATGATGTCTAAGGATGCCAGAGGGGTGTTTGTTATCAAGTGTTGCCTTTAAATTGTGAGCATTAGTTCAGTTTCCTTTGTGTCTTTTTATTCTAGTCAGGCTGTGTTGTCCTCTTGTTTTTGACTTTTTGTCCTGTTTGAGTTTTTGTTTTGTCTTGTGTTTATTAATTTTTTTTCTGGAATATTATTGATAATTTGTTATTAAGTTGTTTCCATCTAAAGACCAAACCTTCTGTGTTTATATCCTACAATAGCCCCTTTTGTGGCAAAAAAGGCTGAATTTTCTTCTTTTTTTTGTTTTGTTTTGTTTTTGTTGGTGCTTTAGTTGTGTTGATTTAGGAGGACACATTCTGTTTGTTAATCCCTCTAATCTTTAGCTAGGTTAATCTTGCAGCAAACAATGTGTCTCTAGGCTGGGCTGCAGTCTGATTTTATCAGTGTGTGCACCTATGTGCATTTGTTTGTTATGTGCTATCACAGGTTTACAGCCTCCATTGTCCTGTAAGGTAAATTTACAGGCAAACCTCCTGTCTGCAAACCGTAATCACACATGGTCAAAGCCAGCAAGTCATTACCTCCACAAAGCTAATACTGTCCTGTGTGTTTAAGAAAACATTATACAGGTATGATGTGTGTATAGGACCTGACGTGATAACCCAATTATCTTTGCCAACAAATAGTCAGAGCCTCTTTTGGACTGCCTCACACTGTGCAGAGCTATGTGAGCGCAGCTCAATAATTCATTAAGACGTGAATACTAAACAGCAGTGAGGGCTGGTTGGAGCGACAGCGGGGGAGTTTACCTTTAAATCACAATTGCTGAAATGCAAAATATAGATAAGCAAAGGCTCTTCAAAGCCACCAGAACAAACAAGCAAAGAATCATTTAGTGCAGATCTCCTGTATCCATATGTATTTTCTTTTACAGTTGTTACTCTTTTGGTGGTGTTTTAAGTTAAATGACAGTTTAACTGAATGACAGTTGCAGTTGTGGTCTGCTGTCTACTTTGTTAGAAAAAAGGTAGGAGCATAAATAAGTTTTGAAAGTCAGCTGTTTGTTTCACATTTTTTTAAAGCATGTTGATTTTTTCCCTTCATAACACAAGTGCTTAAACACCTATCAGGACCCATCTTTGGACTCCATGTGAACTATTGCAACGAAAGATGATTTGAACATTGCTGAACATGTACAACACCAAGGCACCAGCAATTTACTGTATTTCCAAGCTTAGCAGCAATAAATATTAATTCAAAATAATTTGAAAAAAATTGAGTTTGTGTCATGCTATTGTACACAATGGGAATGTGATGTGCATTCAAGAATGCAGGTTTTTAAACACACTTTTAGCATACGGTGTTCACACTGGAAAGTTGCTATCTGATACTCCCAGGTAAGAGACTTGGTGCGAAAAGTCTAAGCAGTGCAAATCTTGCTCCAGACTTTTTACTTCATAGCTCTCTTCCAATACAAGAAAGACTGTGTGTCACATAATTCTAGCTGGGCAAAAACTGCAATTATTAATTTCTCCTTCTTGATCACTTTTCATATGGTTTACATGTTTGAAAATGACACTACTTACACGTCGACACCAAATCCAAGTCCCTGATTGGTCAAAGTTAAACTGGTTTTAACTCTAACACACATTCAATGGATGCATGTTTTGAACGTAGAGTCGTAAACCGACTTAAAAACTTTCACCTGGTTTGTTTGACAATGTGTTCTGAACATTCTTTCTGAATGGTACTTTCTTGGAAAAGAAGTAGAATGAACGGCTGGGCTCTGCTGAGACCACTGATCTCTTCCAGATAAATCTAAATCTGTCTCAAAAGCTGGATGAGGGCAAAGTAACAGCATAAATGTCAGGCTATGATTTGGCTATATGAGCAGAATTTTTTGCATCTGTGAAACCCCACTGTCACATCTCTCAAAATCCAGCCAGCTTTATCAACCAGGGAAACCGCGCACAGAAGAGATTGCAGATACACAGTGCAGTGTGGTCAAGCTAGCAGTGCAAATTTTAACGTTTCTTTTAATGAGACCCATTTTTCATCTGTGAGCTGTTTGTATAAGATAAGCGACTCCAGCATGCATGAGTGTGTGAAGGGAGGAGCACAAACAGTACATGGATGAGTCTAAATGGACAGGAAGCTACAGGCCTAACAAAACAGGTACAGCTTGGCTTAGAAAGCATTAGATGATTGACAGGAATAATGCTGTCAATTCAGAGTGTGGGCCATTGGAACATTTTCCAGCTTTCTGTGTCTCTTTTTTCTTTAGGAAAATCATTAAATTTTCACTCTGATCATCTTTTGAGCTTTTTCAAATGTGCTACCAGTGGTCTTTTAATCATGATTGTGCCATTTTTAGGATAAATCAAAAACCTGTGTGGTTTTCTAGGACATTCTGCAGAGCAGCAGTAAATCATTAGAGCCGGGACTGCTCACAACTCAGAAAAATGCCACAAGAACATGTTAAATGCATTAAAAACATGATTTTCATCACAGTGAAGCATGAAATTCGCTTGTTTTTCTTTTCTTTCTGCAGAAATTTATATTTCCTTTTCTTTCTAAAGATCCCCATAATATATGTTTTATGAAATAAATGGACACAATCAGCTGCATTACAAATGAACAGGGTAATTTCTGTTTGAGTTAATTTCCCTGGAGTTTCTACAATAGAGCCTCAGGCTTTCCTAATAGACTTAGAGACATCACTGCAAATGAAATGTCACTGACATTGTGCCCCAGGAAGACACAATGAGACACCGTGGAATGGGATTAAAGTGTTATGACCATATGCTCGATCAAGCTGCGTGGCAGACTTTGTGGGGTTCTAATGAAGCAAAGACGAGTAATAGCGGATTCCAACATCTTTAAACTTTAAAGCTGACTCTCAAAATTTGCAGGAATAAGCTTAATCGATGACATGTGATCAGAGTGAGGGCGAGGAGGGCATAAAAGTACAAGAAAGCATGGCAAGAACATCAAACACCAAGTTCAGACATTGCTATCATCAGTACAGCATCAACCAGAGGGCAGATGTTTCTATGGAGAATGGGCTAATAAAAAGGACCTTATGTGAAATCTCCCTTTGATAGCTCTCAAAAGGAAAAAGAAAGGACATTTCAAACCGTTTTTTTCTGCTCACCCACAGCAGTTTCAGCAAATTCCATGTGGAATTTGTCCTTAAGTGACCAAAAGTAAAACATTGAGAGGTTGAAGTATAAATTGTCTGACTAGACAACAAGAAATGTCAAAATAACATCCTGATGGCACCTTGCATTAACCTCGTAAACCTTTTCTAGGATTTTAGCTTTAATTAGCGTGTCTTTGTTCAAACCAGAAAATGTTTTCTCGATTGTTTAACTGAAACCTGCTTTTAATGAGATTTTTAAAACATGCAAAAGAAAGATGTCTACTGACAAAAAGGTTTTATCTCATCAAATCAAGATTGATTTTAGTATCAAAACTACATTATGAGTGTTGGCTATAGAGCCATAATATCTTCTGTAAAACTTCAAAAAGAAAAATACTGGAAAATCTTTCAACCAGCCTAGTCTAGGTTTTTTGTTTGCCACAAAATTACTTTGTTTGTTGGGGAAATCAAATACACCTTTGGCTCTATTTTACCATTTAAATTGATAATGAACAATAATGTGTGACTTTTGACATTGATTTCATCTATAGAAGAAAAGACTTACATAAGTTTCCCTGAGCTTTTAAATCATTCCGTTCATTTTAACTTTGCTTACTATTAAAGAGTCACAGCACTCAAAAATGTTCTTTAAACTAAAAAAAAAGAGCTTCCAAATGTATCCCACAATGCTTTGCAGTCAGTGGACAGATCCTGCTAGTCTAGTGTCACTCATTCATTTTCACTGGTTGATTGTATCAGGATGAAACTTTTTTTTGAAAGACAAGTTTAATATGGATGGGTCCTTAAAACATTTGTGTTCTTTAGCAGAGGAATGGATTAAAAATCCAGAGAAAGCTCTGCTCTTCATGCAAACAGAGGATAGTTACATGTAAAAAAAAAATGTGTCTATTGTTATCTAAATCACCATGCCCAGCCCACTACTGGCTGCCGACATTAATCTCAACGGTGACAAACACACTCACAGTGGAAACAGATGTTGGAATGATTAGGCATTGCAATTACAGATGCGATAGAACTTCTGTGTACTCTTTTATGGCGTTTCCAGCCAATCAGGACTGGCAAACAGCGGGCCTATTAAAGCGTTGATGCATTGCAGAAAGCAGCCGGTGAGCTGAGCCAGCAAAGAGACTCTCCAGCTGCAGTTTGTGTCATTATAACAACGGTCCACACCTCGTCGCACAGCAGAGCGCTCGTTCCAATAACACAACCGAAGAGGAACATCAGCATTATATCAACTGTGAGCACCACCAGGGAGAAAACTGAGTGTCAAGAGGCACAGAAGAGCAGAGAGAAACTGACTGATGGCTGGCATGAGGAGAAGGGAGCCACAGAGGACCACAGGGAGCTTGTTTTTTGCATTTGTGTTCATTTGTTTTCCCTTTCATTTTCTCTCTGTCTTTCTCTCACAGCTCTGCAGCCCTTCACAGCCTCCAGGGATGAGGATTATAGGAGTCTGCATTACGGTGCTACACTAAGCTTCCAAGGGAGAAGGTCAAGGGAAGCAGACAAACAAGGAAGTCTTATTTCTGTGTGTGACCCACTTTCCCTTTTTTATGCTTTTTCCCCTTAAAACCTCGCTTGCACATCTTTCTGGGGTGTTCTTTAAGCAAACATTCTGTTTAAGTGTATATTCCACAATGTATCCTGAAAAATATTCACAACTTTAATGGTAAACATTTTATAAACTAAGCAAAAAAATATTTCAAAGTTTGAATTCTTGACTCATCCACAGACG
Organism: Oryzias celebensis; assembly: GCA_014656515.1. Classification (NCBI taxonomy): domain Eukaryota; kingdom Metazoa; phylum Chordata; class Actinopteri; order Beloniformes; family Adrianichthyidae; genus Oryzias; species Oryzias celebensis. The sequence continues at coordinate 18,551,399 of BNCR01000013.1, forward strand.
CCCGTTTACCCTCACCCATTCAAACCACTAGAATCAGACTTTTTGTGTGTCTCTGTTTTCCCCTTGTGAGTGGAGTCTCCAAATCTCACTCTAAACACAGCGGTTACTTATGTAGAGAAAGGACGATGGAAAAAAGTTGCTTTCTGCTCTTTGGGGTATGTATACCAAAGACCTGTGTGTTTTATGCTGTATGTTAAAACTGTGTTGAAATAGGTGCTGCTGTTTTGTGCGGGAAAACCACTGCTGTTTATACAAGCCCGGTTTCTGCACATTAACATGGACCTGCTGCCGATTGAGCCAAATCGGAACCTATTTAGCCATGTGCATCGTAAGTGACACCATCTTGCTAGGATGCTGCTATTAGTTGACTTAACCCTCATATACATATTACCAGTGTATTCCCAATAGCTTAGTCCTTAAGCCCTTTTGGTTTCAGCCATTGACTGTGAAAGAGAACTGGACTGAATGACCACTCTCCCCTGCGTTCCAAATAGGAAGTACCGGTTACAAAATCCTATAGACTCCTATTGAGAAACAAACTCAGTCATATTTGTCAGAATAGCAATTCTTGCTCTTCTAAAATTTTAATAAGCTCTTGCTAAAGCTATTGTTTTTCCGTGATATTTATTCTTTATTGCACGTTATTCAAGTTATAAACTGACCAATCAAATGAAATAATATAATTAAAGTATGTGGTTCCCGCTGGCCCCCACATTGTTCAAAATGTTAACAAACTGTCTTGAGCCCACTTTTTTATGGACTTCCAACAAGCTCACTCATGACTGGCGAAAGTGGTTGCCATAGAAATGTTGACTCAGACTGACTCAGACCAATTACTGCTGTGGGGGACCTCACACGCACTCAGTCCAGTTCTCTTCTACAGTCAGTGGTTTCAGTAAGTACACAACGACAATTCCCGGCAGTGATCAGCTGACCTCTACTGTGGCTAAATTCTTGTCACTAGTGGTTATCCACCTGTGCTCCTGCTCACCTTCGTTTGCACCAGGGATGCAGCTTCAAAAGCATGCCGATACATCAGCTCTGTGACCAGTGTGGACTGGAGAAGACACAAACATCCCCTCATAACATACAGCTGATAATGGTCAGTGCACCACACCACATAACCACCACCATAACATCTCTCCTCTGTGCTTGAGGAGAGATAGGAGGTCCAGTTTCATGTTTTTTTCTTAATAGTAAGTCAGAAACCAAGGTTCTCATTGGTTTCTCATGGGGGTGCAGTTTAGGGAATCGGCTCGAATGATAAAGGCTTAGTTTCCTGGTTTTCTGTTAAATCTGGGCACAAGAAAATACATTTGATCCATGTGACAGAGGTTGTGTTGTGATTTGAATGGGACTAAATACTCCCTTAAAGATGGGGGGAAATTAAAATGAAAGAATTTGAAAAGTACCTTCTTCTGACTGATGTTGATCCTTCTCAGTGATTGTTGTGTTTACAGTATAGGATTTTTGGATCTCTATGGTGTATAAAGTTTTGACAGCTCGAGGGTGCTGGAGGGTGGTGTGGGTTTGTATGTGCGTCCTCATAATCTCCTTCCAGAGTCATGGGAAGAAGGTCTCCTGTTTATGCATCACTGCAGCCCCTTCTGGATCAAATGTCACCAAGGCTGCCCCACTGGTGCCTGTTAAAAGTCAGGAACCCACATCAGGTTCAGTTGTTACATTGCCCCTAGAGACCGGTTCCTTTGTTTATTCCTCTCTCCACCACCCAGTGAGCTAGGACCAGGTCAGTAGGTAGTGCCAATAACTTAGAGTCTGTCAGAATCCTTGTAGCCATCAGTTGCCCAATGGAAAAGTTGGCCTGAGGGTTTTCATGTTCCTCTGATCCTCAGTTCAACCTGGTATTTGTGTGTGTGTGTGTGTGTGTGTGTGTGTGGTTGGAATAGAACAGAATAATTGTAAGAGTACCTATTTAAAAAAGAATATTTAAACTAATTTTTTCCTTCAAGACCATGTGTTGGTCTGGTCTTACGTGCCTTCTGGTGTGCCACAGTATGTTCAAAAGCTCAATATTCCCTAGAACTAGCTGTTTATTTGTAATATAAATCTAATGTAATAAATAAAAATAAAATAATATATTTAGTTTTTTTCTTTACTGAGAATAAATGAAATATGTGTATTTTTGTCTGAGATGACCTCACTGCATTAACAAGAAATATTTCTCATACATATATCTATCTGAAAATACGTCTTTTAGCATTTTCTAACCCACAATTTGAATAAACTTGAATTGCACATGAATTTGGCATAAATCTTTTGTTTTGTATTAATAACGTTACAAGTGGTTTCTTTCAAAAAGAAAATTACAACACCTTCAACAAACTTATAAATTGCTTCACATGTTTCAAACTATCAACAAAAGATAATCCTACAGAACGGAAATTGTGAATTTAACTCACTAAAGATAAGGGGAACGTGGGGGTTGGATTGTTTAATTATCTGTGATAATGCATTTTGTGTTAAAAGCTTTGGAAAATCAATATGGTGTATCTACAACATCAACACATTAGCAGGAAGCAATATGCAGCCAAGTAGAGGTTGAAGCAGCAGGTGTTATCAGCATGCACACTTGCTTCAATTACCTGTTGTATCAATTTATTAGTCGCAATGAGGATTTTTCACGAGACTATGTGGGAAAACGGTCACCTGAAGCCGATTCAAAGGTAAAACTGTATGTTAATAACCCAAAGCTGTATAATATTATTTTATACCTTTTTGACTGAATTATAATTATATACATACACATTTGTTTTTCTCCTCAGTTTAATGCAGTTATTATATTATATATATATTATTATATTTCCATTAAGAAATGTTCATTCATAATGGTTTTGGAATAGAAATCAAGTAACAGTTTCAAGTTGCATTTAAGTATGATAGCTCAAAGGCAGGAAAAAAGAATCACATAATCTATCTTTTCTTTGATAGATCAGTGTTTTCCACCTGCTGCCACTTCCCTCTCATTGTCCAAATGATACACTTTTAAAGTGTTCTGGACCCCCCTGAGGAGCTGAGGCAGAGGTAGCAGCTGTCCCCATCAAGGATCTCCTCCTAGCTGCTTGTCTGTCTGCTCTGCGGCTAATCACTTTCTGCTGACCTGCGGCATGGGCTGCTGCAGCTAAAGTCTGCACGCACCATTCAGGGAGGAGCTCCCAAATCGAGCATGGTGTTGTTTCACTTGATGGTGCGGGCATTAAATCCATGCACACATGAATTTGTGAGGGGCTGGTGGAGTGCAGGTGGCTGGATGGGTGTGTAAAAGCCTCAGGAAGGGCACCACAGGTCATGCATTATAACACATACACACACGTCCTAGCTGCTACAGCCTGCCAAAACACATTTGCCACAGAAGAGGTTACTCATCTGTGTGTATCTGGCTAATGGCACAGGCCAGTAGACACCAGAGAGCCCATTTGCAATGACACACAATTCACTTGCTGGCATGTTTTGGAGCACAAAATAATGGCATCTAGAGTCAAAAAGTGGGGCTTTTCTACCTTCCTAACACTTCCTACCACTTTTAGAACATTCTTTGCGCCACATCCACGTTTGTGCTCTCAGCCTTTAGTGGATTTGCCATAGCAAGAGTCAGCAGTGAAGAGTAAAAGTTACAGCAGCAAAAAAAAAAGGATAATAAAGACAAAAAAAAATCATATATTAGTTGCACTGGAGTATGTCGCACATTTAAAAATACAATAAATTGTTGCTCTTGTTTTCAAAATCCTGAATTAGATAAAGTTAGCTTTGCTGGTTTTAGATCACTCTATTACTTGACAGGATTTTCTCTTTTTCTGGTCTGCAGCCTTAAACTTCACAAAATGTTCCTTTTCAGTGAGAGGCATTAAGTATTTATGTAGATGAAGACATCTTCTGAAATATTGGATTTGGGTGAATTGAAGCAAGCAGGTAAGCATCCCCTTTGATCAAAGCAAAAAAAAACAAAAAAACTCTAACCCCGAAAACGATTTTTGCAGCTTCACTAAAGGAAAGTAGAGAGGAGCTGAAACAAGAGATGCTGAAATAATTACATTTAGTTCCAAGTCTCTAAATTTGTTTTAAAAAGTTTAATGCAAAACAATGAAAACAAATGAAGCAGAAGGCAGAAAGGTCATAAAAGAAAAAAAATATTGTCAAATGTTGCAAAGTAAAAAAGTGGAAGATAAACAGGAAAGTTAAAGCTGTTTCATGTCACTGGAATAGCTGAAATGTAAAAAGTTACAGACACTAAAAACACAAGCAGAATGGGGTTAAAATCTGTTTTGATTTGATGACAGTTTAATTGTTATGTTTAGTTTTCCTATTTTTAAGTCATATTTTATGTTTAAGTTTATGTTTTCAGGGGGTTTTTTCACCAGTCATATCATACCAGGTTTCATTTTTATCAGTCAAAGCTGTTTTCTGTTTCATTTGATTACTCTGCAAGATCCTCCAGATCCTCCTTTCTCACCCCATTTGTTCAGTTAGGTTATGGTTTTCAGTTTGTCACATTTATGTAATCCTGTAAAAGTGGTCTTTTTCAGCATTAGAAACCACCTAATAATTCGTTTGTTATTATTGTAGATATTATGGAGTCAAATTCTGCTTAAAAAAACAAAAAATAAGTTTGAAAAATATAATGTATGACGAAGGCCAGTAGATACATATATATGATTTCTTCTGAAGGACAGGAACTTTTAATGTCAGTGTTTCTATCTCTTTTATCCAGATATGGATTTTCTAAATATGGAATAAACAGTTGAGTTTTTGTTAAGAGGCTTCACTCATTTTTCATAAACTGGTCAGATTTACTTCTTATAAAAGCATTTCTATAAAGTAAAAGTAAAAGGCTAATGTGTAATAGGCTAATGTGGCATGCAGCAGAATGACAGGCTTAAATCAAATTTCCTAAAATGAGATTGCATATCGTTTTTGTTTTAAAGTGTTAGTTAAACAAAGAAAGCACTAAAAGCCAATAGGTAGCTGTAAAAGAATAACTGTATAAAGCTGTATTTGGTTGTCGCACATCTCATCAAAAAACAATTGCAGCCTCTTCTCTTGTAACTATAGATTTATAAACCTGACTCCAGATTTTATCCGTTTAGCCACGTCAGCAGAGTGAAGTTGGGAAGATTTGGTGTGCAGCCCATACTGCAAATCTTTCTAAAGATTATCCGTGAGGTCAAGGGCAAGGCTGCATGTGTAGTTTTGCTCATTGTATCACCAAACAGGAAAATACTTTTTTTTTTCCCAGCAACATATAAAAGACAAAAGCAAATTTTGAAACAAATATGCAAACCAAATCTACCCCGAAAGTGCAGTGAGACAGTTGAGGATGGAAGTTAACCCACAATCATGGCTGTGGACAGACAGGGATATGAATGAGAAGTGAGGGTGGAGGCGTGACGATGCAGTGAGGCATGTAAAGGTAACTGGTGGCACCACAGTGCTCCATGCCCCTGCGGCACACAGCAACATGAAACAGGGGGGAGGTGCTGGGGAGAAGAAAAAGTCATCTATGATTGACTAGAGTAAAATAAGGAGACATGACAGAAGGAGGCAGGGAGAAAAGGGATTGGGGGTAGAAAAGGAGGAGGGGAGGGTGAAGAGGAGTGCTACAAAAAAGTGACAGGCGAATAAACAAGAGAACAAGACTGCATTTAATCCACTGAGTGACTGCAGCGTTAAGGAACTCCCAGCATGCTTCACCTGTCTTTCTTCGTGTAGTGTGCGTGCATGCAAACGTGCATTGACTCAGGGCATCGGTGTTCAAGAGCGCACCTCTCTTGTTTGTGCCCTTTGCTGTGAAGAGTGCAGCTTCCTACAAGCTTTGCACGTGTCATCGGAGCCTTGGAGCTACTACTGTTTATCAGTAAGCAAAAGGAGGAAGTGGTGGCCCACAGACACGATGTCAGATGCTGTATAAGCAAGGTGTGCAGCGAGCGCACATGTGTGCATTTTTAATTTGGACACCAGCAGCACTTATTACCACTTGATTTTGCTTTTTAGTGATACTCCAGGGAGCCATGAAGGCTGGGAGCCATTCAGCCTTTTGTGCTTCATGAAAGATATTAATGCAGAGCTCATTTAGCTGGACCCAGAACAACAAACTGTTCTTGTGTGTTTCTTTGGCTGCTGTTAGTTTTGTGAATTCATAACTTAATATTAGTCATTTTTCATTGAGATGCCACCATGATGTCATGCATAGATTTCACATCATGTATTCAAACTAAGAGGTACATGGATCTAGTCGTTTGCGAGTGGATGTATCAGAATGGAGCGGAACAGGGGGATTGTGTTCCACCTGGTGTATTTTCTACATCACAAAAGCTCTTTTTCAAACTGTATTTTTTGTCGGCTCTTGATTCACAAATAAATTGAAATAAAGAAATTCTCTGAAATGCAACTTTAAGCTTAATTTTCCTTATGTATGTCCTCCATCATCAGAAAAATGCCACATAAACATGTTCAAAACACACTTTTTCTTTCAGGGGGTCTTTAAGAATGTCTGTATTTTTTATTTTAAGTACTTGAAAATCAGGTAGTGCTGTGAGAATGACTGCACTTCCTTTAGAGCTGCAAATGCTATTAAGTGAAAATGAAACCGTCCACTTTTTTTAATTTTAGTTAATGGAAAAATCAAAGTATCCAACTTTGTTTGCTTGGGAATTAGGCCTTGTCTATTTAAAACCTAGAGCTGTGATACACAAACTTATTTGTTTCTGGGTTGATGAGATTTCATGGGACCACAAGGGAAATTACAAATCTGCAGCATTTCACTGTCTATATACCGGACTAATTTCAATGTCTAAATGTTATGGCAAAGATGAGTCACTGTCAGCACTTGTAGGTTTTTTTTTTCATGGAAATCAATCACCAACATTTATTTATTAATTTATTTATTTATTTTAATAGTCCCTGAATATCAACCTAACCATGCAAAAAAGTTAGTTTTTTCCTCAGTTAATTTGTTGGTTTTAAGTGTTAAATATTTTCTTTAGTAAACCTGAAAAATCTCTGAATAATTATAATCAACGAACAACTTTTACAGGAAAATGTTTATTGGGGAATATATGGGATCCTTTCAGAGTTTGCACTTCAAATTAATGTTTTGTTTTTTTTGTTTTTCCAGAAGAAAAAAATCAAATTCTATCAGTGCAGTTTACAAAAATCCACTTCAAGATCTTTAGCTTGAGCTATAAGGCCCCTAAAATTAGATCCATACCCGCCAGTTGTAAAAGCTTTAATGGAGACTTGTAAAGCAGCCAACTTAAGCAGTTGTCAAGTTCTTCTCCAACATCTTTGTAACAGGTAAACAGCAGAATCGTTGAAGACATTTTCGAAGGGAAATTGCAAAAGTAGTGCAAGGAGTTGAAAAGATGGACTGAGAGTTGGGATGAAGTCTGTCAGATTGCTGATGAGAAACAGCAAAGCGGTGAGTGATCGTCGCCCTGACAGCAAGCGCACAGCTGCAGCTAGTGAAATTATTCGAGTCTGCTTAAATCTTCTGAAATATTCACGCGGACTGCTGCAACATGGGGTAATAGTACAAAACCACCAGATCAAAGCACAAACTAACCTGTCAGCTAAGTGGTTGTGCCAAATGTCCCACTGCTTCTGAGGCAAAATATCACCTTGGCTTAACTTACCCAATTATGAGAGGTGATCACTAATTAACTCCGTTTCCATCGGGATAAAGCAATAGTCCCACCTGAGAGTGTGTAGTGTGTGGTGTTTTTTTAAGAAGATGCAGTTCAAACGCAATGCCTGTGCTTGGAAGGGAATTTGACCCCATCAAAGCAAATCACAAAAGACCCCAGAGCACTGTAGTACAGGGAAAAGGCAGAAATCTCTGATCACAGCGCCTGCAGCAGTCACCACCCACATCTTCACAGCCAGAGACACACACCCATCCTGTCACCACCTGACAAGCCGCGTGCGCCTTCTGGTGGTCGTGCACCTTCCGGTGGTCTGGTGGTCAGACTCCAGCTGTAGAAGGGAAGACATTAAAAACAAGGTGTGACTTACGGTAGAAAACGTATTCTGTGTAGCTGGACCAGTTTTTGTCCTCAGTGTGCTGGTTGACAAACGAGGCTGTGACAGAGGAGTTGCACGCCACCATTTGGAAGCCGCACTCCGACAGCATGTCGAAAGCTCTCTCCAGGTGCTTGAACTTCAGGTAAAACCGGGAGGTGTACCGATCCGGCGTCCTGTCCGGGTCCCGGCTCTCGTTCAGAGTCTCCCCAAACACCTCTTTGGCGAGGGCCACCCTTCCGCATATAAGTATCCGGGGAACCCTCCTGAATTTGGCGTCGGTTTGACTCTCCCGCCCCGTGGTGCATGACCCCCGGTACCCCACCGTGATGTAGCCGCTCTTTCTGTCCGCGGGGACGAGAGAGGACGGGGGACATTGCCTGTGGTCGCTGCCCTGGGACCCATCCTCATAGTCGCTGAGGATGTAGTCATCCGGGCTGAACTTGGCATCCTCAGAGGTCAAGAGTTTCACCAAATCGGGCAACTGGAAGTACTCTGCCTCCTTCCTGAGCCTCCCTTTTTCCGGGAAGTGGTCCGGCAGGACTACCTGCTTGTCCCGGAGGTAGTCCAGCACGTAACGGAACAAAAAGCCATCCCTGTCGATGAAGTAACGACCTTTGGGGTCCCTGGCTAAATCGTTACATGCGTCTTTTTTGGAGGAAAATAACTTGCCTAGTAATGAATTGGGGGTGCTCACCAAAGTTGCGTGACGCGTGTAGTAAACCTGCCCTCCTACGTTTAACTCAACTACATCTGGGAAACTGTTCTGGACGGATGCCTGCTCTTTTGGGTTAGTCCTGCAATTCACACTCAGCGCCATCGTTTCTGTCATCAACACACACACTGAAGTCTCCAAATAACGAATAAAGGAAGAAAATCGGGTGTAGATCCTTGTCAAAAGTTGCGCAAACCGCGTCTCCTGATCTCGTGACCCATAGCCTTCAATTTCATCTCGCAAAAATAAAATGCATGAATCAACGGATATTATAAACAATGAAACGGCGGAAGAAAAAATAGTGATGTCCCTTTGTGAACGACTTCTCTGTGAGTTAGAAAGGAGAATCACAGAGGCTAAATGGATCCTGGCGCATCAAAGGCTCACATAGGACTCCCGTAGCCTCAAGGAAAACAGCATTACGAGGGGACGTGGAGGCTGAAAGAAGCCTAATGCATCTTCTGAAAAAGAAACTTCCTCTGCGGACATCATTTAGCTCCTGGGAGTATTTTCCAGCTGGTACAAAGCGGTTCTCCGCACACGCGCGCAACGATGAAGGAAGTGAGCAACTTATTCTGTTAGAATAAGATCGATTTGCGGATGCAGTCTTCTCCCTTAAGTTTGAAATTCACGCTGCTCAACCTCCTCCTTTCAGACTGAGATGATGATAAAAGAAAAGACTTGACAGTCTTCGAGTCGCTCTGATGATGTACTGTCATTACACTCGTCTGGTTACTAAAATTAAAATGCATCATTCAAAAAATTTTCTGATGTTTCCAGTAGTGGGAGTAAAAACAAAAAATATCCAAGTTTGGAGTCAATTGTTTTCATTCATTTTTCCAAGCTGCGCAGATCTGCCAGCGCCGGCTGCGCTCTGCACAGGGAGCTGTCCGCGGTGCTGAAGCAAGCATCCCATCTCACACTCGCGCCACCTCCCTCTGCCGATATAGTTGGGTGGTGTCTTCATTGTTACCCACTCCCCCGTTACACACATGCAGACACACACACACACAAACTATTGTCTAACAGAATAAATTACTGCAATTTATTATATATATTTAAACTAAGGAATAAACATTTCCCACCTTAACTTTTCTTTTTTTTATTAAATCGTGTTTCAACATTCCTTGACATATTTTAAAGCAGAATAGATGTGGGGTCGCAGTAATATGCTCTGCTGCAGTAAATGTGTTCTAAATTCAAGAAATGTACTGCTTAAACGTTTTTGTGTTGAAAAAGTACATGTGGATTTTTTTGCCTTTTGTAAATATAAGCAACAGCGCCTCCCTCTGCACGATTTTATATATGAGATCCAGCACTCAAATTGTCTACGTTGAACGTCTTACTGTCACATTGCATTATTGTGTATACAAAATTATAAAACATGACCATACACTGTAGTTTTAGACAAAAATAAATCAACATTTTTACTCCACATTCACAGAATCTGGCTTGGTGAACACAATGTCCCCAACACATTGAACAGACTCTAGCTGCAGGGCAAAATCAGCACTTTACAGCAACTAAAGTCAGACAAAAAACATGAAATAGACAACGTCCAGCAGATTTCAGAAAGATCAGTTTGAAATAATGGTCATCACATGAAAGCCCTTTTGCCCAAAGATGGTTTTTTTTATTTAATTTATTTTTTTTTACATTTTAAAAATGTTGCTTTGTGAAACATTTTTTTGTTGTCCCCAAATGTTGTCTTGGGATTTTCTGTCTTTAAGATAAAGATTAAACTACTTTTAAACTGCAGTTTTATAGTTTAAAGCAATTAAATAATATGTTTTTTCCATACATTTTTGCATTATTCTCTTAATTAGTGCTAACACACGCTTGTTTTGTTAGACTATGTGCATTTACAACTCCATTCACTTTTTGCTTGATACATTGGCAGATTCTGTGTCAACAACAACAACAAACAAAACCATTATTTACATGAATTCATAGAAATTAGGTTAAATGCTTTCTCATATGAGTAGGCTCTTGCATAGTAGATGATATTATTAAAAATACAATTTCAAAAAGAGGAACTGTATTAAATGGGGTTTTTTCCCAGTTAAATTGTTGTAAACATTTTGGTGCCAATTATTTCTGAATGTATTACATCTCTGGACTAATCAGTGTTGTTGAAACACGTGGGCAGAACCGGGAACCGCATCAGAAATGCAAGCAAAATGAGTAACAAACTGAGGAAGTGAAAGAAGAAGGAGAGGTGTGCCGAACTGGGACTTGAGCATTCACCCAGAAGTAGGTCATGTTGGCAGCTTCATCATAAATATATGTGCCCACCACTACCACCATCCCACCACCCCATGCTCTGCTGCTATTTAAGGAGCAGATGATTGACCACCTGTAAAGAGTTAAAGTTGTTTAGACTAATGTATTCAATTCTCCTTAGATCTCACATCCTGTAGTGAATTCTCCAACTGACATGATACGAAAAATCTTGTTCACCAAAGGGATTTCAAATTAAGATTTCAAAACTACAATCAAAGGAGGTTTGACTAAACCTGGATTATGAAAATTGTTTCCCATTGTTATTTACTTACTTCTTTAATTTAAACAGTTTGTCCTTTGGTTAAAAATGGTTGAAATCAACTGCATACTTTTTCCCACTTCTATCTCTTACTGCAGCCACACACTGAATAATGCCAGGCTTTAAACAGGAAATCTGCAAGTGCAGCAGGCAGAAACTTCATGCATAAATTCACTCAGAGAAGATGAGTTTTTTTTTACCCAAAGGACTTTTTATGTTAGCTTCAAACACCTCTGTCAGGCGGGTTTATTCATTGATGTGTTTGTTTAGATTTTAATTTAAAGACTCTAAATGTAATCTTTTCTTTTAATTCACGGACAATAAAGTGCATTGAAAAGTTTGAAGTTTTTTTTTTCTTTTCTTTATATTGTTTTTTTAGGGAAAAAAATTTCAAAAATGTGTATGTTTTTCTTTAATTGTATCATCCTAGTGACAGTAAGCCATTTAAAGGAGAAAAAATACATATGTGGAATGGCATTTTATTATATCTATAGTTTACTTTTAATCAAATGTATCTTTTTCTTAGAAATACTGGAAATGATTTGTGGAGGAAAAAAGTGAAGCTCATGACTTCCCTGTGCTGCATCTACTGTAACATTCAGGAAAACTGGCTTTGACAACAAACTGAAAAAGGAATAAAACTCTGCTCAGAATTAGTATTTGCTGGTATTTACATGGTTTGGGGGTATAAATTTGACAAATATTTAATGAAAAATGTGTGAATGTAAAGACAAACAAAACTTTTTCTTTCGTCATGAGAGAAAACTTACCTCATGTACAAACACCTTTGGTAAGTAAATAAAACAGCTTTTAGGTTTACATTCCTGTTAAATTCTCTTTGTTTTCACACAGTTTTTAAGCTTTTGGTCTGAGATTATGTGTTTTATGATTTGTTATTTGTCAAGACAATATTTTTTCTTCGTTTTTCAATTTTTCTATCTGTTCTGTTTTTCATGTCCCAAAATAATTTGATTATTGGGTTCACAGGTTTAGTTTGCTGTTTTGTTGATTCATTTTCCATCATGTTTCTCACCCTGCTTTAATTGTTGTCTGTGTTCCACTGGGTTTTGAAAAATGACACATCTGTGTCCAAACATAAATCACTTTGCTTTGATGTAAACCATGGTTTCCTTTGCTCTTTGTCGGAGCTTTTTGTTGTTTCTCTATTTTGTCATTGCTTTTGTATCAAAAGCACTGGTGTGAGGCCTTTTTTCTGGCTTTTATTTTAAATTATACTCCTGCTTATGCCTCCTCCTTTATGCTCAGCCTGTATCAGAAACCACTGACAATATGTCATTTGTCAAAACTTCATCTTCATCTGCACAATGGGTTCCTCTTCTGTCTGTTTTGCAAAAACACCATTCTTTTTTTTTTTTTTGGCCTAAAAAATTTCTTCTGAGGTTTGTAATTAGTTCTAATTTAAAATAACACACACAAAATCATTCCTTGTCAATTATCTTTACTCTTCACTTTTAAGTCTGATCAGTATAAACTTACAAGCCTAGAAACAATGTAATATTTTCAATTTTTGTTTCAAAATCCATAAAAACCAACTATTCCAAGTGGCCTGAACAATGATCTCACATTTTTGTAGCTTGCATCAGGTTAAAGCAGGTGTTAAATTTTGCAGACAAGCAAACTGAAGCAGTGGGATGGTGGAAAATAGTTTATCAAAGTCCTGCAGAGCTCAAGTCTGTCTTGATCACGGTGTTTCCTCGTGTTGAGCTGACTTGGAGCTCAAAGGTCTACTGCAACCAACAGTGTTTTTGGCTTTGACATTTACTTGTGTTTTCCCACACCTGCGGCTGCAATCTTTTATTTATCATCTGCCGGAGTAAACAGAAGCACTCTCAGTAGCCATTCTGGAACATGCAGATGTGTCTGAGTATGAGGGTAAAATAAAAATAGCGAGATTTTAGACAGAGGTGCTGTCTACTTCTTTTAAACAAATTTCAATTAAAAACAAAATTGACATAAAATCAAAAACAACAACATTGCAGGAATAAATATTTCAGTTTTATTTCCAGTCAACTTGACTATATGTGAGATCAGACAAGTGCCAGATGCTAAGCCAAAAGCAATATATATCTACCAAAGAATATAATAAAACGTATAAACAAAACAATCTGTCTTTATTGCATTTTGGGTTAGTTTTGAGGGAACGACACTCCTTAACATCTAATGTGCTTTTGCTTTCTGTTCAGTTTTAAGATTTTTTTGCACCTTTTGATTGACAAAAGCTTATGATGGCTTGTTACCCTAGAGTTCCTAAACTTACTGGTGAGTTTGCCATTGCGTCAGTTGTTTACAATCAAGCAGAATTAGCATTGTTTTCATTCAAAATGTGACCTTAAAGTTTTGAAAAGTTTTTAGCTTTTACATTTTTGGTTTAAGATAAACATAAGAAGAAAATAAATTCCTGCAACATTAGATCAGTGGAGCTTCACCTGCTTTTTAGATATTTTTCCCATAGTTATGACCTTGTCTTTGCTTTTTTGTGAATCCTTGTGGGGTTTTTTTTTCTTTACATGTTTGATTTTTGGTTTTAAAAAACAGTTTGATTTAAAGTTTTTACACTTAAGAAATGACAACATGTACCACTGAGAATAGAGGTTTTTTATTTTCCGCTTCATTGTTGAATTAGTGTAATATAATCAAAAATATATATCTTTAAAAGAAAGAAGCTTGGGTTTTACTAAAAATATGATTGTCCAGCATTGACATTAAAGATAAATTAATGAAGCAGACGGTAAAGTAGAAAAAAAGACTCCAGACAACAGCCTTTTCTACAGAAGTCGATGCAGTGCTTTTATGCAATATTACTAACCAGGTAGGACACTAAACAAAAAGGGCTTGTTAGCCACAGCAGAGCATGAGGAGAAGAAAAGTGACTTCTGGGACCAGGATTCGTGAAAACCATCAAAATGTGACTGAGGGCTGAAAAGTTTAACATTTTATCTTGTTTCTTTTGCAGCTACACCGCAGCAGAGCTGTCATCCCACCTTCTAACAGTGACTCTGCAGGTGCCTGTTTCTCTGTGGGTGTTGGTGTGTTGGACAGTGTGCAAGGAGGCATCCAGGAGGAAAGAATATCTTGACAGTCAAGTCTAAATACGGAAAATAGAGTTATTTTGATTTCAGCCAAACTCAGTTAAAGTGCACTGTTTGCATGTTACTTGTGATTATTGCATCAGTGATGCACCTGGACAACTTACCTTTAAGCTGATTCTTTTTTGATATGATGAGATTTCTGTAGTTTCTTTAAAAGAAGAGATGCTGGCATGCCTTTTTAGCCATGTCACCAGTATTTGGCTGCCAGCTTGAGCCTTTGGAAAGAATGACACTCAAAAACTTACATCTTTCCACCATTTGTACCTCATAATCACAAAGTCTTCAAACTTCACAGTGATTTTTTGTTGATTGCATACTCTCCTGGTTAGATGTTAGTAAATCAGTATGGTGGTTATTAGCTGAGAAGATATTAACATTTTATAATGAAATAATTTATATTCACTGTCATCCATCTCGTTTTCTAATATTGTAATATCTTTAATTTTTTGGTTTATTGATAAAATAACTTTTAAAAAAACTATTCTTTATCCTCATGCTTTTGTGAGTATTTTACAAACACTGGTGTTTTATTCAGTTGGCACCATGTGGCACTGTGAGAACAGTTGGTTTGGATCAGGTTGTGGGAGTATTGGATGGATGGGAGGCGGCGGTGGATTTGTCAGCTCCACAGTGAAAGAACGACTCACTGTCCCTTTCTTTAATAAAATTCCAACATCCACTACTAAGCCAAAGCCGTTGCTGCTTTTCTTTGATAAAAAAAACATTCCAAATTTGTATTTTT
Organism: Oryzias celebensis; assembly: GCA_014656515.1. NCBI lineage: Eukaryota > Metazoa > Chordata > Actinopteri > Beloniformes > Adrianichthyidae > Oryzias > Oryzias celebensis. Next base: position 18,566,539 of record BNCR01000013.1, read on the forward strand.
AAATCTGTCTATGTTACAAAAACCTGTTGCACAAACTAAAATTCAGTCAACTCCAAAAATATTAAAAAACATTGGAAACAAAAAGGTGAAAATTGGATTTTGTTCTAAGCAAAGATGCTTTTTCATTCAAATCAGGGGGTCGAACTCAGTTTGGTTCAGGTGCCACATTCAAATTGGTTGATCTCAAGGGGGCCAGAACAGTAACAAAAAAGCAGTGTTTGGGTAACGGATTTTAAAGTAACAAATTACTGCAATTTACATTTGTCAGGAAAAGAGTAACGTAACAAATTACAGTTCAAATTTTAGTAGTTAATTACATTACAGGAATATAGAAACCCTCGTTACTTTGTTACTTTGGTTTTGTAGGCTCTCAAATTTTCTCTAAATGAAACAAAACTGAGATTAGTTAAAAAAAAAAAAAAAATTGTTTTAATTTAAAAAAAAAACGGAGCAACTGGTGCGTACCTGCACACGTGTTCGTGTAGAGTTGGGGATCTGTCAAAGTACAGACATACCCTCCTCCATGTTTATATTATTCAAAAAAATGTTATCGCAAATCCAATTTGCGCAATTTCATGGTTAATGGAAACGCGACTACTATGAGTTTGTGCTCAATGCGCTCTGTGGTATAAATTTATATCTTGATCTCTTGTCGTTACAGTCTTGCTCTTCATTTGCTCTCCCTAGTGGCAGAATTGCACATTTCTGCCTTTTTTTTTTTAAGGACCATAGCTTGCCACACGAATGGGCTTGACATATGCTTTTTTCCAACTTCCTTACATTTATTTTTATTATTTATAAATTATATTTATATATATCCTTATATATTTCTCTGGGCCAGATTAAGCCATCTATCGGGTCATGTGCGGCCTGTGGGCTGTGTGTTTGACACCCATGATTTAAATACTAATTTTTGCATTTCTATTCTCCAGTTTATTTTATTTTCTCTTAAGCCGTCTTTGTGTTACACCAAGAACAAATTCTAACTTTTTAAAAATCTTTTTTAAATACACAACTAGCAGGAATTGATAGCAGGAAACACTTGAGATTTGATCTTTTCAGTTATTTTCCTAAGATAACTCAGCTTGTTTTAAATTAATAAGTATTTTTGTCGCACCACCTTAAAAAACATTTTTTGTCATTGCAAAATAATGTGGTTTTTTTTTTTGCTTTCCACAATCTTTAAGAATTCCGTTTTTTAGATTTAAATAAAATGTGCATTTACTTTATTTTGAAAGTCACATTTTAGTGCCTATTATTTCTAGAAACATGCGAAAAAATGTAAAAATTTAAAAAAACAGTAACCAGGCAGACAAAGTTGACTTGTACTCATGAAAATGTACTTTTGAAAAAATATCAAGGAAATTAGTTGACCTTTAATTTGCAGAGAGGTTTCTCCAGGGCGAAACCTTGGTTGTGCACTGAGTCTAAAGGGACCCTGTTGATGTGGAAAACCTAGTTGAGGAGATGTTGCTAAGCATCTACCCTCCCACTGCCAACATAATGGCCATGTGGGAAAGCGGTAGAGGAGCACAAAGCTGTGCCGGTTTGCTGCCACTGGAAGTTTTCCTGGTGGGTGTTTTTGTTAGAGTGTGTAATGTACAGTAAGTGTACCTAATCGACTGCTGTTGTATACTGTATACCTTGCTTTAGATGCAACAGTTACAGGATCGGGAAATTTAGGAAAGGTTTCTACAGATCTTCAACATTTTTTAATGTTTGACCATGTTTTTGTTTTTTTTTTGTTTTTTTGGTCAATCTCCAAAAGTCCTTTGACCAGTCCCTAAACAGTTTCTTCAAAACAATTCACAGTTGTTATTTTAGAGTAAATATAATATAGAGATAACACCGTCAAGTTCATGAGATTTAAAAAATCAAAGATAAAAAAAATTTATTAAAGTCTTTTCTTTTATAACACCCACCTTGACATATTCTGGAAAAGCAGTACCTAAAAGTCCTCGATGGTGAAAGTTGAGAGCAAAGTGTGTACCAAAACTGCTTGTAGGTGGGTCACTTCTGGCAATAAATGTTTCTTCAGGAAAGCATAGTCTCCAAAGAGGAAGTCACTGCAAAAAAGTACTTTTCAATTCAACCCATTTTAGGGTTGTTTGTATTTGCTGCTCTATTTTTGTATTTGCTGTTCAAATGTGTTTGCACTTAGATGGATGCTTAGATGCTCAAGTCATTCTTTCCATCTGCTGACATTACAGTTTGCTGAATCGGATTTGAAGAAAGAGTTTTTTTATTATTTTGTATTTGTATGTGTTGTGATTATTTAAGAAATTCTCAGAACACATAAACAGGAATATGTTCCTGTTGTTGTTACACCAGCTCCAAAAACGGAAAAAACATAGATTCTATGTAGTTTATCATAACATCATTACTTTAGTCTGTTACAGCTTTAGTCGTACAATTAAGCTTTTGTGTGTGAAGGATAAATGACTGATTTATGCTAAGACAAATGATGAATAGGTAACCTTTTTTTTCCAAAAGAGATTAAATAGAAACCTGGGAAGGCTGCCTAAAGGAATAAATGCAAGTACCAATGTTAGGTATTCTAGATAACTTTATAAAACATGTGAAATGACTTCGCTGTGCATTGTAATTCCTTTTATATGAAGCCATTTCAACAAGTGAGCAGAAAAGTTTGTTGAGGTATTCAGCTACATCATCTCAGAAAACATGCATATTTGTGAGTTTAGAAGGGATCATCCACATCTTCTGTTTCATTCCTCCATAGTAACAACCTTTCTGAGTTGATTTGTGCAGCCGGCTGATGTAAATTGGCCATTTTGTATCCATGCAGAACCCCAAAAACGTGTATTTCTTAGTCCTTGTCATCACCCCCCTGCCCTGCAAGCATTAGGTTTCTCTGCTGAAAAACATCCAACTCAAATTATCTGTCAGGCTTTATTAGGTTTGTGCTGGGCTCAATAAAGAGCTGATGAGGTAAATCGGAACGCTCTGAGCCAGCAAAGAAAGAAGAAAACACGTAGGGCCAATGTCTGAAGACCAAAGCCTGAAAAACAGTGTCATAATATAAATATGTATGTACAAAAAACCAGTAGAAAACCTTTAAATAATCAGATTTTGTGGGCTCTTGTCATGAGCGCCATGTTTTAAATGACAAGCCTTAAAGTAATCGGTGTCTGAAACGCAAACAATGAAATTCACCACAAAATTTTTAATGAACAATGGGATAAAAAATGTTTATATACAGGTGTGATGCTTTGGAGCCGGGGTGTCCAAACCTTTTGCAAAGAGGGCCAGATTTAATGTGTTTGAGCCAGCTGTTCTGCCTGACTTTCTTATTTTTTTATATATATATTTAATTCAAATTACTATTTCATCAACATTTTTGGCATTTTATTGCATTTTTTTCATTTCTTCTCTTAAAATAAATACATCTAAATATGTTTTTGCTAAAATTAATGTCAATTTGTTGATTTTTTGGCACTGTTTATTCCCTTAGCTTGTTGTAGATGGCATGTCTCATCTGGCAGTGCCTCCTCGTGAATATGAAAGCATAATTTAGCCAGCCACAATTAAAAAAAAGGTACACCGTTTTTGGAAAGAGCTGGGGGCCACGTATTATGTTTTTATGAAAGGAGCCTGCAGGCTGTTAGAAACTTGAACTTGGGCCACATTTAGCCGAACTTTGGACATGCCTGCTCTGAAGTCTAAGTAATTTTAGGAAGAAAGACAGAGGCGAAATGACCTTTTTGGTAAGCACTGGGATGGATTGGTCCTTATGATTTCTTCTTTTTTTAAATTTAGTATTTCATTTAATAATTGATTAATGAGTTGCTGCTGCATTTCTTCATGGGTTTTGTCCATCATGACTTTTAAATGAAGAATAAATGCAACTATGGCTTGAAGAAACCTGGTAAATGGGCTGCAAAAAGAACAAAATGGTTGGTTATTGGGTTTAAAAAATTTAAATAAAACCTTTTAGATGGCTTGTAAAATGAATCCTAAGGGTCTTTTCCTGTGTTTTGTAGATGATCGTCATGACTAGGTTGTTGCTGTTCTTGATGTATTCTAGATGCAAAGAGGAAGAGAATACCAAAGCAAATTTCGCCTCTCCCTCCCTCACAAAATGCCTTTAAACCTTTGTTAGGTTCATTCATTCACTTTTATGTTGGTCTCCTGTGTCGCATAAAATGCACTCAAACGGAACACACCACTTTGCCTCTACATTTACATAAAAAGCTGAAATGAAAGAATTTGCGATGACTTGTTTTTGTGCTAATTATGCTGAGTTTCTGCTTGGAGAACTTGGAGAAGGGTTTGTCTGGGAAATATTTTACCATTTAAAGATCGCACACTATCATGGCATGCACTGCATATTTGTACAAGAGACATTTTTTTTAATCTTCAAGACAATAAACTTTATTATTTTGAAAAGTAACTTTTCAAAAATGTAATTTTGAGGCACAGTTATGTGTCTATAGTTATTCTACAAGCATATTTAGCTTTCTTTTATCTAAATACCTTTAATTGTTTCAGTTAGAGATTTTCAAGTCTCAACGGGATGAGTATTTAATTTTGAAACTAATTCCACCTTTAAGCACCTCTCTTCAGATTGTTATTTATGAACATAAGTCATTCTTAGAATGCAAAAACCAACCACCCTTTAAAAAAGGGAATCTCACTGATAAATAACCAGTGTCTCAAAGAATTCAGAGGAGGAGTGGGGAAATTAAAACGGAAGAAATTAAAGGAGGTTTATCCTATAAATATTGTGGAAAATGTACTCCAATGCCACTCAGCCATAACAAATATGTGTGTCATTTAACCATAAATAAAACCATTTAGAGTCCTGTAGGTGTTTATGGATGAAAAGTTGCAACAACAGAGAAACTCTTAGTATAATGGAATCATCCACTCAGACTGCAGCACCAGGATTACTGTAGAGACAATATTAAGGAAGGCAATCATAGCAATATATGGCAATACTATTCAACAAATTAAATTACCGGCAGAGCCACTTTTTAATTTTATTTAATTAAGTGGAATAGGACAAAAAGACATGAGCAGGCATAGGCAGATTTATAATTTGCTGCAGCACCATTACAACTGAAGTCTATAAGAGATTGGAATTGGTTTATTTCATGCGAGATCAAGCTCTTGTTGGTTAGTGGGCTATATTTTGTTCCTTTTGTTTGTTTTTTAATCATCTGGCTTTTAGCTGATTTGTGGACAAAATCTGGAATTCTTTTCAGAATGAACACATACAAAGTATCTGATGAATCAAAGTAAGGTCAGATCTGTAGCTGTGTACTAAGATTTGCTTTTGTACGTCGATTTCACAGTGCAGAAGTTCACATTTTAATTATTTAAGTCTGCTCTTCTTCTAATTTTCAGAAAAAGTAAAAAGTAGTCAATTCTATTGTAGTCAGCAAGATAATTGTTGTTTTTAAGAACAATCTTCACACCTAAACATTAAAAATAGAGTTCTTTCTGAATACAAATGTGTTTAAACAAATCTGATTGAAAAAAAAAATGTTTTCTCTTGCAAAACATCTTTTGTGTTTAAATAAGCAACACTTGATAGAACTTTAGGTAATTGTATGCATTGGAAGTACAGAGGCTAAGGATAACAAGAAACAGTTTTTGAAATCATTCTTTTTACCTTGACCTTCCAAAAAACAAAAAGAGTTTGAGTGACATTTCCTTCTTTGTACAGTTCCTCATGTCACAGTTCGTGGTGCTACTTTGATTCAGACTCCCATTTTCATTTACCCCCATTCTAGCTTCCTCTCCACATTGTTAAAGGCCCATTATTTGCATTACGTGCCTCATCAAACAGCATTTCAGTTTGCACTAGGTGACTTGATAGCTGTACTTTTATCCTCCACATGTAGAGTAACTAATCTCAACCTTTACTTCATGTTGAAAGAAACTACAAGCTGGGCTTCTGGTCTGTTACATTATACAGTCACTTCTTCTCTCCTTATTTCTTATTAGATCAGCTCAGAAAATTGAGCAAAACAAAAAACAATTTTAAAACATTTATAAAATGCTTTTTTAATAGTAATTCTATGAATTTGAGTGTAATCATCTCCCTCTTTGACATACTGGTGTAATTTTACCAGAGTGCTCATTTCCCCAAAGCAATGCACAATCAGCAGAACAATGAAGCATTGCTTGTGTGAAAAGTATGAGGCGTACAGATACAGACAAGCTGTGACTGATGAATGTGACTATTTAAGAGGTGGGTTTGGTTTTAGGTCTAATGGTTTCGTGGTGTCCCTCAACCAGCATCTACACCTTGGGAAGCCCAACCAGTTGCCCAACAATCTGATGGAACAAATAGCACAAATAGTTGTGTGCACACAACCATAGAATACAGTAGCCATTCAGAATGTTGGCCAAAGTTTAATTTGCCCAACTTTGTTACTCCCAAAAAGGTCGATAAAGGAAAAGATTATGTGGGTCCACTGACTAGGTCAACCTACCAGCAAATAAAACAAATAACAAAATAAAGACAATCAAAAAATGCCCACAAGGAATCACAAATAAAGATCTTATAAAGAATCAAAACAACTGAGGACTCACAAATAGAAATTTAAACACTAAAATTAAATAGTTAAACTATGCTCAGGGTGTTCTGTTTTTGACTTCCAGGGAAAATTGAACAATCTAAAAAAAATGAAGAAAAAAAAGTTCGTTCTTGAAATGTTCTTTCTTACTTCATCAATAGCTTCATTTAAATGATTTTCCTGAAAATTCCTTTCATTCAATGTCATTATAAAGATTTATTTCACAGAGATAAAACATTCCTTATACACAATATCAACAGCTTTTTTTAATTTCGAGATTTAATATTTTCAATTAAAATTAATTATTTTCAAATATATTCTTAATGCATTGGCAAAGTTTGTGTACCAGCCTTTAACAGCATATCTCCCAAAACCTTGATACGTTTTCAAATAAAATTTCGCATTTATCGATGTCTTTTTTTTATATAGGGTTTATTTCTAAGTAAAACCGACTGATTATGTTTTCATGTGGAATGTGAACGAAAGAGGCGTAGATGTTTGCAAATCGCTTTTTCCCCCTTAGTCCTCGAATTTGCTAAGTCCCTCGCGCCCTTCCGTCTGCAACGTATCAATCCGGAAGTAAAGTCTGTCTTCTGACACGTAGAAGCCACAGCCAGTTTGGCAGCTCTCAGCCTCAGAGGTGTTCAGCGTCACAGGTGGGAGTTTGCTTTGTGATGCTACCATATAAATAAATGAATAGCTTGGATAAAAAAGTAAAGGAGACTTTAAACCTGCACGTAATGCCTAAACTGCTATTTTTGTACGTGTTAGCATTAGCTAACACCTAGCTGCAGAGTTAGCGAAACGTTAGCCTCTCAAAGATAAGTAGCAGCTGCTGCCGCTTAAATAAAATTCTACTTTCATGGGACTTAGACTGTCAGGTTTTTCGACCCCATATGTACATTTTTTTTAATGTGAAGAAGTTTTAGATAAGGTTATATTGGCCATGAATTTAAAGTCTATTAGAATCGTTAGTACTCTGTTCCTCTTCTTATTAGTAACATAGTTGTTCATTTGGGCTGTGCTAGCCAAAAACTTAAAGTAATACGCACGGTATAATATAATTCTACACATAATTAAGCGGTTTGTGACTTTCATGTTGCTTTATAGATGATCAGACGGTCCATCTTAAGCTCGAAAGGCATTGGAGGGACGGAAAGATCTCAAATATTTGTTCGAGTGAAAACAAATCCATAGATAAAACGACCAGATCGTTCGCAGTCATTCAAGTGTGCTCACAACTCAGCTTGAAGTGTTTTAATGTGTGAGAGTAATCGATTATTACGGGATTACAGCGGGGGGGACTTTCGTTACACTCCACGTTGGCACAACAGATTTAGAAGGCATTTTGCTGGCCTTCGCAAACTGGTATTGTTAACTGTGCAAAAATTTTAAGCGTTGTTACATTAAAGAAATAGAACAGTTTGAACACTTCCTGTCAAACTCTTGTTGATGTAATCATGTTGGTTGTAACTTGTTTTTTTGTCATCCCTGAGACCCCCAGGCGAAACTGAAACGTTTAAGTTGGTGTTTGAAATAAGTTTGCTAGCTGAAAAATAGTATATACATTTTAAAATAGTGCATTTTAACGTTTCTTTTTTTAAATAAACCAGTCATACCAATTTGCAATCTTTTTGAGTTGAAAATGCATAACTTCAACTTTGATAAAATAAACGTTGTTTGCAGTTTAGGTGAGTGTTACTCATCATGGTTTCTTTTGTTACCATCAGGAAGAAAAATGTCGGGGTTTGACAACTTCAACACAGACTTTTACCAATCCAGCTACAGTGTCGATGACCAAAACCAAGGTGGCTATGGCTACAGCACTAATGAACACTCCTACAACAAGTAAGTAGCTCCTGTTGAAATATTTTAAAGCTATATTTGTAGATCACTTGCTTAAAATGTACTCCTAAGTTCCTGTTAATACAACTTGCACATCTGTCACTAAAACAGTAACAGATTGTGACTCAAAATTGTGCTTCTCCACTGCTAAGTCCTAGGGACATCTTTTGGATTCACATGCCAAATAAAAAGTACTTGGTGGCAAGTACTTGCTTGCCACCAGCAGCTTGAACATGTAGAAATCTGTTTATGAGAACATTTGAAATAAACTGCTATTAGCAACTCACACTAATCACTTCTCACTTCAACACTGCACATTCTCTGTTCACACTATGTCAGTCATAAATGTTTTTATTCTGTTTTAAGAGTATTATTAATGGTCATATTGTGTTTTTCTTGGAGCGCCAATCTAAAGGTGCAATCATTTCTATGTACTCTGTGCATTAACAATAAAGGATTCTGATTCTGATTTCCAGAGCATACGGTCAATACGATTACTCCCAGCCAATGGGTTATCCTTCCCCAATGCAGCCCCAACAGCCATACACAGGACAAATCTTTCAGCCTACACAAACGTATACCCCATCTGTCTCACAGTCCATGTACAGTAACAGCTTTGACGATGAGCCACCACTGCTAGAAGGTTGGTGAACCACAGTCTGGATACTATAGCCTCTAATCTTTGCTACAAAAAAATTTTCCAATGAATTGTGTTTTTTGGTGTTTTTAACATGTTGTTGTGGCATTTTTCTGATGATGGAAGACGTATATTAAGAAAATTAAGCTCAAAATAGCATTTTTGAGTAGAAATAAATGTGTTATCAGATTTAAACCTGTTGTCTCTATTAATATTTAACAATTAAAACTTGAATAGTCATATCACAAAATTATGTCATTCATTACTTTTTTCCTATTCTAAATGGAATGTTTCTGCCATTTTTTTAAAATATAGAGTTAGGAATCAATTTTGACCATATCTGGCAGAAGACCCTCACAGTGCTCCATCCATTGAAAGTAGCAGATGGCAGCATAATGAATGAGACTGACCTGGCTGGCCCGATGGTCTTCTGCTTGGCTTTTGGGGCAACTCTTCTTTTGGTAAATAATTGTATTGACTTATCAAAAAATAAAATTAAAACTCATTGTTAGATTTGGACATTTAGCTTACACGTTCTGTTTTTCCCCCATCCATAGTCAGGTAAGATCCAGTTTGGGTATGTGTATGGCATCAGTGCCATTGGCTGTCTCGGCATGTACTGCCTGCTTAACCTGATGAGTATGACGGGCGTCTCCTTCGGCTGTGTGGCCAGCGTGTTGGGCTACTGTCTCCTTCCCATGATCCTTCTCTCCAGCTTTGGTGTCCTCTTCTCATTACAGTGAGTACACAGCAAACCGTCACTGAGAGTTTGACGTATGACATTTGTTAACACATCAGAGGTAGGGAATCGATTGATAGATTGCAGGTTCAGTTCCCGATTGGAGGTTCGGTTCCCACCCTCGATGTGTCCTTGGGTGAGACACTGAACCCCACTTTGGCTCTGGTGATTATAGGTTGGCGACAGTGTTTGGCATCGGTGTATGAATGTGTGCATAGGTGAATGGGACTGTGGCTGTAAAGCACTTTGGGCCTTCAAGGAAGGTAGAAAAGTGCTATAGAAGTATATGCCATTTACCATTTTTAGCTGCTTTCACACCGAATGCGATTCATGTGGCAAGGCCGCCCCGTTTCTATTCTAAGTCAATGTGCAGATGCGATCAGAGGTCCTGTAGTGCATTTGGGAAAAGGGCACAGTGGTCTGGTGCCAGTGCGTTTGGCACTTTGTTTCCAGAGTTTAAATATCGGAATTTTAGCGAAGAACTCACGTCACATCAACCAATTAGGAACTCAGCTTTGGTCTGTGACATGTTAATGTAATCAGCGGATGAAGCCCAAAACCAACATGGAGGAGAATTAGATCTTTTTATATAGAGATGAAAATAAAAAGGCTCTTTAATTTTAATTTTATTTTTTCTGTTTTCAGACTAAGTCACCAAACTAGGTCACAATACTGCTGAAAGCAGCCGTCATTCGAATGCAGCTCCGACAGTAAATGGTGTACTTGCCGTACTGGAAAATTCTCGGAATGATCCCATGAGCCCAGACTTGGAGCCGTGATTTCGATGATTTTGTAGAGCTCTTTAAAAATAAATAAACCTGAGAACTCAACATAATCCGTGTTTTCCATACATTGTAAATGACATAAACAGTCAATGCTTCCATGTAGCAATGCGGCTAAAAACTTTAGACTGTAGCTCCTCCCACACGCATCTGGAGCATTAAGTTTATGAACACGTTTTTGAAAAATGGAAACGTCTGAGATCTGTTCCAAATTAAATGAAATGTTTAATAAGAAAATTACTCACACAACACATTTAAAACCCATTAAAACACAAAAATAAATGATTATATGTTAACATACTGATTTTACTGATTTGAGTTATACCTGCTATAGTAATCATTTTTGATTAAAAAAGGGATATTGGTGAGATTTCAATTGTGTGATTAATACAGTTTTCTTTTTTTTTTGGATAAGGCATTTTTGCGTCATTTTTAATGCATTTTAAAGAGAAAAGTTAAAATAGTCAAAGTCTAACTTGTTACCGTTTTTTCCTTTTTTTCTAGGGGCATGATTGGAATTATATTAACGGCAACTATTATAGGCTGGTGCAGCTTCTCGGCTTCAAAGATCTTCATCTCTGCATTGGCCATGGATGGACAGCAGTTGTTGGTGGCTTACCCCTGTGCTCTGTTGTATGGAGTCTTTGCGCTCATCTCTGTCTTCTAGAAAATAAAAACAACTCATCAAGCAACAGTTTAAAATAACTGCTCTACAGTTGCTGTAGTTCCAGTCTAATTAGCATCAGTGTAATTAAGGTAATTATTGCCTAATTACACAGTTGCAGCAGAAAAATGGGAACTCCAGTCTAAAGTGAAACTGGGGATTTTTTTTTTTTTAGCTTCCACCTTCCACCACATTCCAACGCGACCCCTTGAAGGCTGAAGTGGATCCTGTCAATCACCTCCTTCAGCTTTTCCCTCCATCACGCACATGAAAGTGGAGGACTTATAAATAATCCTGGTGTGCGACACAAGAAAGAACTGCAGTGTTTTGAAGTGACATAGTTCAATTGTGAAGACGTGAACACAAAGCATATGGAATCAAGGAAGAAGTTGACACAATGAAAAGCCTGAAAGACCAAATCCTTTTTACACAGATAGGAAATATTTTCCAATTTGTTTTCAACAAGAAAATTACAAAAATTATCACTGAGTCTTTTTTATGGTTTTCTTCTAAAGTCATTTGTCTAGAAAACATTCTGCAGCAGTAAGACTAAGGGAAAAGCTTTCATTCTGCTAAAGACTCCATCTACTCAAACTGCCTTTCTTTCAATGAAAGTAAAGGAAAAAAGACCTTTTTTTTTCCTTGTACCCTAAATTAAAGAGCAACAACTTACAACTGTATAGCCTTCTTAAAGCTAGAATCTGCTTTATCTTGTGTATTTTATTTGACTGAGATTTGAGTTTTGATGCCTGTCAGGAAGACGACCACCGTTTTGCACAATTGATTCGTCAGAACCAACCAAACTTGATGAAACATTAAGAATTAATAGTTCATTGATACTATGTGTCTGTACATCAGTACTTATAGTTTTGTTATTGTTAATATTACTCGCATTTCTTAAGGATAACTTTTAGGGATGACTCACTTTGTAAGCTTTGTTATCTTATGCATTAAAGTTTTTTTTTTTTTTTTTTGAAAATTGTGTGTTTTGTGACGGGACAGCATCACATGGTTCGATAATTTTAAAGCGTTGAAACAAACGTGAGCTCCTTCTGGTTTTGGCAGTGATTAAAAGCATATCAGTTGTTAAGCAAGAAACAAGTCATCTCAACCATAGTAACTCGAGCATTTGAGAGGAAACCCCAAAAAGGAACTTTTCTCTGTGAAGAGTCACTTCTAGAGCTAAAAATGGCTTAAAGCTGCATTATCCAGCAACTCCTTATGTTAAAGTACATACAATTAGATAAAACATATCAAAATGATTTCAAAGAAACTAGGAGAAAAATGTGTGGGAAAGCAAACTTGAGTGTTTGTTCTGAGATTGTAAGGTTGTGAGTTCAAATTCACAGCAGTTATATCAAATACTCTAAAAGTGGGACCCAGTGCCTCCCTGCTTGAAAGCAGAAAGAGGTTGGATTGGGATTTTAAACCATCAAGTAATTTGCGAGTGTGGCTGTGACTGCGGCTCACCTCTCCCCCAAAGGGTTGGGTCAAATATGGAGAACAAATGTCACACGCCGAGGTGTGACAGCTAATGGGACTTTAACTTTAAAGGAAAAAAGCTTCTGTTACACAATGTTCTACTAAAACTAACACTATCACAATATTAACAAATTAATATGAATTGTAAATAATGGACAAAAGCTGAAATATCTTTTTTTATTAATCTTTTTTGTTATTGATGCAGTTAAGTAAGAAAGCCCAGTTTGATTACTGTGCAGGTTCTCATGTATTGCAAAAATAAAATACTTTAAGTAATTTAGAGGAAAGAAATTTGGTGACAAACTTTTGTTATTGTTTGTTGTTGCACACTAGTACTTAAAAACAAACCACTTGAGATGGGCAACTGTCATCCTTCTCTGGGATAGCTTTGCCTCATTGCCACTTGGTGGCAGTATTTAGTTTATGTGGGGTTCACTTACTGGAATGATACTTCCTATGGAACAATACCTGAATGTACAGTTTTGTTTTGTTTTCTGTCCAGGAAACAATTGGCATGAAAAGATCCATTCCCTTCTGTAATCCTTTATTTCGGAAGTAGCTGTTGCTGAATTTAAGCAGATTTTGATCATCACCTTTAACATTTGCATCAAAATGGTTTTTTAAGTTAATTATAAATGTATTTAAGTTGAAAGTCAAATGTAGTTTAGAGAGTATGACGAGTTATCCTAGGATGATGTGAATCCTCAATGTAAAAAAGATGTGCAAGATTTGAGCATGCAATGCACAGTGTCAAGACTGAACAGATATTCAAGCTTGTTTGAAATTGAATCATAAGAATTGGAAGTTTTCGTTTTGGGTGTTAAATGTCAGGCCATCTGCCTACCAGTCAGCAAAGCTGCATCATGCACCAAAGCAGTGATCTCGGACATGCCAGACTCAATGTGTTGCAATGATTCAAAGTCCAGACTCAGCCTGGATTAAATACTGTGACAGGACTTTGATCTACCATGACATCATGCCAGCAAGCTGACGCCGGGAGCAACATCCACACCTTTTTTAATTAGTGATAAATAAAATATCCTTTCCCATTGAGTATCAAGACTCCAACCGCATTGGGTTTTTTTCTCTATAATTTTCATTGATCAGAAAATAGTGGAGACAAGACATAATCTTTACACACAGATTCTGCACTTGTATTGTATTTATCTTTTTTATTTATGATAAAATCCATGTTTCTTTTATTACGCAAAGAACAGGGGGGGACTTTGATGAAAAGCATCATAAAAAATACAACAGTGGTCACAGATCCATAACTATTATATTCACAATACCTTCATGATTTTATTTTACCTTCTGTCAAAGCAGCCAGGGATCTGCTGTAGCAGATTTACAGTGAAAACTCAGTCAAACATGACATTTTCCATCATTTTACTTTGTAAAGTCTTTTTTTACATGTAAACTAAAACACTTTAAGAACTTTTGTCTCTGAACAACAATTAGACACTGTTGTTAAACAGAAGATCAGAATATAAGCTTTATGTGCATCAATTTGCGCAGTTAAGACTTCATATAAATATAGCAATTTTACTTAAACAAATCAACCAAAACTACAAAATCATTATTTATGTAATTTGTTAGCATTTGTTTTCAAAGCCAAAGAGACACAATGTAGGGATAAAAGTGGCTCCAGAGCCTCAGGTTGCAGTTTGTAGTTAAACATTTAGTGCACACATTTTTTTAACTCTAAAAATAATGTTGACACATCCAGTATCTTGAAAATGAGTAAAACACAGTTTATTAAATCCCAGTGAGTGTTTTTGTCTGTCAGTAATCTTGCCACTTTTTAATTAAAATGTCTAGTTTTAAATATTGGCCTGGAGCAGATGTGGCCTGTGTACTTGGCTCGCTCCAAAAAGCCTCAGAGCAATGACGCTGATTAGGATGTCACCATTGGTGAGGGACCAGACGAGCCACGGCTGGAAATGTAATGATTGGTATTCAGTAAGGCTGTGGCGCCTTTCAGTACATCCACAAAACCAACAGTGCATGAATATTCACTGAGCAACTGTTAACGCAGCACTGAGTGTGATTTTCTGCTGCACTTCATTAGGCTAATTGTCAACCTTCTGTGGACTCGTCTAAGAGTGAATTCAGGACTCAATGAACTCATGCAAACACTACAGAGTCAGGCTGAAGGAAGGCGATGCATTCAAGGGCTTTTAAATTAGAGCCTTTTTAGAACTGGTGGGTGTAAAACTGATCAAACTGCAGCTTAGGCATTACTTTTGCACACTTGTGTGAACAGACCCCAGAGCAAGTTCATTCATCCATCTATTTTCCAAACCATCATTTGGAGATTCCTTTTGGAGTTGTGTGGATGCTGGAGCCTATCCCATCTACTGTCAGGTGAAGGTGGGTTACACCCTGGTCTGGTCACTAGTCCGACGCACAGCCACACAACCACACAACCACACACTCCTAGAAGGAATTTTTGAATAACCGATTAAATTATGAAGCACGTATTTTGATTATTGAAGGAAACCCATGCATGCACGGGCAGAACATGCAAACTTCACACAGAAAGATCCCAGCCAGGATTTCTTGCTTTGAGGCAAGAGTACTAACTACAACACCACCATGCAGCCATCCACAGCAAGTCATAGCTATATAATTATCTAAGCTATTACAATAGTCTAAATTAAAAAAATAATGATTAAATGTTTAGTAGCGTCAATAAAAACCTGATTTGGCAGAAACTGTGCTGTTTTGCTACTGCAGTTGACATCTTTGGCTTTTTTAAAAATGCAGCCATGACAAAAATGACACAAAGCTCTCAATATCTGCTAAATATATTTTCAAATTTGAAGAAAAGGATAAGAAGTATGTAAAATTGCTGAAAAAAACCATCTCTTGACATAACTACCAAAAACTAGAAAATCCTTTATGAACAACACTTCTGTGAGATGTTTTAGTTTTTCTTTTTGATTAAAAAAAACCAATACAATCTATTTGCACAACACAGGTACTTTATTAATTACTTTATATCCCAAGTCTACCAAACAGTACAGCTGATTTATTGAAACGCTAAGTTTTTTACATCATTTTTACATTCTCTGTGTTTTTTTTATGACTTGATCACCTGTTTCTCTGCACTTTTGACTTCCATTCTTCCCCAGAAGTACCACTGCCCTTTTTTTGGAAAGAATTGGGAAACCATAGGAACTGAGCAGCAACATCACACTAGACACGGACACAAGACCCAAGATTCAATTATGTAACAGCGACACTTCTTAAAATTTGTTTAAAAAAAGTTCTCACCTAAGTACACATATTTAAGTGTGCTGCAACAGAATTCTGGCAGTACACAATGTGTAATAAAGTGCATTGAGAGATCCTGTCAAAAAACCATCACAAAAATTAGACCTAAAATTATTAATATTCCCACATTACCAAGCTGAGACTTTGGATTCAAAATTTTGCTTTGTTAGTGTATTATTTAGTTGGAAAGGAGATGCTGCCTGAGTTCAGAGTATAGATAACATTGTTTATAAATGAAGATGACTAAGATGCATGAGGACAAGTAAACCGTTTGCTGGGCAAAAGTGGAAAAACCCTGGGAGTGGATAGAAGCTGCTGAGCTGTGCCTGCTGCTCGAGATGAAGTCATTTCTAAAAGAAATCAACCCAGCAGAGTTTTTGATGATGACACAAGCTGGTTGCTTGGTGTGTGGTATTGGACGCCACATCAAAGGGTCATCTTTTCCTGTTGCATTAATTCAATTATTGCTGCAGTCTTGAGTCATGTAAAGAAGTTTCTTCAAACACGAGAAAGAGACTGAAAGGCAGATGCGGGAAAAAACAGATGTGTGAGAGTCTAATACAAGACAAGAGAAGCTGTGCAGATGTTTCTTATAAATTGCATTTGGTTCAACTGAAGGAGTTGGAGCAAATCTTACCTAAACCTGAAGTTGCACAACGTCTAAAGTCTTTTAACTCTTCTAGCTGCAATGTCTTCCGCATGAGTCACTGGGTCATCATTTTAGTCATTTTTAGTCATGAGCTTAGTTGGTGGAGCATGTTGTGGCAGAAGTTCCTACCAGTCCTTCTGTTTTCCAGTGACAAGAACAGTACTAGCAGCCTGCTGGACGGTGCAGATGGAGCTTAGCTGCTTATGGCAGCACAAAGGACAGAAACTTTATGTGTGTGTAAAGTTCCTATATCTTTGACACTGACTTTGATATGTTTACCAAGATAAAGCTGAAACTGATGGTAGAGTGAGGAAAAAAATTAGGTAAACTAACAAATGGAAAGGTCCAAGCTAAATCTAAACTGAACAAAAAACTTTCTAGGTTGAAAAGATCTGCATAAACCACAGCTGCGGGGTCTGAACTGGGAAAGTCCCACCACTGTGGTGTGAGACAAAATGTAAAAGAATGAAAGTACACTCTTCCTGCCTCTTAACTTGGCTGGCATCAGATACTCAGAGTAGACAAACAGGAAAAAGATCAATAGGATTAAGTCCAACCGACCTTGAATAACATTTTATTTTTTACTGTGTATCTGCGCTCAGTCATGTCTTCAGTTTTGCATGGAATCTGTATCTTTTTTTAAATATATATACATCCTATCAAAAAGTGAAAGTGTGACTTTCTTTCCAGATGAGTTGCATCTTTTTTTTTTTTTTGTCTTGACTTTTTGTATTAGCTTCAACAGCCTTTAAAATCAGTTTAATTCAAAATCAAGCATGTCTTAACCCTTTAAAAACCCCAAACTTTTTGAAGGTTGAGCAAGCAGTTAAAGAGATTTGACAATTCTTTTTTTTCAACATAAAATTTCTTTTTTTTCATTATAAATTATACTTTTAATGATCAAGTTTTGATAATTAATGGGTTTATTTTACAAGTGTCAAAGATAAAAGTTGAAATACCAATTATTTAAAAATAAAAGACAATATTATCATTAATTTTTGTGAGCCTATAGAGGCCGTATTTCTGTAGCTGATACAGAAACTACTATATTTAGATAATGATCCGTTCATGTGCTTTGATTTGCATTTGCCTCTCTGAGACATGAATGTTATAATGTGTGTGAAACTAAGCTGTTTTGATTTCCCACCTGTAGAATGAGCAATGCATTCCCCAGCAGAAGACGAGTTGATACAGGAGCTGAGATGTGCAGGAAAGGATGAGGTAGATGCAGGAAAGCGTATTGCTTGAAAGTGGAATTCAGTAAAAAAAATGTTGAACTGCGTGTAAATGCAGACACATGATTGTCTAATGTGGAGGGATTAAAAAAGGGAGAAACAATGGGTTGCTCTGGCCTTTTGTGTGTTAGCTGCTATGTTTTCTGTTTCATGTTTTCTGCCCCGTAGTTCATCATCATCCCACTAGGGGCAGTAGTAAGGCTTTTCCAGGTCATTTCAAAATGGCTGCTTCCCTGAAATCTCAAATACTGCAGAAAAGGTTTGGCTAATTTTCAAAACTTTATAGTAAGAATAACTTCTCTATTGTTTTTTTAATGACTACTTTCTGTATCAAAAGAATGAAGAATTTAATGATGATTAATTCTTCATAAAACAGTTAGACCATATTAAAAGTGTGTGTGGGAAAAAAGCGTAAAAAAACACTCAAAGTTTTGCCTCTTAAACTAACATTGTCGTGTGCAAAAACTTACCAAATAACCCAACATATCATAACTGATACCATTTAACTCATAATAAAATAAGAGTCTTTCTGTGAATTTCATGAGAGCTTAAAAATTCCTCTTGATTCTCAAAAAAGTAAAATTTCAGCCAATTTTTGATATAGTGTGCTTCAGAATGTTAAATGTTTTAATCTCTTGACAGCAACATTTCCAAACAGAATCGACTGTTTCTTTAAACCCACTAAATTTTGCGCTCCATAGAGATAATGGTTGATATTTAACTCGTTATGGTTGAGAAGAATCCAACTTCAATTTGAAATACCTGACAGTTTGGCATCAACTTGAACTTGTATTTATAAGATGCAGTCTTAGATCTTCTTCAATGGGTGGCAGTATTGAGCCAACTGGACCTCTCACATGCACTGGAGCCTTTTTTTTTTTAATGAGAACAGTTTCCAGATGGAAGTGGGAAAAAAACACCTCTCAAAAATGAATAGATGTTTGTTCCAATAAATCATATTTGTTTGGGAATCAGTTTAGATACTCGGAGGGATGATGGGCAAGTCATGATCTAAGTTGCTGCATCTAGTTGTGCATCTGTAGAAAATACATGTGACAAATTGTTATGAAAAACCTGTTTGTTCTCAATGCGCCTGCTGGGATTTCTGGGAAAAAACTTTTAAAATGACATAAATATTTATCTACTCATTTTAAACTTTATTTGTAAATTAAAAATAAATGTGGTGATTTAGTAAATGAACAAACATTATATTTCTTTCCACACATACTTTTTTTTTGCATGTTTCTTTGCTACTTTAAGATTACCTACAATGTTTTTTCATGTCCTTTTTTTTCTCCAATCCAAAATGTAACAAAGCATCATCATCTTTTTAAGTATTATCTGAAGTTGTGTGTTTAAAAATGAAGTTTTTGTGTGGTCATTTGTACATTTTTGAGCTCGTTCTGATGTGAATGCAGTGAAAAGCAGACTTCTTTAAAAGCTGCTGTGTTATGAAGGCTTCAGTGTCTCTTTTGCAGATGGGATCTTGCTCAAATTTACTGTGCACAACCTTCATGAGGGTATTTTAAGTTTTATTTTATTTTTTTATGTGTGTGAATCCATTATTGAGTATAATCAAGCCCTATATTTGCCAAGAAAACATGTTCAAGGACCCAGAAAAACATACAAAGACCACAATTGCCCTATTTTCTCTTTAATGTAAAAAATATTATTCTGATGGTGTAAAATTATTTATCAAAGAGCTTATCATTAAAAAAATGATCATTTTTCCTTTAGCTAGGATTTTACTTTTTTGTTTCTCATTTCATTTTGTAAAACTAGCACAATGGCTTTAAAATGTCTTGTAGCTCTCCACTAATAGCAAAAAAAGATGTTATTAACTTTTATAAGTGTTTACGTGGACCAGCTTTTTCAGAAAGTAGTTGGAGCTGACAGAACTATCTATGCAAGTGTTGAAAAACACAAGGAAAATCACTGGAAGTGCATTCAAGTGTTCACACATACAAGAAAAAAACAAAACAAAAGCACTAAAATGACAAAAAAAAAATGGGGTAGCCTTCAATGGAGTCTGTTGTACCAAATTTCAGTTGTCTAAACCTAAAGAAAAAGCATACTTTTCAGATGATTAGACTGTCTTAAATAACTTTCAGGTTGTTGTCGGCCCCAACTTTTGTTAAATGCCTGAGATTCTCCACTAATCAGTTTGAAAGGAAGATACCTTTAAGGGTAAACATCTCAAAAGATTTCTAATAAAACAAGTTTTCTTTGCAAGCACTTACACTTAACATGACCTCTCAAGCTACCACAGAGAGGATTTGTTTCTTACAACTTCAGTACTTCAGTGTTTCTTTTTTTTCTGTATATAGCCAATGTGTGATTTATTTTAAAATAAAAGTCAGTCTATTTTCCTTTTCTTTTTACTGTCCTCTTAAAAACTCCTCTTAAAAACATGTGGCATTTAACATTACAGTTACTAAAATGCCAGCAGTTCTAATAAATTCCTCTTGCTAAAATCTGCCTTAGTGTCCTGTTTCTTTTGTTTTTCATCTGCCTGTTTAACAGAGTTTTGTTTTTTACATTGCGACCTTGTGTAAACTTTCAGCCAAACTTAATATAAGGATAAAAGTTCACCAGGAAAAAGATGGCAGCAGTTGTGAGAAACATGAGTGCATTCCATTCTGAATTTTATTGATATTTATCTATAGATATATCTATAGATAAATCTGAATATTTCTATAGATATATCTATAGATCTTTTTATCTATATCTATATAGATATAGATATATATGTATTTATCCACTATCATTCCCTCAGGCCAAATGAATAATGAAAACACTACATTTATAGATAAAGCACAAACGTATACATATCAAACAAGTAAATTCACATGTATGTAAATATTTTTTCCCTATTGGTTGTAAACCACAATAACTGTGTAAATGCTGAATTGAAAAACTTACAGTAGCGTGTGACTGTTACTTCCTCTTTTTATTCCTGTCATATTTTGTACTCCCTCTTGACAGTGCTGTACATGAATAGGCCTCTCTATGTTCATCCATGCAAACATGATGCACAACATAACAGTAAATTAGATCATTGTGCTCTGATTGTTGAGGCACTAATTAACCTTAGAAAGGAACAGGAGGCTGTTATGCAAGAATGAAGCATTGCGGCTGCATCACCCACTGTTTTAAAAATAAAACCGTTGTCTTGAGTGATGAATTAGTTGTAAGATTCTCAACATCTTGTGCGTTTTGGGTTGTTTTTTTGTGTGTTCCGCTGTACTTGTACTGCCTTTAACTCGGCACCTTTTTGAGGAGCACAATCGGCTGCCTGTGAGGCTATGGAAATCTCACCCTTGTTTGCCACATCACTTGTTGGTTTCATGTGGTCCTTTGTCTGAGTTTTTCTGTTGTGTTGCTCAAATTCAAAACAGTCACAAAGTGTTCATTACAGTGTTTGCCAAGTTGCCACAAACAAAGCCTCATTTCATGAAATCTCATTTTTACTCTGTTCCGTTTGGTCTGTCATGCAAATTGAAGTCTGTCTCAGAACTGCAAGTGTTTTGTTGATTCTGAGCTTTGCTATAGCAGTGCATAAAGAATAAATAAAGCCCACTGTCATGGGCCAGTATTGCTGAAAGTTATTTATCTGTGTGGCATCTTAGTGGAACTATGGAAAAAGTGTTGTAGTTTGAGTTAAATTTGTGCAAAGTTGTTGGGAAATTGTCATAAGTTTTCGAGATGCAACAACCCTGCGTCCCTATAAGTGAGCTTGATCTTCCTCATTGAAATTGTGCCAAAGCTTCACTGTCACTAAAGTTTTTGTACTCCCTTGCACAAACCTGATCTAGATTTTACTATCTATCTATCTATTCTTAAATTTGTGATTTTTCTGTTTTTACACTTGAAAGTGTTTCTGTTCAAACATGAACAATTCACATGTAGTAACATATGCATGTTAAGTTTTAGGCAACTTATAAGGAATAAAAAACGGTGAACTTTAAAAATGATACATTTTGAACCTAAATTTAATTTTAAAAAATCTGCAGAGAGAAAGACCAAAAACAAACTAAAATCATTCAGATAAACTAAGCTCTACTGCCGTGATGCAGAGGTACAACAGTCGACCTCTGATTGGAAGATCGCAGGTTAGGTTCTTGTGTTTCCCATCCATGTGTCGAAATGTCCTTAGAGAAGACACTGATTCCCTCATTGCTCCTGGTGGTTGAAGGTTGGTGCAAGTGTTCAGCGGCGAAGCCTTCATCAGTGTGTGAATGTGTCTGCATGGATGATTGGGACTGTGACTGAAAAGCACTTTGGGTCTCCTGAGATGGTAGTAAAATGCTACTTACCTAAACAACATTTGGCTTTTTCCATCTATAATTGGTAGGACTTTGGATACAATATTGAGAAATATTGTAACACATCGCTAGAAAAAGTATGAAGGAGCTCTGGTCAACCATCATTGCATCCCATGTCTGCATTCTGGAGGAAAACTGACCAACAAAAGCAGAGAGTTTTTCAATGAATTACAGGATGTTTTGGCTATCAAATAGGTGACCACTGCCAAAAAAAAAAGTTTCATGGAAGATTACAATTCGTCAGTTTATCACAATTTTTCCACAATTCCACTTCTGCAAAAAGCTGCTTCCTTCTTCCTCACTGTGTTTTCCCACCTGCTTTCAGGCTCGCCGTTGTTTTGCCGGAGGTCAAGTTAGTGTCTCTCACCGGGAGTTTGGCATTCTACAATGAAAAGGTTAACACAACATATTCTGCAGCATTCACGGCCTCCCCCTATGCACTTAGAGGGTTCATCTTACAGCGATAGAGCAACATACCGTACCTCCAGCCCCCATCATTTTCCCTTACAAGACTATACAAACTGATTTTGGGTTCATTCTGAAATCTACAGACATCAAAACTTAAATGAAGATGGTTAAGTCCATGAAGCACTTACTCACTCAAATTGCATTTCACTCTGCCTGACATGCATTATTCAGTTGGTGTGTTCTTTGTAATAATAGACTCTTACAAGCCTTTGCTTGTGTAGCAGAAACGTTATTTTAAGAGTCTCATGGTGAATCATGATTTAAAAATAATTAGATCCTGTTTATATTCTCTGTTAGGTCCATTTTGCTTCCCCCTAACAGTAGTAACTATGACTTTAAATGTATACTTGTAGCCTTTGTCACAATTATTCTTTTTTTATAGTTTGGATTTCAGTCAATTAAATGCCTATATAACTTGATGGATTTTACTGCAACACTTCCAGATGTTTTTTTTTTCTTCGACATGGACCACTTTTGCCTTCAAAAAAGGTCTCTATTTGAAAAGTTCACTGTGCTCTTATTGATTTATTCAAAATGACGGAGGTCAAGGCACAAGCTTCTCTTTGTTTGCTTCTTTGCTCTCTTATGAAAAGAATTGTTGTCCTAAAGTAATTCAATTAAATTATGAACAAATCATCTCAGTGAGCCCAGAAGCACTGCTTTTTAAGGGAAATTTGAAACCTTAAATTTGAGATTTTTAGCTTTAATGTAATTTGGTGAAATGTGTGTGTGTGTGTGTATGTTCACTAACTTTCAACAGAATTATTGAATAATTAAATGGTAAATGGCACATACTTGTATAGCGCTTTTCTACCTTTCTTGAAGGCCCACGGCGTTTCACAGTCAGAGTCAGGTGGGAATCTAACCTGCAATCTTCCGATCGAGAACGACGGCCTTAGCGCTGCACCACAGCCATCCCAATTGAATTAACCATTTGTTCTCGCAGAGCATACAGCGCCATCACTTACATAAAGCTTTGGAGCCTTTTTGGTACTCTGTGCCTCTCGGCTTCCAAGGCTAAAAGTACTCGTCTTTTTTAGCAAAAATTGTGTAACAAATCTTTTGTAATAGCCGTGTCCATCCTGGAGAAGGCATGGGAACATTCTCTCTGTCTGCATCCTAATGCTACATTAAAACACAGGGACTAATTGATGCTAAATGACATTTCTAATTACCTCTCTTAGATAAACAAGCCTCTTGTTACTGCAAAAATTAGTTATATAATGAAAACACTTCTTTTGAAGATTTTTTTTTTGTTTGGCATAAATAATAGAAGAGAAAAATTAGGATGTAATGTTGGTTGAAAGGTGGATTTTTCCTTACTTGCCGTTGCAAAGACACATTTTTAGGATTTTGGTCCTCAGGCTGTTTTTGCTGTTGCAGACAACAACATACTGCACGCTTTCCCCAGGCCTCTGCCACACCCAGGCACACCTGTACAGAGTTTTATTTGTCTGTTTGAAAAGCTCATGAGTGTTTACCCTCATTTTGAGAATCTCTGCGGCTGTCATGTGCTCCTTGCACATTATTTTACAGCTTCGTGGTTGGTTATGCTGGAAAGATTTGTTTCTGCTGAAGTTATTTGTGACGCCTGCAAAAGATAAAAAAAAAAGAACAGGTTCAACCTCCTGTCTCTTGCTTGCAGCTAATGTCCAACAAAGAACAATTTCATTTGACTTTTTATTTAAAACTTGTTAAATTTGTTTGTTACTGTTATTTTTAATGAGAATGAATACAATAATTTAAAACAAAATGAAAACAAATTTTAATCGAATATTTAAAAAAATAATAATAAAAAAGTGTAACTCAGTTTCAAGACAACATCTGGATAAATGTCAACTTTCACCCACTAAAAGAAATGTGTAAAAAGTCATCTTTAAGTGTGTTTTTTAATTTCCACTAGTTGTGATTTTTTTTAAAATCTTTTTTAACAGGTTAAAAGCATGACTTGGTCTGAAAAAAGATTCACTGAAGGCTGAGATTATTTTTTTTGACACAAGGATGAACAGCTCAGTGTAAAGTTACAGTAAAATATCTTAAAAATCAGACTAAAATGATTCACTATATTTCACATGAAATGTTTTTTTATTGTTTTTATTAACAATGCTTTTAATGTAACAGGTAAGACTAAAAAACAATATGAACTCCCTTCAGTCTTACAGCTGCAACTGAAGACCCACTCAGATAAAAATGAAGTTTTGTATTTTTAACATGTTTCTTTTCATGGATAATTATTAAGAAAATGAAACTCAAAATTGCATTTGAATATTTCTTTACTCAAATCTTTGTGAATCAAAAGCAGATGAAAAAATGCTCTTATTTGTTTCGTAAAAATACACTGGGCAGGCCACAAGCTCCCTGCTACGCTCCTTTCAGAAATCGAGAAAGGTAAAAAACTGATTGTTGTAGCATAATACCAAATGCATTTTGGAATGAACTCCATTGGAACTATTTGTGGATTAGACTTCCTTGATCAAATGTTTGACATTTGAATAGTAAATAATAACCTAAAAAGTTCTGAACCCCCACCAGTATGACACTTCTTTATGTTGGAAGGCACGTTTGGTTTACGCCAAATAAGGAGCTCACCTATTTACTGCTGCAGCAACAGTCATGATTCATCAGAATAGGAAACAGCTTTTCAAAACTTTTTGGGTCAACCTAACATTAGTCGTCTGTTTTTATTTAGCCTGTGTGGCAGTTAGTGGCCTTCCTGAGATGTTTTTTTTTTTCTAATTTCTTGCTTGTGACAAGTGGTTCTTTAAGTAGCTGCTCCCTTTCTGTCATCTAAAACCAGTTTCAGGTCATCCTCCTCAGACCTCTGTAATTAGTTTGGCATTTCTTCCCAGAGAACTGCCTCTGAAAGGATATTTTCTTTTAGCTGGACCAGTGACTGTGGACCCAACAGATGGTTTTAAGGTTTTAAACCCCAGAAGAGGTTGTTGAAAGATTGGCACAACCCATTTAGGAACAAGAACCAAGCTGTACTCTATCACTTAAATCATCTGTCCTTCACATTTTAAAGCTTACTGTCAACTTTTCTTGACACCTTAACAAATCTAAACACAAAACAGTTGTGTTGGCGGATCCTCTGAGAATAAGAAATAAACTGCAGGGAATTCAGACTTGATGAATATCAAACAAGCAGTACCAAGCAAAACAATTAGATTGTTGATTAATGTAAGACTTTTAAATAAAGAAAGTGTTGTCCATGGTTAGATTATTGGGTTTTCGATTTTACTTCCTAGCTGCTTTGGGGTCAAACAAATGGTATTCAATTTTGTCTCCTCAGGTTTTTTTTGTTTGGGTTTTTTTTCCCATTTATTTTAAATTTTTAATTGCTTGTACAACAGCTTCAAGTTTTGCTGGTCCTAAGATGAAGAGTTTGTGTGTTTGCATTGTTACCTTGTTTTTGCATAGAGTTTAAGTCTAAATTCACATTTCTCACTCAAAACTGTGAATGATCTGGCTTCCTCCACATTGAAAAATCTGACAATACTTTATGTCAATCCCTGATACACAAAAACGCCTGTCTGCTTGTAGTTTACAGCGTTTGCAGGTTACAAAACTCAAGAAAAAGCTTCAAGCTTTGCTTGGTTTGGGTCCTTTGCACCTCGGTTCTCTTCTTTCATTATGCCTTGTGCTTCAGTTTTGTTTTTTTCTCATCTGCAAATTCCTTGTGTTTGGACTGTATTTGGAAAACAAGCCTTCAGTTTTTTTTTTTTTTTTGCTCTGCTGGAAATACTGTCCAAATTGATCCAAAACAGTCAACTTGTTTCATTTAGATCTTATCATTCTTTTCTGTGTAGCAAAGAGAGTCCATCCATCAGTGCCTGTTTTTAATTTGTTACTGTCAATTAGTGCACCTTGCATTGCTTGCATTTTAAAATTTCTCATACTGTCAATGTTTTACATTGATTGCATTTTTATTTTTATTTTTAAATTGTAAATATTCCGATCATACTGCATTGTTTTACATTATTAGTTTTTGTTTTGTGACATCTGCTGGTGACCTCTTAGCCAGGTAATCCTTGCAAAAGAGACTTTGATCTCAATGGGCTGTTACCTGGTTTAAAAAAGGTTAATAAAAATTAAAAAATTAAAAAATAAAAAGCTTTCGGGGCTTGGCTCTGTCGGGCCAGCTGGCAGTTTTTCTGTAGAAACTCCTCTGTTTCAAATTGCGTTAAATGTTAAAAAAAAAAATGAATTAATGAAAACTGCACTAATATTCCTACTAATATTTCTCTGTTATGTTTATACAACAAAAACAGGCTCCCTAGAAATAAGTCAAATCTTTAAATAATAAATCTACCAATAATCTACCAAGTGATGTTCTTACCAGAAATTCTCATTTTAAGATAAAAATTCTAGTCACAAGATATGCTTTCTTAAACTAGGATTTAACTATATCTTATTGCCTAAGCATTCAGGTGTCAACGATTCCCCTTGTTTATTTATTTTTATGCCAATATAGGTAAAATTGCTGTGTTTTGTTGATCAGTTAAAATATTGCTTCTAAATTATGTTATAATCAGATTTCCATCCTTTTAGGTTTTGCTTTCTATCAATTCACTAAATCCAATTTGATCACTTTGACTTGTGCCTGGTCCATTATTAATTCAAAGTATTGATTTTCCATCTGTAAAGGCACACACTCTACTGTGAAATGAAACAAAATCTTCTAACGTCTTTTACTTTGAGGCGCCGATAATCCTTTGCTTTTAAGGAACTGCAGTGCTGTTCAGTTCAGATTTCTGAAGTTTAATCCGAGGCTACTCTGCAAAAGATGTTTCTTAAGAAATAAAATGACCCTTGTTTCAAGAAAAATTCCCTTATTTTCTGTCTTGCAAGAAAATAATCTACAAAAAGGTTTTGCAATATAATAAATAATCTTAGTTTAGGGAAAACATGTCTTCGTGACTGGAATTTTTTCTTTAAATAAAAAGTCTTGATAAGACCTTTTTCTTACCCCATTGATTAAATGTGCTTATTTAAAAACTTTTCTAATTATTTTTAAGAATTTTCGACTCATTTCTCGGGGGGTTGTTTTCGCAATTTATGAAACTGGAAATTGTGAATTCATTGAAAAACTAAAAGTTACCACAAAATTAGCAGGACTCTTTAGTTTTTTCTGGACACTTGTGTTTATTTCTTCAGACCAACAGATGCTGAGCAATCGACTTGAAAGCACTCCAGGGGAAACTATTGACCTCTGCTTCTTCAAAAGTAGATTTTTAACAGTAAACCAGTTTCCTTCCATAGAACAAACTGTTTTCTTCTGTCCTAAATCTGTGTTTGTTTGGGGTTTTTTTTTTTTGTTTCTTATTTAAAAATTCTAGGTTCCGTTTTTGATTTTCACGTCCAAAGAGTTAAATGTCAGAAGGAGATTTGATAGGTTGAAAAATTTCAATAGCATCACTTTGGTGCAGCGTCCTTCAAATGATCAGATGTCTTCCGTTTACTGAGTCCAAGTCATTATTATATAAAAGATCATAATTCTGATTTTGTAATTTAAAAGAAGGCTGAAGGCCAAGCCTTTTCTGTTGGTGAATTTGTGTGCGCAATGTCAGGTGAAAATGTGCGCTTCTGGTTGTGTCTCCTCTTGTGCAAGCACAGCCATGCGCTAAGCTGCATCCTCAGTCCTCAGTGTACATCGACCACTTAGCACATCACAGGTTGACCCAAAAGGTCACTACATGGCATGTTTCTATGGCGACAGCTTTGCCAGCAGAAAAATGAGCTGGGGTGAGAGCTGCAAGCTGATCTAAATGAGAACAAATTTCACTGTGCTACTGAATAAACACACAGAGCAAAAATGACGACACACATCTTAACTCAGGACACAAAACAGTGACAATTTGCAGTTTTTATTTATTTTAGGTCACACGATTGTGTAACCTCCACATCCATTCAGTCACAAAGTTCTTCAGTAAGAATTAGTAACTCTAAAAACAAAGTTAGAGCAGAGAACTTTAATCTTATGTAAAAGCTCCTTTTTAACACTTTTTTTTCACTTGTTTCACTTCTGGTCTTTGTTTTGTGCTGTCAGTAGTGTTGCACATTTTATCAAAAATGTATTTGATTTGTTTTTTAAGTTGCATTCGACATACGTTTCAACTCTCTTTTTTTAATTTGTTTTTAGACTGAGCAAAAGTAGTGGCTGCTGTGTGAGGATTCCAGACTTTTTTGTTTTTTTTGTGATGCAGTAGCTTCGAAACCTTTATAATCCATTTACATAAATGTGAGGATTTGTCACCTGATCTTGTTTCTCTGGTTCACTTTTCCATAAAAGAGCCAGAGAGTGCGTTCTGTCTGTCTCTGCCTCTCGTATTGTCAAGTGAGGGAGTGATGCTGCTAAGAAGAACATCTGTTTGCCACATAACAGCTGCAAAAACAACATCTGCCGTGAAAACTTACAATAAAAAAAGTTAGTAAGGGTTCCAGAAATTGACCTTCCTTTGCTTAAACTCTCATAAAATTCTAATATATTTAAATCAAGGTCACGGTCTATTCTTTTAAACAAAAATAAAGGCTTATTTGATGCTTTAAGTTGATTTCAGGACCATTAGAGCAATGCCATGGCAATAGTGTCAAATAGATTTGGAATGAAATCATAGTTACAGGTTTTAGACGCCCGTTTTTGACTCACTGCAAGGTTGTCGTGGCAACATCAGACTTTTTGTCAGCAGCATAGCATACACTCAAGAGGTTTGCATATGAAACAGTCCCTCACCTGACAATGCAACACTCAAGGGGAATATTGTTGTCGAGCCAATGACACGGAGGCGCTTTTGAAATTTAGTGCCTCCTCTTAAAAAGACTGTATGTTCAGCAGAAGTTACCATGGCGATCCAAGCCGGTTGAAAGAGGGCCATATTCTTGACACTGAAGACTTTAGGCTGCACGTACCAACCTTTTATACATGCTTGACAGTACGTCCCAGTCTCTGGGCATCTGGCAAGAAAAAGTCACATGACATGGAGGACACACCCAATGAAAGGCAAGACGAGATAACTGGTTTAAAAGAAGTTTTTTTTGCCAGTTTCAGATGAATTCGAGTCCCACTCCAATTGTCTTTAGATCTATTTTAAAAGTGTTCCCAGTGGTCTTTTAATTGAAATGACCCAATTTCTTGGGAGAAATCCAAAAAACACATTCTGGGACAAATGCTATCAGTAGTTCTTTAGACAGCTGGCACAGGGTATGCCAGTGTTCGCTTCCCATCATCCATTGTTTACATACTCTCCCAGTAGCTTACACCTCCACACAATCCCAAGCTAGCATTTTCAGTACAATAAAAATGTATGTGAAATATGTTTCTACTCAGTTTTTTCCCCTCCTCTTATTTTGTCTGTGAATGTTCCCACTGTTTTTAAAATTGGAAGCTTAAAAAAAGAAAAAGGAATGTGTCTAATAAAAGAACTCTATTATAAAATGTTTTTGTATCAGTCCTATAAAATTTTGACTGATCACAGCTTACGTTTTTTATAAGTGCATCATCCAGAACCTGTTTAAACACTCCACCCCCAAGACGAATAGGTCCAATAATTAAAAAAAAAAGGTAAAATGGAGTGATATGCACTCAAATCAAGCTTTTGGTTTCAAGGTTTAGGAACAGCATTGAGTTGAATTTTGTCATGCCTTTTACAAGTGCTTTCAGGGTTGATCTCTTTTCTTATGTAATGTAAAGTACTGTGAACGCAGGTATGAATTGTGCAATATAGATAAACTATCACGGTCATGTCTCAACATCCCTCACATTTCTTTCCATTGCTCAGATGTGCTCATCAAATCTAGTTTCCAAAAAATGAAAAGCAACATCTTCAACTATTTTTCCACAAATTTCTGAATTTTCTTTAATTTATTTTTTGATCAATTTATGAATTATTTATATAGTTTTTTTGTGTTTTATTGTCTTTTTCCTTTATTTTTATTGATGAAGTTGCTTTTAATTAATGAAATAAATATTGACTCACACTTGACTGTTTGATGTATTAAAGTATATGGAATTATTTTTTAGATATGACACTACTGAATTCTGATTAAAGGGATCATGTAAACCAATCTGATTATTATTTTTTTTAAAAAGTGTGCCAGCTGCTGTGCAGCTTTCTTTTAAAGGCAGAATGGAGTTGGCTTCAAATCTATGCTGTTACAGAATGTCGTCACAGTAGAACCTTATACATTCCTCAAAATTTGACTTTTCAGAACAAAAAAAAGCTCATTCCATTTGAATAAAATAAAGGTTCCTTTCATTTTGTCAGAATTGCTTCAAAAATGTCCTTTTTGTTTCATTTTTTTCAGTATTCCCCTTTCATTTATGATTTATCTTTCTGAAACTTCCATGAGGACATCAGCTGAAAAATGGTTTAAGTGTCTGTAAATTTCCATTTTCCTGTGACTCATACAGCGGTAGGGAAAAAAAAAACATGTATAGTTCAAATCCCACATGAATTGAAACATGAATGCAGAACCAGAGCAGCTCAAAAGCTTGTTATTTGTCACAACATTCTAATTTTATCTTTGAAACGGCATTAAAACCCAACATGGCTCAGGAAATAATTAAGTTTCAGAAATTTTCAAGTGCAGGAAATTCAAAAGGGTTTAGGGTGACATTGGGCATCCTCTTTTCATCCACAGCAGATCATGTGGAGCTTTGTGGGTCAGGTATCTGTCTGAACAAGATCCCACTCCGGTGTTGTCGTTACCGTCGACCAGAATCCCATGAACTTTTGACCATGTTAGGTTTAAAGCATTCTTGTGTGCACTGCAGCAAATTCTCACAACCATGCACAGAGCAAAAATCCAAAAAACACGATCTTATTTTAAAGCGAGTTTTTTATATCTTTTTATAAATCATTTTTATTCTCTCACTCCAAAATTTGGATCCTAAATGATAATTGTAAAAAATATTTTGTTAACTAGAAAGTCTGAATTTCTTTTGGCCTTGCCAAATATAGTAGCAAAAATAACAAACCATTACTTAGTTCAGAGATGTTGAGAGATACTCAGCAAAAAATGTAAACTTAATCTGAGAGAAAGGCAAGCTGAAGGACTATTGCAAGAACTTACTGTAAAGTGTTGGAGCCAATGTAAATCTCATATACACCATTAAACGTGATTCTTTTGTGTTTAGCGCATGGCTGTGCTTGCACAAGAGGGGGACACAACCAGAAGCGCACATTTTCACCTGACATTGCGCACACAAATTCACCAACAGAAGGCCATTTTGTTTTACATTTAAGTGTGCTGGTAATGTGTGTTTAAAAGGTTAAGATGAAGTTTGGGTTATGAATAGATTTTGCTCTGAATTTTTTTCTGCATTCAGCCTTGTACCTCAATCTGGTTAGATGTGTAGGTGAGAGAAGAGTTTTGAAATCATCACAATCGGATCCTTTTAAACTTTTTTCATAACATTAAAAAGTCCACCTGTGAGAATTTTTAGATCAATCTTGTAATTTTTGTTTGCTTGGGAAGGAATCATCATAACACCTTTCTCCAGGAATTTCATATAAGGCATGACTCATTGTTGCTGCTAACGGTTACTGGTATTATGCAGGTGTGACACACAAGGCTCACTGAGAGTGAAACCTGTTTTTCTTCCTGCCTATGGCACCATTTCTCTGCCCCATTTGTGTCTCTCACTGTCTTCACAGCATGTCTGATGAGGAGTTTCACTATGTTTCCCCAATCTTTGCATTCGGCTGGTGGAGGATGTAAACAGCAGCTTCCTTCTGCTGACATCAGTTTGGGGTTTTGTCAAAGTTATAGTCTTAACGATGCAGATAAAGAGATAATTAATTATTTGGAATTTGAAATGACTTCACCCTCCATCCTTTTTTCGCTTTATCAACTTTTTTGTTGGTTTTTTTGCTTCCTTTTTGGTCAATAAATGCTTGTTTTGTTTCTAAAAGTTTTTAATTCCCTTACCTCCTAACTGGTAAATCTCAATAAATTGAAATGTCATTGGTTAGATTTATTTAAACATGACAGCTCATAACAAACCCAGGTTTTTCTGACGCATTTCATTCAAAAGAACATTTGATCTGATTGCACACTTATGGGCAACGAAGTCTCGATAAAAGATTACATCTTCCTGAATTCGCTGCAGTGATACAAATAAATGTCTTGGCTGTGTTCTTAGAATGAGTACTTTTATTGTCAATAATCTAAATTTGAATCTTTGCTTTCCAGGAATAAGCAGCTTGACATAAATCATTTTAAGCTGATTTGTTCTTTTGTTCTCACATCATTGCTTGTAAAGCAAAATGTATCTATTTTGACAGGAGACTCAGAGCTGTCAGAAGAGTATGTTTAACATTTGCAATTTTAACAGAATATATTATTTTTTTTAGACTAAAAAGGCAAACTATATATAAAGCATGGAGGAATTTCAAACATGTGTCCCCAGTTTTACTATGATAATTGAGAAGTATGCAAAATTATTAAGAATGTCTGGATTGCATTTTCCAATCATCTTTTAACGTGTCTGCACACAGAAAAATTGTGGTTAATCATATTTGTCCACTTTTGTCCAAATTTGTCCACACATTTTTGATCAATCTTCAATGTAGAAATTGGTTTAAAGTGGCATTTACCAATAGAGAAAAGGATGACTCAGTGATGCTAACATGCCAAAGAAGTGTGAAATTACATTTAAATAGTAGGAATTGTTTTATATTATCATTTTTTTAACATAATTGTGGATGTAAAAATAAATGCTTGAAAACATGACTTTTGAGCTGGAGGTCTGAGCTCATATTCTGCCTGACTTGATCTTC
The DNA here is from genome assembly GCA_014656515.1 of Oryzias celebensis. Taxonomy (NCBI): domain Eukaryota; kingdom Metazoa; phylum Chordata; class Actinopteri; order Beloniformes; family Adrianichthyidae; genus Oryzias; species Oryzias celebensis. Next base: position 18,599,970 of record BNCR01000013.1, read on the forward strand.
TTTACTAACAATGCTTCGACAATGTTTTCCCCCCAAATTGCTTTGAGATTGACGTAAATATAAGTCAACAATGTGGCAAGATAAATTTATAAAAATCAGGCATGTTCATGTAGTCTGGAAAAGTCAGTTTTACGGCATTTGACACATCTCCCACAAAATGTGAAACACATATTTGTTCGACTCTTGAACATTTAACATTTAGTGCATTTAACCCTGATCTTAAATATTACCAGATTTGAGACAATGCAAAGGTCACCCCGCTTTAACTGACTGCCTCAACCTCATTTCTAATGAACAACTGCTACTCTGCAGAAACTATGTCCTAGATGAAATGATAAATGGCACAGGGTTTTTTTGGCTAGAAACTGCACAATCAGCTAAAATACCACTAAATTACCACACTTTTAAAATGGACAAAAAGATGATTGGAGAGAGACTTTCATAGGTGAATTTGTGACACAAAATTGCCTTGTAGTTAGGTGTGAGAGTGCATGTGGTTGGTTATCTCTCTGTGTGGCCTCATAATGGACTGGCAGACTGAACAGATCATGACATGACAGAGCAGGTAAACGAAATGGGGGGGTTTACGTTTTTAACTGGTTTGTATAGTTCTGTTTATTAGAGTTCTAACTTTGAATTTTCCTTTTTTTTATTTCATTTAAGTTTAAAAAGATGCAAACACGCTTGTTTTATTTTTGTTTGATGTTTTTCTTCCACATTATTTCAGTAAATGAAATGAAAGTAGAAAGAAAGCTCTGAAATGTGGAAACACGCACGGTGACCATCATAGATAGACCTTGTGTGAAAAAAAACTTCAGCATTTTGTTTCTTGGTATGGTTTAAAAAAAAGTATTATAACACTTCTCAAAACTAAAATTGATTATGGATTTGAAATGTTTTTTTCATGTTTGGAGATATATTAGCATATTTACTGGTTCACTAATGGATTTAGTCTCTGTGCAAAAAGCGTGTACTGTCTTACAAGAGACAATGTTGCTGTGTGTGATTTATGGTTGAATCTGTTTTATGCAAAATGCCTCAAATCTAGTAAAAATTTTGAATTTTTAGATGTTTATATTTACACCACAAAATCTTTAGTTAAAAGCATGCATGCACTTCAGTTAATGTAGCCAAGTTTGTCAGATGTGGTTACGTTCTGTCACTATCTAATGTTTTTAAGAGAAAAAAAATCTTGTTTAAGTCAGTCTTTTATGTTAAAGTGCAAGTTTAAAATATTCTCCTTCTTTGCTGCGTCCTCTTTGTTCTGACACATGAGTGTCACACGGTTAAAACAACTTGTTTGTCTTCTGTAACTCCTCCCTTGCTATGTCACTTTCATCCGACCCCCTTTAGATGTTTCCTACTTATTGTCTAGCAGAGGCTCCTCCCTTGGTTCAGATAAGAAAAACCACTGGGTGTGAACTACCTGTTGACCTTAGAATAAGCAATCGCCGCTTCCCTTCTGTTCTTCCGTCTTAAAAGAAACTCTTCCTTCCTTGTAGTGCTTTTCTGTCTGACATAACTGTGTTGAGTAAGCCCTGCTCTGACTCGCACAGCAGGGTTTTCAGGGGAAAATAGTACATTTTCAAAAGCTAAATTTATTAGAAATGTTGTTATCCATTGACTATAAGCTGATTGTTTACAACTTAGTGAAATATTTTATCAGATTAACTTAAAACTAATCAAATTTAAATAAGATATTCCATATGTTTCTGCTTGAAATGGGTCATGGTAGAACTTTCCAGGTTCTTCAGAGTGTCTGCTTGTGTCCTTGTAATTTCTATGAAAAAAAAGTAACTTTTCTTGTAAAATTTACTGGTATTTCTGTTTTTTTTGTCTTTTTTCAGTTTGACCAGTTTTCCCTGAAAACAGAAAATGTTCAAAGCTGTATGAGTTGGTTGACCTCAAGTTCTGAGGGATTTTGATAGAAAAGGTTTGTTGGTCTATGACAAATATTCGCATGTTTAACCAGCCAGAAATATTTACAATTTTATAGTTTTTTCATTTAAAATATCATTTTAAAAAAACTGCACCTTTCATTACGCACCCCCTTCAAACCCCAGCAAACACACCCCAACTCACACACACAAATACATTACACAAGGAAGGTGGGGCTACTGATCTTCTGTCCCCTACCCCATCCCTGGCGGCGGGAGCAAGGCCCTCAGCAGCGGCGGTCTTGTCTCTTGGGTGTGGGTCTCCAGGGCCTGGGAGCCCCCTCCACACACAGGGAGAGAGATCCCAGTTTTCTGGCAAAACCATGAGCAGGGGATCACATTCCATCTGAGCCTCTGAGCACAGGTATCTGCTCACCTTTGCATAATAAGTTTACCTGACAGAATGGAACGCTTTACATGGACCAAAAATGTGAAGTACTTTTTATTTCTTCACTGATTATCTCTGCAATCATCAGTTAGGATATTAAAAACATTAATTCACCCCTTGATAGCCTCTCAATTCCAGACAAAGTTTAAACTGACTATGTTCACTACTTAATTGAAATTTCAGAACAAAAATTTCTGTGCCTGAAAAGGTTTCTAGTATTTGATACCACTTTTTACAACATGCAGATTTCTTCACCCACTTGCAAAAAAAATCCCACATTCTTTAACTTTTCGTAACAAATAATTTGGAAATATATTTAAAAAATAATCAAGTTATTTTACGGGTTCATTACATTTGATAACGCATGTCTTTTTTTTAACAGCTGAAGTCTAAACCTCCATATGATAATATATTGCAGCAATAACCAAAGATAGTTTCCCTCCAAGGTGAAGAACAATTGTGGCAAAAAGTCCATCTTTTCTAAGGTCACCACGCTCCCTTCTGAGAATACTCATGAACAGCACAGAAGTATGTCCTCAACACAGAGCAAGCTGCAAAAAAAAACATATATGATGACTGTTTACATGCAGATAGAACGCAGCACGTCAAGTGTATTTATTACTGATTGGCAGGATCACCCATTGTTACCAAACAGCATCAAAAACTCACTGTGTTCCTTGCAATGTTTTCAGAACAGAGTGGATTTTTTCGGCCCTGGGGACCTCCTGCCTCTATCCAGCCACACAGGCTGTTAATGAGACATCTGCATGTTCAGGACACCTTCGTCTCCCATTAATCGAATGACTTGCATGGAAGGCCACACCTGTCACCCATTTCCGTCTAGTCCCTCACCCCTTTTGCCTTTCTTCTTTTGGCTGCTGTTGAATGTCTGCCCATCCTTGTTGTGAGGTGTGCCTGGACCAAGCCGGCCTGGTCCTGGTTTTCCAGAACTACTGTCATGATGGTTTCTAGCTGTCCCTATCCACTGTTGATGACTGGCTTTGGGTGCTTTTACCCCACAGAGACCTTCAAATGTCTTGCCCATTAGACATCTTTGTGGCAAAATTATCCATGCATGCAAAATCTGCTGTGAAATGATCATACATCCAAATGTATTTCACTTTTTTGACCAAAGCAATGAACCACTTTTATATTCAATGTAATGATTTAAATACTTTTTTGTCTCAAACAATTAGAATTTTTTTGATGTGGTAAATTTTAGCTATAGTTGAACTTTTGTGTCATTTTCAGCTCCTAATATGTAAAAAAGAAAAAGCAACAATACTGACGTATTTTGACTTTCACGTGCAACCAAATATTCAAACTGCACATCTTTTCAGCTTAAAAACACCCCACTGTGGTCTTTTCTAGTTGCAGTATGATATAATACATTCTGTAATGCATGAAGAGTATTAGTCAGTTCAAACTGAAAGTCAACTTATGAAATGATTTTACTTTTTCTTATGTCTCAGGAAAACCATTTTTTTAATTGAATCAAATCCATTATTTATTTTTTTGCTTGTGTACTTATTTATTTATCACATACACAACATCATAACATTATGGTTTAAAAACAAAAGAAGACAACATAGATTAAAACTATAGTATCTACATTATATACTGCAGTTGAATGTGCAGGGAGATGGAAGAGGCCAGAAAGACTTTTATTAAACAAACAAGTTAACATTTTTTTCGTTTGCATTTGTTGCGTAACCTGCAGCAATATAAAAAATAGTAAAAAAAGTCAACACAGAATATCAATAGAAAGTGAGGGCCTTTTTTAAGCTTTAAATGACATGCTTGTATGTGTTTATTATTATTGACATTTAAAATGTTAAAATGTAATGTTTGGTAGTTTTGATAATGTAAAAGTGAGAGGTGTACAACAAATAAAAAACGCAATTTTTGTACATGAATATCACTTTGCAGAAAATAGGGAAAAGAAAATTGATTCATGAATTTCAAGGAATAAAATGAGCAGAAACAAAACTGATGGACAACAACAGTTTTAAGTTTAAAAAAAAAAGTGAAATTCAGAGTTTTCTTCCGTATTCCTAATACAATTTTGAGTGTGTATATCAAAGAGCAACGCAGAGCAATCAAAGAAAACTGAAACCAGACACTTTATTCCCAATATTGTTTTCACATTTCAAACCAAGGTTTTGATATTTGAAAAAAAAAATGGAAAAAGCTGTGACCTCTGACAAAATGAAGACCTTGTTGCCATCATTCATATTCTATCAAGGTTTGTACTGCAGAGTCAAGAGTTTTCAAAGTGGCCTTTGGAAAGTTCTAGGCCCTTGAAAAGTGGATTGTGGCCTGTAGAGAGACTACTGATGGCATCAAAGCATTTCTGCCTCATACCAGGAAATGCCAGAGAGTTTCCAGGTCATCATGTCGCTCAGGAAGAATTTTCACAACAACAAACTTCCAACAGTAGGCTGTCTGAGAAAGGTTCATACTTCCTATTCCAACATTTTAGGGTCAGTTGAGAACTGTCTCATATTGTCTAAAATTTCCCAAACATTTGTTTTGGTTTTTCAATATTTTAACCGTCCTAATACTTCATAAAATATATCCATCCTGATGGCAAACTGTACAACTGTCAGTCCAGAAAATCAGTAGTTGCTTTCAGAAACTTCACGTTTTGAAAAGAAAATGAGTTGATCCATGGAATTTACATTGTAGGCTGGAGAAACAAAGTTTTAAACAGCAGAAACACATCAGTTCATAAATGTTAATGTTAATAAAACAGAATTTATCTAAAAAAAATAAGAAAAAATGATTAACACTGGAGATTAACATATAATATGAAATGATCAACAAAACTGTGGACAACGCAGACCAACATCATAAAAAAAATGTAATTTACAACATAGTGAATAGATATAGCCAATGAGTCAATAATGTCATATATAAACAGCATAATGATTATTTTAGCGGATCTGTTTTAGTCTAACTTACACCTGAAAATTCGGACTAGAGTTTAGGAAGGAAGGAGAATATTTTCTGTATGAGTTAACATCAATGCTTTGTGCTCAATTTTCTTAAATTGCTGAGGTGTTGTAAAATTATTTCCAGGAACACCAAATAGAACATTCAGCTAGTCACAATATGATTATGATTTTAGTCATATACGGACCACGGATGTTAAGACACGAAAGCTCCTCACCATACATGGAGAGTTCCATCCCAAATCCAGCACCCTGAGACTGTATACTAGCTGCAAGGAAGGAGGCCGAGGACTAGTGAGCGTGGAAGCCACTATTCTAGCTGATTTGATAATTGCCTGTTTTATTTTTTATTAAAATCAGTGAAACATTTTTGGTTTGGAAAGGTGTGTAGCTTAGATATTTAGTGAAGTACAATGTTATTTAAAAAAACAAACACAAAAAACCCTCTGTCATAAACAAAGAAATAAGCTAAGAACTACAGTAAAGGGTTAATAATGGCAAAGCAATTGGATTTGAATTGGCTTTTAAAATGGTGGAGTTGTGACATATTCTTCAACATGGCAAAAAAAAAAAAATTCTGAAAGAAAAGCATATACTGGTAGTTAAGTAAGTGTGGACGTAAGATCATTGAATAGAGGTTTTGAATGCATATTCATTTCTGCAACAAAAGTGTCTGATGAGTAAGAAACTTGAGAGCCTCTAAGGAATAAAAACATCTGAGCCCAATCATCTGCAAACGGCGAAGAGAGCTGGAAATACAGTTGGAGATAAGCTTTAGCCTACACTGTTTACTTCTTGCATGTAGTTTTAAGTGATCTTCCTCAAAAAATAAATCAATACTTTTTAACTTTATTGAAGTGATAAACACTAAAACGCTTAGTTTGAGTTGTGGAGAGTTGGAAGAATGCATTTTAAACCAACAAGAGGGTTAATTAAAAGTATTCATAGCCTTTCCCTGGATTATACTCAAAATGATCTATGGTGAAAGAGGTACACAGCCCTATACACTATATCAGCTGCTTATCTATGTAGGGAGTTTCCATCAGTAAGGTTAGCTATTGACTTGAAGCTTCAGGTTTCCAGAGTTGTCGACTTGCCCTTTGACCCCTCCTAAAGCTCCAATACAAAGAGTGCAGTGAGCTCACTAATTCTATCCTTACATTGTTTGTTGAGAAGGCAGACCGGAGGCCAGACGGAGAACACGACCTGAAAGTGCTAAAGTTGCCTGTGTTTGAAGAGCGTGTTTAAAAAAGAATGCGGTTAAACATATGCTGCTTGTCCATCAAATCAGGTTTTCTATTTCCTTCACCAGCTTCATTAGTGCTGCATGGTCTCAGGGTTTTTTGTTTGTTTGTTTGTTTGTTTTTTGTGATGTCTAGATGCTGCAGGCCTTTCTCATTCTTGTTTAGTAACAAAAAAACCGTGCAAACTCTGAACAATACAAGGGGTCATGAAGGGCAGGTGTCATGTCTCACATGACATGTTAACAATTCCAGGTCTTCTTTAGTGAGGCGTTTGCAAAATAATATCAGGAACCCACCCCTGACTGTGAACACAACACGAAAATAGGAAAAAGGAGTTTCTAATTCAAACAACAGGATCTCCGGGGGGCTGACTTCATTTACTTTGCACACACTCAGACTCTAAATAGCTTCTTTCTTGGCGCGCCTAGTTTGGTGGCTGGCGATCTAAACCCATTTTATGAATAACTTGGTCCGCAATCCAATGCTCGGAGCAGGCTCTGGGGTTAGAGGTGACGCACTTTGACAGATTCCCCAACACAGAGAGCGTTTCATTGGGTAAAGGGGCGTTCACCGCCAAGTGTCAAACGGCTGTGTCAAGTTGTTCTGTGCAAAGAGACCAAAAAGAAACGGTTTCCGATTTGATTCAAAATTAAGGCACTTCTTTTTATTTTTACAGACAAAATCCCGTACTTTGATAGCGATTCAGATTGATAATAAAAACTTGAGACATTGTTTTATGTTCTTATACATAAGTTTTATTTCAAGGGCCTATCGTGTAAAAAACGAGTTGTAAAACCTTTATTTTGAAAATACAAAAAAAGCTACGTAGATCTTACTTCCTGCAGCTTGACCTAATTTCACAAACTGAACGCCCTGTCTTGAGTTCGCCGCTGTTGTATTATATAACTTTAACTTACTCATGGCTTTAGCCAGCAAGAAGCGAACACTGCGCTTCTGATCTGACGACCGACGCGGATTAATCCCGGGGATTTGAAGCAACTGATTCCTCGATCACTTTTTTAGAGAAATATTATGCTGCCGCTTAATGCGCGTGAAAAGTTGTTGACGGATCCGCGAGACGGCGCACACAGCAGCGACATTGTTGTTCGAAATAGCGCAGTGACCGTTTCCCTGCCGTGTGGAGAAGAGCGCCGCGGGGCATTTTCTAATAATTCACAACGGAGCTTGAGTGTTTGAAGTGTCTCCGTATGAGGGAAATTGCGCGACTCCTCTCACTTTCTTTGCCCTCCCGCAACTTGGGTTGACGGGAGATGACCTAACCGTCGGAGTGCATGTTTTTGTCACAACAGGTAGGTTCTACTTTCAGGTGGAGGGACTTGTGTTTTTGCAGAAATTCACAGATAAGGGGACAAACTGGTGGCGCAGTCTAAGTAAGTCGACGACGAGGGTCCGCTGTACAGCGCGAATTAACGTATGGTACAGGGTAAAAAAAAGAAAAAATAAAGAAAAAAAGCGGCACCGATCTTATTTTGGAGTTTCCAGCTAGCAAGATACCAACTTATCAGGGGTTAGTCGGGTCCCTGTAGTGTTGGCGGGTGAGAAAATGTAGTTTCACAGGCTAGCCAACAGGTTGCACTAATTCTGTGGTAGGATTGTAAGCAAACTATAGTGGCGGAGGATATATATTTATATTAAGCTTTTTGAAAGGACAAATTAAAAAAAAAAAAGTATCAACCTTACCACTACACGCCGATTATTTATTTGGGTTGACTGTCGAAACGAGGAAAATTGGTCCCGTGTAAAGTTCGGAACTCGAAAAATAAACTCGTCGAATTGTTTTTTATTGAAATAAAACCTTTTATTAGGAGATGACTAAAGCGCGGTTATAGGACTTTTCTGCGACTCGCCGCTCACTAAACGTAGCGCCAAAAACTGCTGACTAAATGAAACTGATCAGACTGATCACAGCAGAATCATGATGTTCACGTCCGCGGTAACACGGGTGTGTGCTCCATCTGACACTTGTAACCTGAAAAAAAATGCATTTATATTTTTGATCTGTTTATCATGTTGCCTACCTCGTCTTTTAGTAACGTTGTGACTCCTGAATTTGCCTTGTCTCATATAGAGACAGATTGCCCTTGCCTGCAGCAAATGCTCAGAGGCCTCAGAGTAGGTTAATCTCTATCTACAGATGTACAGAGGGACTGTCAGGAGCAATCTTGCAACGCAGGTTATGCCTGGACTTGTCTGTCAATTCTTCCTAGTTGAGCAAAGAAAGCCAAAAGTCAATTAAATACCCCTAGGACAGTATTAGTCTGTCTGATTGCTATGGTGTCCCTTTTGTGCTCCTAACTGTTTCAGATTCGGATCAGTCTCCTCTCTGCCATGAGTGTGGGTTGATCTGATGCTGTTTTTAACTTTCTTGTCTATTTGTTTTCTTTCAACAACCACTTTATTAAAGATTATAGCCTCAGTAAATGCGCAGAAGAGGGTTGTCCTGTTGAACTGTTCCATGACTTATTTTATGCAGCTGTTGCCACCTGTTGCTTTGAATAATCTGTTTTTTATACTATGTGGTTCGTTGCTCTTGGAGCTTTTTGCGTTGTACTTTCCTTGACTTTGTTTTTTGTCTCTGCCTCCCCGCTGACATTCTCAGAATGAAGAAATGGATCAAGGTGAACTGAAGCTCAATGGTAATCAGGGCGGCAGCCTTTCATTTGGCGAGATAGGACCCGAAGCATGCAGAGATACTGGTGATTCATCTGATTTACTCTTCCAGTCTGCAATGCATCTGCCAGGTTCCAGCTCTGTGGCCCCAAATGGACAAGGTGGAACTAAAGGCCAGGGGAGGTTGGGGGCTTTTTTGAACCTCCTGAACACACTATTCCATGTGAGGGCTCTGAAGTAAAGGGAGAAAAAGTGGTCAGAATGCAGAAATCGGAACAGAATGTATTCAGCATGATGGAAAACCTGCCGATGGGGAGCGAGAGTATCTCCGATCCCAAGCAGGCACCTCCATGTGTCATCAGCGCTTCAGACAGGTCTGTTCTGGGCAGTCTCCCTCTGCCTGACCTTTTTTCACAGCACATCAAGCAAGAGGGGATGTTTTATATGGATAAAGACTTGGGAGCTTACAGTGGACAAACAGGGTCAGGTCTGTGTGATCTGGATAGCAACAGTACTCCCCTAATTGATGATGCAGAGATTTGGCAAGACCTGGACCTTACAAGCTCGCTGGAAGAAATCAGTGCCTTGGAGTTGGATTCAGAGGTGGCACACTTGGATACCATTCTGCAAGAAAGCAATGGTGTTGGTGTTGATTCTTCTAGTGGCTTGCTGAAGGAAACAAAGTCTCTCTTGGGAAATGGAGCAAACTTTACCACTATAAATGGCACAGAGCAGCAGCAACATCGTCACGTACACCAGCAGCCTACTCTCCACCTGGCACAGCACCAGCAGCCTCAAACTCACCATCAGCAGCTTCTCTCAAGCATTGTCATCAAGGAAGAGAAGGATCCTGATTTCATCCACATTCGGACCCCTGGGGTGATCAAACAGGAGAAGCAAGACAGTTACTGCCAGTCACAGTGTCTCCAGAGCAGCATGAGCTCCCTCCACGGAGGAGCAGGGGGAGGCTCCTTGTCCTCTCCCGTATGCCTCAGTGCTGGGTCTGGTTACCCCTACGGAGCCAGTCCATCCTCCACCATCACCCTGCAGGATCACAAGCCTTTTGGCAAATACCCAAACCAGGCTCTAGTGGGAGAGAGGTGGATTGAGGGAAAAGGGTACGGAGAGTCATCTGGGAAACCCAGCAGCAGCAGCGATGGACTGGCCTCTGCATCAGGATTGCCAGGTTTCCCTGCCAGCTTTTCCAGGTAAGTGTTGAAGATTTACTTCATTGGTCTGTTTGACTTGGTCCTCGTGGTAGAGTTGATGTTTGCTCTCAACCATTTCATGATTGAGGTTGTAATTACAAGTTTGGAAGGCATTTGTTGTGTTAAAGTTCAGACTGGAGTGGCATTCCAGATTTTCAGAGCGCATCCTGTAAGTCTGCGCTGCTCGAGATGACACTTGTTGGTCTGAGCAACATTTTCCACATGTTTAGTTTGGGATGTTTTATTGCACTGCTGTTTCTGAAACATATCTGTGCTTGTTTGAATTCAAAGGAAGGCATCTGCATCTTTCTGCTTGACTCCCATTTCAGTCTGAATCTTTCTGCACAGTTCCATTTTCAGAAAGAAAATGTTGATATTTTTCTTAGTTTTTTTTTTCTTCTTTTGTTAGGGAAGCACACCCCTCCCCATAGTGAAATGCAACGTTTGCTTATCGCTTCCAAAATGTAGACAAAGCAAGACATGCATTCCTTCAGTTTATCCACATTGAGTCACATTATTGGAATGTCACTAGTTTTAATTGTAACGCTCATACACAAATAATTGTTTGAAATGATCTAAAAAGTTGCCAAATCATATTTGTCAGGAGGAATATTAGTTTTGTTTAAAAGTGGAAAGAAGTTATAAATTTTTTGTTACCGGAAAATAGTCGCCAGAGAACGGCATATGTTTTCTAAATTGCATCTGAAGGGTTTGTAAAGCCTGAAGGACATTTCGCAGTATTTAGTTTCTTGCATCTTATTGTTTTTTTTTCTTGAAGAATTGGGAAAATGTTCTTGAACACACTAACTCATCAATCACGGTTATGTCAAAACTCCACCCATGTGGTGTTTTTCCACGATTGTGCTGTTCAGAAAATAACGTCTTTTAATGAAGATTTTTAAAGTTGCGCAAACCTGTCTTCAAACAGGACATGATTCACTGGAAAAGTCAAATTTGGTAAATTTTCCCAGAATGAAGGATACTGTTTAGTGGGAAAAAAAACCTGACTCCTCCAAGAAAGACGAGTGTGTGCTGCCCTGTGAGAGGCGTCTGTTGAGCAAGCTTTGTTTTAGCCTGGACCCACTCTCTGATAACTGGGGGAGCTCTGAAGAGGAACGGTTCAGTTTCACATTTTATGAGCCGCTCTGTGCATGTGAGTTGAAAGGGCAGATTACAAGATGGTGTTTGTGTGCTAACATTGTAACTCAGCGAAGTTCTTAAAATCTATGAGGTGTACCACTCAGCCTGCTTGGTGACAAGTGAAAGATGTACATGGCTTTCAGCTACTTGTAGCTTCTTACTGTCAGATTGATGCACTTCTGCTGGCTGTATTTTTTTTTCACCTATCTCTTAAGATATTTCCTTTATGTGCAAAACCCTCTGCTTTGCAGCTCTTTTGTAAGGGCTAGCAAGATTTTCTTCTAAAGACTGCCATGTTTTGTTTTGTTTTGTTTGACTTCCTGTTGGCAAGATCTTTGTTGCATCGGCAGGGTTTGTGATATCTTGTTGGGGTTCTCTGATTATTAGACAAAAATAAACCTTTAAAAAAAAGGAACAAGTTAAAAATGAAATTCTTGCAGATGGATCTTTCTTTATTATGATTATTATCAAGGAATAAAGAATATTGACAATGTTCAGGCACGTGGAATGCAACAACTTAAGGATTGATCTGTTTTTATACAATACATGTTATGTTTTAGCTTGATTTAAAGTATAAAATAGTTATATTAGGTCATGAAATTGAAGTTTTTGTAACAATCTCATGCAGCTATTCATTGAATTGAGAATTGGATTGAGTGATCCCGGCCCCCTTGAGTTCCAAACAAGAAGTAGAAGCCAAATCCCACAGACTTTTATTGACAAATAAACAGCTATTACTCAGTCATTATAATTGTCAGAATAATCATTCTTGTGCCACCACCAGTTTTCTTTTTTTTGCTAATCTTTATTTTTTTTTAAAGATTTTTTTTTCTGTTGTAAAAAGTTATCCAAGCTATAAATTGGCCAATAAGATGCCTCAATAAAAGTGTACAGTCTTGCGTCAAATGTTCAAAACATATGACCGATTCTTTCGAGCACTCTTTCAAGTGGGAGGGGTGTCAGTTTGGTACATTATGGTCTTTTGACAAAAGCACTAGTTTTATCTCAGTCTCCCATCAAAGGAGCAATTATACGATTAAACAAGAAAAGTCTGATTCAACTTCAAGCTGTGAATGTTTGCCCTTTACAATGACCTTGCTTTAGTAAATAATTTACTGGCCAAAGGAAACAGACTTCGTCTATGTCTTGCAGTAAACACATTTTATAGTCAGTTGTACCTGAACTCAAAATGCAGGTTTACTTTTTAATAACTATTTCTTTTATGTTTTATTTCTTATTTGACGGACAGGTGAACAGTCCACTCCACTTTAAACTTGTTAAGTCATCAGACCAAAAAAGGCGATAATTATTCTTTTCAAAATATTAATAAACATAATTTATTTAAAGGAAACAAAAATACACATAAGTACATGTTTTTTCTTAAAAAAACAAAAAATCCACTTTTTCAATCAGCCAAAAGAAGGCATTTCAGCTATGGTACTGTCCTCATGTACATTTTTTACAATCTCTCCTGACTTGTTCAATAATACAACTTAATAAAAAACACTAGCATTGAAGATACTTTATAGGTGTAAATTATAAAATCAATGGGTTAATTCCAAAAAGCAGAATCTGGCTGGCATATTTGCACACTTCAAAAGCTTGTGCATCAGCAACACTAAAGGAGTCTGAGAAAAGCAAAGTAAAAAAGCATATATGCTTGTATGTGAGAAACTCAAATCACATAACATTTAGAGAATTTAAAAAGATCTAATCTGGGTCCTGCCCAAATGTACTATATGCTTGGTTAGCATTGTTAAACGGTTTCAGGGAACATAAAATCCACTAAATTATATACTGAGGTTTTCCGGTGCTCCAAAGCACATAACCGTAGCATAATCAAAGCTTTTTTCCACTTGTTCTATCAATAAAAAAATCAAATGAATAAAAACGGGTATAATAAATCCCACTCCAAAATATTCAACTTCTCCATGGAAAAAGCAACAGATGGTGAGTAAGAATATATTGATAAACATGACACAACTAGATTATTTTGTATTTAATCAGAGGACAAAACAGGGAAAGCCTTTATAGTAGATTAACAGTCTTTTTTTAATCCGTAGGACATGTGATTGTAAAGGCTAAAATGTTGCTAAGCAGGACATATCTTTCAGCACAGAAAGCAAACAAAGCAAATGTCACAGTCAAAAACATCATATTGAAAAGTAGACATGGATAAGAAGGAAAATGGACTGCTTAGAGGATTTTTTTCTGAGACAGACCATCTTTGGTAAGAAGGAAGCAACTTCACTTGACTCATGATTCGTATACAAATCCAGACATGCTGGAGAATTTATGGGACATACAGGGATACACAACTTTTATTTATTTTTTTTTGCCTTAACGCCACTGATTAAATCTCAAACAGCAATATCCTACAGTTGAAATGTTTAATTTTTTTGTGCTTGCTTTGAAACGAATACCTGACACAGTGCAAAAGACTTACTAAAGTGTGTATAGTCAGTAAAAATACTGGATTCTAAATGCATCATTAATCAAACATGATGCTAAACAAGAATGTGCCTCTTTTAGCTTAAGGCACAAAAAGCAGCAATTAAAAACCGGTTAAGCAATGTGACTTGATTACTTTTCTTCAAACGACTGATGTAAACTAAATAAGATCTTACTGTAAGTATCAAATATATAAAAGTATTTGCACTTCAAAGAGCCTGGTAGACTATTAAGTGTCATGCAAGCGAACACCCACTGATGTGAGACTAAGAATTTGTGCAAGCTAACAAGGACGGGGATATTTTTGCATGTTTGCCATCAGAAGAGGTCATTACTTTCATATCCTCACCCAACAATTTTTTATTGAAATAAATTATAAAGTTCGTTTTCTATAATCCAGTTCCACAACTACAACAATAATCTAATTAATTTATACTTTTTTTTCCCCATTATTTTTTCATTTAACTTTGCACAGTAATTTAAAGGAAACCCACCTCAATCACAATTCTATTAACTATTATTGTTTTTAATGTAATTTTCTTTTTCTTTACATTATACAGCATTTTGTGGTAACAGACAGTGACCTTCCTGAAAAAGAAGCTGTATGCTAAGTTACGTAGCATAAAAAACATGCATTATTTTAGTCCCTGTGCCCCTTTGATCGTAAATTAACATGTCATGTGTTTCTCTTTAGTTAACACAATTATCAATTCTAAATACTGAAAACGGGTAGAAGCTGCAGACTGAACAAGCTACCACAGACTTCAGATCCAACACTTCCTGTCTTCTGATTGAAATGTTGCCAAACATAACAAGTTTAATCCTCTATTTATAAAGTACAGTGAATGAATTCAGCCAGTGCAAATTTTATGCTTTCTACAGGATGATTCAGATAACAGTTTACAAAAATAATCCATCATCTGAATGCAACAACAGAAGTCTTGGAGGTTGCAAAGTCTTGCCCTCATTACCACGCATACAGTTGCCCCAAGTTCACTTATGCCATCATGCCACTCAAGAAAGCAAAGCGTCTAAATGATGAAAGGGGAAGTCAAAACACAGGCGCTGACAATAACTTTTAGGAGTTTTGTCATTTATGATGGTTTAATAAGTTTACTACATTTACTTACTTCAGTTTACACATGAAAATAAGGAAAGAAGATGATATATTTTGGTGACGCTAAAGCAGGTGGTTTTCTTATTGTGTCACTGAAAATCAAAGTGTTCCAGGTCATTCAAAAAAGGTCAACAAAAAAAGGTAAAAAAGGATGTATGATCCATCATATCATCTGCTTTTTGCACAGAATAAAACATCTCTCCCTGGACTGCCTGATGCTAAATACCTAAACCAGATGTGTTCTGTCAATAGGGATGTGGAATGACTTGAGTCAGCCAATCAGCAGAAAAATGGTCAAGGAGAGCTGAAAACCAGGCAGGATTTGAGGACCAGGGTCGGTCAGGCCTGTTCTATTGTGTACCCCAAGTGGCTGACTGTACAGGCTTTCATATAGACAGTGCTACCATCAGTGTAAACAAGCTGAGTGACACCACAACAGCCTTAAAAAAGAAACAGCTTGGCTGCTGAGAAGCCTCAACCCCCTTTGGATCTCTGAACTCCCGTGACCCTAACTAAAGCCAACTTCAAAGCGTGAGCATAATGGGCCCCACAGAAGAAGGCAGACGAAGAAAAGACACAGTCGAGAAAGAAAAACACTTGCTTACGAAAAAGTTGAAAAATGTGCCGACCTCTGGTAGTACTTACGAGGATATTTAAATAAATAGAATTTTTAAATGTACATAAATAAATGTACATAAGTAAATTGTCTTTCAGGAACATCCATTTATTTTTGTTTCTTTCTTTTTTGTGTGGTTCCAATAAGCTTAATATCAAACAACCAAAATATGGTTAAGCCAAAAAATCCAAACCCTCAACTAAAATCCAACTCACAGTTAATAACAAATAAACACAGGAAAATGTGTGTGTATGCAAATTAAAATTCTACTGCAGATAAAAAAAAAATCCCACTGAGTTTGGTTTCCGTTTGGAAGTATAAATGATTCTTCTACAGCACAACCACAATACTAAAGCTGAATAACTTCTGATCTGCAAAAGCTGCAAAAGCCAAGCTGTCATTATGTTTTTTTTCACCTTTTATGTTAGTTAATGTCATCTTCTGCAGGACAACTTGAACCTACACTGCTGAAGACTACAGATCAGCAAAGCCATTTGTTAATGCCATGATTAGTTTCATTAACTGCAAAATATTTCATTAGAGTTGTGCAATTCAAAAAGTCTGCTGTGACCAAACCTGACTTGTGTGGGGGCATGGTGTGTGTGTGTGTGTGTGTGTGTGTGTGTGTGTGTGTGTGTGTGTGTGTGTGTCTTTAACTTTTGCATAAATCTGTGAAATACGGAGAACTCCAGGAGCGTGAGGTGGAAAAAATGTGACTGACAGTGCGAGGGAAAAGGGGCAGTGGAACACTGCTGCAAATCTGTACACGTGGCACACACATGTGTGCACACAAACACACACATACAGAGGGGCAGTTGTGAGTCCTGTTATGGCACAGACACACACGCACAAAGTCAGCACCGCAACAGAGAAATCTTACTGAACTTTGAACTGTTCATGCTCTCATTAGTAAGGAGGTTTAGGTTGACTCCAAAGGCAGGCGTAAAGCAGCAGCACGTAAAGTTAACCTCTGCTTTACGAAAACGCAAACAAAGAAATAGGCAGAACAATATTTGGTTTGACTCAATCTTTAAGAAATTCTTTTAGGGATTCTTATGCACTTTTGAGCTTCTTTTTCCAAAGGGAACATCCTCATATTTCAGTGGACATAAGCACTGGTGAGTCTATTTACATTTCAATTATGCAACATAAAAGTTCAGCCAAGTAATATGATTTAACCGGAGTGTTTCTGATTTATGATGAAACTTCCCAAAATACCAAAGGGGCAAGGCTTAGTTAAAAACAGCACTTGGATGGAAATTGTAGGAGCCAGAATCCTTTCTTTACAAAAAAAAGTAAAGCATCACTATTACAAAGTAAACATAATCCCTACTGACCCAAAATGTAAAAAAAAATATTTTTTTCTTTAATTTTTCTACATTCACAGCTCAGCTGTGTTCTTCGCATTGACTGCATATGAGAACTGGACCAAGTGAGTGTGATGCCATCCATTGAAAATGGCTTACTTGCAGCTCTAGCTAAATGAAGTCAATTCTGTTGTCAATTTTTAGCGATATGGACGCCTCTATGTTGGAGCCAAACAAGCTTAGCAAGCACTGATTGATCAACATTTCAATCTCAGTATGCTTATTAATCTAAAGTGTATGCATTATATGTTTAAATATGTTATTATTTTTGACTCACTATTTATCTCTGAATATGACTTTATTTTGATTATATTAAATGTGACTTTGTTGACCCCCCCCCTCTTTACAAATAAAGAATAAAACATTTCTATGGCAACCAATCAGGAGTGGGCTTGTTGGAATGCCATGCTAGCATTTGCTGTCATTTACCTGCTTATTAACTGCTAATGCTGACTTAATTGAAGCTTCTGAAACATTTCATATACTAATGATCTGTATGGGACAAGCTATATTGATTTGGTTTATGCTGCAATTGATAATGGCTCAAGCCCTAAGGCCTTAATGCTTGGGTTTTATCTCTGTAAGTTAGCAGCACTTTAAATGTATAGGTGCTCGCTGAATTGGTAAGTAATTATTGTTACTGTTTCTGGTACATTTCTGGTACAATATGAACCAATAGTTGGATGTCATTTTAGTTTATAAAAAAAAGTATTTTTTTTTCCCGATTATTCTTTTTGTTCCCAGTTTGAACCAGTTTTCAAGCAGAGAGGCCCAACAAAAGAGAAGGTTCACACAAAAATACCCTTAGAGTGCTTATTTGGTGTTTTCTTTTCCTCTAAAACCTTTGAAAGCCCCTCATTGATTAGATTGATCAGTGCTTTCTATGCTAGTTAAATTTGGTTACTTGTCCGCATATATTGACAGGCCTGTCAACCATCATTCTGTCATCTTTTAAATAGAAGCCCTTGCATGTCTGGATCTCCTCTATTTATAGCTAATCTAATGCTAAGGCCAATCTGCTATTTTAAAGGGGGTGTGAGCTTTGCAACAAATGAATTATGAAAAAGAAAACTTTTGTGGTGGAGGCATAGAAGTGTTTTGCATTTCTTTGAGTTACAATTGAAAATAATGCTGTGGCAAATTCACCTTATAAGGTAATATGCAGGATAGCGTTTTGCTGATGATGCATTTTTATGGACGGTTACATACCATACTCAAACTAAAATACAAATCAGAATTTTAGAAATATTTGTTTTCTTGATTTGGAAACAGTTCAAAATTTTTAGTTTGTTTCAACATTTATTTTTGTGCATGTTTTATTTAAGTTTTTTTTTTTTTTTTTACATTATTCAAAATTTGAGTGCTGAGAGCATAATGTTCTACAAAGACTTACAGTAGCAGATGAAAACCCAGGTTTGCGTTTTCTGATGTATGCTAGATTAGTTTTATGCTTATTCTCTAACAAATTAATTTCCACTAACCTCTCACATCTTCTCACATCTTTTATAGCATTGTTGGTCTTTAAAATGCTTATGCGATTAAGTAATACCATATTTGTAGACAACATTTTATATAACAACTGAAAAAACAAGAAAAAAATTTAAATCTATAACTTTGCTACCCCCAACTCTCTTTCCCTGAGTGCTGATTTTTGCTCCGCTTGTTTTCCCAACATTTTCCACCATTGGAAGGTCTTTCAGAGGTACAGCAAATCTTTCAGGCAGTTTAGCGTTGTGATCTGACTGGAGTGAAGGGAGGGGCCTGTTTGTGGTGTTGTTTTAGGCCACGACAGAACTGAAGGAGGAAGATGGAAGCGTTGTTATCACTGCTGTTCCAAATTAGCTAATAAGTTACTATTTTCATAATTGCAAGCAAATCTTCTTCCTATTTGTTGCTCTTCAATGTTAAAGTTTTCCATTTTATTGAAAATCTTTATGAAAGCTGCCTACATAGTTTTTTTTTTAATTTTTTATTTTTTTTAGTTTGCCTGTATTTCCTGTGTTTGTACACTTGACGGTTGTCATGATACAACAAAAATGCTTTTGAAATGTTTCTGTCACTTTTGCAAAAGAGTTTTGAGAGAAAGGAGCTGGTCTGCAGCACATACCCCGTTTCAAACATGTCAAACAGGTTCAGTTCTTGCCTGCAATAAATTAGCTTTTTGACATTTACTGCAACAGTAAGTTGTAACTTTCTTACACACTTTGTCCTTTCTGTTTTGCATCTTTTTTTTTTCTACGGTTTCTACAGTTTTTCACCCTGACTGAATTGTACTGCTAAAACTACCCGATGTCTTTGCTAGGATGTTGATCTGTTTGCTTTTATGTTAGAATGGTTGATTTTACTTTCATTGCCTGAACACCAAGGCAACAGGTTTGTGCTTGCATGGAAAAAAAGTTGTTGTTTTACAGTTGGGTTTTGGATTTTTCACACTAAGATTATTATTATTATTATTATTATTATTTTTTAACGTGAATTTCGTTAAAGGTATAGGATAAAACATGCACAGCGTAAATGTTGAAAACAAGTTGAACATTGTGAACAGTTTCCAAGTAAATGCACGTCAATCTTTTGAAGTTGATTTATCATTGTATATATTTAGCTTTTTTTCCCCATACTTGTCATTTAGACAATAGGAGAAATAAAAGCATCTAAATGTATGTACCTTAAGGTTTTACTTGTATTGGGTCTTTTTTTGTTTTAAAATGTTTTTTATTTGAGTGATTAGATAAAAATAGTAACCAATAGCTTCACTGCATTGATGTTGAAAATTTAAATTAGCATCAGAGCTCAGTCATGGGATTTAAAAGGGAAATCCCAGCTCTTGATGTTCAATGGTGTGTTGTATCTGCTACTGACAGACAAAAAATTCTGTCATTTTTGTGGGAAGTTGGCTTAGGCAAGCCACCTTTGGGCACAGAAAAAACAGCCTTTGGCGGTAATCTCAAATGCTTTGTTTCCATAAAAACAAAGTTAAGCTCTTAAAAGGTAAAACAAGAATGTCTGGTTTAAAAGAATCATCTAAAAGCTTAGTCCTGTGTGTCGCCAAATCCAACACTGCTTGAGACTCGTGCTTTTTGTCTTGTTATATTATGTAAAAAAAAAAAAAAGAAGCCCTGGAAAATCTAAAAGTGTATGTTTTTCTTTTTCCGACATTTTGGCTTCCTGTTTATTTTTGGTCACACACACACAAAACTTTTCCTCGTTCCTACTGTAGCTATAAAAGTTCAGGCGACGTTGGAAAAAAAGGAGGAGCTCCACTGTAAATGAGCCTCGAATCCAGAAAGGCCAAAGTCTGACTAAGACCTCAATTTTTGCTTCCTTTTTTTTTATCATGCTCTCCTCATCTCCTTTACAAAGTAAAGTCACTTTCTCCATACTTCTTCTTTTATCATTTCAGTTTGCACCAAGTGTTGGCTTTCTTGAAAGGACTGTGGTTATTTTACTAGACTTTGTTTGTGTTCCATCAGAACATGGAAGTTTCAGTTTCATAATGTGTTTCATTCTGTTTGTCAACCCTCTCAAAATGTGTTTTTGTGAGTTATGAGCTGCTTAGTGCTCATGTCGGGAATTTCCAAAAACATTGCTGTTTGCTGCATAAAGCGTATATGTTCCTTTAAATGTTAAGGTGAAAGGAAATGTTACCAGTTGAAACCGGCATACAGGTCAAGAAAAAGAAAACAGTCAATCCTCTCCTGTACCAAGACATTAAGGGTTTTTCCTCCAAAAACTTTCAGACAGCTTGTGGGTTTGATGGCAAGCTGGAAAATAATAGATTTGCATCCATGTTCTGGAGAACATCCATTTCTTTCCATGAATAACATTTATGCTATCAGTTTTGTGCGTATATTATTTATTTCTGTGGCTTTATATCCAATCTAGTGAATGAAAGCATGGTTTGAAGTTTAAAAAAAATTGTGTACAGAAATGAGGGTTAGGGACAGGTTTTTACATTTTAAAATAGAGGAAAATAGATTTTTTACAATAATTTACTTTTGTATGTGTTCATCATCTGATTTAAAAAAAAAAAGAAAAAGATTTAACATAAAACATGTCTTAATCACATGCACCCGAATGGTTGCAGCGTTTTTTTGGGTTGTCCGGGCTCGTGTAGGGTCGTACCGAGTACCACCTCAAGGGACGTCATGAAAATGGAACATATATTGTCGTGTGTGTGTGTGTGTGGTAAATGTATCGTAAAGTATTCGTAAATATAATGTATGTTACATATACTTATAGCATATGACCTTTTGCACGGTGCCCTTTTGCACAAGAACAAGAATCTTAAGTATGACATGTAACGATACGTTTTATATGTTGTTATTAAAACCTAGGGTTACGCAGTTCAGAAATGTTCAAATATTCCATGATATGAAGAATTGAACACAATGTGAATTTATCCCCTGTTCTTGGCTTAATGTTCTTTTTCCCCTCTATTTTGCTCCTCTTTACGTGGAATGTGCTTTCAGATATTAATTACTGCTGACATTCTCAGTTTTTTCGTCTCTCTTCTCTGTATTTGTGCTATCTCACCACTGATTCATTGCTCTTTCCTGACTGTCTGTCTCCTTCTTGCACCAAAATGGCAAATGGTGTTTGTCAGAGTACATTAGGCTTAACATTACAGCTCTCTATTCCTGCATTTTAGCCACGAACATGTTCGGTGAAATGTGTTTGTTTGATTTTTGGAGCATTAAGAACATCTTGTCTGAAAAAAATCATTTACTTTGAAAGCTTTATTACACTAAATGTCACAATTATGATAGAACATTAAATATTGTACCTGTGCTTTCAGTTAAACTTTCCTCTTGGGATTTTAAAGGTTTTTTTTTTTTTTGGCATTGAAGGACAACTTATTTCCATGTATATAGCAAAAGATGTTCTCCTTTGCCAGCTAATCAATAATGTGTTCTGTAGTCACTATCAACAGGTTAAATAAATGTTAAATATTAAAATGTTAAATGTTAAAACGTTAAACATCACATTTAATGTGACTCTTTATGTTTATGGGAAAAAAGGTCTTGTGAAGGATTTTTCTCCTACAGATGAGAACTTCTAGTTGTGTGATCGACATTTCCAAAACCCCATGTTTGATCTTTTATTGCCCTTAAGGAATTTTTGCAAAAAAGCAAGGTATTTAGGCCTTCACTTTATTATCTGAAACAAAGCAGATGACGCTAATGAAGAAAAGAAACATATTAGCAGGATACAAAGCTTCAGCAGTGAGGTCCTGTCTGTTTTTTATCAATAGCACTGCAGTATAGTAAATCCAGAATGGATCTTGTTTCTGTTGAACAAACCCGAATGTTTCAGAAGTTATTTTGTAAGTTTTACGTAGTAATGCTAAGCTTTGCGTTGGCGGCAGATGAATTTTGGGAACATCTGATTCACATTTGTAATAACGCAGACCAGAGTGAATCTAACTTTTTAGAGATTTGATCAATAGCTTGGGTAATCTTGGTAAGCATTTAATTACACTGCTCTGGTTCGGGCTGATGAAGAACATTCCACCCTCTCTGGGTTCATTCAAGTGGTAGACAAACACTGACTCAGATGTTTCATAGTTTTAGGGCTCTAGCATATGGTAGTTAAATCTGCTGCTTGGAAATCTTTTTGTGGTGATCTAGTTATGTTGAAAAGCATTGTTTAGTTTTCAGGAATCTGGCACAACTCGTTGTCTTTTCTTTCTTTATAAACTTGATCTGCTGTTATCACTTAGGTTAGTTAGTTTGACTATGGCTAACTTTAAAGACTGACTACGCTTAACATTTCTCAAATGAGATATGGTGGTAGAACGAGCAGCAGGCTTTCAAATGGGGCTGAAATGAAAAGGAGTGATGAGTTCATTTGAGTAGTAATTTCAGCTGGCAGAAACACCAGGGGATCAGGGACAAGCAAGAGTCTCAATGCACATGTTGGGGTAGGAGTTCCTTTAATGTTGAACTGTGGTGTTGCTGTTGATCTTTTTTTCTTATTTTAAAACCTGTGTGGCATTATTTGCGAGTTTAAAGCAATATTTCCTCCTATAACAGTTTTTGTCCAACAAAATAAAGCCCTTTTTTTTGTTTTTTTAAACACTAAATACTGGCAGACTTAGTCCATTAACACCGGAGCTCTGACCCCAGTGTTGACATTCATGAACTACGGTAACCTTTCAACTGTTTATGCAATTAATGTATTTAAAACAGAGAAGAAAGCAGTTTTGCACTGATATACAGCACTCTAAAGTCATGAAGAGTTTACAGACTTTACAAAAACCAGCTGATTCTGATGCAGAATCACTGTCCTTTGGAATTACATTGATTGTGTAAACCAGTGGTCAGCGATGTTTATGACATGAAGTGCCAATTCGAAATTCTATCCTTAACAACTGTGCCGTCACCAACTATAATGAGAACTCTTGTTGTTATTCGGCGTATCCCCGTTAGGGGTGGCCACAGGATTCACACAAGCGGTTTGGGAGAGAGTTTTATTATTATTATACAAGTAAAATAGTTGTAATAGTATTGCAACTATGTTTGTTTGAAACAGAAAGTACAGCATTAGTGGTATGTCACACCTACAGCTAGGGCCGGGCGATTGAAAGATAGCTATCAATATCACGATCGTACCTTCTCTCGATAGTAAAATGAGCCTATCACGATAGACTTTTATGTCCAAAATTAACACTTGCCAGTCGCGAGCATTTTCTCCTCTTTGGCGAGTAAAAGTTAGTAAATGTGGCGATTTTTTTTTTTTAACAGGATCCAGTCAGAACTGGAGGATAAAGCTGCTTCACAGAAGCACACACAAAATGTGTTGATTTGGAGACAGCATTGTTGTTTCACATTCTGTGTAAATTAGTATTAGAATTTGGCTGATACAATATATGTTTAGACGTTACATTTTTTTTTTTAAATCAACTGGTCAACTTGGCCAGTTGTATGTGCCAGTTTCAAAAATTACATTTCTGTGTGGAGGTATTTTAGTTATTTAAAATCCAACAAAAAACAGTAACGTGCACTGCAAATTGTGCAAAAGCATGTTCCTTCTAAAACTGGAAATACCACCAACCTTTTTTTATCACCTGAAGCAGTCCCACCGAGCATGCTCAGTCTCGGACTGAAATAAACAATAGTTCTCCAGCAAAAACAACAAAGTTAAGACCTTCACAGCAGCCACACTCTGAACGATGAAAAGAAATTCAGAGAATTTGCTTTTAGTTCCCAGCTTAGGAGTTTGAATGGAGGTTGAAAAAAATGTTGTTTTGTTCTGTAAAACTTGAAAACATTAGAATTTATTTGTAGAATTAATGCTTTGTTTTAAAACATGCATTATGTTCCTTCAGTGCATTTGTTATATTTAAAGTATAATAGAAAGTAAATATTGAAATCTGCTGATGATTACACATTTCTCTAATGAGCCACAGAACATTCAAATTTGACAGATACAGTAATTTGGTTCATATCGTGATATATATCGTTATCGCCTGATATGAAAAAACAATATTGTGATATAAAAAATTCACTATTGCCCATCCCTGCCTACAGCTATAGGATTGGGTACATCAGCACAAAACACCATCAATAATTATAAGAGCTTCACAACGATGGAAAAAAATAAGCGCGTGCTTTTGGGTTTTTTATCTTTTGTTACATTATGACACTGGGCCTAAGTAATTTAATGTAAGTTAATTCTATGATGTTTACTTTTATTGCGTCTAAAATTAAATGTTTTTACTTTTTCTTTAGTATTCTAATGATAGTAATATAAATTTTCAGCAATTGAAGTCATTACTTTTTTATTATGTTTTCATTTAATCGTAGTAAACTTTATTTTATTTTCCTACGCTACGCTCATTTAAATTGCCTGTTCATGATGGTTGGACGTGGACAGTAATGTAAATTGTATAAAATTATAAAGTTTTATTGTGAAAAAATAAACTGCAGTATTTTTTTATAGGTGGGCGGGGTCACAGCGCTGCAGGAATGGACCATTTCCTTAACCCATACTGGTAAAAAGCTCATTGGTAGAAGAGATGTCACTTAAACACAGTTTTTATTTTTTCAGACAAATCAAGTGCTCATTGTTGTCACCTACCGCATGCCACAGTTTTCCCCTCGCGTGCCAACTGTGGCATGTGTGCCTTAGGTTGCCAACGCCCGGTGTAAACGGTTGAAGAGTTGTGGTAGTTCTAAGAGTGTGTGTATATTTTTCTGTTGTCTGCAACAGTTGCAGTGTTGCAGGGTTAACGTGAAACCAAATCATGCTTTATCCATATACTCAACTGCAGATAATTGACAGAGGTATAGGTTTTTTCCATTGACTGTCTAAGAGACCTGGACAGAGTATCCCCTCCCCACTCACGTTCCAAATAGAAGGTATCCGCTGGTAACCGAAAGCTGAAATCCCATAGACTTCTATGGAGAAAGAAACAGCTATTACTCAGTCGTTATATTTGCCAGAATAACACTTCTTGCTCTACTACCTCTTTTCAATCTGTTCTTGCCAACCCATTTTCATTCACTCGTTCCCTCTCCATGGATGTTGGTTTGTTCTAAAAAAAACTCAAACTACCATATTCGGTTCACTGACAGTCAACCCGGGTCTGTTTTTTTTAAGATAATTAATCATATTCTACTGACTTTAATAGCCCAGTAAGGAATGGATTATATGGAGAGGTAGTTTTTATCTTGTTAGAAACAAACCAACTTGCCTACTTTTTTTCACTGGACTTTTTTGAATTAGTTATTTTTTTTATCAGTTTGTCAAGGTCTTTTTATTTTTTTTTTGCTACAGCTTATGGGGAGAGATGAATGGGGAGGACGTAATTTGTTTTTGTGATCAGGGTTAACCTCTTCAGAGGTGGTAGCTGTCAATAAATCGCTTTCACAGGCAGATTTCTGGAAAAACTCCAAGCTGTTCTCTAAGATCAGAGAAACAAACCCGTATATCTACTTTGTAAGATCCTATAGGTAATCCTCTGTCATTATCTTTTCAGAGGGTTTGTCAGGGCAACTAGTTTAACATGGTGATCACATTGCACCATATAGCATGTATTTGTCTGAGGTTTCCAAGGACAGGCTTTGGTCAACCATATGTCACAAGGAGTAGAGAATAAAAAGAAAACGACTAAAAAGCACACTTAAAAAAGGATATATATATATATATTTTTAAATTATTTTGTTGTCAAATTTGAACTTTTTCTACTCCGAAATTGAGCGTTGCTATCCGCTCATACTCCAGAACTCATACTATTAGTCTTGTGCCCTTGATGACTGCCTAATATAAATCCAATACAGTTGTATTTGCAATACCATTAAACTTTTTGCAGACAGAGGTGGTGGGCGTATGTAAATGCACCCTCCATTTTAGCCTCCCTTGCTGTTTCTGCTCTCTGCAGCAGCAGCTGCACATGTTCTTGTTAATCTTTCGCCCATATATTTGCTCTGCAACGTTGCACTGTTTTCATGTTGCCCCGACCAACACTGCCGCCACCACCATTTCATTGCTGGTTTGCAGTGCTGTGGGCTAGTCTTTTAGAGAGAATTTTAATTAGAATTGTGCGAAGATTAGGATCCAAACACATACAGTGCACAAGGAAGTTTGAATTTACAGCTATTTTAGTTTAGTCAGTATTGATCTTATTCATAAAATACCATCTTAGTAACAGATTTCAGTATTATCTTTTAAACTTACTATATATATTTATGTTAAATTAGCAGTACTTGGCTATTACTTGTCCTTTTACATTTTAAATTTCGATATTCAATGCCAAAAAATGCAGACCAAATTGTAATCTTAAACCCCACCTCTTAATGGCTCCTTTAACCTGATCTAATCTGAGCACATTTTATGCCATCTCTGTATACTTATTCAGCATATGCTGTGTTTAGCCTCGTCATTTCACACTTTTCCTTTTTTGCTTCTTAAACCAGCAGACTGCGATTGCAGTTTTCTTCTGGAGACGGATGTTTACGTTGTATTGATTTATGCTTATGGGCATGATAAATATTTATTTTGTTGTGGTAAGCTCACGGTAATGTAACCACTCTTAGAGCTGCATTACAGCTCTGCTGCATCATTGCAATCAACGGAAGAATAATCTAAATGTTGTAGTTTTGTCAGAAATAATTGCAGTGTTGAAAGGAATGGCGATATTATTACCATTTTAGCTAATTAACTGTGGATTGCTGGTATTAAAATGTTCTGTTCTGTCATGTCATTATGGGGAAAGGGAGAGATGGAGAGATCTTTTTTTCTGGATAATTTGTAAAGGCTAAGGCATTAAAGTCTCAAACAAAAACTAATTACATAAGAGAACCAGGGGAAATGGGTGCTGTGCACCCTCAGGGTCCTGGTCATCTATCTGATTTAGGACACACAATGTGCCAGCAGCAAATCGAATCTGCAGGGAGCAATTCAAGGTTCTGCTCTTCACAGACACAGACACACACAGATGGTCTTGAGGTGGACAGGCTTTATTGCTTGGATGTTAAAATGATACTTTAATTCTTTTCATTTTCTTTTATTAGATTCTGTTTGTAAAAGAAACTGTTCTAAGCAATTCTTATCCCAATGTATGAAACAGTGTGGAAAACCATGGAAGAAACATTTGCTTTTCCATTGAGATGTCATGTTTACCCAATGCTGAAAGAACACATTTTCTTTACATTCATTAGGGGCATAGTGAGAATAAATGTCTTTAATGAAGGTGACTTTACTCTTTAGGTTAGTTATACACTTTTAGAAATAGCCAAATTTTTAGGTAAAACCAGTCTAAATATTGATTGCTGCGGTCAGAGAAAACTAGTAGTTTGAAATGTTTCGAAATCTGGATACTTATTTAGAAAGCTATAGTCCATGTTTTCAGAATATGAATCAACCAGTTTTGGTACTTACATTTAGAGATAAATACAGTTGAGTTTTTTTTATCTTTTTGCACAAAATGCAAAAAAAATGGTTTTTGATGAAAATGATAACAAAATGCATTACTTGTATTTCCCAAGCTTCGTAGTTAGTTTTGCAGACCTAAACTTCTGCTCCCTGTAGACTGAAGCATGTGGCCCAGTTTCCTGTAAATCTCCACATTCCAACACCGCATAACTTCACTCTAGGGAATTGACATGTGACCTCATCTAACCTAACCGGTACCCTTCTTAGACTGGAACAGTAGGAGTTTTGTTGAACTACTTTTAACTGCTTTTTATGTGGAGCAATCTCATACATCCCAGCTGCAGAAAGAGGAACCACTTTTTTCTGTTAATCTTGTTTAAAAAAAACCCAAAGCAGTCAAATATTACATAAAACATTATTAAGTCCTATAACATTTGGTCAAAGAAGCTTTAAACTGCTTTATCTAGTTTCACATGTTTCTTTAAATCAGTTTGTTAAGCAGCACACTTTTATTTACACATAATCATCTATTATGTTTCTTTATATCCACACTATTCTTTGATCATCATTCTACCAATCCAGACAAACATATCAAGTTTCACCAAAACTCTAAGGCCAAGACACGTTCTTTTGAAGTTTCATTTTCTCATTTCTTACTTGCATGATGATTGCAAGACTGTGCTTCTGTGTGTTTCTTTCTTCCTCATAAGATGGTGGAAATGCAAATTTGACCAGCAAAGGCTTTTTGCACTGTTTAGTTTGTGCACTGTGCCATATGCACTGTAACAGTCATTCTGTTCATGCACTTTTACAGTTCATTGTTGAGACATGCTCTTGTAGAAAGGGAAGCTGTGTTCAGATCTGATTCTGACAAAGCAGCACCGAATTCTCCAGTTATTTTACACTGCTAAGATACTGTAGAATCCAAATATGTCAAGTTCAGTCAATCATAGTGGAAGTTGGTATCGAGTGGTCATTATTACTTCCTTGCTAGGATCAAGGAGAGGTATGGTATAAACCTCAACCGTCACAGAATGTCGAAGAGGAAGTGCTTCTTGTACAGTCTTTCTGCCCGCATTCATCCTACTCTGCCCTTTGTTTACCACACAAGCTTAAAATAAACCCGACTGCTGCTTATAAAAAGACACTTTTAATCGCAGCACCACATGTTCATTTCTATTATTTGTTAACTTTTGTTTGCATCACTGTAGGAATCCAAGAATGTTAATTTTTTTCTACAAAGACATTTTCACTAAAAGCACCCCCCCCCCCCAACCCCCCCCCCCCCCCCCACACACACACACACACACACACTTTTGTGAACAACTGAAGCTACTGACGTTTGAAGAAGACAGCAGGAGTAGGAGATGGAGTCACTCAATTATGAGGATTGGTGGGTGGGTGATAGGAGTGTTTAGGAAGCAGAAGAGAGAAGGACAAAAGGAAGTTACCACGCATGGCGGTTGACTTGTAAAAAACTTTTCTATGACTGTGCTTCTCTGCAGCAGCAACACGTACAAACACGCCAACACACATTCCTCCTATTAGCAGCACACATAGGCTCATCTCTGGGCAGGTGAGTTGGATAATCTCATGACTTGCCTGACTACTTCCATAGTCCCTGCCAGGGTGACACAGGATTGGTCAAAAGGCTAAGTGGAGGCGGGGATTGAAAAGCTTCTGCTCCAGTGGCAGTGATACACATATTATATAACCTTGGCAGATGAGGCAGGATAAAAAGAAAGGGAAGAGAGAAGGGGGAAGGAGCTTTATAAAAAGAAGCAGGAGATTTGTTGAGAGAGGCGGATGCGATGGAGACGGGAAGTGAGAATGAAGGGAAGACATGGAAGGAAGTGTACAGTAAAGCTATGGAATTGCACAATAAAATAGACATTTGTCATATTTTTAAAACTGCATTGGTCTCAGAGTTCTGGAGTATGATTGCACTTTTACCTTGCACATTATTTATAGCCTACCACTCGTGTATATCAACCTACCTTGCACTGTAAGCAAGATTTCCTCCTTTTATGTCTTATTCAATATTGCTCTCTCCTCAGTTTACTGTATTTTTTAAAGTAATATGCCTGAAAATGAATCATAAATCACATCAAAACATCACACATCTCTAAATATGCAGTGGTATTGCACTTGCTCATAATCTGTCTCCATTCTTGTGAATGCTGAATGCAGATTATCTTGCTCTTTTTGAATTGAGTGCATGCGATTCTGCTAAATGAACCTAGAGGCAGTAGTCTAACTCTTGCTTTTGCTGCCTCTTAAAAAAACGGAACACACTGGGGTGGTTTTTCTATTAAAACTCTTTATCCCCCAACGTAAAGTAGATATTTCCATTAACCCCCTGTAAGTGTCAAAATTAAGGGAAATAAATATATTTCCCTAAATAAATATATATATATATATATATATATATATATATATATATATATATATATATATATATATATATATATATATATATATATATAAAATTGTTCTAAAAACTTTCTAAACTTTTCATTTTAGAATTGTTTTTTCAACTTCTACTTTTTCCACTCACATGCTTTTGATTGAAAATGCCAAAGTAACATTTACAAAGGATAATTTGACCAATTAAAATATGTTGTGGCCACAACTTTTATGTTTACCACAGCTGCTAAAGTTTTTTACTAAATTAGCAATGATTCGTATTTTTTCTGTTATTTTATAAACCCCAAATTAAAAAATCTAGTCTTTTGTTCGAGTTTAATCATTCAAGTTTGCTGCATGTGACCGTTTAGCTTAAGTAATGCAGACCACATTACTAACTAGCTAACTAACTAAACAACTCCACTAAAATAAATCCACTTCTAGGTTCTTGGTTGGATTTGTAAAATTTCCAATTTGTAAAAAAAAATGTTGCCTTTGAAAATTGTATTTATTTTTGGTAATTCATTAGGCACTTCTTTAAAATATTTTTGAAGAAAATTGCTAAATGTACGTGGAGTTTAGTGAGAAGAACCCCTCATTCAAAAACACAGCAGTGAGAAATCAGTGGGGTGGTGGAACAGGTGAAGAAAATATCTGCTTCCCTTTTTGAATAAATACATGTTAAGCACAAATACTGCATGCACCCAACAACCTTCCTAAGTACGTGCAATTCATGTGTTTAATTCATGAAAATTTACAAATGGGTGGACAACAAACATTCAAAGCCAACTGTGGATGCGTTTTATATTCAGGAGAAGTCCATCCATCTTCTGAACCCGCTGAATCCCTTTTGGGGTCATACGGTTGCTTGAGTCAAACCACCTACCGTTAGATGAAGGCAGGGTACACCCTGAACAGGTCACCAGTTTGTTGCAGGGCCTGGAGTGCCTGGAGAAAACCCACGCATGTACGGGAAAACCATTGACTGGATATAAGAACTGGATTGAGTGACCCCCACGCTCTTTGACATACTGTAACTCTTTGACTGTTGCTGACGCAGAGAAAAGTGACTTTTCATATCGACTTTGCACTAATATGCAACATATTTCTAATAAGTGTTGCACAACAGCACAAGGCTGCTTTTCTTCGCTTTCAAATCCAATTGAATTACGTAATTGCGTAAACAGCTGAAGAGTTACGGTAGTCGAAAGATCGTCAACACTGGAGCTAAGGCTCTGGTCTAAATAGATAATAAATAGATTAAGGATGCGCTATCAAGGAGTGAATATTTGCTGTAAAAATGCTTAAAAAAATCATCTTTGTTTTTAAAATCTATCTTGCAGTTGTCTTTTAACGTGCAACTAAATTCATATCCAATTTCCCTCATGATGAGGATGAGGATGAGGATGAATAAAGTCTCAGTGCTAAAAATAATTTGTTGCAGTTATTGCTTTAAAAATGCTCTAAAGCAGACAGATTTAAGTTTAATTTTTTAATGCCCCCAATGCATATTCTCTTGCGAGTTAGTTCTTGCATACATTATATTTCTTGAGTACATATGAGTGCGCCATGTGTGATGGCTGGTCACCGCACATTTGCAACATTCTGGCCTAATGTGTGTAGGCATCTTTAATGAGACCCAAATCTGTGATAAATGGCAGAGAGCCCCACTTGATCTCCGAGCAGTAAAACGAGGATGTGAACTTGGGTGGAAGTTTTTGTTTCAATTTCTTATGTCGCCCATTGAGTTTAGCCATTTTTAAATACTAGATAGGATGTAGCCAAATAGGGATACACAAAACATCCTCAAAACCAAGAATACCTACTGCAATTTAAAAGTGCTAATAAATGTGTTGTAAACATACTACCAAACATGTATTTTTTTACTCTAGTTGGCTATCATAACTGTCATCTAACAGATTGTTTACAGTTTTTTCTTAATGTGAAAATAAGACCAAAATCAAGTGGCTGTAAGGGAAATTTTTCCTTTTTGAAGTGTTTAAAATCGGTACTTTCTGGTTTATGCTTATAAGTGATAAACTTTCATTTCATGAAAACCTTATTTCTACCCTAGTTACATTCACAGTTAACCTTTAACTGAACCTACCAACATTTTTACCATTGTTTTAATGTTCAGCTTTTCAAAAAAGACTAGCATGGCCTGAAGAAAGGCTTAAAAAGATGAAGGACCTGCCTTGTCAAGCAAAAGCCTTCATTTTCAGATTAGTTTTAGTCAGCTGACTACTGAGCATTTCTGCCATGATTTTAACAAAGATTTATTTGGTCAATTTTCACCTAATGTTAACTATAATAAGAAATGCAGCATTTAAGATAAGATGAGAAGAAGATAAAAGAAAAAGTTGTGAAATTTTTCAAAAAAAGAGGGAAAAAAAGAACATTTATCACATTATTAAAGTGAACAAACATTTATTTAGGATTGATAAGGTACTGGAAACATTGTGGAAATCCAACTCTTGGGTTTAATATTTCTATATTATATTCTTAGCTTGTCTCTGAACTCTGAGATCTTATCCTAGAAGTGAGGGGTGTTGAATAAAAACTATTACTAAAGTTTAATGTGGAATAGTTATTTCAACCTTGACTAAAGTAATTTAAAGGTTACCATCTTAGCAAACATTATGGAGCTGGTAGGATATGTGATGATGATTGGTTGACTCATCACTCAGTTAAGTTCACCAAATATTAAACACTACATGGTGATAGAAACAATGTGTGAACCACAATCTGACTGCTGAAGTGGTAACTGATCCGGAGCACAGACACCACAAATACATAGCAAGAATTACAATGCTACCAAGCAGAGCACTTACAGTTGTTGTGCTTTCTGGGCAAGCGTAACTTAGACTACGGTGTAGGGTTGTCAGGAATGGGGCTGCCTACGGTGTTTATTTTTAACAAAAATTGAAACCAGCTGTCATTGGGAGGTGGAGTTAAGTTAAGCAATCTTTCAACTTATTTCAGTCATCACCATCAAAACAATGCAATATACAGATTTAGGATTGTTATACATCAGTAACACAAAATAGCATCCAGAAGATCTACTGTCTCCAATTCTTAATTGCTCAGAACTACTTTAGAGGCATAGTATTGACTGGTTGTGGTTGCTACCTTAAGGAGAAGCTCAGTGTTCATCTAATACAGAGTTATAACAGTTTATACATGGGTTTAATCAGTTTCAGAATTAACCACATTGTATCATTTCTGTGTTAGTCACACAACAGTCGCGGTATGAGGTTAAGGTTTGGTTGTTTTTTGTTCCATCCTGATAAACTAGTATTTAACTGGTGTTTGATTTTTTTGCAAGATGTTTGGTGGATGTTTTAACATTTATTTATAGAATCAAATGCTTATACATTTCCACTGATGCCCTTTGATAATGCTTAGTCAACACAAACAGTGCTATCTTCATAGAAAATACATAAAAGGCTTTGTATTTATTACAAAGAGTTTGTATATAGTGAAAAATGCCATCTGTAAAACCAAAGGTCTACAGTATTTTACCAAATAAGTCTTGTATTTTATTGCTACTAGTTGTCCCATCCATATCAGTACACATTTAGGTTGTGCGTTAATAGAAGATATTTCACTGCATTCGACAGCAGCATACAAACTCAAGGTCAGAACTTAGAATCTACATGTTTTCATTTGTCATTCCTTTAATTGGTTTATTGCAACCTCTCTGCAACTGTACAATATTGTATGTTCATCATAGAGTTCCTACTTTAGAATGTGGCGCTGCATTCTTAATCGCTCTCCCTGGCTTGTTGGTGTGTTTGGGAATGATAATGTCACTGCTGGTATATGAATAGACATTTTCTCTGGATGTCTTCCAAGACCTGCTGGCTTGCTGTGCCTGGGTCTGTGCAGGTTGACTGAAGGAGGTGTTGTCTTTCCAGTGACCGAGCCGCAACGAACTTTCGAACTAGGTCAGAGTTGTTTGAAAACAGAATTGAAGCTAACCAGCATGCTGCAAAAACAAACATAGAAGAGCACATTAAGGCTTCTTAATGTGGTAAAATTCCTGACTGCAGTTTCACAGCCTTCAGTAGAGCACTTGCGCGCCTGCTGCCTCTTAACCTACATTAAGGTTGCAGAAGATGATGATGGATTTTTTTCACAGTGGTGTTACGATTCGTTACAGTAAAAGAACAGTCGGTGATAGAGCTTAGGTGTTACACAAACAAGTTTTTCCGAGGATAGACTTCATTGCACGTCAGTTTTTATTTATTACAGTTGAATGAAATTATCATTGAACTCTTAAAATTGTGACACAAACTTTTTTTTTTTACTAAAAGACAATTCAAGACTATTTTGTCAATATGATTTATTTTGAGAATTAAAAAAATAAAAACTAACTTTTTGACTTGTAATATGACATTTGTAGATCCTGAATAACTTTATTTATACATTTATTTTCAAATAAATGTGTTTAAAGGCATTTTGGGTCAGATTGGAACAGATTAAGCTATGGTTTTGTTCACTTGAATCAGAACAAGCGTCTAAACATAACTTCTTCTTTTTTCGTGCATATTTCAGTTCATCGTCCAGAACACCAGAGTCTGGGAGTGTGGTGGTGTCTGGTCACTCCAAGCCAAGTGGGCAGACTCACAAGATCTGTTTGGTGTGCTCAGACGAGGCCTCAGGATGCCACTATGGGGTTGTAACCTGCGGAAGCTGCAAGGTGTTCTTCAAGAGGGCAGTTGAAGGTTGGTCCCACACTTCCGGCAATTTGTATGTACACTTTTCTGAGCAGTGCATTTTCTATGCAACTCTTCCAGTTTATGAAAACTGGTTTGCTCGCTGGGAAAGCACTTTGCTACCTAGGTATAGTACAAAATTGTTAAATCAGATTTGCACCTGATTAGAAAAGCTTATTATTTTTTATACAAGATTCCTTTTAACCCTTACTGTATAGGCTTTTTATTATCCAGCTAAAAAATTGCAGGTTTTTCTTTCACTTAGGTGCCATGAATTTAGCACATTTATGTTTTTTCCCTAAAGTTTTCGTATTAAATTCAGCTGATCACTTTTGCAGCAAAGCCTGGGAATGTCTCTGCTCCCATGCACATAAAATTTCAATCATTTCCCTAAAAACCAGATCAGAGTGTTATAGACAAATACAGTGCCTATTGATTTCATTTACTACAAATGGTTTAATAATTGCACCAGAATTTGTGTAATTCACCCCTAACTTCTCCTGTTTGTCTTTACTCAAGTCAGATAATTCACTGGAGACCTTGATTAGCGTCAAAACTTGAAGCTTTAACATCTTCCTCCTGTTGTTCTGTTGCAATTAGCACACTGTTCTTTTTTTTTAACTGTTGGCATGGACAGAATAAATTCAGTGAATTAAAACTAACAATTTACACCTAAAATCAAAGCCAAAATTCTTTCAAATCTTGATGATCTATATGCATTTCGCAGACACAGAGTAGTGTATTGTAAGCTTTTTGTCATGCTCTTCCTTTCTGTCTTGTTCAAGCTTCATTTCTTCTCCTGTCTTTCTGCAAGCCCTTTAATTCAGTTTTAATACTATTTTAACCTCTAAAGACCTGCCATCCACATGCGTAGACACCACATTTTGAGTTATATTACTGTAGTTAATTCTCCTTAACTGGGATCCTGTGACTACGTGTGTAGAGGGTTAGCTCAAATATTAGCTTGGGTCTTAAGAGGTTGAGAGGGTTTTAATAGATGGTTGTAAAGACTTGGGTGAACAGCAAGCACAAATTTACTCTACCATTGCTGTTGCAGAAATGTGACAGACATGCATCACGGTTTTACTAATAAAAGATAAATTAGTCGGATTCCAAATTAATTTTGCTTTATACTTTGTTTGCATCTTCATTCTTGATACTGCTCAGAGGAAATTATTATTATTTACATTGTTTTTATATTTTTTTTGCCAGTGACTTCCTTGAGGGTATTTATTTCTGCACAGTTCAAAAACTTTAAATTTGAAATACTTTTTCATAGCCAGGTGGAGTTTTCCGAGAGCTATAATCTCTGGGAAAATGCACAAAACAGTCAAAATGCTTTGAGGGGGCAGAGGCTCGTGTCCTTCTAATGTAAGATTTTCAGTTACAAATAGACTTTGACTGAATAACAATTTCCCAGGGGCCTTTAATCTCTGAAAGCTCTGCTATTAAACGGCTTCACAGTACACTCACGGCAGCGTTGCAATATCCTATTGATTTTAAAGGAGGACATGTATATTCTTTGCTGGACTCGTGCTGGTTCCTTTGTGTCACTCCAAAAGTCTTAAAAGTTTAGCTCTACAGGAGGCCACGTGAGGGAGGTACTCATAATTCCAATTCTTGGTGGGGATGGAAAGGGAAATTCATAAATGGTGTAAACATGCGCATAGGTTCATCTTATTAAGGCCTGCAGTTTAATCTTGTTTGTTGTACTGTTTTCTGGAATGGGGTCCTGGGACTTTTTCTTGCTGACTAAAACCTCCATTTTTCTACAAACATTTCAACAATAAGTAAGTGATTATGCAGTGGAAAAAAACATACTGTAAAAGCTACAAAGTGATTTAGCTAAAGGCTAGAAATAACCCAAAGAAACTTTTTCTGTAAAGAGACGGATTTTATGGCTATACCTAGAAAAGAAATGAAAATAGAAACCTTAACATTACATTTAAATGAAAAACATCTTAATTTGAAATAGGATTTGCACAGCTGCGTGATTATTATCTGCCATACCGTCTTCTTTCTTTTATGCTCTGGTGTAAACACCAGACCCTGAAGTTGAGGTTTACCTTTTTGTTTCACGGAGCTGCTCTGTTAAAGTCATGTTTGTTTTGTTTTTCTCCCCTCCACCCTGCCCTGCTCTCTGCTCGTTGACTCTATGGTGAAGGATGGAGAGCACGACAAAACACAGATGGTAATAAAACGCACTTTTAATAACAGTAGTAAATGTTTTTATTTTTTAATGATAGAATTACTGTCACTTCTGATTTGCTCGTGTCACTGTAGTTACTGGACACCTTATAGTGACCATTCTGCCTGAACACGGTCAAAGCCTCTTCTGTCAACTATTTTTAATGCATGCTTGACTCTGTCACTGAAATCAGCACCAATTGCTTGTGAATGATTATTATCCTCTTCAGTTTCTGCTTGGAATGTCACTCCTCATTCTCTTCCCCATTGTTAGATAAAAAACTGACAGCTTTTCTCTTGCACATGGCCTGCATTGGCTATTGAGATCTCGTGTCAAAATTATAATTGTTTTTCAAGTGGTCTGTTTTTTTTAACCAATTCTAGTTTTTTTCCTTTGATTTTGATTTTCATAGAAAAAATATAACTGTGAATTAATAACCTATGATGTTCACAGCTTTTAGTTTCAATACTGTATATTGGATACGCTGATTATTCGGTTGTTGCCTAACAATAATCAGTACTTTAAAATCTCACAGCTCCTCCATTACTGTTTTTTTTTTTTTTTATCTCATTGACACTTTTTTGTCTAGTCTTTGAAACATTAACTTTATTGCTTCTTTTGGACTCACTAAAGTGACCCTGGCTCTCAGGTAAAGACTTATAGGTAATGGAGGAGTAATGGAGTAGTGTTGGGGCCCATTGATTGTTTATGAGAACTGGACCGAGTCAGTGTGACGTCACCCATAGAGAATAACTTGTTTCCAGTTCCAACCTACTGAAGTCATTTCAGTCACCATTTTTTGCCACATTGATGATTGGTCCAATTCGGTTTGAGCCAACATTTCAATGGAAACCATTCTTGCCAATCAGGAGTGAGCTTGTCGGAAGGCCACACCCCTATTATTTGAAAGCTTGCTCGGGAGAATCTGTCAATCAAATGCTTCAAACATTCGATGTGAGACCACATACTTTTTATTATTTTTATTTTATTGATTGACCAGTTTATAACTAGAATAAATGTACCCCCCCCCCCCCCCCCAAAAAAAAAAAAAAAAAAAAAGTAGCAGAGCAAGAATGCTTATTTTGACAAATATAATAAGAGTACTAGCTGTTTATTTCTCAGTAGAAGTCTACGGGATTTTGGTTTCTTGGAGCCAGGCCAACAAATACTTCCTGTTTGGAACGCGAGGGGGGGGGCACTCAATCTATTTCTTATATACAGTCAATGGTTAGGCCTCATGGTGATCATTAAAAACCCTTTGCAGCACTACTTCCTGGTCTTGCTGTAATAGTTTTGACAGGAAGCACTGAGAGGCCAGACTGGAGGGTATTGTTGTAGTCTTCTGTATGTTTCGCTTATAAGAAAGTGGGTGGGGTGGGGTATTAATCAAAAACAAATCAGTTTTTCCTTATAAAATGTGTCATCTGTTTATCAAATCCATGAATCACTGCCATCTAAAGTAATTGCTTTTAGTTCATTTTTATTTGGGATTCCTAAGTTCAAGTTATACTTTTGATTCTTTCAAAAATCTGTAGTAAGGGTTTTAATTTAGTCTCTGAATTCTAAATCACTTATGAACTTGTGAATGGAACTCAAATGAATCTGTATTTTTTGCAGTTATACCCAAAACTCATCTACAAAGGTTAGAGGTTCAGGTTGGGTGAACTGCAAAGCCTCATCAACCTTGTGTAGTCATAGCATATTAGTTTAAAATAAATACGCCCTATTATCCAGTGTGACTTATTTATAAGACAGGTTGATTGATGATATTGCGCCTTAAGATCCAGTGTGTATTAGCAATAGTCAAGTTATACATATATCTAAAAGAAAATCATCAGTCTGGTTTGTCCTCTGATACACCTTCAATAATTTAGCTCACTCTTATCAAGAAGTAATCTACTAAAGTTTATGCACAGCTTCATTAAAAACAGTCGCAGCAAATGCTGCAGAGTCGGAGAAGAATCGAACAGCATTTTTCTGTTGTGTGAGATTCTGTGAGAACAATCAAAGATTTGCATTTGCTAAAAAACAAAAAAAAAGTTCTACAGTAGGTGTTCTGAAGCCATGAGATGTCTTTTTGTTTTTATTTGTTGGTTCAGTCTCAGGAAAACCCTTAGATGGACAACATCTGAGGAGAAATCAATTTAACCCATTGAAAAGGCCTGGCTTTCCTATCTTATGTACACAGCGTCTGTTCTTTAAAGGGTGATGTTAAGATTCAATTTGTGTTGATTTTTTTTCAAATTAGTTTTTCCTTCTAAACTGGATGTTAAGTTCTCATGAGTGCAAGGCCATTTTTGTTTAGTTTGCAGTTTGGTGTGATAAGGGATTCAGCTGGCACATTAGTGCCCGCAGATGGCTGTTTACGTTGGTGTTTGTGTCGTACTGTGATATCATTGATATCTGCAGTTGGCAGCCTCGGTGTTGCCATTTGTTTTTTTTTTTTTTTTGGTCACACCACCCAGCACACCAAAATCCCATCAGAAGAATCTGAATTTCTCATCTGCTTCAGCAAAAACATTCACACATGTGTAAACACCTTCTTTTAGATCTTTACAGGTACATCGACTGGTTGAAGTCAGTTCAAACAAGATGAGAATACAGGCCGCACACGGGCACATGTTTTCTCTATCAAGGGTGCAGACTGCATTTCCTTTCAGCCACCATCATTGCTGGGTGAAGCATCATTAAGCTGAGCTAATCATTTGCTCGATGTCCCAGATTTGGTGTTTGCTGGTGCTCATGACGTCTGGGCTGTAGGCTCAGTATCCCTAAACCAAGCGCTTTAGCATTTGTTTTTACGAAGGGAAATGAAACTTGCCACCTTACTGTTTCAAGGAGGTCTAGTTTTACAACAGACTGAAACTGCACATCATGTTCACAGGGTGAGGAGTATGTGCATTTCAAAGCCAACATTTAAATAAACAACCTGGAAAAAACCACGACTTGTGCTTGAATAGTGATAAACGCAAACACATTCTGTCACTGTCTAGAATTTGCCTCTCATTTCATTTTTTCTTTACAACAAAAGGTTTGTTGTAACAAAACAGATATATACCTATTATGCTAAGCCGTTAATATTTTAATTAATTTGCAGCATTTCAACAGATGTTTGTGCCGCAAAGCCCATTCAGCTTTCATTTGAAACAACCAACATGTCAATCTAGCTGTTATAAAGATTCTAAGTCATTATGGGATCAGCTTTAAGGCATTACTGTTATTTAAAAAATAATAATTACACTTTTTAAACTTCAGTATCTCAACATATTTTGGAAAATGAAATACTATTATTTTAAAACTGAAAAGCATGGCATAAAAAAACAAAAAAACAGAACAGTAGTTGACTTTCAAAATCTGAAATGTTTTTCCTATTAAAGTCAACAAATTGACATTTTTATTCAACTGTAGGAAAGAACTTCTCACTAAATTGCAGCCTTCTTTTGACTCTACTCTTTGGTGAGATACTTTAAACATTCACAAAGCCTGCCATGACTCTGAGTGAATTCTGAGTCCAAAGTTTGATGTAAACCTGTGACTAAAAGAGTGGGATAAAGTGCAAATAGACTTATTGGGGGGAAAAAAA
The DNA here is from genome assembly GCA_014656515.1 of Oryzias celebensis. NCBI lineage: Eukaryota > Metazoa > Chordata > Actinopteri > Beloniformes > Adrianichthyidae > Oryzias > Oryzias celebensis. The sequence goes on from BNCR01000013.1 coordinate 18,640,793, forward strand.
AGATATAAATAAACAGGATTTAAATGTGTAGGTCTGTAAAGAACAAAGCATCTATCCTGGCAGATGTATTTGAAAATCAAAGATATTACTTTCCAGTTTATCTTTTTAAATCTATTTTTTCAGTAAATGACAGTTGCTGTTACTCACAAAGAGAAGTTTGAAGGTAAAATTACTCTACGATGTTCTTTTGACTTTTAGCAGCATTATCTGTGCATCAAAAATGCTTTCATTCTTCTTCCATAGATGTTTTAACAGTGGTGTAAGCAAAATATCACTTAACTAAAAAAAACAAACAAACAAAAAGTTTGAATATTTTTCTTTGTTGACAGATGCAAATTAGACGAAAAACTCTCGTTCCTTATATTCTTAATTAAACCTTAAATACGATGCAGATTCCTCTGACTTTGCCTTCAAGCTTCATAGGGGTCCAGTGGTTTATACAATGCAAACAATCTGCAACAAAAGATGCAATGAAAGTGTAAGGTTTTCCTTTTACGCACAGCAACACTGTGTCCAAGGTTCACAGTGATTAGTAACTGGCAGGCTGTGGTGAAATTCACAAGAATCTGATGTGGCCTGTTGTGTAGGATTCTGCTCTTTTCGCAGTGTTTCATGTTCTCACCAGCCACCGTCAAGATCATTTTTAGGCCACTGACTCATTTAGCGCATCAGAAATGATTCTAATGAAGCCTGGCCATTGGATTTAGCAGAACTGCTGTCATAGTGAAAGTGTAAGAAGTGGGGAATACATGGTGGTGAGCCGCATGTGATTGACTGAAGGCTGTTTATCACTTGAGTTTTTTTTCTTCAACGAGCAAAGCTGGCCTCACACAGGCAAGAAAGCTTCCTGGTTTAGATAAAAACAAAAATAATTGGATGTGGTAACAAACACATCCAAAAAGGCTTTTTTTTATCTTTAGGTGTGCTCCAAAACACTAATTGCATTTCCTTCCCTCTAGTGAAAAATCAATCCTTACTTGTTTTCCATGGTAAATTAATTATGATTCGGACTGCAGCTTAGTTTTTTCCGATCAAAATAAATCATCTGGGAGAAAAAGCTCAGACAGAGTAGCAGGTGGCTTAGAATGGAGCCCGTGTGCCACAATGTGGGTGATGTGAAGAGTGTTGTTGTTTCTGAAAGAGCTTTGTTGACAGTCACGGTGCAGTGAATACAACTGCAAACTTAAGCTTGTGAGGCTTACTGTAGAATCAACAGGTGGTGAGTGTCATTATACATACTGCCCTGGCTAATCCTCTTCAAACCCTCTTAGCTACCTAATTTGTCTCCCTCATCCTTTTCCCTCTTCCTCCTCCTTTCTTTACAGGTCAGCACAACTACTTGTGTGCAGGGAGAAATGATTGCATCATTGATAAGATCCGTAGGAAGAACTGCCCCGCGTGCCGCTTCAGGAAATGTCTTCAAGCCGGAATGAACTTGGAAGGTAAACTCCTTGACCTATGTCTGATGTGGAGTAGACCTTGTTTGGTCTCAGATCTCTCGGCCACAGCAAAATATTAAAGAGAAATGTTTTTGTGCTTCAGAACACAAAAGACTTGAGAAAAATCTATAATTATTGTATGAAAAAGACATTAACAGACAGTTTTGTAGCGATGCGTTTTCACTAATATCTTTTTTTTTTTTTTAAAAAGGAAAATAATTTAACATATTTCACGGAAATAGAAAAGGAAACGGAAACTTCGACACTTCCTAGGAGGTTTAAGATATTTGTCGTTTGTTATTGAAGGCTGCTGTCATTTTGGCCTTTAATATAACATATAAAGAAAGCAAATAGGAAATGTGCTCTTTTCATTTAACACAAAGTAGAATAACATGCGCAGAAGGTGAGGCGGGTAGAGAGGAAGTGGGATTGATGGACGTCAGAGTGTCATCAGACAGCCTTCAACCTGAAAGCCTTATAGTTGCCATAGAAACACCGGGAAAGGAAATTAAAAAGGATAGAGTGTGGGAAAAACATCAGCTTCTCTGGTAGCTCTCAGCATATAATATAAGTTCTATTTTTAGTTTGGAAAATGACAGAATGATGTACAAATAATGTGGATGGTGTCACAGTGTTTATTAAGAAAAGAAAAAGCGAATTTAAAGACTTAAACATTGCTCTCACTCCAGTGCACAAAATCATAAAATAATAATAAAACCAAAATCTATAATTTTTTGAGATAACATATTTACAAGCTTGTTTAGAAACTATTTAAAACATGTTTTAAATGTCAGAAAACAACAGCAGGGCCCTGAGTTTTTGAAGAACCTCTGTAAACACTGACTTTTTTAAAGACCCACTTTGATTGAAGTGGTGTTTTTAACATGCTCTTGAGGAATATTTCTGATGAACTAGACATATAAAAAAATGAAGCTTAAAAATTGCATTTCTGAATATTCCTTTATCGTTATTCATCAGGAGCAGATAAAGAAATGCAGTTTGAAAAAGAGCTTATTTGTGATATAGAAAAGTCCCCGGTGCGTGCCACAGGCTCCTTGCTCCACTCTATTGTGATGCATCCACTAGTAGACGACTAGACGCCTTTGTTTTCATCATCTGAGCTGGCATCTGGATTAAAATTGTACCGCTCTAATATTTCTCACGATTGTTTAGCACCAGGTTGGGAGTGTGAGGGGCTATAAGCTAGAGGTAGAGCGTGTTAACAGAGAGCTCTCAACAACAGGAAGGGGAAAAGGGAGTGGTGTTACTCAGCGCCAACATCCCACAAATTTCTACTGCTACTCTGCAGAAACTAAGTCCTATGAAATAACAGTTTTGGGTTTTTTTTATGTTGGCTAAAAACGGCATAATCATAATCCAAAAAAAGCCCTGGGAACACTTTTAAAATATCTCAAAATAATAAGATGGTTCTTTTAACCTCACTCTAAGATGCATTTAGCAGTTCATTATTGGCTGTTAAACATTACACCAATTCAGATGGTCATGTTGCCTGATTTGCTTTTTGTTGCATTCTGTCTCATCGCTTTAAATCTGGTCTTCAGCGAGGAAAAACAAGAAGCTGATCAAGATGAAACGGCCTTCTGGCTCATCTGAGCCCGCCAACAACAACCTCCCCATCCCGATCATACCTAGGAGCATGCCTCAGCTCGTGCCCACCATGCTGTCTGTGCTCAAGGCCATCGAACCGGAGATCATCTACTCGGGCTACGATAGCACACTGCCGGACACCTCCTCACGACTCATGACCACTCTGAACAGGCTTGGAGGGCAGCAGGTCATCTCTGCAGTCAAGTGGGCCAAGTCACTGCCAGGTAATCAGAACTTATTTGCCTTAGATTCCATTTTACAGATATGTTGCAGGTGACTAGTAGGTATGGTCTTCATAGGACTTTCTGAATAAATAGTGTTCATTTCTTGCAAGACCCCCTCCAATGAAAATTGTGTTGTTGATGTTTTGAACATCTTCTTGTAGCATTTTTCTCATGATGGAGGAGATTTAAAATGATTTTAGATTAAAATTGTGTTTCTGAGTATTTCTTTATTCAAATCATTCTGGATTAAGAGCAAATGAAAACCCCCAGTTTGAAAAAACTCGGTTTTGTGACACAGCAATTGCCGTGTGTGGGCCAAAGTCTCCCTTACCTGCAACAATTCTGAGCATCCACTTGCAAACAAATAGATCTATTAGCATCTTCATTTTCCTTGTCTGAGCTACCATCTGGCTCAAAACTGTACGGCAGAATAGCTCTGATATTACACGCGTTTTTGTTCTATGCTAATGTTAGCTTGGACTTGTGAGGTGCTATAAGATAGCGGAAAGAGGGTAAACAAAGTACTGATGGAAATTAGCGGAGCTATCTTCCATTTGAAAGATTTGAATTTCATCATGGCACAGGACTGCTGATCACCTGAAACAGTAATTTTTAAAAGTTTTTAGGGTTTTGTCTGGCACCTCACACACATACACGCTGTAAACACTGTTTTGGCGAAACGTAGAACTTTGAGGGTCGCTTCGTCAAATTTCCTTCTTCATCCACATCTGTGGAGACTCCACGGCACCGCCTACTTCCTCACGGAGATTCGGCGCTTGTCCGGCCCTGAAGTGAATCCCGTTTCGCTCCCTGGGTGTCTTTCTTGGCTCTGCCTGCTTTCCCCAGAGAGCTGGGCGTTGAGCTGATCGACCCATCACATTCCTTGACCTATTTAATGACATTCATTCATTCATTCATTCATTTTCCGAACCGCTTTATCCCTTTCGGGGTCACAGGGCTGCCGGAGCCTAACCCGGCTACTCATGGGCGAAGGCAGGGGACACCCCAGGACTGGTCGCCAGCCTGTCCCAGGGGACCATTTAATGACACTTTTTATTATTTGTTTCCAATTTTAAATAATCAATAACAAATTTATTTAAATATTTCATATGAAATATATTTATTTTAATTTGTCTCTACCATCCCACACCGGACAAGGAGATAATTAAATATGTCATTAAATATTTAAATGTGCTTTATAATGGCAGTTTCAATATTTGAATGCCAAATATATTTAAGCATTTGTTGATTTCCAATTGTATTTATTTAAAGACAATTTAAAATAATTAATTACACTTATATTTATCGGTGAAATGGTGTATATATATATTTCCTATTGTCTCTTCTGCATCTCAATACTAAGCATCCTAAAAGTACATTGTTCTAAAAAGCCCTTAATAGTAGTTAATTTCCCCGTAAATGTTCTAAAATAGGAAGAAAATCATGTTTTTGATCTCAAACATCAATTAATTTTCATTTCCTTTCTATATTCTTATTATTTATTTTTGGTTTTTAGTTAGAGCTTCAAGTTTTAAATTTTCAATCTGTATGTTATCCTTATTGGTTTTAATGCAAGCAATGCTAAATAGCTTGGGTTCAAATCTGAATATTAAAACGCTTGGTCGTGTTAGAAACAAACTAGAAGAATAAAGAAATGAAAGCAAATGTTAATAAAGATGCATGGATTGGTGGTCAAAGCCAGTCCTTAAACTGGAATCTGGTTTTAAAACTATTCTCACACTGTTAAACTTTAACTCCTCTAAATATAAAGAAACCCCCTAAAATAATTCTGGTTTAGTTACTGTCAACTTCTACTTCTAAAAGCCAGAGCTGTAAAAAGGGAGGAACCACCTTTAGGTCATGAGAAAAAGAGGCACATGACCTGGTAATCTCTTAAAGCATTTGCTTGTAGAGTTATTTAAATATTTCAGAGGGAAAGTCCTCCTATGAGGCTGAACCTCCAGCTTCTTTCTAAAAGTGGGTTTGATCATGTGAGAGTATGAGGGAGACATTTTTGTGTATATGTAGGGATTTAAATCAAGTTTCATTAGTAAAAATCCAATTATTTTGTCTTATTTAGAACTAACTTCCAACTTCTTTTTTAGATTAGTTAGCATCTATAAAAAAGAACATTTTATCATTAAAAATGTTTTATTGGATTCAGTTTTTGCTTTTTTTCTTCGGGTTTGTCAATTATCTGATTTCTCCACCTCAGGTTTTCGTAACCTCCACATTGATGACCAGATGACACTGCTGCAGTGCTCCTGGCTCTTCCTCATGTCCTTCAGTCTCGGTTGGAGATCCTATGAGCAGTGTAACGGCAGCATGCTCTGCTTCGCCCCTGATCTCGTCATCAACACGTGAGTAGCGAGCCCACGTGTTGCTCATCAGTCTTCTTTTTACGACTTTGACGGGACACGTTTGTGTATTCTCCTTCCTGGGTGTTGGCTTCACTTGATCCCACCCGCCTGAGCTTGAACCAGTTTTCTTACTGAGGATGCAGCCTAGTGCTGGATGTTCTTTTACAGGATGTTTACTGCTTTGTTTTCCTTCTGGAGCAGATGGTTAACATTCTGTTACAAAGTAAAACCCCATTGCACTCAATTCCAAGATTTGTAGTAGTCCATACATGTATATGCAGATTCTATAAACCTAAAAGCTTTAAGGTTAAGCAACATTTACCTCCTCAAACTGTGTAAAAAGATGGATGCTTGAGTGGAAGTGGTTTGACTTCTGCTGAAAACGCCACACAGACTTCTTAGTAAAGCGTTACCAGGAATGTTGGACCAGGAGGAGGCCCCACGGCGGACACGCTGGGGAGATTGGATCTCTCAGCTTGCCTGGGAAATCTTTGGAATCTCCATGAATTTGGAAGAAGTGATGGGAAAGACATCCTTGCTTAGACTGTTCCTCTTATAAACTAAATAAAAAAGCTGTAATGAGAAATGCTGTAATAGCGTTCACTCTTAGCTTTGCTTTTAAATACACTTGAAGTCTTTAATCTGAAACTCTGGTTTTGTGGAGAAACGCTCTCCTGAGACCTCTCATGCTCCTTGTGTGGGAAAAAAAAAGCTTGTTCTGTGAGGAGGAGCCTCTGGTGGAAATGTAAACTCAGAGGGAGAAAAGCTGTAAGCAGCATAGAGCGTGTTGTGGACTGCTAGGCTCCTGGAGGTATGAAAAAATCCTTCATGATGTGGACGTGTGCAAACCCATTCTAAAGACCTAAACACAGATGGTTACTCTCCTGTCTTCTGCGAGGTTGCAGTGTAGCCCTTTGTGGGTTTATCACCGAAAAATTTGTTTGAGAACAAAAAAAAAATGTGCATAGCTTTATTTTGTTGTCGTCTCAACCTGCTAAAGCTCAAAGTTTTCTCTCTTCACATCAGAGATCGCATGCAGCTGCCCTTCATGACTGACCAGTGTGAGCAGATGCTAAAAATCTGCAAGGAGTTTGTCAGACTGCAGGTGTCCTACGATGAGTACCTGTGCATGAAGGTTCTTCTACTGCTCAGTACAGGTAATTCCGTATTGGTTTGTTGAAAAAACAGGGAAAAAAGGATTTTATGTACATGTGTGTATATATGTTACTGCTTCCTTATTTTATATTTAACAGATTCAAAGGTCCTGATATTAAAAACAGCATTTTAATATGAGCTCCAGTATCTGGGGAGGTGCTTTTATCTCTGTTAGACGGAAATCAGATGCAATTTAGTTTCCATTTAGATTCTTTGCTTTTGCAGTAATGTTTCCCTCTGTACTTTTAAAACCACTTTTATAGTCAGTAAAAAGAAAATGCTTCCTTTGAGAATTTAGCGGTTTTTCATTTTCACCAGATCATAAAATTAGTTTATTTTTTTTATAAAAGCCACAAAGAAACAAAAAAAAATCTTGATATACAAGATAGTAATTATTTATCTTAGGAACCCCGAAGTGCAGTTTGCACAGTTTCTTTCCACAAAGCTCTGATATATGAGAAATGCTAGAAAAAGTTGACCTTTTTGTGCAACTTTAAAAAATACATAATCATAAATTAGTTTGAATCCGAATGACTTTTCGGGAGCAAATGAATCCCAAGATTGCTTTTCTGTTGTATTACGCAACATCTTATTATTTTTCTGTCTGATTAAAAAAAAACAAAAAAAAAACTGAAATGTTGGACAAAGTCTTCCTTCCTTTTAACAAGAGAAGGTCAGATTCAAGTTAATTTAAAACCCTTTCGTTTCCTGCCTTTCCTCAGGGGCTGAATTATTACTGATGACTTTTAAATGAGACTACAAAATGAAATTTTAAGAGACTCCTTTCACTTTTTTTTTTTTTTTTTTTGCAAAAGGAACATTTAAATTGCTATTTGTATTCTAATTGAACACTTGGAGATGGGATCAGAGAAGGCTGGCTAACTCAGGTGGTTGGATGTCAATATATTTAAGCAACATGTAAAAAAACTATATGACTACGTTTGTCATGTTTAGTTTAATTTGTTCATGAGGGGAGATTGTTTTACTCTGCTAGTTTTATTCTCTGACCAGTTTGGAAAAGGGTCCTGTCTTTTGTATTTTGAAATTGATGTTTATTTTGTGTCCCACTTCGATGATCTTTTAATTTGTAATAAAAACGTTTTTACTTGTCTTTTAAATATAATTATGTCCATTTTAGCCAAAATCAAAAAACCTGGACATAGTTTCTACAGAGCGGCAGGAGTTCATTAAAAATTTGTCTCTTAGTTGTGGTCGGGACCGCTGGTGCAGAGTAAACCCGCCCCCACTTCCTATCACCCATAACTGAGAGAACTTTCTGTTTACATGCTCTCCTGCTAGTTTACAGCCCCTCACAATCTAACATTATCAGTGCAATACTGGCGCAATCCAGCTGTACAGTTTAGAGCCAGATACCAGCTCAGACGAGGAAAACAAAGACTTAAATGAATCTATTTGTTTATTACGACAACTTGAATTAAAAGATCCATCACATCCGCAGATTACAGATTATTCATACAAAAAAAGTCTGTTTCACATGCAAAACAAACTCCCAACAGTCCCCGCGCTGCAGGGCCTCCCTTTCATCTGATTACATAAACCTGGCATTATGTCATGCTCCTGGTGGCCGTGCATAATCTCTGCAAGTGACTTTGGTCAGCGTTGGGCTCCGTGCCACATGCAGCCTGATGAGGAGCCCATGTGTTGACGTGGCTGCTGTGAAAACTGCACAGTGATGGATTTTGAACTGGCTTAGCAGAGTAAAAAAAATGCTCCGCACTCGTCCCTGAAAAACATTCCTGCGTTTGCCTTAAGTGTGTGCAGATATTCGCTGCTCCTTGTGGGTTTGCGTCCAGACCACAGAAACTGAAGCTGCTCCTCAGCTGCGGATGATCCTCGCGGTTTATTTTCCACTGCCTGCAGCAACCCGGTCATGTGTGCTTCTGTGTGTTTATCTAGCACCCACAAAGTTTCCTTGTTGTGGTTCAATAAATTATGCTTCAAATGAAGTTTTAATAATGTCATTTACTGACTGCTTTCAGCAAAAAATTTAAAGTGCACAAAAGAAATGGCTGCATTAATGTTGAATTTTGCTTTTGCAGCTCTCCAGATAAAGACAAGCTGTATTTTGGGCAACCAAAAGTCATGAGAAAAGAATAGGAAGCACTATAAACTTATTTCTGCAGATTTTAATCTTGCAGATGATCAAACAAAGCCTTTTTATGTTTTCCGGGCAGGATTAAAATCCTTTTAAGTTTGGAAACTTTAGGGAAAAAGGATCTTTTTTGTTTAAAACAAGAGGATTATAGATAGAAAAACAAATTGAAGTTACTCAGTAAACTCCAGGCAAACAAGAGTTTGCACTTTGCCCTGTTGATTTGTTTGGAAAAGCATGAATTATGCCGTTTTGATTTGGAAAATAGTCTCCATTTTTATTTCCTGTAAGGCAAGAAGTTTGATTGACGTTTGAACTCTTCACAGATTAGTTGAAGTCTCATAATTCTTGCTAAATCGTGGTGATGACCTGATCATCAGCGGCCATGTTGCCCACAGATGTTTCCCCTGATCTGTTGTTTTTCTTTCTGCGCAGTGCCGAAAGACGGCCTGAAGAGCCAGGCGGTTTTCGACGAGATCCGGATGGCGTACATCAAGGAGCTGGGAAAAGCCATTGTTAAGAGGGAGGAGAACGCCAGTCAGAACTGGCAGCGTTTCTACCAGCTAACTAAGCTACTGGATTCCATGCAGGAGGTCAGAGCGCCTCACACTACCACACACACTCAGGCCTCATCTTATCGTGTTTTTAAATCAGAATTCCAAAAATAAAGCCAGTTGTCTTTAAGTGTCAATAGATATAATTCACTTCTAACTATTATTTCAAACAAACCCCAAAATAAATCTTATGGAGGGTTCATTTCTAAGATTTCTAAGCATCTTCTGTTGCCAGCTTTGATTCATAGTCCGCCCCTCTTTTCCTATCAGCTCAGTGCAGACATTATCTTAATGAAATAATCAAAGGCCGAATCCGTCTTCTTCCCCTACCCCTTCAATCGTAGGGGCATTTGAAGTGTTAGTGGTGTTCGAGGAGGTTTTTAAAGGGGAAGGCGTAGGGACTTAGACCTGACTATCCCTCTGCCGGAAGAGTGATCCGCGTAGGACAAACGCAAGTTTACATTTAAATGTCACTTTTTTTAAAGGTATAAAACCAATGTTATGTATTTTGGCAGCTACGGGCTGGCGTAGGTGACTGGCGAAGATTGATGACATCATCGAGGGATAGTAATGTCTGAATTTGAATACGCTGTTTTTCTATAATTCTCCGTTTGGAAGGCTCAATGCAGGGGTTGGGAGAATTCGGATTCGGCCAAAGTCTCACAACCAGTTTGTTGTATGTAAACGTTCCCAACTCTGCATTTCCAATGATTCTCCTTCTGTCTTAGGAATGCTGCTTTTTTATCCTAAAACATTTTGTTGCTATTTTTTATTGCGTTTTTATTGAGTCTTTTTTAATGTAGTAAATTTATATCATCTCAATTTCCACATTACATCATGAATAAACACCATGAAGTGCTTAATGTGCTTATTTTTATTTAGATATAGATCTATTAAATTCTTTTTTTAATTGTAACTTTTTAGGTGGATTATCTCTATTTAAAATAAAAAGGGTTAATTAATATCACATTGATCTTAACTTAGAAAATCCATATCAATTCATTAAATCTATTAATTTATTTTCCTTTTAAGACCCAATTTGATGAAAAATGTTTTTAAACATGTTTTTTTAGAATTTATTTTTATGACGGTGGACGTTTAAAGAACATTAAGCATAAAATTACATTTATGCATATTTTTTTATTTGAATCATTGGGAATCAGGAGCAGATGAAACACATTCAGCTTGAAACGGATCGTATTTGTGACGTACAATATCTGTTTTTTTATTTTGGGGAAAAAAGCGCCTAATCATAATTAAGACAACTGGTTATGCTTTAAAAATAGATCCAACAATGATCAGGGTGAGTCTTTAAAGTATTAGTTTCTCTGCAAAAAAAACAAAACAGTTTGGTTTTTACAGAAAGAATTCATTGTTTTATTTAGAAAAATTCTCTTTGTTTGATTAAAGTCACCCATTATGATTAAAATGTTATCAATCAACATAGACCTGATCAAAATGAAATAAAAAGTGATTGAACAAATATAAAACCATGGTTTTGGCATTGATTCTAGTCCACCTAATGAAGCTTTGAAAACCAAACAGATTGAAATAATGAAAAAACCTTTCTTGTTTGTTTCCGTCTTCCAGATGGTTGAGGGTCTTCTGCAGATCTGCTTCTACACGTTTGTGAATAAAACCCTCAGTGTGGAATTCCCAGACATGCTGGCGGAGATTATCACCAGCCAGATACCAAAATTCAAAGACGGCGGAGTGAAAGCTCTGCTCTTTCACCAGAAGTGACTGCCTTAAACTGTGAAGCAATGCCTTAAGTCCTGCCTGCCCGCCCTGCCCTGCCCACGCACCACCCAGGGGTCCCGCCCCTCTTACGCTGAACCTGCTTCCCTCGTCGCTCTGGTCCAGCTCTCTGGGCTCCTGTTGGAAACTCAGCCGTGTCCTCACACCTGTAGCCCGTCCTCTCAGCTAGCCAAGAAAAAAAAGGATGAATCCTGAATGTCTTTTTGATTATTTTTTTTTTCTCCAGCGCTTCAATTTTTTGTTTTCTTTTCTTTTCGTCTGTCGGCCTCTTCCTCTTTCCGCCTCCAGAGTTTAGGCTGTTTTCCTTCCCACAAGCTTAACGCTCCCACTTTACTGATCTCACAGCGTGTCAATGTTAGTGGTTGTGACCCTCACCTGTGCGGCAAAAGCGAGTCTTCGCCTCCTGTGGAGTTCCAGGAGACAGAAAAGTGCAGCCAGGAGGTGAAGGAATGAAAGAGCGGCACATTTTTTTCTTCTGGACTTGGGACAGTAGAACCGTTCAAACCGGATCCATTTGTATTACCAACAAACACATCAAATATTTTGTATTTATTCATGCAGGAATCATTGCAAGCAGACTCTCACAAGCTCAGCCAGCTGTTTACACGGGATGCATCTGAGGGAAAACCAGTGCCTTTAGTTTTGCAGCTAGCCCTCCTCTCTGTCTGCACAAGTCCCATGTTCTTTGTTTTTCCCTGAAGCTGACATTTCAGATTTCTGTGTGTCAGGATGATGGCCTTTTTGAAGAAAGTTCAGCATCTCCACTGATTGTTTTCCCCCCAAAAAAGAAAGAAAAATAACTTTGAATCAGCTAGCGAATCAGCTTTCTCCCTTTTAGTGAAAAGTTGCCACCAGAATCATGCTGACGAAGCAGCACCGGAACACAGGTCCTGCTTTGTTTGAGAAAGTTGAAGGTCCGCTGACTTAAGTGTTGGGATTTGGTCTGTTAAATCACTTTAGAGGTAAAATATCGCACAGTTGAAATGGTTGGAGTGAAGACGCTCGCTGTTCCTTCCTCAGGAAGCTCTGGAGACAGTAGCAACCAAACAGCTCCAAAGGTGAAAACCAAGTATTTTTTTTTTTAAAACAATTCAGGTCTTTGTGGGTTTAGTACGTAACCCTGTCATGCCCCATGAGAATGAAGATGAGTTTGAACTATTTTACATGAAACTGCCCTTTAATTAGCTGCATTTTAACAGAGAAACTTATTAGGAACCTGAAAAGGTTGCATGTTCAGGCTGTCTTAGTTATTCCAAGGTGCATGTGAGGTTGGACTATTGCTCAGTCCAAATGATTCAAGAATCAAAGCTCAGGTCAGGAGTGATTACCTCGACAACAAGTGTCTCATTAGTGCCAAATAAGGCAGGTGTTTACTTATTTCCCCCCTGGAAATATTTAGGAGTTGTAATTTGGCTTTAATGGGTTTTATTTTTTCCTCTCAGAACGTCACAAATCGTCAAATAATCTTTACTTTCAGCTCAAGTTTAGCAGCATTTTGTATATTTGTAATGTGATACAGGTAATCGCTCACACCAGCTTATACGATGGCCAAAGCCGCACGCGTCAGCCCCACACACCGACACGTGGAAGCACATCATGTACCTCTCCTTCCCGCCGCTTCTGCGGTCTTCAGCTCCACGCAGCAAAATAATTAAAAATTTTAAAAAAACATTTAAAAGCCACTGTATTGATTTTTAGCTCTTCACTCTGCAGCACTTATTACTCTTGACAGCCATTTGACAAACCAGGTAGCTGGTTGCCATAGAGACCAGACATCATTTGTATTTCACTTAGAGCTAACAGCACAGCGAACTCTAAATGCATCAAGCTGCCATTCAATTAAGAGCCATTTTTTTTTTTCTTAAATCCGCCTATTGTGCTGAAGGGTCGTGACTCACAGCAAAAAGGCCTTTTTTTCCCTTCTTTTTTTATCAAACATGAAGACTGACTTGACCCTGACTCTGCTTAGGTCGAGAAATGTCTTTTTTTTCCAGAGAAAGTTGAGCTAAAATCTAGTTTTGGTGACTTGCATCCAGTATTACATGCATCTCTAGGTGGCGGTGCTTCAGAAACCAGCTTTAAATGTGTAGATGTAACTGTGTCCCAGCTCATTTCTACATGGCTGATGGTGTACATAGCATATCCTGTGCAATGCAAGCAGTGTCTATCACAAAAAAGAAGATATTTTTACATAAATCTATATACTCAGCTTGTTCTCTTCTGTCCTTACACGTTTAACTAAAGGCCTTGTGAAAGGGAGACGGAGAGCTATAGAAATTTAAAAAAAAAAAGGTTTCAAATCAGGAAATAGACTAACTTCAGTGCTTTTGGAAATGATGATGTAAAATAAGACTATTTTCTGTGATTCTGAATACATCTGCTTGATCCTCTTTGATATGACTAATCATTTTTGTACATTGAACGAGTCGAGAGTTTCTTTTTCTATGTTTGTTGTGTTTGATAAAAGTAGACGTGCTGAATACATTAGGAAGTGTTAACCATGTTTGTCTCGTGAAGCTTACTGTTAATTCTAAGAGTCCGTATACAAATGCTCACTGTGTTTCTGAAGAAGGGAGAGTGGAGGGATGGCAGGTTGCAAGGACAGCAGGAGACATATTTTTCCTTTTTTTTTTTTTTTTTTTTTTTTGCATTATACAAGAGTGACCAAAGCAGATGAGGAAAATGTAAAAACAAAATTTTAAAAAAGAAGTAATCATGCAGTTACATTTTGTATAGCACTTCTGGTATGCTTTCAAATGTGTCTTTTGTAAAAGGTCTTAGCTTTGGATCCCATGTATATTGCTGTCAGGATTTACTGGTCACTTTAAAAGAAAAATAAAACAAAAAAAACCAACAAAAAAACTGAAAAATCAACTGAATTTGTGTGAAATAAATCTTATGAAATTGCACTACCCTCACACAGTCTGTTTTGTATAAAATAAATGCAAAGTTCTTCAGGGTTAAGGGCAGATCGATGGCTTTCCACTGACGTTTGTTTTTGTATTTCAGTTATGTAGATGTAATCCAATGTTAAAAAAAGAGAATACAGTCTAAATATGATAGATTCCTCAAAAACCTGTTTCCTTTCTGTAGTCAGTGTCCCTATTTTCACATATTTGATTGTCGATCTGGGTGATCGGCGTGTTCTTGGACATCGGATGGAGCTTTGTGTTGGATGTTTCTGTCATCACTGGTTGAAAGCAGAAGTTCAAAAGAAAAAAAAACGGATTCCTTTAGATGAAACATCTTACACAAAGTTTCCTGGTTTTCAACACTGCCGTTCAGTGGTTTCCTTTTCTTTTAGCGGCTTAAGGCAAAGGAAAATGGCGGCAGTTTTATTTAAAATGAGCAACAATTCTAGAAGTTTGACTGATGTTCTTCGTTATTACTGAGCACGAGATCATCTTAAAATGAAAAAAAAAATCCTGGTTAGAAATATTTGATTATTCTGTCACTGGACTGCAGCTACTTGTGAGCATAAAGATAAAATTATGGGGAAAAAATCTTTGAATTCATTTCGGCTTCTACAACAACAACAAAAAAAGTCCCTGAAAATGTTTCTGTTTGGGCTGAAGCACAGCAGAGAGGAAGGGGGAGGAGCCTAACATTACATGCGAAGGTTGTGTCCGAATTCCTTCACTAGTACATTTGCCTTTTTTTTTATTTTTATTTTATAGAGCTGTCCAAATCTACAATTCCAAAATGCAGTGCTCTAAAAATTCTCAAGTCTTCATAAAATATTTGTCCGGATTAGGTTTTTACTTAAGGGAATCAGAGATGTCATTATTGCCGTTTAAAAAACAAAGCAGTGAGCATGGTGAATTGTTTTAGGGCACTTGATTGTCCCACACTATTTGAGAAATTCCAAGCTCCGGAAGCTACTTTACAATTGATGGTCACGTAAAATGTTGCAGTGATTGTTTTTTTCCATCACTTTATTCTAAGAAGATAAATGAAGAAACCAGCTACTCTTAGTGTTAACCACTACACCAATGTGCAGCACAACTTTTTCCTAGAACACCAATATTCAGAATAAACCTCCTGAGACAAAAACAAAACACGATGGATGAAACTTAATCTAAAGTGATCGATTTTGTTGAATTATTGCTTTCAATTCAACCTCTGAGAGCCACAGGTCAATAAAAACATCACAATGCAGCAATGCGTCAGCTTTCATTCCGGTGGTCGAACGTGTGGCCATTTCCACCACTGCAAAAATGTCAACGTGTTCCCTTCAGCCAGAGTTATGACCCACTCCTGTCCTGCACTCATGAATTATTGAATTAAGCTGGAAAGTTTAGATGATTTAGGAAAAAAACTAAACAAATCTGTGACAATAGGATTTGCCAAAAAACGAGGAAGTACTTTTGCCTGCTGGAAAGAAAAGAAGGAAGAAACTTTCTGAGGATTCCCTTTAATTCTGTACAACCCGTTACCAAACATCTGCAGGAACATTTAAGGCTGAGTACAAAAGAAAAAAAAATCTGGCAACAAAGAGACTTAAGTTAGTATGCTAGAAATATAAAATTTCATCATAAAAAAAAATTATACCTCAAATTGTTATTTATTTACACGTTCAATAAACACCTCAAACATAAAACAGTCCAGGATTCTCCTATATGAAAAAAACACATAAATAAGCTGAGATATAAACAAAGTAGTCTCATTTCACATTGCTTTTTTTGTATTTAGGCCCGCCCTTTTACATTTTTTTTATGATATGCTAAAAAAGATCAAAAAGAATCCAAGAAAAATACTTTATTTTTGCAGATATTTGACTAAAATTGTGGTTGAAAGAATGCGTGTTCACCAAAGCAGAGGTGTTTGAACGTTTCACGCCAACGGTTTCTTCTGAGCTTCTGCATTTCAAAACTGGATTTTTATTTCCATACTGAACCTGTCATGTGGAGACTTAAAAGTTTTATTTATTACTTGTAACGGCTTCTGCCATTGTGCTGCAAACCTGAAAGTCAAAACCTTTCAGGTGCTGTACATTTAAAGAAATAATGATCCTTTCACAATAAGTGCAGCCAGGAATCTGTGCATCAAAGTAAAACTCCGCTTTACCTGATGAACTTGTTTGAAGTGTTTGACTTTTTTTCTATTTTCTGAGAGTTTAGAGGTGAGAAACCCAAAAAAACAAGGAGCCAACTGACCATCCCATTTTTGGCTGCTGCCCCCACCCTGAGGGTCCGCCTCAGCCAGGCTCAGTCTTGTCCAATGGAATTGCTAAGCAACACAACAAGCGCCAACAAATCCAGCTGGAGGTCCAAACCCAAGTGTTTCAGTTTGCCTGAAGAGCTTAACTTTCCCCGAGGGGATTAGCCATTAATCCATCGACGAGGAGGTGAACTAACGAGTTAAGAAGCTAGCTCCCATATATTGTTACTGTGCGTTTTGCTAAAAGAGAGAAGCAATGCTAAAGCAGCAGCAGTGCAGATTGATTTAGACAAAAAAAAAAAAACACCTCAGACCTCAGATAAAACATAGCAAAATATTTGTACAAATACATCTCCATAATCTCATGATTTCCCACATAATTTTCACAATTGTTTTGGAAAACAGCCACAAAAATCCCACAACAGCTTTTCCTTTCATCCCAGTGCAATTCAAAGTCTCCGTTCCATCACCTGCTCTGTTCCAACCGGTTGATGTGATTCTACTTCCAGTTTCACTTCCCATTTTTCCCAAGAACACACACAAAAAAAAAAAGAAAAACACTGCTTGCTTATTTAAAAAATCTACACACTTATCCAGTTTCATCCCGTTAAATCTGATGTCCAGGTTGGGGTTTTGTTCACTATAAGAATTCCACATAGTTTTCCGGGATCAGGCCTTTGCGACCGTCCAGCGTGCCCTCCAGCCAGCCGGGCTCCCTGGACGCGTGAACTACAAAGAACAAAAAAAAAAAGATTTCTTTTTTTAACAGACTGCATTTTAAGTAAGTATAGGACAACTTCAGTCTGTAAAAACATTTGTGGCGACAGTGGGAAGATTTAACTTCCATAAGGAGATGAAAATTAAAAATGGGTTATTACTTATTTCTATAAACACATTTTAGAAAAAGTTGATCAATTTATATTGCAGTTCACTTTTTGGCACATTCGTGTGACACACGTTCAAGTAGGCTCCATGGACGAGTTCTTGAACGTGAGTTTAGCCCATCGAGTTCACACTGGAGAAGCAGGGAGGGGCTTCTTCTACCTTTCCTTAGTGCATGTCTGCCACCTATAGATGGAAGAGGCTTGGTAGCCAATGTCAAAGCATTGGGAATTGTGAATCTTGCTCCAGGCTTGGTTTGATTTAAGACCTTTGTGTTTGATTCATATGGAAAAAAACAGTAATCATGAAGGGGGCAAATACTTTTTTATGGCACTGTATGTACAGTCAGATTTTATAATATATTTTCATATTTATTATCTGCTTTAAACATTTTCCTCTTACTTTGAACACATAACCTGAGACAAGTAATTATAAAATATTTTCATTAATACATTCTGACAGTGTTTTATTCAACAAAAAGGTTGAACTTTTAGAGTTTAAACGAGAGAAAAGTGAGTAGTGAGGGGTTTTACAGCATAAAACATCTGTAACTCCACTCCGCGGATATCGCCTGTCGCGGGTTATTTTTAGAACGTAACCCCTGCGATAAGCTAGGGAACCCTGTACACTTATCGTGGACAACGGCGTGAATTCAGACAAGTAGTCATCAGCATTGGTTTTCCTGCTAGGACAGGCTGCGGCTGCAGTTGGAATGTTACGTTCCTGGCTGGCGATGAAAAGACTGCAGTGATCAGGTACCACTCTGAGGATTACATGTACCCAGGGTCACAATTTGCCCCCGAGGGGCTCAGATGACACGGCTCAGCATTACATAACTCTGTCTTCATGCGGCCAACCCCTTTTTAGAGTCTGACTGTTTTTTGTCTGAATAAATCCCTGCAATTACGGTTAGGCTGGAATGAGTGTGAAATTAAATGTTCTCCAAAAGTGCTAACCTGAAGATCTGGGGACTCGAGGTTCAAGAAGCTCATGCATGACGAACATATGGTGATGCAGAGTTGAAATTATGTTAATTTCCAAGAGAAAATGCTTTTAAAGTGAAAAGATGTGAAGATCTTTGTTCAGCAGTTAGATTTGGCAGCTTGTCAGCTCTGAATACTTTCAGTTGGCATTCATGTGCATGGCACAGTGGTTGCTCATGTCTGACAAAAATAGCCTCCAAACAAGAATCTGCTTGACTCTACAAGTCCTCATTTTAGTGATACTGGGCGGAAAGCCACTTGGTGCAGACCTAATTTTACATCAACGCATGGTTAATCTCTGACAAAAAAGACCCGCCAAAGGAAAAGCGGGTTCCCGACTGTTTTAACAATGCTTTCCCTGCTTTCGCTGCACCAGCGCACATTCCTTCCTCCTCGACGGCTGGCGGGTCCAGAGTCTGACTCACCGTTCATAAAGACGGTCCCTGCAATGAAGGACAGCTCCGACTCGTGCTCCGCCTTGCAAGCGTAAAGCGCAATCGCCTTCTTGCCAGAAACACTGGAAGAATAAGAGTCAGAGTGAGACATCCGAGCCTTTGTTAAAGCCTTAAAGTCATTTTAAAAAAAAAAATAACAACTTTATTAGAAATTTTAGAAATAGAAATTTTAAAAGATTTTCTTTAAGATCTTTGAATTTTATTTTAGGATCCAACTGCTAAACAGACCAGCTTTAAGCCTTCAAACCACAGAAGTGAGCTCTCAATGTGAAGTGTCCTGCTGTCATATGAATCTTTACAGTTTGACTCAACTTTAAAGACCCACTCCAACGAACATGTTCTTGCAGCATTTTTCTGATGATGGAGGATATATAAAAAGTAAGCCTAAAGTTGCATTTCTGAATCTTTCTTTAATCAAATCTTTATGAATCAAGAAGAGATGAAAAAATACTATTTGAAAAAGAGCCTATTAATTTTTTCCCCTTTGGTTTCTTAAACGATTGTTTTTTTTTCTATTTCGACTTAAAACAGCATAATTATAGTTAAAAGACCAATAAGAAGGTTTTTATAGAAGATCAAACCATGATCAGAGACTTTCAGGTAAATAACTGCCTAATCTTTGTGAAAAATATGTCAGTTGCTCCATTGAGGCCATTTTCTTTTTCTTTTTTTTTTTTTCTGCGGTTGATTTTCCTTTAATGAGGAAGATCAGAGTCTGCATCCTGTATGACAAACATGAGAAAACTGTGAACTGGAGATGAGTCAAGCTGATCTTTGAAGAGCTATTTTAGAAAATAACAGCATACTGATCCAGAAAAATTCCTACTATTGTTCTTCACTTCAATTTGCAACCCGGTCTCAGGGTGGAGTTTGTTTTGCAGTTTTACTAACAGATCACTTCTGTTGGAGCACCAACCTGACGGGAGAGGAGTCACTGGACGCGGAGGACACTGGATGTGGACTGGACGGGGCAGAGAACATGGGCCAAGAGGGAGAACGTGGCGAGGTGGGACTGGGAGACGTTGCGCTGGTGGAAAAATTCACAGAATCACAAAGTCATAAAACAACACACACGGAATGACCACAAACCTCCACGTGTTTGCCCTCACCTGGTGGGTATGCTTCCTCGACCTTTAGGATTCAGTCTGAGAACAAACAATAAAATGAATGAGTTACCTCCAAATACAACAGTCACAAAATAACGAGACAGATTCAAGTTTTGGATTTTGTTTTAAAAGCATTACAAACTATCACAGAAGCACAAAAATTCAAGATTTTTGTTTAATCAAAAAAATAGAAAAAAAATCTATGATGTGAATTTCAATCAATCTTCACTTGGAAATTGCAATGTCATTTCCTCATCTTTTAAAACAGTTTCACGTATTTTTCTCACGCAATTAAAAAGATATTTTCTAGGTTTTATTGTCAAAAATCGGAATTTTATTAATACAAGTTACTCCTGTATTCAGTTTAAATCACCAGGTATTTCAGAATTGCTTTTCATAACCAGAAACATGTTTTTTTGGGTAGAGATGTGTTAAAAAACAACGGTTAATGAAATTGCTTTTTATCTACAAAATTTATCAAATTGGGAATCAAAGTTTCAATAATGTATTTAGGATTTTGGCATTAATGCCCGGTGTCAGTCATGAATACTAGAAGAGGTTTGTTCTCAGATAACTGCAGAAAACTCGTGAGTTTATAGAACAGGCACAGCTGTACAGAAATGTTCTTTGATCAAATAAAAAAAGGCTTTTCCTGTACTTTTATATCTCATCCTCATCATGCTTCTGCAAACATAGTTAACGTTTGAGTAAATCTGTCATTTCATCCGACTAATCCCGGCTTTTGTTGTGAAATGTCCTTTCACGGATTGCGTAATGTGGATTATTTACACAATTGTCAGAAAAGCGGCGTTCATTTTTTCGCCGCAGCACAGATTCCTGCGGCCGAGCTGCACTGTATCGTGGGATTCATGATAAAAACATGATGTTCTACGTGGAATGAGGGTGTTGTTCATAGACTTTAAAAGCTTTTGTACCAGCAAGGGGTCTATTATTGTTCACCTATTTGTCTGCATCATCAAGATTCAGAAGAGGCTGCGAAAAATAACAGGATTTAGAAAAGAGCTCTTCTCATAATTACTGAATTTTGTTGCAGGAGAGCAGCTCAAAATTTGATATTTTAACCAAAATAAAATGACTTTAATATTTTGAAAGCTGAGTTTATGCCTGAGAGGATGATGAAGATATGTGTCACTTTATTAATTAAAATGCAGTAAATTACCTTTATTTTATACCAATATGGAATAAAAAAACAAAAAAGATTTGTATTCCCCCTAAAGTGATGACAAATTCAATTCAATCCAAACTGGAAAACAAAACTCCCTGCAGGGATGGGACCAGATTTAAAGCTGCATGTGCAGAAAATGTGTGTGTAATAATTCATCAGTTCACAATCCAAAAACACACTGCTGTTATAGGGACCACATGCAGGAAAACCATATGCCGCTTCTTTTTCCCACTGAATATTTAGCGTGGTCATTTCATTTTACTTTTCTACATATAAATCCATTAAAAAATGTCAAATTTTGACATTAATGTTGACAATTTTTAAACTTTTTTTTTATTATTATTCCATGTCAGCAACACTCGGCATCAATTCCCTCAGAAAAAAACTTCATGCAGGATTAATGTGCACTTAAGGAGGACTGTTATTTTAGAGAAATAGAAAAAAATAAGAGAAAAAAAACAAGACAAAACTCCAATCTGGGAAAAAATAAATAAACGTTCTGCTCTGGGGTATCAATGATTGTGTCAATTGTGAAAAATTATTTGCAGACAAATTAGCCTGTTGTTTATTTTTAATGGCATTGATTTTATTTTAATGCAGCTTTGCTTGTATTCTCAAATCTAAAACAAAGGTCTAACTGTTTGCTTGTAAGAACTTTTTTTTTTTTTCCAACTCAGCTGAAAACGCGCCCTAAATTAGAGCACTCTGGACCTGATGGTTTTTTTTCTTAATCTGTTAAAAATTGAAAATAATTCCTCTCATGGTGTAAGAGTAAATATTAGAAGTCTGTTGTATTAGAAAAACGTTATAAAGCCACAATTTAGTTGTATTTTGATCTTTTACTGCACCACAATGTTACAAATTGAAATGACAATATCTTCAAATGAGATTTTTCACAGGAATTTTTAGGTTAGGTAAAAAAATTGATTCACTAGAATAATTAATTACAGGTCGAGTTTCTATTAACTGCACAAAAATATAGTTGCATAACAACACTAGTTATGTTTATCTGTTTGATTTACAATGAAACTTTCACTGGAAAGTCAATCTTTTTGGGTTTTTTTGTTTTTTTGCAGAACCTGAGTAAAACATGAATCTCTAAGTCATCTAGTAATAATCTTCCATTCATCCATCCATTCATCTTTTTCCACTCATCCAGGACCGCGTCACAGAGGCAGCAGTCTAAGTAAAGATGCCCAGACTTCCCTCTCCCCGGCCACTTCCTCCAGCTCCTCCGGGGGGAACCCCGAGGCGTTCCCGGGCCAGCCAAGAGACCTAGTCTCTCCAGCGTGTCCTGGGTCTTCCCAGGGCGTCTGCCCATTTTCTATTAGAATTCCTCTAATAGTTTTCATCAGAAAACAATCAGAATAAAATAAACCAGCAAATATAAATACTTAAAAAGCATTCATATAATTAGCTTCAGGGGTAGTTTGGGTCCGGAAGGCCCTGACTCTAACCTTGGCCCCTCTGTGCTGAGAATGAAGGCTGGCATTTCCATTTTGATGACCTTTTATCGTCTCAACCTTACACTGGGAAATTCGATCACCCTTTGAGTACATCTTGCCCTGCAAAGCAGTTTTTTTTAAATAAAGATGTGACTTTTATGTTATAGACTTGTATAGATGTTTTCAAGGTAAAGCCTTTATAATTCAGATTTCCTTTCGGTTTCGATTTTTTATTTTCCAGTCAAAGAAAATAAAGGGTTTTACTTTCTGCTAGGAGGTTACACTGCCTGGAGTTTGTTCAACCAGGAGGAGATCAGTTCCAGATTACAACATTACAATGTGTATGCAAATATAACTGCTATGCTTTACTTTTCTGACTCCACATTGTAGGACTAATTATAATGTTTAAAAGACATCTATCTTTATCTCTGTGTTTCTTTTCAGATTCACACTTCCCTCCTGCCAGCAGGTTTTGCAGTCCAGCTTTCTCTTAAGTGTTAATGTGGTTATTGTGGCTGCAAGTCCATCAGCAAAAACTCTACCATTTTGTTTCGGGCTTTTAGGTTTTTTGTTGTCAGAATATAAAACACAAGTCCAATAAATCTCTCCAGATTTTACAGAAAGCTACACTTGTGTGTGACATACATATATAAATGTCTGTCATCTCAGACATGAGTCGTGACTGACAGTTTTTCTGTCACAGTCCGTTTATGAGTCTTAAACAAAAAGAAGCAAGACGGTCAGTCAAGAAACTCACTCTTCTAGAAGCCTTAGCTCTTTTTCAAGTAATCCCAGATGTGGACTTGGCAAGTAGTGAAGATTTTTTTGCTGAGAAATCAGATTTCATCCTCTCTGATTCCTCCTCTGATGAGGATATGCCAGTACAAATGGATTCATAGTTGAAACTGCCTCTCCACGTGAGACTTACACATTTGTAGACTAAAAGACTAATCATTTTTGACAAAGAGGGCGATGAGGAGAAGCCTTCATCTGTAAAAGGTGTTAAAAAGGCAATCGGCATGTTAAAGACAACAAACGGTGCCAAAAACAGGCACACTGGAGAGAAGTCTTCTTTGTAGACTTTGCCTTGTAGGTCAAGGCTTTTAGATATGTAGTGCACAGAACTGTGCGCTGTCGTACGAGCCAGATCTAATTTGCAACTTGAAGGTCCAGTAATTAGGGTGATCATCACAACACAACTTTGAGAAGAGGAGGGAGACATTGCAGCCGAAGCTGAAAGTTCCAGGGATTCTAGTGTTAATGTGACTCAGAGAGTGAACAAAGGGAAACGTGCTTTTCTGTATTTTCTGCACTGTTGAATATGAATGGCTGCTTGGTGTTTGCACAACACCTCCATGTGGGCGCTAACCTTTTGTGAGCTTTACCTGTTTTACTAAATAAACATTTGCTAGTCTTACAGAAAAGCATTTCACTAAAATAAATCATTTAATTTTGAGCTTCCTGACAAAATACAATAGATTTTTTTTAAATCTAAAATATAATGTATTTTAAATAGAAAAGTTTGGAGAAAACCTTACATTTAAGAACTAAAAACATCACAACACTAGACTGAATTTAAAGAATGTAAAATATATATTTCTGTTAAATAACTACAGATAAACGTTTAATCTCCAGCAATCTACAGGAGTGAAGTAAAATTCTTCCAAACTGATGTAAGGTTTTACTGACTGTTATGGAAACTGTTTGAAAGCAGCTCTTACAAAGCTATCAAAAAAAGAAGCAAACGTTTGCATTCTTTTCCCCCGCAGAGATACACATCTACCAAGGCTTTTTGTTACATTTTTGTCTCTCAGTTTTATCTGTGTCTTTACTAAGTTTAAGCTCTCTAATCTGAGCAAATGAGTTAAACTCATCGGTATGACATTGTAAAGACATAGCTCTTTCAGAGGCAGCTATCAGTCAAAACCAAAAATGTTTTTTAACTTTTAAATCTTACCCTTTACTTTTTTAAAAAAGTGATCTTGATGACAACAACTGATGACAACTTGTTTGGTCCTGAAAGTAATTAAGATAAGTTCAGAAAGACTTAAATCTGTCTTCTTGTATTATTAGATATGGAGTTTTTGATGTCATTTTAGGAGTTAAAGGTCAAATTTAAAACAAAAAAAGTTGTTGCAGATTTGCACAGAAATATGGGCAGACATAAAAATCGGCACTTGTTTTGGTGGGAATGAAATGCACATCTAACTGCTCTTTTTTTAGATAAAAAATAACTTGATTAACATTTCTCTGATTCCCAAATATGTGAGAAAAATAAGATGATACGTCTAAAGAACCACAGCTAAACTGATCCAACAGACCAGAACTCACAGTGAGCTGGGTCGGATCTGCCGCCCGTCCGGCTCTCCGTCATTGCTGGTCAGGCTATGTCTTGGGGTTTGACTGTGGCTGCCGCCGCCGCCGCCCCCGCCCCCGCTGCTGCTGCTGCTGCTGCTACTGCTGTTACAGTTGGTGGAGTTCTGCACGTCAGCAACACTATTCCTCTTTTCACCTAGAAATTTAAAGAAAAGATATGAACTTTTTTATCCTAAAAATGTGTGTAACTCAAGTACACTGTTTTTGTCCATCCGAAAGCCAAAAATTCCAACATTTAATTTAACAATAGAATTGGAGGTGAAGAGTGTTCAACAAAACCCTGTGTTCATACCTTTCTGGGAGTGTGTTGGTGTGTGGAACAGAGTGAGAGGTCTTTCGCTGCAGGATGGTGCTTTATTCTCTGAGCTTCTTCTCCTGGACTGCAAGTTGTTTGTACCGGCTGCAGAATTTGGAACATCCTGGAATATCTGAGAAAACAAAAACACTCAAACTCCTACCCAAGCAGAAAAAGAATTTGAAAAAATGAATGGAGCAGACCTTGTGTAATGTATTTCTACACATTGTATTTGTGATTTAGAAATACACTGTGTAGAAATACACTACACAAGCTCTGCTCCATTCATCTAATCACAAATACACTGTTTCTCCATATTCACTACTATTTAATTTTTGATAAAAAAAAAAACACTCAGAAATACTCTATATGTCCTTCATCATCAGAAAAAGGCCACAAGAACGGCTCAAAAACACAAACGTAACGTTGTGTAACGTATAAAACACAAAAACGGATTTAAAAATGGATGTACTTATGTTTATTTTCCTTAAAATGGTTATGTTCTGGATTATTCCTGCTTTTATTTGCTTTATATACAATAAATAACATGATTTGCATTTCAAAGCTGCATAAAGCACAAGAGCATCGGACAAACACTCAAATAAGAGAAAGTGGGGATTGTAAAAAGCAACATTCACGTGCGTCATCCTTTCAGCACTTACTTCATCTGCTAATGTGTAAATCTATGCATGAGCACAACACTAGTCTGACACATGTGTCTGCATGTTTATTCCACCCACAGACTGAAATGTGCACAACATCAAGGTCTCATACAGACCAACTGTTGCCATGGTGACATCTGTAAGCAGCTTGGCCTTCCACAAAGCCGCTTAGATCTAAAGGGAAAAGTGGCTTTGGAATGTATATCAAGTATATGCCGCCATTGTGTTCATCTATAAATGAGCCGCGTGCATTTAATGTAGTTTAATGTGCAATCACTCAAGAGTTAATCTCTACGAAAAAGTCAAAGGCATGTTTAATCTTCAGCCGGGCTACAGTGGCTCCGCCTCTCACCCTCTCGTGGTGCTCTATGAGGATTTCCACAACTATGTTCTGGAACTTGATGTCCATGATGGCGGCCACAGTCTCCTCCTGGGGGCGGAGCAGCGTTGGTCCAAAAACCACACCCAGGTTGGCAATGGTCATCAGGTTCTGATGGTGGTGACTGGCCACACTATGGAGGACCAAATAAAAATGAGTTTTCATGAAAGCATGCATGTCCGCAATCAATTATTCTAAAGGGATGAAGCGTATCAACTGAGACTTTTTTAAACGGACAGAAAGCCATTAGGAAATATTAAAATTTCAAATACGAAATTCTGAAATATGAAAATCAAGTACAACATTTTTCTAAAACAACCCATTTGTTTAAGAATGTTGCTGCTTTTTACTGGCAGAAAGACACAAAAAGCTGTGAGTTAGCAAGGTAAAAAATGTCAGTTTGTGAAAACCCTAAACAAAAAGGTACTTTATGCTTTTTTCATGTAAAAAGTCACAACAAATTGCTGAATTTCAGTATGCCACGTCTGTGAAGCTACGTTCACACCACCGTCGGCAACGCGCTCCAGCAACCACTTTCAATGAAAAGTCAACGTGACATGCGTATGTGAGTGTTTCAAGCTTCTGTGTTCAAAACTCTCATGCACTTACATTCACTCAACAAGTTTCTACCACTGTTTTCAGACTCTACGTACAAAACGCATTGAATATAAAGTGAAAGCTAAGTTGGACTTTGACCAATCAGGGAATAGAATTTGGTAGTGACGTATGAATGTCACCCCTTCTAATTCCAAGAAGTGCCAACTGATTGAAAATTGATTATAAAGGAGAAATTAATAATCGTGGTTTGTACCCGACTGGAATTATATGGCACCGTGTCTTTCATATATTGGAATAGAGCTGTGAAAGAAAAAGACTGGAACAAGATTTGCTCCGCCAAGCCACTTCCAACTGTAGGGGGCGGACATGTGCTAGAAAATAGTACAAAAAGAACAAGAAAGAAGAAGGTCCTTCCTGCTTGTTTGGTGTGAACATCATCTGCTGAAGGCGCATGAAAGAACATGCTTTTAGCACCTTGTTAAGTGACTCAAGAACATAAACTGTTAATAAAGCTTTCATGTTTCACTACATAATTTTATATAAAATTCAGACTAATAACATTTACTAGAATGGATCAGTAACTGAGAAGAACCTCTGAGTAAATAATTCATTGTGCTGCAGAGACAGAACTAAACCCCTCATCAATGAGATGTTGATAACGGCCACCTGGACATGTAATCCAATAAACCAAGGTAAATATGCGTGACCTCCTGTGTGCTATATTCTGCTGCCGGCGTGTAAAGTAAATATTGCTTAAAGCTTCTTTATCACAGTTTAAATCGTGCTGCTGCTTGAGAAGAGCCCAACAGAATCACAGGGCTTAGATGCAGGTTTAGACTGAATAAAGAATACCTCACAGAGGCTTTTCATAAATAATTACACAAAAGACAACAGAGTCGAGTTCTGCCTTTGAGCTGCAAAAACAGGAAGTCTTCAAAATTCCTTCAAGATAATACAAACAAAAGTAGAACTGTATACTCTATGTATTTGATATAGAATGTTAAAATGTTCTTCTTTGAGGAAAAAACGCGATTTAGCGGTAGTGTCGTAAGCCATAATTGCGAATGTTTATATTTTAGTTGCTTTATTACACAAAAATTATGTTTACCATAGAAATTGTTAGTATGGTAAAACTTATCTCAAATCTGAATCTCTCTTAGGCTTGTTGACGAACTGCATTCTTATGAAATTGTAGTTTGTGTCAAGCTACAGAGAACTAAAAATAAGATTGAAAAACTTTAGGATTTTCAAAAAATTTCAGTTTACTTTTAATCCAGACTTTAAGGATAGTTTTTTTAAATAAGTCTTTCCTCTCTGTGACCACATTGAAGTCCCATTTTGAAATCACTTCAAAAACTTGCACTTCATCACTAAATCCTTTGCCTTCTAGAGGTAAGTGGGGAAACGGGTTCACCTCGGTGGCTGCTGGGTTTCTATTTTCAGTGCAGTGTGTCAATCTGTGCAGTCACGGGATTACTCCGAGTACTAATCCTGTGCAGGGACTGATGGCCAATGCAATCAAGAGGTATTAAACTGCAGCAATAATTTTTTAAAAAAGAGGAAAGAATTTTTAACGTGCTGCAAGTCATTTTACATGCAGCACCTTAAATGATGAAGACTTGCAGTTTTGTAACTTTGCCGTTGCCACTTACTTTGCAAGGTGTTTCACCAGCAGCTCCAGCATCTGCCTGTTCTTCTCAGGAAGGCGGTGCACGAGAGCATGGATCTCTGTCACTCTGGCCTCTGGGTTGTCCATTTCTGAGCAAATTCAGATAAAAAGGTGGAACAGAGGACTTGGAAGAACAAGAAACCACTACATTTCTCATGGATAAGTCCAGGACGTGGAATTTAAAGCTAGGGCTTGTTTTATGCTACATAAAAAGCAAATTGTGTTAGAAAAAAGGCGTTAAGATGGAAGTGGGACTTTTAGGTAAACGTTTTTGAAATAAACATGTTCAAATGTTTAAGCAATTTTTGTTCCTTTTCTAATGTATAAAAGAAAATCAAGTTCCCAAAGTTAAAACACCAACAAGTTACTTTCTCCTAAAATCTTATGCTAAATCCTACTCTTGGCAACTTTTTCTGTTACTTACTCCACTCTGTTTGGCACATGTGCATAATGCCTGCCTAATGGATGGTGTGAAGTGCATCAGACAAAGAATATGCAGCAGCCTCTCACTCGAGTGGAGCGTTTCATGCAGGTGGTGATAAATGAGACTGGAGTAATATTAGGCAGCATGAGAGAAAAAAATGTTTTGCCAGCACCAAAGACAAAGGCCCCAGAAATAAAACCTGTATTGTTTAAAATCCCAGAAAACCATAATGGCACTTAAAGGTTCAGCGCAGCATCAGTCCAACCACCTTTTTTGTTGCACACATTTGCGATTGTACAGGTCAGTGGCCGAGTAGGAGAGGATCCACCCAGAGATTGGAAGATTGTGGGATTGAAACCACAGTTGGGTCATGTTAAAAGCTCTAAAAATAGGACCCCACCCACATTTAGGGATGGGTCAGATGCAGAGAGCCAATTTCACACTGTGGTGTGTGACGACTGACAGGAATTTAAAGACCCACTCCGATGGTGTTTGTAACATGTTCTCGTGGCATTTTTCTCATTTGGAGGACATATAGAAAATGTATTTTAAAATACCGCATTTCTGAGCATTTCTTTATTCAAATCATGGTGAATCAGGAGCAGATGAAAAAAATTCAGTTTGGAAAATTGTTGTGGCATAGAAGCTACAATTGACAGGCTACAAGCTTCCTGCTCCGCTCCATTCTCATGCACGACTAGATCCGCGGACATCTTTGTCTTCCTCCCCTGAGCTGGCATCTGGCTTAAAACTGTATGCCTAGATAGGTCCATTATTGCTAGCCCTTTTTGCTGCAACGGTAATGTTAGGCTTGGGTGTCTGAGGGGCTGTAAGCTAGCAGGAGAGTGTGTAAACAGATGGGTGACAGGAAGTGGGGTTGGGGTTACCCTGTGCCAACAGTTCCTCCCAAAACTCAAAGGAAAAATTGATCGTGATTAATGAACTACCGGTACTGCTGCTCTGCAAAAACTGTCCTAAAATAAATTTTTTCTGATGATGGAGGGCTCGAACGAAGAGAATTTAGAAAATTGGCCATCAGGTTAGAATTTTGGACAGCTAAAAGGCAAGTTTTTGCAATGTGAAAGGACGATCGGAGTGGGTCTTTAACCTTACTTGAAAATAGGTGAATTTTAATCCATTTTTTTCCTGCACAGTGTTTACCGGCCTGAGTCAGGCACAGCTGCTGGAGAACTCTGCTTGAAAAGAAAAATTAAAAATGGGGATTTGTGGGTTTTAAATTTCAAAGAGGATAAAGGAGTCAGAAAGGAAACATGCAAGGACAAAACAATACATGCTTTGTTGGTATTTTTGAATTTGTTAGCATTAAGAGAATTTGAAAGTGTTTCTTTGATCACTTCTGATACCTGTTTTTTGCTTAGTCAGTCATTCAAAAGCTAGTTTTTGCTACTGAATGTTTACAGCTGCTGCAAAGCGGTGGTGGTGGTGGTGGGTGCTCAATATGAAGCAGGACAGAAGGGAAGACAGACCCCTAGTAAACACATTGCTATATTAAGTCAGTGGAGGGAGGACAGATCAATCAAACTTGATCAGCCCTCAGGAGCTGGCTGTCAACGCTGGGCAATTCACCTGCAGCCATCGCAGCCGAGTCCACTTCACACACACACACATTAGCAACTAGCGGGTCCGAAGCTATAAACACTCCCGTGCATCCAAACACATGCCTAGAGACAGATGGCAACTGCTGCAAACAGTCGCGCAGAGAAAGAGGAGAAACACTGCGCCAGCCTCTGCACCCCCGCGTGTCTCCACACTCATGCGTGAAAACAGAAACACTCTTGGTTCTCGGTGCATCCTCCTGTTGTGCCCACTTCTTTATACGCACAGCAAAGCACATCTGCATGACCTTAATCAAACACCTACACGCATTACATAAATCAAACATTTCCAGAGAAGAAGAACTGAAAAGACTGAGTTCAAGAGAAAAACAATTGAAGCTTTCCACATTTTTATTCAAGTATGGCAGTTTTGTCAAATGTAAAATAAAAACTACTTTACTAGTTATAGAAAATGTGTGCACGATGAGCTTTAAAACCGCATGATCCTTTCAAATTGTAGATGTAGAGCTAAAAATCTGAAGTACTGATTTTTGAGCAAAAACAGAATATTTACTGCTAACTCTGAAAAGCAGAATAGAAACAAGCAAGATTTAAATCACTCAATTCTTGAAAAAGTTTAATTTTCTTTAGATAAAAAGATTTTTTTGGATAAAAGGTAAAGTAAAGCAAACAAATGCACTGCTTTTAATCTGCATTATTCTACATGAATTACATTTAAGAGTCACTAGCTTTGACGCACAGTGCTGCCTCCAAAAAAATGTTAAAAGATTAAAAAAAAAAGCATTAAAATGTTCTTTCTGCTGCTTTGAAGTTTTAATCCAGCCCTAGTTAACATTTACAAAAAAAAGCTGAAAGACACTTAACCGATATGAATTAAAAAGTTCTCCTCCTAAGGGCGCTAAGTTACTGTCACTGAGTTGTCGTCAGGGAAGGAAGCTAAAAAAGATGCGGTCAGATGTGTATAAATAATGCAAGTTCCGTCCTCACAGATACAGAGGGGAAAAACTGGAGCATGACATCATGCGCAAATCAAAGACAGAGATCAGTCACAAACCATGAAAAATTCAGATTAGGGATTTTCTTTACACACAGGGCGAGGAATTTATGTTGGACACAAATAAGTAATTTGCCCTTTTTTCTGTTTGTCTTCTCCAACCCTTTTGCATTTCTTTTTCCAGTGACCAGCCGGTTCCCACAGCACTTCCTAATGTGATTTTGTCTTTCTTTTGTCAATTTGGTTTAAACCTGACAGGATAAACCAAACTGGATTAAGCGTGAAAAGGAGCAAAACTTGAGAAGGTGGAAGATGATCTTGGTGGCTGGGAGGAGCAGGAAAAAATATGAAAGAGGGGGAAGAAAGAGGGGAGTGGCTGAATGAGGGAGTTCAGACCAGGACACTGTCCTCGTAACACACTGGCGGGTCTGCAAACTCGATGAAGACACGCACAGCGATGCATTCTTACACATGCGCACTCGCGCACAGATGCACGACACGCAAATGCAGCGTTACCAGAAATTGACGAGATCCAGGAGGGAAACAGGGAGCAGAGATATCTGACTCTGGGAAAGATCAGGGGAAAAAACAGGCATACAGACGCAGTGCAATTATAATATTTGCTAATAAGAATGACAAAGGATTTTAAGCATAGCGTGACAGGTTCAAGTTGGACCGAAACCGGTTATCTTGGCTGACCTATCTTCAACGGTCCTCCCTACCAACACACACAAACACATAAAAAGTACTTCCTTCATATTTTCTCTAATTAGACCTGCTGTGAATGGAGCCAGTGCAGTTCAGCTTTGCTAAGAATTAGCTAAAGGCAAAACATGTAAACAGGTTTGTGCATCACTTCACAATAAAAATCCCATGCAAGAATAAACTGAACAATTTAAAAAATAAATAAATAAATAAAAACTTTCCCATAAAAAAAAAACATTGATGATTTCTGATGAAAGACGAGGATTCATGATGTGGTCTGTTTGTGTTGCTAGAGTTTTTTCTGTAGCCTAGCAGCCATGGGAAAAAAAAACCATCGACTAAAAAAGCATTTCGGTAATTTGTCTTCAAAACAGCTGAAGGAGTTTTCTTCAGCTTTTTTTTTTTTTATTTTAAAAATGAAATGAATGTGGACTGAGCCACACCCATGAGGCGGCTGCAGAATGTGGTGCAGCGGCCGTCCGATGGAAAAATTGTCCGACTTGCACTGGGATGAGCTGAGCAGGCTTCTGCCTTCACGTGGAATGTGTGTGCGAACTACAACTGCACAGTTTGCTTAAAGGCAACACACATTCAGATCAGTCAGTGGTCCCAGATCATTAACACAGTGAGTCAAAAGGCTCCTTTTGTCAGATTGAGGGCTCTGAAAACAGCCTCAAGGAGGTGTTGAATAAATAAATGTGTGCCTCATGTAAAAAATAATGTATTTGTCCAGAAACTACAAAATACACTGCAAACTATTTGATAGTTGTAAAGACTTTAAACCTTATTTTTTAAAATGCAAGATATTTTACCAGGTTTCAAGTTGCTTTAACACCTGCTTTGTAACTTTCCAAGCTTTTCTAGAAATCAGCACAGCAGTAGATATTTTTTTTTCATTAAGAGCTAGGATCTAAAAAGCAGGAAATCAATATTAAAATGAGTCAAAATCCTTCAGCTCCAGATTCTTGACACTGTGATTTTTGTTTAAATTAGAAAAAAGTTATTTTAAAGTTCAATAAATGTTGGCAAGTTAGACTGGCATTTGTTTAGAGTTACGTTCTAAGAATAAATGCTAGTTTTAGATTTGATGAAAATGTATTGTGATGAGCCAACTTGTACTTGGTTAGTATTTTCATTTTGTTCTAAAATGAGTCATTTCTACCTATTACACTAGTTTTTTGTCCCTGTAATCAAAATAAACTACAATTAGGCACAAAAACTCCAAAATACAAAGCATTTGCTTAGAAGTAGTAATTAATGCTTATTGGTCTGTATAACATTCAGTTCTAAGCACTTGTATCTACAAGCTTTTTAAACTTATTTTTCCTTTTTAATGCTTGCATAACTGTTTGTTCAAAAATGTTTATATCCTAATATAATATTTTTTCTAAGTAAAAATTACTTGCTGCATAGACAAATAATATTACTACTTTCTAGAGAACTTCTCCTTATTAAGATAGCTATTCTTTTCCTAGTTTTAGGCCACCTCTTTTGAGCAAGAAGAGACAATTAAAAAGATATGATCAATGATGAGAAAAGGAATAATGTTACTTTTTATGCAACTAGTTAAGTATTTGAATCTTTTTTTGTCCACAGTTTGATCATTTGAGAGGCAAATGAGATGCAGGGAGAAGACTCACTGGCAGCTTTGATGAAGCTCCTCTGGTACTGGTAGGTCATGAGAGGTGCAGGGAGCACTCTGGAAGCACAGAGTAAGAAGGGAAAGAAGAGATTTGGACACAGCAAAAATCGGTTCACATAAATAATTGTGGATTTGGGTGCGCTCTGCGTCTGCAGCTTCGCTTGGGTTCACTCCCTGGGCATGCAGCTGCACCTGCTGATTCTCATGTGTGAACGGAGAGCAGTCATCAATGGAAGCGTGTGAGAGTGTATGTCTGTGTGAAAGTTCACCTGCTGATTTGTGTTAAACGCAGATCAGGTTTATTCAGTAGATTGAGCACAGTATGAGCTCTACACTGGATTTTTTTTTACATTTTTCCATTCCATTTAACTGACTTCTCCTGACCTCTCAGAGGTAATCCCTCTCTCATTATTCCAATGTTAACGAGATCATTTGACCGTCAACTGCTGTTGTCTGTGAGAGTGTATAGTAAATCATTCCTGGTAAATCAGAAGGTTTTTATGCCTTTATCTGCAAATCCAAACATTAAACTGTAAAAGAAATATTCTGTTTTAAAAAAAGGACTGGGGTTAAAGCTTTTTCACACACACCTGAGATAGTGCTTAATAGCACTTGTGATCGTCTTAATCTCCCACTCCTGGCTCTCCAGCTCAACATCAGCGCATGCTTTGGGATCTAATGGACAAAAAAGAGCAGGGATTACTAATCAAACAGAGGATTAAAGTCAGGAGCACATGTGCTTTGCCTTGTGTGTTTTGGTGTTTACCCATAGCCAGGCTCAGTAGTTTCTGTACTTTGGAGTTAACGCCGGCGATCCGGTACAATCCCTGCTCATCAATTCCTGGAGAAAAAGGAAAAAGAGACTCAAAAATGTATTTTTTTGGGATGAGAAGAACACAATTCCTCTTTAAGGAACCATGCATTTGCTACTGAAAATAAAAACACGACAGATGGAATTTAGACAGACAAATCTTTATTTTACAACAAATTCAGAAAACATTTATGTCTAAGAGAATAACCCCGCTAAAGACACTATAGATAAAAAAAAATACAGTATATTTTAGTCTCCTTTTTTAAAAAAACTAAAACTCACAGTGATTATTTTTTAAATCCAGATTTGATCTTATAAAGTTTTAGGATTACTCATCTCTGAGAATAAGCAGAGGTAACTGCAATAAAAATCTATTTTACTGTGTGTCAGGTCATCTCAGTCCACATAAAAAAAGATTTATGCTTATCTAGCTTTACTTATGCAATGTTTGTGCTGTAATAAAACCTTCAACCGGCTCTGAGAAACAGAACTACATCTTAAAAAGTTGATTTTTTTGACAATGAGGAAGCAGAATGGGTGTAACAGTTGACACTGTTTAAACAAAATGAAGGACAAAGTTTTTAAATATTTTTAGTCTTTAGGTTTTTTTTTTTTTTTTGTGGTACAAACTGGTACAAATACGACGACAGGTGTCATCAGCTTTTTCACCACAAAGTAAACACAAACCCTGTCTTGCGTCCCACTTAGTCCTGAATCTGCTCTAAATTGGCCCGGCTTTTGGCATTCTTTTCGTTTTGGCCTTTTTTTCATGTTCTCCGTCTGACATTTGCTTCCTGCAAAGACTTCAAAGACGATGCAATGATCTTTGGTGGATACAGTTCATACACTGTGGTTGAGCGTGACGCTCAGCTGCACGTGAAAAGAACATGAAATAAGTGCACAGTTGTGATGTTTTTACTGGGATATTATGCGCCTCCTTGCATGTAACAGGTCATCGAATCTCAACAGCCTTTCAAACAACAGCGATGAAGGCCAACATGGCCAAATTTTG
Source organism: Oryzias celebensis (assembly GCA_014656515.1). Classification (NCBI taxonomy): domain Eukaryota; kingdom Metazoa; phylum Chordata; class Actinopteri; order Beloniformes; family Adrianichthyidae; genus Oryzias; species Oryzias celebensis. Next base: position 18,676,325 of record BNCR01000013.1, read on the forward strand.
ACTATAGTGTGACTATAACATAAAAAAAAAATCCCTTTTTCAAGCTTTTTAGCAGTTTCCTACCAAAAAGATTACTAGTGTGCATCTAAAAATCTTTGTCGCTCATTTTTTTTGTTTTTGTGTTTTCTGAGATGATCTAACTTTTAAAAGCCTCTATAAATTATGATGCACAAAGATGACGGATAAATGACTTTTTGCAAAACAGACACATCTGCACAGCAAATACAAAACTAAAGAGACTTTTTGTGAGCTTAGGACTTAAAAGTGCAAAGTGTATTACTGTAGGAGTATAAACTGCATCTTAAACAAACTTTGGTTATGAAGCAATGGCAGGCACTGCCTCTGATGTACTCATGTACTTTTTTCACTCTAAACACACAGGAAGCGAAACTGAATGAAAAGTACAGCATGGCTTAGCGAAGAGGCAGGAAACCCACAGAGCTGAAAAAAAAGGAAAAAAAAAAGAAGAAGAACACAGAAAAGTGCTGTACCTCGCGTCTCCACAGCATAAATGAATTTTTTCATTACATTGAATCCAATCACATCCAGCTGGGCCACTGAAGGAGGGCAGTAGAAACAGAATGAGGTTGTAAACAACTTGACAAAATTCATAAAAGAACACATGAGCTTGCTGCAGTTGTAGAAAATGAAGTAGTTTAGAATTCTGACAAATTCCATGTTAAAATATTCACTTAATATTGTTGATGCTACTTACAGCCTTCAGCTTGGCTGTCTTTGTTGAGGTTGTACACCTGCAAAAAAAGATAAGAAAAATAGTGCATATACTTTCCCAGAAGTTTGTCAAATGCAACAGCTTGTTTATTTTTTTATATTATTGTGCATAATTTGTAGTAATGCAGACATTATAAATGCTTAGTCCTGCTCAACTTATTGTTTTGTTGCAATATAGAAGCCTTAGTGGTTGCAATTCTTTTTTTAAACTCAAAGTTGAGTCTAAATTTTACTTGGATTTGGAGTAAGCAAAAGACCATTTGTTCAAATCTCTATGGAAAACTTGAACTAAAAGCATAACACAATAAACACTGTAAAAAAGATGGTATCTGGAAATGGTTAGTTATCAATCTACCTAATTCAAATCTGAGGCAAACCAAAGATTTTCTCTTTTAGGGGTTGCATAAAGTTAACACATTTTCTCATTTTTAGCTCTGGTAAGTTTCACTTGGAAGGAAAGTACAAGACCTCCTTTTAGTTTCAGGAGGAAAGGGCACGGCTGTAAACCCAAATAGTTCTTTGCTCTCTCTAGACAAAACGATAAAAGTATTTTACACAGAAACACAGAGTTTAGCCTATGAAATTTAAACAAAACGTACAGGTGTTTGCTGGAAAAGGAAACATTTAATGATAGTTTCCCTGAGCTCGTCAGTTGCTTGTTCAAGCTTGTCTGGGCTACCTTTGCATGCTTTAACGGCAACATGAAGCAGGTTGTATTGACACGAACAGATCTGAATGTGACCATTGAGTGCAGCCCTAAATAACTGGCTTCAGGATTTCAGAGAACGACACTATCTAACCAAATACTAAATATATAGTAAGAAATGCTAAACTTGAGCCAAAGCCACAAAATTGTGATTCAAAGTAGAAAGCCAGTGTTGTTTTGCTTAGTGAACATGTCTTCCCTCCGTATAATTATCTTTGTACTTGTACTGGCTGTGTCATGTAAGAACAAACTGGTAACCATAGAAACCCACCGGTTCTCTGCCATCCATAGCCTCCATCCACAACCTGCGGTCCTCTTCTGACAGAGCCTGCATGGTGATCACGCCCGGTCTTGACATGAACACACAAACCATATTAGCCTCCAAATATATTAGCAAATAGCAAAAAAACTTTTAAAAAGCTCAAATTGAATATTTACTATCTAAAAAAATGACAAACTTTTACATCAGAAAGATATAAGTTTAGGTGCTTTCTAACATGAACTGAAGTCTACGCATCTTTGCTAAATACTTGGTGTAAATATCTGGTAAAAAGATTACCAGCTCAGTTATGCTTTTACTAAGAAAGGATGTGCACAAAGCCTGAGGATTCATCAACTAACAAGTATCCATTAGATCAAGCAGCTTTGACAAATCACCCTGACAGGGTTAGCCTTCAGTAAGCGCACTCATACATCAGTCACTGACACACCCTCATTAACCACATCCATACTGGTCTTCCGGGGTTTCCAATCAATCTATAAGCTCAGGGTGCTGATAGCAGCACATTTATCTCACTTGGAAACACAGATGTGATGCACTGGCCAGCACACACTGTTCCTCGTCTAGAGACACTTGCACTCACAGTCCAGTTTTTGAAGCTGTAGCAGGATAAGTAAAAATATGTGTGGCTCTCTTAGGTCTAACTGAACTGAAAACAGATCATTTAAAGACTCACTCCAATGAAAATAGTGGTTTTGGTGTTTTTAACATATTATTGTTGCATTTTTTTATGACAGAGAACATCTGTAAAGAAAATTAAGATCAAAATTATTTTTCTGAGACGAAGAAATCCCTTTAGAAAAAGCTTGTTGTTGTGACATGGAACCTACAACCGCAAGCCATAAGCTCCCTGCTCAGCTCCATTCTGATACATCCACTTGTAGGCTACAAGATCCATCTTCTTCTTTGTTTTCCTCATCTGAGCTGGAATCTGGCTCAAAACTGTACGGCTGCTCCAATATTGCTAACAACTTTTTGCTGCACAGGTAATTTTAGGTTTGAGGGTGTGGAAAGTTTTAAGTTAGAGAGAGAGAGCGTGTAAACAGAGAACTGTAAAGGGAAAGAGGGTTGGCGTTGCACCACGGCAGGGATAGGCAACTTCAGGCCTTGATGGTCACATTCCTGCATGTTTTCCAACATACCATGCTCTGACATGTTTTAATTGGCTGGACACACCTGAACCAGGTAATCAGTCATGAGTAAGGCTTGGATATCTCTGAATCATGCAGACACTGCAGCCCTTGGGACCTGGAGTTGCCAATCCCTGCTCCACGCCAACGGTACCATCCACAACTCTTACAACAAAGAGTTGAGTTTCTAATGAACTACCACTGCTATGCAGAAACTATGTCCTAGAAAACAAATCCAGTTTTTTGATTTTGGCAAAAAACTGACTCAGAACGCTCTTAAAATAGATCAAAAGTTAATTGAAATAGGTTTTTAAGGTAGATATTTACACGTAATTATCTACTAAATCCCTACTAGTTCTGTTAATTTCTACCTGAAGAACAATCCATTTCAAACCAAATATTAAAGCAGGATTTCTATTTTTATGTCTACTTTGTAATCAGACAATAAAAGGAGAATACTAAAATAATTTCTGCTGTAAAAGCAAGTGTCTAATAAGATACATTTGCAAAAGCAGTAAAACATATGGAACATATTCTATATTGCGTGAATTATATTTTCCACTGAATGACAAAACAATTTGGTTTTAATCTTGCTATTCCAGGGATAGGCAACTCCAGCCCTTGAGTTGCCTTTCCCTGCTCTAATCCCTTTTGAAACACATACCAACAGTATGTATGCAACACTGATAAACACTGGCTGGTAACTTATTAAACTCATTTTATTTTGGATGGAAATATCAGAAAATATTTGTATGGCCAACTTGTCAAAACACTTTGTTTTATTTTACAACCCTGTAAAGACTAACAATGAAAAGCACAAAGTTCAGCCAAGAACATAGTGATGACCGCTGTGTTAAAGGCTGCAGTGGGACAGCAGGGAAAGCCAACCAAATGAGTGGACACCAACGCTGGAAGCGTAAATCTACAAGGTTCTTTGCATCAGTTCAGCACCACCCCCAAGTGTCCACTAGTTGTAATTACATCCTGTGAAAGCTACAGTAACAGCTGGTACAAACCTGTCCATCGCCTCCACATCAAAACAGAACCTCTTTTCTATCGAGTCGGTCTTCCTCCTGGTGCATGACTTCAGGATGAAGGTTTCCTCCTCTCCCTGAATTTGAACAAAAAAATAAATCACATCACAAGTAAACAGGATGAATCGACAATCAAGGCATTTAAAACAGGATACAGAGGAATCCTAACAAGCAGCAATAAATAGCAAATGTAGAAATCAATTTGATGCTACAGCTTGTGTTTTCTTGAGGTCTTAATTCATTGTTTTCCAATATTTCAATGTTTCTTAACATTAGTAAGCAGGAAACTAACAAAAAGAAAAATGTTTCCATTCCTCCAAGAGGACAACAAACTTTAGAAACCTTCTGGCAAAATATGGGATCCTCATTTTAATGTATTATTTTTCAGCGCTGGAGTAAAACAAATGATACAAATAAAAATGATGTACTGCCATCTATTGATTTTTTTTTTTGTTTTAATACTGCATGATATGAAATGTTAGTTAATAAAACGGATTGGTTTTACATATCTAATTGTAAATGTGTGTGTTTGGAAAAAACAAATGTTTATAATTTGACAGCCCTCCTGTTGAGGCGGAACCAGGTTTGAAAAAGTGGTGAAATACTCAGCCTACTTTGAATAGGCCTAAGCAGGCTGCATCTTTGTTTGTGGTGCTAGCTCTGAACAGAAATATAGAAAAAGAACTAATGGATGATTCACAACTTAAATCTGCACAGTCATGGATGCTAGCCAAGGTCAATTGTCCTTACATAAACTCCAACTGAGTAAAAGTGATGATATTTTGAACATCACATATATATACTGTATATTTTCTTAAGTTTCCACTTGCACGTCACGCCAAAGACCTAAGATGTGCATTCTTTTATTCTTTATAAATGTCAGTGCCAGAGAGGTAGTTTTGATTAGGAAGTCATCAAATATGTGGTTACTTTACATCTAAAATGTTCCCAACTTCACTGTAGTCTTGGTTCGATTAAACATATTATTGTGCTGCACTGATCATGCATTGATTGTTCCAGATCATCTTTAGTAAACACTCACTGGAAACAGATGGAAAGAATCAATCGCTACATACAATCGCTTTTTAATCGCTACATACATATTAATGAAAACTCACAATTTTTCCACCAGATTTAGGGTCAAACAGAACCATGGTGACCCTCTTCGGCTCACGATGGTAAGTGCAGTAGTACTTTACCCAAGTCGACACAAATGACCCTGTAGGGGATAGAAGTGGGGAGGAAACAGTTAAAGATTAAGGTTGGAAACAAAAGACACAGGAAGAGTAGAGTAACGAGAAAAAGGTGATGTGAAATGGTCAAATTAAAACAGAGCAAAGAGCGTTTAAATAAGACAAAAAAAGGATGAGTCATGTCTTAAACCAAGCTGGATGAGTTGCCATAGCAACCACACACGTACAGAGCAGTAGTCACATCTTTGATGGATCAAACTTGACTTTGTCAGCTATTGGCTAATTATTTTTATTTATTCTGTTCCCCTGATAGCATGTGCATGTGTGCGTGAGCACGTGTGTGTCAGAAGGAGGAGAATGGTACAGTTATGTGTTCTACCCAACATGAACACATCCATCCACCCACCAATACACAAACTGTATTCTTCTTCTAAACTATAATAGACTTCTTCAAGTTAAATCTAATATTTTAAGGAGCCCTTTAAAGATGTATCAGAGAAGAATTCAATGTCTACAGCAGACATACAGCAAAAACTGCAGAGATCTTTGTCCACCACCATCACAAATGTTAACCAGGTATTAAATATAGTATTTCTCCAACCAAGATCTGACAAATGTTGCTGCTCTGGAGCTGGCAGAGAACCTGTTAAAATGTTAGAATTACAACTCACCAGTGGCATCAAAATTCAAAAATAAAAGGTTTGTGTTTTCAGTATAAATTGTGGGTTGATGGAACTGTGAGCAGACGTCATCGTAAACACAATACAGCCAACAACAGGGTTTTCATATCAAATTTAGCACTTTTTTAATACAATTTGTTAGTCCTAGATGTTTGTAAATTAAGACTGAGAAAACTGCAGGGATCTGGTTAAAAGTTAAGAAAAGTTCAAGCTTAAGTGGAGGCGACACCTACGCTTCTCCAGGACAAACAGGTATCCCTCCATGGTGTGTTGGCTGATGCTCTTGTGTTCATGTGGATTCTCCTTCATCTTCCTCATCAGACTTTCTACCTCGGAGCGTGTGCTCTCAAAGCGGTTCCTAGTCTGTCAACAAACCACAGAAAAACATGCATCGAAAATTAATTTGGTTCCGTTTATAATGAAGCATATTCTGAAGCATTTTTCAGCAGTTGGCTAACTGCTCCCATTTATTACTAAAGAAGTCGTTATCTTTTTTTTTCAAAATCTAGAATAATAAATATGATTACAGCTTCTTAAACTGTATTTTAACTACATGTCTACAATTGAAATAAATATTTGTCCAAATACAACTCTCATATATTGAAGCATATTCTCTTATGATCTAAACTACTTTTACATTTCTACGAAAACTAAACATTTTGTAAATCAAATTAAAAATAAAGCTGGAACATTTGAAAATGACTAACAATGATTTAGGTTTAATTAGCCTAACAGAGTGGGGTGTACAACAGGATACGAGAACAATGTGTTTGTGACCTTACATTCTGTATGCTGATGGTAAGATCAGTCTTGAAGTGGTTGAAGTCCTTAGCCAGCTCGTAGCCATGGTGATAATATGTGAACAGGCCTTGAAGAAATGCCAACAGCTGAAGAAAAATAGCACCAAATCCACAATGACGTGAGGCGAAGGAGAAGAGATGAAGTAGAGAACAAGAAGATAAAAAAAAAAGAAAATTATAACTGTGAGGCTAACAAAGAAGTAAACTTTCTTATTGTTGAAAACGTTTTTCAAAAAGACAATAAATAGGAAAAGCAGTAGATTATTTTAAGTAGTATGACACGCTTCCCTGACATAAATATGATGTGAAAAATGCGTTTTAGTTTTCAGATTCTCCCATCAAGTTGAGGATCTGACAAGTGTATTTCATGACAATTCAAGTATGAAATCTATGGTAAAGAAAGGGAGAGTAATGAAGCACTAAGGCATTTCTGTTCAGCTTCCTGAAGTTTTAAAACAAAAACAGATAATCAGGGAAGAACAATTCTTACAGGCTCCACAAACTCAAACATCTTTCTCTCTTGGACCTCCTGCACTTTGAAGACGTACTCCAGGGAGACCTCATAGAAGTGATGTCTCACGTTATCCACCTGATTGTCAGCCTACAACAGGAAAAGCATCTGTGAAAACAGCTCGTTTGTGTGGGAGACAGAAACAGGAAGTGAATTGACATGAGGTCATACCTCATGTAGATGTGCCTCTTTCTTCTTTGCTGAAAGGCTAAGGTGCTTCTCCAGGACTCCACAATATTTCTCTGTCTCTTTGTCATACTTTTTCTTAGCTTCCTGTCAAAAAAAATATATTTCAGTAAGCAATGCAGTACTTTCCAGATTCTACAGTGTGTTGCATTGCAAGAATTCTCCAATAATATTGAAAGAAACCATGACCATGTTTCTTATCACAGAGTGGCAACTAAATGGTTTAATTAATGCAAAATTCTAAAACATTGAGGAAAAAAAAATGCTGGTTTTCTCCAAGATTTCACACAAACTTTTCCATTTTCCACAGAGCTTAGCATGAAATTCTCCCTCTGGGTTGCACAGCTGCCAACTGAACAATGGACTGTTTCATCAGAAATGAGATCACTGTCATAACAAAGAGACACGTGAAGGAAAGATGAGCAGGGCGTAGACTAAACTAAACACTGCTCTAAAATAAAAAATAGACTCATTCAACATTTAATAATAAAATGAATGAAAGCAGAAAGTAGACAAGTGTAACCTTTTTGTATTTTGTTGATACAGAAGCAGAATATTGAATAACAAAGTGATCTAGATGTGCATCTTCAACATTGGAAAAATATATAAAAATAAACATTTTGTTACTATTAGAAATAATAATAATTCTGTGAGCATATTTTTAGTACTGCACTTTTTTTTTGAAAAGTCATTGCAGATTTTCCATTTAGAGATGGATCAAAATTTTACAAAATAAAAAAAATGTTGTATTGATTTAATTTTTGTCTTTTAGATTAAATAACTATTTATATATAAACAGGACTCTAAGAGGTACCAGCTCAAATCAAAATAAAACATATTACCCTAACTTGACTGGATAATTCCTGAACCTGAACTTAAAGTGCAGGTCTTCATTTTTTTATTTAAATGTCTTTAGAAATAATGTTGAAGCCTAAAAAATAGATGGAAAATGTTTCAGCTTTAAAAAACACAACTAAAAAACAAGTATTACCACTATGTTAGGGATAAACGTTTAATTGTTACAAACTATATTGATGATTACTTAAGGGAGACAAAAAAAGGAAGAAGAGAAAACATAAACAGAGGAAAGGAGGTTTTAGGGTGGGTCTCCCTCTGCCCAAGAGGCCCAGAGTTGCTGTCAGACTACATTTGTCCTGGCCTGCTCACATTCCTTTAACTCTAATGTGAATACAAAAAAGAGCAAAGCCTCAAATGGGTTATCATTTTCACATTAGAAAGTGACTACATTTGAAATTGTGCATGATCTACACATAGTCTCCTTGCTTTTCTTTAGTTTCACCATGAAAACAATGAATGTGTGTATATAATGACGGAAATGATGATTTTAGTAGTAATAGAAAAAAAAAACTAATCAGAGTACAAAATTGTTAAAAATTTAAAGATAATGCATTGCCTCTACTTTGACTTTATCACTTCAACACTCATAGTAAACTAGTTTAATTTCACAAAGCATCATCAAAAAACTCATTCTGAACTGAATAATTTATAATGTACTGATGCTGGAATTGGCTATGAAATACAGTGTTGTCGGTTAGCAAGCGAGCACTTCCAGTCCTCTGGGCCACAGTCAGCAGCTGCAGAACACATCAGAAAATGATGACCGGATGTCTGAACAACAAGATCTATGTAAAGTCTGCCTCTGACTCGCGGGTTGTTCCTTTGAGTCGCAGGTTTAACGACAGACGCACACAAATGCATATGAAAATAGATTCAAAGTGATGGTAATATATCTCCGAAGATTTGCCTTGCCTTTGTATTAATCCAAAAAATATGTTTTTTTTTTGTTCACAGAACATTTTAGAGGTTAAGCTAACATTTCATTTTTAGCCAGCAGGTGGCAGCATAGTATAGTATTTGACAATCAGATGCCTTACTATGTGCCTAAACGTACTAAATTATAAAGAAGAAACTTGTACGATGACCCAATGCCAACTGATGTTCAACAGCATTTATAGTCACATTCATGTAAAGCAATATTTACCCTCTTAGCCATAACAATAGATAATTACTCAACGCCTTCTGCAAAGTGGAGGACCCTAATAATTAGTCAAAAAAACCTTGATGCAATACAAATAAACATTTTTTGAGTTCTGTGGGAGCCTGCAAGCAAAATGATCAATTATGCAATTCCACTCTGATTAAAAAATTGACATTTTCTACTGTTTTTGGACTCCACATTACATATATTGAAAAGCACGCTACACAGTAGTGTAGTTTGACTCCTGGGACCTGCTCGCCGCAATCATTCAATTAAAGAGAATTGCTTAGTGAACAAGATTACAACCTGGAGCACAGTTTTCTGTAAATAAACTCTGTAACGTGTAACTCTGCACATTTAGATCTGATTATTTGTCTAACAGCTATAATTTCGCAGAAAGGCCTCAAGTGTTGAAAGCTTTTAAGCTTTAAAAAGAGGTGAAGCAGAGCCAGGCGACGGTTTTCTCAGGCCTTTTAGGCTAAACTCAGATTAGCACGTTGCTTGTGGTGACCTTGCTGTAACGTTTTTGTGTTCACTTCTTAATCTGACCACCGTGCCAAGATCAGACAGTAACCCCAACGATGAAATGGATTATCATGGCCATAACACGCCTAATGACTGTACCAGGAAAACCCCCAACAAAACAAGACCACTACGACTCAATATAAGCAGATTAAAAACACACATAGTTAAAAAACAGGGCATGTGCAATCATCTTAAAAATGTAATTTCTAATGTAAAATAACTATGTTGTAACTGTCTATGAAATTTTGTAGTAGTTTATGAGACAAACACTTATTTCTAGCAATTTGATCATGCAAAAATAACAATTTTAATTTAGCTTTTTCTAAGACACATGGAGAACTGTGACCAACAAAAATACACAATTTCTGGATTTTCTTTTGTGTGTGTTAATCTCGTATTTAGGTCATTATGTTGATATTCCAGGTTAACAAATAGTAAGTAAAGAGGATGGAAACCCCTGCTGTAAAAAGTATGTTGTGCTTATTTACATTTGTCCTTTATTTAAAGCAGGCTAATATGAACTCAACAGTAAACGTGAGATGATATCTATCATACACACAAGTTACTGAGATATTAAATGTACTGAAAAAACAAGGACGTGACTATACTTACAAGATATTTTTCATATATAGCTTTCCCATTCTGAAATTCAGTCACCATCTTTATTCACAAATGTGTAATTCAAGGAGTGTTGAATAAAAACATGTAAAGGTTTTACATGAAAACACAATAAAATCAGAACAAAAAAATTAAAATAGGTAAGGTTTCTGAGATATTTTGGATGCAAAAAAAATGTTTGATTTTTTTTCCCCCTTTTAGTCACAGAATCTGATTGTAATTACACTAAAACATAGTGTACAGCCGCTAACAAATACTGTGGCCTCCTCTCTAATTAACAATAAAGTCGCCCGCCCTCAGATTAAGTCATTATCAACCATATGTCTTGTGCTGAAAGTGCCATCAGATTCAGGAGCTTCAGAAAGACTAAAAGGCCTCATTGATTAATGTTTCGCTGCAGTCATAAACGAATCAATATTCATTCTTGGCACTTGGACAGCCAAAGTCACTCCAAGCCAACAGGGCTTTGTAGTGCACAGTGTCTACTTACCTTTGCTGCACTGATCTGCTCTTTCCGGAAGCGCTCCAGAGGTAAAATCAGCACATCGTTGGCATTTTCAATCTGCGGGGCGCACACAAATACATACTCAAATCACAAAGTATGAATGAAAAATATTTTAATAACCACACTGACAGAAAAAAATAGGAGAGTTACCATGCTATTTAACCCATAGTAAATTCAGAACCAGGTATTGAATCAAAGACTTACAGAGAGCCGAGGAGAATCTAGTTGTAATCAAATCAAGCATTATGAAGGTCACATTTACTGAATCTGTTTTAGGTCACTCACCATTCGTGTTCTCTCGTCCTCCAAATTCTGCAGGACAGCTGCAAACTCCTGAAGTGACTTTGCTAAGGATATTAAAATCAGCGCAGGAAAAAGAAAAGAAGATCGATGGTGGTCAGACACATTCAGAGACATCGATGTTTACATTTTTAAACTTGTGATGTCAGTGATGAAAATAAAGTGAAACGGAAATATAAAAGGCGTTTGTTGCAACGGCTTGTTGAAAGCCAGCACGAGTCAAACCAGAGGCATTGTTTGGTTCTCAGTTTCTTCCTCAGTTGCCTCTTTGTATACAAAACTGCAAGCACTGCACACATTTGTAGTATCTCAGACATTTGTGTGCTTTGATCACACACTAAGTGCAGTTAGACGCAGACTTTATGTTTATTCTTACGAATCGCAACATTACAACTTTGTGGTTTGTCATTGTAAGTTTGGATCAACTATGAAGACTACCATACAAAAAAATGAGGCAAGAAAAAAAAAAAACAACCCACAGCAACAAAAGAAATGAACTGTTTTCTTCTGGACACAGATTTACTCCAAAAAGCTTTTGATCAGAACAGCGTCAGGAGGAATTTTAGCTTTTACGTGCCAAAGAATACTCCAAAACCTATAGCCAAGCTCGGCAGATGAGCGGCTGGCTGCTGAGGAAGGATAAGCATGGTGGGCGGCTCAGATCAGTAAAAGGTTGTGACCTGCAGACCCAGAGTCAGGCAGCATGAGAGGGTGCGGCAGGCAGCAGGATATTTGAGCAGCAAGTCGTCCACCAATTCTGGAAATAACTGTTATGTTCAGAACCAGAACAATGCCGAATGTGGGGGAGGCAGAATAGATGAACGCTCACAAGCCATTTGAAACAAGACAACAGCATCACTGCTATTTTGTAGGCTGGTTTAAAGAAATTTCTTTCTAAAATTATATGCACTTTGGGACTCCCTTTTTTATACTAAAACTGTTATTTGGGGCAAAATTAGATCAACTGATGCTTCCGAGGAGATTTTATCTGAGCACATTGAAGCCCTGCATGGGGTTAAATCTGTTCAAAACTGTAGTCTGTTGTTTAGTCTGTCAGAAGGCTTAGCCCAGCATAAGCCTTTGTCTTCTGTAGGTCAGAGGTCCCTAACCATCAGGCAGTGGACTGACAACAGGCTGTGAAGCATTTGTTTCCAGGCCTTGAGTGGACAAAAACAGAAAAAAAAAAAAACAGAAAAAAAAAAAAAGGGGGGGGGGGGGGGGGGGGGGGGCGCAACATAAAAGGTAGATAAGAACCGAGGCTAATTATTTGGTGTGGAACTGTGGGAACTGCTATTATGAAATGGAAGATGCAACCCGACATGAGAACATGTGAGATATGAGTGACAACATGTCTATGGCTTTGTCTTTATATTGGTTTTGTGATGAATAATACATTATACTAAACTTAAACACAATTAAACAACAAAAAAATGAATTATCCAGCACCCAATATGACTAGATGTGTCAGTTATAATCTATAAACAATTCTGAATGATTCTGTAAATTTTAAATAGTCAAGAACAAATTGGGATTTAACAAAAAGTATTAGCGTAACTAAGACATGCAATGTGTTTTTCATTTGGATCTTTTTGACGAACACACTAACATTGCTGAATCCATGATTTGACCAGCCTCCACTTTGCTTAAAGCTAATGTTGGGAAGTATTTTGGTTTTTCAAATGGCTTTGGAGTAAAGTCACGCCTCCATCCGGGGGAGGAGAGAAACCATTGGGGTGTTCCTGGTATAGGTTAAAAAGCATCCTGTTAAAGCTGATCTATTGACAAACTATGTTATTGAGGGTTTTTGAGTTCAGGGAAAACTGCTTGAAAATTAGTCTTGTGTTGATGATGTGATCGATTTTTGATTATCAAACAAAACATTGTTTTATGTCACAATACTGATCTTGTCATAACTTATAAATGCACTTTGTTGGAGAAAAAAGTATCCTTAAGTGATACTGGTCTAGTGTTTTGTGGTGTGGAAATGAATTGTTGCTTCCTGAATAGAAATGCACCGAAGTGAAAAGTTTTGGTCAAAGCCGAAGCAATATTTTAATTAAAATGCTTGGCCGAATACCGAATAGCGGCCGAATATATTTTTAAAAATAAAACAAATGTCTTTTTCGTATTTTATCATTCAAGTGTTAGTCCATTTCATTTTTATAAGGCTAGGACTTCAAATATAACATAAATTCCAACATATTATTATTATCATTAAGTGTGTGTAACGCACACATTTACTTTGGCGCTATCCCATCTTTTCAAACCTGTCAGACACAGAAGGAGTGCCGCTAACACTGCAAGCCTTCTTTTTAGCCCCTGAAGCAGTTTCTTTCTCGTGAGCCTCATGCTATTCCAGGTGGTAAGCTTTTAAATGTCCGATTAATGCAGATGTGGTGAAAGTTTTGGCCAATGAACCACATCGCGACAATTTAGTTCCTCGGCCTCTACAAACTGCAGATCTTTTAACACTGTCAAGCACTTTGAAATATTTCCACACAGCCGACATTTAAAGTAGGCGCTAGATTGCTGATGTGCGCTGATTACATCACTGCATCAAGCGCCACTATTCAGTCTCACTCCCACCGAAGCCGAATGCTGCCTTTTTTTTGCTGTATTCAGCCAAATATTCAGTGCATCCCTACTCCTGCATATTAATTGAATCAAATCGAGAGGTGCCTAAAGATTCCCACACTACGAAAAGCTGTTAAATGTCTCAAGAACATAGATGACACGGCAGTATCCATTTAGAAACTGCTCTACTTTGGTACAGTGTTCCCAGGAGATCGTGGACGCCTACTCACCTATGCATATCTCATCATCTGTCTCGGCGTCTCCGATGCACTGGAATTTGAAGTCATTGAGAGAATCTGCAAACTTCCTTTTTGCTGTTGACAGACCTGAAAGATAAGACAATGCTAAATCAGAAAAGGGGGTTAACAAGGTTTCATATTACCGACCCCACAGTAAGGGAATTTTTGAAATTGTATATCACGGCCCAGTCGTATTACTGTTTCTTAAACTAAAAGCTGTAAAGACCGATTTAAAGCACCATTGTTTCTTTTTAAACTTTAGTTACCTAAAGTAAAAATTATGCATGAGAATATCACTCTCAATCAGATTACTTTCTTTCCTATCCAGTTATATGTCAGTGAGAGGAATATGTGGGTCCCCTGTGGTGTTACTGATGGAGGCCGACAGCCTTTCTATATCTGAACATGTGTTTTTGTGCCGAAAACTAAAAAAAAAAAGTTCCATTAACTTTCAGTCACATTAGCGTTGAAAAGTCTTTGACAGTTGGAAACTTTTCAAATAATTCATAAAGCACTAAAAGCTCCCAGGAAACAGGCACTCACAGCAAGTTTGGCTTCTCTTACACTAAAACTCTTGGATGGGGTCGACTTTGCTACATTTCCTGGCTGGCAGAGGTCAGGAGCATATATACGAGCTCGGGTTTAAAAAAAAAAAAAGGGGGGGGGGGGGGGGGGGGGCATTACTCATGTTTCTTGGAAACCAAAATGGAGCAGTTTGCTGCAACCAGGAACTTGCAAAGTATCAAAATGATTTAAAAGCTTTAAAGGACTCTAAAACAGAGATTAGGTCAAATCTTTGGCTTGGGATTACTTTCTGCCTTCTTCTATTGTCAGAAAACAAGAAACTCCAGTTTTCCAGAGTGTGAAGGAAATGATGATATAAAAAAAAAACAAGTGCCGTGACATTTTTCAGACTATAATAAAATTTAATAAGGATGCAGAAAGAGCAGCAAATCTCATCTGACTGATAAAACCTTGCTAACAAACAACTGCAGAAAAGACAGGGACTGGAGAAAATAAATAAATAAAAGATAGATAAACATGTACATGTAAATACCACAGTTTCTTTATGCAGGACATGAACTCCTGCTCCCCAGCCAGAAAAATGAAATCCAGGCATTCACCTCCAATTTGCACAACCAGAAGGACACACAAGCTCAGAGAACGCTCACTAACGCACAATCTCTCTCTTTTAAAAAACTTTAAAAAACACAGTGGGATGTGAATGACCAGTGAGTCATAGTTGAACTGCGTCATCAGAATGGCACAGCCTATTAATGCTGTGTTTGCTGACAATGTAATCCTTAATATTCAAACCAGTGCATGCACTGATATTTTTCAGTCAATCATTGCAAACAACGAACAACCATTAATGTTTGAAATCAAGATGAACTTGGAGAACAAAAGCATTAAATCTTGTCATAAATTTCATTTCAAAAGAAACAAAACTTTAAAATCTGAGAAAATATTACCTTACTGATAACAGCATGGATTTTACTGTTAGAAATAAATAAAGATTATGAAATGAAATATAAACAAAAAAGTTTGTAATTTAGCATCAAGCTAAGAACTTTTAACTTATCACCAATCATTCCCGTATATTATATTTGCTGTTCTTTGACAGCATTAAACTCTGAGAAATAAGGCTGCAGATCTTAGTATCTGACTCTAATGTGTAAAGATAAGCTCCAGCAGAACCAAATCTTCATTATGTGGATGTAGAAGCTACAGTACTTGCCTATGGATTCTGTTTGGCCTCTCCTTTTGAAAAGTTTTTGTCCATTTTGAATCTTACTGCTTACACTTGCTCTCAGCACTTTGAAAGTGAAACGTGGGCCATTTCTTTCATCCTCTCTGTTCTTAGTGCTCCTCATCAAAACTAACCTTAGACCAAAGGGAAACAAAACACGAATTTGAAACAAATACACCCACATACTACCAAACTAACTGCAGAACAGCAACATACCCTTTTTACAAAGCTTAAACTCAATATAAACACCAAATGTGGATGCTAGAGTCAAACTAAGTTAAGATTAACAAAGAGCAGAATTAAGGGCACTTTTTGTTCAGAAGTCTCACTATAATCATTTTTAGATCTTTTGTAAAATCATTATTTGTGGTCTTTTAGGGTGTATTCAGACTAGAAAAGTAATTTGGTTTGAACCCAGACCACTTAATTTGGTCCAGGTTGAGTCCTAAACCCTTCGTTTGGTCAATCAGACATTTCTGTTTCAAACTAATGTTTGTAAACAAAACCACATGACAAAAGATCTCTTCAGCCATTGGCCAGGACTTACGAGGGTGGGACAAAGCAACGAGAAAAGGAATTATGGAAGTCCTATGTTTTGCAATCCTTGTTGGGATAGTTCACCAATTCTGACTTTATTTTTTGCTGATCAATTTGAACCTCTGTATCAAGATCAGGTACAATACTTTTTATTGCTACTTTGGTACGGCGGAGGCATGCTGCAAGGTGGTTAATGAGGAGATGTCAGTGTACCTTCATAGCTGACAAGTGTTTATAGATTGTCGGGAAAACAGTGTGAGAACCAATGTGCATCACGTTTGAAATTGCTTTAATGGACTGGCATTCATCCGTCCAAATTTCAATGAGTTGCCGTGTCTCATTGTTGCTCCATTACTTTGGTTACATCCCGTAATAACCGGCTACGGTGGCCATCTGGTCCAGTTGTTCCGCTCCAAGCAAGGAGCCTAGTCAAACTAAGGAAACTAAGAGCGATGAAATAAAAGAGATGGAAGTCAAGAAAAGACTTTGAATTCAGCCAGCAGACAACAAATATAAATCATTTGCAATACTTCAGTGAAGTGTTTCTCAGTTGAGTATTTCACCCTTTGTGAGAAAATGTGAGAATGCGCACACAACTGTGCATGTCTACACCTTTTCCCTGTTGCTGTTTGAACTGAAAGTGGTCATATTACATGAAAGTGTTTCTTGTTTGTCTACAACTTGACTGCATTGATAAAGAGAAAACAGGAAGTTGAATAAGCACAGCAAAAAACAGTTGATGTTTCTCTCTACTTGTATTAGAATAAATCATGACTCAATTTTTGGCTAGGAACAACTGACAAAAGTGTGCAAAAATTTTCACAGCTAATGAAAATCTGCTTCTAAAAATTTGCTTTTAAAAAATGTAGGATGAGGTAACTACTTATGGCTCAAGATTTGTATAACACTTTCTGTACAAATTGAATTGATAGATGTTGGCACTACTAACAGATTTGTGCAAATACACAATGAGAAACCATGTTTTAAACCATGTTTATTGAAACCATGTTTTAAAAATGAAACCACAGGCTTGGCTGATAGGACTCCATAAATCTTGCCAACAGAAATGAATTTAAACAAAAACACACAAAGAAAGCGGGATTACATCCAGTAAAAAGAACTTTATCCAGAAAAACAGCCACATAAGGGACAGCCTGCTTACATATGCAACAACCAGAAATGGCTTACTGTTCAGGGAGTCATTCAAAAGGTCAGGTTTAAAGGCTAGTAAACCTGCAACCATCATGAAGCAACAGAAAGGCCACCAAAGGAAGGATTTTAGCTCTAATCCATTTAGTTTGAGCTGTTAATCACTCCACTTTGCAATTAGAAAGAAAAGTAAACCTAACACACAGTGGAAGTTCAGATTTGCATACTAAAGGATAAGAAAAATAATATTCTTTGACACTACTTTGAAAAAGTACACAAAGAAAGACAGCTAATTGCGTGTTTCATACCTAACATTAAAGTTGAGCTTAATGTAAACTTAGTTAAGATACGTACACTGCCTGTACAGACTCTTTAGTTATACTGCTGCATAGCTGTGTTGTTAATGTGATCAAATAAAACTAAGCAAATGGCTGACAAATATGCCAAATTCTGCAACAGCTTTGCACCAGAAAAAAGACATTATTGAGAGCGATGATGAATTATGCATAGCATCCTTTTACTGCTGTTCAGTATGGTTTCGTGTGCATGTCCACTCAACTATAAATAGGTGACCCTGTTGGCCCTTTCTTCACTGTCCTCCTTCCCTCTTCTCTCACACTTAAAAGACAGAATTCCTTCCATGCTTTGCCTCTTCCTTTTCTGCTGAAGCCATGGCACCAATGAATGGAGATGGTCAGATAAAATGCATTGTTAAGGGTTTTGAAAGGATTCAAGGCGAAATGCAACATCTACACCAGATTGGAAAGGCAGAAGCCATAAACTTTTTAAGAGTCACATAGAAATCTTTTAGGTTTTCAAACATGACATAAAGGAAAATATGATCAAATGTATGGCAGAAGAGGAGATTAAATGAGAATATGCCAGTCTTATCGAGATGACAACTTTTACGCTTTTTACGTCACAATATAAAAGAAAATGTATGACCTAGCAACAGTTGGTAGCTGCAGTACCAGCTACCAACTGGTGGGAATCCAGTCACCCCTAACAGTCTCGTCACATACTTGCCTCACAGTTCAACAATGACATTTGAATGACAGTCACCATCGCAGCAATGTGGGATCTTGTAACAAAAATACAGCAAAACAAACGTGCCATACAAAAGGAATGTGTAATTAGCCAGAGCCATGCAGACACAGAACAAGGCCCACTTCTTGTGTTCACTCAGACACATACATGGTCAAAAGAATGGGCCCTCAGTGATATCAACAGGATATACAGCAGAGGCTTGAACTCTGCAGTTGCTTTGTTTCATATGAAACTAAATAGAAGTCCTATTCATCAAGTGGGACTAGCACACACATACACACACAACACATTTGTCAGTGGAGACAAAGACATTCCTACATGTCTGCAAAGAATTATTTCTACCAAAAAAATATGAATGTTTGAATTGACAGTTAATAAGTCAACAGCAAACCGGAAAAAATAAATTTTGGTATCATCACTTTGGAACTTAAACCTTTTGGTATCAAGGGGATGATCTAAACACTTGCTTTTGTGATGTCTGTTGTTCCAAAGCAGTGCAATTACAGCTTAAATGCTCACTTTATGTCACCTCAGAATATTTGTTTGCACACAAAAACTTTTCAGTTTGTTTCCAAATAACTCTATGGGTTTTTTTTTTACATTTCTTTTCAAATAATGAAGATGTCATCCAGCAGGTCCTCACATATATAAAGAAGAGATTTCCCATCAACTCACTCACTCACTCAAACAAAAGTATAAAATGTTCCTCTTTTTCAGAGAGTAAAAGGGGCCCTGAAATGTTATTTTTTGAACTTCTGTGCCAAATCCCTTAACATCTAACAGCCAACAAGCCTCTCTTGGCCAGCCAATTTTTCCTGCTGCCTTTTAAGGCAGGGCAGGCAGGAGGGATTTGGGTTACTTGTGTTTTTCATGTGGCGACATGAATGTGGTAACAGTAAAGTTGACGGGCCTAACTTCCTTTCAGTAGCTGCGGTTACATGTGCGAAATGACTCTGATCGGATCAAAGATCGGATTAGAATTGAATTGTGTACATGGGCCCTGAAAAACTTTATCCAATTATAACAAACGTTTACACATGCCACATTACCAATCGGAATAAATCAATTTGACATATAAACCTCCGTTTTAGCTTTAGCATCTATGCTATAGTTTGGTTTGTGTTCTGGTGCTGCGCTGCTAACTGTTCTGACACACCTTCTGGGAGTCCTCTGTTATCTTTTCTCTGAAGTACTAAAAAAAACTTTAGTACTTAGACTTTATATTTGACATTTTTAAACCATAAACCATATGTTATGAACACTTCTGTTATTTACAGTAATTCGATTTTTTCTAAAATTTCGTCACGTTAATATCTTTAATTCATTTTCATTTTCAATGTTAAAAACGTTTACATTTTCTCAGTATTTTTGTTATTTACTTTTATCAAAGTTCTAATATAAAGGAGCAGGATTCAGATATGTTGCAGTCACACTAGAACCTCTCAATGTAAAGTGACTGACATTCTACAGGTGATCCATATTTTTAAAGTTAAACTGTGAAGACAAACAGAAAACAATCAGTCTACTCCAATTGGAAAATTTAATTTAAATGTTATTTAACTTAAGAATAATGTAATTAAAAATGACTAGAATGAACAGTCTCTTTTATTCACATTGATGTTTTAATATGCAAGTAAAACAAAAGGAAATATGGGTCAAAGTCAGATCTGTATAATATGGATTTATTTTTTTAAAGAGTTAAAATATTCAAAACATCACAAGCATTAACCACCGTGCATTTTTCCTTCATTTAAAGATAGCAAAGACTTCTTTAAACAATCACCTGACATGATGGCTATCTGCCACAGAGAAAGAGTGATATTGTTTTTCAATTGCATTGAGTAAAAATAAATCAACTTAAAAATGAACAAAAGAGAAAAAGCTTTTTGAAAACAATTTTCAGTAAGAAATTAACGAAAATAAAATAATTTCAGTGCCAGGGTGAGCACTGTGCAACTGCTGGATGTTCCCTCTCATCCCAATGACCAGTTCCAGACTCCTGACATCACCTATTAACTTCCTTCACAGGGATGATAAAATCAAAAGCTGCTCTTCCTGTAAGCTTGAACATAAAAAAGGTAAAAGACCGCAACTCTTTGTTAGCAGTGTTTCCTACAAGTTCTTTAAAAGTTTTCAGCTTTTAGATTTGACATTAGCCCAGTGTCTCTCCAACTCAGCAATAATGCAGAAAGATCTCTCAAGCATTAAAGAATAAAAATACCAGCATAAATGCAAGTGATTAAATTGTGATCGTAAACTTAAGACCATGAACAGGCTTTCCTGTAGGAGCCTGCATGCAAGGTCAGTTTGACATACCCAAGAGAGGGAAGAGTACTGTCATGGCACACAGCAGGGAAAGCGCATCATACACAGATAGGGCAAGGAAACAGTGATAGCTTCATTCCTGCATCGCTTTGGAGACTAATGGCTGAAGAGAAGCAAAGGTCAAGGGCTGTGCCTGCCTCTTCTGCTCAGTCAGCTTTCCATAAAGCTGACGACATGGATGCACTTTTACTGCACAACATACTTAACAGTCTACTTCAGCCCAAAGCAGAGCGTATAACGGTAATTAATCTGGCCATTAAAGTAGATCCTGTTACATAGCCACATTTCAGATCCCTCTTTTTCTTGTAACAGCATCCACCAACACTTTAGAAGAACAATAGAGAAAAAAATGCTTAGAGCTGTCCGGCAATATTACATCGTTACCATGACCATACAGTCCCTCAGGGCAGTGTAAAGCATGTTAATGTTTCCAGGTTAAAGGTGCATTATTAATGGCAACAGAATCAAATTTTAGCCTTCTTAGTTGGAGGCAAGCAGAACAGTTTTCGGTTACAGCTTTTTTTCAGTCTGCAAATGCTCAAATAAACAGTGTATGAACAAAGTGGCCCAATGGTAAAACTGATACATAAGTCTCATTTGGACATAAAAAAACAATAAGATCACTTTAAAAATGTAAACAAAAATAGGCGTTGGCAAAGAAATAAAAACTCAGGATAGGAAATACGTAATCTTGTGTTTATATTTTACTTCCTTATATTTTGAATGGAAAACTGTCACCAAGAAAAACTACATTCAAAATGCTTTAAACAGCCTCTACACTGTGACTAATAGTTTTCATGAACATGCATGTGTGAACATTGCATGTAAGACACATTCTGTGTGACTAAAAACACACACACGTGCATATCAATATTAAGACTTTCTTGGTGAATTACTGGTACAGCATTTAAAATTACCATTACAAACAGAGGTGTGCATTAGAGAGGTTTGAGTGTACAATGACTCAAGTTTCAGCTTTAAGTACTAAAACAAACCACTTGAAAATGCTGATCAGAAAGCTAACACTTTTCCTTCATCTTTTTTGTCTTTTCCAGCAGTAAATAACACAGGACTCTAGTGTTGGATAGATTTAATTTTTAAAATGAAGGCTTTGTCATATACTACTTGGGCAATTCAGGTGTATATTTGCATAAACTCCTGTTGTATTTCAAACTAAAGTTTATTTTTAATTTCTCTTTCTTTCTCAAAAACAGAAAGAGAGACAGGGCGCATATAGCATATATTTATATAGCCTTCCTTGAAGGCCCAAAGCGCTTTGGAGTGACAGTCCCATTCACACATTCACACACTGAAAATAAAAAAAAAAAATTATGTCTTGTATCTTTTTTTGCGCATGTGAAATTTGTGTGAGTTTCAGTATTTTTTTGATCAAACACACTGCAACACAAGCTGAGCTTTTAACTTTTTACATCTTATATATATATATATACACTTTACATAAAGTTGATTATTCATTATCAAATAATATTGATTTATAAATTGAATATGCATCTATGCATGCTAAGACAGAACCAAAGTTTTTAGTTTGTTAGGATGCAAACTAAGTTCAAGTCTTGTATTATAAGTTTCTCAAAATTGAAATCCCTTGCAGAGCAGTGTAGGTGATAATTGCCTCGCAAGTATTCTAGATTTTTCTAACTTGGAATTAGAAAGCCTCAACATATTGACATGTTTTGATTGCATCTATACATTATTAAAAGTAAAGAGAAAACAAACAAGGTACACCATCCAAATCTATGAAAATGTGGGTATGTTTCCTCTAAATAGTGTGAACCTTTAAAACAAGACTGTATACAAGATGAATCGCTGTGGCATGACAGTCAGTAAAAATAAAACAGTTTGACAGAAAGAAGACCAACAATTGCCCTACATTTGGAACCACTTACAAAAGGAAACATAAGCCCCTGACACTGCATGTCCTCACAAAGCACAATGTGTATGTGAATACTGGAAAAGTCCCCTATGTCTGTTGTGATCAACACATCCTATTGGGCTGAGAGGATTAGTGATTGTGAGCATTTACTCTACAAAGATTGTTTTTTTGCATTGGTTTCAGTTCTCGTTTATATTCAAAGCCCACTCCAAAACTGACTGCACAGAAACCTTCTCACATGTCATATATAGTACATCCTGCTGGATCTCATCTTCTCTCTCAAATTACTAATCGAGGATTTAAAAAAAAGACACATGAAGTTTGTTAATGAGCTCTGCTGAATAAGAATAATGTTAGTTAAACTGCTGTGTTTTGTTTTACACTGCAACACTTTGCTAATCAGAACTGGACTTAATGGCGGTCAGAGGCAAAATGAAGAACAATGGCTAAATAAAGCCTGGGAACAAAACGAAACAAACGACCTAAAACAAAAAACGTTTCTACAATGTACCAAGATTCTGGCAGTGCAGAGAGGGAGGAAGGGTTTGGGGAAAAAGACAAAAGAGAGAGCAAGAAAGTTATATAATTTTACTGATGAAAGATGGAAAGGATAACACAGAGATGTAAAACCTTTTTATGCATTTGTTTATCCTTTAGTTTTTCCAATAACCCGACACAAAAGTGTTTTTTAGGTTTACAGACGTATGGATGAACATAAATATTAAGCCATTGTCAATTTCTGGATGCTCTGAATAGTTAAGGGTTGTGGTCTGCTTATTTTGTTATTTATTATTCATTCATTTATTAAAATTTGTTTATTATCATCGACACAAAACCCAAATAAAAATTCAAGTTTAAAAAAAAAGGAAATGAGAAGTGTGGTACTTTGAATTAGCAAAAAAAAAAAAAAAAAAGAAAGTTTTATGGGAAAGAAACTGCTGGCCAAGAAGCTGTTGTAAATTTGCAAAACGTACAGTTACACAAATGACAAATAAGTTGTTGTAAATACATTTTCCAAGAAACTACGAGCAAATTTAAAATTGAAATGGCTTATCACATGATAGATTGTGATATCCAAGTTCAAGCAGTTACTTTTAATTGGTTTCTAGCTTTAGAAGTTAAATCAAAATGGCCCTTGGCGTTTCTTTTTTCTGTCACTTTGGCTAATTTATTTACCAGCTGGAGAAGCTGTTCGAGACAAATGGTTAGTTTCACTGTGGTTGTTTGAAGATGCAGACAACAAAATAACTTCAGATAGTAAAGTGCCAAAAAAGTCAAGTTTTTACTAAACCACAAAAAAATGACAGTTACAGTTGTTCAAATTAAAAAAATCTGACTCTTACTGAGTCTAATATTTGGAACATATACTGTTCATGAGAGAAACAGAAACATGAGAGAAAAGCAGCACTTAAAAGGTTTTCTTTTTATTCTCCCTCCTGCTAATGGCTGCAAAGCTTTTGTTTCTTAGCAACATCAGTAAACAAACCTAACACAAAGCAAAATTTACATTATTTTTTATATATTTTTTCCCCCGTTTCATCATGTTTGCCCCTTTTCCTTTGCATTTCTGTGATGTGCACACAGTAGTTTATGTTTAACAGCATTTTAGTTCATTCAGTAGCTCGCTTTGACACTCAACTCCTCCTCCCTGCCTCACGAATTTTCAGTAACTCTTTTTAGACCTCTTTCTACCACTTTTATTTTGGCACCGCCACGCCTGCTGCTGACACAGCAAACAAAGACGAAGGAGGTTTTCTTCTCCTGTTCCTAAAAAGAGGATCTGTGGGATGAAATCATCATACAGACACCCAGCTTCTTCTGAAAAAACCTAAGGGAGGAATGTAGAACAATCTTACTTGGAACCTAAGCGGAGGTCCCATGACAAGGAATGCCCTTCTTCAATTCCAAAACTGACCTAGTAATTTGAAGGAAAATACCAATTCTACAACCAGTTTAAAAAAAATTGTGATCTGAGGAAAACACAGACACCACAAGTATGCTTGAGCTCACAGTACCATTTTCCCTTTGCAAATTTGAGCTTAAGACTCAACAACAACAAGAGGAAATAGATGCCTATGAAAAGCTCTGTTCTTTTTGCTACACATTTTCAACAACATTGATGTCGTCTTGTTGTCTTCCAACTTAAAATTGTTAATAAAAAGCCTGGGCGTATACCTAGTTAAACTGGCGGCATAAATAAAATTTTCCTTCAAACTGATTAAAAGAAGAAACAAGAAGAGGAGCTAAAACTGTCAGATATGACTGGTAATGGAGGATGAGCCCGCTAACTTGTTTTGCTTTGAGCACAAATGGACATTACCAACCAGTGGTTGAAAACAACAGTTTTTTTCATATTAAATGAAGACAAAACTTAAATTATTTTGACTTAATATTTCCATTAGAAGCAAATAAATATCAAATGTGTAAAACTTCACAAAAGCAACTACTGAAGCTTAAGAAAATAAGACTGTAAACTACTAACAAGTAACTGTTAATTTTTATATTTAAATGTGTGTTGTTTTTTTTGTATTAGCTGTTATGAAACAGTTATCTTTATTTGTATTGTTAGTAACACCTTTGCAATTATAAATTTGGCTCAGTCACAATTGACCAAAGCTTCTGGACAGCATCATAAACAGCAACATAAACAGGGCCTCTTGCTAAATATTTTATTTTTTGGATGTCAATTACTGAGGGCAAACACACAGTGGAGATCGATATGATTTTTTTTCCTGCATGTAATATGAAGACAGTTCATCCTATGACAATGAGCATCCTGTTAAAAATTCAATTCCAGGAAATGCTGGAAAATGTTTTCCATTGCATGCAGTGAGTCGATGAAACAACACAACAAAACAAAGCAGATAAATAGGGAAAAACTTCCGCCATTGTCAAGACAGAGAAGGAAATGAGCCAATGGATGGTTAGTCTCTTTTCTGTTGGGATTTTCTTGCATCTTCTAAAACGCTTGACATACTTAGTTATAGGAATTCCAACATCAGTTTGGTCTAAAAGTGTGAGCGTAATTTTCTTACAAAATAAACATTTAAAACAAATAATAAATAAATAAGATAACAATTTATAAATACACATTTTCTTTTGACTTAGCTTACTTTGACTTAGCCAAGATGATTTATGTAAAAACCTAACCACTAACCAATAGGAGTGCGGCAATAATACTGACAGGAAAGAGAAAGACAAGACAATGGAAACTACGCTAACCAGGCTGTCGCCAAACAGCATTTGTCTACTTCCTACACTTCTTTAAACTTGATAAATGACCTGAACAGCATCACAAAAAGCACTAGAAAACTGCCTACGGAGAAATAAACTACCGTCTTATTTACTTTTGTTAACTTGTTAAACTTCTAAAGCTCTGGCAGTGTCTTTTAACAACCTCTTTTATTTCCTATATGAAAATACAAAAGTCTTTAGCAGTTGTGCAAGTGTCCTTAACCTCTAAATTAAGTCCATAAACCATATGAAAATTAGACAAGTTGCAAACAAGCAAAAAATATTTAAAATACAATAAGGTCTTAATAGTGTTAAATACATCACATTTTTAAAATTTATTTATTAGTTGCCAACTCCCTGACATACCCACCTCTTTCATATGTTTACCCTACTTAAAATGAAAACTTTATCAAAAAACTTTACAGAAGTAGCTGCCAGACAGACAGGACTATCTCAACTGAAAAGGTTAAACAATATCTAATTTTGTTCAAATGAAGCAGTTAAAAATTACGAATTGCCATTACAGGGATTTGTTGTATTGTTTATCTGACAGTGTTAGCTAAAATTCTCTCTAAACATAAATCACACTGAAAAGAAATATAATACTAGTTACTTCAATATTGTTTTTTTTATATATAAAACCTATATAAAATATATAAAACCTTGATAAAAAAGTGACAACTAGCATTAAAAAGTGAGTTAATAGGCTTTAATGTACTTCAGTTTCAAAACATTTGCTTCTCATAAACACTTGACATTTCAGGTTTTATCTGCAGATTAAAAGAATAAAGAACATAAACATGGTGTTCTGTACATTTTCCACAAACACATCATGAAAGATATGTAATGCTTTATCCAAGCTTTTTTCCCAGGGTTACAGTGGCCCCCCATCAGTTTTATCTTTGTCACTGCTCTGGAAAGTTTGAAAGGAGAGGTGGCAAACAAGCACAGGAAGAGGAAGTAGGCTCTCCATCCAGACTTTTCCAGCCAGAAAAAACGGTTGCCAGTTGCTCAAAGGGGAACATTCTGTAGCACTATAGCACACATTTTTTTATTTAATGACACTTTACTGCAATGTAGTTTTTTATAGAAATATATGAGCCATGAGCATTGTGAGCCTTCCAAGACTACAAAAAGTATTAATTTTGAATTATTTTTTAATATCCAGTGAGGCCTTTTTTTTTTTAAGTTTTTTAAACTTTTTAAATTTTTTAAATTTATCTTTATTAGTCAGCTTCTCAACAAACACATCAATTTCATTCTTTAACAAAATTAATATTGATTGACTATACCAAGCCTCAAAAACCATTGTTAAAAAGAAAGGAAAATGGGGGACAGACAGTAAAGAAGTGGTTGAATTGACCACATTCTCTTAACATTCTTCTTAACCTGCAACTAACACAACTGAAGTACATCGCTGTTTTTTCAAATTCAAGGAGACTTCAATAAAAAGCAGGTACTGTTTGACTCAGAAAATGCTGCAGTTGGTGACTCATCCCCTCCCACAACCCAAATATTCTTAGCATTGCAGCTGAAAAAGGTTTGCAATTAAATATACTAGTTTCCGTCATAACTGCTCTTAGATTAGAGTAAATTTTTGCTTCTTTGTTAAACTACATTCAACTTCTTCCATCAACTTACCTTCATTTTGAAACACTTTTTTTCCATAATTGTTTTTGAAAACAACTTATATTTAGGATGGTGGCCCCTTACTTTACCTCATCCTAAAGCTTGATAACCTCGTATTTTTTGCAATATTAATTCAGTCCTGCAAAAACCATATCAACCAAGTAAGAACTAGGAATTAGGGAAAAAAAATCAATTATGATCAATTAGGTACTGGCTTTATTTTAAACAAAATCCTTTAAATTCTTTGAAATGTTTCAAAACAGCAGCTCAGCAGTTGCATACTTATCTCTTAGAAGTTCCAATTCCCAATAATGGGAATTTTTTTTGCTGGAGAAACATCCAAGTCCATATTTCTGACTTGATAAAGATGGCATGCAGAGATATATGTGCTTCATGCACAAGCATCAACAGTGACCGTGTTCAGTGTTGCATCTCATGTGTTTGACGAGAAGAGAAAGGGACCACTGTGATAAAGCGGAAAAGATGCTGTGCATCAAGAGGAGGACTTGAATCTAGCTTTTGTACAATGGTAATGTGATGTTACACATTTTGTTGGAAGCATGGGTTAAGATGTGGGCTTCTGTAATTATGACATTGCTTGGATGTAGGCCTTACTGTAAAAGCCCTTTTGCACTAAATGCTCTTCGTTGAAGCACCATAGAAAAATAATATTGGAATGCTCATAGGCAGTAAATTGGCACTTAGAAACAATTTATTTAGCAAGTTTTACTATAATTTGATTAGTAATTGCAGTGCAATTTTGGCCAATGCGGCCTAATGTTTCCTCATTTTTGTTTCCATCTTTAGCGAATCTTCTCAAAGCCCCATGAATGGCCTTTAGGATCTATGACATCAATGCCCATCGCCAATCAACTACAACTGTCACAGCACTGAAACGTCAACCTCTGAACTTTTGGCCAGCGGCCTAGGCAGCTTTAATCTGTTTTCTCCCTTCCTTCTCCTCCTCGCAGCTTTACCCCTCATTAATCTCTCTGTCTTCCTTACTGTCAAGATGTAACTAGGTTATTAGGCCAATCCCATTAATTCACCATAATTTCAGTTTTGACTTCCACCCTTTGAGCTCTCACTTCCTATTTTCCAACGTTTGTTTTCTCGCAAAAGTACCTTGACATTACTTTTACTGGGAAATTGGGTTTGCACAAATGAAACTAGTTCAATGCATCAAAGGCCTTAAAGGGCCTTTAACTCATATTGTCATTTTTTTTTAAATGTAATCCTCATGATAAGGCGAGGAGTCAGAATTTACTGTCACTCTTGATTAATTGCAGATCTAGAATGCAACAAAACTTTCAGATTTGTCAAAATGAAAACCGTCAGCCATTATTAGATATGAGCACATGAGACAAATGAGTACTTTTTATTTATTTTCCTTTTTAGTGTACAGCCAATTACAATGAACAACAGAAGTGTGGATGAAGCACAGAACGAGTTCTGCCCTACAGTCTTCTTAGCAGATTTGCTTTGCTTACTTTTTGTGTCTATTATGTCAAAATGCATTATGGGTGCCTGACGAACACAGCTGAAAGCCTTGTCAGTTCAATCTCGGAGGCCAACATGATAAAGATGAGAGAAACAGAACAGGAGATGGGCTGGGGGTGAAAACAGAGCAGAACATCAAAGTGGTAATCACCAAAGCAGAAGCTGTCCAGCTAAGCCACAGACACAACACCATCAACAGCTGCAACCTGGAGCATTCAAAATGTAGATCTTAAAAATGATGTGAAAAGGTCTACGTCTACGTGACTTACATACAGAATGACATTTTAAAATAAAGCTCAAACACTTCACAGCTGACATACTCTAGCATCATAACCAGAAATGGTTTTGGAAGATGGAAATGGTCTTTGAATCTCAAAGGAAAGACGAAATTTGTCTTTACAGACTGCTAGCGCGAAAAAATTGTGAAGCTCTAGAGTGCAACCAATATGGTCGCAGATGCGACTGGATTTTTGATGGTGCACCTAATAAAAAAAAAAAATCCATGGTCGCACTGGTACACCAGCCTTTCTGTGAGGAAAAAAAAACATTCTCCCCGTGACCCTGAAAGTCTAATACCTGTATGTGTGTGCAGATGTAACACACCTCAAATAAGAATTCTTGTTATTGTTTTGTTTAGTATGCATATCCGAGTTGTTCAGTTTCGGTTCTTGCGCACGTGCTCTGTGCCCACATGTGCTCGATGCTGGATGCTGAACTTTAATGTTTCACGCAGACAAAAATCGTAAATGAACCATCAAAATGTCATATTGCGCTTGATTATTGAGTAATTTAAGCTTTAAGCTGGGTTACACAACCAATGTAAAGTTGTGTGTTCAAATTCCATTGATGGTCATTATGTCCTTAAAGAAAGAAATTAAAGCCACATTCCATTTGAAATGGGTACATAAAACTCCAAAATAACCTAATAATACTCTTACAATTGACTGCATATGAGAATAAACCTAAAATCAAAAACATTGTCACATGCTTTTGTGTAAGGACATGCGACTTCACCAAATTCTTTTTTAGTTTTAATAATTTTAAAAGAGCCAATCATTGTGGCCTTCTGAGATATGATTCACTTTTCTTGTGGAACAGGAAAGATGTGTGACACTCCAGTATGCTGATCAGCATTGTTGCAGTGTCAGGGTTCACAGGTCAAAGAACAAATAGCAACCTGTGTGGGTAGTCTGCTTTTACAGCATGGCTACAATAAGTGTGAAGAATTATTAGAAGGATGAATTGGGACCCCATCCTTTGCCTCTGAAAGAAAAGCTCTAAACTGTCTCCATCTGCTGTGGTTTCTGTGACTTTGAACATAAAACTCTTTATGTTTGACAGAGGCAGAAAGCTTCAGTGTCGTCATGGTAATCCTGACCTTCAGACTGGAAATCCTATTAAGGTCCCAATACAACCTTACAAAAATATATAAACTTTAATATTGTAGAATATTTCAATCCAACTTTCCAGCTTGGTTGCAAAAAAAGAGGTAGAACAACAGAGGAAGTATACATTGACTCCAGATAAGGCTGAGTATTCAAACATGTTACTCCAGGATATCCCCATTATCCTCCCTGCTTGTGTTTGTGTAAATATCAATGAATGGGTGCAGTTTAGCATAAAAAATATGTGTAAATGACAGAGTGTGGCTGAGACAAGGAAACAGTAACCTAGGTATTAAATAATCCTAGTAGGGAGCTATTTTTGCTCCAAGCAGGACAAAAACAAACGGCACACTTTGTTATTCACACACGCCGTTGTTCTGCATGCCAGTTGATTGTGGTTTGTTTGGGTTGGCACTGGACAGCAAAGAGACAAGTTTTCCCTTCAGCCCACCCAAGCACGTGCTCTGCCTTTTTCTGTCAAAAACCATTGAGCCAAAGTTGAAAGTACCTAGTGTGTTTAAAAATAAATACATATTTAGCAAAAAAAAAAAAAAACTGTGCATGTTCTTTAAAAGTGCTTTTTTCACAATTTATGTGAAAAAAGCATCACCTAGACAGAAGTCAAACCTGAGAGTTGTGTGTTTGTATCAAGTTGTTTATTTATTTATTTATTTTTAATAGATTCTAAAAATAAGAAACAATTCATCTAAAATGAATCAATTCTTCCAAATATTATCAGTATTGCAAGTGTGCAGTACTTTGTCACTGCACACTTCCATCACACAGTTTCTAAGTATTCTAACTTTCCAAAACAGCACAGCTTTACCAAAAGACCACAATTTAATTTGGCTCACATGATTTGAATGCAGCAATCCAGTTGATCCATTTTTTAAAAAGCCTTTTTGCAATAAACTCAACAGTTGGGGCCCAGAAGTGTGAGTCACCAAATTTAATTGAGAGTAGGTCATCTAGGTCTCAAATTCACCATAGAAAGATCAGATACAGGAGACTGACACCTGGCAAAGCAGTCTACTGGCTCTCAGCCTGCAAATCTTTGCTGATAGCGCATAAATAAAAGAGTACAAGAAAGCTAAAACCTTCAGTATGATTTGTGCACAATTAAATGTACAAAACATGCTGTTAGGTATAAGTTGTTTGCTTTCTTTTATAAACATTTGTATAACATTTCAGTTACTGACAAATAATACCAGATTGAAGCTGAGAGCAAATGAAAAACAAAAGTTGTTTGGGGCTTAATGCATTTTTTTTTTTTTTTACAGTATAATAATGAACAAGTACTGTAAAATCTAAGACAGACTGACAGTCAGATTCATTTCTTGGAAATTCTGTTGAAAAAATAAAAAATAAATGCCAGGTTCTGCTTCATTTGCGTTGCATGCAAACATAAGAAATAAAAGAAAACCTAATATGTAATTTTTTTTTTTTTTAACCAAAGCATTTTAAGCCTTGAAAAACCCCTGTAAAACACAATTGTGGCTTTCTGCCCGCCGGTGGGGCTTTTCACTTTGACCTCATATGAAAACTATCAATAAGTTGCTTTGAATAATCAGCTAAATGCAAACCTAAGACAAATGCTTTCTACGGTCAGATTGGGCAAACAAGGGAGTGTACTTTATATTATAGGAGCCTACTGAGCTTCACTTAAACTGCACTCCGTCCATTATTTACCACAACATTTCAAATAATGACCAACGTAAAGATTAATCTGTAAGCACTTATTCTTAAAACTCTCCAGAGCTCCTGCAGATGGGAAAACCCAGAGACATGCTGGAGGAAATACTAAAGGTACAGGGTGTTTCCACACAAGGCTGAAATCAGGCTAACTTGGAGGTCAATCGGAACTTTGCCGCCTCTTACTGTATATTTTTAAAACACAATGAACCTTACAAAAGGGAAAAAAGACATAAATAAGCAAGAGAATGGAAAACTACACGAATAAAAAGCTAGCTAGAACTCATTGGAAGGCATAAAAACTGTAGCACAAGAAAAAAATAGCTATATGTAAATCTGAAATCCAATTTAGTAAATAAAACATTCCAATAATGTAATAATTTCTTCTATCTCAACTTGTGTTCCTTCATCTCTCAGGCACTACGAGTCAAGGCAGGCAGACTTAACCCAACCTTGACGAGTCAGACATGTATTTGATGTTTAAGAAGCTGCTGTAACACAAAAGAAGAAAAAAATACAACATTAGTGGCAACCACGGAAAAAAAATCAAAGGACAAAGCGTGACTAACAGTACTAGAAACAAAAACACATAGAGGAACTTTAGTGCACAATGCTCTTTTTTAGAATTATGTCTAAAGTAAAATGTTCTTAAATATATGAGAATTAAAGAAACATGTGATTCTGATTTGACCACTAAGAAAAAAAACTTGCATACTTTTGGAGCCTGAATTGCAGATTTCATTTGGTAAAGCATTTAGTGGGACACAACAGATTTCTTAACCTTAATTCAAGCTCAAAGCTATCTTTTACACTGAGGAAAATGGACATGGGTGTAGCATTTCACAGATAGAAATTGAAATTAAACTGCAATTTAAAGCAGGATCCGTCTCTTGCCACCAACATAGTGGGACATTATTAACAAGCCCAAACTTGTTCTACCAGAGTATTGCATGGAACAGATACTAAAAGATGTGGAAACTAAAGAAAAACATGTCCAACTGTCTACCATAATTATATTATGTTCTGGTAAGACATTATTAATTATTATAATTTAAAACATTGTGTTTCATTGTATTTTATTTTAGATTTTTGCTCAAATAAGTCAGTTTCAATTCTGTTTAGATGTGAGAAAACTAAAGGTAAACATATTTTTGTGACCAATGTATTATGAACGTCTGCCAATTGTCTCCAAACATGGTGGTATTTGAACTGTATATATGTAAAGAACAACACTTTGTCTTTAAATAGAATCTGCTTTTGTTCTCACCAATTTCTTAAAGTTTTATTTTGAAAACAGCTATTAATAATCAAGAAAATGTCAGAATGTGTATCTTTCTGTACTTCTGCCAGCTGTAAACCAAACTGTTCTTCCAGTTTGAAAAATTTCTATGATCAGATTTGCAGGAAAAAAAGATGAGCTTTTTCTGGTTAAAAAAAAAAAACAAGAAAGAAAAAGGAAAAACTCCCAATGATCCTAAAGCCTGTTGCAAGTCTGAACAAAAACTCAAACGTTGCCCAAAGGTTTCTCATTAAGTTATGACTTAGATACAAACGATTTCTGCACCACAGGCTGTGGGTTTGACATCATTATCATCGAGATGTTCAGTCTGGCTGTTTAACTCTGCAGGCTATGGAAAAGCACCTGTGTTTCCATCCAAACGTCAAGATACATTCTAGCAATTCTTCTGAAACATTACTTTAAAGGAAAATCAAATGAGGAAAATTTTGGTGGTTTAGTTTGAAGCAAATAAAATAAACTGAGTATTATTGGATTAAAACTGTTTTATAAACCTGGCTCCACCTTAGCCATCTACAACTTCATCTTCTGGGTATGTTGAACATATTCTGTCAAGTCAGACAATTTCAACCATGTTTTATTGTCTTAAACATTTAAACAGCTGACCTGTCATGTGAGCTGGCGTGTGAACACTATTTCGGTTACCTCAGAATAACCAGCTAACATTAAACTTTGCTGTTTTTCTGTCTTGACAAATACTGTTACCATGTCTGCAGATAAAACTCCCGAATTCTTTTCAATAAAACATTTTATATGACATAAAACTTAAACATTAATTTGGGTCTTGTGACTGCTTCTTTCAAAAGCAGCCTTTTTAAATCAGGCAGAATCACAGGAGAGACCTAGTTTTAAATTTTGACTACCTAATGTCCCAATTGGTTTATTTTAAGATTTTGAAATAAAGAAACTAAAACAACAACAACTTAACACAGTTTCTTCATTTGCTTTTTAAATTCCATTTGGTTTTCACCAGCTGGTGAATTCTAAGATGTGTTGGTTGTAAATCTTAGAAATCTCCACATTAAAACTGAATTTACTGAGCTGACACGACAAAAAGAAAGAAGGTGATGAGTCAGGTACAGTAGTTCAGTCTGGAGCTGCTTCCGTAAACCCCTACAGAAAAAGCTGTGAAATGCACAGCTGCCTGTTTTGCAACCAAACACCACTGATCAGGAAGCAGAGAATTACAAAGCACTCCTCTGACTTTTTAGCGTCCGTCTCCTGCTCCTAGATTTGTGGCGCTAAATGAGCTTTACAGCGCAGCAATGAAATCTGATTACTATGTTATTAAACTTCATAGAGTTCATTCTGAGGATTTAGTTTGTGGCTACCAACCTCTATAAACAAAACAAAAAAAAAAAACAAATGAAGAAACTCAAGCTCAAATATAACTTTTTTGTTTTTGAATTTAAGCTCTTTTGCACTGATAAACATACGTAGTACGAATTGTTCAAAATACAGTTTTGCATTGCTTAAAAGTATCAAAATGACACATATTGTATTTGGTTTCTTATTTATTGCTTTTTAAGTTTTAGGATTAAGAAAAAGATAAAAATGCATCTTTCACTGCATTTCTATTGACCTAATAATTAATTTTGGACAAAACGATGTCAAGTCTCTTAAAGTAGGTCTGTAACTTTGTGATAAGGCAAATTTGCAGCTTTG
Organism: Oryzias celebensis; assembly: GCA_014656515.1. Classification (NCBI taxonomy): domain Eukaryota; kingdom Metazoa; phylum Chordata; class Actinopteri; order Beloniformes; family Adrianichthyidae; genus Oryzias; species Oryzias celebensis. The sequence goes on from BNCR01000013.1 coordinate 18,711,441, forward strand.
AGTTCTGAATTTATGCCCAAGTAAGAACACCACAAAGGCTTCCCACAGTTCTGCAGGCGGTGCTGTGGTTGTTCTACAGCACGGCTGGCTCAAATTTAAACACGATGCTGTCCTCAGTGTGAATCTTACTTCCTACTTCACAGCTATCTATAGTGTTTTACAGTACAAAAATACAATCTGAAGCTGTGTGCGTTTAAAATGCCTTGAGAAAACAGACCACGAGCTTTAGATTTCTGGTTCAGTTCCTTAATTGACACATGCGTGAACCACGTGTTTGTATGCATGCAGGCATTTAGTGTACTTGCATGAAAGCTAACATGCAGACAGATACATTATCTTAAAAAAAAAAAAAAAAAAAAAAAGAGTGTAGAATAAAGATAAAGATACTTTATTGATCTCATCTTGGGAAATTTGTAAGAATTAAATGGCATATACTCTACAACTGTGGCTACTAGACGAGGTAACTAAATATATTTGTTTAAAATATTTATCATCTTCAATCAAACTGGAGTCTCGTACTTCTCATTAAAGTTTTCAATAATTAATTGATGCTAAGTCTCTTTTTCGACAATACAACACTGCAACCAAGAAAAACACTGAAGTAAAACACTGACCAAAAGAACAAATTCAGAAGTTTTATAAAACAATTTAATAAAGTTGAAAAATTGTGTAGCTAACTAGACTAAGAAAAATGAAGAGAGCTAGATAAAAAAAAATGAAGAGGGAAAAGATAAGGAGTAAGAAACCACATGTCATAGAACGGCTGAAATTCTGTACACGCACTGGCCTTGTCTGCCATAATTCTATCCTCTTAGGTCTCTCTTAGCTTTTATGACGAAGTCTAACATGCATCACTAAAAAGATTTGTAAGATTTAATTACATGTACTGACATGCCAGGAAAACAATGTTTTGATCTGCTTTTTTACATTTTTAAGATTTTATATCTGTTCTGTTTTTTTTCCATTTATATCAGGGATAGGCAACTCCAGGCCTCAAGGACTGCATTCCTGCATGTTTTCCAACATACTATGCTCTGGCATGTTCTAATTGGCTGGACACACCTTATCCAAGTAATCAGTCATAAATAGGGCTTGGATATCTGGAAATCATGCAGACACTGCGGCCCTCAAGGCCTGGAGTTGGCTGTTATTATATTCTTATAATATATATCATATTATTATTGCCAGAAGCATAACTAAAGCAATCGGTGAAACAAACTAAAGCAAAAGCTAATTTCCATTTATGCTTTTTGCCTGTCAAGCTAACAACTACTTTCATAATTTATCCAGCCTTTTGTGTGCAATCCAATGATTTCAACTTATTTGTCCACAACTAGCAGATTTGAATGAAATCATGACAGTCATCAGTTGCAGGACATCTGGGAAATGGCAACTTCAGACTTAAAGTTAACACTTGTCTGTACAATGGTTTCTGCTTAGTCTCCTGCTGTCCTGCAGCTAGCAGTGAAAGAGCAACTTCTTTTCCCCCCAAGGGCACAACCAAGAAAGTTGAAACAGAAAAGATCAACTCAATCCAACATGAAACGCTTGCACAGTTTACAAAGATTTTTTAAACAAAGTCACTCTGTTCATGTCATGCAGTGCTCTGTGTGTGGCCCTACATTTGCAGAAAAAAAATCTGTAGGCTGACTTAACCATTAAACTTTAAACGTAATCACAGCACTCAAATGCAACACAACACAAACTAACAGAGTTGTACCATTTTGGAACTCCAATCAGCAGAAAAGACTGAATTGAGTAAACATTTTTGAACAAATATCACCAAAATAAAGCATCAGCCAATTTACAAAGGTGCCATCTCAGGCTATTCTTTCGCAGAAGCCGTTTAAGAAAAGGTAGTCATCATCATAAAGAAGACACACTCGTGAAAAGATGTCCCATTATGCGAGTAAAAATAAAAATTCTGAAAAATCAGAATGACAACAAATGCATGTGTGGGGCCTGTACTGCCAAAAACAAGCACTGACAGGAGGAAAAACTGAAAAAGAAGAAAGTTTTTCAATGCTCTGACTGTTATGTATTGATAGCTAGCCTTCTCTTTCCACTCAGGTCACCTTTTGAGACATTTTAAAAGCTTTCTTAGGGGTGTTAATTAGGATTATAACATTTTAGAAAATGTCATTTTCTAGGACATGTTTCTGCAGAGCGGCAGTAGTTCGTTAGAAATTCACCTCTGAGAATTGTGGGTGGTACCGTTGGCGCAAAGCAACCCCATCCCCCCTTCCCCTTGCCGTATCTGAGAGCTTGGAGCAGGGAGGTTGTGGACCACCCGGTGTATTATTTTTACTTTGCACATATGCTCTTTTCTTAAACCACATGTGCTTTTAAAAACACCAAAAAGACAATTTTCATTGGAGTGGGTATTTTAAAACTATACTGTTTTGGTTTCGATCAGCTGAATTATCTGCATGTTTAGGCTGTCATGCCACAGTTCATTCTAAAGAAACAAGACCATCTTTATTAAATAAATGAACACATATTATAAATAATCATTTACAAAGATTCATTTATTTTTCTCTTCGTTGCTTCAGTTTTATTACACTGGAGTGCTTTTGTTTTGAAGCAAAAAGAAAACTGCATTTCTAATACTCCTTTTTAATATGCAGTTAGGATAAAAAAAATGCTGCTTTGAAATCAGTTTAAAGGGTGATAATAAATGTGTACCAGGGCTTCTGAAATCTTAGAAGCACCACTGCTGTTGAGGCAGAAAAAAAAGAAAGTACCCGAGATCCCTGCACAGAAAGTTCCCTGTTTTGAGACAAATGATCGGTTACACAAAGAGATAAAATTGAATCAAGATGCAGCAAAGTTCTGCATGTGGATGCCAGTGCACCTTCTTTCCTTTAAAGGAAAAATGTGTGATTTTGATTCATTTTGAAGGCTCTGTGTGTGTGAGAGTGTGTGCGTGTTTTCTGCAAGGCAACAAAAGAAAAAGAGCTAACTCATGCCCTAATTTTCCTACTTTATTCTTTGTAACAATTAGAAGGAGACCCTCAACCCCCACCAAGCTGCACTGCAGCAATAAGACACATGCATATTCTCCACAGCGAGATATTAATGAAAAACATGCATGATGTCCAGGCTGATCTGTGCACTTTGAGAGTAAAAAATTCACATATATACAGTAAGGACATTCCACCTTCTCATATATTAGTTCTGAGGACGTGCAGAGGAATGCTTGTATAAAACCTCCATTCCATCTCTTCTTTTCCATCTTCTTTTAATCCACCACCTAGATTCCTCGGCTTCAAGCTCCTTTATAGGCAGCTTGAAATAAGGCCACGAGAGCTTTTAAACACCACAGTGAATAACAACAACCTACACCCCCTCTTTGTCTTCCTCCTCTCCCACACCCTTTCTTCCCTTTGTGCCCCCCGGCACATACTCCTCCTTAGCTCTGGACCTCTTAAAGAGGGTTCAGAGAATCAGTTATGGTGTGCTGTGCAGTTGTGCGTGTTTGACCCTCATCTATCAACACACAGCTGACAGCAAAGCCACTGAATGACTGCTATTGGTTGTCTTGTTACTCACCAACAGCACAGTGGGTGGCTCCTGGAAAACGCAGGGAGAAGGTAGGGACAGATGAAGGGAATTCCCACCTCCCCTTCGAAGAAACATCATCACATGTTCCTTCAGTGAGGCGACAGCTTGTTTGGAAAGTTGCTGAAAACACTTAGGCTCAATTTAATGTTGGAGTCCGTTTTTAGAGACAAGACTCTTATCAAGATGGTGCTAATGGGAGGGATCTTAGAAAAATAACCGATATTGCATGAACGTCTGGGGGCTTTCAGGGTTAACCATTCATGTCGTCAAAATCCTGAAGCTTCTAAAGAAGCGTTAAATTCAAGCCATGCTTGTGAAAATTGTACAAAAAATAAAAACTGAAACTAAATTAAGCCATTAACACTTAAATCTTACAACCTGTTTGTCTGGACAGCCTGACAAAGCATTCAAAGGCATAGTGCATCAGTTACACTTTGAAAGTCAGTATTCTATTCTATTTCATCATCTGAATGTCATTAAAAAGGGGAGTGGTATTTGAAATGAGAAGTTACTGTTGATTCTTCATTTGTGCAGCCTAATTAAAGCCTTAAGTCGCATGCACCCATACAGAGGGTTGTCCAATCGGAGTGCTGCAGGTTTTTGGGTTGTCCTGGCCCGTGGAATGTCAAAAACAAGAACGGCCGCATCTTAAGGGAAGTGCAGGTGTGTCTTGCAGCTCCCTTGAAGTTCGTGCAGCCACCTTAAAGGACGCCGTAAAAACGGATCAGACTACTGTTTTGTGTGCTAAGCGTATCAATTCAGTTCAATTTTACTTATATAGCCCAAAATCACAACTATAGCCATCTCAATGAGCGTTAAACTAGTATTTATGCATAGAATATAAAGTCAATCATACACATATAAACAATAGCTGGTCGCTAAGCTAAACTAAACAGACTAAGCTAAACTGGCATCCTTGCTCTTAGACTCCCCCTTCTCTGTTGGGAAAGTATTTATCTGAGGTATCGTGAAGTATTTGTACAGCAAATGTAAATTGCAGCATTCCTGTATAGAAAAAAAAATGTGCTTGATCATTTTTGCTCTCCTGGCTCACAGAGCGGTCTACGACCTCGATGTTTTGTGCCGGCCACCAGCATGTCCTGCAAAGATTTGCTCCTTTTTAGCCTGCAGATAGCCCTTATCCACCTGTAAGGGCAGTTGTGACTAAAGTTTCACTGAGTTCCTAACATGATAATTTTCACTTCATCTTTAATCTTTTATGGCAATTCTTGGGTTTGGTGACATCTGCCATGTAACAAATCAGATAAACAATGGGTCATGTGACTACGTACTCTATTTATCCTAATTTACAGTCATTAAAACTGAAAGAACACTTTTCTAAAATAATTGAAATTGTTCAATTAACCTTACTTTTTTAACTAGAAACATGACAGCATCTTCTGTCTGCCATGTAAGACATTAAAGCAGTATATGGAGTCATACACCAGTGACAGCAGGCATCTAGTGGTTTTTTGGCTTTCTGAGTTGTTGTTTGGCTTAAATAACAAGCTTGGTTTTCCCTCCTTGAATGACGCATGTCAAATTCAAGCATTTGGGTGCATGTCCGTTTGCGTATCTGTATACATTTAATAAAACCCCACTCAAAGGCCATGTTGTGGCTGTCACCGCTGCATCTATAATTACATTAAGCAGCTTACCACCCACAAACCTAGTTGTTGTGCCATAAATTTGCAAAACTGACTGACATGTCAGTGTTAAAGCTGCAGTGCCTGCAAATAGAGAAGTAAAGAAACAAACAGTTTATAGAAAGCTCACAAAAGTCCCATCTGTCAAATTTGCTTTTTTTTCCTCCAATTGAATTTCCCCATTCAGATGCATAAAGACACGCAGAAGAATTTGAAGCCATGCAAAAGTCTACATCAGCAACCAACTGTTAGAACAACAAATCAAACCATGACAAAAAAGTATGCACGTAGGGGCAGGAAGTATGGAGAAACCTGTGTTACACATTAACTGCAGATGCGGAGACAACAGAAGTCAGTAGAAGCGTGTGAGATGATGCTTTCTTCTTCAGTAACATGCATGCAGTTTTTGAATAGAAATGCAAGTGAGAGCTAAGCAAGTTTAACTAACAGCAGAATTTTGAAACAACTGTGTGTTTAGGAGGCTTCCCAGGAGCATCATCCATCTTTCTGATGCTTCAAAAGCTGATCAGGAAGCTTCAGAGATGGATCACGCACAATTCAGAGGTTTCAAATGAAAGGCAACAACTGCACAAAAAAAATGTACAGTCAAAGCAACCTGACCTTAGAGAAAGCAGGGACACTGATTGATTGATTTGATTTAATTGACAAACGGACAGCTAAGCTTGGTTGTTCTAACTGCAGCTGATAGTTTAGTTCAGTTTGACCAGAGCTTTGTTCAGGACTTTCTAGTTTTGTGATATTTTACCTCAAAGGTTGAATTGACTTATATGGAGAATATGGCTGACAAATAAAGCAAAAGTCAATCTAACGAATGTAGAAAATGAACAGAAGTTGAAGGATCTGGTTCATCTTGGCAACACCATCAAGAAGATCACACAACAAATCTTCATCTCTCCATGTCAAATCCAGCTGGACACATTTTTCATACAAAATGTCTTCCTCCAAATGTTAAGTATTGTACACAGGAAAAAAAAAAAGGGTCCATGAGAACTTCTGCAAATCCTCCCTTTGGTACTCGAGTCGCCTTCAGAAGTGCTTTTCACAACATCTCAAACTGCAAAACAGGCATCACCATTTGTGTGGGAACTTCCTACACTCATCTAAATATGATGGACTGATTATGAATGGAGGCCAAAACCATCACATAAAAAAATAGTCAAAACACAGCTATAATTATAAGTTTTTAAGGCGCTGTTGTTCTTAAATGACTTTATCTCCACTGTAAACAACTAAAGAAATGCCATTGGAAAATGCATAAATAAAACAATGGCGGCAAACAAATTGATCAAGATCCTTTGCCACATTCCACAGAGACCTTCATCTGATACTGTACGACAATCCCTCATCAGGAATTCTATTTTCCTTTACACCACTTTATCCATAAAAGACCAAAAGAAGCAAAAACAACAACAGAGCTGTTCTGAAAGTCATAAACTCCATCTGATTCTAGTGTTATTTCACCAACATCTGCCCAGAAGCTTCTGCAAGAGACACCATGACAGTGCAACCGTCCTGACATTCATACTGACACTTCATCAGACAGTTTTAGTGTCAGGCTGCTTTACAATCCGACACCATAACCTTGCCAGCGCTCCCAATCAGACTTCTATCACAGATCAGCTGTTTTGAGACGGTAAAAGTGAAGTGTCAGAGCTCATTTAGTGCGTTTTAAGTCCGTCTGTCGTGTTAAATAGACACAAACAAGCGTGTTGATGGCTTAAGGAGACACTCCAAGACATCATCTCAGCTGTTGACACGCGCTCGCGCCCGTCTGTTTGCCGGGAACTTACTTTTCAAAGCCTGGATCAGCGCTTTCCCGTCTTTGATCAGCTCCTTGATAAACTTGTTGGTTTTATCCAGCTCCGCTTCGTGAGATTTCAGTCTCTCCCTGAACTGCGGGCTGTCAAGGTAGCAGTCGCTGAACTCCAGGGCGGGTAGACCCATCTTCTGCCCTCAAAACGCAGTCTGACAGAGCCGGCAAAAAAAAAAAAAAAAAAAAAAAAAAACAGCCCTCAAACGTTTGGAGGAAAGATGTTGAGGTGGGAGGAACCCCGTGTCCACAACTTCTACGATTGCCGCGCGCTGGAGATGGAAAGGACAGTCGCACGCGCACACCAACGCGATGTTTGCCCAGAAGAGATGCTAACCTACATTACCACGAGTTTCTGTTTGGAACATGTGCAGGACGTCTCTTGTTTCGCAGGAAAACAAACACAATCCCACACGGCGTCCAATTAAATGAAATAGCAGGTCATCACTGATGAGTATGTGTCAAGGTTCGAACGGTGTCCGGTTCTTCGGGTGAGCCGCTGTTGTGTTTCTCTCGACCAAGTCATTTTAGACCGGACATATTTAAATTTAAAACAAAAACAATGAAACCGGCGGGCAAAACAAACGTTTAAGAATGGAGCTGAGAGGACCGGGTGTGCTAAAAGCACTACTTTCTCTGAAGCCCCGCTCAGGCAGCGCCGCAGACGGTGCTCAACCTACCCCAACACTGATAATCCGTCGTTGACGTCTGAAGAGACCAATCAGATACGAGGATTGGGAATTGTGGGCGGGCTGCTAGATGTTAGATAGAGAGAAAAACATGAACAGAGGTCCCACTCGGATCAAATTCTTGCAACATAGTTTGCAACGGTGGCTGTCAAACTAAATCAAATGGTAATTACATTTTTTGACCTAATATGCTATGTTGTTTACTATGATTTATGGATAATTCAACTATAGAATAAATCATTCAACAGCTTCACAAAAATGTTCCCTATATTTAGACATACACAAAAGTCCCTCTCCAAAATATTTGAGGTAGCAGTCAAACAGCCTGTGTAAAATCAAACCACCACAAAAAATGGCACCGAACTCAGCTTTCTTACATTTAAAACATTTCAGTATGTAAAAGGTAAACGTGTACATGTTCTTGCTGAAATAACAAAACGTTACATCATAGAAATAAGAAAAAGCTATCTTCATCTCACTATGCAATGGAATTTTCTTAAAAGTAAATGTGTGATTTCTGTAAAACTATTTCAGAAATTTTTGACTTTTTCAAGTCATATCATCTCTTCTAAAATGAACGATCTTTGTATTTAAAGCGGGACTGGAAAGTGACTGATTGGAGATTCTAAAGGTGGTGTTTTCCGCCCTCTTGTGGCAAAATTAAACACTGCAACTGATATTAAAAAAGTGGAAATTTAAATTGTTTTAATAAAAAAAATCAATATCGGTTAATACAAATAAACCATCCATACTATTAAATTACTAGAATTTCATGTTTACAATCATGTTTCATACTTGTTGTTTGATTAATAGAAAGGTTGTTGAGATAAAAAAAAACAACAAGGGACTAAAATTATATTTCAGTACAATACAAACTTTACTCTATTACGAGTAAAAAAAATTCTAGGAAAAATTTAAAGCCATTATTAGGACGAATTGATTTTTAAATAGGCATATAAAATGATTTCTTTAAAAGATCCATCCATTTCCTAAACCTATTTTGTCCATCAGGGTCACAGGGCTGCTGGAGCCTAACCCTGCCACTTGTGGGCAAAGGCAGGGTACACCCTGGACAGGTCGCCAGTCTGACGCAGGGCTTTTTAAAAGATATTACAAAAAAAAAAAAAAAAAAAACAATAAACCTGAAAACGTTCAATAATGTAATGAGAATGTTTTTATAAAATATGGGGAGAGACTTGTGGGGGAAAAAGACAAACTGCAAAAGTTGGATTTTATATTACAATTGGTACAGTGTAACTAATATCTTCCGTTTTTTTAAAGGTGATGGTGCCGTTTGTGTGTTCTGCTTTTTCTGGTAAAACTTGTGGGTTTTCTTCATTATAACCCAGTAAGTATTCAACCAGCAACATTTCCTTCCGGCCAACACTGTTTTTTTCCAGTCTGCTGCATGTATCTCAGTAACACACGCAGCTTGTGGTTTAAGTGTTAAAATGCATCAAGACTTCCTCGTCAAGTTTGGCCAACTGCACCAGGTTGCTTGCTCATCTCACCATCTGTAAAAGTGTGGTGTGCAGAGAGAGACATTTACAGGAAACCCTTTTTTCTGTGCTTAGATGCATGCAGCTGGTTTCAGAACTGGATTCAGCCAGTTTTAATCAAGTACATGGCGTGCATACTATCATTTAGCACTAGCAGCTGGTCTTGGTCACTGATAACAACAATTAATGGACAACTATGCCAAAATGCACATGAAGTATACCAAACAGAGCACAGTTTGTCCTTTGATATTCCAGCAAAAACAAAAAGAGACTTTTTTTTTTTTAGTTCTACACAATTTACTGCTACAGATAAACCATCAACATTTTCAAGACCGCTAAGAGGTTTTCTGGCAGAGTGCACAGAAATAACGGAGTTTTGCAACAGGAAACTTATTCCGTTCCACAGTCTCTGAACTCCTTGTGAAATCGTTAAAGTCTAAAGAGATTTTCCATTTATCAATGTGACTGGGAGACCTAAAAGAGATTACCGCTAATGTTTCACCCTGATAACCATTATGCTTTATGGCTATCAACAAGATGTTAATTAGATTTTTGAGCTGCTCTGTAATTTTATCTCCTAAAATTATATCTTGAAGCTTTCTGTGATAACATAACACACTTTCAAAAATCTAACAAAGCCATGATATTGGTACCTTTCCCAAATTACACCTTAGGTCAAAGGAGATAAAGTCGTGGATGCTCCAAAGCAGGTAAATTCAAACTCTAAAAAGATGACACCCAAATAAGATCCAGACATCATTTCTGGTAAATCCATTAACATTCGAGTGCTAAAGAACTTTTTCATAAACAGAAATATATTAGATAACTGCAAGGATTTACTGCAGGACTCTGTTCAAAGAAATGTGCTGGCTTGCAGCATCAAAGGCTATTTGTTCAAGTCGAGTTTGCTCAAACATCAAGAGGAAGCAGTTCTCAGATAAAATACTTTTGGTAATAAATTAGGCTGAGTATGAAGAGTTACGGTGGCATCCATAAAAATGTCAAACTCTGATTTTATTTGCCACCATAGCAACAAACAGTAACCACTGTACAAACATTTAATATGGTGTCTCTGTTTTAATTCAACAATAACGTACAAATGTACAGTCTGATATGAACATAATGAGCTGGAAAGGTTGAATCTAGAAAGCTTAAATCAAGCTCAAGAAAGAGAATTTTAACTGACTTTGATGGTGGCATGACTGTTGGTGCCAAACAGGAAGAAACCACTGACGGCTTTAATTTGTAGGGCTGATACAGAAGAGTTTAGAGTGGTTACAAATACTGGAGGGATGGTTCTAAAATGTCTCCAGGTGGTAAGGGGTTAGAGCAGACTGGAGCTCTTCTTTGTGTGAAATGTGTAAATAAATCATTTTACGTGGTTATATTAATGGATTGGATTTTTCTGCAATTTTCTTTCATTCATTTTCACTTCAAACCACTATTTAGACACATCCTAAATAGTGGTCTGAAGTTGGGATGGGATGATTGTCGTCAGCTGAGTCCAATAAGGAGGAGCCACAGGAAAACCAGACGCACAAAAATATTTCATTAAATCATGAAATAAATACATGTTTCTTAAATCATTTAACATTTAATTTTAATGAAATGTTGACACATTTAATGGCATTTCTAATAATTTATTTAAATAATGAATGACACATTTATTTAATAATTCTATAGTAACTGTATTTATTTCAATTTATCTCTTCCATCCCACACTGGCCATGAAATAAATAAATGTCATTGAATGTTTAAATGTGCTTTTTAATGGCAATTTTAGTGTTTTAATGTCCCATATATTTAAACATGTAGTCATTGATCTCCAATATTTTTTGCTTATTGCCAATTTTCAATAATTAATGACACTTTTATTTAATGATTTGATGGTGTATATATTAATTGTCTCTTCTGGACCTTCATATTTGTAATACAATTTTTGGTTTCATTTTTTTTCCCGGATAGTTTATACTGTGCAGTGTTTTTTACGTCATTAAAAAAATAGATGAGTTAGATGTGCATTAGACGATGAATTACATAGAGCAGTATGGAAAAAGGATGAAGATGTTTCAGTCAGGATTCACTGCGGTTTATCATCATGAAAGCGTGAGGCAGACGGAGAAATAGAGCAAAAATAGATGAAGACATTCACTTTTTTAAAAAACTGTAAATGCTGATACTTTGTCCTGCCATGGACATGTGCACACTGTTGAACTTTTCCTGTCTGTAGGAGCTGAAGCGACGCTGATTTTCCTGGCTTGGTTTTCCTACAGACTTTCTTCATTCTAGTTTATGTAAATTAAAGTATAAATACATTTTTTTGTTGCACATTTTTGTTATGTAGAACATGCTGGAGCTCATGAACACTTTGATTTACAATGCAGAGGATCACTTTTCTAGGGGCTGAGTGTTGCATTTGTATGAAACCGAAACCCTTCCTTGTAATTGGATCTAATTCTACAACAGGAGAAAAAAAACATTGGTTAAATAATAGTAAGACTCAAAAGATTCCATCATTTTGTTCTTTTATTTTGTGGATGTTTTGTGCCGTTTGTGATGTGTTGCTTGGTTTGCTTTCCTCCCTGGATTGGACACTGGAGGAGCTGTGGCTCAGCCATCCCCTCTGTAGTCGAGGGAGTTAATTTTAGTTCTGACGTTGGCTTGTTGAAATGAATCCTCTGACGTTGTTTGTAGGGGCGGTGAAGGAGGAGTGCTTGAAGAACAAATTCCAACTTAGACCCAGACACTCGTGGAGAAAATTGGAGGCAAGTCTAGTCTCACAAGCTCTTTTTATCCAAACATTGGTTTGTGATGGATGCTCTGGCTCAGCAGGAGTGCAGTCATGTAACTTTCTCCAAGGTAAGTGTATGAACTTAAGAAAAAAAAAAAAACGGAATGGAAAAAGGTCAAAATACTGATAACATTTAGAAACAGAAACGAAAGGGACATTAATATGATCTATAAAACAAATGCAGATATTCATATCTATCCAACATTGTGTGTGTGTGACATACCTAAAACATGATATGATTGATTACATTTGATTTATTTCAAGCATTAATTGTAAACAGTACAACAAAATCGCACAAACATATATAATTCATTACAGAAATGATAAAATGCATTGATTAAAAAAAAGGAAAAATTAACTTAAATGTAAGAAGGAAACAACTGTGTAATTATCCACAATCAAAAATAAAGATTTTTAAGTTCTTTAGATTTACAATAAATACTTAATTTGAAAACCTTGTGTTGATCTGTTTACCAGATGCAACAATTGAATTTTTTAACTTCTTTTGTCTTAAATCATGCATAATCTATGTATCTGAACTAAAGTGTGGGTGCAGTTCCAGGGAAGGATGTCTGATCTTTATGATTTGTTTTCAGATCCTCTCAAATACAGATTGGCTTCCAAACTCATGTTTCTGCCTTTAGATTTTCCTTTGAAATTGGGAGTAGGTGGTGATACCACTTTGAAAATCACTGCATCATCATAGCCTTAGTCACATCTGTCCTCACGGATGAAACATGCTGTCTGTGAGAAAAAAAAAAAGGGAAAACCTGCCTGTGGTACTCAGGTGGCCTTCAAGAAATATTAAAGTTTTTGTGAGCCCATAGAGCAAAATTATTCATGCATATTTTTTCCTATGGGAATGCTGTAGGCGACAGATCATAGTGAACACTTAACACCTGAGGGTAAAGTAGGTGAGACGCAGGCGTGTTGTACAATTTTTTCATTTTTTCAAACCCCCCATACCTTGCGCACAGTTTCTGGCACCCATTAGTGCTGTTTTAGCAATAAGTGTGCACTCCTTGCACGCAGCCATATTTCAGGAAATTAGCCAATCAGGGCAAAGCCGATGTGGGCAAAACGTTTACCATAATGATAATGGTACATTCCATTTTTATGACGTTCCTTAAAGTGGCCGAATGAGCCTCAAAGAAACTGCGAGACACACCTCCGCTCCCCTCAAGATCTCAAGATGCTAGAGGTGGGCAATCCTGGGAATTTGGGTATTGATGCGATACTAAGTAATTACATTGCTATTGCCACTGATATCGATACCGATAACTTTTCACAATTTTAAAAAAGCTACAATGTAACGAAAATCTAAGTATAACAGCACCACAAACATATGCATTTTTAATAAATAAAGGCAGTAATAAAATATCAAAGTCACTAGTGAAAAAAGTAAAAAAAAAAAAAAAACAACACTAATAAAAATAAACAACACAACAAAAATCCTGGTATTGGTGCAAATAGTCTGCTCTTTAATGACTCTGATGAAAAAGGGAGAGGAGAGGCAAGGTGTGAACTGCAGCAAGAGAGGAGGAGGTACTCTGTTTACACAGACCGACAATGTTGCTGTGTGGGCAGTTTCCCACACAATTTGGGCGGATATTTACTCAAACTGGGCTGTTTTTTGCCCAATCTGGCAACACTGCACGCACGCTGCATGACCTCCGCAATTAAAGTCCAGCTCTTAACACGTATTGAACAAAAACTGCAACAAAAGTATCAATCTCATCATGCTAGTACCGATACTTCACCTTGGTATTGATACTATCAATTATCATATCAAAACGTCCACTCCTACTGGCTGATCCTGTCTATGACTCTCAACAGGCAACACAAAAACCCACAGCACTAGAATGAGTTGATGTGACTAAGGCTTCATCCGTGTACAACCTGTAGGTATATAAACTTCATGTAAGACCTCTGGAGAATTAATAAATAACCTAAACTCCCAATAAGCAGTTTGAACCAACGAAGCAACAGGTAAGCAACCTACGGTGGCCCTGAAGTGCAAATCACATCAACGAATCATCAGCAAAAACAAATCACATTAGCAATTAAAAAAGCAAAATAAAAAATACATTAAACAGCATTAAATTTAGAAAACAAAATTCCAGAAACCAAAAAGTAAAAAAAAAACATTTCAGAAAATATAAGTAATTTCCAGAAAAAAAAGACGATGTAAAAAAATTCTTATTTATAATGATTTTTTCAAAGGTTTTTGTAACTCAAAACATCATTAATTTCTTCTATGAGTGACTCAGAGACGTTGAATCATTTGTGTGATCAGTTGAAAGCAGAACTTTTTCCCCAAATCATCACCACCTGTGAACAAAGGTCGAGCCTTTCCTCCCACATGCCTGAGCTCCAATTCGGTCATCAGTTAGCCTTTTAACGTCATTCCCACCAGCTGCTCCGTCCAAAGGTCCTTGTCTGACCGGAGCTTTTCTCTCACATCCCGAAAGCCTCATTTCCAGGTCTTAGGAAAACCAGACTTCGAGTGGGTGGTTGAGTATGCCGTACATTCCTCCCGTGGCTTTTGCGTTCCTTGCTTCTGTTTCTTTTAAAACATTCCTCATGTGTGATGGCTTGGCTCTGTCGCAGCTACACCTCTGGTTAGAAATTGCAACAAAGACCAGAGTTATTACAGTAATAGTGTTGGCTGGGTCTGACATTCCTGTCTCACTTTCTCAGGACAAAGTTAATGACAGCTACCACTGCTCAACGTTCTCAGCTCCTCAAAACCTGCAGATTAGAACAATATTGTGGCTTTTACAAGGGGACAATTTGTTTTTTTGGATAAGCCTTTCAGGAAGCAGAAGTCAGATGGTAAGACAAACAGGGCTACTTGGATGTTACACCTTTAAAGGAGCTCCCGGTGATTTATTTGACAATTTCAATGTCAGCCAGTGTAATGTAGGGTGTTACTGCAAAATCTTTCAAAGACTCCTGTGTTTAACAGAGAGAACTTCAAAATAAATGCTGTTGCTGTGTTTGTCGGATCATTTTTGGGCTGAACTTATCCAGACAGAAGTTAAGAAATTACAGAAAGTGGCTCATTCCAAATGTCAACACGCTGCTCTGTTTATTGTAGGGATTGGACTGATTTTAGGTGCCAAGTTACATCATTATTGTGAGGAAAATGGTTTAGAAAGGGATCAAATTACCTGATGCTCAGTCAGGAACATGTTCAGACAAGTGCCTGCTCTGTTTGGACTACATCCAATTCAGATCTTCACCCAAATTTGATCTTCAGGAGAGAAAAAAAGGACGAAAAAAGGCATCGGAGATTTCTTTTAGGAAGGCAGGGGAGGGGAGCTTTTCCTGTAATCTACCCTTCCTTTCCCCCGTATTTGTCTTAGGAGTTACTCAGAACAGCAGCTTCTCTTTCTTTGCAAACTCAGACTCATCGCCCTGCTTCATCTGCACCTCTCACTTTTTATGGGATGTCTGAGGGAGAAATTTCAGTGCTGCCTTTCCCATCTGCATCTCCGGATTTGTCCAAGGAAGAGCCACAGAAGCTATCCAGGCTCTACAGTCGGCAAGGAGGATATCACTTGAGGATTTCACCGGATGGAACTGTGAACGGTGGAAGGCAGGAAAACGACCCATATGGTGAATAACATGTTATTTTTTTAAATAACATTTGCATCTGATCATAGACTACTGTAAAAAATGTCATTTCTTCCGTTGTTTAGGACTTTTTTAAAAAAAAACAACCTTAAAATACACAATAAATAATACTTTTCTCGTAAAAGGGTTAATATTGTACGTTTGTGGTGTATAAGTGCAGAAAAATAATAATGGCTGTTACAGACATCCTGAAGATAAAGGCTGTGAGTGCAGGAGTGGTGGTCATCAAAGGAGAAGCCTCTGGAAGATACCTGGCCATGAACAAGAAAGGACATCTTTATGGATCAGTGAGTTTTAAATGAAGCTGTTTATGTTCGAAACGTTGCCAGATTGAGTTTTTTTTAGGACACTTTTCTCCAAAAAGTTCACATAATCATTTTTGCTTGTCAGTGTTTGCTTGAATGTTATTTGTGTGTTGATTTCTGAAGCTGTTAGTATTTTCTGCAAAAAGAATGTCTATTTGTGAGGGTTGTAAGATCAAAAGCATGCAGAGAATAAAGGATGAGTAATTTGATTAACCGAAGAATTTTGGGCATATCAGACATGTCTGCACATCGAAGTGTTTCTATAGAAACAATGTACAAGAACAGTAGAAAAAAGGAAAATCTGTATTGCTCACATCCTTCTCTTCTTGTCTCAGCAAGCACTAACAGATGAGTGCTACTTCTTGGAGAAGTACGAGGAGAACAACTACAACACGTATCGCTCTCAGAAATACGGCTGGTATGTTGCTTTGAAGAAGAATGGCCAGCCCAAAGCAGGACCTGACACCCACCAGGGTCAGAAGGCCATCTTTTTCTTACCCCGATCTGCAGACAGCATTTGAACCACGATAGACACAGAGCCCAGAACAAACTATAGATTTCATTTTTAAAATTTAGTTAGCGGTATTGAAATTCTGGGAAATACATTACTTTATGGGTAATTTAATGTACAGCACAGCTATGTTTTCCAGTCTGCTTCAACTTCTGTCCGTGTTTTGAGCTGCAGACACCTCTGTGTGGATTCTTTTTACTCTACAGAGGAAAAGTTTGTTGAGTATCAGTTCGTCACACTAGTTTCTGCTTTGAGCCTTGGTTTGAAATACCACTGCATGGAGACAGAAATGTGCAGATTGTATTTGGTAAAAGCTTCTAACGAATTCTGAAAACAAACTAAAGGTAAAGAAACGTTTACTTTTTTTGGCACAGATGATTACTTGGCTCTTTAAACTCCCACTCCAGTCACATTTTGATCTATTGTAAAAGCCTTATCCCTGCAGTCTTTTAATTATGATTATGTCATTTTTGGGCAAAATCAAAAAACCTGTATCGTTCTCTGGGACAAAGTTTGTGCATTTCTGAGTTCATCAGAAATTCGGCTCCAAGTTGTGGGCGGGACTGTTGGCGATGAAGTAAGCTTCCACTGAAATCCCATCATCCCTATGTTTAGACTTTCTCCCACTAGCTTACAGCCCCTCACAACCTCAAGCTAAGATTAGCGGTACAACAAAAATGGTGAGCAGGATTGGGGCTATTCGGACGAACAATTTTGAGACAGATGGCAGCTTAGACAAGGAAAACAAAGACTTGCATGGATCCATTCATCTGGAAGTGGATACATCGGAATGGAGCGGAGCAGGAAGACTTTGACCTGCCATCTCATCTTGCTGAATCTCAAAAGAGAGCTTTTTCAATCCGCACTTTTTCATCTGCTCTTGATTCATCCCAAACTGAAAAAAGAAATAAACAGTCCTGGGATTTGATGAATTTTGAATGTGCATCAGCTTGCTCTAGAGTGAATCACACTGTTTCCTGTAACTGCTCATCTTATGAAATCAATTTTGGTGTTAATAATTCAACCTCAAAGTGTATCCAGATTTTTTTAAAATCTAAAATGTCCTTGGATTTTTTTTTTGTAATAGTCTGTGACAATAGTAATATATAACAGATCACTTTTGTTTTATTAAACAATAACAGGTAATCTGACACTGAAAGGTTACCACTTAATAATGATATCAGTGTTGTGTTTGTTTAAGTCAATGTAAGACTAATTTTTGAGTTGAGTGAGTAAGACATGTTTGATTATTTTAAAGAGGACCAACTGTAAACAACAACACAGGTTACATGCAATTTTATTCACCAATGTTACATATTTGAATCTATATTTTTATGCATACAATGTGAATGAAGAAAGTGGTACCTCTTTTATAATTTTGCAAATATATCATAATGTATAAAATGTATTTGCATTAACGAAAAGTATCTGTATATTAAACGTTTCTTTTGTTTAAGTTCTTTTTTTATACTAATTTAAACTTTAAGGACTTTTCATACAGAAACTGGTTTTTTATAATTAAAAAAATCATATTTCTAGAAATAAAAACAGATTTTACTCAAAAATCAAGACACACAGAAACAGTTAAGCCAAACATCTATGTAAACTTACACAATAAACACACACACAAATATGTACATAAATATATATATATATATATATGACAATAAAAAGTACGATGTATTGGAGTTTTAGGTGCATATTTATTTGGTTTTAAAGTTTCATTTGGAGCTCCAATGTGTAAGCTAAACATTTGATGATTATAAATGTGGCCACTAGGTGGAAGCATTGTTTTGGTTTTGAAGGTTTTTAAACTACTTTTGTAATCCTTGTTTATCTTAAACCAACTTAATCTTGCAAAATGAGCTGAAAATCCACCTGAGTATTTCAAATGCACAAGTTCTTTGGCACTACTAATGAAGAATTTGTTATATATTCTTTCTAAAGTCTGCTTTACTGCTAAAAGTAATCATTAAAATGGAACAACAAAGTTCACAGAAAGATCTCCATTCTCCCTGATGAAATAGTTTTACCACAGGTTTTGGAAGCATGGCATTCCTACTCTAATCCATACTTAATGTGGAACAGCTGAAACAGAACATGGCCTGAAACTCTGTTTTGGATGCTGTTGTGCCAGGAAAGAAAAAAAAATCCTAAAGGAATGCTGCTCTGGAACATGGTTTAACATTTCTGAGATTATTTGAGCTGATTCTGTCACTAGCTACACATTATTGTGGGATTCAGGAAAGGTTGTCCAGAGATGTTTTAGTAGGATTACTGCTTACTCAGGGATCGTGGATGTGACAAATTACTGTTTCAGTTTGAGTAATCATGCAGTCCTTTTTTTAAATTTCAAATAATCTTGAATTGTTTTCCGATTATGTCCTTTAGCTCTTTCTGAGCAAACTCCAGTGTTACAAATGTGTCAAAAAGAGGAACTTCCATACTTTAGTCCCATCAAAAGAAATTCAATCTTTTTCGCTTTCTTTGAAAGTTATTTCAGCTAAAATAATAAAATACAAGATTTTTTTTATTGTTGTCGTTTTCTTCCACCTGACTTTTTATCTAGAGGTGTAATGATTAATCGACCTAATCAATTAATCGATTTATAGTCATATGATCCAACTAAATCGATTTGTCTGCGGCAAGTTGTTAATCAAATTAACCAATTCCATTAAAACATGTTTCAAACTGAAATACATTGATAATATTAATTTTGGAAGATACCATTTGGATTGAGCCACAGTCGGTTTTTTTTGCTTTAATGTTGCTTTAAAGTTCCATCACAGTGGACAGCACACATGATGGCAGCAAAAATGATCAAGCCATTGTTACGTTATGTTTTAATAAGGTTCAGTTTGCAATATTTTGATGTGGAACAAACTGCAGTGGACTGAACTTTATGAAACTAAAATGTGAATTCATTTACCATTAATTCCTGTTTTGTTGTTTGTACACATTTAATTTACACTTGTTTATCTTGCAAGAAGGACAAGGAAAGGAACCTCACCTGCACTGTTCAGTACCAGGTATTTATCTCTGAGTCTCACTGGTTGAATTTTTGGCTTGGATCAATGAAAGATCAGTGAATCATATCGAATCAGATCGTTCAAAATGAACCAATATCAACTATGAATCGTTTTTGTCAACCGTAAATCATGATATGAATTGAATCGTGGTCGTTACATCTTTAAATCTTTTAAAATGTAAACCAGAAGTAAGAGAGCTCACTTGTGGAGTAAACCGTTTTGTGTCCATAAGGAAACAAACTTTTACAAAGAATTGATTTTAAAGCCTGCCCAGATGAAAACTAACACTTTACTTATATTAATCTATCAATAATGATCTCTTTTTTATTTTTTACTTGTATTTGTCATTCAAAATAAAAGAGTTTAAGATGATTTAGGGCAATCAGCAGCTTGCCTTTTTTTCTGTCCCTGTACCTCCATTAACACACCACCATCGTAGGAGCAACTAAATTACAAGTACACAGACACACATGCATGTGCACATGCACAAACCTGGTTGGCCAGTGGCCTTCTGGGCTGTGCAGGGCAGGAAGGGAATCGTTCACTGTAAACTGAACAAGAACTAGCTTCCTCTGGGAGTCCCTTAGCCTGTCAGTGGCCAAGTTCTCTGCAACACAAACCACTTTAGCAGACACACACACACACACAGATAAACATGCACACTCTGGAACTGAGACCCTTTCTATCATCTGTTACTCATCTTTTTCCTCAGTCCCAGATTGCCTTTTTCTTGCTTCTGGCCTATCACTGAATTTAGAGTCTCCTTCAACCTTCAAAATTCTCTATCTTTCTCATCACAGTTTTTGTGTTGATGTTTTTACTCCCCATTAAAAATGTTTTTTTCACCGTTTATTTTCTTCATCTCATCAAAGATGTGCGTGATTTGGGGTCTGATGGCTGGGGAACCGTAAAGGAAAACCTCTGAAAAGTTTCAAAAACCTTAACATTGTTTCTAAAACTCTTTAAGAACTTCCGTCCCCATTCTTCCCCTCCACTGTCCTCTTATTTTGTCATCCTTATCATGAAAACAAAGATGCTTTGTCAGTGTAGTTGTCACCTTTTCTCCTCCCTACACAAGCAAACGTTTGTACACACACCTACAGGAGCGGAAACAGAAGATGTATATCCGTCAGCTGATCCAGCTGGAAATGCTGACGCTGGTATTCCCATCTGCCGCTGCGCTCTGAAACGAGGGGGTGGGGTGGGGGGTGGAATGGAGAATGGAGGGCAAGAGGAAAGAGGAGAGGGAGCATCGCCCGGATGCTTGTGGTTTGCCCTACAGCAACTGTTTTCCCAATAGCAGATTTTTGCTGGTTGGACACATTCTGAGGGGTACCAAACATGCAGCGTTCTCTCACAGCAAATGTGACAACACAGAAGAGAAAGATAATCTAACTTTGTTTAAATACTGCAATGTCAGATTTGTCAAATGATACGTTCTTATTGGTATCGATCAGTTCAGGAATAGGTTTGGGATCACTTGATGCTGTATGTTTAATGGTTTAGGTCTTCACAGGTTTGGAGAACCTACAAAAGTCAGTGTCCAGGGACACCCAGTTCGAATGGCGACGTCCCAATTGCGAAAAAATGGCGGCTGAATTAGGTCCATTCTGTTGCACTCAAAAGTAAGCCGTTTTGTGTGGGTGATGTCTTACTCACCCAATCCAGTTCTCACAAACAGTCAATGTTTATGACAGACTGGCTGCTGAGACGCAAGGCTTGGATCTCATTTACTTTTTGACTTATAGACAAAGTCTCCATGGGAAGCAGGTTATGTGTTTTGTGAGGATTCAACTGGGTTTGGAAACCTGAGCCTTGACAAGGCTTCAGAAAACAACTTATCAAGTTCTCGGTTGTTTCCCTTTTCCTTTTTACTTGCTTTTCCCTTTAAGTTTGATGATCTTGGTTGTTCAGTTAGGGTTCTTGTTTGGCTTCATTTTAAAACCCAAGAGAAATTATGAATAAACACCATAAAAAAAGCTCGAATCAGCCTAAAGTAAGAAATGAACCCCCATACCTTCACATCTTAGCAACGCTCATTTGCTAAAGCAGGGGTCTCCAACCCTGTTCCTCCTGAGCTACAGGTCTGCTTGTTCGGCAGCTAACTCTGCTTCAGTAATTACTGCTCAGCTGGATCAGGTCTGTTCATTCAATCAGAAACTGGGATTACTTAATCCAGCCAATCAGGAATGACTGAAGCCGGGTTGCTGCAAAACAAGCAGGGCAGCATCTCAGGAGGAACAGGGTCTGAGACGCCTGCTCTAAAGTACTCAAAAACATATCAGCTATTAAAATACCAGTTGGGTGAAGACCGTTTTCAACATTGGCATGGCAACTGTTTTATAAAAATGAGCGAATCTTTATGAGTTAACCAGTTTTGGGAAACTGTAACTGGCCTTCCTGTTTGAAGCTGGTTTAGCAAAGAAAAGTAACCTGATCCGAGTGGGTTTTCTAAGTTGCCACAAGGTAGCTTGTTCCAAGTCAGTACTTTGATAAAACTGTATGACTCTAAGGACCAGCCAATGTGTGAGTTCCAGCACACTTATGTGTCACTGAGTCAATTTACATGTCCACAACACCAAATAATTATGAATAATCAGATATTAGCAAGTTGATAAACACTGCACCAACAATGGAAGCATCAGCTCTGCTGAGAAATAGTGAGCGCAAAACAGACAAAGCATTGCTGCTGTTGTTAGCAGTATTTTACTTTGTGATGAGGAAATCTGTGGATCATTTGGATTCGTAACATTGCTCTGGGTCCTTCAAACTCTAACATATATCTACAAGCATACATTATAGGAAAAAACTGGTTTTCGCAGAGAAATCTACATTTTGTCAATGAGATTTATCATTTTCTGATAACCTCTGGTACATAATATACATTTTGTCATCCTGTTTTCAGGGTCACTCAAAAGAATTCTCAAATTAATAAAAAATGTAGAAACTGAGGAAACTGTTTTATTTAGCCATCAGTTGTCCTTATATCTATTTCAACCTTAATTTAAATCAAAAGCAACGTGCAACTGCATGTTTCCCGACAGATTCCTTTTCACAGCTGAAAAACACAAGGGTAGTGCAGGTGGCAGGTGTAAATCAGTTTAAAAAAATGTGCATGTAGCCTTGGGATGTGACCACAGTGCCAACACAGGAAGTGATGACCCACATCTGGAGGAGGGTAAAACATTTGAATGTTGAGTCAGAATACAAATAACCTAAGAGCTGTAACAGATGGATGATTATAGATGGAGGGATTGTTTCCTCACACCTGCATTCAGTGCAACTTGCAGTCAGACACACATTCCCACACATTCTCTGTGTGACTCTATAAATCACTGCTTGCACTTCCGCAAATATGGAAGTACTGTCACCCATTGTTTGAGTTCAGAATGTGCACAGACAAGCCCCTTATCAAGACCGGAAACTGGGCTGTCTACTCAGCTGTGATGTCTCACATCCACAAATACTCTCTCACACATAGACCAACTGCAGCGATGACGCCTGCGCTGGTCAAAAATATCTTCAATGGAAATAACTGACTGTGAAGTCAGAAAGCTTTCTGTCTTCTTTCATTTATTTTAACATGCCTGTTGTTTGTACTCCTCACTCACTGACATCAGAGCTTGATTTAAAAAAAAAATCCCAGTTGAAGCTGATCTTTTCAGTTAAATTACTGCGTGTCAGTGTAATTCTCTGCACACTTTCTTGTTAATTAGCTGAAGTCCTCACTACTGCTACATATGAAAGTAGAAAAAAAACGCCACAGAAAGTAAAGGTAAAGCTTCACAAGATTCTCTGGGAGGATGTTTCTCATGTTCCAGTCCATGCCTGCCTCTTTCTGTAATGCAGTCAAGATGAGGAGGATTGGGGACTAAAAGAGGAACATATTTTTGTGCTTTTCAGATCACAAACTGAGTGGAACCAGGTTGGCTGGGCAACATAGTGTAGTTTCTTCTACTGCTTCTAAACAACTTCAAAAAGTTTTAATTAACAGTTTATGGTTTGCACAATCACTATTGCACGTTTCCATTGATGACTTTCCTCTCTTTTTTTAAACCTTTTTGTTAAAAATGCATGATTACAGTGTGAATTTGTTGTTTGAAAGCATGAAAATAATCAAATTATTCATCATTATATCATTCTTGTAAACAATTTATTTATTGGATTCGTGTTCATGATGTTTTTGATGGCACTGTAAAGACAATAAAACACTAACTTTGTGCCAATGATCTTCAATCATCTTGAA
Organism: Oryzias celebensis; assembly: GCA_014656515.1. Taxonomy (NCBI): domain Eukaryota; kingdom Metazoa; phylum Chordata; class Actinopteri; order Beloniformes; family Adrianichthyidae; genus Oryzias; species Oryzias celebensis. The sequence continues at coordinate 18,735,191 of BNCR01000013.1, forward strand.
ACCCATCTGTTCTGAGGCTGATTTAGCTACTTTGTGTTTTTGTGTTTACTAAAATGTTTTTTTTGCCTTTGATTCTGGCCTAATCTCTTAAAGATCCACACAGATGAAAATCAGGTTTTTGGTGTTTTTAGCATCGTCTTATCATGTATAAAGAAAATTAAGCATAAAATTGCATTTCTAAACATTTCTTTATTCAAATCACTGCGAATAAGGAGCAAATAAAAAAAAGGCAGTTTGAAATAACTTGTAGGTGTTACGTTGAACCTACAGCGGAAAGCCATAAGCTCAATGCACAGCTCCATTCTGATGCATCCACTTGTAGACGACCAGATCGATGTACGTCTTTGGTTTTTTTTTGTCCGTGATGACATCTGGCTCAAAACTGTAAGGCTGGATAGCTCCAATTTAGTTCACCATTTTTGTTGCAAAAAAGTGAGCAGCTGAAATGTTAAGTTGGGGCTGTGAGGGACTGTATGCTTGAAGGAAAGCGTGTAAGCAAATGGATGATGGGAAATGGGGATAGGCTTACTCAGAGGCAAATTTCTAATCAACTACAGTTGTTCTGCAGAAACGTATGTTCTAGAAAATCACACAGATGTTTTGATTTTTGCTAACAATACAATAATCATAAACAAAAGACCGCTGAGAACGCTTTTTATCATAGATAAAAAAGATGATTGAAGTTTGACTTTGTGATAAGAAATGTGATGATTTTGGTTTTCCAAGAATTTAGGACCTGAAACTTCTTAGAAAACGTATGATTTTCCAAGAATTTCAGGTCATGAGCGTGGGCAAATAAAAATCAATAAGACTTCCAGAATTCAGTCTGGTGAAAAAAAGCTTTTTTACAACATCCATCAACTGGAGACAGTGAAGCAGCTGCAAACCAATGCATCCCGAAACTCCTAAAAACCACTCAAGGGGCTCCTTTTTTGTTTACTAAATGGATATGATCTACATATTTATTATTCATTTGAAATTTAAAGATATATGTACAAATGTCTTTTAACAGAGAAAGTCTTTTTTCCCCCAACCAATAATTTTTCAATATATATTTGTGTCTTTTGCATCCATAATACACATGCAAAAAATAAATAAATAAATATAAACACAACCTTTCACGTTCCTTATTTTAAGTGCTGTGGGAAAAAACATTTGCATTTCCAAAAAATCCCATATTTCCTCACAAGATCCATGGGAGACAAAAATTAAAATATATAGTTTGCTTGAACTTTGATATTTGAAAAGGTTGCCATCTTACGTCAAAGTGGTGACATTATGGCAAAAATAACAAATGACCTTTTAGGAATTTTAGACCACAGGTAGGCACAGAAGGGCGCAGCAGGAAATAGGAGGGTTCAGCAGGGCGCTGTGAGACACAACATGGCCCTGGGGGGGCCAGGAGAGCCTCAGTTGGCACTGAGATTTATGTTTTACTGCTTGAAACTTTTAGTTTTTGTTGAGCTTTTCAGGTTTTAGAGGCATTTAGTTTTTTTGTGGTTTTAATGAGACTCTTTATGTAATTTGCAATGTATTTTTGATTCAGTACTTCTATTTTTGCTTTACTTTACCTCTTGAAGCTGACAAACCCGTCTGAATGTTAAAAAACAAGAAAGAACTGATTCCCCAGAATCACAGCCATAAAAGTCCGACAGTATTCTTCCTTTACTTCCTGGAAGTCATCATGGAATAATTCTAAACTGAGCCGTAGATGCGTAAGCAAAGCCATTCCTCCCACTCCTCTGTGCATTGCTGACCTGTCTCCTTTCTGGGAAAAACGGCCCAAGCTGAAATTCTAATCTCTTCCTTTTCCTTTTCCGTTTCCTGCTATTTAGAACATGAAAATAAAAGAGAAAAATCTTAAGGTTAAAGAGGAATCAGACGAAGACTATTTTTGGCAAATGTCTGACATTCCACACATCCCAGATAGCTCATCTTGTTCTGTTGTGGCTGTGACCATGTCACTGCAGGATACTGTGGGTTCTGCTTTCTTTCCTTTCTGTCTTACTCACTCCCTTTTTTATTCTGCTGTCACTTCCTTTCCTTTCTGTTTTTAGGCTACATCCTCTCTGTGTGTTCCCGCACTGGAGGAGTTGCTATAATTGTTCTCTTGTTCTCCAAATGGAATGTCTAAAGTAAACCAGGCTTTTGAAGTGGCTCATTGTCTGCTGACCTCAGACAAGTTGGAAGGGAGGGAAGGTCGGAAAGTAGAAAAGGTAGTGATGGGGAGCTGATATACTAAGAGAGTAAAAGAAGAAAAAACAACATTGTTTTCCCTCAGAAAAAAAAGCTTAGCTCTTCAAGGCAAATCTTAAAAAGTGTCTAATAATTATTAATTGAATAAGTGGAATCTCTAAAATGTTCCTATTGTCTAATTAAAGAGCAAAACAGTTATTTAGAACACTATACAAGAAAGGCAAAAAGTAACTGCTGATATCAATTTAAGCAGATTAAATATAAATGTGTGTTAACATTATTTTTGCAAATACAAAGTCATTACAAATAAATACCTCATTTGTTTGCAACACTTCTTGCCACAGCATGTTGAGTAAAACTACTTTTTTGTACTTTTTTCCCCTCAAAGTTTGCTTGAATTATTGTTAATGAGTTTATTTAACTTATTTCTACCTATCTAACCTAGAAACCTAATCTAAATCTGCGTCAGTTAATAGAGGAGAGAACCAACACCAAACAATCTTTGAAAAAAATAAATACATATTTTTAATTTTTAAATATAAATTTAAAAAAATTATATACCTTAAAGATTTTTTCTGTCTTTCAAAGTATATCTGCTACAATGTACTGTTTAATAATTTTCCTTTTATTGAGAATTTAGAACGATAAATTAGATTATTAAAATCACAGCACACAATTCATCCATTTCCAAACTGGCTCAAAGGTGAAAAACTTGGAAAACTCGTCTAAAAAAGTTATAATTCAATGAGTCGCCTACCGCAGTTTCCACCGATTTGAAGGTTAAAGAGGAGTCTTAACGCTGGATGCTCTGTCTCCAGCCACCTCTGATATCCCACTTTATAATTAGAAGTAAATCGTTACTAAGTCTTGCCAGCATTTATTTAAAAAAAAAAACAAGAAGTTAAGACCAAGAAATTTGTACAATGGGCAGTTTAACATGAGAATGAACCTAGATAGAAGTTCTCCTTTGATTTCTGGAATCCTCTCCATGTTTCATGGGTTAGTGCAACAGTGTACAGTTACTCAGGTGGTCAGGAAGCGGAGGTGCAGAGGAATGACATCACCTTATCATCTCCTGGTGGCCCGACGACCGGAAGGGACCAAAATGAAAGAGACATTTTTGTTGGAAAAACTTTAGAAAAGCAAATGCAAAATATTGTACGGTAGTAAAATAATTGCCTGAATCCGAATTGCTTCACTACCCCTTTGGCTTCTCCCTATACCTACATTTATACCTCCAAGCCGTGAGATATGGAAAAAAATAGTGTCTTCAAATTCAAAGGTTATTACCGCTTGATACTCAATGGTCACACACAGTCACATAAGTTTACATTTAAATCTAAGAAATGACTTTGTTTGGTTTTTCATGACTGTTTCAAAATATAAAGCCAATGTAATGTATTTTTCGAGCGCTGACAGCTAACGTAGATGACAGGCAACTATTGATGACGGTTCTAGTAACGTCCGGTTTTTGAAGACACTACTTTTCTATATCTCTCCAGGGCTAAACGAGTAAATGTAGCGGTAAGGAGAAGCCATAAGGGTAAGGGAGAAATTCTGATTTAGCCGTTGTTTTGTTTTTGTTGGCGAAACACAGGCATGCTGGCAAGGCCAGCTCTAGGTTGGTGTGATGAAATAGGCGGCACCCACACGGAGCGAAAAGCCAGAGTCTTATCAATTGAGGCGTCTTACATCCGGGTAGTTAAAGAACTGAGGAAAAACAACTCATTTTCAATTAGAAAAATTGTCCTTTAGTGTGCCAGTGGTAATATTATATATGTGGATATAATCTACTCTGAAAGGCTTGAGAATAGCATGATATAGGCTCTTTGAGCAAATGAAATCAGAAAAGATCATATTCAGTGGGATGGGATCATATTCATATTTGTGTGGGAGTATGTGTCCTCACATATGCATGCATACATTTAAGTGGATCTGTGTGCTTTACTAATTATGTCTTTGTTTCCTTGGTAACACCTGCAGATCCTGATAATTGCCTTTTGCACATCATTTTCAATGAAGATTTCTTTCAGTGAAAAAGCATTTTTTGCCATTCTAGAAACTGTTTGCAATTCTTTCAAAGAACTGCATTCCTCCTTTCTTGTGTTAATTTTTTCTCTTTCATGCCTTAAATATTCAGCACACAAATGCATGTGCACACACATTCACACTTCACGCCACCTCCAAACATACATCTGTGATCACACAAAGTCCGCTATGCTCCAGAGGGGGCGTGTGGAAAAGAGATCCATTATTTTAGCTTCTGCCTGCCGCTTTTGTTTGTAGCTCAGCAGCTGAAAGGGAGCGATCAGCCAACCATAACAATTCATAATGGCTTTTCTGCCTCATCCACAAGTCTAGAAGCGTGCCTCCGGTCAGGGCTGTCCCCATGGGGCCATCCCTCGCTACCCCGCCCTCCCTGGCTCCAGCCTCTACCATCCGTGGTGTCTGTGAGCATGTGTGCACATGCCGGCAGATATGAAAGGACTGTGTTTATGTGTATGGGAATTCAGAGCCATGGCTGTGACTATGACAACGGAAGACCCCACTGACAATGAAGGAAGTCAGCCAGAGCTCCCGGGGGCCCCTGACACTGTCTGATCACGCAAGAGCTGGGGGCAGCAGGGAAGTGGTACAAAGTTGGGTCAGAGGGAAGGTTTTCTCCAAAGTTGAATTTTTTTGTTTCATGAAGAGTGAATAGAGAAAAAAAGAATGACAAACAGAACAGGAAATGCTTTTAGTAAATGCTGACTTTTAAAACACAAAACGTACATGTTTGTCTTGTAAACAAAATGCCATGCTTTATGTTACAAATAATGAAAAATATGTAGTTTAAGTTGAAGAAGCAGAGATTTTTGAAAGGCACCAGCATTGCAATTGAAGTATTTTTGTATGTCTGTAAACCCATTAGCTTAAAGTTAGAGTGACATAAATAAATGTAGTTCCTCCTTATGTAGGTCCAGTTGCAATCAGTGACAATGATTATCAAAATTAAGTAGAAATATTCTTTAATCTTGTCTTTTTTACTTTACTTCAAACACTATAAATAGAAAAAAGTTGGTACCAAAGTCAGGTTAGGACATTTAAACCATGTGACAGGTTGCTTAAGCACCTACATTTGGAAATATGTAGAAATTTTTAATAAACATATTCAGAACACCAAGTAATCATTAAGTCTTTCCAGCACTATCTTTTGTCTTTGTTGACACATTTTCTGTCACATATCACTGCAAACTTTGATAAAACAACTTGACAACAAGCCTTGCAGCTCTGCTGTACTCTGAAATGAATGAAGCAAAAATGGATGCAGATTATATAAAAAAAAATATTGTGGTGTAAAACAGTGAGAAAAAAAAAAACAGAGATGATGGTCACTAGTCATTGAGCTGGATGGCAAAAATCATTGTATGATATGATTCGGTATTTCATGTGTAGATTTTTCAAAATTTCCTTCATAAAAGCAAGTTTGTGGCAGCAAAACAGAAACTGCCTCAGAAATGCCTTTTATGCCGATATGGCGAGGGAACACTACATATAAATACAGTTCGGACTAGAGACCTGCTCTTCTGCACTCTGCTTATGACTTCTGCATCCACAGAATCATCAATATTGATGTCTTAGCAGTTCGTTACTATTCCGCCAAACAAAAAAAATAGGTAGTTGTATCATTGATTGGTTGCAGCTCATTTTTATTACATGTGTGCCATCTTTCTTGCTTGAATTGGATTGTGTATTATGAGTTGTATGATTTTAATTCATAAATAACCACATGTGCATGAATGTTGAAAGCAGCTGTGCATGTTACCCACAAAGACAAGGTTAAGGACCTATCAACTCACAAAAAACACCTTAAGGCGTAGGCCTACACACTAAGGAAGGCTGACAGAAGCAAAGGGCAACAGCACTGAAGATTAAATCAAAAATTAGGGAAAGAAAAATTCTGAATAACTGTATGAAAAATGCATTTAAAAACAGACTTTAAATTTAAAATTATGTTAAATTTGAGATGAAAATTGGCATATATTAGAAAGTTCAGATTGTTTCTGCGAACAACAAATGCTGGCATTAATCAATAGCATTCAGTTAAAGAGCATCAGTGAACAGAACCCGGTCAAACTAAACCTTAGTTTACTACTAACCACTCTCTGGAGAACAGCATCAATTTAAGACAGGAAGAGAGCAACAGGAGCCAGACAAAATGATGGAGTTGGAAAAATTAGATGTCAGACTGTGAAAATGAAGCGAGGTGGGCCACAGGACAGTAAAGAAAGTAAAAACTGGAGGAGAGGAAAGGAAAAACGGTGCAAGGAGAGAAAGGGGGGGAAAGGAGAGTCGACAGAGAAAAAGAGAAGGAAATCAAGTCGCCATCCGGTGATCATTTTACAGGCTGAGGGGAAGTGTTCCTGGGGAGGGAAAGGAGCCAGACAAATGACTGAATTTGAGCTAAGTGGGTGGCAACACCAGCCTCTAACAGAGCATCACTTCAACAGGTAGACAACATGAACTGCAAAGAGGGACTGGATCATAATGAGACTCTGGTTTCAACAAAAAAACTCACATCTGAAGGCTTGATTAGATTCATGTTTTCCAAACACAAACGGCCAATTCTGTTGTCTTTGGTTTGGAGCAGGATCAGCCCTCAGCCAGGACATCATTCCAACTTTTCCAAAATATTTTCTTTGCTACAGAAACCGTGAATCTGGACTTCCCAGCCAAATGACATATTTGTAGTATTTCTAAAGTTTCTTCAATTTCCCTATGAGTATCAGTAAAGTAGGCTTCAAATAAAAAGCTTTATAAAAATTAAATTCCCTCCCAATCACAAATGCCGCCGTGCGGTCACCTGCTGAATCTGCTGAAAAACTTGCATTTAGGTCACAGCGCTGTGGCATTTTGGGAAATGTGACCGTAACTTATTTAAAACCATATAAACTGCTTTACTGTACTTGAGTATTTCTTTTGCCTATTAATAATTTATCCTTAAAAAAAGAAGATAATTGTTTTTCTTTCTACTTTACTGGTTTTTTCATGCAGACTACAACCAGATACTTAAACCCTTCAAGCCAAAAGTCACTAAATTGCAACGTACTGATAAATTCAGGACTACGCTTAACTTAACATTGAATGGAAAAAAACGGAAGAATATTTTTTCATATAACTGGAAAAAAGGTAAATGCACGAAGGGGTTAAAGCAATACAGATATGCCGGTCAAGATTTAATTTTGTGTTTTATTTTCATTAAACGGTTATACTACTTATGGCCATATATATATATATATATACATATTTAATTTTTAGCAGTTTGTTTGAATTTGTCATATGTTTGTGTTTATAAGATTACAGAGTTTTGACTTCTTTTTCTTTTCAAAGTCATTCTGTTCAACGTAATTTGCGAACACCTGGCCTGTTAATTATCACACCGGCTCCTTGTTTTGTGGTCATCTTAGTCACTGTATCGTCAGCCAGCTTTCAGTGACTGTTAGATTCTTACATAATGTTTTTGAGCGCTTGTTTTGTGGTCCTGGCACACTACAGTTTATTCTCAAAGTCTGAAATGATAAGAACCTGTCCTTTTTTTGCATTTCTTAAGCTTTTTCCTCAGTTCCAAGTTTCTCTTACAGCTCATATCCATATTGTTTGACATCATAAAGAGTTTTAATCAGCCTCCTCAAGAAGCCACGATCGCTATGGGGAAAATATTTTATTTTGCAAAGCTTTAAAAAATAAAAAAAGTTCAGTTCCATTGGTCACAATTATTCCTCTGTTTTGCCCAAACCCCAAAACAGGTCACCTTCTTTTCCTCCATCTGGTCCACTCAGCAGCATTATTGTTTTTGGATCTGAGTGAAACATGCTGGGGAGCATGTGGTTGTAGTGTAAATAGATACTATAATCTTCTGGTTAGAGTCCGAGGGTGGAAGTGCTCTCATCTTTTGGCTCACAAAAGCAGAAATTGCAGGAAAATATCAGAAGTTCCTACAGCCTGCTAGTCAGTTTCTGAGGAAACTCCTCGGTTGCAAGTTGGAAGCAATATAATTACACAAAGTTTGATTTTTGTTCACCTTTTGATTAAATGAACCTCAAGAAACCCCAAAACGCAACGTGTGTTTACAAGGCTTGTTTGGACAGTTTTTGCTTGTGATTGTGCATGCACGTCTGCACACGTGTGCATGTGATCTGGGAGTCCAGTAAGGCCCCTGGTATCCAGCAGAGGAATGCAGCAGTCTCTTGAAAAGTAGTTATCAGCTAATGAGAATTCCACTCGGAGCAGGAAGGAAGGGCTTAGAATGCGTGTCCCTCAGTGAATTGGGGCGAATGTTAATCATGATGCTTTTAAGTGCACGTACTTATACACGCACACACACACATAAGCTTGGTGTGCACGCCCGCAGTCTAGATCCAACGGAGAGCTGCAGAGCCTGACACATGAACAGACAGGAGGGGGAAGATAAGGAAAGAGAGGATGTTTTTAAAAACTAGGCTTGGAGTTGTCTTCGTGGTTTGGAACTAATTGGTTTCAGATGAAAATCAGTGCACACAAACTTAGGATTTAGTGTTGCCTTGCACTCAACCTAACATACAAAAGTCACTCTCTGCCTTCTGAACTTGTGAGGCAGCATCATTTTTGTTTGTTCTTAAAAATGCAGATTTCTTTTTCCAGCTGTTCACTTCGGCATCTGTCTTTTGCTTTTGTCCATAGTAATTCCAAAAAGCATGCTCACACCAACCGTATAGTTTGTGTCACACTCCTTCCTTAATCAATCCATCTCTCCAACTTTCTCCCTCTTTTGCCATGAAGGACACCAGGGCCTCTGGAGATCCTGTCCCTCAGGAAGAAAGCAAGCACCCTCCTCCCTCCTGTTTTTTCATAACCTATTATTTATGTCTGACAGACCTCCTCCAGACAAATGGCTGCCATATGGAGAAAAAAAAAGGACAAAAAAGCAGTAGGAAGGAGAAGAGGGGGAAAAATCTCAGTATCTTCTTACTCTTGACTTTCAAGTTGTTGATTTTTTTCAACGATTATTATTTTATTTTATTTTTTTATTCACAATACTTGCTGGCCAGTATTAGCGCTTCCAGCTTGATGGCTTTGTTTCTTTTGCCGGCTCAATAAATGAGCATGTTGGAGTAGCTTGTTGTCTAATTGCCTTGATGGAGATATCAAAAAACAGGAGCTCATTGTAAAGAGATGTACAGCCTGTGTGGTATGTCAGCCATGACCTCACTCACAATGTTTCTGCGGACGACACAATACTTCTCTGTCACATACTGTATGTAAAAAGCTTGGAATGAAGCGTAATGCAGCTTCAAGAAATAAATCAAATTATTTCAGATCCAGTAATTTAAGCAAAGATTAATAATAAAAAACAAAGCAAGTCTTTCATTTATCAGTAACTAAAGGATAGTTAAAGAACAGGGAATCAAAAATAACATATGAAGCAACCTTATAGTTCCACAATTTCAATGAAAAGGAAACTATCAAAAGTAATTAGAATGTTATATTTTATGTATTTGAAATGTTTGCTATGAGAAGTTTAGATAGAAAGACAGAACTTGAAGTGATCCCATTATAAGGAAATTGCTATGTTACTGTAGCTCAAAAAGCAACAGATAATAACAAACAGAAAATAACACTAAAATAATAATAAAAACAATAATAAAATAAAAAACACAGTGAAATGTCCAGTGTCTATGAAGCATATGAGTTTAACAATAAAAAAATGCGTTTTTAAATTATAAACTGAAGAAAGTTGAGACATTGTGCAAAGTATTTTTGGTATTTTTACTTTTTTTTTCAGATTTTAACTTAATACATTTGTAAAGGTTGCCCTCACAAATTGAATTATGATCAATGAAATATGGGACCATCTGAAAAAGGCTTTGACTTTAAGATGTTAAAAACAGAATAGATTTATAACTGTGTTTTTCATCTTTTTTTCTTTCATTGCTCATCCCGACCTCATGCTATCCTGCTGAATGAAAAAAAAGATTCCTGAATGTGTAAAGGAGAATACTGGTTAAACTTTACATTCAAGATCTTGCACATTTAAAACATTCAGGTTTTTTTCTTTAACCCAATTCTTGGTTTATTCATGTTGGGGCATATTTTTAGTTACTTTTTGGAGGTTACTCATTTTGGGTTTCATTTGAGCTTAGTGTTTTTTTCCTGAGTTATTTTTTTTTTCTCTTTCCTGAGTTAAAATAACCCAGCAAAAAGTGGGCAACTTGGGTTATTTTTAATTATGGAGTTTTTAGTGGGTATTGACTCGCGTTTTTGTAAACCATTCAATTGTATGCAGATGGTAGTTCTTTGAATTGCATGTCACAGATTTAGTATTTTATCTGTGACAAAAAGCAAATTCTGATTTTTTTTTAGGTTTGTGTAACGTAAATAGACCACATAAATGCATTTTTTTGAATTTCTTATTTCAATTTTGATCTAGTGCTACCTCCCTTTTTAAAATTTTGACCTTGTTTAACTCCTTTGGTTCTCCTCTTTCTTTGGAGTCCCTCTTCCTGCCAGAATTAAAGTGTAGCTCATTTCTGGCCCCTGAGGGAGCAGCTGGCCCACTAATCCCTATTGGGGCCTTCTACTCCTCCTTTTCCACCCGTTCCCCCTCCGTGACTCTCTCTTCCTTCCTTCCTCCCAGTGTCCCTTGTGTAATAGCTCCCACGTTCCCGCCGGACAAAACGCAACCTCTGTGTCCTCTCTCTTTTTTTCTCCCTCTTCTCCATGCAACCCCCCCCACCCTCATTTCTCTCCAAAGTAAAACAACATTTAATGCATGAGAGGGACATTTGAAAATGCTTTTTTTATTTGGGGCTTCCTGTGGGATGAAAAAGAATAGGTTATGGCTAATAATCAGCAAACATTTGCTACAGGAAGATGAAGTGAGCTGAAAAGGTCAGGGTTGCTCTCAAGCTTCTCACACCTGTGTCCTCAAACACCCGCACAAGCTCCAGTTTGCCCTCTTTTCCTTTGTCGCTTCTCACACTTAGTTTCGGAACATGCAGAAAATGGTTCAGTTGGCCTTTGGTTCTGAATCAAGAGACTGCTGTAGCTGCAGGGATTTAGCAGTTCCAGGTAAAAATTCCAGAGATCTGTAAAAACAGCAAAACACTTTTTTTTTAAATATTATTTTTATAGTGCATGGAGCAGCCCACACAGTACTCTGAAACACAATTATGTAAAATGTAAATCAATTTAAACATTTCTCCCTTCCGGGCCTCACTACTGAGATTCAGTCACAAAAAGTTAGTGGTTCAGCTGCTTGCCTGTGCAATCTAAATTTCGCAAAGAAAAAGCTAATTCGTATGCCTTACATTTGTCCTATGCATGAGTGTGTAGAATTAAGTTTCTTTTTAGACCAAAAGAGGAAGATCAAGAGTAGTTCAAATTGTGCTGTGTGGTCTGTTCCATAGTTTATCTTGGATAGTGCTTACCTGAAATATGATGCAGAAAAAACAAGCAAAGTCTGGTTTTCTGAAAACAAGGGTCTTTGGTTTACTTGCAAGTGAACCCTGATGCTGCACAGCCTTAGTGCAAATGCACTCAGACTTTCCAGTGGATCAAAGTAAGTGACTTTAGCTGACACTGCACATTTTAAATTGAAAAAAAAAAAAAACTTCTGAAATTTAAGACAAGTATTGAGAAGGTGTTAGGTCTTAGTCACATGCACTCTCTACAGGGGATTGACCCCTACAGGTGCTGTGGGTTTTTGGGTTGTCCATAGGTGCTCTACAGCTTCACAGAATGGTCAGCAATCTTAAAATTTAAAAATTAAGCCTGCATCCACCTGTGAGGGCAGTTGTGACTAAGGCATTACATTAGCAGGTTTTCTTCATCACGTCTTCTTGTCATTTTGTTACATAAAACCAGCTGAAATAGCAACTGTTGTACTTCTCTAGACTTTTCTGGGTGTTTTGGGCCACTTAAGTTTCCGAATCATTCGCTAGAGCAGGATTGTCCAAACCTTTTGCAAAGAAGGCCAGATTTGGTGAGGTGAAAATGCTTGAGGGACAACCATTCAGCCTGACATTCTTTAAGCTATTTCAGTAACATTAAATGCAAATGGACTGTTTAATGAACATTTTATTCCAATGGAAGCGTCCTGGAAGTGATGGTCCTCACTGACACCTTTTTACAATGGCTTAAAATATAATTTGTCCAACTACAGTCAAGAAATTGTACACACAGTTTCTTAAAAAAAAAGCTGGGATTTCTGCTTTATTTGTAAAATATAATTGAATTTGGTCCATGGGCCAGACTTTGGACATGCTTTTTTTAGTATAGAATTAAAGCAACGAATCAAAAAAAGGCAGCGAAAATAATTGCATTTTACTATTAACTGATAATCCATGAATAAAAATTGATGATTTTTCACTGACTGTAGAATCTTTTACTTTTTGGCACTTTTGGTTTTGTCTCTGTTAATCTTTCTCATTACAAATATGATGGTTTTTGCATGTTTGTTCTCTTACACTAAAGAATTATAGAAAGGTTCTGTTTAAGGTCAACATTCTGGTAATAAAATAGTTATACAAAAAAATGCACTCTTTTTCATAAATATGTTTTTGGACCCCTTAAGCAATGCGATTATGCAGAGAATGCTCCTGACATGGAAATACATCAACAAAGATGAGGTATTTCCTCAAAGCTCTCACAAGAATCACATTTTATCTGAATTTGTCATTTGTTATTTCTTTGGGAGGACTGTATTAGTCACATTTTATGGGTTAAAAAGCTTTTTGGAAAGAAACCGAGACTTGACGACTTAGATTTGCAGCCATTTTTTTCAAAACACAGAAGGTGTCTGCCTGCGTCTGCCTTTGTGACAGACGATTCAGCTAAAGCTTTAAATCTTTGAGGGGGAGAGATGTACTAAAGAGCAGACAGGCTCTGCTCTGACTGTTGGGCCTGCTTTAACCAAACATCATTACCAAACAGTAAATCACAAAATGAAATTTTGAGCCTTTTGAAGAAATCCTCAGCATATGGGTGGAAGGTGTGTGCCTTTAAACCGCAGAGATCGATCAAACGCCACGGCTAGGCTTGAAGTACTGGAGAAGCAATGACAACCTGATGTTGGCGATTTTACATCAGACTGGAAATACAAACTCAGGCAGGTTAGTATCACTTTTTTAAGGACAGATATCAAATGACTTTTGAAGCTTGCCTCCCATTGCTCTTTTATGTTATTTCCCACTTTCCCTCTCTGTCTTCCATCCCCTCACTGTTGCGCTGAAGTTTCCATCGACAGCCAGCCGCTCCGCGTGTGTGTGCTTTGAACTCCTCAAACTGTTCTTTTGAAGGGCAGAGTCATAAAATGTTCTTTTATGCAGGCTCAGACTCTTTGATGGGGTTGTCACTTTGTACAATGCTCTGCTTAGAAACTCCAGACAGGCATGACCACACCCACACAGACGGGCACACTGGCATCTGAGCCTCATGAATGAAATCTGGCAGGTTTTTTTTTTTACCCCGAACCTACTTTTTCTCTGTTTATTTGTAAGACATTGGGGTTAAAAGTGGGAGACTTTGATTCTTTCTGAAAAATATACTCACATCAACGGAAAAGTACCACAAACCTACATGAAAAATAGCACTCGTGCTTGCTTTTTGAAGAAAGAGTCAGATGCAGTGCCAGCTGCAGCACAAGAAAACCAAGCCAAGGTGGAGCCACTCATAGATTCAGTGTGTGGGGGGTGATGAATTAAAAAGTAACAAATGACTGTAATTTAATTACTTTTGTCAGTAATGGAGCAACGTAACATATAACAGTTCAAATTTTGGTGATTAAATTACAGTACTAGACTACAGAAACCCTCATTTCTTCATTACTCACATTCTAGTGCAGTGAAACCATCGGTGACTCACCAAACAAATTAATTTGTATAAACACTTGGCTCTGATGTTGTCAGTTAGTTAAATGACACAAAATGAATGTGGACGAATTCGTAGAGGGATTCAGCAACTGGACGTATTCAAATTATTTCAATTCTTTTTAAAAACAAAGGGAAAAACATTTCAATTAAGTGCAAGTTTTGTCCTGGAGACGAACTGCTTTCCACTGCCCTAGTGTCAATGAGCAACCTATCTACACACTATGAAGAATACTGAATTAATGAGGTATAGTGCTAAAAAACGTTATTGCCCTTTTGTAGCCTCTATGCTTTTACTTTGAGGATTTTACAAGGGTATCTTGTTTGTGCTAGCTTTATTCTTTTGAGAATTTGTATGTGAGAATTAAAAAAAAACGAGAATAACGAGTAGCGAATTACTTTTAAATCGGGGAATGAGTAACTAGTATTACTGGGGAATTGGGGAAATTGAGGAATGACAACTAGTAACATCCAGTAACTAAAGTAAAGTAATCAATTACTCTTTAAAAGTAATTTACCCAACATTGCATCGATTCATCTCAAGATCTCTCCTCTCAGTTTTATATGCTGCTTTAATCCATTGTTGCCTAAACAATTGCTTTGGTTTCCTCGGCAGAAATTATCTTGCTCAAAGAACCACAACGATGAAAATTGTTTTATTTTTTTGGTGTTTTTAACATGTTCTTGTGACATTTTTCTGATGATGAACTGGCTCCAAACTTTATGGCTGAATAGCTCTAATATTGAGCACCATTTTTGTTTCACTGGTTGGGATTGTGAGGGGCTATAAGCTAGCGGAAGAGAGTTTAAACAGACAGATGTTGGGAAGTAGGAGTGTGCTTTGTCTCCAACAGTTCTCTTCCAACAGTTCTCACAACTCAGAGGCAAATTTCTAATGAATTACTGCCGCTCTGCAGAAACTATGCCCTAAAAATGGCAGAGGTTTTTGGAGTTTGGCTAAATGTATCTAATCAATTGGCTAATTAAAAGAACACTGGAAACACTTTTCAAATAGATCAAAGGACGATCAGACTGGGATTTTAACTTATCATACTACTGATTGTGTCTAAAAGAGATAGTAGAATACATATCTTTCTAATTTTTCCTATTTCCCTGTCCAATTACAAGCCCTAGAATTTGCTAAAACATTTTGGAACCAGATCATAAAGGCAATTCCAGTGCTAATGACCAGAAAGTTAGCTTTTAGTCAAAAAAATCAAAACACAATTTCGAGTGGACTTTCCTTCTTCCATCCATTGTTTTCTGCTCATCCAGGACCAGCTCATGGGGGCAGCAGTCTAAACATAGATCCCCAGACTTTCCTCTATACCCAGGTACTTACTCAAGCACTGAAAAGTTAAGGGTTCACAAAAAAGTGCAACTATCTGAGAAAAGATAGTAACTACATAGCAAAGAAACGTGTTTGGAATCAGGCTGTGGTTCTGTTCATTTTTGTTGTAAAGTTGGACTGTTTTACATTAGAGCTCCAGTTGCTTTTGTCAAACTTCTCTCAAACAGGAAGTCAAAATAAAGATATATTGGCAATGCCCAGTTTGGAAGTTTTCATCCAGATGAGACATGTGGACAGACTCTCTTAGAACAAATCAATCCCATGTTTTAAAGTGTCTTTTACCAGACACCGATTTCAGACACAAACACAACTTCACAGCATTGCTCTTTGATTAGTTTATTTAACCCCAAATTACTCTTTAAAAGTGATATTTTTCTCAGAAAGACAATCTGTTCTATCTAATGAACCATATATTTTAAAAACAGCCACTACTCATGTCGAAGTATACTATTTAAAATGTTGAACATTTCTTTTATCTTAATGTATGCCACTTGTTTTTTATTGGTGAATACATTTCCAGTGTAATCCTCCATTCTCTGCCAAAAGTGCATGTTAGCAGGAGAAGAACTGACTTTGACTGTGATATAATCAGCCGGAGAGCAATGCTTTGTTCCTTTTATCTCCTGGGAAAGTTTCTAAAATTACCAGGTGAAAAATGAGGTGGGGTATTTCCCAACTCTCAATAGCTCCTGCAGAGAAAATTGGTGCTACCCCCGAGCCTGCACTAAAAAAAAAACACATCTATAGAGCAACATGCTTATATAGTGAAGACAAGCCTTTTAAAAAGCAAAAGATCCAAATTTGAAGTTTTGTTTGAAACAATTTTAAACAACAGATTTGGTACCATCAACCACAAGGGTATGGAGATTACACATATTTGTAGCTCCTCCTCATGTGTCTTCTATGACAGCTGACAGCCAGTGTAAAATAACTGATTTTTTTTTCTTTCCTCCCATTGCCATGCCAACAGTAAAATTATTGATGTACTAGTGTAAGATGGGGATCTGTCAGCAAAAGACTTGCCATGAGTTCTAATCCACGGCAGTGTCATCCTAAAGACTCTGACCCACTGACTTCCTGCTTGACCCTAAGCATGAAGAAGTTGAATTGGGGAGTTTAACCACCAAAACCATGCTGTGTCTGCAGCTCACCGCTCCCCCAGGAGAGAACAAACTTCCTTCATCTAGGTGTTTAACAACTAACGGGCCTTTAACTTAATTTAGAAAACTGGTTTCAATCTGTTTCTGTCTTCTTTTCACTTAAATTGAAGAATAATAGATGGAGACCGGGAAAAGCGGGAGATGTGTTCACCCCAACATTAATAAAAAAATTAAAGACCCTCTCTGATGAAAATTCTGTTTATTGTGCTTTAACACGTTATTATGACATTTTTCTAATGATGGAGGACATATTTTAAACAAATTAAGTACAAAATTGGCATTTCTGAGTATTTTTTTTTTATCGCTGTGAATCAGAAGCAGACAAAAAATTCAGTTTAAAAAACATTGTTGTGATGTAAACTACTACTACTATGTAAACTATTGTAAACAAAAGCCTTGTTTCCACTAAGCTGCCCGGTCTGGTACGGTACAATAAGGAGTGGTACGGTACACGGTCCAGGTAATTCTGGCGGGCGTTTCCACTTAGTGAAGCCGCGCTTCCACTGAGCTGGTTGTTTTAGCGGGGCATGCGTGGTTTAGACCTCTACCACTGGGAACACTTTTAAAATAGATCAAAACTTGATTCAAGTTGGTCTTTTAAGTAAAAAATTCCATCTATTGTTAAAAACCAAAGAACAGTAGAGATGTAGTATCTTTCAGAATAAAATTTAGTTCTCACTGTTACCCGGATAAAGATCAAAATAATTTTATATTTTTATACAGCAGCTTCACAGCCATATGAGATTAGGTTGAATTTATCCTTGTAGTTGTTATTTCATCTAGAAAAAAACTAATATTTTCCACATTTACTGTTAACAAAGTCAGTTTATTCAATTGTGAAGTTATTTTGCTCTTTTTAATATACATGAAAGGCAAAAATACTAATTAAATAGTTGAAAAAGCATGAAAAACCTCTTGAAAGTTCCTCAATTTGACTGGCACGAAACAATAATTTAAAGGTGGTTTTACACAGTGTGGTTAAGGAAAAAGGGATGATGTATAAACATGTTTTAAACACTTGTTCATAGTTACTGTATATATGAATTGTGCCTTCTGTTTCTTTGTGAAATTAGTAGAGGAAATTGTTGTATATCAAAGATCCTCTGTGGGTTACTTCATTAAAAACTACCCTCCCCTGCTGTGGTGGAAAGAAGTAACTGTGATGTCTTACTGGGGGAAAAAATTGTTTTATTAATCATAAGTCAAGGTTTCAGATTAAAATTGATTGCCTTGCTATTAACGTAAAATATAGTTTTAGGACATGTCTTCATGCCGTGCCAAGAAACTGTTTTTTGAAGGAACCGAATGTCTGTGCGACAGAACCCGAGCGACTTCTGAAATATCGATCACCCTCACACTCGGAGAGCAGCGGAAGAGCTGTCAGACCCGAGCATGTGAAACAGATCTCCAAGACAAGATCTTTGTACAAACATCACAAGGCCTCTGCTAAACCAGTTTGATCATCAACCTGTTTTCTTGCTGAGTTTGTCTTCCGCTCTTTGGTGTGTGCATTGTGGCTTTTGTGTGTGTGTGTGTGTGTGTGTTTTGTCTCGTCAGTAAGAATGTCTGAAGGCATGTAAATCACTCTGTCAGATGTGTGTGCTATGAAAACATCCTGAGTGCACACAGAAACACAAAAATATGAGAACCACGTCCATCTGAGATGAGTAATATTTCAGCTGGAGCAATGATGGCAAATATGAATACTTAAGGAAAGCCAAGTTCTCTTATTTGTCTTTAAGATCCATCTGATGAAATGTAATAGCAAGTAAAGTGATTAACATAATGTGGACAAAAAAGTAACAACAAAATGGTACTTCTCCTGTTTTGTCAATATGCCAAAAAAGCACTTTAATAAATCTGAGTCAATCAGCTCCAGGTAACCTTTAAGTGTGAACCACAAAATCTTTCCAAAGATGTGTATCTTGTAAAGTCCACACATGCCCTGACACCACATTTCAAAAGCAAATCAGGCCACAAAAATCATGTAACAGTTTCAATTTCCTCGCCTTGGAAACTTGGTTTTCCATGACAGTGGTAGAAAGTCTTGAAAGTTCTAGCCCCCCGCAGAGCTAAATATAACACCGAAACATCTGTGGTGAGGAGGTTTCGAAGTAGATAATCATTTGCTGACACGTGGGCTGTGAAAACTTGATTTTTTTGAGTGGGGAACTACTTTCAGTGTGGTTGGTGACACTGATGAAGACAAAACAACACTTGTGGAATCTAAAGGTCATAAAACTTCCAAAGTCATTAATACCAATCTTTTATGTTATAGAAGATTTAAAAAAAAAAACCCAGACAGCATAAAATGTTTAGTCTGAAGGCTGTCAGAAAGCAGTGGGTCAATGGATCATGCAACAACAGACACCAAAGTTCCCAACAGAGGAGGAAAAAATAAAAGCTTGAGCTCAAAAACAAATTCTTGCCGCCTGAATGCTTTTTTATTAGCAGTGCCATCTCTGACTGTCACTATCTAAAGTGACACGTTGGGTGGAGAGATCAGCAGGGGCAAAGAGGTGTGATGTTTGCGAATGTGTGCAAGGAGCAATAAAATGTGATTTTATGACAGGATTTTAAGTCTTTATGAACAAACTTGTGTCCCAGAAACAGAACACTAAAAAAGGTCTGCGAGAAGATTTCAGTTCATCACCTTTTGTGCTTTTTTCAAGTTCTTGAAAGGACCATTGCACTGCAAAAACTGAATCTTAAGAATGTAAAAAGATTCTTGTTTTAAGAAAATTTCTCTTCAGTGTTGCAAGAAAAAAATAATCTTATTGATAATATTTTCCAATAGCAAAATAGTTAGTTTGACAAAACATATATTAGTGACAAGAATGTATTTGTTAAAATAAGAATTCTTTGTAAGACAATCTTCTCACGACATTATTTATTTATTTTTTTTATTATTTATTTATTTATTTAGTTTAAAGAAAATCAGCCACTAGGGTAAGAGTTGTTGCCTTTTGAGAAAATATGCTTCAGCTGCAATAAAAAGTTCAATTTTGTTTTTTGGCATACTAATTTAGCCCGTTTTGGAACAGATATACTTTGGGTCTCTAGGTTGTGACTGCTGCAGGATTGGAACAATGGTACTGTAGGGTCAAACAAACCTCAGCCTGCAGCTAAAATGTCAGGAAGTAATAAAGAGATTGCGTTTTAAGGGAGCAGGAGACATGACATGACCTGGATAAGACTGGTGAATGACAGGAAGGAAGGAAGGAAGGGGGCTACAGTTTTAGAGGTTGGGTGTCACTGTGTGTGTGTGCGCTTTTGATTATGTTAACGCACCTCCTCCTCTCTTTCTCACTTGTGTCTCTGCTTGGAGTCAACAAACTTTTCGCTGAGAACATTTGACAGATAGAAGGTTACACCTTCATCGTTTTGAATTCCTCCAGAGACCTCTCCAGTGCTCATTTTCTCCAACTATTTAAGAGATTTGGAAATCCTCCTTTCAGCCTGGGGGGGTGTGTGGCTACAGGTATGGGTGAGGTCAAACGGGTGGAGGGGGGGGTTGTCAGTTCAAAAGGGAACTAAATTTACTTTAAACTTTGGTCTATAATTAAAAACCTGTGTGGGAAATTTCTTTTGTTTTTCTAA